>JAWXYG010000015.1:2512500-5012500 GCA_034222035.1 Acacia crassicarpa | reverse complement strand
AGCGTATACGTGAATAGTATACCGTATATATGAATAGTGCCATACGGTATGAACAATGACATATGGATCCATGAGTGTGTTACAATGATTTCATTACCTCAGGAGTTGCCTTGAGTCAAGAAAATAATTGTCTCAAGTCATTCTCATTCATTTCTCCAAATTCATTCAGAATGGCAAAATTGTAATTCTGTAGAACTTCAGATTCGATGGCAAAATTGTAATTTTGCCGACTTTCCAAAATGGCTCATTCGACTGCAGCATCACTGTTCACCTCTGCTTGCCTCTGTTCTGCGTTTTTCATGGGCGACACTCAATATTTTGATGATATTTCACAAACCAGACGTCGGATTGAGGTGAAACCAATTTTTGGATGAAAGTAGACTCCCAATGCGTCATTTGGAGACCAGATTCAAGTCCAAAGGAGTTCAGATGAAAGAGAAACAAATTGTGGAAGTTGGCAGTGCAATTCACGCCACACAGCAAGGCGAGCTTCAGTATTTTGGGTGTATCTCACAAAATACATATCCAATTGAGCTGAAACCAGTGGCATATGAAACTAGACTCAAAATGCGTCACACCACAATTTGACCCACTCAAAACGGAGCTCAGACCAGGGAGATATGGCCTTCGAAAGTTGATACATGTGATTCTGGAATCAACTCAGAATAGCCTCGGTTTTCTGTCTATATCTCACATTATACAGAACCAAATGAAGTGAAACCAATTCCATATGATTCTATACTCAACAAGTGTTTCACAGAATTTGGAAGCAACTAAAAAGAGCTTGAAACGAAGGAGATATGAATTTCGAAACTTCTGGGTTGCTGGAACTCTGTTTTCTGGACAGTCAGTGTTCATCGGATCATAACGGTCAAAATACAAAGTGTTTTGAGCTGATTCTTTTTTCATTGGAAAGAAGACATCAAGAGCTTTCCAGGGATATATCATTTACTAATTTTAGAGCTATATACGAAGAGATATGGTTACTGGAAGTTGAGCTATGTTCTGAATCATCATCACGAAAATACTGTTCATCACATATGAAAATCACGTCTTGGAAATCTTGATTCTCTTGAAAAAGTCCAGATGATTACCAAAATGACTTGTACTACTTCCTAACATTATGTATATCATTTTTGTATGAGTTTTAGGTGATTATAACATCAAAACTGACGGAAGCCAAAATCAAATAGACGCATCCTACAGAGAGAGCTGAGGAAGTGTTTGATGAACCAGAGAAGGCAATGATCATTTAATGAAGTTAAATGACAGACAAGAATGGAGTAATAATTCAATGAAGCATTTGATGGAAGAGAAAGAAGAAGCAACGGACTTTTCACCAACGGACCGAATGCTCTCAATGTTCAAATGTTCCAACGGGCGAATGCAACAACGCGTATATTTCTCCAACGGTCATATATGAATACAATATTAATGCTCCAAGTCACAACGGTAATATTCCTAAACGCGCTCAACGGCCAATGGATAGCAACGGATAGATTTTTCAATGGATGAAATATTTAAAATGACTACTATTCACAACGGTCAAAATGATTTTCCAACGGCACATCCAACATACATGCTTATAAATGGAGAAGGATTCAAAACGGAAGAATATACATGAGCTTACACCTTCAAAATGCCCTCTGATGTCTATCTCATATTCTCTCTATTTTCTTAGTGATCATATAATTTATTAAGAGAGTGAGATTATTTGTATTGTACTTCAGTGTTCATCTTATCACTTCTTAAAGAGAAGATTTATTTGTAAACATTTTATCTGAGAGTTACTCAAGATTGGGTGATCTTGAGTGGGAAACACATTGTGTTGATTACAGCTTGTAAGGGGAGTGAATCCTAGGGAGAGGATTACTTCGAGTACAGAGTGTGTGATCAAGTGGTATATCCTTACGTGTGTAAGGGGGAGTATCTCGATAAGAGATTTGTAAAAGGCCGCACAAGTGCCCGGCTAAACTTGTGGGATTGTAGCGGTTCTCAAGTACCCAATTAAAGCTTGAGGGAGATAGTGGATTGAAATCTCAGGAGGTGCCTGGGGACTGGATGTAGGTCATCGTGGATTGGGCCGAACCAGGATAAATCACAGTTTGCATATTCTCTTCCTTAAACTCTTATATTTCCAGCAAATATTATTTTAACATTTATTTGAATATTCAACTGTTGATTTATGAATAGTTATTTTCATACTCATTACCTTCATTAAGAGTTGAAAAGAATTTTTAAAGATTCTAAATTTTTATCTGACACCCAATTCACCCCCCCTCTTGGGTGATAGCCAGGTCTAACATTTGGTATCAGAGCGGGGCTCTTGTTTAAAGGACTTAACCGTCTCAAGAGTTACAATGGCTAAATTTGGGTATTGTTTGCTTTCTGAAGGTTTCGATTATACTGTTCCACCATTTTTAAAAGATATTGATTTTTGGTTTTGGAAAGCTAGAATGACTAGTTTTATCAAAGTAACAGATTTTGATATGTGGAAAGTTTTTATAAATGTCTTTGATTTCAAACCAAGAAAGAATTGGACAGATAAAGAAAAGAAAATGTTTTCGCTGAACATTAGAGCAATGAAAATTTTGTATAGTGCTTTAACCGAAAATGATTTTGTAAAAATCAAATGCTGCTCTAATGCTAAAGATATCTGGGATACTCTTGATTCTTTTTATACTTCTAACAATTATGTTGAAGTTGAAAGTGTTGATAGTTCATCAGAGATTTCTAACTGCACATCTATAAGTGATGAACAAATGGAAGAAGGTGAAATTAGAGAATATTTTCATGATCCAGTCAACACAAAAGAACAAGAGAAAGAAGACTCCAAAGAAGAGTTCATTGACAATTGTGATCAATCATTATCTGAAGCTCAAGATGCATATGAGGTAAACAATTCCAATTCTTCTTGTGTAATTAAGAAAAATGATTTTAACCATTTGCATAAAATTGTTTTTCAACCAATTACTGATTCTATTTTGAAAAACAAACATATTTTTAAAAATGATGCTGGAAAATCATGTGGGAAGAATGAATTTTCAAATGAAGATGATTTGAAATCTTACAATATTTGCAAAAATGTCCATAATAAGCATCATTCTATTATTTGTAATTATTGTAGTAAATCTGGTCATATTTCTCATACATGTTATATTAGAAGAAATTATAATGTGAGAAATAGATTTGTTTGGGTTCCTAAAGGACAAGTAAAGTCCAATACTAACGGTCAAGGACCCAAGTGTAAGTGGGTACCAAAATGTCCATCTAGTGCCTTATGTGTGCAGGATAATTTAAAAGTCAATGGACATAAGGGTACTGACGAGACGAAGACCAATCCAAGAGTTTCTCATGAGCGTAAAAGGAAACTTACTTCAAATAGGAGAACTCTCAGAGCACCCATTGCTAGAACTACAAGGTCAAACCATGAAAAGCAATGGATACATACAAGAAGAGTATTTCCTACCTCAAGAATAAATTATCATAGAGTATCCTTCAACTACCTTAAGGAAAATAAGAAGAGGAGAATCTCTGAAATGCCAAATAGAAGACCATTGAAGTACATATCTTCTGAAAGAGCTTTGTCGATACCCATAGGAAGACACATGAAGAATCAATATGACAGAAAAAGACAGTGGGTAAGCAAAGTCAATTCTCCTAGTACCTAAGGCAAAGGTATACAACGGTAAAACCTCCTACTCTGTTATCTGAAATATTTATTGAGGTTTTATATTTTGTAACCTTAGGAATGAGCCTTGCAAATTTTTTTAAACAAAAAATTGGTTTTTGACATCCTAAATTAATTTTTCAAAGTGTTTGCAATGTTCAATAATTTAACTCTTTAAGCATACATGATAATTTGAAAAGGAAATATTTCTTTTATCCATAAATCATGTTTAATTCACTGTGCTTAGTTGTTCTGAATTGAATATATTTATAAGAGCATGTGAATTTAATTTTGGTTCCTACAAGCTAACAATGATTGGATCCAAGTGAGGTTGGATACCAAGAAAGAAAAAGATTTATATGGTTTTGTAGGATCAAAGAAAGCTTCTCAAGAATGTAACAAAGAGAAATGATCCAACTTTTGAGAAAGCTCAACAAGCTATGCTTAATGTTGATGGTGAACGTCCGAAAAGGAATCATCTACACCAAAACCATCTTAATCAAGCAAGCTTCTACAAGGACAGGAGAAATTATGGTGATATCTAATTCTTATCTCATACTGTGATTGTATATTCATTTTTAGGTAATGAATACTTGTCCATTATTGCATTCCATTAGCAATCAATCATTTATGATTTTCAAAATATTTTTAGATTGCTAAATGGACCATAAGTGAATTTGTGCAAAACATTCTAAGATTATTTTTTTTTGATACACAGTTCTATTCTTTTTAAAATTACAATTCACTCTATTTCTGGAAAAATGCATACAAATGTTTTGAAAATTATGCATATTTTGATTGCATTAAAATGATATTTCAAAATTGGAAGTTAAGTCTTTGTATATTGAATGTTAGATATGCTTCAAATCTTTCCAGTAGAGTTCTCCCTATCATTCACATATTGATCTTTGATATTCAATACGATGCTTGAACTCCTCATTCTTTATTTTCAATCAAGTTAGATCCTATATCTAACAAGTTGATCATCTATATGGGTTTCAAGCTTATTCAATTTGTGAAAATCTTATAAATTCTTATTGGCCAAGTTATTCCAAAAATTATGAATGTTCATTAATGCATTAAATGTTAGTGTATTAACCATTATAGTGGAATAACTTACTAGGATAATATTATGGAACTCTAATCATTTGGATTAATAAGTTTGCACTTCATCATCTATGAATCCTAGTACTCCTTGTGTTACTCAAATACATAAGCATTTGTCTACATCCATATTTTGAGTAACTATTTCTATATATCCATATTCTTGCCTTGAATGTTATTATATTTTCAAAACTCTACTAAGGCAAGATTATCTCTTGATCAATAGCAAAGTCATTGTGCCTATATATTTCTATCATACTTAGCCCTTTTTTGGTTAATTCATTTTCCCTATGACTTTTGCTTTTGGGAAATTCTTCAACATGTTAACTTCAATGTTCAACATGTTTTCCAAATCTGAAGCATATTGATATATTCATTAAACTTATTGACTTCCACCATATTTAACATGAGCATCAATTTTTCAAGCATGTTTCAAAAATGAATATTTCATTTAGGAAAATTTTGATTTTATACTGCATTATTACATTTTTGAAAGGACATTCAAGATTTAAAACGATTTGCATATTTCACTATCATTTTTTTTTAAAAAAATTCTGAACTAATTTATGGATAAGATTTTTTATGCTCTTTGATCAAAACTTCATGCATTTTATCAAAAACATCTCTTCTACATAAAGTGTATTTACAAATTGTCATTGAGAAATCACATTTTTGGTATCATTTAGTTGTTACCCTATTTGATTCATTGGCTTTAATTTATTTGATTGGGTAAAACTATGTTTTGATATTTGATTTTGATATACTCTTTGCTCAAATATCATATGATTTAATTTTATAAGAGCACAAGAGTTTATTATGTCTAATCCTGTGTGGACTCGATATCATTGAGTACCAAAGAACATATATTTTTGCAGGAGATCGATGACTAACATGGTCTGTTGTTGCATACAAAGAACATAGGCAAACAAAATAGACAATTTCAGTAGCTACGTTTGCAAATTTTGTGACATCACTTCTGTGAATGACAAGATTAGGCAACTCTGTGAATTGATCAACCAAAACTTCAAGGTCTTATCTAGCAAGAGGCTTAGATCAAGGTGATACAGGAGTGTATTAGCTTGATAAGAAAAGTTGTTGGCCACAGAAACTTATCCTTATGCATCAAATCTGGGAGTTCCTCAATACTGATCACATCATCAGATAATGGCCAACCCATGATGCACCTATGGATTACAAATGATTATGACTCAAGTAATTACGATATTACTTGAGTGAGGTATTGTATTTTTGAAATAATATTCATATATCATAATCATTTCTCTGTTGGGCTAACTTGATTTCATTCCATTTTATTTCAAGAAGTTTAGCCTAAGCAAACTCATTTTTAAAATGATCCTTATGCTTTAAACATTTTTATCATCATAAAAAGCATAAGTGATTTATTCATACCAATTTCAAGTCCACCCATGTGAACTTGGAAGTTCTTAATTTTGAAATACCATGTTATGTACATTGGAGTTGAAGGAATTCCATATCTCATAACTTTTGGTGTCACATTATTATTTGGTATCATTAAAGGGAACTTCATGCATTCATTAAGGGGGAGCTTCACGTTCATATGTGTTTATACTCTCTAAGCTTTTCTCTTTTATTTGAAGAAAATTCTTTTAAACATACTCATCTGCATTTACTATCTCTTATTAGTTTTGATGATGAGTTAATATCATATGTCCCTTTCATTATTATTTGAAAATATTATTTCGAAAGGAATACTTTGATATTTGGCTTGCACTAACAAATCTTTTGCAAAGAAAGTTTTCAATTCATAGCAGGAGATTTGGTTATGTGTTACAACTTTGGAGATCAATCATTGAAGCTGAGATATGTTCTACATAGATGATCTTTGAAGAAAAAGCAAAGGATGGAAGCTGAGTGCTAACCATATTTAGATGTGATAATCCTTAAGAAGCCAGTACCTTCATCTTATTTGCATCATACAGGATATTCATAATCCTGCTATTGAGCCTCATCAAAGAATCTCACACGACTGCATCTCAGGCCAGATCGTTCATTTGCAGAACCAAATTTCTTACAGCAAGCAAATGGACTTCATCAATCATTCAACAATTTGCAGAATCTACATGAGCATTTCTAATCTCTATCTTTTTATATTCAGTAGACATTCTGCACATGTTTGATATGAATTTGTTTTTAACTATGAAAGTTTTAAGTTTCTTGAAAAACCTCTCCAAATTGTATTTCAAACATACTTTCATGAAACATCTTTTCTACTTGCATCAAATATTTTCAAAAGGGGGAGAGAAATAGCAATTATTTCTAACGTGTTTTTCATATTTATCTCTCCACAAGTATATCTTTTTTACCTCAACTTTTTGCTAATGACAAATAAGGGGGAGAGAATGGCAAGAAAAATATGTTGCATCTAATGTATTCTTATATTCATACATATTTTTCTTAAGGTATTTGCCATCATCAAAAAGGGGGAGAATGTTAGTTATGATTAGTTTTGATGATGTCTTATATATATGTCATTGTTATAAGCAAAAAGATTGAGTAATATAATTATCCCCTACTTGGACTAACTATTGTATTTAATATAGATCATTCCAAGTTGAATCATGAAGGATAATCCAGAAAACGAGAAGAGACTAAAGAATGAAGAACTTGCACAATATGATGGAAAAATCAACATTCAAGTTCTTGTGTTACTAGAAGTCTTTATGATTAAGCAAAAGTTGGAATAGCTTAATTCGGAGTCAGCAAACATCAGCGTGAATAGTGCCATGTATACATGAATAGTGCTTATACATGAAGTCTCGATGATCAAAATGGAAGTCCGAAAGGCTTAATTCGGAGTCAAAGTAAGCTATTTGAAGCATCAGCATGAATAGTAGCGTATACGTGAATAGTATACCGTATATATGAATAGTGCCATACGGTATGAACAATGACATATGGATCCATGAGTGTGTTACAATGATTTCATTACCTCAGGAGTTGCCTTGAGTCAAGAAAATAATTGTCTCAAGTCATTCTCATTCATTTCTCCAAATTCATTCAGAATGGCAAAATTGTAATTCTGTAGAACTTCAGATTCGATGGCAAAATTGTAATTTTGCCGACTTTCCAAAATGGCTCATTCGACTGCAGCATCACTGTTCACCTCTGCTTGCCTCTGTTCTGCGTTTTTCATGGGCGACACTCAATATTTTGATGATATTTCACAAACCAGACGTCGGATTGAGGTGAAACCAATTTTTGGATGAAAGTAGACTCCCAATGCGTCATTTGGAGACCAGATTCAAGTCCAAAGGAGTTCAGATGAAAGAGAAACAAATTGTGGAAGTTGGCAGTGCAATTCACGCCACACAGCAAGGCGAGCTTCAGTATTTTGGGTGTATCTCACAAAATACATATCCAATTGAGCTGAAACCAGTGGCATATGAAACTAGACTCAAAATGCGTCACACCACAATTTGACCCACTCAAAACGGAGCTCAGACCAGGGAGATATGGCCTTCGAAAGTTGATACATGTGATTCTGGAATCAACTCAGAATAGCCTCGGTTTTCTGTCTATATCTCACATTATACAGAACCAAATGAAGTGAAACCAATTCCATATGATTCTATACTCAACAAGTGTTTCACAGAATTTGGAAGCAACTAAAAAGAGCTTGAAACGAAGGAGATATGAATTTCGAAACTTCTGGGTTGCTGGAACTCTGTTTTCTGGACAGTCAGTGTTCATCGGATCATAACGGTCAAAATACAAAGTGTTTTGAGCTGATTCTTTTTTCATTGGAAAGAAGACATCAAGAGCTTTCCAGGGATATATCATTTACTAATTTTAGAGCTATATACGAAGAGATATGGTTACTGGAAGTTGAGCTATGTTCTGAATCATCATCACGAAAATACTGTTCATCACATATGAAAATCACGTCTTGGAAATCTTGATTCTCTTGAAAAAGTCCAGATGATTACCAAAATGACTTGTACTACTTCCTAACATTATGTATATCATTTTTGTATGAGTTTTAGGTGATTATAACATCAAAACTGACGGAAGCCAAAATCAAATAGACGCATCCTACAGAGAGAGCTGAGGAAGTGTTTGATGAACCAGAGAAGGCAATGATCATTTAATGAAGTTAAATGACAGACAAGAATGGAGTAATAATTCAATGAAGCATTTGATGGAAGAGAAAGAAGAAGCAACGGACTTTTCACCAACGGACCGAATGCTCTCAATGTTCAAATGTTCCAACGGGCGAATGCAACAACGCGTATATTTCTCCAACGGTCATATATGAATACAATATTAATGCTCCAAGTCACAACGGTAATATTCCTAAACGCGCTCAACGGCCAATGGATAGCAACGGATAGATTTTTCAATGGATGAAATATTTAAAATGACTACTATTCACAACGGTCAAAATGATTTTCCAACGGCACATCCAACATACATGCTTATAAATGGAGAAGGATTCAAAACGGAAGAATATACATGAGCTTACACCTTCAAAATGCCCTCTGATGTCTATCTCATATTCTCTCTATTTTCTTAGTGATCATATAATTTATTAAGAGAGTGAGATTATTTGTATTGTACTTCAGTGTTCATCTTATCACTTCTTAAAGAGAAGATTTATTTGTAAACATTTTATCTGAGAGTTACTCAAGATTGGGTGATCTTGAGTGGGAAACACATTGTGTTGATTACAGCTTGTAAGGGGAGTGAATCCTAGGGAGAGGATTACTTCGAGTACAGAGTGTGTGATCAAGTGGTGTATCCTTACGTGTGTAAGGGGGAGTATCTCGATAAGAGATTTGTAAAAGGCCGCACAAGTGCCCGGCTAAACTTGTGGGATTGTAGCGGTTCTCAAGTACCCAATTAAAGCTTGAGGGAGATAGTGGATTGAAATCTCAGGAGGTGCCTGGGGACTGGATGTAGGTCATCGTGGATTGGGCCGAACCAGGATAAATCACAGTTTGCATATTCTCTTCCTTAAACTCTTATATTTCCAGCAAATATTATTTTAACATTTATTTGAATATTCAACTGTTGATTTATGAATAGTTATTTTCATACTCATTACCTTCATTAAGAGTTGAAAAGAATTTTTAAAGATTCTAAATTTTTATCTGACACCCAATTCACCCCCCCTCTTGGGTGATAGCCAGGTCTAACACCATCACGCTATAACTTAGCTATGTTATGTGTCTTTTTAATGAAAGAATAATGCTATTTTGGTTATGGCCTCCTATCGCTCTTTATTATTCATTTGCATGTTTTGGTTCGGGGTTGATTGTAGTTGACTGCCCCTGATTTTGTATTATTTAACGCACTGAATGCAATTTTGCATCTTGAAAAAGATTGTGTATTGCTACCTCGGCGCTTAATATAAGATCTTGTAAATGATGTGTATTATTAATTTCAGTTCTTAATATAACGTCTAATTTATAAAGCATAGCTTATAATACAAAACAAACAATCTCATGTTAAGGACATGGGGTAGTATTAATTTTTAAGGTTAAGATACAATTTTACTAACAAAGTTTTTCTCAAAAAGCATTGGTAGAAATAAATTTTGAAAAAAAGTTAAAGTTACTAATAAATGATTGAAAATGGTGCATATTCATCAATACGGTTAAGTTTCATTAAACTTCCATTAGGTTTTACTATAAATTTAAATTGGCTTGATGAATTTAATGAATGTTTAATGAAATCTAACAGTTTTGGAAAAACTACACGATTTTAAATTGTTTATCGATATTATTTGTGACATACCCTGGTAGGAAAAAACTTTACTTATTTTATATTTTGAAAGGATGAGGTTGAGACAAAATTACCCTTTGGAATACTAACTCATACCATTCGAAGCTGTGAACAATTCATATGGAATCATATTGGGAAGACTTATTGAAATTCCTCGAGTTTTCTCACTGTTAGAAAAATTCCTGGAAATTCCAAATTTGTATGATATAATTTTTATTACCATCTACATAGATATTAAAGTTATTCAGCTAAAAACTTTTCAAGAACAAAATACTAGAATTGCATGATGGGGGCAAGCTTTTTAGTTTATATATTTGCACTACTATAGTCTTCCATGATTAGTTTCAGATAGGGAGAGCCAGGCCACATTATAATTTGGGTCTAAGCCATTTCATGCAGTGTCCAACATTTGTAACGAAACTGATAATTAAATTACAAAGGAAGCTTGATACAAACACGAAACTCTATTAGGGGGAAGCTATTCTCACAATGAGGCTGAAGAGCCACATAACAAAGGATCCAATAAGCCAACAGAAAAAGAGAAAGACCAACACTCCTGCCAGAATTGTAAGGGTCCCTCTGAACTGTTACTTGTTTTTTCTACTTCTTCATTTCGGAACCAGATGCAGAGTTTGTTGCAGAAACTCTCACATGTCTCTCACTTTTTTTTTTTTATAATAATGTCTCTCACTTATTTGTGATTTGTGAGACCATCAATCCTACATAAAAGCAAGCCCAACATGAACACAAGTAAAACTAAAACTACCCCTAAATTTGCAAAAATCATAGACCCTTTTTATTTTTAAGGGAAATTGATGTGTTTTGAAAAAGGAGGAAGATTTAATGTAACTTCAACAAAACTCAAGTGTAATTCTGAATAATTTACACTTTGTTTTTAAAGGAAGTTTGTGTAAATTTTAAAACAAAAGAGAGGTCTATGTATTAGTTTTGAAGTGATATTCAGAGGAGGTTTGTATTAGTTTTAAAGTTTAGTCAAACATCACTAGTCCTTTGACAAAACTACTCAGCTTTGAAGTCTGAATACTAGATTTGCTTAGTTAGCTTCTAAAATCTTCGGAGTTATCAACTAATGAAGACATAAAATTAAATCTCACTCAAAGGAATCATATTGGAGAAAAGCATTCTTAGTTTAAGCAAGTAATTAATGTATAAACACTCAGTTTAAGCACTCTCACCAATCCAATATTCTGTTCTCAACTTTTAGCGGAATCTCAATGCAAAATTCCTCATAAAAATAAACAGTTTACTTGTGTGACATATACTGACATCACACTAACTAAAGAATCTTGTTTTGAACACGAAGATGAAGATCCATTTTTTCACTAATTTTAAAACCGGGTTATGTGTAATACCTAAAAATTTGTATTTTTCCTAAATATAATATTTTGATAAATGGTACCTACTTAAACTAGGAGAGTATGCTGTCTCTAAATTGTGTAGATTATTTATCATAATTCTTGGGCAACTTTTCTTTGAAATTTTAATAAGTCATGAGTTAATTTTCTAATTTTCATTTAGGGATCATAAAATACCATAAAATTATTATATTAAAACATAGTCCTAATATAATCATGAAGAGCAATAATATGCTATGGAAATACCTAAATTAATTAAAGGAAATTAACAAACAATTAGTGAGCAATTAAATTTACACGAATTAAAATAATGGTATAAATTTTCATAATTAATCTAGTAGCAATTAAAAGGCATCAATTAGGGAGGTATTAAATTAATTAAAAATCAAGGACCAATGGGAATTAAAGATTAGCATAAAATGGATTACTAATGATCATAATTAATCTAAGAACCAACCACACTTTGACAATTACCCCTAACAACATATAAACCACCACATTATGAATGCTAATTAGGATTAAAAATGGAAGGCCAGGATTAAATCTAATAAAGCTAAATCTAATGGCCTTAATTAATCACATTATTAAACTAAATCCTTGTGAAGTTGGGAGAACCAATAGGAGGCTTAGCTCTTTGATTGTTAGAAGCAAAAGAAACACAATTTCTAGAGCCAAAGTGAAAGGGGGAGCACGGTTATCTTGGAGGAGGGAGTTCATTTTATTTAAATCTAGATAAAGTAATTAAACAAAGTATATGGGATAAGAGCACATGGGATAAGATAATAAATGGAGTGGAAGAGGATAAGGATAGAGGAAAAGAAGACTTGTTGAAGAAGGGAGAGAAGAGAAGCTAATTAAACATTGTTGAAAAAAATGACAATTAGCTTATTATATATAAATTAATAGAAAAAATGAGTTAGTTTATAATTAAGTTAATTCTGAAAGGATCCGGACTCTAGCAAAAGGGCATACCTGAAATGAACTATCTCTCTTCACATAATTATCAGATTGTTGTATGTAGTTAATAACAAAGAGACCACAATCAAATCTACAAACGGAAGAACATACGAAAAGGTCAAGCATGATAAGTCATATATGATCGTTTTGACCAAATAATGAGTCTATTGCAAACATTGGTCAAATCGGTCGATAGCCTAAATCAGAAGGTGGAACAGTCATTCTCTAGTTCTTTGGGAATTTCCATTGTTCAATCGGTTAATTATGCTCAACCATTGATAGAAAAAGTGCCAATGTCTTTTCTTGGGTTCGATGGTGGCTCCATTGCAGGTTTGTTCTCAACCCTTGCGGCCGAAGGTCATGCTGCAGAACCAGTTAATTATCTCCGATCATTTGATTCTTGGATATCGAGTGAGGTTTGGCCCTACCAACAATTGGCTGTAGAAAATCCAAACTCAGACTTCGCTCCCTTATCGGCTATGCAACTTGATGCTCCACCTTTGAAAGAGACTTCAATGAAAACTGTTTCTTTCAATCCTGATGAGACGATCATTTGCAATGATTGCGAGTGGGTAGAGGATGACTACGGTGAGAGCATTGGCTTGATCGTTGAGTTTCAAAACATGTCCCTGTTCCAAAGTCAGATGGGTTCACTGATCTCTTCCATCCCTTACCTCTAATTACTGTGAGTGAGCAATGGATTTTTAATCATGGCTTAGACTACTGTCATAACTCATAGGAATAATCATGGTTTGGTTCATTGCGTGGCATTTGATCCGGGTATTCTGAGGAAAAACCAAAATATATAGATGCAATCTATCTATCTCTGTAATTTATTCAAAAGCAACGAAATCACTGTTTAATGAGAATGCTTAATTGCATATGTAAATTGAAAAGTACTGAAAATGAAAACAAGTTCTGTCACAGCAGAATTACAAAATCCAAATAATAGACTTAGCAGAAAAAATATAAGAAAGCAATCAGGGTGAAATGTAGAGAATGAGCAAAGGGAATTCTTCACAAATCATGCTTATCCGACTTATGCCCTTCCTTCCCTCTTTATTCAGCATTATTTTCTCTCACTTTCCTTGTGGCCCAGCAAATTCGGTTACTCCTACGTGGCAATATATAGAGACATATCATCATGGGATCTGGTCCTCCCTTTTAGATTGCTAGCAGCTTGGGCCTCAATTTCTTCATTGTCAGCAGGCCTATTCATAACATATTCCTATTTTACGTCATTTTTTCAAGCAGTAGTTTACAAGCATCTCAGTTTTGGTTTATTGACTCTGGAGAATTCTCATGCCATGAAATTAAGGTGAGTAAGTTTTGGTTTATAAATTTTTCACTGTTGATTAACTTAGTGGCCTTAAGTGCCCATAAATTTTGCACTATGAATAAAATTCTTTTTCACAATTTTAATCTAAAGTCTTATATATATAAGATATTTTCAAAATTTATTACTTCATAAAATTAAGGTTATAAAAAGTATAATAATCCTTAAAGTCGCATGGTTTTATCCTATGGATGATTCCATGCTTTATCCGATGGATACTTGAAAAATACATGAAAATTTTAACAATTCATGTGGTGAACACTCCCCTGCCGTCTCCCCATACCCGTGCTTTATTCAATGGATTTTACGTCTCCTCATACTTGATGGATACTACTGTTACGTCCGGGTTTCCACCACAAGATCTCTGTAGCTAGTTGAAAGTGAAATGCTCAGAGTCTCAGATGCCTCGTCTTTCACATTAAAGGCCAAGTTCGTTTTTCTTTCACATTAAAGGCCAAGTTCGTTTTTCTTTCACCTCAAAGGCCATGTGCTGAAGATTCTTGCCGATTTGAGCCTCGGAGGACGCCAGACTCCATTTTTTCTACCACCTCAAAATACTATCATACTTAAACGTTTGATATGAGGGGAAAAAAAAAAGAGAAAAACTTCTATCTTGTCCTTAATTTTAGATATATTTAACTAATTTAATTAAACAAAATCGATTAGCTTATATAATATATTTTTTCTGAAACATCATGATCATCTTTCTAAATGATCCCTCCCTCTTTGTCTCTTACTTTATTATTGTTGAAGAAATATCAATATGGTTTATTTAGGGGAATAACTAGTGAACATGTGAAATAAAACATTTAGGATCAACATCAACTTCTAAATTATGTCCTATATTAAGAACATGCGGAATATTTAGTTAATTAACATTTAACACTCTTAAATATTACTCCCTCCGGTCCTAATTATAAGAGCTAGTTGACTTTTTTGGAGAGATTAAAGAAGCTAATTAAATTATTTTAGAGTATTTTTATTTTTATATTTTTCTTCAAACTAATTAGTTTAACTAATAAACTAATATATAATCTAAGGATACACAACATATAAAATTACTAAATAACTTATCTACAATGGCGGACCGAGGTATTAAAGAAGGGGGCACGTGCCCACCCCTGAAATTTCTCTTTTTTTAAAAAAAAAATTTTAAATTGTATTTTTTTAAAAAAAAAGCTCTCACTGTTTTCTCTTGCGAGGTTTGTAACTGTTTATAATTGCTTCTGCTAAAGATACTATATCTTATCATGGTGCACTCACTTATTTGGCAAAGAATTACAATTACATGATACGAATAATAAGTTCTTTATACCATTTTGTGATCATTGCTAAAAAGGAGGGGATAAATGTATATATAAACACTGTATAGTGGTTTAAATGTGACGTTCTCTTCTTATCTTATGGCTTTTGTGTTCAGTCCTCAAACATTAGCATATAATCATCAAGATAAGATATTTGTTTATTTTGCCTTTATATTCTTTTGTTTTTTTATACCTTTATATTCTTTTGTTTTTTTAATGCATTAAAAATTTTGCTTAAAAAAAATTAATGATGCCCCTCCTCCAACAATTTTCTGGGTCCGCTACTGCTTATCTAGCTTCTTTAATTTCTCTAAAAAATGTCAACTAGCTCTTCTAATTAGAACTGGAAGTAGTATTTCCAATTATATACGGTTGCACTGGATATACTTCCTTGTGTTTATTATCAATGGACTGTGATTTCTTGGTAATAGCCTAATAGGGGATGAAAAGCGACAATAGAAATTCATTCATTTACTTCTTAGCATAAGGCCAAATTAAACAAATTTCTTTTTTGAAAGGATTAAAGAAGCAAATAAGTTATTTAAATAATTTTTATTTATTGTTATTTTCCAAAGTAATTTGTAAAAGTTATAAATTAATATATAATCTAATAATATATGATAAAATAATTTAATAATTTATTTAAATTTCTTATTATTATTTTTTAAAAAAAAAAGTAAACTGAACTTATATTAGAGAGTACAAGGAATAAATTAAAAGATGTGATGAAACAATGAAAGTATTTTGTCAGGTTTAAGTTTGAAAAGGACTTTAATAAAAAAAAATTATATGAAATTTTGGATAAACTATACTTAACAACATAACTTTCTTGACTTTTTAAATTCAGTAAAATCTAAAATTAGCAAAGGATAAAGTCCCTCACTAATTTCGTTGTTATATATGGTTATGCTTAATTTAGTGATAGAGAGGTGAATTATTCCCTCGCTACTTTCTTACTAATTTCGCTTTTTTATGGCATGAAAGTCCGTTGCTTCCGTTGCTACTTTCTTGCAATTGTTGGAGAAAAAGACTGCGAGGAAATAATATTTATTGTTTAGGAGTTAGGACCTTAAAAATAATGATTATTTAAAAGACCAAAAAACAAGACTAAAAAAATACTAAATTACCCCTAGTCAAAAGACACAATTTTTCTCGTATATTTCATGTTCCTCTCTTCTTTATATGTATCACAATTTTGAGTACACATATTGATGAACATGAAATAATTGTTTTTGTTGTTGTTGGGTGGAAGTTTAAATCTTTGAAGGGAGGAGTCAAGGAACTGAAAATCCAAAGGAAAAAGAGATTGGATATTAATTAAGTCAACAATATGTGTACTCAAAACCAGTTAAAGAGGTAAAAGGTATGAATTTCCTAATATTTTAATAAAATTATTAGAGGAATAACAAAGAATTTTCCTAAGTGCGACTTTAAGGATTATTATACTTTTTATAAATTTAATTTTATAAAGTAATAAAATTTGAAAATATCTTATATATATTATACGTCAGATTAAAATTGTGAAAAATTATGGCCACTTAAGGTCACTATATTAATCAACAGTGAAAAATCATTAAACAAAACTTAAATTATTCACTCGGCTCACATAATTTAATTATATTAAAAGTACTATTATATAATTATTCATAGATGTGGTAGTGGTAGGGTGGAATTAGGCATCTAGTTAGGGGAAATTTAATATCTTAAAATTTATATTTTGATATTTCATCATTCAATAATAACAGTTTTTAAGTTATTTTTTAATAAATATCATTTTTTAGGTACTTTATTCTAATTGTCCCTACCTTTTTTCCAAATTTAAATTACAAGTAATTTATCAATTATTTAATTAAAAAAATTAAAATATGAAACGTAAAGTAGATTAATATCTTATTTTTAAGACAATTTAACAATTTAATTACTTTTTAATTCAAGTAAACCCTCGCCCCATCACTCTATTTGCCGAGCCCCATAGCCACATCAATAGCGGGGCTAATATCAAGAGGGCTCTACCACGCCATCACATACTAGGCCCCACGCCACATCATCACCATGTATGTGACCTCTTCCTCTTTGGTGCATTTGTATTCACTTTTTTTTTTTTTTTTTTGGATTACAAAGAGGAGGGGAAACCCTCAAACTATTCTACTACAAATATCAGAAAGTAACCTATCCTTATTCAAGAATTTGGCTAAATCACCAAAAGAGGCATGAAATTGATGAACCCCAGGCCATACATCAAAAGCCTGTTTCGCCACATAATCAGCAGCCATATTTATCTCCCTTGGGACCCATTGTACAAGTACCTCCCAGTCTCTGTTTAGGATACTTTTAACCTCCCTAACAACCTCCCCTTCGGACTGAGATTCCTGGATCGGACCATTTATCAACTCAACAACTTCCCTGGCATCAGATTCCAGCACCACCCTTCGCTCGCCCAAATCCCAGCACATTTTCATCCCAAACAAAACCGCCCATACCTCAGCAGCGAAACTATCAGCAGGCGTCGCCGCTTTAAACATGAACCCCGCCTTAAGAGCACCATACTCGTCTCGGAGCACTCCTCCACCTGTTGCAACTTGGTCTTGTGAACACGTGCCATCCACATTCAACTTGACCCAGCCTTGGCATGGCGGCGACCATGAAATGCTTCTTGGTTGCTCCGGTCTACCATTAAGATTGACCCCTTTCAGCATGAGACTCGCCTTAGACATCGTTTCAACGATAGATCTCGCCCTGTGCATAATGGAATCATTACTCGGGCATGTATTCTCGAAAATTCTGGCATTCCTGCGTTGCCATATAAGCCAACACACCGTTGAAAAGAGCTCGCTCCATCCCTCTTTCCCACGGTTACGACCCCTTTGTATGTTTTTACTAAGCCACGGTTGCCTCTCTAACTGAAAGAACCTACTCATGAGACTAGGACCACCCACCAACATCCATAACTTCCTCGTTTCACTGCAGTCTCGAAGCACATGGATCAAGCTTTCAGAGTCATCACCACACCAGGGGCAGCTACCATCCCCCCCAATGCCCCTGAGAACCCGCACCTCATTAGTGAGGAGTTTATTGTGCAGAGCAAGCCACATAAACGCCTTACATCGAGGCAAGGTGCGCAGCTTCCAGACCCATTGCCACTCCCGTGCCACTTCCTCCTGGTTCTCAGATAAAACTCGATATGCTGACTTGACACTAAATTCCCCATTCCTCTCATGCTTCCACCGAACCGTCTGTGACCCAACGTCCACAAGGGAACCCTCCATTACAGCTTCCCATGACTTCTTAATACCCGACCAGGCATTAGATCCCAATCTTGCACAATTGATTGTTGGTACCAAGTCATCTCCACATTTATATTTGCTCCTCAACACCTTCACCCAGAGATCATCTCTCCTTTTCATCATGTTCCATCCCAACTTCATCATATAGGCCTGATTCTGGCGATACAAGTGTTTCAGCCCCAACCCTCCATTCTTCTTTGGTCTACAAACCGTATCCCAATCCACAAGATGCATTTTCCGTTTCTCTTGAGTAGAGCCCCATAAGAAACTCCTGTTTTGCTTTTCAATCCCCTCACACGTCCCTTTCGGTAAAGCTACAGTTTGCATCGTATACCCTGGAATGGCCGACGTAACAGCTGAGACAAGCGTAGCTCTGCCTGCTAGAGACAACGAAGTAATCTTCCAGCTAGACAGTCTATGGCGAACCTTATCCACAATACCCTGGTAGCTCCTCTTAGTGACTCTCTTATGATGGAGAGGGACACCGAGGTATTTTCCTAAGTCCGGAGTTACTTGGAAACCCAACACATTACACAACTCAGTTCTCCTAATATGATTCACATTCTTAGAGAAGAAGACCCGAGTCTTGGTCGTGTTTACTTTCAATCCCGAAGCCATACAAAAGTAGTCCAGACAGTTCCTAACCTCTTCCGCTTGGTTGACTGCTGCTTCCACAAATAAGACCACATCATCCGCGAAGAATAGATGAGAAATAGGGGGTCCACCTCTACCCAAGTTAATAGGTCTCCAACCCCCACGACTGATGCGCTCCTGGATTAAATGTGCTAACCTTTCCATACAAATAACAAACAGGTATGGGGAAAGAGGGTCCCCCTGTCGCACCCCTCTAGTTGGTCTTATTTTTCCTGCGCGATCCCCATTCCACAGAAGTTGCATGCTTGGGGACGTGACACAAGAGTAAATAACATCCATTGCCGAATCCGGCATATTCATTTCCTTGAGACAGTCATAAAGAAAATGCCAATTAACACGATCATAGGCTTTCTCCAAGTCAATCTTAATTGCCATAAACCCAC
The DNA here is from genome assembly GCA_034222035.1 of Acacia crassicarpa. Lineage (NCBI taxonomy): Eukaryota > Viridiplantae > Streptophyta > Magnoliopsida > Fabales > Fabaceae > Acacia > Acacia crassicarpa. Next base: position 4,992,666 of record JAWXYG010000015.1, on the reverse strand, counting down.
GTTTCCCTTGGAGCTTTTGCATTGAATGAATAACCTCCTGAGCAACAACAATGTTATCGGAGCTATGTCTTCCTGGCACAAAACTGCATTGATGAGGACTAATAAGCTTAGGGAGTACCACCTTAAGTCTATTTGCAATAACCTTGGTGAGCGCTTTAAAAATCACATTACATAAGCTAATCGGACGAAAATCCGTAGCAGTCTCTGGGTGATCCTTCTTGGGGATCAATACAATCAATGTATCATTTACCGACTGTATTGTTGATGGAGATCCCCACATGGATCTAATAGCCTCGCAAACCGATTTTCCCACCTCCGTCCATTGGCTCTGATAAAAAAGAGCGTTTAAACCATCCGGCCCAGGCGCCTTCAAAGCACCCATACTAAACACAGCCTGCTTAATTTCTTCATCAGTAACCATATGTCCAAGTCTTCCTAGCTCCGAAGATCCGATGGCCGGGAAGGAGATAGAGCAACACAAGGGGGGCCTCCTAACTTGTTCCTCCAAAAAAACCGCCGATAAATGAGAAGTCATCAATTCCTTAATCTGGTTACAGTCGTAAATCCAAGTGCCCTCCGAGCTCATCAAAGCACCTATGAAGTTTTTCTTCCGCCTCCCATTAGCACGCGAGTGAAAGTAACGGGTGTTCCTATCCCCATCCACCATCCACACACTCCTCGCCTTCTGTGCCCAAATCAGAGATTCCTGTAATAGGACCTCCTCCAGCTGCTTCCAAAGGGAGTGCTGGAGCTCTTCCATTTCAATAGATAACCCAAACCGTGCCTCTGATCTTGTAATCCCATTAAGTCTGCTCAACAGCTTTCTCTTCCTTGCATTAGTATGGCTAAAAACTTGCCTGTTCCAATTACCACAAGCAGTAGTAAATTGTTTTACAGTCTCATTCCATGGCAGCTCCATCCTCCAGTTATCAGTAACAAACGGTGCGAAACGCTCATCCAACACCCATGCTGCAAGAAACCTAAACGGCCGATCCCCATGATCCTTTTTCTTATAACCATCCAGCTGAAGGAGGAGAGGTCGATGGTCACTTTTGTACCAGTTAAGGTGAGTCACCAATGCATTTGGAAAAGAATCTTGCCATGCAGTAGATCCCAAGATACGGTCAATTCTACTTGCCTTCCCGGTGCATCTCCATGTAAAAGGGGGACCAACAAAACCCAAATCATTAAGAGCAGCATCCTCCACGAAACTACAAAATTCCCTATCTGGGCCCCTTGGTTCTCCCTGTGAAAACCGTTCATCAGCTTTTAAGGTCACATTTAAGTCACCGCCTAAACACCATGGCACCTGTATACTTTGTTTAAGCTGCAATAAATCCATCCATAAATTACGCCTTTGAACAATATTGGGACTTGCATAAACGAATGTCATCTCGTAGACCTGTAACAGATGATTAGTAATACGAACATGCACAAATTGATTAGATGAAGCCAACACCTCCACCTGTCTAAACTTGTCCGACCAAAGGCACCATATACCACCCCTAAAGCCATCAGCATCAATGATTTTAAAATGAGGAAAACCCATCAAGGAAGCCCGACGCTTAGCTTTTGAGCCACCACATCTAGTCTCAAACATCGCAACAAAATCCACATCCCATGAACGAACCAATTCTTTAATGAGAGACGGGAAGGAGCGAGCCCCGGCACCCCTCACATTCCATAATAAATAGTTCATTATTAAACAGATTGCAATTTAGGGAGCACATCCCCGAGATCATCCACGGCCCCAACAGAGACCTCAACACAAGATACATCCATATCCACATTCGTTCTTGCTTCAACAGGGCCTGACGTCACCATTGCAGGCTTTGCCATCTCCCTCAGCCCATTAGGATTTAATTCATCAATTGTTTTCCTCTTCTCCTCAATTGCATCCATCCGTGCTAATTGTACCGGTTCACTGTGATTTTTGAGCCCAGAACGAGAATCTAGCTCCATAGCATTCCCTTTAATCATCGGCCCAATTGATTCCTTAGGCCCAACCGTGTGGTTTAAATGCATATCACCTAGATCCCCTTTTTTCTCCTTTCCACATGATGTCAACATATTTCCATTTTTATTCTCCTTTCCTTTTGCTTTGACTTTGGCCCCAGATTTTCTCTTGGACCCCACCTTGATCCACTCCAGATTTGTCTCCTTATTTTGCACCTCCCCCCCAAACTTTCCTGAATTATCCGCCACGTCACCACCCACCTTCCCTTCCTGAAATTGCTCCATCCCACTTGTAAACCGAGATTGTTGGGGCTCATTACTCTTACCCTTCTCATTAAATCCCTTCTTATCCGCCACTTCCATCTTGGGAACCTTCAAATCCGTTTTTGATTTCATTTTCCCAAAATCACGCTTAACAAGCATATCCGGGCCATAATCCACTCGTTTACCGTTTCCAGATAGTACACCGGACATCCCTGCCGCCGGCCAAGCCTCCTGCTTCCTATCGGGTTCCAGCACCACCGGTCCCTCCGTGGCAATCAAGCCATCCACCGTTACTCCCGTTGATATTTGCATCGTCGGCCCCACCGTATCCCCAGAAGGCGCTTCATCAGGCTTAGGACCTGGCTTGCTGCAACTGGCCTGGCCTGAGCATTGTTCCATACGATGACCATATTTTCCACAGGAGAAACATACCAGATGGAGACCCTCGAACTGAAAACGTCGTTCCTCGCCAAAATGGATAAACCCTGGTAATAATGGCTTCTGTAAATCTACTTCCACACACATCCTCGCAAAACCACCTTTCTCAGAAAACGCCGTAGTCCGGTCAATTTTAAGCGTTTTTCCTATCATGTTACCAATCCTCCTAATAGACTCCACGTTGTACAATTCATGGGGAAGGTCAGGAATACGTACCCAAACTGCTATACGCTTCTGTGTATCCGCTTTCCAAGGGTTGAAGTTTGGTCTCCATCGTTGCACCAGCAAATAGTGATCAGCAATCATCCATGGCCCTTCTTGTAAGGCAAAGTCTCGATCCGCCGTTGAAGAAAACGAAACCAGGAAATAACCATTGCTCAGAGGAGTAACCCTTAACGGTCCATGCGAAGCCCACATCCTTTCCATCCGCATCCTCATGAACCCAACATTCACTGTTTTCCCAAGAAGCTTAACAATCAGAGAATTCATGAATGGTTTGCACCACGCCTCATACTCTTCTGCGCTAACATGAAGCTTTGGTAATTTACCAGTCCTTCTCCACAAGTCCACAGCCTCCTCCTCCTCAACCCCTTCGTCCTCATCCTCCTTTTCCTTCATACACTGCTTCTCATTTGATTTTTCAAAATACTCCTTCCAGCCAGAGAAAGCCTTTGAGGCCGAGAAGTGTGGCTCCAATAACCCCGACTCTCCTAGGCAAAGAAGCTTGTCCTTATACGACAAACGAGCCCCACTGGGATGGGGACCGTCCGTACCGGAACCACCCTGCTTCCTGTTTGTCTCCATACCTCCAATACGAAATGTTAAGAATTGATTGGCACCCTTCAAGCCTTGGTCCCCAACCCCTCTGCTTCCCTTCACACCTTGCAAACCGCCAGTACCATCCCCCACGTTACCTCCGCCGTCACCAACCGTCCTCCCATCACCCACGGTCCTCCCGTCGCCTACAGTGCTTCCTTTCGCCATTAGCTATTCTTGGTGAAAATGTCCAATTCTGCCGGTCAATTTCTAATTACTATTCACTTTTTTTCTCGTGTGTGTATGTGTGTGCGCCTTTTTTCTTTTTCTTTTTTTCTAATATATATATATATATATATATATATATATATATATATATATATATATATATATATATATATACTGGTCGATTTATTAAAAGGACACAGGAAAAAACATAAATTGGCTACAGTGTTTATGTGAAATATTTTTTTTGGGGTTAATGTCTATATGAAATATGAAAAATATGTTATTAAGCCACACACATCAATCAACATATTATTCCAAAATATACACATGATTTATTTTTAATTAGTAATATATCCACTTTGCTAAAAATATTGTCATCGTAAAACAAGATGATATAAATCTATATAATTTTTTTTATTTTCTTGAAAAATATTATTTCATAAAATTCAATTTTAAATTCAAAAAAATCATATTGTAAAATTTATATTTTATTCATAAATCATAATATGAAATTTTTATATTTTGTAAAATTATTTATTTTAAAATTTTAAATCCAAATTCATATTTTGTATGAAATTTTTATAAAATTTATATATGTGTGTGTATTCATAAATATTATAAATTAATTTTTTAGTGAAATATATCTCTTAGTTACTTACCATTTCTAAATTTCGAACCTTTTTATTATCAATAATTTATAATATTTTTCTTAATTTTTTTAAAAATTTTATTACATATTACTCGAATAAAATTAATTTTTATTATCTTTTTGAACATTAATCCTAGCAACCTTTTAAATAATCTTAATTATTACATAAATTGTTTTTCTCATTTTCATCATACTAAAAATAGTTAAGGAGGAGTCATATACAATCTGGGTTTTTTTTTTTTTTTTTTTTCATTTTTAAGGTTAAGTAGTAAATTTATCTTAGAAGCTTTTACTGATGAGCAACATTACCTTGAAAGTTGTTTTGCCTTAATGTTATCCTGTAAGTTTCAAAACGTATTATCGTCAATTTTTTGACTGCTAACATTAATTTTTAAAAGGAATAGGGTAACATTGCTATGTTTTGAAATTTCCAGGACAACATTAAAGAAAAAACTTATAGAGTTCAAGCAGTTCTATAAGAATGAATAGAGTTCATCTTCATTTATTTATATCATGATTCCCTTTTGACACTTGCTCTAAATCAGAGTCATACTCCTCTAATCTAATTTATAGAACAGTGATGAATTTTTCATATGAATGCACAATTTTACTCTTTATTTATTATTGTATTGATTATTTTCTCATGGAGTGTCATGTATACTACCTTCGGTCCTAAATATAGGACATAGTTTGTAATACATTTGTACTATAAACTATATCCTATATTTAGGATTGGAGGTGTACTACCAACTATATCCTATATTTAAGATTGAAAGAGTATTAAATAAAGATAAAATTGAAAAATTATTGAATTTTATAAAAGAGTTAATGAAATTTAAGATTTTTTTTAATATATGTGTGTGTGTGAGAAACATATCGAAAGTTATAAATAGGACGTGAAGAGTATATTAAAATTAAAAATCAGGCATCTTGAAGGAGAATTCACGGCTAGCTGGGTAGGGTTAACAAGAACGGCAACAAATGGACCAGCATTACATATTTAAAGGTTTAATTAGAAGCATACGTATATATATGGAGAGACAAACTCGCTTCCTTGGACAATACTTCATTAGGCAGTCCTTTTTGTTTCCACTCATAAACTTCCTATCATCACATGTATCATCAAATGAATATGCTCCTTGCAAAATCCGTATGTACTGTATAACACCATTGCCTTTGCATTCAATTTTGTTTTTCATCAAAAACAGATCAGATGGGGAATAGTCTTAAGGGCATCTCCAAGAAGGATCAAAGTCTTCGGATTGATACCACTTTCAAGCTTTCGGCTCCCACACCAGTCTGGCCACCAGGTAAATTAAATAACCTATATCTTCATATGAAACTCAACAGATGCAGAGCAATTATGTATACTTTTCAAGGTCTAATGAACACTTATTATACAAGCTTGATATTCCATATTTGAAGTTTCTCTCTGCAAAGCATTGACACTTCAGAAACAGAGTTATATCATATCTTTAAACATGTTTGACACTCACATTCACATGAAACCAAGCCCCATGTGTCACACATTGCGCTTAAGTTTAGGACATAATATGTGTGAAGTCCAGGCACAATTTGAAGTATGATTTATGTCAAATACTGTCACATTGGTAAAGGATTAATACCATTTTGCATATAGGTGATGGATTTGCCACTGGGATCATAAATCTGGGTGAGCTGCAAGTGGTGCAGATTTCAACATTCAACAAAGTATGGGCATCCTATGAAGGTGGTCCAGATAACCTTGGGGCTACAATATTTGAACCTCCAGGACTACCAGAAGGATTCTCTATGTTGGGTTGTTATAGCCAACCTAACAATAAGCCCCTCTTTGGATGGGTTCTTGTGGCCAAAGATAACTCTTCAACCACTAACCCAGCTCTAAAGGAACCACTTGACTACACTCTGATATGGAGCACCACGTCTCTACAAATCAATCAAAGTAGCACTGGCTATTTTTGGCTAACAAACCCTCCTGATAGCTATAAAGCAGTAGGACATGTTGTGACCACAACACCAAACAAGCCCTCATCCGATAAAATTCGGTGTGTCCGGTCAGACCTTACCGATCAGATTGAAACATATACATGGATCTGGGGACCAGGCACATCCAATGACCCCAATGGATTCAATCTCTAGAAAACAAGACCAAGCAACAGAGGCACTCAAGCTCCTAGACTTCTTGTAGGCACTTTTCTAGTTCAAGATGGAGGAAACGCTAGTCCTCTGACTATATCATGTTTGAAAAACACCAATATTAACTTAACCTCTATGCCAAATCTACAATAAATTCATGCAATAGTCCAAGCTTACTCTCCAATAATGTACTTACATCCTGATGAAGAATACCACCCTTCCTCTGTAAACTGGTTTTTCGCCAATGGAGGATTACTCTATAAGAAGGGAGACGAATCACATCCTACCCCAATACAACCAAACGGCACTAATCTTCCTCAGGATCCTAATAATGACGGTTACTATTGGATGGATCTTCTAGTAGACGAAGACGACAAGGAAAGAGCTAAAAGGGGCGATTTACTAAGCTCAAAGGCATATCTACACATAAAACCCATGTTTGGTGGAACATTCACAGACATAGCCTGTTGGGTATTCTACCCATTCAATGGACCAGCAAGAGCAAAAGTAGAGTTTATCACCATTTCACTGGGGAAAATTGGCGAACACGTGGGGGACTGGGAACACGTGACGCTGAGAGTGAGCAATTTCGATGGAGAACTAAAAAGTGTTTATTTATCAGAACACAGTGGAGGCATCTAGGTCGATCCCTTCGATCTTGAATTCAAGGAGGATGGGAACAAACGTGTCGTCTATTCTTCACTTAGCTTCATGGCCATGCGATTTACCCGAAACAAGGGACCAGTCTTCAAGGGGCTAATGGTGTTGGAATTAGGATCGATACTGCAGCGAGTAATATGGTAGTGGATATGGTGATAGGGTATGAAGTGGTTTCTGCGGAGTATCTAGGGTCAGAGATAGTGGAGCCGCCATGGCTGAACTATTTCAGAGAATGGGGTCCGAAGATAAGCTATGATGTAGCAGAGCAATTGAAGAAGGTAGAGAAATGGTTGCCTGGGAAGTTGAAGAAGCTTCTTGAGAATATGGTGAGCAGTTTGCCGAGTGAAGTGTTGGGCCAGGAAGGGCCCACTGGTCCAAAGGTGAAGAATTGCTGGAATGGAGATGAAGTTGTTAGGTGAAGAACCGCTAGAGTGGCGATGAAAAGATGCTAGGTGACCCACAAGTTCTTTCTCTCATTGCTGCTGATATTTCTTATAAGCAAGTTAAGTATTTTCTTGAAAAATAAGAAAATTTGTTGAAGTTCATTAAATTTAATCAATTTTTGAAATTATGTTGACAACAAAGTACATTATCCTTTATTTGCTGAGAGAGAGATCTAAGTGTAGTATTATTATAAAATATAACAGCACTTTTGTAAAGTTCATTAGAAATTTTGTAGACTCTTATAAACAATTACCAACTCATGAAGCACTTTTTCATAAGCTGAATTAAATCAAACTGACAGTAGTTGCGCTTGGCAAAAACTAATTTTCGGTTTTAAGTTGAAAACTCGAACAATATGTGGGAGATGATTTTGCTCATATATTAAGTAAGTGTTTGAATTAGGTTTTTTAAAATTATTTTTTTAAATGACAAAGGTTTGAGTGAGTTGGATTTTGTAGGTTTACCAAGGTCAAATCATGCCTCAAAACTTAGAGTTAGAGCTTATAAAGATACTTATAAACAAAATCCTCACATCAAGAGTGGGATTTGAATTCATGATTTTGTCAGTTATGATCTAAATTCTTAACAATTGGACCAACCATGGGTGACTACGGAAACTTTTTTTTTTTTTTTTTAAAGAAAAAGATCAAACTTCAACTAATTTAGTTTAATTGAGACACATGCCTCAAACAACTTTTGCAACTATATTTTTGGAACCAACTGAATAATTGACAAAAACATTAGGAACTTATATAGAAGTAGAGATACATTCACAATTTTGCAACTATACTTTATTGAGATTTACTTATGATGTTATATATTTGCTACATTTTTTTAACATACAAAATTCCAATTATTGGAACATCGATTATTTTATTGGCAGGCATTCAAAAGATGAGCATGATCACAAAAACACATGTAAATGGAGAGAAATAAAGAAGAAAACAATATGATTATTTGGCTCTAATAATTTGAAAAGTTTCAAAGTGCGTCGATTTATGAGATTAAAGAAGAGAAACTCAAGAGAGAAGCCTGAGGAGAAACAAACACAAACAGAAACAATATTGATAAATTGTTGAAATTCAATCAGCATCATAAACATATATATAATATAAAAGGAAGTCAAATTATCTACATTCAATAACACATATGGTGTGTAGGTTTTGGAGAAGCGCTAATAACTTTGGCGTCATCATCAGAGTCTTCATGTTGTCGCATCTCTAAGTCTCGAGATCTGTGAGATGAGAAAATAGAAGAGCATATGATAGACGTCCAACAAGTTGGGAAGATAAGCAGAAGGGGCAACTGCCAGAGAATTGGAATAATATTCTCTATATATTTCTAAATCAGTATCATATCTCTTATTTCTATTTCCCTTTTATCCATACCCTTAAAAGTTTACATTTTAATGGAATTGGAATAATATTCTCTATATATTTCTAAATCAGTATCATATCTCTTATTTCATGTGGTAAACTTAAATGAAAGCTCCTAAACGAATCAGAATAGCAAGTTAAAATGCACCTAAATTTAATTTAGATGCATGCCTCAAACAACTTTTTCAACTGACCGAATAATTAACAAGTACATTAGGAATTTATATAGGAGTGGGATATATTCACAACTTTGCAAACATACCTTATTGTGATTTATCAATGATGTTATTTGATACAATTTATAGCAAATAAAACTTCGACTAAAATATACTTTTAGTCCTTTAAGTTTACACGAGCTATACTTTTGATCCCTTAATTTTATAAAGTATACTTTTAGTCCTATAATTCTAACACTGTTAATTTTGTTAACAAAAAATGCAAACTTAAGTGATAACTATATAAACTTAAGGGGATGATTGTGTAATTAAATTCAATGAAGTTTAAATTTAAAATAGGGGTAAATTGAATAATATATAAAATTTGTATAATTAAATGTTATTAGGCATCATTTGAGTTCGTTGCGTCAGCGTTTTCTTTTAGCAATATTAACGGTGTTAGAATTTTAGGACCAAAAGTATATTTTATAAAGTTAAGGGACCAAAAGTATGCCTTATATTAATAAAACTTAAAGGACTAAAAGTATACTTTAGCCTAAAATTTCAATCATTGAAACATTTATTGGTAGGAATCTAGATACTGATGAGCGTGATCACAAAAATTAAGTGCAACACAGTAAAATAGAGAGAAATAAAGAAGTCATAAATAACATATGATTATTTGGCTCTAATAATTTTAGATTTTTCTAGGTGCATCGATTTCTGTGTTCAAAGAAGAGAAACTCATGAGAAGCGTGGGGAGAAACTAACACAAACAGGAAGAATAACTGATTGAACCATATTTTTACATTATTTTTGGGACATTAAATTGGGATTTATAATGCATTTCACATTAGTTATTGAGCTTAAAATGATGTTTTTATGATAAATTGAGATTAATAGTGAATACATTAATTTAGGGCTAAAAAGGGCAAAATTGTCAAAAATATGTAATTACTCTTAATTATTGATTTTCATGAGAATATTTGATGTTAGACTAATTATCTTATTTGTGGATGGCTCAAAAGATTAAATTAAAATTCAAATGAAAAGTTTTATTCAGGTTTTTAAAAGTTTCATTTTAGTCCCTTGCTGAGAACTTTTCATCTTTTCACTTTGGTCCCTGCAGCTATACCATGCGTTTTGGGCTATTGATTATTGCGTTTTCTAATGGATTCAAAGGAGCAGACCCGTAAAAACGCAGAGAAGAGGACCTGATCTGATTTATTCAATTAAAAAAAATGAATGGCCCAAGAAAGAAACAAAAGACCCAACACATTAATTTAGGAATGGAGGCCCGTGAAAATGCAAAAAAGTATCCACACATTGAAAGATTAAAGCACAGCGTTTTGGGCCAATGATCAATTATGGATTCAGAAGATTTTGACCCGTGAGTTGAGGGATCCGACAGAAATGAATGACGCATTGAATGGGAATAAAAGACTGAGGCGGCAAGCTGGAAAGGCATTAATCACGCACGCACAGAGCCTTCAAGGGATTCACGCCACAGCCTTCTTCACCCCTTCCCTCTTCCTCTGGCCGGCGGCTTCACCTCCACCATGACCGCCGGCGAGGTTCCTCCACCATCGACTTAGCCCAGACCTTCACCACCACTCCTCGTCACCACCATTCTCACCGTCACTCTCTCTTTCATCTCACATCACCTCCATCGTCAACCTACAGAATCAGCGGCCACAACCGTTAATCATCCTCTATTAATCTTCACCACCCCACTTCATTATCTTCCTTCCACCTTAACCACAGTTTTTAGCCATTAAACATGTCAAAGTCCACTTCCAGATTTGATATGTTTGTGTGGGTTCTTTAATCTCTATGTGTGGCTGATTCCTTTGTGCTCTTGGTGATGAGGATGTGGCTTGAGTTCCAGAGATAAAAAGGGGAGTTTATTTTGTTTAATCTATTTTCTCTAATTGCATTTTAATTTCTTAGTTTTAGGAATATTAATTTGTATTGTTGAGACTTAGTTTGTCCGTTTGGAAAACTTTATGGATTGAACCTTTGTGATTGGATTTAATTTTGTAGCTTGTTGGATTTTTATATATGTATTTCCTTATTAATTCAGTGAAATTGTGCTTTCTACGTGGTATTGTTAGATTGTATGATCGAATTAGATTAATTGAGTGGCGTGGTATCGCATTCATTTTAAGAGGAAGCAAGTTGCATTAATTTAATCTTAATCACACACTAAGTGGTTTTAAACAATACCTCAAGAAATGGTAGTTAGCTACGGTAGTAGGAGCTACTATTAATTGGGAATATTGGATTCAAGTGGTATCTTAGGGTTTTTCATTTGGACTTAGTGAAAATTTACTCCTATATTAAATTGAACTAGGATAGTCACTATTCCATTTCCAAGAGCATTCATTCATACATTTCATATTCCATTCCGTTTTATTGAAAATTCCAAAAACAATAGTTTAGCTTTTAATTTAATTGCAATCTTCTTTTAGTTTATCAATTGAAAAATCCGAAATCAATTTTCCCCTTGTTTTAATTGCATTTGCATGTCATTTAAATTACTTAGGACTCAATAAAAGGCTCCTCGAGAGAGAGAACGATCCTAGGTTTGCCTATACGCAATCATTGGTTTATTTTTGATTGTGGACCCCAAGACTAAAGACAAAAAGGCCCTCATCAAAAACATTAATAAATTATTGAGATTCAATCAGTATCATAAACACATATATAATATAAAAGGAAGTCAAATTATAATGGTGCAGATATAGACCTGATTAATCAGTTTTAATTTCCCAACGGTATCCATCTTCGGCCTTCTCCATGGGAAGCTCACGTCCATTTGAGATCTCTATCCGAGGGGGATTTAGTTTCTTGCACAATACAGCAGAGAATGTTTGGAGAGAAGGGCAGAGCATGACGCCTTTGTATACATAATTTAATTGTGGCGTTTTCCATAAATTCAGAGATGCCAACCTGGGAAGAGTGATAGGAGTACGGTGAAAAAGGTGGATAGGCACAAGGGCCATTAGGTCGCCACTACCACCATGTTCCATTTTAGAATGATCATCCTCTCCAACTATTTCTTTCATCTTCCCACAATCATTAACATCAATTGTGTGTAGGTTTCGGAAGAGTTTTAATAACTCTGGCGTCATCAGAGTCTCCATGCTGTTGCACTGCCAAATATCAAGATGTGTGAGATGAGAAAATAGGGAGGTTTGATGCAAGGATAGAAGAGCATCTGGTGACACAATATCTTTCAAGTCCTCCAAATACGAGAGGCATAGACGTCCAACAAGTTGGGAAGAGGAGCAAAAGGGGCAATTGCCAGAAAAGCAACATAAGTACTCCACATCTTTACACCAACTTATATCCAACCGTTCAATTTGGTGTGGATTATTATTGTTGTTGTGGCCATATGATGAAACAACACTGCATAGGCAACTACCAACAGTCCCTACTAGCTGGCAATCCCTTATAACCAACTCCTTGATGTCTCCTGGGAGTACTGCTTTTCTATTTCTCAAATCCGTATAACGACAAATTATCTCCTTCATGGAATATTCTGTTGCTATACTCCCATAATAAGAAGAGGGATAACTTGAACTACATAAAACGATAGCTTGTAAGTACACGATGTTTGTCCAGTAAGCTCACATAGGTATCAAAGACGCTAATGTCCCGGAAGTAGGCTATTATAATTTCCAAATTATCTAAATTGTTCAATTTAGATATGAATGATGCTGACATTAACATATATGTACAGTATAGATTCAAGCATCTCAGATTGACCAATGACTCCAAGCCCATAGGTGCTTCAGTGATGGCAGTATCCCATAGATCCAATGATATTAGTTGTTTCAATTTACTTAATGAAGGAATATAACTCAATTTTCTACATTCTGAGAGTAATAATGCAGTGAGACATTTTAAGTTAGACACGGATTCAGGCAAACGCTTGATATGAGTCTCAGACAAATCAAGTATTTTAAGAGCAGGCATGTTCTTGAAAAAATCATCTGAGATGTAGTTGAGATTTACATTACCATTTAAAAGTAATGTGGAAAGTTGAGAACACCGAAGACATATGCCATCTGAAATTGCTTTTATCTTGTTTCCTGTCAAAAAAGCTTTTTGAAGATCATCTTTCCATTGGTCATCACTTGGTATTTTTGTCAATTTCTTATAAGCATTTGCCATAATTTTACTTGTGTCTTCTGCAATGCCAATAGCCAGGACTCTAAGAAATTTGTCCACACTCCATCCACCACAGCAAAACAACATTGTATGATTTTGTAATCTATCCCACATGTTGTAATTTTCATCACACTGCACCCTCAACGTCTTTGTTTCATCTATGCTTTCATAAACAAATCTTCGTATCAAATGATCAGCCTCTTTATCATAAATATATTCTCTGGCACTTAAGGCATAATACAAGAAGAATCTTTGCAATTTGTCATTTAAGAAATCATAACTAGACCTCAAAACTGGAAATACCCATTTGTCCATTTCATATTGCCCATGCCCCAAGTTTTTAAGACATTCCAACATATGACTCCATTCTCCAACTTGTTTTTTACCCTTCATACTTGTCGCAATTGTGACAATAGCAAGGGGCAAACTGTCGCATTCATAAGCCACTTTTCGTGCAATTCTCTTCACTTCCAAAGACAGTCCTTCATAGGATCCCATAGTCCTTTTAAACAAAGACAAATTGTCTCTTTCATATAAAGGTGACACTTTTATTTTATTCTTCTCATCACAACCCATTCCTTGACACACTTCTCATATACGAGTTGTCAAAATCAATTTAATTCGATTACTTGACATAGGAAATCCAACCTTCTTTAGAAAGAAATGATCCCAAACATCATCTAAAATAACAACACATTTTTTCATCTCTTTGAATGCTTGAAATATTTTTCTGGCAATTATTTTAACCTCAAACTCATCAGTGATATCCAACTTGATTGATCTAGCTATGACTTTTTGCAAGTTGTAGATGCTATTTTGTGACACAGTTACCCAAAAAACTTTAATGTCTCCTTCTTCTAAAAGCTTGTCATATATATGGCTTGCTAAAGCTGTTTTGCCTGAACCTCCCATTCCCCAAACTCCAATTGCTGACACCTTGTCATCCTCTATCCATTCCCTTATTTGTTTAGTATATCTTTGAAACTGCCGGCCTATTAAATCTGTTGTAGGCAATAGATAAGCTTTATAAGTTCGTAACAACAAGAATAACAATAAATAACCAAGTAAAAATAACAGATAAATAAATAACGATAGATAAATATATGGCATTCAAATTTTATGCGGTCATATGCTCTCTCCATCCCTATATGCATGTAAATCGCATTTGGAAGATTTTAAGTATACAAGAAGCAAGTTACCGCAATATGCACTTGTCCGTCAATAAATAATAAAAAAGTTTTCGAAAAAAGTGAATAAGAGAAATATAATTAAAATGACGTTACAATTTAAAGAGAGAGTAATTTTTTTTAAAGTTATGACCACTTTTAAAAGTTCAAAATCTTCAACTAATAGTAATAAATTTCTTAAATGACATTTAAATGTTGGATATAAATCTTCAATTAATTGAAATAAATTTTCTTAAATGACATTCAAATGAGTTGGATTTGCTCATACCTTTTTCCAATTCTTCGTCAAAATCATCATCTTCTTCAAAATCTTCTTCTTCTTCTTCACTAGAATCATCATATTCTTTTTGTCCACCCGATTCATCGAAACCTTCAGTTCCGACTAATCTGGATTCGCTTCGAGTTAGGCTCACGGCCGTGGGAGAAGAGTTCCTAACATCATTATCTTCATTCTCATGTTTCGAACCGAGGATGTGGTTAAGGGAGGGCAATTCCCTTTCCACTTGTAATATTTTATTCTGCTTCCATCTCTCTTCCAACATCTTCAAAGTGCTCTTTTGAAGGATCAACTCGTAATCTTTTATTTCCATCTTGCTTTTCAACATGTGCATAGTGCCGTCTTGCTTTGTCATATAAATTTTGCTTTTCTTTGTTCAAGTCATTGTTGAGCAACTTCAAAGCCAAATCCTCCCTTTCTTTTTGACTGTTAAACTACATTATAATATTATTGTCCATATCATTTATATGACTGAAAGAATCAAAGTGCCAGCATGCTCATGTAGGATGTGTGAGTGCTTACACATGACTCTATCTATGACTATTTATGTTTGCAAGAGGTCATACCTGAAATGAACTATCTCTCTTCACATAATTATCAGATTGTTGCATGTAGTTAATAACAAAGACACCGCAATCAAATCTACAAATGGAAGAAAATAGGAAAAGGTCATGCATGATAAAAAAATTTTCTATTAAAGCTTATATAATTTTACATAATAATTGTCTACTTACCCATTGTCTTGGGATCGGATGTTGTTTGCCATTTCCGTTTGATAGTCTGAAAATGCTCCCTTTTTCTGCTTGAAGAGTATTTCAATGGCAAAAAACTAGACATAAAAACAAAAATTTTATATAATCAAAAGAATAATATATTAATAATGTTATGAATATAATACAATTATCTAACGCTCACCAATTTTTTTGTTGTCTCATCACGGTCTGTTTCAGCCACAAATGTTGGAAGAGAATCCCATATTTCAACCACTTTTTTGTTTAAATGGAAAATGTATAAATAAAAATGTCCATGTCTCTTTTGTCCAATGTGAACAGGAATAAACACCTGTTATTTGTGACAACAGAAATCAAATTGATATAGAGCAAAAACAAAAATTAATCACATTGAATTTTTTTTCTTTTAAAAAAAAACTTTTCGAGTAAGAGTTGAAAAGACATACCTTCTTAGGTGATTCTTGGTCAAATATATAATTTTCTCTCATTTTGTGCCTATGGACAAAGTCCTTGAAGTTGTGCTCATCACATACCAGTGCTGCAGTCTGTAATTACATCATGGATGAACCATGAAAAATGATTGTCAATCAACTAGTTTTACATTAAAAAATTATAAACATACATCATATAACGAAAAAGAGAATAGGAAATCACCGAAAACATCACAGGAAGATACCAATTTGAAGGTGTAGCTTTCTTTTTCTCACTCTCGGTTAATATCCCAACAAAAATATCAATTACCTAAGAATGCATGAAGTTAAATATGAACATAACTAAAACCTTGGTCATTAATATGAAATGAGAATATAAGAATATAATACTCACCCATGAATCCAAAAAAGTCCCTGGTTTAAGTGTGATGAATTCTTTTTGATTCAAATATAAGCGTCCGGATTCATAAACCTTATCGGTAGGACTGAAGAATTAGAGTAAGAATTAGAGTGTTTTAAAGAAAACAAAAGTTAAATTAAAATACATGCATTTATACATATATTCATGTATATGTATAAATATTACTCCCTCCGGTCCTAATTATAAGAGCTAGTTGACTTTTTTGGAAAGATTAAGGAAGCTAACTAAATTACTTTAGAGTATTTTTTTTAAATTTTTTTCTTCAAACTAATTAATTTAACTAATAAACTAATATATAATCCAAGGATATACAACATATGAAATAATTAAGTAACTTATTTAGCTTCCTTAATCTCTGCAAAGAAAGTCAACTAGCTCTTATAATTAGGACCGGAGGTAGTACTATATTAGAAGCATGCATATATAAATATAGATGAAAATCTAACCTTAAGCATTCAAACACATATTGTTCTAATGGTTTGGCTAATTCTAATAATCTTTCTAATCTATACTATAACCAGTCTGGACTAATATGTATATATGCACACACATATATGCACATACATGTATACATATTAGAAGCATGCATATTTATATATATTGTTAAAAATCTAACCTCAAGCATTCAAACACATATTGTAGGACCTGCAAGTATTCAATCTCCCTATTGGAAACAGAAGATGACCCAACTTGAATCCTTTCCTCATACTTAGCATCACCTTCGAATTCGATCTGTCCTACTTCGTGGGACTTTCCATAATCTATTAGACCGTCCATTGAGAAACCTGTTTTTCTTTCCACAACACAATCGATCACTACATTACTTAATTACCCATTAACAGTAATGTGGGAAATTAAATTATCTCCCAAATGTTTGTTACTAAATTATCTCTCAATTGGTTCCTATTTCCTCATTCCACAATATGACAAGCTATCCGCAACGAGCTAGTTGTTTTCCCTCGTGCCTTTTTTCCCTTTTTATATCCATTTTTTACTGTGTGACCCCAGTGCGGCCTCTTTGTTTTGTTGGGTTGTTCTTCGACTTATAAAATGTTGACAAAATTCAAGTTTTTGCTGATTTCCTGGCAATATATATTATAATAACTAGAGGATTCACTAGGGAGCAGGCTAGATTGAGCCTCTTTGTATAATTTTGAAAAATTGAATGAATATTAAATAAGACTAATATGAGGGATATCTAATACATATCTCATATGGTAAATTTAAAAAACACGAAAAAAAAGAGAAGAAATTCTTCTATGTGACACATAACAAGGATAGGAAAGAGTATAATAATATTAGTCCCATTTCTAAGTCACATAAAAAAAAAAGAAAAAAAAGGAAATTACATGTGCTTGCTCTCTATTTGGAATCCTTCTCCTTTAACTTGTTCTCACCCAAAAATATGACAAGCTCTCTGCAACAAGCTAGTTCTCCTCTCTCGTGCCCTTTTTGCATCCATTTTCTACTGATTCATCCTGGTGATTTGCCTCTTCGACCTCTTTCTTTTGTTGGGTTGTTTTTGGGCTTACAAAATTTTTTAAATTATTCAAATTTTCCTGATTTTATAAAAATATCAAATCCTTTAGGACTCGGTTATAACTTTTCTTTGGGACTTATATTTTTTTCAAAACTTTGCTTAAAACATTTGGTACTCAGAAAGAGAGTAAATATCTACCACTATGTATTTATTCCCAGATATAATAGCACACGTATGGGAATTAAATTATCTCTCTCACCTGGTTCCTAATTTCTCTCTCCAAAATATTTGAAAAACTGTCCACTTACATTAGTAACAAATGGATTATTAATAATCTAAGATTGTCTTTAAGTGACAATTTAAATTAAAGTTGAGTTAATTAGTGGGTAAGTGTTCAATTTGGGATACGACTTCCGACTAAATAACTCAAAGCACAAAAAGAATTACAAAATCTGCACTTACGTTCATTAATGATTAAACTAATAATACATCAAGTCATACCTTGATCAGAATGTACGAGTTGGTCTTTGAGACTGGTAGATTGAGGAGGGCCTTTGATTCAATGAATATGAGATTTCTGTTAGCACTTTAAAGGATATGAAACAATTGGATATGATTTGCTGCCGAATAAACTTGTAAAAGAGTACAAAAGAATTAACAAATTATATTTGATTATTCAATATTTAAACTAATAGTAATATATTCCAATAAGTCCTTTTTAAAAAGTAATTCCAACATTATCACTAGAACTAACGCAATATATTTAAAACCCTTTTTCAATAAAAGACAGTTAAAAGTATTAAATTTGTCAAAAAATTCAAGTGATTTTTATTATTATCCTTGCTAACTACACTAAACTCCAACATCATATTAATTTCTACTTCTCCTTTCTTCTCTTATTAAATATGGGCATATATGGGGGGGGGGGGGGGGGAAATCAATACATAATTAGCAAATGCCTTATAAATGAAGAATATTCATTTTAGAAGGCCACCTAGAGACTATGTGAAGTAGAGTATATTACACTCATTAAAATAGAAGACAATTTCACAGTTTGAAACTAAGTGGTTAACTTGGGAAAGTTATAATTAAGATCAACCACTTATAACCTTTTTTTTTTTTTTGTGTAAGTTTGGGGCTTCAGTTTTCGTCGATAAATACGATATAATTTTCTCACATGAAAGTAGCTACTTTTATCACAACAAAAAAGTACGTACTTTTGCTGCACATATACAAAATCATCTACCTTTCCTCAATATGATTGCAATTCGAACGAAAAAGTAATAAAGGAATGAAGATTATTCAGAGGATGGATCTTGAGGCCGTCTAACTCAAAAGTAGAGAATGAATATTAATTGCGCAAGGCGGAAGCAGAACTAACAAATTGAAGAAATGAAAGAGAGAAATTTAAATAATCAAAAAGTTATCGAGAAGAGAGGGGCTAATAGAAATTTAACTAAGATGAGGTTACAATTTAACAAGACTAATTTTGTAAAGTTATGACAATTTTTACAAGTTCAAGAACTTTAATAATTTTCATAAATTAAAAGGCATTTAAAATGAGTAGGATATGTAGTTTCTGCTAGTGCTCGTACCTTTTTCTAAATCATCATATCCATTTCCCCTTTTGTCAAAACCATCATATATATTCTACTTCCATCTCTCTTCCAACATCTTCAAAGTGCTCTTTTGAAGGATCAACTCGTAATCTTTTATTGCCATGTTGCTTTTCAACTTGTGCATAGTACCGCCTTGCTTTGTCATATAAATTTTGCTTCTCTTTGTTCAAGTCATTGTTGAGCAACTTCAAAGCCAAATTCTCCCTTTCTTTTTCACTGTCAAACTACATTATCCATATCATTTATATGACTGAAAGAATTAAAGTGCCAGCATGCTCGTGTAGGATGTGTGAGTGCTTACACATGACTCTATATATGACAAGAGGTCATACCTGAAATGAACTATCTCTCTTCACATAATTATCAGATTGTTACATGTAGTTAATAATAAACACACCAAAATCAAATCTACAAATGGAAGAAAATAGGAAAAGATCATGCATGATAAAAACTTTTTCAATTAAAGCTTATATAATTTTACATAATAATTGTCCACTCACCCATTAGGTTTAGGTTGTAAGCGGATATCGTCTGCCATCTTCAAATGAAATTTTGTAAACGTTATTTTCTCGAAGAGTTTTTCCATGGCAATCAACTAGACATATAGAGAAAACAATTATATATATATATATATATATATATATATATATATATATATATATTATTTATTTATTTATATATATAGTCAATTAATGTTATCAATATTACAATTATCTAACACCCACCAATTTTGCTGTTGTCTCTTTTTTTTCAGCCTCAGATGTATTGGGTAGCGAATCCCATATTTCAATTTCTTTGTTCTTTAAATGGATAATGTGTAAATAAAAATGCCCATTTGGCCTTGCTCCAACGTGAACAGGAATAAAAATCTATTATTTGTGATAACACAAATCAAATTGACAGATAGTGAAAACAAAAGATAAACATGTTGATAAAGAAACTTTTCTATAAAAAGTTGAAAAGGCATACCTTCTCACAGAATTCCAGGTCAGACATATAATTTTGTGTAATTTTTTGGCAATGGACAAAGTTCAAGAAGTAACTCACCTTGTCTTTTGCTGCTTCCTATAATTATATCATGGAAGAACCATTAAAAATGATTGCAATGGACTAGTTTTAGATTAAAAAACTACTAATGTACATCATACAACAGAAAAGAGACTAGGAAATCACCGAAAATGTCACTGGAAGATACCAATTCAAAGGCATAGTTTTCTTCTTTCGCTCAATATCAGTTAGTATTTCAACAAAAGTATCTATTACCTATATAAGAATTCATGAAATTAAATTAAAAATTAATATAACTTAAACCTTGGTCATAAATATTAAAACAGGATATAAAAATGTAGAAAGTAAATACTTAGAATTAATAGGTGTAGAATTATAACACTCTCACTTATTATTCTAAAAATGGACTTACAATAAACTTTTTTTTTAAAAAAAAAATTAGACTTATAAATTGAAATAAAGTGGTATAGTATAGACTAATAGAAATTGCAGCGGACATGGGTGGGAGTGGAGAGGGTGGTCGTCGCACTGAAGGTGGGGTCAGGCGTGCTAGTCTGTGGCCCCTACGCTCCCATGTGCTTCCAGCTTCCTGCGATTTTGTTCAACAAAAAGAAAAACAGGTAAGCAGGTGTGGACACCAAGATTCCAAAGGAAAGGTCGGCCATGGCTTTGTTAAGCAAGCTTCTGCTTCTCTTTGGGTATGATACGTACGATTATCATCATATGCATCGATCTGCTCATTCATTCCTACTATTTCTAAATATCTGCTGTGAATACGCACGCTTTACTCTGCATTATTCATTTACAATAATGTCAAATTAATTAATGTTTAATACATTAGTTTTTAATAATACCAGACAATATTAATGTTTTTAATTACTTCGGTTGGTTTTAAAAAATCAAAGAAGTCGTGCACATGGCTGTGGGACAAATTACAAGACGTTTCCAAGGAGGGAGGGGCATGCAAATGCTACCTTGCAGGTCTGAAGAATTAGAGTAATTTACATGAGAGAGAGAGAGAATTAGATTGATTTTTTTTTTTTTAAAAAAAAAAAAACTTAAAGAAAATGCATCCAAATCCCCCCCCCCCCCAAAAAAAAAAAAAAAAAAACACAACATTAAAAGCATATGTATAGTTGGAAATTAAATATGAACCTAACCTTAAACATTCAAACACATCTTTTCATCATTTGCAAGTCTTGAGTCCTTTCCTGATCCTCAGCATCATCGGCTTGGATTTCTCCTGCTTCGTTTTGGATATGCTATGATCTATCAGACCGTCCAACGACAAACTTCTTGTTTTTTTTTTTTTTTTTTTGTTTTTGCCCCCAACTCAATTACCCATCAATAGCAACGTGGGAAATTAAATTAAATCCCGAATGCTTGACTGTGATTTACCTCTTTGGCCTCTTAAAATTTTTTGTTTTGGGGCTCATAAATTTTTTTACCTTATTCAAATTTTCTTGATTTTCTGGCAATATAAACTAGCAAAGGAGTACAAGTGGATTGACAAAATATAGTTTGATTATTCATTGTTTAAACTAAGTAATATGTACTCCAATTAGACATTCTTATCGGGCAGTTATCATCACCAGAATTATTAAGGGAAGATTTAAAACTCTTTACCTCTGTCTGAAAATCAAAACAGTTTCTAATTTTATCTTCATTTAAACATATATTGTGTAACTTTGAGAAACTGAATTGATATTTACATAAGGGCAATATGGGATTAGATGTAATAAATCATAGAAAAGATAAGAAGATATATAATCCTCTTGTCCACAATGTAAATATAAATCACTTAGATGGCGATGGTAATGAATATGTTTATGTATCAATTTTTTCAATGTAGTTAATCTTTAAATGTGGCTGCATATATGTTCGTGTTTAAAAAAATGTGGTTCCATGTATTTTTCTCTCCCTTCTAATGTTGTAGAAAATAACCCATGGGATTAGATCCAAAATTCCAACAACTAAAACCTTATTTATTATAAGTAAAGTAAAAAAAAAACAAAAAATTTAAGATATATTTAGTAAACTAATTATAATTTCTTAAATATAAAAAGTTAGTTTATAATTAAAGTGATTTATCTTATGAAATGGAGTGATCGAATATACATTTACGTACCTTGAGAATGTAGGAGGTTGTGTTCAGTATCGTTATTGGAGTTTGCTTTGCCAGTACATGGTCGAATGCCTGTGCCTTTGAGTTTATTAAGATGAGCTTTGATTCTGCTAGCACCTCCTGCAAATTCCTCTCCACAATCATTACACTTCCATTTTCGTCCTCGCTCCACTAGCGTAACTCGTTTCCACACTTCATCCCTTTGCCTTCCTAGCTTTCGCATTATTACTTTTCCTGCATGCAGTATGATGCAAGAGATCATAATTAATCTAGTGATATACTAATACTCCCTCTAGTCTTGTTTATAATAAAAAGGATTAAGTTCATTCAAATTTTGAGTAAAGGACTAGGAGGGAGTATGTTATTAAAGGGGATAAAAATGAAAAATGTTAGCAAATATCTCATAAGAAGACGTAACAAAGACCAGAGGAAGTAGACTATATTAAATGGGAGGGAGTAATTAAAATTGAAGACAATTCCAAAATACATTTACAGATTACTTTTTTTTCCCAGAATAAATTTACAGATTAAAACTTGTAACTTATCAGATTATGGCCTTAAAAAAAAAAAAAGACAAGTATGGGGCCTGAGTTTCCGTCAGTAAATATAATCTAATTTTCTTATATGCAAGCTAAGTATGTACTTTTTCGCTGCCCATATATATATACTGAATCATATCTATGTACCTTACCTTAATATTCATGCAATCTGATGGAACAGAGTAATTAACGAAAGAAGATTATTCAGAGAAGGAATCTTGAATCTGCGTAAGTAAACAGTAGAAATAAAAATGAATAACTGAGCAAAGGCAGAAGCAGAAGTAACGAAGATAAAAATCAAATTGAAAAGAAGAAATCAGAGAGATAGAGAGAGAGGATTATGGTAGGCAACTTGAGAGAATGAATCTTGAACCAGTCTCACTCAAAAGTAGAGAATGCATATTAATTGTGAAGAGGCGGAAGCAGACGTAACAAACGAAGACAAAAATCAGTTCACACAATCAAATTGAAAACAAGAAATCAGAGAGAAAGATTACTGAATGCTATTTCAAGTTCTGGATTGAAGCATGGCGAACGTCTCCGGTGAGAAACAGCGTTGAGTTTATGGGACAACACAGAAGAAAATGGGGAAAGAATAGGGCATATGGTGTTCACAGCTTTTGCCAAGTAGTCAGTGGGAAAAGAAGAAAAATCTGTCATTTGAACAAAGACCAGTAAAGCACTCTCCGTCTGTGATACGGCGGGAGAACATTATTTCAGACTCATTATTATGTGGCCTTTCCGTATGAGATACAGCTGGAGAACATTATTTCAAACTCTCATTCTGTGATACGGAACATTATTTCAGACTATTATTTCAAGATCATTTTTTTTTTTTTTAATCGAAAGATCATGTTATTTGCCACTTATTTGAAGAAGCTGATTTCCATCGAATTTTCTCCAACAATATTTTCTCCCTCCTCTCTTTTTTCTCCTTCCTTTCTTCTCTTTCTTTTTTTTTCCCTGTCGTCCAATCTTTTTTTATTTTTTTCCCCCGAATCTCTATTCTCGTTTTCCCATTTGTTGGCATATGATATCAGATTTGTATTTTAGAGAACCAAACTTTGAAGATATTAACTAAATTATTTAATTATACTTATTTATCTAAAATGCACTTATTTAAAATTTAAAATGACTTTAGGAAAAGATCGTTGAATCAAGAACCCTACGCATGTACCTCACTGACCCCACGACTCGTCTACTTCTCCAAGTCTGGCATCGTCAACTTTTCCATGCTTCCATACTTTCGAGCATCGTGGACTTTTCTGAGCTCTCACACAATCCAACATTATAGATTTTTTAGAACTGTCACAAAAAATAGTAGAACTAAGGTATATATGGCATTAATAAGTTGCATGTATTATTTACTTCATATGTTGTATCAAATTTCCTCCAATAATCTTTTCTTTCTTTTCATTTTTTCCCCTTTCTTCTTCCTTCCATCCTCCTCTCTATTCCTTCCCCCCCCCCCCCCCAAAAAAAAAAAAATTCTATGTTTTCACTTTTTCTTTTGTTGGCATACGATATCAGATTTATATTAGAAAAAAAACTATATCAAAATTTATTATTTATTTCAATCTAAAATAGAGTATTCTTTTGGATAATTGCTATTTATAAATGATTTTAGTCTATACAATTTATTAATACATATATATTTAAGCTATTTTTATCATATTATATAATTGAGTAATGTTATCATGTTAATTTTATACACAAATTTATTTAATTTTTTGTATTTCTGTTTTGTCCACCGAACTGTGTATAATGCCCACTAAGCTATGTTTAATGACTTTGATTAATGTTGATATACTAAAGGGTATGGCAGTAATCCTCTATCAGCTTATCTATTCGTGATCTGTATTGAAAAACTACCTCATATGATTCAAGAGAGAATGGAAGGGGGGAATATGGAAGCCTAATAGGCTCACAAAGAAGGGTCCATCGGTATCTCTATTGTTTTTTGTAGATGATAGTATTTTGACTACAAAAGCATCTCTTCATCAAGCAACAATGGTGCGGGAGTGCTTGTCTCACTTTTGTGTGTGTTCAAGCCTCAAGGTGAATTCTGCTAAGACCTGGATATTTTTCTTGGGCGTACGGAGCTTAGCAACATCCTTGAATTTGCTCAAACATCGGATCTTGGGAAGTATCATGGGGTTGGGAAGGAATCCTTTCAGGCAGTGGTTGATAAAGTTAAGGAAAAGTTGACTCAGTGGAAAGTATCTTCATTCTCTCTAGCTAGAAGGTCAACACTCATTTTTGTAGTTTCTTCAACCATCCCTGCATATACTATGAAAACTTCTCACCTTCCCAGTAATGTTTGTGAAGATCTGGACAAGCAAAATTGTTCTTTCTTATGGGGTAGTACAGCGCAAGGTCGCAAAACGCATCTAGTAGCTTGGGATCAAGTGTGTAAGGAGAAAAAGCAGGGTGGCTTGGGGCTGCGGCATGCTAGATTTCAAAACCAAGCACTCCTCATGAAACTAGGATGGAGGCTAGTGACACACAAGGATGCTCTTTGGGTTAAGATAGTTCGAGATAAGTACAAATGTAAGGAGGATCTTCTCCTTCATATCAATTTGAAACGTCCTAGATCAAATGTGTACTCAGGAATCAAGAAAACATGGGATACAATGCTTGGAGGAATGGTCATTGATAGGGATGTTAATTAGTCAAATGGAAGTAAGAGAGATATAGAGAATTTACTTTGAAATTTGCATATCGAGTTTTATCAAGTGATACGCAAGGACATGGGAGGGATTAGAGTGGAATGTGGAAAGTCAAAGCACCACTACGATGCAAGAACTTGCTATGGTTAGCAGCTCAACAGTGCTTGCTCCCAAATGCTAGTCGAATGAGAAGGGGAGTGACTATGGATGTGGGTTGTCCCTTGTGTGGGACATCATTAGAAGGCACTATTCATGTGTTTCATGATTGTACACACTCAAAAGCTATACGACGAAGGAGGTGCCCCCGTTGAGGTGGTGCATTTAGACAATATGAACCTTTTGCAATATGAACCTTTTGGACTATGTGTGGTGGAACATAGAGGGCAAGTTAGAAGTTAATAGGAGGTGGGCTTCCAAATTTACAATCGTGTGTTAGCTGTGGAGATGAAGGAACTTACTTGTTTTTTTAGGAGAAATGGATCTCAAATGATAGTCTTATCACTAGTACAAGAGCAATGGTGGAATGCATGACACTCACAAATGATCATCTAGCGGGGACAAAAATTCAGGGGCCAATCTAGCTCCTCGCCAGGAGTCATGGCAACCACCAGAGGTGGATTGGGTGAAGGTGAATGTTGATGGTGCGTACTCAGTTACTGCTACTAAAAGTGCTTGTGGGGGATTATTTTGTGATTTCACAGGTAAATTTATGAAAGGTTTCATATATCACATGGTGGATGGGGATGAACTATCTGTGGAAATTTGGGCTTGTCTTCTTAGTCTCCAAATGGCATGGGCTAAGGGTTTTAAGAAAGTTTGGGTTGAAACAGATTCCACAAAGTGTCTCAACCTGATTCTCCATGAACATGATTTGTCTCACAGGGATGGTGACCTTCTTGCTGAAGAGGGAATGGATAACGAAGATCACCTATGTGCCTCGCTTTTACAATTATGCAGCGGACTACCTAGCGAAGAGAAGCCTGGAAAGAGGACAGGGGTTACATGAAATCTATCAACCTTCAGAGGATCTAGAGGTGCTGATATGTCAGGATTGGAATGGGTGCAATGCTTTACTAGGAATTAGTAGAGGTGTCTCAATTGTATAAAAAAAAGAAAGAAAAGAAAAAGGGAAACATCCTTATCTTATAAATATGATCATGCGATCATGCCTACTAAAAAATTGTATCTTATACTCCCTCTAGTAGCCTAGTCATAAAGATAAGTGATCACTTCTGACTTGTCCAGCATCATATCAATTTCTAATCTCAACATCAATACTCTTATTAAATATGGGTATATATTAAAAAATATTTAATACGACAATAGCAAATATCTTATAAGAAGACATGCTTAATAAAGACCATAGGAAGTAGAGTATATTAAATGGGAGGAAGTAATTAAAATTGCAGACAATTCCAAAATACATTCGCATATATATATACACACACACGTATATATATTGGCCGGACAAATTTACAAATTGAAACTTAAAACTTTTTAGATTATGGCCTTTAAAAAAAAACAAAACAAAAACAAAACAGTTAAGTATGGGGCCTGAGTTTCCGTCAGTAAATATAATCTAATTTTCTTATATGCAGGTATCTACTTTTTCGCTGGCCATATATATACTAAATCATATCAATCTACCTTACCTTAATATTCATGCAATCTGATCAAACAAAGTAATTAAGGAAAGAAGATAATTCAGAAAAGGAATGTTAAATCTATCTAACTAAACAGTGGAAATTAAAACGAATAATTGAGCAAAGGCAGAAGCACAAGTAACAAACGAAGATAAAAATCAAATTGAAAAGAAGAAATCAGAGACACAGAGAGAGACAGAGAGTGGGGATTACTGAATGCTATTTCAAGTTGTGGATTGAAACATGGTAGACGATCGAACAAAGTAATCAAGGAATGAATATTATGGTAGGAAACTTGAGAGAATGAATCTTGAACTAGTCTAACTCAAAAGTAGAGAATGAATATTAATTGTGAATAGGCGGAAGCAGAAGTAACAAACGAAGACAAAAATCAGTTCACACCATCAAATAGAAAACAAGAAATCAGAGAGAGAGATTACTGAATGCCAATTCAAGCTCTGGATTGAAGCATGGCGAACATCTCCGGTGAGAAACAGTGTTGAGTTAATGGGACAACAGAGAAGAAAATGGATCTATAAAATGAAGCTGGCTTTCCTCCTTTGCATTTTATCTCCGCTGCTCTGGAACGTTACCGTTTTGGCGCAAAAATCAGATGGTGCCTCTCTTTTTCTTTTCTTTTTTTAAATATTTTAGGCTATTGACTGGTACTAAAAAGATACTTTATGATACTGGCTGATACTCAAGAAATGTTTCATGATCTTGGAAAATTATTTTGGAATCTTAAAAAAATATTTCAAGATACTGAATGGTACTAAAAAGATACCTTATGATAATGACTGGTACTAAAAAAATATCTCATTATCTTGAAAAATCATTTTAGGATTTTGGAAAATATTTTAAAGTACTGAATGATATTAAAAGGATACTCACTGATATTAAAGAATACTTCATAATATTTGAAAAAATATTTTAGGATCTTAAAAAAATATTTAAGGATAGTTACTGGTACTAAAAATAGGGTTAATGAGCGCCCAGCACCACAAAGTTTGCCTCAGGGAGCACCCAGCACCATGAAGTTTTTTTTGGAGCAAAAGTACTCACAAAGTTACAATTTGGGAGCAAAAGTGACACATGGAGTTAGTTGACCAGACGGTCAACGTCAATGTGGATGAAGTGAGGATGTGGACGCTTACTCGGACTGACAAGAAGCCAACTAAGAAAGAGAAAATGCTGACTGGATCAGTGTAAAGTAAATAGTTAAAAAAAACATAAACACCAAAAACGCCCAAACTCATTATCGGTCTTCATTCACTCTACGCTGGGGAAAGAAATCAAATTGGGGAAATAAGAAACCCTAAGTTCAACCGCCGTCGTTCCTCATCTTTGACCACCGTCATTCCGACCGTCGTTCTTCCCTCACCGGACCTTGCGTCCGTCGTCCGTCACTGACAATCAACTCACCACCATCGTTATTTTGGGCGAACAAAGAAGTGGAAGGGGAGGTAGGTAGACTGAAATCCCAGACTTACAATGCCGCGAAGAGAAGAAGGAGAGATGAGAGGAGCACGAACTTGCGCTAGTGAGGGATTGGGGAGAAATTTTTTAGCTAGGAATGAATGGAACGATTTTTAAGTTGCGAGATAGGGTTTCGGTTGTAACGCTAAATCGATAGCTTCTGTTGAATCGAGAGGAGGGAAGATAGCTTCTGGTGAAGAAGTCGAATAGTTGTTTTTCTTGTCGGGCTAACTCAAGGACGAGCGAAGGGTCCGAATCCTCTACAAAAACTAGGTGAAAGATCCTCTGTTCCTTTTGGCTTTTTTTTTTTGGTTGCTGAAGTTCTTTGATTGTAATAGCTTTTTTTCCTGTCGGGCTTTTTTTTGTTTCTTTTAAATTCTCCAATTTGAGGAGTTTTGGAACAGAGCTTTTTTGAAAGGGAGAAAATTTAACCATCCTGTTCCCTTCATTTTCCTCTGGATATATTGTCTTTGCTTCTCCTAACTTCTAGACGTACTGCTTTTGTTTCTTTATTCTAACATAACATAACAGATATAAGAATAATTCAACTAGGAGTCATTAGTGGTTAAGCTTACACTCTTGTTGTTGTCATTCGCTTCCCTTTCTTGTAAGAAGGCCTCTTTTGTTCTTTTCCCCGTTGCCAAGCATAAAAAGTCTTATCTTCTTCTTAAACCTTGAGGTGTGACTGAAAGCTAATATATGTCACAGGAAAATCATGGGCCAACCTCTTTCTTCTCTATGTTTATGTTCAAGCATCTAGGTGCATAGTAGTTGGAATTCTTTTTCCCTTCCTACGTTACTTTGGTTATGGTTTGGATTGGAAAGAAGCTATAATTCTCATCTGGTCGGGATTGCGAGGGGCAGTTGCCTTGGCATTATCATTGTCAGCTAAGACAATTATACATGGACTTGTGGTGCAAATTTGATTTTCTATTAATTATTACCAAGATTTTTACAAGAAGATTCCATGGGTAGATTTATTCAATTATTTTAGAGTAAATTACTTATAGATCCTTATGAGATTCTAAACTTAAAGTTCACTAAATAGTTTTTCTTAAATCATTACTACAATGTTGCTTTTGATGAAGTGGAGTTGTTTAGTTATCTCAGGATTAATCCTAGTATCAAAAGCTGGTAAACAATAATTTTTCTATTATTTAAGTATTTGATGTGATATATGTATGACTATTATGTTTTAAGCTACATGTTCTTCTTATAAGTAAGGTTGCAATTGGGTTGGAACATTGAAAAGTGATTTGAAATGAATGTGAAAGCACCATAAAATAGAAGTCCTATATGACATGCCTTTACTTGGTCAATTTGTGTTTACATACTTATTTAATTATTAATGTCAATTTCAAACATGAATTATGCACGCACCTAATTACTGTGTTGGCTTTCTGATTGCTTTTTGCCCTTTGCATGCGTAGTGGCGATGGCGTCAAAGGGCAATGAAGAGGACATAGTAAGATCAAATGTCGAAGGGTTCATTGAACTCAAGGGACCGAGTGATGATTATGACGAAATTGAATACCTCGGTTCTGAGTACAATGTTCCAGAGGATGGTGAAGACAGTGATGTCAACGTGATTGATAAACCGAGCTATGGGGCTGATGATGATGATGATAGTGATGATGGCTCTTATAGTGGGCAAAGTAGTAGTTCAAACATACAAGAAAGCAGCTATGATGACTCAGAAGTTGAGGAGATTGTTGTGGAGGATGAGAGTGATGATAATGAGGAGGACTTGGGGAGCGATAATGAAAGAGTGCCTCTTTAACAACTGTGTCCTCCCTGAGGCTCAAACCTCGGGTACAATGCCGTATTTCACTCTTGGGATGACGTTTCAAGATAAAAACAAGCTTAAAAGGGCTGTAGATGAGTATTCCATCAGGCGTGGGGTTAACCTTACAATTGTGCGGAGTGATAGGAAGACGTTTAGGGCGGTGTGTCAAGATGGCTGCCCTTTTACACTATATGCTTCTACACATGGGCAAAGTGTGGAGTGGGAAGTGAAGGCATTGTATAATGAACACATGTGTGCCCGTGTGTTTGAAAATTCAAGAGCTTCGACAAAGTGGTTGGCCGAGTATTTCAAGCAAAAGGTGCAAGGAGACCCTAAATTCAAGGCGAAAGACATGAAGAATGAGGCACAAAGGGATCTAAAGGTCAATGTTAGTGTGTATAAATGCAAGAGGGCAAAGAAACTCATAATGGACGAAATGGAAGGAGGTTTCAGGGATGAGTTTGCAAATTTAGAGGCATACTGTAATGAGCTGAGATTGTCAAACCCTGGTTCAGACGTGTGCGTGGAAGTGAGCAGAGAGGGTTTGGAACATGGACGAAGAATTTTTAAGAGGATGTACGTATCCTTCAATGCCTTGAAGGTATCATTACCACTTAGTAATTTAATTTTATATTTTCACTTTACAATCACAAGTTGTAATATATTTAGTGTTGCATATCTGGTTATGTTTTTCTATATTGACTGTTTTTCTGTGTTGCAATCTGAATGTTCATATACAATGTAAAATTATTTAAAAATTCCAATGGTTATTTGAATTGAAATCTGTTTAATGGTTGAATAGAAACCTTGACAATGTAGAGTAATTTTTTTTATCATTTTGATTCATTGTAGCATGTTTTTATTTTTCAGGTTGGGTGGAAGGGAGCTTGTCGGCCACTGATTGGTGTGGATGGCACCTTCCTGAAAGGAAAGACCAGGGGAATATTGTTGATGGCTGTGGGGGTTGATGGGAATGATTCACTATACCCTGTGGCGCTTGGACTTGTTGAGAAGGAAAACGCACATCACTGGTCGTGGTTCCTTCAATGGCTGCAAAAATCTCTAGACTTGGCAAGTGGTGAGAATGTGACCATCATGTCAGACATGCAAAAGGTAATAATATAACTTACAATGTTTGCAATCTGAATTTTTTATTTTAATGAATCACCACTGGTTTTAATGCCTTGTTTAATGAGAAAGGGACTTGCCAATGCCGTTAGTGAGGTGCTTCTGGGAGCTGAGCATAGATTTTGTGCTCGACACATCTATGCAAATTGAAGCAAAAAATGGAGAGGCACCGAGTTCAAAAAGAAATTCTTCAGCTGTGCGTGGAGTACCTACACGGAGGATTTCAAAGACAACCTCAAACGACTGGGATCCCTGAACAAAGAGGCAGCCACAGATGCAGTAACATACCCTGTATTGGGTAAGAGCTTATTTTAGTTCAAGGTGTAAGTCTTGGGTGGCCGACAATAATATGAGTGAGTCCTTCAATGCCTGGATAGACGAGTATAGGTTTTTATCTGTTATTAGGATGTTTGAAGGCATTAGATTGAAGATGATGTCTAAGTGGGCTGACAGTGAGAAACATGTTCATGGCTGGAAAAGCAATTTTAGTCCTAAATGTATGGACTTGTTTGAGACGAATAGGTTCCTAACTAATGATTGTAGAGTCTTTTGGAATGGGGTTGATGGATATGAGATTGTAGAGGGGCAAGATAGACATGTAGTCCGTATTTCAAGAGGAATATGTACTTGTAAAGCGTGGGATTTAACAGGAATACCCTGCCAACATGCAATTTGTGCTATGTACCATGCAAAGATAGACCCCATGACCCACATTTCACACTACTATCACAAGGACACATACATTGCAGCCTATAGAACTAAATTTCAACCTGTTAGGGGTAGGAAATTTTGGGACACACAAAATTTTGGACCATTGCAGCCTCCACTTGTCACCAAGTTGCCTGGTCGGCCCCCCAAGAAGAGGACCAGAATTGAGGAAGTTGATAGAAGGAGGAAGAAACCCAGAACTGACCACCACCGACCCAAGTCATCTGCATCTCGTCAGCCTCAACAAGGGAGAATGGAAAGATTAAGTAAGCGTGGTAAGACCCAGAAGTGCTCCCACTGCAACAAACCAGGCCACAACAGAGCAAGTTGTAAGGAGGTAAGTTATTACTGTTTTTGTCTCAACTTTAAGGCTTTTACACTTCAATATATACTAATGCCTGTTACAATGGCAGGGTACATCAATGAAAGCAGGAGCTTTATACCCAAGAGGGGGGGTGAATTGGGTATCTTTAAAATTTTCGTAACTGGTTCTGTTTTCGATTACTCAAAACAGAGCACAACAGAGAGGATAAGGAGAAGAAGCTAAACACAATGCAATTTATACTGGTTCGGTCCTTTCTTGACCTACATCCAGTCCCCAAGCCTCACTTGGGATTTTCAATCCACTATGTTCAACTATTGATTACACACTCTGTACTAAGAGTTGTTCTCTCACTAGAACACACTCCCCCTTACAAGTTGTAATCAATACACCCAACTACCAAGTCCCCTGACTTGTAGTTATCTCAATCAATAAATGATTTACAAGTATTTAACTCTCTTACAGAGTAGATATGATGAACACTGAAGTACTTGTATCAAGTATGATACTCTATAAGTGAAAGCTGATACACAATAAATGAATTTAGTAGAAATTCGCTCAGAGTAGTTGTATCTCCTTCTGAAGATGTTAATGAACTCTATTTATAGCTAGAGAACATTAAATGACCGTTGTAGCTTGAATCAGACCGTTGGAGAAGTTGCCCAAGTGTTCTGAAGTGGTTTTGGGGTCTTCTCTCTCTTGTTTTCCCTTAATCTAGTTGGTCAAGACATCAGGGCTGACTTTCTGCGAATTAATCCGTTGGAGAGGAGTTTTCTTGTTTCAGCCAACATCCTTAAATACTTTGTAAGTGTGTGCAGAAGGATTTGGGTAGAAGGAGTAACTTTTGTGCTTTGCAATAAATGCTCTGAGGTGCTTTTTGCTTTATACTCTAACCTCTCACCAAACATTCTTTAATGCTCTGAAATCCACTAATAAATACGTTAAACATAGCAGGGAATATCAGAGAATAATATTGGAAGAAGATAGAATCAAATAACATTGATTTCTGAAATGCCCAAATTCAAAAATTCTGAACCAGCGTCACGAACTCGAGTTCAGTTCTTACAGGCTCGAGTTCGAGGCTTTAGTGTTCAAAACTGTGAAGTTCAAAAAGTGTAAACCTGAGGTTTGCTTTATAAACCTGAGGTTTGCAGATCATTGAAAAACTAAAATGCTCTCGGGTTGAAATGAACTCGAGTTTATTAAAGTTAGGCTCGAGTTCGAGGCTTCAGTGTTTAAAAGCATGTAAGTTCAAAATGAACAAACCTGAGGTTTGTCTTTTAAACTGGAGGTTCTCAAGTCATTGAAAAACTAAGAAGCTCTCGGGTTGAAATAAACTCGAGTTCATTAATGTCAGGCTCGAGTTCGAGACACTTTTGAACAGACTTCGTTTTAGCTTGAAAGCACAAACCTGAGGTTTGCAAAACACACTCTCGAGTTTAAAAACATATCCAAAAGTTCTTTGCTCTCTGGAACTTTTAGGCTCGAGTTTGAAAGTCTCAGTCTCGAGTTTAAATAGCTTAAAAGCAGTTCTTTGCTCTTGGCCAAAACTAGGCTCGAGTTTGAATATGTTAGGCTCGAGTTTGAGCATTGGTGAACTTTTCAAACCGAAAAACTTTTCTTTTAATGGAACAGTGCAGAGCTTGAAAATATCTTTAAGTTTCAAACAACTTGTCCCGCCAGAGATGAACTCGAGTTTGCCATGACAGGCTCGAGTTCATGCTCTTAAAACTTTCTTGGGATTCTTTCAAACCTGGGGTTTGAAGAAAGCAAGTGTAAGGTTTAACATGTTTTTCAAAGTTCAAAAACTCTCTGGAAACAATGAACTCGAGTTTGACCTTAGTAGGCTCGAGTTCATGTGAACTTTTTCAAAAGTTTAACTTTAAACTTCAGGTTCATTCTCGAGTTTGGAAATCAACTGAACAAGTTTGAGTTCTCTGTCAAATCCAGGCTCGAGTTCAACACTAACAGGCTCGAGTTTGGTTTTGACAGATTGAAAGATACAAGTTTAACTTTGTCTCACCTTATCAGTAGTATTTACAATTGTTAGTAATCATCAAAACACACAGGGAACTAACATTCTCCCCCTTTTTGATGATGACAACATTTGTAAACAATTGATTTTGAAATTTGGAGAAAAAAAACTTCTTTGTGAAATTCAGTTTGAGAGAAAAAAAAACTTTTGTAAGTTATCAGAGAATTGTGCAAATTGTCAGAGACAAAACAGAACCACAGCAGAAGCACAAACAATTCATAGATAGGCATATGCGACTGTAATTTCATATAACTTAGAGTTGCAAAAATACACACAGAAGTTCCAACAGAAATTTCAAAATGCACAGACAGCTCAAAATACACAATTGTAAACAAAAACCACTCCACATTCACAAATCACTCCACACTCTCTCCCCCTTTGTCATCAGCAAAAGGAGGGGATGATGCAAGCTGGATATCAGGTTGAGAATGGGGTTCAGATGTGGAAGATGTAGGTATAGAGACAGGAACTGGAGGTGCTGCCTGAGGTTCAGGAAGAGGTTCAGCAGGCTCAGGGTCAGGCTGAGGGTCAGGCATAGTTGAGGTTTGAGAGGCAGGCACGGAAGTAGAGGCTTCTGGTGGTTGAGCCTTCATGAGCTTGTCCATTTTATCACTTAGGCTCATCATAGTGACCAGTAATGTAGACATAGTGGAAGCTTGGTCATTAATCTGATTCTTCAAAGCTTCTTGTTCTACTTTGAAGCCCTCTTGGATGTCCACCAAATCACTGTGGCCTTTATTGACCTCAGCAACCAACTTCCCAACTGCCAGTTCTATTCCCTCAACCAAATCAGACACAGCTTTGTCTACAATCGCTTGTACCCTTGTATCAAAATCAGATGGAGGAGGAGCACTTTGAGCTTCCTCAGCTCTGGACTGTGTGGCTCTGGACCTTGCTTGTCTGGATCTCTTAGGAGCTCTTGACTGGTCAGATCCCTGGGGTTCATCCACTCTCATGAGATTCATGATGTGTTGTGCAAACTCAATAGGATACTGAGGAGGATCATTCTCAGCCAAATACCAAATCTTCTCGTGATGAAGGATGACTGAGACCAAGCTTGGGAAGGGTATTTGTGAGGACAATCTAGAGTGAAAGGCAAATTTAGCCATTTCTTGAAAAAGCCAATATCCCACATTCTGAGGCTGTTTGTCAAGGATAGAGGCAAATATATTGAAGTCCTTCTTGGCAAAATGAGTGAAGTTTCCTCCTTTCTGCAGCAGATTTCTTGTGTAAATGTACCAAATTGCCCAGTTCCTAGGGGGCATTGCAGCAGGTGTGAAGTTAAGGATCTCCAATCCCTCAGGAACAGTCTCATTTGGCCTAAGCAGACTAAAGGTGGTTTGTTGGCTATATCGGTGAGTCTCAGGTCTAGGTGGATTGACAATTTGCAGAATGGAATTGAGATAAGCTGGAGTAATGGTAATTTCTTGCCCTCTGACTTTAGTAACTATCCTTTCTTCCACTAAATCCCCTTCTGAGTCTAAAATGTTAGCAGACCTCATATGAAAATAAAACACTTTGATGAGTTTAGGACTATAAGGTGCCTTGATGGAGATTAAAGACTCAAAAGACTTCAACCAAGGCCTCAAATCTAAACTACATTCTTCTTTGATCTTATCCAAATCAACAGATACAATCGGACAGAATTTTCTCTTTTCATCAAACTTCTTCCTAAACTGAGTTCCCTCCTCAGGAGTCATCCTACAGGGATTCTCATTGAAACCAGCTGGACATTTCTTATGATGATAAATGTCTAATAGAGCAGGAAGTGTCTGAGATACCTGAGGACCACCTTGGTCCTGCTGATGTTGTTGAGGTTGAGCTTGGGGTTGAGACTGTGCTTGTCCACTTCCTTGGCCAGGAGTAGGAACAGAGGAGATACCAGCTGTCTTCTTCTTCTTGAACGGTTGCTTCTCTCTTAACGGTGCTGACGCTTGAGGAGCCTTTCCTTTTCCTTGAACCTCTGGTTCTGGATCGTGTCTTTTCTTGGTTCGTTCTTCTCCAATCACTACTCCCTTTGGTCTAGAGGGAGGAACCGCGGGGTTGCCACTCTGAACTCCTCTGATTTCTTTGTCAATGCCATACCGTAAACGAGTGGACCGAGACTTTGTTCGAACAGGACGCTCAGATTGAGCTTGAGAGGAAGTTTGAGAGGGATTAGGGTTAGGTTCTTTAGGGTTTGAGGATTTGGAAGTTATTTTCGCAGAGATCAGAGAATGAAGAAGATGAGAAGAATTAGGGCAAACCGGAGGTTCGAGTGAAGTGAAGTGGAAAGTTCACAACTGTAGTATATATAGGGCACACGATGAACTTGAGTTCACAACTTGTGGGCTCGAGTTCGTCATAAAAATCCACTTACCTGGACTTCAAGAGTGTACTGTGAACTCTTGAACTTTCTCGTGAACCTGAGGTTCTCACTTATGGGCTCGAGTTCAGAATCATTTCTCAGCAGGGTTGCTCTCTGTGACTTTCGAACTCGAGTTCGTTATTGATGGACTCGAGTTCACCTTGTCTGAGGTTCATTTTTGCTTTCTGCCTGAAGTGAACCTGAGGTTCATTTACTAATGAACTCGAGTTCACTCACCCTTTTGCCTTTCATCTTTTATCTGCCTTCCTCGAGCTCGAGTTCATCATTCACAGGCTCGAGTTCATCTCAGTTTTCAGCAGATGTTAGATAGATACATCCTGCATAAAACATATCTAGAAGCTCCGATGCTTAAGTTAGTAACAGATAATCATCAAAACCTTGATCTAACATTGGGTTAAGAGTAAGCTTACAACTCATTGGGATTTACCATTTCCAATTCTCTTCTTATGAAAGTGAATGGCTCCTTGGCTAGAGGTTTGGTGAAAATGTCCGCCAGTTGAAGATGAGTTAGAATGAACATCACTTTGACATCTCTCTTCTGCACATGATCCCGAATGAAGTGATGTCTCACATCAATATGCTTGGTTCTTGTATGTTGCACGGGATTCTTGGCCAAGCTTATTGTGCTAGTATTATCACACAGTATTGAGATCTCCTTTAAGTGCACTCCCAAGTCAGCAAGTTGTTGCTTCAGCCACAACACTTGAGCACAGCAACTTGAGGCAGCCACATATTCAGCTTCTGTTGAGGACACAGCCACGGTAGTTTGCTTCTTGCTAAACCAAGAGACAAGTGAATTGCCAAAGAACTCGCATTGCCCACTTGTACTCTTTCTATCCGTCTTGTAGCCAGCATGATCCGAATCTGAATATGCTACCAAGTGCTCTGGCTGACCTTTGGGAAACCATAGTCCAAGAGTTTTTGTATCTGAGAGATATCTGAATATCCTTTTTACATGTTCAACGTGAGACTCTTTGGGAGCGGATTGGAATCGTGCACACATCCCTACACTGAATTGGATGTCTGGGCGGCTTGCGGTAAGATAGAGCAATGATCCAATCATTCCTCTATACTTGGTGATGTTGAAATCCTTGCCTTCTTCATCAGCATCCAAGGAAGTGGTTGTGCTCATTGGTGTGTCAGCTCCATTGCACTTGTCCATCCCAAACTTCTTTAGCAAATCATTTAGATACTTGGTTTGGGATATGAATATCCCATTTTTTCGTTGCTTGATTTGCAGTCCAAGGAAGTAGTTGAGCTCACCCATCATTGACATTTCAAATTCACCCTGCATAGTCTTGGAAAATTCCTCACACAAGGAGTCATTAGTAGCACCGAATATGATGTCATCAACATAAATTTGAACAATTAAAATTTCATTCAATTTGTTTTTCTTTATGAAAAGTGTTGTATCAGCTTTGCCTCTGATAAATCCTTGATTGAGTAAAAATTGACTCAATCTTTCATACCAAGCTCTAGGAGCTTGCTTAAGGCCATAAAGTGCTTTCTTTAATTTGAAAACATGATCTGGAAGATGATCATTTTCAAAGCCTGGAGGTTGTTCAACATATACCTCCTCTTGAATAAAACCATTCAAAAATGCACTTTTGACATCCATTTGAAAGAGTTTGAAACCTTTTGTACAAGCAAAGGCTAGAAGAACTCTTATGGCTTCCAATCTTGCCACTGGAGCATAAGTTTCTTCATAATCAATTCCTTCTTCTTGATTGTAACCTTTGGCCACTAATCTAGCCTTGTTACGCACAATGATGGCTGACTCATCACGTTTGTTCTTGAATACCCATTTTGTCCCAATTACCGGATGGTCTTTGGGTCTAGG
Organism: Acacia crassicarpa; assembly: GCA_034222035.1. Lineage (NCBI taxonomy): Eukaryota > Viridiplantae > Streptophyta > Magnoliopsida > Fabales > Fabaceae > Acacia > Acacia crassicarpa. Next base: position 4,953,635 of record JAWXYG010000015.1, on the reverse strand, counting down.
CACCAATTCCCAAACTTGATTTCTATCAAATTGATGTAACTCCTCTTGCATAGCAATCACCCAATCATTGTCTGAAAGAGCTTCTTCTATCTTAGAGGGTTCTATGTGTGAAATAAATGCAGAAAATGTAACTTCATTCAAAGTACTATTTCTGGTCCTAACTCCTTGATTCACATCACCTATGACTTGGTCTAAAGGATGATTCCTTATAAATCTCCAAGCTCTAGGTTGAGACTGATCAGGATTTTCTAAGATATTTTCAGGATCAGCCTCAAAAACATTTTCGGAATTTTCAGAAGGAGTAGGAGCATTTTTCGAAAAGAATTTGTTTTTGAAAATAGTCTCCTCTTCATCATCCAAGGATTTATCAGATTCAGATTCACAGAATACAACATGTATAGATTCTTCAACAATCTTAGTCCTAGTATTAAACACCCTATATGCCTTACTCCTATTTGAATAACCGATAAAAATAGCTAGATCAGATTTAGGATCGAATTTACCAAGATTATCTTTACCATTATTGTGCACATAGCACTTGCATCCGAAGATATGCAAATGACTGAGATTCGGCTTTCTTTCTTTGTAGATTTCGTATGGTGTTTTGTTCATCTTCTTTCTCATGTAGGCTCGGTTGGAGATGTAACATGCCGTACTCATCGCATCAGCCCAAAACACTTGTGAAGTGTTATATTCGTTCAGCATTGCCCGGGCCATTTCCGTGAGTACTCGATTCTTTCTCTCCACAACTCCATTCTGTTGGGGTGTTCTTGGTGCCGAGAAATTATGGTTGATCCCCATACTATCACAAAACTCAGCAAAGGCATTGTTTTCAAATTCTCCACCATGATCGGTCCTTATACCTGAAATTGAAAAACCTTTCTCGTTCTGGACCTTCTTGGCAAAAGCAACAAACTGATCATATGTTTCATCTTTTGATGATAAAAATATTGTCCAAGTAAATCTAGAAAAATCATCAACAATGACCAACGTGTATAAGTTTCCACCAAGACTTTTCACTCTAGCTGGTCCAACTAGATCCATGTGGAGAAGTTGAAGAGGTCTGTTTGTTGAAATCTCATTTTTAGCTTTAAAGGAAGATTTGGTCTGTTTTCCCTTTTGACAGGCATCACAAATCATATCATTTTTGAAATTCAATTTGGGAATGCCAATAACCAAATCCTTTTTCAATAACTTGTCAAGTTGATACATATTGACATGAGCTAATTGCTTATGCCATAGCCAACTCTCATTCAGGTTACTGACAAAACAATTTTCAGAAACAGAAGCATTGCTAGAGAGGTTCAAAGTATAACAGTTTCCATCTCTATGTGCTCTAAATAGGGCTTTGTTTTTCAAATCATTCATAGAGATCAAATCCTTTTTAACAATAAAGCATTCATCAGAGTCAAATATTACCAAATTACCCTTATCGGTGCTTTGGCTCACACTTAGGAGATTGTGACACAATCCTTCTACAAGGTAGACGTCTTTGATGAGTGGACCTTCATTATTGCCTATCTCACCAATGCCAGCGATTTTCCCGGATTGATCACCTCCAAATGTGACTCTACCTCCATCTTTTGGCTTTATTGATAAAAACTTTGATTTGTCTCCAGTCATGTGTCTTGAGCATCCACTATCGATGTACCACTTGTTTGGCCTTGATGCTCTAAGACATACCTGCAGATCACAAGAGATCAAGTTTTAGGTACCCATCTTTTCTTGGGTCCTTTGGGGTTAGCATGTACCTTGGGAACATATGTTCCTTTTGGTACCCAGACATAATTTCCTACAGGTTTCGCTTTTCTTTCTTTTCGATGAAAACAAGATGAAGAAGAATGACCCTTCCTATTGCAATATGTACAATGTGCAAAAGGGTTTGAGGAATGAACAGATTTAGTAAAATAATTCATATAAGATTTTTGTCCATTCTTTTTCTTTCCTTTCTTCTTATCAAAGTCTGGTCTATAACCAATGCCCGATCTATCGTTTGTAAAACGTTGTTGTTTCAAAATCACATTGAGCATTTCACTTCCCTTAGTAAATTTCTCAAGTGCTTTTGTAAGTTGTGAATTCTTTTTCTCTAGGATAGAGCATTCATCACAAATCAGAGATTGAGGAGAAGAGAGGTTTTCAATTTGCAGCTCAAGAAAGGAATTTTTTCTTTTTAATGACATATACTTGTCTGCAAGTTTTTCAAACTCCTTTTGAACAACATTGTATTCAGCAAACAATTCATCATAGGAAGGAAGAGATTCATATACCTCATTTCTTTCATTGTGTAGCTCTTCTTCCTCAGCGACTAGGCATATGTTGGCTTTTTCGCTTTCGTCTTCGTCAGCTTCATCCTCATCCGATGAGCTATCTCCCCATATTGCTGACACATATGCCTTCTTTTTGAATTTCTTGAACTTCTTCTTTTCTTTGTCCTGATTCTTCAGCTGAGGGCAATCTGCCTTGATATGTCCGGGCTTCTCACATTCATAGCAGATGATAGGTTTTTTCGATTCATAACTTGAGCTTCCCTTTTGAAACTTCTTGAAGCCTTGATCCTTCTTATAAAACTTTTTGAATCTCCGGACCATCATCCCAATTTCTTCATCCTCATCTTCATCTTCGTCATCCTTTTCCACATTCAGAGCCACTCCTTTGTTGCGATTGTTGCCACCATTGACATCTTCTAAGTCCTTTTTGAACTTCAATTTGCTCTCATACTCAGATAGACTTCCAAATAATGCAGCAACTGAAGTCATTGATTCTCCACGAGCTTCTTCAATGGCAGTAACCTTGGCTTCCCAGTCCTTTGTCAGAATATTGAGGATTTTCCTCACTTGAGCTCCTTGATCGAAAAGCTTTCCTAAGGCTGCTAGCTGATTGGTCAGATGAGTATATCTCAACTGAAATTCTCCAATACTCTCGCCTTACTTCATCCGCAACAGGTCATACTCAGTGGTTAGAATGTTGATGCGATTTTCCTTGATTCCAGAGGTTCCTTCATAAGCTATTTCTAGCGCCTTCCACATTTCCTTAGCCGTTGATAAGTTACAGATACGAAAGTACTCCTTTTGACTAAGAGCACTCTGAAGCATCAGGATAGCCTTGCTATTGAGAGTAATGTTCTTCTTATCATTATCATCGAATTCGGCTTCTGTCTTGGGCACAGTGATGCCTCCTTCTACCTTGACTGGAACATAGTCTCCAGTTTCAAAGACTCTCCATAGACCATATTCTGTTGCCATCACGAACACACGAAATTTGGCTTTCCAGAAAGAGTAGTGTTCGCCGTCGAAACCGGGAGGTCTGTTGATTGAAGCTCCATCTGGAAGAATTCCTTCCATAGTGATCCTTCTCGAGTGGTTAAGCTCTTCTGAGAAGACCTTGCTCTGATACCAAATGAAAGCAGGAGCTTTATACCCAAGAGGGGGGGTGAATTGGGTATCTTTAAAATTTTCGTAACTGGTTCTGTTTTCGATTACTCAAAACAGAGCACAACAGAGAGGATAAGGAGAAGAAGCTAAACACAATGCAATTTATACTGGTTCGGTCCTTTCCTGACCTACATCCAGTCCCCAAGCCTCACTTGGGATTTTCAATCCACTATGTTCAACTATTGATTACACACTCTGTACTAAGAGTTGTTCTCTCACTAGAACACACTCCCCCTTACAAGTTGTAATCAATACACCCAACTACCAAGTCCCCTGACTTGTAGTTATCTCAATCAATAAATGATTTACAAGTATTTAACTCTCTTACAGAGTAGATATGATGAACACTGAAGTACTTGTATCAAGTATGATACTCTATAAGTGAAAGCTGATACACAATAAATGAATTTAGTAGAAATTCGCTCAGAGTAGTTGTATCTCCTTCTGAAGATGTTAATGAACTCTATTTATAGCTAGAGAACATTAAATGACCGTTGTAGCTTGAATCAGACCGTTGGAGAAGTTGCCCAAGTGTTCTGAAGTGGTTTTGGGGTCTTCTCTCTCTTGTTTTCCCTTAATCTAGTTGGTCAAGACATCAGGGCTGACTTTCTGCGAATTAATCCGTTGGAGAGGAGTTTTCTTGTTTCAGCCAACATCCTTAAATACTTTGTAAGTGTGTGCAGAAGGATTTGGGTAGAAGGAGTAACTTTTGTGCTTTGCAATAAATGCTCTGAGGTGCTTTTTGCTTTATACTCTAACCTCTCACCAAACATTCTTTAATGCTCTGAAATCCACTAATAAATACGTTAAACATAGCAGGGAATATCAGAGAATAATATTGGAAGAAGATAGAATCAAATAACATTGATTTCTGAAATGCCCAAATTCAAAAATTCTGAACCAGCGTCACGAACTCGAGTTCAGTTCTTACAGGCTCGAGTTCGAGGCTTTAGTGTTCAAAACTGTGAAGTTCAAAAAGTGTAAACCTGAGGTTTGCTTTATAAACCTGAGGTTTGCAGATCATTGAAAAACTAAAATGCTCTCGGGTTGAAATGAACTCGAGTTTATTAAAGTTAGGCTCGAGTTCGAGGCTTCAGTGTTTAAAAGCATGTAAGTTCAAAATGAACAAACCTGAGGTTTGTCTTTTAAACTGGAGGTTCTCAAGTCATTGAAAAACTAAGAAGCTCTCGGGTTGAAATAAACTCGAGTTCATTAATGTCAGGCTCGAGTTCGAGACACTTTTGAACAGACTTCGTTTTAGCTTGAAAGCACAAACCTGAGGTTTGCAAAACACACTCTCGAGTTTAAAAACATATCCAAAAGTTCTTTGCTCTCTGGAACTTTTAGGCTCGAGTTTGAAAGTCTCAGTCTCGAGTTTAAATAGCTTAAAAGCAGTTCTTTGCTCTTGGCCAAAACTAGGCTCGAGTTTGAATATGTTAGGCTCGAGTTTGAGCATTGGTGAACTTTTCAAACCGAAAAACTTTTCTTTTAATGGAACAGTGCAGAGCTTGAAAATATCTTTAAGTTTCAAACAACTTGTCCCGCCAGAGATGAACTCGAGTTTGCCATGACAGGCTCGAGTTCATGCTCTTAAAACTTTCTTGGGATTCTTTCAAACCTGGGGTTTGAAGAAAGCAAGTGTAAGGTTTAACATGTTTTTCAAAGTTCAAAAACTCTCTGGAAACAATGAACTCGAGTTTGACCTTAGTAGGCTCGAGTTCATGTGAACTTTTTCAAAAGTTTAACTTTAAACTTCAGGTTCATTCTCGAGTTTGGAAATCAACTGAACAAGTTTGAGTTCTCTGTCAAATCCAGGCTCGAGTTCAACACTAACAGGCTCGAGTTTGGTTTTGACAGATTGAAAGATACAAGTTTAACTTTGTCTCACCTTATCAGTAGTATTTACAATTGTTAGTAATCATCAAAACACACAGGGAACTAACATGGTCAGCAACAACCGAAGGCTCAAGCAGCCACTCGCAACCAACAGCCTCCTCACCCTCCCCAAGCCACCCAACATGAATCACCAACCCATTCCCTAACCTCTCAACAGCCCCCTCAACCAACCCAAGATGAAGCTAACACAAATCAAATTCCCCAAACAGCACCCTCCCATGCACAACCGTCTACAACAAGAAGGACCAGCACAAGGCATGCAAGAGGTAGATATGGGTTCGGGATTAGATTTGATGAGGACAGTGGGCGTACTGTTTACGATGTAAGATATCTGCATTTTTAATCTGCATTACCAGCCATGCTGTGAAGTTAGTATATCAGCCATGCTTTTTGTCTGTGGTTCTAGGTTCTAGCTATTGACTGGAGCTATAGTTTTTTTTTTTAAACATTCTAGCACAAAAACTTGCGCTGGAGGTATTTATATATGTTGAACTTGCCTATGCAAAAGTGCAAAGTATGTTGTGTAGGACTGGGTGGTAGCCTTACCTTTGAATTGCCTACCAGTAGCCGGATCAAACTTAGTAACTCCTGCAAAAATCAAAACCAAACCAAGTCAAAGATCGGTGATATATTTAGTAAGCCAATACTTAATTATATGTGCTGTGAAATAATTGTGGTACACATTTACTTCCTTTTTTCCTGCTTCTCAGAGTGTAGTGATGGGAAGTAATTATGCAACATAACAAGTGGAGTTTTTACATATGCAAAGTATAGAAGTAAGGTATTTGGTGCATTCAAATGGCTAAATGACCAGTACATGATAGATTTATTCAATAATTTGATGTAAATAAAACTAAGTAGAAATTTGTAGGGCCGCTTTTTACCATGGTATTTTTCTGCTGCTCTTTCTGCATGTGGGTATCCATGGCCTTTCTCGGTCACCATGTGGATCAGGACAGGACCACTTGTTTTAGTACTTTCAATTTCTTTGAGAATGGCAACAAGGTCATCTATATTATGTGGGACCGATATAGTAGAGTGCAAGCTCTTCAAATAATGTTGATCCAGAACCACTGATCATACACCGAGCATACTCATCAACTTTTGCAGCCAACTCATGCATAGGGCCACCGATTTGTTTAGTTTCTCCCTGCATTATTTTCACTGCATTATATGAGAAAATGTTGTTAGTGCTCCATGTTTCTGTTTTATGGCATTAAAATCTGCTGATCTGTGTTGAATTGCTTCTGGTCCTTTATTGTAGCCTGGGCAAAATTCTGAAGTTGTGATCGATGAGGGGACATCATAAGACTATATGCGAAGGACTGCTGATCCACAAACTCAATTTCCCATTCCAAATGAAAGGGAAATGAGATTGTCTCAAGTCAGTCACTCCAATGAGGCAACGGGTTCAAGGTCTATTCAATTTGTTCCCCAGTCAGTGACTATTGGTCCAGGTTTTGACCTTTCATTTCAACCGCATGGTCTACAATGGAGAGGACAACCTTGTGTGACAACTTCACAGCTTTTATCACGTCTTCACACTAACAAGGACAAAGGAAAAAGGGCTTTTGATTAAATAGTGTTAGGGTACATGTAAAAGGGCTTGGGTTGGATAATTATTTTGCTTATTAAAATTGTACAACAAAATGTAACAACATGCTAATTTTGTTGTACAAGAATGTTTCATATTAACCATATGGATAGGCTTTTTTGGTGCCTATTAAATAGTGTTACTCATGCCCAATTTTGGTTGTTACTAACTTTGTTGTACAAGAATGTTTCATATTAACCATATGGATAGGCTTTTTTGGTGCCTATTAAATAGTGTTACTCATGCCCAAGTTTAGTTGTTAAATAATGTTCAGGAATGCAAATACCACTCATGATCAAGGCATAATTTATTGCTTTTTGTGGCCTTTTTTATTCATATGTTGTATGACAAGTTTTTTCCCTTTGGTTTACTATCATCAATTCCCAGCTGCTTATTCAATGTTGTACTTTCCCCATTAATCAAGCCGTTTGGTTATATATATGATATGTATATAGCTCGTCTACCGGCAAAAAGAAAAAAAGAAAAGGGAAAAAAACCGACATGTTCATCTAACTGCAAATGGATCTTGTGAATGGTACTTCTTTTTTGTTTTTCCCTTCAGTCACTTGAGTGAAGGTTCTACTTAGACTTCAAACCCTTCAAGTGATCTAGCATTTGATCAAAATTAGGCCAAATACATTACAGTCAAACCATTCACAATACATTACCATGGAGTATATTAACACAAGGGTGACATTACATATAGCTCTTAAACTTTGTCAAACTCTCATAACTACAACAAAAGTAAACATCTACCCTAACAAATACATTAACAATAACAAGACCCAAGTCATTAACAATGTTGCTAATGCAAGTTTGAACTTGCATTGCACCTTCTTCACTTCACTTTCTTTCACCAAAAATTCAGATTTCATCTTCATCACCTCACGTTCAAGTGCAAGAAGCTCTTCGTACCACTTCGCACATGCATCCCCTCTTCGAAGATGGTTGTTTTCCTCATATAGATTGTCTATGTCATTGAGTAGCTCTTTGATCACTTCATTTGGCCTCGCCCCAAACCCGCCATCGTGCCATTCAAAATATCCACACCCACCATCCTATGAAATTTCATCACCCAACGTTAGAAATGAACAACCCACACAATTCAAAATGTCATCCCACATGTAACAAATCTAACCTGGTAGTAATTTCGGCACCCATAAAACCTCCTACCTGGGTTTCCTTCGGACCACGATGTCCACCTGGGAGCTAACAACTTGTGATGGCAATACCGCCTCGGACCTTCGTACTGTTCCTCGCGGCTATGTCTTCTCAACAAAACCACCTTCCTCCTCGCTTTCTCTGCCCTCCCTGTCGATGTTGACGATGAAGCCATCCAGCTCCCTCTCGATTTAAAATTCCTATATATCAATTAGGACAAAAATCAACTTCAAATTAATAAGAAGTACCACCTATGGATTGAGCCAATTCATAAGTGGTAATGATAAATAATTCATGACATTTTCATATTACACAACCAATACTCATTTTAATTAAGAGTGTAGGCCTCAATCCAATAAATAATAGAAGCTAAGGACAAATCACACATGATTCAATGGCATGAAGAATAACGGAACCAATCCCATAATTTCAAAAGAAGTTGCACGTTTCTGAGCCCACTCATATTAAATCAGAAATGGAAAAAACAAATCAGAAAATGTAAAGTAAGAATTTAAACAAAGAAAGAAACATATGAGTGGACTCCATCAGTTGAAACATTTGAGGTGCACGAATTCTATGGTAATCAGTAATATGCAAACGCAACTCAATTGCAGGAAGCAAATTCCAGGTTACAGAGATATGTCCATGGCAGCAGAAGCAACAGTGAAACTAAGATTCTTGTAAGATTTTTCCAAAATCGCAACTACCAATGCAACCTGGAAATTCACTCAAAAATTGACGACTCCGCTTTTCACCACTAACGCCCACAGTCCAGAAATTAACTCACAGTCACAGTAGAAACAACATCCACAACTCACAAATGATGCAGCCAAAATTAAAGCTACGGACCTTCACTTACCGCCTGGTCGTCGATTTAAGCCACCGCTATCGTCGCTGTCCAGAACCCTAGCTCACCATTTTCTACCCAATCGATCGTCCTTCACTTACCGCCCATGAACAACCCTAGCTCCCCATTTTCTTCTTCGCTCACTCAATGTTCTTCCTCGCTCGATTTGCCATGATTAGTTCCAACGCTTGATTTCACAAGATGAGTTTCCTCGCTCGATGGGTTCAGTTTTGTGGTCCCGATTTCCCGATCACAAGTTCTTTCTTTTCGTCATTCAACATGGTGCTGTGCGTTTTCTTTTCTTTTTTTTTAAAAAAAAAAATCCCTGTCAGCAAGTTCACAAACACATGTGGCAAAGGCTAACAGCAAGTTAACCACCGTTTTTCCCCCAACTCCCAGTGTCACTTTTGCTCCCAAATTGTAACTTTGTGAGTACTTTTGCTCCAAAAAAACTTCGTAGTGCTGGGCGTTCTCTGAGGCAAACTTCGTGGTGTTGGGCACTCCTTAACCCCTAAAAATATAATGCATGATATTTTTTTAAGACCCTAAAATAATTTTCCAAGATCATGAAGTATTTCTTGAGTATCAGTAAGTATAATGAAGTACTCCTTCCGGTTCTAATTATAAGAGCTAGTTGACTTTTTTGGAGAGATTAAATAAAAGAATTAAATTACTTTGAAGTATTTTTTTTCAAACTTATTAGTTTAACTAATAAACTAATATATAATCTAAGAATATACAATATATGAAATAATTAAGTAATTTATTTAGTTTATTTAATCTCTCTAAAAGAAGTTAACTAACTCTTATAATTAGGACCGGAGGTAGTATCTTTTTTAGTACCAATCAATAGTCTAAAATATTATAGAGAGAGAGAGAGGCCATCTGATTTTTGCGTCAAAACGGTGACGTTCCAAAGCAGCGGAGATAAAACGCAAAGGAGAAAAGCCAGCTACCTATAAATGGGGAAAGAATGGGCATATGGTGTTCACAGCTTTCGCTAATTTGTCAATAGGAAAATAAGAATCCGAGGAAAAAAAAAAAAAGGAAAATAAGAAAAATCTGTCATTTGAACAAAGACCAATTGGTGCAAAAAAAACAAAGACCAATTAATGCACTCTCTGTCCGTGATACAGCTGGAGAGCAGACTATTTTGTACCTTTCCGTCACAGGCTCACAGCATTGCCTCCTACGTCCTACCAACTACTTTTTTTTTTTTTAATTATTATAAACCACCGAATAATGAATTTTATAAATTAATAAAAATCAATAAAATTATTTTAAAATTTAAGTAATTTTTAATATTATTTCTATTAAGGGTAAAACGGCACAAATACATATGTGTTTTGCCTTAGGGAACGCCCAACACTACGAGATTTAAACTGGACCAAAAATACGCATGTAATTACGTTTTGGGAGCGCCCAGCACCATGACCGTTAGTCAACCGTTTGGTCAACGTTAACTTGGATGGAAATGAACAGTAACTGGGGTAAAATTACCCTTTTGCCCTTAGTTTTAGGTGAAATTACACTTTTACCCTTAGTTTTAAATAGGGTTAAGGGGCAAAAATACACATGAGTTTTGCCTAGAGGAGCGCTCAGCACCATATGTTTTTTTTGGAGCAAAAATACACATGGGTTTGTAAAACCAGAGCAAAAATACCACCGCCGTTAAAACAGTGTAACAACCGTTATCTTTATGGTGGGCCCCACCCTATTAAAAAAAAAATTCTTGTGTCTTTCTAATTTCCGAAGGTACCCCTGCGTGTGTCTCCCTTCACCGCCTCACCGCCATTCCTTCTTCTCAGTCGGTCCCTTCTTCCCTTCACCCCCATTCCTCCTCAAATGAGATGCGAATGGCGACGAAGGCATTACCACTAAGGGCGACTGCGAAGGCTCTATCTCCTTCTCCTATGATTCTAACACAGGACGATTTGAAGAAAATCACCGCCTACAAAAGCTGTGGAGTACGTTGAATTCGACATGGTTCTGGGTTTGGGAACCATGTTGACGGTGAAGCACAAATAAATTAAACCTAGTGTTTTGTTCCTCCTCTCACAGGTACGAATTAAACCAGTCATTTCTACGTTTCCTCCTCTGTTGCTTCTTCCCTTCCAAAGATTCCCACCTCAACTCTATATTGTCTCAGGTTTGAATTTAAAATTAAATCTTTGTTTTCTTTATTCATATGCCCAATTGCTCTGATTTTGATTTAGACGATTGTTCCCCTTATTTGGAAGGTCCATTTTTCCATTGAAATCTTGGGAAATTAAACTAGATCTGTGAGAGAAACTACTAGTTAAATGTTGCTAATTTCCCATTAGGTGTTGTTTATACTTAGTTTTGATGATGTCTTATATAGATGTCATTCTTATAAGCAAAAAGATTGAGTAATATAATTATCTCCTACTTGGACTAACTATTGTATTTAATGTAGATCAATCCAAGTTAAATTATAGAGATTCATCAAGAAGGAGATAAGAGTTGAAAGCAAGGGGTATCTGTAGAGGTTATCAAGAAAGCAAGATGTTATCAATAGATTTTGGTGATAACCAAGTAGAAGAAAAGAGAGCAAATAAAGAAGAAGCATTCAAGGTTGAAGAGAGAGTTGCATTTTCAAGAATGATCAAGAAAAGAGAAGAAAGAAGGAAGAACTTGATGAATGGAATAAGAATATAGATATTCAAGTTCTTACATTGATGCTAGAAGGCTCCAAGAGCATATGGAAGTTCAAATGGCTCAATTTGGAGTTAAAGTTAGCAAAAATCAGCTTCAGGAGGAGTTTACTCGAGTAAGGAACTCTTTACTCGAGTATGGGACTCAATACACGAGTATACAGTGTCTTCAGCATTTCTGGCGTCTCTGGACAGAGCTTTACTCGAGTAGGAAACTAGCTTACTCGAGTAAACAACATTTTCAGCAACTCTGTTCTACTCTGTTCACGTTCAGCATGGGCGATGTCTGGTAATTCAATGATATCTCACAAACCAGAGATCGGATTGATACGAAACCAAAAGCATTGGAAACTAGACATCCAACACGTACTGCTGACAAAAATTTATGGCCAAAGGAGCTCAGATGAATTATCTATGAATTTTACAAGTTGGATCAAAAATCAACGTCACTGTCCAGACCAAGCTTCAGTATTTTGAGGATATCTTAGAAACGAAAAATCCAATTTAGCTGAAATCGGTGCCATTGGAAACTAGACACACAGAGCTTTCCATCAAGAGTTGAACGGACCAAAACGGAGCTCGGACCAGAGAGATATGGCCTTCAGAAGTTGACAGTCAGTTCAGGAAGTTGCTCAAATGCATTTTACAAGGCTTACTCAAGTAAAGGAGTCTTTACTCCAGTAAAGGACTTACAAAGAGCAATCATATTTTTGATAGGTGCTTACTCGAGTAAAGGAATGCTTACTCGAGTAAAGGCCATCCAGAGAGCAACCAAGCCTTTCAAACTAAATTGTTTACTCCAGTAAAGGAGTCTTTACTCCAGTAAAGGGTCATACCGAGAGCTTTAAAGATTTTATAACAGATGCTTACTCGAGTAGAGTATTGCTTACTCGAGTAAAGAGATGATGTTAAACTGATTTTCAAACTTAGCATCTGTTCTTCCTTACTCCAGTAAAGACTCAAGTATTGGATACTTGACTTGCTTACTCCAGTAAAGACTCAAGTATTGGACGCCAACTTCAGAAATTCAAATATGACGAATTTGGAATGCCTTCTTGTTTGATCTTAATACTTCCCAGGATTAATCTCTAATGTTCCTAGACATGTTTAACCACTTTATTGGTGAGTTTCAGATGATCAAAACGAAGGAGATCAGATTTGTGCAAGAATATCGAAAGCCGTGCAAAAGCTCCAACGGCTAGTTTCTAAACGGCTATATTCCATTCTACAACGGTCATAAACGGTCACAGACCACTCTCTACCTATAAAAGACATGGACTCAAGCAGAAAAACGTGGAGACACAAGATTACAATGCCAAAATGCTGAACCTCTGCTTCTTCATCTATTTCACTCTGTTTTACTTGTCTAGATAGCTTTGTGAGTGAAATGAATTGTGTTTGTACTTCAGTGATTATCTATCTATTCCTTTGAGAGGAAAATTATTGTAAACACATTATCTTTCTGAGAGTTACTCAAGATTGGGGAATCTTGAGTGGGATATACATTGTGTTGATTACAACTTGTAAGGGGGAGTGAATCCTAGTGAGAGGATTACTTCGAGTACAGAGTGTGTGATCAAGCGGTGTATCCTTACGTGTGTAAGGGGGAGTATCTCAGTAAGAGATTTGTAAAAGGCTGCACAAGTGCCCGGCTAAACTTGTGGGATTGTAGCGGTTCTCAAGTACCAGATTAAAGCTTGAGGGAAATAGTGGATTGAAATCTCAGGAGGTGCCTGGGGACTGGACGTAGGTCAAGGAGGGCCGAACCAGTATAAATCTGTTTGCATATTCTCTTCCCTTATCTCTTACATTTCCAGCACATATATGTTTGAATGTGTTTACATATATAAATGTGTGGTTATTGCTTTCTAAACTGATTTCTGGGAGTTACGAAAAGAATTTTCAAAGTAACTAAAGTTTTTATACTTCACCCAATTCACCCCCCCTCTTGGGTTCAGCCGGAACTTACATTTGGTATCAGAGCAAGGTCTCTTGTTTAAAGGACTTAACCGTCTCAAGAGTTTCAATGGCTGATTTCCGGTGTTCTTCGTTTTTAGAAGGTTTTGATTTTACCATTCCACCACTTTTTAAAGATATTGATTTTTGGTTTTGGAAAGCTAGAATGACTAGTTTTATCAAAGCAACTGATTTTTATATGTGGAATGTTTTTACAAATGCTTTTGATTTCAAACCAAGAAAGGATTGGGCAGAAAAAGAAATGAAGATGTTTTCATTGAATATTAAAGCAATGAAAATCCTTTATAGTACATTGACAGAAAACGATTATGAGAAAATTAAGTTTTGCTCTAGTGCTAAAGATATTTGGGATACTCTTGATTCTATTTATGGTTCTAACAATTGTGTTGAAGTTAATAGTGCTGGTAGTTCATCAGAAATTATAAATTGCATATCCATGATTGATGAACAATTGGAAGTGGAGCATGAAGAAGGAGAAATCTTAGAACACTTCCATGGTCCAGCCAACACAAAAGAACAAGAGGAGAAGGATCCCCAAGATGAGCTCATGGAAGAATGTGATGAACCATCATCTAAAGCTCAAGATGCATATGTGGTAAACAATTCCAATTCTTCTTGTGTAGAAAAGAAAAATGTTTTTGAACAATTGCATAGAACTATTTTTCAACCATTGACTAATTCTATTTTGAAAAACAAAAATGTTTTCAATCTTGCTGGAAAATCATATGGGAAGAAAGAATATACAAATATGAGTCACTTGAGATTACATCCACTAAATCCACTTAATTCTTGCAAAGTTGTTCATAGTAAGCATCATTCTATTGTTTGCAATTATTGTGGAAAATCTGGACATATTTCTCATACATGCTATATTAGGAGAAATTCTTATGTGAGAAATAAATTTGTTTGGGTTCCTAAAGGACAATCAAGGTCCAATGCTAACAGTCAAGGACCCAAGTATAAGTGGGTACCAAAATGTCCATCTAGTACTCTATGTGTGCAGGAGGATTTAAATATCAGTGGACATCAAGGTACAAAGAAGAGAAAGAGGAAGCAAAGAGTTCTTCATGCACCAAAGAAGAAGATTATAGAATCTACATCAAGTAAGAGAACTCACATGGCACCCATTGCTGAATCTACAAGTCTTAAACATCATAAGAAGCAATGGATACAAGCAAGAAGAGTATCATCTACCTCAAGAACAAATCTCCATAGAGTACCATTCAATTATCCTGAGGAGAACAAGAAGAGAAGAATCTCTCAAGTATCAAATAGAAGCTTCTTGAAGTCTATATCTCTTGAGAGAGCTTTGCCAACACCCATTGAAAGACATATGACGAGTCAATGTGATAAGAAGAGGCAAGGGTGAGCAAAGTCAATCCTCCTAGCACCTAAGGCTAAGGTATACAATGGTAAAACCTCTTATGCTTTCATCTGAAACTTTCTTTGAGGTTTTATATCTTGTAGTCTTAGGAATGAGCATTGCAACTATTTTCCTTAAAATCCGGGTTCTCACATCTTCATCTATTTCTGAAAGAGATTGCAATGTTCAATAGGTATAACTCTTTATGCATACATGATGATTTGAAAAGAAAATATTTCTTTTATGCATAAGGTCATGATTAATTCATTTTGCTCAATTTTTCTGAATTGATTGTATTTAAAGGAGCATGTGAATTTAACTTTGATTCCTACAAGCTAACGATGATTGGATCCAAAGTTGGATACCAAGAAAGAAAAAGAATTACATAGTATTGTAGGAATAAGGAAGGCTTCTCAAGAAAGCAACTACATGGTGAGATAATTCAGGTTCTTGAGAAAGCTGATGAAGTAATGCTTGATGATGATGAATGTCAAAGTAGAAAATATCTGTATCAATTCAATCCAGCAAGCTTCAACAAGGACAAGAGAAATTATGATGATATCTAATCTTATTGTATACTTGTCCAACACTACATATCATTAAGCAATCAATTATCTGTGATTTGCAAGATGTTTTCAAGATTGCCAATGGATCACAAATGAATTTGTGCATAATTAGTTGATTTTAAAGTTTCTGAAATGCACAAGTCAAAAACTTGTTTTGAATTACAATCCATTCTGTGTTTGGAAAATGCATCTCAATGATTTGAAAATATACATGTTTTGTATGCATTCAAACGAAATCTCAAGATTGGATTTCAACCTCCACCATACTTTACAAATGCACTATTTTCTCTAAACACCTCTTCAAAGATAAGTTTTCATATCATCAACATCTCAATTTTATAGAACATTATTTGAAAAGATATTTGAGATATGGATAACTATTTGCATAGTTTATGAAAAGCTCATATCAATGACATATTTTCCACATGAATGTATTTGCAAATTGTCATTGAAAATGATTTTCTTGCTATCACATATTTCCTTATCTGTATATTCAAATTTATGAATCATCTAGATAAGGTTCTCTATGATATACATTTTACTTGGAAATGATATATTCATTTAAGAGAAATTCAATTGTGTGATGAGAAAGTTTGGGATTAGTTAATCCCAATAGATTATGAACTGCCTCCACTTAATGTGAGTTATGTTTTTTATGATTAATTTGTACTAACTTAAGCTTCGGAGTGTATAGCTATTGTTTTTGCAAGATATTTTGATGTTTTGGAGGTTGTAAACTCGAGTACAGACCATGGTACTCGAGTATATAAGTCGCAGAAAGCCAAAACTGAAGTTCAGAGATGCCTTACTCAAGTAAGGAAGTGGCTACTCGAGTTAACCGGAAGGCAGAGAGCACACACCTGATTAAAGAAGCTGCTGACTCGAGTAAGCAAAGCTGTACTCGAGTAAGGATTAGACAGAGGCCAACGCTGAAAGCATGCCAAAAGCTGACTCGAGTCAGGGAGAGTCTACTCGAGTAAATTCATCAGATATTCAAAAAATTCACATTACACTTTTGAAGTCCAGGTAAGTATACTTGACCCTTAACTCGAGTAGGTGAGTCAAGTATGCGTGACTCGAGTAAGCAGAGCTCTACTCAAGTAAAGGGGTCTGTCTATATATATCTGAACTGTCATGTTCCTCCTTCAAACCTCCATAAATTCCCATCAAACCTCCTCCAAATCATTTCTTAACTCGAGTTGGATGATCAACAATCTGAGTTTATTTTTTGATATGTGCAATACTAAAATATTGTTTGAATTTGAACTCACTCTGTTTTGTGAAAATGCATACACATGATTTTGAAAATATTCATACTTTGATTACATTCAAATGATGTTTCAAATTGGAAGTTAATATTGTTTTTGAATGTTGAATATGCTTCAGACCTCTCTAATTGAGTTTTCATTATCTTTCACATATTGATCTTTAGAATTCAATGTTTTGCTTGAACTCTTATGTTTCATTGTCTAAATGGTAGGACCTCATGTCGAACAAGTGAATCATATATGAGTCTCAAGCTAATTTCCAGAAATGAATTCATTATGTGAAAACTTATGCTTAAAACCTTATTGATTAAGCTATTCCAAATATTATGAATGTTCATTAATGCATCATGTGCATTAACCATTATATGGAATAACTTTATAGGATAATTCTTTGAAACTCTAGTCATTTGGACTAAAGAGTCTGTGTTTCATAGTCTATGAATCCTAATACTCCTTGTGTTACTCAAATGCATCAAATTTATCTCCATCCATGTCTTGAGTAACTATTTATGTATATTCATATTCTTGCCTTGAATGTTCTTATATGTTCAAGACTCTACTCTCCAAGGCAAGATTATCTCTTGGTCAATAGCAAAGTCATTAAGCTTATATATGTTGTGCTAAGCATGTCTTGATAATGCTTTACTTTCATGACTTTGACTTTTCAGAAAATTCTTCAACATGTTAGCTTCAATGTTCAACATGTTCTCCAAATCTGAAGCATATTGATGTATTCATTAAATCTATTGGCTTCCATCATATTTATAATGAGCATTGTTTTCAAACATGTTTCAAAAATCTTTCATATATGAAAAGTACTGATTTCATAATGTCTCATTACATTTTTGAAACACTTTGCACATTTCATCATCCTTCTTGAAAAATCTGATCTCATTCATGAGCTGTGAATTGATAAATGCTTATCCTTATGAATAAGATCTTCTATGCTCAAATTTACATATATTTTATCAATGACATCTTTTCTACATAAAGTGTGTTTACAAATTGTCATTGAGAAATAACATTTTTGGAATCATTTAGTTGTTACCCTATTCAATTCATTGACTTGATCTTATTTGTTTGGGTAAAACTATGTTTTGATTTTTGACTGTTATACTCTTTGCTCAAAAACCATATGATTTAATTTTATAAGAGCATTAGAGTTGTCATGTCTAATCTCGTGTGGACTCAAGAACCATTGAGTACCAAAGGACACATATTGTTGCAGGAGTTAACTGAAATATTCTGTTGAGGGATACAAAGAATATAGGCAAACAAAATAGATCATTTCAGTAGCTATGTCTGCAAATTCTATGGCATCACTTGAGTGGCATCCCATCACTAGCAAGAAGCTTAAACCAAGTTGATAAGGAGCATGCTAGCTTGATGAGAAGCAATGAGCAGAAATTGATCCTACACAAAGCTCATTTGGGGTTTCAATTTCTAAAATGCATTCAGAACAATTGATAATAGCTAGTCAATAATGCATCTGTGGATTACAAATGATTATGACTCAAGTAATTATGATATTACTTGAGTGAGGTATTGTATTTTTGAAATAATATTCATATATCATAATCATTTCTCTGTTCTCACATTACTACTAGGCTAACTTGATTTCATTCCAATTTATCTCATGAAGTTTAGCCAAAGCAAACTCATTTTTAAAATGATCCTTATGCTTTAAACATTTTTATCATCATAAAAAGCATAAGTAATTTCTTTATATACCAATATTCAATGAATTTGAAAGTTTTTCAATTCTGAGATACCATGCTGTGAGCAAAGATTTTTCCAAACTTTATTACATTTGGTGTCACACTATTATTTGGTATCATTAAAGGAAACTTCATATTTTAGTCATGCATTCATTAAGGGGGAGCTTCACATTCACATGTGTTTGATATCTTAAAAAGCTCATCTCTTTTATTTGAAGAAAACCATTTTAAGGATACTCATCTGCATTTACTATCTCTTATTAGTTTTGATGATGAGTTAATATTATATTCTCCTTTCATTATCCTTATTTGGAAAATATCATACAGAAAGGGATACTTTGATATTTGGTTTGCACTAACAAATCCTTTGCAAAGAAAGTTTTCAACTCATGGCAGGAGATTTGGTTATGTGTTGCAACATTGAAGATTAATCATTAAAGCTGAGATGTGCTCTACATGGATGTTCTATGAAGAAAAAGCAAAGGATGGAAGCTGAGTGCTGATCATATTCAGATGCGACTTCAAAAAGCAAAGAGCCTTCCACTGCTTCATCTCAGACCATGGCAACACAATCAAACTTCATGTAGCAAGCAAATAGACTTCTTTGATCATTCATCAGTTTGAAGAACCAACATGAGCATTTCTAAACTCTATCTTTTTATATTCAATAGAAATTGTGCACATGTTTGGTATCTATATGCTTTAATTGTGAAAGATGTCTTGAAAACCTCTCCAAATTTTGGTATCTTTATATTCAAATTTGCTTTCATAAAAACATTCTAAATTGTATCATATTTAAAATGAAAGCACTTTCAATCGGGGAGAGAAAATCAGTTTCTTTGAATTTTTTAATCTGGTTTCATATATTTTTTTAACATACATAAGGTGCATAGGTTCTAAGTGTTGTGTCTCATTGCACTTCATTGTATTTTGCTGATCTTGTAGTGATTGGTTCTGATATCAGTGATTATCAAAGTGCTTATCCTCTCTGATATCATTTCTACGTTTATGAAGTTTGCTCATTGAATACATTTCTAGTTGTTTATGATATTAATATGTTTATCTGCTGCCATCCTCTGATTAACTTGTGTTGAAATGCAAAATTGGTCATTTTCTGATAACTTACAATTCAACTTTTTGCTAATGACAAATAAGGGGGAGAGAATGGCAAGAAAAATATGTTGCATCTAATGTATTCTTATATTCATACATATTTTTCTTAAGGTATTTGCCATCATCAAAAAGGGGGAGAATGTTGTTTATACTTAGTTTTGATGATGTCTTATATAGATGTCATTCTTATAAGCAAAAAGATTGAGTAATATAATTATCTCCTACTTGGACTAACTATTGTATTTAATGTAGATCAATCCAAGTTAAATTATAGAGATTCATCAAGAAGGAGATAAGAGTTGAAAGCAAGGGGTATCTGTAGAGGTTATCAAGAAAGCAAGATGTTATCAATAGATTTTGGTGATAACCAAGTAGAAGAAAAGAGAGCAAATAAAGAAGAAGCATTCAAGGTTGAAGAGAGAGTTGCATTTTCAAGAATGATCAAGAAAAGAGAAGAAAGAAGGAAGAACTTGATGAATGGAATAAGAATATAGATATTCAAGTTCTTACATTGATGCTAGAAGGCTCCAAGAGCATATGGAAGTTCAAATGGCTCAATTTGGAGTTAAAGTTAGCAAAAATCAGCTTCAGGAGGAGTTTACTCGAGTAAGGAACTCTTTACTCGAGTATGGGACTCAATACACGAGTATACAGTGTCTTCAGCATTTCTGGCGTCTCTGGACAGAGCTTTACTCGAGTAGGAAACTAGCTTACTCGAGTAAACAACATTTTCAGCAACTCTGTTCTACTCTGTTCACGTTCAGCATGGGCGATGTCTGGTAATTCAATGATATCTCACAAACCAGAGATCGGATTGATACGAAACCAAAAGCATTGGAAACTAGACATCCAACACGTACTTCTGACAAAAATTCATGGCCAAAGGAGCTCAGATGAATTATCTATGAATTTTACAAGTTGGATCAAAAATCAACGTCACTGTCCAGACCAAGCTTCAGTATTTTGAGGATATCTTAGAAACGAAAAATCCAATTTAGCTGAAATCGGTGCCATTGGAAACTAGACACACAGAGCTTTCCATCAAGAGTTGAACGGACCAAAACGGAGCTCGGACCAGAGAGATATGGCCTTCAGAAGTTGACAGTCAGTTCAGGAAGTTGCTCAAATGCATTTTACAAGGCTTACTCAAGTAAAGGAGTCTTTACTCCAGTAAAGGACTTACAGAGAGCAATCATATTTTTGATAGGTGCTTACTCGAGTAAAGGAATGCTTACTCGAGTAAAGGCCATCCAGAGAGCAACCAAGCCTTTCAAACTAAATTGTTTACTCCAGTAAAGGAGTCTTTACTCCAGTAAAGGGTCATACCGAGAGCTTTAAAGATTTTATAACAGATGCTTACTCGAGTAGAGTATTGCTTACTCGAGTAAAGAGATGATGTTAAACTGATTTTCAAACTTAGCATCTGTTCTTCCTTACTCCAGTAAAGACTCAAGTATTGGATACTTGACTTGCTTACTCCAGTAAAGACTCAAGTATTGGACGCCAACTTCAGAAATTCAAATATGACGAATTTGGAATGCCTTCTTGTTTGATCTTAATACTTCCCAGGATTAATCTCTAATGTTCCTAGACATGTTTAACCACTTTATTGGTGAGTTTCAGATGATCAAAACGAAGGAGATCAGATTTGTGCAAGAATATCGAAAGCCGTGCAAAAGCTCCAACGGCTAGTTTCTAAACGGCTATATTCCATTCTACAACGGTCATAAACGGTCACAGACCACTCTCTACCTATAAAAGACATGGACTCAAGCAGAAAAACGTGGAGACACAAGATTACAATGCCAAAATGCTGAACCTCTGCTTCTTCATCTATTTCACTCTGTTTTACTTGTCTAGATAGCTTTGTGAGTGAAATGAATTGTGTTTGTACTTCAGTGATTATCTATCTATTCCTTTGAGAGGAAAATTATTGTAAACACATTATCTTTCTGAGAGTTACTCAAGATTGGGGAATCTTGAGTGGGATATACATTGTGTTGATTACAACTTGTAAGGGGGAGTGAATCCTAGTGAGAGGATTACTTCGAGTACAGAGTGTGTGATCAAGCGGTGTATCCTTACGTGTGTAAGGGGGAGTATCTCAGTAAGAGATTTGTAAAAGGCTGCACAAGTGCCCGGCTAAACTTGTGGGATTGTAGCGGTTCTCAAGTACCAGATTAAAGCTTGAGGGAAATAGTGGATTGAAATCTCAGGAGGTGCCTGGGGACTGGACGTAGGTCAAGGAGGGCCGAACCAGTATAAATCTGTTTGCATATTCTCTTCCCTTATCTCTTACATTTCCAGCACATATATGTTTGAATGTGTTTACATATATAAATGTGTGGTTATTGCTTTCTAAACTGATTTCTGGGAGTTACGAAAAGAATTTTCAAAGTAACTAAAGTTTTTATACTTCACCCAATTCACCCCCCCTCTTGGGTTCAGCCGGAACTTACATTAGGTACCCATAATTTTATTTTTCCCTTTTAAAGGGAGGCAATCAGATTGACCAATCCCGGAAATTTTAATGATAGGATGCGATTTGATATTTTGTTGGTTTGGAAAAAATTTCGTGCTTTTGCCTTTCAATGGAGTTGTAATATATTTGTGTTTGTGCGTTTGTTTGTGCGTGAGAACAAATGGTAATGGGGGGAAAGGTTGGTGGCAAACGTAGTTTCAAAAAAAAGGTTTGATCAAAGGAAGGGGGTTCTGATGATTCGGATGAGGACTGTGGTTCCAGATGAAGTTAGAGAATTGTCTGATTATTCGGAGGATTCATCGTTTTCAATTGGGGTATTTTGGTAATTTTAAATGGTAGTTAACAGAGTTTAGCATTTTTTAACGGCGGTGGTATTTTTGCTCTGGTTTTACAAACCCATGTGTATTTTTGCTCCAAAAAAAACATATGGTACTGAGCGCTTCTCAGGGCAAAATTCATACGTATTTTTTCCCCTTAACCCTTTTAAATATTAATTACACTTTTGCCCCTAGTTTTAAATATTAAAAAAAACTTAAAATATCCTCGCCGGTGGGCCCTACCGCCGCCGGCCACCACCACCATCGGCCGCCACCGCCTACGACCACCACCGACGAGGGTGGCGGCCGGCGGTAGTCGCTGTAGGTGGTGGCCGGCGGGGGTCGCCGGTGGTGGTGGTGGCTGGCGGCGGTGGGGCCCACTGGCGGGGATATTTTAATTTTTTTTATATTTAAAATAAACTAGGGGCAAAAGTCTAATTAATATTTAAACTAAGGGTAAAAGTTTAATTTCACCTAAAACTAAGGGCAAAAGGGTAATTTCACCCGAGTTACTGTTCATTTCTATCCAAGTTAACGTTGACCAAACAGTTGACTAATGGCCATGGTACTGGGCGCTCCCAAAACGTAATTACATGTGTATTTTTTGTCCAGTTTGAATCTCGTGGTGCTGGGCGCTCCTTGAGGTAAAACACTTGTGTATTTTTGCCCCTTTACCCTTCTATTAATTATATTAAACTCTAATATTATATTAATTATTATTCTTACTTACTATCCTTATCAATTATAGACATACATAAAAAAATAATTACTATTCTTTAAAAATGAACAAATACCTTATAAAAAAGTCTAAAAACATTTACTAATTAGTGTATTATAATAAGAGAGAGAGAGAGAGAGAGTATCAAGTGTTAAAATTTGGTGAATACTTAAAAATATAAATCTATGTACGTACTACGTCAGCCTAAATATATAAAAGATAGATAAGGGTTATTCAAGGATAGTATTGCAGATTAAAAAAAAAATTGTTAAAAAGGCTCAATATTGGATATATTTTTATACATTAAAAAAGTATCATTTTTCTGAAATTCAGCCCCTTCTCAATTCTCACTAATAAACTTTTTAAACAGATAATTTTCATCAATTTTATCTATAAAAATCTAATAAATCACATTTATTTCCTTCTCTTCCATGCTCTAACAGAATATTATGATAAAGGGTTACTTTGGATGAGTTTTGTGAGTATTTAATGTTTTTAATGAATGACCCTATTGAAATTTCCAATAATCGAACTCCTAAACTTTAAAATTATAAAGTATTTTTTGTGAAGTAGTAATATGTTTAAAAATATTTTTTCTTTAGATTTTTAAAAGGGTACTTATTAAATTAATTAATAGTGAGATTTTTCTCTGAAAGTATTAGGTTTTCCTGCCAACTGTCAGTTGTCAAGTTGACAACTTCCTTCCTTCCTTCCGTCCCGTGCGGTACACTTGAATTTATGAAGCTGAACTAGTTATAAGGACTAAAAGATTTGTCACAAAACTTAAAGGAAGCATCACTTATGATCTAAGCAAATGAAATGTAAAATGAGAAATGAATTGTTCCAAAAATTGGTTCAGTAAAACAAATCAATAGTTATAATATTTATGTTTGTATAGACTGATCATTTATTTAGATTATAAGTGATACTTCCTGTGACCAGTTTGGCTTCACAAATTTTGGCCGCCTTGAGCTCAACATCTCAAGGATCTCTTTCTCTAATTCCAAGTTCGACCTTTTTAAGGCATGACATGTGTGGTCTTTGACTGATTTAAATACCTTTTAATATATGGGAAAGAAGGGCAAAAATGATACGTTTTGTAAACTTCTAAGACAAAATTGCTCCTTAGTGAAAACTTCTAGGGCAAACTTGTTTTCAGTGAAAACTTTCAGGGCAAAAATGATACTTAACTCTTATTGGGTTGATGAGGTGGCATGCCACGTGTCATAAGGTGGCATGTCACATGTACACTCAGTTAAACTTAACGGTCAAAATTAACGGAGGGGCAAATTTGCTACCTTTTTCATACTTCCTAGGTAAATTTGGTACTAAAAAAACTTTCGGGTGCTAAGTGCCCCTTTATCAATACTTCCGTGACAAATTAGGTATTTAACCCTATTAAAAAAGATGTATTTGATAGTATTGATAATAAGACAATTATGATGGAATTCCAAAAAAATAAGATCTAGAAGGATGACATTGTAATTATTTTTATTGTAATATACTTTTGTTAATAAAATATATATACTTGAACTTATTAAGTGTTCATCCTTCATTGTAATTTATGCAGCTGCATTTCTAACAGTATTTAGCGCGCCAAATTTGATGCGTTGCTTTTGTCGCAGAAGCAAGTAATTAAACTAGGACCAACAAATAATGTAATATAGTAGCAACTTAGATCGTTCTCCCAAGGAGCAATCTATGGGTTTTTCTTTAAATTGAATTTTGGTGATAAAAAAATGTAATGGAATGAACCTAAATTAGAATGCAAGACACTAGTACGTATATGCAATTAACTAACTAAATGGAAGATGAAAACTGAGTCTAAAACCTAAATGATAAATGAAAATGGAACTAATCTATATGAATTTGAATGCAATTTTTGGGGGTTTTGTTATGAGAGAATAATTAAAATTCTAAGAAAAAAATTGATTAAAATCAAATAACAAAGATCTAGTTCAGTTATGAAAAAGGAGGGAACAACTTAGAATTCACATGGAGTTAACTTTCTTTGCCCAAATCAATTAATTAAATCAAAGGGAGATTAGTGAAATATTGGAATTAATGAATTTAATTAACTAATTGAAGTACGGGGAACGCTCAAGTCCAATAATACCTAATCCGCTAGAAAACTCATAATGGAATGAGCGCTAGCTAATTAAACCCATTAAAACCATTTAAAATAATTCCAACATAGTTTTGGAATTACGTTCACAATTCCCTAATTAAACAAGTAGACAATTAACCAACTTAATTAAACAACGAAGAAGATAAACTTAAATTGACAATTAAATCAATAATAAAAACTCAATTATTAATATAATTGAGAATCAAACGGTTGCAAGCAAAAATCCCAGCAAATATATTAGCATAATTCAAATCCAAATTATCAATTTAATCCAAATTAAATAATATGTTTACAATTTAAAACTAAATTGTTCTCAAGGAAACAACTTAAAATTATTTAAAACTAAATGATTTCAAAGTCTTAAAACAAATCGATAAAAGGAAAAACACTCCCATTTGGTCTTCAAGTGCAAGTTCCTAGGCCTTAACTTCCTCCATACTCCTCTCAAATTGCCTCCTAAAAGAGTTTAAGTGATGAGCACTAATTATACCATGTTTTATCTGTATTTTATGACCGAATTGTATGGTGAATACGAGCTTAACTGCAGTTAATCTAAGTAAAAAAGCATTAATTCATGGTACAGGGGACTTAAGGATAAATTCCACTCGCATCCTAAACATGTGCTAAGAAAGAACAAGTTTTTGAGGTTTTATAAAAAAGTCACATAACATAGCCGATGCTATGCTATAGAATCAGTACAACTTTACCGAAGTGCAATACAATGCATCCCTGAAGCTATAGTAGAGTAAATGATGTAGTGCTATGCGACATATGTTATGATCTTTTGTCAATGTTGTTTCAAGAAATATAGTGTAGGTCGAAAATAACGGTTAGATTGCTGGCGTATTGAAATAGAAGATGCAGAGGATCGAATCTAAAGATTTGAAGAATCC
Source organism: Acacia crassicarpa (assembly GCA_034222035.1). Lineage (NCBI taxonomy): Eukaryota > Viridiplantae > Streptophyta > Magnoliopsida > Fabales > Fabaceae > Acacia > Acacia crassicarpa. The sequence goes on along the minus strand of JAWXYG010000015.1, from coordinate 4,927,488 downwards.
CGCAGTATTATCAGAATCAATCTACTGAGATTGGAAAGAAAGATACGATCAGACCTCAACAGATTAGGAAAGGCCCAGTTCGTGGAATGTATGCTGCAAGTAAGACCAAACTATTGAAAAAAACATCGGCCAACCCTAAAAGGGATTGGAAATCGTTGAGAGTCAAAAGACCAATCATATACGACCAGACTCAAAAGAAGAGTGAGAGAATTTGCGAAGCACGAGGACTTCAAGAGAACCCAGCATCCTTCCTTGAAATGAGACGGAGTGAAGAAGACTTGGAGTTGTGACATGACAGAGCTTCTTCCACGCCGTCAGAACTTCCATCAAGCTTTCTGTTTCTTTATTTTAATTTCAGTCAATCTTTTGTCATGGGCTATTCTGTAGTACTTTGTTTTGTGATTCCCTCGTAAGTCATGAACTAACTTCCTGAGGCTGAATGAGGATGAATTTTTAAGTATAGAATAAATCCAGTTGCTAGTTCTTAATTTAATATATTCAGTTGCCTATCAGTGATTTAATTTCTTATCGATTAGCAAGAGCTAAGGGCTGGATCAATGACCTCGGCTTACTGAGAGGGGGTCAGGGTTAGACATTTGAGAAGCAATGATTGCTAGGCAAGCTGGTGCAAGGTTTGACCTATTATTGTAGAATTCAGGAATGGGTCTACCGTTCATGACCATACACCTTGATTCGTATTGATGATCCAACTATAAAAATAGTCATAGACATATGGGAGAAGTACAGACTAGGATTGTATGTACCGGATGCGAGAGTTTTGGTAGATTAGCATAATGTGGTTAACTGAATAACCTTGCTTAGAGTATTCGTGCAGTAGCATTTGTGAGAGCTGTACAGTATGAATGTTATAGCATTGCGTATAGGCAGTTGGGTGAATGATATGCTTAGAAAGAATTCCGAATTCAGTCTATCTTCTTATTGATATCTTTTTACGATTACGATCATTTAGTTATTTTTCTGTTTATTAGTATAGTTATAAAAACTCTCAACCAAATCAGATTTACTCTTTTGTTAAACACAACTAATTCTACAATTTCGTGTCATCATTTGGTATCTCAGTCTTTGTGGGACGATACTCTACTTACTCTTTATTACTTGTTCGACTAGTTCACTTGCCATCAAAGAAATCGACCAACATTAAGCTACCATGATATTCTCCTCTCCTCGTGTTAATAAGCAAGTCGCAGCCATGGAAAGAGTCTTAGAGGTATTAATTGATGGTTGAGTAATGTCCGTGGGACTCGTATGAAGCAATGATAGTAATTGAATGATTCCCAATCTCCAATACGGGAGTTTGGTTTTCTAGAATAACTTCCAGCAACAACTCAAGCGGCTCCGTCTTTCCTGAGCGTGCGTTGATTTTCTGCGACTGCCCCTCAGCGTGAATGCGTAGTCTGTGGCATCTAGGTTAGGTTAATTGATGGAAGGAAGGGAGGGTTTTTGGGTACCAACTTGAATCTATTAAAATATAAGAAGCCCAATAAAGTTCCACCATTGGATTTTCTTTTAGCTTCCCTGAAAAATTTTGCACCATAAGATCTAAATATGATAAAATTATGATCTATCATATATTAGAAATATTATTTAATCACAAGATATTAAATTAGGGATTTAATTTTTCTAAATGACAGGTTTGTAAAATAACAGTCTCTCTTATTACATTATCAGTATTCACTTGATTTTATGAATATTTTTTTGATATTCTTTTCTTTTCTTATTTATACTCTTTTGTTTTTTTAATGAATTTAAAACTTTCCCTTAAAAAAAAAAAAAAAAAATCGGGAGCGTTGCCCTCAAACCCCCAAATCCCCCGTCATTGGTACCCACTCTTCATAAATTTTCTAGATCCACCCTATCCATGATATTTAATTACCTGTGCAAACTTCTTTCTCATCTACCACTATATAAACACACACACAAAAGCACCACGTAATACACCTGGAAAACGTTATATATAAACCGTTCACTCACACGGAAAGACACATGAATGTGCTGCATGTGCTAACTTCTCACATTTTTTTTTTAAAAAAAAAAGTAGTCTAGTGCACAAAACTCTTACAGGTGGGATATAATGTTTGTAGTCTTACCCTTACAATCAAAGATATTGTTTCTAAAAAAGATATTGTTTCTAAATCACATGACAATAACATTTACCGATATTCCAAGGTTCAGCCTCCTGTCCTAACTATTCTATATTTGAGGAACTTTATCTCATAGTAAAACTACTTCTGTTGTGTTTAACAAAGGACCTAATTTGAAAGTTAATGTTGGTAGACATATTTCACGTGTTTATAAATTCCTTTTTAAATTGACTTTATTGATATTCACTCAACAATAATTTTTTTAAGAAATATATCATATTAATTAACATCTTTAATCTATTCAAATTAGTTAATTAGGTGTTATTTTAATTAATCTACTCAAATTAGAGGACCAAAAATACCAACAAACTTTTAAGTGGACAGGAGTGTCCAGCACAATTAACTATTAAGTGGACCAAAAATACCAACAAACTTTTACAACGGAGCGTCCAGCACAACGCCGTTAGCAAAAAGTTAACCTCCGTTATCTAAGGTGCAAATTAGCCAATAAACTTTTACTTTAGGAGCATCCAGCACAAAATTCTAAATTTTACTAATTTAAACAATTTTTTCTCAATTGTTATTATTCAAAACTACTTATATAGATATTTATGGACAAAAATTACTCATTCTTCAATTTTGTCAAAATTATAATTTGTTAAAATAAACAAAATTTTTAATTTAAAATATAATTATATAATTTTTTTTAATTATATGATTTTTCAATTGTTATTATTCAAAACTACTTGTATTGATATCTAAGATGTATATGATTTAATTAACAATAATTTATTATATAGATTTTTTTTTAGCAAGTCTCATATTCATATAATCAATGGATCATTTAATTAACAAATATATCATCAAGTTGCCAAATTTATATTATTAGGTATGAACGTTGATATCCATTAAGCTCTTTTTATAAAAATAAAAATTAAACTCATTTTATTTCTTTCAAGATATAATAGATTTTTTAAATTTTATTAACATTAAATGAATTTTTTAAGTCACGTAAAAATAAAAATAAATCATATTTTTTTTTTGTTTAACATATATAATATACTATAAAACACCTTGATGTTTATTTAAATCATATAATTATATTTTTAATTAAAACTTTTGTTTATTTTAGCAAATTATGATTTTGAGAAAATTAAAGAATGAGTAATTTATGTCCATAGATATCTATACAAGTAGTTTTGAATAATGAAATTGAGAAAAAATTATTTAATTTAGTAAAATTTAGAATTTTGTGCTGGACGCTCCTGAAATAAAAGTTCGTTGGCCAATTTGCACCTTAGATAATTGTGCTAGACGCTCCTGAGCCAATAGTTTGTTGGTAAAATCGCTCCTTAACCCTAATTTTTTTAAGAAATATATCATATGAATTAACATCTTTAATCTATTCAAATTAGTTAATTAGGTGTTATTTTAATTAATCTACTCAAATTAGATAGTTAGATCTCACATTAAGGAAGGAAAAAATAGTTTAAAGCGTCTTATCAAGCACCCAGTTAGCATTTGATATGATGAATATAGACACTCAATACCATCCTATTCATTCTCAGCAAGTATTATATCCGTTCGTCCTTAATTATAAGCACTGCCTTATTTGTGGAGGACCATGCTTTTTTTTCTCCTTTTCTTTTTCTTTTTCTTTTTTCTTTTTTTTTGGGTGGGGGATTTTTTATAATATTTATATATTTATTAATAGTTATATAATTAATTTTTATATAATTTTAATAATCATTAATGAATAAATTACATATAATTCTTTATGACTAAAATTAGAAGAGGTTGAAAGTATACATGCAGGTTAATGTTTTTTTAGGGAGAATTATGTTGAGGTACTAATGAAAATAAATTATCATAATTACTATGAAATTCTAAGGAACATTTGGGCGATCCATTGAAATTGTAAAAAGCCAAGTTGAAGGAGCGTGTATGTTTATGCCTTAAAGTTATAACTTCTTTTAAAAAAATCAAGACTTGTAATATGGCGTGTAATTCCGGATCGACTCTTAAAGAGCATTTTATTAATAACCTAGTAACCAAACTCTCTTGATGGTTATAAAGCAGCAGGCCACAACACCAGACTTGATTAAAGTTATCCTTTTATGGAATGTTTTTTTATCTATATCCTTGCTGTAAGAACCATAACTTGCATCCCGTAAAGTTAAATCAAAGCTCCTGGCTACAAAGTTCCTGTAAAGTTAATCTTTAACAACATAAACTTAAATATAAGGCATATGTAAGGCTGTATGACATAATCTTGCATCTGGTTTTGTTACTCCACATTTGAGCATATGGTGTATTCTTCTAAATTTTGTTTTTGGTGGAATAATTTCAGCAACTTCTGCATTGCACTTACAACTTAGATTTCATAATAAAAAGTCTTGGGTCTCATCAAAACATCAAATACTGTGTCAAGCCTCCTTGTCACAAGCCATATTAAAATAAAATGACGCTATGTTCAACTCTGTTTTTAAGACTAAAAATAGGTAAATAAAGTAGGTGTAATTGAAATCTATTTTTCATTGAAGAATTAGGCTCTCCTTCCTTCAATGGTTGGTAAGTCATATAATGTCCTTGGTTCTAGAAACCCTCTACTTATCAACAATTAGAAAATGAATTGAAAAATTGAGCGCATCTATTAGATGATGTTTACCAAGTTAGAGGAAAAAACTAAAAGAAGCTGAAAAAAATTATTGTAGGGCTTTTGTTTTTTAAACAAGTGGGAATAAAATTTATTCAGATTTATCTATGATGTTATTTAATACAATTTATAGCATATAAAATTTCAATTTTTGGAACATTTATTGACAGGAATTTAGAAACAGATGAGTGTGATCACAAAAATTAAATGCAACACAAGTAAATGGAGAGAAATAAAAAAGAAGACACAAGTAACATAATTAGTTGGCTCTAATAATTTTAGATTTTTCTAGGTGCATTGATTTCTGTGATTAAAGAAGAGAAATTTATGAGAAGTGTGAGGAGAAACCAACACAAACAATAAGAATAATATTCATAAAGTGTTGCGATTCAATCAGCATCATAAACATATATATAATATAAAGGAAGTCAAATTATAATCGTGTAGATATGGACCTGATTAATCAATTTCAATTTCCCATATCCAGATGAGGTGTTCTCCATGGGAAGCTCACGTCCATTTGAGATCTCTATCCGAGGGGGATTTAGTTTCTCGCACTGGGAAGCAGAGAATGTTTGGAGAGAAGGACAGAGCATGACGCCTCTGTATACAAAATTTAATTGTGGCATTTCTTGTAATTTTATAGATGTCAACAGGGGAAGATGGATAGGAGTAAGGTGAGAAAGGTCTACACTACCGCCAAGTTCCATTTTAGAATGATAATCCTCTCCAACTATTTCTTTCATCTCCCAACAACCACAAACAATAATGGTGCATAGGTTTTGGAAGAGTGCTAATAACTTTGGCATCAGCAGAGTCTCTATGCTGGGAAAACCTCTTAAAGCTTTTGGAAGATGATAGGGTGGTGGGAGAAAAAGCAAGAGGAGGTGCAAGTGTGTGTGGCGCATATGTGTGTGTTGTGTGTCAGAGAGAGAGAGAGAGAAAGAGAGAGAGAGAGAGAGAGAGAGAGAGGGGGGGGTGGGTTGAGTGTTGTGTGTGGAGGGAGAGTCAAAGTATCCTCCAATAGGAAAATTAGACATAAAACAATTAGATTAATCCATGAAATTAATTCAAGACATAAGCAAAGGGAAATCTATACAAAATAAATTGTATCTTGGGATCCATTAATCATAAATCAAATATAAGAAGTGATTATTAACAAGCATAATTTAAGTTTGAGAATGGTTATAACCAAAGCCATTTCCTCAACTTTTGAAGATTTCTTCTAATTGAAAAAATGGGTGTTTGAGGTCTCTAAATGAAGCCAAGGACTTCAAGACTTCAAAACCAATGAGAAAAGTTGAATAAAACTTCATTAAGATCCCCAAATATATTTTTATCTAGTAGAAAACAAAGAACGGAAGAGGTAGGAAATTTTAACTTGAAGAGAAAGCCAAGAATTTATCAACACACATGCATGGGATAATTTGAAACACCTTTTGGAAGAAGATAATGTACTTAGGATATGGTTCTTTATGAAAATGGAAGAGGATTAGGGAGAGAGAAAAGGGGGGGGGGACGGTTTGGGGGAAATGGAGGGCTAGAATTGGAGCTCCCAATTAACCTAGATCCAAGGGTGTATATCCAAGAAGAAAAGATGTGAATAGTGTCATGGCATTTGGCTATAAATAGCAACCTTGTGCTTCATGAATTCTCACACCAAAGCAAGCAAAGCAATCTGAATTAGAGAGTTGAGAGTGAGAGTAAGGAGCTTCTTGAAGGAGTAGCAAGGTTCTTGGTAAGTTCTCTAGCTCTAGCTTTAAGTTCTTTAAGTTTTAGTTCTTAAATTCTTAGATAGAAGTAACTTAGATCTTAAATATTCTAGAATAATTTTATTTTCATGTTTTTATGGTTAAAATTAGCTTTATTTCGAAAAATTGATGAAGAATGTGATAGAGCAAAATTTTTGAAGAGAAACATCAAAGTAACGAAGTTCTGGCAAAATTTCATCGGTTAAGGAATTTCTGAAGTCAGTGGTGAAAATGTCGATATTTTATGTTGAAAATGATGTTGAAAAATTCTGGGAAAATTTCATCGGTTTGCAACATTCACATTGAAGCTTCTTCATCCTGAATCCTAGTTACTACATTGCAGATGTGGTGGAAATGGATTTATATATTATTTTGTTTAGATACTTTTGTTTATGTACGGTTAACATTCTTTAGGGATGTTAATGCATGTATGTGATACCAGCTATTTATTCAATGTTTGTCCTATTTATAATCTTTGCTTTATCAGTTTTCTTTCAAAGATAGATATATAGTCTTTGACCTATTTATCAAATTTCAATATATGTGTAAAGATTTATTATCGAATTGTCATTTTCATCAGTTCACATGCTATTTTGCTTACCAAAATCATTTTTTTCACGCTTTTGCAAACTTGTGACATTCATTATTATACATTACTCTTATTTTTCTTTCCAAAGAAAAAAATGCATCAGGTTGAAACCAACAATGCTTAAACATGATGTTTTGGTCTTGAACTAAGTTGTGTGCATAAAAAAGGTTTTCATTGGGAGAGGCAAAACCCACTTTTCTTTTCTCTAAAGGAGGGTTAATCTTTAGGGGTTGAAGGATGTCGTCTGAATGCTTAAAAAAAAAAGATTGAAACTACATACACGTCTTTTTATCCTTGTAAAAAATTCTTTATCTGATAAACAAAGAAGTATCACCTTGGGTAGTTTTCTTGTATTGTATTACGTTGGTGTTACTTCAATTGCCTTCAGTTTACTTGTAAGAAGTATCTTAGCAAGTTACCCGACTTTTACTTCCATTAGATATTGTTGGTTTTTCTTAAAAACTTCAACAAAAAAAAAGATATTATGTATTTTCAAAAATTTGTTGACCATGTCAGATTCCAAAATCCCTCCCATCAATCAGGGACAAGTAATGAATAACAGCATGATAAAATGTAACTTGCCACTACAGGTAAAAATTCTCTGGTTGAATCTACCTACAAATATCCCCATGCACTATATGGGCTGTGTTGATGCTCTGCAACTTTATAATCTCCCAATTCATGGAACAGAAAAGGATCAAGCACAGTCTTCAAACAGATTGGACTGAAGGAGACTAGCAACTGAAAAATGAATTAACAAAAGCACATCGTGAAACAAGCGGAAGAAATATTTTTTTATGTCTCTTTAAATTATATGTAATGTAAATAGTTAACAATGAATTTATTCTCTCTATAAAATGATATATTATCCATGCATTAGAGAGGAACATAATTACTCTCTACATAAGCGAGGGGTTAGGGGACAAGCTTTCACTAGTACAAAAAAGGCTTTTAAGATCGCCTCATTTAGAGCGGGCTATCGAAGGCCCAGTCTTAAAGGTATGACCGGTGGCAGTTTTGTAAATATAAAGAACTTTAAAGGTATGACCGGTGACAGTTTTGTAAATATAAAGAACTTTTTGGATCGAATTGTTTACCAATGGGTCTTAAATATATTATTCAGACCACTTAGAAAAACGACCGGTCTTAAAAATGTTATTAAAAAAATTGAAATATAAAAATTCTTTATAGAGAAATCTCGAACAGGCCGACTTATTTTTTCTACGGTCCAAAATAATAAGGAAAAAATTAAATAAAACTTTTAAGACCGGATATATATAACAGGAGGTCTTAAAGATTATACTTTTAAGCCGGACATAAATCGCGCCCGGTAGTAATACTTGTAAGACTGGAGTTTATAAAAAGGACAGTCTTAAAATGTAACCTTTAAGACCGTCGTTGTTGTTCATCCGGTCTTAAAAATAAACCGCCAAATATATCTTCGCGCGAAACATTACCTTAAGACTTACGTTGTACCTCTGAACTCTGAAACCCCTCTTGTTGTTGTGAAGCCACTTTTCCTGTTGCATTACCACTCTTCCTTGCCCACGTACCAGTAGCCTCTCTTACTCTCTCAATTGCTCAGGCATTCCTCTCTTACTGTCTCGAAAATGAACGGTGAAGACGATTCCATTCATGTTCCGGGATCGCCAATTAATGGTGTGGGTCAGAACGAACCCTCCTCCACTGACAATGTGCCTCCGAACCGCTCTGCACGCCGTGGTAGAAGAGGCACACAAATGATGGATGTATCTCTAAGTCGGACTTTTGGGTCAAGGCTCGAGATTCAGTTCGATGAAAAGTTGCGGCCTTTCGGTCCTAATAAAAACAAATATAATAGTTTTGTCGGGTATCTTGCACGCAGCAAGGTTAGCATCTTGGAAGATGAGTGGAAAAGTGTTGACTTTAACAAAGTAAAGCAACCTATTTGGGACACTATCCAGCTTACATACACTGTCCCTAACTCTGAGGAGTTGAAAGTCAAGACATTGTCTTATTGTGCTGATCGGTGGAGGAAGTTTAAGACCTCTCTCGCTAACACGTATATTTTTTACGAGGTTGTGCCTGCCAAACAGCCTTGGGAATAGTACACATTTATTGATGAACGAATTTGGCGACAATTTTTTCTGCTGCGGACCACTCCTGAAGCTTTGGTGAGTCTATATTTAGTTTTGTTTGCTTATATATGTAACCTGTGAGCTTATAGTTGTTCATCTAATCTTGTTAGTTAAATTATATTGTTTGGTGTGTGAATAGAAGTATACATTTCCTGCCTTTGTCTATGCAAGTCTGATATGTAAACCCTGAAAAGGTAAAAGATTAAGGAGATAATTGTGTAATGGTTTGTCTTGCAAAGGAGGAAATGAATAGTCTTAAAAGGGGGAAACTTTATATACCCAATTGTTACTATCTAATGTGGACGTACTGATGATCCCACTGGATGCCTTAAAAAGAATCAAGTTTGTATTATTTTTTAAGCATAATCGTCTTTTGTTTCTTGTTCTATCTACCTAGCAGTACAAAACATAGCTCTTTTGTAAGCATAATTCTCTTTTGTTTCTTAACCTATCTACATCTTTCTTAAATAATAAAATGTTGAAACTTGATCAAGTGAATTTGACTAGTATTTGAGGTTCATATCAAGCAGAAGTTCTCTAATTTCTGTTAGTGAGATGGCTGGAATTCATAATTAATAGTTGTTTTCAATTCTAATTCACAGCAAAGAAGGGCAAAAGCACAGGAGATAGGGAGAAAGAATGATTGCCCGCATAGGGCTTATCGCGACGGATATGAAAGGGCTGAAAAGGAATTGATGGCGGCCAAGCGGAAGAGATTGGAAGATGAAGCAGAATCCAATCCTGAGGCAGTACATGGTCTGCCATCTCCAATACGTCGCGAGGATTTGTGGTTGTACATTCGGCAAAAGCCAAGCGGCTCCTACACGAGTGAACAAACTCGTGTAGTTGCTGAAAAAATTGTAAGTATCGTTATTGTTGTTATTTTTTAGTTACTAAACATGATTCATTACTAAGCTTCTTGTTATCTGTACCTTACAGGAAGATCTTAAGAAGAAAGAGGCATAGGGAGTTTTCATGTCGTCCGGTAGGAGTGATGTTCTCACTGTTGCCACTGGAAAACCGGACCACGGTGGGCGTGTAAGGGGGGTTGGAGGACGGGTAGGCATGAAGGTATTCTTTGGTTCATCCGCCAAACGCCATAGGAAAGAGGTGGTTACCCGGGAGGAGATGGAACAGACAGTGGCCAAATTAAATGAGGAGGTAGCGGCTAAAGAAGCAAGGCATCGATCTGATATGAGCCAGTTGAGGGAGGAACTGAATCAGATGAAGCTGCTTTTGAGCTCTCGTCCAGAGACCAGTGTTCCCTTCACACACTCACCTGCAACTGTACAGCAGAGCACTAGAGGGAGCTGCATTGTTGGACAGTTAGAGCAACCATTGTGACCTTTATGTGGAGGATCATGATAGACTACTATTGGTTGCAAAAGGGACTGTCCACAACTTTTTGGGATCAACTGTACACCACCAAATGTCTGATGATGAAGTCAGAGTGTCAGTTGAAAAGGTGATCATTGATGCACCTCTCCCTCTCTCAACTGATGAGATGAAGATTGTGAGTGATGTCAAGGGAACCTTCATCTCTTGGCCAGTGAAGCTTGTACATGTTTGTACTCCTCCCCAAGCTTCAACCCCTCGTCTTCAAGTTCCATCCCCTCGTCGAGCTCAATCCCCTCCTCCTCAGGCTCAATCCCCTACTGCTAAGTTGACTGGCCGCGAAAAAATAACCGATATGGTGAAAAGTGGACACTATTGATATTGACTCCCTGCTGCTTCCTAGACAGGAGCTTACTGATGCAATTATTCAAATTTGGATGAAGTAAGTATGTTCTTCTATGAGTACATAATTTAAATGCATCGTTTAGACACACATACATATATATACTAATTCCCTGATCGATATAATTATTGTAGGTTCTTGCATCAAGAATTGGAGAATGAGGGCAGGAGCGACGATTTTGGATTCTTGTGCCCACAGTATATGAGTCAAACGACCATGGAGCAAAGACAAGAGTACATATCAAGGAGGTTGTGTAATGTGAGAAGAAAGGTGTACTTGTTGCCATTCTTCCACAGGTACATATCACAAATCTTGTCTACAAGTCATTTAATTCTGCTACATGCCTACATATATCACTGAGTATACTTTACTGCTGTGAATTTTCAGCCGCCACTGGCAGTTGGTCCTCATGTGCATGGCAGAAAATAAAGTTATCTTCTTATGCTCCACTCACGGTGAGCCAGTGCCCACGTTGGTCTAGACCATCAACGAGTAAGCATGTCATTTTGATTCTCTTGTCAGAAATCTCTGCTGTGAATTTTCAGTGAATTGATAAATATGCATCTTTGATGATAGTGCCATGAGGACCTTCCAAATCGATGCACTCCAAAAGCGTCTTTCAAAGGCCAAAGAGCCTAAATGGCTCAGACCAGAGGTTGGTACAATATAATATTTGTAAACTTGTCAACTGCCTTGTGAACTTGGTCATAAGATATATATTACTTATATATTTCTTGTTCTTTTTAGACTCGTCGGCAACCACAGACGTCCAACCTATGTGGCCAATACATCATGAAACACATGTATAATATTGTCACTAAAGGAAATACTAAAAATTATATGCAAAGGTAAATATTTGATGTTACATATTATGCACACAAGTTAATTCAGTTTCTGGCTTAATTAATGTTACATCTGAAATATGGACGCAAGTTAATTCAGTTTCTATCTTTGATGTTACAGATGTTTCAATGCCCTGCCCCCTTTTCGGATGCTGAACTCGAGCACATACGCGATTTGTTTTGTCAATATCTGTATGACCTGATCTTAAGTAGTGATCAGGGACAATAATTAATGATGTTATTCATTTGTAAATATTCTGTAAAATTTGATTATTTTTTCGAACAATTTGTAAATAATACAAAAGGCCATGTAAAATTCAATAGATAAATTTGTTTAATTTTTCGAACAATTTTCTTGTGTCCATTTTGGGGTATCTAAAATTGGATGGTGGATATAGCTATTTAGTGCGCTTGAAATTTGAGGTTCAGGATGATGTAAATAATAAGCGAGTTCACGACTTTAGGACTGTATATGGTAAACATCCGGTCTTAAAAGTTTTCGGTTTAAATAGTATGAGACTTTTAGGACCGCATGTTGTATACTTCCGGTCCTAAAAGTATTGACAAAATATTGGTGAGACATTTAGAACCGTATGTTTTAAAATGACGGTCCTAAAAGTATTCGAGACTTTTAGGATCGTATCTCCTTTTATCGTCCACTCCTAATAGTCTTCCTTTAAATAGAGTTGATTCGCTTTTCGGACAAATTAATTAGGGTTCAAGGCAACCGAGGTTCTGGCGTTCTGATCAAGCTAGGAGCTTCATTGTCGTCGATGTTACCTCTCTTGAATCAGATTATCGGTTTCCCTTTTCTTTTTGTCGGAAAAAGGTGGGAGATATTGAAAAGGACACTTTGTTTCTAATCATGCGAGGTAACATTGACGACAATGACATTCCAACCTTGAGAAGAATTGTCACTGTTTGTTTTTATTCGAATAAGGTAAACGATTTTTTTGTTTTGTTGGTCTGATCTTAACTGTATATTGTTGGATATTTTAATGTACGAGTTTGTAATGTTGATCATACACACGAGGACAATGTTTTGTTTTTTTCCTCCTTGTCGGAAAAAGAAAGAATGTACTGATCAGAAGGATAAAGGCGATCGAAATAGGAAAGTAACAAATTTATTATATATTTTTTAATGCTGCCCCATGGGGGGCAGCGGAGTAAATGATTTAAAAAAAACAAAAAAAATATTTACTCCTCCCCATCGTTGTCGGAGGGGAGGGAGTCGTCGGAGGGGTCGGTGACGTCGTCATTGAATGGATTGTACTCAACGTCATGGGCATCGAGTATCGCGTTGATCTTGTTGTTGACGGCGTGGTAGACCTGAAAAAGTTGGCCCTGTCGTCGATCTATATGATCGATGCGGGCCAGGAGGTTTAGCAGCAGCTGTTTGGTGGTCGGGTTAGGAGGCAGAGGAGGAGGGTAAGGATTGTTACACCCAGCGGGAGGAGGAAAAGGAGGACCTGGTGGTGGTGGAGGACCTTGGGGCGGTGGAGCAGCCATTGTAGAAGTGATGGTGAAGAATGTGAAGAAAGTAAAGTAACAATGGCTTTAAATAGAGAACCCATCTGGAGTGAAACGTCGGAACCTTTAATGAGCAGACGCATAGTTCATCAGAATACGAGGAGACGCCTAGTTACGTTGGGAAGTTTATCTGGAAGCCAAAGAGACCTCTGATAGAGTGTAAGGATACGACTCTGCTATCGGAATTTGAAACGATGAACTTTTTTTAGGAAATTAAATCTTGTTAAAAAAAATTTTAGGACCGAAAAACTGATAAAATATCGGTCTTAAAAGTAATTTAATTGAATAAAAAAATAAATAATATACTTTTAGGACCGGAGAAATGATAAAAAATCGGTCTTAAAATTAATTCATTTAAAAAATAAATAATATTTATAAAACTCACTCGTAAAGTAGACCATTCGTCTGCTCTGTACCTTTATTAACTACTCCTCAGTCCTCATACCTCTCTGTCCTTAACACTCCTTATTAACTCGCCACTCTACCTCGTAACTCCAAATTACGTACCTGTTTGCGATTATCTGAGAACTGTTCTTTGCCTTTATTAATAAACTCCTCATACCTCTTTACACCAACCGCTTAAACCATGGTTAGATACAAGAGAACCGCGCGTAGGGGTGCTCTTACTCGTGATGCTCGTACCTTCCGTCAATCGTTATACGGTGCGCCTCCTTTATCGAGAGTGCGTTCTATTGAAACAGAAGAGTCTCGGGTCGTTGGACCCATTGTTATTTCCGATGATGAAGAGATTGCCGCACCTCCCCTCCAGCCTTCCGTCCATGAAGAGGTTCCTGCTCCACCTCTCCAACCAGTTGGCCCCAACGCGCCTACCGATGACTCTCGTCCTCTTTCCTCCAACGACCTGATACGAACAAGACAGGAACTTGCTGATATCCGGCGGGAAATTAATGCTGCTCAAGCCGATATTGACTGGGCTTTGAAGGATAACAAGCTTTGATAATTTTCTGCTTTTTTTTTTTGCAATGTGTACAACAATATTCAAGTAATTAATAATAGCATTAATTAAGAACCATAAGCTTGTCTCTTTTTAATTTTTTGTTCAAGTAATTAATAATAGCATTAATTAAGAATAGCATTAATTAAGAACTATAACCTTGTCTCTTTTTAATTTTTTCTTCAAGTAATTAATAGTAGCATTAATTAATAGCATTGATAATTTTCTGCGCTCGCCAAAGGCCCAAAGTCAATACTTTTTTCTCTGGAAAATTAACTTAGGTCCGGAGTATTATAAAACTGCGGTCTTAAATATTTAGGACCGGACAGGATAATAATTCGGTCTTAAAAGTAACACTTAAAAATTTAATATAAAATACTTTTTTCTCTGAAAAATTAACTTAGGTCTGGAGTATTATAAAACTGCGGTCTTAAATATTTAGGACTGGACAAGATAAGAATTCAGTCTTAAAAGTAACACTTAAAAATTTAATATAAAATATTTAGGACCGGATGCTTTATAATTAATCGGTCTTAAAAAATCCAAACATAAAACCATGACTCTGTCGCGCGGAAAATTAAATTTCCCTCTCTGAATTTCTCTTATCGCGCCGAAAGTGATTACTGAGGAGGTTCTGTCTCCAATGGTTGTGTGTTGCTCCGTCGGTGCTTCGCGTTGCTCTCTCGACAATCACTTCCTCGTTCCTCAGCTAAACTTAGACCAAGCTGTAAGAGGTGTTTCCGTTCTGGGTTTTTCTTAAGTTGAACGAAATCGATGAAATGCTCTTGTGGGCTTCTCTGTTGTTAATGAATATTCTATTTTGAAGATTTTTTTTTGCACTTGAGACCTACCCAACTGACTAACAAATGTTTTTAGGGTACTCTTGTTGTCTCCAACATCAACGTTCGTGGCGGGAGAAGAAAGACTCTTATTTGACATTTGAATTTATATGCTACAGGTGAGTCCACAAGACCTTCATGCGAAGCATTTAAATTTCCTCGTCATGCATTTATTTTGCTTCGGGAGTATTTTAGTTTGGCTTCACTGTGATATTCATGACCAAAAGTGATTCTTCGTTATGCATTTATTTTGCCTTATTATACGTATGTTAAATCTTTCCGTCCATAGGAATTCTACTATGGATCACAGTTGGATAAATGCTTTACGGACGAGCGTTGAATATCAGAATGGGGTGAGGGACTTTATTGAATTTGCTAAACAAAATGCCAATGATGATAGTGGGAAGTTTTATTGCCCTTATGTAAAATGTTTGAATGAGAGACGACTAAGTCCTGAAGTTATACGCACACACTTAATTTGTCATGGATTTTGTAAAACGTATACAGTATGGGTATGGCATGGTGAGAAAATACCAAGTGGGTCTCAACATGGGGAAGTGGCATTTGATGATAATGACACGGATATGAACGATCGCATAGAGGACATTATTCGTGATGTAGGAGAAGAGGCCTTTCAACAATCATATGCATATGGTAATATGTGCAGTGATGCGGAGACCCCGCTATACCCAGGGTGTCAAAAATACCAATTGTTGAACACTGTATTGAAATTGGTAAGCTTGAAGGCACGTCATAGATGAAGCGACAATAGTTTTTCTGAAATGCTTGAGGCTTTTAAGGACATGCTTCCGGATGATAATGTGTTGTCGCATCGATACTATGATGCTAAGAAAATACTTTGTCCATTGGGGATGGAGTACAAAAAGATCCATGCATGCCCGAATGACTGCGTATTGTATAGAAAAGAGTTTGAAGAGAAGCAGAATTGTCCAATATGTGAAACCCCAAGGTACAAGTCAAATAAGGGGCCTGCAAAAGTATTGTGGTATCTTCCAATCATACCAAGGTTCAAGAGGTTGTTTGCGAATGAAAATGATGCAAAACATTTGCGGTGGCATGCAGATGAGAGGATTTTTGATGGAAAGCTTCGTCATCCAGCCGATTCTTCTCAATGGAAGAAAATCGATCAATTATTCCCCAACTTCGGCGAAGAACCTAGGAACCTTAGGCTTGCCCTTAGCACGGATGGCATGAATCCATATGGAAGCCTTAGCAGCGTACATAGTTCATGGCTTGTACTCCTCATTATTTACAACTTATCTCCTATGTTATGCATGAAGAGAAAGTACATGATGCAGTCTATGTTGATTTCGGGACCAAAAAAACCCGGAAATGACATTGATGTTTACCTTCAGCCCTTGATCAAAGACTTGAAGGAGTTATGAGAAGAAGGTGTGGATGTTTTTGACTCTTTCAAGAAGGAGGTATTCAAATTGCGAGCCATGATATTCTGTACTATAAACTACTTCCCAGCATATGGTAACTTGTCAGGGTATAGTGTAAAGGGCCATAAAGCATGTCCGGTTTGTGAAGAAGGCACATGCTACCATCAACTCCAACATGGAAGAAAGACGGTTTACCTTGGACATAGGAGATTTCTTAGACGGGGCCACCCATATCGTTGATTAAAGAAAGCCTTCTTTGGTGGCCAAGAATATGAAGATGCTCCGGTGCCATTGACTGGGGAGCAAGTTTATGAGAAGGTGAAAAATATCAATGTCATCTTCGGCAAGACAGCCAAGAGTAGAAAATATACAAATATATGGAAAAAGAGATCTGTGTTCTTCGATCTTCCTTATTGGCGCAATCTTGATGTGAGACACTGTATCGATGTCATGCATGTGGAGAAAAACGTATGTGATAGCATTGTTGGCACGCTTCCCAACATACAAGGCAGTTCCAAGGATGGTGTGAAAGCAAGATTGGATTTGCAAGCAATGGGAATACGTGAAGAGCTACATCCAAGGCCGTATGGGACGAGAACTTATTATCCCCTGGCTTCTCATACTTTGTCTAAGGATGAGAAACGTAGTTTTTGTGAGTGTTTACATGACACAAAAGTTCCCTCGGGGTATTCTTCAAATTTTAAGAGGCTTGTATCGATGAAGGACTTGAAATTAATAGGCCAAAAATCCCATGATTGTCATGTCTTGATGCTACAACTACTCCCAATAGCTATTCGAGGCATCGCTGAATATGACCTTTGGGTTGTTTTGACTAGACTTTGTGTTTTCTTCAATGCGGTTTGTTCTAAAGTTTTCGACATTGAAAAGTTGGATGAATTGGAGAATGAAAGATATCTTATCTTGTGCCACCTTGAGAAGCTTTTTGTTCCTACATTTTTTGACATCATGGTTCATCTAATTGTTCATCTAGTGAGGGAGATAAAGTTGTGCGGCCCTATCCATTTACGGTGGATGTACCCAATTGAAAGATCTATGAAATTCCTTAAAGGGTACGTGAAGAATACATACCGTCCAGAAGCATCGATTGTTCAGAACTATGTTTCTGAAGAAGCCATGGAATTTTGTCAAAAATATTTGGCCAAAGTAAGACATATTGGGCTTCCAAAACGTCATCATGCTGGAGGGGGTAGGCGAGGGGCTTCAGTAAAGACTGTGGATCCTGATGAATTGTCACAAGTCCACTTATACATCTTGAATAATGTTGATGAAGTTCAAGCCAGCATAGCTGCACATAAAGAAGCTGTGAGGAAAGAAAATCCTCGAATGACTGAACAAAGGTTGATTAGGGAGCATAGTAGAACTTTTGCACACTAGTTCAAACAAAAGGTCGAGGGGGAGGAATGTGTTTCTGATATCCTCAAATGGTTAGCACGTGGTCTTGAGGTTGATGTCATAAGTTGGAATTCGTATGTGATCAATGGTTATACATTTTACACGAAGTCCCTAAATGATAGGAGCACAGTCCAGAACAGTGGTGTTATGTTAGAGGTTGAATCTATGCACTTCTCCAGTTCGAAAGACAATAGCCCTTTATTGGCAGTCATGCCATATTATGGGGTTATTGAAGAGATATAGGAGGTGGACTATGTGAAAATTAGATTTCCCATTTTCAAATGCAAGTGGGTTAATGTCAATAATGGTGTTCGAATCGATCGGCTAGGATTTACATTAGTCGATGTCAATGGTAGAAGTTTTGGAGATGAACCTTTTATTATGGCAGACCAGGCGCAACAAGTGTTCTATATCACCGATCAAGAAAATAAAATGTGGTCTGTAGCTCTCCAAGGAAAGAGGGTCATTGATATTGATGAGGAAAATTCAAATTATGGTATTCCTAAGAGTACACCTTTTTCAAGGGGTCTACCAGACATGAATGAAAGATGATGAAGCGGATAATGAACCCGGCATAAGAAGTGATAATCAAGAAGGGATATGGGAAGATATCACTTTATAAAAGAGTCAATTCATAAGGTAATATTCATATATATGCAGATTTATTTGACTACTTTAAGGCTTTAACTATATATATTATTCCTTCTATGTTCATAAAATGTCTTTGACTATGAAGTTTGTTCCTTGTTTTATTTTTGTGGCAGGATCCGATCATGTTATAAAAGAGGATGTTACGTTGTTGGGTGGGAATCAGATGAAGGCATGGTGAATATTATTTTGGGCGCATCTATGTTGTATTTGTAACTTATTGTATTTGTAAGTAAGTTATCTTATTGTATGAATTAACTTAGGTATTGTAGATTAATTAAGAGGCCAAATAACTCATGGTGAATAATATTTGTATCATTTTTCCAATTCAATTTATTCAAATAATTGTTCATAGCTTATAGCTTAAAGTATCGACTTTTATGTGTTGGATTGAGTAGTGGATTTGTGTGTGTATATATATATATATAGTAGCAGGAATAACAGCAGGGAAAAATTCGGGAAAATTTAGATTGGAAATAAATAAGCCGGTCTTATACGTTTAACTTTTAAGACCGGATGTAATTATATGACAGGTCTTAAAGGTCATATTAAGCCGGTCTTAAAAGTTGGCCTTTTTAAGACCGTTATGTTATATTTAGATGTCCAGTTTTAAAGGAAAATTTTTAAGACCGGACGTAATTATCATCCGGTCTTAAAAGTCAGTCTTTTAAGACCGCGTATGATTAGTCGGTCTTAGAAGTCGCTAAGTTTAAGACCGTATTTACTTTTGTCCGGTCTTAAAAGTCCGATATTTTTAAGAGCGGCCTATTTTAGGCCGGTCTTAAAAGTTGAGTTTTTGGACCAATCAAATCAAACTATTTCATGTTCATTTAAGACAAATTTTAAGACCGAATGTTTTAAATGTCCGGTCTAAAATATGTAGACTTTTAAGACCTGATCAATGTCCGGTCTTATATGTAAACTTTTAATACTGGCTGGAACAAGACTGGCCGTCCGTCCGGTCTTACGAGCCTGTTTTGTCCGGTCTTAAAAGCATTTTTTGCACTAGTGTTTGTCCCATGTTGATCATTTAAAAAAAAAAAGAAAAGAAAAAAAAATATTAACCCATATCACATATGACTCCTCCTCCTTAACTATTTTTAGTATGATAAAAATGAGAAAAATAATTTATGTAATAACTAAGATTATTTGAAAGGTTACTAGGATTAATGTTTTAAAAGATAATAAAAATTGATGTTATTCGACTAATATGTAATAAAATTTAAAAATTTTAAGAAAAATATTATAAATTATTGTTAATAAAAAGGTTCGAAGTTTAGAAATGGCAAGTAACTAAGAGATATGTTTAAATTAAAAAATAATTTATAATATTTATGAACGCACACATATATAAAAATTTGATACAAATTTCATTTAAAAAAAATATGAAGTTGGATTTAAAAATTTAAAAATAAATAATTCTTAATATGTATTAAGTAAATATCTAATATAACTTATGAATAAAATATAAACTATTGAAAATTTACAATGTGATTTTTTTGAATTTAAAATTAAATTTTATAAAAAAATCAAAAAATAGAAAGTTATATAATTTTATATCATCTTGTATTACGCTGATAATATTATTAGCAAAGTGAAATATTAATGTTAAAAATAAATCATGTGTATATTTTGAAATCATATGTTGATTGATTGTGCGGCTTAATAACATATATTTCATATAAAAATTATCTCCAAAAAAAATATTTCACATGAACCCTATAGCCAATTTGTGGTTTTTACTGTGTCTTTTTAATAAATTGACCTATATGAAAAAACACTAGTAAAAAAGTGAATACAACAAATGCATCAAAGAGGAAGAGTGCACATAGGGGCAGCCTCTGCCTCTTTTTTTTTTTTCACTTAAAAAAAATTTAAAGGTCTTTGTGATTCACTGCCTTGGGAGCAGTGAATGGTCCTTCGTAGCCCCGCTATTGATGTGGCCATGGGGCTTGGCAAATAGAGTGATGGGGCGGGAATTGGATCTTCTCACATTGTCTTAATTTTCATTATCTCTTCTTATCTAATCTCCTTGCTCTCCATTTTCCCTTGCATTTCTTCATCTTCCTCATCTTAATCTTTCTTGTGTTTTACTTAGTTTCATAACACTTTATGTTTTATTTTTTTCAACTAATTTATTGATAAATTACTTGTAATTTAACGTTGGCAAAAGAAGTAGGGATAATTAGAATAAAAAACCTAAGAAATGATATTTATTAAGAAGGAACTTAGTGCCTGTTTGACTTAGCTTATTTTTAACTTATCTTATGCTTATAAGTAAAAGCTAGGCTAAACAGAATTTAAAATAAGCTCTTATATTATAAGAACTTATTTTACAATGAAGAAAAAGACTCTTAAAAAAAAAAAAAGTTGATGAGAGGAGCTTATTTTAAGCTCTTTTTTTTAAGCCCTATTTTTTCAAGGGAAAATTCCAGATAAATAATTTTTAAATTTGCAAAACCCCTAGAAGTCTGTTGAATTTGTAAAAGGACTGAGAAGTACAAAGGACCTATGATATGCAAATTTGGTTTAAATTACCTTTTTGCTCTTAATTTTAAATAAATAAATAATAATAATAAAAAACCCCCACCCCCCACCGCCGGCCAACCACCACAGCCGGCCACCACGCCCGCCGGCCACTCTCCGCCGCCCAACCACCATCACTGCCACCACTGGCCAACCACCACCGGCCGGCCAACCACCGCCACCGCCACCGCCGCCCGCCGGCCAACCGCCACCATCGCCACCGTTCGGCCACCACCGCCGCCGGCCCGCCACCACCACCGTCGGCCCGCCACCACCACCTTGGCCACCATGGTATATTTTATAATATACCTTTTAAGTTAATTTTTATTAGAAAAAGTGCTTATGACAAAAATTTTACCAAACAGCTTATTTTTAATTTCAACTTTTAAGCTGAAAAATTTATATAAGCACCAAACAGCTTTTAGCTTTTTAAAAAAAAGCTCTTTTTTTTAGCTTTTGCTTAAAAGTAGCTTAAAAGCTAGAAATAAGCTAGGTCAAACAGGCTCTTAAAAACCATTATTATTGAATGACCAATTATCAAAATATAAATTTACAAATACTAAGTTGCCCTAACTAAATGCCTAATTTTTCCCTACCACTACCAAATCTTTGAATAATTAAATAATAGTGCTTTTAAGATAATTAAATTATGTGAGCCGGGTGACTAATTTTTTTTAAAATGATTTTTCATCAGAAAACTTTCACTGATGATTAACTTAGTGGCCTTAAGTGCCCATAAATTTTGCATTATGAATACAATTCTTTTTCACAATTTTAATTCAAAGTCTTATATATATATATATAGAGGGCATTTTTACATTTTCAGAACTATTGTGTAGACCCCACCCCCAAAATTAACGCCGTCAAGCAAGATTTTAACGGCGCTATTGTGACTTTTGCATCTACTTTATAACTATTGTGTTGAACGCTCTTGAAGGAAATATATATATATATATTTTGCATCTTAATCCATTAATTATCTAACTCTTATATTAAAGATAAGAGGCAACACCTATTTTGAGGATAACTGATTAATACTACAAAAAAAAAAAAATTGAAAGTTTTAGGAGTTAGCTTTAAATTACTGGTGAGATGATAGAAGTTGCATGCATTCGACTTAAAATTAATTATTATATGTATATTTTGACCAATTAAAAAGAAGTTGCTGTCCACCATATATATATATATATATATATACAATGTATATGTATAAAAGCACGCGCGTTTATTATTCAGAACGGATCAGAATTCAGTTATGCTTGTTTTTGCATCTTCTTCGGTATTGAAGCTTCATCTCCTGGTCTCTAGGATCGTTTTTGTTCATTGAATCTCTTTTAATTATTTTCTTTTCTGTAGCATTTAAAAAACCTTTCAAATTTTGTCCAAGCATAAATAATTTATATTCACTAATAAGTAATAAATGCATTTAAGACTCTTATTCATTGGATGCTTAGCTTTCTCAAAAAATTTAAATGTATGTATATGGATATGAATGATAGAGTTTGATTTCTCTCATCATCATTTTTCTTATCATCCCTTATAATTTCTAAATCATATCCGTCGAATCAATTTGAAATGTAAAAAATCAGTCATGTAATTAAGCTATCACTCCTTCAACTTTTCTCTTATCTTCCCAATCAATCAATCGATATGAATGAAAGGTAAAAATAATATTTGCTCCATATACTTATTCCAGAAACCAATAACATATTTTCTCATTAATTTCATAACTTTTTTTTTGGGGGGGTCTCTAAAGGTCTCAATATTAATGGGACAAAAGAGAAAACTAAATGATAAATAAGGGAAAACTTGGAAAGAAACAAATTTAAGAGTAGATTGTCACAGAAAAGTAGAGAGGGAAAGAGAAGAATGCAATAAACCAGGAAATTCATTGACGTATAGGCAATATATGGCAGACGTTTATTATGTCAAAAGTCCAAAACAAATGGGAACGCAGTGAAGGAGGTCATATGCGTATGTCTGCATATATATAAGCAGGAGGCTTTTGGGTTTTGGTGGTAATTAATCAGCGAAGGGAGAGAGAGAAAAGAAGTTATAGAATAAGAATGAAGAACAAAATGGTGAATATAATGGTTTTAGGGGTTGTTTGGTTTGCATTTCTATGGCAAAATCATGAGAAGACGACGATGCTGACGGCCAACGATGGACCGGCGCCCATGGAAGCATTTTCAGGTCAGATCCCATTCATTCTGTAAGCGTTCTTTGATATGTGGGGGAAAAATATATTTAACTAATTTAATTAAACGAAATTGATTATCTTATATAATATACTTTTAGAAAAATTATAATAAAGGACCTAAGAAAAATAATATTTATTATGAAAGATCATAAAAATGGTAATTATTTTAAAGGACCAAAGATTAAAATATTAAAATAAAAAGATTAAATTGTCTTTGATCAGATTTCCTATTTTATTTCAACAAAATCAGAATTTAAAATGAGTGATTGAAAATAATAAAGAGAGATCAAATCAGAATCTGGAATATGTAAGTTAGAGTCTCTACTGGTAATTTTTTTTATCTCTCCTTGGAGGAATCGTACGTTGATAAAGATCTCCTAAGCGGCTAAGCCTCCTCTTCCTTTGTTCTATGATCTTCAAGTTCCTCTCCCTATTAATTTTTTCTCTCCATTTTCTTTTGGTTTGGTTCTTGTTATCATCATTAAAACTTGATTAATCTGTGCCCCTTTAGTATTGTATTTTTTTCAAACTTCTCTTTTGAATTATTGAAGACAAATTTACATTGTCCGTCATTTTTTTTCTTTCCGTGGGATGAAAGGTTCCTATATATTATTGTTCAAAAAAAAAAAGTTCCCAAATATTCTACTTGAAGACAAATTCACAGTCCGTCATTTTTCTTTCTTTCTTAGGAATGAAAGGTTCCCATATATTATTGTTCAAAAAAAATGTTCCCAAATATTCACCTCGAAGACAAATTCGCATTGTCCATCCATTTTCTTTCTTTCTTAGGAATGAAAGGTTCCCATATATTATTGTTAAAAAAAAAAAAAGGTTCCCAGATATTGACCAGTAAGTTTTTTTCTTTTTTGGTTAATTAGATATTTTATTTGATACTTTTTAATTTTACAACTTATTTAATATTATTCAGGAAATTGGTTCAATGATAATAGAGCCTAGAAAATAATGGATTGTCAGCATTTGTTGGAGATTTTTTGTTACTTTTATATAGGTGGACAAGTCATTAATGAATCGAAAGGAGGCTACACTTTGGGGATTTCTCACCTTTACGCAAAAATTATAGAATTAAGGTCAATTTAGTCTTTTTTATTGTAATGTTTTAATTTTTTGTCATTCAAAATAATTACTATTTTTATGGTCCTTCTTAATAAATATTATTTTTCTTAGATCCTTTATTATAATTTTCCCTATATTTTTTTTTCTTGAAACATCATGATCATCTTTGTAAATGATCCCTCCTTCTTTGTCTCTTACTTTATTATTATTGAAGAAATATCAGTATGGTTTATTTAGGGGGATAACTAGTAAACATGTGAAATAAAACATTTAGGATCAACATCAACTTTTAAATTATGTCCTAGTACAGGCGGAATATTTGGTTAATTAACATTTAACACTCTTAAGTATTATTTCCAGTTGTATACGGTTGCACTGCTGGATATACTTCTCTGTGTTTATTATTATCATTGGACTGTGTTTTCTTGGTAATAGCCTAATAGGGGATGAAAAGCAACAATAGAAATTCATTCATTTTACTTCTTAGCATAAGGCCAAATTAAATAAACTTCTTTTTTGAAAGGATTAAAGAAGTATATAAGTTATTTAAAGATTTTTTATATATTGTTATTTTCCAAAGTAATTTGCAAAATTTATAGATTAATATATGATAAAATAATTTAATAATTTATTTAACTTTCTTATTATTTTTCTTAAAAAAAGTTAACTGAACTTATATTAAAGAATATGTACAAGGAGTAAATTAAAAGATATGATGAAACAATGATAGTATTTTGTAACGTTTAAGTATGAAAAGGATTTTAATAAAGAATTTATATGAAATTTGGATAATCTATAACTAACAACGTAACTTTTTTAAACTTTTAAATTTCATAAAATCTAAAATTAGCAAAAGATAAAGTCTCTCGCTAATTTTGCTGTTATATATAATTAGTGATAGGATATTCTTACTACCATTTTTTGTTACAACCAATCTTACTACCACTTTTCTACCGTTAGATCAGAATTTTAATAGGAGAGAGAAATTATAAAGGTAGATGAGATTCTGATCTAACGGTGGAAAAGTGGTAGTAAGATTGGTAGTAACAAAAAATAATTATGCTTAATTTAGTGATAGAGAGGTGAATTATTCTCTCCCTACTTTCTTACTAATTTCGCTTTTTTGGAGAAAAGGACTGCGAGGAAATAATATTTATTGATTAAGAGTTAGGACCTTAAAAATAGTAATTATTTAGAAGACCAAAAAATAAAACTAAAAAAATACTAAATTACCCCTAATCAAATGACACAATTTTTCTCGTATATTTAGAAGCTACTATTAACAACCAAGAAATCTCAAATCTAATTATCCAATATGTGAAGTTATCTTGGAAAAAACTTGTTTCTCCAAAACGGTATGATACATATAAAGAAGAGATGAACATGAAATAATTGTTTTTGTTGTTGTTGGGTGGAAGTTTAAATCTTTGAAGGGAGGAGTCAAGGAACTGAAAAATCCAAAGGAAAAAGAAATTGGATTAATTAAGTCAACAATATGTGTACTCAAAACCAGTTAAAGAGGTAAAAGGTATGAATTTCCTAATATTTTAATAAAATTATGAGAGGAATAACAAAGAATTTTCCTAAGTGCGACTTTAAGGATTATTATACTTTTTATAAATTTAACTTTATAAAGTAATAAAATTTGAAAATATCTTATATATATTTTATACTTCAGATTAAAATTGTGAAATATATTAATCAACAGTGAAAAATCATTAAACAAAAATTAAATTATTCACTCGCCTCACATAATTTAATTATATTAAAAGTACTATTATATAATTATTCATAGATGTGGTAGTGGTAGGGTGGAATTAGGCATTTAGGGAAATTTAGTATTTAACCTAAAGGTGGAAAAATGGTAGTAACAAAAAATGGTAGTAAGAATATCCTATCCCTTTTTAAATTTATATTTTGATATTTCATCATTCAATAATAACAGCTTTTAAGTTCCTTTTTAATAAATATCATTTTTTAGGTACTTTATTCTAATTGTCCCCACCTTTTTGCCAACTTTAAATTACAAGTAATTTATCAATTATTTAATTAAAAAAATTAAAAATATGAAACGTAAAGTAGACTAAGATCTTATTTTAAAGACAATCTAACAATTTAATTAGTTTTTATATTTGTATAAAAAAAATAATAATTAGTTTTTATATTAAGTAGCGGGGCTAATGGGCTATACTATCTGTCCAAAACCAAGAGGGCTCTACCACGCCATCACATACTAGGCCCCACGCCATCACATACTAGGCCCCACGCCACATCACCACCATGTATGTGACCTCTTCCTCTTTGGTGCATTTGTATTCACTTTTTTACTAGTGTGTTGTTGTTGTTGTTGTTTTTTGTTTTTTGTTTTTTTTTAAATATTTATTATTTTTTTTACTGGTCGATTTATTAAAAGGACATAGAAAAAAACACAAATTTGCTACAGTGTTTATGTGAAATATTTTTTTGGGGTTAATGTCTATATGAAATATGAAAAATATGTTATTAAGCCACACACCAATCAACATATTATTCCAAAATATACACATGATTTATTTTTAATTAGTAATATATCTACTTTGCTAAAAATATCATCATCGTAATACAAGATGATATAAATCTATATATTTTTTATTTTCTTGAAAAATATTATTTCATAAAATTCAATTTTAAATTCAAAAAAATCATATTGTAAAATTTATATTTTATTCATAAATCATAATATATTTGTACTTAATATTTATTAAAAATTATTTCTTTTTAAAATTTTAAATCCAAATTCATATTTTGTATGAAATTTTTATAAAATTTACATATGTGTGTGTATTCATAAATATTATAAATTAATTTTTTAGTTAAATATATCTCTTAGTTACTTACCATTTCTAAATTTCGAACTTTTTATTATCAATAATTTATAATATTTTTTCTTAATTGTTTTAAATTTTATTACATATTACTCGAATAAAATTAATTTTTATTATCTTTTTGAACATTAATCCTAGCAACCTTTTAAATAATCTTAATTATTACCTAAATTGTTTTTCTCATTTTCATCGTACGAAAAATAGTTAAGGAGGAGTCATATACAATCTGGGTTAAAAAATATTTTTTTAAAGGTTAAGTAATAAATTTGTCTTAGAAGTTTTTGCTGATGAGCAATATTACCTTGAAAGTTGTTTTGTCTTAATGTTATTCTGGAAGTTTCAAAACGTATCAATATTACCCATTTTTATTAAAAAGTTAACGATCATTGTCAATTTTTTGACTGTTAACATTAATTTTTAAAAGGAATAGGGTAACATTGCTATGTTTTGAAACTTTCAGGACAACATTGAGGAAAACAAACTTATAGGGCTACATTGTTCTTAAACATATACTTTCAAGATGAGGCGGATTTACTACTTAATTCTTTTTTTTTTTAATAATCAACAAGGGACAAAAGTGGTTCCCTAACCCCTCGCTCATGTAGAGAGTAATTTTGTTCCACTCTAATACATGGATAATATATCATTTTATAAAGAAAATAAATTAATCGTTAACTTTTTACATTACATATAATTTAAGAGACATAAAATAATATTTCTTGCGCATGTTTAACCATGTTACCTTAATGTGAGATGTTTGAGTCTTTCAAGAAAAAAAATGAGGTAAAAAAGGTGAGACATCTCAGTATTATGAATAGAGTTCATACAGTTCTGTAAGAATGAATAGAGTTCATCTTTATTTATTTATATCATGATTCCCTTTTGACACTTGCTCTAAATCAGAGTCATACTCCTCAGATCTAATTTATATAGCAGAGTGATGAATTTTTCATATGAATGCATAATTTTACTCTTTATTTATTATTGTATTGATTATTTTCTCATGGAGTGTCATGTGTATTACCTTCGGTCCTAAATATAAGACATAGTTTATAATACATTTGTACTACAAACTATATCCTATATTTAGGATTGGAGGTGTACTACCAACTATATTCTATATTTAAGATTGAAGGAGTATTAAATAAAGATAAAATTGAAAATTTATTGAATTTTACGAAAGAGTTAATGAAATTTAAGATATTTTTTAATATATATATATATGTGTGTGTGAGAGAGAGAAACATATTGAAAGTTATAAATAGGACGTGAAGAGTATATTAAAATTAAAAATCAGGCATCTTGAAGAAGAATTCACGGCTAGCTGGGTAGGGTTAACAAGAACGGCAACAAATGGACCAGCATTCCATATTTAAAGGTTTAATTAGAAGCATACGTATATATGGGGAGAGACAAACTCGCTTCCTTGGACAATACTTCATTAGGCAGTCCTTTTTGTTTCCACTCATAACTTCCTATCATCACATGTATCATCAAATGAATATGCTCCTTGCAAAATCCGTATGTACTGTATAACACCATTGCCTTTGCATTCAATTGTGTTTTTCATCAAAAACAGATCAGATGGGGAATAGTCTTAAGGGCATCTCCAAGAAGGATCAAAGTCTTCGCATTGATACCACTTTCAAGCTTTCGGCTCCCAAGCTTTCGGCTCCCACACCAGTCTGGCCACCAGGTAAATTAAATAACCTATATCTTCATATGAAACTCAACAGATGCAGAGCAATTATGTATAATTTTCAAGGTCTAATGAACACTTATTATACAAGCTTGATATTCCATAATTGAAGTTTCTCTCTTCAAAGCATTGACACTTCAGAAACAGAGTTATATCATATCTTTAAACATGTTTGACACTCACATTTCACATGAAACCAAGCCCCATGTGCCACAGATTGTGCCTAAGTTTAGGACATAATATGTGTGAGGTTCAGGCACAATTTGAAGTATGATTTCTGTCAAATACTGTCACATTGGTGAAGGATTATTACCATTTTGCATGCAGGCGATGGATTTGCTAGTGGGATCATAAATCTGGGTGAGCTGCAAGTGGCACAAATTTCAACATTAAACAAAATATGGACATCCTATGAAGGTGGTCCAGATAATCTTGGGGCTACAATATTTGAACCTACCGGTCTACCAGAAGGATTCTTTATATTGGGTTGTTATAGCCAACCTAACAACAAGCCCCTTTTTGGATGGGTTCTTGTGGCCAAAGATTAAACTTCAACCACTAACCCGGCTCTAAAGGAACCACTTGACTACACTTTGATATGGAGCACCACGTCTCTACAAATCAATCAAAGTAGCTCTGGCTATTTTTGGCAACCAAACCCTCCCGATGGCTATAAAGCAGTAGGACATGTTGTGACCACAACACCAGACAAGCCCTCGCTCAATAAGATTCAGTGTGTCCGGTCAGATCTTACCGATCAGATTGAAACATATACATGGATCTGGGGACCAGGCACATCCAATGACCCCAATGGATTCAATCTCTAAAAAACAAGACCAAGCAACAGAGGCACTCAAGCTCCTGGACTTCTTGTAGGAACTTTTCTAGTTCAAGATGGCGGAAACGCTGGTCCTCTGACTATATCCTGTTTGTAAAACACCAATATTAACTTAACCTCTATGCCAAATCTGCAACAAATTCAAGCAATAGTCCAAGCTTACTCTCCAATAATGTACTTACATCCTGATGAAGAATACCACCCTTCCTCTGTAAACTGGTTTTTCGCCAATGGAGGATTACTGTATAAGAAGGGAGACGAATCACATCCTACCCCGATAGACGAAGACGACAGGGAAAGAGCTAAAGGTGAGCAGTTTGCCGAGTGAAGTGTTGGGCCAGGAAGGGCCCACTGGTCCAAAGGTGAAGAACTGCTGGAATGGAGATGAAGTTGTTGGGTGAAGAACCGCTGGAGTGGCGATGAAAATATGTTAGGTGACCCACAAGTTCTTTCTCTCATTGCTGCTGATATTCCTTATAAGCAAGTTAAGTATTTTCTTAAAAAATAAGAAAATTTGTTAAAGTTCATTAAATTTAATCAATTTTATAAATTTTTGAAATTATCCTTTGATGGTTGACAACAAAGTACATTATCCTTTATTTGCTGAGAGAGAGATCAAGTGTAGTATTATTATAAAATATAACAGCACTTTTGTAAAGTTCATTAGAAATTTTGTAGATTCTTATAAACAATTACCAACTCATGATTTAATTAAAAAAAAAACCAACTCATGAAGTACTTTTTCATAAGCCAAATTAAATCAAAATGGCAGTAGTTGCGCTTGGATTCAACCCCAAAAAATAATAAAATGAAACGAAAAATGAAAATAGAACAATTGATGTTGCTTATTTATTACGTGAGTTTTTGAATTAGTTTTTTTAAAAAAAAAATTATTTTTTTAAATGACAAAGGTTTGAGTGAGTTGGATTTCGTAGGTTCGATCGCCAAGGTTAAATCATGCGTCAAAACTTAGAGCTAGAGCTTATAAAGATACTTATAAACAAAATCCTCACATCAATAGTAGGATTTGAATTCATGATTTTGTTAAGTTATAAGCTAAATTCTTAACAATTGGACTAACCATGGGTGGCCTCGGAAACTTTTTTTTTTTTTTTTAAGAAAAAGATCAAACTTGAACTAATTTAGTTTAGTTGAGACACATGCCTCAAACAATTTTTGTAACTATATTTTTGGAACCGACTGAATAATTGAGAAAAACATTAGGAACCTATATAGAAGAAGAGATACATTCACAATTTTGCAACTATGCTTTATTGAGATTTATTTATGATGTTATTTGATAAATTTATAACATACAAAATTTCAATTGGAACATTGATTATTTTATTGGCAGGCATTCAAATGATGAGCATGATCACAGAAATCAACTGCAACACATGTAAATGGAGAGAAATAAAGAAAACAATATGATCATTTGGCTCTAATAATTTGAGAATTTTCAAAGTGCGTCGATTTATAAGATTAAAGAAGAGACTCGAGAGAGAAGCGTGAGGAGAAACAAACAAAAACAGAAACAATATTGATAAATTGTTGAGATTCAATCAGCATCATGAACACACACACATATATAATATAAAAGCAAGTCAAATTATCTCACATTCAATAACACATATGGTGTGTAGGTTTTGGAGGAGCGCTAACAACTTTGGCGTCATCATCATCAGAGTCTTCATGCTGTCGCATCTCTGAGTTTCGAGATCTGTGAGATGAGAAAATAGAAGAGCATATGATAGACATCCAACAAGTTGGGAAGATGAGCAGAAGGGGCAACTACCAGAGAAGCAACACAAGTACTCCATATCTTTACACCTACTAATATCCAATCGTTCAATTTGATGTGGATTATTAGTGTTGTTGGGGCCATATGATAAAACAACACTGCGTAGGCAACTACCAACTGTCCCTACTCGCTGGCAATCAATTATATATAGACAACTCCTTGATGTCTCCTATGAGTACTGCTTTTCTATTTCCCAAATCCATACCCAAGTTATCCTTTTAATGGAATTGGAATAATATTCTCTAGTATCATATCTCTTATTTGGATCTCGTAAACTCAAATGAAAGCTCCTAAATGAATCAGAATTGCAACTAAAAATGCACTTTTAATTTAATTGAAACATATGGCTCAAACAACTTTTGCAACTGACTGAATAATTAACAAGAACATTAGGAATTTATATAGGAGATGAGATATATTCACAACTTTGCAACCATACTTTATTGAGATTTATCTGTGATGTTGTTTTAATAGGGCAAAACTTTATAGCCTATAAACTCCGCAAGTGCACGGGCCATATCAAGTAATAAAGTGATAAGAAAAGTATCGTTCCCACGAGGACTTAGTATCACAAACTTCAGTTGAGCATTAATTTCACAATTTTGTTTAAGTTGAGAAAACCAAATTAAATCTAATTAAGAGAAAGGAAATTAAAACAAACTAACTACAAACTAATGAACGAGCAGCCTAGAGTCACTAATCCCTTATTTGATTTTTAGATTTTATCCCCACTAAATTAATTTTGACTTAACCTAATCAGCTAATCTAAAGTATTAATGTCTATAAATGCCTTCTGGTCCACTTATATACCTACCTTAATTAATTATGTGATGCCCCACAGAACTAAATAAGATGTGTTTTAAATCGGACTCACTCTAATTTGATTATGCGGAGCTTCTAGGTATATTCCTATCCTAGACGCAAATTAAATTAAAACCTAACTTCACGTTAAATTTAAATCTAATTCCACATTATTTATTCCCAAGGTCAATTTAGGATTCCCTCTTTCAAGTTCAACCCCAAATCCCCAAAACATGCTCAATGGTGATCAATCAATAAGCAATAACAATGAACACATGATTAAATAAACTGAAATAAAATTAAGCAAAACTAACAAGTGAGAATAATCTCTAAAACCCAAACAAGTTCATAGGTTCTCTAGGTTGCAAAACCAACTAGCCACACATGGCTTTATTTAAATCCATAACAAAAAGAGAAGACTTCAAGTTCAAAGAAGAAGGAGAGAGAGGAAAGAAAACTTCTCCGTCGCCTCCACATTCCTTCCGTCTTTCCGTGGAGATGATGAAGAGAATTGAAACGCTCAGCCTCTGCTCCTCTACTTCTTCATTCCTTCTTGTTCTGTGTCTCTCGATCTTCTTTCTAGCTTCTTCCTTTTTTCATATATATAACCTAAATATAACTTAGGCCATAAATCACTGATTCTCCATTTTTTATTAAAAAGATATCTTGTATCTTATAATCAACTCCACCAAATCACACAATTGATTTTGTTTCTATTTTCTTGCGTGGGACCACCAAGTTTAGTTGATTACATATCCTCTTAATTGCTTTTTCTACTTCATTCCAAATCAGCTAATATTTCCTGCACAATAAAAATAGGATATGAGTAGATTTTATATTGATTTATTCTTTAATCCCAAATTTCATTCAATTATGGAAAAGTTCATAAAAGATAATTAAATAGGTATATAATATCAATAATTCCAATTAAATCTCATAAAATATACACCTATTTAATCATAAAATATATATTCATCAAACACCCTCACACTTAAACATTTGCTTATCCTCAAGCAAAAGAAAGAGAATTTATTATCTAAAAAGAACATTGCTTATGACATTCCTAAACAAAGAGCAATAAACCACCACACTTAGATCATATCATCAAATCTCATTTAAGTTAATGTCTTATAAAAATAGGTCACTAAGCCAATAGAGTGTAACAATCTCTTAACGTCCTATGATCAAAAGATCGACAAGCAATAAGTTCAACCATAAGATTAGTAAAAGAATATTACTCTACTTAATTTCTCCAAAAAAATTCAAATACTCCTACCAAACCAAACTTTTCATTTAATTTATTAAGAATTCTCAGGTAAGAAATAACTTATTTTGTCTTCTTTTTTTCTTTTTCTTTTCTTTTCTTTTCTTTTTTGTATTTTTGTTTCTTGAGCCGTTGTAGGTCCCCTTTTGACGCGATCCTGCACGTGGGTGATGCAGCACCGGTTACTTAGTTACTACAACAGGCACCTCAAGAGGCTTTTAGCCCAACTCATAACCCTCTTTTACTTTACCGTTTGACGCGAGTGCCAACATTGGTGATGAAGTGCCCCGGTTACTAAGTGAGGTCTAGAGAAGTCATTGGAGTTTTATTTATTTATTTATTTATTTTATTTTTCCTGAGTTATTTCCCTACACAAAATTTTTACTTAGCTATCAAAGATCATCATCTAATTTTCTAAAGAAATCATGTAGCAAAATATTCTTGAACTAATAATCTGTTGATCATATTACAAACTAATCCTATTCTCATAGTTCATTTCAAGATTGAAAAAAACTCAAGACTTAGAGACTTGATTGAAACATTTTTTTTCTATTTTAATTTTTGACTTGATTATATTCTCTAAGATGGGGAAAACTCAAAATTAAGGTTAATCCTCAACAATGCAAAAATCTCGAATTAAAAAAAAAATCTTTTCAATTGCATTAAGGACAAGCATAACCAAAGAAATTATATCCCTCCCCACACTTTAATCAAACATTGTCCCCAATGTTGCAAAAAATAAAGAGGGAAATGAACTAGTACTCCCTTGGTTTAGGCCTCTAACTCTGATGTGGAGTGCTTCCCTTAGTACCATCCATGATATTTCAAATTTTAAGGGAGAAGAGAGTGCTAAAGCAAGACCTTACAACAATAAGAGGAGTGATCTTCTTCAAACCTGAACAAAACTGAAAGAAAGAAAGAAATAATAATAATAAAATATGCAAGCAAAACCTTTGGGTTGCCTCTCAAAAAGCGCTAAATTTATAGTTTTCAGCCAGACTTCTCAAAACAAACCACTAAATCATAAGTATCAAACACCATAATTACCTTGTCTTCATTTCTTTTCAAACAACAAGGTATCTCACACAAAAATTGATCGTTCAAGTTAATTACTTGTACTTCCTTAATCATAGACAATCTTAGATTACAAGCAATCACTGAATTCAAATGAGGCACAATATGCATATCCTTGAAAATAAATATAGGCACTTCTAAGAATTTAGAGCATCCAATAAAATCAATTTGACTGTCATAAGTAAGAGTCAACACTTCAAGAGGAGGGTCATGAATATCAACAGTCGGGACATCTACATCAACTTGATCACCAACATCACAATCCTTAGGCTTCACAGCCAGAGCCTCTTCTAAACATCCAATATGCTCATCTAAATCATTGTCAAACTCACAATCACTTTCTATATTATCCATAGTCTCATGTAATTTCATATCTTCAACTTCCTCACAATAATCATTATCAGCATAAGAAGTAGTCATCAGGTTTAAGGAATTATCTTGCATCATAGTCTCAAGGGTTGAAAAAATTTGACTCGCATATACCTTCATATTTTGAACACTTACCCCAATATCTTGAACATTTACCCCAATATCTTGGACACTTGAGTCAATGCTAGTGAGAATCTCCATTTGCTCTCTACTAGATTTCTCTAATGCTTCCCCACACTCCTCAACTAATCTTTCCAAATTAGATTTTTCCCTGTACTCAATGGTGTGTTCTTCAACATACAGATACGAGTAACAAGGAGGGGTATTTTTATAAGAACAATAGACATGTGGATCCCTAAAATTTTGTTGCTCAAAACCTTCACTAGGACAAAATAAGTTATCAAAACAAGCTTGGTTCCTAGTGAAATCATCTCTCATAAAATGACTAGTTGTACTATATGGACAATGCTCAAATAAATGATTCCCTCCACAATAAACACAAGACATGCAAACATATTGAGAAGAATCAACATATGGACTACAACCATCATTTATGCTCCTTTTATGTTGCCAAGATTCATTTAAAGAATTTAACATAGCAATCAATCCATTTTGTATAGAAGGCAAAGAATTCATCTCTTTTTCATTATTAAGACCAGTTGGTTGCCAATTGAAATCCATTTTTAAAAATTTTTTTTCCTAAAAAAATAAAATAAAATATTTACGAACTCAAACTCAAACTACTAATGCTCAATCAATTCCAACTAGGATAGTTGTGGCACACAAGTCCCCCGGCAACTTGATAGGGCAAAACTTTATAGCCTATAAACTCCGCAAGTGCACGGGCCATATCAAGTAATAAAGTGATAAGAAAAGTATCGTTCCCACGAGGACTTAGTATCACAAACTTCAGTTGAGCATTAATTTCACAATTTTGTTTAAGTTGAGAAAACCAAATTAAATTTAATTAAGAGAAAGGAAATTAAAACTAAAATTAAAAACAAACTAATTATACACTAATGAACGAGCAACCTAGAGTCACTAATCCCTTATTTGATTTTTAGATTTTATCCCCACTAAATTAACTTTGACTTAACCTAATCAGCTAATCTAAAATATTAATGTCTATAAATGTCTTCCGGTCCACTTATATATCTACCTTAACTAATTATGTGATGCCTCACAGAACTAAATAAGATGTGTTTTAAATCGAACTCACTCTAATTTGATTATGCGGAGCTTCTAGGTATATTCCTATCCTAGACGCAAATTAAATTAAAACTTAACTTCACGTTAAATTTAACCCTAATTCCACATTATTTATTCCCAAGTTCAATTTATGATTCCCTCTTCCAAGTTCAACCCCAAATCCCCAAAACATGCTCAATGGTGATCAATGAATAAACAATAACAATGAACACATGATTAAATAAACTGAAATAAAATTAAGCAAAACTAACAAGTGGGAATGATCTCTAAAACCCAAACAAGTTCATAGGTTCTCTTGGTTGCAAAACCAACTAGTCACACATGGCTTTATTTAAATCCATAACAAAAAGAAAAGACTTCAGGTTCAAAGAAGAAGGAGAGAGAGGAAAGAAAACTTCTCCGTCGTCTCCACAGTCCTTCCGTCTTTCCGTGGAGATGATGAAGAGAATTAAAACGCTCATCTTATGCTCCTCTGCTTCTTCGTTCCTTCTTGTTCTATGTCTCTCTATCTTCTTTCTAGCTTCTTCCTTTCTTCATATATATAACCTAAATATAACTTAGGCCATAAGTCACTGATTCTTCCTTTTTTATTAAAAAGATATCTTGTATCTTGTAATCAACTCCACCAGATCACACAATTGATTTTGTTTCTATTTTTCTTGCGTGGGACTACCGAGTTTGGCTGATTGCATATCCTCTTAATTGCTTTTTCTACTTCATTCCAAATCAGCTAATATTTCCTGCACAATAAAAATAGGATATGAGTAGATTTTATGTCGATTTATTCTTTGATCCCAAGTTTCATTCAATTATGGAAAAGTTCATAAAAGATAATTAAATAGGTATATAATATCAATAATTCTAATTAAATCTCATAAAATATACACTTATTTAATCATAAAATATATACTCATCATATTTGATACAATTCATAGCAAATAAAATTTCAATCTTGGAACATTTATTGGCAGGAATCCAGATATTGATGAGCGTGATCACAAAAATTAAGTGCAACACAGGAAAATAGAGAGAAATAAAGAAGACATAAGTAACATATGATTATTTGGCTCTAATAATTTTAGATTTTTCTAGGTGCATCGATTTATGTGATTAAAGAAGAGAAACTCATGAAAAGTGTGAGGAGAAACCAACACAAACAGTAAGAATAATATAAATAAATTGTTGAGATTCAATAAGAATAATAAACATATATATAATATAAAATGAAGTCAAATTATAGTGGTGCAGATATGGACCTGATTAATCAGTTTTAATTGCCCAACTGTATCCAGTTGAGGTCTTCTCCATGGGAAGCTCACATCCATTTGAGATCTCTATCCGAGGGGGATTTAGTTTCTTGCACTCGAGAGCAGAGAATGTTTGGAGAGAAGGGCAGAGCATGACGCCTTTGTCTACGAAATTTATTAACTGTGGCAGGTCATCTAATTCCAGAGATGTCAACGTGGGAAGAGTGATAGGAGTAGGGTGAGAAAGGCCGCCACTACCGCCAAGTTCCATTTTAGAATGATCATCCTCTCCAATTATTTCTTTTATCTTCAAACAGAGAGAAACGGAAATGGTGCGTAGGTTTTGGAGGAGTGCTAATAACTTTGGCGTCATCAGAGTCTCCATGCTGTCGCAACGGAAAATCTTGAGATCTATGAGATGAGAAAATAGGGAGGGTTGATGCAAGGATAGAGGAGCATCTGGTGACACAATATCTTTCAAGTCCTTCAACGACGAAAGGCACAGAAGTCCAACAAGTTCGGAAGAGGAGCAAAAGGGGCAGCTGCCAGAGAAGCAACAAAAGTACTGCACATCTTTACAGCGTCTTATATCCAACCGTTGAATTTGGTATGGTTTGTGGCCATATGATAAAAGAACACTCCAAAGGCAACTACCAACTGTCCCTACTAGCTGGCAATCACTGATAACCAACTCCTTGATGTCTCCTGGGAGTTTTGCTTTTCTATTTCTTAAATCCATACCCTCAAAAGTTATCCTCTTCATGGAATATTGTGTATTTATTACCTCATCACTTGAATCCCCTAAAGTTATATGATAGCTTCTAAGGACACAATGTTCGTGTACAAAGCTGATATATTTATTGAAGACGAATGAATCATGAGAGCTAGCAACTATAACTTCCAAGTTTTTTAAACCTTGTATGTCTACTCGTGTTGTCACACCGAGCTCAAGATGCTCTAAATTGATCAATTTGGATATGATTGATGCTGATATTACTAAATTAGGCGTACGGAGTAGATTCAAGCATCTAAGATTGATCAATGATTCCAAGCCCACAAGTGCTTCATTGATGGTAGTCAAAGATAGATCCAATAATGTCAACCATTTCAAATTTCTTAATGGAGGAATGTAACTCAATTGTTTGCATCCTGAAAGTACTAAAGCATTGAGACATTTCAAGCTCGACACGGATTCAGGCAAACACTTGATCCTAGTCTTAGACAAATCAAGTATTTTAAGAGCAGGCATGTTGTTGAAAAAATTATCTGAGATGTAGTTGAGATCTTCATTACCATTTAAAAGCAATGCGGACAATAGAGAACACCTAGGACATGTGCCATCTAGAATAGTTTGTATGATGTTTCCTGTCAAAAAAACTTCTTGTAGATCTTCTCTCCATTGCTCATCACTTGGTATTTCTGTCAAATTCTTATAAGCATTTGCCATAATTTTACTAGTATTTTTTGCAATGTCAATAGCCAGGAATCTAAGAAATTTGTTCACACTCAATCCCCAATCGAATGGTTCCAACATACTATGATTCTTTAATCTATCCAACATGTTGTAACATTCATTGTACAACACCCTCAACTTCTTTGTCTCATCTATGCTTTCATAAACAAATCTTCTTATGAAATGATTAGCATTGTCATAAATAGATTCATTGGCATTTAAGACACAGTACAAAAAGAATCTTTGCAATTTGTTAGTTAAGAAATCATAGCTAGATCTCAAAACTGGAAGCACCCATTTGTCTATTTCATATTGTCCATTGTCCAAGTTTTCAAGACATTCCAACATATGACTCCATTCTCTAATATGTTTTTTCCCCTTCATGCTTGTCGCAATTCTAACAATAGCAAGGGGCAAACCCTTGCATTCCCATGATACATCATGTGCAATCTTCTTTACCTCTGAAGACAATTCTTCATGAGATCCCATAATCTTCTCAAACAAAGCCCAACTATCTCCTCCTTCTAGAGATTGCACTTTTACTGTATTCTTCTCACAACCTATCCCTTGACACACTTCCAATATACGAGTTGTTAAAATGAATCTAATTCGATTATTTGACATAGGAAATCCAATCTCCTTTAGAAAGAAATGATCCCAAACATCATCTAAAATAACAACACATTTTTTCATCTCTTTAAATGCTTGTAATAATTTTCCGGCAATTCTTTTAACCTCAAACTCATCAGATATATCCAACTCAATTGATCTAGCAATCACTTTTTGCAAATGGGAGATGCTATATTTTTGTGATACAGTTACCCAAATAACTTTAATGTCACTTCCAGCTTCTAAAATAAGCTTGTTATGTATATGAATTGCTATGGCTGTTTTTCCTGACCCTCCAATTCCCCAAACTCCAGTTGCTGTCACCTTATCATCCATTATCCATTCCCATATTTGTTCGGTATATCTTTGAAATTTCTTCCCTATTAAATCTGTTGTAGGCAATAGATAACCTTTAGAAGATCCTAGCAACAAGAATAGTACAGAATAATTAAGTAAAGATAGTAAGAAAAACAAAATAAAAAATTAAATATATGGCATTTAAATTTTAAGCAGTCGTATTCTCTCCCCGACCCTCTATGTCAATCGCACTTTGGAAGATTTAAAAATTCAAAATGTAAGTAACCACAAAATTTAGGTAGCATTAACTATTTTTTTATGCACTTTGCCCCTCATTAAATGATAAAAAAGTTACCAAGAAGAGAGTGGCAAAGAGAAACATAATTAAGATGAGGTTACAATTCAATGAGAGTAACGTATGAAAGTTATGCCCATTTTTAAAAAATTCAAGAGCTTCAACTAATTTTAATAAAATTTCATAAATGATTGAATATATAGTTAATACATGTGCCCATACCTTTTTGTAAACCATCGTGCCTCTTCACTCTGTCATCATATTTTGCTTCAATAAATGTTTCGGAAGCATCAACTGGTAATCTTTCATTGTCATCTTGCTTTTCAACTTGTGCATAGAGTCGTCCTCTTGCTTTGTCATATAGATTTTGTTTTTCTTGGTTCAGGTCATTGGTAAGCAACTTCAAAACCAAATCCTCCCTTTCTTTTTGACTGTCAAACTACATTATAATATTATTGTCCATATTATTTATATGAATGAAAGAATTAAAGTTCTAGCGTGCTCGTGTAGGATCGTATGTGGGCATGCGTGAGTGCTAACCTATCCGTCTACGACTATATATATGACTATATATGTCTGTAAGAGGTCATACCTGAAATGAAGGATTTCTCTTCACATAATTATCTGATTGTTGCATGTATTTAATAACAAAGACTCCACAATCAAATCTACAAATGGAAGAAAACAAGATAAGGTCATGCTTGATAAAAGCCTTTTCTAATCATCTAAATAATAATTTTCCACTTACCCATTGTCTTGGAAGAGGATGTCGTTTGCCCTTTCCAGTTTATAGTTTGACAATGCTCCTTTTTCCTTCTCGAAGAGTATTTCCATGGCAAACAACTAGACATAAAGCAAAAATCCCATATATATAATCAAAACAATAATTAATAATGTTATGAATATTGCAATTATCTAACACTTACCAATTTTTTTGTTGTCTCATCACGTTCTGTTGCAGCCAAAAATTTATTATTCGGTAGAGAATCCCATATTTCAATAACATTTTTATTTAAATAGAAAATGTATAAATAAAAATGTCCATGTGTCTCTTGTCCAGTGTGAACAGGAATAAACACCTGTTATTTGTGACAACGGAAATTAAATTGATATATAGCGAAAACAAAAAGTAATCACGTTGATTTAAAAAAAAAAAAAAAACTTTTCTATTAAGATTTGAAAAGACACACCTTCTCAGATGATCCTTGGTCAAATATATAATTTTCTCTCATTTTTTGCTTATGGACAAAGTCCCTGAAGTGATGCTCATCATGTTCGAGTGCTGCACTCTGTAATTACGTCATCGATCAACGATGAAAAATGATTGTCAATAAACTAGTTTTAGACTAAAAAATTATAAACATACATTATATAACAAAAAAGGGAATAGGAAATTACCAAAAACGTCACATGAAGATACCAATTTGAAGGTGTAGCTTTCTTTTTCTCACTCTCGGTTAATATCTCAACAAAACTATCTACTACCTAAGGACGCATGAAATTAAATATTAACATAACTAGCCCTGGTCCATTAATATTAAAAGAGAATAGAAGAATATAATAAATAAATACTCACCAATGAATCCAACCAAGTCCCTGGTTTAAGTGTGATGAATTCGTCTTGAGTCAAATATAAACGTGGGCATCGAAAAACCAACTCTCTAGGACTGAAGAATCAGAGTGATTTAGGGAAAAAAGAACAAAACTTGAATTAAAATACATGCATGTGTACATATTAGAAGCATGCACACACACACACATATTGATTAGAGCTGAAAATCTAACCTTAAGCATACAAACACATATTGTATCATCTGCAAGTCTTCAGTGTCCCAATTGGAAACAAAAGATGACCCAACTTGAATCCTTTCCTGATAGTTAACATCACCTTGGATTTGTCCTGCTTCATTTTGGACATGCTATATAAACTTTTGGATACAAAAAGATAAGTGTTTTATTGGGTTGCTTATGGGCTTGTAATTTTTTTTTTACATTATTCAAATTTTCCCGACCGATTTTCTGGCAATATAAACTTTTAAAAGAGTACAAAAGGATTAACAAAATATAGTTTGATTATTCATTGTTTAAACTAATATGTACGCTAATCAGTCATTTTTATCTGGCTCTTATTATCACCAGAATTATTAAGGGAAGATTTAAAACTCTTTACCTCTGTCTGAAAATCAAAGGAGTTTCTAATTTTATCTTCATATAAACATATATTGTGTAACTTTGAGAAATTGAATTGATATTTAAATAA
This sequence comes from Acacia crassicarpa, assembly GCA_034222035.1. Lineage (NCBI taxonomy): Eukaryota > Viridiplantae > Streptophyta > Magnoliopsida > Fabales > Fabaceae > Acacia > Acacia crassicarpa. The sequence goes on along the minus strand of JAWXYG010000015.1, from coordinate 4,885,022 downwards.
GGGCAATATGGGATAGATGTAATAAATCTTAGGAACGATAAGAAGGTATATAATCCTTTGGTCCACAATATAAGTTACTTAGATAATAATAAGTATGTTTGTTTGTTAATTTTTCCAATGTAATTAATCTCTAAATATGGCTCCATGTATTTCTCTCTCTCTTCTATAATCTGATTTATTATAAGTAGAGTAAGAAAAATTAATTTAAGATATATTATCTCCGGTCCTAATTATAAGACCTAGTTGACTTTTTTTGGCGAGATTAAGAAAGATAAATAAGTTACTTAATTCTTTCATATGTTATGTATCCTTAGATTATATATTAGTTTATTAGTCAAATTAATTAGTTTCAAGAAAAATTAAAAATAAAAAAAATCTAAAGTAATTTAATTAGCTTCCTTAATCCCTCCAAAAAAGTTAACTAAGTCTTATAATTAGGACCAGAGAAAGTATTTAATAAGCTAATTATCATTTCTTAATTCTAATGAGTTAGTTTATATTAAAGTGATTATATTATGAACTGAAGTGATCCAGTATATATTTACGTACCTTGAGAATGCAGAAGGTTGTGTTCAGTATCATTATTGGAGTTTGTTTTGCCAGTACATGGTCCGATGCCTTGGCCTTTGACTTTATTAAGATGAGCTTTGATTCTGCTGGCACCTCCAGCAAATTCCTCTCCACAATCATTACACTTCCATCTTTTCGCCCCCGATGGCGTAACTAGTTCCCACACTCCATCCCTTCGCCTTCCTCCCTTTGCCATTATTACTTTTACTGCATGCAATATGATATATGCAAGAGATCATAATTAATCTAGTGATATAGTAATACTCCCTCTAATTCTATTTGTTAGAGCTAGTAACCAAATTACACACTTTAAGAAAGTTGTTAACATTGGTTAAAAATAATAAATATGTCTAAAATCAATAGTGTGTTTCAAGTATGTTGTAATTTGTGACGGGGCAATTAAGAGAGAAACAGAGTAAATATGAGTACCAATAACTTTCTAATTAATATAATACATATAATTAATGAAGGGTAAAAGTGAAAAAAAACTCCTTAAATATTTAGACAACTCTTGTTGGACGTTTAACAAAATGACTAAGGTAATTCAAATTTTTTATTCTTATAAGAAGGACAATCTGATCGAACAAAGTAATTGAGGAAAGAAGATTATTCAGAGAAGGAATGTTAAATCTGTCTAACTAAACAGCGGAAATTAAAATGAATAACTGTGCAAAGGTAGAAGCACAAATAACAAACGAAGATAAAAATCAAATTGAAAAGAAGAAATCAGAGAGAGAGAGAGAGGATTACTGAATGCTATGTCAAGTTGTGGATTGAAACATGGCAGACGATCGAACAAAGTAATCAAGAAATGAATATTATGGTAGGCAACTTGGGAGAATGGATCTTGAACCAGTCTAACTTAAAAGTAGAGAATGAATATGACTTGTGAAAAGGCGGAAGCAGAAGTAACAAACGAAGACAAAAATCAGTTCACTCCATCAAATTGAAAACAAGAAATCAGAGAGAGAAAGATTACTGAATGCTATTTCAAGTTCTGGATTGAAGCATGGCGAACAACTCCGGTGAGAAACAAGAAAATGGATCAACAAAATGGGGAAAGAATAGGCGTATGGTGTTCACAGCTTTCGCCAAGTAGTCAATGGGAAAATAAGAAAAATCTGTCATTTGAACAAAGACTAATTAATGCACTCTACCTTTCCGTCTCAGCACTGCCTCCTACGTCGTGCCAACTACGCCGTCTTGTCTAGATTATATATTAAAATTTGGTGAATACTTAAAAATACAAATCTCTATATAAAAGTTAGATAAGGGTTATTCAAGGATAATATTGCAAATACAAAACAAAAAAAAAATTTGGTGAAAAGGCTCAATATTGGATATATTTTTATACATAAAAAAAGTATCATTATTCTGAAATTCAGCCCCTTCTCAATTCTCACCAATAAACTTTTTGAACAGATAATTTTCACCAATTTTATCTATAAAAATCTAATAAATCACATTGTATTTCCTTCTCTCTCATGTTCTAACAAAATATTGTGATAATGGGTTACTTTGGATGACTTTTGTGAGTATTTCATTTTTTTTTATGAATGACCCTATTGCAATTTCCAATAATCGCGCTCCTAAACATTAAAATTATAAAGTATTTTTTGTGAAGTAGTAATATGTTTAAAAATATTTTTCTTTAGATTTTTAAAAAGGGTACTAATTAAATTAATTAATAGTAAGATTTTTTTCGAAAGTATTAGGTTCTCAAGCCTCAAGCCCCAAGCCCCAAGTTTTTTTCTTTTTTTCTCCAGTCGTGTGAAGTGAAACTTCCGATTATCCTTTACCAAAAAAAAAAAAAAAAAACACCTTCCGATTATCCAACTTGTACAATTACTCATGGACAATGTTATCCCTCATGACCTTCTACGAAAGCCATGGGCAAATTCCAGACTCAAAAAATGACCTGGTTGGTATATGTAGCGTCCACCTTTAATTTATGTACTGTTTGATACTCGTACTATCTTTTGCTTTTTACCAGAATGCTTGATGCTCTACATCTTGTACCAAATCAATGTTATGGGACAATATTAGCAGTGAATGATTTATTAGCTTTCTAATAAAAACAAGGGGCAGGGAAGGCCGAGGATATTAAAGAATACTTTTAGTATAATCCTCACTATATTCACTCACTCTCTTTTATCAGTTTTAATAGATTTAAGATATATTTTGATACATTTAGGAAGTCATCGATACTAAATTAAAAAGATTTTCTTAAAATTTTGAAAAATATCAATCTGAATGCATCATTCATAGGGTTTCATTTTAAAATAAACGTTTTTGAGTTGAGGAAATAAATAATAGTAATGTCAAGTTTTCTTTAAAAACTAAAAACTAAAAATTCAGTTTTATTATAATTATTATTATAATAATAAAATTTCCTTTTCTTTTTTCACAATGAGAGTCAAGAGCAGGGATACGCCACCGTTTTTGGGAATGAGAAGGGAAAACCTAAATGGAAGGTGTTTCACGACAGAAATAAGAGAGGGGGCGTGAGATTCGGACAACGACAAAACAAAGAAAAGGAAAGGGAAAATTTCTTAAGTCCCAAGCACCAAGCAAATGTCAAAAAAATCTTAAGAGAAATTCAGAATCAAAAAAGTCGAAAAGAGTTGTTAATCTCATAGATAGAGTTGTTAATTCCACATATAGGAATTGTTAATCCCATATCGATGGAATAGTTAATGGGACTTTTTTGACATATAAATTTTCTTTGGTACATTGTTGACATTTTCTTGATCCCTTAGACTTGAAATTAATTTTCCCAAAAAGAAAGCAAAGAAGCGGAGTTAGAAATCATTATTATGTTTCTATTTGTAAATGTGTATTATGCTCTTGTATTCTAGAATAGTCTTATAGAAACAGGTGTCACTGTAACATTGGTTGTTGTTTACTATAAATAGAAAATGAACAGTAGCAAGGGTTTTACCCTGTTTTTGACCTATTTGCCTGAAACCTTTTCTTGGTATCAGAGCTGAGAGCCACATGGCGACTAAAAATGCGTCCGGAAATCCAATTTCAGCCACATCCTCTCCCTTGACCGAAAACCCTAATGTCTCTGCCATTTCAATTCAGCCTTCCCAAGAATCCTCCGTCACCACAGTCATATCACCTCCGTCATCCTTCCCATCGCATACTTTGCCTCCATACTCTTATCCTTTCCTTCATCCTCACTTTCAATCAACCCTTCCCTTCTCTCATTTCACCTCTCCGTCTCCTTTCATTTATTCCTCTGTTTCACCGACCATCACCTTTCCTCCGCAAGCGACCTCTGTATCGGCTACTTCTTTACCCATCTCCAATTCTTTACCCATCTCCAATTCTTCTACCAATCCCAATGATGCTTTCTCTCACCATTTCACCGGATTTCCGTTCGCTTCCCTTCCATCACCTCAGGTCACCACCAGATCCACTCCGCTTTTGAGCTCTCTCAACCAAGGAAACCCCGTCAAGTTGGACGGTGAGAACTTCCTTACTTGGCAATCGACGATTATGCCGCTCATACGTGGTCATCGCCTTGATGGTCATATCCTAGGCACCAAAGCTGTTCCTCCCGAGTTTATTCTGGATCAGGCAGAGCAAGTTTGTCCCAATCCTGCCTTTGATGATTGGCTTGCAACCGATCAAATCCTCCTTGGTTGGCTCTTTAGTACGATGACTGTAGAGATTGCTTCTCAGATGACTCATTGTAAGACCTCTGCTTCCTTGTGGAAAGCTCTCACTGAGTTCATTGGTGCCAACACCCGTTCTCGAGTCACTTTTCTGAAAAGTGCCTTTCAGCAGATGAAGAAGGGTTCGCTGAAAATGAGGGAATATCTTGCAAAAATGAAATCCCTCTCTGACAATCTCACACTCGCCGGGTGTCCTCTATCTATGGCTGATCTTACCACTCAAACACTTGCTGGACTTGATAATGAGTACACACCCATAGTAGTACTCCTCTCTGAAAAAGACAACCTGACTTGGGCTGATCTTCAATCGAAGTTGTTAACCTATGAGTCACGCATGGAACAACTTCACATTACTTCAACAACAAATCTGTCTGGTGCTTTTGCTAATCTCTCTTTTCAGCCCAGTAGTAGTAACAATAACTCTAATCGATCATTCAATCCACGTGGTCGTGGCGGTCGCAGAGGTCGTGGTCGCAACAACAGAGGCTCTTTTGGTGGGAGGTCACAGAACAGAAACGATACACGTTATTGTCATCTTTGTGAGAAACCTGGACATGAAGTTGCAGAATGCTTTCGTCGCTTTGACAAGAATTTCAAACCCCCTCGCAAATTTGACAATGCTACTGCCTATCTAACTACTCCAGACACCACTGTTGATCCAGCCTGGTACCTGGACACAGGTGCCACTCATCATGTCACACACACTCCTGAAAATGTGGAACCAGGGAACAACACAGGTATACGTTCTCTCTCAGTAGGTAATGGAGCTTCTGTGAGTGTCACTGGTTCTGGAAATGCAAAATTGTTGTGTGATAATTCTGCTGTCTTAAAGACTCTGAATATGAATGAGGTTCTTGTTGCACCAAAAATAGTTAAGAAATTGATAAGTGGTTCTAAACTTACTAATGATAATCGTGATGTCTTTGTTGAAATTAATTCTCATGGATGTTTTGTGAAGGACAAGAATCGGCATGATGTTTTGCTAAGAGGAAAAGTGACCAGAGGATCCACTCCCGGGCTATATAGGATTGACAACAAAGTAGTTCCTGCAAGGAAGTCTGCTGCTGTTTTGGTTTCTATAGCACAAAATTGTCATAGGACTAGTAAAGATATTTCTGTTTTAGAGTCTTGGCATAGGAGACTTGGTCATCCTAGTAAGGATATTTTAAAGCATGTTTTGTCAGATTGTAATGTGTCTTACAGTTCTAATGAAGAATTTACATTTTGTGACTCTTGTCAACTTGGGAAATCTCATCAGTTACCCTTTTCTGTCTCCCAATCTCGTGCCTTGAATGTTCTTGATTTGATTCATACTGATCTTTGGGGACCTTCTCCAATAAAATCAATTGGAGGATATCATTACTATATAAGCTTTCTTGATGACTACAGCAGACACACGTGGCTATATCCCTTGAAGTCTAAAGGAGAAGCCCTCTCTGCCTTTAAGACTTTTAAGAACATGGTTGAAAATCTCTGAGCGTAGAATTAAGGTACTCCAGAGCGATTGGGGTGGTGAATTCAGGATTTTTCAGTCCTTTTTAGATGACAATGGCATTATATTCCGACATTCTTGTCCTCACACCTTAGCTCAAAATGGTAGAGTTGAGCGTAAACATCGTCATATAGTGGAAACCGGACTTACTCTCTTGGCACATGCTCACATGCCCACTTTTTATTGGTGGGAGGCCTTTTCAACGGCTATTTATTTAATTAACCGGCTGCCTACAGCTGTTCTCAAGAATGTTTCACCATTTGAGGTTTTGTTTCAGCGACAACCAGATTATAAAAATCTGAAAATATTCGGTTGTGCTTGCTTTCCATGCTTACGACCCTACAATCAACACAAACTTCAGTTTCACAGTACAAAATGTACATTTCTTGGCTATAGTGGGGCACACAAGGGGTTTAAATGTTTGCGTTCCACAGGAAGAATTTATATTTCTCGACATGTGATTTTTAATGAAGCTGATTATCCCTTTTCTAATGGTTTCTTGAATTTTCAGAGTTCTCCACATTCTGCAATTGTTGATTTTTCCAGCTTCATCTCTGCTGATCATGATGATGTGCCTCAATCTAATCCTGCTGTACATACTGATATAACATCTGTTACTTCTGGTCCTATTGGTGATCAAATGTTTGCTGCTGATGCTTCTCAATCTTGCTTACTTCCAAGAGTTGTTTTTGACTCGACTCTCTCGGCTGGAAGTCCTACTATGGCTGCTTCTTCACCAGATGCTACTATGGTTGCTCAATCTTTTGAACACTCAACTGGTACTAAGTCTCCTGATCAGATTTCTACAGCAGATGATTCCTCTGGATCTGACCAACAGAATCAGCAATCTCTACCTTTGTTGAGCTCTTCTCCTACTGAGTCTCCTGGTGCAACTCAGTCTGACACTTCTGCACCTATGCAAGTTTCCACTAATACTCATCATATGTGCACTCGCAGCAAGCATGGGATTTCCAAACCGAAACTTCCTTATGTTGGTTTGACGCAGGTCTGTGAAAATGTTCCTCAAACAGCAAGGGATGCTCTACAGCAACCACTCTGGAAACAAGCCATGAAAGAGGAATTTGCTGCTCTTCAACGAAACTCTACTTGGACTCTTGTTCCTCGTCAACCCAGTCACAATGTGGTCGATCACAAGTGGATTTTTAAATCAAAGTTCAATCCCGATGGAACACTAGCTAAGAGGAAGGCACGGTTGGTAGCTAAGGGTTTTCAACAAACAGAAGGTATTGACTTTTTTGAGACTTTTAGTCCCGTTATCAAGGCTTCTACTATTCGAATTATTCTAACCATCGCCATTACCTTGAATTGGGAAATTAAACAACTTGACATCAACAATGCTTTTTTGAATGGAATCTTGACTGAACCTGTTTTTATGACACAACCAGAAGGTTTTGTTGATTCTTCTAGGTCTCAATATGTATGCAAGCTATCTAGGGCTCTTTATGGCTTGAAGCAGGCACCTAGAGCATGGTTTGATAGGTTAAGAAGTGTTCTGTTAGACTGGGGTTTCACAAATGCTAAGAGTGATATTTCTCTTTTCATTTACTCTGACAAATCTCAGATTGTTATGATCCTAATCTATGTAGATGATATACTTGTGACTGGTAGCAACCCATCTAGTCTCAAACTTTTTACTGCCAAACTGAACAATATATTCTCTTTGAAAGATCTTGGGTCTCTTCATTATTTTCTTGGGATAGAAGCTCATCGAGACAAGTCTGGTCTTTATTTAACTCAAGCAAAATATATTTGTGATATTCTTGATCGATTTCACATGACTCATTGTTCACCTTGTCCTACTCCTATGTCTGCACATAAGTCCTTATCTGCCTTTTATGGAGAATTACTTACAAATCCTTCAGAATATCGCAGTGCTGTTGGTGCCCTTCAGTATCTGTGTAACACCCGGCCAGACATTTCCTTTAGTGTTGGCAAGTTAAGTCAATTTTTGAGCAAACCCACCACAGAACACTGGAAAAGTGTGAAGAGAGTTCTGCGGTATCTTCGAGGTACTGTTCATCATGGAATACACATTAAACCATCAGTTTCTCTTGATATAGCAGCCTATTCAGATGCAGATTGGGCCTCCTGTCCAGATGACAGAAGGTCGGTTGGAGGTTATTGTGTTTTTCTGGGTGATTCTTTAGTAACCTGGTCCTCTAAGAAACAACATGTTGTCTCTCGCTCTAGTTGTGAATCTGAGTATCGCTCTTTGTCAAATACAGCCTCAGAACTCAGCTGGATCAGATCTTTGCTATCAGAATTGAGCTTAAAAGTACTTAGAACTCCAATTATTTGGTGTGATAACACCAGTGCAGCAGCTTTGGCTTCTAATCCTGTTCACCATGCTAGAACTAAGCATATTGAAATAGATATGCACTATGTAAGAGATCAAGTTCTTTCTAAATAGTTAAGAGTACAGTATGTCCCTACAGAATTTCAAGTCGCTGATTGTCTAACAAAGCCTCTGAATCATGCACGGTATTGGTTCTTAAGGGATAAACTAGGGGTGACTGTTGCTCCAGTAAAGCAATCAACTCGGTTTGATGTTTCTACAAAAACAAATCAAACAAGCAAGAGGAAGAGGGAAGTTCCAAGTAAAGCAGGGAGTTAGAAATCATTATTATGTTTCTATTTGTAAATGTGTATTATGCTCTTGTATTCTAGAATAGTCTTATAGAAACAGGTGTCACTATAACATTGGTTGTTGTTTACTATAAATAGAAAATGAACAGTAGCAAGGGTTTTACCCTGTTTTTGACCTATTTGCCTGAAACCTTTTCTAGCGGGCACCGCAGACGAGTGCATCATTTAGAGACCCCGCTTTGTCATCCTCGCTGACGATCTCTATTTTGCCTTCACCTAACTTCTTCATCATCGGTGAGGTCGAGACAAGAGAAGGAAAAGGAAGAGTTGGAGCATTGAGGGGAAAAAAAGAAAAAAGAAAATAAATGGGCGACATAATTGTTCATCTTCCTTCTTGACCGACTAAACCAAAGGGAGCCACAAGCTTAAGAGATCGGTGATGTGAGGCAGAGGTTAACTCTGACGCCATCATTGATGCCACCATCGCCGGAGTGGACAAGAGAGTAGACAGTCATAGGGAGGTAGACCATCATTGAATATGAATTTGAGCATTAAGATTTACCTTCACGAAGGGAATTTTCATTAGGCTCTAAGGTTAAGTAATATGGGATAATAATACAATTAAATTTGTGAATGGTCCCATGTAATTGTTGAAGAGTGTTTTCGAGTTTTGTTGGCTCTTGAGTAATTATGTTAGACATAACAATTTATGATTGAAAGAGGGTTGTAAATGGAGTGATAGGAACTTATAGCTTTTTATACTTAAGATCAATAAAATTGACATTAAAACTAATTAAATTAGTAAGAACAATGTTTATGAAGCTAACAAAGGATTAGTGAATATGAGTTGTTCATTTGATTATTGTGATAGTTTATTATTATTATTTATTTCTTTTTACTTAATTAAATTTAAATTAGATTGTTTAATTTAAACAAAAGTATAAAATCAATATTTAAATAAATTTTGGATACTAAACCCTCGTGATATCATACTAACTTTTTATTATTTAATACGGCCGTGCCCTATAACCTCTACTTTTCCCGCATTGCATGTCATTCAATAATGCATGTGTGTGGGTCTCTGAGTATTATTTGATGTCACAAAAGTCCTACCAATCAAAATCTATTCATCCTTATCAATTTACTTTTTTTTTTCAATCTTTAATAAATGGGTTGAGGAGTAAATTTATTTTAGAAGTTTTCGTTAAGGAACAATGTTGCTCTGAAAGTTTTTTTTGTCTCAATATTGCACTGGAAGTTTCAAAACATAACAATGTTACCCATTTCCGTTAAAAAATTAACCGTCAACATCAATTTTTTTACGGTCAATATTATTTTTTAACGGAATAGGACAATATTGCTATGTTTTACAACTTCTAGGGCAATATTGAGACAAAAAACTTTCAAGGCAACATTACTCCTGGATCTATACTTTCGATACAGATTTACTACTTAATCCTTAATAAATTACATGCACCCTGAAAAAACACCAAGGTGATCCACAATTCCTATTACCACCTTTCTTATACAAGGCACTTGTAAGTTTTCAAAGAGCACTTGATGTATTCTTTTTATGTTTATTCATATTTAATAAGCATGAAAAATACATCAAGTACTGGAGGAAAATATAATTAGAGAGAAGGAGCATAAAAATTGTAATTATTTTGAAGGATCAAATATAAAAATATAAAATTAGAAGTACTAAAATGCCTTAACAAAATCTTCTACATTCCCTCATACATTCTCTTTCACATTCTATTTTTAAAACTACTACAAAATTCTAAATTTTATTAAATTAAACAATAGCTTTTTCAATTTTCAATTTTCACAACTTGAAAATATATCTATGAAAAAAATTACGCATTCTTCAATTTGTAAAAATTGTAATTTTTTAAAAATCAACAAAAATTTTAATTAAAAATGGAATTATATAATTTTAATAAAAGTTAAGGTATTTTATAATTTATCATATATGTTAAACCAAGAAATTTGTACGGTTTATTTTTGTTTGAGAAGCAATTTATTTGGGTTAAAAAATTCAAGTAATGTTAATAAAATTAAAACATCTAATTAACTTATTATATCCTAAAAAATATGTTGATAATATAGAAGAAGTTAATTGATATCAATGTTAATAATATAACTCGCGCAACTTGATAACATAAATTGATGAAAAACTGAATTAAAAAAAATATGAGTTTAATTGTTGTTAATTAAATAATATATTAAAAATTAAAATAGAGAGAGAGGATTTTAGTTTTAATTTTATTTATTTTTTTAATTATGAATACAAGAGATAATACAAGAGGGTTGATTAGGGGTAATTTAATAATTTTAAATTTATATTATAATGTTCGATCCTTCTAAATAATTATAATTTTTATAATCCTTTATAATAAATATTATTTTCTCTAGGTCTTTTATTTTAATTTTCTCATATAATAAAGCACTTCTTTATATATATATATAGAGAGAGAGAGAGACACACAAGTTAAAATATATATATATATATATATATGGTAAAAGATTTCTCTAGTCATTAGAGATAGAGTTATCTCCAGTGACCCTAAAACTACGTCGTTTTGGATTAATGAAGGGTGTTTCTGTAATTTTTTTTTATTTTTTAATCATATACATTTTACCAAAACATCCTTCATTAATTCACCTAAAACTACTAACAAACACTTCATTAATTCAAAACAACGTAGTTTTGGAGTCATTGAAGATAACTCTATCTCCAGTAACTGGAGAAATACTTTTCCCATATATATATATATATATATTGTGGGAGCGGGGGATTTTTAATAATATTTATATATTTATTAATAGTTATTTAATTAATTTTTATATAATTTTATGACTTTAATAATCATTAATGAATAAATTACATATAATTCTTTATGACTAAAATTAGAAGAGGTTGAAAGTATACATGCAAGTTAATGTTTTTTAGGAAGAATTATATTGAGGTACTAATGAAAATAAATTATCACAATCACTAAGAAATTCTAAGGAACATGTGGGCAATTTATTGGAATTGTGAAAAGACAAGTTGAAGGAACGTGTGGGTTTATACCTTAATAACTTCTTTTTTTAAAAAAAATCAAGGATTCTAATATAGGATGTAATTCCGAATTGATTCTTAATTAATAAGCCTTTTATTAATAACCTGGTAACTAAACATGATGATTGACATAACAACAAGAAAAATGATTTAACCTTTTCAACTATCAACTACTTTTTGCAATTGAAAATTAAATTATTCTAAACTAACTTTTTTTTTTGGATTTTTTCCTGAAAATATGAAATTAAATGATTATGGAATTAATGAAATGAGAAAAATAAGAAGGTGAATAATGGAATAAGAAATCCTTCGTAGCAAATGCACAAGTAATTCTCACTTCAAATAATTATAGGAGATTGAATATGCTAGCTTCAAAAGACTCTAGCGGCCACTCCTTAGACCAGTCCTGTTTAATTAAGACCAAGCCACCTTGAATATTAATTTCTCTAAAATAGGTTGATTAGCACTCTAACAATTAATGAACTTAAAATTGTATTTAGCATTTAATCTAATAATTGAGCAACCTCGCATTACAACTTGATTTTCTCATTAATCTTAATTTAACAATAGCCACACATATGGAAAATCAAGATTAATGATGCTAAAGGCCAATGCTAAACAAAATTAATAAATTCATATTCAATAAACCAATGCAAACATATGACACCATTGATTCACTAATCAAACCACCTTCAAATTAACACAAAATGTTTACAAAATCATCAATTCAATGACTAACAAGCACAAAAAATGATAATTAAGCTAATTAAACATAATGTCAAGTATCTAAGACAGGTTCAAGATATATCCAATCTCCAAATACATCAAATAAAGTCAGTCCAACACTATAAAATTCATCCCAACCTAAAAATCACATATACAAGGTTGAAATATAGGTATTAAAGAGTCAAAACTCCCTTATTGACTTATTGAAGCTCCAAGTTCAACCATTGCCAATTGCTACAAAGGATTGACAAACTGCCACTCGTAGGCCTAGATTCACGGAGCAAAACCCCATTCTCAATGGAACAGCCACACATTGAAATCACACCACCAGAAAAAATGAGCTTGACAATAAAAAGGGAAAAGTGATGAGTGATGGTGGAAGGAAGGAAGGAAAGAAAGAAATGAAATAAAAGGAAGCCACGGTCCGGTTGAAATGATAGAACTTGCCGCCGGTGAAGGAAGACGAAGGTTACCAACGATGGAGTATGTAGAACGGAAGTGGACGGAGATGAGAGGATCGAGCAAGAAGGTGCCGGTCTCAAGCTCTCTGATTTGCGGCTTGGTCTCTCTTCTCTGTTTTCTCGATCTGGTCTGAAATTCGTTGGCGTTGGGGGATGTGAAGACAGAGGAGCGGTGACTGTGATGGAAGAAGATGAAGGTAATGGTGAGAGGGAAGGCGAAGGTCCGATGATTCAATATCTGTCGCGGCGCTGTGTTTTTCTCTGGTCTGTATCGAGCTTGGAGGTCTCGCTGATGGTGGAGGTGGCCGGGTGGAGATGTGGTGAATGACGCTCGCCGGAGACTATGGTGGAGAACAAAGCTGCAGGCGAGGAAGAAGAATGGCCAAGGTGGAGAAGGATGAAGATCGATCGTTGGCTTTGAACTCGCCACAGCGCTACTCTATCTGGTGTGAAGTCGATCCACGCCTCAGAAATCTGACCTAGTCAAAACGTCAGTTTGATCAGGGACTAAAGTGAAAAATTCAAAAGTTTGTGGAGGTACTAATCTGCACATTTTAAAACATTTGTTAGGCTAGACTGTATTTTTTTCAATTTAAGCCCAAACTTTCATTTTCAAAATTGATCCAACTTCTTCAAGCACTTACAATTTAAAAAAATTAATAATAATCCAATATCAAATGTTTTCAGGAAAATTAATTATTAGGAGTAATTACAATTTTTTTTGTTGACAATTTTGCGTTTTTTTAGACATAAATAAATGTATTTACTCTTAATGTCAATTTATTATAAGAAAGACACTTTAAGCTCAATAAACATGATAAAATCTTTAAATAAAGTATGAAAATATGTAATAAAAATACGGATTTGTTACACTAGCAAAAAAAAAAAAGGATTTATCAAGAGTATTAGCAGCACATTAATAAGTTAAGGTGCCATTGATGACAAGTTAGGTGTATCAATTGAAAAGTCATGTTGCTACAATTTAAAAGTTAGGGTACCAATGACAAGTTAGAGTATGAAAAGTCATGGCACCTGTAACATCCCAAATTCCATACTACTTACTCTACCCGATGACACATAGTATTTAGAAATACGATGTTGACAAATCAGAGTAAAGCGGAACGGAGAGCAAACATTAACGTTTGGACAATAAATAACTGATATAAAATATTCAGGCATAAGGTAGTAAATTAAATATCCCAAAGGAATATTCATGATACAATTTACAGACTCAAATACAGGTATATATAGACCTATGGCTTGGAACCCAACTTAGTCAAGGCCAGGTCGGTGTTTTAGTCTAGTGGAAGTCTCCTCGTCTTTTACGGCGACTTATGACTGAACTACATAGACTAACCCTTTCTTAGTTTAAGCACCAAATGTTTAAAATAACTTTGTTGGGTTCATGCCAGAACTAGTCCTATCAGACTTCTTTTGACTCTCGTCTCGGCCGGTGCATCTTCACGGCTTCGTCCATCGATGCCTCTTCACGGTTCCATCCACCGGTGCATCTTCCCGACTCCATCCACGTCGTCTTTTTAGATCTAGGTTCCTTTCCTGAACCTTTAATCAGGACTGAGATTCAATACCCATTAAATCTCAGATAACAGTTAACCTCTATATCATATATAATCAATATATAACAAATATCCATTACATATTAGCATCAACTATATATAGCATACATCAGATGTAAGGTTACAACAATACATAGCACCCAACACACAACATATGTATTGTTCACAACACAACAATACATTGCACCCAATACACAACAAATGTAATGTTCACAATGTTTGCACTCACCCTGTGCCACGAATCCATGTGTCCTCTGTTAATTCTATATTTTTGATGTTTTGATGATAACAATTATAATGTAATTAAATTAATAGATTCAATGTTAAATCATGTTTTATATAGTTAACTTGAATCTACAATGGTTTGAAAGATTGCCCTTAGATGCCTCGAGTTAAAGTTGCATGCCTGGAGTCATGAGATGTTATTATCTAAATGAAAATTGTTTTGATCTCATGTGCCTCGATTAAAATGTGTTTGACTTAGAGTTAATAAGTTTGAGATATATTTGCCTCAAGTTAAAATTGATATGCTTCGAGTTAATCTTTGGATACCTTGAGTCATGTAGAGTTATTATTTAAAAGGAAAATGTTTTTAATCTCATATGCCTCAAGTTGAAGAGTTAATTTTTACATGCCTCAAGTTGAATCCGTGGATGTTTCAAGTTAAACGATGGAAATGTTTTAAACATACTTTGTCAAATGTTTTATGCCTTGAGTGATTTATCTATTGTCTGGACCAATTTATTTTTAATTCTTGATATCAAGTTAATGACTCAAGTTGTAACACCTCTTGATATATCAATTATTATCAGAGTTGTAGCGCACAGCCTAATGAGCATAGTCATTCTAGCATAGTAATACTGATATTAAATTCTGATTACATAACAAAATCCACATAGGGCTATACAAATAAATTTCTAGTCTCTAAAATAGGCTAATAAAAATAACCTATAGCATTTCTCGGTCCATGCCAGCATCACTATTCAACAATGAGTACCGCCTTGCCTTGTGAGCCTCGCTCTCTAAACTGAACAATCCACAGGTAGCAACAAATACTGGGACCCCGAAGGTTCCCAGAGTAACATGTTAATCTTACATTCTAAGCATAGATCAGTATATGACAGATAACCATCACATATACATTCAGCACATACAGCACAAACAATTCATACAGTACATATTTATACATATTGAATGGTACATACAATCATATAAAGACATACAAAGAATGCAAGATTAGAGTTACTACCTGATAGTCTTTCCAAATCCTGATCCGGTTCTCTATCCTCTGGTCATCTCAGGTAAATACCAAATCCTATAATTAAATATTCATGGTTGGCAAGTTACTACTTGTCCAAATTCTCTATTTCTCTTATTCCCAAATAAACTCCATAA
Organism: Acacia crassicarpa; assembly: GCA_034222035.1. NCBI lineage: Eukaryota > Viridiplantae > Streptophyta > Magnoliopsida > Fabales > Fabaceae > Acacia > Acacia crassicarpa. Next base: position 4,869,447 of record JAWXYG010000015.1, on the reverse strand, counting down.
TCTGGCAGAATTTCCAATTAACTTTGAAAATTCATATTTAATTGCACAAAACTCCAATTAAGGTGATTCCAAAAGTCACGTGTTCCTTATTAAATCTATTTTCAGAGGAAAAATAGATTCAACTTCAAATATACGCACACTGTTCCCAGAATTTTCCGTTCATCTCAACTGTTCCAGAAAACGTCCAGATTTAACACTTAACTTGAAAAATCCATATCTGGAGTTCTAGGTGTCCAAATCAGGTGTTTCAAAAATCCATGAACTCCTTGTTAAGTCTAGTTTCTAGAAAAATTGGTTTCAACATTTAATCATATGCCAATAATTCCCAGATTTCAAAAATGTAAACACTGTTCAGAAGATGTTTCAGAAAACGTCCCAGATTTCATACTTGACTTCAAAAATTCATAACTCCCTGAATATAAATCCAATTAAGGCTTGTGACCTATCAAATTAAAGCTTGATAAGTCTACTTTTATTCTGGAAATTTTCATAGGAAAACTCAAATGTTTACTATTTTAAAAGTAAATCCGAAAATCACTGTTCATTTCTGGAAACCAGCGTTTTTCAGTGTTCAACTTCTAACTTTGAAAAATCATAACTAATTCTATAGAACTCCGATTAAGGTGATTCAAAATTCTATTCGAAGTTCTGTAAGTCTAGTTTATGGGAAAAATATTCGTCAAGCCAATTAATAGCTGTATAATTCTCAGAAATTCGAAAAGTGAACGTAACTTAAATCTGAAGGCAGGATTTTCCAGTTTTTATAACCAAACTTAGAAAAATCATAACTAGAGTTCTAGACGTCGGAAAAATACGTTCTAGCACTTATTTGAAAGACTAAGAAGTGTACTTTGAACTTACCAAATTTCATGGTCAGAGTATATCATTTGACCGATCAAAATATTGCATGAACCCAACTGCCTTACGGAATTTCCAGAATAACAGTGTTGTACAAGTGGAACGATACTTCTCATATGACTTCATTCTCTCAACTCTCACTCTCTTCTGAGCTCTCTTTCTCTTATTCGGTGTCTTCACCGAAAGTGGAATGGAGAGAAAGAATGAAGCAAGTGCATGTGAATGCATTTGTCCTCATGTGTGTGATATCCATGAGTAAGAGACGATGGCTATCTTCCTTTCATTGTTTAAATAATTGACAAGAAAAGGAACATACATGCTGACGGAAGTGGAGCATAATGGAGTATGTTATGTTGTCTTCTTATAATAATAAAGAAAGTAAGTGATTGAGTGGAAAAAATAGTGCATGCCCGTGAGTTAATAAGAAGGAGCATGTGAGCAATGTACTAATGATAAAGAAACAAATTGACATATGAGTTGTCCATTACTAAACAGGTGCAGATCTCTTCTTCTTTCTATATAGCCTCCTTTATTGACTTTGGTTCCAAAATTTCTTTACTTCACGTGATTGAAGAAATAGATAGAAACTTTACAAATTCTAATAAGTAAAATCTGAAGATATGGTCCAAAATAATTTCATTTGATCTTCTTTGATTCCCAAATAAAAATACTTTTGTTTGCAACTTCATCTTTTCCTCATTAAGCTTAATACTTTGGAATTTTACCGGCTTAGAAGCTTATTCATCTCAGTCTTAATTCTAAATTCATTGTTCCAAAATTTGGGATGTTACATTTCTCCCCCCGTTTAAATAAATTTCGTCCTCGAAATTTGAGTATCCATACCTCGGGGAATCATTTCAAATACTCAGTCCACCTCTTTTTACATATGCTTACCAAGCATATAACATCCACACAAAATTACTATTCATCTTGTACCTAACGTAATATTCAAATTCAAGTCTACCGGTATCTGCACAACGCTAAGCCTCACAGTCGGTACATTCTCCTTTCAATTCATTTTGTTTTTTTTAGTGCTAGATATTCTCACCTTATTGTCCAGGGATTTACCCTTGACCATGGGTTTCTCAATTATATCCTGGTACAATTTCAGATATTCTATTAGCTTCAAAATTTATTTTGGGCAAACTAGCCCAGCTCTTAATAATCCTTCAAAAGAATTATTGTAACGAGTTTCATTTCTCATTCTTTCAACATTTCAAATTCTAGAGATTTGCTTATTCAATTTTATTCGATGCTTGAGCTTTTCAATTCAAATTCATAAATCACTTTCCTTTGCTTAGCATTATAGCTAGCGATTACTATCTGACTTATCAATATGAATTTTTCGACCATTCTGTCAGTTTCTGTTCCTACATTAACATAGTCACCCAATGCACCACTTTCGATTCAAAAACATCAGTGAAAACAATCACGTCAATGTTTCACATTTTAAAATACGGGCAATGATAATCACATCATTGCTTTTCAATTTTCTATGTTGTCTCAAATTCAACTTTCTGATTTTCAAATTCAAATATTCAAAATTCTATGGTAGCAGTACATTTTCAAAATTTCATTCTACAGAATAATTCTTTCATAATTTCAGAGAAAACATATTCGCTGCCAGCTCAAACACAAGAAAATACATTCATTTCACTGCAGACCATATTGGCCGCTTTGTTACAAACTGTAATAATTTCCCTTATCGAATTACCACACCCGGCCTAAACCGCCATGGCATTCAGGGTTACCCCACATTCAAGGGCACTACCTCCCGGCCTAAACCGGCGATAAGGTTACAATTCTGTTGGGTAAATAACGCCTCTCCTCTAGAGGATTTGTTCGCTCAACTAAATTTAGCTGAGATAAGTATTCACAAGTGCTCAACTTTGGATCTGAGGATAAATCCAAAGTTTAAGAGTCACTAGATATTCTTTACCCACACAGCTTGCATTCTCAATTTCAAAAATATTCAATGATCATTCTTTCAATTTTCAATTCAAATGAGCTTTATTAATGGCAAGCGATTCAAAAATATTTCACAAGCACCTGGTAAGATCCAGCAAACTGAGTATTTCTACAACAGTTCTTGACCTTTTCCAGTACTGTACTGCTTTCAAAACCACAAAATTCAAAATTCAAAATTCAATTTCAGATTTTGGGTTCTACTGAACCCTCTCTACGGAACAACATCAATTCAAAAATGACCATTGCCCTGGTCTCAAATTCTGTTGAAAACCTTTCATTCAAGAATTCAATTCATAAAATTCAAAGTTTCAATTCAAGCTCTGGGTTCCAAAAGGATCCCTTCTATGAAACAATATTGTTCAAAAACAAATACTTCAAACTGAACTTTAATTCAGCTGAAAACATTGTTGTTCAAAATTTCAATTCAGAAAATTCTCAAATACAACAGGTGCATTGGAAAATTCAAAATTAAATTTTTCAAACAAATGCAGGAACCAGACAACCATTACAGAAGGTCTTCACTTCAAAATACACTTCAGGTTCTATTTTTAGCTACTTGAGCAATTCATAGAACATACCATTCATTCACAACACGAATGTTTTTCACTTTCCTAATTAGGTATTCATCGATGTATTAGGAAATTATCAGTTACTAACATTTCTACGAGTACTTGACCAAATTATGGAGTCATAACTCAACAACTGAGATTTTTAACAAACTCACAACCATTCATTCTAAGGAGACTTTTCAAATCAAATTCCAATACTATGCTAGATCAACATCTAGCAACTGCAAAATATCTTGTACACATTGGTACCATATTCTAGTACCTTTGTTCATTCTGGTCGATTCAATGCCTAAAGAATTAGTTCCATTACCAAATTTCATTCTCAAGCCTCAATTCAGTTGGTAACATGCTTTAGTTGTCTCTCCAACATTCAGGTTTATCAACCTAATTCTAAAAAAAAAAAAAAAAAATTCGACCATATCCCATAAACCTGCTAACATTTCCAAGATTCATATCTTACAATATTCAGGCACTGTCCTTAAACATTCAAATAAAATTTAGCAATTTCTACGAGGTTCTACCTCTACCTCATTTCTCAATATCATCAAAACATGTTTTAAATATCATTCTTATGCCTCAGAGGTAATAACCATTCATACACAAAACATTGTTGACAATGCAGCACTGATCACAAGGTTCACAAGATTTACTTTATCACACACTGACCTAAACATTGTTTCGGCTCAGAGCAAATTCAAACTTATCTTTAATCATACCGCATTCGTTCTTATATTTTCTTAGCATTTGAAAAATTCACCATTTTTCATACTTCAAGATATTCAGATCTTACACCGAGATATTTCAAGTTCCCAATACTTCCAGAGAGTCTCCTTTCTCGAGATGGCTTTAACTGATCAGACTTTCATTTTCAAATGCCAGTCTGACATCTCGAACCAACTACACGCTCCAAGACAAATTTCTTGAAGATACAACCGACAATAAATGCTACACTGTCTTCTATTTGGACCGAAAGTCTATAAGACTCCGACCTATAGAGGTGGCTAGAGCGTGTCAGATTGTATTAGGGTGCGGTGCCATAAAATTTCCACATAATAACAAAGTCTGCACTATTCTGAGCCAACGACAGATGAGAATCCGATGCTGCTTAACAAAATCTAGACGTTACTAGCCCAGCTATAAATCGAGTAAAGAAAGAGTAAATGTTTCATGTTCTCTCAAGCTTCATAAAACTTCCACATATTCATTTCCTCTCCGATCGTAACCTTCACTATAACCTTTCACATTATCCTTAAACATGGCCGGTTCAAGTAACTCTATTCCAGTCTCCGATTCATTCAACCCTTTCTTTCTTGAAGCCTTACTTCATGACTATCAGACTAACATATTGTCTGACTTGTCAAACAATGTATCATACCCATATTCTTCTTTACTTCCCCAAAATCCCGTAAGTATGAACGTTCATTCATCTGCCTCAACGATTAACATTCCTACTCCTCCTCCAAGGATACAAGATTCTATTTTTACAACTACTAACAGAAAGGAATCTGAAGCAGGTCCATCAAGGCGACCTGTCCAAAGGTGTCGTAATGTGGCAGAACTTATGGAGTCTACGGTACCTTCTCAACCAAGGAATCCTGCTTCTACCTTGACTGAGACTACTAATCCATTTTCATGTGGTTGCTGCCATGTTCTACGAGAGATCATTCATACCAATGGACTTCAATACCATAAACTTGAAGTTCATGGGAGGATTGGTATGATATGCCACGCTGTCTTTCACCAGGACGTACAAGGAGGTTCTTCCAGTCCTCAAGTATTTGACTTTGGTAAGAAAAATTTAGATGATGTCAAACATTTTCTAGAAAATTATTGTTTGAATCAAAAATCTTTAGGGTATGTCCTGGTGTCAGATCCCCTATCAGCCTACTATGAGGCCCTCTGTGTTGGTTTGGAATGGACTAAAAATCAAAATGAACTCCCTAATAGTTCATTTCCAACCAATACAGAAAATATATCCAATAAAGGAAAAGAGCTCATGGTTGTAAATAATAATCCTTCAGTCCCCATACCTAGTAATCCATACCGATCAAGAGCTGAACAAAATATTAGAGCTGCATCAATGTCAATAAATGATCTTAGAGACTTATTCCATTTACCTCAACAAGAAGCGGCTCAACAAGTTCGTCTATGCAAAAATGTTCTAATGAAAATATGCCATAGGGGAGGAATAAAGCATTGGCCTTATGTAAAAATTCGAAGCACTATGAGGCAAATAGCTAGATTGAGAAAAACAATGTCTTCTGATGGTCCTCTCTCAAGTGCAGCCGCTCAGGAAGAAATTCATAGACTTAAACTTGAGATGGTCAACGCTTGTGGTGGGATTGTACCAACTGTTGCTCTTGATGCTTGAATTCATCTTGTCTTTTCTTCTTAGCATTCTAATTTCTGCTTGTACTTTTATACTAAGATTCACGGGAATTTTCAAGTTTGAATATTTTTCTCACCCATTTTCAATTAATCACATAAGTTCAAGCTCAAGCAGGTCAATCTAACCTATTATCAGAACTTATGTCCTAACCGGACTTCGAAATTCTGAGTTGATAATTCTATCATAAAAATTAATATTCTAATTCCAACTTGTCACTCAGAATTATCTAACTTTCAATACAGATACTTTTCATATCATCAAAGTATTCTAGCCAAATGCCAGAACTTCAGCTCATATATTATTATTTTTAAACTGGGAACATTTCACAAATGCTCCATTTCATTTTCTATAATTCAACCTCTTCCTTTGTACTAGCATGCCAACTAGTGATCCAGGAAAAATTCTATTTTCTGGGTTTGTCTATCACTCCAATTCTCTTAATCCTAGTACCAATCAGGATTATCCAAGTATCATCATTGATCATAAATCAAAGGATTTCAAATTCTTACAATACTACTCAGAGTTTACCTTCTTGAAAATCTTCTCGCCTAAGCAAGCTTAACCTCAAAGTTTCAATAAAATCTGGCAATCCAAATCATATTTTGACACAACATTAAGAGCCCTATAGTTAGCAACAGAATCCATTTTCCGTGCTATTTCATTTGTTTATGTAATCCAATATCAGTATACTCTTCCAAAAATGCCAGAACCTGGCTCTGATACCATTAATTGTAACACCTCTTGATATATCAATTATTATCAGAGTTGTAGCGCACAGCCTAATGAGCATAGTCATTCTAGCATAGTAATACTGATATTAAATTCTGATTACATAACAAAATCCACATAGGGCTATACAAATAAATTTCTAGTCTCTAAAATAGGCTAATAAAAATAACCTATAGCATTTCTCGGTCCATGCCAGCATCACTATTCAACAATGAGTACCGCCTTGCCTTGTGAGCCTCGCTCTCTAAACTGAACAATCCACAGGTAGCAACAAATACTGGGACCCCGAAGGTTCCCAGAGTAACATGTTAATCTTACATTCTAAGCATAGATCAGTATATGACAGATAACCATCACATATACATTCAGCACATACAGCACAAACAATTCATACAGTACATATTTATACATATTGAATGGTACATACAATCATATAAAGACATACAAAGAATGCAAGATTAGAGTTACTACCTGATAGTCTTTCCAAATCCTGATCCGGTTCTCTATCCTCTGGTCATCTCAGGTAAATACCAAATCCTATAATTAAATATTCATGGTTGGCAAGTTACTACTTGTCCAAATTCTCTATTTCTCTTATTCCCAAATAAACTCCATAATCTGGCAGAATTTCCAATTAACTTTGAAAATTCATATTTAATTGCACAAAACTCCAATTAAGGTGATTCCAAAAGTCACGTGTTCCTTATTAAATCTATTTTCAGAGGAAAAATAGATTCAACTTCAAATATACGCACACTGTTCCCAGAATTTTCCGTTCATCTCAACTGTTCCAGAAAACGTCCAGATTTAACACTTAACTTGAAAAATCCATATCTGGAGTTCTAGGTGTCCAAATCAGGTGTTTCAAAAATCCATGAACTCCTTGTTAAGTCTAGTTTCTAGAAAAATTGGTTTCAACATTTAATCATATGCCAATAATTCCCAGATTTCAAAAATGTAAACACTGTTCAGAAGATGTTTCAGAAAACGTCCCAGATTTCATACTTGACTTCAAAAATTCATAACTCCCTGAATATAAATCCAATTAAGGCTTGTGACCTATCAAATTAAAGCTTGATAAGTCTACTTTTATTCTGGAAATTTTCATAGGAAAACTCAAATGTTTACTATTTTAAAAGTAAATCCGAAAATCACTGTTCATTTCTGGAAACCAGCGTTTTTCAGTGTTCAACTTCTAACTTTGAAAAATCATAACTAATTCTATAGAACTCCGATTAAGGTGATTCAAAATTCTATTCGAAGTTCTGTAAGTCTAGTTTATGGGAAAAATATTCGTCAAGCCAATTAATAGCTGTATAATTCTCAGAAATTCGAAAAGTGAACGTAACTTAAATCTGAAGGCAGGATTTTCCAGTTTTTATAACCAAACTTAGAAAAATCATAACTAGAGTTCTAGACGTCGGAAAAATACGTTCTAGCACTTATTTGAAAGACTAAGAAGTGTACTTTGAACTTACCAAATTTCATGGTCAGAGTATATCATTTGACCGATCAAAATATTGCATGAACCCAACTGCCTTACGGAATTTCCAGAATAACAGTGTTGTACAAGTGGAACGATACTTCTCATATGACTTCATTCTCTCAACTCTCACTCTCTTCTGAGCTCTCTTTCTCTTATTCGGTGTCTTCACCGAAAGTGGAATGGAGAGAAAGAATGAAGCAAGTGCATGTGAATGCATTTGTCCTCATGTGTGTGATATCCATGAGTAAGAGACGATGGCTATCTTCCTTTCATTGTTTAAATAATTGACAAGAAAAGGAACATACATGCTGACGGAAGTGGAGCATAATGGAGTATGTTATGTTGTCTTCTTATAATAATAAAGAAAGTAAGTGATTGAGTGGAAAAAATAGTGCATGCCCGTGAGTTAATAAGAAGGAGCATGTGAGCAATGTACTAATGATAAAGAAACAAATTGACATATGAGTTGTCCATTACTAAACAGGTGCAGATCTCTTCTTCTTTCTATATAGCCTCCTTTATTGACTTTGGTTCCAAAATTTCTTTACTTCACGTGATTGAAGAAATAGATAGAAACTTTACAAATTCTAATAAGTAAAATCTGAAGATATGGTCCAAAATAATTTCATTTGATCTTCTTTGATTCCCAAATAAAAATACTTTTGTTTGCAACTTCATCTTTTCCTCATTAAGCTTAATACTTTGGAATTTTACCGGCTTAGAAGCTTATTCATCTCAGTCTTAATTCTAAATTCATTGTTCCAAAATTTGGGATGTTACACAAGTCATTAACCTTTTATCAAGTTAACTTGCGTTTTTCACAGGCCATCGAGTTTAACTTTTGAAATATCAAGTCATTGACTCAAGTTGGTAACTCAAGTTATTCACTTATTGACTCAAGTCAAGTGTTGATTTGCCCAAGTTATCGGGTTTAACTTGATAAATATCAAGTTAGTGACTCAAGTCACTAACTCAAGTCAAGTCACTTTTTAACTTCAAGTTAAGGTTTCTTTTTGGCCATGTGTTTTGAAAGTCATCGGGTTTAACTTGATAAATATCAAGTTAGTGACTCAAGTCACTAACTCAAGTCAAGCCATTTTTTAACTTCAAGTTAAGGTTTCTTTTGGCCATGTGTTTAGAAAACATCGGGTTTAACTTTTTGCATATCAAGTTAATGACTCAAGTCATTAACTCAAGTCACTCACTTTTTCATATCAAGTTAAGCTCTCAATTCTCCAATTTTTGAGAGCATCGACTTTTGACTCTTGCATATCAAGTTGATGACTCAAGTCATCAACTCAAGGCAACTACTTTTACACCTCAAGTTAAGAGTTCAACTTGCATCTTTTCAAAGCCATTGACTTTAACTCTTGAAATCAAGTTAATGACTCAAGTCATTAACTCAAGGCATGACTTTCAGATTTCAAGTTAAAACATTAAACTTGTGTATTTCAAAAGAGAAAGTCCTCGACTTTCACATATCAAGTAAATACCTCAAGTCATTACCTCAAGTCGTCAACTTCTTAACTGAAAGTTAAACTTCTCTGTTTTCAAAATCACCGTCCTCGTAAATTCAAAATCATTTGGTGTGATTTCATTACCTCATATCTTAACTCATTACTATTCCGAAATGCTTTTAACCTATTTGCTAATGAGTTTTAGATGATTATATGGAGAATTAACATCAAACTTGATGAAAGCCAAAATCTGTCAGAGGCATAAAGATGAAGTTTGTTGTATATATTCCGAAATGGCAGAGAAGATCAAATTCAACAAGGACTTGAAGAAACAAAGTTGAATACTCAACTATAATGTTTCTCAATGAATTAAAATGCTCAATTTGTTCATCAGCTTCAAATGCTATGACTTGAATATCCCAACGGTAATATTCCAACGGTAATATTTTCCAACGGTCATATACGAATACACTATTAATGCTCCAATGGACTGTAAATCATAACGGAAATATACTCAAACGGTCAACTCTCTCCAACGGACGAATGCACAAACGGTCGCAAGCTTCAATGGATGAAATATTCAAACCAAGGTTACTATTCACAACAGTCAAATAATATTTCTCCAGCGGTTTCCAACGTACATGCTTATATAAGGAGAAGGATTCAAAATGGAAGAAAAAAAGAGCTTACACTGTCAAATGCCAACATTATGAATCCAACGCTCAACTCATATACTCTCTGTTTTCACAATGGTTATATAGTTTTCAGTAGAGAGTGAGATGATTGATTATGTACTTCAGTGTTTAATATTGTATCTACTCGTGAGGAGTTCATAAACATTTACTTCATTATCAGTTGAATCTTAAGGTTGAGGAACCTTAAGAGAGGGTGTATCAATTACAACTTGTAAGGGGGAGTGGAGTCTGAGAGTGACAAGACCATCCTTCGTTTACAGAGTGTGTAATTGTATCCTTACAGTGTGTAAGGGGAAACTTGCGGGATTGTAGTGGTTCTCAAGTACCCAATTAAAGCTTGAGGGAGATAGTGGATTGAAATCTCAGGAGGAACCTGGGGACTGGATGTAGGTCATCGTGGATTGGGCCGAACCAGTATAAATCACAGTTTGCATATTCTCTTCCCTTATCTCTTATATTTCCAGTATATGTTTATTTGAATATCTAACTGTTGATTTAGAAGACACGAAAAGATTTTCAAGTTTCAAGTTTTTTTTTATCTTCACCCAATTCACTCCCCCTCTTGGGTTCAGCCGGTTCTTCATCCTCAGCATTAGGAAAACAACCCTACGGTATTATCATAACTATAACCCACACAAAGATGAATGTATATAAATGGTGACCTAAGACCCATATCTTAGTCACGGTGCATAGCTCGAGACCTAGTCTTGCTCATGACTTCATGAATCATTCAATCATATATAATCATACAAGATATAGAAGATTAAAGTTACTAGTACACAAACGTACCTTCCTTCCACATAATTAGCAATACACCCGACCTTTGAATCAGACTCCGGACTTCCCGGATATCTTATATATTATCGTCGGATTATTATATGATATTGCGATAAATATCATATTGCTTAGAATAATATCCTAAAGGTTTAATTTACCTTTCTACCCTTGGTGGATTTATTATTTCCATTTCTACCCTTACATTTTCTCAAAAACGTAATGCTGGATTTTCTGGCATGATTTTTCAGCACGTTTGGAAAATCATAATTAATTCTACAAAACTCTTTTTTGAGTGTTTCAAAATTCCTCATGACCCTTGACATGTCTATTTGCAAGGAAAAATATTTCCAGAATCTAAAACATCAAGAATCATTCCCAGTTTTTAAGTTTTCTACACTATTCAGATTTAAATCCAGTAAACGAGGCTTATCTTAAAAAATTCATATCTCTTTATCCAAAGCTTAAAATGTTTCATATTTTATATATTTAGAAATATCTAGATGCCTACTTTATTTATGCACAATTTCATGATTTTATGACTTTATTCGATACATAATATAATAGCATCAATGTTTGCTGCCAGCATAAGATTTACACCAGCATTTTTCTAAACTTTTATCATAATGATCTATTGATTCTAAAAATTATTCCCTAACATGTTTTCCACCCCATTTTACATTTTAAAAACAATGGAGACTTTCAAACATGAAAAAGGAATTCTTCGAACAATTTCCTAGATTAAACTAACACTTTACCAAAAATCACAAAGCTTAAAGCTAAAAACCTTACCTTGTGTTTTGAACTCCTTCTCCCTCTTTCAAGAATATTACCTCTCACTCACTCTCTCTCTCTCTCTCTCTTAAGACCAGAGGTGTTTGTTGTGTTGGTGTGAAGAAATGAAGACAGGTTAAGCCTCTATTTATAGGCAAATTGCCAAGGTTAAGATGGTAATTCACAAGGTCATCCAATTTTCCTTCTTTCTTCACAACCATTGATCTAATATGCACTTTTTCATATTTAATCTCATCCATTAATTTGCTGTTTGGTCGACATACTCCCCCCATTTAGCCATTTAATATGTTTTTTTTTAATTAGCAAAATACCTTATGGTTCAAGTCTCTAATTGGTTAGTTGCAATTGTTGACTTTTCAATGTGCATTTGCATGTGTTTTATCATGAAATCTTATCTAAATCCTCCTCCCACATGCTGGACATTTTTTTTTGGGGACTTTTGGGGCTGCGGAGTTCAGTCTCCGGGGAATTTTTTATGATCTAGGTCCGAATGATCAACTCTGCAATCAGTTGTTAGAATCAATAGGTCTTCAAATCGTTCATTTGAAAAAATGGAAACCCTTCTTATTGGATGACCATGATACTTCGCAAAAATCGAAATTCTTGATCAATGGAGGAACAATATCACCATTTTTGTTCAATAAGATACCAAAGTGGATGATTGACTCATTCCATACTAGAAAGAATCGCAGGAAATCTTTTGATAACACGGATTCCTATTTCTCAATGATATCCCGCGATCAAGACAATTGGCTGAATCCCGCGAAACCATTTCATAGAAGTTCATTGATATCCTCTTTTTCTAAAGCAAATCGACTCCCTAATCAAGTGCTTAATTGCCCTTTAATTACCATTGTCATTATTGGATTGGCTTATTTGTTAACCGTGGTCATTAGAGCTTTATTAGCAAACTTAATTTCGTTGTCTTTGATTTCCCTTAATCAAGTTGAAATCATAAGCCACTAACCTCAATTAGCACAAGCTAATTTGCTAATTATTAATTGCTAATTTATGTTAATTTGGCTAAATTGTCACTTAATTTAATTAAGTGCTTTTATAAACTTTCCATGTCTCTTTTAAACTTAAAATAGCCATTATTTTATGTGACTCTATGTCATATATGTTAACCAATTTAATATGATAAAATATGCCTAAAATTTCCGATAAATCGAAAATCGGGTATTACAACACCCCTAATAAAAAGTCATCAAGGCGCTTCCACTACTAGAAAATGTCAAATTTGCGACGGAATTTGCGAGGGAAAAAAATTTCATCTCAAATTTTGGTAAATTTGCGAGGGAACTAGTTTTCCCTCGCAAAATCGTGATTTTTTGCGAGGGAACAACAGTTCCCTCGCAAAAACTGGCCATTTTGCGAGGGAAAACTAGTTCCCTCACAAAATGGCCATTTTTTGCGAGGGAACTCTTTTTCCCTCGCAAAAGATAGCCATTTTGCGAGGGAAAATATGTTTCCCTCTCAAAAAAAAGGGTTTTTCGCCCCAAAAAAAAAAGATTTTTGCCAATTAAAAATTTAGGTTTAGGCGGTAAATTTTGCGAGGGAGTATTTTTTCCCTCTCAAAGTTAAGTAAGTTTGCGAGGGAATATGTTTTCCCTCGCAAATTTTCTTAAATTTGCGATGGAACTATTTTTCCCTCGCAAAAAATAACCATTTTGCGAGGGAAAATATGTTTCTCTCGCAAAAAAAAGGAGTTGATGTTCCCTCGCAAAAAAAAAAAAGATTTTTGCCAATTAAAAATTTAGATTTATGCGGTAAATTTTACGAGGGAATATTTTTTTCCCTCACAAAGTTAAGTAAGTTTGCGAGGGAATATGTTTTCCCTCGCAAATTTAGTTAAATTTGCGTTTAACTCCTCCACTCGCGTCCGCCAGCTCATGTCCACCATTTTCAGCCCTAGGTCCACGATTTTCTCCTGTTCCCTTACATTTTTCTTCTCCAACGAGAACCAAAAGCACAAGATCTTCGGCGTTGTGTTATCCTCGTTCTAACTGTATTTTTTTATCCTCCCCCTTACATTTTTCTTCTCCAACGACAACCCAAAGAGCAAGATCTTCTGTGTTGTGTTTTTACGAGCTCGAGCCCAAAGTCCCAAACCCTTCATCGGAAATATTTCGGCAGTAATGACTATACAAGCGAATTAGCAAATTTCTTTGAGCAATCGATCAATTATAGGGACCAGAGGAGTGGACTACGAAGGATCAGGGAAGGAACCGCTGTGCTTTTGAAAAGAGCGAAGCAGCAAGTGATCCAGAACGTGGGAACGAACTGAGAAGACGATTTCACACGCAGTTTGATCTCTCCTCTCAATTTCTTCATTTTGTTGGCATTTTAAAATTTTCTACCAGAAAGTTTCTATGTAACAAAAAAACCTTTATCTTCTGACTTTAAGGTTATGCCTGAGGGTTGGGATGGAATCACCAAAGATTTGGATGAAGTCCATTATGAAATCTCCCAAAAGGAAGATGAGATGCTTTATCAAGAATTTGTTCAAAGGATGAATTTCAACAAAAAGAAAGTAAGTTCCTCAGGCCATAACCTTATGTTTCTCAATGGAGAGGATGCTAATGTTAAAACATACTCTTGTGATGAAAATTTATTATTTTCCTTTTTGTTGGTCTTAAATTTCTGTAGCAGAGAGAAGCCGACATGGTCTTATGTAGTATTAGTTTTTGTGAAATGAGAGATGTAATTGGGCATATACATAGTAGAAATTAAATGAGGATAGGATTTGCTGGTAGGACTTGTATTATCTATGACTGCAGATTCCCCTCACAGTGATGAGTGTTATAATGCTAATTACTGACCAGTTGCCTGATAGGTTACTTTAATTCAAAGCTTCTAACATCATTTGAGACTAGTGATTATAATTTGTTATTTTCTCTCAAACTATCTATGGATGTCTTGTCTGCTCATGTCTTATTGTAAGACATAATAGAACACAGCAAATTCATGATTTACTTTCTTAAAGATTAGTTTCTTGTTCATTTGGACTTCCAATTCATGTGATATGTTAGTGTGTTTAGTGACTCTGGCATTGCTTAATGGGGCCACTTTGATCAGAGGAATATGTTAGGGAAATTAAATTGAAAGGCATCATCGTTGGAGGATTATTGTGAAAGGAGAGATACCTTTCAAGGACTCAATTGTGGTACTTTGACAAAACTCGAGCATGAAAGTATAGTAATTTAATATACAATATGTGGGTGTTTGCATGACATGGTACACCACATGCCTGATTATCATTTCTCTTTAGTAAATTTTATTCATTGAGAAATTGTGAGAAATGATAATTTGCCATGTTTACATTTAAATACTTTCTTATATATGTTTTGGCTGAGAGAGTTTATGAGCTTGTACTCTAAGCTTTACTAAAGGCAATGTAACCATATATGGTGGCTTTTTTGTAAATACTACATCAGGAGTTTCAAAAGGCACCACTATATGAAATGTTGCTTGTGTAATGAATACCTAGACACTACATATGGGCTAGATACATTTTCTTACTGAATGGTTTACTGAGGCCCTTGTTACTTGTGTCAGTTATCCTGTAGTGCCCTATACAAAGAGAAATGAATTAAGTGATCATGTTTTCCAGATATTGATTTCTTTTATTAGTATTTGATGTTGTTCTATGTTCTCAATCTCTATGCATCGCATTTTGATAGCTTATATCATGTGCTCAACCTCATTTGATATCCACATCATCTAGTTACAAATCTTAATTCCTAAAAATAATCTTGTTTTAGGTACGACTTTATCATTGATTGGACACTCTGCAGGAGGATGGCTTGCACTTGTCTACAAGGACGGTTCTGTCAACAACAGGCAAGTTTTGATCCAATCTTAATGTTGACATAAGTTGCTGTCTGCTTTCATGGCATTGGGTGTATTTTGTTGTATTACATAGTTGCTATTCAATGTGACAAACTAGGTTCGAACTCATAGAAACTGCTCTAAGACCATGTTGCGATTTAGGTTTAACAGAAATATGACTTGAAGCAAAACTGAAGGTATAACACTTTTTCTAGATTTTTCAACAATTATTAGTATACGATTTTTTGTTAAATACAACTTTATTTTGCGTATTAGATAGTTGCTATGCATGTTTCTTGAAACTGAAATAGCTAAATTTGGACTATTATTTACATGTTATAACTTCAAAAAAAATTTCCTTACGCACATGCAGGTTCTCATCTATGACTTGTGCTCATCGCATCCTTTACAAATTAAGGATCACATGTAAGAAAACATGCTTCTGTTTGAGACTTTTATTGATTAAAATAATTTTTTCTATTAATGTTGCTTGAAAAATGTCTTGTGCAGGTATGAAAGTGCCATATTGGATATTAAGTGGCATCATACTCTTAATTATGAACGACCGAAGTTAATTACCAGTTATAAGCATGTTGTTAGAATATGGGATCCTGAATCGGTAAACTAGTCCTTCTGGTTCTCTTGTATTTTCTGATCAACAAATCTATGTTACATAAGGAATTATCAGTATGCCTACTTCATTGATAAGGAATATTGAACGACATTACTTTTATAGTTTTATCTTTCCAAAAGCTCTATGCATAACATGATTTTGGAAATTCTTAGCCTTTTTATGATATATACAAGCCTTTTATTTTCTAATTTTAATTTTTTTTGTGATTATTTTATTATTTTTGATTTTTTATATTTTTTAAAAAATAAATTAAAATTTTGCGAGGGAAAATTTTTCCCTCGCAAAACTCTGAACTTTGCGAGGGAAAAATTTCCCTCGCAAATTTCCTTATTTTGCGAGGGAAACTATTTCCCTCGCAAAATAATGAAATGTGTGAGGAAAATTGCAACGGAAAATTTTCCTTTGCAAAATTCAAATTTGTGAGGGAAAATGACATTTTTGTGACAGTTTTTTTTTTTTTTTTGCGAGGGCCATTTTTGCGACGGAACGTTTTCCGCCGCAAACCAATTTTGCGACGGAAAACAACTTTTTTGCGAGGGAATTTTTCCGCCGCAAAAAACTGTTTTTGTTGTAGTGTTCATTTGAAAGTCAATGTGCAACTAACGGTGATTTAAGGTGCCACAATTGGTAAGTCAGGGCATGATAAGTCATAGTGCCACTAATGATAAGTTGGACACCTCAATTGACAAGTCAATGTATCACCAATAACAAGTTAGGTTAAACTCAATGTATTTCAACTTTTTAATCAGCAGTCTGACCTACCTTGTGGCCTTAGCTCCCATCTGGAATGGTAAATTTGTATCTTATTTCCCAATGGAAAAGGAAAGCAATTCTGTTCACTAGAACAATAAGAGTAGAGAAAAGCTCCATGAATGGATAAATTGGCTTGGCTTTTTTTTTTTTTTAACAACTATTTTATGATATTATTGATATGCATAATTTTCATGTACATTAGTTATTCATATTTTACATATGCATTTACAAAGTCAACTTCTTATATTAATTAAGGGGCAATTTTGTCTATTGACTTATTCATAAACAAGTTTTTATTTGAGATCTATTGAAATATTTTTTTCGTTTTATTTTAATGCATCATTTGTCTTCCCATGTAAATATGTAATTGTGCGGCCGTCCAGTTTTGACCATAAATAAATATAAATTGGTCGTTGAATTTGTAGTCTTCTTCAAACTAATTAATAAATTAATACAGTAAAAAAATAATAATGTCCTTTTAGCATTTGGCCGGTTGCCGTGAGCGGCAGCATAAAGCTGTGTTAAATCTAACGCCTTTAAGCCTTAAACTTGCCAACCAAGAAAAAAAGAAACCAAAGTAGCTATATTGGCCGGAGTCCATCGTCGTCCATCGTTGTTTGTGGACTGAAAGCATAATTATCTGAACTAAATAAATTAAAACGTTCTTGAAAATATCATTCTAGTTGCGCCCCGAGCACACGCATGACGCTATGTACCACTCAAAAGAAATTTATTGAATCCCTCCAATTACTCCCCGGGGCCTGTTTGGCATGAGGCAACTCAAAGGGTAAGGAAAATTTTAATAAGTTCAGTTTAAAAGAAATGGATAGGTGGGGTTAACAATTTTAATAAAGAAAATATGTAAGATAAAAGAGTAAGTAAATTTAATTAAAACCTTTTAACCTTTCTTAAAATATTTATATCGAACTTATAAAAAAATTCCCTCTCAATCCCTATGTTCCCCTTGTATCAAACTGAAACTTATACCTCCAAGAACTTTCATATTTAGTCCAACTAAAATCAATGTGCCATTAGGAAGAGTCCAACTACTCGAATTCTTAAGTTGGATCAGAGATTCACACTCACTACGCTAAGTTTGTGCGAGAAACTAAAAGGACGACAACATAAAGCTCTCACAAGCACAACATAAATATAGAATCAAAAGCATAGTTCTTAAATGACTGTTTAAAGGATAATATATATAGGTCAACTTCCACATCACCCACAACATAATCGTGTCCTGTATATCACAATAGAGTTAGAATTATAGCGAATAAAATGGCCCTGTAATTGAGTCGC
This sequence comes from Acacia crassicarpa, assembly GCA_034222035.1. Classification (NCBI taxonomy): domain Eukaryota; kingdom Viridiplantae; phylum Streptophyta; class Magnoliopsida; order Fabales; family Fabaceae; genus Acacia; species Acacia crassicarpa. The sequence continues at coordinate 4,851,210 of JAWXYG010000015.1, read as the reverse complement.
ATGCCATAAACAACTTTTCAACTATACTTTATATTCGACTGAATAATTGAGATTAAGAGATAATAAAGTTATCATTATTAAGAATCAAGAGAGAGAGATAGAGAGATGACAAAGTTATTTATCCAACATGATTGATATAGCTATGACTTTTTGCAAGTTCTAGATGCTCTTTTGTCATGCAGATGCTATTTTTCCTTAACCTCCCATCATTCTTCAAACTCTAATTGCTGACACCTTGTCATCATTTATCTGTTCCCTAATTTGTTCAGTATATCTTTGAAACTCTCTCCCTATTAAATATGTTTTAGGCTCTGGCAAAAAGAAATCTGTTGTCGGCAATAGAAAACCTTTAGAAGATCTTAAAGAAAAGAATAATAAGAAATAATTGAGACTGTGAAAATAATAAAAAAAAATAAATTAAATATATGGCATTTAAATTTTAACAAATCATATATAGACCCACTATAAGTAAATGGCATTTTTGAAGAGTATTCAAGACCTATTTTCTTTCTTCTTACTGAGGAGCTTGTTCCTTCTCTCCGTGGTGAATGCAAATGCAATTGTAGAAGTTTTAAATTAGGGCTTATCACTTTTCGTAACTTTTTAAGGCTAAAAGCGTATTTGCTTTGCCATTTATCCAAACATTTGTTTTTGTCACCCTTTAACTGACTATTTGGGGGCAAACTGCACCTGAGGCTTTCAAAAATCATAGCAAACATGGAATTAAGCACCCCAAAAAAAAAAAAAAAATCCTTGAGTGTTGTTTAACGATGCTACCTTAACATGAGATGTCTGAGATTTTCAAGAATAAAAATGGAAAAAACCAAAACAGAAAGAAAGAAAGTGAGGCATAGAGTATTAGTTCATTATGAATGGAAACTTTCAAAATCCAAGTTTTTTGGCCTGGCAAGCAAAGCAAATGCGCATGTGTATGTCTTTTCTTACGTAGTCAGATATCATCATTAACAAACCCAAATAAGACATGTCCCCAAATTAAAATTCAAGCATATCTTTATTTAAAACATGACCCCATTGACACTTGTCCTAAATCAGAGTCATGCATTCGAATTAAAAAGTCATGCATCTTGAAGGAGTATTAACAAGGTAATATTACCGTACAAGAACGGCAAGAAATAGACAAAATGACTTCCTTGCACGACACGTCATGATTGGGCCGTTCCTTTTTTGGTTGAGACGAATGAATATGCTCTTTGCAAAATCCGTCTGTATTGTATAACACCATTACCGTTACTAGCTCTCCTTATCTTCAGTGACGGAGCTTGGGTTAAATATTTGGGGGGCCAAATGTATATTCATTAACTAATTAAAAAAATATATTTGGAGAACCAAATATATTTTAAAAATATTTTTACATGATATTAAATTTTCTTTTAAAAAATTCTGAATAACCAACAAATACAAACCAACAGAGCTCATTACCACTTCTCATTCATTCATTACCTCTCAAATCATCACTCAAAGTTGAACCATAATCCCATTATTACTAGCCAACAAAAAACCTATAGAGCTCCAATCAGCCCCAAATGGGCCCCACTTTTTTCCCACAAAAAAAAAAAAAGTAGATTCTCTCTTTTCTCTTCTTCCTAACCTTCTCCTTCTCTCTCACATGGTTTTTAGTTCATTTATTATGATCCTTTTTACTCCACGGTTTACCTTAAAGATAAAAGATAGAATAAAGAAAACAAGTTTTTTACTGCCAAGATGCTCAACTTCTTCTGTTCTCACTCCTCGCCCACATTCCCTCTGGTAGAATAGTCAACGGAACACTCCATCCTCAATCTCCTCTATCATTTTTCTTCCTTTAAAAAAAAAAAAATTATTTAGCTTCTTCTTCTTCTTGGATCTTATCTGTGCTTTCTTCAGCTTCCCATTAAAAAAATTCCTCTATTTCACTTATGGGTATGGCTTAGCCTATAGCTATTTGCAGCTTATAGTATTTATATATAGAAACAGAGTGAGCTGAACAAGGAAACAGATCTGGTTACAATGGTTATGGGTTTTCTTTCTCAGTTCGTGTTCTTCTTCTCGTTCGTTTCTGTGTCAAGTAAGTCCTGTTTTTAAATTTTATCCTCCAAAGCGTTGATCTAGCGATTTGGGTTTGTGTATAACCCCTTTCGCTTTTATAACCCCTTTCCTGTTTTTAAAATCCACAATGCAAACCCAGAAATCCTCAAAAAATTTTAAACTCTTAGGGGGCCATGGCCCCCCTATGTCCCTAAGAAACTCCGTCAGAAATCCTCAAAAATTTTTAAACTCTTGGGGGGCCTAAGAAGCTCCGTCTGTGCTTATCTTTACTTTGGATTCAATTTTCATTTTCATAAAAAAGGAGGTGGGCAATATCCGTCTGTATTGTATAGCACCATTACCGTTACTAGCTCACCTTATCTTTACTTTGGATTCAATTTTCATTTTCATAAAAAACGGAGATGGGCCATATTGTCTCACCAAGAAGGATGAAAGTCTTCCCATTGATACTACTTTCAAGCTTCCTGCTCCAACTCCACTCTGGCCACCAGGTGATAATACCATTATCTTCATAGTTCTCTCTCCTCTCTGGTTGTTCAAATTATTATATTACTTTTTCACAAAGCAATTATGAAACTCAACTGATGCAGATCATTTATAAATAATTTGGCGCGTCCTGAACATGTCTGACACAAGTCTGGAACACTTGTTAGACCTACTTAAGCTTGATAATTCCATATTTGGAGCATCTCTCTGCAAATAATTATTTATACTTCAGAAACTAAGTAGCATATCTTAAACATGTATATCACTTATATTAGCCATGACACCGCAGCTCATTTGTCACTGATGGCACAATAGTTTAGCTCAATATGTGAGGTTCAAGTACAATTTTGAAGCATGTGTAATTTCAAATACGGTCTCATCATCATCAGTGAAGGATGATTACTATTTTTACATGCAAGAGATGGATTTGCTAGTGGAATAATCAATCTGGGAGAGCTGCAAGTGGCCCAGATTTCAACATTCATCAAAGTGTGGGCATCCTATGACAATCGTTGAACCAACAAGACTACTAGAAGGATGCTCTATGTTGGGTTGTTATAGCCAACCTAACAAGAAGCCCTTTTTTGGATGGGTTATTGTGGCCGAAGATAAATCTTCATCCAGTACCCCAGATCAAATGGAGCCACTTAATTAAAAGCTCAGTTCTGATTTGATGAGTTAAAAGAGCAGACTACAACACCAGACTTGATAAAAGTTATTCTTTTCATGGATTGTTCTCTATCTATTTCCTTACTGTAAGAACCATAACTTGCATCCCGTAAAGTTAAATCAAAGCTCCTGAGTACACAATTTCTGTAAAGTTAATCTTTAACAACATAAACATAAATATAAGGCATGTGTAAGGCTGTATGACGTAATCTTGCATCTGGTTTTGTTGCTCCACATTTGAGCATATGGTGTATTCTTCTAAATTCTGTTTTTGGTGGAATAATTTCAGCAACTTCTGCATTACACTTGCAACTTAAATTTCATAGTAAAAAGTCTTGGGTCTCAAACATCAAATACTGTATCAAGCACCTTGTCACAAGCCATATTAAAATAAAATGACACTCTGTTCAACTATGTTTTTAGGACATTAGACAGAGGTAAATAAAGTAGGTGTAATTAAAATCTCTTTTTCATTTAAGAATCAGGCTTTCCTTCAATGGTTGATAAGTCATGCAATGTCCTTGGTTTAAGAAACCTTCTACCTATCAACAATTAGAAAATGAATTGAAAAATTGACGGCATCAATTAGATTATGTTTACCAGTCAGAGGAATAAACAAAAAGAAGCTTAAAAAAAATTATTGTAGGGATTTTGTTTTAGAAAGTGGGAATAAATAAAGTCCTTACTTATGGTTTATATGCATTTTTGCCTGTAGATTTCAGGTGAGTCAAATGTAAATGTGTCCCTTGAACAAGTCCTTGAGAGGGTCACATGTCATTCTTTCAATAACATAGTGTGTTGAACAACTTATTGGCTAAAGGTTTCAAAATGTCACAAACCAAGCTTCATTGTAAATGTACCCATGAAAAATGGGGAAATACAAAATAAAAGTACACAATATGAATAGGGAATCAATTAAAAGCACAGTTATGAATTGATGAGTTAAAGGATGATAGATCAGCTTTAGTGCCATGCACAGCAAAACCATGTCCTGCATATTACATTACCAAATAGAATTAGAATCAAAATTCCAAGTAAAAATGCACCTTTAATTTAATTGAGACACATGCCTCTAACAAGAACATTAGGAATTTATATAGGAGATGAGATATATTCACAACTTTGCAACCATACTTTATTGAGATTGATCTATGATGTTATTTGATACAATTTATAGCAAATAAAATTGCAATTATTGGAACATTTATTGGCAGGAATTCAGAAACTGATGAGCGTGATCACAAAAATTTAGTGCAACAGAGGCAAATGGAGAGAAATAAAGAAGACATAACTAACATACGATTATTTGGCTCTAATAATTTTTCTATGTGCATCGATCTCTGTGATCAAAGAAGAGAAACTCATGAGAAGCATGAGGAGAAACCACCACAAACAGGAAGAATAATATTCATGAATTGTTCAGATTCAATAAGCACCACAAAAATATATATAATATAAAAGGAAGTCAAACTATAATGGTGCAGACATTGACCTGATTAATAAGTTTTAATTCCCCAATGGTATCCAGTTGAGGTCTTCTCCATGGGAAGCTCACATCCATTTGAGATCTCTATCCGAGGGGGATTTAGTTTCTCACACTCGTAAGAAGAGAATGTTTGGAGAGATGGGCAGAGCATGATGCCTTTGTAAACGAAATTTAATTGTGGCATGTAGTTTAACATCAGAGATGTCAACTTGGGAAGAGTGATAGGAGTAGGGTGAGAAAGGTGGTTGGGCACAAGGGCCATTAGGTCGCCACTAGCAGTTCTTTCCATCTGAGAATGATGCTCCCCAACTATTTCTTTCATCTTCGAACACATAAAAACAGAAATGGTGCATAGGTTTTTGAGGAGTGCTAATAACTTTGGCGTCATCAGAGTCTCCATTTTGTCGCAATACCTAATCTCGAGATGTGTGAGATGAGAAAATAGGGAGGGTTGATGCACGGATAGAAGACCATCTGGTGACACAATTTCTATCAAGTCCTTCAAAGACAAGAGGCATAGACGTCCAACAAGTTGGGAAGAGGAGCAAAAGGGGCAAATGCCAGAAAAGCAACACAAGTACTTCATATCTTTACACCAGCTAATACACATTCTTTCAATTTGGTGTGGATTATTATTGTTGTTGTGGCCATATGATAAAACATTGCATAGGCAACTACCAACTGTCCCTACTAGCTGGCAATCAATAACCAACTCCTTGATGTCTCCCGGGAGTACTGCTTTTCTATTTCTCAAAGCCATACCCTCAAAAGTTATCCTCTTCATGGAATATTCTGTATTTATTCCCTCATAATAAGAGGCAAAAATTGGATTCCGTAAAGTGAAGTGATAGCTTCTACGTACACGATGTTTGTGCAGTAAGGTCATATAGGTATTGAAGACAAATGTATCATCAAAGTTGGCGGCTATAACTTCCACATTTTCTAAGCCTGGTATGAATACTAGTGCTCTCCCATCGAGCTCAAGACACTCCAAATTGATCAAGTTGGATATGAATAATGTTGGTATTATCAAATTAGGTGTATGGAGTAGATTCAAGCATCTAAGATTGATCAATGATTCCAAGCCCTTTGGTGCTTCAGTGATGGCAGTCAAAGATAGATCCAATAATATCAGCCGTGTCAAATTTCTTAATGGAGGAATGTAACGCAATTCTTTGCATCCTGAAAGTTGTAAAACATTGAGACATTTCAAGCTTGACACGGATTCAGGCAAACGCTTGATACCAGTTCTAGACAAATCAAGTGTTTTAAGAGTAGGCATGTTCTTGAAAGAATCTTCTGAGAGGTAGTTGAGATTTTCATTACCATCTAAAAGCAATGTGGACAGTTGAGAACACCGAAGACATGTGCCATATGGAATTGTTTTTATCATGTTTCCTGTCAAAAAAGCTTTTTGTAGATCATCTTTCCATTGGTCATCACTTGGTATTTTTGTCAAATTCTTATAAGCATTTGCCATAATTTTACCTGTGTCTTCTGCAATACCAATAGCCATGGCTCTAAGAAATTTGTTCATCCTCAATTGCCACCCGTATTTTTTCAACATACTATGATTCTTTAATCTATCCCACATGTTGTAACCTTCATCATACTGCACCCTCAACTTCTTTGTCTCATCTATGCTTTCATAAACAAATCTTCTTATGAAATGATTAGCATCGTCACCATTCAAACATCCATTATTGGTATTTAAGACATAGTACAAGAAGAACCTTTGCAATTTTTTAGTTAAGAAATTATAGCTATATTTCAAAACTGGAAGCACCCATTTGTCCCTTTCATATTGCCCATTGCCCAAGTTTTTAAGACTTTCCAACATATGACTCCATTCTCTAACCCGTTTTTCCCCCTTCATGCTTTTTGCAATTCTAATAATAGCAAGGGGCAAACCCTCACATTCACGTGATATATTCTGTGCAATCTCCTTTACCTCCAAAGACAGTTCTTCATGAAACCCCATAATCTTTTGAAACAAAGCCCAACTAACTTCTTCATCTAGAGATTCCACTTTTACTGTATTCTTCTCGCAACCCATACCTTGACACACTTCCCATATACGAGTTGTCAAAATCAATTTAACTTGTTTATCTGACATAGGGAATCCAACCTCCTCTAGGAAGAAATGATCCCAAACATCATCTAAAATAAGAACACATTTTTTCATCTCTTCAAATGCTTGTAATAATTTTCCAGCAATTCTTTTGACCTCAAACTCGTCAGATATATCCAACTCAATTGATCTAGCTATCACTTTTTGCAAATGGGAGATGCTATATTTTTGTGATATAGTTACCCAAATAACTTTCATGTCACTACCAACTTCGTCTAAAATAAGCTTGTTATGTATATGAGTTGCTAAGGCTGTTTTTCCTGACCCTCCGATTCCCCAAACTCCAATCGTTGACACCTTGTCATCCATTATCCATTCCCATATTTGTTCAGTATATCTTTGAAACTCCCACCCTATTAAATCTGTTGTAGGCAATAGACAACCTTTAGAAGATCCTAGCAACAAGAATAGCATAAAATAATTAAGATGGTAAGAAAAATATAATAAATTAAATATAGGGTGAAGGTGCAAATATGCTAACCAACTATTACCCCAAGAGCGTCTAGGCCAAATAACTATTGAGGGAACCAAAATTGCCAATCAACAATTAAAAAGTGAAAAAAAAAAACACCCAATAAACTATTAAAAGTGGAAAAAAAAAACACCAAATAACTATTAAAAAAAACAACTATCACGATTAAGTTAAAATATAAAGCACTGGTGTAGGATGGTGGCAGAAACACTAGAGAAAAAAGCGGTTAAGCCTTCTTGTTAGAAAAGGAAAACACCAACAGAGATGGGACCCATGGGAGCAAGCATTGCGACAGCAGTGGTTGTTGCTTGTGGCATCGAAGGGATGAAACCAAGGTGCAAGGTGCGTGTCAGTCGAACGTTGTGGACTACTAGATGAGTTCAAGAGGGTGAGTGGAACACCCAACAATAATAAAAGCTTTGCAAATGCCGATGTCGCTGACACTATGACAGTCAATGGAAGACAAAGACACCAAGACAATAACGAGGTTATAGTTCGTTGGCGAATCTACTCCAAATTGTGTTTTTTTTCACTTTTTAATTGTTGATTGGCAATTTTGGTTCCCTCAATAGTTATTTGGCCTAGACGCTCCTTGGGTAATAGTTGATTGGCAAATCTGCACCCTGACCCTTAAATATATGGCATTCAACTTTTAAGCAGTCATATTTTCCCCGTCCCTCTTTGTAAATGGCATTTTGGAAGATTTAAGAATTCAAAATGTATGTAACCACAAAATTTAGGCTGCATAAACTATGTTTTTATGCACTTTGCCCCTCATTAAATGATAAAAATGTTACTGAGAAGAGAGTGGCAAAGAGAAACATAATTAAGATGAGGTTACAATTCAATGAGTGTAAATTAAAGTTTGAACGTTATGCACATTTTTAAAAAATTCAAGAACTTCAACTAATTTTAATAAATTTCCATAAATGATTGGATGTATAGTTAATGCAGGTTCTCATACCTTTTTGTAAACCATCGTGCCTATTCACTCTGTCACCATATTTTGCTTCAATAAACGTTTCGGAAGCATCAACTCGTGATCTTTCATTGCAATCGTGCTTTTCAACTTGTGGATAGACTCGTCCTCTTGCTTTGTCGTATAGATTTTGTTTTTTTTGGTTCAGGTCATTGGTAAGCAACTTCAAAGCCAAATCCTCCCTTTCTTTTTGACTGTCAAACTACATTATAATATTATTGTCCATATCATTTATATGAATGAAAGAATCAAAGTGCCAGCGTGCTCGTGTAGGATTGTGTGTGGGCCTGTGTGAGTGCTAACCTAATTCTATGACTATATATGTTTGCAAGAGGTCATACCTGAAATGAACTATCTATCTTCACATAATTATCAGATTGTTGCATGTAGTTAATAACAAAGACGCCACAATCAAATCTACAAAAGGAAGAAAATAGGAAAAGTTCATGCATGATAAAAACTTTTTTCTAATAAAGCTTATAATTTTACATAATAATTGTTTACTTACCCATTGTCTTGGTGGAGGATGTCGTTTGCCATTTCTTTTTGATAGTTTGAAAATGCACCCTTTTTCTGCTTAAAGAGTATTTCCATGGCAAAAGCCTGACATAAAAACAAAAATTCTATATAATCAAAAGAATAATTAATAATGTTATGAATATATTACAATTATCTAACACTCACCAATTTTTTTGTTGTCTCATCACGGTCTGTTTCAGTCACAAATGTGGGAAGAGAATCCCATATTTCAACCACTTTTTTGTTTATATGGAAAATGTATAAATAAAAATGTCCATGTGTCTCTTGTCCAGTGTGAACAGGAATAAACACCTGTTATTGATGACAACGGAAATCAAATTGGAATATAGCAACAACAAAAAAGTAATCTCATTGATAAAGAAACTTTTCAATAAAGATTTGAAAAGAACCACCTTCTCAGGCGATCTTATGTGAAATAGGTAATTTTCTCTGATATTTTGCCTCTGGACAAAATCCTTGAAATTATGCTCATGTTTGAGTGCTGCCTTCTGTAATTACATCATCAATGAACCATGAAAAGTTATAGTTAATGAACTAGTTTTAGATTTTAAAAAAAACTATTAACATATATCATATAACAAAAAAGGGACTAGGAAATCACCGAAAACATCACAGGAAGATAACAATTTGAAGGTGTAGCTTTCTTTTTCTCACTCTCCATTAGTATCTCAACAAAAATATCTATTACCTAAAAACACATGAAATTAAATATTACCACAACAAACCTTGGTCCATTAATATTAAAAGAGAATATAAAAATATAATAAATAAATACTCACCCATGAATCCAACCAAATCCCTGGTTTAAGTGTGATGAATTGGTTTTGAGTCAAATGTAAACGTGGGGATCGAAAAACCAACTCTCCGGGACTGAAGAATCAGAGTGATTTAGAGAAAAACAAAAACAAAACTTGATTTAAAATACATGCATTTATACATGTATTCATGCATATGTGTTAATATTAGAAGCATGCGTACACGCAGGAGGCACGCGCGCACACACATAAAGATATAGAGCCGAAAATCTAACCTTAAGCATTCAAACACAAACCGTATCATCTGCAAGTCTTCATTGTCCCAATTGGAAACAAAAGATGACCCAACTTGAATCCTTTCCTGATACTTGGCATCACCTTGGATTTTTCCTGCTTCATTTTGGACATGCTATATAAACTTTTGGAAACAAAACATAAGTGTTTTATAGGGTTGATTTTGGGCTTATAAATTTTTTTACATTATTCAAATTTTCCTGATGGATTTTCTGGCAATATAAACTTCCAAAAGAGTACAAAAGGATTAACAAAATATAGTTTGATTATTCATTGTTTAAACTAATATGTACCCTAATCAGTCATTTTTATGTGGCACTTATTATCACCAGAATTATATTGTTAAGGGAAGATTTAAAACTCTTTACCACTTTCTGAAAATCAAAGGTTCAAATTTAATCTTCATTTAAACCTATACAGTGTAACTTTGAAATTTTAATTAATATTAAATATGGGCAATATGGGAGAGATGTACTTCGTTCAGCACTCAATATAAGAGCTAGTTGGGATTAGATTTAGTCATAAATATAATATCCCAATCCAATATGTCTGAAATTTAGAATGTATTCTCTGAAGTGTCCCTATTGATTTTCATAGGTCCCTATCGATCGATGCTCATACCGTTTTCCAAACCATCATCGTTTTCCATCTCTCTTCCAACATCTTCAAAGAGCTCTTTTGAAGGATCAAGTCGTAATCTTTTATTGCCATCTTGCTTTTCAACTTGTGCATAGTGCCGCCTTGCTTTGTCATATAAATTTTGCTTTTCTTTGTTCAAGTCATTGTTGAGCAACTTCAAAGCCAAATCCTCCCTTTCTTTTTGACTGTCAAACTACATTATATTGTTGTACATATCATTTATATGACTGAAAGAATTAAAGTGCCAGCATGCTCGTGCAGGATGTATGAGTGCTTATACATGACTCTATATATGACTACATATGTTTGCAAGAGGTCATACCTCAAATGAACCATCTCCCTTCACATAATTATCAGATTGGTGCATGTAGTTAATAACAAAGACACCACAATCATATCTACGTACAAATGGAAGAAAATAGGAAAAGGTCATGCATAATAAAAACTTTTTCTATTAAAGCTTATATAATTTTACATAATAATTATGCACTCACCCATTAGGTTGTAAGAGGATATGGTCTGCCATCTTCAAATGAAATTCTGTAAATGTTACTTTCTCGAAGAGTTTTTCCATGGCAATCAACTAGACATAGAGAAAACTATATATCACACACATACATATAGACAATTAATGCTATCACTATTGCAATTATCTAGCACCCACCAATTTTTTTGTTGTCTCTTCTATTTCAGCCTCAAATGTATTGGGAAGTGAATCCCATATTTCAATCTCTTTATTCTTCAAATCGATAATGTATAAATAAAAATGCCCATTTGGCCTTGCTCCAACGTGAATAGGAATAAAAATCTATTATTTGTGATAGCATAAATCAAATTGATATGCAGTGGGGGAAAAAAAAAAGATAATCATGTTGATAAAGAAACTTTTCTATTAAAAGTTCAAAAGCCATACCTTATCACAGGATTCCAGGTCAGACATATAATTTTCAGTAATTTTTTGGCAATGGACAAAGTTCAAGAAGTGACTCACCTTTCCTTTTAGTGCTGCATCCTATAATTATACCATGGAAGAACCATTAAAAATGATTGCCAATGAACTAGTTTTAGTTTAACAAAATATTAATGTACTTCATAAAACAGGAAAGAGAATAGGAAATCACCGAAAATGTCACAGGAAGATACCAATTCAAAGGCTTAGTGTTCTTCTTTCGCTCAATATCAGTTAGTATCTCAACAAAAACATCTATTACCTATATAAGAATTCATGAAATTAAATTAAAAATTAATATAACTAAAACATTGGTCATAAATATTAAAATAGGATATAAGAATGTGAAAAATAAATACTTACCAATGAATCCAAAGAAGTCTCTGGCTTAAGTGTGATAAATTCTTCTTGAGTCAAATGTGAAAGTGGGGAAACAATAACCTTATCTTCAGGTCTAAAGAATTAGAGTGATTTTATGAAAAAAAAAAAAAAGAATTAGATTGATTTTTTAAAAACAAAACTTAAAGAAAATGCATCTAAATCCCCCCCAAAACACACATATATTAGAAGCATATATATGTTTGGAAATTAAATATGAATCTAACCTTAAACATTCAAGCACATATTGTTTCATCATTTGCGAGTCTTGAGCCTTTTCCTGATCCTCAGCATCATCGGCTTGGGTTTGTCCTGCTTCGTTATTGACATGCTATTATCTATCAAATCGTCCAATGACAAACTTCTTGTTTTTTTTTTTCTTGCTGCCAACTTAATCAGTATATTAATTGCTAATATCACTATGCAACTAAACTAATTAATTACACGTCAATAGCAACTTGGGAAATTAAATTTAATTAATACTAAATATGGGAGAGATGTACTTCCTCCAGCTCTTAATATAACTATATAAGAGCTAGTTAGGGATTGAATTTGATCATAAATATATTTTTTTTCAAAACTTTGGTTAAAACATTTGGTACTCAAAAAGACGGATTTGGCTTTTATCCTCTTCCATTCCCATCCTCTTCTTCATCTCAACCATTGAATCGAAATCTCAATCATTCAGATTTAATCTTTTATAAAAATATTATTTTAAATATTTTATTAATATTTTATTAATAATTTAATTTTTTATTAATATTTTTATAAAAGATTGAATCTGAACCGTTGATATTTCAATCTAACGGTTGAGATGAAGAAGAGGATGGGATGAGAAGTGGATGGAAGCTAATTCCCAAAAAGATAGTAAATATCTAACACAATGGGAATTAAATTATCTCTCTCACTTGGTTCCTAATTGAGTAATTTCTCACTCCAAAATATGTGAAAAACTGTCCACTTACGTGAGTAATAAATGGATTATTAATAATCTAAGATTGTCTTTAAGTGACAACTTGAATTAAATTTGAGTTAATTAGTGGGTAAGTGTACGATTTGAAGGATATGGGATATAATTCAATGAATATGAGATTTCTGTTAGCACTTTGAAGGATATGAAAGACTTGGATATGATTTGCAGCCGAATAAACTTGTAAAAGAGTACAAAAGAATTAACAAATTATATTTGATAATTCAATATTTAAAGTAATAGTAATATATTCCAATATGTCCTTTTTAAAAAGTAGTTCCAACATTATCACCAGAACTAACGCAATATATTTAAAATCCTTTTCCAATAAAAGACAGCTAAAAGTGTTTAATTTATCTTAAAATTCATATCCTGACTCACTACACTAAACTCCAACATCATATTAATTTCTACTTCTCCTCACTTCTCTTTTTAATATGGGCATAAATGGAAAAAAAAATATGTAATACGAAATGAAGAATATTCCTTTTAGAAGACCACCTGTAATAGAGAGTTAGAGACTATAGGCAATAATTAAGATCAACCACTTATAACTTTTCTGTGTGTGTTTGAGGCTTCAGTTTTCGTCGATAAATATGATATAATTTTCTTATATGAAAGTAGCTACTTTTATCACACAAAAAAGTATATACTTTTGCTGCACATATACAAAATTATCTACCTTTCCTCAATATGATTGCAATTCGAACGAAAAAAGTAATAAAAAGGAATGAAGATTATTCAGAAGATGAATCTTGAGTCTGTCGAACTCAAAAGTAGAGAATGAATATTAATTGGGGAAAATCCCATATAAAGTTGCTTAGCATAGAGAAATTCTAATCAAGTTGTTAAACCCAACAAATTCTTAATTAAGTTATAAACTCAATTTGGGATTTTAAAATATAGGTAAATTAACTTTATTATATTCTCCTAATCTTTTCTATCATCTTTCCTCTTGAAAGAATTTAATAGCTCTTTAACTTGGTCTTTTAATAAGTGTGCATATATATTAACATTAATATATAATAAAATATGATTCATTTAAATCAAAGGAGTTCTTGTGTTTAAGAAGAATAATTTGGGTAAAAGAATAAACGCATAACACCATTATCAATTAAATATTTTGAATAAAATTTTATTTTTGAAAGAACTCAAATTAGTTTTTTGTCAATGAAAATAAATAAATCTTCATTAATCATGCAATTTTACTTATGTAATATATAGGTTATTTTTTTTACATTAATAAATATCTTTTCTTTTAAAAAATCATTAATAAAAATCTTTGATACGCAGTTTGCTATATTAAACAAGTTATTTTTCATATTGACAATTTTTTTCTATGAACAAAAAATAAAGTAAAAAATATTTTTTTTATTCTCAATGTTCAACTAGAAATAGTTTAATTAATATTGGAGTTGTTCTTTGATCTAAGTTAATCATATTTAATTTTATTATATGTTAATGTTTATATATATTACACTTATTGTAAAAATAAGTTAAAAAGTATTGAAACCCTTTTAAGATGAGAGAGAAGACTATGAGAGAACAGTAAATCATTTAACTAAAATTTTAAAATTTTAAATTGGGTCAATAACTTAATTAGGAATTTATTGAATTCACTAACCTAATTTAAAATTTCCCTAGTTCAAGCAACTTTATATAAAATTTTCCCTATTAATTGTGCACAGGCAGAAGCAGAAGTAACAAAGGAAGATGGAAATCAGTCAAATAATGAAATTGAAGAAACGAAAGAGAAAAATATCCTTCCTGCATTTGTCCCTCATTAAATAATCAAAAAGTTGTGGCTAACAGAAATTTTTTAAAGTTATCACAATTTTTACAAGTTCAAGAACTTTAATAATTTTCAAAAATTAAAGGCATTTAAAATGAGTAGGATACGTAGTTTATGCTAATGCTCGTACCTTTTTCTAAATCATCATATTTTTCTTTTGAAGTATCAACTTGTGCATAGTGCCGCCTTACTTTGTCATATAAATTTTGCTTTTCTTTGTTCAAGTCACTGTTGAGCAACTTCAAAGCCAAATCCTCCCTTTCTTTTTTACTGTCAAACTACATTATATTGTTCTCCATATCATTTATATGACTGAAAGAATTAAAGTGCCAGCATGCTCGTGTAGGATGTGTGAGTGCTTACACATGACTCTATATATGACTATATATGTTTGCAAGAGGTCATACCTGAAATGAACTATCCCTCTTCACATAATTATCAGATTGTTGCATGTAGTTAATAACAAAGACACCACAATCAAATCTACAAATGGAAGAAAATAGGAAAAGGTCATTCATGATAAAATCTTTTTCTATTAAAGCTTATATAATTTTACATAATAATTGTCCACTCACCCATTAGGTTGTAAGAGGATGTCATCTGCCATCTTCGTATGAAATTCTGTAAATGTTACTTTCTCGAAGAGTTTTTCCATGGCAGTCAACTATACATATAGAGAAAACTATTATATATATATATAGTCAACTAATGTTATCAATATTGCAATTATCTAACACTCACCAATTTTTTTGTTGTCTCTTCCATTTCAGATGTATTGGGTAGCGAATCCCATATTTCAGTCTCTTTACTCTTTAAATGGATAATGTATAAATAAAAATGCCCATTTGGTGTTGCTCCAATGTGAACAGGAATAAAAATCTATTATTTGTGAAAACACAAATCAAATTGAAAAAAAGACAATCATGTTGATAAAGAAACTTTTCTATAAAAAGTTGAAAAGGCATACCTTCTCACAGGATTCCAGGTCAGACATATAATTTTCTGTAATTTTTTGGTAATGGACAAAGTTCAAGAAGTGACCTACCTTGCCTTTAATTGCTGCATCCTGTAATTATATCATGGAAGAACCATTAAAAATGATTGCCAATGAACTAGTTTTAGATTAATAAAAGTATTAAAACAGAAAAGAGAATAGGAAATCACCGAAAATGTCACAGGAAGATACCAATTCGAAGGCATAGTTTTATTCTTCCGCTCAATATCAGTTAGTATCTCAACAAAAGTATCTATTACCTATATAATTCATGAAATTAAATTGAAAATTAATATAACAAAAATCTTGGTCATAAATATAAAATATTAAAATAGGATATAAGAATGTAAAAAATAAATACTTACCAATGAATCCAAAGAAGTCTCCGGTTTAAGGGTGATAAATACTTCTTGAGTCAAATATGAAAGTGGGGAAACAATAACCTTATCTTCAGGTCTGAAGAATTAGAGTTATTTACATATATTAAAAAAAAAAAAGAATTAGATTGATTTTTAAAAACAAAACTTAAAGAAAATCCATCCAAATTCTCCCCACACACAATATTACACATATTTGAAGTATATATAGTTGGAAATTAAATATGAATCTAACCTTAAACATTCAAACGCATATCGTTTCACCATTTGCAAGTCTTGAGTACTTTCCTGATCCGTAGCATCATCGGTTTGGATTTGTCCTGCTTCGTTTTGGACATGCTATGATCTATCAGACCGTCCAATGACAAACTTCTTGTGTTTTTTTTTTTTTTTTTTGGCCCCCAACTCAATCATATTAATTGCTAATATCGCTATGCAATTAAACTACTCCCTCTGGTCCTAATTATAAGAGCTAGTTGACTTTTTTGGAGAGATTAAGGTTGTTAATTAAATTACTTTAAATTATTTTTATTTTTATTTTTTTCTTCAAACTTATTAGTTTGACTAATAAACTAATATATAATCTAAGAATATTTAACATAGGAAATGATTAAGTAACTTATTTAGCTTCCTTAATATCTCCAAAGAAAGTCAACTAGCTCTTATAATTAGGACCGGAGGTAGTACTTAATTACCCAAGAATAGCAACGTGGGAAATTAAATTATGTCCCAAATGCTTGACTGTGATTTACCTCTTCGGCCTCTTAATTTGTTTTGTTGGCTTGTTTTTGGGCTCATAAAATTTTTTACATTATTAAAATTTTCCTGATTTTCTGGCAATATAAACTAGAAAAGGAGTACAACTGGATTGACAAAATATAGTTTGCTTATTCATTGTTTAAACTAAGTATTTAAGTAATATGTACTCCAATTAGACATTCTTATCGGGCAGTTATCATCACCAGAATTATTAAGGGAAGATTTAAAACTCTTTACCTCTGTCTTCAAATCAAATGAGTTTCTAATTTTATCTTCATTTAAACATATATTGTGTAACTTTGAGAAATTGAATTGATATTTAAATAAGGGCAATATATATGGGACAGATGTATTAAATCATAGAAAAGATAAGAAGATATATAATCCTCTTGTCCCAATATAAATCACTTAGAGGGTAATAAATATGTTTATGTATCAATTTTTTCAATGTAATTAGTCTTTAAATGTGGCTGCATATATGTTCATGGTTTAAAAAAATGTGGCTCCATGTATTTTTCTCTCTCTTCTAAAACCTTATTTATTATAAGTAAAGTAAAAACAAATTAATTTAAGATATATTTAGTAGACTAATTATCATTTCTTAATTATAAAAATTTAGTTTATTTTAAAGTGATTTATGCTATGAACTGGAGTTCTCGAGTATATATTTGCGTACCTTGAGAATGCAGGAGGTTGTGTTTACTATCATTATTAGAGTTTGCTTTGCTAGTACATGGTCGAATGCCTGTGCCTTTGAGTTTATTAACATGAGCTTTGATTCTGCTAGCACCTCCTGCAAATTCCTCTCCACAATCATTACACTTCCATCTTCGTCCTCCCTCCAAAAGCGTAACTCGTTCCCACACTTCATCCCTTCGCCTTCCTACCTTTTCCATTATTACTTTTCCTGCATGCAATGCAAGAGATCATAATTAATCTAGTGATACAGTAATACTTCCTCTAGTCTTGTTTATAATAGGGTTAAAATGCAAATTGGCCAATAAACTATTAGGTCAAGAGCACCCAACACAAAAAACAATTAAAAGGTCCATAATCACCAACAAACAATTAAAAAGTGCTAATGATCACAATTCATTTACACATACACTAACGGCGTCGGGACGTGTCAGTAGGAAAAAAGGAATGAAGGAGAAGACCATGGTTCTTAAAAACTCGTTTTATCACTACGATTTTACGTTTTTACTATTTTTTTTCATTGAAACAATTTTACTAATTTTCCAAACGCTTTTAAGTTTTTACGATTTTTTTACGATTTTACTACGTTATGATTTTACGATTTTTCATTCTTTTTCCGTTTTCAGGTAAAAACTCGTTTTTAAGAACCTTAGAGAAGACTAAGCTGGGTCAAACGTCCGTGTCTCTCCCTCCGCCTCTCTCCTTCCTCGCCTCGACTCCTAACCTTCATCCCTGTGAAGCAAGTTCTTCCATTGTAACAATTGGTGTGTCTCTTCTTCCTTCTGGATCAAGAATCTCCATACATGCCATAAAAGCAAGACACTCTATACAGCGACTCACGATGAGAAGATCTTCAGAACAAGGAAGCAGAATCTGACACCTTTGGAGTACAATCAGTGTGTCATCCCAACTCTAAAGCACCACTTGGTTCAGATAAAGATCAAATGTTTCAGACAGGTTTCCTGAACACTATTCTTCAGTCATTTCAAGAAACTCTGCAGCATATCGCAGGGACGCAACATTGAAAGGATCGATGAGTGAGGATGAGCCATAGATGAAAAGCGAAATCATCTCAAAAGTGTCTGCTCCTCCGGGGAAATCTGCCGGAAGTTCAATCTCCGATATGTCATTGTTCAACTTTTTCTTGAAATACCCGCTCTTAGAAGCAAGTGGAAATTGCAAAATCGTTCATATATGTCAAAATTTTCTAAAATGAGAATTGAACCGAAATTCGTGAGAGGATCGGAGCCATACTCTGTGAAGGTTAAAGATCTTATGATCTTTTATGATCCTTCTAACATCCGTAATTGACATCTGCTTTATGTCAATTACTTGCTTCAAATGGGTAACCCTGTTGCGGATTCATATATTGGGCCTGGACCTAACTTGGCCCAATGAGGACCCACTTGGGAAAAGGACCGGTTTAGGCAGGCAAAATGTCAATTGCCCTATGATTAAGGCGTTAATCTTGGCAATACAGGTAGTGGAGTAGGAAATGTCAGATAGTGGAGCCTGAATTTGCTGGATGTGGAGCTGCATGGGGCGGACGCGCAACCTTCACAACAAAACCCTAGGTAATCTCTATAAATAGGAGATTACCCCCAAGTATGCAGGCGATTGATATTCTCTCATCATTTGGTTACACTATGGACACACACCACCCCTCTTGGTTGAATGCCATTTTTGTGTCGCACAGAGAACGCCAGACGTTCTTGAGTGTCTTCCTCATAGACACCTGAGAACTGTCTCATTCTCGGACTCCTTACGTCCAATTTCAGAGAAAATAGAAGATCCTAAATTAACCTATAACTAATCCTTCGAGATTAGACACTCGTGTTCTTATAATCGAACATTGGCGCTGTCTATGAGGATCTGTAGATTTCGATTCCCAAACCACGAAAAGACCACCGATACCCACTTCAAATGGCCGCGAGTACTAGAAGTCGCACCCAGACAGCTCGGCAAGATGAGATGTCAGAAGAACAACCTCAGCAGCAACCACTTCAAGAACCGATAATCCAATTCGCTGATTCGGTTATCCCAGATCATGGTCACGTTATTAGGCAAACTGAGGGAGAGGCGGAAGATACTGAAACCTCTCCAGTCCTTGACAAAGCAGTCCAGCCAAAAGTCTAGCCTCAAAACTCTCTTCTAGAGTGTCCGATGGAAAATCCTGATATCCGCCGCTTGCACGAAACAGTGGATTTAATGTTTCAGCAAATGGAGGAGATGGAAACCCGTCGACAACTTCAGAGGCAAGAAGATATCCGGACGCAAGAAAACGTAAATCGACATAATGCCCTCTGGAGGCAAGAAGAAAAGCAAAGGTTGCAATAGTTGTTGAATAAGCATACCGAGAACCTGGAACATAGCATGAGCCGAGATATCATTGGCCCAAATCAAGAGTTTGTCCTTGTCCGAGATAAGGGCAAAGGTGTTGCTGGACCAGGCCAGGTCAACGAAGCAACAGCAGCTCATATTAACGCGAAGGCACCTCGAATGAACCACCAGGAAGGAGACATAGCGAAATCCCGAAGAATACAATTGTTATGTGAACGCCTTAGGCAGCTCGAAAATCCCTTGCAAAATACCGGCTAAGATACGAGTAACCCTAGTCAGGTTAGTATCACCACCACTACCCAGGCGAATGATGATAAGCAAGACCAAGATCAGAGCCAAGGGATTCAAATGACAGATTTGGCACGAGCAATAGGGGAGCAACCTTTGAAAGTCAACAAATTGGCAAGGCCGAGGTAGTGTCTTTAGCTCAGAACACGCCGGGGGCACACTCTGGGAGGGGCAACGTTGTTAAAATCCCAAGTATATTTTCAGAAGAAATCATGTCAACGACTTATCCAAAAGGTCTGGATTTAAAGGACTTGCCGAGGTATGATGGAAGTTAGAACCCACAAGATCATGTCACTAATTTCAAAATGCCGGTTATGGTGAAGGGATTTAAAGGACTTGTTGTGCCCCAGTTATTTGCAAGGACTCTTTGGGGACCTGCCCAAGTTCGGTTTAACTCCCTACCGCCAAACTCCATCCATAACATGGAAAGTTTTGAAACGATATTCCTTTTGAATTTCGCTATCAGTCGGAAGCACCCAATAACAGAGTTTCAGCACCCAATAACAGAGTTTCAGCTCGGCTAGGTCAAGCAGGCGTCTAATGAAACTCTTCAGAGATATTTAGAACGCTTTAAGGACACAGCCTTGTAGGTGCCGAGTTGAAAGGAGGACGTGCATTTGCACTGTGCCATCGCCGGGTTGGATAGTTCGTTCCGTTTTAAAAAATCCATCATGAAACGACATCCTCATACGTTGATCGACTTCACAGACAGATCTACATAGTATTTGGATTTAGAGCAAATGGACTTATTGAGTATTACGACAAGGTATGGAAGGAAGAGTCCGCCAACGAAAGATAAAGAGAAAGGAAGCAGGTCCACCAAAGGAAAAGAGGAGCACAATAGCCACAAGCGAGAGTACAATGGACGATCATCGGACAATAGATTTCGACTAGAGAAAGGAGGCCCGAGAGGACGATATGAAAGCTATACCCCACTTAATGTATCTCGGTCCCGAGTCTGGAGAGAGGTGGCCTAGATGGAGATGAAAAAAGTAGAGCGACCCCGACCTTCCTACAACCGATCTGGAGCAGACCAATCTCGTTATTGTGAATTCTATGATGGCTCAGGGCACACTACAGACGAATGTTATCACCTCCGTGATGTAATAGAAAAACTGGTGCAAAGAGGAAAAATTGTAGCAATATGTGGTGGAAGCCCTAGGGCAAAAAAATAAACGCAAAGAGCCAATTACTGAGCGAAGTCCCCATCAGGAAAGAAGGAAGGCGGGAGAGAAAAAGAAGTCAGGGAGAAATGAAGAAGAATACCCAGAGGCCAATTTTGAGTGCAGTTAAGTAATGGTTTGATGGTGTTAGTTTCCGGCTTAGTGATATTTTGTCTTTTCTCCTCAAGTTTGTAAGCACGGCAAATGCCCGATTCCAATTAATGAAACTTTATGATTTCCTCGAAATTGTAATTTCCAAATGAAGATTTTTCGAAGTCAAAACGTATTCCTCTAGGATTGACAATTCCTATTACTCAGTTAAAGAGTGTCTTGAAAGAAACAGACGTGTTTTCTTGAGGCGCAATAACACCAAAAGCATGTATGACCTGGAAAAGTGGCTAAAACGTACTCCTTTGGGATACGGTAACACCCACATTATGGTTAGCACGTGGTTCTTTGAAACACAGTGTAACTACTGAAGCCAAATGTGGCTATGATGCGTCTAAAATGAGGTAGCAAAAAGCTAATTGTCACAACGACTTTGATCAAGTTGGACTGTTTTGAGTTTGGTTATAATACTAAACCTAAACGTGTGACGAATGGCTTCTTATTCCTGATTGATTTCTGGTAAGTAACTTAGGCGGGTAAGTTTTGCCCATGAGTGATCCTAGACCCACATTGTGCACAATGAATTTCGAATTTTAGCCAAAGTCCTCGAACTTGGAAGATGGGTCCAGTTCACAAGATGCAGTGATAGTGATTCAAAGATTAATTCAGAAGAATACTTAGACTGAAAGGAGACATAAGTATACAAACTTTACGATAAAAGGGTAAAGAAACCTAGAAGCAAAATTTAAAATCAGGGATTCTGAACATCTCGAGGGTTGGGATGAACCCCCACGCTTCCTTCGATCCTCTGATTCCCTTTCAAGTGGCTTCCGATAACGATCTCAGAAGGAGGAAAGAGAGACGATTTTACCCTTTCGGACCAGGACATGGGATCCATTCCGGTTGTGTTAAAATTAGTATGGGGGTTTAGAAGGCAGATTTGGGCGAGGGCATTCTCAAACGATTCCTCAACACACTTTACTATCGCCATGTCTTTGTCTTTGATGGTGGCATTAGTAGCATCTAGTGACAGCTGGCAGCGGACCAGATGACCCTGAGTTTCTTTCTGTTGATCCAGCAAACGTTCGATAGAAGACTTATCCCTGACGTGGATATCTCGATATGATTTCAGATGATTTATCGCCTCTTCTAAATCAGACTTCGTCTTCTTCACATCCTCTTGCATCGCCATCATTGTTGCCTCAGTGACCTTCACTTGATTTAAGGTGTCTGACTTGACGGCCTTTATCAAAGCTTTGTGATTTTTTACTGATAATTTCATCTCTTGAAATTCAGCCTCCCAAGAGGCATACTAGGCATTCACGGCAATCAAAGTCTGGGCCAGTCCAGCAAATTGAAGGGAGCCCCGTTCGAGATCCTTGATTTTTCGAATCTCGGCATCCATATACTTTAAAGGCTCAAAAAAGCGTGGAGGAGGACAAATAGCATGATGTAGTTCATCAGAGATATTTTGACTACAGACCACTCCGGAGGGAACTCCCGAGTTCGGTTGTGAGGATGGAGTAGGATTTGTTAAAAGCCGAAGTGATGGTCACCGGGACGGAAGGCATCGCAAGAGTTGTAGAATCCTTTGATTTTACAGGAAAGGAGAAGGTGACCCTGGTCTTTTTGGTCGGGACAACTTGGCCATCTTCTTCGGGGTTGGGAGTAGTGGAGGCTTGCTCAACTCTCTTGTTGGACTCAGGGGTTGCGGAGCTGGTTTTGGCCAGTGCCCAGTTGAAAAAGAGCAACTCCTTGTCGGCCATGACTGCATAATAAAGAGGTGGGATTAGTCGTCATTTTTATGGTGGCATTAATACGAGATTATGGAAGATAATACCTGTTACCGAGGGCATAGCGGCAGAAGGTTTGGAAAGTCGGTCAGCTGGATTCAAGAGGTCGTGCTCTATGACGTAGTGCTCCAAGATGGTTATTGTTTTAAGCTCGGCATCAGACATCCTCTCAGCGAGAAACATGAAGTCGATAGAAGAAAGTTTGTGGTGATCGTAGGTCCAGTAAAGAGGGAATTTTTCCTCCACTTCCCTGGATTTGGCAAGTTCAAGGAACCAAGGAAGTCTCGTCACCTCGGCAATTACCTTAAAGAAGGCGAATTCAAAGTTTTGAAATGAGTGAACCAGCGGTGTAAAAAGAGGGCGATCGGGAATACTCTGGATGGAGGTCCATTTCTTTCGAGAGCGGATATTACCATCAGCATTCTCAATGGTAAGGGGAACCTCAAAGAAATAGAAAAAGACAGGGATGGTGCAAGTAAGTTTCTCGGCTTGGCAGAATGTTTCAAAGGCCACTGCAAATGCCCAACCTACGGGATGAAGCTGAGAAGGAGCAAGGTGCAAGTGATTCAGGAGGTTGATCTAAAACTCGGTAAAAGGGAAGCGAATTTCAAGCCGAGAAATGCAATCTCAGTAGAAAAAGAAGGAATGAGTGTCACGCTTTGGATTTAGGCAGCTGGATACAGATTCATTACCTGCAGGTAAACGGATGGAGTAATTCCCCTCACTATGGAGACCTGTTTTACGAAGTTCCTTGATGGTCATGGTGTTCTTTGCACCTAATACTTCTTCGGCAACCCATAAAGTTGGAATCTCTGGGGCGCAGAAAAGCCTACAAAACCTTTCTCTTTAGTTATTGACCATCTTACTGGGTACGGAGATGTACGCATTTATACCTATAAGCAGGAGTTTGAAAGTTAGGAACAGAGTATACCTGAATTGATAAAGTCGTTAGGCGGAGTATGGTATGGTGACAAGTCCGGATAGCCCAATTCAATATGGGCTGGGATAGCCGTTGTAGCATTCTTATGCCAGAATCTTGAATTGGACTCTGACCTACTTCAAGGGAAGTCAGAAAATTGAATTTCTAGGACCAGGGTAGAAATGGCGAGAAGGATAGAAAGCCCAGGCATGGATAGAAGAGGGCCTAACTGAGGATTCAGAAGGAGTGGTGCGTGAATGAAGTAGCAAGGGCACATGATCTTGAAGGCAAAATCTAGGTCCGTTTTTTTGAGGCTTGTGGAGTAAGGTAACCTTCTCTTCTTCGGCAGGGTGCGGATCGGTCCAAAACCAAATTGTTCGTTCGTCTAGAAGGGATTCTAGTGTTTCTTTACTCATTTGTGGGAAAGAACTATGGTAAGTATCAACCAAATAGGTTGCAATGCTGGAAACTCCGAAAAATTTAGAAATATCACCTAGAAAGTATGCGGTAACAAAAAATGACCCAGAGAATAAATAAAGAGCTAGGATAAAGGAAGGTCCGGAGGCGTTCGAATGATTCAGACCAAGCGCTGAGATTTCAACATTTTTCCTCAACATTTCTTATTCAAAGAGGAATTACTATTGGTCATCACCATCATTCAGTCAGTCGCATTTTAGTCAAGTGAAGCAGGAGGAGGGGGTTGCTGGAAAATTAAACACACTTAACAAAGATTGAAAAATTTGAAGTACTTACCAAGAATAGTCAGAAAGAAAGAAGTTTGAGGGAAGAAGGCGTCCAAGACAGAAAACGTGGAGAGACTGCGGGAAAAGATGAAATAATGAAGCAGTGTCAAGAACTGAGCCTGGTGAAGAAAAGAGCACGACAAGCGTTCTTTCTGTAGAAAGCAAGGAAGTGCGAGAATGGCAAGGCAAAAGAGGAGAAAGAAATGCATATAAACGTCGCGGATTTAAAAAGTCGAGGGAGGAGTACGAGGCAAATCATGGTAAAATCTCGTAAAGAGTAATTATGACGAAGGCGAAAGGATATGAGCATTAAATGCGCACGAAAATCGAAGATGGTTGGCACAGACGTGTGGCCTTTCAGTAAGAAGGGGCGGTTACACGCTACGATGCAAAGAAACAGACGGGCGGAGAGTTAAACTCGTTCGTATTCCACTGCGTTCACGTGGAGCCCCGGGATGGGGGGCAAGGTATATCAGTCGAAAAAACGCTGGCTTAGTAACTCGGTTGTCAAAAAAAATCCTCGGTTTGCATGTTTGGGGGTAGAAAGGTTTATGGCGAAAAAGAATAAAGAGGAACGAATTATGGTTAAGAAAATGGACCTCGGTATTTCGCAGGTTGGAACTGAGTCTGTAGAGTCTTGAAGATAAGGACCGTTTAGCTCGGACAGATTAACTCAAACAACTAATCCATCCCAGAAGCTTAGAAGCCTAAACTTTAGGGCTGAGGGGCACCTGTTGTGGATTCGTATATTGGGCCTAGACCTAACTTGGCCCAATGAGGACCCACTTGGAAAAAGGACCGATTTAGGCAGGCAAAATGCTAATTGCACTATGATTAAAGCGTTAATCTCGGCAGTACAAGTAGTTGAGCAGGAATGTCTGATAGTGGAGCAGACATTTGCTGGACGTGGAACTGCATGGGGCAGACGCACAACCTTCACAACAAAACCCTAGGTAATCTCTGTAAATAGGAGATTACCCCCAGGTACGCAGGCAATTCATATTCTCTCATCATTTGGTTACACTATGCACACACACCACCCCTCTTGGTTGAATGCCATTTTTGTGTCGCACAGAGATTGTCGGACGTTCTTGAGTGTCTTCCTCATAGACACCTGAGAATTGTCTCATTCTTGGACTCCTTACGTCCAATTTCAAAGAGAATAGAAGATCCTAAATTAACCTATAACTAACCCTTCGAGATTAGACACTCATATTCTCAGAATCGAACAAACCCAAAACATGTCAATGTTTAAGAAAATTGAAGGAAGAAATGATAATTACTCTGGCATGAGTAGTGTCAATTCCAGAGGAATCAAGAGTATCGTGGAAGACGCCGTTAGGGAGAGGTACGGACGTTTGACCCAGCTCAGTCTTCTCTTTCCTTTTTTCCCCTGATACGTCCTGACGCCGTTAGTGTATTTGTAAATGAATTGTGATAAATAGCACTTTTTAATTGTTTATTGGTGATTATGGTCCTTTTAATTGATTTTTACGTTGGATGCTCCTGGCCCAATAATTTATTGGCTCATTTGCATTTTAACCCTTTATAATAAAAAGGACCAAGTTCATTCAAATTTTGAGTTTTTTTTTTTCTCGAAAAATTTTGAGTTGTTATAAAAAGACTATGAGGGAGTATGCAATTAAAGGGGATAAAAATGAAAAGTGGGAGTAAATGTCTTATAAGAAGACATGCTGTAATAAAGACCAGAGGAAGTAGAGTATATTAAATGGGAGGGAGTTATTAAAATTGAAGACAATTCTAAAATACATTCACGGATTTTTTTTTTCCCGCCAGAATAAATTTACAGATTGAAACTTATAACTTTTCAGATTATGGTCTTTTAAAAAAAGAAAAAAGCATGGGGCCTGAGTTTCCGTCAGTAAATATAATCTAACTTTCTTATGCAAGCTAAGTATCCACCTTTTCGCTGCCCATATATATACTAAATCATATCCATCTACCTTACCTTAATACGCATGCTATTAGATCGAACAGAGTAATTAAGGAAAGTAGATTATTCAGAGAAGGAATCTTGTATCTGTGTAAGTAAACAGTAGAAATTAAGTAGAGAATGAATATTAATTGAAATTGAAATAACAAACGAAGATAAAAGTCAAATTGAAAAGAAGAAATCAGGGAGAGATAGAGAGAGAGAGAGGATTACGGTAGGCAACGTGAGAGAATGAACCTTGAACCACTATAACTCAAAAGTAGAGAATGAATATTAATTGTGAAAAGGCGGTAGCAGAAGTAACAAACGAAGACAAAAATCAGTTCATACAATCAAATTGAAAACAAGAAATCAGAGAGAGAAAGATTACAGAATGCTATTTCAAGTTCTGGATTGAAGCATAGCGAAAGTCTCCGGTGAGAAACAGTGTTGAGTTGATGGGACAACGCAGAAGAAAATGGATCTACAAAATGGGGAAAGAATAAGCGCATGGTGTTCACAGTTTTAGCCTCGTAGGCAATGTGAAAATAAGAAAAATCTATCATTTGAACAAAAGCCAATAAAGCAGTGTGTCCGTGATAAAGCTGGAGACATTATTGCAGACCATTGTCATGTCGCCTTTCCGTATGTGATACAGCTGGAGAAAACTCTCATTCTGTGATACGGAACATCATTTCAGACTATTATTTTCAAAATCATGTTTTTTTGAAGAAGCTGATTTCCATCGAATTTCCTCCACCAATATTTTCTCTCATCTTCTTTTCTCCTTCCTTTCTTCTCTTTCTTTTTATTTTTTCCGTCGTCCTATTTGTTTTTTTTTCCCTTTTTTCCCCCAAGAATCTCTATTCCCGTTTTCTCATTTGTTGGCATATAATATCATATTTGTATTTAAAAGGAATATGTTAAAATTTATTATTTATTTCAATCTAAAATATATAATACTCTCATCAATCCTAATTAGATGCATATTTATCAAATATTTATCAAATTTTAGAGAGATCAATGATAGTAATTAAATTACTTAATTATACTTATTTTTCTAAAATATCCTTATTTAAAATTTAAAATATTATTGAATCAATAACCTTTGCACATGTACCTCTCTCACCTCACATGACTTGTCGATTTCCCCGTGTCTCACATCGTCAATTTCTTCAAGCTTTCATACACTCGAGCATCGTAGATTTCTCAAAGCTGTCATAAAAAACAGTAGAGTTGAAGTGTTTGTAGCATTAATAAATTATAAGCATTATCTACTTTGTATGTGTTGTATGGAATTTCCTCCAATAATCTTTTCTTTATCTTCATTTCCCCCCCCCCCCCCCCTTTCTTCTCTTTCTTCTTCCTTCCAACGTCCCCTCTATTCCTCTATCCCCCCAAAATCTCTGTTTTCATTTTTTTTCTTTTGATGGCATATGATATCATATTTATATTAGGAAAAAAAAACTATATCAAAATTTATTATTTATTTCAATCTAAAATATAGTATTTTTTTGGATAGTTACTATTTATAAATGATTTTAGTCTGTACAATTTATTAATATATATATATATATATTTGAGCTATTTTTTATCATATCACATAATTGACTAATGTTATCATTTTAATTTTGTAGACAAATTTATTTAACTTTTTGTATTTATTAAGAAATTTAAAGTTAAAAATATTTAAAATAAAATCTTATCTTTATATGCAATTATTGCAATTATTATAAAGGGTTGAGGTGCAAAAATGCACATGTATTTTACCCGGAGGAGCGCCTAACACCACGTGTTTTTTTTTTTATGCAAAAATGCACATGTGATTATAGAATAGGTGCAAAAATATCATCAATGTTTAAACAGTCTAACTAACGTTATTTTTTTATGTGGGCCCCACCCTATTTTTTAAAAAAATGCCTGAGCTTTTTTAAATTTCCCTTGCTACCCCTTACCTCTTCCATACCCATCGTCTCTCTTCACCCCATTTCCTTCTCAGCGGCTGCGGCGGTGGCACCCTCGACCAGTGGAGCGGCACCCACCGAATCAGAAGCATAAATCCTCTTCTATAGAGGGTCTTCCAGCTTACAGAAAAAACAAAACAATACAAGAGACCACCAATTCATCATCTTCCTCAAAGTCACAAAAAATTCTCATTCAGTATAACATCCAAAATCAAATAATACAACATGCATATTAATAAAACAAAAATCTTATTTAAATTACAAAGGCAAAGTGGGTGAGGGAGGGAGAAGAAATTACAGGGTACTGGCGAACTGGATATCAGCTTCGAGAGCTTTAAGGGAGTCCTTGAAAGACTTGCGCATTTTTTCCCTTCTTCGATCGTTTCGTAATTCAACAAAATCCCATTCAGAACTCAAAGAAAGATGATACAGAGGTATCGATTTCGGCAGGAAATAATCGCGCAAAATAATCCCATCCTAGAAATTGCATGATCCCAAAATGTTAGCCCTCGTTTTCCGGTGGAAATAATCGCGCGAAAGAAACAAAGGAAATCGATTTCAGAGGAAATAATCCGCCAATGATTTGTATAAATTGATTTCAGTAGGAAATAATTAGCCGATGATTTGTAAAGAAACAGAGGAAATCGATTTCAGTAGGAAATAACTTGTGATGAAAACTGTTCTGTCCTAAGAACAAAGAGAGATTGGACTTGACTAGGTTGTCAATCCTAGAGCCTACGTACCCTTTGAAGGGATCAAAGTCCACGTAGTTCGCGATATATTGGAAGGCGTGAAGCCAGGGGGTGGTGTGTGTGCTCTGTGTGACAGGAAATAGATAGAGCATGGGTTAGAACGTGTGCACCTGATTAGGGTTTCCTTGTATTTATAGATGAGTCTGGTGCGAGTATCCCTAGATTAATGAGCGATATCCGGGGCTGAGATATCAGGGGCTGATATCTCGGGATCACAATTGGGGGAGATCCTCGATTAATGAGATCCTAGATCAGTGGGATTCCATATCTTTGCCCATTATAACGCTGATTCTGTCTTAGGCATGGTTGGGCCGTGGTCCAGATGTGGGCCTTTTGGGCCGGTCCGCAACAGTTGCCCCCCAGCTCGAGGTGTGTATTGCCTTCGGCCATTGTTCAGGCCGAGGCCTTCTCTTTCGGCCGGACTGGCTTGTGGGTGTCATGGTCCTTAGGTCGGTTCCAGGTCCGTGGTCGGCTCGCGGTGCCCTTGCCGGGGTAACCTGCCGAGGGTGCTGGGCCCATCATGCTAGGGAGGTAATCCAATCCGTCTCGGTCCCAAAGTGCCTCCAGCTACTTCGGCCCTACCTTTCATGCCTTTTGACATTCTTTCCGCGCTTCGAGATTCCTACCTCACGCCATCATTGCGAATTCCAGATGTCAGGCCCTGAGTGGCGGTGGTCTGCAACCGTCGCGCCCTTTCGTGCCTCGATGTTCGTGCGCATTTAATGCGTTGATGTCACGTTGTACCAATCCCGTCGTGCCTAAGGTTGGATAGACCGTTGTGCCCCTAGCGTTTTGCGGCTTGGTTTAAATAGCTTTCTTTCCTTTCTTTCAGTTTTACTTTTCCAGTTATTCCTTTTCTTCTCAGACACTTTTCTCTGGTTCTCTTCTAAGCCTCTTTCAGTCGAGACTTTGCCGTTCTTCACTTCCAGAGTTCCAGTCCCCTTTATTTTCTCCACACAGGTATTCCGCCTATTCCCTTGTGTTTTTATTCGGTACTTTCCTGCATTTTACCATTTATTTCTGAAATTGTTGCCTGCGCCATCGCTCTTCTGTGTTTCTAGGCTTTTCTGGGTTTCTCTAGTGTCATCATACCCAAAATTCGTCCCAATATCCCCTTAACATCCGCCTTTAGCGCTTTAGACTTCTAATTATGGTGAGAGACAGAAGTCTTCCTAGGCGAAGGGCGTCATTGACGTCGGAGGAGGAAATGTTCCTCCGTGCGCGTCTTCCTCCGTGCGCGTCTCCCACGGGCCACTTACTGGGTTCTTGGGGGCGAACCTCCTGCTACGGGGGTTTTGGCTCCTCTGCGTCGAGGTAGCGTAATCCATCCGGGGCGAGTTGGGGCTCGCCCGACTTCAGCTAGGGTTTCGGTTTCACTTCCTCACCATCCTTTCCGGCCACTAGCGCGCGCTCTTCCTCTTTAGTCGCCCGGTGGGGCCGAGGTGGGCTCCTCATCCGGATCTGGACCCTCGGTGCTGATGGCTCAACCCCTCAATTTCTATGAGGGCCCTTCTGTCGTTCGCCGTGCAGCCCTCCCGGAAGGGTATCTAGGCCCTTGCTGGGACTACCTCACGGAGAGCTCTGCCTTGATAGCCCGTGGTAGCGACGCCAGGGCCTCTTCCATACTTGGCTCTTGTCGGCATCGGTCTGCCCTGGATGTCCCTTCTAGCGCCCCCGTTTGTCCAAGTCCGCAATCTTTTTCGCCTGCTACTGTAACTGTGCCAGGTATTTCCGCTCTTCACTGATACTAGCTTTGTTTATTTTCGTATAGGTTTAATGGCTTCCAAATCTCGGCCTTCCAAGCGACGCTCTGAGCCCGAGGGTTCGGACTCCTCTAGTCCGCCGGAGGCCTTGTGCAGGCAATTTGACTGGGTTTCCCATGAGATGTTGATGGTCCGGTCTCTCATGTCCGAGGCTGATGTCGCCTGACTGGAGTTACCCGAGTTAGAGGGCAGTGTGTACGTTCCCGCAAGGGCGGAGGAGCCGGTTTGCTCTGTCCGCGAGGAAGGGTCTTCTAACTTCTTCTATTTCTACCGGGATGTGTATACCCGGATCAAAGTCTGTTTCCCCTTTACGGGCTTCCAGATGTCAGCCCTGACTTACTTTAGCCTTGCGCCGTCACAGCTTCATCCGAACGGCTGGGCCTACCTGGTGGCTTTCGAGAAGTTGTGTGCCTCATTTTCGATTCCCATACCTTGCACCACCAACCTCTTCTTTTACTACTTCAGCCCTTTCACCCCCGGTTCGCCTAAGGAAGGCGATAAACTCAAAGGACTGCTTTCGCTTCGGAACGGGTCGGATAGAAAACTGATAGGGGCCTTCTCGGACTCCTTCAAGCGTTTCAAAAACGCATTTTTCAAGGTGGCGGTTGAGCCTGGCCATCAGCCCTGGTTTTTGAGTGGGGCTGAGGGTCCGGGTGTGAAGTGGAGGTTCTCCCTTTATTGGGATAAGGGGCATTACACCAAGTCGCCGACGTCCTACTTGGTGGATGATGACAATCTCTTGCCCGAGACCATCCCCTCCATCTCCAGGCTATCGGCCTTTGTGAAGGCGTACGAGGTCCAGACCGCGGCCTTCTTTATTTCCGGGCCTGGCTCGCAGCCGGCGCCCCCTACTTGTAAGTCTTTGTGTTTTTGCGTCTTATCTTGGATTCCTATTCATGACTTGCTAACTCGTTTCATCCTTCTTTCTTTTCAGCTAGGACCATGGACGCCCTGCCACTATATGTTCGGTTGGCGAATGCTGTCGCTGCTTCGCCGAGTCGCCCGAAGAAGCGGGGTGCTTCTGTCGACGCCAGTGCTCCTGCTGCCGCGGCTCCCAAGAAATCAAAGGGCTCAGTCGGCCAAGGGTCTTCTTCTACTGCTGTCGCCGAATCTTCTCCGGCAGTAGGATCCCAGGCCTCTGAGGGGCAAGAGGCCGCCACCACGTCTCCAGCTTCCAAGGGGAAGGAAGTCGCAATTTCTAACAAGGAGGTCGAGGTCGCTCTCCACCCCGAGGTGTCCACTGGTTCTCCGCCGAGTCCGCCCTACTCCTACTTTCCCCTCCTCCTCCTCCGCCGACGGGTCCTTCTTCAGTTCTCCCCCGCAGCTTCTTGTGGGAAAAGGGGGTGGTTCCGGAGGTGGACGTTGTCTTTCTTCCGCCCCGGCATTTTACGGAGGGCCGGCCGTTGTCTCCCCCGGCCAAGGACCAGCTGCATTTGGCTCAAAGAGAACTGTGCCGGTCGGTGGGGTATGTCCAGGCCCTGCTCCTGGTGCGGGAGCAGTATGCTCTGGTCGAGGCCGAGTGTCTCAGGCTGAGGAAGGCCGAGGCTGAGCTGAAGGCTAAGGCCACGTCTGCCGAGGAGCTGGGTAAGGAGCTGGCCGCAGCTGTGGCGAGGGCCAGGTCTGCTGAGGAAGAGTTTGTTTCGGCTTGGGCAGAATGGGACGCTGCCAGGGTGGAGCGAGATGCCGCCAAGGCCGAGGTGGTGAAGGCCGACTAGGAGCTCCAGCTCTCCCGGGCACATGCTGAGAAGGCGGCTATGAGTGTGAGCGAGCTCAGAAGGGGATGTCGGAGGGCCTGGCTGCAATAAAGGTCCTCCAGCAGCAGTGGGCCTCTCTGGCTGTCGATAAGGAGGCGCTTGAGAAGGCCCTTTCGGCGGTGAAGGCTGCTCACCAGGAGGTTTCGGACGCCCTGCTTCAGACTGCCGAGGAGTGCTTCAAGCAGGCCTTGGCACAGATCCGGTATTTCAACCCCGGGGCCAAGCTTAACGTGGACGGGTACGATTATCGTGCCTTCGTTCAAGATGACGGGACTTTGATCCTTTATCAGCCCCCTGCCGCCGAGGGTCCTGCCGAGGTCGCCGAGGAGGATGCTGCCGAAGCCGAAGATCCTGTGGCCGAGCCTTCCAGCTAGCCTTTGTATTTTCTCTTTTTGTTTTCGGGCGTCTGTGCCCTTTGTTATTTTCTCAGTACACTTCTGGCCTTTAGGCCATTTTGTATAAACTTGCCTGAGTAATGAATGACCTACATTTGCATCATCCTTTTACTTCAGTTTTTTGCGATTCTAAGCTTGGTTAGGTAACATAGGCAATGAATGGTTTACTTTTCGTTATCATCCTTTTGCCTTGTCTTAGATGTGTGTCGGCTGCATGTGTACAGGCCGTTCAAATAACTTAGACAGTGAATGATCTACAATTCTGTCATCCTTCCGTCTATGTTTTAAATGTTCGTTGGCCGCATGAGTACGGGCCGTCGTTACTCTACCACACTTAGCACGTGGGAGGTTGGGGCAGGGTTGTCTTGTTTCAACCTTGTCAGGTATAACTAACCGCACTGCCTCGGTCCAACTTTCCAACAGCCGGACTCCAACTTTCTACTTAGTCGGATTTTGTTTTACCGACGTAAGGGCTAGAATACCATATGTCCAACCGAGGCTTTGCTTGCCTCTAGTCGAACATTTTGACCTGATCAGGGTCGGCATGGTAGCCTGCCTACTTAGTTGGGCGAGCGTTGACGCGTCAATTTCACGAAAGGCCATATATGGCGCCTTCACCGAGCTCTAACCAATGCCTGTCGGAGTACAACGACCAGTTTCCGTATATCTAAATGTTTTTAGTTTCTTCGGCCGGGTACACGACCTCAGGGCCTTTTACCGGTGCTGGGCTTAAGGGCCTCGACTTTTCAGTTTCTTGGCCGGGCATTATTGCCTCGGCCTTCGTGATTTTGACCGGGCTTCAATGCCTCGGCTTCATGCTTAAGCGGATATTTGTGCACATTCGTGAATCTCCTTAATAGGGTCCTTTATTGATGGAAAATAGCCCTAAGGGGCGTTACAAAGAAAGAACATTAGAAAATGACATAATTTGAACTTTGACTTAAATGAAAATAAAGTAAAGACAAACGAGGCTGAATCTAGCTATAGTAGATCTTCAGCTTGTTAGCGTTCCATGTTCTTTTGATCGGCTTCCGCGCCAAGGTCTCGAGGATGTATGCCCCTCCTTCGAGCTTCTCTTTGATCCGGTAGGGGCTCTCCCAGTTTGCCGCCAGCTTCCCGTCCTTGGCATTCTTGTTGCCTATGTCGGCCCATCGGAGTACGAGGTTCCCGCGGTTAAATGACCGGGGTCGGACCTTTCTATTGTACTTAACCGCTAGTAGCTGCTTGGCAGCTAATTCCCGGCAGTGCGCTGTGACTCAGATTTCGTCTATGAGGTCCAAATCGGTCTTGGCGTCGTCGCTCGACTCCTGTCCTTCTTGTCTGGCTCTGACCTTTCTCCAGGATGACTGTCTGATTTCGACCGGGATCATTGCTTTGCATCCATAGGTTAGCCTGTACGGGGTTTCCTGGGTCGAAGACTGTATGCTTGTCCGATATCCCCAGAGGACGCTGTGGAGCTGCTCGGTCTAGTTGGTGTCGGCTTGCAACATCCACCTCTTGAGCCCGTCCAGGATGATCTTGTTGGCGGCTTCAGCCTGGCCATTCGACTGTGGGTGTTCTACGGACGAGAAGTGCTGTTTAATGTCCAGGTTGGACATTAAAGCCTGGAACCTGTGGTCCATGAATTGGGTCCCATTGTCCGTGACAACCTTGGCTGGTATCCCGAAGCGGGAGACGATGTTGTACCGGAAGAACTTCATTACTCTGGCCGAGGTTATTGTGGAGAGTGGCTCTGCCTCGATCCACTTGATGAAGTAGTCTACTGCGACGATGAGCCATCTGCATTGCCCTTGTGCCGGTCGGAATGGTCCGAGGATGTCCATGCCCTATTTGTAGAAGGGCCAGGGGGTTGGCATTCCTTTCAGCTTTGAGGGC
The DNA here is from genome assembly GCA_034222035.1 of Acacia crassicarpa. Classification (NCBI taxonomy): domain Eukaryota; kingdom Viridiplantae; phylum Streptophyta; class Magnoliopsida; order Fabales; family Fabaceae; genus Acacia; species Acacia crassicarpa. Next base: position 4,816,008 of record JAWXYG010000015.1, on the reverse strand, counting down.
GGCGGCCATATGATTATGATCCTGGCATGTTTCTGGCAACTGTCGCATGTCTTGGCCTTTTCCATGGCATCATGCTTCATCATAGGCCAGTAGTAGCCAGCGCGTAATGCCTTTCTGGCGAAGGCCTTGCCCCCCATGTGGTGGTCGTTGCAGCCTTCGTGTAGTTCGGCTAGCACGTATTTTGCCTCGGTTTCGCCGAGACACCTCATCATCGAGCAATGCAGTCCCTTTCTGTAGAGCTGATTGTCCACATTGCGTAGAGAGTGGCTTCTCTGATCAGTTTTTTGGCCTCGGTCGAGTCGGTAAGGATAATTCCCCTTTCGAGGTAGTTTTCTATAGGCTTCCTCCAGTCAAGCCCTGCCGAGATGGCCATGACACAGCTCGGCTCGATCAGGTTCTGCTGGATCACGGTCCTGTGGTTGTCCGGTCCCTTGGTGCTTGCCAATTTGAAGAGGATATCGGCTCTGGCGTTCTCCTCTCTTGGGATGTAGGAGACGATTACCTCTTCGAACTCGGCCATGAGCTCTTTGACGCGGTTTAGGTACTTCGCCATAAGAGGGCCTTTTGCTTGATAGCTGCCGTCAATTTGGGCGGCGACGAGCTGCGAGTCGGTTAAAACCTTCACTTGTTGAACGCCATTGTCTTTTGCCCGGAGCAATCCGACCAGCAGAGCCTCGTACTCGGCTTGGTTATTGAAGGTCGGGAACTTTAATTGGAGAGAATGCTCGGTGGCGACCCCTTATGGGCTTTCCACGATGACTCCTGCACTACTGCCCTTAGCGTTAGACGATCCATCCACGTAGACTTTCCAAGTCCCATCGTTGGTTATCGCCGGGGTGAGCTCCCTGATGAAATCCGCTAGTGCCTGGGACTTGATCGCCTGCCGGGCCTCGAAAGTAATGTCGAACTCGGACAGCTCTATGGCCCAGTTTGTCATCCTTCCAGCTAAGTCGGGCTTATGGAGGATCTGTCGGATCGGCTGGCTGGTGCGGACCACTATCCGATGTACTTGGAAATAAGGCCAGAGTCGTCTCGCCGAGGTGAGTAGGGCAAAGGCCACCTTCTCGAGTTTCTGGTACCGAAGCTCGGGGCTCTGCAGGGCTTTGCTTATGAAGTATATCAGCATCTGTCCGGTCTTGGTCTCTTTCACTAAAGCGGCACTGACGGCTTCGTTGCCGATTGACAAGTAAAGGAATAGGGTCTCTCCTGGATCTGGCTTAATTAGCACCGGAGGGGTTGCCAGACACCGTTTGATTTCTGCAAAGGCGGTATCGCATTCGGGATTCCAGCCGCCTTGGGTTTCCTTCTTCAATAGTCTGAAGAGAGGTAGGGCTTTTTCAGCCGACTTCGGGAGAAACCTTGTCAGGGCGGCGAGTCGGCCGGTCAGCTGCTGTACTTCCTTCTTGGTTCTCGAGGGGTGCATATCCAGCACGGCCTTACATTTATCCGGGTTGGCTTCGATCCCTTGGTTGGTCAACATGAAGCCCAAGAACTTCCCGGCCGGAACTCCGAAGGCACACTTGGCCGAGTTCAACCTAATTCGATGTCTCCTTAGTTTTTCAAATGTCTGTTCTAGGTCCCGGATGTGGTCTTCTGAAAGCTTCGACTTGACAATCATGTCGTGGATGTAGACTTCTATGTTGTGCCCAATCTGGTCTTCGAAAACCCGGTTCATCATCCTTTGATAGGTGGTCCTGGCATTCTTCAGTCCGAACGGCATGACGTTGTAGCAGTAGTTTGCCTTATCCGTCATAAAGGCGGTCTTTTCTTGGTCGTCCGGATGCATTGCAATCTGATTGTATCTGGAGTAGGCGTCCATGAAGGAGAGGAGCTGATACCCGGCTGAGTTATCTACAAGCTGGTCGACATTGGGCATCGGGTAGGAGTCCTTTGGGCACGCCTTGTTGAGGTTGGTGTAGTCAACGCATACTCTCCATTTGCTGCTAGGTTTGAGTACCATGACTACATTGGAGAGCCAGGTCGTTTACTGCACCTCTCGGATGAAACTGGCCGCTAGGAGTTCCTCGACGTGGCTCTTGAGGGCCTTCTGTCTGTTGTCCGCGATGTTCCTCTTCTTTTGTGCCACTGGTCTTGACCCCGGCCATATGCCGAGTTTGTGGCAGCAGAAGTGGGGGTCGATGCCGGGTATTTCGCCCGAGGTCCAGGCGAAGACGTCTTGGTTCTGTCTGAGGAAACGAATCATATGAGCTTTTAGGTCGTCCCTCATGTCTCGGCCAATTTTGGCAGTCTTGGACGGGTCCGCCCCTAGCGCTACCTCCTCCAGTTCTCCTTCCAGCTCGGGCCTCAGATTTTCCTATTCTCGGAGGTCGAGCTCCACCATGTTGACCAACTGCCGTGGGCGCTTGTTGGTGTCGGCTTCGGCTACTTGCTCGTTGGATCTGAGCCGAGGTGGAGATGAGGGTCCTCCTTCCTTGACCCGGAGAGCTTCAAAGTAGCATTGCCTCAACTCTTTTGGGTCTCCGGATACCACAACTATCTGGTTTTTGTCATTAACCATCTTCAGCTTTTGATGCTTGGTGGACACCAGTATGTCCCAGTTGTGGATTGTTGGTCGGCCTAGGATGACGTTGTACGGGGACCGAAAATCGGCGATAATGAACCTCACTCGTTCAGACTTGAAGGCTTCTTTGGTCCCGAGGGTCAGCCTGAGGTCGATGTAACCTTTCGGAAAGGACTGCTCGCCGTTGAACTCGATCAAGGTGGTCTTGCACGGCTTGAGATCTTCTGGGTCGAGGTGCATCCTTTTGTAGACGTCCCAACTTATGATGTCGGTCGAACTTCCTGCATCCACGAAAAATCCTCTTGACGCGGCAGTTCACCAAGGTTCCGGTGATCACCAGTCCATCCAGATGGCCTGGAATGACATCTTTGAGCTCTTCGTTGGTGAAGGTCAAGGTGGGCGGCTTCAGTCTCTTGGGATCATCCTTGAACTTAGGGAGGTCTCTGACGGTTAATACCTCGCGGAGGTATTTCTTCCGCTGGCTGACGGTGTCTCCCCCTCCTCCGAATCCTCCGCTGACGACGTTGCATTGGAAATCTACATCGGGGAATTCGTCGTCCGAGGCCGTCTTCTACTTCTTCCCCGGCTTTCGGGCCTCCTGGGGCAGACTTCTAGTGCGGCCGCGATCATTGCGCTTGCCACTCGTCCTTCCCTGGGTCTTGATGACATACTGGTGTAGCTTTCCTTCTCTCACGAACTTTTCAATGGTGTCGCGGAGGTCGTAGCATTCGTCAGTGGTGTGGCTGTGGCAGTCATGGAACGTGCAGAACTTGGTACGATCGGTATTGGAGTGGCCTTTGATCGGCCTCGGCTTGTCGACCTGCCTCATCTCGGCCTGGGCTACCTCTTTCCACACCTGAGACCGAGAGACATTCAAGGGGGTGTAGTTATCATACCTGGCCTTCTGGTCGGCCCGGTCTGGCTTGGCGCGGCTCTCACGGTTCCGCCTTCTCGGTTCGGTCTTAAGCCTTCTCGGTCGTTCCTCTTCACTGGGCGAAGCGTTTCTCGTTCGTTCGGGTTCATCAGCGTTGGCCGCCTCCATCTGCTCTACTTCCAGGTACTTCTTCGCCTGGGTGTAGAACTCGGTTAAGGTATACACCGGGTTCTTGCATAGGTTCCGGGCTAGTCGTGATGAGGGATCTAGCCCATTGATGAGGCAGTGGACGTGCACCTCCTCGGGTAGCGACCGAACCTGCATCGCCACGTCCCGGAATCGATCCATGTACTTCTGTAGCGCCTCGCCTTTTTTCTGTCTCACTTTACTCAATGTGAACTCGGTCTTCGGCTGCTTTTTGCTGGTGGCGAAATGCAACTCGAACTTGCGTCCGAGGTCTTCGAAACTCCAGATTGAGTTGTCTGGGAGCGAGCTTAGCCATCTGTGCGCCGACCCGGTCAGGGTGGCCGTGCAGAGACGCTGAATAATCGAGCCCCTAATCGACCAGACCCACATGAGTTTCTCGAACATGTCAGGTGGTTGCGAGGGTCCTGAGTTCCGTCGTACTTTGGCAGGTCGGCCAAGTCGAAATGCTTCGGGTAGCAGGCCGTTGCCGCCTCCCTCGAGAACGGGGATTTCCTGGATTCCGTCAAGTACTTCATTCGGTATTCGCGGGGAGAACCTCGGCGGGATGATCTGTGGGCCCGGGGACTCCCGCCGTCTGCCTGGCGTTCTTCTCAGTCTCGGCCCTCCCTGGCAATCCGATCGGTGCGGTTAAGACCGTCACCTTGGTTTCCCGAGTTGTTGATGTTTTCAGGGGATGGTGGGTGGCCCCGCTCTGCGCTCATCCTTTTATCGGGCTCGCCGTTGCCGCGACGTGTGCTCCTCGGCTCTGGGCTGCTCGAGGAGCTGCTGTAGTCCACGAGGGCCCTTATTCCTCTTTTATGACTTCTCCAACAGTTTCCCTGCCGGCGATTGTGTTCTAGTGCGTCTTTTATCATCTGGCCAAAAGCTTCAAAATCAGCCTCTCGCCAAAGGTGATCTCGTTTCTCCTTATTTTCGAGCCTCTGGAGGAACGACTCCTGCGCCCTCCTTAGGATACGGACGTCGGCTTCGACCGCCTTGACGTCTCGTGCTGGAGCTTCTACGTTGGCTTCTAATGGTTGTTGGTTTTCTGCAGAAGGAGAGGTTGTCGTGTCTGTGACGTGCCCTTCTGGGGTGTTTTCTCGCTGCGGTTGCTCCGGCGGCTGATCGGGAGGCGGCTGGCTTGGCTGGGGGTCTCCGCCCACCGGCGGGGGATTTTTGCTGTGGCTTTTGGTGTTTGCCATCAGTGGTCACAGGGATAGAAATTTATGTATCCCCACGGACAGCGCCAATGTTCTGTCCTAAGAACACAGAGAGATTGGACTTGACTAGGTTGTCAAGCCTAGAGCCTACGTACCCTTTGAAGGGATCAAAGTCCACGTAGTTCGCGATATACTGGAAGGCGTGAAGCCAGGGGGTGGTGTGTGTGCTCTGTGTGACAGGAAATAGATAGAGCATGGGTTAGAACGTGTGCACCTGATTAGGGTTTCCTTGTATTTATAGAGGAGTCTGGTGCGAGTATCCCTGGATCAATGAGCGATATCCGAGGCTGAGATATCAGGGGCTGATATCTCGGGATCACGATTGGGAGAGATCCTCGATTAATGAGATCCTAGATCAGTGGGATTCCATATCTTTGCCCATTATAGCGCTGATTCTGTCTTAGGCATGGTTGGGCCGTAGTCCGGATGTGGGCCTTTTGGGTCGGTCCGCAACAAAAACCCTAGAACATTCGATATAAATTGCTGGTGGTGGGTGCTGCTGTCGCTGCTGGTCTAGGGTACGCCGTTGCTCGTGGTCGAGGGTGCGCCGTTGCCGTTGGTCGAGGGTGTCGCCGCTGCTGGTCGAGGTCGCTGCCGCCGCTGAGAAGGAAATGGGAGTGAAGGGAGATGATAGGGATGGAAGAACTAAGGGTAGCAAGGGAAATTTGAAAAAGCTCAGGCATTTTTTTTAAAAAAAAAATAGGGTGGGGCCCACATAAAAAATAACGTCAGTTAGACTATTTAAACGTTGATGGTATTTTTGCACCAATTTCATAATCACATGTGCATTTTTGCACAAAAAAAAAAAACACATGATGTTGGGCGCTCCTCAGGTTAAAACACATGTGCATTTTTACACCTTAACCCTATTATAAAATCTAATGTCATTTTTGATAATTTCAACATGAAAAAAAGTGATTGTGATAACAATATCAAAATCACTTTTTTCATAGGATCTATTATGCTCAAAATCTGTTATCTAAAATCTTTTTTATCACCGTTTTTTTTAAAAAGCTATTTTCCAAAACAAATTCAAACACTCTCTACTCTTGTAGTGATGGTTTATTGGAAGGTTCAAAACCTCACTCTTTATCTTTTTCGAAGGCAAAATTCCTTTACATATTTATCTCTGCAGCATAAAATGGATAAGTTATTAGTCGAAAAAAACTAAAGTATAGGTACATTTTGTATCATGTTTTAATTTTATTTTAACTTTTTAAGTTTATAAAATATATTTTTAATCTCTCAATCTTAACTAGTTTCACTTAACAAAAAATTATGACTCATCAAACTTAAACTTAAAATAGTGTCTATGCATTTTGTCGTTCACAAAATATGTTTGCATTATAATTTTTTAACATGATATTTATATAATAACTAAAGTAAATATTTAGTCATTTATGTTTATATGAATTTTTAGTTTAGTGAAAACCTTACTTTTTGAATTGTGGATCAATTGATTAATGGATTGATATCAGGAAGAAAGTGGTAACAGCATAAGGAGTTTGCAGGAAACGAAGTAAATTTCTTTAAAAATTTATTATATAATTATTATTAGTATAATAGAGGATTAAATACCAATTTTATCTTTGAAGTACGCACCCAAAAGCAATTTTATTATCCCTTAAGTTTTCGAAAGAGCAATGTTGCCCCTCCATTAGAAACCCTAACGGTCAACGAAGGGGCAACATTACTCCGTTTTGATACTTCAAGGGCAACATTGCTCTTTCGAAAACTTAAGGGATAAAATTACTACTAGACGCATACTTCAAGACCAAAATTGATAATTAACCTTATATTAAAAAGTAAAAATTACAAGCACGGAGCGTTTGGATAAGGTTTAGAAAGGAAAAAACAGTGTTTGGCTAGGAAAAAAGTTCAGTATGTTTGGGTGAGCTTCTCCCTCCCTCGTAGAACGAAGCTGTTTTTGCTTGCGTTGGGCGAGTTTGATCGTGCGTTGAGTGATAAATTCTTATCATCCTGTCCGCCCATCCTCCTCTCCTTCTTCTCTTCTTCAAATCGTCGCTGAATTTCTTTTTGGTGAAGCATTAATTTCGTCCTGTTCTTCATTTATCATCGTCGCTGAGCTTCAACGGGAATTTTATCGTCCCTGAACCGCCTGTCCATCGTCCTTTCCTTCTTCTCTTCTTCATTTATCGTCGCTCAACCGCCTCTGCTCTTTTTCAGTAATCGGCTGGTGAAGCATTTAATAGGAAATTAAAGGCGACAGCTTCATTTCGTCCTTTCCTACCGTCCCTCACCTACTCTTTTCTTCTCCATTGAGCAAAGCAGAAACAGAAGTAACAAAGGAAGTTAAAATATATTAACATAATGAAATTGAAAAAAAGAAATCAGAGAGAGAAAGATTACTGAATGCTATCTCAAGTTCTGAACTGAAGCATTGCGGACGGACGACACCCTCGCATGAGAAACAGTAGAAAACGCGTCCGGGAAAGAATGGCCCTACCGTTACAGTATTCACCACTTGGGCCAAATATGGTGAAGAGGCCGAAAAGTAAAAGCTGTCCTTAAAGCCCTCTGTCAGACCGCGGGACAACCGGACAAGCATTAATATAGGAAATTTTTTTGTAAAAATTGTATCAATTAGAGTAAGTGAGGAAATATTTACTAATGTAAGACAGGCGTCACATTAGGCGAGGCGCCAATACTCAGTGGCCTCAGATAATCTTTATTAACGCCACTAGTAGCGTGTACGGAGGCGTCAATTTTAATTTTTTTTAAAAAAATATAATTTTATAATTATATTTAAAATTATAAATAATAATTTTAATTAATACTTAAGGAAATTAAAATATTTGAAATTTATTATAAACTTTACGATACAAGAATAATTAGTAAATTAATTAGTAAATTTATTATAAACCATAAGATAGATGACTAATTATTTAATATGTTGTACATTAATAATTTAATATATAAATTGTAAAATATTATTAGTTAAATTTAATTAAAAAAAATTTGTGAAAATAATAATTAGTGAATTAAACTAATTATTTTGTGAAATATGTTGTATAATATATTTTTAGGTCATTAATTAATTACAATAAAAAATGACTAATAAAACTTTTCAATAACATAGTATATTATTAAGCCACTAATTAATTATTTTCTAACTAATTAATTAGTGAATTAATTATTTAACTAATTATTATTCTCTATATAAGCTTATCCTATGGGTATATTTGGTATGAGGGAAGGGGGGAAGGGAAGGGGAGAGAAAATTTTTTTGGAAAGATATTTATCATTTTGCCATTAATGAAGGAAATATTCTTTTTTATTGTGAGTATATTTTAGAAATATTGGAAATTATCTATGAGCAATTATATAAAGATGAGAGAAAAGTATTCTCTCTCTACTTTCCCTCCCCTCCCCTCCTCTCCTAATCCCTCAAATCAAACATCCCCTTAGGGTACTCTATAAAAAAATAATATATAACATATTTCACAAAATATTTTTATTAATTCACTAATTATTATTCTCACAAATTTCTTTAATTAGATTTAGCTAATAATATTTTACAATTTATATATCAAATTATTAATGTATAAAATATTAAAGAATTAGTCATATATCTTATGACTTATAATAAATTCACTAATTAATTAAATTAGTAATTAGTCTTTTATCCTAAAATTTATAATAGATTTTAAATATTTTAATCCTTAATTATTAATTAAAATTATTAATTATATTATTTATAGTTAAGTAAAATTATTATTTATAATTTTAAATACAATTATAAAATTATATTTAAAAAAAATTAAAATTGACGCCTGTGGTGTCAAGGTGTCAATTTTTTATTTTTTAAACACGCCACTAGTGGCGTCGTACTTCTTGACATCACTAGGGGCATTAATAAGTACAACTTGAGCAGATGCGTCGTGGACTATGATGTCCCTGGTACTACCTTACATTGGTAAATATTTTCTCACTTGCTTTAATTGAGTACAATTTTTGTAAAAAATTCCTATATGGGTGCTTTTCTCGTCATACCACTTAAGATCAATACAGTATGTACACAAGAATCATTTCAGAATCAAATTGTTAATTAGCCTATTAAATATATTTCTCAGTCCTAATTATAACACCAAGTTGACTTTTATTAGAGAAATAAAGAAATTTAATTAATTTACTTTATAGTATTTTTTTCTCATAATTAATTAGTTTGACTGATAAATTAACATTTAATCTAAGTATACACAATATATAATATAATTAAATAATTTATTTAACTTCCTTAATTTCTCCAGAAAAAAAGTTAATCCAATCTTATAATTAGGATCAGAGATAATAGTATTTTTTTTCAATTTTACTCTCATGCTGACATTATCAATCCAATCTCTCATTTTTCTCTTTCTCCAATATGAATTAATTCATTTTTTATTATCTTTTTTTTCCGAACATTTTGTATTATCTTTAATAGGGAAAAATTGTAATAGGTGGATTTATAATGAGGAGAAAATCTTTTTCTATATTTTTTATTTGAAAAAGTTTGTCTAAATTAGACTTATGAGAGTAGGTGTGTGGATAAATTCTCTGGCTTTTTTTTTTTTTTTCTATTTGTCACTTTTTAAATAACTAATTACCATTTTGCTACTGTTTTTAAATTATTTCCCAATGTACCACTCTTTAGTCGACTAAACCCTCATTTAGTCGACTAAACCCTCATTTAGTCGACTAAATCGTGAGGGCGCTGATTTTTTTTTTTAATGCCCCGCGATTTTGTCGACTAACTCAAGTGGGTTAGTCGACCAAATAGAGACAATTTTTTTTTTTTTGGGAAAAAACCTGATATTTGGTCGACCAACCCACTTAGGTTAATCAACTAAATCGCGACATGGGGCTTTTTTAAAACTCTATTTGCGTCATAATGGAAGTTTTATCACAATGCAACCCTTTCCCCCTCCAATACTCTCTCTTTTCTCAGTTTTAATGCGACCCATCAAAGTTTAATCTCATTCCACCTTGTTCAAAGTATTATTGTTGTGTAATCGTTATAGTTTCACTTTGTTCGATTTTGTTTTTTTGTTTGTAAGTAGAAACCCTCCCTTTTGCAGCTTACAAATTATTGTGTGAAGGATGAGTTCAAGTTCAAACACGCACGTTATCGTAATCTACCATAGTGGGAGGCATTTTGAAGGTCTCGATGGTGTTTAATTTGAAGGAAAAACGAAAATGATGAAAATCAAACAGGGAACTATGTACAACGAGCTCAAAGAAAGAATTCACCAAAAATTGGGGCTACATGGCAGCCAATGCATTCATTGGTTAATTGCCAAAGTGGAGACTATAGTGGGTAAGTATAGTGTATATTACATTAGTAACGATGTATGTGATAATGAAGACGTAGAGTGTGTCATAGATGCATTTGCTAATTGGAGAGCACAAAATTTTATTAAGATATATGTTGAGCTTGAATCTGGTGAATCATCGTCTATACCCATGCATACAAGATCTGCCAGTATTTTGGTCAAGAAGACAGACCTGTCGGTGTATCTGCACTTTCACAAGTCTTAAGTCAGGTAACATTGACGGATGAAGAGGAAGATGTGAATATGCACAGCGATAAAGAGGACGAATTTGAGAGTTTATTCCACTAGGTGACACCTCAGATACTGATGTGGAGGGTGATTTTGATGCTCGCACAAACCCAGTAAACCCGATGACTGCAACAATGCCACCACTTCGTGTTGACCCAGTTAGAAGTGGTAAGTTAGTAAACTTGTATTTATAGTTAGATTTGTAATATGTGTTTAGTGGTTTTGAGAAAAAAAAAATCATATTGACAAATGTAGGGCCTGAGAGTGAGCCATTTTGGAACGAAAGCCCACACTATTCCTCAATTAATTGAACGCACTGCGATGATGACATGGACACGTTGTATGGTGATGATGACAAGCAAGATGGTGGGCAGTTAGGTGATCCATTATATTTGTATCAGCAGTTTCCTTCTAGGTCAGAATTGCAACATACCGTGAAATTATATTGCATGAAATCTCATCGTACAGTCAATATTTATAAAGGCCTACAAGTAAAACACAACATAATCTTTAGAAGACAATGGGTTTGAGACAGTTTAAACAACAAACAATAATCATTTTAACAAAAAAAACACAGTTTTATCACATTCTGCCCTGTTTAGTCGACTAAACCAGTTGGCTTAGTCGACTAAAACGCGATTTAGTCGACTAACCCAATTGGTTTAGTTAACTAAATAGCGACAAGTGAGTTTTTTCAAACCCCATTTGCGTCCTAATAGAACTCTTATCATATAGCAATAATCAAAGATGCAAACAATAAAAAATACACAACAAAACCAGCCAATGAAAGCACAAAATGCAAAAACGCAATTGGGTTTCGCATAAACGCAAAAATTTAGGTGGAAATCCAAAATGGAGATGAAAATATACCAATATCGACGCAAATGCCACTAAATTGAAGTTCCCTCCACAACTCACCAACGGATTCAGCAACGATTTAGTCAAAAAAACAAAAGGGGAGAGGTTTGGGGAGCAATTTCGTCGATTAGGGTTCCTATAGCCGCGGTTGGGAGTTTTTAAGAAACCCCTCTGCCGCGATTTAGTCGACTAACCCAAGTGGGTTAGTTCACTAAATATCAGGTTTTTTCAACAAAAAAAAAAAAAAACTTGTCGCTATTTAGTCTACTAACTCACTTGAGTTAGTCGACTAAATCGCGGGGTATTAAAAAAAAACAGCTCCCCCGCGATTTAGTCAACTAAATGAGGGTTTAGTCAACTAAAGAGTGGTATATTGGGAAATAGTTTGAAAATAGTAGTAAAATGATAATTAGTTATCTAAAAAGTGGTAAATAAAGAAAAAAATAAAGCTTAAATTCTCTGCCGTGAACTTTAATTAAATTTAAAGCAATTTTTTTTAAAAAAAAATAATGGGGGTACTTTTAGTTAACTTTATTTGCTCTGGGATTCAGCACCATAAGTCCACACCTTATCGTACCTTATTATTTCTCCTTCAAACCTGGTAAGGTTCACATCCATTTATCTCACAAGCTGCTCTACTTCACTTTCCCATTATTTTTCCCTCCCTTGGAACAAAACACCCCCCCCCCCCCTCCAAAAAAAAACCTTTTTCCTTTTTTTTTTATATAGAAATTTTAGAAAAATGTTTGAGCTCACCTACAGTCAAAAGGCAAGGCGCTTGGAACCCAATCCAAAGGGCATACTGGCCGGAGAATACACATACCTCCACCTCCACCATCATTTCTACTGCTTCATAGACCCCATAATGCTTTCCCCAACGTTTTGACCAACTCTAAAATCAAACTCTCCATTTAGGTGAAAAAATCTGATCCCTTCGTCAATGAAACCCAAGTACGGGGTCTTTTCCCTCCTTTTCTTAGCATTGAAGAGAGTAAGCCAGATGGAAGCCCAATGAATCTGATGCATCATTTAATGCCTGAAATGTGCGGTCTGGTATAGTTTGATAGAGCGTGGTAAAAATGTTTTTTTTTAAAAGGATTTTATAAATCAAAAATAAGATAAAAGTCAGATTATAGATATGATTTGTGTTTGAAATAGCAATGGAATAAGTAACTTTTTTTTTCTAAATGAGCTCTTATTTAAAATAGCGTTTAAAAATCAATTAAGATAAAAAATGACTGATAATGTCATAATCTTAATAGGGAATACTACATAGATATATATATATGTGTATATATATATATATATTAGTTGTATATTTTATGATAATTGATGACAAAAATTTAAATTTAAATTTGATAAAAAAAATAAATTACTATTAAAAATGTAAAAACTATAAGTACTTAATTAAATATATTCTAATGACTAAATTAGAATGCATACAAATATATATTTAATAGTATATTACTTATTGGATTAGTTATCCCTAACATTTTTATCTGGAAGCTACAAAAAGTCACACTATAAGTTGAAAAAGATGACTTCTGAAAAAAAGTAGTTTTTCTTACAAAAGCACTCAAACACATCACCCGTTGAAACTATCTCAATAGGTCTACATTGGCTTCTTTTTTTCCCCGGTTTCTCCTCCACAATGCTGATGTTTTAGTGCTATACCAAACATGCCCTTAGCCTTGGTCAGAATCCGAAGAAGCAATTGTTTATTTCATTTTATTGTGTTCCATCTTTCTTTTTCTTTTTTTTTTTAAAAAAAAAATCAGTGGTGACAGCTGGTGGCCATAGCTCCACATAACTAGGTTCTAGAACTAGGATTTTGTGTTTGTGGATATATAATTAATAAAGAGAAATTTTCTTACACATTTTTTTTTAAAATAAAAACACTTATAAAGTACACTTCTTTGGCATTTACTTACTTTAGTCCCTTCATAATTTAACCACAATCAAGAGATCGGAGCATGATTATCAGCATGAATCTTTAGGTGGAGAGGAGGCTGTAAGCATTATTAGTTGTATCCACAAGTTTGTTAACCAAATAATTATTTCATCCTAGCTAGTTGTGCTAAAATTAAAATAAAAACAGCACCATAACATAAGTGCTCGATCATAAACATACACACAGTTTCATCCATTAAGCAACCAAGAAGATTTCCGGCGAAGGATATTAAAGTACTAAACCATCTGCCGTTCCTAATTTTCATTTTAGAAATATAGAACAGAAAAATTGAACACTTCCTACACCAATCTTCTTTTCAAGAAGTAAAATTATTCAAATAAATGCACACTCAGCCAAAGATAGAATATCATGTTGAATGGTGGACACCAATCTAAAAGTGGATCCAACTTAAGTAGGAACAAATGTTAAAAACCATGCTTGCAGCAAAGAATACTTGAAAACTAACAAAGGATGGTTTCAGATTGCTTCATAATTCATATTATAAGAAAACTTCTCAAAGACAACTTATTCAACTCAGTTCCATATCTGTGAGCCCTCATTCAGGAAACAATTGAAGAACACTAGTTTGTACATCATATAGTAAATAGCAAGTTAAAGAAATGGAAAATAAAAGTTTCTACTACTGCAAAATTTAACTCAGTTCATTTCATCCTAAGATCCATTTAAGACTGAAGACTACTAACTTCTTATTTAACATTAATATGCAGATATCAACAAATCAACAATACATGTCTCCACATTAACTTCAGATTCTTCAGCAGCAGAATTCTCATTTGGAGATCCCAAGCAAAGTTTGTGACTTGACAAAATGGAAAGAATGAATGTTGTGTCCTATATTTATATACAAACGTTACATATATATACAAAATAAGAGAGCATCAATAGTAATGGCTCATAATGACTATTAAAGAAAATTATCCCTAATCCCTACAAATCAGGGATTTCTATAAATCAAAATACAATTTGCTAAGTAATCCCTGTCAAAGTTCATGTAGGTGCATAATGGCAGCATCTATATCATTGCCACATTTTTGAAGTGCTCTCTCAAGGACCTAAAATGTAAAGTATCATGGGCTCAAATTCAAATTTGATCATAGGGTAGTGGTGGTGAATGTCAACTCTTCAACTCAGATGAGGAATAGTCAAAATTTTTTTGCTTGTCAAGTTGCCTGGACCCTGGAAAATGATTTCAAGGAAATCACCAAGGAAGCTTGGCAAGAGAAAAATTGGCTTCAGGGTCTGCATGAATTTCAAACCTCCGCTTCTATGTGGAACGAAAACAGAATTGGTAACTTTACTAAAAAGAGAAAAGAGTTGATTCATCGTCTGGAGGGGATCGATAGAGCCAGGAGGATGAATTTGCAGACTGGGTTATTCAGACTTGAAAAGAGGCTTTGGGAGGAGTATCATAAAGTTGCTACTCAAGAGGAGATCACCTGGTTCCAAAAATTGAGAAGTAAATGGTTGCAGGGGGGAGATAGAAATACAAGATATTTTCATGCTTCAACCATGATCAAAAGGAGGAAGAACAGAATTGGAGCCATTCTAAATGAGGACAGACAATGGGTGGACAATCATGAGACAGCAAAAATGATAGCCCATGAGTTCTTTCTTACTCTGTATACTCGGGATGCTTCTGTTAGAGACCCTGGGGAAATGTGTTCCAACTTTCCCTTCATAGGGGATAATGATATGTGCATGATTTCATCTAGAGTCACTAGAGTGGAGATTAAGAATGTTACTTTCGCTATGGCTGCCTTCAAGGCGCCGGGTCCAGATGGTCTAAATGCTCACTTTTTTCAAACCCAATGGGATGTTGTAGGGGATAAGATCTGTCAATTCATTGAAGAATGTTTTGACAACCCTTCCAAATTGACCAACATCAACAGGTCCACAATTGTTCTCATTCTGAAGACTGATAACCCCTCGTCGCTTCGTGAATTTTGTCCCATATCCTTGTGTAATGTAAGCTTTAAAATCATTACTAAGGTGTTGGCGAATAGACTCAGGGGAATTATGGGGCATCTCATAGGCTCTGAGCAAAGTAGTTTTATTGCCGATAGGTCCACATGTGATAACATTCTTATTGCCTAGGAAGTCATCCACTCTATGAGAATGAAGGGCAAGAAGAAGGGCTTTGTTGCAGTTAAGATTGACATGGAGAAAGCTTATGACAGACTTGATTGGGGATTCATTGAAGATACGCTTACTTGTTTGAATTTTGAAAGAACATTTATTGACCTTGTTATGGCTTGCATATCCACGGCCTCGATGTCTATCCTGTGGAATGGGGATGAAACCCCAACTTTCACCCCTACCAGAGGTGTTAGACAAGGAGATCCTCTAAGCCCGTATATATTTGTTCTGTGTATGGAGTGGCTGGGGCACCTTATTAAGGCTGAATGTCAGGCTCGGCGATGGAAACCGTTTCTTTCAAAAGAGGTGGCCCCCACATATCTCATCTTTTCTTCACGGATGACCTTATCCTCTTTGCTGAAGCAACATCTAATCAAATGACAGAGATTCGTGAGGTCATGCAAACATTTTGTGAGGTTTTGGGACACAGAATTAATTTGAATAAATCAAAGATGTTTTGTTCGGCAAATGTAAATTTCAATAGAGCGCTTGAACTTAGCCATATGCTTGGAATTGGTATCATAGCTGACTTGGGGAAGTATATGGGGGTGCTGATTATTCACAAAAGAGTCACTAAGGCCACGTATCACCCAATTGTGCAGAAAGCCCGAGCCAAACTATCTATGTGGAAAAGCAAATTCCTCACTATCGCTGGTCGCTCGGTTTTGATAAAATCTGTGTTGTCCTCTTTACTGAGTTACTATATGCAATTAACTCTCCTGCCCATTTGCACTATTAATGAAATTGATAAGTTATCAAGGAAATTCCTTTGGTCGCAGGATGTGGATACTAGGAAGATGCATCTTATTGCTTGGGATAAGGTTAACCAAGCTAAGAAAAAAGGGGGTCTTGGATTCAAAAATCTTAGACGCCAGAATAGGGCGTTCATTATGAAACTTTGTTGGAGTCTCTTGACTAAAAGACAGACGTTGTGGGTTCAATGCTTATGGGCCAAGTATAATTGCAGAAGCTTGTCGGTGCCCAAGGTTTCAAAAAAAAGATGCTCGTCTTCGGCTTGGAAAGCCATTGTTGAGGTTTGGGACAAGTTCATAGCTGGATTGGGAGAAAGGTTAATAATGGGACAGACACCAAGTTTTGGCATGATTTATGGCTCCCCCTAGAATGCCCTCTCATATCCTTTGTCCAGAATCCTGCCGCTATAAATGAAGACGAATCTGTGAGAGATCAAGTATTGATGGATGGGAGGTGGGATATTAATAGGTGGCAAGGAATTCTGCCATTCCTTGTCATTAGTATTATCTCCAGAATGCATCCGCCGAGTAATAACTCCCCTGACTGCTTCACTTGGAGACCTGCGAAGGATGGAGGATTCTCGGTTAAATCGGCTTATCAATATCTGTCGGATCGGGGAGGGGAGAATAGTAATCAATTCTGGTCTCTTATGTGGAAATGGAAAATTCCAGAAAAAGTTAAATTTTTTATGTGGCAGGTCGGCCATAAAAGACTTGCCACTAACTCTTTTAGAGCCAGGATTGGTCTTACAAACGATAATTGCTGTCCATTTCATTGTAACAGTGAAGAGAGTGTGCTTCATGTGATCAGGGATTGCGATAGGGCGAGGGACTTTTGGAGAGATATTTTAAAACTAACTATGTTTTCGAGTTTTTTGCAGGGAATTTGCAGGGTTGGCTGAACTGGAATACCAAGCGCATGCCAGGAAGGGGAAAGTTTCAGAATTCCCCCTGGTCAACAATCTTTAGCTCGGGATGTTGGATCCTTTGGACTTCTAGATGCAAATCCCTATTCCAAGGCGAACACATGCAAACCAGGGAGTTGCTTCACTTGTGTAATTATTTATTGTTGGAAAGTAGTGTTAATCATAACTTATCTCACCAAATTTTCCAACTCCACAGGAATGAGGAAAAGTCTTGGACTCCTCCTACGGGGAACGTGGTCCGCATAGACGTTGATGGGTCAGTTCGGCAACAAGGTCAAGCGGCATGTGGAGGAGTAATTAGGGATTCCCGAGGAAATTGGCTGATGGGATTGTACAAGGGCCTAGGTCTTCAATCAGTTATTGAGGCGGAACTTTATGCCATTGAGTTAGGACTAACAGTAGCTTACAGGTTGGGTCTACAGCAAATTCTACTTTATTCGGACTCCTTGGATGCGATTAATAGTCTCATGAGAGACGGTGCATATGCTGATCATCCGCTGAGGGACATCATTGGTAACATCAGAGATCTTCTTCTCCGGGACTGGGACGTGAAGCTGAACTATACCTTGAGGGACAACATTGCTTGTGCTGATTATTTGGCTAAAGAAGGGCATAATGCTCCGGTTGAGGCGGATGTGATTCTTATCCCAACCGTTCCTGCGGGATGCCGTGATATGGTGTTGAGGGACCAATTGGTCTGCTGGCCTTAATCTTGTACCTTTTGTGTTTTAGGGGTTTAGTCCTCTATGGACTAGTTCTGAGTCTATCATCTCAAGCTCCGGCTTGCCTTCCTTATGTAAAAAAATAATGAAAAAATATCATTGTAGGTAAAATAAGAGTGCCAACTATAGATCAAGGTAGTCAAAGGCAAAAGGCTTAGTGAATACGTACAAGTACTTAATAATCATTAAAACATATAAATGGAAAATAATATATAAGGTAAAAGAAATTATTATAGTCTTCTAGTACTACCTCCGGTCCTAATTATAAGAGCTAGTTGACTTTCTTTGGAGAGATTAAGGAAGCAAAATAAGTTACTTAATCATTTCATATATTATGTATCCTTAGATTATATATTAGTTTATTAGTTAAACTAGTTGGTTTGAAGAAAAAAATAAAAATAAAAATACTCTAATGTAATATAATTAGCTTCCTTAATCTCTCCAAAAAAGTCAACTAGCTCTTATAATTAGGACTATGGTAGTCAAAATCGCGCTTAAAGCGCAAAAAACGCCACTTTTATGCTTTTTTTCGAGCAAAACGTGTTACGTGGTGGAAAAAACACACCAGAGGTAAAAGTGTAAAAAGCGCCGCTTTAAATCGTAAAAGCGTAAAAACGCAATGTTTTTGCAAAAAGCGCCGAGTTTATTAAGGGACTTAAGTGAAAGTTTTAAAAGTTCTGGAGAGGGACTAAAGTGAGAATTTTCAAACTATTTTGGGGCCGAACTGAAATTTCAAAAACATTTGGGTCCTTTTCTGTAATTAATAAATAAAGATCATTTTACCCCTAATTACACTTAATTCAATACAAATGTTCCTAACTCAACTTAGTACTTAATCATACAATAATGTCCCAGAAAATGCATTAAAAATTCTAATTTAATCATGTAAAATCATATAAAAAAATATGGTTTGATCAATGACAATATTAGACATTTTGATTGATATTGCATTGATCAGTATATGTGTGTATGAAAGCAGGTACCTTATTTATATACATAAGCAGGTAAAAACTCCGTTTTATTTTACGATTTTACGTTTTACGATTTTTCATTCTCCTTTCGTTTTTACGTAAAAACTACGCTTTTACTACCATGATTAGGACCGAATGGAATATAATCGTAATGATAAATCAATTATATATATATGACTAAATAAATCCCTTTTGATCAAGCAGAAATCACGCTCCCTCTTGATAAAGCTTTTTCACAGTTCAAGCACTAAAAACGGAAAATAGATCAGTCACTTAACACTATTGTAATAAATATTTTCAAGGATTTCTCCCCATCAGGTTAAGGAAGTCAAAACCCCAAATCCCAGATATCTATATTGGGTATCTTGAATTACAAAGGTAGATCAGCAATTAAATCAACCAAACCCCAGAAGAAGAAGAAAATCATGGAAAACAAAAGCAATTTCTAAGCACCTAAGGATTGAAGTAGAAGAAACAAAAAGAGGGAAAGCGAGAAGACGGACTCACAGAACTTCCCTTTTGCTCAGCAGCAAGAGATGGCAAAGCAGAGCGCCATAGTGAGGTTGGGGTTTGAGGTTTCCAAGGATGAAGAAGCTGACGACTCGCTGATAGAGGCGGAAAGGAAGATGAGAACAAGACGGAGCTGTCGCGAGCTACGAGAGATGGAGGGAGGATGGACACTGAAATGAGACCCCCCAAAAAAAAAAAACACTCAAAATTTACTGTTGTGCAGACACGTGCCCCAGTGTGGCTCCGCCACTGCGTAGTTTTTTTTTTTTTTGGGGGGTCAAAACGTAGTTCCACCATATACATATAATCCCCATTTTTGACCTTTTTCTCTTATCGATCACTGCCGAAATTGTCTGAGAAACATATTAAAGTAACTTAGAAAAATAACCTAGGAAAAACTTTTTTAAAATTTGACTTTTTAGAGAAAAAGTTCAAACAAACCTCTATTTTTTTTTTTGGGAAAATGTTTTTTAGGAAAAACTTTCCTACGAATAATCTTAAGTTAACCTAATTAAAGTGATTGTTCCTTATCATAATTCATACACCTATAGAGTCATTTATAAATGATTTAAACTCACAACCTCATCTTCAGACTTAGATAAAGTTAAGAGTTTGGTGTCATTAGATTATAAGGTCCCACCAAAAACCTAATATGCTTTAAACACTTAAAAAAAATGAATGTACCAATTATTTGCCTTGTAACCCATGCAAAATGAGTCCTTTCGCTCAACTGACACTAGACATCTTCATAAGTTTTTCTTTAAATTACATATTACTTTCTGGTAAATTAGTTTTAAAAAAATGATGGGTAAAAGTACTTTAAAGTAACATTTTTAGTTTTTTTAATCTCTCCAAAAAATATGACAAAAGTTAGTATTATTGTAGGGATTTTTCTTTTTCTAGCAAGTAGGAATAAATAAGTTCATTATTAAAGGTTTATATGTATTTTTGCCTTTTTTCTTTTTTTTAAAAAAACAAGTAGGAATAAAACATAGGGACACATGTCATTCTTTCAATAAGATATAGCATTGAACAACTTTTTGGGTAAACGCTTCAAAATTAGCTTATATAAATGGAGAAATACAAAAGCACACAACATAAATAATGAATCAATGAAAAGCAAAGTTCTTAAATGATTATTTAAAAGATGATAGGTCAGCTTCAGTGTCACACTCACTAGAACCGTGTCCTCCTACATATTACATTACCAATAAAAAGAATTAGAATTAGAACTGCGAGTAAAATACACCTTTGGCTGTAACATAATTTTTGGTTTTCTAAGTGTGTCAATTTCCGTCATTAAAGAGACAAACTCAAGAACTATTATTTGAACCATGATGAAAAGAAATACACACAAACAGTAAGTGTATCATAATTGTTGGGAATCAATCAGAATCATAAACACACATATATACACACACATAAGTCAAGATGAGGTAAAATATATAGTGATGCAAACATTTATGGACCTGATTAATCAGTTTAGCTAATGGTATCCAGTTGATGGGTGTGGCTTCTCTCCTTTGTGCCTTTTTTTTATCGCTGTCATCCACTGCCCCGTCTATTTCCTTTTTATTTGATAAGTCTGCCCTCCCTCCTATTTGAAGGTTCCATCTATACTGTAGCAAATTAAACAATATGAGAAGACATTTTTTGTGTGATAACTAATATTTCTTTCTTTCTTTTTTGAAAAAACAACTTCCTAATACTTACTAGTTAAATATTACTTTCTATACTCATAATCCGTTATTTATGGCTAATGTGAATATATATATTTTTTTTATACAGCCAGTGGGGGGAGGGGGAGAGGGAGACAAGGCTCGAACCCTGGATAAGGGGGATGTGGCCAGCTCCTGAGGCTGGCTCTAGTGCCATCGTGCTACGAGGCGCTTGGCGGCTAATGTGAATTGTAACATCCTAATTTTAATCTTAGGATTTAAGTATAATTATGAAATTAATTATTAGAAATTTAGACTTATTTGTCCTTAATTAATTTATTTCAAGAAAATAATAAATGTAAATAAGGAATAATTTAGGCTTAAAAATTATGAATTTAGGATTTAATTTATTTTCCATAGTTGCAATTAAATGAGTAATGGCCTTGAAATTACAAATAAGATGCTTGTGAGGTATTACCGGGACAACTTTGCAATATCACGCAAAACATCTGTTCATTCATTAAACCCATATTAGCCCATATACCCAGTGTCCCTTACGAAGCATAAAAAAAAAAAAAAAGATTAGCCCATGACCTTAACTTCAACCGAATACATAAGGGAAATATATAAGCTAGGATAAAAGCCCAACACTTAACAGCCCAAGATTCTCAACCCACCCTCATCAACAGATAGCAGCAACAAGTAAATATAATACAATCTTCCAATCCATTCGAAAACTTAGCCCAACACGCAAGGGAAAGTGAGATCACAGACCCCAACGCATCGGCGGACCCACACTGATGCCTATGGGGCCAAGTGCAGACAGAAATTTTTTTAAAAGTATATATTTAGTATAGGACCTTTATATCAATTTGCTTGGTTGGAATAGTTGGTTATTATTTTCCTCAACTATCCTCAAGTCGAGGGTTCGATCCGGCCTCACCTGTCTGTTTTTTTTCCCCCATTTCAATCCTCACATCCGCCCTTTCTTCATACCCCTTGATCTCCGCAATTTCCCCAATTTCATATGCTCACTCCTCACATCCGACCCCAAATCGTCGACCCTTTCCCCAATTTCATATCCTCACTTGATCGAGCTCGCCGTTGGAGTTGATCGATCTCGTTTGGCCAAGCCTTGGAGTCGTCGATGAACAAGTCTACAATAAGATTAAGGCTCCTTTTCACCAGTCTCACTCTTCGTCTTCATCTCATGCTTCTCACTGATCATGAGTTGTATGTAATTCTCCACTTGAAAGGTGGATTCTATCTCGAATTTCATTCCAATGTTTTTTGTTGTTGCGTTCTTTTTCTTCTTCAACATTGAAAACAACACCAGAAAAGAAATAAGTAATTTAGTTTTTCGTAAAATTTTTATATGATGCTGTAGAATCCTAAGATCTGGATTGATGGTTTCCTTTGTGTTTTTAATTAAAGTTCAAACTGCCGAATAACCAGTCTGGACTTTTCTTTTCCACCGGGGTGACTTCAAATAGTGAATTGACCTTTTGTCTGCTCTTTTCCATTCTGGTGAGCCTTCGGCCACTTCGTCTTCGTGGTAATGCTCTTTTTTTGTTCGTTGGCTATTGCTTCAGGGGCCGGTCCAACTTCGTCTCCGGATATACTGGATTGATTTTCATAATTGTTCTCAAGTCATTGATGCTGATTTGCTTTTGTTTGTTCTGTTTTCATTATCATTCGTGTAATCGTGTTGTAGATGCTGAAGCCTTACATGTCATTTATAGCCCAACATTATATAACATTGTGTTGTTTCCTTTCCTATAAAAGTAGATGAGACAGTAGTTTCGGGGGTTTGTGTTCATTTTTCACAGCATAGGTTTCTCACGTTAACGCATTCCCTTTGGTTCAATGGAAGTGATTTTGATGGAAGTGGGAGTGGAGTGGAATCAATGTAAATAACCTGACATGTTGAAGCATGTTAACGTTTAATAATTTTAACTAACAATCCTATTTTGGGTTATTATTATTTTTCATAATTGTTTTGCTATATTTCAGGTCCCCTAGGCCGCTCTCTATCACTGAGTAATCTGATACTTTTGAGAAGTGTATCTCTTCGAAGATTAAGAGACACAGGAAGAAAAGAACAAAGTTGGTATTTATCACTATTTTATCTAATATAGATCACTGAGTTTGTTGCAGAATAATTTTGTGCTCTCTTTAAAGTCTTTCATTTTAATTTTTTGTACTAATATGCTGCAAACTATGTTGTTAAGGTCACCAAAATGGGTTAGCCGTGCAAAGTCATCCAAGAATTCTTCAATGTCCATCCTTTCACGAAAGAAGAGTCTTCGGAGCATGAAAAAAAAGTTTGTCTCTTCCAGTTTTAATCTTTTAGACAAACAGATGTAGGTAGTATATTTAGCTTCATTGTGGATCTTTAACAACCAAATCCTTTTATCAGGTCCTCATAATTGTCAGTAAAATTGAAGACTGCAAGAACTAATTCAAATTCAATTCATTTATCTTCACCAAACAAGAGTCACTGGAGGATCACTAAAAAGTTAGTTCTTTAGGTCCTCGTCACTTATTTGTACTACTCTGTCTGTATTATTATATTATTGTTTAAAATATCTCTCTTTTAGTGATGATAATCTGCATTTGTTTATCTGATATGTTATTCTCAAGGCACCAGCAGTTGCATAAGTTAGTCTTTGAGGAAGGTGGATTGCTTCATGGAGCTGAAGTAGCTTATTATGCGCGTGGACAGGTTATTTACATTAATTTCATATGCAAGGTCATTTTTAATGCGTTTAAAACTTTCCTTAAAAAAAAATTTTTTGGGGGCAGCACCCCCGCATCCCATTAATTGTGCACCCACAAACCCAAAATCCTGGGTCCGCCACTGGCTGTACGTAGGTATATACATAACTACATTAAAAAAAAAAAAGGGAGTTACTGTCAAGTTCTTTTTATTATTATTATTATTATTTATATATGTAGTTAACTTAGCTATTTTGTCTTTTTCAAAACTCTTTGTGCATGTGGCAACGCAAGAGTGTGAATATAATATATATATAGAGAAAGGTATGAGATACAGGGAATGAAGCTTATCTGAATGGTTTAGATATGGTATATATATTAAACACCTAAAAATATGATTTTAACGTAACACGTTTTACATAGAATCAAGCATTATATATATATATATATATATATATATATATATATATATATATAGAGGAAATGATTTGTGCAGTCACTGCACCTAAGGTTTTTTCCAGTAAATACAAAACGACGCATATTAGTTTAATGAATATTGAAAAAAAAAAACTCATTCTCTCTCGGCTTCACCTCTCTCTTGTTTGGAATGAGTTTGGAATTAAGGTTAGTCAAATCCCACGTTGCCGCCATCACCCACGTTTTGAAGAATAAGCACGAGTTTTCATTCTTCAACAGCATCTCTGATCTCTTAGTCCTCTCTCTGGATAACGAAGAGTCCGAGTTCAACACCGTCAAACCCAAATTGTCCAGATCTGGATTTGCAGGATCGCCAAAGAAGGAGCTCCCAGTGGGAGAAGCAGATCCGTGGAGGTCGATTTTCGAACAGGGGTCGGCGGAAGTCACTTTTCGAATTGAAAACGGGGAGGCAGAGAGAGAGAATGAGTTTTTTTTTTTAAATCAATGTTCATTAAACTAAACTGCGTCGTTTTGTATTCACTGGAAAAAACCTTAGGTGCAGTGACTGCACAAATCATTTCCCTATATATATATATATATATATATATATATATATATATATATATATATTCCTATCTTTCTCTCTAGGTGCAGTGACTTGTATGTATGTATATATATATATATATTCCTATCTTTCTCTCTAGGTGCAGTGACTTGTATGTATATATATATATATATATATATATATATATATATATATAGTTTTATATATGCGTGATCGCGGTGAGTGTGTTTGTATATATATATAATGGGAGTTATTTTACTAATATAATATCATGAAATCAAAAAGGGAATCTGATCCAACTTACTCTTATATAATAGGATCTAATGTAACCTACTCCTAAATTATTTCATTTATAATATTATTTACATATATATATATATATATATATATATATATATATATATATATATCATAAAAAATATATTTTTATGTTGTTAATATTTATTTTAAACTCCTAATTTATTGATGACGTATTTAATATTAGAATAGCCTTTGAGAGTCTTAAAATAATTGTAAATTAAAAAAAAAGAGTGAGTTATTAATTAATAATAAATAAAAGAGTGTTGTTATTATTTAAAAAAAGGGTATTATTAATTAGTAATAAATAGAAAGAGAATTAATAGTTAGATTTGTTTCTGTAATTTTTCAGTCCAGTCATAATTTGCCCACTTCAAGTATTCTAAATATATTATTATTAAAATTTGTATATTTTAAGTCATAGGAAATTATAAGTTATAATTGTGATAGTGTAGAGCTTTCTTCTAATCGGTGATTGTATGAGTTTTGTTCCTCCAGCTAAGATTAAGCTTGGAATTGAGGTAACCGGGGTTAATTCATTTTATATGTTTGTTTTGGAATGTAAGGTATTTTTCTAAGCTTAATTTTTATATATACTATTTGTGTGTGTTTTGAAAAATTATTTGTCTGTTTGAATATGAAATTAGTTCAGTGAAGCAGTGTATTTTCCAATCTATTTATTTAAGTGATTATTAATATTATTGAAATTGTTATTATTTTGATGGTTATAATGTTGTTGTGAGATGTTGTGTATGGAATGGTAATTTAATAAAATATTGTTGAAAATTTTAGTGTTATATTATGTCTTCTGTTGGGATAAGTTGGGTTGTGTGGAAGAGATTGAGGGTGAAATTGTGCCCATCGGCTCTCTCATTCCTGGCCCAGAATTTGAATTGAGTGTTTTGGGCGGACACCTCCCTGTTACGGTACATTGGTGGTGACATGGGAGGGGACAGTATTCTTGAAGTGACTAGCTAACCTTGGCCGGGTATACTAGCACCGATAGGCTGATCCACGTCCACGAGGAAATAAGGAGAAGCAGGATGGATGAGTGTGGATGATTAATTGTTATGGTTATTATGTTTTAATGGTTTTATTTGTGGTTATTTAATTATTGAAATTATTGTTATTATTATATTATTATTAACAAACCTGCTTCTCTGACTTGCAATCCTTTCTTGCATATTTGATAAATTAATTTCGGTTACGGGGACTTTATGTATCACCCCGTCATTATCAATTTTTTTTTCAGGTGGGACCTCTAACCTTAGTAGAGGACAAGGGAAGCAACCAGAGGCATAAACGTCGTGAAACTCGTAGGCCTCTTTTTGGTATTAGTGTTGTATTGATTTATATAATGCCATCCTAGGGCCCTCATATTTTGGAAATACTACATCAACTATTTTTGGATGACTGTTTATTTTCTGAAGGCCTTATCTATACACTATCATATCATTGTGGATCCACCATTACATCTATGTGACCACTGTTTTGTGTAGACCATTTCTTGTTGTATGACTCGTGGGCTATAAATCTCCTGTTCGATAATTGTGCACTGAGTTAGGATTTTTCTGTTATGGGTTTGTGGGCGAAATTTGTGCCCTGGACCCGAGGTGTGTATGTTAAAAGGAAGGTTTTCCTATAATTACCTACTAATCCAGTTTTGAGAAAACCTTATAGTTAATTGTTATCTTGTGAGAAGGGTCTTTTCATAAATACTAACTATGATACTTATCATAAATTCTATGACGCTGATAATAAATAGTTTTTATTTCATCATTTAAAAAACACTATTATTTTGCATCTTGTAACAACTTACTATGTTTTTTTAATCAAAAAATAAACTTATTATGAGTTGCACGGTCAATATAGCCAAGGGGTATAATTTCAATGTAAATGATTTGAGAGGATATTATATTTTAGAGAAATCAATGCACATTTTTAACAAATAACTAATTTAATTGATTTTCTTAATCTATCAAACTTAGTTAAATTTCTCCAATTCTTAATAAAATCAATTAATTTTAACAATATTGCAATTATCTAAGACCCACCAATTTTTTTGTCTCTTCTATTTCAGCCTCAGATGTATTGGGTAGAGAATCCCATATTTCAATCTCTTTACTCTTTAAATGGATAATGTATACAGGGACGGAACTTAGCCCAAATATTTAGGGGGGTCACTGGTTATTTTTCAGTAAGAACCTTGCTCCAAAAAAGCAGGAAAAGTATCAACGTCGTGCCACAGACAGTAACCACATGATCTCAGCTCCAGAGGAAGGGCTCGATGACAGCTGCCTATCTTGAGGAGACGAACACAAACTCACTGCCCAACGATTTTTGGAGAAGATAACACTGCGAGACGATAATCGATGAGGAGGGTAGGTAGGGATTTTTTTTTTGGATGACATTTTCTTTTTTCTTTTTCCCTTTTTGCTGCTGATTCTTTTTACCAGAGGAGTAGAGCGCTCATATTCACCCTCTTTTTCAACCTTTGACGATGAGACCTGGATAAGGGAGGAGAAGGACATGACTGAACCAGAGTACAGGAGTGAGAGGAGCTAGAGAGATTCTAGTTTAAAGGAGGCCAACTTCTAAGGACTCATTTGTTGCTAACTATTTTCCAAAACAGATTCTAGTTTAAGATTGGGCTTCTGCGTACAGATCAGAGATAAAGTTCCATAAAGAAGTGAGAATACCAGAGCTAGCAACGAAAGAAGCAAACTCTAATCCACCATTGAATCTGCAATAACGCTTGAGCTTAGTTTTGGATCATCGAGGAAACATGGGGAAGAAAATTTAAAGCTTCAAGTTTTTTTTTTTGGGGGGGGGGGCCAATGGCCCCCCCTTGTTCCTTCTAAGTTCCGTCCTTGAATGTATAAATAAAAATGTCCATTTGGCCTTGCTCTAACATGCACAGGAATAAAAATATATTATTTGTGGGTAACACAAATCAAATTGATATATAGTGAAAAAAAGATAATCATGTGGATAAAGAAACTTCTCTATATAAAATTGAAAAGGCCTACCTTATCATAGCATTCCAAGTCAGACATATAATTTTCTATAATTTTTTGGCAACGGACAAATTTCAAGAAGTGACCTACCTTGCCTTTAAGTGTTGCATCCTATAATTATATCATGGAAGAACCATTAAAAATGATTGCCAATGAACTATTTTTAGATTGAAAAACAATTAATGTACATCATAAAACATAAAAGAGAATAGGAAATCGCTGAAAATGTCATAGGAGGATACCAATTTAAAGGCATAGTTTTCTTCTTTCGCTCAATATCAATTAGCATCTCAACAAAAGTATCTACTACCTATATAGGAATTCATGAAATTAAATTAAAAATTAATATAACTAAAACCTTGGTCATAAATATTAAAATAGGATATAAGAATGTAAAAAGTAAATACTTACCAATGAATCTAAAGAAGTCTCTGGTTTAAGTGTGATAAATTCTTCTTGAGTCAAATATGAAAGTGGGGAAACAATAACCTTATCTTCTTTTTTGATAAACAATAGCCTTATCTTCATGTCTGAAGAATTAGAGAGATTTAATTACATATATAAAAAAGAAAGAATTAGATTGATTTTTTTTTTTTAAAACACTCAAAGAAAATACATGCAAATTCTCCCCCACGCGATATTACACATGTCAGAAGCATATGTATATTTGGAAATTAAATATGAATCTAACCTTAAACATTCAAATACATATCGTTTAACTATTTGCAAGTCTCGAGTCCTTTCCTTATCCTCAGCATCATTGACTTGGATTTGTCCTGCTCCGTGGGAAATTTAATTATCTCCCAAATCAGTATATTAAATGCTAAGATCACTATGCAATCATACTACTTAATTACCCATCAATAGCAACGTGCGAAATTAAATTATCTCCCATATGTGTAAATTGTAATACCTGATTTTCAATTTACCGAAAATCTTATAATTTAAGGAATATGTTACCATATTAAATTGGTTAACATATATGACATAAAGCCGCACAGAATAATGGTTATTTTAAGTTTAAAAGAGCCATGGAAAGATTATAAAAACACTTAATTAAATTAAGTCTTAATTTAGCAAATTGGCAAATAAGCTTGCTCTAATTGAGATTAGTGGTATAATTCTTTAATTTAATTATAGGCAAATTAAAAGCATCTAATGGGGGCTGTATTTTCAAAAACAAAGGCCAAGAAAGACACAAAAAATTGATAAGAATATCCCGATGAAACTTGATGAAGCTAACTAATTAAACTATAGATTGGCATCTAACTTCAAAGGAACTTAAAGCCTAAACCTTCATTAACCAATAAGAGGCATATAAGCACTTGGTTAAGAAGTTAATTAAACTTTGTTAATTAGTGTTGAAAAGTTGACAATAGCAACTAGCCAATGAAAAATCAAGAAAATAAGCTAAATCCTTGTGAATTAAATGAGCCAATAAGAAGCTTGAATCATTCGATGATTGACACATGAAAAATCAATTCAATGGCTAGGAGAGGATGAAGATGTTGACCAAACAGCCAAGGGGTGAAGATTTGGTTTGATAAAGTGATTTTAATCCAATGGTTGCAAGGAAAGATGGAGTTTTGGTTTACCTTGATAATTACCAAAATGACATTGGAATTTTCCCTATAAATAGAGGGCTCTCCTCTTCATTTTTCTTCATACCGAAACATCAAACAACATCTGATGCTACCAAAAATTTAACTAAGCACCGCAAGTGTACGGGTCATGAAAATAGTAAGTGGCAAATCAAGGTCATCCCACAGAGACTCAATCAAACTGGTGATTAGGCGTCAAATTTCCTTTTTCATTTAAGTTGAGCAAATAAGAAGTGTTTGCAATAGTAGTAAAACAAAAGAATTTAATAAAAACAAGCACTTTCAAAGAGAGAGAATTCGAATATCAAAAGGACAACCTAGAGTCACTAATCCCTTGTTTGTTTCTTAGATTTTATTCCCACCACATTAATTCTAACTTAATTTCATCAGCTAATCTAGAGTATTAGTGTTTATAAGTGCCTGTCGGTCCACTTATATACCTACCTCAAATAATCATGCAATGTCTCACACAATTAATTAAGATGCAAGTCAAATCGGGCTCACTCTAATTTGACTATGCGGAGCTTCTAGGTATATGTCTATCCTAGACGCAAATTAGATTAAAACCTAATTTCTCTATTAGATTTAAACCTAATTCCACATTATTCAATCCCAAGGTCAATTTAAGATTCCCTCTTTCAAGTCCAATCCTAAATCCCCACAACATGCTCAATGGTGATCAGTCAATAAGCAATAAATAATAAAAACAGGATTAAATAAACTGATTAAAATTAAGCAAAACCAATGTGTGGGAATAATTTCTAAGTCTCAAACAAGTTCATAGCACTCTAGGTTGAAAAGAAAATTAGCCACACATGGCTATGAGAAAATCCATTACAAAAATAAGGAGTTCAGATCCCAGCATAAAGAGAAGAAGAAGAAGAAGAAATCTCAGAACAACTCTGCTTCTTGAAGTGATATCTCGCTCTGCTTCTTCTTTTCCTCCACTGTGTCGTGCGTCTTCTTTTTTTTCTTGCTGAACCGTGCTCTGTCTGATGCGTCTTTCCTTCTTTTTTCCAGCGTGAATAATAATCTCTGATGCGTCCATATTGTGGCCTTTTAATAGATGAAATATTGATCTTTTTTCCATTCAATTCGTGGGCCCAAAATGCATTCAATTCTCCAATTCCAATGGTGCCACAGCCATCAATTTGAAATAATCATGATCCCTGATTGTCAAAACGAAAGGAAATAATGATGTTATTATAATAATGACAACAATAATACTAAAACTGAATTCTTATTTCTTTCTTTTTTTTTTCTTTGTTTTGAAAAAAACTTCCCATTATCATTATTTATTTCCTAAACTCAAAAACTTCTATTTTAAATTGAAATCCCCTGAATCATGCATTAAAATTGATATCTCTTAAAATCTCCATCAAATCTCTTTAATTTAGCATTGATGACTTCCTAAATATATCAAATTACATCACAAATCAATTAAAAATAGGAAGTCATCACACCCCCACACTTGCATCAAATCTTGTCCTCAAGATTTTTAAATTCTAAAACAACCAATTCATGAAAAGCAAAACAAACTTTCTCAGAAATCTTTTCCACCTTCCAAAAATGCAAGTAGCAAGGTAATTAATTTGGCAAGGATAAATCACAATAGAATGTCCCTCACAAGTGGAGTGTGTGCCCTCATCTCTCCAAATATTCAAGGGCTTGTGTTTCACTCATTTCCACCTATTGCAACTCATCTCCTCTAAGCTTGTTCCTCATCTCATTCTTTACTAAATTATTCCCTTACATACACAAATAAGAAGGACTTTAACAATAGATAAATACTTTAGTTAGTGCCACGTAGCCCAATACATAATATGAAGAATGAAGGGTTCTTTTTTTTTTCTTTTTTTTTTCTTGATTCCTTGAGCCGTTGTAAGTCCCCTTTTGACGCGACCCTGCACATGGGTGATGCAGCACCGGTTACTCAGTTATTCCAACAGGCACCTCAAGAGGCTTTTAGCCTAACCCTTAACTCTCCTTGACTTTTGCCGTTTGACGCGAGTGCCAACATTGGTGATGAAGTGCCCCCGGTTACTAAGTAAAGTCTAGAGAAGTCATTGGAGTTGTGTGCATGTGTGTGCATGTGTGCTTTTTTTTTTTTTTTTTCAAGCCCTTCAATCTTCTTCTTCTTCTTTTTTTTTTTTCACTTAGCACTCACTAGAGTAACCAATTAAAAAAAAAAGTCCACCCATCTTTATGTATGTAAAGGATTTTTCTTTTCTTTTTCTAGAGAGATTCAAAACAAGTTCTAGAGATAAAACCACAATAAGTGTACTCTCTCTTAAAATGGATGAATATTTGGGTTCAAATTCCTCACAGGTTCTTTGACATCCTAAAGTAAATTACCCAAACCAAATCTTTACCTCTTTACTAACATTCAAAGAATATAGAATCAATTCCCAATCAAATTCACTTCTTTTCATGTTCAAATTAACCCAGAATTTTTTTTTTTTTTTGAGGACATAGCAAGTTAAAATCAAGGATACCCTCACCCCCACACTTAAATGTCACATTGTCCTCAATGTGAACAAGTAACAACAAGTAATGGAAGTGAAGAGCAACCACATGTGTAGTGTAAGGGTAACACCAATTTCAGAGATTTCAGATTTCCACCAGTGGAACAGCTTAAGTGCTAGCAGTCACTCAATAGTTATCACAAATAATCATCACATGCATATATAACTAAGAGGAGCACTCATTCCCAAGCAATATATCATCAACAATCAGATAAAACAAATCAAGGAAAAGTAGAAGAAAACTCCCCTATTTATCCGTGACTTGCGCTTTCAATCCTTGCCACCAGAGTAGAACACATCATCAGGGGCTATCTACAGTCCTACAAAATCAAAGAAAGCATCAAATCACACCTTGGGTTGCCTCCCAAGAAGCGCTTGGTTTATAGTCTTCAGCCTGACTCTCCCAACAATCTAAGTAGGTGATGACAAGCGGTGAACCATTGTTCGCCGGTTCACTTCACCACCATGGTAATGCTTCAGTCTTTGCCCATTCACTTTAAAGCAATCTCCTGTTTTCTCATCTTTAACTTCAATTGCACCTTTTGATAACACTGACACCACTCTGAAAGGACCAGACCACCTTGATTTCAGCTTCCCAGGAAATAAATGCAATCTTGAATTGAAGAGAAGCACCAACTGCCCTGGCTCAAAAGATCGCCTCAAGATATGATTGTCATGCCATTTCTTTGTTCTTTCTTTATACAACCGTGCACTATCATATGCTTGAAGTCTAAATTCTTCCAACTCATTCAGTTGTAGCAGCCTTCTTGAGCCCGCTTGATTGGGATCCATATTTAGCCTCTTGATTGCCCACCATGCTTTATACTCCAATTCTAGTGGTAAATGGCACGCCTTTCCGAAAACCAAACGGTACGGTGACATACCAATTGGAGTACGAAAAGCTGTCCTGTAAGCCCATAAAGCATCATCAAGCTTGTCAGACCAATCCTTTCTAGTTGGGCCCACAGTCTTCTCAAGGATCCTCTTAATTTCCCTGTTAGTCAGCTCACACAACCCATTAGTTTGTGGATGATATGCAAGTGACATTCGGTGGTGCACTTTATATTTCTCTAAGAGAGCTTTGAAATTCTTGTTGTTGAAGTGGGTCCCTTCATCAGTAATGATTGCTCTGGGGGTGCCAAATCGTGTCAAGATATGCTTCTTCAAGAATCGAATCACTGTGTTGGCATCATTAGCTTGGCAAGCCGTAGCTTCAGCCCATTTACTCACATATTCCACAGCGACAAGGATGTACTTGTTTCCTCTGGAAGATGGGAAAGGACCCATGAAATCCATCCCCCAAACATCGAATAACTCCACCTCAAGGATTCCAGACTGTGGCATCTCATGTCTCTTAGAAATATTACCTGTTCTTTGACATCTATCACACTTGGTAACAAAGTGGTGAGCGTCTTTAAACAAAGTAGGCCAATAAAAACCAGATTCAAGGACCTTTAATGCAGTTCTTTGCCCCCCATAATGTCCCCCATATGCAGATGCATGACATGCATTCAAAATTTCCTCTTGTTCTACCTCAGGCACACATTTTCTAATAATCAAATCAGCACATCTCCTAAAAAGAAATGGTTCTTCCCAAATATAATAGGCAACATCATGCAAAAACTTTTTTCTTTGGTAGAAATTCAAATCATGAGGTAATACTTCACACACAAGATAATTCACAATATCAGCATACCATGGCAAATCACAACTACTTACAACAAACAATTGCTCATCAGGAAAACATTCATTCACCAACAAGTCACTCACATGATCAGAAGAGTTCACAATTCTAGATAAATGATCAGCAACTTGATTTTTAATTCCTTTCCTATCAACTATATTCACATCAAATTCTTGTAGCAATAAGACCCATCTAATCAATCTAGGTTTAGACTCTTTCTTCCCTAGCAAGTATTTAATGGCAGCATGATCAGTGTGAACTATAACTTTAGCACCCATCAAATATACCCTAAACTTTTCAAAAGCAAACACTACAGCAAGCATTTCTTTTTCAGTGGTAGAGTAATTTACCTGAGCTGCTACTAAAGTCTTGCTCGCATAGTAGATAGGATGGAAAATCTTCACACGCCTCTGTCCCAACACAGCTCCAACAGCATAGTCACTCGCATCACACATTACTTCAAAAGGTAGTGACCAATTAGGAGCTACAATGATAGGAGCTAAAGTCAATCTTCTCTTCAGTTCTTCAAAAGCCTTCATACACTCCTCATTAAACTGAAAAGGAGTATCTTTCTCCAGCAACTGTGAAAGGGGCTTTGAAATCTTGGAAAAATCTTGAATGAATCGACGATAGAAACCAGCATGGCCCAAGAAGCTTCTCACAGCTTTGACATTAGAAGGAGGGGGAAGCTGTTCAATCACAGAAATCTTGGCTCTGTCAACCTCTAAGCCATTTTTAGAAACTTTATGACCCAAAACTATGCCTTCAGTCACCATGAAATGACACTTCTCCCAGTTAAGCACTAGGTTTGTCTCTTCACATCGCCTCAACACCTTTTCCAGATTGATCAAGCACTCCTCAAATGATTCACCAAATACCGAGAAATCATCCATGAACACTTCCATTATCTCTTCTATCATATCAGAGAATATACTCATCATACATCTTTGGAAAGTGGCAGGAGCATTGCATAAACCAAATGGCATTCTTCTAAAGGCAAAAGTGCCATAGGGACAGGTAAATGTTGTCTTCTCTTGATCTTCGGGAGCTACCACAATTTGATTGTACCCTGAATATCCATCCAAGAAACAAAAGAATTCTTTACCAGCCAAGCGGTCTAACATCTGGTCAATAAAAGGAAGTGGGAAATGATCTTTCCTTGTAGCATCATTCAACTTCCTGTAATCCATGCAGATACGCCAACCAGTCACTGTGCGAGTAGGGATAAGCTCATCTTGCTCATTAGTAATCACTGTTATGCCCCCTTTTTTAGGAACACATTGTACTGGGCTGACCCACCCGCTATCAGAAATAGGGTAAATGATCCCAGCATCTAACCATTTAATAATTTCCTTCTTGACCACTTCTTTCATCATAGGATTTAGCCTTCTCTGATTCTGAACAGATTTCTTGTGATCATCCTCCAAGAGTATCTTGTGCATTACAATTGACGGGCTTATACCTCTTATGTCTGCAAGTGTCCAACCTAAGGCACCTTTATGGCTCTTGAGAACTTTCAACAACTGCTCTTTTTGATCTTCAGATAAGGAAGAAGAGATGATAACAGGTAGTGTCTCAGACTCACCCAAGTATGCATATTCAAGATGCGGTGGTAAGGGTTTAAGCTCTAGAAGTGGTGCTTGTTCAATGGAAGGCTTCAAAGAAGTAGTTTGCTTTGATTCCATCTCTAACGACTCAAACTGCTCTGATGGTTTCCTGTAATGAGGAGAGGCTTCAAGTAACTTCTTACATTCCACTATATTCCCTTCTTCAACCTCATCTGTCCCAAGTAAAACAGCATCTAACGGTTCTTTTATAGAAAAGGACTCTAAAGTCTCTTGAATAACCTCATCAACCATGTCAACTCTGAAGCAATCTGTAACATCCCTAGGATACTTCAATGCCTTGCTCATGTTAAATACAACTTCTTCGTCATTCACCCTCAACTTGATCTCTCCCTTTTCAACATCAATCAGTGTCCGAGCTGTAGCAAGGAAAGGTCTTCCCACAATGAGCGGTAGATCTCTATCTTCATCACAGTCCAAAACAATAAAGTCAGCAGGGAAAATAAACTTGTCAACCTTAACCAGAACATCTTCGATGATACCCTTTGGAAAAGCCAAACTTCGATCAGCTAGCTGAAGTGTCACAGAAGTTGGTTGAGCTTCACCCAGTTGCAATTTTCTAAACACAGATAGTGGCATCAAGTTAACACTTGATCCTAGATCACATAATGCTCTTCCCTGAAACTTTTCTCCAATTATGCAAGGTATGGAAAAACTGCCTGGATCTTTCTGTTTAAGAGGTAGCTTGTTGAGAAGAATAGCACTACACTCTTCGGTTAAGGCTACAGTTTCATAGTCACCAAACCTCCTTTTCTTACTCAACATCTCCTTTAAAAACTTCACATATTGAGGCATCTGCTCTAACGCCTCAAGAATAGGGATGTTAATGTGTAGCTGCTTGAAAATCCCCAAAAACTTCTTGTATTGCTCATCTAATGCTTTCTTCTGAAATCTTTGAGGGAATGGTAAAGGCGGTACCCATTTGAGATTATCCTGGTTTGCCTTCCCTTTCACTTCACCCTGTTTAGACTCAACCTCAACTTTCTCTTCATTAACTTTTTCATTCACCTTCTGTAAAACCCCTTCATCATCCTCTATAGTGACTGTAGGAATGGTTTGATCAGTAGCAGCTGAAGGTGTCTTCTTTGGTTGAGGAATCTCAGGTAATTCCTTTCCACTTCTCAATGTAAGAGCTTTACATTCCTCTCTCCCATCTCTACGAGGATTAGGCACAGTATTGCTTGGCAACTCTCTCTGTTGTATAACATTCACAGCATTTGCGAGTTGTCCCATTTGTATATGAAGATCCTTGATAGATGAGGTCAATCCTGCAATATTAGCATTAGTAGCAGCTTGATCTTGAGCGCTCTTTAGTTGAGAACTTGCGAGCTGAGATAGCATTGCTTGTAGATCAGACTTAGGTTCTTGGGTGGGAATGACTTCCCTTTCCAGTTGATGAAAGCCAGGAGGTGACACTTGTTTCATATCAGAACTTGATGATTCATTAAGAGTCGCCCCATATTTCCAAGAGAGGTTGGGATTTTTTCGCCACCCAGAATTGTAGGTGTTTGAGTAGGGATTGTTCTGGTTGTTGCCACGGTAGTTACCTGCATAGTTCACTGGCTCCACCTGTTGAGATATGAGGCATTGTCCATTACTATGGTCATCTCCACAGTAATCACAAGGGGCATAAACAGCATTTACCCCCATATGTCTACTAGTAGATCGGTTGACTTGAGCTTCTAAATGGTCAACCTTTTTGCTGATCGTATTCAACATTGCCAACAGCTTTGAAGAAGGGTCTTCAATAACTTTATCAACTGACTTCATCATCCTTCTGTCATTATTGTTCTGTAGAAAGTCAGTGGATAAGTCATCTAGGATTTTCCAGACACGATTTACCGGTTGCTTTGTAATTCCCCCATTAGTGACAGCATTTAATTCTGATTTGGATTCAGGAGTCAACCGAGCACTGAATATTTGAAGCAAGACCCATCTCTCTAGATTGTGACCGGGGCTCTGCCTGACAAGCAACTTGAACCTCTCCCACGCCTCATACAGATGTTCACCAAATTGTTGACAGAAATTAGTAAGAGCGGCTCGTGCATCCACAATCTTATTATGAGGAAAAAATCTTGATCTGAACTTTTCTTCCAGTGTCTCCCATGATGTTATGCTACCCTCTGCCAAGTTGTTGAGCCATTCTTTAGCTTTCCCTTGTAGAGAGTAAGGAAAAAGCCGAAGGCGAATCACATCATTAGGTACTCCATTTTGCTTGAATGAGTTGCAAACATCAAGAAATTGCAGCAGATGTTGATTAGGATCTTCTGAATCGTTCCCTGCATACTGACCCTGGAGTTCAAGCATCTTAAGCATAGTCTGCTTGATTTCAAAATTGGCAGCTTGAAATTCAGGCACTCTAATTCCTGATTGATACCCTTGAGATTGTCTTCCCAAAAAGTCATTGATACACAAGCGATCATTTTCATCCTGAGCCATGTCTTCAGTGTCAGACTGTACTGCTGCCTCCTCTTGGTTTTGAGGTGTTGTAGCTTCCAAAAGCTCTTGGATCTTCCTTGTCTTTTGCGGTGTTTTAGTAGCTTTGGATCTACCAGTCATGTACCAGAGTACCTGAAAAAAAACCAAGCAAATATCAAAGTATCAAACTAACACCAGAAAATATATAAAAATAAAAATAAAATAAATTTGATTTTTTTTTTTTTAAAAAACACTCAAACTAAAACTACTAAAGGATTTCTAACACTAATCACCAATTGCCTTGAGTCCCCGGCAACGGCGCCAAAAACTTGATGCTACCAAAAATTTAACTAAGCACCGCAAGTGTACGGGTCATGAAAATAGTAAGTGGCAAATCAAGGTCATCCCACAGAGACTCAATCAAACTGGTGATTAGGCGTCAAATTTCCTTTTTCATTTAAGTTGAGCAAATAAGAAGTGTTTGCAATAGTAGTAAAACAAAAGAATTTAATAAAAACAAGCACTTTCAAAGAGAGAGAATTCGAATATCAAAAGGACAACCTAGAGTCACTAATCCCTTGTTTGTTTCTTAGATTTTATTCCCACCACATTAATTCTAACTTAATTTCATCAGCTAATCTAGAGTATTAGTGTTTATAAGTGCCTGTCGGTCCACTTATATACCTACCTCAAATAATCATGCAATGTCTCACACAATTAATTAAGATGCAAGTCAAATCGGGCTCACTCTAATTTGACTATGCGGAGCTTCTAGGTATATGTCTATCCTAGACGCAAATTAGATTAAAACCTAATTTCTCTATTAGATTTAAACCTAATTCCACATTATTCAATCCCAAGGTCAATTTAAGATTCCCTCTTTCAAGTCCAATCCTAAATCCCCACAACATGCTCAATGGTGATCAGTCAATAAGCAATAAATAATAAAAACAGGATTAAATAAACTGATTAAAATTAAGCAAAACCAATGTGTGGGAATAATTTCTAAGTCTCAAACAAGTTCATAGCACTCTAGGTTGAAAAGAAAATTAGCCACACATGGCTATGAGAAAATCCATTACAAAAATAAGGAGTTCAGATCCCAGCATAAAGAGAAGAAGAAGAAGAAGAAATCTCAGAACAACTCTGCTTCTTGAAGTGATATCTCGCTCTGCTTCTTCTTTTCCTCCACTGTGTCGTGCGTCTTCTTTTTTTTCTTGCTGAACCGTGCTCTGTCTGATGCGTCTTTCCTTCTTTTTCCAGCGTGAATAATAATCTCTGATGCGTCCATATTGTGGCCTTTTAATAGATGAAATATTGATCTTTTTTCCATTCAATTCGTGGGCCCAAAATGCATTCAATTCTCCAATTCCAATGGTGCCACAGCCATCAATTTGAAATAATCATGATCCCTGATTGTCAAAACGAAAGGAAATAATGATGTTATTATAATAATGACAACAATAATACTAAAACTGAATTCTTATTTCTTTCTTTTTTTTTTCTTTGTTTTGAAAAAAACTTCCCATTATCATTATTTATTTCCTAAACTCAAAAACTTCTATTTTAAATTGAAATCCCCTGAATCATGCATTAAAATTGATATCTCTTAAAATCTCCATCAAATCTCTTTAATTTAGCATTGATGACTTCCTAAATATATCAAATTACATCACAAATCAATTAAAAATAGGAAGTCATCAACATCTAATCCTGGTTGTGAGAGTGAGTGTTAAAATTCATAGGAAGGAAGAAGGAGTTGAAGCTTCAAGTTAATTCTTGATCTTTAGCTTTTAGTTCTTAGTGAAATTGTAGTTTAATCTAGAAAATTAGGAAGTAAATTACTTTATATGTCTTTAGGCCTCCATTGCATTTAAAATTCTGAATGAGGTAAAAACATGTTGGGAAATAATTTTTAGAATCAATAGATCAAGATTGTGAAAATTGTAGAATTTCCAATTTTAAATCATGTGCTGGCAGTGAACGTTCAGGCTATTATTTTATGTATCAAATGAAATCCTAAAATCATGAAATTTTACATAAATAAATTGTACATGTAGGGCTTTTTGAATATATAAAATATGTAACATTTTGATTTCTACACAAGGAGTTATATATTTTTGAAGTTAAGCCTTATTTCTAGAGATATAAACTAAACAGTGATTGAAAATGCTAAAACTGGGAATGATCTGTGATGTTCTAGCTTCTAGGAATATTTTTCCTTGAAAATAGACATGTCACTCATGGAGAATTTTGAAGCAGTCAAAAATGATTTTTATAGAATTAATTATGATTTTTCAAAGTTAGTGAAAAATCTGGGAAAAATGCTGGAAATTGCGTTTTTGAAGAAATGAAAGGGCAAAATTGTAATAACAAATCCACTAAAAGTAGAAATGCCAAAATAGGTGAAAATATCCTTTTTGATATTATTCTAGGAAATAACTATATATTAATTATAATGTATGAAAAAGGAAATAATCTGACGGTAACGTTATAAGATATCCAAGAAATTCGGAGTCGGATTCAAAGGTCAGGAGTATTGCTAATTATGCGGAAGGAAGGTACATTCACATACTGGTAACTTTAATCACCTATATCTTGTATATGTATATATGATAGAATGATTCATGAAGTCGTGGATAAGACTAGGTCTTGGGTCATGTACCGTGACTAAGATATGGGTCTTAAGTAACATGTTTATATACATTCAGCTTTGTATGGGTTATAATCATGATAATGTTGTATGTATGTTTTCCTAGTACTGAGGACACGTGGATTCGTAGTACAGGGTGAGTGAACATTACATTTGTCGTGTGTTGGATGCTATGTAATGTTGCAACCTTACATCTATTGCGTGCTTTGTGTGGTTGATGCTGATATTTAATAAATATTTGTCATATATTGTTATATCTGCTATAGAGGCTAACTGTTACCTGAAATTCAATTCGATTGAATCTCAGCCCTGACTAAAGATTCAGGAAAAAAACCTGGATCTAAGAAGCCGACATGGACGGAGCCATGAAGAGGCACCGATAGATGGAGCACGTGAAGAGGCGTCAATGGACACGTAAAGAGGCGCCAGTCAGAGCGAATGCCTGAAGAGGTTCATCAGAGCGTAGTTTCTGGCATGAATCTGATAGAGTTGTTTCAAACCATTGGTGTTTAAACTAAGAAAGGGTTGGTCTATGTGGTTCAGTCCTAAGACATGGTGAAAGACGGGGAGACTTCCACTAGACTTAAACACCAGTTTGGCCAAATGAGTTTGATTAATTGCATTGGGTTCCAAGCCATATGTCTAGTTAAAGCTTGGTTTAAGATTGAATAGTTATTATATTGAAGTTTTAATTATACAAGTTCCGGATAATTGTATTACATGAATATTCCTTCGGAAAATATTTAATTTACCAGCTTATGTCTGGGCATTATATATCAGTTACTCATTGTCCAAACGATAATGTATGCTCTTCGTTCCACTTTACTCTGATCTATCAACACCGTATTCCTAAATACTACATGTCACCGGGCACAGTAAGTAGTATGGAATTTGTGGTGTTACAAAATGTTTGCCTGTGATTTACCTCTTAGGCCTCTTAATTAATTCGTTTTGTTGGGTTGTTTTTCGGCTTATAAAAGTTTTTACATCATTCAAATTTTCCTATTTTTCTAGCAATATAAACTAGCAAAATATTACAAAAGGATCAATAAAATATAGTTGGACTATTCGTTGTTTAAACAAAGTAATATGTACTCCAATCAGTCATTTTTATCAGGCACTTTTAGCATTAGCACTAGGATTATTAAGGGAAGATTTAAATTAAACTCCACCTCTAGCTGAAAATCAAAGGAGTTTCTAATTCTCTCTTCATTTAAACCTATTTAATGTAACTTTGAAAATTTGAATTGATACTATTAAATAAGGCAATATAAGAGAGATAAGGTTAAAAAAATTCATGCAAACGACTTTTAGAAAAGATAGGAGAAGCATAATAATAATGTATGATTACGTACTTTGAGAATACAGGAGGTTGTGTTCAGGATTATTATTGGAGTTTGCTTTGCTAGTACATAGTCCAACTTGGATTTCCATTATTTCTTTGCTAGTATAGTCCTTTGTATAAGATACAAACAACCAATTTATCAAGATAAGTTGACTAAAGTCAATAAATATTGAAAAAAAATTGTTTTTTTTAAAAAAAGACTTTTATTTATGGAGAGAAGTGAGTAGGGAAAAAAAGCACCATACAAATGATAGTTAATATAGTGTTATGAATGGGACCAAAAATAAAAAAATTCATAAAAATTTCAAACATATTTATTTTAGGGTAAAGAAGTATCCGATCTAGACCTGATGTTATGTTTTCTAATAATATAATTTTCATATATGCAAGCATATAAATTTCTTGCACATATAAAATCATCTATCTTCCTTTCCTTCCTTTCCTTATGCATGCGATTTGTTCGAACAAATTGTGAGTATTTGGGTAACTTTGAAACCATGGTTTTAGAAGCCTTTTTTTACAAGTCGGGACTAAACTTCTCTCACATGTTTATCTTATAAATCGTTAAATTTATTCTCCAAAAACTAATCAAAACACACACATAAGTAATTAAGGAATGAAGATTATTGTGTCGAGCGCAACTTAATTTAGCAAATGAATCTTGAATCTGTCTAATTTAAAAAGTAGAGAACAAATATTAATTGTGCAAAGGTGGAGACAAAAGCAATAAATTAAAGGAAGATGAAAATCAGATCATATAATGAAATTGGAAAGAAGAAATCAAAGAGAGAAAGATTACCGGTGCGATGAAAATTAGTCCTTTGTGTGACACCCTACTCTGACACCGGATTCGGCTTGGGTCCTCTTCCGCCTAAAATCCATTGCCGTCCTCTGCTTTGATACTACGTCATTTTGACGCAGAATGATAACTGATCCTTTTTTTTTTTTTAAATCAAGGGTACAAAAAAGAGATTTGGGATACTGAGCGGTACTGGAAAAATACTTCATGATCTTGAAAAATTATTTTATGACATTGAACAAATATTTCAGGGTACTGACAGGTACAAAAAGGATACTTCAGGATACTAGCTGGTACTAAAAAAATACAAAAAAAATACTTCATGATCGTGAAAAATTATTTTAGGATGTTGAAAATAATTTTCAAGTGTTGAAAATTATTTTCAACATCCTAAAATAATTTTTCATGATCATAAAGTATTTTTTTAGTACCAGCCAGTACCCCTAGTCAGTATCCTGAAGTATCTTTTTAATACCTGTCAGTACCCTGAAATTTTTGTTCAACGTCATAAAATAATTTTTTCAAGATCATGAAGTGCCTATCAGTATTTTTCCAGTACTGCTCAGTATCCCAAATCTCTTTTTTGTACCCTTAATATTTTTTTTTAAAAAAAGATAAGGTATCATTCTGCGTCAAAACGACGCAGTGTCAAAGCAAAGGATGACAGTGGATTTTAGGCGGAAGAGGACCCAAGCCGAATCCTCTGACACCATAACAGATTAACATCATACTTAAACCAAATAAGGCCTCAGGCTCTGATATTAACAAGTATCAAGTGTACATTAAGCCTTACCTTAACAGTGTAAGGCCTTGTATTTACGCAAGTCAGATGAGGTTTTTTT
This sequence comes from Acacia crassicarpa, assembly GCA_034222035.1. NCBI lineage: Eukaryota > Viridiplantae > Streptophyta > Magnoliopsida > Fabales > Fabaceae > Acacia > Acacia crassicarpa. Next base: position 4,772,635 of record JAWXYG010000015.1, on the reverse strand, counting down.
TTTTTTTTTTAAATCATGTTTAATCAAATGTTATATTCTTGTACTTAGTCGTTTGTCAAATCATGGGCTCGATCCATACAGGTACTCATTATTATATTGTTAATTAAGCACAATGATAATACTGATACCTCCCTTAGGTGTATTGATAAAACCACCTTGTGTACTAATACCACTGTGTGTACTGATATCACCACCTTGTATACAGATACCACCCCTAGGTGTACTGATACCACCACTATGTATACTGATATCACAACCTTATACACTAATACCACCCTTAGGTGTACTGATACTATCACTATATATATTGATAACTTCATTATGTGTATTGATACCACCTCTAGGTGTATTGATACCACCCTTAGGTGTACTGATACTGTCACCTTGTTTGTAGCTCGTTTCCCATCAGAAAAACTTTTTGTAGATCCTCTTTCCATTAGTCATCACTTGGTATTTCTGGTAAATTCTTATAAGCATTTGCCATAATTTTATCTCTGTCTTTCACAATGTTAATAGCTAGGGCTCTAAGAAATTTGTTCATCCTACATCCTTTACAACATCGATCCAAGATACTATGATTCTTTAATTTATATATCCAACATGTTGTAACTTTCATTGTACTACACCCTCAACTTCTTTGTCTCATCTATGCTTTCATAACTAAATCTTCTTATGAAACGATTAGCATCATCATCATTAAAATATCCATTATTGTTAAGATATTGTACAAAAAGAACCTTTGAAATTTGTTAGTTAAGAAATCATAGTTGGATCTTAAAACTAGAAGCACCCATTTGTCCATTTCATATTTCCCATTATCAAAGTTTTCAATACATTATCCATTCTTCAACTAGTTTTTTTTCCCCCTTTATGCTTGTCGCAATTTTAACAATGGCAAGGGGCAAACCCTCACATTTAAGTGATATATTCCATGCAAGGTCCTTACCTCTAAAGACAGTTCTTCATGAATTCCGATAACCTTTCCAAACAAAGCCCAACCATCTTCTACATCTAGAGATTCCACTGTTACTGTATTCTTCTCACGACCCATACCTCGACACACTTCCCATATAGAAGTTGTCAAAATCAATTTAATTTGTTTATTCGACATAGGAAATCTAACATCCTTTAAAAATAAATGATCCTAAACATAATCTAAAATAATAACACATTGTATCACCACCTTTTATATTGATACCATCCTAAGGTATACTGATACCACCACTATGTATATTGATAACCCCATTATGTGTAATGATACTACCACCTTGTGTACTGATACCACCACTATGTGTATTGATAACTCCATTATGTGTACTGATACTACCACTTTGTGTACTGATACCACCTCTAGGTGTATTGATACCATCCTTAAGTGTATTGACCTTGTTTGTAGCTTGTTTCCCATCAGAAAAACTTTTTGTAGATCCTCTTTCTATTAGTCATCACTTGGTATTTTTGGTAAATTCTTATAAGCATTTGCCATAATTTTATCTCTGTCTTTCACAATGTTAATAGCTAAGGCTCTAAGAAATTTGTTCATCTTACATCCTTTATAACATCGATCCAAGATACTATGATTCTTTAATTTATATATCCAACATGTTGTAACTTTCGTTGTACAACACCCTCAACTTCTTTGTCTCATCTATGCTTTCATAACCAAATCTTCTTATGAAACAATTAGCATCATCATCATCAAAATATCCATTATTGTTAAGAAATAGTACAAAAAGAACCTTTAAAATTTGTTAGTTAAGAAATCATAGTTGGATCTCAAAACTAGAAGCACCCATTTGTCCATTTCATATTTCCCATTATCGAAGTTTTCAATACATTCCAACATATGGCTCCATTCTCTAACCAGTTTTTTTCCCTTCATGCTTGTCGCAATTCTAACAATGGCACGGGAAACCCTCACATTTAAGTGATATATTCTATGCAAACTCCTTGTGTAGAAATCAAAATGTTACATATTTTATATATTCGGAAAGTCCTACATGTATAATTTATTCCTGTAAAATTTCATGATTTTAGGACTTCATTTGATACATAAAATAATAGCCTAAATGTTCACTGCCAGCACAAGATTTAAAACTGGAAATTTTACAATTTTCACAATCTTGATCTATTGATTCTAAAAATTATTTCCCAACATGTTTTTACCTGATTTATCATTTTAAATGCAATGGAGGCGCAAAAACATGTAAAGGAATTTACTTCCTAATTTTCTAGATTAAACTACAATTTTACTAAGAACTAAAAGCTAGAGATCAAGAATTAATTTGAAGCTTCAACTCCTTCTTCCTTCCTATGAATTTCAACACTCACTCTCACAACCAGGATCAGATGTTGTTTGATGTTTTGGTGTGAAGAAAAATGAAGAAGAGAGCCCTCTATTTATAGAGAAAATTCCAATGTCGTTTTGCTAATTATCAAGGTAAACCAAAACTTCATCTTTCCTTACAACCGTTGTAACATCCCAATTTTCTAAAGCGTATTTGAAATAATTGATCAGAGTAGAGCATCAGAATAATTTTAAAAAAGAGCGAGTATCTGATAAACATTTACTGATGTAGCATTTAGCTGCTTACATAGCGGTACAGTAATATGAATATAGTTCGGTAAAATAAAAATCTATCCGTCTGCGTCCTCACGCTGGCTCCTTATCCTTGTCCTTAGCCCTGGTTCCTCCGGATCCTGAGGCTATAGCAGGAGCTGAGGTTCAATGACCATTGAACCTCAGGTAACAATTAACCTTATGCTTACATATGACAGTATATGTATAACATATATTCATGGTGTTATAGCAACAATCAATACATAAGCACACAACAGATATATCCCAACAGTACATAAGCACACAACAAGTGTATCCCAGCAGTACATAAGCACACAGCAGATGTATCCCAGCAGTACATAAGCACATAGCAGATGTATCCCAACAGTACATAAGCACACAGCAGATGTAACTCATAAGCACACAACAAATGTAAAGTTATCTATCACATATAAGCATATAATAAGCATCAAAGTTAGTGTTACAGTACGCGAATGTACCTTCGTCGGGGATCGTGGTTCGTATGTCGGTCGTTATGATCACGTATATCCTATAATGGTAATTTCGCATTTATTAATTCACAAATAGTATTCTAGAAGATATCCTAGTCACTAATGACCTTTTTACCCTTGGTAGGATTATTTCTCAACTTATCACCCTTAATTCTTCAAAAACGCTGGTCCAGAAATTTGGATAGATTTTTGTCTAATTTTGAAAAATCATAACTAATTCTAGAAAAATTAAAACGAGGATCCGTAAGATTCCTCAGAATCCTTAGGATGTCTATTTTTAAGTAAAAATAATCACTTTTGCCCAGATCACCTGAGTTATTCCCAGTTTTAACGTTTTAAGCCTCTGCCCAGAAATTCGTAGTCTAACTTGGAGAATTTTTATCTTACTGTACAAAACTCATTTTAACATGTTCTTGGCGTATTTGAAAAGCCCTACATGTCTACTTTAACTATGAATTTCCTCAGAATTTTCCAACCACGTTTTCAACATAAAATAGTGGCATTTTCATCACTGATTTAGCACTTACTTAACCGATGAAATTTCGCCAGAACTTCGTTATTTTGGTGTTTTCTTCCAAAAATTTTGCTAAAACACCTTTTTTCATCAATTTTTCGAAATAAAGTTGATTTTAACCATAAAAACATGAAATTAAAATTATTCTAAAATATTTAAGATCTACACTACTTCTATCTAAAAATTTAAAGACTAGAAATTAAAGAACTTAAAGCTAGAGCTAGAGAACTTATCAAAAGCTTTGCTATTTTTCAAGAAGCTCTTTCCACTCTTCCTTACTCTCTCAAATGTGGTTAACACCTTTGTGAATTAGTGAAGAACAATGAAGATTCCCACCCCTTATTTATAGTAAAAATCCATGGTACTATTCACACATCCTCATCTTGCACTCTAACCCTTGGATTTAGGTTAATTGAAAGCACAAATCCTAGCCCTTAAAGCCCTCAAAACCGACCCCCCTCTCTTTCCTTAATCCTCTTCCATTTTTATTAATTTCTCTATCCCTAAGTACCATATCCTCTTCCAAAAGTTTTATCCCATGTGTTCTAGCTTAGTGCCCAAGCCAAAATTTCCTTCTATTCTTTGTGTTGCATTCCTCTAGATAAAAATTTATTTGGGGATCTTAATGAAGTTTTATTCAAATTTCCTCTTTGGTTTTGAAGTCTTGAAGTTCTTGGCTTCATTTAGAGACCATAAACACCCATTTTCTTAATTGGTATCAATCTTCAAAAGTTGGGGAAATGACTTTGGTTATAACCATTCTTAAGTTTGAATTATGCTTGTCAATAATCACTACTTATATTTGATCTATGATTAATGGATTTCAAGATACAATTTAGTTTGTATAGATTTTCATTTGCTTATGTCTATAGTTAATTCCATAGATTAATTTGATTGTTTTATGCTTAAATTTTCCTATTGGCTAATGCTTTGACTTCTCTCTCCCTCATCATACTACATACACACACATGCACAACTCTCTTTCTCTTTCCTTTATCATCTTCCAAATGCCTCTCAAGTCTTCTTGCATTAATGGTTGGGCTATGACTCATTCTTGCATGTGTATTGTTGATTAATTAAACAATTTTTCCTTCTTCCTTTTCTTATCACAAAAACCGTCCCCCTTCCCTTATTATTATTTATATTTATTTGTTTAAATTTTGATTGTGTTTCATTTGTCTCACAAAGTCAAGGAGGAAGGCCTTTCATTGTCCATAAAGTTGCACATGGATTTAGCTTTATGATAATTAATTAAAACTTTTAGATTTAACTTTATGAGGTTCAATCCTAGCTCTCCATATTTAATCCTTAATTAGCATTCCTAATAAAGTGGTTTAGTGAAGTTGTCAAGTTATGATTGGTTCCTAACTTAATTATGGCTCTTAGAGACTTTTCAATGTTAAACTTAACCTTTATTGGTCATTGGTCTCTAATTAGGGTAATACATCCTTGATTATTGTATTATTGGTTCTTAGAGTAGTTTATGATCATTGGTAATCTACTTTATGCTAATCTTAACTCCTTATTGGTCTTTGAGTCTTAATTAGCTTAATACACCTCTAATTGATAACTATTAATATTAATTGTAAATAATTGCCTAAATATTCTATTAGTGCCAATTTAATTGCTCATTAATTGTTGGTAATTTGCCTTTTAATTGTTCAAGTGTTTTGATAATCCTTTATGGTCTTTTATGAATTAACTAGGTTATTAATTATGGGTTATTAATTATAGGTTATTAGAAAATCTAGTCTCTTAATAAATTATAAAAATTGGTGTTTAAGACCCTTTGATTAATTATGAGGACTTATACAACTTATTTAGTTTAGTGAAGATCTTATTGGTCATAAATTGTTATTGTTTTCTTCAAATTTATTTAAGTATTTTAATACCACTTTCTTGCCCTTGTTGATTGAACCATAGTTTAATATGGTATTTGTCGTGTTTTATGGTATTTTATGATGCCTAACAAAGTTCATTAAATCATTGGTTATCCTAATCCTAAGGAAAAACTAACCTAGGAAATAGAATAAACACATCTCAAAATTTGAAACCACAAATTCACCTATTTTAAATAGATATTTACTATCAAAATATAGTGGTTAAGCTAAGTAGGAATTTTTGGGGTATTACAGTTTGGTCAACATTTTCATCCTCTCCTAGCCATTGAATTGATTTTTCATGTGTCAATCATCCAATCATTCAAGCTTCTTATTGGCTCATTTAATTTCACAAGGAATTAAGTTATTTTCTTGATTTTTCATTGGCTAGTTGCTATTGTTGGCTTCTTAACACTAATTAACAAAGTTTAATTACCTTCTTACACATATGATATCAAAAAAATTATGGGACTTCTTTATAAATACTTTTTATGGGATATATGATATTTAACAATTTTATATCTTCCATATAATATAGGGAAAATATCAGTGAGGTTCCAAGGAAGAGAAAAAATATAAAAAAAGTCTCAACCCAAATCCCCTATAAAAAAAGATTGGCTTTTCATGTTGTCAAAATGACTTTTGCTATTATAAAAAATTTTCCGAGGTTTTCCTCCGGCATGTAGAATTTTAGAAACTTGGAAAAACTTTTGCAATATGAATAGTTATTTTGACAACAATATTTTCATAGGGAAATTTTAACAACATAAAAAGCTATTTTAACAATATAAAAAGTTATTTTGACAACGAGATTTTTTTGATATTGGAATTCTGTAATTAGTATGAAAAAGGTCCCCTAGTTAAGAAATTTGGGTTTAAGACTTTTTTGATATTTTTTTCTTCCTTTCCTTAGGACCTCATTAATATTTTCCCTATACTATATTACTTGCTCCTACTGCAATTTGCAAAGTACGCGACATGTAGCGTAGCCTTGGTTTTAGAAACCCACTGACTATCAGCAATTAGAAAATGCATTAAACAATTCCGGGCATCAATAAGATAATAAGGCATCACATAAACTTGAGTTTATCAAGTGGGAGGGTTAAACTATAAGAAGCTCAAAATATATTAACACGTGGAGATATCCAAACAAACAAAAACTTGAGTTTACAAAAGGCATCACAGGGAGTATACAATTTAGGAGCTGTGAAATGCCTGGATCTGATATTAGGCCCGAACTCTTGCTATTAGTTGTTTATTTCAAAGAAATGATATTTATTTATTCATTTAACATAATAATTTAAATTTGTGAGATGTCTAGATAATCAAACTATAGCTAAAATGATAATTTAACCACAATTTTTTTTATTAAACATTGATATAGTTTGGTATAGAGGCATTTTAGCCATATAAGGACTTGAATACAAATCAATATAATATTGCGAATTTTGTTAAAGTACGATGAAATCCCAAATTAGTTGCGTGGCAATTTTTTACGCACACAAAAAGACTAAAAGATTGCTCCTTTTTTATTACTTGACTTATTTATACATAAGTTTTTATTTTAGACCTATTCATATATATATATATATATATATACAAACACAGTGGCGGATTTAGGGGCTAGGGGTGGCCCCCACCCCCCTAAGATTTAAAAAAAAATAAAATCAAAGAATAGGAAACAACGTTAGCAACCCTTTACTGTCATATTTCTTCTGAACGTTTTGGTTTATGCCAGGTCTATTATTTTGATTGGGCCGACTTAGATGCTTAGCCCGTCTTGCTACGTCATATAAAAGAATGGATCATCATTTTGTACTACATCTCTCTTAAACCAGGGGCCTCAAATTGCTACCTGATGTTTTCCTTTCCACGGGGTTTAGATATGGTAGTGAAGATGAAGTACACTTTGCGTTCATAAAATAGTTTGCAACTAAGCACACAAATCAGTTTTGTTTTATCTTGTTATCTTGGGTTTTCTTTTAACTTTGAAAAGAGCCACTATAGAGGGAGTGAACATTTATGGTATGTTTGCTTTGAGCTAAGGGGAGGGGAGGGAGGGGAGATAAAATTTAGAAGTTAATATTAACCTCTAACTTTAGTCTCCCCTCCCCTCAAACCAAATATACTTTAGAGTCTAGGAATCATAAAATAGGACTATATGAGTAGTATTTTTAAAATTGTAGGACTAGTTCAAATATGAACGGATAGATTATTTTTTATTTTCACCCCCCTCATGAAATTCCTGGCTCTGCCCCTATATATATATATATATATAAATTCATCCTTGTGCTTCCATGGAGTTGTATCCGCGTCCACCATTGTGGTTGAACCACTGTCTATCTGCAATTAAAAAATGCATTAAACAATTATGGGCATCAATTAGATGATGTTTACCAAGCGTGAGGAATAAAATAAAAGAAGCTAAAAATATGGTATTGCAAGGGTTATTTTTTGTAACAAGTGGGAATAAATAAGTTCTTTATTTTAAGGTCTACATGCATTTTTTTGATATATAATTCGGGTGAGTGAAACGTAAATGTAATGACCCTGAATAATAATATTTATTATTATAATTATAATAAGAATTTTAATCGTTTAACAGGATTTATAGTAACGGAAGCTTGTAGCATAATGACTTGAGAAGCTGCTATTTCTTTGAGGTGGATAGTTCGAACCTTCTGAGCAAAAAAAAGGATAGTTCGAACCTTAGCTTTTTCAGAAAAAGATAATTTTATTTTGTTCTGTGTTTGCTCATTTTAAAATTACCATCGTCCCCTTCAATGAAATTCAAAAAAGATAAATAAAATAAACATAAAATCATACTTTTTTTCCCCATTCCTTCGACTTTGCATAGAGCCATTGAGAGAAAGAAACTTCGAGAGCTCTGAAGCTCAAAAACCCAGCCTCACTTGCACCTTTCATCATCCTCAGTATGTTGTGCCGCCAGTCCATGCCGGTGCTCCACACACACCGCTGTCATCTTTCTTCTATGTTCCAATATCTCAGCCTTTTGTTTGCTCTCCTCTATTCGGCGTTTTGGTTTCTTCCTCTTAATCGAAAATAATTTGTGGGTTTCGGTGAGCAGCTCGTCCTATTTCTCCTTATTTTGGCTGCTCGCATTTCTGTAGAATTATTGAAGCTTGCATTACTATGGGTGCTTTGTTTTCGTATTTGCAACTCAAACCTGTGAATCACTTGCTTCTTGTTTTGCTGGTTTCTAAGGTGTGTGATTTTGGGAGTTTCTTTTATTTGCTACTGTCATGATATTCAGCTCAAAATACATGCGTGTTGTAATGTTAAAACCTCTTTTCTCTTTTCCTTTTTTTGAACTTGTCTAGGTGCCATGGGTGTGGGAACATATGCTAAGCTGTATTATCTCTGTGGTGTTTTGTGGGCTCTACGTGGCTTAGGAGTAATGGCAGAACGTCTTGACGGCCAACTGTAGCTAGCCCTGATCTTATAAAATTTGTTAGAATATATATATATATATATATATATATATATATATATATATATATTTATTTATTTATTTATTATATCATATTTTATTTAGCCACAAATTTGGCCCCAGCTAATTTTTATCTTTTCTGTAAGGATAATGTTTGTTTCATTACTCATTAGGATGTGAGAGGAAAGTAAAATTCTTATTTGAGATACCGAAAAGATTAGTATCATCTTATATATTGTTTTAATTTATAATTATCTGTTATTATTTGTTTTTTTATATTTTCCAGGTTATTTGATACTATTTAGTAAATACTCCCTCTGGTCTTTATTTAAGGAACCAACTAACAATTCTTACAAGTCAATAAAAATAGTTAAAATAATTAAATTTGTCCTAAAATTTAAGTACTTTTCAATATTATCCCTATTAATTACACTAAACTCTAATATCTTATTAATTATTACTCTCACTCACTACTTTTTTAATTATGGGTATACATGGAAAAAAATATTTAATGCTATTTGAAAACAAGCAAGTCTTTTATAAAAAGAATCAAATATATTTGGTCGTTAGTACCTTATAATAAGAATTAAAGAGAGTAGTTTAATATGTTTATTTTTTGGTTTGGGTTTTAAAAAAATTCTGATTCCACCACTGCGTAGGAGGGATGATGAAAATCGAATAAAGAATAAATTTAGTTCAATAAGTTTGATGAATTTGCTTGCATATGAATGCGCATAAGGTGTTTGTTAAAAAATGCATGGGAAGGAGTTTCCTTGGGTAAAGGTTGTCAAGTTTAATACTGAAATCCAAAGGGATGTGGTGTTTTTATGATGAATTTACTAAAAGAATAAGCTTGAGTAAACTTTAATCTATTATATGGATGCTTGGAAGTTTATGCTTTGTAGTTTGTGAATTGCTTGCTTTATAAGTTTGTTGAATGTCAATAAAGTGTTTGATCAATTGCTTTACACTCTCTCACAAGTTATCCTTTTCATGGAAGAACATTCTCTATTTATTTCCTCAGCATCATAATCATAACTTGCATCCCTTATTAAATCTGTTGTAGGCAATAGATCAGATAACCTTTAGACTAAAGATCGTAGCAACAAGACTAATAAGAAATAAGTAAAGATAGTGAAAAGAATAAAAAATAAATTAAATATATGGCATTCAAATTTTAAGAGGTCATATATGCACTCTCTCCGTCCTTATGTGTAAACTGCATTTTGGAAGATTTAAGGCTTCAAGATGGAAGTCATAGGTAGCATTAAAAATTTTTCTGCACTTGTTCCTCGTTAAATAATAAACAAAAAGCTATCGAGAAGAGAGCGTGTAATGTTCTCCATTTTACTTAATATAATGACTAATTAAAGATTGATTAACAACTAAGTAATGCTCTATCAATTACCAAAATATACAAAAATAAAAGTTAGAGTATGTAGAATGAGCCCTAACGTGGCAACATACAACCATCCAACATATACCAAAAGATACAGAAGCACTACTTTTCGTGAAAGTAGCCTAAGCTTCCGAGGTCTTCCCTGATGGACCCAGACGGGAACTATCACCTGAAAAATGTGGTAACCATCAATCCAACTCATCACGAATACTAATATGTGCTAGTGAGGTGCCATATGGAACAATTTATATAACAAAGTATTTTAAAATTATATATATATATATATATATATATATATATATATATTGCCAATATCCACATCACAAAATTTCATATCAGAAATTATGTATCACAGTTTTCATTAACACAATTCCCAAGATACCTCACACCAATCCAATCGAACCGCCTTATTTCCTCCGACTAGACTCATGGGCTAAGTTACATCCATATCACTGGTTACTCAAAAGCTCACTGGTCATGTGATGTGGACCGGCCAAAATCCTCAGAGCACATGTCCCAGACCATGGGTCTTTCCCCTTCATTGAATTAGCGGGGTGTCGTACGCCCTCATTGAATTAGTGGGTCAGTCCCTCATTGAACAGGTAAGACAATATAAAGCCAACCATCATGCATCAATGGAGGATTCACCACGTGGTGGAATATATTACTTCATTTCCTCCCAATTCAACCCTTCCCATAATTATCATAATAATTATCATAGTATCAAAATCTCAGTTCTTATACATAAATAAATAAATATGTATGAATTCATAATTTAAATCATTAGGTTCCGCAAGACAATTTATATAAAAAATATTCATAATGATTTCACAAAATACTCACAACAACATATCAATACACATAACAAGTGGAAATTGGTTACCTCACGTCGAAGCTAACTATTATCGCACTGCTCTTAATCCAAGAGCTCAAACACACGCCAAAAATCAATCTCAACTTCGCGAGTATAACTACAACCTCCGGTGTTAGAAATTCGAACTTCTTCAATGACCTAAAGTAAGGTCATCGGAATTATTAATCTCCCTTCTTAATAAATAGTGATATTATTTAATAAATAATGATATTATTTATTATTATTTATTTATCTATTTTATTATGTGTCATGTCCTTAAAAAAATGTTAAGAAGGGTTCTCCTTTTCACTTTAGAGTCTTTATAACCCTTAATAGACAAGTTATCAAAAACATACATTTATTTTGAAGGTTATGCAAAAGCTAACAACTTGCGTAACTATTTTAAGACTTATTAAAAATTCAACCTCTAACTTTTCTGAGAATTTAGAAAATTCATATCTGGACCGATTCAACTCCAAATGGGGTGATTCCATTTTCTACTTAAACCTTGATAAGTCTATTTTCATAAATTAAAGTCACCAAGTTGATTTATGATTAAGAAAATTCCCAACTTTCAAAAAACATAAACCACGTCCAGCATTTCCCAGATTTCTCCACCAATCTTTGAGGAACCATAACTCCTTCAATACTTATCGGAATTCGACGAATTACCTATCAAATTAAACCTCTATGTGTCTACTATTTATATGGAAATTTTCATGAAAAATATAAAAGGTTTACTTGGTCCGAAATCCAACGTCATTTTACTGCTCCAAAATCATACCAGAAATTTTCAGATTTTTAGCTCAACTTTCAAAAATCATAATTGGAGTTATAGACCTCTGTTTAAGGTGTTCTTTGGCTTTTTGGAAAGGTTGTGATGTCTACTATTTAATGTAAAGATTTCAAGGAAAAACTTAAATGTTTTCCATTTCAAAATCAAGCCTGAAAATTACTGTTTATCAGGAGTACAGAAAACGTTCCAGATTTTGGTTAAACTTTGGAAAAACATATCTCTCATTCTACACCTCCGTTTTGGGTGGATTTTTGCTCGTTTTAAAGGTCATGATGTGTAATAAGTATCTACAAAGTTTCAAGGTCAACAGAGTTCGTTTGCTCTAGTTTTCATTACCTAAAGATTATTGTTTCAGATAAAACATCCAGTTTCCAGAATCGCATCAGCTTATCATTTCATGCGTATGACTCATACTCACATATGAATATACAACATGTAAACATCCTCTTTCATGATTTAATGGTTTGTATGGGTATCTAGACATTTTCGACGTAAGGAACATGCCAAAACGCCTCTGTTTTAGCTTCATAAAACAAAGTTAAATGGAAGCTTGCAATGGTTCAACTTCAAATACCACAACCAATGTGTAGAAATCACGAAAGCTGGAAGGAAGAAGCTCAAAAGGCTTACCTAGGTTAGCTTCTGAGTTTGCATGTATCAGTCCAAGCCTTCTTTCCTTCCTTCAACACTCCCTTTCGGTCACAGCTCCCTTCTTTCTAAGTCTCACACTCTCCTTCCCATACTCTTGCTCTTGATCTCATCACTGCCTCACACTCTTGGCATTTTTCTCAGCTATTTAGAAACCAGCAGGACCACTCCCAACAATAACAACAGCCCCCCTGTTTTTCAGAAGCCAAACGCAGAGAAGGTAAGAACAGTACAACCTCAGTTTGAACCTCTCTCGACTCTCTCTCTCCCTCTCTCTTGGTTTCTCGCCTCAGCACTCTCTCTTGGCCCCTCACTCTTTCTTGCTCACACTGAGTGCTGGCAATGAGAATGGAGGAAAATTAAGGAGCAACTGTTTTATATACAGCGAGCTTGGTCCAGACTGAGGGGAAAAGAGGATGAATCGAGAAGGAAAGACCGAAGTATATTAAGCGTTGGGAGGCTCGAGAAGCATGGAGTGGTAATCTCTTGCTTCCATATCTGAATGCGAGATCCCGCGGAAGTCGCTGGTTTTTTTATTGTGTTTCCAGCGATTTTTGAAGTGTTCGGCTGAGATATACGTGTTTTGGCTAATGAGTGTGATTGTGTGAGAGTATGGAATGGATTTGCTGATCTCACTTTCTGTTGCGTGGCTGAATATACGAATGGTTAAAATGAATATGGGCCATATGTGTGTTGTTTTGATTTGGACCAAATGTATAATACCTGGAAAGCATGTGGCGTCATCTTTTTTTTTCCAATCATTTCATTCATTTTTTTTCTCTTTGTTTCTTTCCCGCTAACGTGATGGGCCAAGAGGAATTCAAATGAATTGATAATAAATATATGGGCTTTAGCTAATAGTCGATGAGTTGAGTTGGGGAGAAGCCCATTAAAGTTATCCCACCTGACCCTACAAGTCTCTTATTTGTAAATTAGGACCATTACTCATTAAACCATAATTGTGAAAAAAAATAATAAATAAATCCTTAATTCTATTTAAGTTTTTTTTTTCCATTTTTCAATTAAATTTCTTTTGGCCTTAAGACATTACCTCTAAAATATTTATACCAAAAATTATTCCCTAATTATTTGTTCTTAATTTATGAGAAAATATGCCTTAAATTCCAATAATTAATTTCATAGTTATTTCAAGAAAAATTTTACAATTTAATTTCCTATACAACATCAATTTGGGGATGTTACAGAGCGGCTAAGAGAAATATAATTAAGATGATGATACAATTTAAAGAGAGTAATTTTCTTAAAATTGTGCCAATTTTAAAAAGTTCAATAACGTCAACTAAATGTAATAAATTTTTATAGATGACATTTAAAATGAGTTGGATATATAGTTTATTCCGATGGATGCTCATACCGTTTTCCAAACCATCGTCTTCTTTGTTAGAATCATCATATTCTACTTCAAAGTGCTCTTTTGAAGGACCAACTCGTAATATTTTATTGCCATCTTGCTTTTTGACTTGTACCTATTGTCGTCTTGCTCTGTCATTTAGATTTTGTTTTTCTTGGTTCAGGTCATTGTTGAGCAATTTCAAAGCCAAATCCCCCCTTTCTTTTTGACTATCAAACTGCATTATTTTGTTGTCCACATCATTTATATCACTGAAAAAATTAAAGTGCTTGTGTAATAATTACACAACTCCAAAAACTTGAAACAGGCCGGGGCATGTAACTCTTATGTAGTTTATCAATTGCCGATCCAAGAGCCTGGGGTTGTGCCATGGCCTTGGTGGGGGACTGATGCCGAACCCCTCCAAAACTTCTCTGTATCCAAAAAAAAAAATTACCGACCCAAGAGGCATTGTATTTACAAGTTTCATATGGCCATACAAAATTTAAGAGTGTAACCTTTTTCCCCCTCTGGTTGTCCCTTGCTATTTACACACACACAAACACAATCATGGTGCGTCAAGTGAAGTTTGCAGGAATAATCAAGATAGTAAAACAAATAATACAGCTTAAAACTCGGTGAATTTCCAGTGTGGCCATATTTCTTCAAAAATTTTCATGCTGTAAATTGGCAAAACATCGGCTCTCTCTTCCATAAATCGCTGAATGTTCTTCAAATTCACCATTAAATCTACCTAAAACAAATGAATTTAAAAAATACACCAGCACTACTAGTAGTGCAGTGGTATTGGGAGTAGTCTCCCCACTCCCTTGTACTGAGTTCGATCCCCCTCATCCTCTATCGCCTATGTATCAAAAAAAAAAAAAAGCAAAAGCAAATTGATTGAATGAAATTAATGTTGGAATCTGGAAATGCATTATCAGAATACTGGGCCATAGGATGTCACTCCTATGTGGAGTCCAAGTTCTAATTGTTTCCTATTTTATAAAAAGTGAAAAACAAATAAGAGAAAAAGAAGAGGAAGGAAATAAAAGAGACAACCCTATTAAGAGAAGAGTAGGCAGCAAGTTTGTTTGAGAGAGGACAAAATAAAGTTTATTTATATCTCTTGTGAGAGAAAGTATTTTCGGGTAAATAAAGTAGGTGTAATTTTTTTGCTCAGAAAAAGTAGGTGTAATTGAAATCTCTTTTTCATTAAAGAATTAAGCCTCTCCTTCAATCAATGGTTGTTATGTCATATAATGTCCTTGGTTTTAGAAACCCTATGCCTATCAATAATTAGAAAATGAATTGAAAATTTGAGGGTATCAATTAAATAATGTTTACCAAGTCAGAGGAATAAACTAAAAGAAGCTAAAAAATATTATTGTAGGGATTTTTCTTTTAACAAGAGGGCATAAATAAACTCATTACTTAAGGTTTATATGCATTTTTGCCTATAAATTTCGGGTGAGTCAAATGTAAATGTGTCCCTTGAATAAGTCCTGGAGAGGGACACATGTCATTCTTTCCATAAAATAGTGTTATTAGCTAAAGGTTTCAAAATGTCACAAACTGCCGATGAAAAAAACTTAATTGGAGAATACAATACAAAAGTACACAACACGAATAGGGAATCAATTAAAAGCACAACTCTGAATTGATGAGTTAAAGGATGATAGGTCAACTTCAGTGCCATGTGTAACATCCCAATTTTATAAAACGTTTTCGAAATATTTGATCAGAGTAGAGCATTGAAATAATCTCAAAAGAGCGAGTATCTGATAAAACATTCACTGTTGTAGTATCGACAGCTTACACAGCGGTACAATTATCTGAATATAGTTCGATGTTATAAAGTCAAATAAAATTCTCTCCGTCTGCGTCCTCACGCTGACTCCTTACCTTTGTCTTTGGCCCTCGGTCCTCCAGACCTTGAAACTATAGTAGGAGCTGAGGTTCAATGACCATTGAACCTCAGGTAACGGTTAACCTCATGTTTATATATGACAGTATATGACAGATATTCACGACGTTACAGCAATAAGCACACAGCAGAAGTATCGCAACAATACATAAGCACACAGCAGATGTATTCCAACAACACACAGCAGATGTATCCCAGCACATAGCAGATGTATCTTATAAGCACACAGCAGATGTAAAGTTATCTACCACATATAAGCATATTATAAGCATCAGAGTTAGTGTTACAGTACGCGAATGTACCTGTGTCGGTGATCTCGGTAAGTAGTCGGCCGGTTTGCGTTCTTTCGGATAGCCTATCATAGTAATATCGTCCTATTAATTTAAAAATGATATCCTAAAAGATATTTTGGCCACTATTGACTATTTTACCCTTGGTACTAGTTTATCATTTTATTTCCTCAAAATTCGTTGAAGGACGCTGGAATATATTCGGCAGAATTTCGCTTAACTTCGAAAAATCATAATTAATTCTAGAAAAATCGAAACGAAAATCCGTAAAATTTCCCGGACTCCTTAAGATGTCTATTTTTGAGGAAAAATATCAGTTTTTACCCAGATTTCAAAAATCATTCCCAGATTTCAAATGTTCAGACGCTACCCAGAATTTCCAGGAAATTCGCAGCATAAACTTTGAGAATTTCTTTCTCACTGTACAGAGCTCATTTCAACATGTTCTTTACATATTTGGAAATCCCTACATGTCTACCTTGTCCATGAATTTTCCCAGAATTTTTCACTATCATTTTCAACATGAAATATGAGCATTTCTGTTACTAGTTCAGAAATCGCCTTACCGACGAATTTTCGCCAGAACTTCGTTACTTCAGTGTTTTTCTCCCGGAAATTTTGCTAAACCACTCTCTTCACTAATTTTTTGAAACAAAGCTATTTTTAACCATAAAAACATGAAAATAAAACTACTCTAGAATTTTTAAGACTAAAACTACTTCTATCTATGAATTTAAAAACTCAAAACTCAAGAACTTGCTTACCTATTGCTTGAACTCCTTCAAGCTCTCCCACTTTCTTTCACTCCTCTCAAATATTCAGATGTTGCTTTGCTTTTGGTGTGAGGAATTGTGAATGACCCATGCCCTATTTATAGGATTTCCTTATGGCAATTTGTGCAATTAATTGCAACTTCTCTCTTGTTAAATTTTGGCCATTGGATCAAGGTGAAAAATCAAAACTCTCATCCTCACCCTTAAATCCCCTCAACCGAAACTCCCCCTCTCTCTCTTCCTTCATATTTTTTCTTCTCCTTCTTCAAGAAGTTAAAGAACTTGCAACTCAAGTAATGAATAGTACTCCTTCTCTAGCAAGTTTTGACCGCAATTGACCCATGTGGTTGAATAAAAATCCTTACACTCCAACACTTGAAAAAACCGTCCCCCCCCCCCCTCTGGACTTTTTGTTTTTAATTTTATCTTGGGCTTTATAGTTTTGTTTGGGCAATTGTTGGGCTACAAAAATTGGTCCAATAATGATTTGTGGTGATAAAAAGCCCTAAATTAAATCCCTCTTGTTTACTATTGGGTTTAGCTTAATTAAGTTTAGTTTGTAATGATTTAATTGATTACCACTCAATTATGATCCTACTAAACCCAATTGTTTCAATTATCGATCCATTGTTAAGCTTTAATATAGAATTTAGCCAAAATATTTCAAATTGTTTGTTAATATTTGCCACTAGATTAATTATGAATGTTAATTCAATTAAGATTAATTTTTGGTGCCCAATAATTATTTTTAGTATCCTCTAATTATTTTAAACCTCTTCATACTCCTTTATGGCTTATTTTTGATAATATACGAATTATATGTCAATATATCTTTAAGTGTAGATTTAATTGTTATTTAATTGTTGCAAATTTTATCTAATTAGTTTAGGTATTTTTATGGCATTTTATGATCCCAAATTAAATTTAGGAAGTTAGATTTGCCTTATTAAGTCCTAAAGAAAACTTATCCAAGAAATAAAATAAATACACTACAAAATTGGAGACAACATATTCTCTTATTTTTAATAGGTCCTAACTGCCAAAATATCTTATTTGAGAAAAATACAAATTTTGGGGTAATATACCATGCTCAGCAGAATCACGTCCAAGATATTACATTACCAAATGGAATTATAATTAGAATCAGAATCAGAATTGCATGTAAAAATGCACCTTTAATTTCTTTGAAACGTATGCCTCAAACAACTTTTGCAACTGAGTGAATAATTAACAAGAACATTAGGAATTTATATAGGAGATGAGATATATTGACAACTTTGCAACCATACTTTATTGAGATTTATCAATGATGTTATTTGATACAATTTATAGCAAATAAAATTTCAATTATTGGAACATTTATTGGCAGGAATTCAGAAACTGATGAGCGTGATCACAAAAATAAGTGCAACAAAAGTAAACCGAGAGAAATAAAGAAGACTTAAATAACATATGATTATTTGGCTCTAATAATTTTAGATTTTTCTAGGTGCATCGATATCTCTAATTAAAGAAGAGAAACTCATGAAAAGCGTGAGAAGAAACCGATGTTCATAAATTGTTGAGATTCAATCAACATCATAAACATATATATCATATAAAAAGGAAGTCAAATTATAATGGCGCAGATATGGACCTGATTAATCAGTTTTAATTTCCCCAACGGTATCCAGTTGAGGTGTTCTCCATGGGAAGCTCACATCCATTTGAGATCTCTATCCGAGGGCGATTTAGTTTCTCGCACCCAGAAGCAGAGAATGTTTGAAGAGAAGGGCAGAGCATGAGGCCTCTGTATACGAAATTTATTAATTGTGGCAAGCCATGTAATTCCAGAGATGTCAACCTAGGAAGAGTGATAGGAGTAGGGTGAGAAAGGTCGCCACTACCGCCAAGTTCCATTTTAGAATGATCATCCTCTCCAACTATTTCTTTCATCTTCCCACAGTAATTAACGTCAAGGGTGCGTAGGTTTTGAAGTAGTGCTAATAACTTTGACGTCATTAGAGTCTCCATGCTGTCGCAATTACAAATATCAAGATGTGTGAGATGAGAAAATAGGGAGGTTTAATGCAAGGTAGAAGAGCATCTGGTGACACGATATCTTTCAAGTCCTCCAAATCCGAGAGGCATAGACGTCCAACAAGTTGGGAAGAGGAGCAAAAGGGGCAACTGCCAGAAAAGCAACATAAGTACTCCACATCTTCACAGCACCATATATCCAACCATTCAATTTGGTGTGGATTATTATTGTTGTTGTGGCCATATGATGAAACAACACTGCATAGGCAACTACCAACTGTCCCTACTAGCTAGCAATCTCTTATAACCAACTCCTTGATGTCTCCTGGGAGTACTGCTTTTCCATTTCTCAAATCCATATCACAAAGAGTTATCCTCTTCATGGAATATTCTGTATTTATTCCCTCATAATAAGGGACAAGATATGAATTCCGAAAAGTTAAATGATAGCTGCTAAGGAGATGATATTGATATTTGGCTAGAAAGCTCATATAGGTATTGAAGACAGATAAGTCACAAAAGTTGGCCACTATATCTTCCAAATTTCTTAAACCTTGTATGCCTCCTTGTATTGTCACATCAAGCCCAAGATGCTCTAAACTGATCAATTTGGATATGACTGATGCTGATATTACTAAATTAGGTGTCTGGAGTAGATTCAAGTATCTAAGATTTATCAATGATTCCAAGCCCAAAGGTGCTTCAGTGATGACAGTCAAAGATAAATCCAATAACATCAGCCATTTCAAATTTCTTAATGAAGGAATGCAACTTAATTTATTGCATCCTGAAAGTAATAAAGCATTGAGGCATTTCAAGCTTGACACAGATTCGGGCAAGCACTTGATCCTAGTCTTAGACAAATCAAGTGTTTTAAGAGCAGGCATGTTGTTGAAAAAATCATTTGAGATGTAGTCGAGCTTTGTGTTGCCATCTAAAAGCAATGTGGAAAGTTTAGAACACTTAGGAGATGGGCTATCAAGAATTGTTTGTATCTTGTTTCCCGTCAAGAAAAGTTTTTGTAGTTCATCTTTCCATTGGTCATCACTCGGTATTTCTGTTAAATTCTTATAAGCATTTGCCATAATTTTACCTGTGTCTTTTGCAATGTTAATAGCCAAGGCTCTAAGAAATTTGTTCATCCTCCATCCCATATCAAATCGATCCAACATACTATGATTCTTTAATTTATCCAACATGTTGTAACCTTCATTGTACAACACCCTCAACTTCTTTGTCTCATCTATACTTTCATAAACAAATCTTCTTATGAATTGATTAGCATTGTCATCATAAAGAGATCCATCATTGGTATTTAAGGCATAGTACAAGAAGAACCTTTGCAATTTGATAGTTAAGAAATCATAGCTAGATCTCAAAGCTGGAAGCACCCATTTGTCCATTTCATATTGCCCATTGCCCAAGTTTTTAAGACATTCCAACATATGATTCCATTCTCTAACCTGTTTTTCCCCGTTCATGCTTGTCGCAATTCTAACAATAGCAACGGGAAAACCCTCGCATTCACGTGATATATCTCGTGCAATCTCCTTTACCTCCAAAGACAGTTCTTCATGAACTCCCATAATCTTCTCAAACAAAGCCCAACTATCTTCTACATCTAGACATTCCACTTTCACTGTATTCTTCTCACAACTCATACCTTGACACACTTCCAATATACGAGTTGTTAAAATGAATTTAATTCGATTATTTGACATAGGAAACCCAACATCCTTCAGAAAGAAATGATCCCAAACATCATCTAAATTAACAACACATTTTTTCATCTCGTTAAATGCTTGTAATAATTTTCCTGCAATTCTTTTAACCTCAAACTCATCAGATATATCCAACTCGATTGATCTAGCTATCACTTTTTGCAAATGGGAGATGCTGTAATTTTGTGATACAGTTACCCAAATAACTTTAATGTCACTACCAGCTTCTTCTAAAATAAGCTTGTTATGTATATGAGTTGCTAAGGTTGTTTTTCCTGACCCTCCAATCCCCCAAACTCCAACTGTTGACACCTTGTCATCCATTATCCATTCCCATATTTGTTCAGTATTTCTTTGAAACTTCCACCCTATTAAATCTGTTGTAGGCAATAGATAACCTTTAGAAGATCCTAGCAACAAG
Organism: Acacia crassicarpa; assembly: GCA_034222035.1. Lineage (NCBI taxonomy): Eukaryota > Viridiplantae > Streptophyta > Magnoliopsida > Fabales > Fabaceae > Acacia > Acacia crassicarpa. The sequence goes on along the minus strand of JAWXYG010000015.1, from coordinate 4,751,520 downwards.
AATAGTAAAAAATAATCAAGTAAAGATAGTAAGTAAAATTAAATAATAAATTAAATATATGGCATTCAAATTTTAAGCAGTTGTATTCACTCCCGTCCCTATATGTAAATGGCAGTTTAGAATTCAAAGAGAGTAACATTTGAAAGTTATGCACATTTTTAAAAAAATTCAAGAGCTTCAACTAATTTTAATAAATTTTCATAAATGGTTGGATATATAGTTAATGCAGATGCTCATACCTTTTTGTAAACCATCGTGCCTATTCACTCTGTCATCATATGTTGCTTCAATATACGTTTCGGAAGCATCAACCCGTAATCTTTCATTGCCATCTTGCTTTTCAACTTGTGCATTGAGTCGTCCTGTTGCTTTGTCATATAGATTTTGTTTTTCTTGGTTCAGGTCACTGGTAAGCAACTTCAAAGCCAAATCCTCCCTTTCTTTTTGACTGTCAAACTACATTATAATAGTATTGTCCACATCATTTATATGAATGAAAGAATTAAAGTGCCAGCGTGCTCGTGTAGAATTGTGTGAGGGCATGCATGAGTGCTAACCTATCAGTCTACGCCTATATACATGACTACATATGTTTGTAAGAGGTCATACCTGAAATAAAGGATTTCTCTTCACATAATTATCTGATTGTTGCATGTATTTAATAACGAAGACTCCACAATCAAATCTACAAATGGAAGAAAATAAGATAAGGTCATCCTTGAGAAAAGCCTTTTCTAATAATCTACATACTAATTGTCTACTTACCCATTGTCTTGGGAGAGGATGTCGTTTGCCCTTTCTAGTTTATAGTTTGACAATGCTCCTTTTTCCTTTTCGAAGAGTATTTCCAGGGCAAACAACTAGACATAAAGCAAAAATCCTATATATAATCAAAACAATAATTAATAATGTTATGAATATTGCAATTATCTAACACTTACCAATTTTTTTGTTGTCTCATCACGTTCTCTTGCAGCCACAAATTTATTATTGGGTAATGAATCCCATATTTCAATAACATTTTTATTTAAATAGAAAATGTATAAATAAAAATGTCCATGTGTCTCTTGTCCAGTGTAAACAGGAATAAACACCTGCCATTCGTGACAACGGAAATCAAATTGATATCTTGCAAAAACAAAAAGTAATCACGTTGATTTAAATAAAACCTTTCTATAAAAATAAAATTTAAAAAAAAAAAAAAAAAACCTTTCTATCAAGAGTTGAAAAGACACACCTTCTCAGGGATTCTTGGTCAAATATATAATTTTCTCTCATTTTTAGCCTATGGACAAAGTCCTTGAAGTTGTACTCATCACGTACGAGTGCTGCAGTCTGTAGTTAGATCATCGATGAACCATGAAAAATGGTTGTCAATAAACTATTTTTAGATTAAAACATTATAAACATACATCATATAACAAAAAAGGGAATAGGAAATTACCGAAAACGTCACAGGAAGATACCAATTTGAAGGTGTCACTTTCTTTTTCTCACTCTCGGTTAATATCTCAACAAAACTATCTATTACCTAAGAACGCATGAAATTAAATACTCCTATTAACATAACTAACCTTGGTCCATTAATATTAAAAGAGAATATAAGAATATAATAAATAAATACTCACCCATCGATCCAACCAAGTCCCTGGTTTAAGTGTGATGAATTCATTTTGAGTCAAATGTAAATGTGGGGATCGAAAAACCAAATCTCTGGGACTGAAGAATTAGAGTGATTTAGGGAAAAGAGAACAAAACTGAATTAAAATACGTGCATTTATGCATATATTCATGCATATGTGTACATATTAGAAGCATACACACACAGATATAGAGCTGAAAATCTAACCTTAAGCATTCAAACACATATTGTATCATCTGCAAGTCTTCAGTGTCCCAATTGGAAACAAAAGATGACCCAACTTGAATCCTTTCGTGATACTTAGCATCACCTTGTGTTTGTCCTGCTTCATTTTGGAAACAAAAGATAAGTGTTTTATTGGGTTGCTTTCGGGCTTATAAATTTTTTTACAATATTCCAATTTTCCTGATCGATTTTCTGGCAATATAAACTCGCAAAATAGTACAAAAGGATTAACAAAATATTGTTTGGTTATTCATTTTTTTTTTTTTTTGGTCAAAGTTTGGTTATTCATTGTTTAAACTAATATGTACCCTAATGAGTCATTTTTATCTGGCACTTATTATCACCAGAATTATTAAGGGAAGATTTAAAACTCTTTACCTCTTTCTGAAAATCAAAGGAGTTTCTAATTTAATCTTCATTTAAACCTGTACAGTGTAACTTTGAAATTTTAATTAATATTAAATATGGGCAATATGGGAGAGATGTACTTCCTCCAGCTCTTAATACAAGAGCTAGTTGGGGATTGGATTTGGTTATAAATATAACACCCCAATCCAATTTATCTCCCAAATTTACAATTCATTCTCTAAAGTGTCCTTCATATGTAAACAATAGCAACGTGGGAAATTAAATTATCTCCCAAATGTTTGCCCTGTGATTTACCTCTTGGGCCTCTTAATTTGTTTTGTTGGGTTGTTTTTGGGATCATAAAATTTTTTACATTATTCAAATTTTCCTGATTTTCTGGCAATATAAACTAGCAAAGGAGTACAACTGGATTGACAAAATATAGTTTGATTATTCATTGTTTAAACTAAGTAATATGTACTTCAATCAGTTATTTTTCTCTGGCACTTATTATGACCAGAATTATAAAGGAAGATTTAAAAATCTTTACCTCTGTCTGAAAATCAAAGGAGTTTCTAATTTTATTTTCATTTAAACATATATTGAGTAACTTTGAGAAATTGAATTGATATTTAAATAAGGGCAACATGGAATAGATGTAATAAATCTAAGGAAAGATCAGAAGGGATATAATCTTCTAGTCCACCATATAAGTCACTTAGATAGTAATGAATATATTAATTTATCGATTTTTTCAATGTAATTAATCTTTAAATGTGGCTCGGATAGAATACCAATTAAATAATAATTGATATTATTCAAAGAATAAAAATATCAATTATTATTTGCTGGTGATTTAATTATTATTTAATTAATTGAGTCTGTTTTTATTATTATCTTTTGGAAATCAGAAAATAAGTGTAATATCCCATAAGATAGATTTAGGTGCTAGAATCTAGGATTATGAGTTATCTAAATTTCATATTTGGATTTCGTATTTGAATTTTGAATTAGGATCTTTCTCTGTGAATTATTATAAATAGTATAGTGCCTCATCAATAAGATCATAGAATATTTTAGAGGATAAATTGCTTGAGGGGATTCTCCTAGGCAGTTTTAGAGAATTTTAGAAGGTGAAATTCTTGCCTAATCTTTATCTCAGAATTTCTCATTGCTTTCTCAACTTATTTTCTCATATCAACTTTAGTTATCTCTATTTACATTCTCATATAATCTTCCCGTCAGCTTACTCACAAATCGGTCTTCATGTTCATGGTCTAAAAACCGTGGCTATTTTTCTCTCTCTTCTAAAACCTCATTTATTATAAGTAAAGTAAAAAAATTAATTTCAGATATATTTAACAAACTGATTATCATGTCTAAATTCGAATGAGTTAGTTTATAATTAAAGTGAATTATATTATGAACCGGAGGATCGAGTATATGTTTACGTACCTTGAGAATTCAGGATTTTATAATTAAAGGGGAGTTTGCTAGCACTTCCTGCAAATTCCCCTCCACAATCATTACACTTCCATCTTTTTACTCCCTCCAGTAGCGTAACTCGTTCCCACACTTCATCCCTTTGCCTTCCCACCTTTTTCATTATTAGTTTTCCTACAAACAATATGATGCAAGAGATCATAATTAATCTAGTGATATAGTAATACTCCCTCTAGTCCTATTTATAATAGCATGATAACTGAATAACACAGTTTAAAAAAGTAGTTAACATTTGTTAAAAATAATAACTATGTCTGAAATCAACTCGGTTTTTCAAGTATACCCTTATGTGTGAGTGGGTAAATAAGAGAAAGAAATAGAGTAAATATAAGGACTACCAACCTTCTAATTAATACAATACATATAATTAATAAGGGGAAAAAGTGGACAACTCTTGTTGAGGACCAAGGTAATTCAAATTTTGGGTTCTTAATAAAAGGAGGGAGTATGTAATTAATGGGGATAAAAATTACAAAATGTTAGTTCAAATTTCAAACATCCTTATCTTATAAATATGATCATGCGGTTATGCCTACTGAAAAAATTGTATCTTATACTCCCTCTAGTCATAAACATAAGTGACACTTCTGACTCATCCAGCATCATATTAATTTCTAATCCTCATCATCAATACTCTTATTAAATATGGGGCATATATTAAAAAAATATTTAATACAAAAATAGCAAATATCTTATAAGAAGACATGCTGTAATAAAGACCAGACGAATGAGAGTATATTAAAAGGGGGTTTTTTGGGGGTAATCAAAATTGAAGACAATTCCAAAATACCTTACAGATTTTTTTTTTTCCCCGGCCAGAATAAATTTACAAAGTATCTACTTTTTTTTTTAATCTAGTTTTCTTATACCAAGTATCTACCATTCTAATAACTTTTTTTTAAAAAAAAACATTTTATGATAATATGATATGAAAAAATATAAACACTCAATTGGTGTATATGATATAATAAATATAACCACCAAATACTATTCACTTCGTGAGAAATACTTACATGCTCCTAAAATACCACGTCATATGAATTATGTTCAATGAAATCACATAAACTCGAATCATTTTAATCCTAATTTGCCGGTTACTCATCTGCAACAATTCACATTTTATTTTGTTTTTAACAAAAATATTGGCTGATATTTTGTTTTTGTTTTTTCAAATTAAGATGTTTACTTTTCTTAAAATGAAAATAAAATGTGAATTGTTTCTGATGAATCATCGGCCAACTAAGATTAAAATGATTTGAGTTGATGTGTTTCCATTAGATAGAGTTCAGATAATGTGGCACTCTTAAATATGTAAGTATTTCTCCCAATTCATTCACAACAAGTATTATATCAGTTCATCATGATTTATAATAATATTTATATATTTATTAATACTTAAAAATTAAATTTTTATATAACTTTATAACTTTAAAAATCATTAGAGAATAAATTACATATAATTCTGTATGACTGAAATTACAAGGCTGAAAGTATATATGCAAGTCATGATTTTTTTCTCTCAATTCGGTGGTAGGACCTGGTGGCCATATATAGCTCCCACGTGCATAACGTGGTTCCTCCACTGCTCACCATTTTTCTCATGATGATTAAAGTATCTGGGAAAACCCACTGAAAGTATCTACCACCAAAGAAATTATTTGAGAAACTGATTAAAGTAACTTTGAAAAATCATCTGGGAAAACTCATTTTAGATTTTGATTTTTTTAAAAGCAAGTTTAAACAAAAAATGAAAGTCACCATTGATCCCACATTCAAGCTACCTGCTCCAACCCAACTATGGCCACCAGGTAATAATCACTATCTAGCTTCATATACTTGTTTTTCCTCATTTCTTGTTGTTCAGACTCTTACTTGTTCAAAAGCAAAGATACAAAAAAACAAAACATAACAGATGCATAGCAGTTATGAATTATTTGGCATGTCATGAACATGTCTGACACATGTCTTGAGCACTTATTAAACATACTTAAGCTTGATAATTCCAGATTTGAAGCATCTCTCCGCAAAACATGTAGACTTCATAAACACAGTTAAAAATCATATCTTAAACAAGTATAACACCCCATGTGTCACAGATTCAGCACTCGTTTAGGACAAAACATGTGAGGTTTTAAGTACAATTTGAAGTATGTGTTATGTTAGATATTGTCACATTGAGGAAGGACGGTTACCATTTTAGACGCAGGTGATAAAAAAACTAGTGGGACCATAAATCTGGGCGAGCTGCAAGTGGCGCAGATTTCAACATTCAACAAAGTATGGGCATCCTATGAAGGTGGTCCAGAAAATCTTGGGGCTACAATCTTTGAACCCACGGGACTACCAGAACGGTTCTCTATGTTAGGTTACTATAGGCAATCATACAATAAACCCTTTTTTGGATGGGTTCTTGTGGCCAAAGATAACTCTTGCTCTAATGGAACCACTTGACTACACTCTCAATGGAGAACCAAGTCCCTAAAAATCAATCAAAATGGCTCTACCTATTTTTGGCAACCTAACTCTCCTGATGGTTATAAAGCAATAGGCCATGTTGTGACCAAAACACTGGACAAGCCCTCCCTCAATAAAATCCAATGCGTCCAGTCAGACCTCACCAATGAGATTGAGACATAGAAGATTGGATTTGGGGACCGGGAAACAGAGGCACTCAAGCTCCTGGACTTCTTGTAGGCATATTTCTAGTTCAAAATGGTGGAAACACTAGTCTTCTAGCTATATCCTGTTTGAAGGACACCAATGTTAACTTCACCTATATGCCAAATCTACAGCAATAGTCCAAGCTTACTCTCCAATAATGTACTTACATCCTGATGAAGAATACCACCCTTCTTCTGTAAACTAGTTTTTTGCCAATGGAGGATTACTCTATAAGAAAGGATATGAATCACATCCTACCCCAATACAACCAAACGGCACTAATCTTCCTCAGGATCCTAATAATGACGGTTCCTATTGGCTGGATCTTCCAGCAGACGAAGACAACAAGGAAAGAGTTAAAAGGGGCGAGTTACAAAGCTCACAAGCATATATGCACATAAAACCCATGTTTGGTGGAACATTCACAGACATAGCCTGTTGGGTATACTACCCATTTAATGGACCGGCAAGAGCAAAAGTAGAATTCATCACCATTTCACTGGGGAAAATTGGCGAACGCGTGGGGGATTGGGAACATGTGACACTAAGAGTAAGCAATTTTGATGGAGAACTAAAAAGTTTTTATTTATCAGAACATAGTGGAGGTATCTGGGTAGATCCCTTCGATCTTGAATTCAAGGAGGATGGGAACAAACCTGTTGTCTATTCTTCACTTCATGGCCATGCGATTTACCCCAAACAAGGGTCCAGTCTTCAAGTGGCCAATGGTGTTGGAATCAGGAACGATACTAGCATACTGCAGCGAGTAATATGGTAGTGGATATGGCGATAGGGTACGAAGTGGTTTCTGCAGAGTATCTGGGGTCAGAGACAGTGGAGCCTGGCTGAACTATTTGGCGATAGGGAACATGGCTGAACTATTTCAGAGAATGGGGTCAGAAGATAAGCTACGATGGAGCAAAACAGCTGAATTGGGTAGAGAAATGGTTGCCTGGGAAGGTTTTTTTAAAAAAATAAAAAATAAAAAAAATGGTGGTAAGTGTTTAACCACTCAGGTTCTGCAGTGGCAAAGACGACTCTTCCAACTATTAGTAGCTATGTTGCACCGACACCGACACGCGACACGACACTTCGACACGTTAATCTTAAAAAAATTTGAATTTCGACACGTCAGGACACGTTTTAATATTAAATACATATTTTTAAAAATAATTCACATTCAATACAAAATATCCATAAAGTATAAAGTGTAGATAGATAAAATTTCATGTGATTCAATGAAAAAAATAAGAAAGGGTGAGAGTATCACAATCTAATGCAAGTCAAAGTGTAACACTAAAAGTGAAAAATAAAAAAAGCCATAGTCACAGACTCACAGTGTCAGTGTATCACAGCTCATAGTCACAGGCCTCACGAGTCACGATGCAGTAAAAAGCAATGACCAGATTGAATGATAAAGCAACAAACCAAAGCAATAGTATATAATAAAAGCAATATTATAATAAAAGGCAAAAGCAATATAAATATATAATAAAAGGAACACACATCACATTCACAGCTCATAGTCAGGTTCAATATTATAATAAAAGCAATATAATAAAAGGCAAAAGCAACACGCATCAGTGCATCACAGCTGTACTCAGGTTCACAGTTTTGAAATAAAAAAGTCAGATTGTCACGAACTCACGGTTTCGGTTTCAACTTTCAAACTCAGATGCTTCACAGTTCACGCAAGTCGCACAGTTCGTATCGTCCCTATCAACGGAAGCTCAGGTTCTGATCTAAGGCAAAGGAAGCTCAGCTTCTGATCTGAGGAGAGAACGACGACAACAGGGCGAAGGGAATGGCGATGATTCGCCGAAGGGAAGAGCTGAGGTTCAGAATGAGACAGCAGCGGTTGGACGGTGAAGGACGAAACTCTAAACTCAGGTTTTTCTCAGTCTCAGATTGGAGTCTCAGGCAAATAACCTAGGTGTGATGACTGATCTTTATATGTTTTTTCCGAAGAAATCTCGTGCAAATCTTTTTTTGATATAATCTCGATCAAATCTCTATCAATAACACAATATCTGCGATTCTGCGTTTCTTACGTCCTGGCTTTATTTCCTTTTTAAAAAAAATAAAATAAAATAGTCCAGATTGCCTTTGACCGTGTCCGACACGGTCAAAGACTCGTGTCGGACCGGTCAACGCGTCGGCCGGCGTTGACCACGTCCGGCACGCGTGTCGGAGCGTGTCGGACGAGTGTCGGTGTCGGACACCATCCGACGCGCAAGTTCCCCCAAAATCTGCGTGTCGGTGCTTCAGAGGTTAGTAGCTCCATACAAGACGAATTACAAATAGTTTTACCGTAACTCGAACCTATATGGTTTTACCGTTGGACCAACCACATATTGGTCGTTGCCTGGGAAGTTAGAGAAGCTTGTTGAGAATATGGTGAGCAGTTTGCCGGGTAAAGTGTTGGGCAAGGAAGGGCCCGCTGGTCCAGAGGTGAGAACTACAGGAATGGCGATGAAGTTGTTCGCTGATCACATGTTCTCTCTAGATATATATATATCTATCTATCCATATTTTTCTGCTTTGTAAGCAAGTTAAATATTTTCTTAAAAAATAAGAAAATTTGTTGAGGTTAATTGAATTTATCATTTTTGAACATAACAGCACTTTGTTAAGTTCATTAAAAATTTTGTAAACTCTTGTATCCAATTAGCAACTGATGAGGCCTTTTTTATAGGCCGAGTTAAATCAAAATGGCACTAATTGTGCTTCGCCAAAAACTAATTAATTTCTAGTTGAAAGTTGAATACTCAAACAATATGTAGAGAATTCAAACCCAAAAAATAGTAAATTAAAGTAAATTAAAAATAAAACTGAAAAAAAGGCATACCTCAATGTTTGAAGAAAGCTTATAGAAGTACTTACATATCATATACCAATAAAATCCTCACTTAACAACCGGAACAACTTTTATATTGGCCTTATAAATTTTTTTAAGAATATCATAGTTCATTTAAAAGTAAAACGATTGCACATACTAAAGCCCATCCCATGTACATTAGAAGTGAGTATGGGTTGAGAACCAAACAAATAAAATGATTTACCCAACAAAAAAAAAAAAAAAACTAAACAAATAAAATAGACCAAGAACAACACATAAATGTGAATAAAGAAAAAATTAAGCCAGAGGTATTAAAAAATCCAAAAAAGAAGTGAGCTATGTCTCCATAGCACTGTAGTAGGTGTTATACAAAGAGAAACAGAAGGAGCACAACTAATTCTCAAGATTTATTTATAAATGGTTCCTTATTAAGGTTTATATGTATTTTTTTTTTCATATATAATTCCACTGAGTCAAATGCAAATATGTCCCTCTTGAATAAGTCCCTTGTCGGGACACGTGTCATTCTTCCAATAAAATACAGTGTTAAGCAACTTATTGGGTAAAGGCTTCTAAATGTCATCTGCCATATATAAGCAAAGCAGTAGAGTTACACACCAAGCTTAATATAAATGTACTGATAAAAACAGTGTAATTGGATAAATATATATGCATTACATAAATATATAATCAAAAGTGGTACTTGTTTAATTAACGATGATTTTTTTGTCCTGAATTAATGCTGACTTAAAGGATGATATATATAGGCAAGCTTCCATCACCCACAACAGAACCGTATATCCTGCATATTACATTACCAATTAAAATTAGAATTGATAGTAAAGATGCACCTTTAATTTAATTGAGACGAATCCCTTAAACAAATTTTACAACTATACTTTTGTAAGTGACTGAATAGTTAAAAAGAATATTAGGAACTTATATAGGAGATGAGATATATTCACAACTTTTACAACTATACTTTCTTGAGATTTATTTATGATGTTATTTGATACAATATAATTTATAGCAAACAAAATTTCGAGAGAAATAAAGAAAATATAAGAAACATATGATTATTTGGCTCTAATAATTTTAGATTTTTCTATGCGTGTTGATTTCTGTGATTAAAGAAGAGAAACAACTCATGGGAAGTGTGAGAAGTTACAAACACAAACCGTGACAGTATTCATAAATTGTTGAGATTCAATCAGCAGCATCATAAGCATATATAATAAAAACGGAAGTCAAATTATAATAGTGAAGGTATGAACCTGATTAATCAGTTTTCATTTGTCATGCACAGTAACCATGTCCTGCATATTACATTACCAAATGAAATTAGAATTAGAATTAGAACCAGAATTACAAGTAAAAATGCACCTCTAATTTAATTGAGACGCATGCCTAAAACAACTTTTGCAACTAACTGAGTAATTAACAAGAACATTGGGAATTTATGTAGGAGATGAGATATATTCAAAACTTTGCAACCATACTTTATTGAGATTTATCTATGATGTTATTTGATACAATTTCTAGCAAATAAAATTTAAATTACTGGAACATTTCTTGGTAGGAATTCAGATACTAATGAGCGTGATCACAAAAATTAAGTGCAACACAGGAAAATGGAGAGAAATAAAGAAGACATAAGTAATATATGATTATTTGGCTTTAATAATTTTAGACTTTTCTAGGTGCATCGATTTCTGTGATTAAAGAAGAGAAACTCATGAGAAGCGTGAGGAGAAACCAACACAAACAATAAGAATAATATTCATAAATTGTTGGGGTTCAATCAACATCATGCATAAACATATATACAACATAAAGGAAGTAAAATTAAAATGGTGCAGATATGGAGATATGGACCTGATTAATCAGTTTTAATTTCCCAACGGTATTCAGTTGAGGTAGTCTTCTTTATGGGAAGCTCACATCCATGTGAGATCTCGGATTTCTCTATCTGAGGGGGATTTAGTTTCTCGCACCTGCAAGCAGAGAATTTTTGGAGAGAGGGGCATAGCATGACGCCTCTGTATACGAAATTTAATAGTGACATTTCCCATAATTTAAGAGATGTCAACTTGGGAAGAGTGATAGGAGTAGGGTGAGAAAGGTCGCCACTACCACCAAGTTCCATTTTAGAATGATCATCCTCTCCAACTATTTCTTTCATCTTCCCACAGTAATTAACGTCAATGGTGCGTAGGTTTTGGAAGAGTGCTAATAACTTTGGCGTCATCAGAGTCTCCATGCTGTTGCAAAAGGAAATCTTAAGATGTGTGAGACAAGAAAATAGGAAGGGTTGATGCAAGGGTAGAAGAGTATATGGTGACACAATATCTTTCAAGTCCTTCAAACCCGAGAGGCATAGACGTCCAACAAGTTGGGAAGATGAGCAAAAGGGGCAAAAGGAAGACAAGCAACACAAGTACTTCACATTTTCACACCAGCTTATATCCAACAGTTCAATTTTCCTGCCATACGATAATGCCCTACATAGGGAATTAGCTCCTGTCTCTTGGTGGCATTGCTTTATAAAAAACTCATTCATGTCTCCTGGGAGTATGGATTGTAATATATTTGTCAAATTCATATTCATAAAAGTTATCCTCTTCATGAAATAATCTATATTTATTCCATCATCACTTGAATCCCCTAAAGTTATATGACAGCTTCTAAGGACACAATGTTTGGCTAGAAAGCTCATATAGGTATTGAAGACGAATGAGTAGTCATCAAAGTAAGCAACTATAACTTCCAAATTTTCTAAACCTTGTATGCCTACTTGTGTTGTCACATTGAGCTCAAGATGCTCTAAATTGATCAATTTGGATATGACTGCTGCTGATATTACTAAATTACGGGTCTCAAGTAAATTCAAGCATTTAAGATTGATCAATGATTCCAAGCCCAAAGGTGCTTCAATAATGGTAGTAAAAGATAGATCCAATACTATCAGTCGTTTCAAATTTGTTAATGGAGGAATGTAACTCAATTTATAGCATCCTGAAAGTAGTAGAGCAATGAGATATTTCAAGCCCGACACAGATTCGGGCAAACGCTGGATGCTAGTATCAGACAAATCAAGTGTTTTAAGAGCAGGCATGTTGTTGAAAAAATCATCTGAGATGTAGTTGAGATTTGTATTACCATCTAAACACAATGTAGAAAGTTTAGAACACCTAGGAGATGTGATATATAGAATTGTTTTTATCTTGTTTCCTCTCAGAAAAACTTTTTGCAGATCATCTTTCCATTGGTCATCACTTGGTATTTCTTTTAAATTCTTATAAGCATTTGCCATAATTTTACCTGTGTCTTCTACAATGTTAATAGCCAAGGCTCTATAAAATTTGTTCATCTTCCATTGCCAATCATCGTTCCATTCACATGGATCCAACATACCATGATTGTTTAATTTATGGTACATGTTATAACCTTCAATGTATAGCTCCCACAACTTCTTTGTCTCATCTATGCTTTCATAAACAAAACTTGTTATGACTTGATCAGCATTGCCATGATAAAAAGGTTCACGATTGATATTTAAGATATAGTACAAGAAGAACCATTGCAATTTGTTAGTTAAGAAATCATAGCTAGATCTCAAAATTGAAACCACCCATTTGTCCATTTCATATTGCCTATTGCCCAAGTTTTTAAGACATTCCAACATATGACTCCATTCTCTAACTTGTTTTTTCCCCTTCATGCTTGTCGCAATTCTAACAATAGCAAGGGGCCAACCCTCGCATTCATATAGTATATCCCGTGCAATCTCCACTACCTCCCAAGATAGTTCTTCATGAAATCCCATAATCATCTCAAACAAAGCCCAACCATCTTGTGGATCTAGAGATTCCACTTTTACTGTATTCTTCTCACAATCCATACCTTGACACACTTCCAATATACGAGTTGTTAAAATGAATTTAATTCGATTATCTGACATAGGAAATCCAATCTCCTTTAGAAAGAAATGATCCCAAGCATCATCTAAAATAACAAAACATTTTTTCATCTCTTTAAATGCTTGTAACAATTTCCCGGCAATTCTTTTAACCTCAAACTCATCAGATATATCCAACTCAATTGATCTAGCTATCACTTTTTGCAAATGGGAGATGCTGTATTTTTGTGATACAGTTACCCAAATAACTTTACTATCACTATCAGCTTCTTCTAAAATAAGCTTGTTATGTATATGAGTTGCTAAGGCTGTTTTTCCTGACCCTCCAATTCCCCAAATTCCAATTGCTGACACCTTGCTATCCATTATCCATTCCCATATTTGTTCAGTATATCTTTGAAAGTTCTCCCCTATTAAATCTGTTGTAGGCAATAGATAACCTTTAGAAGATCCTAGCAACAAGAATAGTAAAACATAATTAAGTAAAGATAGTAAGAAAAATAAAATAATAAATTAAATATATGGCATTCAAATTTTAAGCATTCGTATTCTCTCCCCGTCCCTATATGTAAATCGCATTTTGGAAGATTCAAGAATTCAAAATGTAAGTAACCACAAAATTTAGGCTGCATTAACTATTTTTTTATGCACTTTGCCCCTCATTAAATGATAAAAAAGTTACTGAGAAGAGAGTAGCAAAGAGAAACATGATTAAGATGAGGCTGCAATTCAATAAGAGTAACGTTTGAAATTCATGCACATTTTTAAAAAATTCAACAACTTCAACTAATTTTAATAAATTTTCATAAATGATTGGATATATAGTTAATGCAGGTGCTCATATACCTTTTTGTAAACCATCGTGCCTATTATTCACTCTGCCATCATATTTTGCTTCAATAAACATTTCAGAAGCACCAACTCGTAATCTTTCATTGCCATCTTGTTTTTCAATTCGCGCATAGGGTCGTCCTCTTGCTTTGTCATATAGATTTTGTTTTTCTTGGTTCAGGTCATTGGTAAGCAACTTCAAAGCCAAATCCTCCCTTTCTTTTTGACTGTCAAACTACATTATAATATTATTGTCCATATCATTTATATGAATGAAAGAATTAAAGTGCCAACGTGCTCGTGTAGGATTGTGTGTGGGCATGCATGAGTCTATGACTATATATGTTTGCAAAAGGGCATACCTGAAATAAAGGATTTCCCTTCACATAATTATCTGATTGTTGTATGTATTTAATAACAAAGACACCACAATCAAATCTACAAATGGAAGAAAATAAGATAAGGTCATGCTTGATTAAAGCTTTTTTTAATAATCTACATAATAATTGTCTACTTACTCATTGTCTTGGAGGAGGGTGTCGTTTGCCCTTTCCAGTTTATAGTTTGAGAATGCTCCTTTTTCCTTCTCGAAGAGTATTTCCATGGCAAACAACTAGACATAAAGCAAAAATCCTATATATATAATCAAAACAATAATTAACAATGTTATGAATATTGCAATTATCTAACACTTACCAATTTTCTTGCAATTATCTCATCACGTTCTGTTGCATCCACAGATTCATTATTGGGTAGAGAATCCCATATTTCAATAACATTTTTATTTAAATAGAAAATGTATAAATAAAAATGTCCACCTGTCTCTTGTCCAGTGTGAACAGGAATAAACACCTGTTACTTGTGACAACAGAAATCAAATTGATATATAGCAAAAACAAAAGTAATCACGTTGATTGATTAAAACAAAAACAAAAAAACAAAACTTTTCTATTAAGAGTTGAAAAGATAGACCTTCTCAGGTGATTCTTGGTCAAATATATAATTTTTTCTCATATTTTGCCTATGGACAAAGTCCTTGAATTTGTGCTCATCAAGTCCAAGTGTTGCAGTCTGTAATTACATCATTGATGAACCATGAAAAATAATTGTCAATAAACTAGTTTTAGACTAAAAAATCATAAACATATATGATATAACAAAAGAGGAAATAGGAAATTACCGAAAACGTCACAGTAAGATACCAATTTGAAGGTGTAGCTTTCTTTTTCTCACTCTCGGTTAATATCTCAACAAAACTATCTATTACCTAAGAACGCATGAAAGTAAAGATTAACATAACTAACCTTGGTCCATTAATATTAAAACAGAATATAAGAATATACTCCCTCCGGTTCTAATTATACGACATATTTATCTGATTTTGGGAAGATTAAGGAAAGAAGTTAAATTAGTTAATTTTACTCATTTTCCTAAAATATATGTAGACACACATATATACATATATATATACACAGACACTTATATATAGACACATACACACATATATATACGTACATATATGTACACACACATATGTTTGTGTCTATATATATTTATATCTAGACACACACATATATACATACATAGAGACACGGACACACACACACACACATCTAAAAGTTTTACTAACTGAAAGAGTTACCCACCCACATACATATACTCATAAAAAAGCAGACACACTTGAAAAAATAAAATAGAGATATTTTTGGAAGAAATTGACAAAAATTAAAATTTTGTCCTATAATTAAGACCAAAACTAACTCCTAAATGTTGTCCTATAATTAGGACCGAATGGAGTAATAAATAAATACTCACCAATGAATCCAACCAAGTCCCTGGTTTAAGTGTGATGAATTCGTTTTGAGTCAAATGTGAACGGGGGGATCGAAAAACCAAATCCCTGGGACTGAATAATTAGAGTGATTTAGGGGGAAAAGAACAAAACTTCAACTAAAATACATGCATATGTGTACATAATAGAAGCATGCAGACACACACACACACATATAGATATAGAGATGAAAATCTAACCTTAAGCATTCAAACACATATTTTAACATCTGCAAGTCTTCAGTGTCCCAATTGGAAACAAAAGATGACCCAACTTGAATCCTTTCCTGATACTTAGTATCACCTTCGATTTGTCCTGCTTCATTTTGGACATGCTATATAAACTTTTGGAAACAAAACATAAGTGTTTTAATGGGTTGCTTTTGGGCTTGTAAATTTTTTTACATTATTCAAATTTTCCTGATCGATTTTCTGGCAATATAAACTTGCAAAAGAGTACAAAAGGATTAACGAAATATGGTTTGATTATTCATTGTTTAAATTAATATGTACCTTAATCAGTCATTTTTATCTGGCACTTATTATCACCGGAATTATTAATGGAAGATTTAAAACTCTTAACCTCTTTCTGAAAATCAAAGGAGTTTCTAATTTAATCTTCATTTAAACCTATACAATGTAATTTTGAAATTTTAATTAATATTAAATATGGGTAATTTGGGAGAGATGTACTTCCTCCAGCTCTTAATATATGAGCTAGATGGGGATTAAATTTGATCATAAATATAATATCACAATCAAATTTTTTTCCCAAATTTGTAATTCATTCTCTAAAGTGTCCCTATTGATTATTCACACGTAAACTAAATTATCTCCCATCAATGGCAACGTGGGAAATTAATTTATCTCCCAAATGTTTGCCACTAAATTATCTCTCACTTAATTGGTTCCTTTTTTCTCACCCTAAAATATGACAAGCTCTCTGCAACGAGCTAGTTGTCCCCTCTCGTGCCCTTTTTAGCAATTATTTTCTACTGTGTCATCCTGGTGCCTCTTTGTTTTGTTAGGTTGTTTTTGGGCTAACAAAAATGTTTAAATTATTCAAATTTTCCTGATTTTCTGCTAATATAATAATATCAAATCCTTTAGGAATTGGTTATAACTTTTATTTGGGACTTATATTTTTTTCAGGTGTTACTTATTGCTTAAAACATTTGGTACTAAAAAAGACAGTAAATATCTACCACAATGTATTTATTCCCAGATATAATAGCAGACGTATGGGAATTAAATTATCTCTCTCACTTGGTGCCTAATTTCTCACTCCAAAATATGCGAAAAACTTTCCACTTACATTAGTAATAAATGGATTATTAATGATCTAAGATTGTCTTTAAGTGACAATTAAAATTAAATCTGAGTTAATTAGTGGGTAAGTCTTCGAATTGGGTATATGACTTCCAACTAAATAACTCCAAGCACAAAAAAGAATAACAAATACATCAAGTCATACCTCGATCAGAATGTATGAGTTGGTCTTTGAGACTGGTAGATTGAGAAGGGCCTTTGATTCAATGAATATGAGATTTCTGTTAGCACTTTTAAAGGATATGAAATAATTGGATGATTTGCAGCCGAATAAACTTGTAAAAGAGTACAAAAGAATTAACAAATTATATTTGATTATTCAATATTTAAACTAATAGTAATATATTCCAATAAGTCCTATTTAAAAAGTAGTTCCAGCATTATCAACAGAACAAATGCAATATATTTAAAACCCTTTTCCAATATAAGACAGCTAAAAGTGTTAAATTTATTGTAAAATTAAAGTGACTTTTATTATTATCTTTACTAATTACACTAAACTCCAACGTCATATTAATTTCTACTTCACCTCACTTCTTTTGTCAAATATGGGCATATATGAAAACAATATTTAATACAAAAATAGCAAATGCCTTAGGGCTCATTTGGATGGGCTTTTTTGAGAAAAAAACATTTTTTTCATGCAAAAAAAATGTTTTTTTAATTAATTTATATGTTTAGATGGTTTTTTTTTTTAAAAAAAGCGAAAGTCACAAAAAAAAAAAACCAAAATGCTGCTTTTTTTAAAAGCTCCAATTTAGAGCTTAAAAAATAAGCACTTAAAAAAAAAACTTTTTTAAAAAGCCCATCCAAATGGGCCCTTATATCCGAGGGAGTCATTAAAATAGAAGACAATTCGACAGTTTGAAACTAAATGGTAACCTTGAGAAACCTAGGTAATAATTAAGATCAACTACTTTTCCTCGATATGACTGCAATTCGAACGAACAAAGTAATAAAGGATGAAGATTATTCAGAGGATGAATCTCGAGCCTGTCTAACTCAAAAGTAGAGAATGAATATTAATTGTGCAAAGGCGGAAGCAGAATGAAGTAACAAATGAAGATGGAAATCAGTCACATAATGAAATTGGAGAAATGAAAGAGAGAAATATCCTTCCTGCTTTTGTCCCTCGTTAAATATCCTTCCTAATAGAAAGTTAACTATGAGGTTACAATTTAACAAGACTAATTTTTTAAAGTTACGACAATTTTTACAAGTTCAAAAACATTAATACTTTTCATAAATTAAAGGCATTTAAAATGAGTAGGATATGTAGTTTATGCTAATGCTCGTACCTTTTACTAAATCATCATGGCTATTTCCTCTTTTGTTGCCATGTTGCTTTTCATCTTGTGCATAGTGCCGCCTTGCTTTGTCATATAAATTTTGCTTTTCTTTGTTCAAGTCACTGTTGAGCAACTTCAAAGCCAAATCCTCCCTTTCTTTTTGACTGTCAAACTACATTAGAATATTGTTGTCCATATCATTTATATGACTGAAAGAATTAAGTGCCAGCATGCTCGTGTAGGATGTGTGAGTGCTTACACATGACTCTATATATAAGTTTGCAAGAGGTCATACCTGAAATGAACTATCTCTCATCACATAATTATCAGATTGTTGCATGTAGTTAATAACAAAGACGCCACAATCAAATCTACAAATGGAAAAAAATAGGAAAAGGTCATGCTTGATAGAAACTTTTTCTATTAAAGCTTATATAATTTTACATAATAATTGTCCCTCACCCATTAGGTTGTAGGAGGATATCGTCTACCATCTTCCAATGAAATTCTGTAAATGTTACTTGCTCGAAGAGTTTTTCCATGGCAATCAACTAGACATATAGAGAAAACTATTATATTTATATATATAGTCAATGTTATCAATATTGCAATTATCTCACACCCACCAATTTTTTTGTTGTCTCTTCTATTTCAGCCTCAGATGTATTGGATAACGAATCCCATATTTCAATCTCTTTATTCTTCAAATGGATAATACATAAATAAAAATGTCCATTTGGCCTTGCTCCAATGTGAACAGGAATAAAAATCTATTATTTGTGAAAACACAAATTAAATTGATATATAGTGAAAAAAAAGATAATCATGTTGGTAAAGAAAATTTTTCTATAAAAAGATTGAAAAGACATACCTTCTCACAAGATTCCAGGTCAGACATATAATTTTCTGTAATTTTTTGGCAATGGACAAAGTTCAAGAAGTGACTCACCTTGCCTTTAATTGCTGCATCCTGTAATTATATCATGGAAGAACCATTAAAAATGATTGCCTATTAATGTACATCATAAAACAGAGAAGAGAATAGGAAATCACCGAAAATGTCACAGGAAGATACCAATTCGAAGGCGTAGTTTTATTCTTTCGCTCAATATCATTTAGTATCTCAACAAAAGTATCTATTACCTATATAAGAATTCATGAAATTAAATTAAAAATTAATATAACTAAAATCTTGGTCATGAATATTAAAATAGGATATAAGAAGGTAAAAAATAAATACTTACCAATGAATCCAAAGAAGTCTCCGGTTTAAGTGTGATAAATCCTTCTTGAGTCAAATATGAAAGTGGAGAAAGAATAACCTTATCTTCTGGTCTGAAGAATTAGAGTGATTTACATATTTAAAAATATATATATATATATTATTAGATCGATTTTTTTTTTTTTTTAAAAACAGAACTTAAAGAAAACTCATCCAAATTCTCCCCACACAATATTACACATATTTGAAGTATATATATAGTTGGAAATTAAATATGAATCTAACCTTAAACAGTCAAACGCATATTGTTTCATCATTTGCAAGTCTTGAGTCCTTTCATGATCCTCAGTATCATCAGCTTGGATTTGTCCTGCTTCGTTTTGGACATGTTATGATCTATCAGACCGTTCAATGACAAACTTGTTTTTTTATTTGCCCCCAACTCAATCAGTATACTAATTGCTAATATTGCTATGCAATTAAACTACTTAATACCCATGAATAGCAACGTGGGATTTAAAACTCGTTACGTCTATCTGAAAATCAAAAGAGCTTCTAATTTTATCTTCATTTAAACATATATTGTGTAACTTTGAGAAATTAAACTGATATTTAAATAAGGGCAATATGGGATAGATGTAATAAATCATAGAAAAGATAAGAAGATATATAATCCTCTTGTCCACAATATAAATCACTTAGAAGGTAATAAATATGTTTATGTATCAATGTTTTCAATGTAATTAATCTTTAAATGTGGCTGCATATATGTTCATGGTTAAAAAAATGTGGCTCCATGTATTTTTCTCTCATCTAAAACCTTATTTATTATAAGTAAAGTAAAAAAAATAATTTAAGATATATTTAGTAAACTAATTATCGTTTCTTAATTATAAAAAGTTAGTATATAATTAAAGTGACTTATACTATGGACAGGAGTAACTATGGACAGGAGTATGGACAGGAGTTTTCGAGTATATATTTACATACCTTGAGAATCCAGCAGGTTGCGTTCAGTATCATTATTGGAGTTTGCTTTACCAATACATGGTCGAATGCCTGTGCCTTTGACTTTATTAAGATGAGCTTTGATTCTGCTAGCACCTCCTGTAAATTCCTCTCCACAATCATTACACATCCATCTTCGTCCTCCCTCCAAGAGAGTAACTCGTTCCCACACTTCATCCCTTCGCCTTCCTGCCTTTTCCATTATTACTTTTCCTGCATGCAATATGATGCGAGAGATCATAATTAATCCAGTGATACAGTAATACTTCCTCTAGTCTTGTTTATAATAAAAAGGACGAAGTTCATTCAAATTTTGAGTTCTCATAAAAAGACTAGGAGGGAGGGAGTATGTAATTAAAGGGGATAAAAATGAAAAATGTTAGCAAATATCTTATAAGAAGACATGCTGTAATAAAGACCAGAGGAAGTAGAGTTTATTAAATGGGAGGCAGTAATTAAAATTGAAGACAATTCCAAAATACATTTACAGATTTTTTTTTTTTTTTGCCAGAATAAATTTACAGATTGAAACTTATAATCTGATTTTCTTATATGCAAGCTAAGTATCTACTTTTTCGCTGCCCATAAATACACTAAATCATATCTATCTACCTTACCTTAATATGCATGCAAACTGATCGAACAGAGTAATTAAGGAAAGAAGATTATTCAGAGAAGGAATCTTGAATCTGTTATCTGTGTAAGTAAACAGTAGAAATTAAAATGAATAACTGTGCAAAGGCAGAAGCAGAAGTAACAAACGAAGATAAAAATCAAATTGAAAAGAAGAAATCAGAGAGATACAGAGAGAGGGGGGATTATGGTAGGCAACTTGAGAGAATGAATCTTGAACCAGTCTAACTCAAAAGTAGAGAATGAATATTAAATGTGAAAAGGCTGGAGCAGAAGTAACAAACGAAGACAAAAATCAGTTCACGCAATCAAATTGAAAACAAGAAATCAGAGAGAGAAAGATTACTGAATGCTATTTCAAGTTCTGGATTGAAGCATGGCGAACGTCTCCCGTGAGAAACCGTGTTGAGTTTATGGGACAACACAGAAGAAAATGGATCTACAAAATGGGGAAAGAATAACCGTGTTCAAAGTTTTAGTCAAGTAGTCAATGTGAAAATAAGAAAAATATGTCATTTGATAAAGCATTGTGTGTCTGTGATAAAGCTGGAGAACATTATTGCAGACTCATTATAATGTGGCCTTTCCGTGTAAGATACAGCTGGAAAACATTATTAAACTAGATCCAGGAAATTGGGTCAAGTTTTGCCGGGCCTCAGGCTTAATCGGAATGGTCCAGCAGTGTCTCGAGGTGGCTTATTAGGCCATTTTCACTGTAGTTTTTTTTTTTTTTTAGACACTGACTTTTGAATATAAATGAAAGCCTATGGGCCCGTTTGGGATTGCTGTGGGAGAAGTAGTTTTTGTTTCTGATGAATTTTTCTTAATGGACTTTTTTCTAATGTGATTTGTGTTTGAAATAGCAGTAGCAAAAGTGGCTTTTGTTTGTAATGGGAACTTGTTTGGCATAGCTTAAAAAAAGATATATGAGATGGAAAATGACTGAAAAGGGCATGAATCAAATTCACACACACACATATGTGCCGTATAAAATGTAATAATTTGGGATAAAAAAATCAAAATACCTCAATGGACTAATAAGCACCTCAATGGGAGTTTTAAAAAATAAAGTCCATTGCACTTTGAAGCCCATTAATTTTTTAGTGTCCCCAAACAGCCCCAAAATACTTGATGGACTTATTATCCCATCTAATAGGATAATAAGTCCATTTTCTTTGTTCCCAAACAGGCCCTATGTACACGTAAGTTGAAGGAAATTCTTATAAGTTGATGTTTACACTCTGTGGTACCTTTGATAATATTCAAGAACATTGTGTTCTTTTATTATTATTTTTGCATAAATCTATCTCTTCTAAATGAAGAAGAAGTTCTGATGAAAATCAAAAAATGAAGAGTTACACACAACAAAAGTCTCGACATAAGTCTTTAGTATTTCACTTGTTCGATTGAATTTGTTGTATTATTATTTGACTAATGTCAATGGTTCAATTTGTGGATGGTATTGTCATGTATTATCCTTTGGAACAGCTTAAACAAAACAATTGGACAAATAAGACCTCAAGTTTATGATAATAATACATACTTATCTAAAAATTTAAGGGAGTTATTTGTATAAAATGGAGTTAGTGGCGCAGGACAGACTCACACTATTAATCACGTAAAAGAGGCTCATGCCACTGACACATACTAACAAATTATGTGTCAGTGGCGTGGGGGTTATTCACGCCACCTAATGGCGTGAATGATAAATGAGAATCAGACCCACTCAATTGAGTGGGTCTGATTCCATATAAAAAAAATTAATATTAAATATAATAATAATATATAATAATAAATGAACTTCATTTAATTTGAAGTCAAAAGACAGAAAGTATGGAACTGAAATAACCCATTAAGAACGCCTTTTAAAAAATTACGCGGTACAATTTAGTTATAACAACATATCTCAATACGGGGGGATATAACAAATATATATATCCCTGTATTGGGATATAACAAATATATATATATATATTTGTTATATCCCAATACAGGGGGATATATATATTTGTTATAAATACAGGGGGATATATATATTTGTTATAAAATATAACAAATATATATATCCCTCGTATTGGGATATGTTGTTATAACTAAATTGTACCGCGTAATTTTTTAAAAAGCGTTCTTAATTGATTATTTTAGTTCCATACTTTCTTTCTTTTGACTTCAAATTAAATGAAGTAGAGCTTTAAATTATTCGACTTTTTTTTATCATTTATCATTATTATTATATTTAATATTAATTTTCTTTTATATGGAATCCGATTCTCATTTATCACACCACCTAATAGCGTGAATAATAACATTCACGCCATTAGGTGGCGTGAATAACCCGCACGCCACTGACACATAATTTGTTAATATGTGTCAGTAGCATGAATCTCTTTTATGTGATTAATAGTGTGAATCTGTCCTGCGCCACTAACTACATTACTTTAGTAAAATATTTTTAATCTGTTTTAATCTAGTAATTTATTTTTTTTTAATTTCGGTCAATCTCCCAAAAAGCAAATGGGTATTAGACATTAAGTTGAAAAGAGAGTAGCAGGCCAATGTGAGTTGGCATAGATGGTAAGGGATCCAGGATTAGGCCCTCGGGTCGTGGGTTCGATCCCCTCTCCCGTCACTGGGACTCCTTTGGTAGGCGATCTCGTAAGTCTCCAGTAAGTGCTCATAGAGTCTGGGGCCGTGCCCTGGCCTTGGTAGGGGGACTGATGCCGAACCCTCTAAAACTTTTATTTATAAAAAAAAAAAAAAAAAAAAGAGAGTAGCAGGCAGCCGTAGGTACGCGGGTGAACTGTTTGAGATTTTTTTACAATTTTGTAATAAAAAATTGTTCTTGGTTTGGGGGAAAATTTGAATTGTGAGGTTGTAGTACGCTGTTTGGTAAAGCAATTCAGTAGTGACCAGACGTTGCAGTACTTGGTTCCTCCTTTTCTTTAATTTTAATTAATGAATATTTTATTAATATATTATTTTATTAGTATATTATTTTTATGTTGGGAAGGCAATTCATCAAAAGAGGAGCACCAGACGCTGCAGTCCTTTCCTTCAAATTTTTATTGTTTCTAATTAATGAAAGTTTTACTATTATATTATTTTCATGTTGTGAAACAATTCAGTAAAGGTTTCTCATTCCATAATGCATTTAATTATATGTTCATAGTTCTATTAGAGGTATGAGCATATTTTTTTAAATTTTTTTATATATTATATTTATTTAGATTAAAATTATATGCTGTTTTTTGGAATTATTTTGCATTCAGTATCTCAAATTAATTAGCTTTCAATACTGGTGTTACAAATAAATGCAGAATTGGAAACTAATTAATTTGAGATACTGAATGTAAAAAAATTCTGAGTCTACATCTCTCTTACGAGTTTGCTTAAACTCACGAGTTTGACAACTTTGCTCAAAATCACTTCTTTTCATTAAATTTCCTTCATAAAATTTATTATATATGATTTGATCTTTCTAATGATACTACTTTTATACTGATTAGAGAATATTTTAGGGTTAGGATTTTGAACAAGTTTTGAGTTTTAATACAGATTCAATTATAGATGAGTTTAACAATATGAAAACACATAGAGTAAGAGTCAAGTGAAGTAATATTAATTTTTGTAATATATTTCTTTTAATTTTTTTTATATATTAGGTCTATTTCGTATTTCAAATACTTTTATTTATGATGTAGCTTTTTTTATTTTCGCCGCCGTTGGTAAAATTCCTGGGTCCGCCCCTGATACATATAATCACCCATTTCTACCTTTTTATCATTTTTCTCTCTTATCGATCACTGCAGAAATTATTTGAGAAAACATATTAAAGTAATTTAGAAAAATAACCTGGGAACAATTTTTTGTAAAAAACTTACTTTTTAAACAAATCTCCAACTTTTTTTTCCCTTTGAGAGATGATTTTTTTAGGGAAAACTTTCCTCCGAATGATCTTAAATTAACCTAATTAAAGTGATTGTTCCTTATATTAATTCATGCACATTTATAAAAGGCTTGAACTCACAAGTTAAAAGAAGAGTTTGGTATCATTAGGTTATAACGTCCCGCCAAAACCCTAATATGCTTTAAACACTTAAAAAAAATGAATGGACCGATTCTTTGCCTTATAACCCATGCAAAATAGGTATATATTAAAATTTGCTTATTCTTTAATCATATATAAACAGTCCTTCACTAAAAATACAGTAACATCTAAACAGTCGGTAATGAAATATATTAAAATTTGATTATTCTTAATACTTTGGCAAAAAACATGGGATTTGAAGTTTGAAAACATGGGATTTGGCAAAATCTTATAGTTCAGGAAACGCCCGTTTGTAAATTTCTCCATGCTTTGAAGTTTGAAAACGCTTTTCATTCAACATGGGATTCATAGTGTAAATTCTTCTATCAAAAAAATCTCAGCGTAGAATCCTCTATCAAAAAAGTTTTTGTGGACCTCAGTGACATAGATAAGTTTGTCAATGGTTGTTTAATAATTTGTCAGTAAAGTCACATGTACTTGTCATTTGTCACTCTATGATTTATCAATATAGTAACATATATATGTCAACAGGAATTGGTTTTAGATAATGAGATGAGCTTGTCAATTGACATTCTACTTACCAATGAATCCAAAGAAGTCTTTGGTTTAGGTGTGATAAATTCATCTTGAGTCAAATATGAAAGTGGGGAAACAATAACCTTATGTTCAGGTCTGAAGAATTAGAGTGATTTAATTACATATATAAAAATGAAAGAATTAGATTGATGTTAAAAAACCAAACTTAAAGAAAATACATGCAAATTCTCCTTCACACAATATTACACATATTAGAAGCATATATATAGTTGGAAATTAAATATGAATCTAACCTTAAACATTTAAATACATATCGTTTAACCATTTGCAAGTCTCGAGTCGTTTCTTGATCGTCAACATTATCGACTTGGATTTGTCCTGCTACGTACGTGGGAAATTAAATTATCTCCCAAATCAGTATATTAAATGCTAAGATCGTACAATGCAATCATACTACTTGATTACCCATCAATAGCAACGTGCGAAATTAAATTATCTCCCAAATGTTTGCTTGTGATGATTTACCTCTTCGGCCTCTTAATTAATTCGTTATGTTGGGTTGTTTTTCGGCTTATAAAAGTCTTTACATCATTCAAATTTTCCTGTTTTTCTAGCAATATAAACTAGCAAAATATTACAAAAGGATCGATATAATATAGTTGGACTATTCCTTGTTTAAACAAAGTAATATGTACTCCAATCAGTCATTTTTATCAGGCACTTTTAGCATTAGCACCAGGATTATTAAGGGAAGATTTAAATTAAACTCTACCTCTAGCTGAAAATCAAAGGAGTTTCTAATTCTCTCTTCATTTAAACATATTTAGTGTAACTTTGAAAAATTGAATTGATACTATTAAATAAGGGCAATATAAGAGAGATAAGGTTAAAAAAAAAATCATGCAGACGACTTTTAGAAAAGATAAGAGGAGTATAATAATAATGTATAATTACGTACTTTGAGAATACAGGAGGTTTCGACCAAAAAAAAAAGAATACAGGAGGTTGTGTTCAGGATCATTATTGGAGTTTGCTTTGCTACTACGTAGTCCAACTTGGATTTCCATTATTTCTTTGCCAATACAGTCCTTTGTATGAGATACAAACAACCAATTTATGTAGATGAGATAAGTTGACTAAAGTCAATAAATATTGAAAAAAAATTGTTTTTTTAAAAAAGACTTTTATTTATGGAGAAGTGAGTGGGAAAAAAAGCACCATACAAATGATAATAAATATAGTGATATGAATGGGACCAAAAATTAAAAATTTCATAAAAATTTCAAACGTATTTATTTTAGGGTAAAGGAATATCTGATCCAAACCTAATGTTATGTTTTCTAATAATATAATTTTCGTATATGAAAGTATATACTTTTCTTGCACATACAAAATCATCTATCTTCCTTTCGTTAATATGCTTGCAATTTGATCGGACAAATTGTGAGTATTTAGGTAACTCCGAAACCATGGTTTCAGAGGCCTTTTTTTTTTTGTAAGTCGGGACAAAACTCTTCTCACATACTTATCTCGTAGATCGTAAAAGTTATTCTCCAAAAGCTAATTCAAATACACACAATTAAGGAATGAAGGTTATTGTGTGCAACCCAACTTAATTCAACAAATGAATCTTGAATCTGTCTAACTTAAAAGTAGAGAATAAATATTAATTGTACAATGACAGAAACAGAAGCGATAAATTAAAGGAAGATGAAAATCAGATCACATAATGAAATTGAAAAGAAGAAATCAAAGAGAGAAAGATTTCCGGTGCGATGAAAATCAGTCCTTTATGTGACACCCTACCCAGACACCATAAAAAATTAACACAATACTTAAACCAAATAAAGCCTCAGACTCTGATACTAACAAGTAACAAGTGTACGTAAAGCCTTACCTTAACAGTGTAAGGCCTTGCATTTACACAAGTTAGATGAGTTTTTTTAATCATGTTTAATCAAATGCATCAAATGCTATACTTTAATGCATAATCATTCATCAAATTATGGACTTGATTCATACATGTGCTTGTCACTATATCGTTAATTAAGCATAATGATAATACTGATACTACCCCTAGGTGTACTAATACCACGGGTTCATATTGGGTGCTTTTCTCTTAAGTGCTTTTTCCTCTAATTAGAGAGATTAGGCATTTTTTTTATTTTTTTAAAAATATTTTATATATTCTATTTATTGAGATTAGATTATATGGTGCATGTTGAAATTTTTTTGTACTCAATATCTCAAATTAATTAATTTCCAGGATATTGAGGTTACAGGAAAAATATTTCTTAATGTAAGACTGAAAATTAATTAATTTGAGATCTTGGGTGCAAAAAAAATTTTGAAATCCAACATATAATCTAATCTAAATAAATAGAATATATAAAAAAAATTTAAAAAATGTCTAATCCCTCTAATTAGAAAGAAAATCACCTAAGAGAAAAGTATCCAATGTGAATTCTAATAACACCACTTTGTATAGTGATACCACCACTATGTGTACTGATACCACTCCTAGGTATATTGATGCCATCACCTTGTATATTGATACCACTCCTAGGTGTACTGATACCACCACCTTGTGTATTGATACCATCACCTTGTGTACTGATACCACCCCTAGGTGTAGTGATACCATCACTTTAGGTATTGATACCACCTCTAAGTGTATTGATACTACCACCTTGTTTGTAGCTTGTTTCCCATCAAAAAAACTTTTTGTAGATCGTGTTTCCATTGGTCATCACTTGGTATTTTCGCTAAATTCTTATAAGAATTTGCCATAATTTTACCACTGTCTTCTGCAATGTTGATAGTCAGGGCTCTAAGAAATTTGTCCATCCTACATCCCTCATAACATCAATCCAACATACTATGATTCTTTAATTTATCCAACATATTGTAACCTTCATTGTACGACACCCTCAACTGCTTTGTCTCATCTATTCTTTCATAAGCAAATCTTCTTATGAAACGATTAGCATCATCATCATCATCAAAATATCCATTATTGTTAAGACATAGTACAAGAAGAATTTTTGTAATTTGTTAGTTAAGAAATCATAGCTGGATCTCAAAACTAGAAACACCCATTTGTCCATTTCATATTGCCTATCACCAAAGTTTTCAAGACATTCCAACATATGACTCCATCTCTGACTAGTTTTTTCCCCTTCATGCTTGTCACAATTCTAACCATGGCAAGGGGCAAACCCTCGCATTTAAGTGATGTATTCCATGCAAGCTCCTTTACATCCAAAGACAGTTCTTCATGAAATCCAATAACCTTTCCAAACAAAGCCCAACTATCTTCTACATCTAGAGATTCCACTTTTATCGTGTTCTTCTCATAACTCATACCTTGACACACTTCCCATATAGGAGTTGTCAAAATCAATTTAATTTGTTTATCCGACCTAGGAAATCCAACCTCCTTTAGAAATAAATGGTCCCAAAACATCATCTGAAATAACAACACATTTTTTCATATCTTTGATTGCTTATAAAAAACTTTCGGCTCACTACAAAAAAAAGGGTCATTAGTAGCAGTCAAAATTGCACATTTGTAGCGGTTTTTCCCGTGACAAACGACATTTGTCGCGGTTAGACAAACCGCTACTAAAACCACCGAAACAAACAAATTTGTAGCGGTTAAAATAAACTGCTACTACATCGACATAAACCGCTACTGTAACTGTAGCGGTTCGAGTTGACTGCCACTATATAAGGCTACGCTGACTACTTATGTACACAATAATCGCGATAAATAAACCGCTACAAATTGAATCAATTTTGTCGCAGTTATATAACCGTTACTAACTTGTCCAAATTTCTGAATTTTTTTTTTTACCGCCAGAATATTTGTAGCGGTGAATAACCGCTACAAATAATTCCCACCATTATTTTTAAAAAACGTTTTGCCGCCATTTGTTTTATTTTATATTTGTAACCGCTACAAAAATTGACGTCATTTGTTTGAAAAAGTAGTTTTAGCGCGTGCGTTGGTATTTTGGTATTTGTAACAGTTTCGTAACCGCTACAAATGGATGAAATTGAAAAAAAAAAATCTTTTAACAATTCTTATTGTAATTAAAAAATGTTAAATTATTAATCATTTAGATTTTTACTGAAAATAAATTATATTAAAATATGATATTCGATAGTATAAGTTTATTATATATGTGTCAAACAATGAGAATATGTAAGCATAATAACAACAATTTATGAGATAGTTAAAATAAAATGAATTATAAAACAAAAGTGTGGGAAAGTGGAAAAAAAAATAACTATGTGAAAGTAGAAAGAAAAGTGAAAGTTGACAAAATCCACCTGTAAAATAACAGAAGTTAATATCAACAGGGTAGAAGAAAAAACAAATATTTCGATAATCACTACATTTGATCCAGTTGAATGACACTTATCCTATTCAAACACTTTAGAAAACATAAAAATATGAGAGAAGATGGAGAGAAAACGTGTGTAGAAAACAAAACTGAAGCATATTAAATGTGGTTTGGTGGGGGTATTTATTTTGAACTCAGCGCATCACTTTGTAGCGGTTATGGTGTCGATTTTTGTAGCAGTTTAGTTTAATAGCGGTTGATTTGATTTTTTGTAGCGGTTTGTAATTGTTGGCGGTGTTTGTTTTCTTAGTAGCGGTTATGAACCGCTACAAAACAATTTTTTGGGTTTTTTTTTTAAAAAAAAAAGTAAAATGAAGAGTATGGATAATTTTTCCTCTCAATCTTCGTCAGCTTCCCTACAAAGAAAGTTTGTATAAAAAGTTCAATGTGAGTTGAATATAGAATAACACATATATAAAACTTTTGTGAAATGCTATTTTTATATATTGCGTATATTAAAAAACGTACCGAACTATAGGTAAAGTGTCATCGCCGTTTGGGAAGAAGTTTTCAAAACTAGCGGGCTAGAGCGGCTCACAATCGTAGGTGACGTTCTCACCATCGCCCATGTCGTGAAGGTCCTTGAGGCTTTAAGTGAACCACCATATTCCAATCCATGTGCCTCTCATCGGCGACATAATAAACCTGATGGGCCTATGAGGCAAGAATATATGGCTCGTCATGTTCAGACTGACCAGTGTGAATAGGCTGGGAGAAATTCACTGATGTGATGCCTAAGTCATCAGTCGTGAGTCCCCGGGACGTTGTCGTATTCGCCCACAAACACTTGAACAGCGTCACAGAGAAAATGCCTCGGTAAGTTATCCTGACCACATCAAGCAGCTTTCCGTAATATGGGACGTCACCGAACTGCATGTTCTCGTCACTACTGCTCGCATAACTCCTCGTCCTAAACGTGCCATATACACCCGAGTTTTGGGTCAGCAATCCCTGATCTCGTAAAACCGTGCAAAACTTGAAGCCATTGACATTGTATGCCGTAAATCTTTGGGCGTGGTCAAGCAAGTCGAGTGCGAGAGCTCTGAATTCTGGTGAGTAGGGGTTATGGTCATTCATTATTCTCCTCCTAAACCAACCCTGGAATTCTCTGTGGACCTTTCTCAATTTCGGAGGATGTCTGTGTACGGATCCTCAATGGACGCTTCACATGACTCTTGAATTCCCTGCAATTAAATATGCGATGACGAGCAAGAAATGTGCCTATAAAATGTAAGGAAACATATAGGATAACATATATATCTGTGTGCAATCCTTACTGAAGGTACGGTTCAACTTTAGTGCAATTGATCAAGACATGCCTATGTGCTTGAAACTTCTCAAGTGCCGTGAGTTTGAAGTTCTCACATCCGCCAACTGGTTTACCAACACGAGGGAATAACAATTTTGAAGCTAATGGCTCTGGCTCTGGCTCAGGACAATCGTCCACACGAGGCAGTCGGTTGAATGACGTCTCAATGTCATCAAAGTACCTGGAACAAAAATACAAGACCCCATCCCCAATATAACCTTCTACTATTGAACCTTTAGGCCACGCCTTATTCCTCATGTAAGATTTCAGTTTCCCAAGAAACATATAAAGTAATGAGGAAAAATGTCGATACATCAATGGTCAAACATGCGACTAGGAAGTAATGCTGAAGTAATTAATTTTAAAAGAGTACCTCTCAATAGGATACATCCATCGGTAGTGAACTGGGCCAGAAAGCTTTGTTTCGTGAACAAGGTGTATTGTCAGGTGAACCATGACCGTGAAAAATGAAGGAGGAAAGATCATCTCCAAATGGCACAGCGTAAGAATGATTTGCTGTTGCAACTGGTCGAGCTCCTCCACGATCAACACCTTGGTGTTAGTTCTCTGATGGTTTTGATGATTGCAAAACAACTACAAACAATTAAAGTGGTTTTGCTCTTAAGTGTCAAAAACTCTGTTTAAGAGCAAGCCTCGAGGTTGGTATTGTAACCTCGAGGTTTGGCCTTACAGAAGCCTTCTGAAATTCAAGTGTCTCATGTTATAAAACTTGGTTTCACAAAAACTATGTGAAACCTCGAGGTTGGGAAGTTAACCTCGAGGTTCTGGCCTTCTTGAAAAATCCAAGTTTTTGCATTAACACTTGTAACCTCGAGTATGAAAAGCAAACCTCGAGTTTCAACCCATCCAGAGAGTTCATGGTTTTCATCAAGTATGAAAACCTCGAGGTTCATATTTCAACCTCGAGGTTGGCCACTTTATTTTGAAACTCAAAGTTTACAGGAAAATTCAATAACCTCGAGTTTCAGTTTGCAACCTCGAGTTTTCCTACTTACAGAGAGCAACTGATTTTTACAAAGACATATCAACCTCGAGGGTCTATTTTAAACCTCGAGGTTAGCCCTTTAAATCAAAGTCTTGTTTTTACAAAGCTTGAAACTAACCTCGAGTATGGAATTGCAACCTCGAGGTTATCGGGCTCCAGAAGAAAAATGCTTTTTCAACCAACCTTCAAGCCTCGAGGTTACCTTTGGAACCTCAAGGTTTGTGAGTTACTAAGATTTTTCAGAAGGTTTCTTTTTAAGAGAAACCTCGAGGTTCACATAGCAACCTCGAGGTTGGATGTTTTAAAAACTATATTTGCCTGAAACCTTCAAGAAAACCTCGAGGTTGGATGAACTAGCCTCAAGGTTTGTGACCGTTGGTGCATTTTCAAATTTGTGAAATCTGCTATATCTTGTTGTTTGATCTAATTGATTTCATATATCATTCACTCATGTTCCCAGATATGTTTAACAAGTTTGTTGAGTGTTTTTCAGTTAGCACAGATCAAGATTATTGAAGATTTGTGAGAAAAAGCAAAAAGGTGAACAGTGCATTTAATGCACCTGCACAATCTCACCTACTTTCGGCTAATCCATCTGAGCACGCCTAATGAACGTTAAAGGAAGCTTCCTACATCAAGTAAAGTCAATTCCAACGGGCAGAAACTCAGAGAGCCACATCAGACATCATTAAGCCTTGGATTAGCAGATGTTTAGAGAGAGAAGATGACCAGACTTAGAGCAAATCACTTCCAACAGTTGGAATCATCCTACAACGGTCATTTAATGTTCTCTACCTATAAATAGAGAGCATTAACTTCATTTACAGTGGATACACCAACTCAGAGCGAAAATTTACTAAGTTCATTTAGTGTGTATTAGCTTTCACTTGTAAAGTATCATACTTGATACAAGCACTTCAGTGTTTATCATATATACTCTGTAAGAGAGTCAAACACTTGTAAATCATTTATTGATTGAGATAACTACAAGTCAGGGGACTTGGTAGTTAGGGTGTATTGATTACAACTTGTAAGGGGGAGTGTGTTCTAGTGAGAGAACAACTCTTAGTACAGAGTGTGTAATCATTATTATTGAGTTAGTGGATTGAAAATCCCAAGTGAGGCTTGGGGACTGGATGTAGGTCAGAGAAAGGACCGAACCAGTATAAATTGCCTGTGTCAAGCTTTTCTTCTTACCTCCTCTGTTCTGCTCTGTTTTGAGTGTTTAAATACAGAGCAAGTTTTGAAAATTTTAAAGATACCCAATTCACCCCCCCTCTTGGGTATCCTCTTGGGTATCCTCTTGGGTATCAAGCTCCAACTTTCACTTGGAACAAAGCTTCCGAAAGAAAGTACAAAGGTCGACCAAAACGATAGACACATCGAGAGGCAGTGTATTTTTTATGGCCAGAGGAAGTAACTGTTGCATAAGCACATGTGAGTCATGACTCTTCAGCCCAGTAACCTTTCGAGCCTGCACGTCCACACATCGTGAAATGTTGCTTGAATACCCATCAGGAACTTTTATTTCTTCAAATTGGCGAGGAAGATTTCCGTATTTGGTTTTGTCAGGATGAATTTTTCCGGTTGAAATCTGTCATGCTCATTCGGCCACGCGTCTGCACGAACCCCCATCTCCCTAAATCTTTCATCGCTTGAAGATGATCTTTTGACTTGCCTGGTTCGTTCATAATCGTGTACAACACATTGTCGTACACATTCTTTTCAATGTGCATGACATCCAGACTGTGTCTGAGAAAATTATCTTTCCAATACGGAAGAGTGAAGAAGACGCTTATCTTCCTCCATTGCTAGGTCGCAGAACCAGAAGCCCTGACTGTCTTTGTCCTGGCCTTTGCTGGATCTTCTTTTTTCCCATACTCAAAATCAACATCCACAAGCTGCTCTATGATCTCTGAACCGGATAATATGCGAGGAGGTCCTCTTTTTTCCTGTTGCCCATTGAAATGATTGCGTTGCAACCTAAACCTGTGCGTACCATGGAGAAACCTCCGATGACCCATGAAGCACCACTTACGACTGTGGGGAAGACGCACTGAGTTAGAGTCAAAATTGCAAGCCGGACACGCAAGGCCGATATGCACATTCTACCTGGATAATGTTCCCAGTCCAGGGAAGTCACTGATAGTCCACAACAACGTCGCACGCGGTAGTCGTCCTGTTAATTGAGCATGTGAACATCCAGCGTCCTCCTGCTGATGTTCCCATGTGGATCTGCACAATTATAACAAAATTGTTGTATTGTATTTAAATAAATTTTCATTACACGTCAGGAATTTAAATTTTATTTTTTGCCAATAAACTACTTATATTTACCTTCGACATCCACCACAAATCCGGTGGAACAAGAAGACGACGGTCGGGGGTTCCCTTGGTCCCGCTCGTTCTCCTGGTCGAGAAACCGCTCCGCTTCCGCTATGGCAATCTCAAACTCGATCTCCTCATCTTCTTCATTGAGGATGTCGTCAATCGACAGACTTGCGCCTCGATCTCCACCTACGGTCTCTAGGGTCTTTGGGTTTGGGATTGAGTTATTTGCAAAGAGTCCATCAAACTCATTCCCAACCTAAGGGGGCTGAAGTGGGATATTTACCTGAGGGGCTGAAGGGGGATATTTAGAGGCCCACACCCTCTCCTACGGCCCCCTCTACTACTACTACTACTACCCCTGATAGGCCTTTTCTGGGGTTCAACTACTTTCTCTTTTCCCTTGTCATGAGAAACCATGATATTAAAAGGTAAAAGTTGAAATTGAGAGGTGAATAGTAAAACTAGAGCGCTTGAATTTCAAAAGTGAAAAGGAAAGTATAAAACCGCTGCACTTCGTAGCGGTTAGACCAAATAACCGTTACAAAGTTAATAACCGCGTGAATTTTGTAGCGGTTAGCCCAAGACCGCCACCTCAACCACGACAATTGTGCCTCGTTCTTCGTGAATATTTGTAGCGGTTATATAACCGCTACAAAATGAATGACCTTTGAAATTCTATAGCGGTTTGAGAAATACACCACTACGAATTAATTAATCTGTAACGGTTTCTAGTAAAACCGCTACAAATTTAATATTTTTTTTAAAAAAAATCCAAACTAATTAGTTTATCAAACTAAGTAGTTTGGATATTTTTCTTTATTACAATAAAAACATTCTCAATTATTATCTTTAATTTCCCTAAAAGAGCTGAGGTTAATAAATTAGGAATAACAAGTTTATTGAAAATTGTCCAACATGTCGGTGAAGATTCGAATTCAGTATAGCCACCGATCTCCCAAGAAAAACTCACTGACTCATTTTGATTAGAGATATTTCCCAGAGAGATTGGTGGCTATATTGGACCCAATCTCCGATGGTATGTTGGACAATCTTCAGAAGAGGAGAAGTCTTCAAGTCAATGGAGTAACTAAATCTGGATTGTCACTGAATGAGCATCCTTGGCTTGAATGATGAGAAGGGAGGCAAATATCTGCAGCTCTCATCTCTCGAGATTAGCGATGCAGATATATGCATGTCTTCGACAACCAAGCCGAGAATGCTCATTTAGTGATAAGCCTGATTTAGAATATTGTTGAATATTTATAGTTGTTGTACGGACGTAAGGGCTATTTATAGAATAAAGTTTGTAGCGGTTATAGCCTAAACCGCTACAAATCTTAACATTTTGACGCGGTCAAGGTGTCGCTTTCCTCTCACCGTGACAAAACTTTGTCGTTTCGAATTTTTATAGCAGTTATTTTGACAAAACCGCTAGAAAAGAACTGCAACAGACTTCGCACCATAACGCGCCAAGGCTGGCACCATAATTGTAGTGGTTTGGTTTTGTGTCACCGTTACAAAAATCGAAGCAAAATGGTCATCATTTGGCGCCAATGCTTCCGTTACTACTTTGTGGCGGTTTGGCTTAAAACTGTTATTAACGCGCACCAAAATGTTCATTTGTAGCGGTTTGGCTTAAAACTGTTATTAACGCGCACCAAAATGTTCATTTGTAGCGGTTTTTTCTGACCGCTACAAGGTAACCGCAACAAATGATACCTTTTTTTGTAGTGGCTTGATCTAACCATATTTTCACACAATTTTTGGTGATTAAATGGGGATTTTTAATGTATTTTATCATAATTATTGAGTTTAAAATGCTTTTATTTGATAAATTGAGATTAAGAGTAAATATATTAAATTAGGGCTAAAAAGGACAAAATTGTCAAAAAATGTAATTACTCTTAATCATTGATTTTTCTGGGGATATTTGATGTTAGATTAATTATTTTATTTGTGGGTGGCCAAAAAGATTATATTAAATTTGAAAATGAAAGTTTTAATTCATGTTTTAAAATTTTCAGTTTAGTCCCTTTGTTGAACCTTTTTTTCAATTTCAATCAGGTCCCTACAGCTAAACTCAGCGCGTTTTGGTGTTTTGTGAATTAGATCAGCTTATGGCAATTGAATGTGGAACCCGACAGATTGAATAACCATTCAGCAAATCAGCGTTTTTGGCAGCTAGCGAATTGAATTGAATATGAAAAAGAAAGGAATCAGAGAATCAGCACAAAATCCAAACAAAAGAAAAGAGAATCAGCGGGAGAAAAGAAGGGGATCACGCTGAAACAGAAAAAAGAAGAAGACGCAAGAAAAGGAAAAAAAAAACGCTGAAACAGAAAAGGGAGGAGCCCAGAGAAGCAGCGAACAGAAGGAAACAGAAGAAAAAGAAAAGAAAACCAGAAAAGACGGGGGAAGCAGCGAACGGAAAAAAAGAAAAAAGAAGAAAGATTGAAAAGAACAGACGCAAGAATCACGCAAGCGGAGAATCAGGAAGCGCTGAACGTTTTCTTTTTAAAAAGAAAGGAACGGAGAGAATGGGGGACGGACGATTGAGACGCCTCAGCTGGACCACGCCTTCCACTCTCGGACCTTCCCTCTCATCTTCGACCCTCAACCACCTTGCCGGCGGTTTCCTCTTCCACCCTTGCAGCCGCGAGCCACCTTCCTTCACCATCATCCTTCCCTTTTCTCACACTCAGCCACCCCCCAACTACAAATCTCATGGCAGCTGCATTCATTTTACTATTCTTTGGTGACAGTTGCTGATGCTGCGTGGTTGAGTTAGGTGCCTCTTGGAAGATGAAGTTTGACTTGAGTTCCAAAGATTCAAAGGAAGTTAATTTGTTCATTCTATCTGTCTAGATTTATAGATTTAGGCTTCTCGAGAAGAGAGAACGATCCTTAGTTTGCCTATACGCAATCCTTGATTAATTTTTGATTGTGGACTGATTGTGTATCATTCATCATTTGGCATTGATTTTGGTCATTGTTATTCCAAAAAAAAAAAAAATAATCATTAGACCGATGCAAATTCCCCGGCAACGGCGCCAAATTTTGATAGAGATTTTCCGTGTCTCTCAAAATAACCAGATTCAATAAAAGATTTGCAGTAATAGGGAACCTGGATCGTTTTCCCAAAGAATTCGCAGCGGGTCTGATTAGAATAACAGCGAAACAAAAAAAACAATAAAAATGGGGGGTTTTGGTTGAAACAAATTTAAAACAAAATTTAAAAGAAACAAAACAAAATATTCAAAAGCAGATTAAAATCGATCAACCCAACGTTCAGATTCCAGAGACTTCCATCATTGAACAAAATATAAATAACCCACGTTTGGCTCTGGATGAACCGAGATCTCTGCATTCGCCCAGAAATTCCCTCGACTAGACGATCGCCTAGAATATGTTCGAACAGCGGCGTCCCACTGTGCGATCGCACAACAAAACTTAAAACCTAGTTCGAACTAAGTCCTTGGGATAAACCAAACCGAATATTAAATCTAATATTCAAACTATTTCCAAAAATCGGATCCGATAAGATGAAAATAGAAACGAGTTAAATCACCGATAAAGCACAAGTTCTCTGGACGAATCATGGAATCCTTAACATTGGGTCAATCAAAGAAGCTTAGCCAAGCATGGCTAGGAAAAACGCAGAAGAAAAGATGAAGAAGAACATGAAGAACAACTCAAAGAAAATAAAAAGCTTCTAATTTAATTTGAAAATCCCCTACAACGTAATTGAGAATATGTTTGTAGCCACCATCTAATATTCCTTATATAGGAAAGATGACTAAAAATAGGAAACCTCTAATAAATAAGAAATCTCTAAAAAAATAGGAAACCTCTAATAAATAGGAAACCCCTAATCAATAGGAAATCCCTATAAAAAAGGAAACCTCTAAAAATTGGTCTTTTATTACAAAATTCGAGTAAAATAAAAATCCAGAAAAATGCGTCTGTCTTTAGCTCCGATTTCGTCCATCTTCTTGTCCGAATCAGCCTTCCGAGTCTTCATAACAATTGTAGCTCTCTGAATCATCTAAAAAAGGAAAGAAGAATCAGGCTAATTGGATATCTAGATCAAAAGTTATGGCGAAAATACTAAATCACTGTAAATCTGGAATTTATTCATAAAAATGAAATCAATCACATTAAAAGCTCAAAACTCAATTAGGTAATAAAACCCATTATTTAACGACTAAACAATCCTAAATTTATTCACCAAGAGATACAATTAAGTGTAATAATATTCAATCATCATGGACCCCAAAAAGGCCTGCATCAAATGGGCTATTCTTTTAACCTCAAACTCATCAGATATATTCAACTCAATTGATCTAGCTATCACTTTTTGCAACTGGGAGATGCTATATTTTGGTGATGCAGTTACCCAAATAACTTTAATGTCACTACTAACTTCTTCAAAAATAAGCTTGTTATGTATATGAGTTGCTAAGGCTGATTTTCCTGACCCTCCAATTCCACAAACCCCAATTGCCGACACCTTATCATCCATTATCCATCTCCATATTTGTTCAATATATCTTTGAAATTGCTACCCTATTAAATCTGTTGTAGGCAATATATAACCTTTAGAAGATCTGGTCAAGTTCTAATTGTTTAAATGGATTATGTATTAATAAGATCGGCTAACCCTTATTTGCAATGACAAAGCTTCTCAAGGACATCCCCCAAAAAAAAGTCTCAAATATTTAATGTAAAATGAATTTTTTTATACACTTGGCCCAAAAATTTATACATTTGGCCCTCCATTATTTGCCAACTCCAGGAGCAACTTTTTATTGTCATTATGGAGAAATACTTTATGAAAGAGATATATTACTTACATTAATATATGAAAAGTTGAGATCTGGTGATATAAACATGGTCTATTGAAGGAATAATGAGTCTAAAAACAACACACAATCCTCACCCTAAAATTTCTTATAAGAATTCTCTCTTCTCTTCCTTTCTTTGGTGTATTTGTTGTGTAATATGATCGAGGTCCACATCGGGGCTCCAATTTTATGTGAGTACTTTATGAGTCGGTAGGATTTCAAGTACACCTAAAATTCTTACACATATGATATCAAAAAAATTATGGGATTTCTTTGTAAATACTTTTTATGGGATATATGATATTGAACAATTTTATATCTTCCCTATAATATATTACTAGCTCCAACTGCAATTGGCAAAGTACGCCACATGTAGCATAGCCTTGGTTTTGGATACCCCCTGTCTATCAGCAATTAGAAAATGCAGTAAACAATTCGGGGCATCAATAAGATAATAAGGCATCACATAAACTTGAGTTTATCAAGTGGGAGGGTTAAACTATAAGAAGCTAAAAATATATTAACAAGTGGAGATATCCAAACAAACAAAAACCTGAGTTTACAAAAGGCATCACAGGGAGTACAGCCTTGGATTTAGAAACACTCGGTTAATCAGCTATTAAAAAACGCATTATTATACAAATTAGGAGCTCTAAAATGCCGGGATCTGATATTAGGCCCGAATTCTTGCTGTTACTTGTTTATTTCAATGAAATGATATTTATTTATTCATTTAACATAATAATTTAAATTCGCGAGATATCTAGATAATCAAACTATAGCTAAAATGATAATTTAACCTTATTTTTTCTAATTAAACATTGATATAGTTTGGTATAAGGGTATTTTAGCCATCTAAGGACTTGAATACAAATCAATATTGCGAATTTTAACAGGTATACACTGTTTGCAGGCAATATCTTTTAACAAGTTTACATCTTCGATATAATATTACTGGCTCAATTCTGGACTATGCCAAATACGATCATACAGGCTAATACTCTTTTAATTTCAAAATTAAATCAGAAACTTTTATGCATTAAAATCAAATTATTTTTATAAAATTATGTAAATAAATCGACCCCAAAATTTGTAAATATAAATATATACTGTGGTATATTTTATATGGTTATTCTATCAATAAAAATGATAAAACAATTAGAGAGAGAGAGAAGAAATTAAGCATGGAATCAATTTTTATTAAAATAAAATATTTTCTTTTTTTAAAAAAAGAGGGACAACTTGTGGGTTGGATTAGAAAAAGTCCACTTAAAAGGGCTGCCATTTTGCCAATCCGCCACTTTTTGACAGATTGAGCCCGCAGATTTAACCCATATTAAGCTAAGTTACCCATGTTGAACAGATTTAACCTCTAACCGTAACCTCGTTCTTGGGTTCAACTGATAAAGAAGTTAATTCTGGAGTTGGTCAAGGCGCTAGGAGAAGTATCCTAGGGGTCTACGAAACAACGGTAACCCAGGCTAAGGTGAAGGCAAGTGTACTTTTAGTCCTGAATTTCTTGTGTGGCTCCAAGCACCCTGCCCTTAGACTGTAGGTGAACCTAACCTCTCTCTTAAAATTTTAATATAAAAAGAAAAAACCTCTAACTCTAAAGATAGTCTTTGTTTTAGAACAACTGTCTATCAGTTTCAAAAAAAAGGAAAAAAAAAAAAACCACTGTCTACAGGCAATTAAAAAATGTATTAAACAATTACAGGCATCAATTAGATGATGTTTAGCAAGCGGGAGGAATAAAATAAAAGAAGCTAAAAATATAGTATTGCAAGGGTTATTTTTTGTAACAAGTGGGAATAAATAAGTTCTCTATTTAAGGTTTGTACGCATTTTTTTGCTATATAATTCGGGTGAGTGAAACGTAAATGTAATGACCCTAAATAATAATTATAATTATAATAAGCATTTTAATTATTTATCATAGATGGATGGCAAAGCTTTTTTAGAAAAAGACAATTTTATTTTCTTCTGTGTTTGCTCATTTTAAAATTATGAACATACCCTTCAATAAAATTCAAAAAAGATAAATAAAATTTCAGATTTTGTTTTTTTGTTTTTGTTTTTTTTCCATTCCTTCGACTTTGCATAGAGCCATTGAGGGAAAGAAACTTCGATAGCTCTGAAACTGAAAAACCCAGCCTCATTTGCACCTCTCATCATCCTCTGTAGGTTGTGCCGCCAGTCCCTGCCGGTGCTCTATACACGCCGCTGTCATCTTTCTCCTATGTTCCAATATCTCAGTCTTTTGTTTGCTCTCCTCTATTCGGCGTTCTGCTTTCTTCCCCTTAATCGAAACTAATTTGTGGGTGTCAGTGAGCAGCTTGTCCTATTTCTTCTTATTTTGGTTGCTTGCATTTCTGTAGAATGATTGCAACTCAAACCTGTGAATCACTTGCTTCTTGTTTTGCTGGTTTCTCGGGTGTGTGATTTTGTGAGTTTTTTTTATTTACTACTGCCATGATATTCAGCGCAAAATACATGCGAGTTGTAATGTTGAAACCTCTTTTCTTTTTTTCTTTTTTTGAACTTGTCTAGGTGCCATGGGTGTGGGAATATATGCTGAGCTGTATTATCTCTGTGGTGTTTTGTGGGCACTGCGTGGCTTAGGAGGGATGATGAAAGTCTAATAAAGAATAAATTAAGTTCAATAAGTTTGATGAATTTGCTTGAATATGAATGCACATAAGGTGTTTGTTAAAAAATGTATGGGAAGGGGTTTCCTTGGGTAAAGGTTGTCAAGTTTAATACTCAAATCCAAAGGGATGTGTTACGGACCGGCCCAACAGGCCCAGGTCCGGACTTCGGCCCAATCAAGCTAGGGATAGAATCCACGCCAGGAAAGGAATATTATCGGAGATCCCACAAATATAGGATCTCATTAATAGCGACTCCCCTACAATCATGGCACCAGCCAATCAGCCATTGACGGCTCAATCTAGGATATTGCTCATTAAGGCAGAGATAGGCACACCAGACTCCTCTATAGATAGAAGGAAACCCTAGACAGGTGCACACGTTCTATTCTATGCTCTCTTTACATACTGTTACACAGAGCACACACCCCACTCCCCTGGCTACGTGCCTTCCTGTTTGCTACGAACTACGTGGACTTTGATCCCTCAGAGGGTACGTAGGCTCTAGGCTTGACAACCTAGTCAAGTCCAACATCTGTGTTCTTCATACAGAACATTGGCGCCGACCGTGGGGACTGTAAACTTCAATCCCCGTGACTACTGATTGTGAGCACTAGAAGCCACAACAGAAACCCCCAGCCGGTGGGACGAGACCCCCAGCCAAGCCAACCATCGCCGGATCAGCCGCAGGAACAACCGCGGCGGGAACGCACCCCCGAAGGGCATGTCACCGACACGGCAACCACCCCTTCAGCGGAGGACCAGCAATCACTAGGAGCGCTCACACCGGTTCCAACGCGCGACGTCCAGGCAGTCGATACAGACGTCCGCATGATGCGGAGAACGCAGGAATCATTCTTGCGACGACTGGAGAACAAGGAGAAACGAGATGACCTGCAGAGGCGAGCCGACTTTGAAGCCTTCAGAAAGATGATCCAGGAAGCACTCGAGAAGGACCGTCGCGAGAGGGGCCGCCGCAGAAATCATAGGCGGGGAAGGAGAGCCCCAGCGAATGACAGCAGTTCCTCGAGCAACTCTGAGCCGAGGGACACACGCCGAGATAACGGCGAGCCGGGGCAGCGGGCGAGTGCAGAACGAGGCAGACCACGGTCCCCAGAAAACAGAGAGAACCACGGTGTTGGTCTTAACCGCACCGATCGAATTGCAAGAGAGGACCGAGGCCGAGAAGAAACTCGCGCGGAGGATAGAACTCCCCAGGCCCACAGATCGCCTCGCCATGGATCTCTTCGAGAATACCGAGTGACATATCTATCGGAAACCGGAAGATCCCCGTTCTCAAGGGAGGCGGCAACAGCCCGTTACCCGAAGCACTTTGATCTGGCCGACCTGCCGAAGTATGACGGGACCCAAGATCCGCGCAACCACTTGGTCACGTTCGAAAAACTCATGTGGGTCCGACAGATCACCGGTCCGGTCATCCAGGGTCTCTTCGCAGCCACTCTGGACGGGCCGGCACACCGATGGCTGACTTCTCTCCCGGACAACTCTATCCGGAGCTATGAAGACCTCGGACGGAAATTCGAGCTGCACTTCGCCACCAGCAAAAAGCAGCCAAAGACTACGTTCACCTTGAGCAAAGTGCGCCAGAAGAAAGGTGAGGCCTTGCAGAAGTATCTGGATCGGTTCCGCGACGTGGCCATGCAAGTATGGTCATTGCCCGAGGATGTCCACGTACACTGCCTAGTCAATGGATTGGACCCATCATCCCGGCTGGCTCGTCACCTGTGTAAGAACCCAGCGTACACCTTGACCGAATTCTATACAGAGGCGAAGAAGTACCTGGAAATGGAGCAGATGGAGGCGGCCAATACCGACGAACCCGATCGGACTAGGAAGAGTCCGCCTAGTGGCGAGGAACGCCCAAGAAGGACGAAGACCGACCCCAGATGACGGAGCCGAGACAGCCGAGCCAAGTCCGACCGGGCCGACCAGAAGGCCAAATACGACAGCTACACCCTGTTGAACGTCCCTCGGTCCCAGGTATGGAAGGAGGTAGCCGAGACCGAGATGAAGCGGGTGGACAGGCCGAGGCCTATCCGTGGGCGCTCCAACACGGACAGTTCCAAATTCTGCAAGTTCCACGACTGCAACGGCCACGCGACCGACGAGTGCTATGACCTCCGCGACGCTATCGAGAAGTTCGTGAGGGATGGAAAACTGCGTCAGTACGTGATCAAGACTCAGGGAAGGACGAGCGGGAAACGTAACGACCGCGCTCGCTCCAGAAGTCCGCCCAAGGAAGCCCAAAATCCGGGGAAAAAGCAGAAGGCGGCATCGGACGATGAATTTCCCGACGTCGATTTCCACTACAACGTCGTCTGCGGGGGATTCGGTGGAGGAGGAGACACCGTAAACCAGCGGAAGAAATATCTCCGCGAGGTACTGACCGTCCGAGACCCCCCTAAGTTCAAGGAAGACTCAAAGAAGCCCCGGCCGCCTACCCTGACCTTCACCGATAAAGAGTTGGAAGACGTCATACCCGGACATTTGGACGGACTGGTAATTACCGGAACTCTGATAAATTGTCGAGTTAAAAGGATTTTTGTAGATG
The DNA here is from genome assembly GCA_034222035.1 of Acacia crassicarpa. Taxonomy (NCBI): domain Eukaryota; kingdom Viridiplantae; phylum Streptophyta; class Magnoliopsida; order Fabales; family Fabaceae; genus Acacia; species Acacia crassicarpa. Next base: position 4,706,537 of record JAWXYG010000015.1, on the reverse strand, counting down.
CAGGAAGTTCGGCCGACATCATAAGTTGGGATGCCTACAAAAGGATGCACCTCGACAAAGAGGACCTCAAGCCGTGCAAGACCACCTTGGTTGGCTTCAACGGCGAGCAATCTTTCCCAAAAGGCTACATCGACCTCCGGTTAACTCTTGGCACCAAAGAAGCCTTCAAATCGGAGCGGGTATGATTCGTAGTCGCCGACTTCCGGTCCCCTTACAACATTATTCTGGGCCGACCAACGATCCACAACTGGGATATACTAGTATCCACCAAGCATCAGAAGCTGAAGATGGTCAATAGCAAATACCAGGTAGTCGTGGTATCCGGAGACCAGAAAGAGTCGAGGCAATGCTTTTTTGAAGCTCTCCGGGTCGAGGAAGGAGGACCATCGTCTCCACCCCGGCTCGGGTACAATGAGCGAGTAGTCGAAGCAGGCTCAGATGAACGCCCGCGGCAGCAAGTCAACATGGTGGAGCTCGACCTCCGAGAACTTGACAATCCGAGGCCCGAGCCGGAAGGAGAATTGGAGGAAATAGTGCTAGGTGAAGACCCGTCTAAAACCGCCAGAATAGGCCGAGATATGGAGGACGGCCTAAAGGCGCTCATGATCCGCTTTTTAAGGGGGAACCAAGACGTCTTCGCATGGACCTCGGCCGAAGTACCCGGCATCGACCCTCACTTCTGCTGCCACAAGCTCGGCATATGGCCGGGGTCGAGACCCGTGTCACAGAAGAAGAGGAACATTGCGGACAATAGGCAGAAGGCCCTGGAAGACCACATAGAAGAGCTCCTAGCAGCCGGCTTCATTCGAGAAATACAATACACCACCTGGCTCTCCAACGTAGTCATGGTCCTCAAACCCACCGGCAAGTGGAGAGTATGCGTCGACTACACCAACCTCAACAAAGCCTGCCCTAAGGATTCCTATCCGATGCCCAACATCGATAAGCTCATGGACAACTCGGCCGGGTACCAGCTCCTCTCCTTCATGGATGCCTACTCCGGTTATAACCAGATCGCCATGCACCCAGACGACCAGGAAAAGACCGCCTTTATGACTGATAAGGCGAATTACTGCTACAACGTCATACCCTTCGGACTCAAGAATGCCGGGGCCACCTACCAGAGGATGATGAATCGGGTCTTTGAGGATCAGATCGGGCGCAACATAGAGGTCTACATAGACGACATGATCGTCAAGTCGAAACTTCCAGAAGACCACATCCGGGACCTAGAGCAGACGTTTGAAAAGTTAAGAAGACATCGAATCAGGTTGAACCCGGCCAAATGTGCCTTCAGAGTTCCGGCTGGGAAATTCCTAGGCTTCATGCTGACAAACTGAGGGATCGAAGCCAACCCGGACAAGTGTAAGGCCGTGTTCGACATGCAGCGCCCAAGAGCTAAGAAGGAGGTACAGCAGCTAACAGGCCGACTAGCCGCCCTGACGCGGTTTCTACCAAAGTCGGTCGAGAAAGCCCTACCTCTCTTCAAGTTGCTGAAGAAGGAGACTCGTGGCGGCTGGAACCCAGACTGTGACGCCGCCTTCTCAGAAATCAAGAGATGTTTGACAACCCCGCCGGTACTCACTAAGCCGGACCCCAGAGAAACCTTATTCCTCTACCTCTCAATCGGCGACGAAGCCGTAAGCGCCGCCCTAGTAAAGGAGTCTGAGACCGGGCAAAGGCCGATATACTTCATCAGCAGGGCCCTACAAAGCTCTGAGCTTCGGTATCAGAAACTGGAGAAAGTGGCCTTCGCCCTACTTACCGCGGCACGAAGACTCCGGCCTTATTTCCAGGGACATCGGATCGTAATCCGAACTAGCCAGCCGATCAAACAGGTTCTCCACAAACCTGACTTGGCCGGGAGAATGACCAACTGAGCCATAGAACTCTCCGAGTTCGATATCACTTTCGAAGACCGCCAGGCGATTAAGTCCCAAGCACTCGCGGACTTCATCCGAGAACTCACCCCGGCCACTATAAATGATGGGATTTGGAAGGTCTATGTTGATGGGTCATCCAACGCAAAGGGCAGCGGTGCAGGAGTCATCGTAGAAAGCCCGCAGGGGGTAGCCACTGAACACTCTCTGCAATTGAAGTTCCAGACCTCCAACAACCAGGCCGAGTACGAGGCCCTTCTGGCCGGACTGCTTCAGGCCAAGAACAATGGCGCCCAGCGAGTAAAGGTTCTAACCGACTCGCAGCTCGTCGCCGCTCAGGTAGACGGCACCTACCAAGCGAAAGGCGCACTAATGGCAAAGTACCTGATCAGAGCCAAAGAACTCATGGCCGAATTCGAGGAGGTGACGGTTTCCCATATACCCAGAGAAGAGAATGCTCGAGCCGACATCCTCTCTAAGCTCGCCAGCACTAAGGGGCCGGATAACCACAGGACCGTGATCTAGCAAAATCTGACCGAGCCGAGCTGCATAATGGCCATCTCGGCAAGCCTCGACTGGAGGAAGCCAATAGAAGACTACCTCGAAAGGGGAATCATCCCCACTGACACCACCGAGGCCAAAAAACTGATCAGAGAAGCCGCCCTCTACGCTATGGTTGATGACCAACTGTACAGGAAGGGACTCCATTGCCCAATGATGTGATGCCTCAGAGACTCTGAAGCGAAATATGTGCTGGCCGAGCTACACGAAGGCGCTAACGGCCACCACATGGGGGGCAAGGCACTCGCCCGGAAAGCGTTACGCGCCGGCTACTACTGGCCCACTATGAGTCATGACGCTATGGAGAAGGCCAAAACATGCGACAGTTGCCAGAAGCATGCCAGGATCATATGGCCACCGCCTTCAGAATTGAAAGGAATGCCAGCCCCCTGGCCCTTCTACAAGTGGGGCATGGACATCCTCGGACCATTCCGGCCAGCGCAAGGGCAATGTCGATGGCTCATAGTCGCAGTGGACTACTTCACTAAGTGGATTGAAGCCGAGCTGCTTGCCACAATAACCTCGGCCAGAGTAATGAAGTTCTTCCGGCATAACATCATTTCTCGCTTCGGGATACCGGCCGAAGTCGTTACGGACAACGGGACCCAGTTCATGGACCACAAGTTCCAAGCTTTGATGGCCAACTGGACATCAAGCAACACTTTTCACCCGTGGAACATCCCCAGACAAATGGCTAGGCCGAAGCCGCCAACAAAGTCGTCCTGGACGGACTCAAGAGGCGAATGTTGCAGGCCGAGACCAGTTGGACCGAGCAGCTCCACAGCGTCCTGTGGGGATACCGCACGAGCGTACAGTCTTCGACTCAAGAAACCCCGTACAGGCTAACCTATGGATGTGAGGCAATGATCCCGGTTGAAATCGGACAGCCATCCTGGAGAAAGGTCAGAGCCAGACAAGAGGGGCAGGAATCGAACGACGACGCCTTGAAGACTGACTTGGACCTCATTGATGAAATCCGGGTTACGACGCACTGCCGGGAACTAGCTGCCAAGCAACTACTCGCGGCTAAGTACAACAGAAAGGTCCGACCCCGGTCTTTCAACCGAGGCAACCTAATACTTCGACGGGCCGACATAGGCAACAAGAATGCCAAGGACGGGAAGCTGGCGGCAAACTGGGAGGGGCCCTACCGGATTAAGGAAAAGCTCGACGGAGGAGCATATATCCTCGAGACTTTGGCACGAAAGCCAATCAAAAGGACATGGAATGCCGACAAGCTGAAGATCTACTATAGCTAGACTCTTTCTCGGCAGTGTTTGTTTGCTTTTACGATTGTTCCTTTCCTCGCATTTGTTTTCCTTTCGTTTTGAGTCCAAGTTATGTCATTTCTGACTATGATGCTTTGTAAAGCCCCGTAGGGCTATCTCTTTCTATCAATAAAGGATCCCACTGTGGAGATTTACGAATATGCATAAAGCTTAAGCATGAACCCGGAGCCATGAAGCTCGGCCAGTAACAAAAGACCGTGGCAAAGAAGCCCGGCCAAAAAACCGAAAGCCGAGGCTATTAAGCCCGGCCCCGGTAAAAGGCCCCGAGGTCACAAACCCGGCCCAAACCAAAAAACATCTAGATATACGAAAACCGGCCGTTGTACCCCAACAGGCATTGGTTAGAGCTCGGCGAAGGCGCCATACATGGCCTTTCGCGAAATTGACGCGTCAACGCTCGCCCGACTAAGCAAGCGGACTATCATGCCGACCCTGATCAGGTCAAAATGTCCGACTCCAGGCGGACGGAAGCCTCAGTTAGACACGTGATAGCCTCGCCCTTACGCCGGTACAAACCAATCCGACTATGTGAAAGTTGGAGCTCGACTTCTAGAAAGTCGGGCCGAGGCAGTACAGTTAGTTACGCCTGACGAGGCTGAAACAAGACAACCTTGCCCCAACCTCCCACTCACTAAACGTGGTAGAGTACCAACGGCCTGCACACATGCGGCCGACAAGCACCCTGACTTAGTCAAAAGAGCAGTAGAATTTCCCATTGCCTAAGTCACCTAAGCGGCCCAAACGGCCTACGGGCACACATCCGACATAGACAGAAACCGAGGCAACAGGATGATGGCAAAAAATAAGCCACCCTCAGCCCCAGGTAGCTAAACGAGCTCGGACGTGCAATAGAAGGATGGTATGAATTTAAACCGTTCATTGTCGGATATATCCAAAAGGGACGGTACAAATCAAAATCGTTCGCTATCAATTAAAGGTAGACTAAGGCACAAGGACAGAACAAGTATTGTCATTAATTGTCAAAATCTGTACAAGAATGGCACCAAGGCCAGGATCATTCAAAAAATACAAGGGCACCAACGCCCCAAAAAGACAGAAAACAAATAAAAGCTACTTGGACGGGCCGGCCGCGGCATCAGTAGTCTCGGGGGGAACGGTCTCAGCAACAGCCGGATCCTCGGCGGCCGGAGATGCAGCATCATCCTCCACCTCCTCAGCGGGATCTTCGGCGGCTTGGGACTTGTATGGAAGGAAGGACCCGTCATCCTTAACAAAGGCCCGGTGATCGTACCCTCCCACCTAAAGCTCAACCCCGGGATTGAAGTGCCGGATCTGGAGCAGGGCTTGTTTAAAACAGGCCTCAACGGTCTACATAAGGCCATCAGTAAGCTCCTGGGAAGCCACCTTCTCAGCAGCAAGGGCTTCGTCAACCGCCTCCTTTTCCCTGGTCAAAGTAGCCAGCTGCCCCTCCAAAGCCTTGACCACCGCTAGGCTCTCAGACCCCTCCTTCAAAGCTCGGGAATGCTCCTCAGCAACCCTCTCGGCCTCCGCTCGGGTAAGCTGAAGCTCTTGGTCGGCCTTTACAGCCGCGGTCTTCGCGGCGTCCCGCTCCATCCGGGCGACGGCCAGCTCCGCTCGAACCCCATCAAGTTCCGCCAGGGCCGCATCCCGCACCGCCCAGCCCTTGGCGAGCTCCTCTCCAGCCGACCTAGCCTTGGCTTCGGCCACCTCCAGCTCCTCCTTGAGATCCCCGGCAGACGCAGCCTTGGCCTCCGCCGCCGCAAGGCCCTTGGTCAGTTCCTCCTTCTCGGCCTGCAGCCCCCGGATCTCAACAGTAGACAAGGCGAGCTGCTCGCGGACCAGGATCAGTGCCTCAAGGTATCCCACAGATCGGCACAGTTTCGTCTGGCTCCGGTGTATCTCATCTAAGGCCGGTTGAGTCAGCGCGGCACGGCCCGTGAAGTGCTTGGGGGGCAGGAAAGCAGCGGCGACCTCAGGAACCACCCCGTCGCGCCAAAGACGGCCACGAGGAAGAATGGGCTTCGGCAGAGGAGGAGGAGGAGGAAGTAACGAAGAGGCAGGCGGACTCGGCAGGGAACCAGACGGCTCGTCCATAAAGAATTCAGCCTCGATCTCCTCATCGGACAACGAGGCCTCCTTGCCCTTGGATGGGGAGACACGAACGATGGCCTCTCCGGGCATAGTGGCAGGGGGGCCAGCGGCAACTTCAGGTTCCCGACCCTCCGAGGCAGAGATGCCAATTACGGTAGCAGCTATGGCGGGAGATGGACCCTCGGCAACAGGATCTTTCTTCTTCTTCAAAACCGAGGCGGTAGAAGCACCGGCATCAGCCGAAGCCGCCCTTTTCTTCTGACGGCTGGAGGGTATAGCGGCAGCACGTGACAGCCGGGCATACAGCGGCAGATCGTCCATAGTCCTGGCTGCGATACAAAAAACAAAAAGAGAATACAAGTAAGTAAATCGGAAAGAAGAAGCCAAAAGCAAACGCGCAAACACTAAAACCCACAGGTAGGAGGCAAAGGCTCAGAGGCATCCCCCGATATGAAACTGGCCGCGCTGTGAACCCCATACTTCTCCACAAAGGCGGCCAGCCTAGGGACATGGGGGATAGTATCCGTCAACAATCCGTCCTCATCCACCAGGTAAGATGTCGGCGACTTCTTATAGTGCCCCTTATCCCAGTACAGGGGGAACCGCCACTCCGCGCCTGGGCCCTCAGCCCCGGTCAAGAACCATGGCTGCTGGCCGGGCACGGCCACCACCTTGAAAAAGGCATTTTTGAACCGCTTGAAGGAGTCTGAGAAGGCCCCCATCAGCTTCCGCTCCGACACATTTCTGAGCGACACCAACCCCTTCAGCTTATCGCCCTTCCTGGGCAATCCAGGAGTGAAAGGGCAGAAATAGTGGAAGAAGAGGTTAGCGGTGCAGGGAATGGGCATCGGAAAAGAACCGTACAACTTCTCGAAGGCCAGCAAATAGGCCCATCCGTTTGGATGAAGTTGCGATGGCGCAAGGTTAAGGTAGTTAAGGGCCGATATCTGGAAGGCGGAAAAAGGAAAACGGATTTGGATCCGGGTGTACACATCTCGGTAGAAATGGAAAAAATTGGGCTCCCCCTCCTCTCGAGCGGAGCACACTGGCTTCGCCGCCCCAGCAGGCGCATACGCGCAGCCATCCAACTTGGGCATCTTTAACCGGGACACATCGTCCTCGGACAATAGAGACAAGGTCGCCAGCACCTCAATAGCGACCCAATTAAATCGCCGGCGCAAGGCCTTTGGCGGACTGGAGGAACCCGAGCCCTCCGGCTCGGACCGCCGTTTGGAAGATCCAGTCTTTGGAGCCATAAATTAGCCTATACGAAAATAAACAAAGCTGGTATTAGCAAAGAAGCAAAAATACCTGGCATAGGCACAGTAGCAGGCAAAAATGGTTCCGGACTTGGACGAACGAGGGAGTGAGAAGGGACAGCCGGGGCAGACCAATGCCGGCAAGAGCCGAGAATGGAAGAAGCCTCGGCCTCACGATCCATCAGCGCTGAAGCCTCCGCCAGGCAGTCCCAGCAAGGGCCGGAGTAACCTTCTAGAGTGGACGTCTGGCGAACGGCGGAAGGGCCCTCGTAAAAATTAACGGGCTGAGCCATCACTGCCGGGACTCTCAAACTGGAAGAGGAGCCTACCCCGGCCCCACCAAGCGAATCAAGAGGAAAAGCACGCGCAAGAGGCCGGAAAGGACGACAGGGAATCTGAATCGAAACCCTGGCCGAAGACGGACGAGCCCCAGCTCGCCCCGGACGCATGGCGCCACCTCGGCGCAAAGGATCCAAGATCCCCCTAGCGGATGGCTCACCCCCAAGAACCCAGTAGGTCATCCTCGGGAGATGCGCACGGAGAAGCACCTCCTCCTCCGGCGTCAACGACGCCCTTGGTCGCGGAACACTCCTATCTCTCGCCATAACCAGAGGCCTACGGTGTTAGAAACCGGTGTTTGACGGAGTTTTGGGACGAATTTCGGGTGAGGTGATACTAACCGAATCCTAGAAGAAACCTAGAAAAGCCCAGAATTCCCGAAGAACAGTAATACGGGCGACACTTCCAGAAATAAACGGTAAAACCAAGACAAAATACCAGCCAAAGATGGTAGAGGATAAACGGAATACCTGTGTAAAGGAAATGGAAGAAACTGAAATGCTGGAAGACGGCGAAAGTTCTGAGCAAAGGAGAATCCCCTCTGAAGACTCTAAAGAAACCGGAGAAAAATATGGGCAAAAGAGTGAAGTAGCGGGAAAAAGTAGAAGGAAGAAGAAAGATGGCTATTTAAAAGCCAATGCAGGGGTGCAACGGTCTATTCCCGTACAGACGTGACGGGATTGGAGCAACACGACGCCAGCGCAATAAATGCGCGCAGACCTCAAAAAACGGAAAGGCGCAGCGGTTGCAGGATGCACCCAACGAAAGCGTGACAGCTGTAAGCCCGCAATGATGGCGCGCGAGGAGCAAATCCCAAAGCGTCCGAAGAATCCCAAAAGGCAAAGGTTGCGAAACCGAGGCAATTGGGAACCTGGGAAGGGCGATTAGCCGCCCGGGCAAGACGGACTCGGCATTCTAGGCAGGACGAGGGCATTATAAGCCGACCACTTCCCCATGCCGGGCAGATGGTCACGGCATCCAAGAGCCGACCTGGTCTAGGCGAAGGACCTCGGCCATACAAGAGACCGGGGGCAATAAGCACCTCGGACATCCAGAAACCTGAACAACCAAGCTGGGGGGCATTTGTTACGGACCGGCCCAACAGGCCCAGGTCCGGACTTCGGCCCAATCACGCTAGGGATAGAATCCACGCCAGGAAAGGAATATTATCGGAGATCCCACAAATATAGGATCTCATTAATAGCGACTCCCCTACAATCATGGCACCAGCCAATCAGCCCTTGACGGCTCAATCTAGGATATTGCTCATTAAGGCAGAGATAGGCACACCAGACTCCTCTATAGATAGAAGGAAACCCTAGACAGGTGCACACGTTCTATTCTATGCTCTCTTTACATACTGTTACACAGAGCACACACCCCACTCCCCTGGCTACGTGCCTTCCTGTTTGCTACGAATTACGTGAACTTTGATCCCTCAGAGGGTACGTAGGCTCTAGGCTTGACAACCTAGTCAAGTCCAACATCTGTGTTCTTCATACAGAACAGGATGTTTTTGTGTTTTTATGATGAATTTACAAATCCAAAGGAGCTGTATTATATGGATGCTTGGAAGTGTATGCTTGGTAGTTTGTGAATTTAATGCTTGCTTTATAAGTTTGTTGAATGCCAATAAAGTGTGTTTGATCAATTGCTTTACACTCTCTCACAAGTTACCCTTTTCATGGAACATTCTCTATTTATTTCCTCAGCATCATAATCATAACTTGCATCCCTAATTAAATCTGTTGTAGGCAATAGATAACCTTTAGACTAAAGATCGTAGCAATAAGACTAATAAGAAAAAAGTAAAGACAGTGAAAAGAATAAAAAATAAATTAAATATATGGCATTCAAATTTTAAGAGGTCATATATACACTCTCTCCGTCCTTGTATGTAAATTGCATTTTGGAAGCTTTAGGTCTTCAAGATGGAAGCCATCATGAAACTTAGGTAGCATTAAATATTTTTCTGCACTTGTTCCTTGTTAAATATATAAACAAAAAGTTATGGAGAAGAGAGCGGCTAAGAGAAATATAATTAAGATGATAATACAATTTAAAGAGAGTAATTTTTTACAATTGTGCCAATTTTAAAAAGTTCAATAACGTCAACTAATTGTAATAAATTTTTATAGATGACATTTAAAATGAGTTGGATATATAGTTTATGCCGATGGATGCTCATACCGTTTTCCAAACCATCGTCTTCTTTGTCAGAATTATCATACTCTACTTCAAAGTGCTCTTTTGAAGGACCAACTGGTAATCTTTTATTGTCATCTTGCTTTTTAACTTGTAGGTAGTGTCGTCTTCCTCTATCATTCAGATTTTGTTTTTCTTGGTTCAGGTCATTGTTGAGCAACTTCAAAGCCAAATCCCCCCTTTCTTTTTGACTATCAAACTACATTATTTTGTTGTCCACATCATTTATGTGACTGAAAAAATTAAAGTGCTCGTGTGCTCGTGTAGGATGTGTGACAGTGTGAGTGCTTACCCATGACTCCATATATGACTATATATGTTTGCAAGAGGTCAGACCGGAAATGAACAATCTCTCTTCATATAATTATCAGATTGTTGCATGTAGTTAATAACAAAGACACGATAATCAAATCTACAAACGGAAGAACATAGGAAAAGGTCATGCATGATAAAAACTTTTTCTGTTAAAGCTTATATAATTTTACATAATAATTGACCAAATCGCGCGTTTGATGCTTCTGATAGGGCTTTTGGATATTACACGTTTGGTATAAAAGTGAGTTAATTGTGCTTTTCTGAACAAAAGGAGCTATATAGGCCGATAAGAAGGAGCTATTACACAGTGTTAAGTGCTTATTGACGGGTTGGTACTGTACAGCTTCGGAGCTTCGCGGCTGTGATTTTCTCCTGCCCTCTCTCTCTCCGGCTGCCGGACTGTTGTGGTCGATCTGTGAATTCAACCGAGGTCGAGTAAATGAAATGCTTAATCTTACATATCAGGCTCAGGAATGATCAAACATCCAGATTAATGTTTGAGCCCCTTCAACATGCATCTTTCTCGGTCATTTTCATTGAATCTGATTCAGAAGCGGTTCAGTTGAAGTGCAATAATACCTCGGGTGTTCAGAGACTGAGAAAGGCTCTGTTTTTTGGTCACAGAAAACAGAGAGGGCCACCGCGATGAATACCACAGAGAGCAGCTTCAAGCGCGTGAAACGCCACGCTTCTTCTTCTTCTTGCATTGAAAGATTGAAATTTAAAAAAAAAAACTGGCAATTATTATTACAGAGACGATATGACCTGAGATATGAAGATCAAACAGAGGAAAAGAGTTGCGAGACAGAGTCCAACATTGTGTTAGAATTTTTATGCAGTGAGAGACCGCCCTGTTTTCTCTTCGTCTCCCCCCCCCCCCCCCTAAAATAAGCCCTGTTTTCGCTTTTTAATGTTTCTTTTATATTAAATCTTGTGGCTATTTATCTTTTTTTTTTCCCCTCAATAAAAGTAATTGTTTGAAATATATGTTTTGTTGGAATTAATTTCATGGAAGTTAAAAATGAGAATATATGTCATGTAGATAATATTAGTATAAATGAAGAGCCTTCATTGACAAATTATACAAGGCATCTTCAACATATTGGTGACACAATTAGAGATCAAATTGAATGGGACATAAGATCTAGTTGGTTATATAATATTATTTGATCAAATTGCATAATTTTCTAAGTAGTAATTTTTCAGTTTTTTGTAATTTTGATTTTAATTTTTCTCTTGTAAATACTTTAAATGTCACTTATACTATCGTGGTTCCAAACAAGTTTCAAAAAAGTTATTTATTCTATCGACAATCCAAACATATATTTGCAAATAAGTCAGATTACATAAGTCATTTGAGCAAAAAGATTGTACAAGTCAAATTACAAATAAGTTATTTTTCACACTGCTATACCAAAGACATAAGTTGATTAGAGTCAATAAATCTTTTAAAAAAATTATTTTATTTTATTTTTTAAAAAAGGCTTCCATTTATAGGGAGTGAGTGGGAAAAAATGCAACATAGTGAATGATAATTAATATAGTGATATTAATGGATCAAAAATTAAAAAGTTTATAAAAATTTTATACATACCTGATATTATGTTTTCTAAAAATATAATTGTCGTATATACAAGTAAATACTTTTCCTGCACATACAAAATCATCTATCTCCTTTTCCTCAACATGCCTACGATTTGATTGAATAAAGTAATTAAGGAATGAAGATTATTGTGTGTAGCGCAACTTAATTCAGCGAATGAATCTTAAATCTGTCTAACCTAAAAAATATTAGTTGTGTAGAGGGGGAAGAAACAGAAGTAACAAAGTAAAGGAAGATGAAAATCAGATCACATAATGAAATTGAAAAAAAGAAATCAAATATTCTCTCTGATTCTTATTATAAGATCGAATTGACTTTTTTCTGAGAGATTATGAAAATTAAATAAGTTACTTAATCATATTCTTTCAAGTTCTAATTATAAGACTGAGTTAACTTTTTTTTTTTTTGAAAAAAATTAAGGATACTAAATAAGTTATTTGATCTTATTATATGTTGTGTATCCTTAGATTATATATTAAATTATTAGTGAAACTAATTATTTTAAAGAAAAAATAAAAATAAAAATACTCTAAAGTAATTTAATTAGCTTCCTTAATTTCTCCAAAAAAATCAATTTGGTCTTATAATTAGGACCGAAAGGAGTATCATATATTGTGTATCTTTAAATTATATATTAGTTTATTAGTCAAATTAATTAATTTTGAGAAAAAAGAAAATACTTTAAAGTAACTTAATTAGCTTCTTTAATCTCTTCAAAAAAAGTCAACTTCATCTTATAATTAAGACATAAAGGAGTTGAAAAGGATTACTAGTGCGATGAGAAGCAGAAGGTTGGCTTGTTGCTTCAACACAAAAGAAGCATGTGTCTGCAAAATGGAGAAAGAATAGCCATATAATGGTGTTCACATTAGATGCACATTTCTTATGTGCACTTTATGTGCTCTTCCCTCTATTAGAAAGATGAACACTTCTTTTGTATTGCCTGAATCAGAAGGTCGAACAGTTATGCTCCCAGTTCTTCGGAAATTATCATTGTTCAACTGATTAATTATGCTCAACCATTGATAGAAATAGTGTTGATGGCTTTTCTTGATGGGGCTCTATCGCAGATTCGTTCTCAACCCATGCGGCCGAGGATGAACTGCATCAGGAGGATTTAGCAATAAGAGGATCTCTCTCTTTCAAAGGTCATGCCGCAGAACCAGCTAATTATCTCCCATCATTCAATTATTGGATATAGAGTGAGGTTCAGCCTTACCAACAATTAACTGTAGAAAATCCAAACTCAGACTTCACTCCCTTATTGGTTTTGTAACTTGATGTTCCACCTTTGAAAGAGGCTTCAATTAAAATTGTTTCTTTCATTCCTGATGAGACGATCATTTGCAGTGATTGCGAGCGGGTCGAGGATGACTACAGTGAGAGCATTAGCTTGATCGTTGAGTTCCAGAACATTATCCCTGTTCCAAAGTCAGTTGGGTTCCTTACCTCTAATTACTGTGAGTGACCGATGGATTCTTAATGGTTTTAAGGTTAAGTAGCAATTTTGTCTTAGAAGTACACGCCCCAAAGCAATTTTGCTATAAAAGTTTTTTGTTGGAGCAATGTTGCCATGGAAGTCTAAAAACGTAGCAATGTTGCTCCTCTGTTAACAGTTCCTAACAGTCAAACATTAGTTGACCATATTATACTGACGTGGATTATCTACATGGTATCTTTGTCACTTTTTTAAGTAGTAATTTTGTCGCTGAAGTACACTCCCACGAGTAATTTTGCCCTAAAAGTTTTTTTGTCTCAATGTTGCCTCGGAAATCTAAAAACATAGCAATGTTGTCCCTCTGTTAATAGCCCTAATTAATTGTTTGATTAGGGAATACCTGTGATGGAGGGCGCTATGGGGGAAGATGGAGTAGGCTATGTTTTTTTTTTTTAAAAAAAAAAGATTAATTGCCACCGCTACTCCCTTTTGTCATGATTATAATTATAAGATTGGGTGGATTTTTTTTTTTTAAGAAATTAAGAAAACTAAATAAGTTACTTAATCATACTACTTTCGGTCTTAATTATAAGAACGACTTGACTTTTTTAGAGAGATTAAGGAAACTAAATAAGTTATTTAATCATATCATATCTTATGTATCATTAGATTATATATTAGTTTATTGGGGTTTAAACTTCTCATATTGCATGAGAAAAAAAAGATTCCTACACACACATGAAATAGTGGGACCCACATATATATAATGCTAATTATATATATATGTGGGTCCCACCATTTTCTGTGTGTGTGACATGAGAAAACTCTTCTCCTACAACATAAGAAGTGTTTCCCCCTAGTTTATTAGTCAAGCTAATAAGTTTCGAGAGAAAAAAAAATAAAAATACTTTGGAGTAATTTAATTAGTTTTTTTAATCTTTTCAAAAAAGTTAACTTGGTCTTATAATTAGGACCGGAGGTAGTATTTTATAAATTTGACTTGTAAATCAGATTTTTTTTTTTTTAGAAAAGTGACAAAGATGCCATGTAGACAATCCACGTCAGCATAATGAGGTCAACTAACGTTCAACTATCAAGGCTATTAACTGAGGGGTAACATTGCTACGTTTTTAGACTTCCGGAGCAACATTGAGACAAAAAAAAAAAAACTTCAAGGGCAAAATTGCTCCTTGGCGTGTACTTTCGAGGCAAAGTTGCTACTTAAAAAAGTGACAAAGATACCACGTAGACAATCCACGTCAGCATAATGAGGTCAACTAACGTTTGACTGTTAGAGCTATTAATGGAGGGGCAAATTGCTACGTTTTTAGACTTCCCCGGCAACATTGCTCAAAAAAAAAAAAAAAAAAAATCCAGAGCATGTATACTTCCGGAAAAAAATTGCTACTTAACCCATAATTTTACTATCTTTGATATTGGTCACAATTTAGACTACTATAATAGGAATAATCTTTGTTTGGTTGATTACGTGGCATTTGATCTGGGTATTCTGAGATAAACCAAAATATATAGATGCAATTTATCTATGTAATTTATTCAAAAGCAACGAAATAACTGTTTACTGAGAATCCATAATTGCATATGTAAATTGAAAAGTACTGAAAATGAAAACAAGTTCTGTCACGGCAGAATTACAAAATCCAAATAACAGATTTAGCTGGAAAAAAACAGAAGGGATAGAAGAAAGCAATTAGAGAGAAATGTAGAGAATGAGTAGAGAGAATTCTTTACAAATCATGCTTATTCGAGTCATACCTTTCCTTCCCTCTTTATTCAGCATTTTCTCTCACTTTCCATCTGGCCTTGCAAATTCGGTTACTCCTACGTGGCAATAGAGACATATCATCATTGGATCTGATCCTCCCATTTGAAGTGCTAGCAGGTTGGGCCTCAATTTCTTCATTGTCAGCAGGCTCATTCATAACATATTCCTATTTTACCTCATCTTTTCAAGCATTATACCAATCTGGTCCTATTTATAAGTCCCTTTTGACTAAAAAAATTTGGTCCTATTTATAAGCCCCTTTTGACCAAATTAATGAACTTGTGACAATTTTGCCTATATTTGTACCAATAAAAATAGAGAGAGAAGAAAAAGTTAAAAGGTACCCAATCATAAATGAGGGTAAAGTTGAAAATTTATCCCATAATCATTGAGCTACTTACATCTCCTTGGTATGTGTGATTTGGTCAAAGGGGACTTATAAATAGGACCAGAGTGGTAGTTCACAAGAATCTTAGTTTTGGTTTATTGACTCTAGAGAATTCTCATGCCATGAAATTAGGAGTAAGTTCCCTATTCAGTGGCGAAGATTCTCCACTAAATTGATTATTTCTTTAATATTTGACCGCGGACCTTTCATTACCATCTCTTGTCATGTTTATTTGCCTAATATATTGGTTTTTGATAATGGGAGAGTGAAAGAACCCTCCCATTTGTTGGTAAGGTTTATACACGGACACCAAGACAGACATAAACAAGACAGACAAATGGGCAATATGCTTTTTTAAGGTTGCAGGGTTGACCTTTTGGAGTAAAAGTAGGATTAATAGCTGTTCTGTTAGAGTGGCTCATGGGAGACTGTGAAAAGCTCCTCTGTTTTGACTATATGGGCTGTTAGTTGTTTTTTTTGGGGGGGGGGGTTTATCGATTATTTTGTAAGAGTGTTTTGTAAGGAGAAGGCAACAGGGCTGTGTCTGACCTATTACTTCTTGGCTGAGGGAGTGTTGACTCATTTCAGATTTGTGTGTAATCCTTTTGGGTATATCAGTTGAGTAATATGATATAACAGTATTTCCAGTATATTGTGCTAATTCCCATCAATCGGTATTAGAGCAGTAGACTTGGGAAGGATGACGGACGAAGTTAGGGAGCTGCGAGAGACGGTTACTAAGTTAGTGAGAAAGGTAGATGATCAAGCGAGAAAGGTAGATGATCTTGCTGGACTTTCCCGTTAGGTGACAGAACTCATAGATGGCATGAAGCTAGTGAGGGAGATGCTCTTGCGGATGGACCAGGGCACAAGCCAGAAAGACAACAACCATAAAGACGCGGAGGATTCACGATTAGAGGCTGGTATTGATAACCAAGATGAAGTAGAGAGGGGAATAGTGAAGTTCAGAAAATTAGAGCTGCCTGTTTTTGACGGTGATGACCCCATCGGATGGTTTTGTTGAGTAGAGAGGTACTTCCACATCAATGGCGTTCCAGAATCTGACAAGTTGGAGGCTGTCGTGGTGTGTCTCGAAGACCGAGCCCTTCACTGGTACCAGTGGAAAGAAGGCAGAGGTGCGATCAGCAACTGGAAGGAGTTTAAACAAAAGGTGCTGGAAAGATTTCATACCTTTCAAAGAGGAGGAGAGTATAAGCTCCTCTTCTCGAATAAACAGGAGGGTACAGTCCTGGAATACCTAGAAGTGCTCGAACGTCTCTCATTCCCGTTGAAGGATGCGTCTGAGGAATGCCTGATGGGAACCTTCCTTTATGGGTTGAAAACCGAGATTCAAGTGGAGCTAGAACTGGCCGACGAGAGCGATTTGGAGGGGCTGGTTCGAATGGCTGTACGCGTCGACGGGAGGAACAGATTGCTGGAACTGGAAAAAGGCAGTCGGGTCTACAAACCACCTGGGAATTTCGGGCTTAAAAAATACCCGGCCCAACCCTCTATAAACCGGGTTACTAACTTTATTGAGCCCACACGCCCAACATCTCAAACCCACCCATTATCTCACACCCCCAAGCTCGACGCAAAACCATCGGAATTGAAGGGGAGCAGCTCCACGACAGCGTTCTCAACGGCACGCAAGACAGGATGGAACCGACAGCTTCCTGATGCAGAAATGGCACGGTGAAGGGAACTGGGTCTCTGCTTCAAGTGTGGCGAGCGCTATAGTCCCACGTATTCATGCTGGGCAAAACATCTACAAGTCTACCTGATCGATATGGGGGCCGAAAACAGAGATAAGTAGTCGGATGAAATAGGGGAGGGCGTCGATGAATTTTTTGATGTTGAAGAAGAAGCAACTCGAATGGAATTGTCACTAAACTCACTGGCCGGATTCGAGAATAGCCATACTATGAAGGTTAAAGGGAAAATTAATGATGAGACCGTGGTGATTTTGATCGATAGCAGAGCGACTCACAATTTCATTGCTGAGCATTGGTTAACTTGGCCGGGAATCAGAGTTGAGGAAATAGCTGAATACACTGTCACGGTAAGAGACGGGTACTCTGTTAAACGAAAGCATCGCTGTAGAGATGTCAAGTTGAGCGTTCAAGGGCTCAATATTGTTCAAACCTTCTATCCTTTTCCATTAAGAGGCATTGATGCCGTTCTGGGCATTGACTGGTTGAGTACTTTGGGAGACGTTAAGGTAAACTGGCGGAACATGACGATGAAGATTGGAAGGAAGAGCAACAGGGTTTTTTTAAAGGGAGATCCGACAATATCAAGGACTCGCGCCTCACTCCAGTCAGTTATTCGGGCTGTGAGGAAGAGGGGAGAGGGATTTTCGGTGGAATGCTATTGTCTTGAAAAAGGCCAGGCAGAGGAGCAGCCAATCAAACCAGAGATACAAGGGCTGTTGAACAAGTATCCTGCAGTGTGCCAATCGGTGGGGATGCTACCTCCTCAACGCGCCCGAGACCATGCAATCGTAATTAAACCAGGGGAACAACCGCCCAATCTTCAGCCCTATCAGTACCCTCATTCAAAAAAAAAAAAAAAAGAGATTGAGGGACTAATGAACGACATGCTGCAGGCGGGAATAATCAGGCCTAGTACTAGCCCTTATTCTAGCCCTGTCTTGTTGGTTAAGAAGAAAGATGGTAGCTGGAGATTTTGTGTGGACTATCGGGCATTAAACAAGATCACTGTTCCAGACAAATTTCCAATTCCGGTCATTGACGAGTTGCTGGACGAATTAAAGGGAGCAACTGTGTTTTCCAAACTGGACCTTAAATTTGGGTATCATCAGATACGAATCAAGACAGGTGATGAGCACAAGACCGCTTTCCGCACCCACGAAGGACACTATGAGTTCAAGGTGATGCCTTTCGGACTTACTAATGTCCCGTTTACATTCCAAGCCTTAATGAATGAGATATTTTGGGGCTGTTTATGGAAGTTCGTATTAGTGTTTTTTTGATGATATATTAATATATAGTTGTGATGGCAAGACTCATTTGACACACCTAGAAGAGGTTTTAGCTATCTTGCAGGAGAATAACCTGGTCATTAATCTCAAGAAATGCCATTTTGTACAACCTAAGATTGAATACCTCAGCCATATCATTTCAGAGCAGGGTGTTCAAGCAAATCCAGCGAAGGTGGAAAGTATGATTGCTTGGCCTCAACCGCAAAATGTGAGATCATTACGAGGATTTTTGGGATTGATCGGTTACTACCGTAGATTTGTTCAAGGCTATGGCAAGATAGTAGGGCCCTTGACTGATCTTCTCAAAAAAGAAGGCTTTAAGTGGACACCCAAGGCCACCAAAGCCTTTGAGACCCTCAAAACAGCCATGACGACACTCTTGGTACTCGCCATACCAGATTTTTCAATTCCTTTTGAACTGGAGACAGATGCTTCAGGTGTGGGAATAGGCGCGGTAATAATGCAGCAAGGGCGCCCTATAGCATACTACAGCCAGAAGTTATCTAAGAGGACTCAGCTATGTTCTGTATACGAACGAGAGTTGATGGCGATAGTCTTGGCTGTCAAGAAATGGAGGCACTATTTATGGGGGCAAAAGTTTGTCATTCGCACAGACCAAAAAGCACTGAAATTCTTGCTGGAGCAGAAAGTTTTAGAGGAAAATCAGCAAAAATGGGTGTCCAAACTGATGGGGTATAGGTTTGAGACTCCTATAAATCAGGGAAGGAAAATCGAGCCGCTAACGCACTATCACAACGTGAAGAGCCCTTGAAGCTGATGGCATTTTCTATGTGGCAACATGATGACATAGAGAATTGGGAAAAGGAGGTTCAGGCTGATTCAAAGCTCAAACAGGTCATACAGCAATTACTTACCCACAAAGATGGTGTCGATGGGTACACATTAGTCAAGGGATGCTTACACTATAATGGCAGAATGGTTTTACCAACAAAATCAGCAAGGATTCCCTTATTATTACGGGAATATCATGACTCCCCTGTTGGAGGTCACTTTAGTTACTTGAGAACTTACAAACGGTAAGCTAATGTAGTCTATTGGGAAGGAATGAAGCGGGACATACAAAGGTATGTTGCTGAATGTGCGGTGTGTCAAAGAAGTAAACACCAAGCTCTCTCACCCGCCGGGTTGCTACAGCCCCTTCCTATTCCTCAAGCTGTTTGGGAGGACATAAGTATGGATTTTATTACCGGGTTGCCAAAATCTCGACGATATGATACTATACTAGTAATTGTGGATCGTCTAACGAAGTATGCACATTTTTTGTCTCTTCATCACCCTTTTAGTGCTAAGGATGTTGCAAACATCTTTGTGAGGGAGATAGTCCGGCTGCATGGGTTTCCTAAGACCATTGTCTCCGATAGAGATCGCGTGTTTGTGAGTCACTTTTGGAGGGAATTGTTCAAACAGGCTGGTACTCAACTATGTCTAAGTTCAGCATACCATCCGGAGACCGACGGACAAATGGAGGTGCTAAATAGAGTGTTGGAAACCTACCTCTGGTGCTTTACTAGTGGCAGACCAGACCAATGGGTTCAGTGGTTACCTTGGGCTGAATATTGGTACAACACTACCCACCAGGGGTCAGCCAACATGACTCCTTTTCGAGCCGTTTATGGTAGGGATCCACCTACTTTTCTCAAGCTCACTAATGAGCCCTCAGCGGTAGAAGAGGTCAGTGAACAGATCAGGTCTCGGAATGTAATTATTGCCACTCTAAAAGATAACTTGCTCAAGGCTCAAGAGGAAATGAGGAAACAAGCCAACAAGCATAGGAGGGATGTGCAATTTAACATTGGGGATCAGGTATACGTCCGAATTCAGCCCTACCGGATGCGTACCTTGGTCAAAAGGGTTAATGAAAAGCTGAGTCCTCGATTCTACGGCCCATTCACCATTGTAGGGAGAGTTGGAGCAGTAGCTTATCGCCTGGACCTTCCACCTACCACCCGAGTTCACCCAGTTTTTCACATATCAGTCCTAAAAAAATCAGTTCATTCGGGGGTGGTAACTCCTACAATTCCACCTACTCTTTCCGAACAGTTAGAGTTGCACGTTTAACAGGAAAAAGTTTGCAAAACCAGGCGGCTGATGAATGGGCGGACTGAGGTGCTTATCAAATGGAAGGATATGCCCACATATGAAAATTCTTGGGAAGAGTGGGAGATTATTGCTACACACTTTCCGGAATTTCACCTTGAGGACAAGGTAAAGCTTTTAGGGGAAGGTAATGAAAAAACCCTCCCATTTGTTGGTAAGGTTTATACACGGACACCAAGACAGACATAAACAAGACAGACAAATGGGCAATATGCTTTTTTAAGGTTGCAGGGTTGACCTTTTGTTTTAACTGCCTTTTGGAGTAAAAGTAGGATTAATAGCTGTTGTGTTAGAGTGGCTCATGGGAGATTGTGAAAAGCTCCTCTGTTTTGACTATATGGACTGTTAGTTGTTTCCGGGGGGGGGGGGGGGGGTTTATCAATTATTTTGTAAGAGTGTTTTGTAAGGAGAAGGCAACAGGGCTGTGTCTGACCTGTTACTTCTTGGCTGAGGGAGTGTTGACTCTTTTCAGATTTGTGTGTAATCCTTTTGGGTATATCAGTTGAGTAATCTGATATAATAGTATTTCCAGTATATTGCGCTGATTCCCATCAGAGAGTTAAAGGAGATTGTTGCTTGAATTCGGTTGTTGAGATGTATCAATCGCCTCTTATACTGGCATGCTGTTGTATTGTCATATATTTTCTAATACTGTCTTTGATCCTAGAGATGTTAGAACCAATGAGAGTTTGAGATATGTTGATGCCATAATTTTTCCAATTGAATTCATAAGTATCTTGCTGATGGGTGTTGTTGAGATGCATATCTTGTGTTTGGTAAATTGCATCACCGACCTTTGGTAATTTGCACCATCGACCCTTCTACTTTAAGGGTTGAAATTCCTTACTCATATGTTAGTGTTGCTACATTGCCATCATCTTTTCTTAGGAATTTTGAACGGACATGACAAGGGACATTGGTTTTTCAAGTTTATTCGGTCACCCTAATTTTTAGAAGCAGGTTTCACTCAAACTTTTCACATTCCATGGCAGAGGAATTACACTGCTGCAAAAATTTCCCTTGATCCTTAAATACTAAAGCTCTTTTTGTCTCCAACTTACAAACTCGTGAAGTGACTCTGTGCAATTTTAGCTGGAAACCCGGTATCGATAATCTCTTTTCCCTTTTGGAAGCACAATCAGATATGTTGTATGGAGCTTTACCTTATCACCATTGAGATTGTTGCTTCGTATTGCATCTGCAAGTCTTCATCTGGGTCATTGCAAATTGATGAGACAAGCCATGAACATGATTTCTTTTACGCATTCTTGTTTGTGGATAACCACATCGCAGCATAAATAATTGTTATCTGACTTTTGTTGGTGAAGCTTTTCCATTGATAATTCTGGTCACAGACTCGTATGTTGATTTATTTTGGAGCATGAAAATTAAACTACAACCTATCCTAGCTCTGTGCTTTTATGAATGGGGGAGCAAGTACAAGTTTTCGATAGTGCAGAATGCTTGGCTCTCAATATCTGCATTTATGATGTTATTTTTCTATTCAGTTAAGCAGTTATTTCCAAGTGAAATGGAAATTAACATGGAAAAGGAACTTTGTTATGAATATGTTTTATTTCATCATTATTCTCTCAGGCCTCCAAAAGCTTGCATCAACATTTGAAAAGGGGTATTGGCTGCTTGGGACTCTTTTTTTGGTCAAAAGCTGACTTTTTTTGGGTCAAAATCTACTTGGGACTCACACAACAGTTTAATGCCATTATCAAGATTTTGTTACAGTTTGGCTTATTGAGTGGCTACTTTTTTTGGTTCTATAAACTTTAGCCAATGAAAAACTTGGATGTCTACTAGCCTTAGCAGTGTTTTCTTGTTTTTGGCATGACCAAGCAATAAAAAGTGGTAATGGATGTTAGTATGAATATGGGATATTTGTATAATGGTGTACCTGTTCATGTAGTTCTGAATATGTATGCTCTAGTGATAATTGGGACTGTTAGTGAGGCAAATTGTTTAGAAGTTACCTTGAGTCAATATCACCCCGTGACTTTCCTACCGATGGTTCTGGTGCATCTTAGACTCTTTTTTTTTTTTAAGCATCTGAGACTTGAAGAAGGTGATTTTCCCTCATATATCTAATCTTATCTTTATTGGAGCTTCCACATTTTCGTTTGTTGGAATGGTCTTGACCCACCTACATGTATGGCTTCGGCTGGTTTGCAAGTTTTTTTTTTCCCATACAAATGAGAACACGCTAAAAGTAGGAAATTAAAACAAAATTACATAGGGAATTAAATCCCAGCCTCTCTCTCTTGTAACACCATCGACTTGACAATTTCAGGACACGTATCCCAGAATGCAGAAATGGGATGTTCCTTTTTTTGGCGAGAACATCCGCCACCTGATTAGCTTCTCTGGGAATGTATTGGAACCTTACATCCCATCTTTTCTGCGAAGCTCCTGTATCTTCCATGACGTAAGGGTATTGCGCGCTTTGGGATCCATAATCAACAGCTCAATAAGCTCATTAGCATCAAATTCCATTGTTAGGTTTCTCAACCCAGGTCCCAAGCAATAGTCAATCCCTTCAAGATAGCCCATTCCTCTGCTTCAGTCACCGAACACAAACCCAGCGAGTGAGAGAACCCAGCCATCCATACTCCTGAGTCGTCTCGAACATGACCGCTCCGTCTTCTTTAAATTTAGCCCTGCCCATAATCGGTGGCCTCCCATATAGTCGGAAGCGCAGGGGTTGTCGGAAAGAGATATTGATCCTCTTGTATGATTACAAAACTTTTCCAGGACTGCAAAATTACCTCCGCTGGATTACTTTGTTTGACAAAGCCATTATCAAAAATCATCTCATTTCTCCAGAGCCAAAGTTTCCAAATGGCGACCCCCCAGATCTTCGCCCAGTCACCACGATGTCGCTTACCCAGGTTTTCCTGAAGATTAAATCTTCCCCAGTGCATCAAAGGCAGAGTGAAAAATTCATTTAAGTGTCTCTAATCTAGTAGCTCAGTCCATAACTTCCTGGCATACTCACAATCTCTGAGGATATGTAGAACATCCTCACATCCAGCTCTACAAAAATTATATAAGGGTGAACAGGTTGTCCACCGGCTGCTTTGCAAGTTAATTTCCCAAACTTGGACCTTGAGGACAAGGTCCATTTTAATGGGGGAGGCAATGTCAAGTTCTTGGGGCCATAATAAAGCCCAAAACCACAGCAAGAGTGAAATCTTTATTAGGAAATGATTTTGGAAGCTCTCTCTCTAGTTGGCTCTCTCTTCCCTCTGTAGCATATCTTGCTTTTTTGTATTTCTGTCTTCTCCTTCTGTAATTTCCCTTCTGTCATTGTTCCCGTATTTTCAGATATTTCTTGATTGTAATAAACTGAGATTATCGATTATATGCAATATCGGCTGAGCCAATCACATCATTATTATCATGTTTGATATTGTGTTTTTGACCATTACAACCATCCTCAAGAGCCTCAAATCCTCGGCTTTCCCCTGGGTATGAAACTTAGGAAAGTTATGGTAAAAATATATTGATCATCACAAGCGGTCCTTTGTGATCAAATCTGTGTCAAATCAAAGTAAGATTATAGGCTGTTCATTGTTGTTTACTTGTTCTGATTTCTTTTTGGGTTAAGGAGCGATTTTACCAACAAACTATTGGCTCAGGAGCGTCCAGCACAATTAACTATTAAGTGGACCAAAAATACCAACAAACTTTTAAAAAAGGAGCGCCCAGCACAACGCCGTTAGCAAAAAGTTAACCTCCGTTATCTAAGGTGCAGATTGGCCAATGAACTTTTACTCTAGGAGCGCCTAGCACAAAATTCTAAATTTTACTAATTTAAATAATTTTTTTCTCAATTGTTATTATTCAAAACTACTTGTATAGATATTTATGGACAAAAATTACTCATTCTTCAATTTTGTCAAAATTATAATTTGTTAAAATAAACAAAATTTTTAATTTAAAATATAATTATATGATTTAAATAAAACTCAAGGTGTTTTATATTTTATTATATATGTTAAAGAAAAAAAATATGATTTATTTTTACTTTAGAAGAAATTTATGTGAGTTAAAAAATTCATTTAATGTTGATAAAATTTAAAAAATCTATTATATCCTGAAAGAAATGAAATGAGTTTTATTTTTACTTTTATAAAAAGAGCTTAACGGATATTAATGTTGATATTTAATAATATAAATTCAACAACTTGATGATATATTTGTTAATTAAATGACCTATCGCTTATATGGATATGAGACTTTCGTAGGCCAAATTGCTCTTTAACCTCTCTTAAGTTATCTTTTTTTTTTTAGCAAATCTCATATTCATATAATCAATTGATCATTTAATTAACAAATATATCATCAAGTTGCCGGATTTATATTATTAAGTATCAACATTGATATCCATTAAGCTCTTTTTATAAAAATAAAAATTAAACTCATTTTATTTCTTACAAGATATAATAGATTTTTTAAATTTTATTAACATTGAATGAATTTTTTAACTCAAATAAATTTCTTCTAAAATAAAAATAAATCATATATATTTTTTGGTTTAACATATATAATAAACTATAAAACACCTTGATGTTTATTTAAATCATATAGTTATATTTTTAATTAAAACTTTTGTTTCTTTTAGCAAATTATAATTTTGAGAAAATTAAAGAATGAGTAATTTATGTCCATAGATATCTATACAAGTAGTTTTGAATAATGACATTGAGAAAAAATTATTTAATTTAGTAAAATTTAGAATTTTGTGCTGGACGCTCCTGAAATAAAAGTTCGTTGGCCAATTTGCAACTTAGATAACGGAGGTTAACTTTTTGCTAACGGCATTGTGCTAGGCGCTCCGTTTTAAAAGTTTGTTGGTATTTTTGGTCCACTTAATAGTTAATTGTGCTGGACGCTCCTGAGCCAATAGTTTGTTGGTAAAATCGCTCCTTAACCCTTTCTTTTTCTGAAACATCACTAAGCTTGTTTTATACTATTTATCATGACTAAATGATATTTCTGTAGGTAAAAGGAACTGGAAATGATGAACGAAGATGATAGAGGGTCTGCAGAAGATGAATTAACTGAGCCTTTTGCTTGAGTTTCGCAAATGTCTAGTTTACATAAGTATTACGAGTAGTTTGGAAACTCAAGAATCAGTGCTAGTTGAAATCGCCAACTCTTACGAATAAGTTGTTACTAATTAGTTGTTGTTATTACCTTGTACATGTAAGGCAATACCACAAGAGTTGTAGTCATTGAATTGCATATTTAATTTCATTATTTTTATTATCCAAATATAAATTCCAATTAAGAACTTGTTATTCCCGAATTATTTGTTGTTAATACCTTAAGGGTGTGTTTGATTTGAGGGAGGGGAGAGAAATTTTTTACCTCATATTGACCAAATTGCTCATAGAAAATTTTCAA
Organism: Acacia crassicarpa; assembly: GCA_034222035.1. Taxonomy (NCBI): domain Eukaryota; kingdom Viridiplantae; phylum Streptophyta; class Magnoliopsida; order Fabales; family Fabaceae; genus Acacia; species Acacia crassicarpa. Next base: position 4,680,861 of record JAWXYG010000015.1, on the reverse strand, counting down.
TAATCTAAAAAATACACTTTCAACAAAAAGGAATATTCTTCTCATTAATAACAATTTGGTTAATATCCTCCATCTCATCCCCTCAAACCAAATAAGCTGTAAGAAATGAAGTCATTGAATTGCAAGTTTCTTTATTTTATTTTACCAAAGTGTAAATTTTGAATAAGAAGTTATTATTCACGAATTAATTTTTGTTAATAACTTGTGCACTTTAAGAAATATCGTTAGTGTTATAGTCATTGAATTGCAAGTTTCATCATTTTATTTTACCTAACTGCGAACTCTGAATAAGAAGTTGTTATTCACGAATCAATTTTTGTTAATACTTTTTGTGTTTTATGAAATACTTTGAGCATTTTAGTGATTTAATTGCAAGTTTTAGCACTCTTATTTTATGGAAGTGTGAATTTTAAATATGAAGTTGTTATTCATGAATGGATTGTTGTTAACGTATATGTCATGTGGGTAATAACTTAAGTGTTGAAGCAATTAAATTACAAGTTTTTACACTTCTATTTTCACTCAAGTGTGAATTTAATAAAAAGATCCATGTTATTCACGAATCAATTGTTATTAATATCTCGTACATTTTAGGCAATACCTTAAGAGTTGTAGTCATTGAGTTGCTAGTTTCATAACTTTAAGTGTCAACTATTGTAACACCCCAATTTCCATACCACTTATTGTATTCATAAACACATAATACTGAGGAATACGGTATTGTCAAATCAGAGTAATGCGGATGATAGAGCATACATTATCATTTGGATAATGAGTATCCGATACAATGCCCAAACTTAAGCTGACATATTAAAAATCTCGAACGAATATTCTTTCCAGAACTAGTCTTTCTTCCGAACTTCGTTCTGTCTGGTGACATTTCACGTACTTCCTTGAATAGTTCCTTCTTTCATCCAGCTTCTCTTCTTGAAGCTTTAGTCAAATCTAAGATTCAATACACATTGAATCTCAGGTAACAGATAACCTTATTTGCAAGTATGAAATGTAAATGCAGTATAACACATGTAAAAGCATAGAATAATTTACAGTAAACAAGTCGCACCGTAACCGCAGTTAACGGCCAAGGACCTCAGCCCTTTAGGACACGCAGCCCTATGAGACCACAGCCTCAAATCCATAGCTAGGAAATAAACATGTAAATCATCTAGCAAACATGATCAGTCATACATGAAATACATACATACATGCTAATAAGAGTTAACGTTACTGTACGCGAACGTACCTTCCTTCCACGTGAATAGTAGTTTACTATTCATGTATACGTCACTATTCATGAATAGTAATATGCCCGTCCTTTGAATCCGACTCCAAACTTCCCGGACATCCTAACATATCACCGTATCACTTAGAATAATGCTCTAAGGGTTATTTATATCAGCATTGACCATTTTACCCTTACATATCTCCAAAAACGGAATTTCCAGCATTTTGCCCAGATTTTTCTCTAACTTTGAAAAATCATAATTAATTCTACAAAACTCCAAATGAGGTGCTGTAAAATTCCACATAACCCTTGATATGTCTATTTTCAAGGAAAAATAACGGCTTTAACTCGAAATTCATGAGTCATTCCCAGATTTTTCGTTTCCAAACACTGCTCAGATTTAAATCCAGTAAACAAAGCTTAACTTCAAAAATTATGATCTCCTTGTCCAGAGCTCAAAACGTTACAAATTATATATCAACGAAAAGCCCTAGATGTCTACTTTATATCTGGAAAATTTCATAATTTTATCACATGCCGTTTATTCCCAGATTTTAAAAATGTGAATATTGTCCAGAAAAACATCTCAAAATAACACTGTCTTATAAGGTGACAGAAAATTCTTATGAAAACTCTTATTTTCCAGTAAGCTTTTAATCCTCAAAAATAACATTAAACAACTGAAATAAATATGGGAGAGGTATTAAAATCCTTACCTAAGCCCAAAAGTCAATTGCATTTAACCTTCTTGTCTTCACCGAATACTTTCTCAATTTCCATTGTCCTCTCTCTCTCTTTTGGTTTCTCCACTATTTTTCTCTCTTTCGGCTTTCCAATATTTTCTTTCTTTGTTGGACGACATGCATACAACAATGGGAAAGTGTGTCCTCTATTTATAATTGCCAAAAATGAGAAGGTGTGGTATACGTATCATTTGGTGGAGTGTTGGTATGTTTGGTGGAAGGTAGGGAGTATATGTGTACAAATTTTGCTACCATTTTAAGAGAAGTAAAAAGATGGAAAGATGTTGATGTGCTTCCTGTCATCATTAACCAAAAATAGATACCGAATGGGTGTGTGTGTGTATCCATTAAAAAAAATAAATAAATAAGTGCATAATAAAGCTTACGTGCATGCTGTCAAAAATTATTTAATGCACATACATGCTTATTCACACTTCCATTCTCCACTTCGTACATCACCTACTCTTCACCAAATTTGCAATTCTTACGACATAAATATTCACACTTTAAATCCTCATTTCACACTTTACTCACCCTCCTCCAAATTTTCAAATCCTACGTGCACAATCAAATACCATTTCATACTTCAACCACTTTATACTCATTTACCAATATCCAACTACCATTTAATATTTATTTGCAAATATTAAATAAGTATTGGAAATTAAATCCTTAATTCCAATAATTACTCATATAGTCTTTCAGACCAAATTTCATAATGTATACGTGAATAGTAAATACGTACATATGAATAGTAAATTACTATTCATAGTCTCAAAATATACTAATTCCAAATTTGTCACATTCAAATACTGGGTCTAGTAGTCTTCTAAATATAGACAAATTTCCAAATCTTTAGACCCAAAATTTGGGATATTACATTTCTCCCCCCGTTTAATAAATTTCGTCCTCGAAATTTGAACGTATAACTTGAGAGAAAACACCTTAGACTTTCAGTCTATTCTTCCGTATGCATGCTTACTATTCACGTAACACAATCATTCATCCTATCCCAGTATATAGTTTTCAAATATATGACTCTCTGGTCCATTCTCCTAGTGCTTGGTTACACAAGCATCATGACCTGATACATTTTGCCTCTCAGCTTATCTCATTCTAGCCTTCCGGCTCATTCAATTATCACAGCACTGGATATTCTAACCTTACTACTTAGGGAATCACCCTCTGCCATAGGCATCTCAACTGCAACTTTGTACAATTTGAATATTTTGCCAGTCTCAAAATATACTTTAGACACACTGGTTTAATGTCACCCTGCTAAGCAACAAATACCATACTTGGCATATAAGTCTTACAACCCAGGGACTCTGCCCCATGCAAACTTGCATACCGAGTCTTACTGCCTTGAGTCTCTGCTCATCTGTTTCATCTGAGCTTCTTTCATTCAAGCTCTCAAAGTATTGTAGTTGACCAATACTATTTGACTCATCTGGTTTAAATTCTCTATTAGTTTCTGTTCCTATATCTTAAACTCCAACTACACCGCTTTTCTTTTCAATACAATAGCATCGACAATCATGTCATTGCTACCAAAAACTATTTCGTTGTCTCGTTTTCAAATTTTCACACATCGAAAATTTTCTGTGGTCTTAGTACATTTCACGATCCGCACTAAACCAAAAAGTAATAGTGCTATCATATTTTCAAACATAATTGCTGTCCACAAAAATTAGTGAAAACACATTCGCTGCCGGTTCGGTTTCAAAAGAACTTTACTACCGACACACATTTATGAGTAGGATTATTCTTTTCACAAATTCAACATTTGAAAGCTTTCGCCACCACTTCAACCTTTCGGTATAGCAGCATATCGCAATCCTTTCGTACACAAACCACCGCAGTGGTAATGCACTTGTTGGTCAATGTGGGAAAATTTCCGTCCCCCCCATAAGAGACCCAGTGTCTGCACTGGCACATTAATGGGCCACCCCACCAGAATCCCTCCTCGGGAAAAAGGACAATGTCCAGGAGCCCTGCTCCAAACGTCTGCATGGGTCCCAACCAAACAAGGCAAAACACACGCCCCTACAAGGCGAAACTTCTCAGATTGGATGCATACACTGCTGGTGCGAAAATCAGCTTTTCAAAAACTAATCCCCTCGAAAGAACTTTCAATAATGGCCAGCAATTTCAAACATTATAAAACATCTGGTAAGATCCAATAAACCGTGTACATCTACAACAGTTTTCGAACTCTTCCAGTTTTTGTGTACTGCCTTTACCACAACATATTTGAAAACTCAATTTCAAATTTTAGGTTCTAACAAAACCCTTTTTTATGAGACAACATGTTTCACAAATCAACCATTCAAACTGGTCTCAAATTTTGTTGAAAAACATTTCATTCGAAAACTCAATTTCGAAAGTTCACAAGTTCAAATTTCAACAAAATTAGCGGGTGTATTGGCAAGTTTAAGAATTCAACCTTTAAACATATCCAGGAACCAGACAACTAATTTCTTAGATGGTCAACACTAACAAACCTTATCCTTGGCTACACAAACCATTCATATACATTGGTACTACATTCTAGTAGCTCATTTTATTTTGGTCGATTCACACACCTATAGAATCACTCAATCATCAAGTTTGATTCTTAGATAAAAATTCAGTTGGTGGCAACCTTCTGGATACCCAAACAATTCTTAGGCTCACCAATCCATTTTTGAAATCTCGACCATACTCAATACACATGCTAGAATTATCAAGATTCATAGCTTACAACAATCAAATATTATCCTCAGATATTCCCAAAATAACAATCATCAAATTCACAATATGACTTTTAGAACCTCAATATCAACTGAGTTGAGAAATCATATTGCCTATTGTACATATTAGGATTGTGATTCACAATTCTTAATCTGATCCTCAAAACATACAAAGGCTCTTCTCACAATGTCAATATTATCACAAAGTTCTAATACTACCTCAAAGGCAATCATTAGTTACATTTCAACTTAGACCATATTCAAGCATATCCTCAATTATACGAATTCATATCAGCTTTTTCTTAGCATCCCTAACAATCACCAATTTTTCTCTCTACAAGGTACTCGACCTTTAAACAAAAAGTTTCAAATTTCAAACTCTGTCAACAATCACCTTATCCGAGATTACTATCGCCTTAGCACGCTTACACTCAGAATCCCATTTTCAAATGTCTGTCCCGACATCTCAAAACAACTGCATACCTAAATCGGATTTCCTGGAGATTTGGTCATTAAGTAATCACCATGTGACGTATAAACGTCCAAACTTAATTTCCTTGAGACATGACTAACAATAAATGTTGTGTCGATTACCGCCTGCACCAAAATTCAAAAAGGTTTCGACCTATAAGGGCGGTTAGGGTGCATTAGGTTGTATTAGGGTGCGGTGCCATAAAATTTCCGCATAACAACAAAGTCTGCACAATTATGAGCCAGCGACAGATGAGAATCCAATGCTGCTTAGCAAAATCTAGACGTTACTAGCCCAGCTATAAACCGAGTAAAGCATGAGTAATTGTTTCACATTCTCTCAGGCTTCACATCCTCTCAAGCTTCACATCAACATACATATTTCCTCTCCGATCGTAACTTTCCCTATATTTTTCCATATTATCTTTATACATGGCCGGTTCAAGCAACTTCATTCCAGTTTCCGATTCATACAACCCTTTCTTTCTTGAAACTTTACTTCATGACTATCAGACTAACATGTTGTCTGACTTGACAAACAATGTATCATACCCTTATTCTTCTTTACTTCCCCAAAATCCCGTAAGTGTGAACGTTCATTCATCTGCCCCAATGATTAACGTTCCTACTCCTCCTCCAATGATACAAGATTCTATTTTTACGACTACTACCAGAAAGGAATCTGAAGCAGGTCCATCAAGGCGACCTGTCCAAAGATGTCGTAATATGGCAGATCTTATGGAGTCCACGGTACCTTCTCAACCAAGGAATCCTGCTTCTAGCTTGACTGAGACTACTAATCCATTTTCATGTGGTTGCTGCCATGTTCTACGAGAGATCATTCATACCAATGGACTTCAATACCATAAACTTGAAGTTCATGGGAGGATTGGTATGATATGCCACGCTGTCTTTCACCAAGACGTACAAGGAGGTTCTTCCAGTCCTCAAGTATTTGACTTTGGTAAGAAAAATTTAGAAGATGTCAAACATTTTCTAGAAAATTATTGTTTGAATCAAAATTCTTTAGGGTATGTCCTGGTGTCAGATCCCCTATCAGCCTACTATGAGGCCCTTTGTGTTGGTTTGGAATGGACTAAAAATCAAAATGAACTCCCTAATAGTTCATTTCCAACCAATACAACAAATATATCCAATAAAGGAAAAGAGCTCGTGGTTGTAAATAATAATCCTTCAGTCCCCATACCTAGTGATCCATACCGATCAAGAGCTGAACAAAATATTAGGGGTGCATCAATGTCAATAGATGATCTTAGAGACTTCTTCCATTTACCTCAACAAGAAGCGGCTCAACAAGTTCGTCTATGCAAAAATGTTCTAATGAAAATATGCCATAGGGGAGGAATAAAGCATTGGCCTTATGTAAAAATTCGAAGCACTATGAAGCAAATAGCTAGATTGAGAAGAACAATGTCTCCTGATGGTCCTCTCTCAAGAGCAGCCGCTCAGGAAGAAATTAATAGACTTAAACTTGAGATAGTCGAAGCTTGCGGTGGGATTGTACCAACTGTTGTTCTTGATGCTTGAATTAATATAGTCTACTCTTCTTAGCCTTCTTGCTAATGTTTGTAATCTCTATTCTAGGATTCATAAGGATTTTCAAGCTTTTCTGCCAAACTCAACTTTATCTATTAAATTCAAACTTAAGCAAGTCATTCTAACTTATTGTTAGGACCAGTATAAAGATTGGACTTCTAAATTTGAGTAGATAATTTCCATAATTTTCACTCTTGTCACTCAGAATTTTCTAAGAATTAGTTACTATTCACGTATACGGTACTATTCACGTATACGTATTATTCACTATTCACTATTCACTCGAGCATACTAGCCAAATGCCAGAATCTCTGCTCTGATACCAAAATTGTAACACCCCAATTTCCATACCACTTATTGTATTCATAAACACATAATACTGAGGAATACGGTATTGTCAAATCAGAGTAATGCGGATGATAGAGCATACATTATCATTTGGATAATGAGTATCCGATACAATGCCCAAACTTAAGCTGACATATTAAAAATCTCGAACGAATATTCTTTCCAGAACTAGTCTTTCTTCCGAACTTCGTTCTGTCTGGTGACATTTCACGTACTTCCTTGAATAGTTCCTTCTTTCATCCAGCTTCTCTTCTTGAAGCTTTAGTCAAATCTAAGATTCAATACACATTGAATCTCAGGTAACAGATAACCTTATTTGCAAGTATGAAATGTAAATGCAGTATAACACATGTAAAAGCATAGAATAATTTACAGTAAACAAGTCGCACCGTAACCGCAGTTAACGGCCAAGGACCTCAGCCCTTTAGGACACGCAGCCCTATGAGACCACAGCCTCAAATCCATAGCTAGGAAATAAACATGTAAATCATCTAGCAAACATGATCAGTCATACATGAAATACATACATACATGCTAATAAGAGTTAACGTTACTGTACGCGAACGTACCTTCCTTCCACGTGAATAGTAGTTTACTATTCATGTATACGTCACTATTCATGAATAGTAATATGCCCGTCCTTTGAATCCGACTCCAAACTTCCCGGACATCCTAACATATCACCGTATCACTTAGAATAATGCTCTAAGGGTTATTTATATCAGCATTGACCATTTTACCCTTACATATCTCCAAAAACGGAATTTCCAGCATTTTGCCCAGATTTTTCTCTAACTTTGAAAAATCATAATTAATTCTTCAAAACTCCAAATGAGGTGCTGTAAAATTCCACATAACCCTTGATATGTCTATTTTCAAGGAAAAATAACGGCTTTAACTCGAAATTCATGAGTCATTCCCAGATTTTTCGTTTCCAAACACTGCTCAGATTTAAATCCAGTAAACAAAGCTTAACTTCAAAAATTATGATCTCCTTGTCCAGAGCTCAAAACGTTACAAATTATATATCAACGGAAAGCCCTAGATGTCTACTTTATATCTGGAAAATTTCATAATTTTATCACATGCCGTTTATTCCCAGATTTTAAAAATGTGAATATTGTCCAGAAAAACATCTCAAAATAACACTGTCTTATAAGGTGACAGAAAATTCTTATGAAAACTCTTATTTTCCAGTAAGCTTTTAATCCTCAAAAATAACATTAAACAACTGAAATAAATATGGGAGAGGTATTAAAATCCTTACCTAAGCCCAAAAGTCAATTGCATTTAACCTTCTTGTCTTCACCGAATACTTTCTCAATTTCCATTGTCCTCTCTCTCTCTTTTGGTTTCTCCACTATTTTTCTCTCTTTCGGCTTTCCAATATTTTCTTTCTTTGTTGGACGACATGCATACAACAATGGGAAAGTGTGTCCTCTATTTATAATTGCCAAAAATGAGAAGGTGTGGTATACGTATCATTTGGTGGAGTGTTGGTATGTTTGGTGGAAGGTAGGGAGTATATGTGTACAAATTTTGCTACCATTTTAAGAGAAGTAAAAAGATGGAAAGATGTTGATGTGCTTCCTGTCATCATTAACCAAAAATAGATACCGAATGGGTGTGTGTGTGTATCCATTAAAAAAAATAAATAAATAAGTGCATAATAAAGCTTACGTGCATGCTGTCAAAAATTATTTAATGCACATACATGCTTATTCACACTTCCATTCTCCACTTCGTACATCACCTACTCTTCACCAAATTTGCAATTCTTACGACATAAATATTCACACTTTAAATCCTCATTTCACACTTTACTCACCCTCCTCCAAATTTTCAAATCCTACGTGCACAATCAAATACCATTTCATACTTCAACCACTTTATACTCATTTACCAATATCCAACTACCATTTAATATTTATTTGCAAATATTAAATAAGTATTGGAAATTAAATCCTTAATTCCAATAATTACTCATATAGTCTTTCAGACCAAATTTCATAATGTATACGTGAATAGTAAATACGTACATATGAATAGTAAATTACTATTCATAGTCTCAAAATATACTAATTCCAAATTTGTCACATTCAAATACTGGGTCTAGTAGTCTTCTAAATATAGACAAATTTCCAAATCTTTAGACCCAAAATTTGGGATATTACAACTATAAATAACACACGCATAAAAAAAAAAAAAAACTATAAATAACAAGTTATTAGTCATAAATTTGTTTTTATAAATACCTTATAAGGTGTAGTTAATACTTGAAGATTTCTATTCATTCACTCAAATGAATGACTTAATTATCAACTTTACATTAAAATTTTCAATGCCTTATTTCTGTTAGAAAATTTGCAATTCTTTTACCTCTCTTTTAAGAAATTCCGCTATTGGATAGTTTTAATCTAAAATACCTCTTTTTTGTTATTCACAAAACTTGTTTAGCTATTCACCATTATCATTTGGGTACTTACAAGTGGGTGATCGCTAATATGTTATAGTCAATAGTTACTACATTGTAGTTAATGACTAATTTATTATAGTCAATATGCCTTACATCATAATTTTCTTCACGTAAAGAGTTGGTAATAACCAATATGTTATAGTCATAGTTATTGCATGTTAAGAAAATTCAAATACCCCAGCTGAGATTGAATAACAACAATTCATTAGCTATTAACTACATTTCAATAGCTATTGACAATAACAGATAGGCCATTGACTATTTGATTCAACGAGTTTATAATTGTGTTTGCAAAGGTTAACAAAAATCTAGTGTAATAATCACACAACTCCAAAAACTTGAAACAGGCCGGGGCATGTAACTCTTATGTAGTTTATCAATTACCGATCCAAGAGGCATTGTATTTACAAGTTTCATATGCCCATACAAATTTTAAGAGCGTAACCTTTTTCTATGGTTTGTGAAACCGGACCGGACCGGTCGGTTCAGATTAGGAACCGGCCATAAAACCAGTCCAATCTAGTGCAAAACCGGATTGACCCGGTGTAAACCGGCCGAGTTACAAAAGTCAACCCGGTCCCTATATATATATATATATATATATATATATATATATATATATATATATATATATATATATATTTTAAGGCAATTTGATTTGAATATCTGAATATGTTACAATAATATATAGTATGTGAAATTTAGGTTGGTGTAATGAAAAATTAATTATTTTCCAATTTTTTTATACCTCACCAGTCTAGCCTGGGTTGACTTCGGACTGACTCTGGTTTGACTCACTAACCCTGAACCCAGTACCCCGACTGGTCCAGTCACCGGTCCGGATTTCAGAACTTTGCCTTTTTTCCCCCTCTGGTTGTCCCTTGCTATTTACACACACACAAACACAATCATGGTGCGTCAAGTGACGTTTGCAGGAATAATCAAGATAGTAAAACAAATAAATGAATAATACAGCTTAAAACTCGGTGAATTTCCAGTGTGGCCATATTTCTTGAAAAATTTTCATGCTGTAAATTGGCAAAACATCGGCTCTCTCTTCCATAAGTCGCTGAATGTTCTTCAAATTCACCACTAAATCTACCTAAAACAAATGAATTTAAAAAATAGCAAAAGCAAATTGATTGAATGAAATTAATGTTGGCATCTGGAAATGCATTATATCAGAATGCTGGGCCATAGGATGTCACTCCTATGTGGAGTCCAAGTTCTAATTGTTCAGTTTTATTTATTTCCTATTTTGTATGTTTCCTATTTTATGAAAAGTGAAAAACAAATAAAAGAAAAAGAAGAGGAAGGAAATAAAAGAGACAACCCTATTAAGAGAAGAGTAGGCAGCAAGTTTGTTTGAGAGGACAAAATAAAGTTTATTTATATCTCTTGTGAGAGAAACTATTTTCGGGTAAATAAAGTAGGTATAATTGAAATCTCTTTTTTATTGAAGAATTTAGCCTCTCCTTCAATGGTTGTTATGTCATATAATGTCCTTGGTTTTAGAAACCCTCTGCCTATCAATAATTAGAAAATGAATTGAAAATTTGAGGGCATCAATTAGATAATGTTTACCAAGTCAGAGGAATAAACTAAAAGAAGCTAAAAAAATATTATTGTAGGGATTTTTCTTTTAACAAGAGGGCATAAATAAACTCATTACTTAAGGTTTATATGCATTTTTGCCTATAAATTTCGGATGAGTTAAATGGAAATGTATCCCTTGAATAAGTCCTGGAGAGGGACACATGTCATTCTTTCCATAAAATAGTGTTATTAGCTAAAGGTTTCAAAATGTCACAAACTGCCGATGGAAAAAACTTAATTGGAGAAATACAATACAAAAGTACACAACACCAATAGGGAATCAATTAAAAGCACAATTCTGAATTGATGAGTTAAAGGATGATAGGTCAACTTCAGTGCCATGCTCAGCAGAATCATGTCCATTACCAAATGGAATTAGAATTAGAATCAGAATCAGAATTGCATGTAAAAATGCACCTTTAATTTCAGTGAGACGGATGCCTCAAAACAACTTTTGCAACTGAGTGAATAATTAACAAGAACGTTAGGAATTTATATAGGAGAAGAGATATATTCACAACTTTGCAACCATACTTTATTGTGATTTATCAATGACGTTATTTGATACAATTTATAGCAAATAAAATTTCAATTATTGGAACATTCATTGGCAGGAATTCAGAAACTGATGAGCGTGATCACAAAAATTAAGTGCAACAAAAGTAAATGGAGAGAAATAAAGAAGACTTAAATAACATATGATTATTTGGCTCTAATAATTTTAGATTTTTCTAGGTGCATCGATATCTGTGATTAAAGAAGAGAAACTCATGAAAAGCGTGAGGAGAAAGCAATGTTCATAAATTGTTGAGATTCAATCAGCATCATAAACATATATATCATATAAAAAGGAAGTCAAATTATAATGGTGCAGATATGGACCTGATTAATCAGTTTTAATTTCCCCAACAGTATCCAGGTGAGGTGTTCTCCATGGGAAGCTCACATCCATTTGAGATCTCTATCCGAGGGGGATTTAGTTTCTCGCACCAGAAAGAAGAGAATGTTTGGAGAGAAGGGCAGAGCATGACGCCTCTGTATACAAAATTTAATTGTGGCATGTTCTGTAATTCCAGAGATGTCAACCTGGGAAGAGTGATAGGAGTAGGGTGAGAAAGGTCGCCACTACCGCCAAGTTCCATTTTAGAATGATCATCCTCTCCAACTACTTCTTTCATCTTCCCACAGTAATTAACGTCAATGGTGCGTGGGTTTTGGAGTAGTGCTAATAACTTTGGCGTCATTAGAGTCTCCATGCTGTCGCAATTACAAATATCAAGATGTGTGAGATGAGAAAATAGGGAGGTTTGATGCAAGGATAGAAGAGCATCTGGTGACACAATATCTTTCAAGTCCTCCAAATCCGAGAGGCATAGACGTCCAACAAGTTGGGAAGAGGAGCAAAAGGGGCAACTGTCAGAAAAGCAACATAAGTACTGCACATCTTCACAGCGCCAGATATCCAACCATTCAATTTGGTGTGGATTATTATTGTTGTTGTGGCCATATGATGAAACAACATTGCATAGGCAACTACCAACTGTCCCTACTAGCTCGCAATCTCTTATAACCAACTCCTTGATGTCTCCTGGGAGTACTGCTTTTCTATTTCTCAAATCCATATCACAAAGAGTTATCCTCTTCATGGAATATTCTGTATTTATTCCCTCATAATAAGGGACAGGACACGAAGTCCGAAAAGTTAAATGATAGCTGCTAAGGAGATGATATTTGGCTAGATAGCTTATATAGGTATTGAAGACAGATAAGTCACGAAAGTTGGCCACTATATTTTCCAAATTTCTTAAACCTTGTATGCCTCCTTGTATTGTCACATCGAGCCCAAGATGCTCTAAATTGATCAATTTGGATATGACTGATGCTGATATTACTAAATTAGGTGTTTGGAGTAGATTCAAGTATCTAAGATTTATCAATGATTCCAAACCCAAAGGTGCTTCAGTGATGGCAGTCAAAGATAGATCCAATAACATCAGCCATTTCAAATTTCTTAATGAAGGAATGCAACTCAATTTATAGCATCCTGAAAGTAATAAAGCATTGAGGCATTTCAAGCTTGACACATATTTGGGCAAGCACTTGATCCCAGTCTCAGATAAATCAAGTGTTTTAAGAGCAGGCATCTTATTGAAAAAATCATTTGATATGTAGTCGAGCTTTGTGTTACCGTCTAAACGCAATGTGGAAAGTTTAGAACACTTAGGAGATGTGATATCTAGAATTGTTTGTATCTTGTTTCCCGTCAAAAAAACTTTTTGTAGCTCATCTTTCTATTGGTCATCACTCTGTATTTCTGTTAAATTCTTATAAGCATTTGCCATAATTTTACCTGTGTCTTCAGCAATGGTAATAGCCAAAGCTCTAAGAAATTTGTTCATCCCCCATCGCTCATTACATCGATCCAACATACTATAATTCTTTAATTTATCCAACATGTTGTAACCTTCATTGTACAACACCCTCAACTTCTTTGTCTCATCTATGCTTTCATAAACAAATCTTCTTATGAATTGATTAGCTTTGTCATCATAAAGAGATCCATATATTGGTATTTAAGGCATAATACAAGAAGAACCTTTGCAATTTGATAGTCAAGAAATCATAGCTAGATCTCAAAGCTGGAAGCATCCATTTGTCCATTTCATATTGCCTATTGCCCAAGTTTTTAAGACATTCCAACATATGACTCCATTCTCTAACCTGTTTTTCCCCCTTCATGCTTGTCGCAATTCTAACAATAGCAACGGGAAAACCCTCGCATTCATGTGATATATCTCGTGCAATCTCCTTTACCTCCAAAGACAGTTCTTCATGAACTCCCATAATCTTCTCAAACAAAGCCCAACTATCTTCTACATCTAGAGATTCCACTTTCACTGTATTCTTCTCACACCCCATACCTTGACACACTTCCAATATACGTGTTGTTAAAATGAATTTAATTCGATTATCTAACATAGGAAACCCAACATCTTTCAGAAAGAAATGATCCCAAACATCATCTAAAATAACAACACATTTTTTCATCTCGTTAAATGCTTGTAATAATTTTCCTGCAATTCTTTTAACCTCAAACTCATCAGATATATCCAACTCGATTGATCTAGCTATCACTTTTTGCAAATGGGAGATGCTGTATTTTTGTGATACAGTTACCCAAATAACTTTAATGTCACTACCAGCTTCTTCTAAAATAAGCTTGTTATGTATATGAGTTGCTAATGTTGTTTTTCCTGACCCTCCAATTCCCCAAACTCCAATTGTTGACACCTTGTCATCCATTATCCATTCCCATATTTGTTCAGTATATCTTTGAAACTTCCACCGTATTAAATCTGTTGTAGGCAATAGATAACCTTTAGAAGATCCTAGCAACAAGAATAGTAAAAAATAATTAAGATAGTAAGAAAAATAAAATAATAAATTAAATATATGGCATTCAAATTTTAAGCAGTTGTATTCGCTCCCATCCCTATATGTAAATCGCAGTTTATAAGATTTAAGAATTCAAAATGTAAGTAACCACAAAATTTAGGCAGCATTAATTATTTTTCTATGCACTTAGCCCCCCATTAAATGATAAAAAAGGTACTGAGAAGAGAGTGGCAAAGAGAAACCTAATTAAGATGAGGTTACAATTCAAAGAGAGTAACATTTGAAAGTTATGCACATTTTAAAAAAATTCCAGAGCTTCAACTAATTTTAATAAATTTTCATAAATGGTTGGATGTATGGTTAATACAGATGCTCATACCTTTTTGTAAACCATCGTGCCTATTCACTCTGTCATCATATGTTGCTTCAATATACGTTTCGGAAGCATCAACCCGTGATCTTTCATTGCCATCTTGCTTTTCAACTTGTGCATTGAGTCGTCCTCTTGCTTTGTCATATAGATTTTGTTTTTCTTGATTCAGGTCATTGGTAAGCAACCTCAAAGCCAAATCATCCCTTTCTTTTTGACTGTCAAATTACATTATAATATTATTGTCCACATCATTTATATGGATGAAAGAATTAAAGTGCCGGCGTGCTCGTGTAGGATTGTGTGCGAGCATGCATTGGCGGACCCACACATGTTTTTGTGGGTGCAAGTGCACCCATAAAGTTGAAGAAGATATATTTTTTTGAAGGGACTTTGCAATAAGTTGTTTAGGTGGTGTGATGGTAATTTCACTAGTCCCACAGTAGATCCTGTATTCAAATTCATGCATGCACAACTTTCTTACTTATTTTTAATATCTTATCACATATGAGAAATCATAATAATTTTTTCTTACATGTTGCTTTGGAATTTGATTGTGTAACATCTGAATATTTGTATGCCATGGGATTAGAATATATTGTTCTATTTAAATTGATTTCCTCGAAAATACTTTTCAATTGAACCCAATTTCTGATCCTAAATTTTACGAAGGTGTGGGTTGCCTTTTATCCTCCTTAAAAAAAAAAAAAATCCCCCGAATCCCACTATTAATTGTGCACCCACAAACATTACATCCTGAGTCCGCCACTGCGAGCATGCATGAGTGCTAACCTATCAGTCTATGCCTATATACATATGACTACATATGTTTGTAAGAGGTCATACCTGAAATAAAGGATTTCTCTTCACATAATTATCTGATTGTTGCATGTATTTAATAACGAAGACTCCACAATCAAATCTACAGACGGAAGAAAATAAGATAAGGTCATCCTTGATAAAAGCCTTTTCTAATAATCTACATACTAATTGTCTACTTACCCATTGTCTTGGGAGAGGATGTCGTTTGCCCTTTCGAGTTTATAGTTTGACAATGCTCCTTTTTCCTCTTCGAAGAGTATTTCCATGGCAAACAACTAGACATAAAGCAAAAATCCTACATATAATCAAAACAATAATTAATAATGTTATGAATATTGCAATTATCTAACACTTACCAATTTTTTTGTTGTCTCATCACGTTCTCTTGCAGCCACAAATTTATTATTGGGTAATGAATCCCATATTTCAATAACATTTTTATTTAAATAGAAAATGTATAAATAAAAATGTCCATGTGTCTCTTGTCCAGTGTAAACAGAAATAAACACCTGCCATTTGTGACAACGGAAATCAAATTGATATATTGCAAAAACAAAAAGTAATCACGTTGATTTAAAAAAAAAAAAAACCTTTCTATTAAGAGTTGAAAAGATACACCTTCTCAGGTGATTCTTGGTCAAATATATAGTTTTCTCTCATTTTGTGCCTATGGACAATGTCCTTGAAGTTGTGCTCATCATGTCCGAGTGCTGCAGTCTGTAATTACATCATCGATGAACCATGAAAAATGATTGTCAATGAACTAGTTTTATATTAAGAAATTATAAACATACATCATATAACAAAAAAGGGAATAGGAAATTACCGAAAACGTCACAGGAAGATACCAATTTGAAGGTGTCGCTTTCTTTTTCTCACTCTCCGTTAATATCTCAACAAAACTATCTATTACCTAAGAACGTATGAAATTAAATACTCCTATTAACATAACTAACCTTGGTCCATTAATATTAAAAGAGAATAATATAATATAATAAATAAATACTCACCCATGGATCCAACCAAGTCCCTGGTTTGAGTGTGATGAATTCGTTTTGAGTCAAATGTAAATGTGGGGATCGAAAAACCAAATCTCTGGGACTGAAGAATTAGAGTGATTTAGGGAAAAGAGAACAAAACTGAATTAAAATACATGCATTTATGCATATATTCATGCATATGTGTACATATTAGAAGCGCACACACACACAGATATAGAGCTGAAAATCTAACCTTGAGCATTCAAACACATATTGTATCATCTGCGTCTTCAGTGTCCCAATTGGAAACAAAAGATGACCCAACTTGAATCCTTTCGTGATACTTAGCATCACCTTGTGTTTGTCCTGCTTCATTTTGGAAACAAAAGATAAGTGTTTTATTAGGTTGCTTTGGGGCTTATAAATTTTTTTTACAATATTCCAATTTTCCTGATCGATTTTCTGGCAATATAAACTCGCAAAATAGTACAAAAGGATTAACAAAATATAGTTTGGTTATTCATTGTTTAAACTAATATGTACCCTAATCAGTCATTTTTATCTGGCACTTATTATCACCAGAATTATTAAGGGAAGATTTAAAACTCTTTACCTCTTTCTGAAAATCAAAGGGGTTTCTAATTTAATCTTCATTTAAACCTGTACAGTGTAACTTTGAAATTTTAATTAATATTAAAGATGGGCAATATGGGAGAGATGTACTTCCTCCAGCAATTTTAATTAATTAATAAATATAACACCCCAATCCAATTTGTCTCCCAAATTTACAATTCATTCTCTAAAGTTTCCTTCATATGTAAACAATAGCAACGTGGGAAATTAAATTATCTCCCAAATGTTTGCCCTGTGATTTACCTCTTGGGCCTCTTAATTTGTTTTGTTGGGTTCTTTTTGGGATCATAAAATTTTTTACATTATTCAAATTTTCCTGATTTTTAGGCAATATAAACTAGCAAAGGAGTACAACTGGGACAAAATATAGTTTGATTATTCATTGTTTAAACTAAGTAATATGTACTTCAATCAGTTATTTTTCTCTGGCACTTATTATGACCAGAATTATAAAGGAAGATTTAAAACTCTTTACCTCTGTCTGAAAATCAAAGGAGTTTCTAATTTTATCTTCATTTAAACATATATTGAGTAATTTTGAGAAATTGAATTGATATTTAAATAAGGGCAACATGGAATAGATGTAATAAATCTAAGAAAAGATCAAAAGGGATATAATCTTCTAGTCCACAATATAAGTAACTCAGATAGTAATGAATATATTAATTCATCGATTTTTTCAATGTAATTAATCTTTAAATGTGGCTCTGATAGAATACCAATTAAATAATAATTGATATTATTCAAAGAATAAAAATATCAATTATTATTTGCTGGTGATTTAATTATTATTTAATTAATTGAGTCTATTTTTATTATTATCTTTAGGAAATCAGGAAATAAGTATAATATCCCATAAGATAGATTTAGGTGCTAGAATATAGGATTATGATTTATCTAAATTTCATATTTAGATTTCGTATTTAAATTTTGAATTAGGATCTTTCCCTGTGAATTATTATAAATAGGCATCAATAAGATCATGAAATATTTTATAGGGTAAATTGCTTGAGGAGATTCTCCTAGGCAGTTTTAGAGAATTTCATAAGAAGAAGTTTTAGAGAATTTCAAAAGGTGAGATTCTTGCCTAATCTTTATCTCAGAATTTCTCATTGCTTTCTCAACTTATTTTCTCATATCAACTTGGTCTCCATGTTCATGGTCTAAAAAACGTGGCTACATGTATTTTTCTCTCTCTTCTAAAACCTCATTTATTTTTTTGGTAAAAAAACCTCATTTATTATAAGTAAAGTAAAAAAATTAATTTCAGATATATTTAACAAACTGTTTATCATTTCTATATTCGAATGAGTTAGTTTATAATTAAAGTGAATTATATTATGAACCGGAGGATCGTATATGTTTACGTACCTTGAGAATTCAGGATTTTATAATTAAAGGGGAGTTTGCTAGCACTTCCTGCAAATTCCCCTCCACAATCATTACACTTCCATCTTTTTACTCCCTCCAGTAGCGTAACTCGTTCCCACACTTCATCCCTTGGCCTTCCTACCTTTTTCATTATTAGTTTTCCTACAAACAATATGATGCAAGAGATCATAATCAATCTAGTGATATAGTAATACTCCCTCTAGTCCTATTTATAATAGCATGATAACTGAATAACACAGTTTAAAAATTAAAAGTAGTTAACATTGTTTAAAAATAATAAGTACGTCTGAAATCAACTCGGTTTTTCAAGTAGACCCTTATGTGTGAGTGGGCAAGTAAGAGAGAGAAATAGAGTAAATATAAGGACTACCAACCTTCTAATTAATTAATACAATACATATAATTAATAAATGGAAAAAGTGGACAACTCTTGTTGAGGACCAAGGTAATTCAAATTTTGGGTTCTTAATAAAAGGAGGGAGTATGTAATTAATGGGGATAAAAATGACAAAATGTTAGTTCAAATTTCAAACATCCTTATCTTATAAATATGATCATGCGGTTATGCCTACTGAAAAAATCGTATCTTATACTCCCTCTAGTCATAAACATAAGTGACACTTCTGACTCATCCAGCATCATATTAATTTCTAATCCTCATCATCAATACTCTTATTAAATATGGGGCATATATTAAAAAATATTTAATACAAAAATAGCAAATATCTTATAAGAAGACATGCTGTAATAAAGACCAGACGAATGAGAGTATATTAAATGGTTTTTTTTTTTGGGGCGGGGGGGGGGGGGGGGGGGGGGCGCGCGGGGGTAATCAAAATTGAAGACAACTCCAAAATACCTTACACATTTTTTTTTTCCCGGCCAGACCAGAATAAATTTACAGATTGAAACTTATAACTTTCCAGATTTTGGCCTTTAAAAAACAAAAAAGTTATGGGACCTGAGTTTCCATCAGTAGATATAATCTAATTTTCTTATACGCAAGCATCTACATTTTTGCTGCCCATATATATACTAAATCATATTGATCAAACCATATTTTTACATGATTTTTGATAATTAAATTGGGATTTATAATGGACTTTATCATGGTTATTGAGCCTAAAATGTCTTTATTGTGATAAATTAAGATTAAGAGTAAATACATTAAATTAGGGCTAAAAAGGGCAAAATTGTCAAAAAGTGTAATTACTCTTAATTATTGATTTTTTATGAGAATATTTGATATTAGGTTAATTGGTTTAAATTGTAGATGCCTAAAAGATTAGAAAAAATTGGAAAATGAAAATCTGAAATTAAGTTTTAAAAGTTTCAGTTTAGTCCCTCTCCAGAAGTTTTAAAATTTGCACTTAGATCCCTGTCATCCAAGCACAGCGTTTTGCATTGAATTGATTAGGTTTTCTGATTTAAACCCTTGCAGACCTGATGGATCAGACAGCAGACCCGACAAATTGAATGCCAAACCCGCTGGAGCTGAAGGGAATTAAAAAGGAGCTTCAACGCGGCGAACGAGGGAGGAAAATCATTGTCTTCACTCCTTCTTCTTCTTTCCTCCCTAGTCATCGGCGGTCTCTCTATCCTCCATTGCTGTCGGCGACTCTCTCCCTTACACCTCCATTCCTCCATTTTTTTCGGCGAGCGACCACCACCACCATTTTCGACCTCCATTGTTGCAGAGAGAGAGCACCGTCACCTTTGACCACCTCCCATCACCTTCGATCTTCATCATCTTCTACCTCCCTCAACCATCAGTCACCACCACGCATCCAGTCACCTCTTTTCATCCTCCCATCTCACTGAACCAGAGAGAGGATGCATTTCTTCAATCTGATAGCAGCAGCGATTTACCATTCGACCTTGTTCATTGATTATTTCATGGCAGTGAGAGGCTGAATCTTTTGGTTCTTGGATGTGGATTTGTGCTAGAGTTTCTGAGCTTAAAATAGGGAGTTCATTTTGTTCAATCTATTTTCTCTAATTGCATTTTAATTTCCTAGTTTTAGGAATATTGATTTGTATTTGTGAGACTGAGTTTATCCAGTTGGATAATTTTGTGGATTGAACCTTTGTGATTAGATTTAATTTTTGTAGCTTGTTGGATTTTTATATATGTATTTCCTTATTAATTCATTGATAGTGCTTTTTACGTGGTATTGTTAGATAGTATGATTGATTTGAATTAATTGAGTGGCGTGGCATCGCATTCATGTAAAGAGGAAGCAAGTTGCATTAATTTAATCTTAATTACACACTAAGTGGCTTTAAACAATATCTCAAGAAATAGTAGTTAGCTACGGTAGTAGGAGCTACTATTAATTGGGAATATTGGACTCAAGTGGTATCTTGGGGTTTTCATTTAGACTTAGTGAAAATTTACTCCTAAATTTAATTGAACTATGATAGTCACTAATCCATTTTCAAGAGCATTCATCCATTGCACATTTTCACACTTCATTCCATTTTATTAAAAATACCAAAAATAATAATTTAGCATTTAATTTAATTGCATTTTTATTTTAGTTTATCAACTGAAAAATCCAAAACCAATTTCTCCCTTGTTTTAATTGCAATTGCATGTCATCTAGATTACTTAAGACTCAATAAAAGGCTCCTCGAGAGAGAGAACGATCCTAAGTTTGCTATAGCCAATCCTTGGTTTATTTTTGATTGTGGACCCCAAGGCTAAAGACAAAAAGGCCCTCATCAAATGGCGCCATTGCTGGGGAGCTAAGTAATTGGCTCCCTAGGTAATCTAATTGTTAAATTCATTTTTGACAAGGGGTTTCTCGTGTGAAGCTTGTTAGTTTTGCATTATTTTTATTTTTCATTGCATATATTTTTGGATTTTTGCATTTAGGTAGCTTGCATGACATTCATTGCATTGTTTTAACTTGGTAGCTTCTGTGTGGTGTGCTTTCATTAAATTTAATATGATGTTGAGCTTAATTGCTAAAATTCACCATGTCTCCAAGTTAGTTCATAGCATACTTGCATTTTTTCCCCTTTCATTTTGAAATTTCTTTTTTCTTTTGCATTTGCGTTTGTATTTTCTTCAATTCATTTTTTTTAGCTTTTATAGTGTATAGTTAGATAGTGATCTTGTGATTCATTGGAGATTAAATGCATTAAAATTTCATGGCTTGGTTTAATGGTAATCAAGGTTCACCCTTTCAATCTCATTCTTTTGTAGGAGATTCAACCAGATGGGAAGAGTCCATCTCTCGAAGTATTGATTCTATTCAACAAACAATACGGGCTCTTCAAGTTAACTTGGGAATTCACGATGAGGATCCAATTGGTCAAGAATGCCATAGTCCATTCCACCACCCATACCATGAACCTTACCACCAACCTCCATTCCAACCAAATCTCCCAACACACCCACCATATAGATCATACCATGAGCTTTCTCCACCACCATACAACCCATATTATGAGCGTTCTCATAATCCTCTACCATACAACCGCATACCATACCATGAACCCCCTCCTTCATTCCATCCCACTTCTTGACCATGTCATCCATCTCATGAATTCCTAAACCCATTTGAGCCACCTTCTGAACCTCATTCTCAACCATATGTGCCAAACAGAAAACCTACCATTCGTGAAGTCCTTGGAAAATTGCAAAATCAAGTGAATCAGACTGTAGATGAGGAGCGGTCACGCAAGGCCAACTTTGACCATCAAATGGACTCTATAATGAGACGAATGGAACATCAAGAGAAAGAGAATGAGAGAATGGAAAAGGAAGTTGAGCGTCTCACTTAGCAATCACACGTTTTGAAGACTGATTTCCAAGAAAATCCTCTTCCCATGTTCACACATACAAAAGAAGTGGAGCAACTAGAAGAAAGCAATGAGAAGTTGGAGAAAGCAATGGAGCGGCCTGCACAAGAGTTTTCAATGCCCCATACCCTACAAGAGACTTGCCCACCACATACATTTCCATATGAGCCACCCACTCCACTATGCCAGGAACATCCATCACAACCCTCCACTCCTCAACCTTCCGAACTTGATGCCTTCCTCACCTTGCCATATATAGACGCTCAAACCCTTACCTTAAAAAGAACCTAAATGCCACTTCACAAGTGGAAATTTCCAATCTTTCAGTACCTATTCCCACACAAACACAAGAAGTAAAGCAAGTACAAAAGAGCATTGAAGAGTCTTCTCTACCATTTGGTAATGATCCTATCCTAATAGAAGTAGACTCTCCTACTACTTTAACTAATGAAGTAATTCATGATTTGAGTGATGATGAGGTGGATGAGGAAATTATTGTTGAATCCCCTCAAATGTTTGAAAATGTAATTGCTCACACCATTAGTTCTAGTAGCAGTGATTCGATTGTACTTGTTGATGATTGTGCTCCTTAGGGGTGAGCAAATCAAAACTGAAACCGAAAACTGAACCGACTAATTCGGTGTTCGGTTTTTTCGGTTTTCGGTTTTTTGTCGGTTTTAAAAATAGGTTATTTCGGTTTTCGGTGCGGTTTTTGTAAAATTAATTCGGTTAAAACCGAATAACCGAATTAATATAAAACGACGTCGTATTGCTACATGTGCCTTTCTTTTCTATTTTTTTACCTTTTCCATCTTACTGGACCCCTCCACTTCACCTTCACCTTCTGACCCAAGCCCAAATGCCCAATTACCCTAACCCATTTCCTTCCTTTTTCGGCTCAGATTCTCATCTTCGTTCCAATTTCAAAAGCCTCCTCATTTTCATTTGAGGGAAAACTGAAAACCCTACCCTCTTGAGTGCCCATGACTTGAGGTCAGATTTTATCAGCCGTGAGAGAGAGGTTCTTGGAGACGAGGTTGTCAGCGTTGGGGGGTTTGGTTTGATGGAGACTCTTGAGGGTTTGGACAGCTTGGATTGCTTCGAATCCTTCGATGCTGAGAGTTCGGCCCTTGACGAGAGGTCCGCGCTGAGATCGGTATGGGTTTGGACATTGTGACTCAGGTTTTTCCTTCAGCTGTTATTTACCTAGCCCTTATTCCAGCTAGGTATGGTTTGATCTAATGCCAGCTGCTCAAATTTAGTGGTCTTGAATCTCAGCTTTTGAGTCGTGGTCAGTTAGGGATTATTGACAGCAATAAACTGATTTAATGGGAACTGATGATGGGATTTCTTCTAATTTCTGTCTTAGATCAACAACTTGATAGCATTAGTCTGTACATTGAATTGTAATTTGCCTCTAATCTATGCGATTTATTGCCTATTGAATCATCGAAATCAACTTTCTGAGTTGCGTTGTTGCGGCATCTAAGTTTGTGGCTTTTGATACAATTTTGTTTGCATCTTCAGTTTCAAAAACCGAATTAAATGCAAAACCGAACCGAACTATTTCGGTTTTTCGGTTCGGTTTTTTTCGGTTTCGGTTTCGGTTTCGGTTCGGTGGTGCACAAGTGTGTATTTTGGTTTTTTGGTTTTTACCGAAAAACAGAACTGAAAACCGAATGCTCACCCCTAGTGCTCCTACTTCTTTGTGTGATGCTTCAACTGTTGAAGATGCTTCTCTTCATAGTACTAGGGATGTTTGTGATGAATGATGAGTATATATTTTATGATTAAATAGGTGTATATTTTATGAGATTTGATTGTAATTATTGATATTATATACCTATTTAATTATCTTTTATAAACGTTTCCATAATTGAGTGAAACTTGGGATCAAAGAATAAATCAACATAAAATCTACTCATATCCTATTTTTATTGTGTAGGAAATATTAGCTGATTTGGAATGAAGTAAAAAAGGCAATAAGAGGATATGCAATCAGTCAAATTCAGTGGTCTCATGCAAGAAAAATAGAAACAAAATCAATTGTGTGATCTGATGGAGTAAATTACAAGATATGAGATATCTTTGTAATAAGTAAAAGAGAATCAATGGCCCAAGATCTAAATTATTATAAATAAGGAAGCAGGGACAAGCAAAAGAAGACGGAGCAGAAAGATCGGGAGACGTAGAACGAGAAGGAAGGGACAAAGAAGCAGAGAAGTAGAGGCTGAGCGTTTCGGTTCTCTTCATCATTTCCACAGAAGGACGGAAGGACTGTGGAGGCGACGAAGAAATTTTCTTTCCTCTCTTCTTCTTCTTCTTTGAACCTGAATTTTCATCTTTTTTTTATGGATTTGAATAAAGCCATGTGTGGCTAGTTTGTTTTGCAACCTAGAGAATCTATGAACTTGTTTAGGTTTTAGAGATTATTCCCACTTTTTAGTTTTGCTTAATTTTATTTCAGTTTATTTAATCCTGTGTTCATTGTTATTGCTTATTGACTGATCACTATTGAGCATATTTTGGGGATTTAGGGTTGGACTTGAAAGAGGGAATCCTAAATTGACCTTGGGATTAAATAATGTGGAATTAGGTTTAAATCTAATAAAGAAATTAGGTTTTAATCTAATTTGCGTCTAGGATAGACATATACCTAGAAGCTCCGCATAGTCAAATTAGAGTGAGCCCGATTTGAATTGCATCTTAATTAATTGTGTGAGACATTGCATAATTATTTGAGGTAGGTGTATAAGTGGACCGACAGACACTTATAAACATTAATACTCTAGATTAGCTGATTAAATTAAGTCAAAGTTAATTTAGTGGGGATAAAATCTAAGAATCAAATAAGAGATTAGTGACTCTAGGTTGCTCGTTTGATTATTGTGGTAGTTTTCTTATTTTTATTTTAGTTTTAATTTCTTTTCTCTTCATTAAATTTAATTTGATTTTCTCAACTTAAATGAAATTGTGAAATCAATACTTAACTGAAGTTTGTGATACCAAGTCCTCGTGGGAACGATACTTTTCTTATCACTTTATTACTTGATACGGCCTGTGCACTTGCGGAGTTTTTTTAGGCTTAAAGTTTTGCCCTATCAAGTTTTTGGCGCCGTTGCCGGGGACTTGTGTGCCACAACTTTCTTGGTTGAAATTGATTGAGCATTAGTAGTTTAAGTCTGAGTTTGTAAATATTTTATTTTATTTTTTTAAGAAAATTTTTTTTTTAAAAAATGGATTTCAATTGGCAATTAACTGGTCTTAATATTGAAAAGGAGATGAATTCTTTGTCTTCTACACAAGATGGATTGATTGCTACTTTAAAGTCTTTGAATGAATATTGGCAACGTAAAATGAGCATAAATGATGGTTGTATTCCATATGTTGATTCTTCTCAATATATTTGCATGTCTTGTGTTTATTGTGGAGGGAATCATTCATTTGAGCATTGTCCATATAGTACAACTAGTCATTTTGTAAGAGATGGTTTCACTAGGAACCAAGCTTGTTTTGATAACTCATTTTGTCCTAGTGAAGGTTTTGAGCAACAAAATTGTAGGGATCCACATGTTTATTATTCTCATGAAAATATTCTTCCTTATTACTCTTATCCGTATGTTGAAGAACACATCATTGAGTACAGGAAAAAATCTAATTTGGAAAAATTACTTGAGGAGTGTGGGGAAGCATTAGAGAAATCTAGTAGAGAGCAAAGGGATATTTTCGCTAGCATTAGAGAGCAAAGGGAGATTCTAGCTAGCATTAACTCAAGTGTTCAAGATATAAAGGTATATGCGAGTCAAACTTTTTTAACGCTTGAGACTATAAAGCAAAATAATTCCTTAATCGTGAGGACTACTTCTTATGCTAATAAAGATTATTGTGAGGAAGTTGAATGTATGGAATTACATGAGACTATGGACAATATAAAAAGTGATTGTGAGCTTAACAATGATTTAGATGAATATATTGAATGTTTAGAAGAGGTTCCGGCTGTGGAGCCTAAGGATTGTGATGTTTGTGATCTAATTGATGTAGATGTCCCAATTGTTTTTGTTCATGACCCTCCTCTTGAAGTGTTGACTCTTACTGATGAGAGTCAAGTTGATTTTATTGGATGCTCTAAATTCTTAGATGTGCCTATATTTATTTTCAAAGATATGCATTTTGTGCTTAATTTAAATTCAATGATTGCTTGTAATCCAAGATTGTCTATGATTAAGGAAATACAAGTAATTAACTTGAATGATCAATTTTTGTGTGAGATACCTTGTTGTGTGAAAAGGAATGAAGACAAGGTAATTATGGTGTTTGATACTTATGATTAGTGGTTTGTTTTGAGAAGTCTGGCTGAAGACTATAAATTTAGCGCTTCTTGGGAGGCAACCCATGGGTTTTGCTTGCTTATTTTATTATTGTTGTTGTTATTATTTTCTTGCTTTCTTTCTTTCAGTTTTATTCAGGTTTGAAGAAGTTCACTTCTCTTGTTGCTGCAAGGTCTTGCTTTAGCACTCCACATCAGAGTTAGAGGCCTAAACTAGGGGAGTACTAGTTCCTTTCCCTCTTTATTTTTTGCAACATTGAGGACAATGTTTGATTTAAGTGTGGGGGAGGGATAAAATTTCTTTGGTTATAATATGATTTCTTTGAATTATGCTTGTTCTTATGCAATTGAAAAGATTTTTGTTAATTTGAGATTTTTGCATTGTTGAGGATTGACCTTAATTTTGAGCTTTCCCCATCTTAGAGAATATTATCAAGTCAAAAATTAAAATAGAAAAAAAAAGTTTTAACCAAGTCTCTAAGCCTTGAGTTTTTTTTTTGCAATCTTGAGATG
This sequence comes from Acacia crassicarpa, assembly GCA_034222035.1. NCBI lineage: Eukaryota > Viridiplantae > Streptophyta > Magnoliopsida > Fabales > Fabaceae > Acacia > Acacia crassicarpa. Next base: position 4,653,470 of record JAWXYG010000015.1, on the reverse strand, counting down.
GACTATGAGAATAAGGATTAGTTTGTAATGTGATCAACAAATTATTAGTTCAAGAATATTTTGCTATATGATTTCTTTAGAAAATTAGATGATGATCTGTGCTAACCAAGTAAAACTTTTGTGTAGGGAAATAACTCAGGAAAAAAAAAAGAAGATTGAAGGGGTTGAAAAAAAAAAACACATGCACACACGCACACAAACTCCAATGATTTCTCTAGACCTTACTTAGTAACCGGGGGCACTTCATCACCAATGTTGGCACTCGCGTCAAACGGTAAAGTCAAAGAGGGTTATGAGTTGGGCTAAAAGCCTCTTGAGGTGCCTGTTGGAGTAACTGAGTAACCGGTGCTGCATCACCCATGTGCAGGGTCGCGTCAAAAGGGGACCTACAACGGCTCAAGAATCAAAAAAAGAAAAAAGAAAAGAAAAAGAAAAGGAAAAAAAAAGAAGCAAAATGAGTTATTTCCTACCTGAGAAGTCTTAATAAATTAAATAAAAAGCTTGGTTTGTTGGGGGCATTTGAATTTTTCTGGAGAAATTGAGTAGCGTAATATTCTTTTACTAATCTTATGGTTGAACTTATTGCTTGCCGATCTTTTGATCATGGGACGTTAAGAGATTGTTACACTCTTTTGGCTTAGTGACTTATTTTTATAAGACATTAACTTAAATAAGATTTGATGATATGATCCAAGTGTGGTGGTTTATTGCTCTCTATTTAGGAATTTCATAAGCAATGTTTTTTTCAGATAATGAATTCTCTTTCTTTTGCTTGAGGACAAGCAAATGTTTAAGTGTAGGGGTGTTTGATGAGTATATATTTTATGATTAAATAGGTGTATATTTTATGAGATTTGATTGTAATTATTGATATTATATACCTATTTAATTATCTTTTATAAACGTTTCCATAATTGAGTGAAACTTGGGATCAAAGAATAAATCAACATAAAATCTACTCATATCCTATTTTTATTGTGTAGGAAATATTAGCTGATTTGGAATGAAGTAAAAAAGGCAATAAGAGGATATGCAATCAGTCAAATTCAGTGGTCTCATGCAAGAAAAATAGAAACAAAATCAATTGTGTGATCTGATGGAGTAAATTACAAGATATGAGATATCTTTGTAATAAGTAAAAGAGAATCAATGGCCCAAGATCTAAATTATTATAAATAAGGAAGCAGGGACAAGCAAAAGAAGACGGAGCAGAAAGATCGGGAGACGTAGAACGAGAAGGAAGGGACAAAGAAGCAGAGAAGTAGAGGCTGAGCGTTTCGGTTCTCTTCATCATTTCCACAGAAGGACGGAAGGACTGTGGAGGCGACGAAGAAATTTTCTTTCCTCTCTTCTTCTTCTTCTTTGAACCTGAATTTTCATCTTTTTTTTATGGATTTGAATAAAGCCATGTGTGGCTAGTTTGTTTTGCAACCTAGAGAATCTATGAACTTGTTTAGGTTTTAGAGATTATTCCCACTTTTTAGTTTTGCTTAATTTTATTTCAGTTTATTTAATCCTGTGTTCATTGTTATTGCTTATTGACTGATCACCATTGAGCATATTTTGGGGATTTAGGGTTGGACTTGAAAGAGGGAATCCTAAATTGACCTTGGGATTAAATAATGTGGAATTAGGTTTAAATCTAATAAAGAAATTAGGTTTTAATCTAATTTGCGTCTAGGATAGACATATACCTAGAAGCTCCGCATAGTCAAATTAGAGTGAGCCCGATTTGAATTGCATCTTAATTAATTGTGTGAGACATTGCATAATTATTTGAGGTAGGTGTATAAGTGGACCGACAGGCACTTATAAACATTAATACTCTAGATTAGCTGATTAAATTAAGTCAAAGTTAATTTAGTGGGGATAAAATCTAAGAATCAAATAAGAGATTAGTGACTCTAGGTTGCTCGTTTGATTATTGTGGTAGTTTTCTTATTTTTATTTTAGTTTTAATTTCTTTTCTCTTCATTAAATTTAATTTGATTTTCTCAACTTAAATGAAATTGTGAAATCAATACTTAACTGAAGTTTGTGATACCAAGTCCTCGTGGGAACGATACTTTTCTTATCACTTTATTACTTGATACGGCCTGTGCACTTGCGGAGTTTTTTTAGGCTTAAAGTTTTGCCCTATCAATGAACTGACTGAAGTATTTTCATGTTCTTGTGCGGAATATCGAATATGTGTAGATTGTTATCATGCAAAATGCCACTTACTTGTTGAGTTTCAAAAGAAAGCATTTAGTGAAGTGGTTGAGTCTACCATTGATTATAACGCACTCTCTTGTACTATTGATGATAGCAAGCATGATAATTTTGAACAAGTCGACTCTTGTATGCATGCCGATGTTGTTGATGTGAGTGAGAAAGATCAACGCTTAGAATGCCAAAAGCATAAAATTTCCATTGAATTACTTCCTTGTAGTCTTGTTGGTAACATAGATTCTGAAATTTTAATTGATAAAATTTTGCGTGTTGGTGAATCTTTCCAACAAGTACTTTCTTGTGATTTACCACCTGATTTAGAAAAGACAAATGATTGCTTTGAAATTTTGGAACCCTCAGGTGGTGCCAATTTGAAAAATTCTCTTTTTTCTTCCACTCTTTTGTGTTCCATCTCTTGTGATTGCAATAAAGATGTGGTGTGTCCCAACACCAAATTGGATTCCGCACCTTCCCTTTTGCAAACACAAGAGAATCTTCAAAATAGAACTTCTTGTTTGACTCCTACTTGTTAGTTCTGATTAGTTTTGATGATGTCTTATATTAATGCCATTATCTAGAGCAAAAAGTTTTATCATATACATTGACTAACTACCTTATTTAATATAGATTAGTTCAAGTTGAATCATGAAGAATAATCCAGAAGAAGAGAAGAGACTAAAGAAGGAAGAACTTGCACAGTATAATGAGAATATCAACACTCAAGTTTTTGTGATATTGGAAGTCTCCATGATCAAGCGGAAGTTGGAGTAGCTTAATTCGGAGTCAGCAAACATCAGTGTGAATAGTATCGTATCGTGAATAGTACCACGTATACATGAATAGTGCCAATACTGGAAAGTCTACATGATCAAACAGAAGTTCGAAAGGCTTAATTCAGTGCTAAATTAAGCTATTTGGAGCATCATCATGAATAGCAATTTCTTAGCTACAAAACCGTATATATGAATAGTGCTATACGGATCGTATACATTTGCTGCAATGACTTGTTTGCCTCCAGACTAGTTGCCTCGAGTCAAGAAAATAATTGCTTCAAGTCATTTACATTTATTTCTCCAAATTCATTCAGAATGGCAAAATCGTAATTCTGTAGAACTTCAGCTTCGATGGCAAAATCGTAATTTTGCTGACTTTCCAATATGGCTGCATCGACTCCAGGAACTGTTTCATGCTCTGTTTGCCTCTGGTCTGCGTTTTTCATGGGCGACATTCAATGTTTCGATGATATCTCATAAACTAGACGTCGGATTGAGGTGAAACCAATTTTGGATAAAAGTAGACTCCCAATGCGTCATTTGGAGACCAGATTCAAGTCCAAAGGAGTTCAGATGAAAGAGAAACAAATTGTGGAAGTTGGCAGTGCAATTCACGCCACACAGCAAGGCGAGCTTCAGTATTTTGGGTGTATCTCACAAAATACATATCCAATTGAGCTGAAACCAGTGGCATATGAAACTAGACTCAAAATGCGTCACACCACAATTTGACCCACTCAAAACGGAGCTCAGACCAGGGAGATATGGCCTTCGAAAGTTGATACATGTGATTCTGGAATCAACTCAGAATAGCCTCGATTTTCTGTCTATATCTCACATTATACAGAACCAAATGAAGTGAAACCAATTCCATATGATTCTATACTCAACAAGTGTTTCACAGAATTTGGAAGCAACTAAAAAGAGCTTGAAACCAAGGAGATATGAATTTTGAAATTTCTGGGTTGCTGGAACTCTGTTTTCTGGGCAGACAGTGTTCATCGGATTATAACAGTCAAAATACAAAGTATTTTGAGCTGCTTCTTTCTTCATTGGAAACAAGACATCAAGAGCTTTCCAGGGATATATCATTTGATAATTTTAGAGCTATACACGAAGAGATATGGCTTCTGGAATTCAAGCTATGTGCTGGTTCAACTATCACGAAGTACTGTTCGTCATCTTCAAAAATCACCGTGTCCGGAAATACTGTTGCTCGTGGAAAATGTCCAGATGAACACCAAAATGACTTATACAACTTCTTAACATCATTTATATCATTTTTGTTTAAGTTTCAGATGATTAATGTTTGAATTAAGAGGAAGACCGATAGAAGTAAAACTCAGACGCTTATGAACCGAGAAGAGCTACGGATTTTTTTTTTCGCTGGAGCAAGGAAGCAACGGCTATTCCTTCCAATGATGTGTAGCCAATGTCTGAATACCGAGAGCACCAAGAAACAAAGCCAACATGATGAAGGATAGCCCATACCGTCAGAAGCACCAAAACAATAGTTTAAGTTATTTTCCATCCTGGACCACGTGAGTAGCAACTGAACATAATCTCAACCAAGCAGACACTCGAGCGTGGCTTGGCAGAAAGCACAGATGAACGCCACAACGAACATTTAATGAAGATAAATGGCGGACAAATGAAAGAGTAAGGACAGACGCTCCAGCAATCATTGCCAACGGTCAAATACGTGCAACGGATAAATGCTTCAAGCAATGCCAATACTGATTATCTATAAATAGAGAAGTATTCAAAGATAGAGTGACACAACAGACACATGAGCTTATACCTTCAAAATGCCTTCTGATGTTTATCTCATATTCTCTCTATTTTCTTAGTGATCATATAATTTATTAAGAGAGTGAGATTATTTGTATTGTACTTCAGTGTTTATCTTATCACTTCTTAGAGAGAAGATTTATTTGTAAACATTTTATCTGAGAGTTACTCAAGATTGGGTGATCTTGAGTGGGAAACACATTGTGTTGATTACAGCTTGTAAGGGGAGTGAATCCTAGGGAGAGGATTACTTCGAGTACAGAGTGTGTGATCAAGCGGTGTATCCTTACGGTGTGTAAGGGGGAGTATCTCGGTAAGAGATTTGTAAAAGGCTGCACAAGTGCCCGGCTAAACTTGTTGGATTGTAGCGGTTCTCAAGTACCCAATTAAAGCTTGAGGGAGATAGTGGATTGAAATCTCAGGAGGTGCCTGGGGACTGGATGTAGGTCATCGTGGATTGGGCCGAACCAGGATAAATCACAGTTTGCATATTCTCTTCCTTAAACTCTTATATTTCCAGCAAATATTATTTTAACATTTATTTGAATATTCAACTGTTGATTTATGAATAGTTATTTTCATACTCATTACCTTCATTAAGAGTTGAAAAGAATTTTTTAAGATTCTAAATTTTTATCTGACACCCAATTCACCCCCCCTCTTGGGTGATAGCCAGGTCTAACACTACTGATGGGAGTAGCATTGATTTCCTTGGATGTGATAGTTACTTGGAGAGTTAGATTCCTAGAGTATCTTTAATTCACTTGAAATCTCTCCATGTTTTTATTTTCGGATGGGATACTGCTGTTTGCTTGTCGTCTTTGCAGGAAAATCATTGGAAAGGTCCCTTGTTGTACCCATCTTCACCATACATTCTTAGACCTCTTCCAGTTGATCCTAAGACACCTCCACCAAGGAAACTCAATATTGGAGAAGATGTTTTCAAAGACAAATGCATGATTCTCATCCGGGATGAGAACTTCTCCTTCAAGCGACTTAAGATCCTCTAACCTAGGTTATCTCTTTCCTCACTTGTTTTCTTCCTAATTTCTATGAATTTTTGGGCTTAATTGTTGTGTGAGGAAGATAAGTGTGGGGGAGGGACATAATCCAGTAGAAAAAGTAGAAATAATTTAGTTTAGTGAGCAGAATAAAAACCCCCTATGTATGCTTTGCACTTTGTTAGCCACTACCCTACTTAATTACCATTGTGCCTTGAATTTCAACTTGTTTATCATTCTATTTAGAGTGAATTTTTCACATTGAGGACAATGTGTTGATTAAGTGTGGGGGAGGGAAATACATTTTGAATCCCAATTAATTGGTTGTTTCTAAATGAGAAAATGCCTTAAACTCTTAAACTAGAAATTTTTTTTTCCAAGAATGACTTGCATTAATGCATGTCCTAAGTGGTAAAGGGTCGCATTTGCCACTTTGGAAGTGTATAATTTGTGGGAAATTCTTTGTACTTTCATGAGATCTAGTGTTTAGGCAACTTTATAAAACCATATCTTGTTTTTCAAGTGAATGGGAAGAGAAATGAACCCACAATTGGATTTTTGCTTACTCCTTATTTTGAAAATGACATGTTTATAAATCATTAGTGCATTTAATAGTTGAGCATTGTTTGAACTTATTGCAATGTTTTGATTGGTTGTGTTTGGTAAGGTTAGCACTTGGAATAGTTAAGCAGATGTTTTGTGATTAGTTTACTATACAATTAATTTTGTTGGAATGAGCATTGGAGAAAAACCTTGTTGGAAGGATATTTGAGCCTTAAATTCTTTTCATGTGTGCATGTTCACTTAGTTTTTCATCTTCTAGAACTTGTTTCAACTCTTTTTCGAAACAGTATTTGCGTTATTGTGATGAAAATGAAAGAGGCATTCAATTCTAAACCATTTTTACTCAAACACAAGCCTACATTCATTTACCCTTTGCTTACCCCCTTTGAGCCTTTCATATGTTGTATGCATGTCATTATTCATAGTGTTCATAGTATTCTAAAAAAAAAAATTAATTAAAATAAAATTGCCAATACAAATTTCAAATGCCATGTATTTAAAAAAAAAAGAGAGAGAGAAAGAGAAAGGAAAAAAAAGGTGTAGTTAAAAGAAGGAAAGAAGAAGAAGAAGAAGAAGTATTTAGTAGATAAAGAGAAAAAAAAACCCAAAACAAAAAACAAAAAAAAAATTTCAAGAAGGCATTAGTTCATGAATTTGCAAAATGATTGGCAAAATTTGTAATGTTATTTAGATGTTATGGACTTGGTCACTAACTTTGATTTGCATATCAACTATTCATTTTCTAATTAATTCATTCCATCTAACCTTCATCCAACATTACAACTCTTAAAAGTCCTCTTGATTCATTTCATTAATTGCTATTTATAGTGGAGATGTTAGAGTTGTTACAAGCCTATGGTAGGGTGTTGATTGAGTGAGCTAGAGTGAAATTATCCCAATCAGTGAGGTGAGATGAGTGAAACACTAATATCTTGAGAGTCCTCTTGTACTTCTTCCAATACTTTGAAGTTGTGAAGTCAGCTAGTTCCTTTACATCACTTAACTATCACTGGTGTTGGCTTGAAGAATTTAATTAATTAATTCATTGCCTTTTTTATTATGAAATTGCTCATCTTTCGAATGCATTAGTGATTTGAACTTGGAATTTTGTGCTCAATTGCCTTTGTTCAGGAGTACAAAGGTCTAAGTGTGGGGGAATTGATCAAACCATATTTTTACATGATTTTTGATAATTAAATTGGGATTTATAATGGACTTTATCATGGTTATTGAGCCTAAAATGTCTTTATTGTGATAAATTAAGATTAAGAGTAAATACATTAAATTAGGGCTAAAAAGGGCAAAATTGTCAAAAAGTGTAATTACTCTTAATTATTGATTTTTTATGAGAATATTTGATATTAGGTTAATTGGTTTAAATTGTAGATGCCTAAAAGATTAGAAAAAATTGGAAAATGAAAATCTGAAATTAAGTTTTAAAAGTTTCAGTTTAGTCCCTCTCCAGAAGTTTTAAAATTTGCACTTAGATCCCTGTCATCCAAGCACAGCGTTTTGCATTGAATTGATTAGGTTTTCTGATTTAAACCCTTGCAGACCCGATGGAGCAGGCAGCAGACCCGACAAATTGAATGCCAAACCCGCTGGAGCTGAAGGGAATTAAAGAGGAGCTTCAACGCGGCGAACGAGGGAGGAAAATCATCGTCTTCACGCGTTCACATCCAAGAATCATCATCTTCACTCCTTCTTCTTCTTTCCTCCCTAGTCGCCGGCGGTCTCTCTCTCCTCCATTGCCGCCGGCGACTCTCTCCCTTACACCTCCATTCCTCCATTTTTTTGGGCAAGCGACCACCACCACCATTTTCGACCTCCATTGTTGCAGAGAGAGAGCACCGTCACCTTTGACCACCTCCCATCACCTTTGATCTTCATCATCTTCTACCTCCCTCAACCATCAGTCACCACCACGCATCCAGTCACCTCTTTTCATCCTCCCATCTCACTGAACCAGAGAGAGGACTCATTTCTTCAATCTGATAGCAGCAGCGATTTACCATTCGACCTTGTTCATTGATTATTTCATGGCAGTGAGAGGCTGAATCTTTTGGTTCTTGGATGTGGATTTGTGCTGGGGTTTCTGAGCTTAAAATAGGGAGTTCATTTTGTTCAATCTATTTTCTCTAATTGCATTTTAATTTTCTAGTTTTAGGAATATTGATTTGTATTTGTGAGACTGAGTTTATCCGGTTGGATAACTTTGTGGATTGAACCTTTGTGATTGGATTTAATTTTTGTAGCTTGTTGGATTTTTATATATGTATTTCCTTATTAATTCATTGATATTGTGCTTTTTACGTGGTATTATTAGATAGTATGATTGATTTGAATTATTTGAGTGGCGTGGCATCGCATTCATGTAAAGAAGAAGCAAGTTGCATTAATTTAATCTTAATTACACACTAAGTGGCTTTAAACAATATCTCAAGAAATAGGAGTTAGCTACGGTAGTAGGAGCTACTATTAATTGGGAATATTGGACTCAAGTGGTATCTTGGGGTTTTCATCTAGACTTAGTGAAAATTTACTCCTAAATTTAATTGAACTATGATAGTCACTAATCCATTTTCAAGAGCATTCATCCATTGCACATTTTCACACTTCATTCCATTTTATTAAAAATATCAAAAATAATAGTTTAGCATTTAATTTAATTGCATTCTTATTTTAGTTTATCAACTGAAAAATCCAAAACCAATTTCTCCTTTGTTTTAATTGCAATTGCATGTCATTTAGATTACTTAGGACTCAATAAAAGGCTCCTCGAGAGAGAGAACGATCCTAGGTTTGCCATACGCAATCCTTGGTTTATTTTTGATTGTGAACCCCAAGGCTAAAGACAAAAAGGCCCTCATCACATATCTATCTACCTTACCTTAATATTCATGAAATCTGATCGAACAAAGTAATTAAGGAAAGAAGATTATTCAGAGAAGGAATCTTGAATCTGTCTAACTAAACAATAAAAATTAAAATGGGAAAATCCGTACGGAGGCCCCTTTAGACAAAAAAAAGACAGAAAGGGCCCCATGATTCTGCTAATCCCACTGGGATTCAATTGTAATGTGAAATGACCAAAAACCCCTCAAGACTGAAGATTAAAATCATCTCTCGTCCGTCACTCTCACTCTCACTCTCGTCCGTCTCTCACTCTCGTCCCTGTCAGCTAACCGTCGATCTCGTCCCCGTCAGCCGCCGTAGTCCCTCTAAAGCGGATAGCGTCACCGGCGCCGGTTGAAATCGCCCGTAATCAAAGGTACAAAAATTTTAGGATTAGGGTTTTTTCCGTTCTTGTTCTTCGTTCGCAGAGGCGGATGCAGGTGTTTAGACTTGCCCCCCCTTAAAATAATCTAAACTCCTTACATGCTTTTACACACGCACCGTGGTAGAAAAGGTTCCTCTCGATTGTATAATGAATTGCCTTCTCCGGATTCATGCTAACCTGAGCTAACTTTGAACGTTTTAGAGATATTCCTACTCCTAGTTTTTCAATTACCATATTTTTCAATTTCAATTGCGTTTTACCTCTCAGAGTCCTAGTCTAATGTTCTTCTTTTTGTCCTGTATTTGCAGTATGAATATTTTTCCGTGAAAACCAGCTGCTTTCTTTTAGTACAAGAATACTCAAATCCCAGTTTTTCATTTTTTTTTTCTCTTCCATGAGCTTGGGGTTCACTTCTCAGATTTTGTTTGGACTCTGTTTTCTTAATTTTTTTTTTTTGGAATGGATCTGCCATTGCATCAATCCTAGGGATGTTTTGCGTACGAAGGGTTACTAAAGTAATTTATGTTTTCCTATAATAACGAGGTATATTCTGCTTAACAAGGTTTGACTTCAAATCTTCATTAAGTTTTGTAGCACATGGATTTGTTCGGAAAGTTTCACGAGGCTTGTAAAATACTGTCTATAATAAGCAGCGACCAAAATGTACTTAAGGAACAACTGCTATGGCTATTTAGATTTTCATAATTTCAAATGGACTACTTCAATTGGATACTTTAACTTTTTAGCCGCATTTTTTTGGCTTTATAAATATTTCGTTTCGATGGGTAATTTCTTAAGTCAAGAATCTACCTTGGAATATTTATATGGCGACACTTGGGTGTCGGCTAGATGGCGTTATACAGTTCTATTTGTCAAGTTAAGTAGTATCCCTTCATTATATGGTTTTTGATTCATGGCATGACTTAGCCCTTTTCATTAAGTTGATTTATCGCATCATTGTTTCTTTTTATAGTTGCTAATTTGCTCTGTGCACGTGCGTGTACATGTGTATGTATATCCATTAAATGAGAACTCAAATGATCTTATTCTTGTATGTTAAATTCTCCTTTTGGGCAGTTGTTTTTCACTAATTTTTACTACCAGGGACTCTTTTTTATGTACTGGTATAGTGGCTTTTTGGAGATATGAGGAGACATCAAGACAAACTGGGCAGGAGAATGGAGAATGTGGTGTCTATGTTTGGTTCTGATGAAGTAGGTATACAAATTCCAACACAGGCCCAATCTGTAGTGGAAGGATCAGGGGAAGTTTTGGCATCAGAGTTCAAGCCTGCTCCTGATGTTGATTATCTACAGGTATGTAATCACTCTGCTGCATTAAATATTTAAAGTCTCTGGCCTAAGTCTCTACGCTTTGGAAAATCATATTAATACAGTTGTCCACTTATAACCAGGCTTCTTTCTTCTATGGGATACTGTATTTAAAGTATTTACACAGACTGGCGTTGCCTTTTCCCCCTTTAATTTTGAAATTGCTTTTTGAAGCAGCTAAAAAAGTATTCTTAATTGTCAATTACTATTGCAGCTTGAAACCAACGATAGAATTTTAAAAGTTTAGCCGCACAATATCTTTAATTTCATTGTGATATTTGACAGGAGTTATTGGCCATTCAACAGCAAGGGCCTAGAGCTATTGGATTTTTTGGGACACGGAACATGGGATTCATGCATCAGGAATTAATTGAGATCCTTAGCTATGCCATGGTTATAATTGTAAGATGACTTCACACTAGTGTTTCTTATAATAGAATAACATACTTGTAGTGCTCATGACATGGCTATGGAGTACATGTTCTAACCATATTTTGTTGACAATTTCCACGATTCTTTCTTACAATTACATGTGCATTTGTTGCTCTTAAATTTTGTTATTAGAAAAACCACATATATACATCTGGAGCATCTGGGACTAATGCAGCTGTTATTCGAGGTGCTTTAAGGGTAGAGAAACTAGAGTTGCTCACAGTAATTTTGCCCCAAAGCTTAAAGAAACAGCCTTCAGGAGTTATTATCAAAAGTAAGTTGTAAGTGTTAGTGTTTGCTCAGTTCGCACGTCAACTTCCTCTCATTATGAATTAAGATTGTGTAACTGTTGTACTCATGATCATTTCTTAGCCTCTTCATATTTTTATCTACTGAACATTGGTTCCTTTATGTCTCTATTTCTTCATCTGTGAGTGCAAATCTGTCTCTTAACATTTAATCCATAGTAGTGAAATGTTATAACTCATGGGATAGATGAAGGTTTGCTTCGAGAAGCTATGTTTGCAATGACAGCTTTTCTTAAGAATGAGTTTGAGGAAGTTTTAATTGAAGATTGAGATCCTAAATCAAGATTTTTCCACTGGATGCCTCTGGTGGTAGGATTGATCTGGAAGATAAAAAGCTGTAGAGCTAATTTGGTTAGAGACCAGAATTGGTTGCTAAAGAATCTAGGGGCCTCTATTTGATTCCTTTTACAGAAGAAATTTATTCTAATCATAAACAGTTTCTTTGGGGTTAGATTGGAGTCCATTTACTGCAAGTCAACTTGTTTTGAGGAGGAAGAATAGAACTGCTATTTGCTATTTGGATTATGTATGCAATTGAAGTTCCAGGTTCCCAATGGTTTATAAATAATTTCTTTCAGAGTTGTTGGAGTATCAGTACAAGGATATTGAGAAGGTTTTTCCAGAATTTCATTTTTCTTTTGTTGGGTTAAGACTTTGGATGGCATGAACTATCTTCATTTTTATGGTTGGTTCATCAAGGTTATGAGTTTTTTCAACTGTTGGGCAAATCAAAAGTATAATGCTGGTTTATTTTTATGAACTTTGTTTAATTTTTGATCCTTTGTTTTGCTGAGGTTTTCATTGATCTTTGATGCATTTGATTTTGGGGGCTCATTTGCTCTTTTGGATCAGATTCTTGGATCTAAATGTAATACAAACTTGTTGAATTATTTACAATCATCCTTTTAGGTAACGTGTACACATTTGTAGATGATTGCTTTACACTTTCAGCACAAGAGAAAATTTATGCACATAGCATGCGTGACGAATGATTATGAAATGAAAGTAACTGTATGAAGTTTCATTAGATATTGTTCTTAGAGTTATACTTTTGTTGCAATGGAACTATTTGTGACGAATGATTATGAAATGAAAGTAACTGTATGAAGTTGACGCTTAATCATTTATCAATAGGCATTGAATTGAATATTTTCCTTGTAGTTAACATATTTGCAGGATGCTATTGCAAGAAAGGATGAAGAGATTGAGCGGTTGCAGATGCTCAAGGCAGATCACAAAAACTCAAAGCAGGGTATGGTATCACCATGGCGTGAATCATCCGTTCATAGTAGACTGACAGATTGGATATTGTTGATGCATCAAGAAGATTTGAAACATACACAAAAAAGTGTTGTCTTTGGTCGAGGAGTCCCACAAGCGGAAGAGGAATAATTAGGCAGCAAACTTGTTTAAGATTTAGTAGTTAGGATGACTTGTTATGGGCAAAAACATAGTGATTGTATTTAGAGGACATGTTTAGTCGACCAATTTTTGTGTAAATGTCAACTTGTATTTGTGACAGAGTTGTGAACATATTATTTTTTTGAGAAGGTGCATTTGTATTGATGAAAATGCCCTTCACAATTGGTATTGTGTAAAGGTTCTTATATTGTGTACTGATGCTAACAACACAATTTTAATTCAATAACAACACAATATCAGGGTCTATTATTGTTGTTAATAGACCCTGATATTGTTGTTAATGGACCCTGATATTGTTGTAATTGGGTACTGATATTGTTGTTATTAGGTGCTGTTATTGTTGAAATTAAATACTGATATTGTTGTAAGTGACCTCTGATATTGTTGTAAATGACCCCTGATGAAGTAGTAAATGACCCCTGTTATTGTAGTAAATGACCCCTGATATTGTAGTAAATGACCCCTGATGAAGTAGTAATTGACCCCTGTTATTGTAGTAAATGACCCCTGATATTATTGTAAATGACCCCTGATGAAGTAGTAAATGACCCCTGATATTGTAGTAAATGACCCCTGATATTGTTATAAATGACCCCTGATGAAGTAGTAAATGACCCCTGTTATTGTAGTAAATGACCTCTGATATTGTAGTAAATGACCCCTGATGAAGTAGTAAATGACCCCTGATATTGTTGTAAATGACCCCTGATGAAGTAGTAAATGACCCCTGTTATTGTAGTAAATGACCCCTGATATTGTTGTAAATGACCCTTGATGAAGGGGTCATTTACCACTTCATCAGGAGTCATTTACAACAATAACATGGGTCATTTACTACTTCATCAGGGGTTATTTACTACTTCATCAGGGGTCATTTACAACAATAACAGGGGTCATTTACTACTTCATCAAGGGTCATTTACAATAATATCAAGAGCCATTTACTACAATATCAGGGGTCATTTACTACTTCATCAGGGGTCATTTACAACAATAACAGGGGTCATTTACTACTTCATCAGGGGTCATTTACAACAATATCAGGAGTCATTTACTACAATATCAGGGGTCATTTACTACTTTATTAGGGGTCATTTACAACAATAACAGGGGTCATTTACAACAATAACAGGGGTCATTTACTACAATAACAGGGGTCATTTACTACTTCATCAAGGGTTATTTACTACAATATCAGGGGTCATTTACTACAATAACAGGGGTCATTTACTACTTCATCAGGGGTCATTTACTACAATATTAGGGGTCATTTACTACAATAGCAGGGGTCATTTACTACTTCATCAGGGGTCATTCACAACAATAACATGGATCATTTACTACTTCATCAGGGGTCATTTACAACAATATCAGGGGTCATTTAATACAAAATAAGGGGTCATTTACTACTTCATCAGGGGTCATTTACTACAATATCAGGGGTCATTTACTACTTCATCAGGGGTCATTTACAACAATATCAGGGGTCATTTACTACAATAACAGGGGCCATTTACTACTTCATCAGGGGTCATTTACTACAATATCAGAGGTCATTTACTACAATAACAGAGGTCATTTACTACTTCATCAGGGGCCATTTACAAAAATATCAGAGGTCACTTACAACAATATCAGTATTTAATTACAACAATAACAGCACCTAATAACAACAATATCAGTACCCAATTACAACAATATCAGGGTCCATTAACAACAATATCAGGGTCTATTAACAACAATAATAGACCCTGATATTGTGTTGTTATTGAATTAAAATTGTGTTGTTAGCATCAGTACACAATATAAGAACCTTTACACAATACCAATTTGTGAAGGGCATTTTCATCAATACAAATGCACCTTCTCAAAAAAATAATATGTTCACAACTCTGTCACAAATACAAGTTGACATTTACACAAAAATTGGTCGACTAAACATGTCCTCTAAATACAATCACTATGTTTTTGCCCATAACAAGTCATCCTAACTACTAAATCTTAAACAAGTTTGCTGCCTAATTATTCCTCTTCCGCTTGTGGGACTCCTCGACCAAAGACAACACTTTTTTGTGTATGTTTCAAATCTTCTTGATGCATCAACAATATCCAATCTGTCAGTCTACTATGAACGGATGATTCATGCCATGGTGATACCATACCCTGCTTTGAGTTTTTGTGATCTGCCTTGAGCATCTACAACTGCTCAATCTCTTCATCCTTTCTCGCAATAGCATCCTTCAAATATGTTAACTACAAGGAAAATATTCAATTCAATGCCTATTGATAAATGATTAAGCGTCAACTTCATACAGTTACTTTCATTTCATAATCATTCGTCACAAATAGTTCCATTGCAACAAAAGTATAACTCTAAGAACAATATCTAATGAAACTGTCGCCTTATTTTCCTGTTCCATTGGAGGCAAAAGAAGAGTCTAAGCAATAAAATTTTAGTATATTTGGTTTACAGCTTTATCAAGCACATTATTCATCAATTAAAATCTTTGTTAAACGAAAAACTTCAAAAACCTGTTCCATGAGTTGTCTGATATCCTTCCCTTCTTTGCTGCTACGTGCAGCACCTAACTCAACACATAAACCCTCTTAGCAAAATTTAAGGTGCTTATTGTTTCAGAATATGAAGCATTATCAGGATTAAGCTGCACAAACATAAGGGTTTTTGCTTGGCTACCTAAAAAATAGGAGGAAGAAAACACAATTTAGTACGCCATTGATTAGAAAAGACCACTAATGGAAAATTTTTAAAATTAAAGAATGTTACCTAATGAACCAACTGACTGGAAATGAGGAAGTTAAGCATCTAAAGAAGAAATTGCCAACATGAAAAAGGAACAAAAGCAATTTCGTATTCCTCAGTCCCCAGTGGTTCAGAGAAAGTATAAACCTTGCATCCTTATTGAAATAGTAGTATGATATCAAATTAATATGACTCTATAAACAAAAGTTGGAATTCACTTTCTACCTATCAAGAATGGAAGATGCAATTTACCAAATAGGATACTCCATCCAGTCAGAAATGTAGGACAAATTTAAGTGTATAACAAAAATTATGAAAAACAGTGGGCTTGAAATCTTGATTGACTAAAAAGTAAAAATATTATGTTAAGATGTGAATATTTCCTATTTAATACAGATAAAATATACCCCCGTATTAATGCAATTATGCTATCTCACTTTGTCCTGGTATTTATTAGGGGCATATAAGGTAAAAAATCAATAAATGTTTCCTCTATATCTTGGACTGGAGGACGTAATTCACGAGAATAACAACCCAAAGAAATAGTATAATCCAACAAAGAAATATAATCCAGCATTCTTCCAAGTTCCGAAAAAAAGAAGACAGCAAGCAATCAAGTCTCTAAGCTAACACATAAACTGATATGTTAAAGGATAGGCATTTATGTTTTAGAAGCTTATTCAATGAAAGCTAAGGATAAGTTAAGCCTCCCAATATGGCAAAGGAAAATCAGCATTTGAACTTCAACCGGTAAGATAGCAGTGTAACTAATCATATTCCAGACCAAGATTCTGCACAATCACTGGGAGGCGAGCGGTGTCGGGGCGAGAGAGCACACGAAGGGTGAGGTTGACCATCTGCAAGTCCTTGGTTCCAGAGATGGAAGAGAAGGTGTGAGGACGAGTGCGAATGTAAAAAATGTAGGGCTTCTGTACCCAGGGGATGAGGAAATGAGTACCCTCCCCAACGGTTTCGTCAAGAATGCCCCTGAAACGGTCGAAGAGGACGGCTCGTTGGCCACCGTCGACGGTGTAGAGACTGGAGTTAAGTAGGGTTGCAGCAGCGCCAAGCCTGAAAGCGGTGCGTGCAACGTTTGTGAGGAACGAAACAGCTACTTGGCTACCCATGGAAAGAGCACTGAAGTGATCGGTGAAAAATGAAGAAGGTATGAGAGGGGGGAGTGGTTTTGAATTGAAAAGGTGAAGGGCTTTTTTGTCTTTCTCTCTCAGAATTGCTGGTCAGAAAGGGCCCTTTCTGGGATTAACAAAATGTTAGGGCCCTTTTTGGGTTTTTTTAGCCAAAAAGGGCCCTAAGAAGGATTTACCCAATTAAAATGAATAACTGCGCAAAGGCAGTAGCAGAAGTAACAAACGAAGATAAAAATCAAATTGAAAAGAAGAAATCAGAAATCTCGGCTTCAGAATCAAATTCAGTCTTGGCTGAGATCTTATCGACCTTTCCAAGAGGTGGAAAGGCTGCAGCGGATGAAAGACCATAATAATCTAGAAAGAAATGGCACCTTGAGGCCTAGCTTAGAGAGAGAGAGAAAGGATTACTGAATGTTCTTTCAAGTTTTGGATTGAAACATGGCGGTTGATCGACTCCAACGAGAAACAGTGTTGAGTTGATTTGATTCACCAAGACAGAACAAAATGTGTGCACAAGATGGTGATAGGATAGCCATATAGTCTTCCCCAAATAGTCAATAATAAGAAATATCTCTCCTTTCTCATCATATCTACCATTCTAATAACTCTCTTAAATTTTTGTTTACGTTTTATGATAATATGATATGAAAAATATAAACACTCAATTGGTGTATATGATATGATAAATATAAACACTAAATACTATTCACTTAGTGAGAAATACTTACATGTTCCAGGGTACCATGTAATATGAATTATGTTCAACGAAATCACATAAACTCGAATCATTTTAACCCTAATTTGCCGATTACTCATCTAAAACAATTCACATTTTATTTTGATTTTTACAAAAATATTGGCTGATATTTTGTTTTTGTTTTTTCAAATTAAGATGTTTACTTTTCTTAAAATGAAAATAAAATGTGAATTGTTTCTCATGAATCATTGGCCAACTAGGATTAAAATGATTTGAGTTTATGTGTTTCCATTAGATAGAGTTCAGATAATGTGGCACTCTTAAATATGTAAGTATTTCTCCCAATTCATTCACAACAAGAATTATATCGGTTCAGCCTGATTTATAATAATATTTATATATTTATTAATAAATATAAAAATTATTTTTATAAAACTTTATAACTTTAGAAATCATTAGAGAATAAATCACATAATTCTGTATGACTAAAATTATAAGGCTGAAAGTATATATGCAAGTCATGATTTTTTTCTCTTAATTCGGTGGTAGGACCTGGTGGCCGTATATAGCTCCCATGTGCACGTGGTTCCTCCACTGGTCACCATTTTTCTCTCTTATCTACCACCAAAGAAATTATTTGAGAAACTGATTAAAGTAACTTTGAAAAATCATCTGGGAAAACTCATTTCAGATTTTGATTTTTTAAAAAAAGAAAGTTTAAACAAAAAATTAAAGTCACCATTGATCCCACATTCAAGTTTCAACTACCTGCTCCAACCCCACTATGGCCACCAGGTAATAATCACTATCTAGCTTCATATACTTGTTTTTCCTCATTTCTTGTTGTTCAAACTCTTCCTTGTTCGAAAGCAAAGATACAAAAAAACATAACATAATAGATGCAGAGCAGTTATGAATTATTTGGCATGTCATGAACATGTCTGACACATGTCTTGAGCACTTATTAAACATACTTAAGCTTGAAAATTCCAGATTTGAAGCATCTCTCCGCAAAACATGTAGACTTCACAAACACAGTTATAAATCATATCTTAAACATGTATAACACCCCATGTGTCACAGATTCTGCACTCGTTTAGGACAAAACATGTGAGGTTTTAAGTACAATCTGAATTATGTGCTATGTTAGATATTGTCACATTGAGGAAGGACGATTACCATTTTAGATGCAGGTGATGGATTTGCTAGTGGGACCATAAATCTGGGTGAGCTGCAAGTGGCACAGATTTCAACATTCAACAAAGTGTGGGCATCCTATGAAGGTGGTCCAGAAAATCTTGGGCCTACAACCTTTGAACCCACGGGACTACCAGAAGGATTCTCTATGTTAGGTTACTATAGGCAATCATACAATAAACCCTTTTTTTGATGGGTTCTTGTGGCCAAAAATAACTCTTGCTCTAACAGAACCACTTCTCTACACTCTCAAATGGAGAACCAAGTCCCTAAAAATCAATCAAAATAGCTCTGCCTATTTTTGGCAACCTAACTCTCCTGATGGTTATAAAGCAATAGGCCATGTTGTGACCAAAACACTGGACAAGCCCTCCCACAATAAAATCCGATACATCCGGTCAGACCTCACCAATGAGATTGAGACATATAAAATTGGATTTGGGGACTGGGAAACAGAGGCACTCAAGTTCCTGGACTTCTTGTAGGCATATTTCTAGTTCAAAATGGTGGAAACACTAGTCTTCTAGCTATATCCTGTTTGAAGAACACCATTGTTAACTTCACCTCTATGCCAAATCTACAGCAATAGTCCAAGCTTACTCTCCAATAATGTACTTACATCCTGATGAAGAATACCACCCTTCTTCTGTAAACTAGTTTTTTGCCAATGGAGGATTACTCTATAAGAAAGGATATGAATCACATCCTACCCCAATACAACCAAACGGCACTAATCTTCCTCAGGATCCTAATAATGACGGTTCCTATTGGCTGGATCTTCCAGCAGACGAAGACAACAAGGAAAGAGTTAAAAGGGGCGAGTTACAAAGCTCACAAGCATATATGCACATAAAACCCATGTTTGGTGAAACATTCACAGACATAGCCTGTTGGGTATACTACCCATTTAATGGACCAGCAAGAGCAAAAGTAGAGTTCATCACCATTTCACTGGGGAAAATTGGCGAACGCGTGGGGGATTGGGAACATGTGACACTAAGAGTAAGCAATTTTGATGGAGAACTAAAAAGTGTTTATTTATCAGAACATAGTGGAGGTATCTGGGTAGATACCTTCGATATTGAATTCAAGGAGGATGGGAACAAACCTGTTGTATATTCTTCACTTCATGGCCATGCGATTTACCCCAAACAAGGGACCAGTCTTCAAGGGGCTAATGGTGTTAGAATTAGGAACGATACTGCAGCTAGTAATATGGTGGTGGATATGGCGATAGGGTACGAAGTGGTTTCTGCGGAGTATCTGGGGTCAGAGATAGTGGAGCCTGGCTGAACTACTTGAAATAGGGAACATGGCTGAACTACTTGAAATAGGGAACATGGCTGAACTATTTCAGAGAATGGGGTCCGAAGATAGTTATGATGGAGCAGAACAGCTGAATTACGTAGAGAAATGGTTGCCTGGGAAGTTTTTTTTTTTTTGCTAAAAAGGATGGCATCAGAGCCTACATTACACACTAAATTACACCCATGGGGAAATTAATCTCAAACTCTCCTGGATACACCAGTTCCTCAAACTAGAAGGGCACTCATTGAGAATGACAGAATCGGAGATGTCCTTTTTGGCCAAGGCATCCGCAATTCTATTTGCATCCCTAGAAATATTTCGAACATCCACCTGCCAACTATCCGATAATAAATCTCTAGCTCTCAAGATTAAATTACTACAAGAGACGCAATCACTGTTTAGCAACAAATTAACAGTCGAGTCCGCATCAGATTCCAAAATGATCTTCCTGAAACCCAAGTCCCAGACTATCTGTAAGCCTTCCACGATAGCCCATTCCTCTGCTGAAGTTGAAGAAGCTTCTTGAGAATATGGTGAGCAGTTTGCCGGGTAAAGTGTTGGGCCAGGAAGGGCCCACTGGTCCCAAGGTGAAGAACTACTGGAACGGCGATGAAGTTGTTCGCTGATCGCCTGATCCACATGTTCCCTCTCTCTAAATATATATCTCGATTTAGCAATATATATATATATATATATATATATATATATATATATATATATATATATATATATATATCGATATTTTTCTGCTGATATTTCTTGTAAGCAAGTTAAATATTTTCTTAAAAAATAAGAAAATTTGTTAAGGTTAATTGAATTTATCATTTTTGAAATTATCCTTTGATTGGTACAATAGAGAGATCAATTGTAGTATTATTTACAAAAATAACCGCACTTTTGTTAAGTTCATTTAAAAAATTTGTAAACTCTTCTATACAATTAGCAACTGATGAAGCTTTTTTTATAGGTGAGTTAAATCAAAATGGCGCTAATTGCGCTTGGCTAAAAACTAATTTCTAGTTGAAAGTTGAAAACTGGAACAATATATGGAGAATTCAAATCCAAAAAATAATAAATTAAAGTAAATCAAAAATAAATATGAAAAAAAAGGCATGTCTCAATGTTTGAAGAAAGCTTCCAGAAGTATTTACATATTCTATACCAACAAAATCCTCACTTAACAACTGGAACAACTTTTATATTGGCCTTATAATTTTTTTTAAAATACGAATTTCACAGTTCATTTAAAAGTAAAACGATTACACATACTAAAGCCCGTCCCATGTACATTAGAAGGGAGCATGGGTTGAGAACTAAACAAATAACAGACCAAGAACAACAACGAAATCAGAGTAAAGAAAAAGTTAATGCAAGTATGTGCCTCTTGAATAAGTCACTTGTCGGGACACGTGTCATTCTTCCAATAAAAGACAGTGTTGAACAACTCATTGGATAAAGGCTTCTAAATGTCATCTGCCATAAGCAAGTAGTAGAGTTACACTTACATACCAAGCGTTATCATAAATGTGAGGATAAAAACAAAGTAATTGGATAAATATATATGCATTACATAAATATATAATCAAAAGCCGTACTTGTTTTTGAACCTGAATTAATGATGATTTAAAAGATAATATATATAGGCAAACTTCCTTACCAATTAGAATTAGAATTGCCAATAAGGATTTTTTTTTAAAACAAGTTTTGCAACTATACTTCTGTAAGTATCTAAATAATTGAAAAGATCATTAGGAACTTATATAGGAGATGAGATATATTCACACTTTTGAAACTATACTTGACAATTATTTGTGTTGTTATTTGATACAATATAATTTATCGCAAACAAAATTTCAATTATCGGAACATTGATTATTTTATTGGCAGGCATTCAGAAATTGAGGAGCGCGATGACAAAAATCAAATGCAACACATGCAAATTAAGAGAAATAAAGAAAACATAAGTAACATGATTATTCGGCTCTAGTAATTTTAGATTTTTCATGCATTTCGATTTATGTGAGAAGAGAAACAACTTGTGGGAAGTATGCGGAGTTATGAACAAAAATGGTAACAATATTCATAAATGGTTGAGATTCAATTAGCATCATAAGCATATATAATACAAAAGGAAGTCAAATTATAATGTTGAATAATAAGTTTTCGATTGCCAACAGATTCAGTTGAGGTCTTATATTTAAAACTAAGATTAATTTTTTAAAGTTGTTTTATATTAAGAACCAGAGGAGTATATTTTAACAATTTTATATCTTTCATATAATGTATTACTAGCTAGCTCAATTCTGGAGTTTGCAAAATACCTATACAGGCAGCAGAGCCGGTATATGCGACTTCTTTTTTTAACATTTACAAATACTCTTTTAATTTTCAAACTAGTTTACAAACTTTTATCATTAAATTCAAATTGTTGGGTGCACATTAACCCTAAATATAGATATATAATATTTTTTTTATATAATTATTCTATCTATATAAAATGATAAATCAACAAAAATGATACATTAAGCATGAAATCAAGTTTTATTAAAACAAAAATAGTTTTTTTAAAAAAATAGGACACCTAGTTACTCATATTTTATTTTGGTAACAATAAACAATATCACTGTGTGTATCTATAAGTAACAATTGGATAACGTCGTTGTTAAAATTGCTACCAAAACAATTTATTATTGCTATTATGTAGATCGAAAAATAGCAAGTTCTTATGGTTGTATATAACAATATTGTTTATTGTTTAATTTGCACCTTTTGCCCTTTTAGGAACCATATATCCGCGTTTATCAGCAATTAGAAAATGCATTAAACAATTGCTAGCATCATCAATTTGATGATGTTTACCAAGTGGGAGTAATAAAGTAAGAGAAGCTAAAAATATATTATTGTACGGGCTTTTTGGGGGGTATCAAGTGGGAATAAATAATTTCAGTATTTAAGATTTATATGTGTTTTTGCCTTTGTAATTCGGGTGAGTCAAAGGTAAATGCGTACCTTGAATAAGTCTCCTAGAGTGACACAGTCATTCTACCAATAAAATGTAGTGTTGAACAACTTCTTTGTAATGGCTTCAAAATGTCATTTGGTATAAGCAAGCCAAGCTTCATCATAAATACAAAAGCATACAATATAAATAGGGAATCAATTAAAAGCAAAGTTCTGAAATGATGATTAAAAGGATGATGCGTTAGCTTCGTAGTCACACGCAACATATGAGCATGACCATGTCCTGCATATTACATTACCAATAAAAATAATCAAAATTAGAATTAGAATTGCGAGTAAAAATACAAATTTTAACTTAATTAGCTGTAACATAATTTTTGGTTTTCTAAGGGTGTCCATTTCTGTCATTTAAGAGGAGAAACTCACGACTTATATATATTTATAAATTGTTGAGATTCAATCGGAATCAGAAACATTGACATATATATAATTTAATTAAAAGGAGGTCACATATATATATAGTGGTGCAGATATTTATGGACCTGATTAATCACTTTAAATTTCCCAATGGTAACCAGTTGAGGTCTTCGTCATGGGAAGCTCACATCCAAGTGAGATCTCTATACGAGGGAGATTTAGTTGCTCGCACAATTCAGCAGAGAATGTTTGGAGAGAAGGACAGAGCATGATGCCTCTGTATACGAAATTTAATTGTTGCGCGAACTTTACTTGCAGAGATGTCAACTTGGGAAGAGTGATAGTAAGTTCCATTTCAGAATAATCATCGTCTCCAACTATTTCTTTCATCTTCCAACAATAACCAACGTAAACGGTGCGTAGGTTTTGGAGGTCTGCTAATAACTTTGGCGTCATCAGAGTTTCCATGCTACCACAATCCGAAATAGAGAGATCTATGAGATGAAGAAATGTGGGTTGATGTAAGGATAGAAGAGCACCTGGTGGCACCAAATGTTTCAAGTCCTTCAATTCCCTGAGGGATAGACATCCAGCGAGTCGGGAATAGGAGCAAAAGTGGCAACTGCGAGACCAACAAAACAAGTACTCCACATCTTTACAGTGGCTTATATCCCACAGTCCAATTTGGCAGCCCCTTGATAAAGCACTGCATAGGGATCTAGAACCTGTCCATTGATCTAGCTGGCAATCATTAATAAAGAACTCATCAATAATGCACCGCATAGGGAGTTTTGCTTTTACATTTCCCAAATCCATATGCTTGAAAGTTATCCTTTTCATGGAACATGCTCTATTTATTCCCTTGTAACAATAAGAAATATAACTTGCACGCCGTAAAGTTAAATCAAAGCTCCTAAGTTTATCACAATTTTCGTTCATGAAGCTCACGGAGGTATTGAAGACGCTAATGTCATGGAAGTAGGCTACTATAACTTCCAACTTGTATAAACCTCGTATACCTTGTGTTGTCACAGTCATCTCAAGATGCTCTAAATTGATCAATTCTGATATGAACGAAGCTGACATTACCAACTTATCTGTGTGGTGAAGATTCAGATATGTAAGGTAGATCAATGATTCCAAACCCATAGGTGCTTCAGTGATGGCAGTAAAGGATAGATCCAACGATATTAACCGTTTCAATTTTCTTAATGAAGGAATGTAACTCAACTTTCTACATTCTGACACTAGCAATGTAGTGAGACATTTCAAATTGGACATGGATTCCGGCAAACACTTAATCCCGGTCTTAGACAAATCAAGGGTCTTAAGAGCAGGCATGTTGTTGAAAAAATCATCAGATATATAATTAAGATTTTCATTACAATCTAAAAGCAATGTGCAAAGTTGAGAACACCTAGGACATATGCCACTTGGAATTGTTTGTATCTTGTTTTCTGTTAAAAAAACTTTTTGTAGATCTTCTTTCCATTTGTCATTACTTGGTATTTCTGTCAAATTCTTATAAGCATTTGCCATAATTTTACTACTTTCTTCTGCAATTCCAATAGCCAGGACTCTAAGAAATTTGTGTATCCTCCATTGCTCATCATATCGTTCCAACATACTATGTTTCATTAATTTATCCAACATATTGTAACCTTCATTGTACAACAGCCTCAACTTCTTTGTCTCATCAATGTTTTCAAAAACATATCTTCTTATCAAATGATTAGCATCGTGATCATCAAAAAGTCCTTCGGTATTAAAAACACAAAACAAGAAGAACTGCTGCAATTTGTTGTCTAAGAAATCAAAGCTAGATCTCAAAACTGGAAGTATCCAGTTGTCCATTTCATGTTGTCCATTGCCCAATTTTTCAAAACAACCCAACATATGACTCCATTCTCCAGCCTGTTTTTGTCCCTTCAATCTCGTGGCAATTCTAACAATAGCAAGAGGAAAACCCTCGCATTTATACTCTATATACATTGCAATGTCTTTCACTGGTGCTTCATAAGATAATCCTTCATCAAATCCCACAATCTTCTCAAACAAATCCCAACCATCTTCATCTAGAAATTCCAATTTTACTGTATTCTTTTCACAACCCATCCCTTGACACACTTCCAATATACTAGTTGTTAAAATGAATTTAATTCGATTATCTGACATAGGAAATCCAATCTCCTTTAGAGAGAAATGATCCCAAACATCATCTAGAATAACAACACAATTTTTCATCTCTTTAAATGCTTGTAATAATTTTCCTGCAATTCTTTTAACCTCAAACTCATCAGATATATCCAACTCAATTGATTTAGCTATCTCTTTTTGCAAATAGGAGATGCTATATTTTTGTGATACAGTTACCCAAATAACTTTGATGCCACTACCAGCTTCTTCTAAAATAAGCTTGTTATGTATATGAGTTGCTAAGGCTGTTTTTCCTGACCCTCCAATTCCCCAAACTCCAATTGCTGACACCTTGTCATCCATTATCCATTCCCATATTTGTTCAATATATCTTTGAAACTCCTTCACTATTATATATGTTGTAGGCAATGGATAACCTTTAGAAGATCCTAGCAACAAAAATAGTAAAAAATAATTAAGTAAAGATAGTAAGAAAAGTAAAATAATAAATTGAATATATGTCATTCAAATTTTAAGCAGTCATATTCTCTCCCCTTCCCTATATATGGAAATTGCATTTTGGAAGATTTAAGAATTCAAAAGGCAAGTAAACACAAAATTTAGGCTGCATTAGCTTTTTTTTTTTTTTTTTTTTATGTACTTTGCCCCTCATTAAATGATAAAAAAGTTACTGAGAAGAGAGTGGCAAAGAAGAAATAATTAAGATGAGGTTACAATTCAATTAGAGTAACGTTTGAAGTTATGCACGTTTTCAAAAAAATTCAAGAACTTCAACTAATTTTAATAATTCAAGAACATAATTAATAAATGATTGGATATATAGTTAATGCAGATGCTCATACCTTTTTGTAAGCCATCGTGCCTATTCACTCTGTCATCATATTTTGCTTCAATATACGTTTCGGAAGCAACATCGCGTAATCTTTCATTGCCATTTTGCTTTTCAACTGGTGCATAGAGTCGTCCTCTTGCTTTGCCATATAGATTTTGTTTTTCTTGGTTCAGGTCATTGGTAAGCAACGTCAAAGCCAAATCCTCCCGTTCTTTATTACTGTCAAACTACATTATAATATTATTGTCCATATCATTTACATGAATGAAAGAAAGGATTGTGTGTAGGCATGCATGAGTGCTAACCTATCAGTCTACGACTATATATATGTTTGTAAGAGGTCATACCTGAAATAAAGGATTTCTCTTCACATAATTATCTGATTGTTGCATGTATTTAATAACAAAGACACCACAATCAAAACTACAAATGGAAGAAAATAAGATAAGCTCATGCTTAATAAAAGCTCTTTTTAATAATGTACAGAATAATTGTCTACTTACCTATTGTCTTGGGAGAGGATGTCGTTTGCTCTTTCCAGTTTATAGTTTGACAATGCTCCTTTTTCCTTCTCGAAGAGAATTTCCATGGCAAACCACTAGACATAAAGCAAAAATCCTATATATATAATCAAAACAATAATTAATAATGTTATGCATTTTGCAATTATCTAACACTTACCAATTTTCTTGCAATTATCTCATCACGTTCTGTTGCAGCCACAGATTTATTATCAGGTAGAGAATCCCATATTTCAATAACATTTTTATTTAAATAGAAAATGTATAAATAAAAATGTCCATCTGTCTCTTGTCCAGTGTGAACAGGAATAAGCACCTGTTATTTGTGACAACGTAAATCAAATTGATATATAGCAAAAACAAAAAGTAATCACGTTGATTAAAAGAAAAAAACTTTTTCTATTAAGAGTTGAAAAGACACACCTTCTCAAGTGATTCTTGGTCAAATATATAATTTTCTCTCATTTTTTGCTTCTCGACAAAGTCCTTGAACTTGTGCTCATCAAGGCCGAGTGCTGCAGTCTGTAATTACATCATCGATGAACCATGAAAAATGATCGTCAATAAACTAGTTTTAGATTAAAAAATTATAAACATACATCATATAAAAAAATGGAATAGGAAATTACCGAAAACATCACTGGAAGATACCAATTTGAAGGTGTAGCTTTCTTTTTCTCGCTCTCGGTTAATATCTCAACAAAAATATCTATTACCTAAGAACACATGAAATTAAATATTAACATAATTAACCTTGGTTGAATAATATTAAAAGAGAATATAAGAATATAACAAATAAATACTCACCAATGAAACCAACCAAGCCCCTGGTTTAAGTGTGATGAATTCGTTTTGAGTCAAATGTGAACGGGGGGATCGAAAAACCAAATCTCTGGGACTGAATAATTAGAGTGATTTAGGGGAAAAAGAACAAAACTTGAATAAAAAACACATAATAGAAGCATGCAGACACACACACATATAGATATAGAGCTGAAAATCTAACCGTAAGCATTCAAACACATATTGTATCATCTGCAAGTCTTCAGATGACCCAACTTGAATCATTTCCTGATACTTAGCATCATCTTGGATTTGTCCTGTTTCATTTTGGACATGCTATAAAAACTTTCATAAACAAAAGATAAGTGTTTTATTGGGTTGCTTTTGGGCTCAAATTTTTTTTTACAACATTCAAATTTTCCTGATCGATTTTCTGGCAATATAAGCTCGCAAAAAAGTATAAAAGGATTAACAAAATATAGTTTGATTATTCATTGTTTAAACTAATATGTACCCTAATCATTCATTTTTACCTGGTACTTATTATCACCAGAATTATTAATGGAAGATTTAAAACTCTTTACCTCTTTCTGAAAATCAAAGGAGTTTCTAATTTAATCTTCATGGTAACTTTGAAATTTTAATTAATACTACATCCGGTCCTAATTATAAGAGCTAGTTGACTTTCTTTAGAGAAATTAAGAAAACTAAATAAGTTACTTAATCATTTCATATGTTAAATATTCTTAGATTATATATTAGTTTATTAATCAAACTAACAAGTTTGAAGAAAAAAATAAAAATAAAAATACTTTAAAGTAATTTAATTAGTTTTCTTAATTTCTCCAAAAAAGTCAACTAACTCTTATAATTAAGACCGGAGGGAGTATTAAATATGGGCAATATGGGAGAGATGTACTTCCTCCACCTCTTAATATAAAAACTAGTTAGGGATTGGATTTGATCATAAATATAATGCCCCAATCCAATTTATCTCCCAAATTTACAATTCATTCTCTAAAGTGTCCCTATTGATTATTCAATTTTCCTGATTTTCTGGTAATATTTGGGATTTATATTTTTTTTCAGGTGTTACTTATTGCTTAAAACATTTGGTACTCAAAGACTGTAAATATCTGCCACTATGTATTTATTCCCAGATATAATAGCAGACGTATGGGAATTAAATTATCTCTCTCACTTGGTTCCTAATTTCTCACTCCAAAATATGTGAAAAACTGTCCACTTACATGAGTGATAAATGGATTATTAATAATGTAATATTGTCTTTAAGTGACAATGTAAATTAACAAGAGTAATTTGTCCTTGCTGCATTTGTCCCTCATTAAATGAGTGGCTAATAGAAATTTCTTACTATTTAACAAGAGTAATTTTGTAAAGTTATGACAATTCTTACAAGTTCAAGAACTTTAATAATTTTCATAAATTAAAAGGCATTTAAAATGAGTAGGATATGTAGTTTCTGCTAATGCCTCGTACCTTTTTCTAAATCAACATGTCTATTTCCTCTTTTGTCAAAATCATCATATTCTACTTCCATCTCTATTCCAACATCTTCAAAGTGCTCTTTTGAAGGACCAACTCGTAATCTTTTATTGCCATGTTGCTTTTCAACTTGTGCATAGTGCCGCCTTGCTTTGTCATATAAATTTTGCTTTTCTTTGTTCATGTCATTGTTGAGCAACTTCAAAGCCAAATCCTCCCTTTCTTTTTGACTGTCAAACTACATTATATTGTTGCCCACATCATTTATATGACTGAGGATTAAAGTGCCAACATGCTCGTGTAGGATGTGTGAGTGCTTACACATGACTCTATATATATGACTATATATGTTTTCAAGAGGTCATACCTGAAATGAACTATCTTTCTTCACATAATTATCAGATTGTTGCATATAGTTAATAACAAAGACACCACAATCAAATCTACAAATGGATGAAAATAGGAAAAGGTCATGCATGATAAAAACTTCTTCTATTAAAGCTTATACAATTTTACATAATAATTGTTCACTCACCCATTAGGTTTAGGTTGTAAGCAGATATCGTCTGCCATTGATCTAACCATATTTTTATATGATTTTTGGTAATTAAATAGGGATTTTTAATGTGTTTTCTCAAAGTTATTGAGCTTTAAATGTATTTCTTGTGATAAATTGATATTAAGAGTAAATATGTTAAATTAGGATTTAAAAAAGGGCAAAATTGTAAAAAAATGTAATTACTCTTGATTATTGATTTTTATGAGAATATTTAATGTTAGACTAATTGGTTTAAATTCTAGGAGAATTAAACAGAATCAGCGAACAAATAGCCAAGTTAGGAAAGATTTTATCCGGATTATCTTGCATATATATCATAATCATTGATTTTACTAATATCTTATGCTTATTTAATTATCTTTATGTACTTATCTAGCTTTTAATTAAATATAGGATAAAATGTGATTATAACAGAAAATCTACTCATATCCTATATTTTTGGTGCAGGAGATATTATATCATCTAAAAAGGCAACAAATTAAATTGAAAAAGAATATAATATAATATATTATTATATTATATTGACCAAAAAAAAAAAGATGGAGAAGCGTGGAAACTAATATCTATAAAAGGGAGGAAGCAGGCTAAAGAACAAGGAGACGGTGAGCAAGAAACAAAATTAAGAACGCAAGAATCAGAGAGAGAGAGAGAGAGCAAGAATCAAAAGAAAAAGAAAGCCGCGAACGAAGAAAAAAATGACGCAAGCACGCTAACACAGAACAAAGGGAGCAACGCTGAGACGGAAAGAATAATCAGATGCAAGAACGAACAAAGACGCAGCTGGAGATATAAAGATTCAATCATTCATTGCGGCGAAAAAGAAAGAAAAGAAGACGCAAGGGGTTTTTTTTTTTTTTTTTTCTTCCTCCTCATTCAACCTTCAATTACACCTCCAGCCTCACCACGTGAATCAATTCAATTCAACCTTCAATTACACCTCCAGCCCCACCACGTGAATTGATTTAATCAATTCAATCCAATATCCACTCATAGTTTATCCCATGGCTATGTGTGGCTAAATTTTTAGCTTCTTGGTGGTGAAAATTGTGGCTTGAGCAATTGTTCTTCAAAGGGGAGTTCTTTAATTTAATCTTTTGCTTAAACTATTTTTTTTTTTTTGAGTTCCTAATTTAGGTTATTCATTATTTAGTTTTGAGACTTGGATGACTATTATGTGTCCAAGAAGATTGAATATTGTGATTTTTATTGGATGATTATTTTGATATTCGAATTTCTTTATCTCTTTATATGCTTGATGAAATTATGCTTGCTGTCATGTTTGTGATTAGTGATTATAATTGATTTGAGTATTTGAATGGTTCGTTTGAACATTCTAATTTAGAAAAACAATTTATATCATCCCAATTTAAATTGCACATTAGGTGGATTTTAACAATATCTCAAAAGGTAGTAGTTTGCTACGTTAGTAGGAGCTATTATTAATTGAGATTATTGGACTCAAGTGTTATTTTGAGGTTGTTCTTTAGACTTAATGAGAAATTAACTCCCATATATTTTTCTAGCAATGATAGCCATCTTCTTCATTACCAAGAACATCCATTATTAATTCTTTTTAATCCTAAGCATCCTTCACTATTTTCCAAAAATACAAAAAAAATTAGAATTAGTTTCTTTTAATTTTTTTATGAATTTTAGTTTAGAGAAAATCAATTTCAAAACCCCTTTTTTTTAATCATTTTTTTTGCACTTAGTTTAACCTAGGGAACTCAAAATAAAAGGCTCCTTGATAAGAGAACGATCCCGAGTTATTTGCACTATATTGCATTTTAATTCGTGGTTAATTGTGATTTGACCCTGAGACGACTAAGGTTTTTGTCAAATCAATGGCGCCGTTGATTTGACTCCTTTGGTTTACTAAGTGTCAGTTGGTTTAAGATTAACTAGGGTTTGCCCTTGTGAGCCTATTAGATTTTCTTTCATTTTTTTCATAATTTTCAAAAATTTTCATAGTTTGTTTTCTTGCATCAACAAAATTTTTTGAAAAAAAAAACAACAAAAAGAAATATCTTGATTTTCTTTGTTTTTGCATTTGCATTTTCTTAGTTTATTTTTTTTTTCTCTCTTAATTTTTATAGTTAGATAGCCATCTTGTGATTCATTGGGAATTAATTATGTTGAACTTTTATGGCTTGGTTTAATGGTAATCAAGATTCACTCTCTCAATCTCATTCATTTGTAGGAGATTCATTCGGAAGGGAAGAGTCCATTTCTCAAAGTATCGATTCCATTCAACAATCAATACGGGCTCTTCAAGCTAACTTGGGAATTCAAGATGAGAATCCAATTGGTCAAGAATGTCATAGTCCATTCCACCACCCGTATCATGAACCTTACCCACAACCTCCATTTCAACATTATCGCCAACCTTCACACCTACCTTATAGATCATACCATGAGCCTTCTCCACCACCATACAACCCATATTATGAGCCTTCTCATAATCTTCCACCTTACAACCGCATGCCATACCATGAACCCCCTCCTTCATTCCATCCCACTTCCCGACCATGTCATCCATCTCATGAATTCTTAAACCCATTTGAGCTACCTTCTGGACCTCATTCTCAACCATATGTGCCAAACAGAAAACCTACCATTCGTGAAGTCCTTGGAAAATTGCAAAATCAAGTGAATCAAACTATAGATGAGGAGCGGTCACACAAGGCCAACTTTAACAATCAAATGGACTCTATAATGAGACGAATGGAACATCAAGAGAAAGAGAATGAGAGAATGGAAAATGAAATTGAGCGTCTCACTCAGCAATCACAAGTGTTGAAGACGAATTTTCAAGAAAATCCTCTTCCCATGATCACCCATACAAAAGAAGTGGAGCAACTAGAAGAAAGCAATGAAAAGTTGGAGAAAGCAATGGAGTGGCCTGCACAAGAGTCTCCTACGTGTCATACTCCACAAGAGGCGTACCCAACACATGCACTTCATTATGAGCCACCCACTCCACAATGCCAGGAGCATCCATCACAACCCTTTACTCCTCAACCTTCTGGACTTGATGCCTTCCTCACCTTGCCATATATGGACGCTCAAACTCTTACCTTAAGAAGAATGTATGACCAAGTAAAGGTTCGGCATCAATTTTTATTCAATCTCAAAGAGGCTCTTCCTTGTGGCTTTTCTGAGGAAATGGAAGAGGAAATGGAGGGCATTGAAAAATTCATTAAGGATTTTGTTCATCATGTGCTATGGATAAAAACAGAAGGAGAAGAAGGAGTTCCATGGTCATGCACCTCCAATGATGATGGGAAAACTGAAGAGCAACACCTAAATGTCACTTCACAAGTGGCAGTTTCCAATCCTTCGGTACCTATTCCCACACAAGCACAAGAAGTGAAGCAAGTACAAAAAAGCATTAAAGAGTCTTCTCTACCATTTGGTAATGATCCTATCCTAATAGAAGTAGACTCTCCTATTACTTTAACTAATGAAACAATTCATGATTTGAGTGATGATGAGGAGGATGAGGAAATTATTATTGAATCCCGTCAAATGTTTGAAAATGTAATTGCTCAAACCATTAGCTCTAGTAGTAATGATTCGATTGTACTTGTTGATTGTACTCCTACTTCTTTAGATGATGCTTTAATTGTTGAAAATACTTCTCTTCATAGTACTAGGGATGTTTGCGATGAACTAATTGAAACATTTTCATGTTCTTGTGCGGAATATCGAGTATGTGTAGACTGTTATCATGAAAAATGCCACTTACTTGTTGACTTTCGAAAGAAAACATTTAGTGGAGTGGTTGATTCCATCCTTGATCATAATGTACCCTTTAGTACTATTGATGATAGTAAGCATGTCAATTGTAAAAAGGTTGAATGTTCCATGGATGATAATGTGGTTGATTTGAGTGAGAAAGACCATAGCTTTGAAAAAGATCTTTATTTTGATTCCAATGAATTGCATGATAGTTTAATAAGGGAAGATTCAATTGTTTTGACTGATGATATTACAAATGAAACTGGATCTTTCCATATGATTCTTTCTTGTGATTTGCCACCCGATATAAACAAAGAAAATGATTCTTTTGAAAATTCAAAAGTTTTGGGTGGTAACAACTTGAAAAATTTTCTTTCTTCTTCCACTCTTTTGCCTTTCATCTCTTGTGATTGCAATGTAGATGTGGTGTGCCCCAACACTAAGTTGGATTCCGCACCTTCCCTTTTGCAAACACAAGAGAATCTTCCAAATAGAACTGTTTGTTTGACTCCTACTGATGGGAGTAAAATTGATTTCCTTGGATGTGATAGTTACTTGAAGAGTTTAGAACTTAACATGCCTTTAATTCACTTAAAACTTCTCCATGTTTCTATTTTTGGACGGGATACTGCTGTTTGCTTGTCTTCTTTACAGGCACATTCTTGGAAAGATCATCGATGGAACCACAATCCACCATATATTCTTGGGCCTCTTCCAATTGATCCTGAGCCACCTCCACCAAGGAAAATCAATGCGGGAGAAGAATTTTTCAAAGACAAATGCGTGATTCTCATCCAGGATGAGAACTTCTCCTTTAAGAGACTCAAGATACCCTAACCCAGGTTGTCTCTTTCCTCACTTATTTTCTTCCTAATTCATATGATTTTTTTTTGGGCTTACTTGTTGTATGAGGAAGATAAGTGTGGGGGAGGGACACAATCCAGTAGCAAAGTAGACGTAAGCAGAATAAGAACCCCTTTGTATGCTTTGGATCTTTTTGGCCACTATCCTACTTAATTACCATTGTCCATTGATTTTCAACTTGTTTATCATTCTATTTAGAGTGATTTTTCACATTGAGGACAATGTGTTGATTAAGTGTGGGGGAGGGAAATACATTTTAAATCCCAATTAATTGGTTGTTTTTAAATGAGAAAATGCCTAAAACTAGAAAATTTTTCAAGAATGACTTGCATTAATGCATGCCCTAAGTGGTAAAGGGTCGCATTTGTCACTTTGGAAGTGTATAATTAGTGAGAAATTCTTTGAGCTTTCATGAGATCTAGTGTTTTGGCGACTTTCTAAAACCATGTCTTGTTTTTCAAGTTAATGGAAAGAGAAATGAACCCACAATTGGATTTTTGCTTACTCCTTATTTTAAAAATGAGATGTTTATAAATCATTGGTGCATTTAGGAGTTGAGCATTGTTTGAACTTATTACAATGTTTTGATTGATTGTGTTTGGTAAGGCTAGCACTTGGAATAGTTAAGTAGATGTTTTGTGATTAGCTTACTATACAATTGATTTTGTTGGAATGAGCATTGGAGAAAAACCTTGTTGGAAGGATATTTGAGCCTTAAATTCTTTTCATGTGTGTAAATTCACTTGGTTTTTCACCTTCTAGAACTTGTTTCAACTCTTTTTCGAAACAGTATTTGCGTTATTGAGATGAAAATGAAAGAGGCATTCAATTCTAAACCATTTTTACCCAAACACAAGCCTACATTGGTCTACTCTTTGCTTACTCCTTTTGAGCCTTTTTTATGTTTTATGCATGTCATTACTCATAGTGTTCATAGTATTCTAAAAATCAAAAGAGAATTGCCAATAAAAATTTGAAATGCCATGTATGAGAAAAAAAAAGAGAAAAAAAAACAAAAAAAGCAAAAGAAAAAAAGGAGTATTATTTAAAAAAAAGGAAAAAAGAAAAAAAAGGAGGAAAAAAAAAGCATTTGGTAAAAAAAAAAAAAGAAAAGAAAAAGAAAAAAAAGGCAGCAAAAAAATCAAGAAGGCATTTGTTCATGATTATCAAAAGAATTGGCAAAAGTTTGTAAAGTTATTTAGATGCTATGAACTTGCTCCTTAACTTTGACTTGCATATCAACAATTCATTCTTTTAAATTAATTCATTCCATCTAGCCTTCATCCAACATTACAACCCTCAAAAGTCCTCTTGATTCATTTCATTAACTGCTATTAATAGTGGAGATGTTAGAGTTGTTACAAGCCTATGGTAGGGTGTTGATTAAGTGAACTAGAGTGAAATTATCCCAATCAATGAGGTAAGATGAGTGAAACACTAATATCTTGAGAGTCCTCTTGTACTTCTTCCAATGTTTTGAAGTTGTAAAGTCAGCTAATTCCTTTACATTACTTAACTATCACTGGTGTTGGCTTGAAGAATTTGATTAATTAATTCATTGCCTTTTAATTATGAAATTGCTCATCTTTCAAATGCATTAGTGGTTTGAACTTGAAATTTGGTACTCAATTGCCTTTGTTCAGGAGTACAAAGGTTTAAGTGTGGGGGAATTGATCTAACCATATTTTTATATGATTTTTGGTAATTAAATAGGGATTTTTAATGTGTTTTCTCATAGTTATTGAGCTTTAAATGTATTTCTTGTGATAAATTGATATTAAGAGTAAATATGTTAAATTAGGATTTAAAAAAGGGCAAAATTGTAAAAAAATGTAATTACTCTTGATTATTGATTTTTATGAGAATATTTAATGTTAGACTAATTGGTTTAAATTCTAGGAGAATTAAACAGAATCAGTGAACAAATAGCCAAGTTAGGAAAGATTTTATCCGGATTATCTTGCATATATATCATAATCATTGATTTTACTAATATCTTATGCTTATTTAATTATCTTTATGTACTTATCTAGCTTTTAATTAAATATAGGATAAAATGTGATTATAACAGAAAATCTACTCATATCCTATATTTTTGGTGCAGGAGATATTATATCATCTAAAAAGGCAACAAATTAAATTGAAAAAGAATATAATATAATATATTATTATATTATATTGACCAAAAAAAAAAGATGGAGAAGCGTGGAAACTAATATCTATAAAAGGGAGGAAGCAGGCTAAAGAACAAGGAGACGGTGAGCAAGAAACAAAATTAAGAACGCAAGAATCAGAGAGAGAGAGAGAGAGCAAGAATCAAAAGAAAAAGAAAGCCGCGAACGAAGAAAAAAATGACGCAAGCACGCTAACACAGAACAAAGGGAGCAACGCTGAGACGGAAAGAATAATCAGATGCAAGAACGAACAAAGACGCAGCTGGAGATATAAAGATTCAATCATTCATTGCGGCGAAAAAGAAAGAAAAGAAGACGCAAGGGGTTTTTTTTTTTTTGTTTTTTTCTTCCTCCTCATTCAACCTTCAATTACACCTCCAGCCTCACCACGTGAATCAATTCAATTCAACCTTCAATTACACCTCCAGCCCCACCACGTGAATTGATTTAATCAATTCAATCCAATATCCACTCATAGTTTATCCCATGGCTATGTGTGGCTAAATTTTTAGCTTCTTGGTGGTGAAAATTGTGGCTTGAGCAATTGTTCTTCAAAGGGGAGTTCTTTAATTTAATCTTTTGCTTAAACTATTTTTTTTTTTTGAGTTCCTAATTTAGGTTATTCATTATTTAGTTTTGAGACTTGGATGACTATTATGTGTCCAAGAAGATTGAATATTGTGATTTTTATTGGATGATTATTTTGATATTCGAATTTCTTTATCTCTTTATATGCTTGATGAAATTATGCTTGCTGTCATGTTTGTGATTAGTGATTATAATTGATTTGAGTATTTGAATGGTTCGTTTGAACATTCTAATTTAAAAGAATAATTTATATCATCCCAATTTAAATTGCACATTAGGTGGATTTTAACAATATCTCAAAAGGTAGTAGTTTGCTACGTTAGTAGGAGCTATTATTAATTGAGATTATTGGACTCAAGTGTTATTTTGAGGTTGTTCTTTAGACTTAATGAGAAATTAACTCCCATATATTTTTCTAGCAATGATAGCCATCTTCTTCATTACCAAGAACATCCATTATTAATTCTTTTTAATCCTAAGCATCCTTCACTATTTTCCAAAAATACAAAAAAAATTAGAATTAGTTTCTTTTAATTTTTTTATGAATTTTAGTTTAGAGAAAATCAATTTCAAAACCCCTTTTTTTTAATCATTTTTTTTGCACTTAGTTTAACCTAGGGAACTCAAAATAAAAGGCTCCTTGATAAGAGAACGATCCCGAGTTGTTTGCACTATATTGCATTTTAATTCTTGGTTAATTGTGATTTGACCCTGAGACGACTAAGGTTTTTGTCAAATCAGCCATCTTCAAATGAAATTTCGTAAACGTAATTTTCTCGAAGAGTTTTTCCATGGCAATCAACTAGACATAGAGAGAAAACAATTATATATATATATATATATATTTATATAGTCAATTAATGTTATCAATATTACAATTATATAACACCCACCAATTTTGCTGTTGTTTCTTTTTTTTCAGCCTTAGATGTATTGGGTAGCGAATCCCATATTTCAATCTCTTTGTTCTTTAAATGGATAATGTGTAAATAAAAATGCCCATTTAGCCTTGCTCCAACGTGAACAGGAATAAAAATCTATTATTTGTGATAACACAAATCAAATTGATATATAGTGAAAAAGAGATAATCATGTTGATAAAGAAACTTTTCTATAAAAAGTTGAAAAGGCATACCTTCTCACATGATTCCAAGTCAGACATATAATTTTCTGTAATTTTTAGGCCATGGACAAGGTTCAAGAAGGAACTCACCTTGTCTTTTAGCGCTGCATCCTGTAATTATATCATGGAAGAACCATAAAAAATGATTTCCAATGAACTAGTTTTAGATTAAAAAACTATTAATGTACATCATAAAATAGAAAAGAGAATAGGAAATCACCGAAAATGTCACAGGAAGATAACAATTCAAAGGCACAGTTTTCTTCTTTTGCTCAATATCAGTTAGTATCTCGACAAAAGTATCTATTACCTATATAAGAATTCATGAAATTAAATTAAAAATTAATATAACTAAAACCTTGGTCATAAATATTAAAATAGGATATAAGAATGTAGAAAGTAAATACTTACCACTGAATCCAAAGAAGTCTCTGGTTTAAGTGTAATAAATGCTTCTTGAGTCAAATAAGAAAGTGGGGAAACAATAACCTTATCTTCAGGTCTGAAGAATTAAAGTAATTTACATTAAAAAAAAAGAATTAGATTGATTTTAAAAGGGTGAAGGAGCAAAAATACCCCTGAGTTTTTTCTGGAGGAGCACTCACCACCATGTGATTTTAGGTGGTGCAAAAATACCCACAAGCTTGTAAAATAGGAGCAAAAGTAACATTTCCGTTAAAGTTGACTAACTCTGTTAGTGGACCCTACTATTTTTTTTTAAAAAAATGTCTCCATCTTTTTGAAATTCCTTTACTACCCTTCCCTATTCACCGACAACCCTACACGCTTTTGACTCTCCAGTCTCTTCATTAGATATCAGTAGCGGCACCGGTGACCTCCACAAATTCGACCCACCACAATGAAAACTGCTCCCAACGTCGACCCATCGGCGATCTCGAACAAATTCGGCACCGGCGACCTCCACAAATTCGGCCCACCAGTGATTCTCATCGCTCCTTACGTCTTGTTCCGTGCTTTAAATCCGATCAAATTCGACCTACCACTACCACTACCACGAGAGGGTGGACGCCATGGCGGTGAGGAGGCCGGAAGGAGATAGAGAAGGTGGAGGATAGAGGGATCGATTTTGGAAGAGGGAGAGTGGCGGCAGAAAATCCAATGGCGGTATGAGCGGAGAGACGAACTCGCCGATCTCTGGGTCCCTTGGCACTACACACCTTACTGTGACGGTCTTTGCGTCCGGTGGAGCGAAGAATGTAGCCGCCTTGAACCGCCACGATCTCTCCCACTCCACCCCTCACAGC
This sequence comes from Acacia crassicarpa, assembly GCA_034222035.1. Classification (NCBI taxonomy): domain Eukaryota; kingdom Viridiplantae; phylum Streptophyta; class Magnoliopsida; order Fabales; family Fabaceae; genus Acacia; species Acacia crassicarpa. Next base: position 4,613,755 of record JAWXYG010000015.1, on the reverse strand, counting down.
CAATCTCGACGCCTTTGTGAGGTGGAGAAATTGTTGAATCCTGATCCTTCTCGTCTTCTCCATTCAGATGAAGGTAGTGGTTGAGGTGGTACGGATCCTGACTCAGACTCTTGTGGAAAATATATTTTCTCTGATAGAATCTTATATGCTAAAGAACATATATTGTTGTGTTGGTACACATATTTCTAGCTCTGTTTTTTCACTTTCTTTCTCCTTTCCCTTATCGGCGTTCTCACATTGTTCCCTTTCCTCTCTATTTATGTGCTATAATTCTGCAAATGTTTAATCTCCAATGGGTACCATTTCCGAAATTGTTGGAGTTCTGGCTTCGTGGTTTTTCTGATGTGAATGGCTCTGTTTCTAAGATGTTAGAACAGAGAATAGACTTCTTGTTCAGAGCTTTATTCTTTTTGAGGGCATTGTATGATTCTTTTCCATTTATTATTATAATATTGCTTGAAACCCTGATTGCCATGGTTCCGCTGCATCTGTGAAAAATTTATTTATTGTTAGAACAATAACAATCATTTGCTTTTTTTCATTATTTGACTGCTCTGAAAATTGAAGCTCGAAGCCTTTTCCTTCTAAGTGGAAGAGAAGAAGATGAAACATGAGATTAAAAGGACTGTGCAGGGAAAGAGAAAGTGAAATGATCAAAGAAAAGATTAGGAAGGAGAAAAGAAAGTAGTTGATGGTTGTGCGAGGATTAATCCAGAGCGAGAGAATTTTTTTAAGGTGAAGGGCACTTTGGTATTTTCATGTTATATTTAACCTCTGTTAACATAGTTAAATAGAATTGGTATTTTTGCTCCTACTTTACAAGCATGTGGGTATTTTTGCACCACTTGAAAGTACATGGTGGTAGGTGTTCTTCCAAAGAAATCTCATGAGTATTTTTGCTACTTCACCCATTTTAAAAACCAAAACTTAAAGAAAATGCATCCAAATCCCCCCCCCCCCCCAAAAAAAAAAACACAATATTAAAAGCATATATATAGTTGGAAATTAAATATGAATCTAACCTTAAACATTCAAACACATATCTTTTCATCATTTGCAAGTCTTGAGTCCTTTCCTGATCCTCAGCATCATCGGCTTGGATTTCTCCTGCTTCGTTTTGGACATGCTATGATCTATCAGACCGTCCAATGACAAACTTCTTGTTTTTTGTTTTTGCCCCCAACTCAATTACCCATCAATAGCAACGTGGGTAATTAAATTAAATCCCAAAAGCTTGACTGTGATTTACCTCTTTGGCCTCTTAATTTGTTTTGTTGCCTTGTTTTTGGGCTCATAAAATTTTTTACCTTATTCTAATTTTCCTGATTTTCTGGCAATATAAATTAGCAAAGGAGTATAACTGGATTGACAAAATATAGTTTGATTATTCATTGTTTAAACTAAGCAATATGTGCTCCAATTAGACATTCTTATCGGGCAGTTATCATCACCAGAATTATTAAGGGAAGATTTAAAACTCTGTACCTCTGTCTGAAAATCAAAAGAGTTTCTAATTTTATCTTCATTTAAACATATATTGTGTAACTTTGATAAATTGAATTGATATTTAAATAAGGGCAATATGGGATAGATGTAATAAATCATAGAAAAGATAAGAAGATATATAATCCTCTTGTCCACAATATAAATCACATAGATGGTGATGGTAATGAATACGTTTACATATCAATTTTTTCAATGTAGTTAATCTTTAAATGTGGCTGCATATATGTTCGTGGTTAAAAAAATGTGGCTCCATGTATTTTTCTCTCTCTTCTAATGTTGTAGAAAATAACCCATGGAATTAGATCCAAAATTCCAACAACTAAAACCTTATTTATTATAAGTAAAGTAAGAAAAAGTAATTTAAGATATATTTAGTAAACTAATTATAATTTCTTAAATATAAAAAGTTAGTTTATAATTAAAGTGATTTATCTTATGAAATGGAGTGATCGAATATATATTTACGTACCTTGAGAATGCAGGAGGTTGTGTTCAGTATCACTATTGGAGTTTGCTTTGCCAGTACATGGTCGAATGCCTGTGCCTTTGACTTTATTAATATGAGCTTTGATTCTGCTAGCACCTCCTGCAAATTCCTCTCCACAATCATTACACTTCCATCCTCCCTCCACTTGCGTAACTCGTTTCCACACTTCATCCCTTCGCCTTCCTAACTTTCGCATTATTACTTTTCCTGCATGCAGTATGATGCAAGAGATCATAATTAATCTAGTGATATAGTAATACATCCTCTAGTCTTGTTTATAATAAAAAGGATTAAGTTCATTCAGATTTTGAGTTCTTATAAAATGACTAAGAGGGAGTATGTTATTAAAGGGGATAAAAATGAAAAATGTTAGCAAATATCTTATAAGAAGACATAATAAAGACCAGAGGAAGTAGGGTATATTAAATGGGAGGAGTAATTAAAATTGAAGACAATTCCAAAATACATCTACAGATTTTTTTCCCCAGAATAAATTTACAGATTGAAACTTATAACTTATTTTAAGGAAAGAAAAAAAAGAATGGGGCCTGAGTTTCCGTCAGTAAATATAATCTACTTTTTCGCTGCTCATATATATATAATTATATACTAAATCATTCGCTCCTCATATATATATACTAAATCATATCTATCTACCTTACCTTAATATTCATGCAATCTGATCGAACAGAGTAATTAACGAAAGAAGATTATTCAGAGAAGGAATCTTGAATCTGCGTAAGTAAACAGTAGAAATAAAAATGAATATCTGGGCAAAGGCAGAAGTAGAAGTAACAAACGAAGATAAAAATCAAATTGAAAAGAAGAAATCAGAGAGAGATAGAGAGAGGATTATGGTAGGCAACTTGAGATAATGAATCTTGAACCAGTCTAACTCAAAAAGAAGAGAATGAATATTAATTGTGAAAAGGCGGTAGCAGAATTAACAAACAAAGACAAAAATCAGTTCACACAATCAAATTGAAAACAAGAAATCAGAGAGAGAAAGATTACTGAATGCTATTTCAAGTTCTGGATTGAAGCATGGCGAACGTCTCCGGTGAGAAACAGCTTTGAGTTTACGGGACAACACAGAAGAAAATGGGGAAAGAATAGGGCATATGGAGTTCACAGCTTTCGCCAAGTAGTCATTGGGAAAAGAAGAAAAATCTGTCATTTGAACAAAGACCAGTAAAGCAGTCTCCATCTGTGATACGGCGGGATGGAACATTATTTCAGACCATTATTTCAAGATGATGTTTTTTGAAGAAGCTGATTTCCATCGAATTTTCTCCAACAATATTTTCTCCCTCCTCTCTTTTTTCTCCTTCCTTTCTTCTTTTTCTTTTTTTTTTTTGGAAAATTACACATAAGTCCCAAAAAACAGAGATATTTACATTTAGGTCCCTTGAATTCATGAAATTACACAAAAGTCCTTAGGAACTTCTGTGTAATTATTTGTGGGAGCAAAATTACTTTTTTGCCCAAAGGAGAAATAGCCTCTGGACTTCAGAATTAAAAAATCCAAGTTTTTAAAAGTTGTTGTTAAAATAGAAATTTGTTGTTGTAAATATAGAATTTCTTATTGCAAATTGCCTCTGGACCTCAAAATTGAAAAAATCCAGGTTTTCAAAAGTTGTTGTTAAAATAGGAATTTGCTGTTGTAAATATAGAATTTCTTGTTGCAAATGACCTCTAGATCTCATAATTGAAAAAATCTAGGTTTTCAAAAGTTGTTGTTAAAATAGGAATTTGCTGTTATAAATATAGAATTTCTTATTGCAAATAGCCTCTGGACCTCAGAATTGGAAAAATCCAGGTTTTCAAAAGTTGTTATTAAAATAGGATTTTGCTATTGTAAATGTAGAATTTCTTGTTGCAAATGACTTCTAGACCTCAAAATTGAAAAAATCCAGGCTTTCAAAACTTGTTGTTAAAATAGGAATTGGCTGTTGTAAATATAGAATTTCTTGTAGCAAATGACCTTTAAACCTCAGAATTGAAAAACTCTAGCTAGCCTTTCAAAACTTGTTAAAATAGGAATTTGCTGTTGTAAATATAGAATTTCTTGTTGCAAACCTGGATTTTTTTCAATTCTGAGGTCCAGATGCATTTTCTCCTTTGGGCAAAAAAGTAATTTTGCTTCCACAAATAATTACACAGAAGTCCCTAGGGACTTCTGTGTAATTTCATGAATTCAAGGGACCTAAATGTAAATATCTTTGTTTCTTGGGATCTGTGTGTAATTTTCCCTTTCGATTAAATCTTCTTGTTCCTAGAGGTTCTATAGGAAAAATTTGCTATTCCCTTCCTCCACGGAGAAAGGTTTATTACAAGTCCCAACATACAAATAATTCTTCATTTTCAATATCTTTCAGAACACAAGAAAAGATCATTTACTCTATTATTTATAGAATATTATTTAGATAGGATATATTATTTATATAAGATATATAAGGTATGATATATATTTATATAAGATATGATATATCCTTTGGGAGAATTACACACAGGTCCCAAAGAACAGAGATATTTACATTTAGGTCCCTTGAATTCATGAAATTACACAGAAGTTCCCAGGGACTTCTGTGTAATTATTTGTGGAAGCAAAATTACTTTTTTGCCCAAAGGAGAAAACGCCTTTGACCTCAGAATTGAAAAAATCCAGGTTTGCAACAAGAAATTCTATATTTACAACAGCAAATTTCTATTTTAATAACAAGTTTTGATAGCCTGGATTTTTTCAATTCTGAGGTCCAGAGGCCATTTGCAACAAGAAATTTTATATTTACAACAGCCAATTCCTATTTTAACAACAACTTTTGAAAACCTAGATTTTTTCAATTCTGAGGTCCAGAGGCCATTTGTAACAAGAAATTATATATTTACAACAGCAAATTCTTATTTTAACAACAACTTTTGAAAACCTGGATTTTTTCAATTCTGAGGTCCAGAGTCCGTTTGCAACAAGAAATTCTATATTTACAACAATAAATTCCTATTTTAACAATAACTTTTGAAAACCTGGGTTTTTTCAATTCTGAGGTCCAAGGGCCATTTGCAATAAGAAATTCTATATTTACAACAGCAAATTCCTATCTTAACAACAACTTTTGAAAACCTGGATTTTTTAATTATGAGGTCCAGAGGCTATTTCTCCTTTGGGCAAAAAAGTAATTTTGCTTCCACAAATAATTACACAGAAGTCCCTAGGGACTTCTGTGTAATTTCATGAATTCAAGGGACTTAAATGTAAATATCTCTGTTTCTTGGGACCTGTGTGTAATTTTTCCTTTACATCGTCCTATCTTTTTTTTTTTTTTCTTTTTGTCCAGAATCTCTATTCTCTTTTTCCCATTTGTTGGCATATGATACCAAATTTGTATTTAAGAGCACCAAACTTTGAAGATAGGAACTATTATTTAATTATATTTATTTTTCTAAAATGCCCTTATTTAAAATTTAAAATGACTTCAGAAAAAAATTGTTGAATCAATAACCATGTACCTCACTGACCTCATGACTCGTTTATTTCTCCAAGTCTGGCATCACATATACCTCATTGTTACGAATTTATTTAAACTAATGAGTTTGATAATATTAAATTAGAAGCGGTGACATTTCTAGGAAACTGCCATGAAAGTTGCACTCTTGACTTGGGTACCCACTTAATGTCAAAGTCTTTAAGCCAGATTTCTGTGATTTAATTCATCGGAAAATTCCTCCAACCTTCTTACTTCTTACTTCTTACTTCTTTCCTTCTTAAATCAACATAATTAATTTTTCAAAAATTCAGACAAAGTATACCTAACATTGTTGGTTTTTAAATGATGATGCTTTATTTTTTTTTTTGGTAGATTCCTTTTTATTTTTAAAAGGTAAACTGAATATGCTGGTGATTGATAAATATTTTGCCAACATTTAAAATTTCTATGTAAATACTTTTTTAATAATGAAAATGAGATTAAAAACTAAAAGCGCACTTTATAAAATTAATGGAGTATAATCAAACATTTGCCCAGTTAAACAATAAATGTACACTTTTATTTAAGAAAAGTCAATTTAGCCCAGTATGAACTAAAATCAAAGAGCGCAGTCCAACAACCTTGCACATTGTTGGGTTAATGTGCTCTTTAGTCACTTAAGCCCAAGAACTCTAAGGCCCATGTGGATTAGGGTTAGGTCTTGGGTGGAGCATTATATAAACCCACTTTAACCTGCTTGAAAATAGACGGCCGCACAAATAGTCAGGAGGCTCTCATCAGAAACAAAAACCTAGAGGCAGACGTTCATCATCTGAACGGTTGCCCACACAACCACCTCATCCCCCTCGAGAGATAGTCTGGAAGATCAATCACAGAGCGAGGACTGTTCGTAGACAAGAATTGTTCGCGGAGAATCTTTCAGATCACTCTTCAATATCCAGGTAATCAAAACGATGAACGGTTTAATCTTTTCCTACATCACGTGGTTCGATACGCTTCCGCGTTTCTGATTAGATTCCTACAATTGGCATCAGAGCCCGTAGCGATGAGGAAAAGAACCGAGTTTTGAAATTTCATGTGATTGTTTTTCGAAAATTAATTTTGGAAAAGATGGCATCTTTTTCTATATTTGTTATCGATTTCTTGGTGGTTAATTGTTTATAAATCATACAAGCACTTTAATCCATGGATAGTTTATATCGTGTATTTCTTGAATTGTAACAAGGAGGCTAATCCCATATGATTAGGTTTCCTCCATGCTCTTTTATTATTTCTTTTCGAATTTCTATGTATTTTTCGAATTCTTGTAAAAGTTGGAGATCAAGAAACGCAAAGAATATGAGCGATCAACACTGTACGACACCTTTCGTGGACCTCTGGACCTCGGATTTCGACAAACCATATATGGATGGAAAGAGGACGGAAAGACGAACAACGTGGCGGTCAGAACCTCCCCAGAAACTCAGCCACGCGCCCACACGCGCCTGTTATTTGCAAGCGCGTGACGGCCACGCGCAGCCACTTGTGGCGGCGCGTGGGGGCGCGTGGGGCTTCAGATTGGGGACGTTCTGGCGGCCGTTTGATTGTCTCCCCGTGGCGGTCCTTCCCCTGGAGTTTCGTGCTGAGATGACTTCGGATGCTCGCGTGGCAGAGGCGAAGGCTAGGGTTCCTCTTTTGTGTCCTAGGGTTTCTAGCCAAGGATTGGGTTTTTGGGCTTTTGGGCTCAAAGATACTCTAAAGGGGCTTCAGATAAATCCTATGGATGGACAAAAGAGAAATTCCAAAGTTGTAAATTTTTTTTTTTTTAGGAAGCCATGGATTAAAGTTATTTGTTTAAATTAATTTAATGCCTTTAATTGTATGAATTATATGTGCAATTAGCGTGATTTTGAAATAACATGCCATATAGAATAGGAAGATGCCATACTGTTGCATGTCATAAATGCATGATAACTATTATGTTTTTCGACTAGTATGATAGTTATTATGCGAGAATTTTTGGATTGTCCACTACATTAATTATCATTTATTATGATTTTTGGAATCTAGAATAATAATTGGATTAATTAATTGTGGAATTAAAATCTAGACATTAATTATCAATTATTATGATTTTAAATTAAAATCTAGAATAATAATTGTAGAATTAAGATCTAGACGAATAATCCAGGTAATTTCCTAAGAGAATTGTACCTTTTAGAGTAGTTTGAGGGTTATTTAGAATGGTCATAACTAGATTTTAGATACCTAATAATTCACTCTAAATTGAACAAATTCTTGGAAATTGAAAATTCTAAATTTAAAATATTGAATGGGTGAAGGTTTTAAATTAATTTTTAAAACCTACGAGCTCCATTGTGGGTTTATTAGTGAAATGGTTGTCGCTGAAGCCCCATCGGATAAGGATGATAGGATTTCGCTAGATTAAACCTCAATATTTTCAAAATTTTAGTAAAGTTTTGTACGGCCCATCGTCGGCAACACCTAGATACTAAAGATAATTTTTTGAAAGTAAACAATGGTTAAATACATTCAACTTTGGTAAAATTGTTAACCCTCCCATCGAGGCTCTGGCAATGGAACTAAAGGCCCAAATTAACAATATTAGTTTTACAAGAATCTTGCCCATCGTAAGTCTTGTAAAGATAACTGATGGATTGTTAAACAATGAACGAATAGTAGTTATTAGAATCTACTAGCAATTTTTCCGTTTGTTGTTAATTTTTAAAGTTTGAAATTAGTGTGTTTTTTTTTCAGAAAAATGTCTTCCTTCAATCCTTTAGCTACAATCTTGAGCCAAAAACCTATGGATGGTACAAATTACAAACAATGGAGAACCAATTTAGATATTGTTCTTCAATATGAAAAGCTCAACTTTGTTCTTACTACCCCTATGCCAGCGCTGCCTGTTGCGGATGCGTCTGATGCAATTCGGACTCGTTTTCAGCAGGAAAAGGATAGATGGGAGAAGGCAAATGTGTTAGTTCGCTGCTACATTTTGGCCAGTCTCGCCAGTCACCTTCAGGAGCAAATGAACATAATTCAGAGTGGAGCAACCATGCTCCAGAATCTGGATGCCATGTTTGCTACACCTAGCAGTTCTGCTAGGTAAAATGCGCTGAGTGCAGTCACCAAGACAGTAATGTCTGGAGGAAGTGTGCGGGATCATTGTCTAACAATGATAGCAAACTTCAAGAAGGCTGATGACCATGGTATCAAGTTTGAACAAGAAGTAAAAGTTGACCTTCTCTTACAATCACTACCTGAATACTTCAACCAATTCAAGATGAATTACAATATGAACAAGATGAATCTTGACCTCACTCAACTAATGCACGAGCTTGAGAGTGCTGAACAGACTCTAGTCAAGCAAGGAAGTGCATTATTTAGTGAAAGTTCTGTGAAACCTAAGGGGAAACCCAAGGGAAAGAACAAGAACAAGAAAAAGAAGAAATCAGGTACTCCAGTTGCCAAATCAGTTGCAATGAAGCAGCCAAAAGGCAAGTGCTTCAAGTGCGGACAAAAGGGGCATTGGAAGAAAGATTGCCCAAAAATGAATAAACCAGGTATGGGTAATTTAAATGTGATTGAGGCTTGTTTAGTGGAGAATCACGATGATAAATGGATCGTTGATTCAGGAGCCACTAACCATGTTTGTTACTCTTTGCAGTGGTTCAAACATAGCTTGCCTGTGAGCAGAGGACAACGAGATTTGAAGCTTGGAACAGGGCAGCTTGTGTCTGCACTAGCAGTGGGACAAGTTGTTTTATCTTTTAATAATTACAGAACTTTGGTTTTAGAAGACTGTTTATATATTCCAGACTTTAAGAGGAATTTAATTTCTGTTAGTTGTTTAGATAAACGTGGTTTGACAGTTCAGTTTGATTCCTCAGTTTCAATAAGAAGTTCATCTTCTTTTATTTGTTCTGGTGTAAAGTTTAATGGTCTTTATTTCCTTAGTCCTGTTCCCTGTGAAGTTAATCATGTTGAATTAAAAAATGTTGAGCATATCAATTTGTCAAAGAAAAGAAAAGTTTCCAATGAAACTTATCTTTGGCATTTGAGATTGGGTCATATTAACTCTAACAGGATCCAAGGTTTGGTCAAAAGTGGGATTTTAAAATCCCTGAACTTTGAACCAATACCAGTGTGTGAATCCTGTTTAGAGGGTAAAATGACCAAGAGATCTTTCAAGGCCAAGGGAAAACGTGCCACACTTCAGCTGGAATTGGTACATACTGATGTATGTGGACCAATAAATGTCCAAGCCAGAGGCGGGTATCAATATTTCATCACATTTACTGATGATTACTCTAGATTTGGACATGTATACTTGATGCGTCACAAGTCTGAAGCTTTTGGAAAATTCCAAGAGTTCAAGGCTGAGGCAGAAAAGCATCTAGGTGTTCAAATTAAGACTCTTCGATCTGATCGAGGGGGTGAATACCTATCTGGAGAGTTCAGGTCTTACTTGACCAAAGAGGGGATAGTTTCACAATTATCTTCTCCAGGGACACCCCAGCAGAATGGAGTTGCTGAAAGGAGAAATAGAACCCTTTTAGAAATGACAAGATCTATGCTCAGTTATTCATCACTTTCTGATTCATTCTGGGGATATGCCTTAGAAACAGCTATGTATCTATTGAACTTAGCTCCGTCGAAGTCAGTTTCAACGACACCAATAGAATTGTGGAAAGGGTCTAAGCCCACCATGAATCACATTCGGATTTGGGGTGCTCCGGCACATGTCTTGAAACAGAAACCAGACAAGATGGACTCGCGTACTGAAGTATGCATGTTTGTGGGCTATCCTAAAGGAACCAGAGGTTGGTTGTTTTATAGTCCAAAAGAAAAGAAGGTCATAGTGAGCACTCACGCGACTTTCTTGGAGGAGGACTATATGACAAACTATAAGCCAAGAAGTAAGGTTATTCTTGATGAACTAGTCTCAGATCAAGTTTCACCACAACCTCAAGGGGTTCCAGCTTTTGTTCCTGTGGTTGTTCAAAGAGGGGAAAATGTACCTGAACATACACAGGAACCAGAGACAGAACCAGAAGTTCAACATGAGACAGAACCAGAAGTTCAGCATGATGTTGAACTAAATGAAGAACACAATCATGAATTGGTTAATATATCTAATGAGGGTCCTCATCTAGAAATTGTTAACCCACAAAATGTGGACCCCCCTGTAGATGCACGACATCAAATGCGACAAAGTCGTAGTGGGAGATTGATTCGTAAACCTGTAAGATATCTCTTGCTGGGTGAGTCAAATCAGGATGACATCATCGCAGAAGATGGTGATCCCACGAGTTATGACGAAGCACTAGGAGATGTTGATGCTCAGGAATGGCACAAGGCTATGAATCGTGAAATGGAATCTATGTATTCCAACTCAGTTTGGTCTCTTGTAGATGCACCTAAAGGGGTAAGACCCATTGGGTGTAAGTGGATTTACAAGAGAAAGAGAGGATCGGACGGGAAGGTTGAAACCTTCAAAGCTAGATTGGTGGCGAAAGGGTACTCCCAAAGAGAAGGAGTGGATTATGATGAAACCTTTTCGCCGGTTGCCATGCTCAAGTCCATCCGGATTCTCTTAGCTGTTGCAGCCAATCTTGATTATGAGATTTGGCAGATGGATGTCAAAACTGCTTTTCTAAATGGAAATTTGGAAGAGGAAATCTATATGCAGCAACCAAAAGGGTTTATAGCCAAAGGGCAAGAAGAAATGGTATGCAAGTTGCAAAGGTCCATTTATGGACTTAAGCAAGCGTCCAGGTCGTGGAACATCAGATTTGATCAAGCCATTGAGTCTTATGGTTTTGAGAAAACTCCTGATGAACCATGTGTGTATAAAAGAATCCAAGGTAATGCGGTATCTTTTCTGGTACTTTATGTGGACGATATACTCCTTATCGGAAATGATACAGAGGTATTGTTGGGCATAAAAACCTGGCTGAGCAAACATTTTGATATGAAGGACCTGGGGGAAGCCAATTATGTTCTTGGTATTAAACTCCTGCGAGACCGGAAGAACAGGGTTTTGGCATTATCCCAGGCTCAATACATTGACAAAATACTTGCCAGGTTTAGCATGGAGAATTCAAAGAGGGGAATTATACCCTTCAGGCATGGGATTCATCTCTCTGAGAAACAATCTCCTCAAACTCCTGAGCAGAGAGAACGCATGAGTAGGATACCTTATGCTTCAGCAGTAGGTAGTCTCATGTATGCTATGCTATGTACTAGACCAGATATATGCTATGCAGTAGGAGTAGTAAGCCGGTACCAATCGAACCCTGGAGAGAAACACTGGGTAGCGGTTAAACATATACTCAAGTACCTACGGAGAACGAGAGATTATATGTTGGTCTACTCAAGTGGGAGTCTTGAAACCATTGGTTATACGGACTCAGATTTCCAAGGAGATATTGACTCAAGAAAGTCCACCTCGGGATATGTGTACACCCTTAATGGCGGTGCCATTTGTTGGAGAAGTGTAAAACAATCATGTGTCGCTGACTCTGCCAATGAGGCTGAGTATGTAGCTGCTTCTGAGGCTGCAAAGGAAGCTGCATGGTTAAAGAAGTTCCTGACAGACCTTCAGGTGATGCCAGGTGTTGATTGTCCTATCACACTTTACTGTGACAACAGTGGGGCAGTAGCACAGTGCAAGGAACCAAGGTGTCACAAGAGACAAAAACACATAGAGAGGAAGTACCACTTGATCCGAGAAATAATTAAAAGAGGAGATACAGTGGTGGCAAAGATAGCATCAGACGAGAATCTCGCTGACCCTTTTACTAAGAGTTTGCCTGAGCATGTGTTCGAGAGGCATGTTTCATCTATGGGTCTTAGGAGGATTCCAGATTTGCTACAGCTTTAGGCAGTTGCTATTTCACTTTGTTATTTTGTGCTTTTAAGCAAGACATTATGACATTGCATTTCTTTTCTGAATATTAATAAATGGAGTGTTTTTTTTTTCATTTATTTCGCACACTATTTAAAACTAGAAGGTCCGGATCAATTGTGGAGTATATGATCATATGAATACGTTCATAGAGGACATGGTCATAGGTTCTCACAATTGATGAATTGGTTCACAGCTATTAAATTAAGTTGGGCACTTTATTTAGGCTGCAATGTTTTATGAAATGGTTTTGTCCGAATCATTATAAAACATTGGTGTGAGTTAATGCTTACATTGAATGGATCAAGGAGAGATTTGATTAAGGTTGTTCTTTCTGTCATCAGGAATCAAATCTCCAGATAACTATAGTTATGTAATTGCTCTTAATCCTAAGTTTATTTTAAACAGGTAGTCAATTAGTTTTTTCATTCTTTGATTTACCAACGGGTGAGGTCTGATCTATATGACGACCAACAACTCGGTATTTTGGGATTGAGACTATTTGGCTATCGGTGTTTATGAGATAAACAACATGGAATTTATAGGAAATGTCCCCTTGATATGTTTCGGTACCTGGATATTGAAGACACTGGCCAGTGCATGCAATCCATTAGAGAAACTGTCAAAGTCAAGGGAATAAATAATTGATTGGGTTACAGAAAAATAGTCAATCAATTATAGACATTCTATAAAGGGGTAATGCATATCTCTGTTATAAGTGTCACTATTCTTGGAGATCACGTTCGGGCTTTTAGTGGAGTAGCACCGAACTAGATAATCTTCTGTAGATTATCATGAGCCTTGATGAATGACAAATGGTAGGTCCCCAGGCTAGCTTGAGACAAGGGATGAGGTATATTATCAGATGACGATGGCTTATGAGCTACATGGTCTTGGGTTTGCAAACTCAAGTTTGTGTCTTAAAGAGCAAGTGGGAGATTGTTGGGTTAATGTGCTCTTTAGTCACTTAAGCCCAAGAACTCTAAGGCCCATGTGGATTAGGGTTAGGTCTTGGGTGGAGCATTATATAAACCCACTTTAACCTGCTTGAAAATAGACGGCCGCACAAATAGTCAGGAGGCTCTCATCAGAAACAAAAACCTAGAGGCAGACGTTCATCATCTGAACGGTTGCCCACACAACCACCTCATCCCCCTCGAGAGATAGTCTGGAAGATCAATCACAGAGCGAGGACTGTTCGTAGACAAGAATTGTTCGCGGAGAATCTTTCAGATCACTCTTCAATATCCAGGTAATCAAAACGATGAACGGTTTAATCTTTTCCTACATCACGTGGTTCGATACGCTTCCGCGTTTCTGATTAGATTCCTACATTATTTATGTATTTGTATAAATTCAAAACATGCTAAATTTTGTCACAAAGGAACTAAAAAACAATGTTTAGATTTTTTTTTTTTTTTTTTGGCTCGGAAATTGTTTAGATTGGATAAAGCATATTTGGGATCACTTTTAGGGAAGAGAGAGTGGATAAAAGAAATATAATTAAGACAAGGTTACAATTTAAAGAGAGAGTAATTTTTTTTTTGAAGTTAATTATGGCCACTTTTAAAAGTTCAAGATATTCAACTAATTGTAATTAATTTTCTTAAATGACATTTAAATGAATTGGATATAAATCTGCAATTCATTGTAATAAATTTTCTTAAATGACATTTAAATGAGTTGGATATATTGTTTAAACCGATCAATGCTCATACCAATTTCCAAACCCTGATCGTCTTCGTCAAAATCATCTTCTTCGTCAAAACCTTTAAAGCCTCCGGTTTCGCCCTTAAAGTACTGTTGAGAAGTATTCTCATGGCACGTACTATTGCTGGGTCATTCAACACGGGATTCCATGGAGCTAATCTCTATTGATTATTAATACATATATATTTGATCTATTTTTTATCATGTTATATAATTTACTAATATTATAATTTTTATTTTGTACACACATTTATGTAATTTTTGGTATTTATTATGAATTTAATGTTAAAATTAATTAAAATAAAACTTTGTCTTTTATATGCAACTAGTACAAAAGCTAATGTCATTTTTCGTAATTTGAGCATAGGAAAATATTTTGATAATAGGGAAAATATTTCTCCTGTCACTGGAGATAGAGTTATCTCCAGTAATCCTAAAACTACGTCGTTTTGAATTAATGAAGGGTGTGTTTGTAATTTCAGGTGAATTAATGAAGGGTGTTTCTGTATTTACACTCTTTATTAATTCACCTGAAATTACAAATACAAACTTCATTAATTTACCTGAAATTACAAACACACCATTCATTAATTAAAAACGACGTAGTTTTAGGGTTACTGATAACTCTACTTCCAGTGATAGGAGAAATCCTTTACCTTTGATAATAATATATAAACACTATCATTTTACCAAAACTATTTTTTTCATAAAATCTATGGGTAAAGGATTTCTCCTGTCACTGGAGATAAAGTTATCTCCAGTGATCCTAAAACTACGTCGTTTTGAATTAATGAAGGGTGTGTTTGTAATTTCAGGTGAATTAATGAAGGGTGTTTCTGTATTTTCACTCTTCATTAATTCACCTGAAATTACAATACACCCTTCATTAATTCACCTGAAATTACAAACACACCCTTCATTAATTCAAAACGACGTAGTTTTAGGATCACTGGAGATAACTTTATCTCCAGTGACAGGAGAAATATTTTTCCCAAAATCTATTCTATTCAAAGAGCCCATTTGAATGAGCTTTTTATATATATATATATATGGGTAAATGATTTCTCCTGTCATTGGAGATAGAGTTATCTCCAGTGAGCCCAAAACTACATCGTTTTGGATTAATGAAGGGTGTGTTTGTAATTTTAGGTAAATTAATGAAGGGTGTTTCGGTAAAATTCATATGATAAAAAGATAAACAAAATTACGGAAACAACCTTCATTAATTCACCTAAAATTACAAACACACCCTTCATTAATCTAAAACGATGTAGTTTTGGGCTCACTGGAGATAACTTTATCTCCAGTGACAGGAGAAATCTTTTTCCCTATATATATATATATAAAGTCATTTAAAAAAAATAAAGTGCTTTCTGTATTAATTTATGTGTTTGGATGAGAGTCTTAAAAAACATAATAAAAAAGCCAAAATTCTCTTCTTTTTTTTTAAGCTTCAATTTGCAACTTCAAGGAGGGGGGGGGGGGGGAGGGCGAGGGCAAAAGAAGAAAGAAAATGAAAAAAGAAATGTCTAGCTCTTCTTTAGTGATTTGTTTTGACACAAATTATCCTTGATTTTCAACAAAATGACAACCCTACCCCCACCACAATTCTCCGGCTCGCTCCCTATTCCGCTCCTCAGATCTCTCTCCAAGTTTTTTTTTTTTCTCAACCTCACCGACACTATGCTCCTTTGCAGATTCGTCACTGTTTTCCCTTATTGTCCATCTTTTGATCCGATTTTGTTCTATCATTAACGTTGCTATATTTTCTTGCGGAAATTCCCCCCTTTTCTTTTCCACTGTCCTGCTCATGATTCTAGGGCTTTGATTTTCTCCACTCCTACTTGCATTCTATTATATCGTTATTCTATTCCTATTCGCATAGATATCTTCGTGTTGGTGTTTAATTTATTGAGTTTTAGGGTTCCGATTTTATGTTTAATATGATTTTTGTTTTGAATTTCCGGCCGGAACCAACGGATTTCTATTTCATTTTCTTTTTGTTAGGTTTCATATGCTCATTTCAATAAATAAAAATAGTGCTTCTTTATTTTAACATCAAAGATTTTTTTTAATTTAAAAGTGTTTTTTAAATGGTGCATATAAACGTAAAATAGTTTTAATTTATAATTAAATTACTTTTTTAAAAATTAATAAAAAAAGTCATTTTCTTAAAAGTCCATCCAATCAAGTTCATCTATTATAAAAAAGCACTTTTATCATTTTTTATTTTAGAAATTATTCTTTAAAAGCTGATCTAAGTTAGGTTGAGCCCCAAGAAGCAATTGTTTATTTCATTTTATTGTGTCCATCTTAAAAAAAAAAAAAAAAATCAGTGGTGGGACCTGGGGGCCATAGGCCATAGCTCCCATGTGCATAACGTGGTTCTGCCACATATAATCACCATTTTCTCTCTTATCAGATCACTGCAGAAATTATTTGAGAAACATGTTAAAGTAACTTAGAAAAATAACCTGGGAACAACTTTTTTAAAATTTGACTTTTAAAAAAAAAGTTTAAACAAAACCTTTATTTCTTTTTTGACAATGATTTTTTTTGGGAAAAACTTTCCTCCGATTAATCTTCAATTAACCTAATTAAAGTGAATGAAAGTGATTGTTCCTTATCATAATCCATGCACCTATGTACGCATTTATAAAGAGTTTGAACCAACAACCTCGTCCTCAGACTTTTAAAATTTAAAAAAAAAAATTAAGAGAAGAGTCTGGTGTCATTAGGTTATAAGGTCGTGCCAAAAACCTAACATGCTTTAAGCACTTTTTAAAAAAAAAATGAACGGACCGCTTCTTTGCCTTATAACCCATGCAAAATGAGTATATACAACTTAAGTAACAATATGAGTCATTTTTTTATCCCAAAAAAAAAAAAAAAACAATATGAGTCATTTAACTCAAGTGACACCAAACATCTTCGTAAGTTTTGATTTAGGCAAAAGATTCTGAGCTCAATCCTCTATCAGGATAAAGGGTGTGTGAGTTCTTTTCCTTAGGAAAAGGAGGGGGGAGATGAAAGTAACTAGAACATTAATTAATATAGACAGTTTTTAATTTTGCTTATTATTCTTTAATGATATCTATGTTGGAATTTCACCAGAAACGCGGAAGCGTATCGTACCATGCGATATAGGAAAAGTTAAAACCTTCATTGTTTTGATTACCTGGAAAGAAGCAGCGATCTGAAAGCCTCTCCACAAACAATCCTTGTCCGCTCTATGATCGATCTTCCAGACTATCTCTCGAGGGGGATAGGATGGTTGTGTGGGCAACCGTTCAGATAATGAACATCTGCCTCTAGGGTTTGTTTCTGATGAGAGCCTCCTTATGCGTGTATTTTTTTCTCAAGCAGGTGAAAGTAGGTTTATATGCTACTACACCCAAGATCTAATCTTAAACCACTTGGGTCATAGAGTTCTTGAGCTGTAGTCTCAATTAAGTCTTATTGGGCTTAAGTGACTAAAGAGCACATTAACCCAACAATCTCCCACTTGCTCTTTAAGATACAAACTTGAGTTCGTAAACCCAAGACCATGTAGCCCATAAGCCATCATCATCTGATAATATACCCCATCCCTTGTCTCGAGCTAGCCTGGGGATCTACCATTTGTCATTCATCAAGGCTCATGATAATCTACAGAAGATTATCTAGTTCGGTGCTACTCTACTAAAAGCCCGAACGTGATCTCCAAGAATAATGACACTTATAACAAGAATATGCATTACCCCTTTATAGAATGTCTATAACTTGATTGACTAGTTTTCTGTAACCCAATCAATTATTTATTCCCTTGACTTTAATAGTTTCTCTAATGGATTACATGCACTAGCCAATGTCTTCAATATTCAGGTACCGAAACATATCAAGGGTACATTTCCTATAAATTCCATGTTGTTTATCTCATAAACACCGATAACCAAACAGTCTCAATCCCAAAATACCGAGTTGTTGGCCGTCACATAGATCAAACCTCACCCGTTGGTAAATCAAAGAATGAAAACTATTCGACTACCTATTTAAAATGAACTCAGGATTAAGAGCAACTACATGACTATAGTTATCTGGATATTTGATTCCTTATGACAGAAAGAACAACCTTAATCAAATCTCTCCTTAATCCATTCAATGTAAGTATTGACTCACACCAATATTTTATAATGATTCGGACAAAACCATTTCATAAAATATTGCAGCCTAAATAAAGTGCCCAACTTAATTTAATAGCTGTGAACCAATTCATCAATTGTGAGAACCTATGACCATGTCCTCTATAAACGTATTCATATAATCATATACTCCACAATTGATCCGGACTTTAGAGTTTGTAAATAGTGTGCGAAATAAATGAAAAACACCTCATTTATTAACATTAAGAAAAAATGCAATGTCATAATGTCTTGCTCAAAAAGCACAAAATAACAAAGTGAAATAACAACTACCTAAAGCTATAGCAAATCTGGAATCCTCCTAAGACCTATAGATGAAACATGCCTCTTGAACACACGTTCAGGCAAACTCTTAGTAAAAGGGTCAGCAAGGTTCTCGTCTGATGCTATCTTTGCTACCAATGTATCTCCTCTTTTAACTATTTCTCGGATCAAGTGATACTTCCTCTCTATGTGTTTTTGTCTCTTGTGACACCTTGGTTCCTTGGACTGTGCTACTGCCCCACTGTTGTCACAGTAAAGTGTGATAGGACAATCAACACCCGTATCACTTGAAGGTCCATTAGGAACTTCTTTAACCATGCAGCTTCCTTTGTAGCCTCAGAAGTAGCTACATGCTCAGCCTCATTGGCAGAGTCAGCCACATATGATTGTTTTACACTTCTCCAACAAATGGCACCGCCATTAAGGCCCGAGGTGGACTTACTTGAGTCAATATCTCCTTGAAAATCTGAGTCCGTATAACCAATGGTTTCAAGACTCCTACTCGAATAGACCAACATATAATCTCTCGTTCTCCGTAGGTACTTGAGTATATGTTTAACCGCTACCCAGTGTTCCTCTCCAGGATCAGATTGGTACCGGCTTACTACTCCCACTGCATAGCAGATATCTGATCTGGTACATAGCATAACATACATGAGACTACCTACTACTGAAGCATAAGGTATCCTACTCATGCGTTCTCTCTGCTCAGGAGTTTTAGAAGATTGCTTCTTACAGAAATGAATCTCATGCCTGAAGGGTATAATTCCCTTCTTGGAATTCTCCATGCTAAACCTGGCAAGTATTTTGTCAATGTATTTAGCTTGGGATAATGCCAAAACCCTATTCTTCCGGTCTCACAAGAGTTTAATACCAATAATATAATTGGCTTCCCCTAGGTCCTTCATATCAAAATGCTTGCTCAGCCAGGTTTTTATGCCTAACAATACCTCTGTATCATTTCCGATAAGGAGTATATCATCCACATAAAGTACCAAAAAAGATACCGCATTACCTTGGATCCTTTTATACACACACGACTCATCAAGACTTTTCTCAAAACCATAAGATTCAATGGCTTGATCAAATCTGATGTTCCATGATCTGGACGCTTGCTTAAGTCCATAAATGGACCTTTTGGTTGCTGCATATAGATTTCCTCTTCCAAATTTCCATTTAGAAAAGCAGTTTTGACATCCATTTGCCAACAGCTAAGAGAATCCGGATGGACTTGAGCATGGCAACCGGTGAAAAAGTTTCATCATAATCCACACCTTCCTTTTGGGAGTACCCTTTCACCACCAATCTAGCTTTGAAGGTTTCAACCTTCCCGTCCGATTCTCTCTTTCTCTTGTAAATCCACTTACACCCAATGGGTCTTAGCCCTTCAGGTGCATATACAAGAGACCAAATTGAGTTGGAATACATAGAATCCATTTCATGATTCATAGCCTCAAGCCATTCCTGAGCATCAACATCTCCTAGTGCTTCGTCATAACTCATGGGATCATCATCTTCTACAATGATGTCATCTTGATTTGACTCACCCAACAAGAGATATCTTGCAGGTGTACGAATTAATCTCCCACTACGACTTTGTCGCACTTGATGTTGTGCATCTTCAGGGTGGTCCACATTTTGTGGGCTAACAGTTTCTAGATGAGGACCCTCATTAAGTGGATCAACTAATTCATGATTTTGTTCTTCATTAAGTTCATCATCATGCTGAACTTCTAGTTCTATCTCTGGTTCCTTTGTATGTTCAGGTACATTTTCCCCTCTTTGAACAACCACAGGAATAAAAGCTGGAACCGCCTGAGGTTGTGGTGAAACTTGATCTGAGACTAGTTCATCAAGAATAACCTTGCTCCTTGGCTTATAATTTGCCATATAGTCCTCCTCTAAGAAAGTCGCATGAGTGTTCACTATGACCTTCTTTTCTTTTGGACTATAAACAACCAACCTCTGGTTCCTTTAAGATAGCCTACAAACATGCATACTTCAGTACGCAAGTCCATCTTATCTGGTTTCTGTTGCAAGACATGTGCCGGAGCACCCCAAATCCGAATATGGTTCATGGTGGGCTTACACCCTTTCCACAATTCTATTGGTGTCTTTGAAACTGACTTGGACGGAGCTAAGTTCAATAGATACATAGCTGTTTCTAAGGCATATCCCCAGAATGAATCAGAAAGAGATGAATTACTGAGCATAGATCTTGTCATTTTTAAAAGGGTTCTATTTCTCCTTTCAGCAACTCCATTCTGCTGGGGTGTCCTTGGAGAAGATAATTGTGAAACTATCCCCTCTTTGGTTAGGTAAGACCTGAACTCTCCAGATAGGTATTTACCCCCTCGATCAGATCGAAGAGTCTTAATTTGAACACCTAGATGCTTTTCTACCTCAGCCTTGAACTTTTGGAATTTTCCAAAAGCTTCAGACTTGTGACGCATCAGGTACACATATCCAAATCTAGAGTAATCATCAGTAAATGTGATGAAATACTGATACCCGCCTCTAGCTTGGACATTTATTGGTCCATATACATCAGTATGTACCAATTCCAGCTGAAGTGTGGTACATTTTCCCTTGGCCTTGAAAGATCTCTTGGTAATTTTACCCTCTAAACAGGATTCACATACTGGTATCGGTTCAAAGTTCAGGGATTTCAAAATCCCACTTTTGACCAAACCTTGTATCCTATTAGAGTTAATATGACCCAATCTCAAATGCCAAAGATAAGTTTCATTGGAAACTTTTCTTTTCTTTGATGAATTAATATGCTCAATATCTTTTAATTCAACATGATTAACTTCACGAGGAACAGGATTAAGGAAATAAAGACCATTAAGCTTTACACCAGAACGAATAAAAGAAGATGAACTTCTTATTGAAACTGAGGAATTAAAGTGAACTGTCAAACCATGTTTATCCAAACAACTAACAGAAATTAAATTCCTCTTAAAATATGGAATAAATAAACAGTCTTCTAAAACCAAAGTCCTGCAATTATCAAAAGATAAAATAACTTGTCCCACTGCTAGTGCTGACACAAGCTCCCCAGTTCTAAGCTTCAAATCTCTTTGTCCTTTACTTACAGGCAAGCTATGTTTGAACCACTGCAAAGAGTAACAAACATGGTTAGTGGCTCCTAAATCAACGATCTATTTATCATCGTGATTCTCCACTAAACAAGCCTCAATCACATGTAAATCACCCATACCTGGTTTATTCATACGTGTGCAATTTTTCTTCCAATGCCTCTTTTGTTCGCACTTGAAGCACTTGCCTTTTGGCTGCTTCATTGCAACTGTTTTGGCAACTGGAGTACTTGATTTCTTCTTTTTCTTGTTCTTGTTCTTTCCCTTGGGTTTCCCCTTAGGTTTCACAGAACTTTCACCAGCAAAAAATGCACTTCCCTGCTTGACTAGAGACTGTTCAACACTCTCAAGCTCGTGCATCAGTTGAGTGAGGTCAAGATTCATCTTGTTCATATTATAATTCATCTTGAATTGATTGAAGTACTCAGGCAATGATTGTAAGAGAAGGTCAACTTTTATTTCTTGTTCAAACTTGATACCATGGTCATCAGCCTTCTTTAAGTTTGCTATCATTGTTAGACAATGATCCCGCACACTTCTACCAGACATCACTGTCTTGGTGACTGAATTCAGCGCATTTTCTCTGCTAGGCGTAGCAAACATGCCATCAAGAGTTTGGAGCATTGTTGCTCCACTCTCAATCTTGCTCACTTGCTCCTGAAGGAGATTGGCGAGACTGGCCAAAATGTAGCAGCGAACTAACACATTTGCCTTCTCCCATCTTTCCTTCTCCTGCTGAAATCGAATCTGAATTGCATCAGAAGCATCTGCAGCAGGCTGCGCTGGCATAGGGGTAGTCAGAACAAAGTTGAGCTTTTCATATTGAAGAACAATATCCAAATTAGTTTTCTATTGTTTGTAGTTTGTACCATCCATAGGTTTTTGGCTCAAGATTGTAGCTAAAGGATTGAATGAAGACATTTTTCTGAAAATAAGGAAAAAGAAAAACACACTAATTACAAACTTATAATTAACAACAAACAGATATAGCGCTAGTAGATTCTAATAACTACTATTCGTTTATTGTTTAACAATCCATTAGTTATCTTTACAAGGCTTACGATGGGCAAAATTCTTGTAAAACTAATATTGTTAATTTGGGCCTTCAGTTCCATTGCCAGAGCCTCGATGGGAGGGTTAACAATTTTACCAAAGTTGAATGTATTTAACCATTGTTTACTTTCAAAATTATATTTAGTGTCTAAGTGTTGCCGACGATGGGCCGTGCAAGACTTTACTAAAATTTTGAAAATATTAGGGTTTAATCTAGCGAAATCCGATTATCCTTATCCGATGGGGCTTCAGCGATAACCATTTCACTAATAAACCCACAATTGGAGCCTGTAGGTTTTAAAATTAAATGCTTAATTTAAAACCTTCACCCATTCAATATTTTAAATTTAGAATTTTCAATTTCCAAGAATTTGTTCAATTTAGAGTAAATTATTAGGTATCTAAAATTTAGTCATAATTGGCAGAGTGTGCGTCACATGACCATTTTAAATAACCCACAAATTACTCTAAAAGGAACAATTCTCTTAGGAAATTTCCTGTATTATTTGTCTAGATTTTAATTCCACAATTATTATTCTAGATTTTAATTTAAAATCATAATAATTGATAATTAATGTCTAGATTTTAATTACACAATTAATTAATCCAATTATCATTCTAGATTTTAAAACTTAAAATCATAATAATTGATAATTAATATGTAGATTTTAATTCCACAATCAATTAATCCAATTATTATTCTAGATTTTAATTTAAAATCATAATAATTGACAATTAATGTCTAGATTTTAATTCCACAATCAATTAATCCAATTATTATTTTAGATTTTAATTTAAAATCATAATAATTGATAATTAATGTGTAGATTTTAATTCCACAATCAATCAATCCAATTATTATTCTAGATTTTAATTTAAAATCATAATAATTGACAATTAACGTAGTGGGCAATCTAAATAATCTCACATAATAACTATTATACTGGTCGATTCAAGGCATAATAGCTACTATGCAATTATGACATGTGATTATGCAACAATATGACATATTCCTATTCTATATGACATGTTATTTTCCAACATCATGTTAATCGTAAATATAATTCATACAATTTAACAAAGGCATTAAATAATCAAACAAAAAAAAAAACTTTAATCCATGGCTTTCCTATAAAAATTTAAAAATAAAATTAACAACTTTGGAATTCCTCTTTCGTCCAGCCCATAGTATCTGTCTCAAGGCTTTTTAGGGTATCTATGGGCCCAAAAGCCCAAAAACCCAATCCTTGGTTAGAAACCCTAGGACACAAAAGAGGAACCCTAGCCATCACTTCTGCCACGCCTTCAGCCGAAGTAATCTCATCTTCTTTGCAGTTTCTTGATCTCCAACTTTTACAGAAATTCGAAAAATACATAGAACTTCCAAAATAAAATTAAAAACAACAAGGAGGAAACCTAATCATATGGGATTAGCCTCCTTGTTACAAATCATGAAATACACGAGAAAATCTAACCATGGATTAAAGCGATTAACCGATTGAAATCAAAACTAATACCAAATATGAATTATAAACGAATAGTTACCATGAAATACATAACAAATATAGAAAAAAGATGCCATATTTTCAAAAAATAATTTTCGAAAAGAATCACATGAAATATAAATTAATATCAAAACTCGTTTCTTTTCCTCATCGCTATTGGCTCTAATTCCAATTGTTGGAATCTCACCAGTGTAAGAACCGGCTGAACCCAAGAGGGGGGTGAATTGGGTGAAGTATAAAAATTTAGCAACTTTGAAAATCTTTTCACAATTCATTGAAATCAGTTTGTAAAGTAATAACCAGACATTTAAGTATGTATACACATTCAAATATATATGCTGGAAATGTAAGAGATAAGGGAAGAGAATGTGCAAACTGATTTATACTGGTTCGGCTTAATCCTTGACCTACATCCAGTCCCCAAGCCTCACTTAGGATTTTCAATCCACTATCTTCTTTCAACTTGATTACACGTTCTGTAACTGAAGTAACCCTCTCACTAGGATTCACTCCCCCTTACAAACTGTAATCAACACACCGCTTGATTACACACTCTGTACTCGAAGTAATCCTCTCACTAGGATTCACTCCCCCTTACAAGTTGTAATCAACACAATGTGTTTCCCACTCAAGATCACCCAATCTTGAGTAACTCTCAGAAGAATAGAATGATTACAATAAATCTTCTCTCTTAGAAGTGAATAGATAAACATTGAAGATCAAATACAAATCACTTCACTCTCTATGTCATCTAAACATGAAAAACAGAGTGCAAATGGTGTGAGAGCAGAGTTTCAGCATGTTGGAAGTGTAAGCTTGTTTCTCCACGTTTTTCTGCTTGAATCTGTCTTCTTTTATAGGTAGAGATCAATATATGACCGTTGAGAAGATTCAATGACTGTTGGATAAAGAAATATAGCTGTTAGGAACTAGCCGTTAGAACTTTTGCACAGCTTTCGATGTTCTGACACAAATCTGATATTTTGAAGATTTGCTTCTAATCCTTCATTTTAATCATCTGAAACTCACCAATAAAGTGGTTAAACATATCTAGGAGCATTAGAGATTAATCATAGGAAGTATTAAGATCAAACAAGAAGGCATTGCAAATTTGTCAGATTTGAAATTATGAAGTTGTGAAGAAACCTTGAGGTTTGTTCTCAAACCTGGTGGTTTTTCAAAATCAGTGAAAAGTCGTTTGCTCTCTGTTTGCCCAAACCTGGAGGTTTTTGTCAAAACCTGGAGGTTTTCAAAAACCTTGAAAGTTCATTTCCTCTCTGGAACTTAGAAACCTCGAGGTTTGTGGCAATACTCGAGGTTTTGCTAAAATCATTGAAAATCAAAGTTTTGATCCAAAGCCAAAACCTGGAGGTTTTGTTGAAAACCTGGAGGTTTTCAAAGACAGAAAAAGTTGTTTGCTCTCTGGAAGCCAGAAACCTGGAGGTTTCTCTGGAAACCTGGAGGTTTTCAAAATCAGGAAATGTTGTTCGCTCTCTGGATGCCAGAAACCTGGAGGTTTTCAACAAATACTCGAGGTTTCATCTATTTTTCAAAATTCTCAGTTTTTCGCCAAAACAGAAACCTGGAGGTTTTGAAGGAAACCTGGAGGTTTGGTAACTTGGAAAAATGCAGAACCTCTTTGTCTTGACAAACCTCGAGGTTTGTCCAAAAACCTCAAGGTTTCTCGTAATCTTGAGAAACTTGAGAAATGTCATTTTTGCTCAAACCTGGAGGTTTTGCTTTGTTCAGAAAACTTGGAAAATTCTTGGCCAATCTCAAACTCAAGTTTACATGTCCAAGCTCAAGGTAAGAATCCAATGCAAGAAGAATTAGCTCCAAACTCATTGTATTATGTCCGTTATGATCCGATGAATGAAGGCTGTTCTCGATCAGCATTTTTGCGATGTCCTGAACTAACTGTCAACTTTCAAAAGCCATATCTCCCTGGTCTGAACTCCGTTTTGGTCCTTTCAACTCTTGATGGAAAGCTCTATGAGTCTACTTTCATATGCCACTGATTTCAGTCCAATCGGATTTGTCGTTTGTGAGATATACCCAAAATACCGAAGGTGGGTCTGGACTATGACGTTGATTCTTGTGGCAACTTGTAAAAATCATAGCTCCTTGATCTGAACTCCTTTTGACTTGAATTTTATATCAAAATGACGCATTGGGAGTCTAGTTTCATATGCCACTGGTTTCACCTCAATCCTATCTCTGGTTCGAGAGATATCATCGAATTACCAGACCTCACCCGAGCTGAACGTGAAACAGAGTTGCTGAAGAGTGCTGAAAAGAGCTGAAACCTCTAGGTTTTGCTAGAAACCTCGAGGTTTGCTAGTCCAGAGACACCAGAGATGATGAAGACACTCAAACCTTGAGGTTTGCACTCAAACCTTGAGTTTTCTCGTCCTAAACCTCATATTTGCTTGATTTAACTCTGAATTGAGCCATTCCAACTTCCATATGACCTTGGAGACTTATAGTATCAATATAAGAACTTGAATAATTATATTCTTATTCCATTCAACAAGTTCTTCCTTTCTTTCTTATTTTCTTGATCATTTTCCACAATTCAAATCTTTCTTTCTTCTGTTCTCTTGATCATTCTCTCTCATTAAACTTAAACTTATCATTCTCTGCAAGTTCTATATCTTCTTCAATATTTCCTCTTCTTCTTGATTATTCCCAAAATACCTTGATAGTGTCTTGCTTCCTTGACATTCTCTGCAATTTCTTCTTTTCATTAATCCCTTATCTCCTTCTTGATTAATCTTCTTTATAATTCAACTTGAACTAATCTGCATTAAACATAATAGTTAGTCAATGTAGGAGATAAATATATTATATAAACTTTTTGCTTCTATATTAGACATCATCAAAACTAATCATAACCAACATTCTCCCCCTTTTTGATGATGGCAAATACTTAAAGAAAAATATGTATAAAGAAATATTAGATGTAACAACGCAACATATTTTTCTTGTCATTCTCTTCCCCTTATTTGTCATTAGCAAAAAGTTGAAGTAAAGAAGAAATGCTTAGAGAAACAAATATGAAACCATATTAGAAAGAGTCAAAGAAACTGATTTTCTCTTCTTGATTTGAAAGTGTTTTCATTCATTATAAGATGCAATTTGGAAGGTTTTTATGAAAACAAATTTGAGAGAAATTGAGGAAATTTTCAAGAAATCTTTCACAATTAAAGCATGTAGATACCAAACATGTGCAAAATTTTGACTGAATATAAAAGGATAGAGATTAGAAATGCTCATGTTGGTTTTGCAAATTGATGAACGATCTGTGAAGTCCATTTGCTAGCTTTGAGATCTGTGATGTTCTCTGAATAACCTCTGAGATGAGACTAAAGTACTGGCTTCTTGAGTTGTATCTCATTTGAATGAATATGATTAGTACTTCAGCTTCCATCCTTTTCATATAGCTATTCTTGTAGGGCATTAAGGAAAGTCCTAGCACATAACATAATCTCCAGCTACAAATTGAAAACATTCTTTCCAAAAGAGATTTGTTAGTGTAGGCCAAGTATCAAAGTATCCCTTTCTATGTGATATTTTTCAAATACAGATAATGAAAGGAAAATATGATATTAACTCATCATCAGAACTAACAAAAGATAATGAATGCAGATGAGTATGCTTAAAAGGGTTTTTCTTCAAATAAGGAAGGTGAGCTTTTAAAGTATAAAACACATATGAATGTGAAACTCCCCCTTAATGAATGCATGGCTAAACCGTGAAGTTCCCTTTCATGATACCAAATAATAATGAGCCATCGAATGTTATGAGGTTTAGAAATATTTTTGCTCACAACATGGTACCTAAGAATTGAGAACTTTCAAGTTCACTTGGGTGGACTTGAATTTGGTATGAAGAAATCACATATGCTTTTTATGATGATGAAAGAGTTTTAAAGCATAAGGATCATTTTAAATAGATGATTATGCTTAGGCTAAACTTCATGAAATAAAATGAAATGAATATAATCGAGTTAGCCCAGCATGATTATGATATAAAATACAATACCTCACTTGAGTAATATCATAATTACTCAAGTTATAATCCTTTGTAGTCCATAGATGCATTATTAGATAGCTATTATCAATTATTCTGAATGCCTCTTAGAAGCTGAAATCCCAAATGAGCTTTGTATAGGATTTCAAATTAGTTTCTGCTCATAGCTTCTCATCAAGCGAGTATGCTCCTTATCATCTTGGTTTAAGCTTCTTACTAGTGATGGGATGTCACTCAAGTGATACCACAAAATTTGCAGACATAGCTACTGAAATGATTTATTTTGTTTGCCTATGTTCTTTGTATCCAACAACAAACATTTTGGTCAACCCCTACAAAAACATATGTTCTTTGGTACTCAATGATTCTTGAGTCCACAACTGATTAGACATGATACTGTTATATAATTTAACCATATGATGTTTAAGCAAAGAGTATAACAATCAAAGACCAAATTATAGTTTTACCCAATTGAATAATTCAATCCAATGAGTCATAAAGGGTAACAACCAAATGATACCAAGAAAATTATTTTTCAATTACAGTTTGTAAATATACTTCATGCAGAAAAGATGTCATTGATAAAATGCATGTAAGTTTGATCAAATAACATAGAAAATCTTATCTATAAAGATAAGCATTTATCAACTTACAGTTTAGATTTTTCAAGAATGATAACGAAATATGCAAATTGTTTCAAATCTTGAATGTTCTTTCAAAATGTGATAATGTATTATGAAATCAAAGTTTTGATTAATGAAAGATTCATTTTTGAAACATGTTTGAAAACAATGCTCATTATAAACATACTGGAAGTCAATAGGTTTAATGAATATATCAGTATGCTTCAGTTTTAGAAAACATGTTGAACATTGAAGTTAACATGTTGAAGAATTTTCTGAAAAGCCAAAGTCATGAAAGTAAAGCATTATCAAGACATGCTTAGCACAACATATATAAGCTTAATGACTTTGCTATTGACCAAGAGATAATCTTGCCTTAGAGAGTAGAGTCTTGAAAATATAAGAATATTCAAGGCAAGAGTATGAATATGCAGAGATAGTTACTCAAAATATAGATGAACACAAATGCTGATGTATTTGAGTAACACAAGGAGTAGTAGGATTCATGGACGATGAAGTACAAACTCATTAATCCAAATGATTAGAGTTCCATAATATTATCCTAGTAAGTTATTCCACTAATGGTTAATGCACTAACATTTAATGCATTAATGAACATTCATAATGCTTGGAATAGCTTGACCAATAAGGATTTATCAAATAAGCATAAGTTTTCACAAATTGAATTCTTTTCAGGAGATAAGCTTGAAACTCATATATGATTAACTTGTTAGACATGAGGTCCAACTAGTTAGATAATGAAACTAAAGAGTTCAAGGAAAACATTGAATTCCAAAGATCAATATGTGAATGATATGGAAAATTCTAATGGACAAATTTGAAGCATATCTGTCATTCAATATACAGAGATTTAACTTCCAATTTTGAAACATTATTTGAATGCAATCAAAGTATGAATATTTTCCAAATCATGTGTATACATTTTCATAAAACAGAGTGAATTCAAATTCAAACAAATTTTAGAATTATGCATTTCAAAAAAAAAATAAACTCAGAAAGTTATGCACAAATTCACTTTATGGTCCATTTAGCAATCTAAAAACATTTTTTTAAAAAAAAAACATAAATGGTTGATTGCTAAAGGAATGCAATGATAGACAAGTATTCATTACCCAAATATGAATTTCATATAAGCACAATATGGGGTAAGAAATAGATATCACCGTAATTCCTCTTGTCCTTGTAAAAGCTTGCTTGATTAAGATGGATTTGATGTAGATGACTCCTTTTCAGATGTTCACCATCAACATCAAGCATAGCTTGTTTAGCTTCCTCAAGATTCGAATCATTTCTCTATGTTACATTCTTGAAAAGCTTTTTCTCATCCTACAAAATCTTATAAGTCTTTTTCTTTCTTGGTATCCAATTTTACTTGGATCCAATCATCGTTAGCTTGTAGGAACCAAAACTAAATTCACATACTCTTATAAATATAATTAATTCAAGACAGCTGAGCAAAATGAATTAAACATGAGTTTATGCATAAAAGGAATACTTTCTTTTCAAATCCTCATATATGCATAAAGAATTAAACCTATTGAACATTTCCATCTCTTTCAAGATAGATTTGGATGTAAGAATCCAGTTTTTAAAGAAAATAGTTCGCAATGTTCATTCCTAAGACAACAAGATATAAAACCTCAAAGAAAATTTCAAATGATAGCATAAGAGGTTTTACTATTGTATACCTTAGCCTTAGGTACTGGGAGGATTGACTTTGCTTACCCACTGTCTCTTTCTGTCGTATTGATTATTCATATGTCTTCCCATGAGTATTTGCAAAGCTCTCTCAGAAGATATAGACTTCCAGAGCCTTCTATTTGAAACTTGAGAGATTCTCCTCTTCTTGTTCTCCTCAAGATAGTTGAATGGTACTCTATGGTAATTTGTTCTTGAGGTAGATGATACTCTTCTTGCTTGTATCCATTGCTTCCTTTGATGTTTAAATCTTGTAGTTCCAGCAATGGGTGCCATGAGAGTTCTCTTGCTTGATATAGATTCTATGATCTTCTTCTTTGGTGCATGAGGAACTCTTGGCTTCTTCTTCCTCTTCTCTATACCTTGATGTCCATTGATATTCAAACCATTCTGCACACATGGAGTACTAGATGGACATTTTGGTACCCACTTATACTTGGGTCCTTGACTGTTAGCATTGGGCCTTGATTGACCTCATATTCATCTTGAGCTCTATCTAATGATTGATCACAATTGTCCATGAGCTCTTCTTGGGAATCCTCTTCCTCTTGTTCTTTTGTACTGACTGGATCATGAAAATATTCTATGATTTCTCCTTCTTCAATCTCCAGTTGTTCATCGATTGTGGATACGCAGCTTATAGTTTCAGATGAACTGTCAACACTTTCAACTTCCACATATTTGTTAGAAGAATATATAGAATCAAGAGAATCCCAGATTTCTTTAGCACTTGAGCAAAACTTGATTTTCTCAAAATCATTTTCGGTTAAAGCACCATGAAAAATTTTCATTGCTCTAATGTTCAACGAAAACATTTTCTTTTCTTTTTCTGACCAACCCTTTCTTGGTTTGAAATCAAAAACATTTATAACAACATTCCACATATGAAAATCAGTTGCTTTAATAAAACTAGTCATTCTAGCTTTCCAAAACCAAAAATCAATATCTTTCAAAAGTGGTGGAATGGTAAAATCAAAACCTTCTAAAAGCGAAGAACACCCAAAATCAGCCATTGAAACTCTTGAGACGGTTAAGTCTTTTAAACAAGAGCCTTACTCTGATACCAAATGTAAGAACCGGCTGAACCCAAGAGGGGGGGTGAATTGGGTGAAGTATAAAAATTTAGCAACTTTGAAAATCTTTTCACAATTCACTGAAATCAGTTTGTAAAGCAATAACCAGACATTTAAGTATGTATACACATTCAAATATATATGCTGAAAATGTAAGAGATAAGGGAAGAGAATGTGCAAACTGATTTATACTGGTTCAGCCTAATCCTTGACCTACATCCAGTCCCCAAGCCTCACTTGGGATTTTCAATCCACTATCTTCTTTCAATTTGATTACACGTTCTGTAACTGAAGTAACCCTCTTACTAGGATTCACTCCCCCTTACAAACTGTAATCAACACACCGCTTGATTACACACTCTGTACTCGAAGTAATCCTCTCACTAGGATTCACTCCCCCTTACAAGTTGTAATCAACACAATGTGTTTCCCACTCAAGATCACCCAATCTTGAGTAACTCTCAGAAGAATAGAATGATTACAATAAATCTTCTCTCTTAGAATTGAATAGATAAACACTGAAGATCAAATACAAATCACTTCACTCTCTAAGTCATCTAAACATGAAAAACAGAGTGCAAATGGTGTGAGAGCAGAGTTTCAGCATGTTGGAATTGTAAGCTTATTTCTCCATGTTTTTCTGCTTGAATCTGTCTTCTTTTATTGGTAGAGATCAATATATGACCGTTGAGAAGATTCAATGACTGTTGGATAAAGAAATATAGCTGTTAGGAACTAGCCGTTAGAACTTTTGCACAGCTTTCGATGTTCTGACACAAATCTGATATTTTGAAGATTTGCTTCTAATCCTTCGTTTTAATCATCTGAAACTCACCAATAAAGTGGTTAAACATATCTAGGAGCATTAGAGATTAATCATAGGAAGTATTAGGATCAAACAAGAAGGAATTGCAAATTCGTCAGATTTGAAATTATGAAGTTGTGAAGAAACCTTGAGGTTTCTTCTCAAACCTGGAGGTTTTTCAAAATCAGTGAAAAGTCGTTTGCTCTCTGTTTGCTCAAACCTGGAGGTTTTTGTCAAAACCTGGAGGTTTTCAAAAACCTTGAAAGTTCATTTCCTCTCTGGAACTTAGAAACCTCGAAGTTTGTGGCAATACTCGAGGTTTTGCTAAAATCATTGAAAATTAGAGTTTTGATCCAAAGCCAAAACCTGGAGGTTTTGTTGAAAACCTGGAGGTTTTCAAAGACAGAAAAAGTTGTTTGCTCTCTGAAAGCCAGAAACCTGGAGGTTTCTCTGGAAACCTGGAGGTTTTCAAAATCAGGAAATGTTGTTCGCTCTCTGGATGCCAGAAACCTGGAGGTTTTCAACAAATACTCGAGGTTTCATCTATTTTTCAAAATTCTCAATTTTTCGCCAAAACAGAAACCTGGAGGTTTTGAAGGAAACCTGGAGGTTTGGTAACTTGGAAAAATGCAGAACCTCTTTGTCTTGACAAACCTCGAGGTTTGTCCAAAAACCTCAAGGTTTCTCGTAATCTTGAGAAACTTGAGAAATGTCATTTTTGCTCAAACCTGGAGGTTTTGCTTTGTTCAGAAAACTTGGAAAATTCTTGGCCAATCTCAAAATCAAGTTTACATGTCCAAGCTCAAGGTAAGAATCCAATGCAAGAAGAATTAGCTCCAAACTCATTGTATTATGTCCGTTATGATCCGATGAATGAAAGCTGTTCTTGATCAGCATTTTTGCGATGTCCTGAACTGACCGTCAAGTTTCAAAAGCCATATCTCCCTGGTCTGAACTCCGTTTTGGTCCTTTCAACTCTTGATGGAAAGCTCTGTGAGTCTACTTTCATATGCCACTGATGTCAGTCCAATCGGATTTGTCGTTTGTGAGATATACCCAAAATACCGAAGGTGGGTCTGAACTATGACGTTGATTCTTGTGGCAACTTGTAAAAATCATAACTCCTTGATCTGAACTCCTTTTGGCTTGAATTTTATATCAAAATGACGCATTGTGAGTCTAGTTTCATATGCCACTGGTTTCACCTCAATCCTATCTCTGGTTTGAGAGATATCATCGAATTACCAGACCTCGCCCGAGCTGAACGTGAAACAGAGTTGCTGAAGAGTGCTGAAAAGAGCTGAAACCTCTAGGTTTTGCTAGAAACCTCGAGGTTTGCTAGTCTAGAGACACCAGAGATGATGAAGACACTCAAACCTCGAGGTTTGCACTCAAACCTCAAGTTTTCTCGTCCTAAACCTCATATTTGCTTGATTTAACTCTGAATTGAGCCATTCCAACTTCCATATGACCTTGGAGACTTATAGTATCAATATAAGAACTTGAATAATTATATTCTTATTCTATTCAACAAGTTCTTCCTTTCTTTCTTCTTTCCTTGATCATTTTCCACAATTCAAATCTTTCTTTCTTCTCTTCTCTTGATCATTCTCTCTCATTAAACTTAAACTTATCATTCTCTGCAAGTTCTATATCTTCTTCAATATTTCCTCTTCTTCTTAATTATTCCCAAAATACCTTGATAGCGTCTTGCTTCCTTGACATTCTCTGTAATTTCTTCTTTTCATTAATTCCTTATCTCCTTCTTGATTAATCTTCTTTATAATTCAACTTGAACTAATCTGCATTAAATATAGTAGTTAATCAATGTAGGAGATAAATATATTATATAAACTTTTTGCTTTTATATTAGACATCATCAAAACTAATCATAACCAACAACCAGAAACACGGAAGCGTATCGTACCACGCGATATAGGAAAAGTTAAAACCTTCATCGTTTTGATTATCTGGAAAGATGCAGCGATCTGAAGTAGTGATCTGAAAGCCTCTCCACGAACAGTCCTCGTCCGCTCTATGATCGATCTTTCAGACTATCTCTCGAGGGGAATAGGATGGTTGTGTAGGCAACCATTCAGATGATGAACGTCTGCCTCTAGGGTTTGTTTCTGATGAGAGCCTCCTTATGCGTGTATTTTTTTCTCAAGCAGGTGAAAGTAGGTTTATATGCTATTACACCCAAGACCTAACCTTAAACCACATGGGTCATAGAGTTCTTGGGCTGTAGTCTCAATTAAGCCTTATTGAGCTTAAGTGACTAAAGAGCACATTAACCCAACAATCTAAACTGTTCTTAACAAAAAGTAGAGTAATATCTAAACAATCTGTAATGAAATATATTAAAATTTGATTATTTTTTAATACTTTAGCAAAAAAAAAAAAAACATTATCTTATAGTTCCGGAAACGCCCATTTGTCAATTTCTCCATGCTTTGAAGTTTGAAAACGCTTTTCATTGAACATGGGATTCCATTCAGGTCAAAAAAGAACTTGGGATTCCCTTGAGCGAATTTCTATTGATTATTCCAAAATTTGTATAATACACCAATATATATATATATATATATATATATATATATATATTTATTTATTTATATTTGAAATTTTGCTAAATTTCAATTTTAGTTAGACGGCAATAAATAAAGAAGGTGGTACTCACTTTTTAAAAGACCCCTTTCTTAATTTTTTAAGTTCACATTTCGAATTTATCTCCTTGAGGTCTCTACAAACTTTTTTGATTAATGATTCTACACTGACACTTTTTTTTATAGAGAAATCTACACCAAGACTGTTTTTGATATTTTTTCTTTTCCTTTTTAATTCTCTCTACCGGGAATGCAAACGCAATTGTAGAATCTCCAAATTAAAGGTGACTTAACGTAGTTTTTTTAACCAAAAGCTTATTTGATTTGCTGTTCGTTTATCATCTTTTTTTCTCCTTCAACTGACTTTTTGGAGGCAAACTGGCTTTCCATAAATCATACTCCCTCTGGTCTTAATTATAGGACTAAGTTTGTAGTGTAATTTATAGTATAAATTTAGTTCTATAATTAAGACTGTAGGTAGTACGAGACATCCACTTAAACAAAAACAAAAATTCCTTGAGGGTAACCAAAAAAAGTTTTACGTTTAACTATTCATATTTGTTTTATTTTTTATGCATCCTTGTCTTTCTTCTTCTTTTTTTTTTTTTCATTTGATTTTTTGCGTCAGCTCTTTTATCATAAATAAATAAATTGGTTGCCGAATTTGTAGTCTTCTCTAATAACCTGATCAATAAATTAATACCATAGGTTCAAATTCAATCTTCTTTGCTAAGAATGAAACTTGCTAATTGGGAAAAAAAATCAAAGCAGTTGTATTTTAATATAATGTTTGTGGCAATATCTCTTTTAACAAGTTTATATCTTCCATATAATATATTACTAGCTCAATTCTGAAGTACGCATAAAATACGTCACAAGCAGAAGAGCCAGTAATTCGACTTCTTTTTAAAAATAAAAAATAAAAAATCAAATACTCTTTTCATTTTTAAATTAAATTTAAAACTTTTTATACAATAAATTCAAATTTTTTTATATTTTTATAAAATTATATAAATAAGTTAACCCATAACTTATAAACATAATTATATGATTTATTTCACATAATTATTCTATCAACATAAAAATATTAAATAAAAATGAAAAATTAAGCATGCAATCAACCAGTTTTATTAAAATTCAAGTAAGGCCTCAAGCTTTGATACTAAAAAGTATCAAGTTAAGTGAAGCCATACCTTAACAGTGTAAAGCCTTGCATTTTTGAGTTTTTTTTTTCCATATTTAATCAAATACTATACTCTTATGTTTAATCGTTCGTCAAATTATGAGCTCGATTCATATATGTGCTCATCATTGTATCATTAATTAAGTATAATGATAATATTGACACCACACCTAGGTGTACTAATACCACCACCTTGTATACTAATACCACCACTGTATGTACTGATACCACCACCTTATGTACTGATATTATCACCTTGTATATTGATACCACTCATAGGTGTGCTGATACCACCACCTTGTATACTGATACCACCCTTAGGTGTATTGATGCCACCCCTTATATACTAATACCACCCTTAGGTGTACTGATACTACCACTATGTGTATTGATACCACTATTATGTATACTGATACTACCACCTTGTGTACTGATATCACCCCTTGGTTATTGATACCATCACTTTATGTATTAATATCACCTCTAGATGTACTGATACTACCACCTTGTTTGTAGCTTGTTTCCCATCAGAAATTTATTTTATAAATCCTCTTTTCATTAGTCATCACTTGGTATTTCTATTAAATTCTTATAAGCATTTGCATAATTTTATCTCTGTCTTCTGCCATGTTAATAGCTAGGGCTCTAAAGAAATTTGTTAATCCTACATCCCTCATAACATCAATCCAAGATACTATGATTCTTTAATTTATATATCCAACATATTGTAACTTTCATTGTACAACACCCTCAACTTCTTTGTCTCATCTATGCTTTCATAACCAAATCTTCTTATGAAATGATTAGCATCATCATTATCAAAATATCCATTATTATTAAGACATAGTATAAAAACAACCTTTGCAATTTGTTAGTTAAGAATCATAGCTGGATCTCAAAACTAGAAGCACCCATTTGTCCATTTCATATTTCCCATTACCAAAGTTTTCAAGACATTCCAACATATGACTCCATTCTCTAACCAGCTTTTTTTCCCTTCATGCTTGTCGCAATTATAACCATGGCAAGGGGCAAACCCTTATATTTAAGTGATATATTCCATGCAAGCTCCTTTACCTCCAAAGACAGTTCTTCATGAAATCCGATAACCTTTCCAAACAAAGCCCAACTATCTTCTTCATCTAGAGATTCCGCTTTTACTGTATTCTTCTCACAACCCATACCTTGACACACTTCCCATATAGAAGTTGTCAAAATCAATTTACTTTGTTTATTCGACATAGGAAATCCAAACTCCTTGAGAAATAAATAAACCCAAATATCATCTAAAATAACAACACATTTTTTCATCTCTTTAAATGCTTATAAAAATTTTCCGGCTATTCTTTTAACTTCAAACTTATAAGATATATCTAACTCAATTGATCTAGCTATCACTTTTTGCAACTGGGAGATGCTATATTTTGGTGATACAGTTACCCAAATAACTTTAATGTCACTACTAGCTTCTTAAAAGATAAGCTTGTTATGTATATGAGTTGCTAAGGTTGGTTTTCCTAACCCTCCAATTCCACAAACCCCAATTGCTGACACTTATCATCCATTATCCATCTCCATATTTGTTCAGTATATCTTTCAAACTGCCACCCTATTAAATCTGTTGTAGGCAATAAATAACTTATAGAAGATCCGGTCAATTTCTGATTGTTTAAATGGATTTTGTAGTAATAAGATTGGCCAACCTTTAATTTGGCAACTCCAGGAGCAACCTTTTATTGCCGTTGTACAGAAATACTTTATGAAAGAGATATATTACTTACATTTATATATGAAAAATCGAGATCTAGTGATATAACACATGGTCTTCCAAAAGTGAAACATATAAAGTTGAATGTATATAAACAGGTGATCTAAGATCGAGTCTTAGCCATTATGCATGACCCAAGACCTAGTCTTGTTCATGACCTTATAAATCATTCTATTACATATAAGCATACAAGACACACAACAGTTAGAGTTATAGTACGTTTCCGTACCTTGGTCTGCGTAGTTGGCGGTACGTTCTCCTTTCGGTACCGATCCTTGATTCGTCGGATATCCTATAATGTTATCACCGCATTATTTCCTTTATAAATAATATCCTAAGAGATATCTTAGCCACTATTGATCTTTTTACCCTTGGTGAATTTGTTATTCCAATTATATCTTACATTTCCTTAAAAACGAAATTTTAGCATTTCTGCCTAGATTTTTTGGTAACTTTGAAAAATCATAATTAATTCCACAAAACTCGAAATGAGAGGCTTCCAAATAAGTAATTTTGCGACTGATTTGTTTAATTTTGTGACGGATTTTGAATTTCGTCGCAAATTCCATCGCAATTTGCGATGGATGTTGTTCCGTCACAAATTCTATCGCTATTTTGATGTTTTTTAGTAGCGTCCCCACTCTCTCTCTCTCTCTCTCTATCTCTAAATCAGATTTTGGTATGAAGAATTTGTGAAGGGGGGTTGCCTCTATTTATAAGCAAAGCTTCAAGGGTTAAAATGGTCATTGCATGTGATCATATTTCACCTTAACCATTGGATTAAAAAGAGCTTTATGAAACCAAATCTCCTCCATTCATATGAGTGCCAACATCCCCCTCCGTCAAATTAGCCATTTAATGTGTCTCTTCCTTAGCAAAATAACCAATAGTTCCATTACCTAATTGGTTAGTTGAAAACATTGACCTTTCAACTCTAATTAATAAAATTTAATTTCATCATCTTTGATCCTTACTTGTGTAAACAGCAACCTTTTCTTGGATTATTTTTATTTTGCCTATAATACACTTGAAGAATTATACAAATGATTTTAATTAGTGTAATTTTAATTACTCATTAGTTTTTGCTAATTTCCTTTAATTTGATTAAGGTTTTCATAACCTTTCCTTGCCTCTTTAGTAATTAAAATAGCTACTAGTTTCAATGCCTTCTAAAGGCCAGGATATAGCTCCAATAGGTAGTTATAAGTGTCTAATCTTAATCTCAATTAAGGCAAATCCATTAGCTAAGTCTTTGTTGTGAAAATACCTTAATTTGGTTAAGTGCCCTTTAATCACTTTCTTTGTTTTAATTATTTGATTTGCATTGGCTATTATTTTGTGTGTTAATCATGTCACATTTTGTAGCCCTATGTATAGACTCATAATTAGCCCTTTGCTAACTTAATTTAAAGTGAAATTTGCCCAAAAATTATAACTAATAAATTATACTAACTTGAAACACATATTCACCTTCATTATATACTAATTATTCATCAAAATATAAGATTTATGATGATTATGGATTTCAATGTATTACAAGTAATAAATGCATTTAAGACTCTTTCATTGGATACTTAGCTTTCTCAAAAAATTTAAATGTATATACATGGATATGAATGGAGGGTAAAAATAATATTTGCTCCCTTTACTCATTCCAGAAACCAATAACATATTTTCTCATTAATTTCATAACTCCTTTTTTTTTTTTTGTCTCTCAAGGTCTCAATATTAATGGGACAAAAGAGAAAAGTAAATGATGAATAAGGGAAAACTTGGAAAGAAACAAATTTAAGAGTAGATTATCACAGAAAAGTAGAGAGGGAAAGAGAAGAATGCATTAAACAAGGAAATACTTTGACGTATATTCTCAGGTAGTGAAGGCAATATGTGGCAGACATGTATGTCAAAAGTCCAAAACAAATGGGAAGGCAGTGAAGGAGGTCATGTGCGTGTGTCTATATAAATAAAAGGAGGAGGCTTTTGGTTTTTGGTGGTAATTAATCAGCGAAGGGAGAGAGAAGAAAGAAGTTTTAGAAGAAGAATGAAGAACAAAATGGTGAATATAATGATTTTAGGGGTTGTTTGGCCTGCATTTCTATGGCGAAATCATGAGGCGACAACGATGCTGACGGCCCATGGAAGCATTTTCAGGTCAGATTCCATTTATTGCATAACTAATATAATTAAACAGAAGAGGTTAGCTTATATCGTAAGAGGGTTTCCTCCCCCCCCCCCCCCCCCCAAAAAAAAAAAATCATCATCATCTTCCTGGATGATCCCTCCTCCTTTGTCTTCTACTTTACTATTCTTTAAGCAATATTCATTAGGTCTTATATTAAGTATAGGAGGAATATTTGGTTAAGTAACATTTAGCACTCTTAGGGTATGTTTGGTTGGGGGAAGGGGAGGAGAGGGAAAATGGAGGAAAAATGCTAAAAGGGGAGAAAATTTTTGTGGGCCCTACCACAAATAACTTTTCTCTCTCTCCATTTTCTCTTCTCTCCCCTCCCCACCCCCAACCAAACATACCCTAAGTATTATTTCGAGCGCTGGATATACTTCTGTGTGTTTGTTGTCCTATGACTGTGACTGTGATTCTTGGTAATAGCCTCATAGGGGGATGAAAGGCGACAAAAGAAATTAATTCATTTACTTCCCAAATTAAATAAACTTTTTTGTGTATGGAAGGATTAAAAAAGTAAATAAGTTATTTTAAAGAATTTTTATTTATTGTTATTTTTCAAACTAATTTGCAAAACTTATCAATTAATATATAATCTAATGGAATAATATACAACAGAATAATTAAGTAATTTATTTAGCTTTTTTATTAATTTTTTTTCTTAAAAAACTTAACTAAATTTTATATTAAGGAGCACAATGAGTAAACTAAAGGATATGATGAAACAATGATAGTATTTTGTAACGTTTAAGTTTGAAAAGAACTTTAATAAATAATTTATATGAAGTTTTGGATAAACTAACGTAACTTTCTTAACTTTTTAAGGTCCATAAAATCTAAAATTAGCAAAAGATAAAGTCCCTCACTAATTTCGTTGTTATATATGGTTATGCTTAATTTAGTTATAGAGAGGTTAATTATTCCCTCGATACTTTCTTACTAATGTTGGACAAGAGGTCTGGGAGGAAATAATATTTATTGGTTAGGAGTTAGGACTTTAAAAATGATAATTATTTAGAAGACTGAAAAACAAAATACAAATTAAAACAATCTTAAATTACCCCTAATCAAACAACCTAATTTTTCTCGTATATTTAGAACTTTAATAAAATGAATATAGATAGATTTAGAAGCCACTATTAACAACCAAGCAATCTCCAATCTATGAAGTTTTCTTGGAAAAAACTTGGTTCCCCCAAACGGGACCTACTCACTTTTATGTCTAATATTTTCTCTCTCTTCTCTCTACAATGGGACCCACTCACTTTTATATGAGTGCACTAATATTTTCTCTCTCATCTCTCTACAATGGGATCCACTCACTTTTATGTGAGTGCTGCAGAAAAAAAGTTTCAGCAGTAACTCCAGAAACATTAATCCTATATCTTATGTATATAGGAGTAAGACTTTAGAATAGAACTGTGAACAAGAATTGTACTCAAAGTGCAAAATTTATGGGCACTCAAGGCCACTAAATTAATCATCACTGAAAATTTTATGATGAAAAAATCATTAAAAAAACTTAAATTATTCACCGGGCTCACATAATTTAATCATCTTAAAAGCACTATTATTTAATTATTAATAGATGTGGGAGTGGTAGGGAGGAATTAGGGATTTAGTTAGGGGAAATTAGTATTTGTTAATTTATATTTTGATATTGATCATTCGATAATAACAGTTTTTAAATTCCTTCTTAATAAATATTATTTTTTAGGTACTTTATTCTAATTATCCCTACTTTTTTTTGCCAACGGTAAATTACAATTAATTTATCAATAAATTAGTTTAAAAAATAAAAAAATGAAACATAAATAGATTAAGATCTTATTTTTTAAACTAAATCTAATAATTTAATCAGCTTTGATATTAAGAAACGAGAATGCGCTAATTAATGAACCCTCACCCCATCACTCTATTTTGCCGAGCCCCATAGCCACATCAATAGCGGGGCTAATGCCCTCTACCATCTGGACTTGGCTTCTGTCCTTTTCTTTTACCGTCCGCTCCCATCCTTTACCCCCTTTATGACCATTGGATCAAGATCCAATGATCCATATTTAATATTTCCTTCTCATCTTTCTCTCTCCTCTTTTTATAAAAGGAGATAAAAATATTAATAACATTAAATGTGGATCATTGGATCTTGATCCAATGGTCATAAAGGGGGTAAAGGATGGGAGCGGACGGTAAAAGAAAAGGACAGAAGCCAAGTCCCTACGATCTGTACCAAACCACCAAAAAAAAAAAAACAGAGGCTCTACCACACCAGTGCACCACCGTATACTATGCCCCGCGCCATATCACCAACATGTATGTGACCTCTCCCTCTCTCTCTCTCTCTCTCTCTTTCTTTTTCTTTTTCTTTTTTTTTACTAGCGT
The DNA here is from genome assembly GCA_034222035.1 of Acacia crassicarpa. Lineage (NCBI taxonomy): Eukaryota > Viridiplantae > Streptophyta > Magnoliopsida > Fabales > Fabaceae > Acacia > Acacia crassicarpa. Next base: position 4,571,177 of record JAWXYG010000015.1, on the reverse strand, counting down.
TTTTTTATAAAGGTCAATTTAGTAAAAGGAAAACCCACAAATTGGCTATAGTGTTTATGTGAAATATTTGTTTGGAGATAATGTTTATATGAAATATGGAATATATGTTATTATTCTGTATGAAGAACACAGAGATTGGACTTGACTAGGTCGTCAAGCCTAGAGCCTACATACCCTCTGAAGGGATCAAAGTCCACGTAGTTCGTAGTAAACTGGAAGGCACGTAGCCAGAGGAGTGGGGTGTGTGCTCTGTGTGGCAGAAAGTAACAAGAGCATAAGATAGAACGTGTTCACCTATTTAGGGTTTCCTTCTATTTATAGAGGAGCTCGATGCGCGTATCTCCCTACTAATGGGCGATATCTGTGATTGAGCCGTCAGGGGCTGATTGGCTGGTGCCATGATTGTAGGAGAATCTTTATTAACGAGATCCTAAATATAGGGGATCTCGGATCCCTTCCTAATATAGCACGGATTCCCTTATAGGCGCTATTGGGCCGAGGTCCGGACTTGGGCCTATTGGGCCGGCCCGTAACAGTTGCCCCCTAGCTTGGTCGTTCAGGCTTCTGGGCGGCCGAGGTGCTTAGTTCCCCGGTCCCATTATAGGGCCGAGGCCTGTAGTTCGGACTAGGTCGGCCTTTTTGGTGCCGTGGCCATCTGTCCGGTTCGGAGCAGTGGTCGGCTCAACCCTTCCTCGTACCGCCAAGAACGCTGGGTTCGTTTTTGACTGGGCGGTTATTTGCCCTACCCAGTCCCCTGGCCCTTCCGCCTTTTGGGATTCTGCGGACGCTTTGGGGCTCGCTCTTACGCGCCATTATTGCGAGCGTACAGGTGTCAGGCTTTTACTGGGGGCGTTCTGCAACCGCCGCGTCTTTTCGCCTTTCGAGGTGAGTGCGCATTTATTGCGCTAGCGTCGTGCTGCGCCAATCCTGTCGCGTGTGTGCGGGAATAGACCGTCGTGCCCCTGCGTTGGCTTTTAAATAGCCTTCTTTCTGTTCATTTCCACTTTTTCCCGCTACTTCACTCTGTTGTGCAGAAATTTCTCTGATTTCCCTAGAGCTTGAGTGGGGATTCCTCTTTTCTTGAGATTTTCGCCGTCTTCCAGCGTTCCGGTCTCTTCTATTTTACTTACACGGGTATTGCGCTTGTTCCCTTGTGCATTTGTTCGGTAGTTTTTCGTATTTTCTCGTTTATACTGGGAATCGCTGTCTGTGTTTCTGTTCTTCTGGGTTTTTCTGGGTTTCTGTTAGCGTCACTGTACCCGAAGTTCTTCCCAAACCTCCCTCAAACATCGGTTCCAATACCATAGGTCTTTGATTATGGCGGGAGGTAGAAACATTCCGCGACCGCGGGCGTCGCTGATGCTGGAGGAGGAAATGCTCTTCCGTGCGCGTCTTCCTCGTATGACCTACTGGGTTCTTGGGGGTGAGCCTCCTGCTACGGTGATCCTGGATCCTTTACGCCGAGGTGGCGCCGCGCGCCCAGCTCGCCCGTCTTCGGGAAGGGTTTCTATTCCCATTCCACGTCATCCCTTCCGGCCGCTTGCACGGGCTCCTCTTCTTGAGTCGCCTAGTGGGACCTAGGTCGGCTCCTCTTCCAGTTCCGAGGCCCCGGTGGTGATGGCTCGACCCCTGAATTTTTACGAGGGTCCTTCTGCCGCTCGCCAGACATTCGCCCCAGAGGGTTATGCCGGTCCCTGCTGGGACTGCCTGGCAGAAGCTTCCGTATTGATGGCAGGTGATGGAGATGCCGAGGCTTCATCCTCTGGGCTCCTGCCGGCATTGGTCTGCCCCGGCTATTCCTTCTCGTGCTCCCCTTCGTCCGAGTCCACGGCCTTTTTTGCCTTCTGTTGTGCCAGTGCCAGGTACTTCTGCTTCTTTGCTAATACCGGCTTTGTTTATTTTCATATAGGCTTATTTATGGCTCCAAGGTCTGGATCGTCTAAAAAGCGTTCGGAGGCTGGTGGTTCGGACTCTTCCAGTCCGCCCGAAACCTTGATTCGTCGGTACGGCTGGGTATCGCACGATATACTGGCTACGCCGTCGCTGATGTCTGAGGCGGACCTAGCCCGTTTAAAGTTGCCGGCCATGCCTGGGTGCGTGCTTAGGTGTCCGGAGTCGGAGGAGCCTGTCTGCGCGGCTCGGTCTGAGGGTCGGCCGGACTTCTTCTTCTTCTTCCGGGACTACTTGTCGCGGGTCCAAGTTTCTCTCCCTTTCTCCCCCTTCCAGATGGAGGCGTTGCGGCATCTTCGCCTCGCCCCGTCCCAGCTCCATCCGAATGGGTGGGCTTATCTGGTAGCCTTCGAGAGGCTCTGTGGCCATTTCTCGCCCCCTTTAGACTGCTCGGCCAACCTTTTCTTTTACTTCTTCGGGCCTTTCACACCCAGCCCGCCGAAGGGAGGCGATAAGCGGAGGGGGTTGGTATCCCTTCGTATTAATCCGGAACGCCAACTGATGACGCCCTTCTCGGATTCCTTCAAACGCTTTAAGGGATCGTTTTTTAAGGTTGAGGCCGTGCCAGGTTAGCGGCCCTGGTTTTTGGAAGGGGGCAGTCGTTTCCCTCTGTACTGGGAGGAGGGTCATTATAAAGCCCATGCCCTATCCTTTCAAGTTCCGCGCACAAACCTCCTGCCGGAATCAGCTTCTGCAGTGGCCTGGATTGAGGCCTTGGTGGCCGAGTATGGTGTGCAGCCGGCTGGCTTCTACATATCCGCCGAGCCGCTGCCTTCTTCCTGTAGGATCTTTAGCAGTTGTGTTTGTTTTTGCTTCAGTGTTGGTTTTTTGAATTGGTGGATTCTGACCTACTCTGTTTGTCTTTGTTTGCAGCTAGGACCATGGATGACCTGCCGTTGTACGCTCGCCTGTCCAGAGCGGCCGCTGCGCCTTCGAGTCACCAGAAGAAATGGGCGGCTTCTTCTGCTGCCGGTGCTCCCGCTGCTCCAGCTTCTAAGAAGGCTAAGGGTTCTGCTGCTGACGGCCCTTCTTCCGCCACGGCACCACAGGCCGTTCCCATAGTGGAGACTCCGGCTCTGGAGGGCCAGGAGGTTGCTGCTGTTAGTCCTACCCCGGGGCCTGAGTCCCAGGCTTCTGAGGGGCGAGAGGCCTCGATTTCTGATGAGGAGATTGTGGCTGAGTTTTTCGTCGATGAGCCTTCTGCCTCCCTGCCGGATCTGCCTTCCTCTTCGTCGCTTCCGCCTCCATCGCTCCTAAAGTCTTTTCTCCCTCGTGGCCGTCTATGGCCCGATGGGGTAGTTCCTGAGGTCTCTACCGCTTTCCTGCCTCCCCAACACTTCACTGGCTGCGCCGCACTGACTCGGCCGGCCCTAGATGAGCTACACAGGAACCAGGCGGAGCTTTGCCGGGCGGTGGGATACAACCAAGCCTTGATTCTGGTCCAGGAGCAATATGCTCGTTCCCATGCTGACGTCCAGAGGCTGCGGGCGCAGGTCGAGGAGTTTGCTAAGGGTTTGTCGGCGGCGGAGGCCAAGGCCGCATCTGCTGGTGACCTGAAGGAGGAGCTGGAGGTGGCTGAGGCCAAGGCTAGGTCGGCAGAGGAGGAGCTCGCCAAGGGCTGGGCCGAGCGGGATGCTGCCCTGGGGGAGCTGGATGGGGTCCGGGCGGAACTGGCTGCCGCTCGGGTGGAGCGGGATGCCGCGAAGGCTGCGGCTGTAAAAGCTGACCAAGAGCTTCAACTCGCCCGTGTGGAGGCCGATAGGGTTGCTGAGGAGCATGCCTGGGCTTTGAAGGAGGGGACCGAAAGCCGGGCTGCGGTCAAGGCTCTGGAGGAGCGGTTGGCAATTCTGGCCGGGGAGAAGAAGGCGGTTGAAGAAGCCCTTGCTGCAGAGAAGGTGACTTCCCAGGAGCTTACTGATGCCCTGGTGTAGACTGCCGAGGCCTGCTTTAAGCAGGCATTGCTCCAGATCCGGCATTTCAATCCCAGGGTCGAACTTCAGGTGGGAGGGTACGATCATCGTGCCTTTGTTAAGGAGGACGGGTCCTTCCTTCCCTATGAGCCTCAAGTCGCCGAAGATCCTGCGGAGGAGGTGGAGGGTGATGCTGAGGATCCGGCTATTGCTGATGCCGTTCCCCCCGAGGCGCCTGATGCCGCGGCCGGCCCGCCGGAGTAGTTTTACTTCTGTTTGTTTTTTGTTTGTTTTGGGCGTTGGTGCCCTTGTATTTTTTGAACGACTCGGGTCTTCGTGCCCTCTATACAGACTTTATGATAATAGCTTTCCTTGTCTTAGCCTGCCTTTCGTTGACCGCTATTCGTCCTTTTGTCGAACGATTTAAATGCGTATCCAAGTACCATAGGCAACGAATGGTATATTTTTCAACGTCATCCTCTTACCTTGGTTTGTGTACGCTTATGCGGGTATGGGCCGCTCCCTGGCAATGGGTAATCAGAACGCTCTTTTGCCTAGGTTCAAGTTTCGGTCGGCTTCCTGAGCTTGGGTACCTTAGACAATGGGAAAGCTTATCACTCTTTTGTCTAAGTGCAGCTGGTTGTTAGCCGTATGTGTGTGTTTGACCGTATAGGCCGTATAGACGTCACAGATAATGGGTAGATTTGTCCCTCTTTTGTCCAAGTTTTGTTTTGTATCGGCTGCAAGCCGTACGCACTCTACCACACTTGGTGTGCGGGAGTTTGGGGCAAGGTTATCTTGTTTTAGCCTCGTCAGGCCTAACTAACCGTACTGCCTCAGTCCGTCTTTCAAATAGCCAGACTCCAACTTTCGCGTAGTCAGATTAATTTGAGCCGGCGTAAGGGCAGGGCTACCACATGTCTAATCGAGGCTTCATTTGCCTGAGATCGGACATTTTGACCTGATCAGGGTCGGCATGGTAGGCTGCTTGCTTAGCCGGGCGAGCGTTGATGCGTCAATTTCACGAAGGGCCACGGATGGCGCCCTCGCCGAGCTCTAACCAATGCCTGTCGGAGTACAACGGCCGATTTTCGTACATCTAGATGTTTTTGTCAGTGACCGGGTTTGAGCCCCCGGGGCCTTTCGCCGGTGCCAGGCTTGTGGACCTCGACTTTCGACTTATTGTTTTGGGCCGAGCTTTGCGGCTTCGGCTTCATGCTTAAGCGAGTACTGCGCACATTCGTAATTTGCTCAACAGGATCCTTTATTGATAAGAGAAATAGCCCTAAGGGGCTTTACAAAGCATCGTAATTAGAAATGTAATAACTTGGACTTTAAACGAAAAGAAGAAAAGACATGCAGGAAAAGGGACAATTGCTAAGTAAACAAACACTGCCGAGGAAGGATCTAGCTGTAGTAGATCTTCAGCTTGTTGGCATTCCAAGTCCTTTTGATTGGCTTTCTTGCCAAAGTCTCGAGGGTATATGCTCCTCCGTCCAGTTTTTTCCTTAATCCGGTACGGCCCTTCCCAGTTTGCCGCCAGCTTCCCGTCCTTGGCATTCTTATTGCCTATATCGGCCCGTCGGAGTACGAGGTTGCCTCGGTTGAAAGACCGGGGTCGGACCTTTCTGTTGTACTTAGCCGCGAGTAGTTGTTTGGCGGCTAGCTCTCGGCAGTGAGCCGTGACCCGGATTTCGTCGATGAGGTCCAAGTCTGTCCTTAAGGCGTCGTCATTCGATTCCTGCCCTTCTTGTCTGGCTCTGACCTTTCTCTAGGATGGCTGTCCGATTTCAACCGGTATCATTGCCTCGCATCTATAGGTTAGCCTGTACGGGGTTTCCTGGGTCGAAGACTGCACGCTCGTGCGATATCCCCAGAGGACGCTGTGGAGCTGTTCGGTCCAGTTGGTCTCGGCTTGCAACATTCGCCTCTTTAGTCCGTCCAGGACGATTTTGTTGGTGGCTTCAGCCTGGCCATTGGTTTGGGGGTGTTCCATGGACGAGAAGTGCTGCTTGATGTCCAGGTTGGACATTAATGCTTGGAACCGATGGTCCATAAATTGGGTGCCATTGTCCGTGACGACCTCGGCTGGTATCCCGAAATGAGAGACGATGTTGTGCCTGAAGAACTTCATCACTCTGGCCGAGGTTATTGTGGCGAGTGGCTCTGCTTCGATCCACTTAGTGAAGTAGTCAACTGCGACGATGAGCCATCTACATTGCCCTTATGCCGGCCAAAATGGTCCGAGGATGTCCATGCCCCACTTGTAGAAGGGCCAGGGGGCTGGCATTCCTTTCAACTCTGAGGGTGGCGGCCATATTATCCTAGCATGCTTCTGACAACTGTCGCACGTTTTGGCTTTTTCCATGGCGTCATGACTCATAGTGGGCCAATAGTAGCCGGCGTGTAATGCTTTCCGGGCGAGTGCCTTGCCCCCCATGTGGTGACCGTTGGCGCCTTCGTGTAGCTCGGCCAACACATATTTTGCTTCAGAGTCTCCAAGGCAACGCATCATGGGGCAATGGAGTCCCTTCCTGTATAGTTGGTCATCCACCATAGCGTAGAGGGCGGCTTCACGGATCAGCTTCTTTGCCTCGGTCGGGTCGGTTGGGATAATTCCCCTCTCGAGGTAGTCTTCAATTGGCTTCCTCCAGTCGGCCCCGGCCGAGATGGCCATGATGCAACTCGGCTCAGTCAGATTTTGCTGGATCATGGTCCTATGGTTATCCGGCCCCTTCGTGCTGGCGAGCTTAGAGAGGATGTCAGCCCGAGCGTTCTCTTCTCTAGGTATATGAGAAACTGTGACCTCCTCGAACTCGGCCATGAGTTCTTTGCCTTTGTTCAGGTACTTTGCCATTAGTGGGCCTTTCGCCTGATAAGTGCCGTCTACCTGAGCCGCGACGAGCTGTGAGTCGGTTAAAACCTTTACCCGCTGGGCGCCATTATCCTTGGCCTGAAGCAGTCCGGCCAAAAGGGCCTCGTATTCGGCCTGGTTATTGGAGGTCTGGAACTTCAACTGCAGAGAATGTTCGGTGGCTACCCCCTGTGGGCTTTCTACGATGACTCCTGCGCCGCTGCCCTTTGCGTTGGATGAGCCATCAACACAGACCTTCCAGATCCCATCACTGACTATGGCTGGGGTGAGTTCCCTGATGAAGTCCGCGAGTGCCTGGGACTTAATCGCCTTCCGGGCTTCGATTGCGATGTCAAACTCCGATAGCTCTATGGCCCAATTGGTCATTCTTCCTGCCAGGTCTGGCTTATGGAGTATCTGCCGGATTGGCTGGCTGGTTCGCACCACAATCCGGTGTCCCTGGAAATACGACCGGAGTCTTCGTGCTGCCGTGAGTAGGGTGTAAGCTACCTTCTCCAGCTTCTGGTACCGGATTTCGGAGCTTTGCAGGGCCTTGCTGGTGAAGTATATTGGCATCTGTCCGGCCTCGGACTCCCTCACTAGGGCGGCGCTCACGGCTTCATTGCCGATTGATAGGTAGAGGAATAAGGTTTCACCTAGGTCCGGTTTTGTGAGAGCACCGGAGGAGATGCCAGACATCTCTTAATTTCTTTGAAGGCCACGTCACATTCCGGGTTCCATCCGCCTCGGGTTTCTTTCTTTAGCAACTTGAAGAGAGGTAGGGCTTTCTCGGCCGACTTTGGCAAGAAGCGTGTCAACGCAGCTAGTCGGCCTGTCAGCTGCTGCACCTCCTTTTTAGTCCCCGGGGGCTGCATGTCAAGCACGGCCTTGTACTTGTCCGGGTTGGCCTCTATATCTCGGTTCGTCAACATGAAGCCTAGGAATTTCCCGGCTGGGACTTCGAACGCACATTTCGCCGGGTTCAACCTGATTCGATGTCGCCTTAATTTGTCAAACGTCTGTTTAAGGTCCCGGATGTGGTCTTCAAGGAGCTTCGACTTGACGATCATGTCGTCTATGTAGACTTCAATGTTGCGCCCGATCTGGTCCTCAAAGACCCGGTTCATCATCCTTTGGTATGTGGCTCCATCATTCTTCAGTCTGAATAGCATGACATTGTAGCAGTAGTTCGCCTTGTCCGTCATGAAGGCGGTCTTTTCCTGGTCGTCCGGATGCATGGCGATCTGGTTGTATCCGGAGTAGGCGTCCATGAAGGAGAGCAACTGGTACCCGGCCGAATTGTCTACCAGCTTGTCGATGTTAGGCATTGGATACGAGTCCTTCGGGCAGGCCTTGTTGAGGTTGGAGTAGTCCACGCACACTCTTCATTTGCCGCTGGGCTTAAGGACCATTACCACGTTGGAGAGCCAGGTGGTGTACTGTACTTCCCGGATGAAGCCCGCTGCTAGGAGCTCTTTGATGTGGTCCTCGAGGGCCTGTTGCCTGTTATCAACGATGTTCCTCTTCTTCTGCGCCACTGGCCTTGATCCCGGCCACATGCCAAGTTTGTGACAGCAGAAATGGGGGTCGATACCAGGTACATCGGCCGTGGTCCAGGCAAAAACGTCCTGGTTCTGCTTTAGAAAACGGGTCAGCAGAGCCTTGAGGTGGCTTTCCATGTCTCGGCCGATCTTGGCAGTCTTGGACTGGTCCTCCCCCAATATTACGTCTTCCAGCTCTCCTTCTGGCTCGGGTCTCGGATTATCATGCTCTCGGAGGTCGAGCTCGACCATGTTGACCTGCTGCCGCGGTCGCCTCTCCGAGCCGGCTTCGTCTACTTGCTCGTTGGATCCGAGCCGAGGTGGAGACGAGGGTCCTCCTTCCTCGACCCGGAGAGCTTCAAAGTAGCACTGCCTAGACTCCTTCTGGTCTCCGGACACCACTACTATCTGGTTCTTGTGGTTCACCATCTTCAGCTTTTGGTGCTTGGTGGATACTAGTAAATCCCAGTTGTGGATCGTTAGTCTGCCGAGGATGATATTGTACGAGGACCGGAAGTTGGCGACCACGAATCTTACCCGTTCAGATTTGAAGGCTTCCTTGGTGCCGAGGGTCAATCTGAGGTCGATGTAGCCTTTAGGGAAGGACTGCTCGCCGTTGAAGCCGACTAGAGTGGTTTTGCACGGCTTGAGGTCCTCGGGGTCGAGGTGCATCCTTTTATAGGCGTCCCAGCTTATTATGTCAGCCGAACTTCCTGCATCCACAAAAATCCTTTTAATGCGGCAGTTAACCAAGGTTCCAGTGATTACCAGTTCATTGAGATGCCCGGGTATGACGTCCTTCAACTCTTCATCGGTGAAGGTCAGAGCAGGCAGCCGAGGCTTCTTTGAGTCTTCCTTGAACTTCGGGGGGTCTTGGATGGTTAGTACCTCGCAAAGATATTTCTTCCGCTGGCTGATGGTGTCTCCCCCCCCCCCCCCGAAACCTCCGCTGACGACGTTGCACTGAAACTCTACGTCGGGGAATTCGTTGTCCGAGGTCGCCCTCTGCTTCTTTTCCTGCTTTCGATTCTCCTTAGGCGGACTTTGTGAGCGGCCGTGGTCATTGCGCTTCCTGCTCGCCCTCCCCTGGGTCTTGATTACATACTGACGCAACTTCCCCTCTCTTGCAAACTTCTCAATGGCGTCACGGAGGTCATAACATTCGTTAGTAGTGTGTCCGTGGCAGTCGTGGAATGCGCAGAACTTGGTACGGTCCGTGTTGGAGCGTCCTCGGATGGGCCTTGGCTTCTCCACTCATTTCATCTCGGTCTGGGCTACCTCTTTCCATACCTGGGACCGGGGGACGTTCAACGGGGTATAACTGTCATATTTATTCTTCATCTCAGCTCGGTCAGACTTGCCTCGGCCATCTCGGTTCCATCTTCTGGGTTCGGCCTTCGTCCCTCTCGGCCGTTCATCATCACTGTGTGGACTTCTCCTTGTACGCTCCGGTTCATCGGCGTTGGCCGCTTCCATCTGCTTCATCTCTAGGTACTTCTTCGCCTCAGTGTAGAACTCGGTTAACGTGTACACTGGGTTCTTGCATAGGTGACGAGCCAGCCGTGACGACGGGTCTAACCCATTAACTAGGCAGTGGACGTGGACGTCCTCGTTCAGTGATCGTACTTGCATGGCTATGTCTCAGAAACGATCTAGGTACTTCTGCAGAGCCTCCCCTTTTTTTTTGTCGCACTTTGCTCAGTGTGAATGTGGTTTTTGGTTGTTTCTTGCTCGTGGCGAAGTGCAGTTTGAACTTGCGTCCGAGGTCCTCGTAATCCCAGATAGAATTGTCCGGGAGAGAATTCAGCCATCTGTGCGCCGGCCCGTCCAGAGTAGCCGCAAAAAGGCGCTGAATGACTGGGCCGCTGATCTGCCGGACCCACATGAGCTTTTCAAAGGTAACCAAGTGGTTGCGCGGGTCCTGGCTTCCATCGTACTTCGGCAGGCTGGTCAAATCGAAACGCTTTTGGAAACGGGTCGTTGCTGCCGCCCTCGAAAACGGGGATCTTCCAGCCTGTACGTCACGTGATATTCCCGAGGTGACCCGTGGCGAGGTCGGGGAGTTCTATCCTCCGCGTAGGGCTCTTCTCGGTTTCGGTACTCCCTTGCATGCCGATCAGTGCGGTTAAGACCGACACCGTGGTTTTCTCTGTCTTCCGAGGACCGTGGTCTGCCCCGATCTGCACTCTCATGCCGCCTTGGTTCGCCGTGGCCACGGCGTGGGTTCCTCGGCTCAGAGTTGCTCGAGGAACTGCTGTCATCCACTGGGGCTCTCCATGCACGTCCATGGTTCCTGTGGCGACCCTTCTCGCGGCGGTCCTTCTCGAGCGCTTCCTGGATCATCTTTCCAAAAGCTTCAAAGTCAGCCCGTCTCTGCAGGTCGTCGTGCTTTTCCTTGTTCTCCAGACGCCGAAGGAACGATTCCTGAGTCCTCCGCATCATGCGGACGTCGGCATCAACTGCCCGGACGTCGCGTGTTGGAGACAGCGTGAACGCTCCTAGTGGTTGCTGGTCTTCCTGTTGCGGCTGCTCCTCATTGAGCGGCTGTTCCCTCTCAGGGGAGGGAGTCACCGTGTCAGTAACATGTCCTTCTGGGGTGTTTCCTCTACGTGGTGGTGCCGGCGGCTGGCCTGGCGGCGGGCGGCTGGCTTGTGGATCTCCTCCCACCGGTTGGGGATTTCTGCTGTGGCTTCTAGTGCTCACCATCAGTTGTCACGGGGATTGAAGTTTATGGTCCCCACGGTCGGCGCCAATGTTCTGTATGAAGAACACAGAGATTGGACTTGACTAGGTCGTCAAGCCTAGAGCCTACGTACCCTCTGAAGGGATCAAAGTCCACGTAGTTCGTAGTAAACTGGAAGGCACGTAGCCAGGGGAGTGGGGTGTGTGCTCTGTGTGGCAGAAAGTAACAAGAGCATAAGATAGAACGTGTGCACCTGTTTAGGGTTTCCTTCTATTTATAGAGGAGCTCGGTGCGCGTATCTCCCTACTAATGGGCGATATCTATGATTGAGCCGTCAGGGGCTGATTGGCTGGTGCCATGATTGTAGGAGAATCTTTATTAATGAGATCCTAAATATAGGGGATCTCGGATCCCTTCCTAATATAGCGTGGATTCCCTTATAGGCGCTATTGGGCCGAGGTCCGGACTTGGGCCTATTGGGCCGGTCCGTAACAGTTATTAAGCCATACACACATCATGTTGACTTATGTATCACAAACATGCATTAATCAACTCCATCAAATGCACTAGCTTTCATTTATGGGTATCACAAGTCACATAGCCTTCGCGGCAAAACTAGAAGGAACAGCTAATCAATCAAAGACAACAAAACAAAACAGGAAATAAAAATTAGGGTAAAGGAGAGCCCAGCAGTACGAAATTTTTTCGGGAGCGCCCAGTACCACGAAGTTACGTTTTTGGAGCGTCTAGTGCCACGGCCGTTAGTTGACCGTTAACGCTGACGTGGACTGACACGCTGACGTGGCGCTGACTGACACTCCTAATTTTTATAATTTTTTTGCTAATTATTTAAATTTTTTCCTCATTTTTTGAATTTTTTCCTAATTTTTTGAATTTTTTCCTAACTTTTTGAAATTTTTTTCTAATTATTTTTTTTTTATTTTTTCTAATTATTTTACTTTTTCCCTAATTATTTTAATTTTTTCCTCATTTTTTGAATTTTTTTTCTAATTTTTATATATATATTTGTAATTTTAAAATTTTTTCTAATTATGTTAAAAAAAATTTCTTAATTTTTTGAATTTTTCCCTAATTTTTTGAATTTTTTATTCTACGTCAGCGCCATGCGCCATGTCATTGTCCACGTCAGCGTGTCAGCGTCCACATCAGCGTTAACGATCAACTAACGGCCGTAGTACTGGGCGCTTCAAAAAGTAACTTCGTGGTGCTGGGCGCTCCCGAAAAAATTTCGTGGTGCTGGACGCTCCTGGAGGTAAACTTCATGGTGTTGGGCGCTCCTTTACCCTAAAAATGATGTATAATCAGTTTTCTTAGGCTATGTGGCAGAAAGAGAAGATCTCTACTCATTGGACTGTGCATGGCTTGAGGAAGATGATTCTTTCTGAACAAGTTGAAGCTTGGCTAGTTCTTTCTGAGTGTCAGCTAGCTCTTGTTTGTTTTTTAAAATTTGTACAGACCTGTGGACCTACATGAAAACCAACAAAAAAAAAATAAGAATAAAATTTATCCATTAAGAAGACTGATTCTAAGTTTAAGCTATAAAAAATTTATCAAGCACAGAACAGAAAAGGAAAAATCAAGGAGTATAATGATTGTTACGGAAGATACTATCCATCGAAGATGCAACTTACTTCTTGAAGGTGTTTGTCAAGAGATTTAAGCTTTGACTCTGCCTTTCCGTTACTATGATTTAAATCAGTTCGCATTTCTCCAATTGATTTTTCAAGATTGTAGCAATATAACTCCAACTGTGATAGCCTTGAACTAATCCCTTCATGAAACCGCATGAGATTGTCAGCATATTTTTTTTCTGCCCTTCTCTACTGTGGCAATCACATCTTGACTTAAAGAATCCTCTGGTGGGCTATAGGCAGTAGCAGGAAACATTGATGTCCTCGTCATCCTTGTTTTGTGAAAATCCGGCTGAAACAAAGATTTCAAGGACTCAATCGGCTAATAATACTCCAGTTCCATCAGCATGACAACAGAAAAGGAAAATGTAAATGTAGGAAATTTCAAGAAATAAATTGGGGGGTCATGTTCAAAAATTGGCTACTAGAGTATACCTTTCAAAACAGTTTTATATGGAACTCTACTAGTGATCTTGAAAACAAGGCTAAGTTTCATTCATATATTCTGTTGCACTCTTTACTGAAAATAAGACAAAACAGAGCATCCAAGCTGCCAAATCATAGAAACCAGATAGTTCTGATCATGTCTCGAGACCCGAGGCTTGATCAAACAGAATGATTTAATCAATTTCTAGCATAACGAAGCTGTTATAAAATGGGAAGTGACAAGTTCACCTGAACCAGACAAAATGAACTCGTGCCAAGTCCACAGAGGAATATCTTTCTGTTACGCAAGTGGAAACAAACTATTTACTGTACACTAATTTCTTAAATAATTCTATTTAAGGTAATCTGGTCCTGGCTGATGTGAACACCGATGAAATCTTAAACACCGTTGAGGTCCAAAATTACCAGATTAATGACGCCATTACAAAATGGGAGACTTTTCTATTATTTTATTGGCTCTATTAATGAGCTTGTGACTATCTATTGCTTGGGAGACATTTCGGTTCATGCACCTATTCTTTATGGCATGTTGTGTGCCGATGCTCGATAGAGTCTATATCCTTGAGGAGAAGTGTGTGGGTGTGGACTCTTCCCATGTAACGCACCCTATGGGATTTAGGCGGCTGATAGAGTTGTGTAGCACGTGGAAGAGAGACACGTGTGCAATGAAATGTGGGAAAATGACACCAAAATCCCTGAAAATAATATTAAAAGGTCTTATAAATTATCAATGACAAATGAAAGAGCAACTATTGATAAGTAAGAGTTACCATTAATAAATTTTGAAACTTTTTTAATATTATTTTTCTTAATTGAGGTTTTAATGTCATTTCTTAAATGTAAATGTGTCCTTTGAATAAGTCATTGAGAGGGACACGTGTCATTCTTTCAATAAAATATAGTGTTGAACAACTTATGGGCTAAAAGTTTCAAAATGTCACATACTCAGCTTCAACTTCATTGTAAATGTGCCAATGAAAAAGCTTATATGGAGAAATACAATACAAAAGTGCACAATATGAAGAGGGAATCAACTAAAAGCACAGTTCTAAATTAATGAGTTAATATAAAGTGCATGTTTGGAGAGCCTAATTGAACTTATGCGTGTTTGAATCAAATTTATGGGAAAATGCATATTTGGTTGAGAAAATGTTTCAATCAGACTTATATGGATCAAAAGTAACTTATTTGAAAAGTCACTTTGGGGAGCTTTTTTTTTCAATAGGGCTTATGACCAAGATCATAAGGTATTTTTTTTAGTACAATTTAATATCTTGAAGTATATTTTTAGTACTATTTAGTATCTTAAAAAATATTTTAGGGTATTGGCTGGTACTATAAATAATATTTTCAAGATCCTAAAATAATTTTTTAAGATCATGAAGTACTTTTCTAGTACCATTTAGTATCCTGAAGTATATTTTTAGTACCAGTTAATATCTTAATAGATATTTCAGATTGATTATAACTTTAAATATCAAAAGCTACTTATGTTACCGCCAACCCAAATATAAATCACATTTCACAATACGACTTTTACTTTATCTGACTTTTCTATAAGTCAATTGACTATAAGTCATTTTTCCCACCAGTATCCCAAACAAGATGTTGTGGCCTGTTTGGCATGAGTCAACTGAAAGGGTAAGAAAAATTTTAATAAGTTCAGTTTAAAAGAAATGGATAGGTGGGATTAAAAATTTTAATAAAGAAAATATGTAAGATAAAAGAGTAAGTAAAATTAATTAAAAGCTTTTAACCACAATTCTCAAATTTTTTAACTCGAACTCATAAAAGGTTTCCCTCTCAATCCCTATGTTTCCCTTGTAGCAAACAGACACTTATACCCCAAGAACTTTCATATTTAGTCCGACTAAAATCACTCTGCCATTAGGAAGAGTCCAATTACTCGAATTCTTAAGTTGGATCAGAGATTCACACTCACTACGCTAAGTTTGTGCGAGAAACTAAAAGGACGACAAGATAAAGCCCTCACAAGCCCAACATAAATATAGAATCAAAAGCATGGTTCTTAAATGACGGTTTAAAGGATAATAGGTCAACTTACATATCACCCACAACAGAATCGTGTCCTGTATATCATATTATCAAATAGAGTTAGAATTATAGTGAATAAAATGGCCCTGTAATTGAGTCGCATGCCATAAACAACTTTTCAACTATACTTTATATTCGACTGAATAATTGAGATTAAGAGAAAATAAAGTTGTCATTATTAAAAATCAAGAGAGAGAGAGAGATAGAGAGAAGACAAAGTTATTTATCCAACATGATTTATCTAGCAATGACTTTTTGCAAGTTGTAGATGCTATTTTGTGATATGGTTACCCAAATAACTTTAATGTCAGCTTCCTCTGAAAGCTTGTCATATATATGGCTTGCCAAAGCTTTTTTTTCCTAAACCTCCCATTCCTCAGACTCCATTTACTGACACCTTGTCATCATTTATCTGTCCCCTTATTTGTTCTATGCATCTTTGAAACTCCCTCCCTGTCAAATATGTTCTAGGCTCTGGCTAAAAGAAATCTGTTGTAGGCAAGAGAAAACCTTTAGAAGATCTTATAGAAAAGAATAATAAGAAATATTTGAGATTGTGAAAATAATAAAAAATAAATTAAATATATGGCATTTAAATTTTAACAAATCATATATAGACCCACTATATATAAATTGCATTTGGGAAGATTGAAGTATTCCTTCTCTCCGTGGTGAGTGCAAATGCAATTGTAGAAGTTTTAAATTAGGGTTTATTACTTTCCGTAACTTTTTAGGGCCAAAAGCGTATTTGCTTTGCCGTTTATCCAAACATCTGTTTTTGGCACCCTTCAACTGACTATTTGGAGGCAAACTGCACCCCGAGGCTTTCAAAAATCATACCTAACATGGAACTAAGCAAAAAAGAAATATTGCTTGAGTGTTGTTTAACGATACTACCTTAACATGAGATGTCTGATTTTTTCAAGAATAAAAATAGAAAGACCAAAAATGAAAGAAAGAAAGCGAGGCATAGAGTTTTAGTTTTTTTTTTTTGATTAATAGAGTTTTAGTTCATTACGAATGGAAACTTTCAAAATTCAAGTTTAATGGCCTGGCAAGTAAAGCGATTGCGCATGTGTAAGTCTTTTCTTACGTAGTCAGATATCATCATTAACAAACCCAAATAAGACATATCCCCAGATTAAAAATCAAGCATTCTTTATTTATAATATGACCCCACTGACACTTGTCCTAAATCAAAGTCATGCGTTCGAATTAAAAAATCATGCATCTTGAAGGAGTATTAACTACAGGGTAGTATTACCGTACAAGAACGGCACGAAATAGGCAAAATGGCTTCCTTGCACGACACATGATGATTGGACCGTTGCTTTTTTTGTTGAGTCAAACGAATATGCTCCTTGCAAAATCCGTATGTATTGTATAACACCATTACCATTACCAGCTTACCTTACCTGTACTTTGGATTCAATTTTCATTTTGATAAAACAAAAAAACAAAAACAGAGATGGGCAATTGTCTCACCAAGAAGGATTAAAGTCTTCTCATTGATACTACTTTCAAGCTTCCTGCTCCAACTCCACTCTGGCCACCAGGTGATAACACCATTATCTTCACATAGTTCTCTCTCCTCTCTGGTTGTTCAAATTATTACTACTTTTTCACAAAGCAATTATGAAACTCGACTAATGCAGATCAGTTATAAATGATTTGGCCCGTCATCAACAAGTCTGACACAAGTCTGGAACACTTCTTAGACATACTTAAGTTTGATAATTTCCATATTTGGTGCATCTCACTGCAAAGCATTATTTAGACTTCAGAAACAAAGTAGCATATCTTAAACATTACCACTCTGATCTTATTTATAAGTTCATTTTGACAAAATCTTACATACTACGAAGTAGTAGTTAACTCAATGATTATAAGATAAATTTTTAATTTTACCCTCATTTATGATTGAGTATTTTTTAACTTTTTCTTCTATGTCTATCTTTATGAGTACAATTAATATGGGTAAAGTTGTCATAATTTCATTTATTACATGAAACTAAACTTATAAATAGGACCACATTTTTTATTTAAAATGGACTTATAAATAGGACTTGAGTGATACATCACTTATATTAGCTATATGACACTACAGCTCATTGGTCACTGATGGCGCAATAGTTTAATTAGCTCAAGATCATATGTGAGGTTCTAGTACAATTCTGAAGCATATGTAATTTCAAATATTATCTCATCGATCGGTGAAGGATGATTACTATTTGCTAGTGGAATTCTCACTCTGGGAAAGCTGCAAGTGGCCCACATTTCAACATTCAACAAAGTGTGGGCATCCTATGACAAATCTTTGAACCAACAGAACTACTAGAAGGATTCTCCATGTTGGGTTGTTATAGCCAACCTAACAACAAGCCCCCTTTTTTATGGGTTCTTATGGCCGAAGATAACTCTTAATCGAGTAACCCAGCTCTAATGGAACCACTTAACTAAACACTAATATGAAGGACCAAGTACTTCAAAATCAATCAAAATAGCTCAGCCTATTCTTGACAACCAAACTCTCTTGATGGTTATAAAGCATCAGGCCACAACACCAAACTTGATAAAAGTTATCCTTTTCATGGTATGTTCTCTATTTATTTCCTTACCATAAGAACCATAACTTGTATCCTATAAAGTTAAATCCAAGCTCATGAGTACACAATTTCTGTAAAGTTAATCTTTAACAACGAAAAACTTAAATAGAAGCCAAGGCTGTGTGACATAATCTTGCATCTGGTTTTGGTGGAATAATTTCAACAACTTTTGCATTGCACTTACAACTTAAATTTGATAATAAAAAGTCTTAGGTCTCATCAAGACATCAAATACTGTGTCAAGCCTCCTTGTCACACGTCATATTAAAATAAAATGATGACCATCTGTTCAACTCTATTTTTAGGACACAAGACAGAGGTAAATAAAATAGGTGTAACTGAATCTTTTTTTCATTAAAGAATTAGGCTCTCTTCCGATGGTTGGTAAGTTATATAATGTCCTTGGTTTTAGAAACCCCCAACCTAGCAACAATTAGAAAATGAATTGAAAAATTGAGGACATCAATTAGATGATGTTTACCGAGTTAGAGGAATAAACTTAACAGAATATTATTTAGGGATTTTTTTTTTTTTAACAAGTGGGAATAAATGTAACATCCTAAATTTGAGATTTAGAAAATTAGAAATAATATATGGGAATTAAATTGTGAAAATTGGCCAAATGGTTAAAATTAATTATTTGGAAAAAAATGATATATATATATATATATATATATATATATATATATATATATATATATATTTGTAACGACCCACCACCGTGGAGAACTCAGTCCATGACTGCTATCCCCAAGGCCTAAACCCCTGCACTCGTGGTGTCCAGCCCCCACTGAAGCAGGTATTATCCTCTCCTCTAAGGGTTTTATCCCTTGGAAGTGAATCTCCAAGAGTACCTCCCCAAGAGCTCAAACCTTGGATCTGAAGCATAAGTCCAAAACCTAAGAGTCCCTTGGTATACATTACACTAATGGTGTAATGACTACCAAGAAACTCTTAGGCTTTGGATTTATGCCTCTTCCCCTAGAGGAGGAAATACTACTTGCCCCAGTAGGGGCCAGACACCACACGTGCAAGGAGTTAGGCCTTAAGAACAACATTCATGGACCGGGTCCTCCACAATGGTGGATCATTACAATAAATAAATTCATTAATTAAGGTTTATATGCATTTTCGCCTATAAATTTTGAGTGAGTCAAATGTAAATATGTCCCTTAAATATACACGTGTCATTCTTTCAATAAAATATAGTGTTGATAATTAATTGGCTAAAGGTTTCAAAATGTCACAAACCGGCTTCATTGTAAATGAGCTGATGAAAAAAGCTTAATTGGAGAAATAAAATACAAGAGTAGACAACATGAATAGGGAATAAATTAAAAGCACAATTTTGAATTAATGAGTTAAGGGATGATAGATCAGCTTCAATGTCACTGTCACGCACAGGAGAACCATGTCCTGCATATTACAATACCAAATGGAATTGGAATTAGAATCAGAATTAGAATTGCAAGTGAAAATGCACCTTTAATTGAATTGAGATGCATATCTGAAACAACTTTTGCAACTAACTGAATAATTAACAAGAACATTAGGAATTTATACAGGAGATTAGATATATTCCCCAACTTTGCAACCATTCTTTATTGAGGTTTATCTATGATGTTATTTGATACAATTTATAGCAAATAAAATTTCAATTATTGTAAAATTTATTGGCAGGAATTCAGAAACTGATGAGCATGATCACAAAAATTAAGTGCAACACAGGAAAATGGAGAGAAATAAAGAAGACATAAGTAACACAATTATTTAGCTCTAATAATTTTAGATTTTTGTAGGTGCATCGATTTCTGTGATTAAAGAAGAGAAACTCATGAGAAGCGTGAGGAGAAACCAACACAAACAGTAAGAATAATATTCATAAATTGTTGAGATTCAATCAGCATCATAAACATATATATAATATAAAAAGAAGTCAAATTATAATGGTGCAGATATGGACCTGACTAATCAGTTTTAATTTTCCAACTGTATCCAGTTGAGGTCTTCTCTATGGGAAGCTCACATCCATTTGAGATCTCTATCCGAGGGGGATTTAGTTGTTTGCACCCGTCAGCATGGAATGTTTGGAGAGAAGGGCAGCGCAAGACGCCTCTGTATACGAAATTTAATTGTGGCATTAACTCAAAAATCAGAGATGTCAACATGGGAAGATGGACAGGAGTAGGCTGAGAAAGTTCGCCACTACCGCCAAGTCCCATTTTAGAATGATTATCCTCTCCAACTATTTCTTTCATCTTCCAACAACCTTCAAGGAGAATGTTGCGTAGGTTTCGGGAGAGTGCTAATAACTTTGGCATCATCAGAGTCTCCATGTCTTTGCAATTGATAATCTTGAGATCTGTGAGATGAAAAAATAGGGAGGATTGGTGCAGGGATAAAAGAGCATCTGGTGACACTATGTATTTCAAGTCCTCCAAACACACCAGACGTAAACGTCCAACAAATTGGGTAGGACAAGCAACAAAAGGATTTCACACCTTTGCATATCCTTATATCCAACCGTTCAATTTTCATGCCATTTGATAAAGCCCTGCATAGGGAACTAGCACCTGTCACTTCGTGGCATTCCGTTATAAACAACTCATTCATGTCTCCTGGGAGTATGGCTGGTATTATATTTCTCAAAACCATATCCTCAAAAGTTATCCTCTTCATGGAATATTCTGTTTTTATTCCCTCGTCATAACGGACATAACGTGAATTCCCTAAAGTTAACTGATAGCTTCTAAGGACACGATGTTTGGCGAGCAAGCTCACAAAGGTATTGAAGATGTATATGTCAAGAAAGTAGGCGACTATAACTTCCAAATTTTTTAAACCTTGTGTGCCTACTAGTTCTCTCACATCGAGCACAAGACACTCCAAATTGATCAAGTTGGATATGAGTGATGCTGATATTATTAACTTACGCGTATTGAGTAGATTCAAATATCTCAGACTGATCAATGATTCCAAGCCCAAAGGTGCTTCAGTGATGGCAGTCAAATATAGATCCAATAATATCAGCCATTTCAAATTTCTTAATGGAGGAATGTAACTCAATTCTTCACATCCTGAAAGTAGTAAAGCATTGAGAGATTTCAAGCTCGACACAGATTTGGGCAAACACTTAATACTAGTCCTAGACAAATCAAGTATTTTAAGAGCAGGCATGTTGTTGAAAAAATCATCTGAGATGTAGTTGAGCTTTGCATTACAATCTAAAAGCAAGGTGGATAGAAGAGAACACCAAGGACATGTGCCATTTGGAATTGTTTGTATCATGTTTCCAGTCAAAATAACTTCTTGTAGATCTTCTCTCCATTGGTAATCACTTGGTATTTCAGTAAACTGCTTATAAGCATTTGCCATAATTTTACCTGTGTCTTTTGCAATGTTAATAGTCAAGGCTCTAAGAAATTTGTTCATCCTCCATCCTATATCAAATCGATCCAACATACTATGATTCTTTAATTTATCCAACATGTTGTAACCTTCATTGTACATCACCCTCAACTTCTTTGTCTCATCTATGCTTTCAAAACAAATCTTCTTATGAAACGATTAGCATCGTGATCATAAAAAGATCCATAATAATCCTAAAAAGATCTATGATTGGTATTTAAGACAAAGTACAAGAAAAACCTCTGCAATTTGTTAGTTAAGAAATCATAGCTAGATCTTAAAACTGGAAGCACCCATTTGTCCCTTTCATATTGCCCATTGCCCAAGTTTTCAAGACTTTACAACATATAACTCCATTCTCTAACCTGTTTTTCCCCCTTCATGCTTGTCGCAATTCTAACAATAGCAAGGGGCAAACCCTCGCATTCATGTGATATATTCCGTGCAATGTCCTTTACCTCCAAAGGCGGTTCTTCATGAAATTCCATAATCTTCTCAAACAAAGCCCAACTATCATCTACATCTAGAGATTCCACTTTCACTGTATTCTTCTCACAACCCATACCTTGACACACTTCCAATATATGAGTTGTTAAAATGAATTTAATTTGATTATCTGACATAGGAAATCCAACCTCCTTCAGAAAGAAATGATCCCAAACATCATCTAAAATAACAACACATTTTTTTCATCTCTTTAAATGCTTGTAATAATTTTCCTGCAATTCTTTTAACCTCAAACTCATCAGATATATCCAACTCAATTGATCTAGCTATCACTTTTTGCAAATGGGAGATGCTATATTTTTGTGATACAGTTACCCAAACAACTTTAATGTCACTACCAGCTTCTTCTAAAATAAGCTTGTTATGTATATGAGTTGCTAAGGCTGTTTTTCCTGACCCTCCAATTCCCCAAACTCCAATTGCTAACACCTGTCATCCATTATCCATTCCCATATTTTTTCAGTATATCTTTGAAACTTCCACCCTATTAAATCTGTTGTAGGCAATAGATAACCTTTAGAAGATCCTAGCAACAAGAAGAATAAAAAATAACTAAGATAGTAAGAAAAATAAAATAATAAATTAAATATATGGCATTCAAATTTTAAGCAGTTGTATTCTCTCCCCGTCCCTACATGTAAATCGCATTTTGGAAGATTTAAGAATTCAAAATGTATGTTACCACAAAATTTAGGCTGCATTGACTATTTTTTTATGCACTTTGCCCCTCATTAAATGAAAAAGAAAGTTACTGAAGAGAGTGGCAAAAGAGAAACATAATTAAGATGAGGTTACAATTCAATGAGAGTAACGTTTGAAAGTAATGCACATTTGAAAAAAAAATAAAAAATAAAGAGCTTCAACTAATTTTCATAAGTTTTCATAAATGATTGGATATATAGTTAATGCAGATGCTCATACCTTTTTGTAAACCATCGTGCCTATTCACTCTGTCATCATATGTTGCTTCAATAAACGTTTCGGAAGCATCAACCCGTGATCTTTCATTGCCATCTTGCTTTTCAACTTGTGCGTAGAGTCGTCCTCTTGCTTTGTCATAAAGATTTTGTTTTTCTTGGTTCAGGTCATTGGTAAGCAACTTCAAAGCCAAATCCTCCCATTCTTTTTTACTGTCAAACTACATTATAATATTAGTCCATATCATTTATATGAATGAAAGAATTAAAGTGCCAGCATGCACGTGTAGGATTGTGTGCGGGCATGCATGAGTGCTAACCTATCAGTCTATGCCCATATACATGACTACATATGTTTGTAAGAGGTCATACCTGAAATAAAGGATTTCTCTTCACATAATTATCTGATTGTTGCATGTATTTCATAACAAAGACACCACAATCAAAACTACAAATGGAAGAAAATAAGATAAGGTCATGCTTGATAAAAGCTTTTTTTTTAAAAAAAAAAAAATCTACATAATAATTGTCTACTTACCCATTGTCTTGGGAGAGGATGTCGTTTACCCTTTCCAGTTTATAGTTTGACAATGCTCCTTTTTCCTTGTCGAAGAGTATTTCCATGGCAAACAACTAGACATAAAGCAAAAATCCTATATATAATCAAAACAATAATTAATAATGTTATGAATATTGCAATTATCTAACACTTACTAATTTTTTTGTTGTCTCATCACGTTCTCTTGCAGCCACAAATTTATTATTGGGTAATGAATCCCATATTTCAATAACATTTTTATTTAAATAGAAAATGTATAAATAAAAATGTCCATGTGTCTCTTGTCTAGTGTAAACAGGAATAAACACCTGCCATTTGTGACAATGGAAATCAAATTGATATATTGCAAAAACAAAAAGTAATCAAGTTGATTTAAAAAAAAAAAAAAAACTTTCTATTAAGAGTTGAAAAGACACACCTTCTCAGGTGATTCTTGGTCAAATATATAATTTTCTCTCATTTTTAGCCTATGGACAAAGTCCTTGAAGTTGTGCTCATCACGTACGAGTGCTGCAGTCTGTAGTTAGATCATCGATGAACCATGAAAAATGGTTGTCAATAAACTATTTTTAGATTAAAACATTATAAACATACATCATATAACAAAAAAGGGAATAGGAAATTACCGAAAACGTCACAAGAAGATACCAATTTGAAGGTGTCGCTTTCTTTTTCTCACTCTTCGTTAATATCTCAACAAACTATCTATTACCTAAGAACGCATGAAATTAAATACTCCTATTAACATAACTAACCTTGGTCCATTAATATTAAAAGAGAATATAAGAATATAATAAATAAATACTCCCCCATCGATCCAACCAAGTCCCTGGTTTAAGTGTGATGAATACGTTTTGAGTCAAATGTAAATGTGGGGATCGAAAAACCAAATCTCTGGGACTGAAGAATTAGAGTGATTTAGGGAAAAGAGAACAAAACTGAATTAAAATACATGCATTTATGCATATATTCATGCATATGTGTACATATTAGAAGTATACACACACAGATATAGAGCTGAAAATCTAACCTTAAGCATTCAAACACATATTGTATCATCTGCAAGTCTTCAGTGTCCCAATTGGAAACAAAAGATGACCCAACTTGAATCCTTTCGTGATACTTAGCATCACCTTGTGTTTGTCCTGCTTCATTTTGGAAACAAAAGATAAGTGTTTTATTGGGTTGCTTTTGGGCTTATAAATTTTTTCACAATATTCCAATTTTCCTGATCGATTTTCTGGCAATTTAAACTCGCAAAATAGTACAAAAGGATTAACAAAATATACTTTGGTTATTCATTTTTTAAACTAATATGTACCCAAATGAGCCATTTTTATCTGGCACTTATTATCACTAGAATTATTAAGGGAAGATTTAAAACTCTTGACCTCTTTCTGAAAATCAAAGGAGTTTCTAATTTAATCTTCATTTAAACCTGTACAGTGTAACTTTGAAATTTTAATTAATATTAAATATGGGCAATATGGGAGAGATGTACTTCCTCCAGCACTTAATACAAGAGCTAGTTGGGGATTGGATTTGGTTATAAATATAAACCCCAATCCAATTTATCTCCCAAATTTACAATTCATTCTCTAAAGTGTCCTTCATATGTAAACAATAGCAACGTGGGAAATTAAATTATCTCCCAAATGTTTGCCCTGTGATTTACCTCTTGGGCCTCTTAATTTGTTTTGTTGGGTTGTTTTTGAGATCATAAAATTTTTTACATTAATCAGATTTTCCTGATTTTCTGGCAATATAAACTAGCAAAGGAGTACAACTGGGTTGACAAAATATAGTTTGATTATTCATTGTTTAAACTAAGTAATATGTACTTCAATCAGTTATTTTTCTCTGGCACTTATTATGACCAGAATTATAAAGGAAGATTTAAAACTCTTTACCTCTGTCTGAAAATCAAAGGAGTTTCTAATTTTATCTTCATTTAAACATATATTGAGTAATTTTGAGAAATTGAATTGATATTTAAATAAGGGCAACATGGAATAGATGTAATAAATCTAAGAAAAGATCAAAAGGGATATAATCTTCTAGTCCAAAATATAAGTCACTCAGATAGTAATGAATATATTAATTTATCGATTTTTTAAATGTAATTAATCTTTAAATGTGGCTCTGATAGAATACCAATTAAATAATAATTGATATTATTCAAAGAATAAAAATATCAATTATTATTTGCTGGTGATTTAATTTTTATTTAATTAATTGAGTCTGTTTTTATTATTATCTTTAGGAAATCAGGAAATAAGTGTAATATCCCATAAGATAGATTTAGGTGCTAGAATCTAGGATTATGAGTTATCTAAATTTCATATTTAGATTTCGGATTTGAATTTTGAATTAGGATCTTTCCCTGTGAATTATTATAAATAGGCATCAATAAGATCATGAAATATTTTATAGGGTAAATTGCTTGAGGAGATTCTCCTAGGTAGTTTTAGAGAATTTCAGAAGAGAGAATTTCAAAAGGTGAGATTCTTGCCTAATCTTTATCTCAAAATTTCCCATTGCTTTCTCAACTTATTTTCTCATATCAACTTGGTCTCCATGTTCATGGTCTAAAAAACGTGGCTACATGTATTTTTCTCTCTCTTCTAAAACCTCATTTATTTTTTTTGGTAAAAAAACCTCATTTATTATAAGTAAAGTAAAAAAATTAATTTCAGATATATTTAACAAACTAATTATCATTTCTAAATTCGAATGAGTTAGTTTATAATTAAAGTGAATTATATTATGAACCGGAGGATCGAGTATATGTTTACGTACCTTGAGAATTCAGGATTTTATAATTAAAGGAGAGTTTGCTAGCACTTCCTGCAAATTCCCCTCCACAATCATTACACTTCCATCTTTTTACTCCCTCCAGTAGCGTAACTCGTTCCCACACTTCATCCCTTGGCCTTCCTACCTTTTTCATTATTAGTTTTCCTACAAACAATCTGATGCAAGAGATCATAATCAATCTAGTGATATAGTAATACTCCCTCTAGTCCTATTTATAATAGCATGATAACTGAATAACACAGTTTAAACATTGGTTAAAAATAATAAGTATGTCTGGAATCAACTCGGTTTTTCAAGTATACCCTTATGTGTGAGTGGGCAAGTAAGAGAGAGAAATAGAGTAAATATAAGGACTACCAACCTTCTAATTAATACAATACATATAATTAATAAGGGGAAAAAGTGGACAACTCTTGTTGAGGACCAAGGTAATTCAAATTTTGGGTTCTTAATAAAAGGAGGGAGTATGTAATTAATGGGGATAAAAATTACAAAATGTTAGTTCAAATTTCGAACATCCTTATCTTATAAATATGATCATGCGGTTATGCCTACTGAAAAAATTGTATCTTATACTCCCTCTAGTCATAAACATAAGTGACACTTCTGACTCATCCAGCATCATATTAATTTCTAATCCTCATCATCAATACTCTTATTAAATATGGGCATATATTAAAAAATATTTAATACAAAAATAGCAAATATCTTATAAGAAGACATGCTGTAATAAAGACCAGACGAATGAGAGTATATTAAATGCGGGTTTTGGGGGAGGGGGGTGAGTAATCAAAATTGAAGACAACTCCAAAATACCTTACAGATTTTTTTTTTTCCAGCCAGAATAAATTTACAGATTGAAACTTATAACTTTCCAGATTATGGCCTTTAAAAAAAAAAAGTTATGGAACCTGAGTTTCCATCAGTAGATATAATCTAATTTTCTTATACGCAAGTATCTACATTTTCGCTGCCCATATATATATACTAAATCATATCTATCTACCTTACCTTAATAGTCATGAAATCTGATCGAACAAAGTAATTAAGGAAAGAAGATTATTCAGAGAAGGAATCTTGAATCTGTCTAACTAAACAATAAAAATTAAAATGAATAACTGCGCAAAGGCAGAAGCAGAAGTAACAAACAAAGATAAAAATCAAATTGAAAAGAAGAAATCAGAAACCTCGGCTTCAGAATCAAATTCAGTCTTGGGTGAGATCTTATCGACCTTTCCAAGAGGTGGAAAGGCTGCAGCGGATGAAAGACCATAATAATCTAGAAAGAAATGGCACCTTGAGGCCTAGCTTAGAGAGAGAGAGCATTACTGAATGCTCTTTCAAGTTTTGGATTGAAACATGGCAGTTGATCGACTCCAACGAGAAACAGTGTTGAGTTGATTTGATTCACCAAGACAGAACAAAATGTGTGCACAAGATGGTGATAGGATAGCCATATAGTCTTCCCCAAATAGTGAATAATAAGAAATATCTCTCCTTTCTCATCATATCTACCATTCTAATAACTCTCTTAAATTTTTGTTTACGTTTTATGATAATATGATATGAAAAATATAAACACTCAATTGGTGTATATGATATGATAAATATAAACACTAAATACTATTCACTTAGTGAGAAATACTTACATGCTCCTAGAGTACCACGTCATATGAATTATGTTCAACGAAATCACATAAACTCGAATCATTTTAACCCTAGTTTGCCGATTACTCATCTGAAACAATTCACATTTTATTTTGATTTTTACAAAAATATTGGCTGATATTTTGTTTTTGTTTTTTCAAATTAAGATGTTTACTTTTCTTAAAATGAAAATAAAATGTGAATTGTTTCTCATGAATCATCAGCCAACTAAGATTAAAATGATTTGAGTTGATGTGTTTCTATTAGATAGAGTTCAGATAATGTGGCACTCTTAAATATGTAAGTATTTCTCCCAATTCATTCACAACAAGTATTATATCGGTTCATCATGATTTATAATAATATTTATATATTTATTAATACTTAAAAATTAAATTTTTATATAACTTTATAACTTTAAAAATCATTAGAGAATAAATTACATATAATTCTGTATGACTGAAATTACAAGGCTGAAAGTATATATGCAAGTCATGATTTTTTTCTCTCAATTCGGTGGTAGGACCTGGTGGCCATATATAGCTCCCACGTGCATAACGTGGTTCCTCCCCTGCTCACCATTTTTCTCATGATGATTAAAGTATCTGGGAAAACCCACTGAAAGTATCTACCACCAAAGACATTATTTGAGAAACTGATTAAAGTAACTTTGAAAAATCATCTGGGAAAACTCATTTTAGATTTTGATTTTTTTTAAAAGAAAGTTTAAACAAAAAATGAAAGTCACCATTGATCCCACATTCAAGCTACCTGCTCCAACCCAACTATGGCCACCAGGTAATAATCACTATCTAGCTTCATATACTTGTTTTTCCTCATTTCTTGTTGTTCAGACTCTTACTTGTTCAAAAGCAAAGATACAAAAAAACAAAACATAACAGATGCAGAGCAGTTATGAATTATTTGGCATGTCATGAACATGTCTGACACATGTCTTGAGCACTTATTAAACATACTTAAGCTTGATAATTCCAGATTTGAAGCATCTCTCCGCAAAACATGTAGACTTCATAAACACAGTTAAAAATCATATCTTAAACAAGTATAACACCCCATGTGTCACAGATTCAGCACTCGTTTAGGACAAAACATGTGAGGTTTTAAGTACAATTTGAAGTATGTGTTATGTTAGATATTGTCACATTGAGGAAGGACGGTTACCATTTTAGACGCAGGTGATAAAAAAGCTAGTGGGACCATAAATCTGGGCGAGCTGCAAGTGGCGCAGATTTCAACATTCAACAAAGTGTGGGCATCCTATGAAGGTGGTCCAGAAAATCTTGGGGCTACAATCTTTGAACCCACGGGACTACCAGAAGGGTTCTCTATGTTAGGTTACTATAGGCAATCATACAATAAACCCTTTTTTGGATGGGTTCTTGTGGCCAAAGATAACTCTTGCTCTAATGGAACCACTTGACTACACTCTCAATGGAGAACCAAGTCCCTAAAAATCAATCAAAATGGCTCTACCTATTTTTGGCAACCTAACTCTCCTGATGGTTATAAAGCAATAGGCCATGTTGTGACCAAAACACTGGACAAGCCCTCCCTCAATAAAATCCAATGCGTCCAGTCAGACCTCACCAATGAGATTGAGACATAGAAGATTGGATTTGGGGACCGGGAAACAGAGGCACTCAAGCTCCTGGACTTCTTGTAGGCATATTTCTAGTTCAAAATGGTGGAAACACTAGTCTTCTAGCTATATCCTGTTTGAAGGACACCAATGTTAACTTCACCTATATGCCAAATCTACAGCAATAGTCCAAGCTTACTCTCCAATAATGTACTTACATCCTGATGAAGAATACCACCCTTCTTCTGTAAACTAGTTTTTTGCCAATGGAGGATTACTCTATAAGAAAGGATATGAATCACATCCTACCCCAATACAACCAAACGGCACTAATCTTCCTCAGGATCCTAATAATGACGGTTCCTATTGGCTGGATCTTCCAGCAGACGAAGACAACAAGGAAAGAGTTAAAAGGGGCGAGTTACAAAGCTCACAAGCATATATGCACATAAAACCCATGTTTGGTGGAACATTCACAGACATAGCCTGTTGGGTATACTACCCATTTAATGGACCGGCAAGAGCAAAAGTAGAATTCATCACCATTTCACTGGGGAAAATTGGCGAACGCGTGGGGGATTGGGAACATGTGACACTAAGAGTAAGCAATTTTGATGGAGAACTAAAAAGTTTTTATTTATCAGAACATAGTGGAGGTATCTGGGTAGATCCCTTCGATCTTGAATTCAAGGAGGATGGGAACAAACCTGTTGTCTATTCTTCACTTCATGGCCAT
This sequence comes from Acacia crassicarpa, assembly GCA_034222035.1. Taxonomy (NCBI): domain Eukaryota; kingdom Viridiplantae; phylum Streptophyta; class Magnoliopsida; order Fabales; family Fabaceae; genus Acacia; species Acacia crassicarpa. The sequence continues at coordinate 4,541,288 of JAWXYG010000015.1, read as the reverse complement.
GCGATTTACCCCAAACAAGGGTCCAGTCTTCAAGGGGCTAATGGTGTTGGAATCAGGAACGATACTAGCATACTGCAGCGAGTAATATGGTAGTGGATATGGCGATAGGGTACGAAGTGGTTTCTGCAGAGTATCTGGGGTCAGAGACAGTGGAGCCTGGCTGAACTATTTGGCGATAGGGAACATGGCTGAACTATTTCAGAGAATGGGGTCAGAAGATAAGCTACGATGGAGCAAAACAGCTGAATTGGGTAGAGAAATGGTTGCCTGGGAAGGTTTTTTTTTTTAAAAAAAAAAAAATGGTGGTAAGTATTTAACCACTCCAGGTTCTGCAGTGACAAGGACGACCCTTCCAACTGTTAGTAACTCCATACAAGACGGATTACGAGTGGTTTTACTGTAGCTCGAACCCTACCTCTTAAAGAAATCTAGTGCCACATTCCGCTGGACCAATCACATGTTGGTGGTTGCCTGGGAAGTTGAAGAAGCTTGTTGAGAATATGGTGAGCAGTTTGCCGGGTAAAGTGTTGGCCCAGGAAGGGCCCACTGGTCCAGAGGTGAGAACTACAGGAATAGCGATGAAGTTGTTCGCTGATCACATTTTCTCTCTAGATATATATATATCTATCTATCCATATTTTTCTGCTTTGTAAGCAAGTTAAATATTTTCTTAAAAAATAAGAAAATTTGTTGAGGTTAATTGAATTTATCATTTTTGAACATAACAGCACTTTGTTAAGTTCATTAAAAATTTTGTAAACTCTTGTATCCAATTAGCAACTGATGAAGCCTTTTTTATAGGCCGAGTTAAATCAAAATGGCACTAATTGTGCTTGGCCAAAAACTAATTAATTTCTAGTTGAAAGTTGAATACTCAAACAATATGTAGAGAATTCAAACCCAAAAAATAGTAAAATAAAGTAAATTAAAAATAAAACTGAAAAAAAGGCATACCTCAATGTTTGAAAAAAGCTTAGAGAAGTACTTACATATCATATACCAACAAAATCCTCACTTAACAACCGGAACAACTTTTATATTGGCCTTATAAATTTTTTTAAGAATATCATAGTTCATTTAAAAGTAAAACGATTGCACATACTAAAGCCCATCCCATGTACATTAGAAGGGAGTATGGGTTGAGAACTAAACAAATAAAATGGACCAAGAACAACACATAAATGAGAATAAAGAAAAAATCCAAAAAAGAAGTGAGCTATGTCTCCATAGCACTGTAGTAGGTGTTATACAAAGAGAAACAGAAGGAGCACAACTAATTCTCAAGATTTATTTATAAATGGTTCCTTATCAAGGTTTATATGTATTTTTTTTTTTCATATATAATTCCACTGAGTCAAATGCAAATATGTCCCTCTTGAATAAGTCCCTTGTCGGGACACGTGTCATTCTTCCAATAAAATACAGTGTTAAGCAACTTATTGGGTAAAGGCTTCTAAATGTCATCTGCCATAAGCAAGCAGTAGAGTTACACACCAAGCTTAATATAAATGTACTGATAAAAACAGTGTAATTGGATAAATATATATGCATTACATAAATATATAATCAAAAGTGGTACTTGTTTAATTAACGATGATTTTTTTGTCCTGAATTAATGATGACTTAAAGGATGATATATATACGCAAGCTTCCATCACCCACAACAGAACCGTATATCCTGCATATTACATTACCAATTAAAATTAGGATTGATAGTAAAGATGCACCTTTAATTTAATTGAGACGAATCCCTTAAACAAATTTTACAACTATACTTTTGTAAGTGACTGAATAATTAAAAAGAATATTAGGAACTTATATAGGAGATGAGATATATTCACAACTTTTACAACTATACTTTATTGAGATTTATTTATGATGTTTTTTGATACAATATAATTTATAGCAAACAAAATTTCAATTATCGGAACATTGATTATTTTATTGGCGGGCATTCAAAAATTGATGAGCGTGATCACAAAAATCAAATGCAACATATGCAAATGGAGAGAAAGAAAGAAAATATAAGTAACATATGATTATTTGGCTCTAATAATTTTAGATTTTTCTATGCATGTTGATTTCTGTGATTAAAGAAGAGAAACAACTCATGGGAAGCGTGAGAAGTTACGAACACAAACAGTAACAATATTCATAAATTGTTGAGATTCAATTAGCAGCATCATAAGCATATATATTAAAAAAGGAAATCAAATTATAATGGTGAAGGTATGAACCTGATTAATCAGTTTTCATTTGTCACGCACAGTAGGACTATGTCCTGCATATTACATTACTAAATGGAATTAGAATTAGAATTAGAATCAGAATTGCAAGTAAAAATGCACCTCTAATTTAATTGAGACGCATGCCTCAAACAACTTTTGCAACTAACTGAGTAATTAACAAGAACCTTAGGAATTTATGTAGGAGATGAGATATATTCACAACTTGTCAACCATACTTTATTGAGATTTATATATGATGTTATTTGATACAATTTATAGCAAATAAAATTTAAATTATTGGAACATTTATTGGCAGTAATTCAGAAATTGATGAGCCTGATTACAAAAATTCAGTGCAACACAAGAAAATGGAGAGAAATAAAGAAGACCTAAGTCACATATGATTATTTGGCTCTTATAATTTTAGATTTTTTTTAGGTGCATCGATTTTTGTGATTAAAGAAGAGAAACTCATGAGAAGCGTGAGGAGAAACCAACACAAACAGAAAGAATAATATTCATAAATTGTTGGGATTCAATCAATATCATAAACATATATATAATATAAAAGGAAGTTAAATTAAAATGGTGCAGATATGGACCTGATTAATCAGTTTAAATTTCCCAACTGTATCCAGTTGAGGTCTCCTCCATGGGAAGCTTACATCCATTTGAGATCTCTATCCAAGGGGAATTTAGTTGGGAGCAATCTTCAGCAGAGAATTTTTGGAGAGAAGGGCAGAGCATGACGCCTCTGTATACGAAATTTAATTCTGGCATGTACTCTAATTCCAGAGATGTCAACCTGGGAAGAGTGATAGGAGTAGGGTGAGAAAGCTCGCCACTACCACCAAGTTCCATTTTAGAATGATCATCCTCTCCAACTATTTCTTTCATCTTCCCACAATCACTAACGAGAATGGTGTGTAGGTTTCGGAAGAGTGCTAATAACTTTGGCATCATCAAAGTTTTCATATTTTTGCAATTCGAAATCTCGAGATGTGTGAGATGAGAAAATAGGGAGGATTGATGCAACGATAGAAGAGCATATGGTGACACAATATCTTTCAAGCTCTTCAAATACCAGAGGCATAGACGTCGAACAAGTTGGGAAGAAGAGCAAAAGGGGCAAAGGTAAGACAAGCAACACAAGGATTTCACACCTTTACAATAGCTTATATCCAAATGATCAATTTTGCTGCCAAATGATAAAGCCCTGCATAGGGAACTAGCACCCTTATCTTGGTGGCAACCCTTTATAAACAACTCATTCATGTCTCTTGGGAATATGACTGGTATTACATTTCTCAAATCCATACCCTTAAAAGTTATCCTCTTAATGATATATTCTGTATGTATTCCATCATAATAAAAAACAGAACTTGAATCCTCTAAAGTTAAATCATAACTTCTAAGGACACTAAAATCCCGTAAAATTAAATGATAGCTTTCAAGGACACTTTGTTTGGCTAGAAAGTTCATATAGGTATTGAAGACGGAAGAGTCACAAAAGTTGGCGACTACAACTTTTAAATTTTTTAAGCCTTGTATGCCAACTTGTGCTGTCGCATCGAGCTCAAGACACTCTAAATTGATCAATTTGGATATGACAGATGCTGACATTACTAAATTAGGCGTATGGAGTAGATTCAAGTATCTAAGATTGATCAATGATTCCAAACCCAAAGGTGTTTCGGTGATGGCAGTTAAAGATAGATCCAATAATATCAACCATTTTAAATTTCGTAGTGGAGGAATGTAGCTCAATTCTTTGCATTCTGAAAGTAGTAAAGCTTGGAGACATTTCAAGCTTGACACGGATTCAGGCAAACGTTCGATCATGGTCTTGGACAAATCAAGTGTTTTAAGAGCAGGCATGTTGTTGAAAAAATCATCTGAGATGTTGTAGAGAAGTGTATTACCATCTAAAAACAAAGAGGATAGTAGTGAACACCTAGGACATGTGCCATTTGGAATTGTTCTTATAAGGTTTGCTGTCAAAAAAACTTTTTGTAGATCATCTTTCCATTGGTCATCCCTTGGTATTTCTATTAAACCTTTATAAGCATTTGCCATAATTTTACATGTGTCTTCCGCAATGCCAATAGCCAGGGCTCTAAGAAATTTGTTCATCCAACATTTGTGTTCTTCCGTCCACAATGTCCCATAATAATGGCTTTCCAACATGCTATGATTCCTTAATCTTTCCAACATGTTGTAACCTTCATCATACTGCTCCCTCAACTGCTTTGTTTCATCTATGCTTTCATAAACAAATATTCTTATCAAATGATTAGTAGCTTCATCATAAAGAACTCCTTTGGTACTTAAGGCACAATACAAGAAGAATATTTGCAACTTCTTACCTAAGAAATCATAGCTAGACCTCAAAACTGGAAATACCCATTTCTCCATTTCATATTGCCCATGCCCCAAATTTTGAAGACATTTCAACATATAACTCCATTCTCCAACATGTTTTTTACCCTTCATGCTTGTCGCAATTCTGACAATAGCAAGGGGCAAACCTTCACATTCATCTGCCACATTCTGTGCAATTCTTTTCACTTCCAAAGAAAATCCCTCATAGGATCCGATACTCTTTTTAAACAAAGCCCAACTATCTTTTTTATCTAAAAATTCCACTTTTCTTTCATTCTTCTGATCACAACCCATTCCTTGACACACTTCTTGTATACGAGTTGTCAAAATCAATTTAATTCGATTATCTGACATTGGAAATCCAACATCCTGTAGAGAGAAATGATCCCAAACATCATCTAAAATAACAACACATTTTTTCATCTCTTTGAATGCTTGAAATATTTTTTTGGCAATTATTTTAACCTCAAACTCCTCAGCGATGTCCAACTTGATTGATCTAGCTATGACTTTTTGCAAGTTGTAGATGCTATTTTGTGACACAGTAACCCAAATAACTTTAATGTCACCTCCTTCTAAAAGCTTGTCATATATATGGCTTGCTAAAGCTGTTTTTCCTGAACCGCCCATTCCCCAAACTCCAATTGCTGATACCTTGTCATCCTCTATCCATTCCATTATTTGTTCTGTATATCTTTGAAACTTCCTCCCTATTAAATCTGTTGGACGCAACAGATAAGCTTTAGAAGTTTGTAGGAACAAGAATAACAATAAATAACTATGTAAAAATAGTAAAAAAAAAAAAATCAAATATATGGCATTCAAATTTTATGTGGTCATATACTCTCTCCGTCCCTATATGCATTTAAATCACATTTGGAAAATCTAGACAACATTAAATATTTGTATGCACTTTTACGTCATTAAAAATTAAAAAGGTTGTAGAAAAGAGAGTGGATAAGAGAAGTATAATTAAGATGAAGTTACAATTTAAAGAGAGAGTAATTTTTTCAAAGTTATGACCACTTTTAAAAGTTTAAAATCCTCAACTAATCGTATTAGATTTTCTTAAATGACATTTACATGAGTTGGACATTTTGTTTATTTCAAGATCTTCAACTAATTGTAATAAATTTTCTTACATGACATTTAAATGAGTTGGATATATTGTTTATGCCGATCGATGCTCATACCGTTTTCCAAATCATCATCGTCTTCGTCAAAATCGTTGGTCATAAAATTTTCCAAACCATCATCTTCTTCGTTTGAATCATCATCTTCTTCGTTTGAATCATCATCTTCTTCGTCTGACTCATCATCTTCTGCTTCCATCTCTCTTCCAGCATCTTCCAAGTGCTCTTTTGAAGGATCAACTCGTAATCTTGTATTGCCATCTTGATTTTCAACTTGATTGCCATCTTGATTTTCCAAACCATCATCTTCTGCTTCCATCTCTCTTCCAGCATCTTCCAAGTGCTCTTTTGAAGGATCAACTCGTAATCTTTTATTGCCATCTTGTTTTTCAACTTGTGCATAATGCCGAATTGCTTTGTCATATAAATTTTGCTTTTCTTTGTTCAAGTCATTGTTGAGCAACTTCAAAGCCAAATTCTCCCTTTCTTTTTGACTGTCAAACTACATTATATTGTTGTCCATATCATTTATATGACTGTAAGAATTAAAGTGCCAGCATGCTCGTGTAGGATGTGTGAGTGCTTACACATGACTCTATATACGACTGACTATAGATGTATGCAAGAGGTCATACCTTAAATGAACTATCTCTCTTCACATAATTATCAGATTGTAGCATGTAGTTAATAACAAAGACTCCACAATCAAACCTACAAATGGAAGAAAATAGGAAAAGGTCATGCATGATAAAAACTTTTTCTATTAAAGCTTATATAATTTTACATAATAATTGTCCACTCACCCATTGAGTTGTAAGCGGATATCGTCTGCCATCTTCCTATGAAATTCTGTAAATGTTACTTTCTCGAAGAGTTTTTCCATGGCAATCAACTAGACATAAAAACAAAAATTTTATATAATCAAAAGAATAATTACTAATGTTATGAATATATTACAACTATCTAACACTCACCAATTTTGTTGTTGTCTCATCACGGTCTGCTTCAGCCACAAATGGGGGACAAGAATCCCATATTTCAACCACTTTATTCTTTAAATGGATAATGTATAAATAAAAATGCCCATTTGGCCTTGCTCCAACGAGAACAGGAATAAACACCTATTATTTGTGACAACAGAAATCAAATAGATAAATATGGAAGAAAAAAAGTAATCTCGTTGATAAAGAAACTTTTCAATAAAGAATTGAAAAGAAACACCTTCTCAGGCGATTTTATGTGAAATAGATAATTTTCTCTGATATTTTGCCCATCGACAAAGTTCTTGAAGTTGTACTCATCATATATGAGTGCTGCAGTCTGTAATTACAATGAACCATGATTATATCATGGAAGAACCATTAAAAATGATTGCAATGAACTAGTTTAAGATTAAAAAACTACTAATGTACATCATAAAACAGAAAAGAGAATAGGAAATCACCGAAAATGTCACAGGAAGATACCAATTCAAAGGTATAATTTTCTTCTTCCGCTCAATATCAGTTAGTATCTCAACAAAAGTATCTATTACCTATATAAGAATTCATGAAATAATTAAATTTAAAATTAATATAACTAAAATCTTGGTCATAAATATTAAAATAGGATATAAGAATGTAAAAAATAAATACTTACCATTGAATTCAAATAAGTCTCTGGTTTAAGTGTGAAAAATTCTTCCTGAGTCAAATGTGAAAGTGGGGAAACAATAACCTTATCTTCAGGTCTGAAGAATTAGAGTGATTTACATATAAAAAGAGAAATAATTAGATTGATTTTAAAAAACAAAACTCAAAGAAAATGCATACAAATCCCCCCCCCCCCCCCCCAAAACAATATTACACATATCAGAAGCATCTATATAGTTGGAAATTAAATATGAATCTAACCTTAAACATTCAAAGGCATATCGTTTCATCATTTGCAAGTCTCGAATCCTTTCCTGATCCTCGGCATCATCGGCTTGGATTTGTCCTGCTTGGTTTTGGACATGCTATGATCTATCAGACCGTCCATGACAAACTTTTTTTTTTTTTGCCCCCAATTCAATCAGTATATTAATTGCTAATATCACTATGCAATTAAACTACTTAATTACCCATCAATTAAACTACTTTTTTTTTTCGGCCTCTTAATTTGTTTTGTTGAGTTGTTTTTGGGTTCGTAAATTTTTTTACTTTATTCAAATTTTCCTGATTTTCTGGCAATATAAACTAGCAAAGGAGTACAACTGGATTGACAAAATATAGTTTGATTATTCATTGTTTAAACTAAGTACTCTCTCTAGTTCTTATTATAAGGCATGAACTACTAGAAGTTTTTTGTCTTTATTATAAGGCACCAATCAACTGTCTTTAACTAACTCATTTATTACTATTTTCCCATTATACCCTTATTTTTAACTACCTCTTTAACTTTACATCATCAAAGTAGGGGTAAAGTTAAAAACATTTATTAATTTTGGACCAATTTAATTACTTAATTTCTATTCCTTGGTTTGCGAGAAATGGTAGTTGGTGTCTTATAATAAAGGTCAGAGGGAGTAATATGAAGTCTAATCCATCATTTTTATTGGGCACTTATTATCAACAGAATTGTTAAGGGAAGATTTAAAACTCTTGACCTCTGCCCTGAAAATCAAAAGAGTTTCTAATTTTATCTTCATTTAAACATATATTGTGTTACTTTGAGAAATTGAATTGATATTTAAATAAGGGCAATATGTGGTAGATGTAATAAATCTTAGAAAAGATAAGAACTAAGAAGGCATAGAATCATCCGGCCCACAATATAAATCACTTATTTAGTAATGAATATGTTTATTTATCGATTTTTCCAATGTAATTAATCTTTAAATGTGGCTCCATTTTCATGGTTAAAAAATTGTGGCCCCATGTATTTCTTTCTCTCTTCTAAAACCTTATTTATTATAAGTAAAGCAAAAAAAAAAATTAATTTAAGATATATTTAATGAGCTAATTATCATTTCTTAATTCTAATAAATTAAGGTTATAATTAAAGTGATTTATATTATGAAATGGAGTGATCGAGTATATATGTACATGCCTTGAGAATGCAGGACGCTGTGTTCAGTATCATTATTGGAGTTTGGTTTGCCAGTACATGGTCCAATCCCTTGGCCCTTGACTTTATTAAGATGAGCTTTGATTCTGCTAGCACCTCCTGCAAATTCCTCTCCACAATCATTACACTTCCATTTTCGTCCTCCCTCCAAGAGCGTAACTCGTTCCCACACTTCATCCCTTCGCCTTCCTAACTTTTCCATTATTACTTTTCCTGCATGCAAGAGATCATAATTAATCTAGTGATATAGTAATATTCCCTCTAGTACTATTTATAAAAGCCAGATAAATGAATTACACAATTTAAAAAGCAGTTAACATTAGTTAAAAATAATAAAAACAATTATGTTTTTTAAGTTTGTCTTTATTTATGAGGGGACAAATAAGAGAGAGAAATAGAATAAATATAAATACCATAAACCTTTTAATCAATAAAATACATATAATTGATGAGGGGAAAAAGTGAAAAAAAAAAAAAAAACCTCCTTAAATGTTTAAACAACTCTTGTTGGACTCATATAAAAAGGATAAGGTAATTTTTTTTGCTCAGAAAAAGATAAGGTAATCCAAATTTTGGTTTTTTATAAAAAAAAGATAAGAGGGAGTATGTAATTAATGGGATAAAAATGAAAAAATGTTAGTTCAAATTTCAAACATCCTTATCTTATAAATATGAACATTCATGCTCTCTAGTCATAAACATAAGTCATCACTTCTGACTCATCCAGCATCATCCTAATTTCTAATCCCCATCATAAATACTGTTATTAAATCTGGGGCAAGAAGACAAGCTGTAAAAAAGGCCAGAGGAATTAGAGTATATTAAATGGGAGGGAGCAATTAAAATTGAAGACAATTCCAAAATACATTTACATTTTTTTTTTTGCCAGAATAAATTTACAGGTTGAAACTTATAACTTTTCGCTGCCCATGTATATACTAAATCATACTCCTTCCGGTACTAATTATAAGATTACATTTGGAGGTTGGTTTTGATCCTAATCATAGGACAACTTTTTAGTTTTTTTCAAATTCTTCCTAAAATACCCCTATTTTATTCTCTCAAATGTATTTAGTTTTTTGTGAGCATATGCATGTGGATTGCAATACACACATGCACACACATGTGTGTCTATAAACATATATATGTATGTATGTGTATGTGTGTATATGTGTACATGTGAGTGTGTATTTGTGTCTGTGTGTATTTGTGTCTGTGTATATATGTATGTATATATGTCTGTGTACATATGTATGTATATATGTGTGTGTAGATATATGGGCGTATATGTGTGTGTATGTATGTTTGTAGATAGATCTATATGTATATATATACATACACATATATATAGTAAGACCATTATTTCAATTAGAAAGCGTATGAAAAGGAAAATTGGTTAGAGAGATATATGGCGGGGTTATTGATTCACTTTTACTTATATTATCTAAAATTTATATAAGGGCATTTTAGGAAAATGAGTAAAATTAACTAATTTAACTCATTTCCTTAATCCCCAAAAATTGGTTAAATATGTCTTATAATTAGGACCGGAGGGAGTATCTATCTACCTCACCTTAATATGTATGCAATCTGATCGAACAGAGTAATCAAGGAAAGAAGATTATTCAGGGAAGGAATCTTGAAGCTTGTCTAACTAAACAGTGGAAATTAAAATGAATAACTGTGTGAAGGCAGAAGCAGAAGTAACAAACGAAGATAAAAATCAAATTGAAAAGAAGAAATCAGAGAGAGAGAGGATTACTGAATGCTATTTCAAGTTGTGGATTGAAACATGGTGGATGATCGACTCCAATGAGAAACAGTGTTGAGTTGATTTGATTCACCAAGACAGAACAAAATGTGACCGCAAAATGTTGATAGGATATATAGCCATATAGTCTTCGCCAAATTGTCAATGGGCCGATCAGATCTACCATTCAAAAAATATCTACCATTCTAATGACTCGCTTACTCCTTTTTTTTTTTTTCGTTTTATAATAATATGATGTGGAAAAATATACACTCAATTGGTGTATATGATATGATAAATATAAACACTTATTACTATTCGCTTTAACAGAGCATATTACTTAGTTTGTTAGAATTACTTAGTTTGTTAGAATATTTATTCAGTTGTAACAAACTAGTCAAGTCATATTTGTTTATTAGTTATTTTGTTGATGTAAATACTTAGTCAGGTTTTATTGCTTGGCTCTCTCTATATAAGAGCCCCTTTACTGTACATATCAATTAATGAGAATATTATTTTCTCCCATATCTTTTTTTCTCAGTTTCAACAATCGTATTATGGTATCAGAGCAATTTTTTCCCCAAACACTTCCGCACTTCTTTCCTTCCCGTTCTTTACGCCTTGCCTCGACCCACGGTGGTTCTCTCTGCCTTGACCACGGTGGTGTTGATTTTGTTGTGTTGATTTACTGTAAACCTTCTCTATTTTGTTCCAGCGATACGGTGGCTGATTTTCCTGTCTTGATCGACGCTGATGACTGGAGATTTCATCCGATCGGTGATTACGCTTCGATCTATGGAATTCTTTGATCTGTGCGCACAGGACCTTGTGCTTTTCGTCTATTGATTTGTATTATGTTCTGCAATTTCTTTGCTCGACCTTCCATGGCTACCGAGGGCTCTTCATCCATCTCGTCACTTGCTCCATCTCAGGATCCATCGAGTTGCTACTATATGCATCCTAATGAGAATCCATCTTTGATTCTCGTCTCATCTCCTTTGATCGGTTCCAACTACCACCATTGGGCAAGAGCCATGACCATTGCTCTCATGAGCAAGAATAAGTTTCAGTTCGTTGATGGCACTTTGCAGGTTCCAGCGACTTCTGATCCGTTGTTTCAGACATGGCAACGTTGCAACACCATGGTGTTGACCTGGCTGCTTCGTTCGATTTCACCTTCCATAAGTCAGAGTGTAATTTGGCTTAATCGTGCAATCGATGTCTGGAATGATTTGAAGGAACGATTTAGCCAGAGTGATTCATTTCGAGTGGCTGAGCTCCAGGACGAGCTTTTCTTAATCAGACAAGGTGATTCTTCTGTTTCTGATTATTTTACAAAATTGAAGATAATTTGGGATGAATTGCTTAATTTCCGTCCCATTCCTGATTGCTCCTGCTCATCTAAGGATTACTTTCGTCAAGATTATGTTATTCGTTTCCTGAAAGGCCTTAATGATCGGTTCTCCACTGTTCGGTCTCAAATTTTGCTAATGGAACCTCTTCCTTCCATTAACAAAGCCTTTTCTCTGGTTGTTCAACAAGAGCGGGAACTCACAGGAATCCCAGAATCGAGCGTTTGTCTTGCTCGTACGGATTCTGTTTCAGTTCGCCAGCCTTCCAAATCTGCTTATCAGCCCAACAACAGTAATCCGAAGGTCTGTACCTACTGTGGCAAGCCTCGCCATACCATTGAAACTTGTTACAAGAAGCATGGCTTCCCTCCTGGCTACAAGACTCGCAGTAAAGGTTCAGTGAACAATTTGGTAACCTCTTCTCCTAATCCATCGGCTGGCATTTTATCTTCGACACCTACTACTGCTAACTCTTTTATTAGTCAAGATCAATATAATCAGTTAATTGCTCTGTTGCAACCCACTGCTACTCATGGTTCGCCTGCCTCTATTTCTGCTTCCACACCTATGGCTACTCCCTGTGTTAATCAACTCTCTGCACCACATTTGCTTCCAAATGCTGATTCCCAAGGTATGTATAATATTCTTGCCTTTGATTCTTCTAATCAATGGATTCTTGATAGTGGTGCTACTACTCATGTCTGTTACTCTTTAACCTGGTTTAGTTCATATTCGACTATTTCTCCTATTCGTTTAACTTTACCAAATCAGTCCATTATTGTTGCTAGCATCTCTGGCACTGTCAAAATCAATGCCTCTGTTACTCTCCATAATGTCCTTTACATTCCAACCTTTCATTTTAATATTATCTCTGTTTCACAAATGGCTCACGACCTCTCTTGTTGTTTCCTTTTCTTTGCCTCTCACTGTCTTATACAGGATCCGAAGACATGGACAACGATTGGTTCAGCTGAGCTTTCTCAAGGTTTATTCAAGCTACGTAGTCACTTACCTATGGATGCTGTGGATGCTGGTTCTGTTTCCACAGATATTTCCTGTATTAATTCTGTTTCCACAAATGTTCCCCTTTTTGATTTGTGGCATTTCCGTCTTGGTCATTTGTCTACCTCTGTTTTGAATGTTTTGAAGCAACAATGTCCTTTCATTTCTTGTACTTTTTCGGGTGCTTGTGATGTATGTCATTTTGCAAAACAAAGAAAAATTCCCTTTCCAATAAGTGCATCCAAAACTGATTCTTGTCTCCACATGTTGCATGCTGATATTTGGGGACCTTATAAGCTTTCTTCTATACATGACCATCGCTATTTTTTAACTGTCGTCGATGATTTTACACGTTATACTTGGGTTCGTCTTTTGAAAACCAAATCTGAAGCTCGAAATGCTTTGCAATCTCTTATTCTATTGCTTGAAAATCAATTTGCTCACAAGGTTAAAATTGTCCGCACTGATAATGGTGTTGAGTTTCAAATGCATGCTTTTTATTCTTCTAAAGGTATTCTTCACCAAACTTCATGTGTTGAAACTCCGGAGCAAAATAGTATTGTAGAACGCAAGCATCAACATATTTTGAATGTTGCTCGAGCTTTAATGTTTCACTCTCATTTACCTTTATCCTATTGGTGTTATGCTGTGACCCATGCTATATATATTATCAATCGACTTCCTACTCAGATTTTAAATAATAACTCTCCCTTTTTCTTACTTCATAATACATCTCCGGACTATAACCAATTTAGGGTGTTTGGCTCATTGTGTTTTGCTTGCACTTACTCAGCTCATAGAACAAAATTTGATTCTAGAGCTCGCAAATGTGTTTTTCTTGGTTTTAAAAGTGGCACCAAGGGCTATATTCTTCTTGACATTCATCATCATCAAATTTTTATATCTCGGCATGTTATTTTCTATGAATCCATATTTCCTTATACCCACTGTTCACCCTCTTTGCCTTTGGATTCTATTTCTATGCCTACTGTCACTAATTCTGCTGACCTTGCTTTTGATGATTTGCCATCTGTCTTGCCTTCGGTTTCTAACCCACCTTTATCCCTTCCCAATACCCCTGCCCCCTCCTCTCCTTCTTCTATTCCTTCTCCTTGTTCAGCTTCTCCAATACCCCTTCGCAGATCCAACAGAATCTCTACGCATCCTACATATCTAAGTGACTACCATTGCTCTCAACTCACTTCAGCACCATCGGTTTCCATGTCTGGATCATGTAGATATCCTCTTTCTTCAGTTTTGTCATATGGTAATCTCTCTCCCTCATATAAACATTTTGTTTGTTCTATTTCCATTCTTGCTGAGCCTAAAACATATCGTCAAGCCATTAAACATCCTGAGTGGCAGCAGGCTATGCAAGCTGAAATTTCAGCGTTAGAGCAAAATCACACATGGATCTTGACTGAATTACCTCCAGGTAAATCTCCTATTGGTTGTAAGTGGGTGTTTAAGACTAAATTTCATGCTGATGGTAGTTTAGAGAGATATAAAGCCCGGTTAGTGGCAAAGGGCTATACTCAAACCGAAGGAGTTGATTATTTTGATACTTTTTCACCGGTTGCTAAAATGACTACTGTTAGATTGTTACTTGCTGTAGCTGCCTCTTCTAATTGGCATCTTGAACAACTTGATGTCAATAATGCATTTTTGCATGGTGATCTTCATGAGGATGTTTACATGTCCCTTCCTCCTGGTTTTTCTCCTTCTCATCCCCATCTAGTTTGTAAATTGCAGAAGTCTCTCTATGGTTTAAAACAGGCCTCTCGACAATGGTTTGCTAAACTATCTTCTGCTTTGTTGTCTTGTGGTTATACTCAATCCAAATCTGATTACTCTTTATTTACTAGAAAGCATGATGCTTCTTTTACTACTATCTTGGTTTATGTTGATGATATTATTCTGGCTGGTACTGATATGTTTGAGATCACTCGCATTAAATCTTTTCTTGACACCACCTTCAAGATTAAGGATCTTGGCAAGCTCAAATTCTTTCTTGGTCTTGAGGTTGCTCGTTCTACTCTTGGTATCTCTTTAAATCAACGCAAATTTGCTCTTGATATCCTTGATGATGTAGGTTATTTGGGTTGTAAACCTCTTTCTACTCCTATGGCTCGTCATACTAGATTGTCTAAAGACATTGGTACATTACTTCCCGATATTGCTCCTTACAGACGTTTAGTTGGGCGTCTCTTGTACCTTACCACCACACGACCTGATATATCCTATGTGGTTCAGCAACTCTGTCAATTCACTCATGCACCTACTGATGTACACTATCAGGCAGCCCTTAGAGTCTTACGGTACATCAAGAAGTGGCCTGGTAAAGGAATTTTCTTTCCCACTTCTTCCTCCTTACAGTTGCGTGCTTTCAGTGACTCTGATTGGGCTGGATGCCCTGATACACGTCGTTCTTTATCTGGTTATTGTATTTTCCTTGGTGATTCTTTGGTTTCGTGGCGTTCTAAGAAGCAGACCACTGTTTCTCTTTCTTCGTCTGAGGCAGAATATAGGGCCATGGGATGTGTTGCTTGTGAGATTCAATGGTTGATCTATTTGCTTACTGATTTGCAGATTCCTCATTCTTCTCCTAGAGTGCTTTACTGTGACAATCAGTCTGCTATTCATATTGCTTCTAACCCTACTTTCCATGAACGCACTAAACATCTCGAGATTGATTGCCATTTTGTTCGAGAAAAGGTTCAAGCTGGGCTTATTCGCCTGCTTCCAGTTCGCAGTGCTAATCAACTTGCTGATATTTTTACTAAACCCCTTGATCCACAACCCTTTCATGGTTTTTTATCTCGCCTTGGCTTAATCAATATATACGCCCCAGCTTGTGGGGGGGTAACAGAGCATATTACTTAGTTTGTTAGAATTACTTAGTTTGTTAGAATATTTATTCAGTTGTAACAAACTAGTCAAGTCATATTTGTTTATTAGTTATTTTGTTGATGTAAATACTTAGTCAGGTTTTATTGCTTGGCTCTCTCTATATAAGAGCCCCTTTACTGTACATATCAATTAATGAGAATATTATTTTCTCCCATATCTTTTTTTCTCAGTTTCAACAATCGTATTACGCTTCGTGAGCTCCTAATGTACCACGTCATCCTAACACTTGGTCACTCAATTGTTTAGTGAAATCACATAAACTCAAATTATTTTAATCCTAACTTGCCGATTACTCATATGAAACAATTCACATTTTATATTTTTTTAACAAAAAATATTGGATGATAATTTTGTTTTTGTTTTTTCAAATTAATATGTTTACTTCTTTTAAAAACAAGATAAAATTTGAATTGTTTTAGATAAATCATCGACCAACTCAGATTAAAATGATTTGAGTTTATGTGATTTCATTAGATAGAGTTCAGATCATGTGGCGTTCTTAAGTATCTAGTGTTTCTCCCAATTCATTCACAACAAGCATTATATCAGTTCATTCTCCCAATTTATATATTCATCGTTGGAAGTTGGACTTTATTCGGCCCATGATGGTTGAAACACTAACCCTAATTAGAGTTATTCAGCCCATAATTATAGTTTTTCCTGATTTTTCTGTTGGAATCTTTGAATTTAAATTGTCAACAATTTTTTTTTTTTGATACATATGCGGGCAGGGAGGAATCGAACCTAGGACTAGGGGGAGACTATTCCCAATACCATTGCACTATTAGTAGTGCTGGTAATTGTCAACAATTATCTCTTGCATCTTTACTAATCTTCATGCCTCCGTTAGTGTCTTCGATCTTAGGGTTAAACATTTGGACCGGGCTTGCCAATTTTGGTTTAAGAGCTTAAACATACGCACCCACGAAATAATCTTCAGCAACATCTAATTTGGCAACAATATAATAAAATTCTGCATTGTAATCAACCAAAGATCCTGTTTGTTGCAAGTGGGTGAGATCACTCTGAGGTTTTCAAATACTGGACCAAAATTATCTTGCAAGATTACTGCACATCCATCCCAAGTAGGCAGACGTTTGTGTAATCTTCTTTCAAGCACACGGTGCCATTGAAAAATCTTATCATCAAGATTAAGAGAAGCTATATTTACCTTGCTTTCTTTCGGTGTATCATCTAGTTCAAAGAATCACTCATACTTATTAAGGAGCCAGGTTAGTATACCATCTCCAAAATATCTAGGAAACTCCAATTTTGTAAATTGGTTTATGGTACTGTGGTTGCCCTGGCCAACATTCTTGATGTCTTTTTTGATGTCGATCATGATTTCTTGGAACATTATGTCTAGCTACACGAATTTCTTGCTGCAGATTTGTCAAACCAGTGTTGAATTGTGCCAACAGCCCTTGCAGCGTGTTATCCAGGGTTTGTAATCGTTGCCCAATAGTCTGAAAACTTTCTTCTGCCATTCTTGACCTTTCTTAAGCCTTATTTCAACCATGCAGCATAGAATAGAAGAGGAAGAACTTGTGGCCGAGAATGATAACTCTGATACCATTGATACAGAATTGATATTCTATAAAAAATAGAGGAAGAGAGCAAAACGAAACCAGAAACATAGGGGTAAAAGAAGAAGATGATGCTGAAGGAGAGATTCTAAATAATCTCCCCACTTTCTGTATCATGCACAAAACTGATTTGTTGTTACAGAAATGGAGGATTGGGCTATTTATAATACTATAACCTCCCTCAAGTCCTAACTAACAGCTAGTTAGAATTAATGATTAATGAATCTACTAACTATCTAGTTTTGTTCTATCTTACAATTAGGTCCCTAAATGCATAAATGTATGGTTTCATATCATTCTTGTCACATGATTTCTCCATCTTCTTGGTATAGCTTAGTCACACTCCTGATTCTGATTCTGCGTTTCCATGCTCTTACACCAAAGTAGAATATACAATCTCACCATCACCAATATGGATCCCATCAAACTGCAACACCAGAATCAGATAAAACCATCACATATAACTTCATAAATTGTTACAGAAAACAGAAAAAGCAGAGTATTTGCACCATCACCAATATGGTCTTTATTACACGATCAAACTATAAACAGCAAAAGCAGAGTAGGAGAACTAACATGACCAAAATATTACTTACAGAAAACAGAACAGTAAAAATTTGCATGTTTCCTTTTAGAACCCACATGGACAAGTTCTGGGAAGTGGACAAGCTAAAAGTGTTACTATTAATTGCTCATATTAAAAGGTTTTCTTACATTTTCTCTGCTTTAGTGCTTTGCTTCACTCCAACGTGCACCTTTTCAGTGCCGCATATTCAAAGGGATTTGAACGTCTAGCACCTTGAACGTAGCTTGCACCTTTAACTTCCAAGCTATGTTAATACTTAATAGACCATTTCACCATGGATGCTTAGCACAAGACCGTCTTTACTTTGCTCTTCATAATTATAGCAAAGACAAATAGTTTGATATTGTTAGTAGAACAAATGAAAAAATACGTTCCCAATTCAATAATGCGTCATCCTTCAATGCACGACTTGTGTTGAACTAACCATTCCGCAAATGCAAATGTCCCTAGCTAGAGTAAATTAGCATTCAGTTGATGAAAGGCTTCCATTTGTAACCTGATAAAATTAACAAGTCTCCAATTAATCAGTAAACTATCAAAGTTGAAGAATAAAGTTCTTCTGCTAGCCTTCATTTCAGATAAATAAGATGGAGTTCATGTCAATGAGTTCACAGAATTTATTTAAGCATTTATTGAAAAAGAGTCAGAAATTAATATTTAATAACAAGCTAGTAAAGAACATCTTTCACGCCCCAAGTACCAGAATCATGAAAGTGATGAAGGTTCTGATAAATAAGAAAGAGATTATAACTTCTACCACCAATATTGTCAATACCATAATATAGCCGGCTAAAAAACTGTTATGTCAATATGGCAGACAGCATGGCAACTGCCATTTGCATGCTTATCTGCCTTTTGGAAACTAAATAAAGTATACTTCAACCCAAAACTACTTTAATATATTACATGAATTCACTTCTCAAAATGCAAGTAAATTGACACTAGCAGGAAAGTATCCATGATCATGAGTACTTAAAAAAAATTAAGGCAACAATATAAAAAGGCCTCTAATTATAATTTCATCTTAGATCATCCATAGAAAACGTTGAACTCAGGAATGTACTCATAAGATTCTGGTAAAACAAAAGACCAATATTTACCCCTTGTCATGAGTCTTATGACACAACGAGCACTAAAATGGAATATACGAAAACAATAATATATAGTCTTGTCCAGTCAAGCTCTCAAGGAATTCGATCTTTTTTCTCAATAAACCAATAAAAACAGTTAAAGTCAATAAAGTTATCCTAAAATTTAAGTAATTTTCAATATTACCTCAATTAATTATACCAAACTCTATATATCATATTAATTATTATTTTCAGCCACTACCCTTATTAATTATGGGCATACATGAAAAAAATAATTAATGCTCCTTGGGAACAAGCAAATATCTTATAAAAATGATGAAATATACTCGCTATTTGGTGCCTTATAATAAGGATCAAAGAGAATACTTTTTATGCGATGTCAATTTTTGATCTGAAAATAATAGAGGGAAATGGACGTTGGAGAGGTTATTATCTGCTTTTTCCTTCTTTCAACTGTAGAATCTTCAAATTTGGGAGCGCGTGACTTAACGTAGCTTTTTAACGAAAACCTTATTTGCTTTGCCGTTTATCTAACCATCTACTTTTCCCCATCAACCGACTTCTTGGGGGCAAACTAATGTTTAGGACTTTCAGAAATCAAACCAAATATGGAATCAGACCAAAAAAGAAAAAAATCCTTGAGCGTTGTTTAACGATGTTGCCTTAACGTGAGATGTTAAAACTGGAAAAAAAAAAAAAAAAAAGAAAGAAAGAAAGTACGGTATTGAGTATTAGTTCATTACGAATGGAATCTTTCAAAATCCAAGTTCATGGGCAAACAAAGCAATTACTAATCTGTTGCCTTTTCTTACATAGTCTGATAACCTCATTAAAAAAACCCAAATAAGACATGTTCCCAAATTAAAAATCATGCATATCTTTATTTATAATATTACCCCATTAATTGACACTTGTCCTAAATCAAAGTCGTCATTCATTCGAATTAAAAAAAATCATGCATCTTGGAGTTGGAGGAGTATTCAATGTTATTAATTAACAAGGTAGTATTAACAAGAACGGCAAGAAATAGATAAGTATACACACACATAGAGAGAGAGAGAGAGAGAGAGGCTTCCTTGCACGATACATCATCATTACATTGGGCCGTCCCTTTTGTTTGCACTCAAACTTGTTCTATCGTCGAATGAAATATGTTTCTTGCAAAATCCGTATGTATTGTATAAGATCATTACTATTACCCACCTTACCCTTCACTTTGGATTCAATTTTCTTTTTGATAAAAAACAGAGATGGGCAATTGTATCACCAAGAAGGATCAAAGTCTTCCCATTGATACCACTTTCAAGCTTCCTGCTCCCACACCAATGTGGCCACCAGGTAATTATATAACCATTATCTTCATATATATGTTTTTCCTGCTTTCTTGTTGCTCAAAAGCAAAGATACAAACCATAACAGATTCAGAGCAGTTATGGATTATTTCGCATGTTATGAACAAGTCTGACACAAGTCTGTAACACTTATGAAACATAATTAAGCTCCTTATTCCATATTTGAAGCATCACTCTGCAAAGCATTTAGACTTTAGAAACACAGTTATTGCATATCTTATGTATAACACCCCATGTGTCAGATTGTTTTCTAGTTTAGGACAAAATATGAGAGGTTTTAAGTACAGTTTGAAGTATGTGTTATGTCAAATACTGTCACAATGAAGAAGGATTGTTACCATTTTACATGCAGGTGATGGATTTGCTAGTGGGATTATCAATCTGGGAGAGCTGAAAGTGGCGCAGATTTCAACATTCAACAAAGTGTGGACATCCTATGAAGGTGGTCCAGACAATCTTGGGGCTACAGTCTATGAACCAACAGGACTACCAGAAGGATTCTATATGTTGGGTTCTTACAGCCAACCTAACAACAAGCCCTTTTTTGGATGGGTTCTTGTGGCGAAAGATAACTCTTCAACCACTAACCCAGCTCAAAAGGAACCACTTGACTACACACTAATATATAGCAGCAAGTCCCTAAAAATCAATCAAAATAGCTCAGTCTATTTTTGGAAGCCAAACCCTCCTGATGGCTATAAAGCAGTAGGCCATGTTGTGACCACTACACCGGACAAGCCTTCCCTCGATAAAATCCGATGCGTCCGGTCAGACCTCACGGATGAGATTGAGACAGATACATGGATTTGGGGCTCAGGAAAATCCAATGACTCCAATAGGTTCAATCTCTATCAAACAAGACCAAGCAACAGAGGGACTCAAGCTCCGGGACTACTTGTAGGCACATTTCTGGCTCAAAATGGTGGAAATACCGATCCTCTCTCTATATCCTGCTTGAAAAGCACCCATTTAAACTTGGCCTCTATGCCTAATCTGAAACAAATTCAAGCAATAGTCCAAGCTTACTCTCCAATAATGTACCTGCATCCTAAAGAAGAATACCTCCCTTCCTCCGTAAACTGGTTTTTCACCAATGGAGGATTACTCTATAAGAAAGGAGATGAATTACATCCCACTCCAATACAACTAAATGGCACTAATCTTCCCCAAGATCATAACAATGACGGTTCCTATTGGTTGGATCTTCCAGCAGACAAAGCCGACAAGGAAAGAGTTAAAAGGGGTGACTTACAAAGCTCAAAGGCATATCTACATGTAAAACCCATGTTTGGTGGAACATTCACAGACATAGTCTTCTGGGTATACTACCCATTCAATGGACCAGCAAGAGCAAAATTAGAGTTCATCACCATTCCGTTGGGAAAAATTGGCCAGCACGTGGGGGACTGGGAACACGTGACACTAAGAGTAAGCAATTTCGATGGAGAACTCAAAAAGGTATATTTCTCACAACATAGCGGAGGTACTTGGGTTGATTCCTCCAATCTTGAGTTCAAGAATGGAAACAAACCCGTCGTTTATTCTTCGTTTCATGGCCACGCGTTTTACCCTAAAGAAGGGTTGAATCCTCAAGGGAATAATAGTGTTGGGCTTAGGAACGATACGGCGGAGAGTAATATGGTAATGGATATGGGGGTAGGGTATGAAGTGGTTTCTGTGGAATATTTGGGGTCGGAGATAGTGGAGCCGCCATGGCTGAATTATTTCAGAGACTGGGGTCCAAAGATAAGCTATAATATTGCAGAAGAGCTGAAGAAGATGGAGAAATGTTTGCCTGGGAAGTTGAAAAAGCTTTTGAATAAATTGCCAAATGAACTGTTAGGAGAGGAAGGACCCACTGGTCCAAAGGTGAAGAACAGTTGGAATGGAGATGAAATAGTTCGTTTGGATATTTAGACCTGTACATGTCTTGTTTCTTATGAAATAGAAATGTTAAGAATTGTGCCTAGACGAAACTAAATTTTTTGTTGATATTATGTTTCGATTCAAGATAAAACCAAGAGTCATCTTGATGCAAGCAGAATGATATGAATGAAGACTGATAATTGAATAAAATTTCACCTTTTTTAACTTAAAATTTGAATAAACTACGCATAATTGTCATTGCTTTTTAGAATATTTAAAATAACCCTCTATTAAAATTTTAATTTTTTTCCCCACCATGAACGTTAACCCCTTGTAAAATAATATTTGTTAAAGAATTAATGAAATTCATCACGCCAAACAAATTAGAACTTCGTGCATGTCACACAGAATGAAGTGTATACTTCAATACTTAAATTTCCTCCTGCGTCAAGACACAAAAAACTGCCCAAATTATGAGATAATTATCCATTAAACTAAACCTACGTATATCATCTTCTCTCTGGTTGCCTTACTTTCTTTTCACGTCACTCATATCGCCTTCTGATTTCCCTCCTAATTAAATAAAGGTTAAGGTAGGATGAATGTCTAAATTTAGTAATGAACAATTTTTTTTATAGGCACATAATATAATTAACTATTTTAGAGTGTAAAAGTAAACATAATTAATTATTTTAGTGATGGCATACATAACAACCCCATTAGACCTGGTTAACTTCCATATATATATATTTTTTTAATTGTGGGTCTTGCTAGTCATAGGAGAAATATGCAAATTTAGCAATAAATTATTTCACTATGAGCAACCAACATATACAATTATCTTTTGTTGGGAGAAAAAGTAGACATAAATATTTTTTGTCTTATAAATGTTTATATTTATCTTGTGAATTTCCTTATTTGTCTTGTAAAGAGATTTAAAAGAATCCACGGATCTAAGAAATTTTGGTTATTTACATATTTATCTTGTAAATGCCTATATTTATTTTGTAACTTTTTAACTCCCTCTCGATTCTTTTAAATCTATTTATTTGTCTTTTCAATATTTTTATTTGTTTTGTAAATGCTCTTATTGAAAAGATAAAGTAAGGGCTTATTATCTTTTCTCTGATAAAACTAAATTTCATTTTGACTCAATGGAATGCAGTGAAATTTCAAAATATTCTAGTTGTTGACTGAAATTAAATTGCTTCTATGTGGTCTAAGTGATATTTTCACATTAAAAAAGACACATATTTCTAAAAGCATATTCAAATAGTAGAGAGTGAGAAGACTGATAGGACCAACGGTGCAAAAAATAATGAAAGTTAACTAAAGTTAACGGCTTTCCTATATATGCTACCAAAAACATTGATTATGTATACTTTTATACCCCAAAATATATAGTTAATTATGTTTGATACAGATAGAGAAAGTTCGTAATTGCTAAATTTGTATTAGATAGCTTTGAGCTTCGTTTAGTTGCAAAAGTCGTAAAAGTATATGTATGCATCATTGTAGTCAAACCCTTGTATTAGAAACCAACACTAATCTTATTAATTTACATTTCATTTAAATATCTCTCAGTTGTCAATGACTTATGCAAGAAAAGCCGGATCAGATTATATCACAGAAAGGCATAAGAAAACGAGAGAGAAGAATATACTAACCTAGGATTCAATGATTTAATATTCCCATATAGTCAAAGTAATATATAAATTTGCATGCACGCACATTTTTTATACACACACATGTTGCCAAAAAAAGGGAAAGTAGTGAAGGAAATATAAAATCTCTCTCCCTCTCTGATCACACCCACAAGGAGAGGTTTCTGGGTTTTGTCGATAATAAGTGGAGGGAGAGAGAAAGTAGGGTTTAGAGAACAATAATGAAGAAAATGATGACTATGATAGTTTTATGGCTTGTATGGTCTGTGTTTTTATGGGGAGATCATGAGGCAGCAAGGCCACCAGCCAGAGATGTAGCCGGGAAGTTGAAGGCATTCTCAGGTGACATTCTGTAGAATTTGCTACTTTCTCTCTTTTTTTTACTCCATTTTGTTATGTTTCCTAATTTCTTTGGATCTATAAAATGCTCATGTATGTTGTTTTTGTTTGAGATTTCTGGACTAGATAGGCAATGTGAAGGTCAAAAGAGGAAAAAAGAACATAAGAAAAAATATATATATAATTTTCAAATCTTCTATTGTTTTACACATTTTCACATATATTTATACAAATACTAATTTGATATAAAATGATAAACATTATAATAAGGAAAAATAATGCTTTATTTATTCCATACTGAAAATAATAACATAAAATATCAAAGTAAAAATTAAAGATTAAGAAAGTAAATATTTTTTACTCTAATTTGAGAATAAAGATAAAAAATGTTGAAACTACTAAAAAAAAAATGGTTGCAATCATATTATAAATATCATTTAAATTTTACAATTAGTAAATGAAATGAAATAAATTAAATTCAGTGATAAAACTAAGACTAAAACTAATGTATTAAAATATTTTATGTAGTAGCTTTTCTTTAAGGACAACCTATATGTTTTGATGGAAGTTAGCTACTTTCTCATTTTATCTGGTAATTTGCACGCGCGCGCACACACTTGCTGGAGAAACAACTAAAATGAATATTCTTTTATTCATGATGTTAGATGCCTTTGATAGGGTTGGGTTTCTCTCATTATCCCTCATAATTTTTAAATCACATCCATCCATTTAATACAATACTACTTTTACTTCTTTTTCATTTTCTCAACCAATAGTCCAGATTGAACCAATAAGAGAAAATGAGATAAGGGATATGGAGAGAATCTCCTTCAGCCTTTAGCCTTTGATACTTGTTGAAAATCAGTTGAATGGTACATTCAATTTAAAATTCTGGTATCTTGAGTCAGAGTTCAGGCTCAACAAGAAATTCAACCAATAAAAGAATAGGGACAAAACGGCAGTTCCTTGCCCGACACATCACTATGGGACGTCGTTTTAATGAGACGTTACATGACATAGCTTCTAGCCTTCTACCGTCAAATTTAGCGTCAAAGGAATATGCTCCTTTTATACTTTGCGATTTAATCTTCTGAACAAAACAGAGATTGGAAATGGTATTACTTTCTCTTTTGCAGAGATCATCTCCAAGAAACATCAAAGTCTTCCCATTGATACCAGCTTCAAGCTTCCTGCTCCAATCCCAGTCTGGCCACCAGGTGCATAACCATTATCCTCATTTGTGCTCTCTTTTCCTCTGTATAACCTGCACAAAAGCAGCGATATAGAACACTCTTTTGGAATGTAAATGATGTGTCTGACATTACACTCTTTTACATGTAGGTGATGGATTTGCAAGTGGGATCATCAATCTGGGTGAGATACAAGTGGTTCAGATTGCAACATTCAACAAAGTGTGGATTTCTTATGAAGGTGGTCCAGATAATCTTGGGGCTACAATCTTTGAACCAACAAGACTACCAAAAGGACTCTGTGTCTTAGGTTATTATAGCCAACCTAACAACAAACCCCTTTTTGGATGGGTTCTTGTAGCCAAAGATAACTCTTCAACAAGGAAGCCAGCATTAAAGGAACCACTTGACTACACACTAATATGGAGCACCAAGTCTATGCAAATTAGTCAAACTAGCCCTGCTTATTTTTGGTTACCAATTCCTTCTGATGGCTATAAAGCAGTAGGCCATCTTGTGACCACCACACCAGACAAGCCTCTGCTCGATAAAATTCGGGTTGTTCGGTCAGACCTTACTGACTATATTGAGACATATAATTGGATTTGGGGACCAGGAAAATCTAGTGACTCCAATGAGTTCAATATGTATGAAACAAGACCAACAAACAGAGGAATTAAAGCTCAAGGTCTTCTTGCAGGTACATTTATAGTTCAAAATGGTGGAAATATCGGTCCTCTATCTATATCCTGTTTGAAAAACTCCAATTTAAACTTAGAATCTATGCCAAATCTACAACAAATTAAAGCTATAATCCAAGCTTACTCTCCAATAATGTACTTACATCCTAATGAAGAGTACCTTCCTTCCTCTGTAAACTGGTTTTTCGCCAATGGAGGATTACTCTATAAAAGAGGACATGAATCACAACCTACCCCAATACAACCAAATGGCACTAATCTTCCTCATCGTCATAAAAAAGAGGGTTCCTATTGGCTGGATCTTCCAGCAGATGAAGCCGACAAAGGAAGAGTTAGAAGGGGTGACTTACAAAGCTTTCGAGCGTATCTGCACATAAAACCCATGTTTGGTGGAACATTCACAGACATAGTCTTCTGGGTATACTACCCATTCAATGGACCAGCAAGAGTAAAAGTAGAGTTCATCACTGTTTCACTGGGGAAAATCGGCGAACACGTGGGAGACTGGGAACATGTGACACTGAGAGTAAGCAATTTCAATGGAGAACTCAAAAGAGTATATTTCTCAGAACACAGTGCAGGTACTTGGGTCGATTCCTCCGAGCTCGAATTCGAGAACAAAATTAAACCCGTCGTTTATTCTTCGTTCCACAGTCACGCGTTTTACCCCAAACCAGGGATCCACCTTCAAGGGAGCGATTTTACTTCAAAGAGTGATATGGTAATGGATATGGGATTGGGGTATGAAGTGATTTCTGCGAATTATTTGGGATCAGAAATAGTGGAGCCGCCGTGGCTGAACTATTTCAGAGAATGGGGTCCGATAACAAGATATGATATTGAAGAAAAGCTGAAGAAAGTGAAATGGTTGCCTGGGAAGTTGAAGAAGCTTGTGGAGAATATAGTGAACAGTTTGCCAAGTGTAGTGTTGGGAGAAGAAGGGCCAACAGGTCCGAAGATGAAGAAAAGCTGGAATGGAGATGAAGTTGATAATAATGATCAATGTATATATCAATGTATATTGCAAATGTACAGTAATTCACGTCACTCGTGAATGAAATTCACACAAAAACATGTTCAGTTGACCCAAATCCCTTCAACTGTATTGTTTGGCATGAATATCATTATTATGTTCAAATTAGAATTGAACGGAAATGCTAATTATTGTGTTTTGTCAAAACTAATAATCCAAATGCCATTAAGCCTGTTGAATTTAAATGCCATATCATTCAGCAATAAACATTTTCGTCACCTTTCTTACCATCTTAGTTTCCATTTAAAAAATAAATGAAGTCTCATTCTTTCTGCACACCTCCCTTGCGTATTGACTCCGCATTCTTCAAATGAAAAAACTGAATCATGCTCCACACAAAAGAGCTTGAATACCATTTTTTTGGGTAGAAATTTTGTTCGATTCTTTTATCCAATACTTTGAGACTTTTGTTTAGAACCCATCCCACCATATATAATTTGTCAGGCCGTTAGGGTGGGAATATCCCAGTCTTTATTACGCAGCCTACAACCTAACCAGGTCAAGGTTGGGCCTAAACTAACATGTTTGGCAAAAATGTTAAGTTCCCGTATTTTCAAAAGCCTTAAATTTTTAGCCCAAAAAAAAAAAGCCTTAAATAGGCTAGGCTTTTTTCAAAACATCTATCCTGAAAGCCTACAGGCTTGACTTGATTAAATAGTTTAATATACTATGTCACTATTTAATTTATTTATATTTTGTTTTGTGTAATTTTTTTGACTTGGAAATATCGGTCGAATATGGTTCAAATTATTGACATGGTGTTTTTAAGTGATTTATTTTATTTTGTTGATTGCCAAAAAGTTATAATAAGATTTTTATATATCTTTTAAAATTTGATATGTATTATTTTTCATGCTTATTTGATTCAGGCACTTTACCATATATTTACTTTCAGTTCTCCGAGTTTATTAAAAAAAAAAAACAAAATTCAGTTCTCCGCAGAAGCCTTCTCTTATTTTTAATCTAAATAATTTTTAAATAGTTTTTTTTTTGCCAACGCTTTTTTTTTTAAAGAGAATGCATCAATATAATTTGTAATTCTTTTTTCAATTATATTTTTATTAGTATATGAAAATATTTTTATATAGGCATCTGTAGAATAAAAGGCTTTAAGGCTTTGATATGTGAGGCTTTTAAAGAGGGTTTAGCTTTAAGGCTTAAATCTAAAAAAAGCCTATATACAGACTATTATTTAGGTTCAGGCTCATGCCTATTTGGCGAAAACCTGACTTGCTTTCACCCCACAATTTGTGTTGATATTTAATCAGGAATGAAAATAATTCAAGTTTCAGCTAAATAAACTATGTTGGTGGGCATACTTTCATTTCCCTGATATCGACACACTACCTCGGATTCCCATACCAACACACTATCTCGAACTCTGATACCCCATCCCTAATACTAACACACTACCTTGGACTCTGATAGCGACACACTACCTTGAACTCTGATACCAACACACTATCTCGGACTTCGATACCACATCCCTGATACCGACACATTACCTCAGACTTCGATACTCACAAACTATCTCGAACTCCGATACCAACATACTATCTAGAACTCTGATACCCCATCCTTGATACTGACACCCTACCTCGGACTCTGATACTAACACACTATCTAGAACTCTGATACCCCATCCTTAATATAGCAGAAGGGATCTTTGTGATGGTATAAATAGTTGGATTGTAATTATCATTTATCATTTGTCTACTTTTGGATTAATGTATTAAAATTCCCGATGGGATAAATTCGAATTGTGAAAAATTTATTCTCATGTTTCAAAACTAAGTTATTTTAAGAAAGTTTTTATTCCGTAATTAAGTCGTTCAAATCATTTTGATGCCTGTGCGCTTAAACTCTGATAAATAAAGGCGCATAAAGACGTATTAAGGACGGGTGTCACAATTCAAGTATCTAAGATTGATGGCAATCAAAGATAGATCCAATAATATCAGTCATTTCAAATTTCTTAATGGAGGAATGTAACTCAATTCATTGCATCTTGAAAGTAGTAAAGCATTGAGACGTTTCAAACTCGACATGGATTCGGGCAAAGACTTGATCCTAGTATCAGACAAATCAAGTGTTGAAGAGCAGCCATGTTATTGAAAAAAATCATTTGAGATGTAGTTGAGCTTTGCATTACCATCTAAAAGCAATGTGGAAAGTTTAGAACACCTAGGAGATGGGCTGTCTAGAATTGTTTGTATCTTGTTTCCCATCAGAAAAACTTTTTGTAGATCATCTTTCCATTGGTCATCACTTGGTATTTCTATTAAATTCTTATAAGCATTTGCCATAATTTTACCTGTGTCTTCAGCAATGTTGATAGCAAAGGCTCAAAGAAATTTGTTCATCTCTCATCCCTCATTACATCGATCCAACATACTATGATTCTTTAATTTATCTAACATGTTGTAACCTTCATTGTACAGCACCCTCAACTTCATTGTCTCATTTATACTTTCATAAACAAATATTCTTATGAAACGATTAGCATCATCATCATTAAAGAGATCCATCATTGATATTTAAGACATAGTACAAGAAGAACCATTGCAATTTGTTAGTTAAAAAATCATAACAAGATCTCAAAGCTGAAAGCACCCATTTTTCGATTTTATATTTCCCATTGTGCAAGTTTTCAAGACATTCCAACATATAAATCCATTCTCTAACTTGTTTTCCCCTTCATGCTTGTCGCAATTCTAACAATAGCAAGTGGTAAACCCAACTGGTATCAGAGACTACCTCAGTCCCGTCCGCAGTTGTGGCCCCCCTAAGCAAGGAGATGGGGTGGACCTTTACTCGGTGATGGGCTGTGGTGGCTCCCTGAGGAAGTCTAAAGATGGGTGACTTGATGAGAATTTCCTCGTGCTAAGGCGCTTTGAGGGTTCAAAGTAGTATCAGAGCCTACCTCGCTCCACTACGATTCTTTAATTTATCCAACATTCTATAACCTTCATTGTACAGTTCCCTCAACTTCGTTGTCTCATCAATGCTTTCATAAACATCTGCTATAGTGGCCCCTTAAGCGAGGAGATGTGGTGGACCCTCACTTGGTGATGGTCTGTGGTGGCCCTCAGGGAAGTCTCAAGATGGGTGACTTTAGAGGAAGTTCCTCGTACTAAGGTGCTTCAGGCGTTACAAGTGGTATCAGAGCCTACATTGCTCCACCAAGTATCAGAGCCTACCTCAGTCCTCGTTCGCTATGGGGGCCCCATTGAGCGAGGAGATGGGTAGACCCTCACCGATGATGGGCTATGGTAGCCCCAGGGAAGTCTCAAGTTCCTTATGCTGAGGCTCTTTGGGCGTTACAAGTGTTATCAGAGCCTACATCACTCCACGTCTGCTGTGGTGGCCCCTTGGGGAAGTGCTAAGATGGGTGACCTTATGGGCATTTCCTCCTATTGAGGTGCTTTGAGCGTTCAAAGTAGTATCAGAGCCTACCCCACCCCATTATGATTCTTTAATTTAACCAACATGTTGTGACCTTCATTGTACAATACCCTCAACTTCGTTGTCTCATATATGCTTTCACAAAAAAGTCTTCTTATGACACGATTAGCATCGTCATTATAAAGAGATACATCATTGGTATTTAAGACGTAGTACAAGAAGAACGTTTGCAATTTGTTAGTTAAGAAATCATAGTTAGATCTTAAACCTGGAAGCACCCATTTGTCCATTTTATATTGCCTATTGCCAAAGTTGAGGAACATTCCAACATATGAATCCATTCTCTAACATGTTTTTCCCCTTCAAGCTTGTTGTAATTCTAACAATAGCAAGGTGTAAACCCAACTGGTATCAGAGCCTACCTCGCTCCACGTCCGCTATGGTAGCCCCCTGAGCGAGGAGATGTGGCGGACCATCACTCAGTGATGGGCTATGGTGGCTCCCCAGGGAAGTCTCAAGATGGGTTACCTGATGGGAATTTCCTTGTGATGAGGCGTTTTAGGCATTCAAAGGAGTATCAGAGCCTACCTTGCTCCACTATGATTCTTTAATTTATCCAACATGTTGTAACCTTAACTGTACAGCACCCTCAACTTCGTTGTCTCATCTTTGCTTTCATAAACAAATCTTCTTATGAAACGATTAGCATTGTCATCATAAAAGATCCATCATTAATATTTAAGACATAGTACAAAAAGAACCTTTGCAATTTGTTAGTTAAGAAATCATAGCAAGATCTCAAAGTTGAAAGCACCCATTTGTCCATTTTATATTTCTCATTGCACAAGTTTTCAAGAAATTTCAACATATGGATCAATTCTCTAACCTGTTTTCCCCTTTCATGCTTGTCACAATTCTAACAATAGTAAAGGGTAAACCTAACTGGTATCAAAGACTACCTCGGTCCATATCGCTGTAGTGGCCCTTTAAGCGAGGAGATGGGGTGGACCTCCCTCGGTGATGGTCTATGGTGGCCCCAAGGAAGTCTCAAGATGGTGACCTCATGGGAAGTTCCTCGTGCTGAGGCGCTTTAAGCGTTACAAGTAGTATCAAACCTTACCTCACTCCAAGTATTAGAGCCTACCTCACTCCACGTTCACTATGAGGGCCTCATTGAGCTAGGAGATCTGGTGGACCCTCACTTTGTGATGGGCTGTGGTGGCTCCCCAAGGAAGTCTTAGGATGAGTGACCACCTAGGAAGTTCCTCGTGCTAAGGAGTTTCAACGTTACAAGTGGTATCAGAGCCTACATCGTTCCACATCTACTATGGTGGCCCCCTGGTCGGAGATGGGGTGGATCCTCATCGGTGATGGGCTGTGGTGGCCCCTCGGGGAGCTGCCAAGATGGGTGAACTTATGGGAATTTCCTTGTACTGAGGCACTTTAGGCGTTGAAAGCAGTATCAAAGCCTACCTCGCTCCACTATGATTCTTTAATTTATCAACATGTTGTAACCTTCATTGTACAGTACCCTCAACTTTGTTGTCTCATTTATGCTTTCATAAACAAATCTTCTTATGAAACGATTAGCATCGTCTCATAAAGAGATCCATCATTGGTATTTAAGACATAGTACAAGAAGAACCTTTGCAATTTGTTAGTTAAGAAATCATAGCTAGATCTCAAAGTTGGAAGCACTGATTTGTCCATTTTATATTGCCTATTGCCCAAGTTTTAAAGACATTCCAACATATGAATCCATCATCTAATATGTTTTTCCCCTTCCTGCTTGTTGCAATTCTAACAATAGCAAGGGGTAAACCCAATCGGTATCAGAGGCTATCTCACTCTATGTCCGCTGTGGTGGCTCCTTAAGTGAGGAGATGTTGTGGACCCTCACTCAATGATGGTCTATGGTAGTCTCCCGTGGAAGTCTCAGGATGGGTGACCTCCTTGGAAGTTCCTTGTGGACCAATCCCTCAGCTCGAGATTTTGACATGATGGTTAGCGTCTCACAAGGTGCTCAGACAGGGGAAGTCGCAGGATGGGTGACATCTTGGGAAGTTCCTCGTGCTAAGGCGCTTCGGGCGTTCAAAGTGGTATCAAAGCCTTCCTTGCTTCATGTCCGTTGTGGTGGTGACCTCTTGGGAAGTTCCTCGTATTGAGGCGCTCGGGCATTATAAGTGGTATCAGAGCCTACCTCTCTCCATGTCCGTTGCGGTGACCCCTGAACGAGGTTGATGAGGTGGACCCTCACTCGGTGATAAGCAAGGTGGCCCCTATGGACGGATCGCGGAATGGGGGACTAATAATGGGGTCATCACCTGGATGGGTAGGAGAGCTTGTCAAGACCGTGGAGTGTTATGGCAAGTCCCCCATTGGTTGGACTAAGGGGGTTCCTAGGGCATATATAATATGTTGTGCGCCTCTGCTATTAGCTCGACTTTGGGGTTGGAGTGACGCACCACAAGAATTTATGGCAATTAGATTAATGATATAGGAGTTCTTCGTGCATTCTTGAAAAAGAAAAGGAGGTTTGAAACCAACAACAGCAGTGAGATTTGGTCTTGATATGGCTAGGTCAATTGACACATTAATCTCTTAAGAACCTTTTCCCCTTAAAAGTTTTATTATGTCATGCTGAGCAAGTTTTGTTCTTTTTGTTCGCCACATTGAATCAGTTGTCTCTTGGAACCTTTCTTTTTTGTTCGCCACATTGAATCAGTTGTATAGATTTAATTATTGTTTTGTCAAAGTTTTTTGGTCTTCAAAAAGTTCAATACATTGCAGTTTTGTGGCTTATACCTTCGTATGTCATATTTGCTTAACTTTTCTGTTGTGATGTTATTTTTCTTTTATTCTCTGTATTAAGGTTCCATCAAACTCACAAAAGATTCTAATTGGTAAATTATAATGTTGTTCTCTCTCCATGTCTTTTGTCCTCTATGAGTGCAGTTTTAATTGAAAGATAATACCAACTTAGCATGTTTATTCTTCGTTGTCTTTACTCTGTTCTGAAAACTATGCAAGGGAATGAACTATTTGTATGAAAATAAGCCATCGCCGATAATTCATTGTGATCTTGAGCCCTCGTAAGTTTAATTTCTCAATTAGTTTTTCTTCCTAAAAAAAAATTAAATTTAGATCATGTCAAGACTAGTGTTTTCAATAAAATTGATCTGCTTTAATATCCTGATGTGATCTGCACTTTTAAATCTATATCTTTTGAGTAAGCTAACAGTAATATATTTTTTAATATCCTAAAATTTATAAAGTTGCAGACTATGCGGTCAGCAAATTGCTGGCAGCTAAAGAAGACAAGCCTCTAACCTTCCTAGAAACTTCTTGTAAGTCATGCTATCTTTAGGAACGTAATTTGTATAAGATTGTCTGAATGCTTGAAATGTTTAGACATCAGTACTGCCATAATTTCTTATTCAGTGGAGAATATTGTGATATTTAATGGAGCTGAGTTTGATGGATTAGATTCTTAAAACTCAAACATTCTTTATTTTTTATTCATAGACCGTGATGTGGCCCCAGAGGTTTTCAATCACGAAGAGTATGACACCGAGGTGGATGTTTTCTCATTTGCTTTAATTCCGTAAGAGTTCATGGTTGTTTTTTCATTTGCTTTAATTCTGTAAGAGTTCATGGTTTATCATGTTTCCTTTAATTGATGAAAGCTATAAAACTTGCCACTGGGTAATATACCTTTATGAATGTAGTCTGTTGTCACTTAAATTGACCTTGGCTACAACACGGCTAATGAATCAGCAAACAGAGATGATGGAGTAGATGTAGGAACAGCTCTAGGCCCTATTGAAGGACAAGAAGGAAAACACGGATAAGGGGTCGGCTCCGAGTGATGATGATGATGAGGATGACCAGATTGCTAGTATATAGACCTTATTTATGATTTTTGTGCTTTTTAGTTCATTTTGTTGTCAACATTGTTGTTTATATTTTGTTTTGTTTATGTGTAACTTTTTAGAATTGCTACTGTATATATTTCTTCATATATATATATATATATATATATATATATATATACTTTTTTTAATACATTATTCAATATTTTTTATTTCATAATATTTTTTTTCTTTATTTGAGTAGTTGCTATAGAAGAGCCCCAATATATATATATTTTTTAAATTCCTCAATTTGCAACCGATGTTTTTCCACATTCTATTGCAAATTGTGACGGAAAAAAATCCATCACAATTTGCGACGGATTTACGCAATTTTTAAAATATATGCAGGCATGCATGTTGCAACAGATTTACACAATTTTGCATTAAAATATATCCATTGCAATTTGCAATGGATTTTGGATGATACAAAATCCGTTGCAAATTTCATTTGCAATGAGAGTTTTTGCTAAAAATGTTTTTCGCACACAAATTCCATCACGGACCCTTTTTTGCAACAGATTTTTTCTTTCTGGGGACAGATTGTGTCTGGTTAGACCTCACTGATGAGATTGAGACATGTACATGGATTTAGGGCTTAGGAAAATCCAATGACTCCAATCGGTTCAATCTCTATGAAACAAGACCAAGCAACAGAGGGACTCAAGCTCCAGGACTATTGCTTGGAATTTGAGATTGACCTGTTACTCTAGGATTCATCTTTTGAACCTTAGAACCTTCCAATAATCTAGGTCGTAGGCAATCTAGTAAGCAAGGGTTCAAGGAGCAAGGGGGTATGTAGTAATTGCTTGAGCAAAGAAGGTGGTGGTGATGATAGTGCTGAGAAATCATTTGTGATTCACCTTTTGTTTATAGTTATTTATATTCTTTATGACTTAGATATTATTTTGAGATAGCCGTATGTAGCTAATGAGATGCATATATTTAATTAGATATATATAATCGTAGAAGTAGAGCCTATATATGCTTAATATTACTACAGGTATTGGGCAAGTATGTCATGAGCCCATAATGTGATGAATGGATAACCGAATCCTAGAGCACTAGGTTAGAGATAATAATAAGAATTACTCTGATGAAATCTAACTAGGACTAAAGATAGATGTATTTTTTTTTTAGGGTATAAACGATCATTTAATTAAATGGAAGTAAAGAAGGTGGGGCTAGAGATCCCATACACTCAGAAAGCATTAAGGTCCTAACGAAAGTAGGACACAAATCATAAAAGGATGAATGAAGAAAACCTTCCTTTGCTAATCTATCAGCAACCTGATTCTGCT
Source organism: Acacia crassicarpa (assembly GCA_034222035.1). Taxonomy (NCBI): domain Eukaryota; kingdom Viridiplantae; phylum Streptophyta; class Magnoliopsida; order Fabales; family Fabaceae; genus Acacia; species Acacia crassicarpa. The sequence goes on along the minus strand of JAWXYG010000015.1, from coordinate 4,505,419 downwards.
GTCGAGAAATACGAACCAGCTGCACATTCCAGTTAAGCATCAAGAGCCGCTTGATCTGGAAAATCACCAAACTCTGTTTTCCAAGACTACCTGCCTTCAACAGGAACTCCACAAGTAGTTTGGAATCAGATTCACAAATAATGTTAGTGCATCCCAAGTCTCGAGCCATTTGCAGCCCCTTAAGAAGACCCCATTCCTTAGCATCTTGTGCACTACAAGATCCCAGATTGGATGAAAACCCAGCTATCCATTCTCCACGGCTATCTCTAATAACACCACCATAGCTTGCTTGATTGGCAATATGAGAGAATGCACCATCCACATTAAGTTTGTACCAATCAACTGGAGGTTTAACCCATGAAGTCCCAGCAGATGTGTTTGTTGCTTCTTCAACCTGAGCCCCTTCATTCACAAAGAACTGACGTAAATGTAAAACCAAATGAGCCAGGTTAAGAGGCTTGATAAAGTTAGCCTCAAAAACAGCCTGATTCCGCCAAGTCCATAGCTTCCAAACACCAACACCAAAAGTCACTTGCCAATTAAAAAAACCAGATTTCCCAAATTCATCTTTCAAATTCAGATGCAACCACTCACGAAGTGGAGCTTGAAAGAACAAGGGCTGTTTAGACGGATGAACTAGCTCTTTCCACAGAGCCATTGCAAAAGCACAATCCCTTAGGATGTGGAGAGTGGTTTCGGCGTGTGAGTTACAACCAGAACATTCAGCTAATACTCCCGACCATTTGCTACGCCAAACATTCGTTGGAAGACGATTGTGTGCAACAAGCCACAGGAATACCCTGATTCTTTCCGCTCCTGGCCACTTCCATATGAGCTTATAAACAGGATGGAAAAAACCAGGGTCCAAACTCACTATTAACTAATAAAGCAGACTTCACTGAGAAGCTTCCAGAATTGGTTCTATTCCATATTAAGACATCCTCCCCTGCTTCTTGTAATGGAGGTACAGCCGCAATTAATTTCTGTATGACCTCATTGGAAACTAAAGTACTCAGTCTGCTGAAATTCCAAGTACTGTCAACTACCCAATCTAAAACAGAACTCAAAGATTCAACTTCTGTGGGCACCCTCAAACAGAACTCCTTAATAAATGGATTAAGAGATTGAACCACGGATTAAAAGTTTCAAAAGTTTTTAATTTTTAGAAAGCCCATTTGAACTAAAATTTTGGAAACTACAAATGGGTTATGTTTTCAAATATTTTTGTAAAAGGTTTTACTTTTCAGAATCGAACCTGGTGGTTTAAATTCTTTTTTAATTAATACATTAAACTGAGTATTATAAAACCTATATATGCTTAATATTACTACAAGTATTGCAATGGGGTGTTGCATCTTGTAGGCCTCTTTCTAGCTCAAAATGGTGGAAATACTGGTCCTCTCTATATCCTGTTTGAAAAACACCAATTTAAACTTGGCCTCTATGCCTAATCTGAAACAAATTCAAGCAATAGTCCAAGCTTACTCCCAATAATGTACTGGCATCCTATAGAAGAATACCTCCCTCTCTGTAAACTGGTTTTTCACCAACGGAGGATTACTCATTAAGAAAGGAGATGATGAATTACATCCTACCCCAATACAACCAAATGGCACTAATCTTCCCCCAAGATCATAACAATGACGGTTCTTATTGGTTGGATCTTCCGGCAGACAAAGCTGACAAGGAAAGAGTTAAAAGGGGTGACTTACAAAGCTCAAAGGTATATCTACGCACAAAACCCATGTTTGGTGGAACATTCACAGACATAGCCTTCTGGTTATACTACCCATTTAATGGACCAGCAAGAGCAAAAGTAGAGTTCATCACTATTCCATTGGGAAAAATTGGCCAGCACGTGGGGGACTGGGAACATGGGACACTAAGAGTAAGCAATTTTGATGAAGAACTCAAAAGGGTATATTTCTCACAACATAGTGGAGGTACTTGGGTTGATTCCTTCAATCTTGAGTTCAACAATGGAAACAAACCCGTCGTTTATTCTTCGTTTCATGGCCACGCGTTTTACCCTAAAGAAGGGTGGAATCCTCAAGGGAATAATAGTGTTGGGCTTAGGAATGATATGGCGAAGAGTAATATGGTACTGGATATGGGGATAGGGTATGAAGTGGGGTTTCTGTGGAGTATTTGGGGTCGGACATAGTGGAGCCGCCATGGTTGAACTATTTCAGAGACTGGGGTCCAAAGATAAGCTATGATATTGCGAGTCCATATTATATGCACATATCTTAGGTGCTATTTGCATTTTTTTAAATTTATTTTTATTTTTTATATATAGTATTTATTTATGTTTAAATTATATGTTTATTTTTTACATGTTTCTTACACTCAATATCTCAAATTAATTAGTTTCCAATTCTGCATTCAAAAATATATTTGTCTATAACACCAATATCATGGAAACTAATTAATTTGAGATATTAAGTACAAAAAACATGTCAGAAAGCAGCATATAATTTAAATATAAATAAATACAATATATAAAAAATTTTAAAAAAACATGCTCATACCTTTATTAAAGATATGAGTATATAAGAAGTACATAAGATATGTGCATATAATGTGGGTTCATATGATATTGCAGAAGAGCTGAAGAAGATGGAGAAATGGTGGCCTGGAAAGTTGAAAAAGCTTTTGAAGGGATTGCCAAATGAACTGTTCGGAGAGGAAGGACCCGCTGGTCGAAAGGTGAAGAACAGTTGGACTGGAGGTGAAATAGTTCGTTGATTGGATATTTAGACCGGTCTGTACATGTATTGTTTCTTATGAATATGAAATATATCAGTATTATAATTAAATAGAAATGTTAAGAATTGTGCCTAGACGAAACTAATTTTTGGTTGATATTATGTTTCGATTCAAGATAAAACCAAAAGCGATCTTGATGCAAGCAGAATGATATGAATGAAGACTGATAATTGAATAAAATTTCACCTTTTTTTAATTTAAAATTTGAATAAACTACGCATATTTGTCATTGCTGTTTAGAATATTTAAAATAACCCTCTATAAAAATTTTATTCTTTTAACCATGAACCCCTTGTAAAAAAAATACTCCCTCCGGTACTAAGTATAAGATAAAATTGATTTTTTTGGATAGATTAAGAAAACTAATTAAATTAGTTTAGATTTTTTTTCCAACAAACTACTTAGTTTGACTAATAAATTAATATATAATCTAAGGATACATAACATATGATATAGTTAAGTAACTTATTTAACTTATTTAATTTCTTCAAAAAAAAATTAACTTTATCTTAGAGTAAATACCCTTTCTAATCTCTGATAAAAAACGTGATCCCCATTTTGGTCTTTTATAAAAAAATGTCCTTTTTAGTCCATAAAAAGGATGAATAAGGGTCGATTGGTTGACATTTTGATTCCTTACAAATTTCCAAAAGGTTCTTCTTCGTTCATAAAAAGGACGAATAAGGGTCGATTTTTTTATAAGAAACCAAAATGAAGTCCTTGTTTTTTTGGTAAGGGATCATAAAGTGTATTTACTCTTTATCTTATATTGAAGATTAAAAGGAGTATCTTTTAAAGCATTAATGAAATTCATCACGCCAAACGAATTAGAACTCCGTGCATGTCACATAGAATGAAGTGTATACTTCAACAATGTATGAGATAATTATCCATTAAACTAAACCTACGTATATCATCTTCTCTCTGGTTGCCCTACTTTCTTTTCACGTCACTGAATCCATATCGCCTTCTGATTTCCCTCCAAATTAAATAATTCTTAGGGTAGACATTACAAGTTTCCATTATTAGTTTATTTACTTATATATGTCAACGGACAAAATGTTAACAGTAAAGAACAAAGTTTAAAGTACGTAGGATAAAGGTGCAAACTTAGTATCAGACTTTTTTTTTTTTGGACACCCAACAAATTAACTATTTTGGGTGTAAAAGTAGACATAATTAATTATTTTAGTAGCATATATAGCAACGTTGTTAAGGCTGGTTAACTTCCATTATTTGTTGCATTGTGTGTCCCACCAGTCTTTTCAGTCTCTATTATTTTAATATATTTTTAGAAGGAAAATGTTTAAATTTAGCAATAAACTATTTCGCTATAAGCAACCAAAACGATTATCTTTTATTAGGGTAAAAAGTAGACACATTTTTTGTCTTATAAAACACATATTTGTCTTGTAAATTTCACCATATTTATCTTGTAAAGGGATTTGAAAAAAAAAAATCCAGTGAGCTAAAAAAATTTGTTCATTTACATATTTATCTTGTAAATACTCATATTTGTTTTTAAATTTTTTCAACTCCCTTAATTCTTTTAAATCCATTTATTTTTCATTTAAATACCCTTATTTATCTTATAAATGCTCTTATTAAAAAATAAAGTAAGGGCATTAATATTTTTTCACTTATAAAACTTAATTTTATTTTCACCCAACAGAATGCAGTAAAATTTTAAAATATTTTCTGATTGACTGAAATAAAATTGCTTTCATAGGATTTAAGTGATATTTTCACATTACACTAAAAAAAAAACAGCGGATTTGCCACGGAAATTCCGTGGCAAAATTTAGAGACGGAATTTGCCACGGATGTCCGTGGCAAATTTTCCACGGAAGATTTCCGTGTCAGAGTCCGTCGTTTTGGCTTATTGGAGACGAAATTTCACACGGATATGATTCGTGGCTGAGGTTTCCGTGGCTAAATCACAACGCCTTTTTAGGGTTAAATCAGAAGCACATTTTCCCTAAATCTTCATCTTCCTCGGTTCAGAATCACATTTTCCCCAAAATCTTCATCTTCCTCAGTTCAGAATCACATTTTCCCCAAAATCTTCATCTTCTTCGGTTCAGACTCAGGTGTGGCAGGCCGACGCAAGTGGCAGGTACATCGTTCGTGCGTCGCCGTTCATCGTTCATCACCCAGTCGGCTATTGTACGTTCGTTGTGCAAGATCTTCTTCTTCGCCTCTCGTCGGCTATTGTACATTGCTGTTCCGGAAGTTTATTCTTCGCCTCTCCCAGTTGTTCATCGTTCGTGCGTCGCCGTTCATCAGTTCCTTTTTGGGTCTTCAGCTGTAGCCGTGAGCAGAGGCGGACACAGGGTTTTAAAATCGGACCTTCTTCTTCTTCGCCGTTCACCGTTCATCGTGAGTTTTGCTTTTATTGTTTGATCATCTAAAATTATTGAGTTGCATTAGCATCTTCTCAACAGTTGTTTTCTTAAATCCCACTACTAAAAAAACCTGGAAGTTTGCTATTGGCGAGTATGGCTATAACGAGTGGATTTCCAATTATACTGAAAGTCTAGTACCGGTGGGAGGAATGAAATCATCCACAATTTTTCTGTAGGGCCTGGACTTGTTCATGATATTTTAACACAAAGGGAATTTTAGTTTAAGTACTTTTGGTAGAAATAAACCCATATCAGGTTAGATTATTTTATTCCTTGTGAAGCTTAAAGACCTTTTTCGATGTTATCCTGAATGATGAAGGTAAATAGTAAATGACAAATGTTTCTAGCTGTATTTGTGTTACTTATAAGATTTGTTTTTCCCTATTCTCTTTCCAAGACGGATTTTCTAGTTGTTGGTGTGTGGATTATTTGTAGTTGCTAGTGTGTGGATTATTTGTCTTGCAACTGTACTGCAAGTAGATTTTTCTGTCAAAAACTGTATTAATTGTCTGCATTCTATAATATTTGAAATGGGATGTTATTCTCTATTGTGAGGCTGACAAATGAAATCAGGTCTGGCTTGATTTAGGCATTGTAGTAATATTTCAAATTAAAGTTATACGTTCTTGTTAATTGTCAAAAAAATTGGCTGCATTCTGATAAGAACACGTGAGCATATCATTTTGCTTCTCACAGCTTTTTCAGGTTTCATCAAGTCCCTATCGTTTTCAATGCTAATAACAGACTTAAGTTAGAACTATTGCACCAATTCTTTTGTTCATAAAGCTGTGATCTTTGAACTTGTTTCATTGGAAAAGTCTTGAGGCAGGTGATCGCAAATGGTTTCACAATATAACTCAATAGCATGTAATTATGAGTTCAAATATAGAATATGATAATATCTTTACGTTGCTCACTTAATATTTAGACTTTTAATTTTAATTATCATGTTCATTTTTTCTCTCTTAGCTTGATAAATTGAAGTTTAGAATATGATTAATGTTCTTGATAAATATTTTGAACTGGTATATTTATTAAATGGATTTGGTCTCAGTACTATCAAAGTTGTGTATCCCTTAATCGTCATTTAGCTAGCACTGATTCGTTATTAATCATCGTCAATATTAAATATAAACTTTATTACAGCCATCTCATTTTTAGCAGATCTTAAATGATGTGACACTTTCTCTATATCTATGCACGGCACAGGGCCACTTATCTTGTTCAAATGTAAAAGTATAATTTTATATGATATTCCTCGACAATGATTTATTCATTCCTTATTACCAACTGAGCTCTCACAATGAATATGTAGATGTCTTCTCGTGGCTCAAAGCATAATAGCGGCAAATTGAGTACTCCACAATCTTTGATTCCTCAGCCACATTCTAACTTGTCTATTCCTCATGTGGCAACTACTTCTGGTCCATCTATTCCTATTCCGAAGGTAGTTAGACCATCTTTATCATTTGTACCATCACCTCAATTGCATGATGTAGCTACCCGATCCTCTTTACCACCTCAAATGCATGGATCAGTTGTGAGACCCACAATATCCCCCCAATTTTCAGATGATAGAATAGACTCTTCACCCTCATTATCACCTGGCCCTTCACCATCTCAAGTCCCACCTCCTGAAATTCCGTCTCCTGGAACAGAATCGTCACACCCCCTTACTCCACAGGGCGCTAGTGGTGGATTATCACCTAGGGGTTGTGATCCGGTAGATGGTCGAACATGGATATATCCTGAGTCAGCAACGTAAGTCGTTAGCAAGATTGATCTATTTTCTATCATAAAGCAATATATCATAAAACATTTCTAACATATTTGTCAATGGTATTTTTACAATTATTACTAGGTTCAAGCCTGCTGTTTGTACTGTTCGGCAAATCCTTCCTCTCATTCAAGCGAAATTTGACCATCCATGTTATAGTTGGAAAGTTACTCCTCAGAGTTATAAGCAAATGTGGTTTGAAGGCTGGGCGGTATATCTAATCTCTTATATTTGTATTATATTTAATTGTTTCCTCATGATGTTTTTATTTTTTTAACATTTTTATTTCTCAATTGTGCAGAGAAAATATAAATGGCTGCCCCAATATGATGATGACGTGAAGAGAATTTGGAATATAAAATGCCAAGAAATTTTAAGAGGAACGATGAAGAGAATCAGAATTGACTTTTTTCAGAAGCAAGTTAGGCCGCAGTGGATTCCTCACGAAGTGATGAATGAGATAGAGAGAGTATAGACATCGGATAAATATTTGAGAATTTGTGAGGTAGGAAAGGCCAATCGAGCGTCTAGTAAGGGTGGGACTCAACATAAAGGGGGGAGCATTCCTAATTCTGAGCATAAAAGGAGGATGGTTAGATTTTATTCTCAATTTATTCAATCATTATTTATTCAAGGCTTCATATAATACATCTTTTAATACCTACAGGCTGAACATCTGGGAAGGGAGCCTTCAGTCTTTGAAGTATTCAAAAAGACTCATTATAATGAGGAAACTGAAGAATTTGCGGACCACCGTGCGGCTACAACTCATGTAAGCATATGTTTCATTTATTTGAACTTCCAGTTCTTCGTCCATATTGAATTGCTCATAAATCATAATGTGAACTTAATTGCATCCAATTTGAGCTTAAATCTTGTGGAACCTGTTTAGAAACTTGTTTTGGTGATTCTAAAATAGTGGTGTCATCATGTCAAGGTTCTGACGATATCCCGATTAAATGTTTGACTCTGGTTGTGGGAGAAGTTCAAATATGTTGATTGTGATCTGATTTTCAAGTAGTTATGAAAAGTTTGCAGTCTGCCAACTTGTTTAAGCTCTCAGGGCTTTTGTATGCTGGACTTGCATTATGTTGACTAACAACATTTGTGAGAACAATGTTGATTTTCTGATTTGTTTAATGCTAGAGAAACATAGTGGAACTATGGTCTTGGATTTGTGTGCTTTTGGATTGTACAAATAATTTGTTACCACAGGTTTTTTTATGCAGTTGTTTTTACTGAGCTGAAGTCCTTTCTAGTCTTATATCCGCTTTATGCTTATAGGTCAAACTCACAGTTGACCTAAAAATTTTTGATATTATGAGAGTGTACTGAGTGGATTTCTTGTCTTTTAATTTCAGGGTAATTTTTGTTCTTTGCCTCACCAAGAGTGTTTTGTGTAGCCCAATGGTTGGAGCTAGCTAAGATTGTATTTTGTTTTGGTGTTGCTTGTGTGCTGTGTACTTGAGAAGGTTCTCTGTGAGATTGCTATTCTTTTATACATGCAAGGTGTAATGATTTCATTTGTCGTTTTGAGATAGTTGGTGAATGATTTGGTTTGCTCAGTTTGCTGCCTAGTTGGAGTCAAGATTGCTTTGTAAATTTTAACAATCCATGCGGGGTGCATGGAAGAATACTGTATTTTTTTAAAGGATGGGAATAAATTTTTTTTTATAGTTATCAATATCAATGTAAAATGTAGTATTTATAATAAGCTGTAGTATTTAATTTTTCTTATTCGTTCCATTAATATGTTAATTATCAATCTTGAAGCCATCTTTTTTCGCCACTCTACAAGAGAATAGATTTGAGGCATTTGACACTATTTTAATTTAGATTTGAGGCATTTAGATTAGGCAATCTTGAATTGCTCATAAATCATTCCATCTCTTGACACTATTTTAATTTAACTGTCGTTTCTTTATATACATAGCGGCCTATCTGTTGCTAATTGCTATATTTAGTAGTTCATCCTTCTTTATCAGTTTTTGAATCTGTTTTTTTATTTTTTGGTACTTATTTTATGTACTGTTTGCAGGATGAATTTTTTAGACGAAAGGCATTAGTCACTTCTGAAGGAGGCAGTGTCCAATCTAATGAAGATGAACTCAATTTATGGTTAGAAGTGGCTGGTGGTAAGAACAAGAAAGGCCGAATCTATGGCCTTGGATCTGAAACTCATCATGTTGTCTCTTCTACCTCAACTCCTTCCATCAATTCTTCGGGGGATTTTAACGCTCAAGAAATGCAAACGCAAATAACGCAAATGTCAGAGAAATATGAACACCTTGAACAAGAGAATGCACAACTGAAACAAACAACCAATTTTATTATGTCAGCATTGCAAGGATTGGGGATTCAGTTACCCACTTTATTTAACCCTGCCAATCAAGGCGCTCCCTCTGGCTCTGCCGATGCAACTGAAGGCACTGAGAATGAACATTAACAATTTGTATTGTTTATGGTGCTTGTGACTGAGAACATATATTTTCCCTTTTTTAAGTCTTCTACTACTGTTGGTTGAACTTGTGTGGTATTTATCTCTATTTAATATATTAATCATTTGGAATTTGTTGATTTCTCTAGTTATATATGTGTGATTTAATATAGTACTTTCAACTGGAGAACATGTAGCTGACAAATTGGTAACAAAAATGGGTAAGTAAAAAAAAAGATCCCTAGGGAAATTTGCCACGAAATTAGCCAAATTTGCCACGGAAATTTCCGTGGCTAATTTGCCACGGAAATTTGCCACGGACATTTCCGTGGCATATAATTCTCACGGAATATTCCTTGGCAAATTTGCCACGGAAATTTCCGTGGCTAATTCCCGTGGCAAATTAGCCACAGAAATTTCCGTGGCAAATTCCGTGGTAACTTTTGCCACGGAAAAAAAAATCCGTATGTGATTGGCTTTGTCACGGTCCTTTCTGAGACGGATTTTATTCCGTGGCAAATTGCATTTGCCACGGAATTCCGTAGCAAATTTCCGTGGCAAAATGAAATTAGCCACGGAATTCCGTGGCAAATGTCCGTGGCAAATCCGCTGTTTTTTTGTAGTGTTAAGAAAGGTACATATTTCTAAAAATATCTTAAAATAGTAAAGGGTGAGAGGACCAGTAGGACCAACAGTCAGAAAAGTAACGAAAGTTAATCAGAATTAACGGCGTTGCTATATATACTATCAAAAAAAAAATTGATTATGTTTACTTTTACACCTTATGTTGGATGTATGTAAAAAAATAGTTTATTCCTAAATTTATATATGAACCCTTTAAGGTATTATCTAGGTATTATCTAGATAATACCTTAAAGTGTCTCTATGCATCATTGTATACTCAAACCCTTGTATAAGAAACAAAAACTAATCTTATTAATTTACATTTCATTTAAATATCTCTGAGTTGTTAACTACTTATCCAAGAAAAGCCGGTTCTGATATTGTCAAAGAAAGGCATAAGAAAACGAGAGAGAAGAATATACTAACCTAGGATTCAATGACTTAATATTCCCATATAATCGAATCAATATATAAATTTGCATGCACGCACATTTGTATACACACACATATGTTGCCAAAACAAGGCAAAGCTCTGAAGGAAATATATGATCTCTCTCCCCCTATCTCCCTCTCTCTCTGATCACACACACAAGGAGAGGTTTCTGGGTTTTGTTGATAATAAGTGGAGGGAAAGAGAAAGTTGGGTTTTAGAGAACAATAATGAAGAAAATGATGAAAATGATATTTTTATGGTTTGTATGGTCTGCGTTTCTATGGGGAGATCATGAGGCAGCGAGGCTACCGGCCAGAGCTGCAGCCGGGAAGTTGAAGGCATTTTCAGGTGACATTCTGTAGAATTTGCTACTTTCTCTCATTTTTTACCTGCATTTTGTTGTTTCCTAATTTCATTGGATCTAGAAACTTCTCATGTATGTTGTTTTTGTTTGAAGGTCAAAAGTGGAAAAATGAACATAAGAAAAAAAAATCAAAATAGAATCTTCAAATATTTGTTTTGTTTTACACATTTTCACATATATTTATACAAATACTAATTTGATGTAAAATGATAAACATTAGAATAAGGAAAAATAATGCTTTATTTATTACATAGTGAAAATAATAGCGTAAAATATCAAAGTAGAAATTAACTATTAAGAAAGTAAATATTTTGTACTCTAATTTGAGAATAAAGATAAAAAGGTTGAAATTATTTTAAAAGGGTTGCAATCATATTATAAATATTATTAAAATTTTATAATTAGTAACTGAAATGAAATAAATTAAATTCGGTGATAAAACTGAGACTAAAAATAATGTATTAAAATATTTTATGTAGTAGCTTTTCTTTAAGGACAACCCATAGATTTTGATGGAAGTTAGCTAGTTTCTCATTTGATGTTGGTGACTCGCATATTAATAATCAAGCCAGTTTTATCTGGTAACTTGCACACACATATACACAAAGATATACACACGTGTGGGCATACATTATATATATATATATTACTTACGCAAAACATGCTGGAAAAACAACTAAAATGAATATTCTTTTATTCATGATCTTAGCTAGATGCCTTTGATACTATTTCAAAATCAGTTGAATGGTACATTCAATTTGAAAATCTGGTATCTTGAGCCAAAGAGTTCAGGCTCGACAAGAAATTCAAGCAATAAAAAAGTAGGGAAGTGATGGCAGTTCCTTGCCCGACACATCACTCTGGGACGTCGTTTTAATGAGACGTTACATTACATAGCTTCTAGCTTTCTACCGTCAAATTTAGCATCAAAGGAATATGCTCCTTATATACTTTGGTTTTCAATCTTCTTGTGAACAAAACAGAGCTTGGAAATTCTGTTGCTTTCTCCCTTGCAGAGATCATCTCCAAGAAAGATCAAAGTCTTCCCATTGATACCAGCTTCAAGCTTCCAGCTTCAATCCCAGTCTGGCCACCAGGTAAATAGTCATTATCCTCATTTGTGCTCTTTATTAGTTGTACAAAACCAGCGATATCGAACACTCTTTTGGAATGTAAATGATGTGTCTGATATTACACTCTTGCATGTAGGTGACGGATTTGCAAGTGGGATCATCAATCTGGGTGAGATACAAGTGGCTCAGATTTCAACGTTTAACAAAGTGTGGACATCTTATGAAGGTGGTCCAGATAATCTTGGGGCTACAATCTTTGAACCAACAAGACTACCAGAAGGATTCTCTATGTTAGGTTATTATAGCCAACCTAACAACAAGGCCCTATTTGGATGGGTTCTTGTGGCCAAAGATAACTCTTCAACAAGCAAGCCAGCATTAAAGGAACCACTTGACTACACACTAATATGGAGCACCAACTCTATGAAAATAAGTCAAACTAGCCCTGCTTACTTTTGGTTACCAATTCCTTCTGATGGCTATAAAGTAGTAGGCCATCTTGTGACCACCACACCAGACAAACCTTTGCTCGATAAAATTCGGGTTGTCCGGTCAGACCTTACTGACTATATTGAGACATATAATTGGATTTGGGGACCAGGAAAATCAATTGACCCCAATGAGTTCAATATGCATGAAACAAGACCAACAAATAGGGGAATTAAAGCTCAAGGACTTCTTACAGGTACATTTATAGCTCAAAATGGTGGAAGTATCAGTCCTTTATCTATATCCTGCTTGAAAAACACCAATTTAAACTTAGAATCTATGCCAAATCTACAACAAATTAAAGCAATAATCCAAGCTTACTCTCCAATGATGTACTTACATCCTAATGAAGAGTACCTTCCTTCCTCTGTAAACTGGTTTTTTGCCAATGGTGGATTACTCTATGAAAGAGGACATGAATCACAACCTACCCCAATACAACCAAATGGCACTAATCTTCCTCTTGGTGATAAGGAAGCGAGTTCCTATTGGCTGGATCTTCCGGCAGATGAACCCAACAGAGGAAGAGTTAGAAGGGGTGACTTACAAAGCTTTCAAGCGTATCTGCACATAAAACCCATGTTTGGTGGAACATTCACAGACATAGTCTTCTGGGTATACTACCCATTCAATGGACCAGCAAGAGTAAAAGTAGAGTTCATAACTGTTTCACTGGGGAAAATCGGCGAACACGTAGGGGACTGGGAACATGTGACACTGAGAGTAAGCAATTTCAATGGAGAACTCAAAAGAGTATATTTCTCAGAACACAGTGCAGGTACTTGGGTCGATTCCTCCGAGCTCGAATTCAACAACAAAAGTAAACCCGCCGTTTATTCTTCGTTCCACGGCCATCCGTTTTACCCCAAACCAGGGATCTACCTTCTAGGGAGCGATTTTGCTTCAAAGAGTGATATGCTACTGGATATGGGATTGGGGTATGAAGTGATTTCTGCGAATTATTTGGGGCCGGAGATAGTGGTGGAGCCGCCATGGCTGAATTATTTCTTAGAATGGGGACCGAAAACAAGATATGACATTGGAAAACAGCTGGAGAAAGTGAAATGGTTGCCTGGGAAGTTGAAGAAGCTTGTGGAGAATATAGTGAACAGTTTGCCAAATGTAGTGTTGGGAGAAGAAGGGCCAACAGGTCCGAAGGTGAAGAAAAACTGGAATGGAGATGAAGCTGATAATAATGATCAGTGTATATATCAATGTATATTGCAAATGTAGAGCAATTCATGTCGCTCGTGTATGAAATTCGCACGAAAACATGTTCAGTGATCCAAATCCCTTCAACTGTATTGTTTTGCGTTAATATCAGTATGTACAAATTTAAATTGAATGGAAATGCAATTTATTGTGTTTAGTCAAAACAAACAACCAACTCGCTCTTCTATTTATTATAAAACACTAACTAACTAGAAATTATATATATATATATATATATATATATATATATATATTGTTACGGACCGGCCCAATAGGCCCAAGTCCGGACCTCGGCCCAATGGCGCCTAGAAGGGAATCCGCGCTATATTAGGAAGGGAGCCAAGATCCCCTATTTTTAGGATCTCATCAATAAGGATTCTCCTACGATCATGGTAACAGCCAATCAGCCCTTGACGGCTCAATCATAGATATCCCTCTTTAATAGGGAGATGCGCGCACCAAGCTCCTCTATAAATAGAAGGAAACCCTAAACAGGTGCACACGTTCTATCTTATGCTCTTGTTACTTTCTGCCACACAGAGCACACACCCCACTCCTCTGGCTACGTGCCTTCAAGTTTGTTGCGAACTACGTGGACTTTGATCCCTTCGAGGGTACGTAGGCTCTAGGCTTGACACCCTAGTCAAGTCCAATCTCTGTGTTCTTCATACAGAACATTGGCGCCGACCGTGGGGAACCGTAAACTTCAATCCCCGTGACTACTAATGGTGAGCACTAGAAGCCACAGCAGAAATCCCCAACCGGTGGAAGGAGACCCACAAGCCAGCCGCCCGCCGCCAGGCCAGCCGCCGGCACCACCTCGGAGAGGAAACACCCCAGAAGGACATGTTACTGATACGGTGACTTCCTCCCCGGACAGGGAACAGCCGCTCCATGAGGAGCAGCCGCGGCATGAAGACCGGCATCCAGAAGAAGCACTCGCGCCATCTCCAACGCGTGATGTCCGGGCAGTTGATGCCGACGTCCGCATGATGAGGAGGACTCAGGAATCGTTCATGCGGCGCCTGGAGAACAAGGAAAAACACGATGACCTGCAGAGGCGGGCTGACTTCGAAGCTATCGGAAAGATGATCCAAGAAGCGCTCGAGAATGACCGCTGCGTGAGAGGCCGCCACAGGGGTCGCGGTCATACAAGGAGAGCCTCAGCAGGCGACAGCAGCTCCTCGAGCAACTCAGAACCGAGGAACCCACGCCGCGACGACGGCGAACCGAGGCGGCGCCCGATTGCAGACCACGGGGGACCACGGTCCCCAGGAGACAGAGGAAACCACGGTGCCGGTCCTAACCGCACCAATCGGCATGAAAGGGAATACCGTGATCGAGAAGAAACCCGCGCCGAGGAAAGAACTCCCCGGCCTCAACACGGATCGCCTCGGGAATATCGTGTGACGTACCTATCAGAGACGGGGAGATCCCCGTTCTCGAGGGAGGCGGTAGCAGCCCGTTTCCCAAAACGCTTTGATTTAAGCAGCCTGCCGAAATACGATGGGAGCCAAGACCCCCGGAACCACTTGGTTACCTTTGAGAAGCTCATGTGGGACCGACAGATCAGCGGTCCGGTCATTCAGCGCCTTTTTGCGGCTACTCTGGACAGGCCGGCACACAGGTGGCTGACGTCTCTTCCGGACAACTCTATCCGAGACTATGAAGACCTCGGACGAAAATTCGAGCTGCACTTCGCCACCAGCAAAAAGCAGCCGAAGACTACGTTCACCTTGAGCAAAGTACGTCAGAAGAAGGGTGAGGCCTTGCAGAAGTATCTGGATCGGTTCCGAGACGTGGCCATGCAAGTACGGTCATTGCCCGAGGATGTCCACGTACACTGCCTGGTCAATGGACTGGACCCAGCATCCCGGCTGGCTCCTCACCTATGCAAGAACCCAGCGTACACCTTGACCGAATTCTATACCGAGGCGAAGAAGTACCTGGAAATGGAGCAGATGGAGGCGGCCAATGCCGATGAACCTGAACGAACTAGGAAGAGCCCGCCTACCGACGAGGAACGCCCAAGAAGGACGAAGACCGACTCGAGACAGCGCAGCCAGGACAGTCGGACAAAGTCTGACCGGGCCGACTAGAAGACCAAGTACGACAGTTACACCCCGCTGAACGTCCCTCGGTCCCAGGTATGGAAGGAGGTAGCCCAGACCGAGATGAAGCGGGTGGACAGGCCAAAGCCGATCAGAGGACGCTCCAACACGGACCGTTCCAAGTTCTGCAAGTTCCACGACTGCAACGGCCACACCACCGACGAGTGCTATGACCTCCGCGACGCAATCGAGAAGTTCGTAAGGGATGGGAAACTGCGTCAGTACATGATCAAGACTCAGGGAAGGACGAACGGGAAACGCAACGACCGCGCCCGCTCCAGAAGTCCGCCCAAGGAATCCCGAACTTCGGGAAAAAAGCAGAAGGCGGCCTCGGACGATGAATTTCCCGACGTCGATTTCCAGTGCAACCTCGTCAGCGGAGGATTCGGTGGAGGAGGAGACACCGCAAGCCAGCGGAAGAAGTATCTCCGCGAAGTACTGACTGTCCGAGAACCCCCTAAGTTTAAGGAGGACTCAAGGAGGCCTCGGCCGCCAACCCTGACCTTCACTGATGAAGAGCTGGAAGACGTCATACCCGGACACCTGGACGGACTGGTAATTACTGGAACTCTAATAAATTGTCGAGTTAAGAGGATCTTTGTGGATGCAGGCATTTCGGCCGACATTATAAGTTGGGACGCGTACAAAAGGATGCACCTCGACAAAGAGGACCTCAAGCCGTGCAAGACCACCCTGGTCGGCTTCAATGGGGAGCAGTCCTTCCCAAAAGGCTACATCGACCTCCGGTTAACTCTTGGCACCAAGGAAGCCTTCAAATCGGAACGGGTACGATTCGTAGTCGCCGACTTCCGGTCCCCCTACAACATCATTCTGGGCCGACCCACGATCCACAACTGGGATATACTAGTATCCACGAAACATCAGAAGCTGAAGATGATCAATAGTAAGAACCAGATAGTCGTGATATCCGGGGACAAGAAAGAGTCCAGGCAGTGCTACTTTGAAGCTCTCCGCGTCGAGGAAGGGGGACCCTCGTCCCCACCCCGGCTCGGATCCAATGAGCAAGTAGCCGAAGCCGGCTCTGGCGAGCTCCCGCGGCGACAAGTCAACATGGTGGAACTCGACCTCCGAGAGCTTGACAATCCGAGGCCCGAGCCGGAAGGAGAATTGGAAGAAATTGTGCTAGGCGAGGACCCGTCCAAGACCGCCAAAATGGGCCAGGATATGGAGGACGGCCTAAAGGCTCTCATGATCCGACTCTTAAGGCGAAACCAAGACGTCTTCGCATGGACCTCGGCCGAAATACCGGGCATCGACCCCCACTTCTGCTGTCACAAACTCGGCATATGGCCGGGATCAAGACCAGTGGCACAGAAGAAGAGGAACATTGCGGATAACAGGCAGAAGGCCTTGGAAGATCACATAGAAGAGCTCCTTGCGGCCGGTTTCATCCGGGAGGTGCAGTACACCACCTGGCTCTCCAACGTAGTCATGGTCCTCAAACCCAGCGGCAAATGGAGGGTATGTGTCGACTACACCAGCCTCAACAAGGCCTGCCCAAAGGACTCGTACCCAATGCCAAACATTGATAAACTGGTGGACAACTCCGCCGGATACCACCTCCTATCTTTCATGGATGCCTACTCCGGTTACAACCAGATCGCCATGCATCCGGACGACCAAGAGAAGACCGCCTTTATGACGGATAAGGCAAATTACTGCTACAACGTCATGCCTTTCGGACTCAAGAATGCCGGGGCAACCTACCAGAGGATGATGAACCGGGTTTTTGAGGATCAGATTGGGCGCAACATAGAGGTCTACATAGACGACATGATCGTCAAGTCGAAACTCCCAGAAGACCACATCCGGGACCTAGAGCAGACGTTTGAAAAATTAAGAAGACATCGAATCAGGTTGAACCCGGCCAAATGTGCCTTCGGAGTCCCGGCTGGGAAATTCCTAGGCTTCATGCTGACGAACCGAGGGATCGAAGCCAACCCGGACAAGTGTCAGGCCGTGCTCGACATGCAGCGCCCGAGAACCAAGAAGGAGGTACAGCAGCTAACAGGCCGACTAGCCGCCCTGACGCGTTTTCTACCAAGGTCGGCCGAGAAAGCCCTACCTCTCTTCAAATTGCTCAAGAAGGAGACCCGAGGCGGTTGGAACCCAGACTGCGATGCCGCCTTCTCAGAAATTAAGCAATGCTTGGCAACCCCGCCGGTACTCACGAAGCCGGACCCCGGAGAGACTTTATTCCTCTACCTCTCAATCGGTAACGAGGCCGTGAGTGCCGCCCTAGTAAAGGAATCCGAGACCGGGCAAAAGCCAATATACTTCGTCAGCAAGGCACTACAGAACTCGGAACTACGGTATCAGAAACTCGAAAAAGTGGCCTTCTCCCTCCTTACCGCGGCACGCCAACTCCGGCCCTACTTCCAAGGACACCGGATCGTGGTCCGAACCAGCCAGCCGATCAGACAGGTTCTCCACAAACCCGACTTAGCCGGGAGAATGACCAACTGGGCCATAGAACTCTCCGAGTTCGACATCACGTTCGAAGCCCGCTAGGCAATCAAGTCCCAAGCGCTTGCGGACTTCATCCGCGAACTGACACCGGCCACTACAGACGATGGGGTTTGGAAGGTCTATGTTGATGGCTCATCCAACGCAAAGGGAAGCGGCGTGGGAGTCATCGCAGAAAGCCCACAGGGGGTAGCCACCGAACATTCTCTGCAGTTGAAGTTCCAGACCTCCAATAACCAGGCCGAGTACGAGGCCCTTTTGGCCGGACTGCTCCAGGCCAAGGATAATGGCGCCCATCGAGTAAAGGTTTTAACCGACTCGCAGCTCGTCGCGGCTCAGGTAGACGGCACCTATCAGGCAAAAGGCTCACTAATGGCAAAGTACCTGACTAAAGCCAAAGAACTCATGGCCGAGTTCGAAGAGGTCACAGTTTCTCATATACCCAGAGAAGAAAACGTTCGAGCTGACATCCTCTCCAAGCTCGCCAGTACGAAGGGGCCGGACAACCATAGGACCGTGATACAGCAGAATCTGACCGAGCCGAGTTGTATCATGGCCATCTCGGCCGGGACAGATTGGAGGAAGCCAATTGAAGACTACCTCGAGAGGGGAATTATCCCGTTGGACCCGACCGAGGCAAAGAAGCTGATCCGTGAAGCCGCCCTCTACGCTATGGTGGACGACCAACTATACAGGAAGGGACTCCATTGCCCCATGATGCGTTGCCTTGGAGATTCTGAAGCGACATACGTGCTGGCCGAGCTACACGAGGGCGCCAACGGTCACCACATGGGGGGGCAAGGCACTCGCCCGGAAAGCATTACGCGCCGGCTATTACTGGCCAACTATGAGTCATGACGCCATGGAAAAAGCCAAGACATGCGACAGTTGTCAAAAGCATGGAAGGATAATATGACCGCCACCCTCAGAGTTGAAAGGAATGCCAGCCCCGTGGCCCTTTTACAAATGGGGCATGGACATCCTCGGTCCTTTCCGACCGGCGCAAGGGCAATGCAGATGGTTAATAGTCGCGGTAGACTACTTCACCAAGTGGATAGAAGCAGAGCCACTCGCCACAATAACCTCGGCTAGAGTAATTAAGTTCTTCCGGCACAACATCGTCTCCCGCTTCGGGATACCAGCCGAGGTCGTCACGGACAATGGCACCCAATTCATGGACCACCGTTTCCAAGCGCTAATGTCCAACCTGGACATCAAGCAGCACTTTTCATCCGTGGAACATCCCCAAACAAATGGCCAGGCCGAAGCCGCCAACAAAGTCGTCCTCGACGGACTCAAGAGGCGGATGTTGCAGGCCGAGACTAGTTGGACCGAGCAGCTCCACAGCGTCCTGTGGGGATATCGCACGAGCGTACAGTCTTCGACTCAAGAAACCCCGTACAGGCTAACCTATGGATGCGAGGCAATGATCCCGGTTGAAATCGGACAGCCATCCTGGAGAAAGGTTAAAGCCGGACAGGAGGGACAGGAATCGAACGACGACGCCTTGAAGACTGACTTGGACCTTATAGATGAAATCCGGGTTACGGCGCACTGCCGGGAACTAGCCGCCAAGCAACTACTCGCGGCTAAGTACAACAGGAAGGTCCGGCCCCGGTCTTTTAACCGAGGCAACCTAGTACTCCGACGGGCGGACATTGGCAACAAGAACGCCAAGGACGGGAAGTTGGCGGCAAACTGGGAAGGGCCCTACCGGATTAAGGAAAAGCTCGACGGAGGAGCATATACCCTCGAGACTTTGGCAAGAAAGCCAATCAAAAGGACGTGGAATGCCGATAAGCTGAAGATCTACTACAGCTAGATCCTTCCTCGGCAGTGTTTGTTTACTTAGCAACTTTCCCTTTTCCTGCCTATGTTTTCTTTTCGTCTAAAGTCCAAGTTATGTCATTTCTAATTACGATGCTTTGTAAAGCCCCGTAGGGCTATTTCTTTCCATCAATAAAGGATCCCACTGAGGATATTTACGAATGTGCACAAAGCTTAAGTATGAAGCTGGAGCCGTTAAGCTCGGCCAAAAGCCATAAGGCCGAGGCCAAGGAACCGAAAGCTGCGGCTATTAAAGCCCGACACCGGTAGAAGGCCCCGAGGTCGTAGACCCGGCCAGAACCAAAAACATCTAGATGTACGAAAACCGGCCGTCGTACCCCGACAGGCATTGGTTAGAGCTCGGCGAAGGAATCGAACACGGCCCTTCGCGAAATTGACGCGTCAACGCTCGCCCGGCTAAGCAAGCGGCCTACCATGCCGACCCTGATCAGGTCAAAATGTCCAACTCCAGGCAGACGAAGCCCCGGTTAGACACGTGGTAGCCCCGCCCTTACGCCGGTACAATTTGATCCAACTAAAGGAAAGTTGGAGCCCGGCTACTTGAAAGCCGGGCCGAGGCAATATGGTTAGTTATGCCTGACGAGGCTGAAACAAGACAACCTTGCCCTAACCTCCCACACACTAAATGTGGTAGAGTACCAACGGCCTGCACACATGCGGCCGACAAACGAATTAACTTAGTCAAAAGAGCGGTAAAGTCACCCATTGCCTAAGTCACCTAAGCGGCCCACGCGACCTATACGCACATAGCAAACGAAGGCACAAACCAAGGTAATAGGACGATGGCAGAAAAATAAGCCACCTTCGGCCCCAGGTAGCTAAACGAGCTCGGCCGCGCAGAGGAAAGATGATAAGAATTTAAAACGTTCATTGTCGGATCTAGACGAAAGGGACGGTAATAATCAAAATAAAGACGGACTGTAGCACAAGGCAAGAATAATGTCGTAATTGTCATAAAAGTCTGTACAAATGGCACCAAGGCCAAAAGAAAGCAACAAATTACAAGGGCTCCTACACCCCAAACAATAAAGATAAAAGCTAGGGCGGGGAGCCAGGCCCAGAATTAGCTTCCTCCTCACACCCGGCAACGGCAGCACCCTCCACGGCTGCCTCAACAGGGTCTTCGGCGGCTTGGGGTTCGTATGGAAGGAAGGATCCATCATCCTTAACAAAGGCACGATGATCGTACCCTTCCACCTGAAGCTCAACCCCGGGATTGAAGTGCCGGATCTGGAGCAAGGCTTGTTTGAAACAGGCCTCAGCAGTCTGCACCAGGGCATCTGTAAGCTCTCGGGAGGTCACCTTCTCAGCAGCAAGGGCCGCCTCAACCGCCTCTTCCTCCCTGGCCAACGTAGCCAGCCGCTACTCCAAGGCCTTGGCCGCAGCCAGGCTCTCGGACCTCTCCTTCAGAGCCCGGGTGCACTCCTCGGCAACCGAGTCGGCATGCTCCTGGGACAGCTGCAGCTCCCGATCCGCCTTCACCGTCGTAGCCTTCGCGGCGTCCCGCTCCATCCGCGCGGAAGCCAGCTCCGCCTGAACCCCATCAAGCTCCGCCAGGGCCGCATCCCGCTCCGCCCAGCCTCTAGCCAGCTCCTCCCCTGCCGACCTAGCCTTGGCCTCAGCCACCTCCAGTTCCTCCTTCAGGTCGCCAGCAGATGCGGCCTTGGCCTCCGCCGCCGCCAAACCCTTGGCCAACTCCTCGACCTGCGCCCGTAGCCTCTGGACGTCAGCATGGGAACGAGCATATTGCTCCCGGACCAGAATCAAGGCTTGGTTGTACCCCACCGCCCGACAAAGCTCCGCTTGGTTCCTGTGCAGCTCATCCAGGGCCGGCCGAGTCAGTGCGGCGCACCCGGTGAAGTGGCGGGGAGGCAGGAAAGCGATAGAAACCTCAGGAACTACCCCATCGCGCCATAGACGGCCACGAGGGAGAACAGACCTCGGGAGCGGTGGAGGCGGAAGCGAAGACGAGGAAGGCAGATCCGGCAGGGAGGCAGGAGGCTCATCAATGAAAAACTCAGCCTCAACCTCCTCATCGGAAATCGAGGCCTCTCGCCCCTCAGAAGCCTGGGACTCAGGCGCCGGGTTCAGATCAACAGCAGCAACCTCCGGGCCCTCCAGAGCCGGAGTCTCCACCACGGGAACGGCCTGTGGCGTCGAGACGGAAGAGGGGCTCTTAGCCTTCTTAGAAGCCGGAGCAGTGGGAGCACCGGCAGCAGAAGAAGCCGCCCGTTTCTTCTGGCGACTCGAGGACGCGGCGGCCGCTCTCGACAGGCGAGCATATAACGGCAGGCCCTCTATCTCCCGCCATCATCAAAGACCTACGGTATTAGGAACCGGTGTTTGAGGAAGATTTGGGAAGAACTTTGGGTGCAGTGACGCTAACGGAAACCCAGAAAAACCCAGAAGAACAGAAACAGAGACAGCGATTCCTAGTACAAACGAAAAAATACGGAAAATTACCGTACAAATGCACAAGGGAATAAGTGCAATACCTGTATAAGTAAAATGAAAGAGACTGGAACGCTGGAAGACGGTGAAAAGTCTCAAACCAAGAATCCCCACTCACGCTCTAGAGAAAGGGGAGAAATTTCTGGCAAAAGAGTGAAATAGCGGGAAAAAATGGAAATGAATGGAAAGAAGGCTATTTAAAAAGCCAACGCAGGGGCACGACGGTCTATTCTCGCGCAGACGCGACGGGATTGGTGCAGCACAACGCCAGCGCAATAAATGCGCATTCACCTCGAAAGGCGAAAAGGCGCGGCGGTTGCAGAACGCCTCAGTAAAAGCCTGACACCTGTACGCCTGCAATAGTAGCGCGTAAGAGCGAAACCCGAAGCGTCCGGAGAATCCCAAAAGGCAAAGGGGCAGAAGACCCAGGAAGGATAGAAAACCGCTCGGACGAGAACGAACCCGGCGTCCTAGGCGAGGCAAGGACAGATTGAGCCGACCACAGTTCCGAAACGGAATAATGGCCACGGCGTCCAAAAAGCCGACTTAGTCCGCAGAAATGACCTCGGCCATAACAGGACCGGGGTACTAAGCATCTCGGCCGTCCAGAAGCCTGGACGACCAAGCTGGGGGGCAACTGTTACGGACCGGCCCAATAGGCCCAAGTCCGGACCTCGGCCCAATGGCGCCTAGAAGGGAATCCGCGTTATATTAGGAAGGGAGCCAAGATCCCCTATTTTTAGGATCTCATCAATAAGGATTCTCCTACGATCATGGTAACAGCCAATCAGCCCTTGACGGCTCAATCATAGATATCCCTCTTTAATAGGGAGATGCGCGCACCAAGCTCCTCTATAAATAGAAGGAAACCCTAAACAGGTGCACACGTTCTATCTTATGCTCTTGTTACTTTCTGCCACACAGAGCACACACCCCACTCCCCTGGCTATGTGCCTTCAAGTTTGTTGCGAACTACGTGGACTTTGATCCCTTCGAGGGTACGTAGGCTCTAGGCTTGACACCCTAGTCAAGTCCAATCTCTGTGTTCTTCATACAGAACATATATATATATATATTATAAAACATTTACTTATTTCCAAAGCGTATTAATTATTTTATATATATATATCCATAATTAATAAAGATAGTGGGTGAGAGTAATAATTAATATAATATTAGAGTTTAGTGCAATTAATAGGGATAATATTAAAAGTTACTTAAATTATAAGACAACTTTATTAACTTTAACTATTTTTATTGGTTTGTAAGAATTTTTTTTGATATGATGATTTATGTAAATTGTTAGTTGGTGTCTTATAATAAAGATAAGAGGAAATACTTGATAAGCCATTAAGCCTGTTGAATCCAAATGCCATATGATTCAGCAATAAACATTTGAAAAAAATGAAGTCTCATTCTCTCTTCACACCTCCCTTGCGTATTGACTCGTATTTTTCAAATGAAAAAACTGAATCATGCTCCACACACAACTTTTTTTTTTTTTTAAAAAAAAGAAATTGTAGAAATTTTGTTCGATTTTTTTATTCCAATGCTTTGACACTTTTGTTTAGAACCCATCCAACCATATAAAATTTGTTAGGGCCTTAGGGTTCGGAATACCTACTCTCTATCAGCAGCATATAGTCTAACTTGATTAAGGTCTGACCTAGACTAACATGTTTAGCAAAAAAGGCTAGATTCAAACCTTTAAAAAACCTTAATTAAGGCTAGGCTTTTTAAATATATATATATATATATATATATATATATCCGACAAGCCTACAAGTATGACCTTATTAATTTTTTTTTTAATATACACTATTTCATTTATTTATTTTTTTGTGTTTCCTTTTTTGACTTTGAAATATCATTGAATATGGTTCAAATTATTGACAGGGTGTGTTTGAGTGATTTATTTTATTTTGTTGCTTCCTAAAAAGTTATAATAAGATGTTTATTAAAAAAAAAATAATTGGATATGTATTATATTTTATGCTTATTGGATTAAGGCACTTTACCATACATTTAATTTCGGTTCTCTTTCGACAAAAAAAAAAAAAAATCGGTTCTGAGTTTATTTTTTTATTTTTTTTAAAAAACAACAACAACAACAAAATTCAATTCTCTGCAGAAGCCTTCTCTTATTTTTAATCTATATCTTTTTTTAAATAATTTTTTTGCCAACACGTTTTTTAAAAGAGAATTGATCAATATAATTTGTAATGTTTTTATTGACTCTCTGTTATTAGTATATGAAAATATTTTAATATAGGCATTTGTAGGCTAAAAGGCTTTAAAGCTTGATATGTGAGGCCTTTAAAAAGGTTTCAAGCTTTATAAAAGCATTTTAAAGTCTCAGACCTTAGTGTAAAAAAAGCTTACATACAAACTATGATTTAGGCTCAGGTTTTGGCCAAAACTTGGCCTATTTCACTCCTACAATTTGTGTTCATATTTAATCAGACATGAAAAGAAATGAAAATATTTCAGGTTTAAGCTAAATAAACTATGTTGGTGGATGTACTTTCATTTCTCGATTAAGGTCCAATTTTCTCATAAAAGTTTTCATGCGGAAAATGGGTATCTAAAATTTTTTTGGATCAATATTTAACTATCAATATTAATTTTTTAACTATCAACATTAGTTTTTTTTTTTAAAGATCAAGGTGATTTTACTCCCTTTAATTTTTCTTATTGAATTTTGAGGAAGTTGCATATAGACTTCATAACATTTCAAATAAATTTAGCCTCCTCAA
This sequence comes from Acacia crassicarpa, assembly GCA_034222035.1. Taxonomy (NCBI): domain Eukaryota; kingdom Viridiplantae; phylum Streptophyta; class Magnoliopsida; order Fabales; family Fabaceae; genus Acacia; species Acacia crassicarpa. The sequence continues at coordinate 4,480,183 of JAWXYG010000015.1, read as the reverse complement.
TTTTTTTAAAAAATTTAGGACCCCTTGACGTTAACTTACTGTATCTTTTTAATAGAAATTGCCACGTCATATGAATAGCAAACACCTAGCATCCTATGTGACTTTTTAAAATTTATGTAAAAATGATATAATTACTATAAAATTATTAGTTATAGGATGTGAGGTGACTTCTTTTTATATGACGTGGCAATTTCAATTAAAAATATAACGGTAAGTTAACAACAAGGGCTCCATAATAAAAAAGAAAAAGATTAGGTAGGTTAAATTTAAACTTTAAAATATTAGGTTGGTTATATACAGTTGTCGCAAAATTCGAGGGAGTTATGTATAATTTAACCACTTTAGTAGTTTAAAAAATGGAGTAGGGAATTAGGCCTTGAGCCTGCTAAAGGATAGTTAAGTCTATATGTTATTTAAATAACTCTAATTTTTATAACAATTTAAGTTAATAATCCAAAAGAAAAATAACTTTAAAATAGAGATGGTAGAGTACTGTTATATTCTTTAAATTAAATTTAATTAAAGTATAAGAACAATAATATAACATTATAATGTGTGTGTGTAATATTGGCCCCCTTTTTTGGTTCTAGTTCTGGTTCTGGATCATTAAAATCCGGTCGGTTTAACAATTGAAACAAAAATTAGTCATCTGTTTAATTTTTATCTGCAACATGGCTAATTGTCAAAACAAAAAAACGACACTAACCTTGTTTTTCTTTATTTGCCACTCTGTTTGGGTTTGTTTGTTACTTGTGATTTTCGTAGTTGGAACTTCCTCTAATGTCAAAGTATGCTCTAATTCTTTAAGTATATATAACACATTCCTAAACTCCAAGTTTCACAAAGCCAAACACCACAGATCAAATTCTAATGGCACTTAAACACCTTCCCGTTCTTGCCTTCCTCTTCTCCTTCCTAGGTACTAATATTAATGTCCGATTCAGACATGCTCTAATAATAGATTATTCTTGAAATTTTTTATGATAATTTACTGACATTTCATTTTCTTGACGGGCTCTTTTTCTACAGGATCAGAAGCAGCAGTTTTCACTCTGCAAAATAAATGTAGGGAGACAATATGGCCTGCAATCCTAACAGCTGCAGGGAAACCTCAACTAATGGATGGTGGGGTTCAGTTAAGACCTAACCAAACCATGGACGTCGTCGCTCCAAAGGGGTGGTCCGGCCGGTTCTGGGGCCGACGCCACTGCTCCTTTGACACCTCTGGCAATGGAATGTGCGTCACCGGAGACTGCGGTGGCAAGCTCAAATGCAATGGAGCTGGAGGAGCGCCACCGGTCACACTAGCAGAATTCACTCTAGATAGTCCCATGGACTTCTATGATCTTAGCCTTGTTGATGGTTATAACATGCCAGTATCAATTTTCCCTTCTGGGGGATCTGGGACATGTAAACCTATAACATGCCTTAAAAATTTGAATTTAAGATGCCCAAAAGGATTGGAGCTTAAGAACAAAGGAAGAGTTGTTGGGTGCAAGAGTGCATGTTTGGCATTTAACAAGCCAGAATATTGCTGTTCTGGAGATTTTAATAGCCCTAGCAGATGCAAGCCATCAAGTTATTCAAGGGCCTTTAAGGCAGCTTGTCCTCTGGCTTATAGTTATGCTTATGATGATGCAAGCAGCACTTTCACTTGCCAAGGAGCTAATTACTTGATCAGGTTCTGTTAAAGGAAGGGATTAACAAAGATCAAGTGGGTACGTCAACATTACCTCACGTGTAAGGACTACAGACATTAATATGTAAAGACTGAAAGAAGTATATAGAGACCCTTAATTAATAGTTTCAAATAGAGGGTTTTCATTTCTGCCTGAAATACTAGAAAAGAAATAAATTGTAAGAAATAGAAAAACCAATAACAAAAATGTATTATGCATTTATTTATTCCGTTGTGCAATAAGGATTAAGCATATGTTAATCAAAAGGGTTAGTGTTGAATTTTTTTCTTTATAAGTTTCCACGTAGAAGCTATGGTTATCCAGAAGTACTGTTTGTTTTTTTTAATCATGTTACTCCGGGATTGTTAGAAATGGAGCAAAGTTGTCCTAATTATTAAAAAACAAATATTGAATTTAACATTTTTAACACTTAAGGAAAGTATTGTTTTTTTTAAAAAAAAAAAAACACTTCAAGTGAAATTGATTAAAAAAAATTTTAAATACCTACAACTTCTATACAAAAACTTCAGGGTTAAAATTAGGCCTGAACCTAATCAAAACTATGCAATAAGGTAATTTTATTTCCATTATGCAATAGGATGATATTAAAAAAAAAATCAAAGAACAATGTCTTATTTGCATGCATAGACTACTCAATTTCATCAAACCATCACAGAAGTTGAGTTCTCTTGCATTCTATGTCAGCAAATCCAACCAAGAGAACTTGAACCTTCAGAAGAAAATATGAGTTCATCAACAATCTCTTGAAAATTACAATAAGCCATTACCCTATATCTACAATTGGAAGGCTGATTCAGGCTATAAATCTCATGCTTTCTTTGTAGAATAATTTTTTTAAGAAAAAAATGCCTTTTAGCAAAACATAATCAAGCACAATAATATTGATAAAAATACCAGTAGAATCATTGTATATATTAAACATAAATTAATGTTTCCTTATAATGCCTTTTACTAAATTGAAAGAAAAAACATTCGTGCTAATTGCTTCGTTTTGGTATCCTTTTTTCTCTTTGGTAAAGAAAGACATCTAATTCATTAGGATTGATAATTAAATAACCTTGTTACTCTTAAAAGACATCTAACAATGATGAAGGCATGCTGTTGCTTGGGTTACAGAAATATTACCTAGCCTGGCTTAGTTTTGGTACTTATTTCAAGTGAGAGCTTGTGTATTGTTTCTGGAGTAATATTTAATTTGTTTGAAACTTTCAATTTATAAAAATAATATGTGATAAATTGCATTCCTTTATATATAAACATAAGATTCAAAATATAAAATGGCACCACTCCATTGCGCTTTTTTAATAGTGTTCTAGGTTCTTTCTATAAGTAAGACATTTGATAGTTGAAGGAGTATAAAATATTTTTTTTTCAATACATACTCATTTAAAAGAGATAGTGACATAGAGAGAAGTAATTAACATGTTGGAGTTTAGTATTCAATATCAAGTTCTAAACGAGACACATATAATGAGAGGAGCAACCATAAACTTCAAACCGGATATGGGATGATAATATATAAAAAAAAATGTTTAAACTTTATAAAATTAATATTTTCGATTAATTAGGAATGTTAAATGTTTAAAATTTATAAAATTAATATTTTTGATTAATTAGGAGTGTTTTATATTTAGAACATGAACGATATTTATTATTTAACATGCGTTAAATCTTTTTTTTTTTGGCTCAACAATTTATTGGTCTGTGAACGTACAAACAAAGGAAATGAAAGCAGGCCCCCTTGGTTACAAATAAAAACATTGTTTTCTTTCAAGGAAATGTAGTGGGGCATGTACCATTGTTTTTGAAGGTCCATCAAAAACAATTGTTTGTGAAATGTAACTACTCTTGAATAACGTGGGAGGTCGGCAGCTGATATTTTAATTTATATGGCTTTACTGAGACGAAAACAATACTCCAACGCCATGCATGTTTTAAAATTTAAAACATTCATTAAACTATACTACCCAGATTGTTTAATAAAAAAAGCTAGTTAGGCATGGATTAACACCTCAATCAATTATATTTTCATTAGTTTTCCTTAAACTAAATTATTTTACTTATAAACTGATATAGTAATATATAATATTAGACCAAAATGTTTTAAGGAGATCATGTCACATTTGTACAAATTAATCAATTTATTTTACTTTATTAACCATCTAAATTAGTTAAACAACTCTTATATTAGGGATAAGAGGGAGGCTAAAATTATGAATGGAGTTCATAATATAATTCATGAATTGTCATATTGAATCAAATTTATTAATTTCTTAAAACATATTATGCCAAAACTGTACCATCTATTCATGTCTAGGGTTCGAACCCTGCCCCCTCCCCTACCATGATGTATAAAAAAAAAAAACTGTACCATCTAATCCTCGCGACAGAACAAATGGGTGACTCAAGAAACGTCTTGATCTACGCACACATGTTGGGGAACAAGGTCTTGATATATTTAAGGGTAAAAGGGCTATTTTGCCTTGAAAATTGTTAAGTTGTGACAATTTTATCTTGATATAAAGTGGAAGGGGCATTTTTTCCCATAAATATTGATCGAGGGGGTAAGAAGAAAGGAAATGGGATGAGTGGGAAATGCTAAAATACATGTGGCTGTTATGCATCCTTTTTTATCTTAAATATAAGATAAAATTAATTTTTTTTAGAGAGTTTAGGAAAGTTAAATAAGTTACTTAATTATATTATATATCTTTAGATTATATACCAGTTTATTAATCAAACTAATTAGTTTAGGAAAAAATATAAATATAAATACTCTAAAATAATTTAATTAGTTTTCTTAATCTCTTAAAGAATGTCAATTTTATTTTACATTTAGAACTAGGAGAAGTAAGTCATTTTGTTCAAAATTAACAGCCAACATAAACGGTGGTTAAAAAGGGGCAATAATACTTCATTTTAAGACTTTCAAGGTGATATTGAGACCATTTTTTTTCCCCCTTTTTAAAAACAATATTGCTCCTTCATGTATACTTTTGAGGTGAATTTGTACCTTAACTCTATTATTTTTCATTTACATGTAGAACTCTAAGCTTATTTTTAATTTTAGGTGCTAATACACTATAAATAACATTTAGGTGTTAGATCTATCATAAATAAGAATAAAGTACTGTATGCAATTGAAAAAAAAAAAAGAAAAAAGAAAGAAAGAAAACATTATGCTGCACCTTGGATATTTCTTTAACCTAAGATCATTAATGCTAAACATGCACCTTATCGGTAGAGAAAACATCAACTATAGCACGTAGGAATCCAAAATTCATCACGACATGATAACTCTCATGAACTACCTTTATGTAAGATGAGTTTTTGGAGTAGCTTATTTTATATTGTACTCCCTCCGGTTCTAATTATAAGATATATTTAACCGATTTTAGTGAGATTAAGGAGAGAAGTTAAATTAGTTAATTTTACTCATTTTCCTAAAATGTCCTTATATAAATTTAAAATAAGTAAAAGTGAATTAACGACCCCTACCACATACCTTTCCAATTTAGGATTTTTCTTTCCACACGTTTTTTAATTAAAATAATGATCTTACTATATACACACATATATATGTACATATATACATATAGATATAGATATATATACATGCACACACACGCACACAGCATATATCTACACACATATATATGAATACACACATAGGCATATATATGTGTGTTTATATGTGTACACACACATGTACACATATATATTGACAGGCGCGCACACACATATACATATTATGTATACGCGCACACACACTCACTGATGTGTGTGTGTGTATTTATATATGTATGTATTTACGTATATATGTATGTATATTTATATAAAGAGACACACACACATATGTAATCACAAAAAACTAAACACACTTAAGAAAATAAAATAGGGGTATTTTAGGAAGAAATAGATAAAACTCAGAATGTTGTCTTATAATTAGGACCAAAACTAACCTCCAAATATTGTCTTATAATTAGGATCGGAGGGAGTATAAAATAAGAATGTACGATGTCAATATATATATATATATATATATATATATATATATATATATATAGGGATAAGGGTCTTAAATGCCATGAAAGTTTTCGTTCAGGAGCATTGATAAGACGAAAGTTTTTTTTGGACAAAAAATGCCACGGAAGTTTTCACTGAGGAGCAATTTTGCCCTGGAAGTTTTTACTAAAGAGCAATTTTGCCCTTCTGTCCCCAAATATTAAATTTGACTATTAAATCAGTCAAAGACCACACATGTTATGCCTTGAAAAGGTCAAATTTGGAGCCAGAAAAGGAGATCCTTAAGATGTTGAGTTCAAGGCAGCCAGAATTTGTGAAGTCGAACTGGTCAAAGAGACTGAAAGGTCGACTGTCACAAAACCCAAAGGAAGCATCACTTATGATCTAAGCAAATGATTAGTTTATACAAGCGAAAATATTATCACTATTGATTTGTTTTACTGAACCAATTTTTGGAACAATTCATTTCTCGTTTTGCGTTTCATTTGCATTTTGTGACAGACCTTTCAGTCCCTTTGACCAGTTCGGTTTCACAAATTATGGCTGCCTTGAGATCAACATCTTAAGGATCTCCTTCTCTGGCTCCAAGTTTGACCTTTTTAAGTCATGACATGTGTGGTCTTTGACTGATTTAGTAGTCAAATTTAATATTTGGGGACAGAAGGGCAAAATTGCTACGTTTTGTAAATTTTCGGGGCAAAATTGCTCCTTAATGAAAACTTCCGGGGTAAAATTGCTCATTAACGAAAACTTCCATAGCAAAAATGATACTTCCGGGGCAAAATTGATACTTCCTGTGAACTTCCATGGCATTTTTTATAAAAAAAAAAATTTCCGTTTTACCAGTGCTCTTGAGCGAAAACTTCCATGGCATTTAAGACCTTTATCCATATATATATATATAGAAGATAAGTTTTATCGATTAAAGACAAAAAAAAGATTTTTTTTCCTAAATTGATTATGGGATAAAATAAACACCCACTAATTATCATTAAAAGAAAAGGAATCTAGAAGAAATCTAAATTTGTGACATTCCTATACTCTTTTTACCTAGAAGAATAATTTTACCCACCCACACCAAACCAATTCATGATCATGGCTTAAAGCATTATCATTCGGTGCTTGCCTTTGAATCACCACCCCATGACAATTGTAAAGAAATTGCAGAAGAAGCTTTACGGCAATGACGACATGACTTGGTAAAGACAAGACTAAAATTAAAGATTATATTTATCCGAAAATTTAAAAAAAAAGAAAAAGAAAAAAAGAAGAAGGGATTATTACATCGTGCGCCGGGCCGCCTGACCTTATTAATTAAGGAACATATGGCATTTACGTAGGATTATCGGAAGTGTCACATGAGTCTATTAATAAGGCCAAACACTAACAAGCCAAATATAAGAAAACACGAGCTACATGTTCATATATAATATGAGTCCACCTTAGGTGCCTAATAATTAGGTGTTCCTTATGTGTTTATATCTCTATTAGAGGAATAAGTATATTTTTTTTAATTTTTATTTAAATTTAAATTATATACTTCTTTCTGAAATATTTTTTGCACCTATTATCTTAAATTAATTAGTTTCAAATCTACTGGTGTTACAAATAAATATTTCTAAATATAGGATTTGAAACTAATTAATTTGAGATAGGTGCAAAAAACATTTCAAAAAACAACATATAATTTAAATCTACATAAACACAATATAAATATATATATATAAATATGCTCATCCTTCTAATAAAGGTATAAGCACATAAGAGATACTTAATTATTGGACACCAAATGTAGTGTAGACTCGTTCATATATGTAGAGTACTATTCTAATTTATATGCATACCCAACATTTTTTTTACATAATTTTCTTTGATTCCATCGCCTTTTCATTCTTATAATACTCCCTCTAGTAGGAGTCATATCTCAACGACATATATTATGCTCCAAAATATAAGTCAGATTTAGGTGTCATTTGATACATTAAAGAATTTTTATTTACCCTTAATTTTAATTAATTATGAATTTATTTACCCTCAATTTTGATTTAGTAATGCATGTGAACTTGATAAGAGTAGTGATATTTTTTTCCCACAAATTTATTTTTATTCAACTTTTTACTTTTTGTTTCTTGGTATGTGTGTGTGTATATATATATATTTGTGTGCGTGTGAAATTTTTTTCTTTAAGGTTTGACTTATATTTTGAATTAAAGAGAGTAATTATTATTATCATACAGGAAGCATATGTTTCCATGATGTTTATAAAATATAAAATTAAAATAAATATACCTTCTTGCCCTTTTTATAAGAACATGAAATGTGAATTCTTTTAGTCTTCTTTATAATATCGCATTTGGAGTTGTCATTGAGTAGTTAATGTGTTTTTAGCATTTTTTATTTATTTAATTTTATTATATCTCCTATTTTTTTTCCATATATTATATACGAGCTCTTTCATTCTTTTATTTTTTACAATTCTATTTCTTTCTCTTACTTTCTTTTTTATGGATAAGGGCATGCATGAAAAAAAAAGTTTCATTTTTTTATATATTTATTGAATTTTTTTTTTTACTTCTCTATTTTTTCCTCTTACTTTTTTTTTTAATTTATAAATAAGGGTATACATGAAAAGAAGTTTATTTTTGACGTATTTATTATTTTTAATTAATTTTTACTAATGTCTTAAATAGTGTAATTTGATTATAATGCCCTTATAAAAAAAGTAAATGATATAGTATTAAAGAGTATGTTAAATTCTTAAGAGTAAATATTGTTTTTAACATTTTTAATCTAATTTTAAGTAAAAAAATGTTTTGAAAATAAACTTAAGATTGTGAAGTGAACCCATGTTTTTCATAAATTTAATTGGGGTGAATCACACTAATAGATAACACATTTGGTTTCTATAAATTTTATACTATGTATAGGATATACACACCATAAAAAGGATTTTTTTTAATAAAATTTTTGTGTTTTACCGAGAAATTTAGTACAGTATAAATTTTTTTACCGAAAAATTTAGTATATATTGAGGTACCACCAAGTCCACTGAATTGTCAATTCTACCAACAATGGGTTCCAAATTCAACGCACCTTCCCTATCACTTCTTGTAATAGCACTGTGCATTTTCAGTTCTCCGATAGGGAAGGTACAATCTGCTGTTAGCACCACCACTAGCATTACCGTGTGGCCCCAACCAAGAATTCTCAGATGGCCTTCACCTCAACAAGCCACTCTCCTCTCTCCTTCCTTCACCATCACCACCAACGCCAACCACCACATACACCTAGCCGCCGCCGTTACCCGCTACCTCCGCCTCATCCTCACCGAGCACCACCGTCCTCTTGTCCCTCCCTCCGCTGTCAATTTCTCCACCGACACCCCTCCCTTACAATCCCTCACCATCACCATCGCTGAACCCGCCGCTCCGCTCCACCACGGCGTTGATGAGTCCTACTCTCTCACAATTCCAACCACCGGACCCGCCAATCTCACCGCCGCGACGCCGTGGGGCGCCATCCGAGGACTGGAGACGTTATCGCAGCTCGTATGGGGAAATCCGACGCGCGTGGCTGTGGGAGTGTATGTCTGGGATGCGCCGATATTCGCTCACAGAGGGATTACGCTTGATACGTCGAGGAATTACTTTCCGGTGGAAGATATTCTGAGGATGATATCGGCGATGAGTATGAACAAGATGAACGTGTTTCACTGGCACATTACGGACTCGCAATCTTTTCCGTTGGTGGTTCCATCGGAACCAAATTTGGCCGATAAGGGATCTTATGGCTCCGATATGCTGTATTCTCCGGCCGATGTTAGAAGGATCGTTCAATTTGGGCTTGATCACGGTGTCAGAGTTTTGCCTGAAATTGACTCACCTGGTTAGTCTATCTAATTTGACTCAGCGCCCTTAATTTTTTATTATTGATCTTTTTGCACCCAATTGACAAACACGGGAACCGTTAGTATGGAGATTTCATTTTTTATTTTTAAATAAAAAAAAATCTTTTTTTTTAAATGTTAATTTAGAGATTATTTTTATTTTAGTTTTTGTACTTATTAAAATAATTTTTTAGAAAAAAAAATAAAAAAAGAAATCTGACGATATCTATTCGCGAAGATGCTTTGTTCCTTTGAATTTGAGGCCCTTGCCTGGTAAATAATTTTTACACTGTGGGCCTGGATTTTTTTTTGTGTTTTGGGGAATATGAGATTTTGTGACTATTTTTACAAAGCTAAAAAACTTTCATTTTTTAAGAAAAAAACTAAAATTCAAGAAAAATTTTTTGTGAAATTGAATATTCCCCCCAGTAAGACGGAGAAACATAACAGACAGATCATGAGATGATGTACTACTAGCTTAAGTTATACTCCCTCCGGTTCTAATTATAAGACATAGTTGACTTTTTTGGAGAAATTAAAGAAGCTAATTAAATTAACTTAAAGTATTTTTCTTTTTCTTTTTTTCTTCAAAGTAATTAGTTTGACTCACATACTAATATATAATCTAAAGATATACAACATATCAAATGATTAAGTAACTTATTTAGCTTCCTTAATCTCTCCAAAGAAAGTCAACTATGCCTTATAATTAGGACCGGAGGGAGTACCTTATTTTCAAATACGTAATACTAGTATTTTGTCTTATCTGTGTATAAATAAATATGCAGTATTATAATCCTAGTATTCTGTTCGAAACTAAAAAGAAGAGGCTGATTGATGTAATTATTTTGTTCTATACTTTTCGTATGAGTTGAATGTTTAGAACTTCGGATAAGTAATGGTTTATGTTAGCTTTAGCATATTATTACAGTCCAAATGTATGTCATTTTGCCCACTTTCTGCTTCATAAAACGGTAGTTCTGAGGATTACCAGTCATATTTTGTGTTTGACGTGTCTAACACTCTTATCTTACAATTAAAATTATAATACTGAGTTGAAGTGTTTTTGTAAGTCGCGTTAATGTAAGGTTAGGGATTTCCCAATTTATTAAGTTGGAAAGTGCGTACAGAATCATCAGGACTGATTATTATTCTATTCACAAGGACTTTTTATAATTACTCATTTGGTCCTCCATATAAGATATATTTTGTAGTATAAATTACACTGCAAATTATATTCTATGTTTAGGACCAAAGTAGTAATTTATTAAAACTTTGGGATACTGATACTTTCTACTACTTTGATTTTATTTATAAGTCTCTTTTGACTAAAACATTATTTATAAGTCATCCTTCAGATAATACATGAGATTGTGACAATTTTACACATGTTAATTGCACTAGTGAAAATAGAGAGAGAAAAAAAGAGTTGAAAGATATATATTCATAAATGAGGGTAAAGTTAAAAATTTATCTCATAATAATTGAACTAACTACCTCTTCTTAGTATGTGTGATTTAACTAAAGGGGACTTATAAATATGACCAAGTGGTAACCTTTATTCTAATATAAAATCATGCCCTTTTCACACTCACGTAAGTCACCCGTGGTACTAGGTATCACATGATACATAAAGTTTGTATAGAGCCCAATGCATTTATCCAATGTTTAGATTGACAGAAAATTAGTCGAAAAGAAAACTACGAGGGAAAACTCCCAAATATAGTAAATTTCTTTACTAGTTTTGAAAGTTTTCAATCCTAATCTAAGGTTCTGAAATTTGGATCGGTCACTGAATCAGTGGAGGTACTGGATTAAGAGTTAGTGGGTCAGACCAGAGTTAAACTGGGATCTGACCGGTATTAACTAAAAAATAATTTAATTAATAGATTCATATTTTAATAATAATAAAATTTTGAGGTTGTAATATTATAATATTATATTATATTTTTTAAAAAAAGAGATCTTCACACGTGATCTTGTACTACAATACTATTATATTATATTTTCTTAAAAAAGAGATCTTTGAAGATCTCTCCATTCGACAATCACCTTGGATCATTAGTCATTTGAGGGGAAAAAAAAAGAGGGAAGATAGTTTAACCTGTTTAGTAGAAAGAAAATAAAGAGATGGTAGTTGGTAAAAAATTAGGAAATGCCTATTTTACCTTCAAAAGATTAATTCAAAATAAAAAAGAATTTTTTTAAAAAAATATATTTTAAAAATATATATTCTTGTTAAGTTCGAACTCGTGAAAAAAGAAATTTCGCCAAATTTGAACTTTCCCGCCAAATTTGAACTTCCCGCCAAATTCGAACTTCCCGCCAAGTTTGAATTTCAGGGGTAAATCTGTCAAAAAACCACTTTTCTTAGAAGATTGCAGCTTTCCTTCCATTTTCGGATGGAAAGCATCTTCTCTCCAATAAGAGAAGATGAGTACTCACTGGAAGATGCTGACTAAATTTTCTCTGTACCAAACACCCAAAATCTATGGGAAGATTGAGATCTTTCCTTTTCTTCCTCACCAATTCTTTGTAACAAACAGGTCCTTAGGGTTAGAGTTTTAGACAATGTTGGTTTCTGTTCAAAAGAAAAATGTGAATAGGCAAGCTGAACAGGATCTTTATCGACCATGTTCCATTGGCAGCACTTAGAATAAGTGCTTTCGTGCTTCAGGAGGTTATCCTTCTCACATATTTACCTTGTTTTGCTAAAGAGCACTCCAAATAAGCTGATTGAAACAGACATGGCGCCTTCAATGTTTATAATTATCAGATTACCATGATTACTGATGAAAAGGGACTGTGAATTTGACAGGGCACACAGGATCTTGGGCATTGGCATACCCAGAGATTGTAACATGTGCCAACATGTTCTGGAATCCGCCGGGAGGCGAACCACTTGCTGCAGAACCTGGAACAGGACATTTAAATCCCTTAAATCCTAAGACCTACACTGTACTTAAGAATGTCATCAATGATGTTACCTCATTATTTCCAGAACCATTCTACCATGGTGGTGCTGATGAGGTCGTCCCAGCTTGCTGGAAAACAGACCCCACAGTCCAAACCTTCCTTGCCAACAATGGAACGCTCAACCAACTTCTCGAGACATTCATCAATTCGACTCTCCCTTATATCATATCCCTCAACCGAACCGTCGTCTATTGGGAAGACGTTTTCGTGTCCGACCAAGTTCATGTTCCCTCCACAATGCTTCCTAAAGAAAATGTGATTCTGCAGACATGGAACAACGGACACAACAACACCAAGCGCCTTGTTTCTTCCGGATACCGAACCATTGTTTCGTCCGCAGATTTCTATTATCTGGACTGTGGACATGGGGAATTTGTTGGGAATTATTCTAAGTATGATATTCAAAGTGGGAACCAAGGGGATGGAGGGTCCTGGTGTGGGCCCTTCAAGTCCTGGCAACTTATATATAACTATGACATCACTTATGGTTTGAGTGAAGACGAGGCTAAGCTGGTTCTTGGTGGGGAAGTGGCATTGTGGAGTGAGCAAGCGGATCAAACTGTTTTAGATTCGAGGCTTTGGCCGAGAACATCGGCGATGGCTGAGTCATTGTGGTCTGGAAACAGAGACGAGAAGGGTGTGAAGCGATATGCAGAGGCCACAGATAGATTGAATGAATGGAGAAGCAGAATGGTAAGGAGAGGTATTGGGGCTGAGCCAATTCAACCACTTTGGTGTGTTAGAAACCCTGGCATGTGTAACGATGCATAAGAATGGACTGATCATAAACACTCGTTGAAATTGGTGTCACTATAATTCACAGATTCAAATACTTGTTTTGATATTGTATTGCTTCCTGGTACTCTGCATCTCTTTCTAATTCATTCGTCCATGAGAATGTTCGATATTGTCTGTTGTACTTGTTTTGAATGCGGTAGACTTTGATTCAAGTCATTGTTAGTGTTCTTCTTTCAATAATTATTGTTAGTGATTGTTTTGTATTAGGATAAAGGGATTTAATTTTGTCATGTTGCAGAAGAAAAAGAAGATTCCTATACATATATGAAATAGTGGGACCCACATATACATATAATGTTAATTATATATATGTGTGTGTGTAGGTCCCACCATTTTATGTGTGTGTAATATGAGAAAACACTTCTTCTATAACATGAGAAGTGTTTAGTGGTGGAAATCGGTCAGACCCCTATCAGGCGGCCTACAGCCTAACCTGTTTAGCACCTGGTCAGGCCTGATCTGTTTGTTAAAAAGGCCAGACTAAGGCCTATTTAAAGGTCTATATGTGTAAATAGGCTTATTTTTTTCATTCTTATATTTATATAGCTTTTGATAGGTTCAAAGTGCTTAAAGCCTACTTATAGCCTTCAAGGCCTGTAATATAAGGCCTTTTTAAAGGTCTACATTGTAAGTAGACCTTTAAAAGGTCTTCAAGCCTAACCAGGCCTTATGAAGGCAGCCCAAAAAAAAAACCTGCATTTAAGTTCAGGCTTAATAGGTTCAGGCCTATTTAGCCAAAGCCTGACCTATTTCCATGCCATGTTTTAAGCAAGGAGGAGAGAGCAAGCGCCTGCAATTCCTCCTTCCCATCACAAGAAGCCCTAGCGACACATCTCTCCGTCAACTCCTCCTCTTGCGGCTCATTTCTCCGCCGTGATCCTCACCATCCTGTAAAATCTCCAATCTCTTTGAACCATATGTCTACGCCTGATACTAAACGCTCAAATTCGGACTCCGAAACGCCCCCAAGTCAAACCCCAACCCAGCAATCAGATTTGCCGGCTGATGCTAAGCCAGAAGATGCTCCATGGGATCTGATGGAGCTAGAGGACGAAGAAGAGGGAGAGTGTGGATTATGCTTGTACATGGAAGGAGGTGGATGCAGAGATAGCTTTATCGACTTGGAGGAGTGCATTGAAGCGGCAGAGAAGAACAACGAGGAGGATATTGAGGACAAGTGCGCCGAGGTGACTGCGAAAATGTGGGTGTGTATGGAGGCTCACGCAGATTACTACGAGCCTATTTTCAGGATGAAGAAGGCGGCTGAGAAACAATTCGTCGATGAATTGGAAAAAGAAGCAGGGACGGCGGAGCAGACTGCAGATCAGAGTGCTTCCCAGTCAAAGGAGGCTTCCAAGGATTCTGCGAAGGAAGCGGCTTCTAATGATAACTGAAATTGACTTGGGAATTTCGCTATTTCATAAGAGAGAAAAAGTCTAATCTCATTTTTCTGTTCCCAATAATTGCACCTGGTTTATATTACTTACTTCATATTTGTATTTTTCCCGTTAATTATTTGATTAGCAAGAAATGCCAAAGACGGAGCCTAATCTCATTGCAGATATTTATTTATTTTTTTGGGTTCCTTTTTGCATATTAGTAAACCTGCTGTGACTTGTGTTGGCTAACTTGAATATGATAATCAGCTTACAAACCGAAATGAATAGTTGGTGTGGTGATTTATATAGCTTGCGTTAGGAATACGACATTGCTTTTCCTCTTGTTGGAATAGTGATTTTATGCTTTAGACTAAAATCCTCTTGTCCGACAAATACTCTGTTTCAGATATTGAAAGATAGTGTCAATGTGTCATTATCGAATTGATATTTCTGATTTTTTTTTCATGGCTTATGAACAATAAAGTATGAATTTGTCTCATTGTCCCTAAAAAAGTATGAGTCTCTTTCAGCAACATAAATATTTGAATACCCAGAAACTGTATATGACATTATTGAGCATTTCTCCTCCATCACAAAGACATTAAATGTTTATCCATTTTCATCCATCAAGTTAAAGTTCTTATAGCTTTTTTGGCCGGAGTTTTTGTAAGGGTTAATTAACACATTTGTTCTGAAAGTATATATTTAGGAGCAATTTTACTTTGATTTTTTTAAAAAATTTATAGTCACTACAAGAAAAATCAAATTTTGCTATGGAAAAATTCCATAGAAAAAAATCGCGTAGCAATTGTGACGGAAAAGGGAAAATCTGTTGTAATTTGCGAAAGGAAATAATTCCGTTGCAAAATCCGTCGCAATTTGTTACGGAAAAAAACTTCCATTGCAATTTGCTATGGAATTTCTTTCTGTAGCAAATTCGAACAGAACCTTCGTAAAGCAAATTTGAAATTTTGCTACGGAAATATTTTCCGTAGCAAACTCGAAAATTTGCTACGGAATTATTTTCTGTAGCAAATTCTCTCAAAATTGCTACGGAAACAAATTCTGTAGCAAATTTTCGCAAACTTGAGAATTTGCTATAGAAAATAATTCTGTAGCAAATTGCAACAGAAACCATTCTGTAGCAAATTTCAGCCTTTTGCGACGGAATTCAGTTTCCGTCGCAAAATTCATTTTATTAAAAAAATAAAAAAATATTAAAAAAATAAAAATTACATAAAAAATTATTTAAAAAATATAAAAATTACATAAAAATTACGAAATAAAAAAAAAACTTTTATGTCATAAAAATGTATTGTAATAATCATAAAGAGTTTACATAAAGAAAATAAAATATAAATAAAAATGTTGCGAACAATATGTACAAAAAATAGTCTAAAAGTAACAATATAGTCATCATCAATTACTTCTATTTGAAAGTTCTCTGGCATCTCAATTTTTTCTAACCATCTATATCCATCTTTTTCCTCTTCCCCAACTTCACTCTCTCCATCTGCAACATTAACACCACCAATTAAACACAAATCCAAACTAAAGAATGTATAAGACTTTCTTAGTGACTATTCAGAACAAAAGTGACATGAACTTCCTGGAAAAAGTAGCATATGAGTAATCTTTATAGGAGAGATAACTTGCATGCCATGTAAACATTTTTGAAGTCGATTCCCCTCACTACTCCAATTTCAGATTACTTGCCTACAATTATCAAGAGGTGACTTCATTGCATTCATTATAGGTAAATGGATGTACATTAATAAGTTCTTATTTAAAATGAATAACATGTCCACTCATTGCTTTTGGTGAAGTCAATAACATGTGTGAAATTTGAAGATTCCAAACCAGCTTCTCTTAAAGCAGATACTCCCTCCGGTCCTAATTATAAGAGCTAGTTGACTTTTTTGGAGAAATTAAAGAAGCTAATTAAATTACTTTAAAGTATTTTTATTTTTTTCTTCAAACTTATTAATTTGACTAATAAACTAATATATAATTTAAGAATAGTTAACATATAAAATGATTAAGTAACTTATTTAGCTTCTTTAATCTCTCCAAAGAAAGTCAACTAGCTCTTATAATTAGGACTGGAGGTAGTACAACCTAAAATGAGTGTCATGTCCTTACGTAGCACAAAGGTTTAACAGAAATTATAATTAAAATGCTAACTATATTCAAAAAAATATGAGCTTATATAGTAGTACACTACCAATTGTATCTTTTTTGCTTCTCGAGTAAGCTGTAGCATCCTATTTAATACTCACAATTATAAGTTTCCCAGTTTGCTTTTCCTTTATTCCTATTTAAAGCTGCATCATATCAAAATTTACATGTGATGCAAGAATGTTACTTTTCCATGGTCATGAAACTGATAGCAAGAATTATACTTTCACAAAAAAGGGAAAAGTCTACTTACAAGCTGTCAGTGATGCAAGAGTCACAGGATCCTCATGTCCTGGAAATTGCCTTCTTACTTTAGAGCTGAAACAACCCATTTATGCTATGGACAGAGTGTAGGCAGCAAGATGCTAGACCGGTGCCCAGGCTTCACTACAATATATCATCAAAATCATCTTAACCTTGCAACTTCAAACCCAAATTCGAAAATCATGAAGTCTAAAAGGGTGTGCGTGTAGTTAATAATGGGCATGCCCACTGGAATATCCATGTTTAGATAGGCGATATTACAGATTAAAAACACATAAGCAATGTTGAGTTAACATGCAGGCATACATAACAATTAACATGATCCAGCAAAGCAAAATTTAAAATAGTCGTTAATCAACCCATGATCTAAGTGTGTGTCAATTACACCACAATGGAAACATGAGAAAAGATTGGATCTCTGAGCACAAACATCAACAGGATTTTCACAATATTAATTATGTGAAATAAGATACAAATGTGATATATAAAGATCACTACTCTACAGAATTTCAATCCATATCAGGGAATGAAGAAGCTGAGAAAGAAAACTAGATACAAATGTGATAAACATTAAGCTAATACAATTGGAGAGAGACAAAGGTACCATCCATCCTCGTGGTCCTTCTACACCATCCTTAATTGCATAAGCAGCTTTGAATCCATTGACTGTGACCAACTCTGCAACCAATTCTAGAAAAATAAAGGGTGCAACATCATAGAAGAGCTGGACAGAAGAATTCATTAGTTCCATTTATACTCTTATAGGTAAAGTTGCAAAATTAAAAATAAAATAAAATAAAACCTTCACATACGATCGTGCAAACTCACAAGTACTAAAACAAAAGGTACCTAAAAAAACCATCCTTCAATAAGGCACTGATATATATGCACATCCATAAAAATAGGGAAATTTTTCTTCTCTTCCATTGTCTTTTTTTTTTTTTTATCAATCAGAACTCGAGCCAACAAAACCACTAATGTCACAAAAGTGATCAAGAGATACCCATTAATTATACCAAAATAATACTGATGGAGCAGTTTAAGGGAGCTAATGTGGTTGGAAAGGCAGGGTTTAGGTTAAGTTTAAGTTTTAGTTTGACCCTCATGTCATGCCGAGATAATAAGAACAGTGATGTTGATCTAACCCATCTAAATAACACATATCAGAGATAGGACTACATGACTAGGGGAGATTATTTTCACTTATGATTAAGATTTTACAAAGTGTTTTCTTAGTTATTTCTTTATTGACTATGGATAAAACTCAAGTTGCTGCCATACTAGATACACAAGCATGAAACTCGACTTTTAGATTGTTTGAAGTGTCCCATTAACCAAATCTAATATGACTTTTAGATTGTTTGAAGTGCCCCATTAACCTCTTCCATATTACACTTCAAAAATGAGAAGTCAAAAACGTATACAAATTCATAGTCAAAAGTATGCATCACTTTTACCAAAAACGTTTCAATAGCCTATAAAGTTATTATTGGGATCAAACAACATTTTTGAAAATAAGGCAGGCCAACTATGGCCTCAAACACTATTATAATGTCTAAGCCTCCAAGTTATATACAGCAACATTTTGTATTCCAAAAAAAATCTAAACAATGATATATCTCATCCTTCTAACAATGATGTGATCATATTTCATAACATTTGATAAAGAATATCACAAGGTACAAAAGAGTAACTGAACAAATTAGAAAGGTTGTAAAATTCCTGGGAGAAGTCACAAACTCTCAAACCTAGCTTCCCTTGCAGTATTGATCACGTCTAGAATAAATTTCAGATAGAAATTTTAGAAGCAAAAATCACGGAACTGATGAAGAGTAAGAGTTTTCAGCAGCTTACATTTCAAAGAGGCAGCGAATTGAGGAAAGTAGGTGGTGGGGTTGTTGGGATTTGGGAATGCAAAGAAAAGCAATAAAAGTTGCTCCAATTGTGAAATCAATTTGGTGTCAAAAGTCAATTGTAAATAATGTCATCCCAAACATAAATTTCGGTCTGGAATTAAATTTTGAAGGCTAAAAGTCAGCTTGGGGTGGGAGAAACATGATTTCAAACAAGCCCTAAGTAGTTAGGCTAGAATTTGTAAACCATAAGAAATTAATCTCACAGATTATCAGAGAAGCGGTTCGAACGGTCTTCAATACGCCGGAGAGCAAAATCTGAACAGGTCTCCAACAAAACCAGAGCAGACAAGGAGAAGGAATTTGTGACGAGCTTGAAGAAGAAAAGTGGAAGGAGGAGGAGTGGAGGGCCGGACCACCGGAGGTCACGAGAAGTAGGGGAGCAAACAGCCGGATGGGCGAGGAGGAGATGGAGTGCGTGGACGAGGCGGAGGACCGGACGGGCGAGTCGGAGAAGGCGAGAGATGCGGGCGAGGCGAAGGAAGGAAAGAAGAAATGGATTTCATTTTATTTTTTTGATGGAATTAAAATCCGTCGCAATTTGCGATGGAATTCATTTTCCGTCACACATTGGCCATCAGATGTTTTTTTTTTTTTAGTTTTACTATGGATTTATTTTTCTGTAGCAAAATTTTGCGACAGAAAAATAAATCCGTAGCACATTGGCGAGCTTTTTCCCTCCACGACATCAGATTTTTTTTTTTTGGAGTTTTACTACGGATTTATTTTCCTATAGCAAAAATTTTGCGACGGAAAAAGAAGTCCGTAGCAAATTGCGACGGAAAAATAAATCCGTAGCAAAATTTTGCGACGGAAAAGTAAATCTGTAGCAAATTGGCGGGCTTTTTCCCTCCAGGACATCATTTTTTTTTTGAGTTTTGCGACGGGTTTATTTTTCCGTAGCGAAATTTTGCGATGGAAAAATAAATCTGTAGCAAATTGCGACGGAAAAATAAATCCGTAGCAAAATTTTGCAACGGAAAAATAAATCCGTAGCAAATTGCGACGGATTTTGATTCCGTCACAAATTACGTCGCAATTCGCGACGGATTTTTTTCCGTCACAAATTTCGTCGCTGTTTTGGCTTTTTCTAGCAGTGAGTGTAGCAGTAGAAGTTTAAAAACTTAACAATTTTGTCTTTTTCCATTAAAAAGTTAAAAATCAATGTCACTTTTTTAATAGTTAACATTAGTTTTTTCTTAATAGAAAAGGGTAAGATTGCTACATTTTTAAACTTCTAGGGCTACATTGAGGCAAAAAAACTTTTAGAGTAAAATTGCTCCTAAACATGTACTTCCTTAGTAAATTTGCTACTTAACCATTTTTATAATTATGGAATTGTGCATTTTGAAGGACTAATACGAATTATGCATGTTGTTAGCTGTTGAACGACTAAAAGCCCAATCAGAAAAAAGGGGTGGAAGTGCTTTTTTTTTTTTTTGTTGTTGCCCACCCAGTTCACCAGAGCTTCGTTTAAACTAATCTAAATTTGACCCTCGTCACGTACCTGGCTATGGTGGGAGAGTCTCCCAGCGGGGAGTTTTTGCATTCACATGGCTCGAACCTGAGACCTTGCTTAAAGGACACAAGCTGATTACCTCTTGTGCCAACCCCCGTTGGTAGTGGAAGTGCTTTTTGTGATAAAAGAAGATGGCTATAAGCCTATATTACAAAAGAAATAACTTAATCTAAAAGGGAAATTAATCTCAAACACTCTTGATGTATCCACGTCCTAAGATAGGAGGGACAAAGCTCTAAGATTGCATAATTGGAAATACCCATCTTTACTAAGGCATTAGCAACTCTGTTAGAATCTCACATGATAGTCCATAATTTAACCTGTCAATCCCTAGTTCCCTACTAATTAGCTCTCTGATAGCCATAACAGTAGAACTTACAGAATTAAAGTTCTCATCAGCTATTCATGTAATTACACTCAACAGCATTGGATTCCAAAGTAACCTTCCTCAACCCTAAATCCCAAGCCAACTTTAGTCCTTCTAGGTTAGCCCACTCTTCAGCAATATGAGCTTTGACAGTTGCCTATCATCCTTGTAAATCCAGCAATCCATTTAACTGATCCTTCTCCCACCACTCCTCCATTGGAACATTGGAACCTAGATTACAATTTTCCATGAATATCAAATATCAATCTCAAGAATTCTCTCATGAATCAACAACAGGGCCTTCTATGTCGGCGTGAACAATGTCATTTGGCCTTCTGGGTTTCACCGGCGTGTGTCAGAAGCCTCTAGCTATGACCTCTTCTTAGACCTAGACCTCTCCATCTCAAACTTCGAAGGTCAAAGTTTAAACTTCACAACTATTGTCTAAGGGATAGGAAATTCAAGTTGCTCCTGTATGCAGTTGGGAATATCCAAGCATTATTGCTAGGGAAAGTTTAGGTCCAGAAGTTTTGATTATCCTTATCCTTGTTCTTCTAAAACTAGGGCATCAATGGAGATTGATTATTATGTGTAGTCTCAGTTCATCGTTAGGGCGTTTCCGATGGTCCACTAAGTTGTAATGAAATCTTGAGCAACTGGAACTCTAGAAAGATGGATAGAATCCCTAATAGATGGAGCCCCAAAAATTGCTTATTTTATCTCTCAAATCTTCGCTGTTACATGAAATTATAATCTAACGGTATTGAGAGGGGTAGGTAAAGATAGGCAAAATAAGAGTAGGCAGAATAACCTATCCCTTATTTAACCTGCCAATCCCTAGTTCCATACTAATTAGCTCTCTGATAGCCATAACAGTAGAACTTACAGAATTAAAGTTCTCATCAGCTATTCATGTAATTACACTCATCAGCATCGGATTCCAAAGTGACCTTCCTCAACCCTAAATCCCAAGCCAACTTTAGTCCTTCTAGGTTAGCCTACTCTTCAGCAATATGAGCTTTGACAGTTGCCTATCATTCTTGTAAATCCAGCAATCCATTTACCTGATCCTTCTCTCACCACTCCTCCACATCTTGCTTCGTTAGAATACAGATTCACAGCCCCATCAACATTGACTTTAAACTAGCCATTAGGGGGTCTTTTCCAATCCAGGCATATATGTTGGATTTCCCAGGTCCTCTAGCATCCTTTCGGCCTCATTGTCAACAGCAAACCTCGACCAGGACAGCTATATAACAGTAGCAGGGCATCTAGGCCACACAAAGCTACTATCAAAAATAGATAAATTCCTCCACTCCCATAGTTTCCAAATAGCTAGTCCAAACATCAAATTCCATCGCTCCCTACAATTTTTCCTAGTGTAAAGATTTAAATCTAACCAATCCCTCAAGTTAACAGAGAAGAAACGAGAGACATACGTTTGATGGATCAGACCCACATACTTCTAGCATTGTGACAGTGAAGTGCTTTTGATTCTTCCTTAAATATGCTATACCAGTCAAAAGCTTTTTACTACCAAAAAGAGGCCTTACAACCCGAGTCCTGGACCACTTGGAATGACTAATAGAAGAAAGAAAAGGGGGGAGGGCACAACTGGTAGTTCCCACACCCATTCCCATTCCATTATGGATTCGAACAGCTAAGCAAAGGCTGAATTGAATGAAAAGAAGAGGGAACAAGAATGGCCACCTTGGAAACAAGATCCATGACCGAATTACTGTATCTGTACTTACCGAAATCACTTCTCAGCTCATTCATATAATTGGCGTTGCGGCTAGTCCACTCATCGTTCTTATAACGTATCGGGCATTTCGCACAAGGAGATGACCGACATGGAAATGGAAAATCGGTGTTGGGACTGCAGTCTGCTCCATACCAGGCTTGCTTAACATGGCAACTTGATTGGGGTGGGGCTTTGCGTAGAGCAAGGCAAACAACTGGCTTAGTGATCTTGATCTCCACCATCATTGTAACATCCCACCTTTTTAAATGTGGTTTTCAAATGGGATTATCAGAGCTTTGAAGAAATTAATCAGAGTGGCATCGAAAAAGGTTTTCCTTTTAAAACAATAACTCAATCAGAGCATAAGGATAAATTTTTTCTTTAAAAGAGCGAGTATCTGATATACACTCCCTGTTGTAGAGTTAGGTTGCTGCTACAGTGGTACACTTGTTTATGATTACAATGACTCCTAATGACTTCTCTGCCCGTGTCCTCTCGTGTGCTATTCATCCTTGTTCCTGTCCCGGGTTCCACCAGTATCTGAGACTATGAGCTGGGGTTCAATTCCCATTGAACCCCAGGTAACCTCATGCTTATGTACAGTTATGTATGACAGATATTCATGATAAAACAACAATATTCATTTCTCAAAGATAAAAACACAACCATCATATACCCATATATATATATACCACAACCTGTCTGCACTCTTCACCAGTGCCACGATAGCCTATCGTGTCCTCAGCGCGCTAGGAAGACTCAAATGGCATTACCAAAACTGTAACCCGTATAAAGCTATATATTTAAATAATTTGCAAAGCAGAGTCATAGTTTATGAGCATATCTATCACATACAGGTACCATAAGCATCAGAGTTAGTGTTACAATACGCGTCCGTACCTTTGTCGGTGTTCACGGTAAGTTGTCGGTTGCGAGACGATCACAGATTCCCTAGGAGGTAATATGTCGTTTATTAATTCACAACCAATATCCCAATATATATCCTAGCCATAAATGACTATTTTACCCCTGGTGGATTTGTCAATTAATTATTTCCCTTTATTATTTTGAAAAACGCTGATCCTTACATCTGGACAGATTCTGGGCTAACTTTGAAAAATCATAACTAATTGTAGAAAAATCGAAACGAGGATCCGTAAAATTCCTAAGAATCCTTAGGATGTCTAGTTTCAAGAAAAAATAACAGTCTTTGCCCAGATTCCACGGTTCATTCCCAGGTTTTTAGTTTTGAACATCTGTCCAGAATTTTCCAGAAATTCGTAGCCCTAAATTTGGGAATTTGTATCTCCCTGTACAGAAATCATTTGGACATGTTCTTTACATATTTAAAAAGCCCTATATGTCTACTTTAACCATGAATTTTCTCAGAATTTTCTAACCATGATTTCAGCATAAAATAATATTATTTTCAGGACTGACTCAGAAATTCCAGAACCGATGAAATTTCGCCAGAACTTCGTTACTTCGGTGTTTTTCTTCCGGAAATTTTGCTAAAACCCTTTCTTCACTATTTTTTCGAAATGTAGCTAATTTTAACTATAAAAACATGAATTTAAAATTATTCTAAACTATTTAAGATCTAAGCTACTTCTAACTAAGAATTTAAAAGCTAAAAACTAAAGAACTTGCTTACCTCTTCTTGAACTCCTTCAAGCTTCTTCCACTCTCTCTAATATTCAGATTGCTTTGTTTTGGTGTGAGTTTTGTGAAGAGCCAAAGCCCCTATTTATAGTAAAAGGGTTGGGCAATTCTTGTAATTATTTAGAACTTCCTCTTGGTAATTCTTGGCCATTAGATCTAAGTTGGATTTCAAACTCTTATCCTCACCTTACACTCCATCAAAACTGCCCCCTCCTTATCTTCTAGCCTCTTCTATTGCCTTTTGAGTCATCACCATGAGTCATCACTTGGTACATGATCCTCTTCCACAATCAATGACTATTTTCCTAAGAGTTTGACTTGCTTTATACTAATTAGAATCCATTGAAAAGAATGTGTTTAGGTAATCTAATGAAGTTGTATGTTCAATTGCCCATTGGATTTGAGTTCTAGAGATTTTTAGCTTCATTTTGAGACCAATTTTGCCTATCTTTCCTATTGATTCCATTTCCCAAACCATAATGAAAATGACTTTGGTTATACTTGTCTTCATGCTTGATTTATGCTTGTTAAGAATCTCAACTTGGTTTCCATACTTAGTTCATGGATTTCAAGATATGATTTAATTTGTATAGGTTTAATTAGTTTTTATCTAGAATTATTTTTATGAACCAATTTAGTTATTCTAATTACCTTTTATCTCATTGATCCACCTCTACTTCCTTACATCACCTTCTTCCATCATCCCTTACATCATCTTATCTCATTAGGGTTGTGATTCATCATATAGGTGTGTGACTCATGAAAGTTTAGGATGATGATTCATTGGTTAGAGTGGTGATTCATGTTTAGGTTGATGATTCATCTCATATTTAGATCAATGACTCAAATAGGTCTAGGTTTATGACTCATTGTGTATTTTAATTAATTATTTAATTCTTCTTCTTCCTTTCCCTACAATAAAAAAAACGCACCCCCCCCCTTAATATTTGTTTTCAATTTTTATGTTTTCATTATACCAAGTATTAGGGGAAATTATGTGATTGGTTGTTCTTACTTCACATGGATTAAGCTTTATTAGAAGTAATTAGGGCCTTTGGATAAGCTTTATGAGATTAATTCTTAGCCTTTAGATCATAGTTGAAATTGTTGACTTTTCAGCTTTTGATTAGCATTTGATTAACATCTTAATCCTAAGCTTAATTATCTCTTCTTGTTGTAGATTGGTTGATGCATAATTTGTGTTTGTTGCTAACACATTTAGTGCTAACTCCAAACTTTTATTAGTTCTCAACCCTTAGTTAGTTTAATATACTTCTACTTAATGACTATAATTATTTAATTGTAGTTAATTAGCTAATCATTCCATTAGTGCTAATTATTTGCCTACTAAATAGTGGTAAGTATTCCTTTACTTGTTCATCAATAATATTCTAATCAAAGCCTAATTGTCTCTTGATTCTTACTTTACAAGTGTTTAGGGTATTTCATGACCATTGGTGTTTTATTTTATACTAATCTCAAATCTCTATTGGTCATTTAATTTTAATTAGCTCAATATACATTTAATTGGTGTTTATTAAAACTAAGTGTGAGTAATTATCTTAAACACTTTTCAATCCCAATTTAATTACCCTTCAAGTAGTGGTAATTGCCCTTAAATTGTTTAAGTGTTTTAGATGATATGTATGGCCTTTACAAATCAAATATGAACTAGGTATCACTTAAGGGTTGTTTAGAAAATTGAGTCTCTTATTAAATTATGGAATTTGGGACTTAGACCTTCTTTAATTAATCCTTTGATTAATTATGAAAATTTACATAATTATTTTGTTAAAAGAAACTTTAAGGGTCTTCTAATTCCTCTTATGCTCCCCTATTTATTTGATGTGTTTTCCTAATTTTTCCTTGTTTTCTTTGGATCCTATAAAATCCCTAATTGAATTTGAGAATTGTTTGTATTTTTATGGTATTTTATGATTCCTAACAAAGATTTTGAAAATAGAGCATTAACTATCTTAAATTCTATGAAGGAATAATCTAATAGATAGAGTAAATATATCTCAAAATTTGAGACCATATATTCACCTATTTCCAATAGGTGTTATTTGTCAAAATATGACATTTATAATAAGTGAGATTTTTAGGGTATTACAATCATTGCCTCAAGTTCAACTTTTCGAACTTACTTTTCACAGCAAGCGCTTGTGGCAGGTGACCTTGTATGTATGATATTTACATCTATTTTCCCACTTCATTTTTTATATCCACCTAAATTTATTTTTTTTATTTTTATGTTTTAAAAAATGTAGATGCAATTCATGCAAATCTTTGAAATCATAATGTTCAAATTTTTGCTTATAGACTTGCTATTGCTATTGTCATTGCCTGTCTGACTTAGTGATATGAATTATGGAATTTTTGCTATAGGTGGGAGGTTGGGTATGTCCTTTTAAATAGAGAAATAAAAAATAACTAAGGCAAAAGAACATAAAAAGAAAAGGAAAGATGAAGTTAGATCCAATTAAACTTGTTTTAAACTTGGGATAAGTAGTAAATTTGCCCCGCTACCTCAATGAGCAATTTTACCCTGGAAGTTTTTCTTGGAGCAATGTTGCCCCAGAAGTTTTTTTTTTAAGAGTAATTTTACCCTTCCGTTAACGGTCAACGGTAGTTGACCGTTAACGGAAGGGTAAAATTGCTCTAAAAAAAACTTTCAGGGCAAAATTGCTAAAAAAAAAAATTTTCAGGGCAAAATTGCTACTTAACCTAAAAAAAAATGTTAAAACTGTTATTTATGATATCATATATTTTGAATTCTTATTTATATAATATTTAGGGGTGAAAACAGGCCAGCCTAGACTTCACCCTTAACAGGCCAGGCTTATTTGGCAACAAAGTGGCCTAAGCCTGGCTTGTGGCCTGTTAGAGGCCATTTTTTCAGCCTGTGCCCTATTAATGGGGCCTATATTTTTAAAAATTTTATAATTAGGCTAACAGGCTACAGGCCTCACTGCAAAACAGGGTTACTTCAAATAGGCTAAAAATAGGCCTACTTCAAACAAGCCAAATTACATAAAGCAGCGAAGGTAGAGATAAAAAAGGCCTAATTAATCAATTTACAAAAAGTATGGAAATTGATTAAATTATTTATTTGTGTAAGAAAAGTATATGTCACTCTTCCAGAAATATTTATATTAGATTCGAAATAAATCTAGTTATAAGTAGCATGTAAATGTAAATTTTTATCAGCCCTGTTGCTGTAGCTAAGTTAGATTATTTTGGACAGCTAGCAAAAAAATAGATTATCATTTTTTTCATAATTTTTATGAGTTATATAAATTTTTTTGGGGTTAAGTAGCAAATTTCCCCCAAAGTATATCCTTAGGAGCAATTTTGCCCTAAAGTTTTTTTTTGAGCAATGTTACCCCGAAAGTTTTTGTTTACAGCAATTTTGCCTCTCTGTTAACGGTCAACGGTTAATTAATGGTTGACCGTTACGGTTATGAACGGAGGGGCAAAATTGCTCCAATAAAAAACTTCCGGGACAACATTGCTCTAAAAAAAACTTTCAAGGCAAAATTACTTCTCGGGATATATTTCTGGGGTAAATTTACTACTTAACTCTTTAAACTTACATCGGTCTCATTTTTATAGACCTATGGTCATAAAGTGGGCGTTTGTGACCCAAAAAGTCATAAAATGGGCCTTCTCATAACCCGAGCCATGAACATCTCTTATTGTTACGTGCTTTCCAAAATATCCATTTCACTTTAGTCAAGGAATAAGTCAAATACACATTGGGTTCAAGGCTGCAAAATTGAAAAGGCTAAAAGTATTGTTGAAGTAGAACATTTTTTTTGTATAAAAATATTGACTGCATGAAGATGGTTTTGATGAGATAGCAAAATCCACTTTAGTGATGTCTATGTATTGAAAGGATTAGTCTCTAGTTATTGGCTAGGAATACCACCTAGACTCTACACATAAAAAATAAAAAATAATATAGAATAAAGAACAATAATAGAAAAAAAAAAAAAACAAAATGCCCCTACTTCAAACGTAAGAATGATAAACATGATAAATTTTAGGGAGAATTAATCTTTTTGTCTTCAACTAAAGTGACCTTATTATTTTTTTTTTTTATCAGATGGTCTCGCATTATGGATGATTCCGAGAAATAGGAGTAAAATGGCAAGAAGAAAACAAGGGACTGTGGGCGATGGATCGGAGTTTCTTGGGAAAATTACACATAGGTTCTAAAGAGCAGAAATAATTACAATTAGATCCCTTAAATTGACCAAATTACCCAGAAGTCCCTAGGGACTTCTCTGTAAATATGTGAGTGTAAAATTACTATTTTGGACAAAGAAAAAACACGCCTATATTTACAACAGAAAATTCTTATTTTAACAACTTTTTAACACTTGCATTTTTTCATTTCTGAGGTTCAAATGTTATTTTCAACAAGAAATTTTATCTTTATAACAGCAAATTCCCATTTTAACAATCTTTTAACACTTGCATTTTTTCATTTCTAAGGTCCAGAGGCTATTTTCAACAAGAAATTCTATATTTACAATAGGAAATTCCTATTTTAACAACAACTTTTTAACACTTGTATTTTTTCATTTCTGAGTTCTAGAGGCTGTTTTCAACAAGAAATTCTATATTTACAACAACAAATTCCTATTTTGACAACAACTTTTTAACACCTGCATTTTTTCATTTTTGAGGTCTAGAGGTTATTTTCAACAAGAAATTCTATATTTACAACAGCAAATTCCTATTTTAACAACAACTTTTTAACACCTGCATTTTTTCATTTTTGAGGTCTAGAGGTTATTTTCAACAAGAAATTCTATATTTACAACAGCAAATTCCTATTTTAACAACAACTTTTTAACACCTACATTTTTCATTTCTTAGGTCCAGAGGCTATTTTCAACAAGAAATTTTATATTTACAACAGCAAATTCTCATTTTAACAAAAACTTTTTAACATCTGCATTTTTTCATTTCTGAGGTCCAGCGGCTATTTTCAACAAGAAATTCTATATTTACAACAGCGA
The DNA here is from genome assembly GCA_034222035.1 of Acacia crassicarpa. Lineage (NCBI taxonomy): Eukaryota > Viridiplantae > Streptophyta > Magnoliopsida > Fabales > Fabaceae > Acacia > Acacia crassicarpa. Next base: position 4,450,741 of record JAWXYG010000015.1, on the reverse strand, counting down.
ATTCCCATTTTAACAACAACTTTTTAACACCTGCCTTTTTTCATTTATGAGGTCTAGATGCTATTTCCAACAAGAAATTCTATATTTACAACAACAAATTCCTATATTAATAACAGCTTTTGAAAACCTGGATTTTTCATTTCTCACATCCAGAGACTATTTACAACAACAAATGCATGTAATAACAACAGAAAATGGCTATAATAACAACAACTTTTCAAAACCTGGAATTTTTCACCTATCACTTCCAGAGGCTATTTACAACAGCAAATACATGTAATAACAACAGAAAATGCATATATTTACAACAAATGCTACATACTTTTGCAAATTCCCCAACCCCTATTTACAACAACAAATGCTCTCTTTTCTCTACTCACTGCTCCTCTCCAGTGTCCACCCCTTTAATGGGTCCCTTGGACGTGCCAAACAAGGTCCCTCTCGAGTCTCCAGATTCGCACCTAAATCATCAATTCGAATGGTTCTAATGACAGAATACCACCACATGACATATGACAGAATATCCAGGGCTCTAATGCAATTCGAAGTTGTGTATTGTCAAATAGGATAGGGTTCCATTTTCAAATAATGGGGCATCGTAGGAATAAAGCAGAAATAAAACAGAAGGACCTGTAGGTATTGAATAGAGTGGCATGTAGGCGGAGAGGCGGAGCGACTTGCCGAACATTCCGAGCGACAGGAAGAAATCACAATTGGAGCTAAAAACATGGAGTGGAACCACAAATTCCAAATAGAGTTAAAAAAAAAGATTGTCTATTTTCCCGAAATCAGAAATGAACTAGAGCAAAAACAGAAGCTGAAAATGAAAATTAATGGGAGAAAAGGAACAAGCAATGAAAGTGGAAAAACGTGCCTTGGGAAAGAGGAGGGAGGAAGGCCTGAAGTTGGTGGCAGGGTGAGAGGGCGGGGCATGAGATTGGTGGGAAGGGCAAATTGGGTAAATTTGCTGAAGGCCTGACAGGGCGGTGACATTCTCCATCTAGAAAGTTGAGGAAGCTATGTTCTCAATTCAACAATGGTATTGCTATCCCTAAAATCAGTCGCACCCCGCTCCTTGATTTCGTTGTGCAGGGCACTACCGGCTTCGGAGTGGGGACTCGACCAGAGAGAGGAGAGAGGAGATAAGAAAAAATATTGGAAGGGAGAGAAGAAAAAGGGAGAGAGGAGAGAGAGAGGAGAAGGAAGAAGGAGAATGTGCAATAAAGTCTTTTACTCATATGAAATAATTACACTTCTGTGTAATTTCATGATTTGAAGGGACCTAATTGTAATTATTTTTGTTCCTTGGGACTTGTGAGTAATTTTGCTGAGTTTCTTTGGAACCACATCAGCAGCATCTTTTGCCATGTAAGATGAATGGTTGATGTGTCAAGATGAGTTGTGTATGGTAAGGATTAATTTATTAAATAACAAAAAAATGAAGGACTGAATTTTGACTGTGTTAAAAGTTTATGAACTTAGTCATGGCAAGTCATATATAGTTGGATGATTGAGTCATAATTGAATTGATGGTTGAGGGACTAAAATATTAATTTTTCCTAAATTTTATAGAGATTAAACATCATAGTTCTAATAGGATCATAAAAGTTAAAAGGTATATAATATAGAGTAAAATATTCTGACCATCTCTATGCTTTTACATTAATAACACATGCATTCTCTTTATTTTAAAAACTCATATAAACATAAAATCTCTATTGAAATCAAAATGTATATACATAAACATCCTTTATATTTTTTTGATTTCTTGTCTATCCATCCAAAAATTAGTGGATCATTAAATTTTAACTCTCAAACCTCTTTTCAATCAAAATAACCCTCCTTTACAAAAGCATTATTTATATCTGTAAAAAAATTAAAAAAATATATAATATATATTCTCAAAATTTCTAACATGTTATAAAATTTATGAATTTTTTATGATATTATAAAATTTGTAATTTTAATTTCTCATCATATTTATTGAAACGCATTTATTTTGTTATCATATAGTATAGATAATAAAATATTAAGATATTATATAAATAATTCATCATTCTGGCCGTTGATTTTTTTTTTCTCATAAAGTATACAAATATTCAAAAATAAATTAGGAATTCAATATGATGAAGGAAAATTGGTAAATAAAAATTATTTTAATGTAAATTTTAATTAAAAAAAATCTTTTTTTTAGAATCTTTTTGGAATAATAGTTAACGGTTTGGACCTAAGTATACATTTTTAAAATAGAAGGGAAACATAATTAAGGGAAAATAGAAGAGCCAAATATTCTATATATTTTATTATCTAACTTGATATAAGGTTTCAATATAGTTCCTTAATTTTTTTTCTGTATCTTTTCTCAGTTTTCTAACTCTAACACCATTTGTTTCTGATAAGTATATATTTTATGATTAAATAGGTATATATTTAATGATAATTAGTTGGATTTATTAATATTATAATTATCTTTTATATACTTTACTATTATTACAAGATAAAATTAAAAAAAATTGATATAAAATCCACTGATTTCCTATTATATTTTGCAAGAAATATTAGCTGATTTAGAAAGAAGTAGAAAAGGCAATTAAGAGGATATGCAATTAGCCAAACTCGGTGGTCTCACGCAAGAAAAATAGAAACAAAATCAATTGTGTGATCTGGTGGAGGAGATTACAAGATATAAGATATCTTTTTAATAAGAAAAGGAGAATCAGTGACCCATGACCTAAGTTATATTTAGGTTATATATATGAAGAAAAAAAGAAGCAAGAGGGAGGATCGAGAGATGCAGAACGAGAAGGAACAAAGAAGCAGAGGAGTAGCAACTGAGCGTTTCAGTTTTCTTCATCATCTCCACGGAAGGACTGTGGAGGCGACGAAGAAGCTTTCTTTCCTCTCTCTCCTTATTCTTTGAACCTGAATTCTTGTATTTTTGTTATGGATTTTATTAGAGCCATGTGTGGCTAGTTGGTTTTGTAACCTAGAGGACCTATGAACTTGTTTGAGTTTTAGATATTATTCTCACGGATTGGTTTTGCTTAATTTTATTTCCAGTTTATTTAATCTTGTCTTTATTGTTATTGCTTATTAATTGGCCACCATTTAGCATGTTTTTGGGATTTAGGGTTGAACTTGGAAGAGAGAATTTTAAATTGATCTTGGATTAAATAATGTGAAATTAGGTTTTAATATAATTTGCATCTAGGATAGGCATATACCTAGAAGCTCCACATAATCAAATTAGAGTGAGCCCGATTTAAAATGCATTTTATTTAGTTATGTGAGGCATTACATAATTAATTAAGGTAGTATATAAATGGACCGAAAAGCATTTATAGACATCAATACTCTAGGTTAGCTGATTCAGTTAAGTCAAAATTAATTTAGTGGGGATAAAATCTAAGAGGCAAATAAGAGATTAGTGACTCTTACTCGTTCGATTATTGTGGTAATTTATTTATTTTAATTTTAGTTTTAATTTCTTTTATTTTAATTAAATTCAATTTGGTTTGCTCAATTTAAATGAAAGTGTAAAATTAATGCTTAACTGAGGTTTGTGATACTAAATCTTCATAGGAACGATACTTTTCTTATCATTTTATTACTTGATACGACTCGTATACTTGCGAAGTTATAGGCTATAAAGTTTTGTCCTATCAATCTCAAACTATCAGTCTCAAACTACCGTTGGTGCAAAATATATGATACAGTTTGTATTGTAATTTGCATTACAAATTATATCCTATAATTATGACTATAGGAGTATATTTTTGGTGTGCAATTTTTTAGGGAACTCAAGGTTATGATATGAATTTAATATAATTAATTTTTTTTTTGGTTAAAGAATTTAATATAATTAATAAGGATAATATTAAAAATCATTAAAATTTATGATAAATTTAATGCTGTAAATGTTTCTATTAATAAATGTGAATTGGAAAGGTGAAGTAATTGTTTAAAGGACCTATATTGAATACGTAACTAATGACGGTTATTGGTCTATTTAATTCTCCAAACCTGCTTTGACTGAGGGGTTAGTGACTGTTTGTTTGTTTTTTTTGTTTTTTGTTTTAAATATACGAACGGTTATTGACTTATTGTCATGCAAGTCATTTTTTTGGGCCAGATGTTGCGCAAGTCATAACTCAACCTTCGATAACTAACATCAATCACCCTACTTCTATTTATAAGTCTTTTTTTTTAAATAAAAAAACTTTAGTCCTATTTATAAATCTAGTTTTAGGATAGTAAATAAGTTTATGACAATTTTACCTATTTAATTATACTCATGACAATAAAATTTTGAAGATAGAGAAAAAAGGGTTGAAAAATACAAATTCATAAATGAGAGCAAAATTGAAAATTTATCTCATAATCATTAAGTTAACTACCTTTCATAAATATGTGATATTTTATTAAAAATATACTTATAAATAAGATTAGAGTGGTATATATCACCGCTTAAACCCCCTCAAAATATGAAGATACCGACATTTTTCAGTTTCCTTGCTTATTTTAGAGGGTTAGGATGTAGCTAGATTTATCCTGAAAGTTTTTGAAGAGGAGCAATGTTACTCAATAAGTTTTTTTAGATTTAATATTACCCCAAAATTGTTTAAATAGAGTAATATTGTATTTTTTCCGTTAAAAAATTAATAGTTAGCGCCTATTTTTTTGAGTTGTAACATTATTTTTTTAACGACATGGAACAACATTTATAAGTTTTGAAACTTCCAAGACAATATTGAATTTAAAAAAAGTTATAGAGTAATATTGCTCCTCACTAAAAATTTCAGAACAAATTTATATCTTAACTTAGTAGATGGGACAAACAGTCAAAGCCGCCTTTATGAGCATCACTCACTTAACTTCTCCCTAAAGACACTTCTTTGCCTCTTCTTTCTATGTCTAGCTATATATAGGAAACGATCCAACCAAAATCAAAAACCAAAAGAAATTGAAATAATCGCTTCTTTCTTCTGTTATCGGTCAAACCATGAATCCATCTCGCTACTGTGTGGTTTTTCTGGTTCTGCTAGCTGTTGCTTCCTCTTTTTGTGAGGCTGTAATTACGTGTAACCAAGCGATAGGCTACCTGAATCCATGTGAAAGGTACTTGGAAGGCCCGACCGGAGCGAAGCCGCCACTGGAGTGTTGTGACGGAGCAAAAGCTCTGGTAGCTGCAACCCCGACACCGGAGGATAGAAGGGCTGCCTGTGTATGCCTCCAGGGTTTTGCTCAAACCAACCCAATTAATCCTAAAAACGCTCAGGATCTTCCTCAGAATTGTAACATCCATCTGCCCTTTGAGATTACTCCCGGTTTTGACTGCAACAAGTACGTTTTCATTATTAACATTTTGTCTCTTTGGTTTATTTATTTACTTCTCATTTGGGTTTGTTTCATTTCTTTTCCCTTCTGATCTGATTTAGATGCTTCATATTTGATTTAAATAGTGATTTTTTAAAATATTTTTTTTTAAAAAAAAGTAACAATTAATATATTATCTTTATTTTAAATTATGTACTCATGAAAATTAGTTTTTTTTTTTTAAAAAACATATCGACTTTTTTTTAAAAAAAAAATAAATAAATTTGGACTATCTAGATATGCTTGATTCTCACTGCTTAGAGGAAAACCGTTTCCCTTCAAGTTTAAGCAAATGCTTACTAAGGTTTGTGAGAAATATTGATTTATAAAAGCTAGAGGTAAAAGTTTCGACCAAAGGAAATATTATGATAGATTAATGTATGATTGATAAGATCCATTTAATTATGTATTAAAATAATTTGATATATTTACAGTTTTTTTCAATAATTTCATAAAATTTCATCTTGGTGTGTTATATAAAATTATTATTATTATTTTTTAAAAATTCAATATTTATCGTAATTTGTAACGTACAAATGAACATATGTGGGTGAACCTTTTTCGGTATGACGACATATTTTCTAACATCTTTGAATTTACATGTGTCTTCTGCAGCATTGGTTATTGAGGAGTGCAATATTGAGAAGTTGAGACATTGGAAGCCATATCTATATATATGTTTCATTATATGTACAGATGCCTATATATAGATGAATAAAATAATTTTCCGGAAAAAAAAGATGAATAAAATAATGAAAACTTGGAACTTACATGGTTTCTTACTTTCTCAATAAAATAATTTTCATATTCGTTTCCTTATATCTTGACAGACAGGTACATCGCATGACGTTTTTAGTGGGAAAATAAAGTACCTAAAATAATACAACAAAGGCAACTAACAAAAATTTAAAGTTTTATACAATTTTATGATATATCGCAGTTAGGTTCCCTAGCTTGAATCTTAATTTGTGTTGTCTTAAACTCTATAAAAGGAATGGGCTTAATTCATTATCTAATAAGAAATGATTACTTAGTTAAATATTCATGTTATAATCAATAACATCATTTAAGGGTCTTGTAATACAATAACGTCAAACTCATCCATTAAGTCTTTCATAAACGTGAGGTTTTGAGTTAGAAACCCTGGCATGTGTAACTACGCATAAGAATGGACTGATCATAAACACACTGAAATTGGTGTCACCATAATTCACAGATTCAAATACTTGTTTTGATATTTTATTGCTTCCTTGTACTCTGCATCTCCTTCTAATACATTCCTCCATGAGAATGTTCGATATTGTCTGTTGTACTTGTTTTGAATGCGATAGACCTTGATTCAAGTCATTGTTAGTGTTCTTCTTTCAATAATTATTATGTTAGTGATTGTTTTGTATTAGGCAAACACTCTGTTTCAGATATTGAAAGATAGTATCAATGTGTCATTATCGAATTGATATTTCTGATTTTTTTTTTTTTGGGTATGACTTATGAACAATAAAGTATGAATTTGTCTCATTGTCCCTAAAAAAGTATGAGTTTCTTTCAGCAACATAAATATTTGAATATCCAGAAACTGTATATGACATTATTTAGCATTTCTCCTGCATCACTAAGACATTCAATGTTCATCCAAAGATACATTATAAAAATTGAAAAGATACATTATAAAATTAAGGGACCAAAATAAAACATTGTGTGAAGTTAGAGCGGCAAAGAAGCACTTTTACCGGTAAAAATTCATAATTCTAAGATGTTAATACTTCTTATAGTCCTTATTAAGGCACATTCTAAAAAGTGTTCTTCATGATTTTTATAAGACATTTGTTAATTAGTTTCAAAAAGTATTAAATAGTTATTTTTCCATATATTTCTATATTTAATTAGGGTAGTGAAAGAGAGTGTGTAGAAATCAATATGGCAAAATTACTATGTGAACACAAGGAAAGAATGTAATCACGAAAAAATCCCACAATAATAAATATGCAATTTCAAATGCCGGTGAAATATTTTTTTTTTTTGTTTAATGAACAAACGTAAAAAGAAAACGAGTCTTGGAAATTCGTTTATGCATGCATTTTCAACTAACCCACATTTATTATTACCATCTTTGGCTGCTGTTTCCTTAATCCACCAACCACATCTATTCACACCTCCCACGTCTAGCTATCTCAGTGCCGTTTTAGTACATTTTTATTTAGTAAAATTTTAGCGTTTAATCTTCAACACGTAATTGTTTGAACGACCAATATTCAACACGTAACTGATGACGGTTATTGGTCTATTTAATTCTCCAACGTCTCTGCTTTGACTGACGGGTTATTGACTGTTTTTCTAATGTACGAATGGTTATTGACTAATTGTCACGCTTGTCATCTTTTTGAAACTTCTACAGCAATATTAAAATTTAAACCTTAACCCTATTTTGGCAAATGCGACAACCAGTCAAAGCCTTTATGAGCATCACTCTCTTAACGGCGCCTATCATTCCAAATTAAGACACTCCTTAATTTCACTCTCTTAATGGCGCCTATCATTCCAAATTAAGACACTTCTTAATTTGCCTCTTCTTTCTCTGTTTAGCTATATATAGAAAACCATCCAAGCAAAATCAAAAACCAAAGAAATTAAAATAATCGCTTCTGTCTTCTGTTATCGATCAAACCATGAATCCATCTCAATACTGTGTGGTTTTTCTGGTTCTGCTAGCTGTTGCTTCATCTACTTGTGAGGCTGTAATTCCGTGTGAGCAAGCGATAGGCGACGTGAATCCATGTGTAATGTACTTGATCGGCCCAACCGGAGCGAAGCCGCCACTGGAGTGTTGTGACGGAGTGAAAGCTCTGGTGGCTGCGACACCGACACCGGATGATAGAAGGGTTGCTTGTGTATGCCTCAAGGCTTTTGCTCAAAGCATCCCAATTAATCCTCAAAACGCTCAGGATCTTCCTCGTAATTGTAACATCCATTTGTCCTTTGAGATTACTCCCGGATTTGACTGCGACAGGTAGGTTTTCGTTATTAACATTTTGTCTCTTTGGTTTATTTATTTACTTCTCATTTGGGGTTGTTTCATTTCCTTTCCCTTTTTGATATGATCTGGATGTTTCAAATTTGATGTTATTTTAAATAGTGATATTCTTAAATGAAAATAATTTTTTAAAAATAAATAGTTAATATGATATCTTTATTTTGGATTATGTACTCATTAAAGAGTTATTTTTAATTTTTTTTAAAAAAAAGACACAGACTTTTTTTAAAAAATAAATTTGGACTGTCTAGATATGCTTGGCTCTCACTGCTAACCACAACCGCTTAGTAGGAAAACCATTTCCCTTCAAGTTTAAGCGAATTCTTACTAAGGTTTGTCTGTGAGAAATTTTGATTAAGAATATTGATTTATAAAGGCCAGAGGTAATAATTTCGACCGAAGGAAACATTATAATAGAATAATGTATGATTGATTCAATCAATTTAATTATGTATTAATAATAATTTGATATATTTACAATACATTCTGACAAAAGAAAGATATATTTACATTTTTTCAATAATTTGATATATTTTCATTTGGGTTTGTTATATAAAACTGATTTTAAAAATAAGTCATTATTAATTGTAATTTGTAACGTACAAATGAACATATGTGGGTGAAACTTTTTAGCTAGGTATGACAACATATTTTCTAACATCTTTGAATTTACATGTGCCTTCTGCAGCATTGGTAATTGAGGAGTGCAATATTGAGAAGTTGAGACATTGGAAGCCATATCTCTATATATGTTTCATTATATATACTTGGAACATACATGATTTCTTACTTTCTCAATAAAATAATTTTCATACTCGTTTTCTTATATCTAGACACACACATAAATCACATGAGTACCTAAAATAATACAACAAAATCAAACTAACAAAAACTGAAAGTTAAAAGTTCTATAAAATTTTATGATATATCACCGTTAGATTCCCTTGAATCTTGAGGGACTAAACTGTATAAACAAAACGTAAGTTTAATTTGTGTTGTCCGATTTTGGTTTACTTAATTGGGCCATCATTTATATAAATGGGTTAAATGGCAGCTTTACCCTTTAACTATTCACATAAGAGCACTTGCATGTGTGAGTTACGCTAAACGTTGAGCTTTACCCTTTAACTATTCATTTATATAAATGGGTTAAATGGCGAGTCTTCATGTTACACCTTTACAGGCCTTGTCCTTTCAGGTGGTTGGTAGTGTAATACCCTCTTATTTATTAAATCCAATTATCACACCTTTCCAATAATATTTTACACATCAGAGCATTGTAGCGCAGCTCAGTGGTCAAACGGTTTTGGCGTAGTATAATGATAATATATTACAGATCTTGGTTACAAATTTTCAGCATAATTACATAAATTTTCTACAAACATGCCCCAGATAATACGTAAGCATTACCCTTTACATAAATTGGTATCTTAAACTCTTAATTGATGTCCAAGTTACGCTATAAAAGGAACGAGCTTATTTCAAACAATTATGATTAATAAAACATGTAACGTTTCATCATCATCATTATCTTATAAGACATGATTACTTCGTTAAATATTCATGTTATAATCAATAACATCATTTCAGGGTCTTGTAGTACAATAACTTCAAATTCATCCATTAAGTTTTTGAGCATTTTTTTTTTTTGGGAACACTGAGCATGTGTAACTATGCATAAGAATGGACTGATCATAAACAACACTGAAATTGGTGTCACTATAATTCCCAGATACAAATACTTGTTTTGATATTTTATTGCTTCCTTGTACTCTGCATCTCTTTCTAATTCATTCCTCCATGAGAATATTCGATATTGTGTATTGTACTTGTTTTGAATGCGATAGAGTTTGATTCAACTCATTGTTAATGTTCTTCTTTCAAGAATATTTGTCAGTGATTGTTTTGTATTAGGACAAAAATTCTGTTTCAGATATTGAAAGATAGTGTCAATGTGTCATTATCGAATTGATATATATATATATATATATATATATATATATATATTGGTATTACTTATGAACAATAAAGTACGAATTTGTCTCATGTCCCTAAAAAAGTACGAGTTTCTTTCAGCAACATAAATATTTGATTATCCAGAAACTGTATATGACATTATTGAGCATTTCTCCTCCATCACTAAGACATTCAATGTTCATACATTTTCATCCATCAAGTTAGAGTTCTTATAGCTGCTTTGGCCAGAGTTTTTATAATTCCTTGTGTATTTTGAAGGACTGATACAAATTATGCATGATTTTTTTGGGGGCCAAGATTTTGTATGACATTTATATCTATTTTCCCACTTCATTTTTTGTATACGACTGGATTCAACAAACTGTAGATGTGATTCATGTTAAGCTTGGAAATTGTAATATTCAAATTTTTGTTTATAGACTTGCTAATGCCTTTCTGACGTAGTGATATGAATAATGAAGTTTTTGCTATGACTGGTAGGTTGTGTATGTCCTTTCAAATAGGAAAAAAGATAACTAAGGCAAAAAAAAAAAAAAAAAGGAAAGATGAAGTTAGATCGAATTGAACTTTTTTGTTTTGGTAAATAAGAGAGGCTGAAAGCTTACATTAAAACTATGAAAATTACACAAAAGGGAAACTAATCCCAAAGACTCCTGCTACATCCCAGTTCTTAAGAAACTTGGATACACTTTGAAAACCTCAGATTTTGTTGATACCCAATTTGGTCAATGCATCAGCAATTCTATTGTTGATACCTAGTTTGGTTTAAGGAATTTTTGAGGAGGGAAATAAACTTAGAGGAGGGAAAGGAACTTAAAGGAAAGGAAAGGAAGATTTGAAAGATAAGGGAAAATGACTTGAGTTGTTTGGTAGAAAGAAAATGAAGGGGTGGTAGTTGGTAAAGAATTAAGAAATGTCCATTTTACCCATAAAAGAAATTAATTCAAAATAAAAAAGAAAAATGTTTTTTTTTTGCTAAAATATGTTTTTTTAAAAAATGTCCCTGTTAAATTCGAACTTGTGACCCAAAAGAATTTCGCCAAATTCGAACTTTCCCACCAAGTTCGAACTTCCCGTCAAATTTGAATTTCAGGGGTAAATCTGTCCAAAAATGTGAATAGTACCAGGGAACTTGAGAACTCACCAATTTTGATGAGATCTCAAGTTCCCACATATGAGAGAAGAGCCTGGGCACTTGGCGCACTAAACGGTCTTTTTGCATGAGAACTGTATTAAGTTCCCTTTCCCTCTACTAAATTCTGTCAACCAAACGGGCCCTAACTTGCCAAACCTTAGCTAACATATCCTTTATCCGCAAAATCAGCAAATTGATCGAACTGCAAGACTCATTTAGCGGCAAGCTAATGATCTCCTCTGCATCTGATTGAAGAATAACTTTCTTGAACGCCAAATCCCACGCCAATTCCAAGCCTAATCAAATCGCCCTTTCTTCAGCTATATTAGCTTTGGCAGGCTCCAATCTCCTTCATAAACCCAGCGACCCAGCCACCTGAACAATTCCTCAAAACTCCCCCACATCTAGCCAAACCAGACCGCAGAGCACTGCCACCATCCACATTCAATGTCACCCAATCAACAGGAGGTTTTGGCCATAAAGATCGATTAATCTTTTCTGTGCGATTCACAACATGAACAAGATCAACATAGCGTAGTAAAATGACTACAAATCTGGGAAACTACCAAGTCTGGATTATCTGGCTTAGTAAAGCCATTATTGTTGTAACATCCCAAATTTTTGGATTTGGAATTAAAAAAAAATTGTATGGAAATTTATGATATTTGAGGATGAAAAAAATATTTCTCAACTCCATACAATTTTTTTTAAAAAAAATAATTTGGGATGAATTGTATGGAGTTTAGAATTTAATGACCTATTTTCTTGAGAAATTCAAAAAAAATATTTGAGGATGAATTATAGCCTTAGATTTTTAGAGAAATTACTGTAAGGGCTAATGAAGTTGATAATTGTAAATTTAGGCTTATTTTTCCTTAATTTATTCTGGGAAAAGAATAATTCAAATAAGTAATAATTATGCCTAAAAAATTCTAGAAATAATATGTGAGAATTAAATGGTGGAATTTTGCCGAATGATTAAATTAGTTGTTTGGAAAATTTGGAATTTACTTCCTTGTAAATAAAACCAAGAAAATATTTGCAAGAAATAAATTTAAAGAAAAAATTAAGGCATTAACTCTAACACTCATTCTTGTTTATTGAAAAGAAAAGGAAAAGAAAAGAAAAGAAAAATCATTGCCTTTCCATTCAATAGTCAGGCTCATCAATATTTTAAAAATGTGTACATATTTCCCCTTTAGATTCCACGGATAAACACTGACCAGCATGTTCTTTGAAGATGGAGTCCATTTCATTAGAGTGCTTGAGAACCTCCCTGCCATAAAACAGCTGCTTTGCTAGTCTACTCATGATACTTGGTGCATAAATGATGCGTCTCCCACCAGTATATGTAATTGTTATATAAAAGACAAATAGATCTCTTCAAAAAAAAAAAAAAAAAAGGCAAGCCTAAATGAATCACTGTACAATAAAATGTAGGGGTTCAACTAATAACCATCATCACGTGTTTTTAGTTTTGCCAAACCAATCCTAAAGTCAGTTTTAGGATCAAAAGGTTGTAGTTTTTATTTATTTATTAAGGTTTTCTTATTGATAAGTACAAAGAGAAACATAGATATATGTATTGCTGCTCAACACGTGTCACTGGATTTTGTTGTGAAAGTAAATTATATGTATATATATAAAAGTTAAAACCTTACTGTCATGTACTGGGTATGTGCATGTGTATCGCTGCATTTGAGAATGGATATATGAATAGAAGGAAAACTTGTGTTGGATATATATATAGGCATCTTGAATTTTTTTTTTTTTTTAAAAACTTACTACTTAAACATATAAATATGGCACGTGCATTGCTATGTAAATTTATGAAACACACCATAATATATATATATATATATATATATATATATATATATATATATAATGCTTTGAGAAGGAAGATGTTAGAAAACTTTCACTGTCATGAAAATTTGCTGTCTTGTACTTTTCGCTACACACCTTCATAGATGCTACTATGTGTGTGTGTACATGATATATTAATTCATGTGTATGTGGAAAATTATAGGAAAATGTTGATGGATTGGAAAACCATGAGAAGCATTAAAACGCAATTCATATAGTTGGTATCTATAAACTACTAACTTAAAATGTTAGAATAGCCTTTGAGAGTTCAAAACAATTGTAGATAAATAATAAAAATAATGAATTAAATAAATAATAATAATAAATAAATTAGTATTATTACTATTATTAAAAGAGGAACAAATAATAAATAGAAAAGGGAATTTTTAATAAATAATAATTAGAAAGGGAAATTAATAGTTACAATAATCTTACTTAGGGCATTGACGAAGTTCGAGTTTCTATCATCTGGGGATTTTATTTATTCGCAAAGTTGAGGTTGGTAACTTACTCTCAAATTCCTTGTGTTATACATATATGCCTTGTATGTTCATGTATTGTGGATTCTTGGCCGGGTTTGATGCCTGAGTTTCTGCGTTTTAATCAGCTAGCTGTGGGTTATTGTTTTTTTTAATGATAATGTTGCATGCCTATTTTCCTACCGATGAGGATTCATGTCTGGGACACGTAGCACTTGCGAGTGCTTTCATCGTTAACGATGCATGTACTGGGTACTATGTAGTCAGGTAGCGGTGTGTTTGGTGAATGTTTTCTTTTAATCTGCACTATATGAAATATCTATCATGTATGATTTACACTTTGAATGTGAGATTAACCATTACCTTAGGATTCATCTTATCAATGAATCCGAGTTACACTTAAAGATCTAGGAAGATGCTCTGGATCAGTAAGCAAGGTTGTGCAACTGGAGTAGCTGAGGAAGACCCCGAAGGAAGGGATTTAATTAAGTTGAATTTCATACTTTAATGTTTTGGATTATATTTGCTAACTATGCGACTGACAATTCAGGATGACTGTATAACTAAAATCCTTCAACGGGATTAACCCTGACTATTATCGAATTTTAAGTTGTATCATGTTTATATTCCTCCGGGAATTTAAATTAATCAGCATATGTCTGGGCATATGTTATCAGTCACTCATTCGTCCAAACGTTAGGCATGCTCTCTGTTGTGAATCACTCTGATCTGTTAATGCCTTTACTCTGATAAATGCTCGCAAATTAGTTTAATAAGAGATTAAAGACATAAATGGACATCATAATGAATGTAGGAATTAGGGGCGTTACAATCATTACAAAGAGATTCCTTCATTCCCTTGGTTTTTAGACTGCCACACCAAAAAGTACACTCCAGCACAGTCCCTGTCCCCTGCCTAGCTTCCTTCTAAGGTTCATTATTAACCATCCCCTCAGGTTAGCAGCAAAGAAGGAAGTTACAAACCTTGGATTGAGAAGCTTTGTCCACATCAGTCTAGCATATGAGCAGTCATGCAGAATGTGAAGGACATCTTCCAAGCTTGAAGAACACCATGTACATAAGGCTGATGCTCGAGACCAAGAACTTTGTCATAAATTAGTCGGCAATTTGTTCAAAACAGCCTTCTACAAAAGCAGAATAATTCTCTCTGCCCCATTCTATGACCAAATATCTTTAAATAATTTATGCTTTACCAGCTGTGAATTATGCTCCAACAGGAAATAGGTACTACGAGTAGAAAAAAATCCCATTACTACTGAGCCCCCACGCTCTATGATCATTTCTGGCGTGTCGCCTAGGAGGTAAGCATGCCATAATTCTTTTGATACCATCAGAATTGAAATTCTCAATCAACCTTTCGTAGTCCCATATGCCCTCTAGTACCCAATCTATAACAATGACTGGTCTTCTTCTACTGACAACTGCCTCTTACACAAGTTAATAAGCTTTATATCATTAGCAATCCAGAGATCATTAAAAAAGTTCACCATACACCAATTCTTGACTTGCCATTTGATCCCCTGATCCACAATATCCTTTTGGGAGCAGATAAACCTCTAGGGCTTCGAGTCTCCCAGTCTATATGACGGTAACGAATCCTCCTCACGCAACATATATTTCTTATGAAAGATATCTGCCCATAGGCTAGTCTCCCCCCTATCGCCAGTTTCCAAGCTAACATAGCTCTACAAGCACGGCTAAGTGAATATAGTTTCCTAAAACCAAGAGTACTATAGTCCTTTGGTTTTGTGATTTGGTCCCATCCAATAGGATAGAAACCTTTTGAAGTGTAATATCCTGAATTTTGGGCCTAGAGACTTGAGGCTGTATCAGGTAGACGACTAAGCCTAGTTGGAGAAGAGTAGTAAGAATGTTGAGAGATAGAAAGTCTTTCGGGGGCTATATGATACAGCCATACTGGACAGTGGACCTAGTATATGTAGTCCATAGAGTTAAAATGGCGGTAAAGAAGGGTACAAAAACACTTATACAATGTTATTGGGTTGGTAGAAAAAGGCCACCCAGCCATGTAATAAGGTACAAGAAGAGAATAGGGCAATCTTAATTGAACCTACTGAACCCATAAAGATCCTATTGAACCTATGATTTGACAAAAACCTTAGTCATCTTAGGGTCAAATCACAATTTACCACAAATTAAAATGCAATATAGTGCAAACAACTCGGGATCGTTCTCTTATCAAGGAACCTTTTATTTTGAATTCCCTAGGTTAAACTAAGTGCTAAAAACATGATTAGAAAAGAGGTTCTGAAATTGATTTTCTCTAAACTAAAATTCATAAAAAAATTAAAGAAACTAATTCTATTCTTTTTGGTATTTTCGGAAAATAGTGAAAAATGCTTTGGATTAAAAAGGATTAATGATGGATGCTCTTGGTAATGAAGGAGATGGCTATCATTGCTTAAAAAAAATATATGGGAGTTAAATTCTCATTAAGTTTAAGGAACAACCTCAAGATAACACTTGAGTTCAATAATCTCAATTAATAGTAGCTCCTACAAACATAGCAAACTACTACCTTTTGAGAAATTGTTAAAATCCACTTAATGTGTGATTAAAATTGGGATGATATAAATTGTTCTTCTCAATTAGAATGTTCTAACGAACTATTCAAAAACTCAAATCAATTATTATTACTAATCATCAAGCATATAAAGAAATATGGAAATTTGAATATCAAAATAATCATCCAATTAAAACCACAATAATCAATGCACATAGACACATAACAGTCATCCAAGTCTCACAGCTAAATAATGATAATCCTAAACAAAAAAATCAAATAAATAGTCTAAGTAAAAGATTAAATTAAATAACTCCCCTATTGAAGCCCCAATTGCTCAAGCCACAATCTCCATCACCAAGAAACAAAGATGACTTTGCCATGAGTCCAAACCTAACACAATCTGGAAAAAGCATGGAGACTAGTCCAGAGAGAGAGAGAAGAGGCAGTGGGGTAAATCAGAACAGATTCAAAGTCGCTGATTTAGGAGGAATGGAGGTCGACGATGGACGATGAAGGGTGGTGGTCGGTCATGGCTATGTGTGACGGTGGTGGGTGATTGAAAGGAGGAAGGTGATGATGGACGGTGTTGAAGGCATGCAGGACCGAGAGTATGAATCGAGGTCCAGGTGTGTGTATGTTGATGATTGAAGCAATCCCTCCAGCTCACGACGTTGCTGTTCTCCTTGTTCAGTTTTGTCTCGTTCGCGACGCTTGATTCTCCTTCTTGTGTGTTCACTGATTCTTCAATGAATGATCAAATAAAAAATCCAAGGCACCCGCCAATTGTGTCTGCGTATCTGATATTGCGCTGGTTCTGTTTTTTTTTCTCTTCCGTTCCTCATATCTCGCAGTTGAGACGTGATGAAGACGTCCCTCGTTCTCTTTAATTTGTCGGCTCCTCAATTGAATTAAAGATCTAACCTAATAAACAAATGCCAAAACGCTGTGCTTCAACCATTCAATGTGTCGGATCCTTCTTTTGCATTTTCACGAGTCTCCAATCCAAAACGCAAAGCTGAGCTGCAGGGACCAAAGTGAAAACTTTAAAACTTCTGGAGTAGGGATTAAATTGCGAACTTTATAACTTGAGCTAAAACTTCTATTTTCAAATTTAATCTAATCTTTTTGGCCACCCACAAATAAAATAATTAATCTAACATCAAGTATTCTCATGAAAATCAATGATTAAGAGAAATTACAATTTATTTGACAATTTTGCCCTTTTTAGTCTAATTTAACATATTTACTCTTAATATCAATTTATCACAAGAAATACATTTAAAGCTCAATAACTATGAGAAAACACATTAAAAATCCCCATTTAATTACCAAAAATCATGTAAAAATATGATTAGATCAACCTATCTTAGACATAGATCGATCTCATTTTTACACACCTATGGTCATAGAGTTGGCCTTTGTGGCCCAGAAGGTCATAAAATGGGCCTTCTAACCCGAGCTGTGAACATATCTTATTGTTATGTGCTTTCTAAGATATCCATCTCACATTAGCCATGCGAATGAGTTAAATACCCATTGGGTTCAAGTCAGCAAAATTGAAAAGGTTTAAAATATTGTTGAAGTAGAGCATTTATTTTGTATAAAAGTATTGTGTGTATGAAAGAAGCATTGTTGGCAAAGTCAAAACCCATCCATCGGGAGAATTAGTCTCTAGCTATTGGCTGGGGATATTGCCTAGAATCTACCATTAAAAAAAAAAAGGTTAAACTAGAATAAAGAACAATAATGGAAAGAAAATGACAAAATGTCCCTATTTAAAACGTAATAATGATAAATTTTATAGAAAATTAATCTTTCAGGCTCCAACTAAAGTGACTTTTTTTTTTTTTTTTCATTTGGTCACGCATTAGGGATGATTTTGAGAAAGAGCAATAAAATGGCAAGAGGAAAAGAGGGCACTGTGGGCAATGGAGTTTCTTTAGAGCCATATCAGCATCATATTTTAACATGTAAGATGAATGGGTGATGTGCCAAGATGAGTTGTGTATAGCAAGGATTAATTTATTAAATAATAAAAGTTGAATGACTGAGTTTTAACAGAGTTAAAAGTTTATATGGACTTAGTTGTTGAAGAATTGAGCCATAACTGAGTTGATAGTTGAGGGATTAAACATCATAGGTCTAATAAGATCAGTAAAGGCAAAGGTATATATATTTTAGAGAAAAATATTCTAACCACGCATCTGTTTTTGTATTAATAACACATATCTTCTCTTTATTTTAAAAACTCATACAAATCTCTATTGAAATCAAAATATATGTCACGTAAGCATCCTTTATATTTTTAAGATTTCTTTTTTATCCATCCAACCATTAGTGGAACGTTAAATTTAACTCTCAAACTTTTTGTAAATCAAAATGACCCTCTTTTACATAAGCATTATTTAAACATTTATATCTGTGAAAAAAAAAGATTAAACAACCAAAAATATATAATATATAGTTTCAAAATTTCTAACATGTTATAAAATTTATTAATTTTTATTATATTATAAAATTTTATAATTTTAATTTCTCATCATATTTATTGAAATGTATTTATTTTTGGATAAAAACATATTTCAAACACATATTTTTGTTATCATATAGTATACATAATAAAAGTTTAAGATATTATATAAATAATTCATCATTGGCGGCCAATGATTTTTTTATCCTAAAGTATGAAAATATTCAAAAATAAATTAGGGATTTAATATGATGAAGGAAAATTATTAAATAAAATTTATGAACATAAATTTTAATCAGATTTTTTTTTAAAAGAATCTTTTTGAAATAAAAGTTAACGGTTTGGACCTAAGTGTATTGTTTTTGTAATACCCGAAAATTCCAAAATATAACATTTCGAGAAATGACACCTATTGAGAATAGGAGAGTATGTTGTCTCTAAATTATATAGTTTATTTATCATAATTCTTGGGCAATTTTTCTTTGAAATTTTAATAAGCCAAGGATTAATTTTCTAATTTTCATTTAGGGATCATAAAATACTTTATAGTACAACATAGGTTATATTTAATCAAAAAGAGCCATAAAATGTTATAAAAATACCTAAATCAATTAAATAAAATTACCAATAATTAAAAGACAATTAAAGTTACAATAATTAATGTAATTGTATTAATTTGCAAAATTAATTAAAAGTCATATTAAAAGTCATCAATTAGGGATATATTAATTTACTGAAAGATCAAGAACCAATAAGGGTTCAAGATTAGCATAAAATGAATTACCAATGATCATAATTGACCCAAGAACCAATAATACAATTGTATATAGATAATCAAGGGACAATTAGAAATTTGATTAAGATGTTAATTAAACTTTAATCAAGCTTTGAAAAGTCAACAATTGCAACTAAGATCAAAGGCCAAGATTTAATCCAAGGGCCTAAATTAATTATAACCTTAATCCTTGTGAAATTGAATTGACCAATGATAAATCAAGGAAATAGTCTTAATCCTCATGAAATTAATTGGACCAATGGGATATTAGCAAATAAAAGGCCAATATTAGAGCTAATAAAGGTAGATCTAATGGTTCCAAATAATTACCTAATTAATCTTAATCCATGTGAAATGTATGGAACCAATTAGGAAGCCTTAAAGACTTAAAGAAGCACAATTTCTTCTAAGTATAGAAGAGGCCACGGTTTGTAAGCAAGAAAGAAGCAAGAAATTATTTTAGCACACATGGGATAATCTAAGCATTTAATCAAGGGGACAAAGTGGAAGAGGATGATGTCCTTTATTAGGATAAGAGAATTTAAGAAGATGGAAGAGGATAATATGAGATTATTATGGTAATATAATTGTTTGAGATAATATCATCATGTAAGAGCACATGGATAATTAATGCAAAATATATGAGGATATGGGAGAGGGGAGGAGTACCACGGTTCCTTGTGTGTGTGTGTGTGTCTTGTGAGTGTTGTGTGTCTAGTGAAGGAGTGAGAAATTAATTTAATTCAAGAATTGTGAGTTAATCAAAGGGGAAATTCAAGACACAAGTAAATTAAATCTTTAATAGATTTATTGGACCAAAGAGAGATTTTAATCATAGATTAAAAATAAAGATTGAACTTGATCAAGAACATATGTTAAAACTTGGGATCAAATATCACTATAATTTTTACCCAACTTATATATTTAATCTCAAGATGACAAAGGGCAAATGGGGACATCTACTAGGAGCCATGATTTTCAGAAATTATGAATTAAAAGAGACTTGGATAAATCTTATGATTTGTACCTAAATGCATTCTTGTTTAGTTAGTTGCATTCTTGTTTAGTTGGTAACTAAGTTAGTTGCATTCTTGTTTAGTTAGTAACTAATTGGCATCTAGTTTCAAAGAAAATTTGGAAACTAACTAATGTCATTAAAGAATCACATGCGATAATTGAATAAAGCAAGATGGAAGAGGATAGGATAAGGAATATTTTGAAAATGAAAAAGCATATTTAGTGGCTATTAGATGAGAGATTACACGGTTTCATGGTTTGGGGAATAAGAAGCAAAAATTGTTTATTTAATCAAGCACATGGGATAAGATTTGAAAATTAATTTGTCATAAATAAAAGTCATCAATGACATCATCAACTTGTCAAAGAAGTAGGAGGAAACTTGTTGAAGAAGGGGGAGAGAGAGGGTGGATGGAGGAGATTTAAACTTCTTTACTAAGCTTAGATCTAATAGTTGAAATGCAAGAAGAGGTAGGTTTGGAAAATTTACCAAAGTGCCATAGCATTTTCCTATAAATAGAGAGCAAACCTCTCTTCATTCTTCACACCAAACTCAACCAAATAGGTGAGTTTTATAGAAGCAAGAGTAGAGTGAAAGTGAGAGTTAGTGGGAAACAAGAAGGAGTAGCAAGGTTCTTCAAGGGTAAGCTCTCTAGTTCTTAAGGTTTAGCTTTGAGTTTATAGCTTAAATATTGTTTTGATCTTTAATCTTCCAATATATTCTTGTTATCATGTTTTTATATTTAAATATGTCTTTATTTAGAAAATATGATGAAAAATATTATGGAGAAAAATTTTTGGAAGTTAAAGATCAAAGTAGCGAAACTCTAGCAAAAATTTGTCAGTTAGCGATTTCTGGAGTCAGTAGCAAAAACGCCATGATTTTATGTAGAAGATGGAGTTATAAAAGTATGGGAAAATTCATGGTCAAATTAGACATATAGGACTTTTCAAATATGCCTAGAAAGTATTAAATTGAGCTCTGTACCGTGAGATAAAAATTCTGTAAGTTAGGCTACGTTTTTCTGGAAAAATTCTGGGCAGGATATGAACACGTGAAAACTGGGAATTGTTTTTAAGTTCTGGGCAAACCTTGATATTTTTTCTCAAAAATAGACATCCTAAGGAGTCCGTGCAATTTTACGGATTTTCATTTCGATTTTTCTAGAATTAGTTATGATTTTTCCAAGTTAGACGAAAAATCTGCCCAAAGGTGCTGAACCAGCGTTTTTTCCGAAAATTAAGGAAAATAAATTGAAAAATAATTCCACCAGGGGTAAAATGGTCATTAGTGACTAAGATATCTATTAGGATATTATTGGTGAATTAATAAATGCGATATTACCATCATAGGATACATGTGACCACACTCTAACCGACGGATGTACCGATATCACTGACGAAGATACAGACGCGTACTGTAACATTAACTCTGATGCTTATTGTACTTTTATATGTGATAGATGTATTCATAGATTAAGACTTTGTCTTAAATTTTTTCATATACATTCAGCTATGTACGGGGTTACAGTCTTGGTAATGCCGTCAAATTTTCCTAGCGCTGAGGACACGATAGGCCATCGTGGCATTGGTGAATAGTGCAGATTGGGGGTAACGGACATATTGCAGTGGCTGTGTACCGTTATCCAGACGAATCTGTTATGAGTTTTTATATTGATTATTGCTGTAATGTCATGAATATCTGTCATACATATCTTGTTTACATAAACATGAGGTTAACCGTTACCTGAGGCTCAATGGGTATTGAACCTTAGCTCTTACCATAGCTTCAGGGTCTGGGGAACTGTGGACTGAAGACAGGAGTAAGCAGAGTAACCAGCACACATAAAGACCCGACTGAGGATCCTACTTCTAGACTTGTATCGTTATGACAAATGTACTGTACACTATGAACAGATGAATACGCCACAGTTAATGATATATCAGTTACTCACTCTTTTACTTGCTCCGGTGCTCCACTCTGATTAAAAAAAAAAATTATTCCGCTTTTGAAAATTGGGGTGTTACAATTTTCAAAATAGAATGACAGTATAGTTAAGGCAAAATAGAAGAGTCAAATATTCTATATGTTTTATCATCTAACTTGATATAAGGTTTCAATCTTTTTCCTTAATTTTTTAGGTATCTTTTCTCAGTTTTCTAACCCTAACAACATGTATCTCAAATGATGATGACTTTTTTGTCAACCATTAGTATTTTCACTTGTTATTGAGACTTTTGGGGTGATTATGTAATACCCCAAAATTAATACTTACTATGAATACAGTATTTTGGTTGATGGCACCTATTTAAAATAGGTGAATATGTGGTCTCAAATTTTGAAATATATTTATTCTATCTTTTAGAATATTTCTCCTTAGAATTTAAGGTAGCCAATGTTTTATTTTTCTAAATCTTTTTTGGAAGCATAAAATACCATAAAAATACAAACACTTCCTAAATTAAATTAGGGTTCTTATAGGACCAAAAGAGAACAAGGTAGAGCTAGGAGAAATACTTAAAATAAATAGGAGAAATTATTAGGAATTAATAGACAATTAGGAAATCACTAAAATACATAATTATGTAAATTTTCATAATTAATCAAGGGATTAATTAAAGAAGACCTAAGTCTCAATTTTCCTAATTTATGAAGAAACTAAATTTTCTAAAACCCTAGAACTAATACTTAGCTCATATTTATTCATAAAGGGCCATAAAAAAATTACCCAAAACACTTGAACAATTAAAGGAATAATTACCAAAATTTAAAGGGCAATTAATTATACTAATAGAATGATTAGCTAATTATTTACAATTAAACAATTATAGTCATTAATTTGACGTATATTGGGCTAATTAAAATTCAAAGACCAATAGGGGCTTGAGATTAGAATAAAATGGATTTCCAATGGTCATAAAATACCCTAAACACTAATAAAGCAACAATGAAGAGATGATTAAGCTTCTAATTAAGTTGTTAATTAAGCTTTAATTGAGCTTTGAAAAGTCAATAATCTCAACTAATATCAAGGGTCAAGATTTAACTTCATAAAGCTAATCTAATGGCTCTAATTACTTCTAATAAAGCCTAATCCAAGTGAACTAAGGTCAACCAATGGAAGATTTTCTTCCAACTATTATAAACCAAGAAAAACAAAATTAAAAATAATTTAGGGGGGAGGGGCGGTTTTTTGAAAAAGAAAGGGGAGAAAAGAAAGTTCAAGAAGCAAACACACATATGCTAATATGAGTCATGAGTCTAAACATAAGTGAATCACTAACCTAAGCCATGAGTCACAAACCTACTAATGGATGAGTCTTGAAAATTACATTAATACATAAAGACTTTCAAGGCATATGGAAGAGGATAATTGTATAATACCCCAAAATTGTATTTTCTTGAATATGATATTTTGGCCATTAGGACCTATTGAAAATAGGGAAGTATGTTGTCTCCAAAATAGTAGTGTATTTATTCTACTTCTTGAATAAGTTTTTGGTAGGACTTGATAGGGCAAAAATCCAACTCTCTAAATTTAATTAGGAGTCATAAAATGTTATAAAATGCCATGAAAATACCTAAATTAACCAGATAAAATTTCCAACAATTAAAGAACAATTAAATCCACACTTAAAGGTACATTAACACATAATGCGTATATTGGCAAAAATAAGACGTAAAGGAGTAGGAATAGGTTTAAAATAATTAGAGGACACTAAAAATAATTAATGGACACCAAAAATTAATCTTAATTGAATTAACATTCATAATTAACCTAGTGGCAAATATTAACAAACAATTTGAAGTATTTTTGGCTAAATTCCATATTAAAGCTTAACAAGGGATCAATAATTGAAACAATTGGATTTAGTAGGATCATAATTGAGTTGGTAAACAATAAAATTATTACAAAGTAAACCTAATTAAGCTAAATCAAATAGTAAAACAAGAAGAATTTGATTTAGGGCTTTTTGTCACAACAAAACATCATTGGATCATTTTTGGTAGCGCAAACTTTTGCCCAAACCAACAATAAAGCCCAAAACAAAAATAAAAACCAAAAATTCAGGGGGGGGGCGGTTTTATGGAGCTTCAAGAACAAGGAATTGAATTTGGCACATGGTCAAATAAGGTCAAAGCTTGTAGAAGAAGAATTACTATGCAATACTTGCCCTCCAAGTTCTTAGCTAGGCTTCTTGATGAAGGAAGAAGAAAAAGAAGAAGGGAGAGAGAGAGAGAGGGAGGTCGGATAGGGGGAGTGCGTGGTGAGGATGTGAGTTTTCAATTATAAACTAGATCCAAGGGTCAAAATTCAACAAGAGAGAAGTTGCATTTAATTACCAAATTGTCCAACCTTTTCACTATAAATAGGGGCCAAGGTCATTTACTTTTCTTCACACCAAGCAAAGCATCATCTGCATATTTGAGAGAGAGTGAAAGAGAGTTGGAAGAAGCTTGAAGGAGTTCAAGCATTAGGTAAGCAAGATCTTAAGTTTTGAGTTTTAAATTTATAGCTAGAAGTAGTTTTAATCTTTAAAATTCTAGAATAGTTTTATTTTCATGTTTTTATGGTTAAAAATAGCTTTATTTCGAAAAATTAGTGAAGAAAGTGGTTTAGCAAAATTTCCGGAAGAGAAACACTGAAGTAACGAAGTTCTGGCGAAAATTCATCGGTTAGGCGATTTCTAAACTAGTAACAGAAAAACACATATTTCATGTTGAAAATGTTATTGAAAAATTCTGAGAAAATTCATGGTTAAATTAGATATATAGGGCTTTCCAAATATGTAAATAACATGTTGAAATGAGCTCTGTACAGTGAGAAAGAAATTCTCAAAGTTTATGTTGCGAAAATGCTAGAAATTCTGGGCAGAGGAGGAACACGTGAAATATGGGAGTTATTTTTGAGTTCTGGGAAAAGTATAATATTTTTTCTGGAAAATAGACATCCTAAGGAGTCCGGAACATTTTACGGATCTTCGTTTCGATTTTCCTAGAATTAGTTATGATTTTTCAAAGATAGGCGACATTCTGCCCAATGATATCCGGCGTTCTTCAACAAATTTTGAGGAAATAAAATGATAATCTAGTGTACCAAAGGTAAAACAGTCAATAGTGGCCAAAATATCTTTTCGGATATTATTTATAAATTAATAACGCAATATTACTCTTATAGGAACACTGCAATCGTTCTCTGATCGACGTTATACCAAAACTACCAACTCAGGTACGGACGAATATTGTAACACAAACTCTGATGCTTATGGTATGTTTATATGTGATAGATAGTCTGAGACTCTGTTTTTAAAAATTTATCATACACATACAGCATGATACGAGTTGTAGTCTTGATAACGCCGTTATGTTTTCCTAGCGCTGAGGACACGGATGTACACCGTGGCACTGGTGAATAGTACAGACTATAATAACATGCATATTGCAGTGGCTGTGTTATGTTATTATCTGAATATGAGAATATTGTATGTGATTATTACTGTTTTGCCATGGATATCTGTCATACATATTTGATACATAAGCATGAGGTTAACCGTTACCTGAGGTTCAATGATAATTGAAGCTCAGCTCTTACCTTAGCCCCAGGACCCTCAGGAGGCCAGTCCGAGGAGAAGGGTAAGCAGGTGGCGTGAAGAGGTAGAGGAGGAGTTTCTTTTGAAATTTTTATTTTTCCGTCTTTTGAGTATCCGACTATTATTTGGATGACTGTAACATCATACAGATACACTAGTGATGAATGTTTTATTAGTTACTCGTTTAATTTAAAATCTATTCCGATGCTCTACTCTGATCAAACCTTTTGAACTCTGATAACACTATTTCGAAAACATTTTAGAAAATTGGGATGTGACATTTTTGGTATCAGAGCAGACATTCTGGCCCGAAGTTAACTAAGTTACTCTAGACAGTTTGGTGTCTAGAAAGGGTTTTGTGGTTGGCAATCAGTCCTCGTGAATTCGGCGAGCCTTCCACAAATACACCGGCCTGGCCAGACTGTTTGAGTAACGGAGTTAGATTCGGAGTTTTTCAAAAAGTATTTTTTCGGCTGGAACCTGGCTCAGTTATAAGAAACCATTGGTGCCGAAGGCAAGGCTAGTCTATGTGGGTCAGTCAATCAGTCGCCATAGAGTTGGTGAGACCCCCATGATAGACACTCGCCTGGCCAATCTGTTGAATAACTAAGTTGGGCTCTAAGCCGTAGTTTTGGAACATATTTCGAAAAGAGTACTGATATAACTTCGGTGTACATGTTGCAAGAAATGGCTAGACCCCCTCTTAACCATCAAAGAGCCCCTTTCTTTAATCGATACAGACGTATGAGACGTGTTGTCCGGAAAACTATAAACCCTCAGATGGTGGGCCGAAGATTGAACCCTGATCCAGTTTACCCTCCACCCGCACCAGCACCTCAGTTTGTGCCAGTACATCCCGCTCTTGCTAATGACTTGGGATTGCTGTACAATCCACACTACCCTATCGAACACCTACATGACCCGGAGCCCGAATACCACCCGGGCCCAGAGTATCCGGATGACCTATATGATCCAACCCCATACCAGCCGTACCTCTGAATGCAATACCTGCACCTGGTAATCCGGCAGGCTCGCATCACTCCTCTGTTGGAGACAACTTTGACTACATCGATGTAGCAGACCTGGTAGAGGAAAATACTGATTCCGAATATGAGTTCATCGAGCTAGCTGACTTAGAAGGAGAGAACACTGAAAACTTACGGTATGTGCTGGATGGCAACCGCGACTTGACTCAGACTTTGTATGACGACTTCGTGCGAGCAGGCTGGAACGTAGAGACCATTCAGGAGCAGTACTTGCGCTTTCTGACCCGTGTCAGGGAGCTTTACGACATGAGCATGCCTTTCAACAACCCCTTGTTGGGATTCGTACACGCAGCGGATTAAAAATTTCTTACGAATCCTTCCGAAGGATCACTCAACGACGTTTAAATCAGAGTTAGGGAAACCGAATCATACCTTGTGTTGAACTATTCCACGTTCCGTTCCTTTGATCCGGTGGGCTACCTTCTCGAACAACACGTCCGCGTCTCGTTTCTTTGATCAGGTGGGCGATCAACACGTCCGCGTCTTGTTCTTTCGATCAGCAGAAGTCGACTCTTGGATCGGCTTCCTCTACTGGTATCCACACGAACAATCCCCTAAACGGTTGCGGCAGCGTGCTAGCGCTTCTTGTGCGTCTCTCTCTCTCAAATTGCTCTAGGGTTTCTCGCGGCTTTTCTCAATACGCTCGACTGAAAATCCCGTAGGTTTTTCTAAACCCGATAGGCGTATTATATAACCAAAATTAATCCTTTATTAATTTTGGAAATTCGGATTTTGAATCTGGTCAGCATATCAATCACATCTATCTCATAAATGTAATTGAATATATTAAAAGCCAGATTTGGAAATTCGAATTTTTAAATTTAAATCAAATCTAAATTTAAAGCCTTTTTGATTTAATTTATCATCATAAATTAAATCCGAGATATGATATCTATCTATTTAATTAAATCTGAGATACCATATCTCAATTTAATATTAAACAGATATACGATATCTTTATTCGAAATTAAATGAGATACAATATCTCTATTTGTTTCAGATATTTAATTTATCAAATAAATTAAATACTAAACAAATATCATATATAATATTATAATCTCAATTTATAATATATATATTAATTTCGAATTATATATATATATATATATATATATATATATATATATATATATATAAATCCTAGATCAAATTTAGTATTCATTTAATCTCAGATTAATCTGAGATTCAATGAACCTGGACACCTTCACCCGTGTTGGATTATTCTTGTGTGCGACCCTGCAGGCCCATATGAGATTGGCAGTGGGCCAACACTGTATCAGCCCACAAGTTGCAAGCGGCCTCTAGCAAGACATTGCAACTACCCAATTCACATGGGGATCGATGACACGATACTACCTATCGTACAACCATGTCACGTCCCTTTTGTCACGCGATAATTCGGTCAAGGATGAGGCATGGATAATGTCAACTTCCTTTTCTTGACCAATGCTTTCTCGATTCTCGAGTAGTCTAATAAGTGAAATGGAAACTCCTTTCCATCATAGTATGGCCATACATTTCTTAGACTCACTCATCGAGGGGCCCAGCATTATCTCTCTACATATGTGAGGGACAAATCCCATCTTGACCACTCACATTCCTCCGCATGAAAACCACTGATCCTGGTCCTAGCCTTTATCATCACCCGGTCAAAGGTGACTTTTGACTAGGTCAAAGACCAGTACTCATCATGTAGGAATCTATGATGGTCTCAGGTCATAGGGCGTCGTGACGTGGTTATACATGAGACAAGCTTATGACTTAATCCATGCAGCTTTCTCATAGTGGGTCGGTCCAACACCTTGTACTCTTACAAGTGCCCATGACTTTGATTCGTATCTCCATACCTCATCAAAGTCATACTGATCTTATTTCATCTTCACTCCCGTGTAGATGACCGACCAGGGACTTTTAGGATAATCTATAAGATTATCCAGGGATGCAGTTATCAATACGAACATGCAAACGAAAATGATAACAAAAGAGAATACTTTAAATAACTTAAATATCCAAAGTACAATGAATTGCCCCTAGGGCATAATTTCCAACAGACTCCCACTTGCACTAGGTGCAATCATTGATTACTCTAATTCCCATTGCCCTAACATGACGCTCATGTGCCGCTTGTGCAAGCGGCTTAGTGAGAGGATCTGCTACGTTGTCTTCTCCTGGTACTTTGCATATGTTTGTATCACCTCTTTCATTGATTTCTCTGATGAGATGAAAACGCCTGAGTATGTGCTTGGTCCTTTGATGTGACCTAGGCTCCTTTGTCTGTGCAATGACGCCGTTATTGTCACAGAACAAGTTTATTGGATCTGAGATGGTAGGAACCACCCCCAGTTCAGTGATGAACTTTCTGATCCAAACGGCTTCCTTAGCTGCATCCGATGCTGCTATATACTCAGCTTCCGTTGCAGAATCAGCTACAGTGCTCTGCTTAGAGCTTTTCCAACTCACCGCACCACCATTCAACAGGAATACATATCCTGATTGCGATCTTGAATCATCTTGGTCAGTTTGGAAACTCGCATCTGTGTAACCAGTCACACAGAGCTCATCCTCCAAGCCACCATATACCAAGAATAAGTCCTTAGTCCTTCTTAAGTACTTAAGGATATTCTTGACAGCAGTCCAATGACCCTCACCGGGATCTTGTTGATATCTGCTGGTCATACTCAAGGCAAATGACACATCCGGTCGAGTACATAACATAGCATACATGATAGATCCAATGGCAGAGGCATATGGAATCTTACTCATGCGGTCTCTTTGATCTTGTGTACTAGGACACAGATCCTTACTGAGATGAATGCCATGAGACATGGGCACGTTACCCCTTTTGGAATCCTGCATACTGAACCTATTCAGTATCTTGTCTATGTATGTGCTCTGACTTAGGCCCAACAGCCTCTTGGATCTATCTCTATAGATCCTTATCCCAAGGATATAAGTGGCTTCGCCTAAATCTTTCATTGAGAAAGACTTTCCTAACCAAGATTTGACCTTCTGCAAGGTAGGAATGTCATTCCCAATGAGTAGGATGTCATCAACATAAAGCACTAGAAATACAACTGTGCTCCCACTAACCTTCTTGTAAACACAAGGTTCATCCATGTTCTGAATGAAGCCAAACTCTTTGACTACTTCATCAAAACGATGATTCTAGCTCCGAGATGCCTGCTTCAATCCATAAATGGATCTTTGAAGCTTACATACTTTACCAGTGTCCTCTGGACGCACAAAACCCTCAGGTTGTGTCATGTACACATCCTCAAGCAGCTTTCCGTTAAGGAAGGCCGTTTTGACGTCCATCTGCCATATCTCATAGTCATAATATGATGCAATGGCAAGAAGGATTCTGATTGACTTGGCCATTGCAACTGGGGAAAAGGTCTCATCATAGTCCACACCATGAGTTTGAGTGAATCCTTTTGCAACCAGCCGTGCCTTGAAGACACTTACTTTGCCATCCATGTCGGTTTTCTCTTTGAAAACCCACTTGCACCCAACGGTTTTTACACCCTTAGGTGGATCAACTAAGGTCCATACCTTATTGTCGTACATGGATTGCATTTCAGACTTCATGGCATCAAGCCATTTTTCGGAGTTAGGACCCACTAAAGCGTCTCGATAGGTTGTTGGCTCATTCTGCTCAATGAGCAAAACATCACGACTTCCAGTAATCAAAAATCCATATCTCTGAGGCTGTAGCCGTGATCTATCGGACCTTCGTGGGCCTTGTGTTACTTGAGTAGGCTCAACAACTTGTTGCGAGTCTTCTCTAGTTTCCATCTGTGGTTCTACATAATCCTGTGACTCTCAAACTTCTTCGAGGTTCACCTTACTCCCACTGGTTCTTTTAGAGATAAACTCCTTTTCCAGAAAGACACCATTCCGAATGACAAACACCTTGTGATCGGTGGGATTGTAGACGTAGTATCCTTTAGTTTCCTTAGGATACCCCACAAAAAGGCATTTTGAGGATCTAGATGATAATTTATCAGAGGCATGTTGTTTAACATAAACCTCACATCCCCAAATTTTAAGAAATGACAAACTGGGTTTCTTCCCAGTCCATATCTCATATGGTGTCTTTTCAACTGCCTTTGACGGAACACGATTTAGTGTGAATGCAGCTGTTTCCAGGGCATGGCCCCAAAAGGAAGGTGGAAGGTCTGTTTGACTCATCATAGATCGAACCATATCCAGTAGAGTTCGATTCCTCCGTTCAGAAACACCATTCCATTGAGGTGTTCCTGGAGGAGTAAGTTGTGAGATAATCCCACAACTCCTAAGATGGTCAATGAACTCTTGGCTCAAATATTCACCACCTCGATCAGATCGAAGTGCCTTAATTGTTTTGCCAAGTTGGTTTTGTACTTCATTCTGGAATATTTTGAACATTTCAAAAGATTCAGACTTATGCTTCATTAGATAGATATAGCCATATCTACTAAAATCGTCTATGAATGTAATGAAGTACAAATGACCTCCTCTGGCAGAGATATTCATTGGTCCACATACATCAGTATGAATGAGGCCCAATAAATCAGTGGCCCTTTCACTATGTCCAGTAAAAGGAGCCTTTGTCATCTTGCCCAATAAACAAGACTCACATGTATCAAATGATTCAAAATCAAATGAATTCAGAAATCCATCTTGATGGAGTTTCAAAATGCGTTTCTCATTTATATGGCCTAGACGACAATGCCATAGGTAGGTTGGATTCAAGTCATTTGACCTGAACCTTTTAGTAGTTATGTCATAGATTCGTCCATTATTAGAATGTTCTAAATTTAATACATAATGACCAGCATGCAAATCTCCATGAGCATAAAAAACATCATTAAGATAAATTGAACATTTACGGTTCCCAGTAATGGAAGTGAAACCTTCCTTATCCAAATAAGAAAGTGAAATAATGTTACTACTCAAAGCAGGAACATAAAAGCAATTGTTCAAAATTAACAAAAGCCCATTGGGCAGAACTAATTCATAAGTGCCTACGACTAAAGCAGCAACTCTTGCTCGGTTTCCAACTCGTAGGTCAACTTCGCCCTTCTTCAATCTTCTACTTTCCTTGAGACCCTGCACATTGGTACAAATGTGAGATCCACATGCAGTATCTAATACCCATGTAGAGGAAGTAGAAAAATGAATATCCATGACATAGATACCTGAAGCGATAGCCTCGCTATCCTTCTTGTTCTTTTTCAGACCTTCTAGATAGAGTTTGCAGTTCCTCTTCCAATGACCCGGTTCATTGCAGAAATAGCAGACCCCATCCCTTGGAGGCTTTGCCTTCTTGGCTGCAGGCTTAGATTCAGGTTTGTTCGACTCTTTGGTCTTACCAGCTGAGCCTTTACCCCATTTCTTGCCCTTGCCTTTCTTTTTCATACCCTTTCCTTTCTGAACCATCAAAACAGTGCTAGGCTTTTTCTTAATGCTCTGCTCAGCTGTTTTAAGCATCCCATGCAGTTCAGAAATTGATTTCTCCATGTTGTTCATGTTATAGTTCATGACAAACTGGTCATAACTATCCGGGAGTGAGTTTAAGATCATATCTGTGGCTAACTCCGGAAGCATGGGAAATCCCAGCCTCTCAAGGTGATCAATGTAGCCTTTCATCTTCAAAACATGAGGGCTAACTGACGCACCTTCAGCCATCTTGCAGGAATTTAAGGCTTTCATGGTTTCATACCTTTCTTGCCTTGCTTGTTGCTGGAACATTTCCTTGAGATGAGCAATCATCTCAAAA
The DNA here is from genome assembly GCA_034222035.1 of Acacia crassicarpa. NCBI lineage: Eukaryota > Viridiplantae > Streptophyta > Magnoliopsida > Fabales > Fabaceae > Acacia > Acacia crassicarpa. The sequence continues at coordinate 4,417,668 of JAWXYG010000015.1, read as the reverse complement.
GCCTCCACATGTTCCAGATCTCTTTGGAGCTCTGGAACCATGGTGCCAAGCATCAAACATCCTACATCCACAGAGTCACGAGAATGCTTCGTGTAAGCATCTTTCTCAGCTCTTGGAGCATTGGCTGCAGGCTCCTCAGGAATGGGTCGATCAAGGACATATTGCTTTCCTTCCTGCTTGAGAACAATTCTCAAGTTTCTAAACCAGTCAAGAAAGTTTGTCCCATTCAGTTTTTCCTTCTCAAGGAGTGATCGCATTGATGTTGTTGCGGTGTTAGTGGTCGACATGATTCTACAATTAAAAGATATGCAAAGTCAGTTAATATTCTCCCACTAAATTAACAACCCTCATTATAATTAGTGGGCTAAGATCCATATTTAGCTTAAATTTAAGTCCGCTTTGGCAAGACGCTTAAAATAAGTTATTTAGGTAGGCAACTGCTTTGCCAATTACATCACATGTAACTCTTAGATCTTTATGGGATTCGATCATCATATGATCTGGCATGTTTAATCCCATCCAATGCCTTGAGATCCAAAACCGTTTTGATGATCTCAATTAAGTCAAGACAACAATGAATGTTGAGTATCACCATTACTCTTTTGCCTCATCAAGATTACTCAAATGCATCCACTTTAGTGGAACATACAAATGGGTGATCGAGATTTTGGCAAGTATTCATTAATTGACGGCATTGTGACTTAAGATTTTATTTTGAGGGTATTATTTCATTTGTGAATTAAATCTCCTATTATTCCTTCCTATATGAATGCAATCATTTATTGTATATCATATAAGGTCTAAACTAATCATGCAATGATCATATCAAAACATAATTAAAACTCGTGAACAATATGGCTCATCTAACCTGTAGTCCCCTCAAGCCAATGAGAGGACTTCTCTAAATAATATAAAAGAAAGTACATAATTAGAAACCTCGTTTCACATACGAGGGGAGTGAGATGAGAAGAGAATGTACATCAAGAATATTTAGAGAGAGGCATGGCACGCAGGCCATATTTAAAACTTCCAATCCTAGAGCCATCTTGTTCACCATACCCAAACAACACTTTGAAAGGTAAATTAAAACCATATTTTAATTCATACATTTATGAAATAAAATATTACTTATGATAAAATTCTCTAATTTATATCACTTTGATTTGATTACTCGCGCTACGACAATCAGCCGGTCCCTACGGCGGTCCCGCTAGCCGGTTAGCGGGCGGGGTCAAGGGGCAGCGCCCTTGCGGGGGGTGCTGCCCCTTTTGAAAACAACATATTTTTAAAAGAAAATTTCTTTCATAAAATCAAATTTTTAACCCCAAAAGGCGATATCCGAATCGAATTCTTCCATCTGCCGTCATGAACGTCCGAGTCGTCATAGATCTCCGACGTGTAATCGACGTTCGAACCTTTCAGAACGTGATCTATGCGACCAGAAACATATGACGTCTCCGATCATGATTGACCCCTATGTTATCATCTTCTGATCTCATCAAGATCATCCGACCTCAACGATTCAGAACCACAAGAATAACGGCCGTGAAACCCTAACGCGAATTATCAAAATAGAACATTCAAGATTTAATTTCTTGATTCAAAATTCGGTTTATTACATACATATCACATATATCGGCATGTAGAGAAACCCAATTTAAACGTACGCTGAGTTGGCTCTGATACCACTGTTGGGATTCGTACACGCAGCGGATTAAAAATTTCTTACGAATCCTTCCGAATGATCACTCAACGACGTTTAAATCAGAGTTAGGGAAACCGAATCATACCTTGTGTTGAACTATTCCACGTTCCGTTCCTTTGATCCGGTGGGCTACCTTCTCGAACAACACGTCCGCGTCTCGTTTCTTTGATCAGGTGGGCGATCAACACGTCCGCGTCTTGTTCTTTCGATCAGCAGAAGTCGACTCTTGGATCGGCTTCCTCTACTGGTATCCACACGAACAATCCCCTAAACGGTTGCGGCAGCGTGCTAGCGCTTCTTGTGCGTCTCTCTCTCTCAAATTGCTCTAGGGTTTCTCGCGGCTTTTCTCAATACGCTCGACTGAAAATCCCGTAGGTTTTTCTAAACCCGATAGGCGTATTATATAACCAAAATTAATCCTTTATTAATTTTGGAAATTCGGATTTTGAATCTGGTCAGCATATCAATCACATCTATCTCATAAATGTAATTGAATATATTAAAAGCCAGATTTGGAAATTCGAATTTTTAAATTTAAATCAAATCTAAATTTAAAGCCTTTTTGATTTAATTTATCATCATAAATTAAATCCGAGATATGATATCTATCTATTTAATTAAATCTGAGATACCATATCTCAATTTAATATTAAACAGATATACGATATCTTTATTCGAAATTAAATGAGATACAATATCTCTATTTGTTTCAGATATTTAATTTATCAAATAAATTAAATACTAAACAAATATCATATATAATATTATAATCTCAATTTATAATATATATATTAATTTCGAATTATATATATATATATATAAATCCTAGATCAAATTTAGTATTCATTTAATCTCAGATTAATCTGAGATTCAATGAACCTGGACACCTTCACCCGTGTTGGATTATTCTTGTGTGCGACCCTGCAGGCCCATATGAGATTGGCAGTGGGCCAACACTGTATCAGCCCACAAGTCGCAAGCGGCCTCTAGCAAGACATTGCAACTACCCAATTCACATGGGGATCGATGACACGATACTACCTATCGTACAACCATGTCACGTCCCTTTTGTCACGCGATAATTCGGTCAAGGATGAGGCATGGATAATGTCAACTTCCTTTTCTTGACCAATGCTTTCTCGATTCTCGAGTAGTCTAATAAGTGAAATGGAAACTCCTTTCCATCATAGTATGGCCATACATTTCTTAGACTCACTCATCGAGGGGCCCAGCATTATCTCTCTACATATGTGAGGGACAAATCCCATCTTGACCACTCACATTCCTCCGCATGAAAACCACTGATCCTGGTCCTAGCCTTTATCATCACCCGGTCAAAGGTGACTTTTGACTAGGTCAAAGACCAGTACTCATCATGTAGGAATCTATGATGGTCTCAGGTCATAGGGCGTCGTGACGTGGTTATACATGAGACAAGCTTATGACTTAATCCATGCAGCTTTCTCATAGTGGGTCGGTCCAGCACCTTGTACTCTTACAAGTGCCCATGACTTTGATTCGTATCTCCATACCTCATCAAAGTCATACTGATCTTATTTCATCTTCACTCCCGTGTAGATGACCGACCAGGGACTTTTAGGATAATCTATAAGATTATCCAGGGATGCAGTTATCAATACGAACATGCAAACGAAAATGATAACAAAAGAGAATACTTTAAATAACTTAAATATCCAAAGTACAATGAATTGCCCCTAGGGCATAATTTCCAACACCCCTATCCTCCTGAAGACTGGATTCGATCCACTCTTCATCATTTCCCTCGTACCAACTTCTGGATTCACAAGACGAATGAACTTCTCGATGAAGGCCCTATCAAGGAGGTCTATATCCACCTCTGGCGGATCCGAAGCTGGGTGCATCGGGGTATGTGAACCAGGAGGAAGAAAGACAGAACCCAGAATCAGTCCAAGAAAGAAGTGGAAGAATATGACGCATAATAGTAGAACTAACTAGTAGCACAGACTAGTAGGAGTAGTTATAGATGTATATTTTGGTACTCCCTGGGGGGATAGTTAGAGTACGTAGTGAGTTGTAATGTAGTGACTATGATGATAAATGCATCTTGACTATGTGATATATTTGATATATATAAAAATGTGATATTTATCTCTATCTTGTCTTTCTCTAATGATTCTACCTATTATTCGTCGAAATTAGACAAATCGCAACCTTAAGAGGAGCCGGAGCTCCCCGAGGCCGAGGCCGAGGCCGAGGTAGAGGCCGAGATAGAGGTTGTGGTAGACAACCACGAACTATACCCATACACGAATTGAACCAGCAGGAACTACCACCACCACCTGTTTGGGACGAAATACAAGAGATGAGACGTATGATACAAGAACAAAGGGTCCTCATTGAGACACTCCTCGTGGACCGACAGGGGGGACAGAATGGAAGACAAAACGAGGAACAACAAGCTGATGATGAGAAACAGAATACCGAGGAAGAAGGAGATCATAATGATCAGAATAACGAACAAGGCAATGAATCTGAGGGATCCAATCGATCCCAATCACCTCCCCGACGGGAGAGAGCGATGGCGTTGCTACAACAACCTAATAGAGTGGTCGAGAACACCCAATACTGGGTGACACAATTCTGTAAGCTGAAACCCCCAGCCTTCCGTGGCAAGCTTGATTCAGCAGAAGATTGGTTGATACGTCTGGACAAGATCTTTGAGGTCTTGGAATGCCCGGAAGACCGAAAAGCACAACTAGCAATTTACAAACTGGAAGGAGATGCCGACTGTTAGTGGAAAGGCACAGCGGCAATACTTCGAGCACACCATTGTCCCATTACATGGGAGAAATTCCAGGAGAAATTCAACGAGCAGTATTTTCCACCCTCTGTCCAGATGATCAAGCAATCCGAATTTCTGCACATTCGGCAAGGGCAAGAGGAGTCTTTTGACGATTACTATGACCGCTTCACCAACTTGTCTCGATATTCAACCCACTTTAGGTGAAATGAAGATGAAGGCAGTATGGCAAACATACTGATTTATGGGCTAAAGTACGACATAAGGGAGAGACTTGTGTCGCAGCAGTTCTCTGAGTTGATTCAAGCGGTGGAAGCCTGTCGACTGATAGAGCGAAACCTGAAGGAGCTCAGGAAGACCAGAGTCTTTCAAAGTAGTGGTCCCAATCGTGGCAGTTTTAACCGTGGAAACTCCTTACAGAAACAGAAGACAACTTGGGGTAATTCCCGTAATGGGAACAAAAGGCCCTTCCAACCTGGGCAGCAGAACTTTCTAAGGATGTAGACGTCCAGAGCATGTCCAAAATGCGGAAGGTATCATCAAGGGACTAACTGCGAAGGGAAGCTTGTGTGCTACAAGTGTCAGAAGCTGGGGCACATCAGCACGAACTGCCCTCAAAGAGTGCTGGAAGCGAGGCCGCAAAACCCAGGTCGGGTTTTCGCTCTTACGAATGAAGAAGCCAGAAGGTCTCCCAAAATGATTAAAGGTACTATTTCTCTTAATGAGAATCTACTCCAAGCATTGTATGATTCGGGTGCTAGTCACTCGTTTATTTCATATGATTGCGCAAAGCGATTAGGAATGCATGCTTATAGACTACCTTATGATCTACTAGTAGCCACACCACTTGGTGCGAAATATTTAGCTTCTGATGCATGCCTTAATTGTATTACGAGTGTAAATGGACGAGATTCAAACCTAGATCTTATCAGGCTACCGCTCAGTGGCATCGACGTTATTCTCGGTCTTGACTGGCTGACGGCTAACAATGCGATAATTGATTGCGGAAGTAAACAGATATCCTTTGCACCCCTACGACATCAGGGCAAGGTTGATGGGATTCTGAGTTATCTCTCTGTTACGGAAGCAGAAAAATGCATAAAGCATGGTTGTCGAGCTTACATGGTATTCTTCTCTGTCAAGGCAGAAACTGAACCCTCACTCAAAGACATTCCGGTCGTCAACGAATTCCCTGATGTATTTCCAGAGGATCTCATAGAGTTACCTCCTGAAAGGGAAGTTGAGTTCGCCATTGAGTTGATGCCAGGAATAGGATCAATATCAAAAGCACCATACCGAATGGCACCGAACGAGATGCAGGAACTGAAGAAGCAACTCAAAGAACTACTGGAGAAAGGGTTTATCCGACCCAGCGTGTCACCGTGGGGAGCCCCCGTATTGTTTGTGAATAAGAAAGACGGAAGCCTACGACTTTGTATCGACTACCGTGAGTTGAACAAAGTAACTGTCAAAAACAAATATCCACTTCCCCGAATCGATGATCTACTCGACCAACTATCTGGTTCCTGTGTATTCTCAAAGATCGATTTGCACTCGGGATACCATCAGCTTCGAGTAAAGGCCAGTGATGTTCCAAAGACAGCTTTTAGAACCATATATGGGCATTACAAATTCCTTGTGATGCCTTTCGGATTGACTAATGCACCTGCCGTCTTCATGGATTACATGAATCGGATCTTTCGCCAACACCTAGACAAGTTCGTGGTGGTATTCATCAACGATATCCTGATCAATTTGAAAAGCAGAGAGGAACATGAGGAACACCTGCGACTCGTGTTAGGTATACTACGTGACAAGCGACTTTTTGCTAAGTTAAGGAAATGTGAATTTTGGCTACCAGAAGTGAGATTTCTGGGCCATGTCATATCTCGCGACGAAGTTTCTGTTGATCCTAGCAAAGTGGAAGCATTTCTGGACTGGAAGAGACCAGAAACAGTGACAGAGATACGTAGCTTTCTGGGTCTAGCGGGATACTACCGCAGATTCATAAAGAATTTCTCACGTCTTGCCTTACCATTGACGAAGCTCACGAGGAAAAATCAACCTTTTGTGTGGGATGAGGACTGTGAGTTGAGTTTTCAGATACTGAGGGAGAGGTTGACTACAGCACCAGTGTTGATCATCCCAGATCCGGATGAGACTTATATAGTCTATAGTGATGCCAGTGGGCAGGGATTGAGATTTGTCCTGATGCAACAGGCAGAGTTGTAGCTTATGCCTCTCGTCAGTTGAAGCCTCACGAGTCGAACTATCCTACGCATGATCTAGAACTTGCAGCTATCGTGTTTGCTTTGAAGATATGGAGGCATTATCTCTATGGTGCAACCGTAGAACTATTCTGTGACCACAAGAGCCTGAAATACCTTTTTGATTAGAAGGAACTCAACATGAGACAACATCGCTGGATGGATTTACTTAAAGATTACGACCTAGAGATCAAGTGTCATCCGGGAAAAGCAAACGTCGTAGCTGATGCCCTCAGTAGAAAGACGGTGCACACCGCATACATGATGATTCAAGAACGTAGACTACTTGAAGATTTCAGAGACCTGAATCTGTCCAATCAGATTTGCATGAACTACCGTACGCTCGATGAAGCTTATCTTGCAAGTCTCCTTGTTAGTCAAGGGGAATATGATCTGAGAGATGCGGTTGATGAAGCTCAAAGGCACGATGAATGGGCCGTAGCAGCACGGGAGATGATCTCACAAGGAGAGACTCAAGACCATGACCTATCGCCTAGTGGCTTGGTCAGGTACAAGAAGCGGATCTACATTCCGAAGGATGGTGAGTTGTGGCAGAAGATACTGGACGAGCCTCATAAGAGTAGACATACTCTACATCCGGGAATGGTCAAGATGTACCAAAACTTGAAATCTGAGTTTTGGTGGCCCAGATTGAAGAAAGATGTAACCGAGTACGTGGGTAGATGCTTGACTTGTCAAAGAGTAAAAATTGAACATCAACGACCCCCTGGTCTTCTTCAAGGACTAGAAATTCCGGAATGGAAATGGGAGAACATTACCATGGACGTAGTGGTAGGGTTACCTAAGATCAGACATCACGACGCGATTTGGGTGATTGTTGACCGATTGACTAAGTTGGCACACTTTCTTCCCATTAGTGTTAACTACTCGCCAGAACGATTGGCAGAGATTTATATCAAAGAGATCGTGAGACTTCATGGTGTACCTAAGAGCATTGTCTCGGATCGGGACCCGCGATTCACATCCCGATTCTGGGAGGCTTTGCATGCAGCAATGGGAACTAAGCTAAGACCTAGTATGGCGTATCACCCCTAGACCGATGGTCAATCTGAAAGGACAATACAGATGCTAGAAGATATGCTTAGAGCATGTGTATTGGACTTCAAAGGCCATTGGGACCAACATCTACCGCTGGCTGAGTTTGCTTACAACAACAGTTACCATTCGAGCATACAGATGGCTCCGTTCGAGGCATTGTACGGGTGAAAGTGTCGATCGCCTATATGCTGGACAGAACTGTCAGAACGAGAATTTCTCGGGACAGATTTAGTTGATAAGACCTCCGAACAAATCGCTTTGAGCAAACAGAGGCTCCTAACAGCACAAAGCAGACAGAAGAGCTATGCTGATAAGAGGAGAAGATCGTTAGAATTCAAAGTCGGAGACCATGTGTTTCTGAAGCTATCACCAGTTACTGGTGTCGGTAGAACGCTAAAAAGGAAAAAGTTGAGTCCACGTTACGTAGGGCCATTCGAAATCCTGGCCAAACGAGGGCCAGTCGCGTACCAATTAGCCTTACCCTCGAACTTGAGTAAACTCCATGATGTTTTCCATGTTTCTCAGCTGAAGAAATACCAACCTGACCATGATCATATTATTCAATATGAGGATGTCAAGGTACGACATGATAACACTTTCGAGGTCGAGTCGGAGCGAATTCTCGATTACCAAGAGAAGCGGCTTCGACACAGAAATATCCCTTTTGTGAAGGTGGTCTGGAAGGGTTTATCTCCTAATGAGGCAAATTGGGAAACAGAAGAAGATATGAGAGAAAAATATCCTGAGTTTATGGCTCAATGTTTAGTTAGTATGGAGTAAATTTCGAGGGCGAAACTTTATTTAGCGGGGGGAGAAATATAATACCCCAAAATTGTATTTTCTTGAATATGATATGTTGGCCATTAGGACCTATTGAAAATAGGAAAGTATGTTGTCTCCAAAATAGTAATGTATTTATTCTACTTCTTGAATAAGTTTTCAGTAGGACTTGATAGGGCAAAAATCCAACTCTCTAAATTTAATTAGGAATCATAAAATGTTATAAAATGCCATGAAAATACCTAAATTAACCAGATAAAATTTCTAACAATTAAAGAACAATTAAATCCACACTTAAAGGTACATTAACACATAATGCGTATATTGGCAAAAATAAGACGTAAAGGAGTAGGAAGAGGTTTAAAATAATTAGAGGACACTAAAAATAATTAATGGACACCAACCATTAATCTTAATTGAATTAACATTCATAATTAACCTAGTGGCAAATATTAACAAACAATTTGAAGTATTTTTGGCTAAATTCCATATTAAAGCTTAAATAGGGATCAATAATTGAAACAATTGGATTTAGTAGGATCATAATTGAGTTGGTATACAATAAAATTATTACAAAGTAAACCTAATTAAGCTAAATCAAATAGTAAAACAAGAAGAATTTGATTTAGGGCTTTTTGTCACAACAAAACATCATTGGATCATTTTTGATAGCGCAAACTTTTGCCCAAACCAACAATAAAGCCCAAAACAAAAATAAAAACCAAAAATTCAGGGGGGGGGCGGTTTTATGGAGCTTCAAGAACAAGGAATTGAATTTGGCACATGGTCAAATAAGGTCAAAGCTTGTAGAAGAAGAATTACTATTCAATACTTGCCCTCCAAGTTCTTAGGCTTCTTGAGGAAGGAAGAAGAAAAAGAAGAAGGGAGAGAGAGAGAGGGAGGTCGGATAGGGGGAGTGCGTGGTGAGGATGTGAGTTTTCAATTATAAACTAGATCCAAGGGTCAAAATTCAACAAGAGAGAAGTTGCATTTAATTACCAAATTGTCCAATCTTTTCACTATAAATAGGGGCCAAGGTCATTCACTTTTCTTCACACCAAGAAAAGCATCATCTGCATATTTGAGAGAGAGTGAAAGAGAGTTGGAAGAAGCTTGAAGGAGTTCAAGCATTAGGTAAGCAAGATCTTAAGTTTTGAGTTTTAAATTTATAGCTAGAAGTAGTTTTAATCTTTAAAATTCTAGAATAGTTTTATTTTCATGTTTTTATGGTTAAAAATAGCTTTATTTCGAAAAATTAGTGAAGAAAGTGGTTTAGCAAAATTTCCGGAAGAGAAACACTGAAGTAACGAAGTTCTGGCGAAAATTCATCGGTTAGACGATTTCTAAACTAGTAACAGAAAAACACATATTTCATGTTGAAAATGTTATTAAAAATTTCTGAGAAAATTCATGGTTAAAGTAGACATATAGGGATTTCCAAATATGTAACGAACATGTTGAAATGAGCTCTATACAGTGAGAAAGAAATTCTCAAAGTTTATGTTACGAAAATGCTGGAAATTCTGGGCAGAGGATGAACACGTGAAATCTGGGAGTTATTTTTGAGTTCTGGGCAAAGTCTAATATTTTTTCTGGAAAATAGACATCCTAATGAGTCCGGAACATTTTACGTATCTTCGTTTCGATTTTCCTAGAATTAGTTATGATTTTTCAAAGATAGGCGAAATTCTGCCCAATGATTTCTAGCGTTCTTCAACAAATTTTAAGGAAATAAAATGATAATCTAGTGTACCAAAGGTAAAACAGTCAATAGTGGCCAAAATATCTTTTAGGATATTATTTATAAATTAATAACACAATATTACTCTTATAGGAAGACTGCAATCGTTCTCTGATCGACGTTATACCAAAACTACCAACTCAGGTACGGACGTGTATTGTAACACTAACTCTAATGCTTATGGTATGCTTATATGTGATAGATAGTCTGAGACTCTGTTTTTGAAAATTGATCATACACATACAGCATGATACGAGTTATAGTCTTGATAACGCCGTTATGTTTTCCTAGCGCTGAGGACACGGATGTACATCGTGGCACTGGTGAATAGTGCAGACTATAATAACATGCATATTGCAGTGGATGCGTTATGTTATTATTTGAATATGAGAATATTGTATGTGATTATTGCTGTTTTGCCATGGATATCTGTCATACATATTTGATACATAAGCATGAGGTTAACCATTACCTGAGGTTCAATGGTAATTGAACCTCAGCTCTTACCTTAGCCCTAGGATCCTCAGGAGGCCAGTCCGAGGAGAAGGGTAAGCAGGTGCCGTAAAGAGGCAGACGAGGAGTTTCTTTTGAAATTTTTATTTTTCCGTCTTTTGAGTATCCAACTATTATTTGGATGACTGTAACATCATACAGATACACCAGTGATGAATGTTTTATCAGTTACTCGTTTAATTTAAAATCTATTCCGATGCTCTACTCTGATCAAACCTTTTAAACTCTGATAACACTATTTCGAAAAAAATTTAGAAAATTGGGATGTGACAAATTGTCCTCGGTCATAAATGGAATGGAAGAGGATAGACGAGTGAAGTAGAAGCATGAAGGTGGTGGAGTATGTGTGTGTGTGTGGCGCATAAAGGGGGGGGGGGGGGATTATGTGTGTGTGTGTGTGTGGAGAGAGAGAGAGAGAGAAAGAAAAGTCAAAGGATTAACCAATGAGAATTTAGACAATTGCACAATTAGGATAATCCAAGAAAACTATTTCTATTCATAAACAAATGGAAATTCATACAAACTAAATTATAACTTGAAATCCACTAACTAAGTATCAAATCTAAGTTGAGATCAATATCAAGCATAAATCAAACATGAAAACAAGTATAACCAAAGTCATTTCCTTAATTGTTGAAGATTGAGCCCAATAGAAAGGATAGGCAAACTTGGTCTCAAAATGAAGCTAAAAATTTCAAGAATTCAAAACCAATGAGCCAATGTGCATAAAACTTCATTAGGATCCCCAAATGTATTTTTATCTAGGGAAAAACAAAGCCAAGAAGAGAAGGAAGATGAAGTTGTGATGTACAAGCCAAGTGAAGTAGGTCATCAATGACCTCATCAAGGAGGTGTGTCATCAAACAATGGAAGAGGCTAGAAGGGTGTGGTGTAAGGCTAGGATGAGAGTTTGAAAATTTAGCTAGATCCAAAGGCCAAAATTGATAGGATGAAGCTTGTGGAAGGTGTTGGATTTTTCCTATATATAGGAAGCTTTCCTCTTCATTCTCCTCACACCAAATCAAACTCCAAAGAGTTGATTTCTAAGAGGAGCAAGAAGGAGGAAGGAGAGCAAGAAGCTTCAAGAGGTAAGCTTGTTCTTAGTTTCATAGTTCTTAGTTGTTCTTAGTAGCTTTTAATGTAGATATAGTTTAATCTTTAAATCTTCTAGATATAGTTGTTTTTATGTTTTTCTGAGTTTAAAATTGATTTGATTTCGAAAAATTGATGAGGAAAGAGGTCTAGCAAAATTCCGGGAAGAAAAACACTGAAGTAACGAAGTTCTGGCAAAATTTATCGGTTAGACGATTTATGGAATCAGTGGCAGAAATGCTTATATTTCATGTTGAAAATGATGTTGAAAAATTCTGGGAAAATTCATGGTCAAATTAGACATATAGGGATTTCCAAAAATGCAAAGAGCATGTTGACATGAGCTCTGTACAGTGAGATAGAAATTCTCAAAATTTATGCTGTGAAATTCCTGGAAATTCTGGGCAACGTATGAACATTTGAAATCTGGGAACTATTCTTGAATTCTGGGAAAAATATGATATTTTTCCTTAAAAATAGACATCTTAAGGAGTCCGGGAAATTTTACGGATCTTTGTTTCGATTTTTCTAGAATTAGTTATGATTTTTCGAAGTTAGATGAAAGTCAGCCCAAATGCTGTTGATTAGCGTTTTTTCCGAAATTAAAAGGGAAGTAATTAAAAAATAAATACATCAGGGGTAGAATAGTCATTTGTGGCTAAGATATCTATTAGAATATTATTGGTGAATTAATAAATGCGTTATTACCATTATAGAATACACGTGACCACACTCCGACCGACGAACGTACCGATATCGCCGACGAAGGTACGGACGCGTACTGTAACACTAACTCTGATGCTTATTGTATACTTGTATATAATAGATAGTCTGAGACTCTGTTTTGAAAAGTGTGGATTCTGTTTTTAAAAGTTGGGCATACATATAGAGCTATTTATAGTCATGATAACGCCGTTGAGTTTTCCTAGCGCTGAGGACACGAATGTACACCGTGGCACTGGTGAATAGTGCAGACTGGTTTGATGTGAATATGTGGTGAGACTGGAATAATATGGATATATGATGGTTGTGTTTCTATCTTTGAGAAATGAATATTGAATGTGAATATTGTTATTTTATTATGAATATCTGTCATACATAACTGATACATAAGCATGAGGTTAACCGTTACCTGAGGTTCAATGGGAATTGAACCTCAGCTCATAGTCTCAGATTCTGGAGGAACCGGAAAACAAGAACAAGGATAAGCAGCACGCGAGAAAACATGGGCGGAGGACTTTTTCTCTTGAACCTTTATGTACATACTGTATCCGGATAATCATACCACTTTATAAGTACCTAGACTCAACAACAGGGAATGTATATTAGATACTCGCTCTTTTAAATTATTCCTATGCTCTACTCTGATTAAAATATTTTGAAAACGGATTTCAAAAATGAGGATGTTACAGATTATGTTCCTTCCTTAAACCCTCATCCATGTGTCGGTGAAATAATTTTTTTTTTGTTTAATGAACAAACGTTTTAAAAGAAAACGAGTCTTGGAAATTCGTTGAACGGAGTAGCTGCTTATTTGTTATCCTTCAGGAGGAGTAAAACCAGAGCCATTGCCATATCCTAGTTATGCATGCATCTTCAACTAACCCACATTTATTCTTACCATCTTTGGGTGCTGTTTCCTTAATCCACCAACCACATCTATTCACACCTCCCACGTCTAGCTACCTCAGTGCCGTTTTAGTACATTTTTATTTAGTAAATTTTTAGCGTTTAATCTTCTAAGGAGCTTAAGTTGACGATATGAGTTTAATTTAATTAATAAGGGTAATATTAAAAATCATTTTAAGTTTATGATAAATTTAATACTTTTAAAGTATTTATTAATACATGTTTATTGTTAGATGAAGTAATTGTTTGAACGACCAATATTCAACACGTAACTGATAACGCTGCTTAATCCTCCAACGTCCCTGCTTTTTTTTTTTTTAACAATAACGTCCTTGCTTTGACTGACGGGTTATTGACTGTTTTTTTAATGTACGAATGGCACTACTACAAAAAGTGGCATTTGCGTCTGTAACAGGCGTCCTATTATCAAAAGAGGAAGTAAAAAAAAAAAACGCGGTGGCATTTTTGTAATAATCTGGTGATTTTTGGAGTCTAATTATAGCACTAGAACACCAAAAGTCCAGCGAGCGGCGTTTTTGGAGTCTAAATATAAGAGTTAGACTCCCTAAGATACCATTTTTGGAGTCTAAATATCAGAATTAGACTCCTTAAGATACCATTTTGGAGTCTAATTATCATTATTAGACTCCCTAATTTTCACCAAAAACTTATCTCCTCGATTGTATTTTCCCTGCCCGCGTCGATTCCGATCTCAGTCTCTCATATTTCCTCTCAACCCTAGCTATTCTGCCGTCGTCGCCCTCTCCACCATTACGCCGTCGCCGTCATCGCCCACTCCACCTAGCTCCTCCGATCAACGTCTTCTCTCTCACCGTCCTCCTTGCATCCTCTCTCACACCATCGAAAAGGATTCTCTTCTCTCACACCGTCGGAAAAGATTCTACCAGACAAAAAATGTGAAGAAGGTTCGCATTGAGATTTCGTTTTTAATTTTCTTGGTATGGATTTTAGCTTTCTGGGTGCAAGATTCCTTCATTTACAGTCGCTGAGAGCTTTGAAAGTGAGCCTTTTGCTTTCGTACTAATTTAAACTTCCGCTTCTAGTTCCTGGAGTATCAGAATTCGCTTCAGTTCAGGTGGGGTTTTTACAATTCAAGTATATCGAATTTTTCGGTGGTAATCTAATTAGGTATAGTATTCCGAAATTTGGGGATTTTTTTTTTGACTTTGCAATTTGTGCCTTTTTTTCCCCATGCGTCTGTAAACTGTAATACGTTCTACGGGTAAAAATGAATCCTATGTTTTTGGGGTCAAGTCACTGATTGTTGTTTTCTACTGTAAGGATTACAGCCATGGCATTGGTGTGGCAATACGGGGAGAGAATAAAATATGAATCCTGGAAGGGGCTTTCATGGGGCATGGTAAGATTTTCCTATTTCGCTATTCCTTTCATTGCACACTGTTGGTTCTTAAGCTTTTGATGATTACAATTTCAAACAAGAATTGATTAAGCAAGAACCCAAGTCTGATAATCTAATCTATTACATGTTACTCGAGCAAGGGTTGGTTCATGCCCAAGCAACATCGAGAGATAAGTATGTCAGATTGCTTCTGATAAAGACCTTGCTCGAGCAGACATGAAAAGTGTACTCAAGCAACGTTGAGAAAAGGCTCAAGTAGGAGTCTACCCGAGCAAAGCCAAGTGCTTACCCAAGCAGGATCATTCAAGCAAGCGTACCTGAGCAAGTCAGGATTCTTGCTCGAGCAAGCATGCTCGAGCAAGCTAAGGAGCCTGCCCAAGTAGAGTCAGGATCTGTCTCAAGAAAGTGCTTGCCCAAGTATGAAAATTTTTCATACTCGAGCAGCATACCCAAGCAGGCATATTTTTATACCCGAGCAACGCTGTTCTCTGTGCCTTGATTATCATCAGAAGAAGTATTGCCCAAGCACAGAATCACATTTGCTCGAGTAACATCGTGTATCAGTATGAAATAGAAAGCATGCCCAAGTACATATTAATCCATACTTGAGCATCATCCTCAAGTATGATATTTTTCATACTCGGGCATCAGCGAGTAGAAGCAGATTCTTCACCTTGCTCGAGCAACCCTTGAACTATACTCAAGTAAACTAATCCCTGTTTTTCAAATCACCGTCTGCGATTTTCTGTTGAGCTTGAATCGATTAATTACTCATCTGATTACTTGTGATTAAGATTACCAAATGCTATTAACCAGTTTGTTCATGAGTTTCAGATCATTTAGACAGAAATTACCAGCGGATTTTGACTTTAACCACCTGGACAGATGAACGCATTTAATGCAGCTGCTAAAACCGTTGTATTCTCCGTAACCGATGCACTGGACGAAGTAAAGCAAAACTCTGATACACTCAATCCAGCATTTAATGAAATCTCACAACGGCTACAACAGAAAGAATGTAAGAGAATGCCAGATCGAATATTCAAACCGAGTGAGCAAATCCTCAGAAAATATTCTATCTGTCTAACGGGCATTTTGTGAAGACTCAACGGCTAGCCCTGCGCTTCAACAACGGTCATCAATGAAGATATCTATAAATAGTCGAAGCATTTATTTTACCAACAATCGAAACACTATGCAATTAACTCGACATTAATTTCTTCTGTGTTTCAAATTTATTGCTGAGTTTCTGTTCTTCAGTGTTCATCATTATTCAACTCGTGAGGAGTACTTAAACATTCATCTTCTTCTGATTGTAACTTAAGGTTGTGGAACCTTAAGAGTGGGTGTAAAAGATAACAACTTGTAAGGGGGAGTGGAATCCGAGTGAGTTAGGATCATCCTTCGTTTACAGAGTCTGTAATCACTTCTGAAAGATAGTAAAATCCCAGGTGTATTGGGGACTGGACGTAGGTCGAAGATTTAGACCGAACCAGGATAAATTGTCTTGTGTTCTACTGTCTTTTACAAGCTCTTACTTTTGCTCATCATAGAGGAGTTCGTTTTTAAAGAAAAAGTTTTTTTTTGATCACCTATTCACCCCCCCTCTAGGTGATATTCCACCTTCACACACTGCATTGCTATGCCGTATGTTTGGAAAAAACTTTCAGCCATTAAAGAGCAAGTGATATTTTTCTTTCACTGATTTATACATGGGTTAAGGACTGATTTGACCAACAAACTATTGGCCTAGGAGCGTCCAACACAATTAACTATCAACTGGATCTTAAATACCAATAAACTATTTCAAAGGTAAAATAAACACAAAACTGTTAAATTAAGTTAATGTCCGTCAGTTTTGGTATTCTTTTTCTCCGTCGCTTTGTCTCTATCTACGAAGGTCAAGGCGCCGAGTCACACCTTGCCACTGTCGTCTCAACAGCCACAAGCACCGGCCTCCATAGATTGCGTAGCTCTGGGAGCATTTTCTTTTTTTCCTCGGTGGATTTTTTTGCTTCCAAGAAAAGCAATGCCAACACAGAAGCGCTTGTTCGATGCACCAGAAGAGGATGGTTTACACAGCGAGAGGAACCACCAGGATAAGCCAGAAGATGGATTGGGTACGTGTTATTGTGCCCAAAACCCCCTGCCGGCCTAAAATTTTCACGACAGGAACTAGTTACTTCATGCAATTTACCTGAATTTTCGTTAATTGTGTTGTTTCATAATCTTTTTTCCCGTCGCTATGTATTCCTCAGAATCTGATCAAAGCCCTTCGGAGAGCACTGGCGACAAAGAAGAGTATGTGAGCTGATTCGTTACTCTGCCTTTCTTTCTTTGTTTTCTACTATATATACATGATTCTCCTCCTCCTCTTCTTCCATCGATTATATATGTTGCTGTTTGTTTTTGAATGGGGGCTGGATTCTGGATCGACATGGTCTGTGCTCTCTCACTACTTTTTCATATCATTCTCGAGGATAAACTATGTGTCTTAAGAGCATTCGAGAATATTGGGTGGTTTTCGATATTCATCAGTGATGGGTTCTCTCTGGTTTTTCTGATCGTGGATGAAGAGCTATACTTCTGATTTTTGGTGGAGTTTAGTGTTAAATCCTCCGTAGTGGGGTTGTGACTTGACTGGAGGTGGTGCCGGTGCCATAAATACAGACCGGTGTAGTGTTTGGTAGATTTCATGTCGTCTTGGGGAATCTAAACCAACAAAAAGATCAAGAAGTATCCAAATGAGGACTGGTGGGCAGAGTTGGATAGCAAACTGACGGACGTTAACTTAATTTAACAGTTTTGTGTTTATTTTATCTTTGTAATAGTTTGTTGGTATTTAAGGTCCAGTTAATAGTTAATTGTGCTGGACACTCCTGAGCCAATAGTTTGTTGGCTAAATCACTCCTTAACCCTTTATACATTCATTTTAAGTACTCCTCCTCCAATGAGTAAGTTATTTTCCTTTCGTTGCTTTGAAAATTAAGATTTAGACCTGTATGCTTAGAAAATTAAGTTCGACATTGTTCTGTTTGTTTTCGCCTAGCCATTATCTCAAGTAATATAAATATATTTTGACCTATCCAAATATTTCCTTCTCTCATTTAACTTTATCGATTCTTTTGGATTTTGACATCCCTATTCTTAGCTGGACAATGTCTTTATTCTTTCACTATAAGGTAGAGACAAGTTGTTATTTAGATGTTGTCTGATTCTTCTAGGTCCCCCTACTAGGTGGAGCACTCTGCGCATGCACATGGCATTTCTTTTATAACTCTGAGTCCCTGGAGGTAGGAAGGCTTTTCTTTCCTTTTGCAAAAATGATGTACCCTGTAGTCAGGCAATTTTACCTGATATGATAATTTTAACGGAAGAGCATATATTTTTATATGAATATGAAACAATTAATTCGTCAATATACATAGTTAATAATCATTGCCTAAAGATGCGGAGTTATGGATGGTGTTTTTTAATATTTGTGCCAGTTAAGAAATATTCCTTATGGCCTATCATTTGTGGTGGTAGCCGTCTGTGAGTGCGTTTTTGTCTACTAGATTTTTAAGTTGGTTGTCTCAGAATTTGCCCCATTTGCCTTTTCTTTCTCAGTTGGTGGGAATTTCTCCCCCTCTAAATTATTCTTGTACTTCTTTCCTTTTTGCTTTCCGCGGGCAAGTGTGTGTAATGTGCTTGTACTTTTTAACTTTAAATTTTGAGATGAAATGCCTTTTTGTGCTTCTTCAAGATAAAACTTTCCGTGCTTTACTTATTCACCAATTCAGATTGATAAAATAACTTTTGGTTCCATTTCATTGGGTTTTGCTCCATACTCTGCTGGTAAAGCTACAGGATGCAGAGGCTTTCTTTATTTTATTTCTCGTTTTACTTAAAAAATTGTTTCATGCTTGTTTGATTATTGAACTAGCCTGACTATGCTAGTTGTAGATTTCTTTTACTTGTTCTGATACATTTTTGGACTACTAGTATAAATATCTCTTGCTACATTTTATGTACAATATTATAGTTAATTGTCCTTACATACAGGTTCTTCCTAAGTTGAAAATTTTGAAACTTAGTGGATCCAAAAATTTGATTAAGATGCCAAATTTGGGAGGGACTCCAAATCTGGAAAGATTCTTGAAGGATGTACTGAGTTGTTGCAATTGCATCCATCTATTGCCAAAATTCCAAAGCTCAAATTCTTAAATTTGAGGAACTGCACTAATCTTGTGAGTATTCCAAATATGTTATTCGGTCAACGCTGTTTGGAACTTCTAAATCTTGCTGGCTGTTCAAAGTTTGCTTCTCGTTTAAGATTTTATCCTTTGAAGAGCATGGCAGAAGTGAAGCTACCCAGCATTTGGTATCATCCATTCTTAGAAAGAATGTTGTACTTTTTTCTCTTTGATTGTTTTGCCCCAGAATAAAAATTATATCGCCTTGTTTGTTGCTTTCTTTTGTACTTGCTCTGTTGGGGCAAATAGAAATTTAAGCATGTCCTGAGAGATAGTTTTATGCTTTTTATGAGTTGAGATCAATGACATTCAATTCCTTAACGCTTGAGTTTCTTAGAATATACATACTTGTGGATACACTCTGGATTTGTGATCTTAGAAGTTGTGACATAATTTTTAAACTTGACTCTTAGTTCTAGGCAGCACACTTTGTTGCGGAAATACATTGAAATCATTGAGATTGGACAAGCTATTGACTCTTAGGTTGCCCAAGTACTATAACATTCATTAATTATTTGAATCTGGAATTTTTGGCTGAACAGACTCTTTGCTGATTCATTCATTCCATTCAACTTCATGGTGTCATATATTCTTGAAGTTGTTCTTGTTTTGCTGTTCTCTTGACTGTTCATAAGATTTGAGATATTGATTGATCTTGAGCTTTACTTTCAATATATGTCATTTACAAAGAATTATAAGATGGCATAGAAAGATGAGAAGTCATGTTTACTATTAAAAGACAGGGAGCCTATTACTCACTCTAATTAGATGTCAATATGAAAGAAAATATAGCTATAACTCTTTTATTAAGATTTTATCTATTAAACCGTGCTTCATCTAAAAGATGGAGCTTTCTTAAATAAGCATTTTATGTGTATATCAATGAATTACAATGTATCTCTAATGTATCTATTAGACAGTGCTTCATCTTGTATATAGTACATTTTTGCTAGTTGAAGCTGTTGATTCTGAGTATGGCTTCAGCCTATTAAATGGGAAATGCTGCTGAATTTCCTTTTAAATTGTTGTTCTTAGTGAGGTGAAGTTACGTTTTCGATTCTTGCTTTCCCCTTCTATTCATTTCCATTCTTGCTTGATCTGTAGTTGGTTGGGAAGCTTTTACATTATGAAAAAAATAGACATTTGAAGAGTAAGCCAAATGAGTAGGTTGTGAGACTAATGTTGCTATTTGTTATTATTATTGAAATCAAAACTCACAAGTGGTGTGCTTTCTTTGATTAATGGAGTTGTTAATGTATAGTATCCAAAGGCAGTGACCGGGCGGTGAACCGTGGGGTAGGGATCAAAGTGCTAATAATTCACTTACAAAGATCCAAACACAACATTCTGCTTAAAAAAGAGGCAGGTTGATCAAAGAGGTAAAAATTACTATATCTATCTTATGTGAGTTTTCATCCCAATCTTATATATGAGTTTTGATTACAATTGGGATAGCGCCGATCATACTTTGTATTTATTTGAAATTTTAATTTATATTTCTCATTTTTACCACCAATTAATTACGTATCCCTCTCATCTCTTTTCTCACTTGTTCCTCTTCTCTCATTCGCTCTCTTCATAAATAAGGGTATATTTGTAGTTAATCTTGTTCTGTGTGAGTCCCCACTCTTGAGAAAATTTAATCTCGTAAGTTCTACCTTCTTGGTCAAAGGTTTGAGGCAAACTGTTGCACTCTCAAATTACGGTGAGAACAACACTTGTCTTATAGTTTCATGGTTTATCATTATAGATTTAAGTGTTTTTAATCTAGTCGTTGAGATTTTTCTATTGTCTTTCCTTTATTATTATGGATTATCATTATGGATTTTTCTTTCATTCTCAAATGATAATATTTTTTGAAGTTGTACTTTAGTACATGTATACATATATGTGTGTGTGCTGATGTGATACGACGATGTTTTCTTTCGTTCATGTCCATAGTCCACATATAAAGCATTGAATTTGCCATGGAATTTTTTATAGAATCCGTTAGTTACAAGTTTCACCCATAGTTGTGTAATTAATGCATTCACTTGATTGATTTAACTTATATCTTATTTTCTATTTTATAGATTTTTGGTACCTTGGATGCCTACTCAAATGAAGAAATCGATTCGGTTCGAAACTTGTTAGCTGGATATCTTCTGCAACACATAGATGAATGAAGTTAGTCGATCTTCATATTTTGTTTGAGTAGTAGCTGATAGCTAGGCAACATTTTGACACTTTGTTCTTTTGCAACACATAGATGAATGAAGGTAGTCCTTCTATTATTTGACTAGTAGCAGGTAGACAACATTTTGACACCTTCTGGTGATTGTTGTACATAGTAGTAGTAGTTACCGCTTGAATTAATTAGAGCTAATTTGGGTGAAATGATTTGAAGTTATTCAAGTTTGTTGTTACTACTTTAGTCCTTATAAGCATGTATTCTGTTTCTGTATGTTAAGGTTAGCTGCGCTGTTGTATGGAAATATCGTTTATGTATGTTTATTGTAAGAAATTTTGGATAGTGAATATATATGAAGAATATTTAAAAAAAAACAAATGTTTAAGGAGTCTAATTATACGAGTTAGACTCCTAAAGTGAGCCTTTAGGAGTCTGAGTTTTAGAATTAGACTTCTGAAGTGAGACTTAAGGAGTCCAACTTTTCAAATTAGACTTCTTAAGTGAGACTTAAGGAGTCCAACTTCCAGAACTAGACTTCTGAAGTGATATTTAAGAAGTCTAAGTTTTAGAATTGGACTTCTGAAGTGAGCCTTAAGGAGTCCAACTACGTTAATTAGACTCCTTAAGTGACACATGAGAGTTACAGTGGTAACTTAAGGAGTCTAAAAAAAAAATAGGACTCCTTAAGTTTTCCCTACGGCGCCTCCCAGATAGACGTCCCCTCGGAAAAGGACGTCAAAAGTACAAAAAATAGGACTCCGTAGCCCCGTTTTGAAGTAGTGTGGTTATTGACTAATTGTCACGCTTGTCATCTTTTTGAAACTTCTATAGTTATATTCATTGTTGTCAAACTCGTGAGTTGACTCTCCGAGTTTACTGTCTTTACGTTTCTAGCTTACTAAATCGAGTCAAGTCTATAGCAAACTCGTGTCAACAGTAAACTCATATAAACTCACGAGTTTACAGACTGAATTTACCGTTTTTACATTTGCAGCTTACAAAATTGTATTAATTTTTTTTTTCAATTTTGTCATCCTCAACAACTTTATATATGAATTTTATAGAAATTTCTTTATTAGGTATAATAAATTATGAATGTTGATATATTTAATTTTAATTATTTGGATTTAAAATATATTTAAATCAAATAGTTGTTATTTTTATATTATAATTTTTTAATTATACACTGTTAATACATGTTTAATGATAAAAGTAGACTCTTGCGAGTTTATCAATTTCAGTTTATGATACGAGTTTACATCATTGTTACGAGTTTGCATAGACTCGTGAGTTTGACAACCTTGACAATATTAAAATCTAAACCTTAACCCTATTTTAGCAAATGTGACAACCAGTCAAAGCCTTTATGAGCATCACTCTCTTAACGGCGCCTATCATTCCAAATTGAGACACTTCTTAATTTGCCTCTTTCTCTGTTGAGTAGGCAATATTAAAATTTAAACCTTAACCCTATTTTAGCAAATGCGACAACCAATCAAAGCCTTTATGAGCATCACTCTCTTAACGACACCTATCATTCCAAATTAAGACACTTCTTAATTTGCCTCTTCTTTCTCTGTTGAGCGGCCAATATTAAAATTTAAACCTTATTCCTATTTTAGCAAATGCGACAACCAGTCAAAGCCTTTATGAGCATTACTCTCTTAATGATGCCTATCATTCCAAATGAAGACACTTCTTAATTTGCCTCTTGTTTCACTGTTTTGAGCTCATTGTTGTCAAACTCGTGAGTTGACTCTCCGAGTTTACTCTCTTTACGTTTCTACCTTACTAAATCGAGTCAAGTCTATAGAAAACTCGTGTTAACGATAAACTCATATAAACTCACGAGTTTACAGACCGAATTTACCGTTTTTACGTTTGTAGTTTACAAAATTGTGTTAATTTTTTTCAATTTTGTCATCCTCAACAACTTTATATATGAATTTTATAGAAATTTCTTTATTAGCTATTATAAATTATGAATGTTGATATATTTAATTTTAATTATTTGGATTTAAAATAAATTTAAATCAAATAGCTGTTATTTTTATATTATAATTATTTAATTATACACTGTTAATACATGTTTAATGACAAAAGTAGACTCTTACGAGTTTACCAATTCAAGTTTATGATACGAGTTTACATCAATGTTACGAGTTTGCATAGATTTGTAAGTTTGACAACCTTGGCAATATTAAAATTTAAACCTTAACCCTATTTTAGCAAATGCGACAACCAGTCAAAGCCTTTATGAGCTTCACTCTCTTAACAGTGCCTATCATTCCAAATTAAGACACTTCTTAATTTGCCTCTTCTTTCTCTGTTGAGCAGCCAATATTAAAATTTAAACCTTAACCCTATTTTAGCAAATGCGACAACCAGTCAAAGCCTTTATGAGCATCACTCTCTTAACGATGCCTATCATTCCAAATGAAGACACTTCTTAATTTGCCTCTTCTTTCTCTGTTGAGCTTATTGTTGTCAAACTCGTGAGTTGACTCTCCGAGTGTACTGTCTTTAAGTTTCTACCTTACTAAATCGAGTCAAGTCTATAGCAAACTTGTGTCAACGGTAAACTCATATAAACTCACGAGTTCACAGACCAAATTTACCATTTTTACGTTTGTAGCTTACAAAATTGTGTTAATTTTTTTCAATTTTGTCATCCTCAACAACTTTATATATGAATTTTATAGAAATTTCTTTATTAGGTATAATAAATTATGAATGTTCATATATTTAATTTTAATTATTTGGATTTAAAATATATTTAAATCAAATAGCTGTTATTTTAATATTATAATTATTTAATTATACACTATTAATACATGTTTAATGATAAAAGTAAACTCTTACGAGTTTACTGATTCCAGTTTACGATACGAGTTTACATCATTGTTACAAGTTTGCATAGACTCGTGTGTTTGACAACCTTGGCAATATTAAAATTTAAACCTTAACCCTATTTTAGCAAATGCGACAACCAGTCAAAGCCTTTATGAACATCACTCTCTTAACGGCGCCTATCATTCCAAATTAAGACACTTCTTAATTTGCCTCTTCTTTCTCTGTTGAGCAGCCAATATTAAAATTTAAACCTTAACCCTATTTTAGCAAATGCGACAATCAGTCAAAGCCTTTATGAGCATCACTCTCTTAACGATGCCTATCATTCCAAATTAAGACACTTCTTAATTTGCCTCTTCTTTCTCTGTTACTTGAGCTATATATATAGAAAACCATCCAAGCAAAATCAAAAACCAAAGAAATTAAAATAATCGCTTCTGTCTTCTGTTATCGATCAAACCATGAATCCATCTCAATACTCTCTGGTTTTTCTGGTTCTGCTAGCTGTTGCTTCATCTTCTTGTGAGGCTGTAATTACGTGTGAGCAAGCGGTAGGCGACGTGAATCCATGTGTAATGTACTTGATTGGCCCAACCGGAGCGAAGCCGCCACTGGAGTGTTGTGACGGAGTGAAAGCTCTGGTGGCTGCGACACCGACACCGGAAGATAGTAGGGTTGCTTGTGTATGCCTCAAGGTTTTAGCTCAAAGCATCCCAATTAATCCCAAAAACGCTCAGGATCTTCCTCGTAATTGTAACGTCAATTTGTCCTTTGAGATTACTCCCGGCTTTGACTGCAACAGGTAGGTTTTCGTTATTAACATTATGTCTCTTTGGTTTATTTATTTACTTCTCATTTGGGGTTGTTTCATTTCCTTTTCCTTTTTGATCTGATCTGGATGTTTCAAATTTGATGTTTTTTTAAATAGTGATCTTCTTAAATGAAAATAATTTTTTAAAAATAAATAGTTAATAAGTTATCTTTATTTTAGATTATGTACTCATTAAAGAGTTCTTTCTTTCTTTCTTTTTTTTTTATAAAAAAAACACATATAGACTTTTTTTAAAAAAAAAGAAAAATTGGATTGTCTAGGTATGCTTGGCTCTCACTGCTAACCACAACCGCTTGGTAGGAAAACCGTTTCCCTTCAAGTTTAAGCGAATTCTTACTAAGGTTTGTCTGTGAGAAATTTTGATTAGGAATATTGATTTATAAAGGCCAGAGGTAATAATTTCGACCGAAGGAAACATTATAATAGAATAATGTATGATTGATTCAATCAATTTAATTATGTATTAATAATAATTTGATATATTTACAATACATTCTGACAAAAGAAAGATATATTTACATTTTTTCAATAATTAGATATATTTTCATTTGGGTTTGTTATATAAAAGTGATTTTAAAAATAAGTCATTATTAATTGTAATTTGTAACGTACAAATGAACATATGTGGGTGAAACTTTTTAGCTAGGTATGACAACATATTTTCTAACATCTTTGAATTTACATGTGTCTTCTGCAGCATTGGTAATTGAGGAGTGCAATATTGAGAAGTTGAGACATTGGAAGCCATATCTCTATATATGTTTCATTATATATACTTGGAACATACATGATTTCTTACTTTCTCAATAAAATAATTTTCATACTCGTTTTCTTATATCTAGACACACACGTAAATCACATGAGTACCTAAAATAATACAACAAAATCAAACTAACAAAAACTGAAAGTTAAAAGTTCTATAAAATTTTATGATATATCAAAGTTAGATTCCCTTGAATCTTGAGGGACTAAACTGTATAAACAAAACGTAAGTTTAATTTGTGTTGTCCGATTTTGGTTTACTTAATTGGGCCATCATTTATATAAATGGGTTAAATGGCAGCTTTACCCTTTAACTATTCACATAAGAGCACTTGCATGTGTAAGTTTCGCTAAACGTTGAGCTTTACCCTTTAACTATTCATTTATATAAATGGGTTAAATGGCGAGTCTTCATGTTACACCTTTACAGGCCTCGTCCTTTCAGGTGGTTGGTAGTGTAATACCCTCTTATTTATTAAATCCAATTATCACACCTTTCCAATAATATTTTACAGATCAGAGCATTATAGCATAACGCAGTGGTCAAACGGTTTTTGCGTAGTATATTGATAATATATTACAAATCTTGGTTACAAATTTTCAGCATAATTACATAAATTTTCTACAAACATGCCCCAATAGTACGTAAGCATTACCCTTTACATAAATTGGTATCTTAAACTCTTAATTGATGTCCAAGTTACGCTATAAAAGGAACGAGCTTATTTCAAACAATTATGATTAATAAAACATGTAACGTTTCATCATCATTATTATCTTATAAGACATGATTACTTCGTTAAATATTCATGTTATAATCAATAACATCATTTCAGGGTCTTGTAGTACAATAACGTCAAATTCATCCATTAAGTTTTTGAGCTTTTTTTTTTTCTTTTTCTTTTTCTTTTGAACACTGAGCATGTGTAACTATGCATAAGAATGGACTGATCATAAACAACACTGAAATTGGTGTCACTATAATTCCCAGATGCTAATACTTGTTTTGATATTTTATTGCTTCCTTGTACTCTGCATCTCTTTCTAATTCATTCCTCCATGAGAATATTCGATATTGTGTATTGTACTTGTTTTGAATGCGATAGAGTTTGATTCAACTCATTGTTAATGTACGTACACCACAAGCAAAGTCCCGATTAGGGTGTGTGTGTAGAGAGAGCAACAGATGTACGTGATGGCTTCGTCGAATGCTCCAAACGCTCTCCCCTCAGCAGATTCTGGGCAACGGAAACTACCACCTGATCTTCCACCGGTTGAAGGCCAAGATGACTGAAAGAAAAAGATGGAGGATATTGCACAAGTCATCATGGATGACAGAATGATAGAAAATGATACAGAGCAACACAATGATGACATTGTGCAATCTGAAAGAGGTGACAAACAGGATAAAACAGGGAGTAATGCACCAAAATTCCCGTCATATCGTGTGTCTTTAATGGGATTCAATGGGGTGGCACAAAGTGATTATGTTATGGAAGAAGAGGATCTTTTCACAGATGATAAGGAAATCAGTTGGAAATTACCAGAGGAATCTGATGAGATGAAGAAACTTATGGAGCTGTACCCTGTGGCACCTTGCACTAAGGAGGAGTTCAATGAATGGTGTGAGCCATGGAACTATGCCTTAGTCCTTACTGTGCTTGGTATGAGGTTCAATCTATACGTGCTAAGGGAGATTCTAATCAAACTCTGGGGATTTTCAAGCTTTGAATTAATTGATGTACCCAATAATTACTTTGTGGTCAGATTTCAAGACAAGGAATTGTGGAGATCCCACTACAGGAAAGTGCTATATGAAGGGCCATGGGTGATTAAACAACATTGTGTTCTGATTCAGAGGTGGACACCCTATTTTAATCCTTATCAAAACCCCCTGGGCAGAGTGGCAACGTGGGTTAGAATTCCAGATGTGCCAATGCACCTATACAATAAGCACTGTATTCTAAGATTGGGAGATCGCATTGGACGCACACTAAGGGTAGATATGAATACGCTTCAAGATTGTCAGGCTTCAACCCAAAAAATCCAGAGGGGCAAATTTGTAAGGATTTGTGTAGAGTAGAATTTACAAAAGAAACTTGTTCCAAAGGTAATCGCAGCTGGTTTGGTTTTTAATGTGGAGTATGAGGGACTTACTCTTATATGCTTTGCGTGTGGAAGAGTTGGACATAGAAAGGAGGAATGCCCATACAAGGGCTCGTCATTGGTCTCTAGTGAAGAACCACGATCTAGGCAGCAAAACATGATACACCAAGTGGTGAAGCAAACCAGCAATCGGACAACCAGAAATCCATCGGCGAATTCTGCAGATGACGGTTTCGGACCGTGGATGATGGTTAACCGAAGGTCCTCTCGCAATCGCCCTTGGCAACGGACGGATTATGGGGAATCTCAACGTAATCCGTCGGGGAATGGGCACAAGATCAGAAAATCTGGCCAGGTCAGACAGGGTACACGATTTTCGGCTATTGAAGATATGGAGGAAGAAGAGCTTCTGACAGGAAATCCGCAGAATGTGCGGTCGAGCAAGGAAATGGGGGCTGAACACGAATTGCAAATCTCGGTGGGGAAGAAGGGAAATAACCAAGGGCACGTGGGTATGCAAGTTGGCAGGCAGGTGCAAGGTCAAAAGGCTGAGGTCAGCAAGCCTAAACTTCTATTTAGGCCTAAAATGATTAAAAACCCAAGTGGGCTGAATAATGGGCAGCAAGCAATTGGGCCCAGTCTGAATTCGCATGAGGGCCAAGATCAAAATAGGGCCTTGGCAACTATTAAAGAAAATAATAAAAATAACAAGGAAGGGGCTAATGGGCTGGTTCAAGTAAATGACGTGGGTGGGCCTATTATTGAGCAAATTTCTTCAGGCCGTGATGAACAAATCAAGCAAGCGGAGCACGTACCAGGTGGAACAACCAATGAGAATAGTGCTGTTATAGTGCATATGAATCAGGAAAATAGAAATGACAAGAAGAACAAAAATAGAAGCCAACGTATCCATACTATTGTGCAAGGAAATATTTCTAATATTCCCCAAAAGGATCGTATGAAAATCAATACAGGGGAGCATAGCCAAGATAGACCGTGGGTAGAGCAAAATCATCAAGTGCATGAACAAAGGGATCCGAATGAAGATATTGCTCCGGAGTTTTTGGAGGAAGACGAAATGGTTGTGCCCGAGACCCAACCTCAGCAACAACATGAAGGTAAAGCCGGATAGCACAGGTAAGTGTTCTTTGCCTTTTATCTTCTATTTAATTAATTAATTTTTTAATGATTATTGCATCCTGGAACTGTAGGGGGGCCGGTAGCCGGGCCTTCCCTTTAAATATTAAGGATATTGTTAGTAAATATTGTGTGGACATTCTTTGTCTTTTGGAGCCACGTATTAGTGGCAACAGAGCGGATAAAGTTTGCCGTAAGCTTGGTTTCAATCATTGGATTCGGGTCGAGTCTACTGGGTTTTCGAGGGGTATATGGATCTTGTGGGATAATAATGCTTTTGATATTACGTATCTTACCTCCACAACCCAGATGCTTCACTATCAAATCAAAGATCTCTGTAGTAATATTGTGATTCTTGTGACTGTTGTGTATGGGGAGACTACTGTTAGTGGAAGAGCTACCTTATGGAATTCTCTTCGCTCTCTTGCCAATTCTAACCTTCATTGGTTAGTTTTGGGTGATTTTAACGCTTACTTGTCGATCAATGATAAACTTGGAGGAGCTGATCCCCCTTGGGCCTCCATGCAACATTTCAAAGATTGTATTGACGACGCTCATCTCATTGAGGCGAGGATTTAGGGCGACAAGTTCACTTGGGAAAAACATAGGTTGAAAGAAAGGTTGGACTGGGTTTTTACTAATGTCAACTGGATTAATTCTTTCCCAAACTTTGTGGTCCGACATGAGCTCAAATTTAAGTCTGATCATAGGGTTGTGGTGGTGAATGTGAACTCTTCTAACCCAAGGAGGAATTTTCGAAATTCCTTTACTTATCAAATTGGATGGACTCTGGAGAATGAATTTAAGGATATCACTAGGGAAGCTTGGCTTGGGAAGGATTGGCTTCAAGGGCTCGAAAAATTTCAAATTACTGCTTCGGATTGGAACGATAACAGAGTTGGTAATTTTACAAAAAAGAGAAATGAGATTATTCGGCGTCTGGAGGGGATTGACAAAAGCAGGAGAATGAATCTTCAAACTGGTTTGTTCAGACTTGAGAAAAAGCTATGGGAGGAGTATCATAAAGTTGCTACTCAAGAGGAAATCACTTGATTTCAAAAATCCAGAAGCAAATGGTTGCAGGGGTGATCGGAATACAAGATTTTTTCATGCTTCTACCATGATTAAGAGGAGAAAACAGAGAATTGGAGCCATTCTTAATGAGGAGGGAAACTGGGTTGAAGATCATGACACAGAAAAAAAGTTGGCCCACGACTTCTTCCTTAATCTTTACAGTCGGGATGGTTCTATTAGAGACCCTAGTGAATTGTGCTCTAGCTTTCCTCATATTACGGCAGAGCATATCAGCATGCTTTCAAGCAGAGTTACGAGAGTGGAGATTAAGAACGCTGCTTTTGCTATGGGAGCCTTCAAAGCTCCGGGGCCGGATGGTATTAACGCTCATATTTTCCAGTCGCAGTGGGATGTTGTGGGAGGTAAAATTTGTCAGTTCATTGAAGAATGTTTTGATAACCCCTCCAGCATGGCCAAAATCAATAAGTCCAAGGTTGTTCTCATACCAAAGGTTGATAACCCATCTTCATTAAGAGAGTTTCGTCCTATTTCCTTGTGCAATGTCAGTTTTAAAATTATTACTAAGGTTTTGGCGAACAGACTCAGAGGTATTATGGGGTATCTTATAGGTTTAGAGCAATGTAGTTTTATTCTTGAAAGATCCACATGTGATAACATCTTAATCGCCCAGGAGGTCATCCACTCCATGAGAATGAAAGGTAGGAGGAAAGGATATGTTGCAGTTAAGATTGACAGGGAAAAAGCTTATGATAGGCTTGATTGGGGATTTATTGCAAATACGCTTGTGAGTTTGAATTTTGGGAGAAATTTTATTGATCTTATTATGGCATGCATAACCACGACCTCTATGTCTATTTTATGGAATGGGGATGAAAGTCCGTGGTTCAGTCCCACTAGAGGCGTTAGGCAAGGTGATCCAATAAGTCCGTATATCTTTGTTCTATGTATAGAGCGCCTTGGCCACCTTATTAAAGCTGAATGTGAGGCTCGCCGTTGGAAGCCTTTTACATTCAAAAGGGGAGGTACCCGGATATCCCATCTGTTCTTCGCTGATGATTTGATTCTCTTTGCAGAAGCATCAACTAGTCAAATGACAGAGATTCGTAAAGTGATGAAAATCTTCTGTGAAGTCTCTGGACACATAATTAATCTTGAAAAATCTAAGATGTTTTGTTTCACAAATGTTAATTTTAATAGGGCTATTGAGCTTAGTCAGATGCTCGGAATTGGAATTACACCAGATTTGGGGAAATACTTGGGAGTGCCGCTTATCCACAAAAGAATCACGAAAGCCACGTATTACTCGATTGTGCAGAAAGCTCGAGCAAAGTTATCTATGTGGAAGAGTAAATTCCTAACTATCGCTGGTCGCTCGGTGTTGATTAAATCGGTGCTATCCTCTTTACCCAGTTATTATATGCAATCAACTCTCCTGCCCATTTGTACTATCAATGAAATTGATAAGCTCTCAAGGAAGTTCCTGTGGTCGCAGAATGAGGAGACCAAGAAAATACATCTTATTGCTTGGGAGAAAGTTATCGAGGCTAAGAAACAGGGGGGTCTTGGATTCAAGAATCTTAGACGACAGAACAAGGCGTTCATTATGAAGCTATGTTGGAGTCTCTTGACGAAAAGGCAGGCTTTGTGGGTTCAATGCATATGGGAAAAGTATAACTGCGGAAGTTCATTGGTGCCCAAAATTGAAAAAAAAAAGAAGCTTGTCATCGGTCTGGAGAGCCATTGTGGTGGTTTGGGACAAGTTTATAGGTGGTGTTGGGAGAAAGATTAACAATGGGGTTGATACTAAATTTTGGTGTGATCTTTGGCTGCCCCTGGAGCGCCCTCTTCTAACCTATGTCCATAATCCGGCCTCTGTAAATGAAGAAGAGTCTATGAGTGATCACATGTTGATGAATGGTCGGTGGGATATGAGCAGATGGCATGGAATTCTTCCTTTGGACATCATTAGGATTATATCCAAAATGCATCCACCCAGTAACAATTCTCCTGATTGCTTCACTTGGAGAGCTACGAAGGATGGAGGCTTTTCGGTTAAATCGGCTTATCAATATCTATCTGACAGGATAGGAGATAGCAATAACCGCTTCTGGTCCCTGATGTGGAAATGGAAGATCCCAGAAAAGGTTAAGTATTTCATGTGGCAGGTTGGGCATGAAAGACTTCCCACTAACTCCCTAAGGGCCAGAGTTGGGATTACCAATGAAAATCTTTGTCCGTTCCAGTGTAATAGTGAAGAGAGTGTGCTCCATGTAGTTAGGGACTGTGAAAGGGCTAAGAAATTTTAAAACCTAACTATGTTTCCGAGTTCTTTGCAGGTGATTTGCAGGGTTGGCTTAAATGGAACACCAAGCACAAGCCAGGAAGGGGAAAGCTCCAGAGCTTCCATTGGCCGAGAGTCTTTAGCTTCGGATGTTGGATCCTCTGGACTTCTAGATGCAAAACCTTGTTCCAAGGCGATAATATGAATACCAGGGAGATGCTACATTTGTGTAATCATTTCCTATTGGAAAGTAGTGTTAATAATAATTTATCTCACCAAATTTTTCAACTTCACAAGAATGAGGAAAACTCTTGGACCCCGCCTACGGGGAACGTAGTCTGTATTGACGTTGATGGATCAGTTCGTCAGCAAAGTCAGGCAGCATGTGGGGGCATGATTAGGGATTCCCGTGGACACTGGTTGATGGGGTTTTATAAATCCCTAGGTCTTCGAACGGTTATAGAGGCGGAGCTCCATGCCATCTTCCTAGGTCTCACAATGGGTCAACAGTTGGGCCTACAGCAAGTGCTGCTTTATTCAGACTCTTTTGATGCGATCAATATTCTCATGAGAGACTACTGTTATGATGATCATCCGCTAAGAGACATCATCGGCAATATTAGAGATCTCCTTTTCTGCGATTGGAGTGTAGAGTTGATCTATACCCCAAGAGACAACATTGTATGTGCTGACTACTTGGCCAAGGAAGGACATAATGCTCCTGTTGATGCGGGTGTGATCCTTATTCCAATAGTTCCTGCGGGGTGCAATGATATGGTGCTAAGAGACCAACTGGCTTGTCGGCCTTAGTGATGTTCATTTTGTGGTGTAATTAGGGCTAGAGTTCATAGTCTAGGTTCCTATCTTAACATTTCAAGCCTCGGCTTGCCTTTATGATGAAAAAAAAAAAAAAAACTCATTGTTAATGTTCTGCTTTCAAGAATATTTGTCAGTGATTGTTTTGTATTAGGACAAAAACTCTGTTTCAGATATTGAAAGATAGTGTCAATGTGTCATTATCTAATTTTATATATATATATATATATATATATATATATATATATATATATATATATATATATATAGTATTACTTTTGAACAATAAAGTACGAATTTGTCTCATGTCCCTAAAAAAGTACGACTTTCTTTCAGCAACATAAATATTTGATTATCCAGAAACTGTATATGACATTATTGAGCATTTCTCCTCCATCACTAAGACATTCAATGTTCATCCATTTTCATCCATCAAGTTAGAGTTCTTATAGCTGCTTTGGCCAGACTTTTTATAATTATGGAATTGTGTATTTTGAAGGACTGATACAAATTATGCATGATTTTTTTGGGGGCCAAGATTTTGTATGACATTTAAATCTATTTTCCCACTTCAATTTTTGTATACGCCTGGATTCAACAAACTGTAGAAGTGATTCATGTTAAGCTTGGAAATTGTAATATTCAAATTTTTGTTTATAGACTTGCTAATGCCTTCCTGACGTAGTGATATGAATAATGAAGTTTTTGCTATGACTAGGAGGTTGTGTATGTCCTTTCAAATAGGAAAAAAGATAACTAAGGCAAAAAAAAAAAAAAAAGGAAAGATGAAGTTAGATCGAATTGAACTTTTTTGTTTTGGTAAATAAGAGAGGCTGAAAGCTTACATTAAAACTATGAAAATTACACAAAAGGGAAACTAATTCCAAAGACTCCTGCTACATCCCAGTTCTTAAGAAACTTGGATACACTTTGAAAACCTCAGATTTTGTTGATACCCAATTTGGTCAATGCATCAGCAATTCTATTGCTGATACCCAGTTTGGTTCAAGGAATTTTTGAGGAGGGAAATGAACTTAGAGGAGGGAAAGGAACTTAAAGGAAAGGAAAGGAAAATTTAAAAGATAAGGGAAAATGACTTGAGTTGTTTGGTAGAAAGAAAATAAAGGGGTGGTAGTTGGTAAAGAATTAGGAAATATCTGTTTTACCCATAAAAGAAATTAATTCAGAATAAAAAAGAAAAATATTTTGTTTTGCTAAAATATATTTTTTAAAAAAAGTCCCTGTTAAGTTCGAACTTGTGACCCAAAAAATTTTCGCCAAATTTGAACTTTCCTGCCAAGTTCGAACTTCCCGCCAAATTTGAATTTCAGGGGTAAATCTATCCAAAAATGTGAATAGTACCAGAGAACTTGAAAACTCACCAATTTTAGTGAGATCTCAAGTTCCCATATATGAGGGAAGAGCCTGGGCACTTGGCGCACTAAATAGTCTTTTTGCATGGGAACTGTATTAAGTTCCGTTTCCCTCTGCTAAATTCTGTCAACCAAACGGGCCCTAACTTGCCAACCTTAGCTAACATATCCTTTATCCGCAAAATCAGCAAATTGATCGAACTGCAAGACTCATTTAGCGGAAAGCTAATGATCTCCTCTGCATCTGATTGAAGAATAACTTTCTTGAACGCCAAATCCCACGCCAATTCCAAGCCTAACAAAATCGCCCTTTCTTCAACTATATTAGCTTTGGCAGGCTCCAATCTCCTTCATAAGCCCAGCGACCCAGCCACCTGAACAATTCCTCAAAACTCCCCCACATCCAGCCAAACCAGACCGCAGAGCACTGCCACCATCCACATTCAATGTCACCCAATCAACAGGAGGTTTTGGCCATAAAGATCGATTAATCTTTTCTGTGCGATTCACAACATGAACAAGATCAACATGGTTCTTAGCGTAGTAAAATGACTACAAATCTGGGAAATTACCAAGTCTGGATTATCTGGCTTAGTAAAGCCATTATCGTTGTAACATCCCAAATTTTTGAATTTGGAATTAAAAAAAAAAAAATTGTATAGAAATTTATGATAAAAATTTAGCCTAAAATAATCATTAGAATTTAATGACCTATTTTCTTGAGAAATTCAAAAAAAATATTTGAGGATGTATTATAGCCTTAGATTTTTAGGGAAATTACTGTAAGGGCTAATGAAGTCGATGATTGTAAATTTAGGCTTATTTTTCCTTAATTTATTATGGGAAAAGAATAATTCAAATAAGTAATAATTATGCCTAAAAAATTCTAGAAATAATATGTGAGAATTAAATGGTGGAATTTGGCCAAATGATTAAATTAGTTGTTTGGAAAATTAGGAATTTACTTCCTTGTAAATAAAACCAAGAAAATATTTGCAAGAAATAAATTTAAAGAAAAAAAATAAGGCATTAACTCTAACACTCGTTCTTATTTATTGAAAAAAAAGGAAAAGAAAAGAAAAGAAAAATCATTGCCTTTCCATTCAATAGTCAGGCTCATCAATATTTTAAAAATGTGTACATATTTCCCCTTTAGATTCCACGGATAAACACTGACCAGCATGTTATTTGAAAATGGAGTCCATTTCATTAGAGTGCTTGAGAACCTCCCTGTCATAAAATAGCTGCTTTGCTAGTCTACTCATGATACTTGGTGCATAAATGATGCGTCTCCCACCAGTATATGTAACTGTTACATAAAAGATAAATAGATCTCTTTAAAAAAGAAAAAAACGCCAAGCCTAAATGAATCACCGTACAATAAAATGTAGGGATTCAACTAATAACCATCATCACATGTTTTTAGTTTTGCCAAACCAATCCTAAAGTCAGTTTTAGGTTCAAAAGGTTGTAGTTTTTATTTATTTATGGGTTAAGGTGCGTCCAACACAATAAACTATTGACTCAGGAGCGTCCAGCACAATTAACTATTAAGTGGACCGCCCAGCACAACAAACTTTTAAAAAGGAGCATCCAGCACAACGCCGTTAAAAAAAGTTAACACCGTTAGCAAAAAGTTAATGTCCGTTATCTAAGGAGCGCCCAATACAACAAACTATTATTCCAAGAGCGCCCAGCACAAAATTTTAAATTTTACTAAATTAAATAATTTTTTCTCAATTGTCATTATTCAAAACTACTTGTATAAATATTTATGAACATAAATTACTCATTCTTCAATTTTCTCTAAATTATAATTTGCTAAAATAAATAAAATTTTTGATTAAAAATATAATTATATGATTTAAATAAAACTCAAGATGTTTTATAGTTTATGATATATGTTAAGCAAAAAAAAAAAATATATGTGATTTATTTTTATTTTAGCAGAAATTTATGTGAGTTAAAAAATTCATTTAATGTTAATAAAATTTCAAAAATCTAAAAATTTAACATAGATTTTTTTAGAAATCTAAACATTAAATGAATTTAATAAAATTTATAAAACATATTAAAAAAATCTATATTAAATTTTTAGATTTTTTAAATTTTATTAACATTAAATGAATTTTTTAACTTATATAAATTTCTTCTAAAATAAAAATAAATCATACATATTTTTTTGTTTAACATATATCATAAACTAAAAACATCTTGAGTTTTATTTAAATCATATAATTATATTTTTAATCAATTTTTTTTTATTTTAGCAAATTATAATTTTTAGAAAATTGAAGAAAGAGTAATTTTTGTCTATAGATATTTTTGAATAATGACAATTAAGAAAAAATTATTTAATTTAGTAAAATTTAGAATTTTGTGCTGGGCGCTTTTGGAATAATAGTTTGTTGTAATGGGCGCTCTTGGAATAATAGTTTGTTGTGCTGGGTGCTCCTTAGATAACGGACATTAACTTTTTTGCTAACGGCGTTAACTTTTTTTTAACGGTGTTGTGCTGGGCGCTCCTTTTTAAAAGTTTGTTATGTTGGGTGCTCTTTTTAAAAAGTTTGTTGTGCTGGGTGGTCTACCTAATAATTAATTGTGTTGGACGCTCCTGAGCCATAGTTTAATGTGCTGGACGCACCTTAATTAACCCTTTATTTATTAAGGTTTTCTTACTGATAAGTACAAAGAGAAACATAGATATATGTATTGCTGCTCAACACGTGTCACTGGATTTTGTTGTGAAAGTAAATTATATGTATATATATAAAAGTTAAAACCTTACTGTCATGTACTGGGTATGTGCATGTGTATCGCTGCATTTGAGAATGGATATATGAATAGAAGGAAAACTTGTGTTGGATATATATATATATATATATATATATATATAGGCATCTTGAATTTTTTTTTTTTTTAAAAAAAACTTACTACTTAAACATATATATATGGCACGTGCATTGCTATGTAAATTTATGAAACACACCATATATATATATATTTAATGCTTTGAGAAGGAAGATGTTAGAAAACTTTCACTGTCATGAAAACTTGCTGTCTTGTACTTTTCGCTACACACCTTCATAGATGCTACTATGTGTGTGTGTACATGATATATTAATTCATGGGTATGTGGAAAATTATAGGAAAATGTTGATGGATTGGAAAACCATGAGAAGCATTAAAACGCAATTCATATAGTTGGTATCTATAAACTACTAACTTAAATAAATAATAATAATACTGAATTAAATAAATAATAATAATAAATAAATAAATTAGTATTATTACTATTACTAAAAGAGGAAAAAATAATAAATAGAAAAGGGAATTTTTAATAAATAATAATTAGAAAGGGAAATTAATAGTTACAATGATCTTACTTAGGGCATTGACGAAGTTTGAGTTTCTATCATCCGGGGATTTTATTTATTCGCGAAGTTGAGGTTGGTAACTTACTCTCAAATTCCTTGTGTTATACATATATGCCTTGTATGTTCATGTATTGTGAATTCTTGGCCGGGTTTGATGCTTGAGTTTCTGCGTTTTAATCAGCTAGCTGTGGGTTATTGTTTTTTTAATGATAATGTTGCATGCCTATTTTCCTACCATGCGGATTCATGTCTGGGACACGTAGCACTTGCGAGTGCTTTCATCGTTAACGATGCATGTACTGGGTACTATGTAGTCAGGTAGCGGTGTGTTTGGTGAATGTTTTCTTTTAATCTGCACTATGTGAAATATCTGTCATGGATGATTTACACTTTGAATGTGAGATTAACCATTACCCTAGGATTCATCTTATCAATGAATCCCAGTCACACTTAAAGATCTAGGAAGATGCTCTGGATCAGTAAGCAAGGTTGTGCAACTGGAGTAGCTGAGGAAGACCCCGAAGGAAGGGATTTAATTAAGTTGAATTTCATACTTTAATGTTTTGGATTATATTTGCTAACTATGCGACTGACAATTTAGGATGATTGTATAACTAAAATCCTTCAACGGGATTAACCCTGACTATTATCGAATTTTAAGTTGTATCATGTTTATATTCCTCCGGGAATTTAAATTAATTAGCATATGTCTGGACATATGTTATCAGTCACTCATTTGTCCAAACGTTAGGCATGCTCTCTGTTGTAACTCACTCTGATCTATTAACGCCTTTACTCTGATAAATGCTCGCAAATTAGTTTAATCAGAGATTAAAGACATAAATAGACATCATAATGAACGTAGGAATTAGGGGCGTCACAATCATTACAAAGAGATTCCTCCATTCCCTTAGTTTCTAGACTGCCACACCAAAAAGTACTCTCCAGCACAGTCCCTGTCCCCTGCCTAGCTTCCTTCTAAGATTCATTATTAAGCATCCCCTCAGGTCAGCAACAAAGAAGGAAGTTACAAACCTTGGATTGAGAAGCTTTGTCCACATCAGTCTAGCATATGAGCAGTCACACAGAATGTGAAGGACATCTTCCAAGCTTGAAGAACACCATGTACATAAGGCTGATGCTCGAGACCAAGAACTTTGCCATAAATTAGTGGGCAATTTGTTCAAAACAGCCTTCTACAAAAGCAGAATAATTTTCTCTGCCTCATTCTATGACCAAATATCTTTAAGGGTTAAGGAGTGAATTTGCCAACGAAATATTAGGCCAGAAGCGCTGGACATAAATAAGTTTTAATGGTACCAAAAAGACCAACAAACAATTGAATTTATTAAATCATCACAAAACCGTTAGATGCCTTTTAACTGCCATTGAAAATGAGTGCCACGTAGGATTTTACTTTCAGTTCAATGCCTAGGTGGATTTTTTTTTTCCCGATTCCATTCGCTTTCCTTCAGTTCACGCCCACATAGTTGCTCAAAACCCACTCCGAGAAACTGAACTTGGGGCATCGCTGAAGCCATGAAAGCTCCTAAATCATCTCCTCTTTGCCTTTTAATTCTTTTCCAACAGCTTTTGAAGAAAAAATGGCCAGGGAAGCAATTTAATAGAAATGTAAAGGCGAGTTAAGCAGAAAAAATCCAACCAACAATTAGAAATCATGACAAAATAAATTTTGAGTGATATCGCGGGGAATTGGGATTTAAAAACCAATCTGCAAGATTACCCAAATCTTGATTGTCGGGATTCTTAGAAAGGGGATCGAGAAGCGAATCGTTGGCCGACGAAAAGACGATAATGCTAAGCCGACGGTCTTGAACATCCTTCTTTCTTTGAGAACCCTCCATTTCAGAAAATATGGTCGATTTGAAATGCACTTAACCAGTGAAGATAAAGAAAGATGTAAGAGATTCTGAAAGAATAGTCGAAATTCGAAAGCGAGGATCAGAGTAGGGCAACTCTCAGTGGCCAAGGTGGGAGGGAGCTGTCTGGATTGAAAAGAATTAAAAGGCAAAGAGGAGATGATTTAGGAGCTTTCATGGCTTCAGTGATGCCCCAAGTTCAGTTTCTCGGAGTGGGTTTTGAGCAAATAGGTGGGAGTGAAGTGAGGCGAATCGAATCGAGAAAAAAAAAAACAAAGAAAAAAATCCACAGGGCATTGAGCTGGACATAAAATTCTATGTGGCATTCTTTTTCAACAGCAGTTAAAAGGTATCTGACGGTTTTGTGATGTTTTAATAAATTCAATTGTTTGTTGGTCTTTTTGGTACCATTAAAACTTATTTGTGTCCAGTGCTCTTGACTTAATAGTTGGTTGGCAAATTCACTCTTTAACCCTATCTTTAAATAATTTATGCTTTACCAGCTGTGAATTATGTTCCAACAGGAAATAGGTACTACGAGTAGAAAAAAATCCCATTACTACTGAGCCCCCACGCTCTATGATCATTTCTGGCGTGTCGCCTAGGAGGTAAGCATGCCATAATTCTTTTGATACCATCAGAATTGAAATTCTCAATCAACCTTCTGTAGTCCCATACGCCCTTTAGTACCCAATCTATAACCAATGACTGGTCTTCTTCTACTGACAACTGCCTCTTACACAAGTTAATAAGCTTTATATCATTAGCAATCCAGAGATCATTAAAAAAGTTCACCATACACCAAATCTTCACTTGCCATTTGATCCCCTGATCCACAATATCCTTTTGGGAGCAGATAAACCTCTAGGGCTTCGAGTCTTCCAACGGTAACGAATCCTCCTCATGCAACATATATTTCTTATGAAATATATCTGCCCATAGACTAGTCTCCCCCCTATTGTCAGTTTCCAAGCTAACATAGCTCTACAAGCATGGCTAAGTGAATATAGTTTCCTAAAACCAAGGGTACTATAGTCCTTGGTTTTGTGATTTGGTCCCATCCAATAGGATAGAAACCTTTTGAAGTGTAATATCCTGAATTTTGGGCCTAGAGACTTGAGGCTGTATCAGGGAGACGACTAAGCCTAGTTAGAGAAGAGTAGTAAGAATGTTGAGAGATAGAAAGTCTTTCGGGGGCTATATGATACAACCATACTGGACAGTGGACCTAGTATATGTAGTCCATAGAGTTAAAATGGCAGTAAAGAAGGGTACAAAAACACTTATACAGTGTTATTGGGTTGGTAGAAAAAGGCCACCCAGCTATGTAATAAGGTACAAGAAGAGAATAGGGCAATCTTAATTGAACCTACTGAACCCATAAAGATCCTATGAACCTATGATTTGACAAAAAACCTTAGTCGTCTTAGGATCAAATCACAATTTACCACAAATTAAAATGCAATATAGTGCAAATAACTCGGGATCGTTCTCTTATCAAAGAGCCTTTTATTTTGAATTCCCTAGGTTAAACTAAGTGCTAAAAACATGATTAGAAAAGAGGTTCTAAAATTGATTTTCTCTAAACTAAAATTCATAAAAAAAAATTAAAGAAACTAATTCTATTCTTTTTGGTATTTTCGGAAAATAGTGAAAAATGTTTTGGATTAAAAAGGATTCATGATGGATGCTCTTGGTAATGAAGGAGATGACTATCATTGCTTAAAAAAAATATATGGGAGTTAAATTCTCATCAAGTCTAAGGAACAACCTCAAGATAACACTTGAGTCCAATAATCTCAATTAATAGTAGCTCCTACAAACATAGCAAACTACTACATTTTGAGAAATTGTTAAAATCCACCTAATGTGTGATTAAAATTGGGATGATATAAATTGTTCTTCTCAATTAGAATGTTCTAACGAACCATTCAAAAACTCAAATCAATTATTATTACTAATCACAAACATGACAGCAAACATAATTTCATCAAGCATATAAAGAAATATGGAAATTTGAATATCAAAATAATCATCCAATTAAAACCACAATGATCAATGCACAATCTCACAACTAAATAATGATAATCTTAAATAAGAAAATCAAATAAATAGTCTAAGCAAAAGATTAAATTAAATAACTCCCCTATTGAAGCCCTAATTGCTCAAGCCACAATTTCCATCACCAAGAAACAAAGATTTTAGCCACACTTTGCCATGAGTCCAAAACTAACACAATCTGGAAAAAGCATGGAGACTAGTCCAGAGAGAGAGAGAGAAGAGGCAGTGGGGTAAATCAGAACATATTCAAAGTCGCTGATTTAGGAGGAATGGAGGTCGACGATGGACGATGAAGGGTGGTGGTCGGTCATGGCTATGTGTGACGGTGGTGGGTGATTGAAAGGAGGAAGGTGATGATGGACGGTGTTGAAGGCGTGCAGGACCGAGAGTATGAATCGAGGTCCAGGTGTGTGTATGTTGATGATTGAAGCAATCCCTCCAGCTCACGGCGTTGCTGTTCTCCTTGTTCAGTTCTGTCTCGTTCGCGGCGCTTGATTCTCCTTCGTGTGTGTTCCCTGATTCTTCAATGAATGATCAAATAAAAAATCCAAGGCACCCGCCAATTGTGTCTGCGTATCTGATATTGCGCTGGTTCTGTTTTTTTTCTCTTCCGTTCCTGATATCTCGCAGTTGAGACGTGATGAAGACGTCCCTCGTTCTCTTTAATTTGTCAGCTCCTCAATTGAATTAAAGATCTAACCTAATAAACAAATGCCAAAACGCTGTGCTTCAACCATTCAATGTGTCCAGTGGCGGACCCAGGATTTTGGGTTTGTGGGTGCACAATTAGTGGTAGGATGTAGGGGTGAATTTTTTTTTTTTTAAAGGAAAGTTTTAAACGCATTAAAAAATAGAAGAATATAAACAATAAAAGAAAATAAAACTTCAACTTAACATAGAAAAATAATAATTAAGAATCAACTAACCTTTAGATCAAAACAATTACAAAAGCATTCTTCTATTCTTCATTCCTTGAAAATATTGCATTATCTCTTCATTATCAATCGTAGCAAATATATCACATTCAACATAAGTTACCATGCAGGAGTTAAACCAATCATCACTTATCTGGTTGCGCAACTTATCTTTACCAGATGACAAAATTAGGACAATCACAACTTTTAAAAGAAATCAGATATAATGAAGTAAATATAGACTTCGAAAATAATTACTACGTAGTTAAAAAGGGGGAATCAGCTGCACGCTGCCACAGTAAACGCACACAAAGAATTCAACGTAAAGAAGATTTTTTACTTGAGAATCTAATGTTTGTTGCAGATGAACAACAAATGAAAACGTCTCTCCAGCCCCTCTAAAGACGGTTGATGAGAAATTACAAGTTCAAAACTAGAAGTTGCTTCCCACAAATCATGGAAAGACAACAAGAGTACCAGATAATGACGAATATAGAATGTTTAATAGGCAGGCAGTTGCCTTCACACGACCCAAACAACATAGTTTGAAATATTGAACATATAATCAGGAATTTGCAGCTACATTAAAGAATTTATGATATATAAAAGTTGGATGCAACAAGTTTTTTTTTTTTTTGATCAGGATGCAACAAGTTGAAACACCCTTTTCCAAGTTATCCAACCAGTTTGTGTCACTTATGTAGAAAATATTTGCCTCTCTAATGAAAGATCAAATGACAGCAGAGGAAGAATGTATCGAAGTTTCAATGCCAAGTCCGAAATGAGAACCGAGATAGAAAAATTACGACTCATCGAGTTAAAAAAAGAGAAGCAAGGATTACCGCAACACTAAATTTGGCAGCAGAGAAACATGTAGAGGGAGAAAAGTTGCGGCATGTTGGAGAAAGAAATTCATAAACACAATTCAATTGCATACATCTTTCGGCAAAAATCATCTCTGTGGTCGAAACGCTGCTTTTCACTTCAGTTTTACGAACATTCAGAAACTGAAAACAGCGTGAAATTCAAAATTTAGAAATTTTTCCTTTTATCCGTCTTCATCTAAGTTTCCACTGCAAGCATATCAGACTAGAAAAACCCAGAAAATCTTCAAGAATTGAAGTTTTCAACTCTGACAAACACTAAAAGTCCAGCTTCCGGAATCACTAAAACGAATTGCACAAAGAAGAAAATTGAGCATAAACAAAATGCGAGCTCACCTATTTGGCGATCCTTTCCATGATGAATCCAAGATTCGAAGCAGGGCTTTTAGATTAGAACGCGATCAAGTGGCGGCGGGAGAAACCAGTGACATTGGCAGTAGTGATGATGGTTTTTTTTTATCAATAGTAGTGAAAGGGTTAGGTATGAAGAAAGGGTCGGATATGAGGATATGAGGATTGAAATGGGGGAAAAAAAAAACAGAGAAGAGAGTTCAGCCAGCCAGTTCAAACCCGCGACGAGAGGATAGTTGGGGAAAATGATTACCAACTACTCCAACCAACCAAATTGAAATAAAAGTCCTATACTATATATATATTTTAAAAAAAATTTATGTCTGCACTTGGCCCCACAGGCAATAGTGGGTGTGTTTGGTGTGCAGGTTATAGGCCCAGTGAGAGCGTTTGCGTCAAGTAGGCTGGGCTGTGACAAAAAAGCCCAACGTGTAGTGTTTGGATAGGCGTTGGGCTTAACTGGCGTTACAGCACTATCTGGCGTTAATCCTGAAGCTACCCGTTGGAGCGTCTGCGTTGGCGTCGAGCGTCTCGTCTCTTCAACACGTATCCGGAGCTTGGCTCAATTCTCACACTCGCAGTAGCAGGGCTGCAGGGGTCCATCGAATGGTCTGAAATGTCATCCATAATTTGTGCTTCGTCTCCATCT
The DNA here is from genome assembly GCA_034222035.1 of Acacia crassicarpa. NCBI lineage: Eukaryota > Viridiplantae > Streptophyta > Magnoliopsida > Fabales > Fabaceae > Acacia > Acacia crassicarpa. Next base: position 4,373,003 of record JAWXYG010000015.1, on the reverse strand, counting down.
TCAATTTCCCACTCCTCCTGCCTTCTCCAACCTCGTACTCACTCCCTCCGCTGCGATAAACCCACCTCTGCTTCAATTCAGCACTCGCATTCCCTCAAGATTCAATGACTGGTTTTGTCTTCCAGCGCAGCTTCGAATCGTTAGGGTATGTTTGCCAATGAACCAATAGGAATGGCTTTTCCCTTTTAACTTTTCAGCCTGCAGAGATTTGGCAACAAGGGTTTCCTCCCAGCCAGAGGTTGAGTAGAACAGAGGCGGTAGAAACAGAAGAAAATCCAACGGAAATGAAGAATGATCTTTTTTTTGCTCAAAAATGAAGAATGATATGTGAAAGTACAAAAATACAAGACGAAATAAATAACCAATCTGGTCAATTTACACCTAGACAAAAATATATAGTCTTTTTATCATTAAAATTTTTTATTTTACATATTCTAGCTTTATCAAAACAAAAATTATTAAAAGTTTAATAACAATATAAAACAAGGACTTTATCCATTAAATATATATAATTAAGGACTTTATTGTTAATTAATTTTTTTTACTAATCATTTAATTTTTTCCAAATTAAAATTGAAATTAAAATTTTTATTATCCTAATATATACAACTAATATGTATAATAGTACTCAATATGATTCATGCCCTTTTCAGTCATTTTCTATCTTAACTGACTTTTCAAATAATAATCCAAACACTCATCAGTTAAGATAAAAGTTACTTTTACAAAAAGCCATACTGACAATCCAAACACAACAACTTGACTTTTTTCCTACCAGGCTTAAGAAAAAGTCAGATAGCTTTTAAGCCACCGCTCCTACCGCTAACCCAAACGAACCCAGTGTGGGTCCGCGCTTGAATGTGTCGGATCCTTCTTTTGCATTTTCACGGGTCTGCTGTGATTGAATCAATGAATTCAATCCTAACCTCTCTGAGCAAAAAAAAAAAAAAAAAAAAAAAAAGAATTCAATCCTAATCTCCAATCCAAAACGCACAGCTGAGCTGCAGGGACCAAAGTGAAAACTTTAAAACTTCTAGAGTAGGGACCAAATTGCAAACTTTATAACTTGAGCTAAAACTTCTATTTTCAAATTTAATCTAATCTTTTTGGCCACCCACAAATAAAATAATTAATCTAACATCAAGTATTCTCATGAAAATCAATGATTAAGAGAAATTACAATTTATTTGCCAATTTTGCCTTTTTTAGTCTAATTTAATCTATTTATTCTTAATATCAATTTATTATAAGAAATACATTTAAAACTTAATAACTATGAGAAAACACATTAAAAATCCCTATCTAATTACCAAAAATCATGTAAAAAAATGGTTAGATCAACCTATCTTAGACATAGATCGATCTCATTTTTACACACCTATGGTCATAGAGTTGGCCTTTGTGGCCCAGAAGGTCATAAAATGGGCCTTCTAACCCGATCTGTGAACATATCTTATTGTTATGTGCTTTCTAAGATATCCATCTCACATTAGTCATACGAATGAGTTAAATACCCATTGGGTTCAAGTCAGCAAAATTGAAAAGGTTTAAAATATTGTTGAAGTAGAACATTTATTTTGTATAAAAGTATTGTGTGTATGAAAGAAGCATTGTTGGCAAATTCAAAACCCATCAATCGGGAGAATTAGTCTCTAGCAATTGGCTGGGGATATTGCCTAGAATCTACCATTAAAAAAAAAAAAAGTTAAACTAGAATAAAGAACAATAATGGAAAGAAAAATGACAAAATGTCCCTATTTAAAACGTAATAATGATAAATTTTATAGAAAATTAATCTTTCAGGCTCCAACTAAAGTGACTTTTTTTTTTTTCCCATTTGGTCACGCATTAGGGATGATTTTGAGAAAGAGCAATAAAATGGCAAGAGGAAAATAGGGCACTGTGGGCAATGGAGTTTCTTTAGAGCCATATCAGCATCATATTTTAACATGTAAGATGAATGGGTGATGTGCCAAGATGAGTTGTGTATAGCAAGGATTAATTTATTAAATAATAAAAGTTGAATGACTGAGTTTTAACAGAGTTAAAAGTTTATATGGACTTAGTTGTTGAAGAATTGAGCCATAACTGAGTTGATAGTTGAGGGATTAAACATCATAGGTCTAATAAGATCAGTAAAGGCAAAGGTATATACATTTTAGAGAAAAATATTCTAATCACGCATCTGTTTTTGTATTAATAACACATATCTTCTCTTTATTTTAAAAACTCATACAAATCTCTATTGAAATCAAAATATGTTACGTAAGCATCCTTTATATTTTTAAGATTTCTTTTTTATCCATCCAACCATTAGTGGAACGTTAAATTTAACTCTCAAACTTTTTGTAAATCAAAATGACCCTCTTTTACATAAGCATTATTTAAACATTTATATCTGTGAAAAAAAAGATTAAACAACCAAAAAAATATAATATATAGTTTCAAAATTTCTAACATGTTATAAAATTTATTAATTTTTATTATATTATAAAATTTTATAATTTTAATTTCTCATCATATTTATTGAAATGTATTTATTTTTGGATAAAAACATATTTCAAACACATATTTTTGTTATCATATAGTATACATAATAAAAGTTTAAAATATTATATAAATAATTCATCATTGGCGGCCAATGATTTTTTTTATCCTAAAGTATGAAAATATTCAAAAATAAATTAGGGATTTAATATGATGAAGGAAAATTATTAAATAAAATTTATGAACATAAATTTTAATCAGATTTTTTTTTTTAGAATCTTTTTGAAATAAAAGTTAACGGTTTGGACCTAAGTGTATTGTTTTTGTAATAGCCGAAAATTCCAAAATATAACATTTCGAGAAATGACACCTATTGAGAATAGGAGAGTATGTTGTCTCTAAATTGTATAGTTTATTTATCATAATTCTTGGGCAACTTTTCTTTGAAATTTTAATAAGCCAAGGATTAATTTTCTAATTTTCATTTAGGGATCATAAAATACTTTATAGTACAACATAGGTTATATTTAATCAAAAAGAGCCCTAAAATGTTATAAAAAGACCTAAATCAATTAAAGAAAATTACCAATAATTAAAAGACAATTAAAGTTACAATAATTAATGTAATTGTATTAATTTGCAAAATTAATTAAAAGTCATATTAAAAGTCATCAATTAGGGATATATTAATTTAATGAAAGATCAAGAACCAATAAGGGTTCAAGATTAGCATAAAATGAATTACCAATGATCATAATTGACCCAAGAACCAATAATACAATAGTATATAGATAATCAAGGGACAATTAGACATTTGATTAAGATGTTAATTAAACTTTAATCAAGCTTTGAAAAGTCAACAATTGCAACTAAGATCAAAGGCCAAGATTTAATCCAAGGGCCTAAATTAATTATAGCCTTAATCCTTGTGAAATTGAATTTACCAATGATAAATCAGGGAAATAGTCTTAATCCTCATGAAATTAATTGGACCAATGGGATATTAGCAAATAAAAGGCCAATATTAGAGCTAATAAAGGTAGATCTAATGGTTCCAAATAATTACCTAATTAATCTTAATCCATGTGAAATGTATGGAACCAATTAGGAAGCCTTAAAGACTTAAAGAAGCACAATTTCTTCTAAGTATAGAAGAGGCCACGGTTTGTAAGCAAGAAAGAAGCAAGAAATTATTTTAGCACACGTGGGATAATCTAAGCATTTAATCAAGGGGACAAAGTGGAAGAGGATGATGTACTTTAGGATAAGAGAATTTAAGAAGATGGAAGAGGATAATATGAGATTATTATGGTAATATATATGAGGATATGGGAGAGGGGAGGAGTACCACGGTTCCTTTTGTGTGTGTGTGTGTGTGTGTGTGTGTGTGTGTGTGTGTGTGTGTGTGTGTGTGTGTGTGTGTGTGTGTGTGTGTGTGTGTGTGTGTGTGTGTGTGTGTGTGTGTGTGTGTGTGTGTGTGTGTCTTGTGAGTGTTGTGTGTCTAGTGAAGGAGTGAGAAATTAATTTAATTCAAGAATTGTGAGTTAATCAAAGGGAAAATTCAAGACACAAGTAAATTAAATCTTTAATAGATTTATTGGACCAAAGAGAGATTTTAATCATAGATTAAAAATAAAGATTGATCTTGATCAAGAACATATGTTAAAACTTGGGATCAAAGATCACTATAATTTTTACCCAACTTATATATTTAATCTCAATATGATAGGGCAAGTGGGGACATCTAATAGGAGCCATGATTTTCAGAAATTATGAATTAAAAGAGACTTGGATAAATCTTATGATTTGCACCTAAATGCATTCTTGTTTAGTTAGTTGCATTCTTGTTTAGTTAGTAACTAATTGGCATCTAGTTTCAAAGAAAATTTGGAAACTAACTAATGTCATTAAAGAATCACATGCGATAATTGAATAAAGCAAGACGGAAGAGGATAGGATAAGGAATATTTTGCAAATGAAAAAGCATATATTTAGTGGCTATTAGATGAGAGACAGAGAGAGTACACGGTTTCATGGTTTGGGGAATAAGAAGCAAAAATTGTTTATTTAATCAAGCACATGGGATAAGATTTGAAAATTAATTTGTCATAAATAAAAGTCATCAATGACATCATCAACTTGTCAAAGAAGTAGGAGGAAACTTGTTGAAGAAGGGGGAGAGAGAGGGTGGATGGAGGAGATTTAAACTTCTTTACTAAGTTTAGATCTAATAGTTGAAATGCAAGAAGAGGTAGGTTTGGAAAATTTACCAAAGTGCCATAGCATTTTCCTATAAATAGAGAGCAAACATCTCTTCATTCTTCACACCAAACTCAACCAAATAGGTGAGTTTTATAGAAGCAAGAGTAGAGTGAAAGTGAGAGTTAGTGGGAAACAAGAAGGAGTAGCAAGGTTCTTCACGGGTAAGCTCTCTAGTTCTTAAGGTTTAGCTTTGAGTTTATAGCTTAAATATTGTTTTGATCTTTAATCTTTCAATATATTCTTGTTATCATGTTTTTATAGTTAAATATGCCTTTATTTCGAAAATATGATGAAAAATATTATGGAGCAAGATTTTTGGAAGTTAAAGATCAAAGTAGCGAAACTCTGGCAAAAATTTGTTGGTTAGTGATTTCTGGAGCCAGTACCAAAAACGCCATGATTTTATGTAGAAGATGGAGTTATAAAATTCTGGGAAAATTCATGGTCAAATTAGACATATAGGGATTTTCAAATATGCCTAGAAAGTATTAAATTGAGCTCTGTACCGTGAGATAAAAATTCTGTAAGTTAGGCTACGTTTTTCTGGAAAAATTCTGGGCAGGACATGAACACGTGAAAGCTGGGAATTTTTTTTAAGTTATGAGAAAACCTTAATATTTTTTCTCAAAAATAGACATCCTAAGGATTCCGTGGAATTTTACAGATCTTCATTTCGATTTTTCTAGAATTAGTTATGATTTTTCCAAGTTAGACAAAAAATCTGCCCAAAGGTGCTGAACCATCGTTTTTTCCGAAAATTAAGGAAAATAAATTGACAAATAATTCCACCAGGGGTAAAATGGTCATTAGTGACTAATATATCTATTAGGATATTATTGGTGAATTAATAAATGTGATATATTACCATCATAGGATACATGTGACCACATTCCGACCAACGGACGTACCGATATCACCGACGAAGGTACAGACGCGTACTGTAACACTAACTTTGATGCTTATTGTACTTTTATATGTGATAGATGTATTCATAGATTAAGACTCTATCTTAAATTTTTTCATATACATTCAGCTATATACGGGGTTACAGTCTTGGTAATGCCGTGGAATTTTCCTAGCACTGAGGACACGATAGGCCATTGTGGCATTGGTGAATAGTGCAGATTGGGGGTAACGGACATATTGCAGTGGCTGTGTACCGTTATCCAGACGAATCTGTTATGAGTTTTTATATTGATTATTGCTGTATTGTCATGAATATCTATCATACATATCTTGTTTACATAAGCATGAGGTTAACCGTTACCTGAGGCTCAATGGGAACTAATTAAAAGTCAGCCCAAATGCTGTTGATTAGCGTTTTTTCCGAAATTAAAAGGGAACTAATTAAAAAATAAATACACCAAGGGTAGAATAGTCATTTGTGGCTAAGATGTCTATTAGAATATTATTGGTGAATTAATAAATGCGATATTACCATTATAGGATACACGTGACCACACTCCGACTGACGAACGTACCGATATCGCCGATGAAGGTACGGACGCATACTGTAACACTAACTCTGATGCTTATTGTATGCTTGTATGTGATAGATAGTCTGAGACTCTGTTTTGAAAAGTGTGGATTTTGTTTTTAAAAGTTGGGCATACATATACAGTTATATACGGGTTATAGTTATGATAACGCCGTTGAATTTTCCTAGCGCTGAGGACACGGATGTACACCGTGGCACTGGTGAATAATGCAGACTGGTTTGATGTGAATATGTGGTGAGACTGGAATAATATGGATATATGATGGTTGTGTTTCTATCTTTGAGAAATGAATATTGAATGTGAATATTGTTGTTTTATCATGAATATTTGTCATACATAACTGATACATAAGCATGAGGTTAACCGTTACCTGAGGTTCAATGGGAATTAAACCTCAACTGATAGTCTCAGATTCTAGAGGAACCAGAAAACAAGAACAAGGATAAGCAGCACGCGAGAAAACACGGGTGGAGGACTTTTTCTCTTGAACCTTTATGTACATACTGTATCCGGATAATCATACCACTTTATAAGTACCCAGACTCAATAACAGGGAATGTATATCAGATACTCGCTTTTTTAAATTATTTCGATGCTCTACTCTGATTAAAATATTTTGAAAATGGATTTCGAAAATGAGGATGTTACAGATTATGTTCCTTCCTTAAACCCTCATCCATGTGTCGGTGAATTTTTTTTTTTTTTAAAGAACAAACGTTTTAAAAGAAAACGAGTCTTGGAAATTCGTTGAACGGAGTAGCTGCTTATTCGTTATCCTTCAGGTGGAGTAAAACCAGAGCCATTGCCATATCCTAGTCATGCATGCATCTTCAACTAACCCACATTTATTATTACCATCTTTGGGTGCTGTTTCCTTAATCCACCAACCACATCTATTCACACCTCCCACGTCTAGCTACCTCAGTGCCGTTTTAGTACATTTTTATTTAGTAAATTTTTAGCATTTAATCTTCTAAGGAGCTTAAGTTGACGATATGAGTTTAATTTAATTAATAAGGGTAATATTAAAAATTATTTAAAGTTTATGATAAATTTAATACTTTTAAAGTATTTATTAATACATGTTTATTGTTAGATGAAGTAATGGTTTGAACGACAAATATTCAACACGTAACTGATAACGTTGCTTAATCCTCCAACATCCCCTTTTTTTCTTTAAAAAAAAAAAACAATAATGTCCCTGCTTTGACTGACGGGTTCTTGACTGTTTTGTTCATGTACGAATGGTTATTGACTAATTGTCACGCTTGTCATCTTTTTGAAACTTTTACAGCTATATTCATTGTTGTCAAACTCGTGAGTTGATTTTCTGAGTTTACTATCTTTACGTTTATACCTTACTAAATCGAGTCAAGTCTATAGCAAACTCGTGTCAACGGTAAACTCATATAAACTCACGAGTTTACAAACCGAATTTACCGTTTTTACATTTGTAGCTTACAAAATTGTGTTAATTTTTTTTTTCCAATTTTGTCATCCTCAACAACTTTATATATGAATTTTATAGAAATTTCTTTATTAGGTATAATAAATTATGAATGTTGATATATTTAATTTTAATTATTTGGATTTAAAATATATTTAAATCAAATAGCTGTTATTTTTATATTATAATTATTTAATTCTACACTGTTAATACATGTTTAATGATAAAAGTAGACTCTTACGAGTTTATCGATTCCAGTTTACGATACGAGTTTACATCATTGTTACGAGTTTGCATAGACTCGTGAGTTTGACAACCTTGACAATATTAAAATTTAAACCTTAACCCTATTTTAGCAAATGCGACAACCAGTCAAAGCCTTTATGAGCATCACTCTCTTAACGGCGCCTATCATTCCAAATTAAGACACTTCTTAATTTGCCTCTTTCTCTGTTGAGCAGCCAATATTAAAATTTAAACCTTAACCCTATTTTAGCAAATGCGATAACCAGTCAAAGCCTTTATGAGCATCACTCTCTTAATGGCGCCTATCATTCCAAATTAAGACACTTCTTAATTTGCCTCTTCCTTCTCTGTTGAGCAGCCAATATTAAAATTTAAACCTTATTCCTATTTTAGCAAATGCGACAACCAGTCAAAGCCTTTATGAGCATCACTCTCTTAACGATGCCTATCATTCCAAATGAAGACACTTCTTAATTTGCCTCTTCTTTCTCTGTTGAGCTCATTGTTGTCAAACTCGTGAGTTGACTCTCTGAGTTTACTGTCTTTACGTTTCTACCTTACTAAATCGAGTCAAGTCTATAGCAAACTCGTGTCAACGATAAACTCATATAAACTCACAAGTTTACAGACCGAATTTATCGTTTTCATGTTTGTAGCTTACAAAATTGTGTTAAGTTTTTTCAATTTTGTCATCCTCAACAACTTTATATATGAATTTTATAGAAATTTCTTTATTAGGTATAATAAATTATGAGTGTTGATATATTTAATTTTAATTATTTGGATTTAAATATATTTAAATCAAATAGCTGTTATTTTTATATTATAATTATTTAATTATACACTGTTAATACATGTTTAATGATAAAAGTAGACTCTTACGAGTTTACCGATTCCAGTTTACGATACGAGTTTACATCATTGTTACGAGTTTGCTTAGACTCGTGAGTTTGAAAACCTTGACAATATTAAAATTTAAACCTTAACCCTATTTTAGCAAATGCGACAACCAGTCAAAGCCTTTATGAGCATCACTCTCTTAACGGCGCCTATCATTCCAAATTAAGACACTTCTTAATTTGCCTCTTCCTTCTCTGTTGAGCAGCCAATAATAAAATTTAAACCTTATTCCTATTTTAGCAAATGCGACAACTAGTCAAAGCCTTTATGAGCATCACTCTCTTAACAATGCCTATCATTCCAAATGAAGACACTTCTTAATTTGCCTCTTCTTTCTCTGTTGAGCTCATTGTTGTCAAACTCGTGGGTTGACTCTCCGAGTTTACTGTCTTTACGTTTCTTCCTTACTAAATTAAGTCAAGTCTATAGCAAACTCGTGTCAACAGTAAACTCATATAAACTCACGAGTTTACAGACCGAATTTATCGTTTTTATGTTTGTAGCTTACAAAATTGTGTTAATTTTTTTTAATTTTGTCATCCTCAACAACTTTATATATGAATTTTATGGAAATTTCTTTATTAGGTATAATAAATTATGAATGTTGATATATTTAATTTTAATTATTTGGATTTAAAATATATTTAAATCAAATAGCTGTTATTTTTATATTATAATTATTTATTTATACACTGTTAATACATGTTTAATGATAAAAGTAAACTCTTACGAGTTTACCGATTCCAGTTTACGATACAAGTTTACATCATTGTTACGAGTTTGCATAGACTCGTGTGCAAACTCGTGTGTTTGACAACCTTGGCAATATTAAAATTTAAACCTTAACCCTATTTTAGCAAATGTGACAACCAGTCAAAGCCTTTATGAGCATCACTACTCTCTTAACGGCGCCTATCATTTCAAATTAAGACACTTCTTAATTTGCATCTTCTTTCTCTATTGAGCAGCCAATATTAAAATTTAAACCTTAACCCTATTTTAGCAAATGCGACAACCAGTCAAAGCCTTTATGAGCATCACTCTCTTAACATGCCTATCATTTCAAATTTAGACACTTCTTAATTTGCCTCTTCTTTCTCTGTTACTTGAGCTATATATATAGAAAACCATCCAAGAAAAATCAAAAACCAAAGAAATTAAAATAATCGCTTCTGTCTTCTGTTATCGATCAAACCATGAATCCATCTCAATACTCTCTGGTTTTTCTGGTTCTGCTAGCTGTTGCTTCATCTTCTTGTGAGGCTGTAATTACGTGTGAGCAAGCGGTAGGCGACGTGAATCCATGTGTAATGTACTTGATCGGCCCAACCGGAGCGAAGCCGCCACTGGAGTGTTGTGACGGAGTGAAAGCTCTGGTGGCTGCGACACCGACACCGGAAGATAGTAGGGTTGCTTGTGTATGCCTCAAGGTTTTAGCTCAAAGCATCCCAATTAATCCCAAAAACGCTCAGGATCTTCCTCGTAATTGTAACGTCAATTTGTCCTTTGAGATTACTCCCGGCTTTGACTGCAACAGGTAGGTTTTCGTTATTAACATTATGTCTCTTTGGTTTATTTATTTACTTCTCATTTGGGGTTGTTTCATTTCCTTCCCCTTTTTTATCTGATCTGGATGTTTCAAATTTGATTTTTTTTTTTTAAATAGTGATCTTCTTAAATGAAAACAATTTTTTAAAAATAAATAGTTAATATGTTATCTTTATTTTAGATTATGTACTCATTAAAGAGTTTTTTTTTTCCTTTCTTTTTTTAAAAAACTCATATAGACTTTTTTTTCTCTAAAAAATAATGGATTGTCTATGTATGCTTGGCTCTCACTGCTAACCACAACATCTTGGTAGGAAAACCGTTTCCCTTCAAGTTTAAGCGAATTCTTACTAAGGTTTGTCTGTGAGAAATTTTGATTAAGAATATTGATTTATAAAAGCTAGAGGTAATAATTTCGACCGAAGGAAACATTATAATAGAATAATGTATGATTGATTCAATCAATTTAATTATGTATTAAAATAATTTGATATATTTACAATACATTCTGACAAAAGAAAGATATATTTACATTTTTTCAATAATTTGATATATTTTCATATGGGTTTGTTATATAAAACTGATTTTAAAAATAAGTCATTATTAATGGTAATCTGTAACGTACAAATGAACATATGTGGGTGAAACTTTTGAGGTATGACAACATATTTTCTAACATCTGTGAATTTACATGTGTCTTCTGCAGCATTGGTAATTGAGGAGTGCAATATTGAGAAGTTGAGACATTGGAAGCCATATCTCTATATATGTTTCATTATATATACTTGGAACATACATGATTTCTTACTTTCTCAATAAAATAATTTTCATATTCGTTTTCTTATATCTAGACACACACGTAAATCACATGACATTTTTAGTGGGAAAATAAAGTACCTAAAATAATACAACAAAATCAAACTAAACTGTATAAAGAAAATGTAAGTTTAATTTGTGTTGTCCGATTTTGGTTTACTTAATTGGGCCATCATTTATATAAATGGGTTAAATGGCAGCTTTACCCTTTAACTATTCACATAAGAGCACTTGCATGTGTAAGTTACGCTAGACGTTGAGCTTTACCCTTTAACTATTCATTTATATAAATGGGTTAAATGACGAGTCTTCATGTTACACCTTTACAAGCCTCGTCCTTTTAGGTAGCTGGTAGTGTAATACCCTCTTATTTATTAAATCAAATTATCACACCTTTCCAATAATATTTTACAGATCAGAGCATTATAGCATAGCGCAGTGGTCGAACGGTTTTGGCGTAGTATACTAATAATATATTACTGATCTTGGTTACAAAGTTTCAACATAATTACATAAATTTTCTACAAACATGCCTCAGATAATACGTAAGCATTACCCTTTATATAAATTGGTATCTTAAACTCTTAATTGATGTCCAAGTTACGCTATAAAAGGAACGAGCTTATTTCAAACAATTATGATTAATAAAACATGTAACGTGTCATCATCATCATTGTCTTATAAGACATGATTACTTCGTTAAATATTCATGTTATAATCAATAACATCATTTCAGGGTCTTGTAGTACAATAACGTCAAATTCATCCATTAAGTTTTTGAGCATGTGTGTGTGTGTGTTTTTTTTTCTTTTGGGGAACACTGAGCATCTGTAACTATGCATAAGAATGGACTTATAACACCCCATTTTTCAAAAGCAGAATAATGTGTTTTCATCACAGTAGAGCATCGGAGCAAGTAAAAGAAAGAGTAACTGATGAACTGTATACAAGATAATGACTTCGGTGCATCTAGCTGGTTATAATAACAATACATTTATCCGAGTATATAAAATTCTAATTATGTAGAAATATAGACGTGTCTCCAAAATAAGTCTCCGGCTGGTCCTCAAGCGTGCTGCATACCCTTTTCTTCGGTCCTTAGTCCTCCAGACCCTGAAGTTACGGTAAGATCTGAGGTCCAATACCCATCGGACCTCGGGTAACGGTTACCTCATGCTCAAGTAATACAATGTATGTATGACAGATATTCATGACATTACAACATTAATCAACACATAAACACAACAGATGTAAGATTAATAATCAACAGTATACATCACATGTAAAGTTATCTATGTTAACAGTACACATCACATGTAAAGTTATCTATGTCTACACCTCACCGTGCCACGATGACCTATCGTGTCCTCAGCGCTAGGAAAACAATCCTATGGTATTATCAAAACCATAACCCGTATATAAAGCTTAATGTATATGTAGTGATCTAAGCCCCATAAACTTAGTCATGGTACATGTCCAAGAAAGAGTCCCGTCCATGACTTTATGAAAGTATCTATCACATATATAAGCATACAATAAGTATAAGAGTTTGTGTTACAATACGAGTCCTTACCTTAGTCTTGTTCAGATATTGGTATGTCTGTTTGTCTGGTACGTCCCTTGACTTTCTCGAATATCCTATAATGGTATTTTCGCATCATTACCTTGTAAATAATATCTTAAGAGATATTTGAGCCACTATTTTACCTTTTTACCTCTGGTGGAATTATTACTCCAATTATATCCCTTAATTTGTTTTTTAAAAAATGCTGATTCATCATTTCTGGCCAGATTTTATGCTAACTTTGACAAATTATAATTAATTCTACAAAATCGAAACAAGGATCCGTAAAATTCCCTGGAATTCTTAGGATGTCTATTTTTGATGAAAAATACTAAATTTTACCCAGAACCTAAGAAAAATTCCCAGTTTTCACGTCTTCATACCCTGCCCAGAATTTTACCCAGAAAACATAGCTTTTCTTCAAGGATTTGTATCTCTTTGTACAAAATTCAAAATGACACAATCTAGGTATATTTGGAAAGCTCTATATGTCTACTTTAACCATAAAAAATTGCAGAATTAATTAACTTCATCTTCAGCATAAAACTATGACATTTTTGCTACTGACTCCAGAAATCACCTAACCGAAAAATTTTGCCAGAACTTCGTTACTTTGATGTTTTTCCTCCAAAAATTTTGCTCTCTCACTTTCTTCATCAATTTTTAGAAATAACCATTTATAACCATAAAAAAATGAAAATAAAATTACTCTAGCATATTTAAGATCAAAGCAACTTCTATCTATGAATTTAAGAACTCAAATTTAAAGAACTTACTTACAAATACTCTAACTCCTTCTCCAAGCTCCTCGTTACTCACTCTCCACTCTCACAATCAGATTTCTTTGCTTGTTTCGATGTGAAGAACAATGAAACCCAAGATGCATATTTATAGTAAAATGCCATGGCACCTTGTAATACCCCAAAAATTATTATTTTTCATAAATACAATATGTAGATAAATGACACCTACTTAAAATAGGTGAATATGTGGTCTCAAAATTTGAGATGTATTTATTCTATTTTCTAGGAAATCTTTCTTTAGGATTAAGGTAACCAATGATTGAATTTTATTAGGAATCATAAAATATCATAAAATGAAAATAATTACCATATTAAATTAAGGTTCATGAAGAATTAAAATGAGCAAGAAAGTGTTATGGAAGTACTTAAATAAATTAGGAGAAATCAATAAGAATTAATGAACAACTAGGTTTTCATTAAAATAAATAATTGTGCAAATCTTTATAAATAATCAAGGCATTAATTAAGCACCATTTTTCATAATATATTAAGAGACTAAATTTTCTAGTTAAAGAATACCCTATGATTTGTTAGTTCTCTGTGTGTGTTTTGATGATTACTAACAATTGTAAACAATATGGAGAAGGTTTGTCAAAGTTTAGGATGTTTTAAACTTGTCATTTTCTTTCTGTCAAACCTAAACTCGAGCCTGTTAATGATGAACTCGAGCCTGGATTTGACAGAGAGTACTGAAGAATGGAGCTTGATATCCAAGAGGGGGGTGAATTGGGTATCTTTATAAATTTTAAGAACTAGCTCTGTTTTAAACAAGTTAAAAGAGGGTAAGACAGAGGAGTAGGGAAGAAGAAGCTTTGCACAATAGATTTATACTGGTTCGGTCTTTTCCCTGACCTACATCCAGTCCCCAAGCCTCACTTGGGATTTTCAATCCACTAGATTCAACTATTGATTACAAACTCTGTACTAAGAGTTGTTCTCTCACTAGAACACACTCCCCCTTACAAGTTGTAATCAATACACCCTAACCATCAAGTCCCCTGACTTGTGGTTATCACAATCAATGAATGATTTACAAGAAATAATTCTCTCACAGAGTAGATAAGGTAAACACTGAAGAACAAATGTCAAAATGACACTATTACAGATGAAAGCTGAACACTATTAATGACCACAATAAATTTTCGCTCTCAGTTGGTGTATCAACTTGTGAAGGTATTAATGCACCCTATTTATAGGTAGAGGGCATTAATTGACCGTTGCAAAGAAGATTAAACCGTTGGAGAACTTCTACTGAGTGTAGGTTCATTCTTGGACATCTTCTCTCTCTTGTTTATGCATAATCCAGCTGTCACTAGGTTCTTAGTTGACTTCCTGGCAATAAATCCGTTAGAGAGGATGTTCCTTGTTGTAGTAATCTTCCTTTTGATCTTTTGCAGTCGTGTACAAGTGGATTAACCAAAAGGAAGCAAGTTTCTGGGCTGAGCATTTATTGTTCTGACACACTTTTTGCTTTTGCTCTAATCCTTCAATAAACCTTCGTTAATCTGTCTGAAACTCACTAGAAAGATAGTTAAACATATCTAGAATCAATATAGAATAATCATGTAAAGCATTGAGATCAAACAAGAAGCTATTACAGATTTCCCAAATTTGAATCTGCAGTAACGGCTAGAAACCTTGAGGTTTGTTCTACAAACCTCGAGGTTTGCTTGAATAACTCAAGCAAACTCAGTTCTAGAAACACACAACCTCGAGGTTTCTTGGTGAACCTCGAGGTTTCATTTAAAAGAAAACTTTTGAGAAATCTTTGTAAATCACAAACCTGGAGGTTTCAAAAGAAACCTTGAGGTTTGAAACTTGGTTAGAAATTCATTTTTCTTCTGGAGCCCGATAACCTCGAGGTTTTGAAACAATACTCGAGGTTTGCCTAAAACTTTGCAAAGCCAAAATGTTGAGCCAAAGACACAACCTCGAGGTTTCAAACTGAACCTCGAGGTTTTCATTCCTTTGAAAACCTATTTGCTCTCGGTATGCCAAAATACTCGAGGCTGAAAAACAATACTCGAGGTTTAAGTGTTTTCCATGAAATTTCAAGTTTAAGACAAAATGTCAAACCTCGAGGTTTCAAAACTGAACCTCGAGGTTTTCATACTTGATGAAAATCAAAACCTCTCTGGATGAAGTAAAACTCGAGGTTTCTTATAATACTCGAGGTTTCACATTGTTTTTCAAAGCATTCAGTTAGGCGCCAAACCACAAACCTGGAGGTTTTCAACCTAACCTCGAGGTTTCATGTGTTGGTGCAAAACTGAGTTTTCCTGAGGAATGCAGAACCTCGAGGTTATATTATAAACCTCGAGGTTTCACATTGTTTTGTGAAACCAAGTTTTTGAACTATGAGACACTTAACCTTTGAGGCTTACTATAAGGCCAAACCTCGAGGTTTCAGTGCCAACCTCGAGGTTTGCTCTTATTCACAATTTTCAGAACTTAAGAGCAAAACCTCATTCAATGTTTATAGTTGTTGACAATCATCAAAACCATTAAAGAACTAACAAGTACAAACTTGTCAAACCAATTTCCAAACTCGAGACTGAACCTGAAGTTTAAAATTAAACTTCTGAAAAGTTTGTGTGAACTTGAGCCTACTGAGGTCAACCTCGAGTTCATATTTTCCAGAGAGTTTTGAACTTTGAAAACATGTTTAAACTCTACACTTGTTCTCTTCAAACCTCAAGTTTGAAAGTTTTCAAAGAAAATTTTAAGAGCATGAACTCGAGCCTGTCAAGGCAAACTCGAGTTCATGTCTGGCGGGACAAGTTTTCTAAACTTGAAGTTATTTTCAAACACTGCACTATTCCATTGAAAGAAAACTCTTATCTTCAAACTCGAGCCTAATGCTCTCAAACTCGAGCCTAGTTTTGGCCGAGAGCTTTCAAAGTGTTTCAAAGAAAAGCAAACTCGAGCATAAGTGTTTCAAACTTGAGTCTAAAAGTTCCAGAGAGCAGAGGGCTGTTTTCAAGTGTTTTAAACTCGAGCCTGAGTCTATCAAACTCGAGCCTAAAAGTTCCAGAGAGCAAAAGACTTTTTAGTATGTTTTCAAACTCGAGTCTGTGCACTACAAACCTCAGGTTCACTCTTTTGAGCTAAACTAAAGTTTGTTCAGAAAAGCATTGAACTTGAGTTCATCACTTACAAACTCGAGTTCATCATTTAAACTCAATGATTTTTAGTTTTCAAAATCGTGACACTCTTCTCTGGACAAACCAAACTCGAGTTCATATGAGACAAACTCGAGTTCATTTTAACCCGAAAATATTTTAACTTTTCAAAGACTTGAGAACCTCAGGTTTATACTACAAACCTCAGGTTTGTACGTTTTAAATTGAGTTAAGTTTGAACACTGAAGCAACGAACTCGAGCCTGTAAGAACTGAACTTGAGTTCGTGACGCTGGTTCAGAAATTTGAATTTGGGCATTTCAGAAATCTGCATTATTTGACTCTAAACTCTTCTAATATTATTCTCTGATATTCCCTGCTATGTTTAACGTATTTGTTAGTAGATTTCAGTGCATTAAAGAATGTTTGGTGAGAGATTAGAGTATAAAGCAAAAAGTAACTCAGAGCATTTATTGCAAAGTTCAGAAAGTTACTCCTTCTGCCCAAATCCTTCTGCACACGCACACAAGGCATTTAAGGATGTTTGCTGAAACAAGAAAACTCCTCTCCAACGGATTAATTCGCAGAAAGTCAACTATGATGACTTGGCTAACTGGATTAGGAGTAAACAAGAGAGAGAAGACCCCAAAACCACTTCAGAACACTTGGGCAACTTCCTGAACGGATCTATTTGGAAAGCAACGGTCATAAATTGATCTCTGAGTATAAATAGAAGAGCATTCAAGTCTTTCCTACAACTAAGACAACTGAGAGCGAAATTTGATTAAGAGTTCATTCAATTCTTTCAGTTTTCATTTGTATTGTCATCTTGACATTCTGTACTTCAGTGTTCATTCTATCTACTCTTTAAGAGAGTTAATCTTGTATTCATTCATTGATTGTGATAACCACAAGTCAGGGGACTTGGTGGTTGGGTGTATTGATTACATCTTGTAAGGGGGAGTGAGTTCTAGAGAGAGAACTACTCTGAGTACAGAGATTGTAATCAATTTTGTGAAGTTAGTGGATTGAAAATTCCAAGTGAGGCTTGGGAACTGGATGTAGGTCAGAGAAAGGACCGAACCAGTATAAATCGCATTGTGTCAAGCTCTTCTTCCCTACTTCTCTGTTATACCCTGTTTTAAGTTGTTCAAAACAGAGCTTAGTTTTTTTTTAAAATTTTTTAAAGATACCCAATTCACCCCCTCTTGGGTATCAAGCTCCTACTTTCATTTGGTATCAGAGCAAGGTCTTCTCAGAAGAGTCTAACCACTCGAGAAGGATCAATATGGAAGGAATTCTTCCCGATGGAGCTTCTATCAACAGACCTCCCGGCTTCAACGGCGAGCACTATTCTTTTTGGAAAGCTAAATTTCGTGTGTTCGTAATGGCTTCTGAATATGGCTTGTGGAGAGTCTTTGAGACTGAAGACTATGTACCGGTCAAAATTGAAGGAGGCATTACTGTCCCAAAGACTGAAGCTGAGTTCGATGATGATGATAGGAAGAACATCACTCTCAACAGCAAGGCTATCCTAATGCTTCAAAGTGCTCTTAGTCAAAAGGAGTACTTTCGAATCTGCAACTTGTCAACTGCAAAAGAGATGTGGAAGGCTCTGGAAATAGCATATGAAGGAACCTATGGAATCAAAGAGAATTGCATCAACATTCTAACCACTGAGTATGATCTCCTACGAATGAAGCAAGGAGAGAGCATTGGGGAATTTCAGCTTAGATACACTCATCTGACAAATCAACTAGCTGCCCTAGGAAAGATATATGATCAAGGGTCTCAAGTGATAAAAATTCTCAATATTCTGACAAAAGATTGGGAAGCAAAGGTTACTGCTATTGAGGAGGCTCGTGGTGAGTCAATGACTTCGGTTGCGGCCTTGTTTGGTAGTCTATCTGAGTATGAGAGTAAATTGAAATTCAAAAAGGACTTGGATGATGTCAACGGCGGAAATAATCGCAACAAGGGAGTTGCTCTCAACACGGTAAGGGATGAGGAAGATGAAGATGAGGATGAAGAGATAGGGATGATGGTTCGGCGATTCAAGAAGTTCTACAAAAGGGATCAAGGCTTCAAGAAATTTCAAAAGGGTAGCTCCAGCTACGAATCAAAGAAGCCTATTATTTGCTATGAATGTGAGAAGCCTGGACATATCAAGTCAGAATGTCCTCAGCTGAAGAACCAAGAGAAAGAAAAGAAGAAATTCAAGAAGTTCAAGAAGAAGTCTTATGTTTAAGCTATATGGGGTGACAGTTCATCTGATGAGGATGAAGCTGAAGAAGAAGAAGAACAAAAAGCTAACATATGCCTGGTTGCTGAGGAAGAAGAGCAACAAGATGAAAGCAATGAGGTATACGAATCAAAACCCTCCTATGATGATCTTTTTACTGAATATCTCAATGTGCAAGCTGAATT
Organism: Acacia crassicarpa; assembly: GCA_034222035.1. Lineage (NCBI taxonomy): Eukaryota > Viridiplantae > Streptophyta > Magnoliopsida > Fabales > Fabaceae > Acacia > Acacia crassicarpa. The sequence continues at coordinate 4,353,883 of JAWXYG010000015.1, read as the reverse complement.
TGAGAAATTAGCTGATAAGTATTTGAACTTGAAAAGGAAAAACACCACTCATAAATTACAAGTTCAAAATCTTTCTTCTCCTGAAATTCTAGTTTGTGATGAAAGCCCCATTTTGGAGAAAAAGAATTTACAATTAACAAAAGCACTTGAGAAATTCACTAAGGGAAGTGAAATGCTCAATGTAATTCTTAAATAACAACGTTTTATAAATGATCGATCGGGCATTGGTTACAAACCAGATTTTGATAAGAAGAAAGACAAGAAAAAGAGTGGACAGAAATCTTACATGAACTATTTCACCAAATCTGTACATTCTTCAAATCCATTTGCACATTGTAACTACTGCAATAGGAAGGGTCATTCAACATCATCTTGCTTTCATAAGAAGGAAAGAAAAATTAAGCCTGTAGGGAATTATAAATGGGTACCAAAAGGAACATATGTTCCCAAGGTACATGCTGACCCCAAAGGACCCAAGAAAAGATAGGTACCTAAGACTTGATTCGTCATGAATTGCAGGTATGTCTTAGAGTATCAAGGCCCAACAAGTGGTATATTAATAGTGGGTGCTCTAGACACATGACTGGGGACAAATCCAAATTTCTTTCAATAAAGCCAAAAGATGGTGGTAGAGTCGCATTTGGAGGTGACCAATCGAGCAGAATCGCTGGTATTGGTGAGATAGGCAACAATGAAGGTCCTCTCATCAAAGACGTTTACTTGGTAGAAGGGTTGTGTCACAACCTCCTAAATGTGAGCCAAAGCACCGACAAGGGTAACTTAGTTATCTTTGATTCTGATGAATGCTTTATTGTTAAAAAGGATTTGGTCTCCATAAATGATTTGAAAAATAAAGCTTTATTTAGAGCACCTAGAGATGGTAATTTTTATACCCTCAACCTCTCTAGCAATGCTTCTGTTTCATAAAATTGTTTTGTTAGTAACTTGAATGAGAGTTGGCTGTGGCATAAGCGATTAGCTCATGTCAATATATTCCAACTTGACAAGTTGCTGAGAAAGGATTTGATAATTGGTATTCCTAAGTTGAATTTCAAAAATGATATGATTTGTGATGCTTGTCAAAAAGGAAAACAAATCAAATCCTTTTTTAAAGCAAAAAAATGAGATTTCAACTAGTAGACCTCTTCAATTACTTCATATGGATCTAGTTGGACCAGCTAGAATTAAAAGTCTTGGTGGAAATCTTTACACTTTGGTCATAGTTGATGATTATTCTCGATTTGCGTGGACTATATTTTTATCATCTAAAGATGAAACGTTTGACCAGTTTGTTGCCTTTGCCAAGAAGGTCCAAAACGAGAAAGGTTTCTCAATTTCAGGTACAAGGACCGATCATGGTGGCGAGTTTGAAAACAACGCCTTTGCTGAGTTCTGTGATAATATGGGAATCAATCACAACTTCTCAACACCTAGAACTCCTCAACAAAATGGAGTAGTGGAGAGAAAGAATAGAGTACTCACTGAGATGGCAAGAGCAATGTTGAACGAGTACAACACTTCGCAAGTGTTTTGGGCGGATGCCATGAGTACGACTTGCTACATCTCCAACAGAGCATACTTGAGGAAGAAGCTGAATAAGACTCCATACGGACTCTACAAAGGAAGAAAGCCAAACCTCAGCCACCTACATGTCTTCGGGTGTAAGTGCTATGTGCACAATAACGGTAAAGACAATCTTGGTAAATTCGATCCTAAAGCTGATTTAGGCATTTTCATTAGCTATTCTAATAGGAGTAAAGCATATAGAATTTGTAATACTAGAACTAAGATTGTTGAAGAATCTATACATGTTGTGTTTGGTGAAAATGGTGTTGATAAATCCTTGGATGAAAAGGAAGAGACCATTTTCAAAAACCAATTCTTTTCGAAAACTACTCCTTCTCAATCTGAAAATTCTGAAAATGTTTTTGAGGCTGATCCTGAAAATAATTTGGAAAACCCTGATCAGTCTCAACCTAGAGCTTGAAAATATATAAGGAATCATCCCTTAGACCAAGTTATAGGTGATGTGAACTAAGGAGTAAGAACTAGAAACAGTACTTTAAATGAGGTCAAATTTTCTGCATTCATTTCACACATTGAACCCTTTAAGATAGAAGAAGCCCTTTCAGACAATGATTGGGTGATTGCTATGCAAGAGGAATTACATCAATTTGACAGAAATCAAGTTTGGGATTTGGTACCTAGGCCTAAAGATTATCCGGTTATTGGCACTAAATGGGTATTCAAAAACAAACGAGATGAGTCAGCAATCATTGTCCGAAATAAGGCAAGATTGGTTGCCAAAGGCTATAATCAGGAAGAAGGAATTGATTATGAAGAAACTTATGCTCCACTAGCAAGATTGGAAGCCATAAGAGTTCTTCTAGCCTTTGCATGTGTAAAAGGTTTTAAACTTTTTCAAATGGATGTCAAAAGTGCATTTTTAAATGGTTTTATTCAAGAGGAGGTGTATGTAGAACAACCTCCAGGTTTTGAAAACGAACAATTTCCATATCATGTTTTCAAACTAAAGAAAGCACTTTATGGCCTTAAGCAAGCTCCTAGAGCTTGGTATTAAAGATTGAGTCAATTCTTACTCAATCAAGGATTTATCAGAGGCAAAGCTGACACAACACTGTTTATTAAGAAAAATAAATTGAATGAGATTTTAATTGTTCAAATTTATGTTGATGATATTATATTCGGTGCTACTAATGACTCCTTGTGTGAAGAATTCTCCAAGACTATGCAGGGTGAATTTGAGATGTCAATGATGGGAGAGCTCAACTACTTCCTTGGGCTGCAAATCAAGCAACGAAAAGATGGGATATTTATATCCCAAACCAAGTATTTAAATGATTTGCTGAAGAAGTTTGGGATGGACAAGTGCAATGGAGCTGACACACCAATGAGCACAACTACTTCTTTGGATGTTGATGAAGAGGGTAAGGACTTCAATATCACCAAGTATAGAGGAATGATTGGATCATTGCTCTATCTCACCGCAAGCCGCCCAGACATCCAATTCAGCGTTGGGATGTGTGCTCGGTTCCAATCCGCTGCTAAAGAGTCACACGCTGAACATGTAAAGAGGATATTCAGATATCTCTCTGATACGAAGAATCTTGGACTATGGTTTCCCAAAGGTCAGCCGGAGCACTTAGTGGCATACTCGGATTCGGACCATGCTGGCTACAAGACGGATAGAAAGAGTACAAGTGGCCAATGCGAGTTCTTTGGCAACTCACTGGTGTCTTGGTTCAGTAAAAAACAAACAACTGTAGCAGTGTCATCAACCGAAGCCGAATATGTGGCCGCCTCAAGCTGCTGTGCTCAAGTGCTATGGTTGAAGCAACAACTTGCTGATTTGGGAGTGAACTTGAAGGAAATCCCAATATTGTGTGACAATATTAGCACAATAAGCTTGGCCAAGAATCCAGTGCAACATATAAGAACCAAGCATATTGATGTGAGGCATCACTTCATTTGGGATCATGTGCAAAAGAGAGATGTCAAAGTGATGTTCATTCCAACTCATCTACAACTAGCTGACATTTTCACCAAGCCTCTAGCCAAGGAGCAATTCACTTTCATAAGAAGAGAATTGGGAATGGTAAATCCCAATGAGTTGTAAGTTTACTCTTAACCCAATGTTAGTTTAAGTTTTGATGATTAATTGTTACTGACTTAAGCATCGGAGCTTCTAGATATGTTTTATGCAGGATGTTTTTATCTAACATCTGCTGAAAATGGGGACAAACTCAAGCCTGTGCCTGGTGAACTCGAACATAGAAGAGGCAGAGAAGAATTGTGAGTCTGAAGCTGAACAAACTCGAGCCTGTGAAGAGTGAACTCGAGCTCAAGGAAGGCAGACAAGAGGTGAAAGGCGAAAGGGAGAGTGAACTCGAGTTCATTAGTAAATGAACCTCAGGTTCATTTCAGACAGAAAGCAACAATGGACCTCAGACAAGGTGAACTCGAGCCTATCAATAACGAACTCGAGTTCGAAAGTCACAGAGAGCAACCCTGCTGAAAGATTAATCTGAACTCGAGTCCATAAGTGAGAACCTCAAGTTCATGAGGAAGTTCAAGAGTTCTCAGTACACTCTTGAAGTCCAGGTAAGTGGAAATTTATGACGAACTCGAGCCCACAAGTTGTGAACTCGAGTTCATATCGTGGCTTATATATACAACAGTTGTGAACTCTCCACTTCATTTCACTCAAACCTCCAGTTTGCCCTAAACCCCTTCGTCTTCCTTACTCTCCATTCTCTGCGAAAATGTCTCCCAAGAAACCTCCCACTGAGAAATCAAATCCTAACCCCTCTTAAACCTCCTCTCAAGCCCAATCTGAACGTCCTGTCCGAACAAAGACTCGCTCTACTCGTCTACGGCATGGGATTGACAAATTTGTCAGAGGAGTACAAGGAGAGAACCCAGACTCATCCCCTCCTCGGTCTAAAGAGCTCGTGATAAGAGAAGAACAGACAAAGAAGAGGCATGATCCAGAGCCTCCGGTTCCAGGGAAAGGGAAAGCTACACAATCTTGTGCACCCTTGAGGGAGAAGCAACCGTTTAAAAGGAAGAAAACCGCCGGTGTCCACTCGGTTCCCACTCCTGGCCAGGCAAGTGCCCAGACTCAATCTCAACCTCAATCACAGGAGCAATCTGCTCCTCAGGTATCTAAGACACTACCTGCTCTTTATGAAATTTATAACCATAAGAAGTGTCCCCCTGGATTCAATGAGGAGCCCTGTAGGATGCCTTCTGAAGAGGGTAACTTGTTTAAAAAGAAATTTGATGATAAAAGAGTATTTTGCCCTATAGTCTCTGTTGATATGGCCAAAATCAAAGAGGAGTGTGGCCTTGACTTGAGTCCCTGGTTGAAGCCATTTGAGCCCCTGATCTCTATAAAGGCACCCTATAGTCCCAAGCTTGTCAAAGTATTTTTCTTTCATATGAGGTCTGCAAATATTTTGGACTCTGAAGGGAACTTAGTGGAAGAGAGAATAATTACTAAGGTTTGAGGCCAAGAAATTTCCATTACCCCTGCCTACCTCAATTCAATTCTCCAAATTTCCAATCCTCCTAATCCTGAGACTCACAGATATACCCAACAAGCCATTTTTAGACTACTTAGGCCCGATGAGCTTGTTCCTGAGGGCTTGGAGATCCTTAACTTCACACCTGCTGCAATGCCCCCAAGGAACCGGGCAATTTGGTACATATATACGAGAGACTTATTGCAGAAGGGAGGCAATTTCACCCACTTTGCCAAGAAAGACTTCAACATATTTGCCTCTATCCTGGACAACCAGCCTCAGAATGTAGGGTATTGGCTGTTTCAGGAGATAGCCAAGTTTGCTTTCCACTCCCGGTAGTCCTCTCAGATTCCCTTCCCAAGTTTAGTCTCTATCATTCTCTTTCATGAGAAAATATGGTATTTTGCCGCCAATGATCCTCCACAGTATCCCGCTGAGTTTGGGCAACACATCATGAACCTCATGGGGGTTGATAGGCTATAGAAGTCAGACCAGTCTAGAGCTCCGGGGAGGTCCAAGCAACCAAAGTCCAGAGCAACACATTCGCGAGCAGAGGAAGCTCAGAGTGCTCCTCCTCCCTCAGACTTTGATTCCAGAGTTCAAGAGATAGTGGACAAGGCTGTTTCCAATCTGGTTGAAGGGATTGAATTAGCTGTTGGGAAATTAGTTGCTGAGGTGAACAAGGGCCACAGTGATTTGGTAGATATACAAGAGGGATTCCGAGTTGAACAAGAGGCCTTGAAGAATCAAGTCAACGACCAAGCCTCTACCATGTCTACCTTGTTAGTCACTATGATGAGTCTGGGTGATAAAATGGATCAAATCTTGAAGAATCAGTCCTTGCCAGCTTCTACATCTGTCCTTGCACCTTCTGAACCTCAGCCTGAATCTTTCACTGAACCTCCAGCTTCTGTCACTGATCCTCAGCCTGCATCGGTACCTATTCCTCAGGCAGATAGCTTGACTGAACCTTCCTCTGATCCAATCATTGAACTCTCACATGTACCCGAGCCTAATCAGCCTCCCTCTTCTTCCCCTCCTTTTGCTGATGACAAAGGGGGAGAGAGTGTTGAGTGACTTGTGGAAAGATCTATGAATTCCTAGGATTTTATAGTTGTGTATTTTGATTTTGTGGATTTCTAGTTGTGACAATTGTGCATTTTGAACTTCTGTGTGTATTTTTGCAGTTCTAAGTTATATAAAATTTCAATTGTTTATGCATATCTATGAATTGTTTGTGCTTCTGCTGTGTTTCTGATAATTGACCTTGATAAATTACACAAATTCTCTGATAACTCGCAAGAGTCTTTCACACATTGAATTTCAAAACTAGATTTCAAAATCAATTGTTTACAAGTGTTGTCATCATCAAAAAGGGGGAGAATGTTAGTTCTTTGTGTGTGTTTTGATGATTACTAACAATTGTAAACAATATGGAGAAGGTTTGTCAGAGTTTAGGATGTTTTAAACTTGTCATTTTCTTTCTGTCAAACCTAAACTCGAGCCTATTAATGATGAACTCGAGCCTGGATTTGACAGAGAGTACAAACTTGTCAAACCAATTTCCAAACTCGAGACTGAACCTGAAGTTTAAAATTAAACTTCTGAAAAGTTTGTGTGAACTCGAGCCTACTGAGGTCAACCTCGAGTTCATATTTTCCAGAGAGTTTTGAACTTTGAAAACATGTTTAAACTCTACACTTGTTCTCTTCAAACCTCAAGTTTGAAAGTTTTCAAAGAAAATTTTAAGAGCATGAACTCGAGCCTGTCAAGGCAAACTCGAGTTCATGTCTGGCGGGACAAGTTTTCTAAACTTGAAGTTATTTTCAAACACTGCACTATTCCATTGAAAGAAAACTCTTATCTTCAAACTCGAGCCTAATGCTCTCAAACTCGAGCCTAGTTTTGGCCGAGAGCTTTCAAAGTGTTTCAAAGAAAAGCAAACTCGAGCATAAGTGTTTCAAACTTGAGTCTAAAAGTTCCAGAGAGCAGAGGGCTGTTTTCAAGTGTTTTAAACTCGAGCCTGAGTCTATCAAACTCGAGCCTAAAAGTTCCAGAGAGCAAAAGACTTTTTAGTATGTTTTCAAACTCGAGTCTGTGCACTACAAACCTCAGGTTCACTCTTTTGAGCTAAACTAAAGTTTGTTCAGAAAAGCATTGAACTTGAGTTCATCACTTACAAACTCGAGTTCATCATTTAAACTCAATGATTTTTAGTTTTCAAAATCGTGACACTCTTCTCTGGACAAACCAAACTCGAGTTCATATGAGACAAACTCGAGTTCATTTTAACCCGAAAATATTTTAACTTTTCAAAGACTTGAGAACCTCAGGTTTATACTACAAACCTCAGGTTTGTACGTTTTAAATTGAGTTAAGTTTGAACACTGAAGCAACGAACTCGAGCCTGTAAGAACTGAACTTGAGTTCGTGACGCTGGTTCAGAAATTTGAATTTGGGCATTTCAGAAATCTGCATTATTTGACTCTAAACTCTTCTAATATTATTCTCTGATATTCCCTGCTATGTTTAACGTATTTGTTAGTAGATTTCAGTGCATTAAAGAATGTTTGGTGAGAGATTAGAGTATAAAGCAAAAAGTAACTCAGAGCATTTATTGCAAAGTTCAGGAAGTTACTCCTTCTGCCCAAATCCTTCTGTACACGCACACAAGGCATTTAAGGATGTTTGCTGAAACAAGAAAACTCCTCTCCAACGGATTAATTCGCAGAAAGTCAACTATGATGACTTGGCTAACTGGATTAGGAGTAAACAAGAGAGAGAAGACCCCAAAACCACTTCAGAACACTTGGGCAACTTCCTGAACGGATCTATTTGGAAAGCAACGGTCATAAATTGATCTCTGAGTATAAATAGAAGAGCATTCAAGTCTTTCCTACAACTAAGACAACTGAGAGCGAAATTTGATTAAGAGTTCATTCAATTCTTTCAGTTTTCATTTGTATTGTCATCTTGACATTCTGTACTTCAGTGTTCATTCTATCTACTCTTTAAGAGAGTTAATCTTGTATTCATTCATTGATTGTGATAACCACAAGTCAGGGGACTTGGTGGTTGGGTGTATTGATTACATCTTGTAAGGGGGAGTGAGTTCTAGAGAGAGAACTACTCTGAGTACAGAGATTGTAATCAATTTTGTGAAGTTAGTGGATTGAAAATTCCAAGTGAGGCTTGGGAACTGGATGTAGGTCAGAGAAAGGACCGAACCAGTATAAATCGCATTGTGTCAAGCTCTTCTTCCCTACTTCTCTGTTATACCCTGTTTTAAGTTGTTCAAAACAGAGCTTAGTTTTTTTTAAAAAATTTTTAAAGATACCCAATTCACCCCCCCTCTTGGGTATCAAGCTCCTACTTTCATAATTAACAAACTAATGCCTACGTTCATATTTAGTTTATATAAATCCATAAAGAATTATCAAAATACTTGGACAATTAAGAGGCAATTACCAACAATTAATGGGCAATTAAATTTGTAATAATTATAATAAAGACATTAAATTTAATAACAAAGTTAAAATAAGCATAATTCAGTATGTATGACCCTAATTAAGAATCAATGGCAAATGAGGACTAAGATTAGCATAAGTGGATTCCTAAGGGCCATAATTAGGCTAGGAACCAATCATAGTTTGACAAATAACTTAACCACTTTATTAGGGATACTAATTAAGATTAGATATGAAGGGTTAGGATTAAACCACATAAAGTTAATCTAAGGGCTTAGAATTCATTTAATAAAGCATCATCCATGTGAAACTTTATGGACCAATGAGAGGCCTTCCCCCTTGACTTTGTGAGAGCAACAAAGCACAAAATAAAAATAAATAGTAAGGGGAGGGGGGACGGTTTTTATGGGGCAAAAGAGGGAGTAAATTGTTTATTATAAAACAATCCACACATGTAAGAATGAGTCACAAGCAAAACATTGATGCATGAAGACTTTAGAAGAAGCATTCATGAATTTGGAAGAAGATAAAGGAAAGAGAGAACAGTGTTGTGCATGTGTGTGTGTACAATTGTTGTGCATGTGTGTGCTGTAACATCCAATTTTCTAAAGCGTTTTCAAAAGAGTTTGATCAGAGTAGAGCATCGGAACAATTCAAAAGAGCAAGTATCTGATAAACATTTACTGCTGGTGTATCAAGTTGCTTAAAACAACGGTACAATTATCCGAATATTTACGAGTACGTTAATACATATCCAAAACAAAATTTTCCGGTTGTGCCTCACGCGTGCTGCTTGCCCTTGTCCTCGATCCTAGTTCCTCCGGATCCTGAGGCTATAGTAGGAGCTGAGATTCAATAACCATTGAATCTCAGGTAACGGTTAACTTCATGCTTAAATATGACATTATATGTATGACATATATTCATGGCATAATCAATACATAAGAACACAGCATATAATACCCCAAGATTTGTACTTCTTGTAAACATGATATTTTGGCCATTAGGACCTATTGAAAATAGGAAAGTATGTTGTCTCCAAAGAGTAGTGTATTTATTCTATTTATTGAATAAATTTTCGGTAGGACTTAATAGGGCAAAATCCAACTCTGTAAACCTAATTAGGAGTCATAAAATGTTATGAAATGCCATGAAAACACCTAAACTAATTAGCTAAAATTTCCAACAATTAAAGAACAATTAAATCTATACTTCAAGATACATTGATACATAATACGTATATTATCAAAAATATGTCGTAAAGGAGTAGGAAGAGATTTAAAATAATTAGAGGACACTAAAAATAATTAGTGGACACCAAAAATTAATCTTAATTGAATTAACATTCATAATTAATCTAGTGGCAAAAATTAACAAACAACTTGCAATATTTTGGCTAAGTTCAATATTAAAACTTAACAAGGGATCAATAATTGTAACAATTGGATTTAGTAGGATCATAATTGAATTGGTAATCAATTATATTATTACAAACTAAACCTAATTAAGCTAAACCCAATAGTAATCAAGAAGGATTTAATTTAGGGCTTTTGTCACAAAGAAATCACCATGGACCAATTTTTGTAGCCCAAATCATTGCCCAAACCAACAATAAAGCCTAAAACAAAATCAACACCTAAAGGTCCAGAGGGAGGGGGGCGGATTCTTGAGGCTTCAAGAGCAAAAAATTGAATTCAAACACTTGGTCAATTAGGGTCAAAACTTGGAGATGAAGTATTTACTATTTAATACTTGGGGTGCAAGTTCTTTAACTTCTTGGAGAAGGAGAAGAAAAAGATGAAGGGGGAGAGAGAGAGTGAGTTCGGTTTTAGCATGTGGGTGGTGAGGATGTGATGTTTCAATTTTACCCTAGATCCAATGGTGGAAATTAGCTAAGAGAGAAGTTGCAAAGAATTACACAAATGCCATAGAGAATTCCTATAAATAGGGGGCCAAGCTCATTCATTTTTTTCTCACCAAGCAAAGCAACACTTGCTTATTTGAGAGAGAGTGAAGAGAGTTGGGGGAAAGCTTGAAGGAGTTCAAGCATTGGGTAAGCAAAGTTCTTTAGTTTTGAGTTTTAAATTCATAGATAGAAGTAGTTTTAATCTTTAAGATTCTAGAGTAGTTTATTTTCAAGTTTTTATGGTTAAAAATAGCTTTATTTCAAAAAATTAGTGAAGAAAGTGATTTAGCAAAATTTCCGGGTTAGAAACACTGTAGTAACGAAGTTCTGGCGAAAATTCGTCAGTTAGGCGATTTCTGAACAAGTAACAGAAAAACATATATTTCATGTTGAAGATGTTATTGGAAAATTCTGAGAAAATTCATGGTTAAAGTAGACATATAGGGATTTCCAAATATGTAAAGAACATGTTGAAATGAGCTCTGTACAGTGAGAAAGAAATTCTCAAAGTTTATGTTGCGAAAATGCTGGAAATTCTGGGCAGAGGATGAACAAGTGAAATCTGGGAGTGATTTTTGAATTCTGGGAAAAGTTTGATATTTTTACTGGAAAATAGACATACTGAGGAGTTCGGAACATTTTACGAATCTTTGTTTCGATTTTTCTAGAATTAGTTATGATTTTTCCAAGATAGGCAAAATTCTGCCCCATAAATTCCAGCGTTATTCAACAAATTTTGAGGAAATGAAATGATGGTTTAATGTACCAAGGGTAGAATAGTCAGTAGTGACCAAAATATATTTTAGGATATTATTTATAAATTAATAACGTAATATTCCTATTATAGGAAGACTGCAATCGATCTCTGATCAACGTTATACCGGAACTACCAATTCAGGTACGGACGCGTACTGTAACCTTAACTCTGATGCTTATAGTATGCTTATATGTGATAGATAGTCTGAGATTCTGTTTTTGAAAATTGATCATACACATACAACTTGATACGGGTTATAGTCTTGATAATGCCGTTATGTTTTCCTAGCGCTGAGGACACGGATGTACACCGTGGCACTAGTGAATAGTACAGACTATAATAACATGCATATTGCAGTGGCTGTGTTTTGTTATTATCTGGATATGAGAATATTGTATGTGATTATTGCTGTTTTGCCATGGATATCTGTTATACATATTTGATACATAAGCATGAGGTTAACCGTTACCTGAGGTTCAATGGTAATTGAACCTCAGCTCTTACCTTAGCCCTAGGACCCTCAGGAGGCCAGTCCGAGGAGAAGGGTAAGCGGGTGGGTTGAAGAAGCAGACGAGGACTTTCGTTTTGAATTTTTAAATTTTCTGTCTTTTTGGATATTCGTCTATATGGATTACTGTAACAGTATACTGATACACCTTGAATGAATGTCTTATCAGTTACTCATTTTCACAACTATTCAGATGCTCTACTCTGATTAAACCTTTTGAACTCTGATAACACTTTTTCGAAAACGCTTTAGAAAATTAGGATGTTACACAGCAGATGTATCCCAATTGTACATAAGCACACATCAGATGTATCCCAATAGTACATAAGCACACAGCAGATGTATCTCAACAGTACATAAACACACAACAGTTGTAAAGTTATCTATGACATATGAGCATAAAATAAGCATTACGCGAACGTTCCTTAATCGGTGGTCGTGGTATGTATGTTCGGTCGGTATGCAATCACGGGTATCCTATAATGGTAATGTTGCATATATTAATTTACAAATAATATCCTAGTGGATGTTTTAGTCACAAATGACCATTTTACCCTTGGTGGAATTATTTTTCAACTTATTTCCCTTATTTCTTGAAAAAACGCTGGTACAGTATTTTTGGGCAGATTTTTTGTCTAACTTTGAAAAATAATAACTAATTCTAGAAAAATCGAAACGAGGATCTGTAAAATTCTCCGGACTCCTTAGGATGTCTATTTTAGAGAAAAAATATCATATTTTAGCCAGAATTTAATAACAGCTCCCAGTTTTCACGTGTTCTTACAGTGCCCAGAAATTCACCCAGAAAACATAGCCTTTCTTCAAGAATTTTTATCTCTTTGTAAAAAATTCAAAATGATACACTCTAGGTATATTTGGAAAGCTTTATATGTCTACTACAACCATGAAAAAGTTCAGAATTAATTAACATCATCTTCAACATGAAATTATGGTGTTTCTACTACTGACTCCAGAAATTGTCTACTCGACAAATTTCACCAGAACTTCATTACTTCGGTGTTTTTCTTCTAGAAATTTTGCTCTAACCCTTCCTTCATCAATTTTTCGAAATAAAGCTACTTTAAACCCTAAAAACATGAAATTAAAACTATTCTAGCATATTTAATATCAAAGCAACATTTATCTATGAATTTAAAACTCTAAACTCAAGAACTTGTTTACCAATGCTTCAACTCCTTCAAGAAGCTCCCACTCTCTTTCACTCCTCTCTATATTCAGATTGCTTTGCTTGCTTTGGTGTGAAAAACAATGAAGGCCAAGGTGCCTATTTATAGGAAGTCACTATGGCAATTGTGGTAAATATTTCTAACCTACTTCATCTTCATTTGTGGCCATTGGATCTAGGTAAAATTTGAAACTCAAATCCTCATCCTCCAATCCTCCAAACTGTGCTCCCTCCCTCTCTCTTCCTCTCATCTTTTTTTCCCTTGCTCAAGAAGTTTGAAGACTTGCTCATGAAGTCTTGAAACTTGCTCACCAAGTGTTGGAAAGTTCTACTTAATGGACAAGTTGTTGCTTTTCTTTCAACATGTATTGGAATCATTTTCTTGCTCCCCAAGTTCAAAAAACCGCCCCCTTTCATATTTTCTTTTTATTCATTTTGTGTTTTATTTAATTAATTGGATAATGTTTTAGAGCTACTTCATTGGTCCTTTGATTCCCAATTAAGGTAAAACACTCTTAAATAGATCCTTTTATTTGCTACTAATTATTAATTATGAAATTAATTTGATCAATATTGATTTAGTTGCCCAATAATTGTTTTTAGTATTCTCTAATTACCTTAATCCTTTTCACACTCCTTTATGGTTTATTTTTTATGATATAAAAATTAAATGTGAATATTTTAATTCATGTAAGTTTAATTTTCCGTTAGTTGCTGGTAATTTTCCTCTAATTGGTATAAGCATTTTCAAGCCATTTAATTGCCTCTTATGATTAAATTAGGATTATACTTAGTTTTTGGAGACTTTGGCTCTTTACGATTAAATATGAACTGTGTTGTATTATAATAATTTTATGGTGTTTTATGATCCATAATGTACATTAGAAAATTGGGTTTTGCCCTATTTAAATTCTAGAGAAAATTTGCCCAAAAAATAAAATAAACTACAAAATTGGAGACAACATATTCTCCTATTTTTAATAGGTATTATTTGCCAAAATATAATATTTATAATGAATATGAATTTTAGGGTATTACATGTATGTGTAGTATAAAGAGAGAGAAAAGTCAAAGTTTCCACCAATAGGGAAAAAGAAGCATAAAACAATTAAATTAATCAATGGAATTAATTCAAGACATAAGCAAATGAGAATCTATACAAACTAAATTGTAACTTGAAATACGTTAATCATAGATCAAATATAAGGAGTTATTATTAACAAGCAAAATCCAACCTTGAGATAGGTTATAACCAAAGTCATTTCGTAAATTTGTGAAGATTGTGTCCAAAGGAGAAAGAGAGGAGTTGAGGTTTCTAATTGAAGCCCTAAGTCACAAGATTACAAAATCAATGAGAAAATTTGAAGAAAACTACAAGAAGACCCCTAAAAATATTTTTATCTAGTGAAATGCAAACAAAGAATAGAAGAAGGAGGATATTGTGTAGCTTGGAGAAGGAGCCAAGAATTTCTTAAACAACACATGAGATAATAGCAATAAATTGTGGAAGAAGATAATGTACCTTTTGGGCTAAAGTCATAAAAGAAATGGAAGAGGATAATTTGGAGAGAAGGGGCACGATTTTGGGGGTTGAATGGTGAGGATTTGTGCTCCAAAAATGACTCAGATCCAATGGTCAAAATGCAAGATGAAGTAGGTTTGAATTAATTGCCAAATTGCCCACCAAACTACTATAAATAGGGGTCCTTGGCCCTCATACTCTTCACACCAAAACAAAGCAAAGCAATCTGAAATAGAGAATAGAGAGTGAGAGTAAGGAGCTTCTTGAAGAAGTAGCAAGGTTCTTGATAAGTTTTCTAGCTTTAGCTTTAAGTTCTTTAAGTTTTAATTCTTAAATTCTTAGATAGAAGTAGCTTAGATCTTAAATATTCTAGAATAATTTTATTTTTATGTTTTTATGGTTAAAATTAACTTTATTTCGAAAAACTAATGAAGAAAGTTATAGAGCAAAATTTCTAGAAAAGAAACATCAAAGTAACAAAGTTCTGGTGAAATTTCATCGGTTAATCAATTTCTGAAGTCAGTAATGAAAATGTCAATATTTTATGTTGAAAATGATGGTGAACAATTCTGGAAAAATTCATGGTTAAATTAAACATATAGGGATTTTCAAATATGTTAAGAACATGTTCAAATGAGCTCTCTACAGTGAGATAAAAATTCTCAAAGTTTGACTGCGAATTTCTGGAAAAATTTTGGGCAGAGGGTTAAAGCTTGAAAACTGGGAATGACTCAGGTGAACTGGTCAAAAGTTATTATTTTTAATTAAAAATTGATATCCTAAGGTTTCCAAATAATTTTACAGATCTTCGTTTCGATTTTTCTAGAATTAGTTATAATTTTCCAAATTTAGGCAAAAATCTGTCTAAAAATACTGTACCTGCGTTTTTAAGAAAATAAAGAAAAAAAGTTAAACAATAATTCCACCAAGAGAAAAATGGTCATTAGGGACTAAGATATCTAATAAGATATTATTGGTGAATTAATAAATGCGATATTACCATGATAGGATAAACGTGATCACCGACCAACCAACAAATGTACCAAAGTTGTCAACGAAGGTACGGAGCGTACTGTAACACTAACTCTAATGCTTATGGTATAATTATATATGATAGATGTATTCATAGTCTGAGACTATTTTAAAAATAAATTGTTCATGCACATACGGGTTATGGTTCTGATAATACCGTTGAGTTTTTGTAGCGCTGAGGACACTGATGTACACCGTGGCACTGGTGAATAGTGCAGACTATAATAACATGCATAGACAGTGGCTGTATTTTGTTATTATTTTTCATATGTGATTATTGCTGTAATGTCATGAATATTTATCATACATAATCGTTACATAAGCATGAGGTTAATTGTTACCTGAGGTTCAATGAGAATTGAACCTCAGCTCTTACCATACCCTCAGGTTCCGAAGGAACCAGAACCAGGAACAAGGATAAGCAGCACATGTAAGGACACAGGTGGAGGACTTTTTCTCTTGAATCTATATTAACGTACTGTACTCGAATAATTGTACCACTGTATAAGTACCCAGACTCAACAACAGGGAATGTTTATCAGATACTCGCTCTTTTAAATTATTCCGATGCGCCACTCTGATTAAAATATTTTGAAAATGAATTTCGAAAATGAGGATGTTACACACCTTGGTAATTCTTTCAAACCTCATTCATCTTACATTTGAACCCTTGGATCTAGGTTTATCATCAATCTCTCATCCTAGCCCTTACATTATTCACAGTTGTCTTTAATTTACTTGCAAAATCTACCTATTTAAAGTCAACTTTAGTTCCAAGTTGCCACTTGTCCAACTAGGGTTATTTCCTTTGACTTGTGCTTATTACATGTGATTTTATGTATTCCATCTTGCTTCTTCTTTCTTGACCGTGCCATGTAGCTTCTTGGGGGGAAAAAATTTCCTTCCAAAAGCCTCTTCCAAGTGTCCAATTATCCTACTACAAAATCAACCCAAGCTCTTATTATGACACTTATCATTTAAGGGTTAATATAGTTGGCTTTTAATTGGTAACATGCGCAAATTTTTTATCTTCTCCTTCACTCTTCCCTTGGGTCGAAATATAAGGCTTGTAGGGGAAGATTTTGTGCCTTCATGATGCCTCTTTGACTCTTGTTTAATGTAATACCCCAAAAATTGTTATTTCTCATAAATACAATAATTTGATAAATGACACCTATTTAAAATAGGTGAATATGTGGTCTCAAATGTGAGGTACATTATTTAATCTATTTTCTAGGAAATCCTCATTTAGGATTAAGGTGACCAATGATTAAATTTTCTTAGAAATCATAAAATACCATAAAAATGCAAATAATTACCAAACTAAATTAGGGCTCTTGTATGATCAAAAAGGGCAAGAAAGAGTTATGGAAATACATAAATAAAATTAGAGGAATGTAATATCCTAAAGTTCATATTCATTAAAAATATTATATTTTGGCAAATAATACCTATTAGAAAGAGGAGAATATGTTGGGCAAATTTTCTCTAGAATTTAAATAGGGCAAAACTCAATTTTAAAAATTACATGATGGATCATAAAATATTATAAAATGTCCTAAAGTCTCTAAAACCAAGAATAATCCTAATTTAGTCAAAAGAGATAATTAAATGGCCTGAAAATGCATATACCAATTAGGAGAAATTACTAACAATTAGGGAACAATTAAATTTACAATAACTGAAATAATTGTATTAATTTTCATAATTAATCCAAGGGTCTTAAACACCCATTTTATAATTGTTTAAGATACCAAATTTTCTAAATAACCCTTAAATGATACCTAGTTCATATTTGATTCGTAAAGGCCATAAATATTATCTAAAACACTTAAACAATTAAAAGGCAATTACCAACAATTAATGAGCAATTAAAATTGCACTAATGGAATATTTAGCTAATTGTTTGCAATTAATACTAATATTCATCAATTAAAGATGTGTTGAGCTAAATTAAGAATCAAAGACCAATAAGGGGATGAGATTAGCATAAAATGAATAATCAATGGTCATAAATTATCCTAAGAACCAATAATACAATAATAAAGGGGAAATTAAGTATTGGATTAAGATGCTAATTAAATTCTAATCAAGCTTTGAAAAGTCAACAATTGCAACTAAGATCTAAGGGTCAAAAATTAACCTCATAAAGCTTATCTAAAGACTCCAATTAGTTATGATAAAGCTTAATCCTTGTGACCTAAGCTTAGCCAATGGGAGATTTTAAAGCATTGTGTGAGATAAATAAAAAAACAAATTAAAAATTAAATGAAAGGGGGAGGGGGACGTTTTTTTTTTAGAATGGAAGAAGGGGAATTGTTAAGTTAATCAAATAGCACATGCACATTGAGTTAAGAGTCTAAACAATGAGTCACAAACCTAGATATGAAAGAGTCATGAATCTAAGCCTTGAGTCATCAATCTACTAAAGGGTGAGTCATGAAATTCCATAAATGCATGAAGACTTGTTGAAATTGGAAGAGGATAAGATTATGCATGTGATGATGTAATTGTTGTGCATGTGTGTGTATGCTATTGTTGTGCACATGTGTGTGTGTAGTATGAAGGGAGAGGAGAAAGTCAAGGAGTTAACCAATAGAAATTTAGATAATTACATAATTAGGATAATTCATGAAATTAATTCTAGACATAAACAAATGAAAACCTATACAAATTAAATCATATCTTGAAATCCATGAACTAAGTATTAAAACTAAGTTGTGATTGTTAACAAGCATAAATCAAGCTTGAAGATGAGTATAACCAAAGCTATTTCTATTAATTGTGGAAAATGATACCAATAGAGAAGATAGGCAAAATTGGTCTCAAAATGAAGCTAAAAATGTCTAGAATTCAAATCCAATGAGCAATTGAGCATACAACTTCATTAGGATACCCAAACAAATTCCTCTCTAGTGAACAACAAAGAGATAACTTAAATAAGAAGACTAGGACACTTGGCCACCTTGGAAGAGGATAAGGTGAGTCACTAACCTAGCATACATGAATCACTAACCAATGTATGAAATGAGTCACAACTCTAGGGTTGAGTCATTAATCTATTGCAAGACACATGGGGGAAAATTTGTCAAAGTTGGAAGAAGATAATGTAATTAGGATAAGATAACTAATGAAAATGGAAGAGGATAGAGAAGAGAGAGAGGGAGCACGGTTTGGATGCTTGTAGGGGGAGGATTTGAGCTTCAAATATAACCTAGATCCAATGGCCAAGGTTTAAGATGAGCTAAGTTTTAATAAATTGCAAAATTGCCACATCAAATTACTATAAATAGGGGTCCTTGGGCTTCATTGTTCCTCACCAATTCACAAGCAATAACATCTGAAATATAGAGAGAAAGTGAGTGTGAGAGCCTTGGAGAAAGGAGGAGCAAAGTTCTAGGTAAGTTCTTGAGCTCTAACTTTTAAGTTTTTAGTTATTTTTTAGTTTAATCTTTAAATCTTCTAGATATAGTTTTTTTTAAAATATTTTTCTGAGTTTAGAAATGGATTTATTTAGAAAAATTGATGAAGAAAGTGTTTTAGCAAAATTTCTGGAAGAGAATCGCCGAAGTAACGAAGTTCTGGCGAAATTTTGTCGGTAGGCGATTTCTGAAATCAGTCATGAAAATACTAATATTTTATGTTCAAAATGTTGTTTAAAAATTCTGGAAATATTCATGGTGAAAGTAGACATATAGGGCTTTCCAAAGCTGCCAAGAACATGTCAAAATGAGTTTTGTGCAATGAGATAAAAATTCCCATAGTTAGGGCTACGAATTTTTGGAAAATTCTGGGCAGAGGTTCAAAACTTAAAATCTGGGAATGAACCGTGTAATTTGGGCAAAAGCTATTATTTTTTCTTGAAATTAGACATCCTGAGGATTCCAGGGCATTTTACGGATCCTCATTTCGATTTTTCTAGAATTAGTTATGATTTTCCGAATTTAGACAAAAATCTGTCCAAAATTCTGGACCGGCGTTTTTTTGAAGAAATAAGGGTGATAAGTTGAGAAATAATCCTACCAAGGGTAAAAAGGGTCATTAGTGACTAGGATATTTTCTAGGGTATTATCTATGAATTAATAAATGCGATATTACCATTATAGGGTAAACGTGATCACGGTCCAAACGACAGCATACCGATATCGCCGACAAAGGTACAGACACGTACTGTAACACTAATTCTGATGCTTATTGTACACTTATATGTGGTAGATATGCTCATAGACTGTGACTCTGCTTTAAAAATTATTTGAATATATACAGCTATATACGGGTTACAGTCTTGGTAATGCCGTTTGAGTTTTCCTATCACTAAGGACACGATAGGCCATCGTGGCACTGGTGAAGAATGCAGATTGGATTGATGTGAATATATGATGATTGAACTAAAATGTGGTTATGCTTTATTATCATGAATATCTATCATACATAACTGTACATAAGCATGAGGTTAACCGTTACCTGAGGTTCAATGGGAATTGAACCTCAGCTCTTACCATAGCTTCAGGATCCGAAGGAGCTAGGACCAAGAGCAGGGATAGGCAGCACACGTGATGACACGGGCAGAGGACGAGTTCCTTTATTTAGATACTGTATAGTTGTACCACTGTATGTATAAGTACCCAGACTCAACAGTAGGGAATATATATATCAGATACTCACACTTTTAAATCATTCCGATGCTCTACTCTGATTAAACTATTTTAAACTCCGATCAAATATTTTGGAAACGGATTTCGAAAATGAGGATGTTACATTTAAGAAGCTATCTCTCATCATTTTTGATGATGTAAACTTAGTTGGCATTGTCCTTAAGTCAAGGTTCATTTATCATATTATTTCTTTGCCTTCTAAATACCCCTTTTTGTATGAGAAAAAAATATGAAGTTAGTTAATATGACATTTTTTTAAAAAAATACCATAATTATCTTCCTTAATTTCCTTAATCTCTCTACTTGAATATTGTTCATGAAACATTAATAGGGGTAAATCAAGAAAATATTGATAAATATTTCTTATTTTTAAGACCAAAATCAACTCTCACATTAGGTCTTGGATTAATGACATGAAGGAGTAGTCTGTTCAGTCCTAAATTTAGGAAGTAGTCGTAGGCTTTAATTTCAGCTGAATATAAGACTGATTTTTATTTATTTTATCTAGGACAGTTTCAGCGCAAATGATAATGAAATAGGGTTATTTTTTTAAAAAAAATAATATATTTTTTCACAAATAACTATTTCTTAATGTTTGCAATTAGTTATTTATGCCACTGTATTAAGGATAAGAAGGAGTATCTACAAGCATGATCCATACAATATACTGAAAATAGTACCTTCCATATGAGGATCTTGATTTCAAATTGGGCTTTAGTATTACCAAAGGAAGATAATGGCCAGACGGTGGCTCCTACAGATACTCCACCATTGAGTTGAACAAACCCAGAGCATAGGAGATTATAACAGCCTGTATCTCTATATGAATCACTCTGTTGTATGACAAAGTTGAGATAATTAAATAACAATAATAATTAATAGTGTGATTTAATTTGGGGAAAAACAAAATGTAGGTTTTCAAAGAAATTTGAACTTACATTCCAATATATGAATAGTCAGGTGAGATAGTCTCCATGTAGATCTGGATCCACCTAATTATTGTTTGAATTTAAGGGAAGAACAGAAAAGGGGAATAATTAGATAGAATTGATATATAGAGACATTTATAAATTGGTGATATATTTAAGCATGCTTGAGCACAAAATAATATACATACCGTCCAACCAGCTTCAATAGTGTTGAGATTGCTACTAGCATCATCATTTACGACCCAAAGTTTAGAGATACTAAATTCATCAAGTTGTTGAACATTAGCTTGTCCTTGTTCAAAACTTCACCAAACAACTTGAAGATTCCAGCCTTTGAAGAAGACCAAGCAAACTTGACAGAGTGACACTGAATAAGGGGAGATCAGTGGGTGCAAATACAACCAAAAGCAACCAGATAAAGAGCCACTATCTGGATAAAGTGGGTCTGAAATCTCAAAGAGGACAACGGAGAGTCGACGATGAAAGAAGTGGAGAAGGGAAATGGTTGAGGTAGAGAGAGGGTGGTGTGTGTGCGTGAAGCTGTTCTTCTCGCGTCTCTGTCCGTTCCTTCGCCTGAAATTATGGAGGTCACCAGAAGTGGTGAAGGGAGGATGGTCGCCGGCGACGGTGGGGATGATGGCGTTTGTCGCCAGCGACGATGGAGTGAGGGTGAGGAAGGACAGATGAAGCTCCAAGGTCCAGCGATGAAGGGTTGAGGACGATGATAATTCTCTTCCTTTCCGCTGTTCTCCTCTTATTCAGTGTCACTCTGTCAAGTTTGCTTGGTCTTCTTCAAGTTGTTTGGTGAAGTTTTGATGGTGGGCAGTGGTTGATTTCCTTCTTGGTGGTGGATTTGACTTGAGTTCTAAAGCTACAAAGGGGAGTTAATTTGTTCTTACTATTAGTCTAGATTTATACATTTAGGTTGCCTAGTTTTAGGGACTATTGTGTATAAATTCTGGAACTGAGATTAATGTTTATTGTCTCTGTTAGTTTGATAATTGTGATTGATTTTGGATTATGCAATGTGAAGATTATATTTGCTTTAATTTCTTGTGGTTGCAATGAGATTAAATTAATTAGCGTGGTATTGTCTAGTTAATTTAGTTGATTTGTACCCCTTTGAGGGACTGTTATATACTCAATTTTAAGAAGACTCGTGTTGCATAATTCCAATTTTAATTGCACATTAAGTGGTTTTCAACAATTTCTCAAGAGATAGTGGTTAGCTATGTTTGTAGGAGCTACTACTGATTGAGATTATTGGACTCAAGTGGTATTTTGATGTTGTTCTTTAGACTTAATGCAATTTTAATTCCCATAATCTTTTATGAGCAAGGATAGTCATTTTTTCATTACCAAGAAGATCCATAATTCATATTTCATTTTCATACTGCATTCCATTTTATTAAAAATACCAAAAACAATAGTTTAGCATTTAATTAAATTGCATTTCTCTTTAATTAATTAATTCAAAAATACAAAACCAATTTCCCCTTGTTTTAATTGTATTTGCATGTCATTTAGATTACTTAGGACTCAATAACAGGCTCCTCGAGAGAGAGAACAATCCTAGGTTTGCCTATACGCAATCCTTGGTTTATTTTTGATTGTGGACCCCAAAGCTAAAGACAAAAAGGCCCTCATCAAATGTCGCCGTTGCTGGGGAGCTAAGTAATTGGCTCCCTAGGTAATCTAATTGTCAAATTCACTTTTGACAAGGGGTTTCTCGTGTGAAGCTTGATAGTTTTTCATTTTTTATTTTTCATTGCACATATTTTTGGATTTTTGCATTTAGGTAGCTTGTAAAGCATTCATTGCATTTTTGCATTGTTTTGACTTGGTAGCTTCTGAGTGGTGCTTTTGTATTAAATTTGATATGATATTGAGCTTATTGGTTTGAATTCACCATGTCTCCAAGTTAATCCATAGCATACTTGCATTTTTTTTTTAAAAAAAAAAACAAATATCTTGATTTTTCTTAGTTTTTGCATTTTCATTTGCATTCTACTATTTTCCTACTTTATTTCAATTGTTTTGTGCTTGGTAGCTGCATATTGGTTTCATTGCATTTGGATTGCTTGTGGATAACTTGCTTGTCATACTATTTCGGTGCATGATTCCAATTTCCAAGTCACAATTTTGGTGAAATCCTTTTCTCATATGGATAGTGACATGAGTGAGCTCATGGCTCTAAGCCACATCTCTAACCAAAAGTTGGAGCGTTTGAGAAGTTTGAATAGACAGGTAGAGTTGTTTGGATGTTCAGAGGACTTGGCAAAGGAGGAAAGAGAGATTAAGCAATGGTTAAACCAATACTATAAGCATCTTATGTTAATAATGTCACAAGCTTCTCAAGAACCATTTGAGGAACAACAAGAAGATGACATTCAAGGACTCAAGTGTAGCTCCTCTGCAGAATTGGGAGATGACTCTAACTTTGATGGAATCAAAATTGAAGCTCAAGACTTACACTGTTGTGAAGGAGCTGATAATGAGAATTCTAGATCTGAAGCATGTGCTGAAAATACACAAGTTGAGAATTCATTGCTACATGAAGAAGTCATGGCTAAACAGTTGGATTTGCCCATTGCACCTCAAAAATTAGTCATTGCCCCCAAGTGTTCCTTAGATACTTGCCTCACTAAGGAGACAATTCAAGAAGCCATGAATGCATTAGATTCATGTGATGATAAATTTCCCTCTCCTTCTGTTGATAATTTTGATACACTTGGGAGTGAGATTTCCAACCTTAACTCATCAATGATTGATTGTTGGTTATCATCACTTGGTGATTTCTCTCTTACTTCTCTTAGTTCAGTGAAGCTTAATTCTTCCAATAATTCATTTTTTAGTGATGATGCTTGTGAGGAAGGTGCTTTTGTCAATGTTTCAGGTCATAAACTAGTGGAGGCAGTTGAGTTTGAGGTTGGTAGCCAAGACCTGAACGATTTGGTCTCTACGGAGATAACCCGTACGCCAACTACTTGCCCTAAGTATTCCATGGAAAATTGCATAGTAGAGAAGTCCACTATGGTTCTCAAAGATAATGTACATAATGAACAACTCCATGAGTTAGTGAAGCCCAAGGACTTTAATTTGGCTTCCGCATTACATTTTAATGGGGCTGTAGCTGAAGAATTGCTGCTGCAAATGTTTGTTGAAGAGTGCATTACACCTCTAGCACACTTGGAAAGCAATGTAAGTATGTTCTTACCTTTGTCATTGTTTAAAAGCTTACCATTTGCTTCTGTTGACTCTCAAATAGGAGATGCTATTGGAATATCGTGATGCTAGACCATTCTTCCCAATCGGTGTTCTACATCAACGTTGGGTTTCATGGCATGACAACAAGAGCCAAGTCTGCATCATGAAAGTGCAGCTAAATCACCAAGAGGGGGGTGAATTGGGGATTTTGAAACTTTTTTCTGAGTATGCTCTGTTTTTTTTTTAAAAAAAAACTTGATGAAACAAAATTGAAAAGAGTATGAGGAGAAGAAGAGCAGAACACAAAGAAATTATCCTGGTTCGGTCCAATCTAATGACCTACGTCCAGTCCCCAGTCACTCTGGGATTTTCACTAACTTTCTTGACAATTACAGACACTGCAAACGAAGGACGATTCACAACCTTGAACTCGCTCCCCCTTACAAGTTGTAATTGAATAACCCAATCTCAAAGTCACACTACTTTGAGATCTTTTACAGAAAAAGAAATTACAATGAAAGAACTCTCTTTGACGAGTGGATTTCAATGATCACTGAAGTACAATGTGTCTAAGTTACAATCAAAGGATAGAAACAGCTCTTTTTCGAGTAGAGTGGTTGTAACTCAGTTCTGTGTCTTTCCAGGTTGAATTCTTCAGCTATTTATACTGGTTTGAGGCTTGTGAACGTTATAGATCCATTGGGCCTTCTTCCAATTCAAAATTATAGCTGTTGCTGGAGTTATAACATTGATTAAGCAGCTGAAATTGTTCCCTATCTGAAATATAGCTGTTGCTGCTCTGAATGCTTGATTCTTGTTCCCTCTTAATGAATTCACCCGTTGAAGATGATTTATAACGGACAAATGATCTTGTATAACGGCTAGTGATTCGGTATAACGTTTCTCCATGATTTCAGCAAGTTTCCTAAAATGGCTCTTTATTTGAGTTTCATCCAAAATCAAGAATCTTCTGTAATCTCAGGAATAAACACATTAGAACAGCTCAGTTACAATGATAAACGATGTATATAATGTTCAGGATCAATGGGTAACTTAAACTTGAAGTGTAGACTGAATTTGGTAGTTCTGGAACAAATCAGCGTTTTTCTGTCGATGTACCAAAACTCAAGTTTTGAAGATCAAAACT
The DNA here is from genome assembly GCA_034222035.1 of Acacia crassicarpa. Taxonomy (NCBI): domain Eukaryota; kingdom Viridiplantae; phylum Streptophyta; class Magnoliopsida; order Fabales; family Fabaceae; genus Acacia; species Acacia crassicarpa. The sequence goes on along the minus strand of JAWXYG010000015.1, from coordinate 4,328,522 downwards.
GGAGTTTCGAACTGTTCATGTTTCATAACCGGAGGTGATGAAACCAAAACTGGCAGTTATGAAGGTTTATAAATTCAGATGCTCTCGGGTTGCCCAAAACTCAAGTTTTGGTTCTCAAAACTCGAGTTTTGAACTATTCATGTGAAAACAAGAATTGAGTTCAAAACATCAAAACTGGAGGTGTTGATGTGAAAACTGGCAGTGTTTAGTTTGGCAAAACTTCATTGTTCTCGGGTCTGTCAAAACTAGAGTTTTGATTCTCAAAACTCGAGTTTTGAACTTTTGGTACAAAGTTCAAAATTTTCAAAACTGGAGTTTTGATTCATAACTGGCGGTTTTCAACTGGGTAAAGTTTGAAGGCTCTCTACCTTGCCAAAACTCGAGTTTTGGATTCCAAAACTCGAGTTTTCATATTTTATGAAAACTTTGGAAAATACACGTACAGTTGAAAACTGGCGGTGATGGTCTCAAAACCGGCGGTGATGAACTGGAGAAAAATCAATTGCTCTCTGTCTCTTCAAAACTCGAGTTTTGGTTTCCAAAACTCGAGTTTTGAACTTTCTTCCAAAATAAGAGAAGTTCAAAAACTGGCAGTGATGAATGAAAACCGGAGGTTTTGAGACGTGAAAAATTTAGAAGATTTGCAAACCTCTCTGCTAGGCCAAAACTCGAGTTTTGGATTCAAAAACTCGAGTTTTGAACTTTTCACAAGTTCAAAACTGGCAGTGATTACGAAAACTGGCGGTGATGGCTTTTGAGCAGTTTTGCCACAGACAAAAACTCGAGTTTTGAATCCCAAAACTCGAGTTTTCCTCTGATAGCAAGGAAAACTAATTTTTGCATCCTAAAACTTATCTTTTTAGTTTTCAAGTCTTTCCAATTGTTCAATCATCATCAAAACTTATCGAGAACTAACATTCTCCCCCTTTTTGATGATAACAACACTTGAAAACCAAACTTTGAAGAATTTGAGGAAATTTGGATTCTGAATTCATGAAAATTCTTTTGGCTTCAAAAACTGATATTTATGAAATCTTGATGAGCAACAGAAGTGTTTTCAACTTGTCAAATTGTTTTTGCTTATTTGAATTTCTTTTGAAAAAAAAAATACTAACTGATATATATAGTAAAGACATGAATTATCATAAGTATAAATTATCAGAACAAGTAAACAGCACAATTTCATCCATAAGCTTAAAAACATTCAACACAGAAGAGTCAAAATTACAGAAACAGAAATCAAAAAACTATAATCAAAAGACTCAAATTCTTTCTGCCTTTAGTTCTGATCTTCTCCCCCTTTGTCATCAACAAAATCTGGGTCAAGGACAAAGATAGGAGGAATATAAGGTACAATGGCTAGAGGGTTAGGATCAATAGGCTCTACAACTGGTGTGGCTAGAGGATCATGGGGTTCTGAAATATGTGGATCATGGTGCTCAGGATCAGGAGAATGTGCAAGTGGTGTGGAGGCTGAAGGCATAGGAGGAGTAGAAGCTTCAGGTACAGTGCCAGAAGGCTGTGGATCTGAGGTAGTCCCAAAGGTTGAAGAGAGACTGATGTTGAAATGTTTCAACAACAGATCAACCTTGTCTTGCAGGCTGGAGTGTGATATGCTAAGAGAGGTAAGTAGAATATCGTGATTGTTGACCAAGTCTGCCATCTTGGCATTTTGGTTTGTGAGTTCTTCCAACTCTTGCTTCATACCTACCAAATCTTGTTTCATATCATCTTGGACATCAGCCAGTTGCTTGGAATTTTTAAACTGTTCACCTTTCAGTGTCCCAATCTCGTACCCAATTCTTATACCCATATCTTGAACCGCTGAGTCAATAATATCTTTTATTTGAGCTTCAAACTCAGAGGAAGGAGGAGGAGGTGCAGATTAGGCCTCTTGGTTCTGAGATTGAGACTGAGATTTGGCTGGAGCCTTAGACCGTGTAGGGGCTTTTGATTGCCCTGAACCTTCTCCCTCAAATGTCAGATTCATCAAGTTCAACTGACCCTTACCAAAATAGGGAGGATATTTCAGAGTCTCAGCTGATCCAACATACCAAATCTTGAAATAAAACAAGATAACTGATATCAATGAAGGAAATGGCATGTGAGATAGCTTTCTGGTAGGGAATTTGAATTTGATCATTTCTTTCAGAATGTGATGACCAAGATTAAAGGGAGTTTGTTTGACAAAAGAAGTGAACAAGTGATAATCTCTCTGGGCAAAGTGGGTGAAGTTGCCACCCTTTTGGATGAAATTTCTAGAAAAGATATACCACAGAACTCTATGTCTAGGAGACATAGAGCTTGGTCTGAGTGTAAGGGTGTGTGATTGGTCATCAGGAAAAGGTTTATCTGGCATAAGTGCAGACCATATCTCTCTATTACTGTACTCTGAAGTATGGATAGGATACTGGTCTAACTGTAGGATTTTATTCAAGACAGAAGCAGATAAAGTGAATTTAGTTCCCCTAACAGTGGTAGAGATCCTCTCTTCAATCAACTCACCCTCAGGACCCAAAACATTGTCGTATACCATATTGAAATAAAACAACCGGACAAGGTTTGGGGAATATGGAGCTGCTATAGAAACAAAGTTTTCATAAGAACTTAGCCAAGGACGCAAATTCAGATTACTCTCTCTTTCTAACAGATCAAAATCAATAGCTACCATTGCACAAAATTCCCTAGAGGCAAATTTTTCTTTGAAAGAATTATCTAGAGACTTCATATTCACAGTAGCTATATCAAAGTCTTGAGGAGGAGATTTGATACGATAAATGTCATCTATGGCATTTCCTACAGTTGGAGGAGACTGAGTTGAAGATGACTCTGCTCTTAGAGTCCCAGAAGTTGAAGCTTGCTTCTTCTGAGTTGGAGCTGGCTCTGTCTCTTGCTCATAGTTAGAGGCTCTCTTCGTTCTGGCCTTCTTCTTCCCTTTCGTCACTGGTTCTGGTGCTAACTTCTTTCTTTTTCTAAGTGGAGTGGCTATGGGTTCTTGAAAAGAGACCCCTTTGGACCGGGTAGGAGTAGCCTTTGATGTAGATTCTGGAATTTCGCCCCTTATGCCTTGTATGGAACAATCCATGCCTTCCTGAAGCTTTCTAGGAATCGATTTCGTTCTCGGTGGTCTCTGGAGAGGTTGTATGGGAGAGGATGATTGGGATGGAGTCCTTTCTGGCTGTGGATTTCCTTTGGATTGAGTGGGTTCTGTCGATTTGGAGGCCATTTCCAGGTTTTTGAGTGATTTCGAAGGATTCTGGGTTGATTTACGAGGAATAAAGAGATAACAGAGAGGAGGAAGTCAGAGCGTTTAGGGCAGAACCGGCAGTTTTGGGTGTAGTTTTGAAAGACATATAGATATACACAGTCCAAAACTCGAGTTTTCATCACCAAAACTCGAGTTTTGATGAATTTTAGTTACTTACCTGGTTGTCAATGTTGTACCGTGAACCGTTGACATTCTGAGTCCAAAACTCGAGTTTTGAACCCCAAAACTCGAGTTTTCAACTATTGTGAAAACTTCTGCTCATTCTCTGACCCCGATATTGGAATCTTCAAAACTGGAGTTTTCAGTGTCAAAACTTGAGTTTTCAGCTTTGCAGGTATCTCTGGCCTAGATATTGTACCACCAAAACTCGAGTTTTGGTCTCCAAAACTCGAGTTTTCATCTTTTGACAGTAAAAACTAATTTTTAAAATATCCTGCAAAAGAGAAAAACTAGATACTCTGATGCTTAAGTCAGTAACTTATAATCATCAAAACCAAAACTAACATTGAATTAAGTGAGAAATACTTACAGCTCATTGGGATTTACCATTCCCAATTCTCTTCTTATGAAATTAAATTGTTCTTTAGCAAGTGGTTTTGTGAAGATGTCTGCCAATTGGAGATCAGTCGGAATGAACATGACCTTGACTTCCTTTTTCTGAACATAATCTCTTATGAAGTGATGTCTCACATCAATGTGCTTGGTCCTAGTATGTTGAACTGGATTTTTTGCCAAACTTATTGTGCTTGTATTGTCACACAATATTGGAACTTCTTTGAGGTTGATTCCCAAATCTGAGAGTTGTTGTTTCAGCCACAAAACTTGTGCACAACAACTTGAAGCAGCCACATATTCAGCTTCAGTAGATGATACAGCTACCGTTGTTTGTTTCTTGCTAAACCATGACACAAGTGACCCACCAAAGAATTCACACTGTCCACTTGTGCTTTTCCTATCAGTTTTGTATCCAGCATGATCTGAATCTGAATATGCTACCAAATGTTCAGGTTGACCTTTGGGAAACCACAATCCTAGAGTCTTAGTGTCAGCAAGGTATCTAAAAATTCTTTTCACATGTTCAGCATGTGACTCCTTTGGGGCTAATTGAAACCTTGCACACATTCCAACACTGAATTGGATGTCCGGGCGGCTTGCTGTTAGGTAGAGCAACGATCCAACCATTCCTCTATATTTTGTAATGTTGAAATCCTTGCCCTCTTCATCAGCATCCAGTGAAGTAGTTGTACTCATAGGAGTGTCAGCACCATTACATTGATCCATTCCAAATTTCTTTAAGAGATCATTCAGATACTTGGTTTGTGATATGAAGATCCCATCCTTCTTTTGCTTAATTTGTAAACCAAGAAAGTAATTAAGTTCTCCCATCATAGACATTTCGAATTCTCCCTGCATTTTCTTTGCAAAATCTTCACACAAATTATCATTAGAAGCACCAAATATGATATCATCCACATATATTTGTACAACTAAAATTTCATTTAACTTATTAGTTCTAATGAAAAGAGTTGTGTTAGCTTTTCCTCTAACAAAGCCTTGATCAAGAAGAAATTTGCTTAAACGTTCATACCAAGTTCTAGGAGCTTGCTTAAGACCATACAATGCTTTCTTGAGATGATAAACATGATCTGGAAATTTTTCATTTTGAAATCCTGGAGGTTGTTCAACATAAACTTCCTCTTGTATAAAACCATTTAAAAATGCACTTTTTACATCCATTTGAAAAAGCTTTATTCCTTTAACACAAGCAAAGGCTAGAAGAACTCTTATGGCTTCCAATCTTGCCACTGGAGCATAAGTTTCTTCATAATCAATTCCTTCTTCTTGATTATAGCCTTTGGCAACCAATCTTGCCTTGTTGCGGACAATGATTGCAGATTCATCTCGTTTGTTTTTGAATACCCATTTAGTGCCAATGACCGGATGGTCTTTAGGCCTAGGTACCAAATCCCAAACTTGATTTCTGTCAAATTGATATAACTCCTCTTGCATTGCTATCACCCAATCATTGTCTGAAAGGGCTTCATCAATTTTAGAAGGTTCAATGTGAGATATGAATGCATAAAATGTTACTTCATTCAAAGTGCTTTTTCTGGTTCTTACTCCTTGATTGACATCACCTATTACTTGGTTTAAAGGATGATTTCTAATGTATTTCCAAGCTTTAGGCTGAAATGATTCAGGATTTTCAAAATGGTTTTGAGGATCAGTTTCGAAAACATCTAGTTCTTTTGAATCAGAAGTAGTTTTTAAATGAAGTTGATTTTTCGAAATTGGTTCATCATCATCATTATCCAAAGGCTTGTTAGAAGAAGAGTCACAAAATACTACATGAACAGATTTTTCTACACAACGTGTTCGAATGTTAAATACTCTATATGCTTTACTTTTATTAGAGTATCCCAGAAAAATACCTTCATCTGATTTAGCATCAAACTTACCCAAGTTATCCTTACCATTGTTGTGGATGAAACACTTACATCCAAACACATGTAGATGTGCCAAGTTTGGCTTCCTTCCTTTGTACAGCTCATAGGGAGTTTTGTTCAATTTCTTTCGTACATAGGCTCTGTTTGAGATGTAGCATGCCGTAGACATTGCATCAGCCCAGAATGCTTGAGATGTTTTGTTTTCATTTAGCATTGTTCTTGCCATCTCAGTGAGGACTCTTTCTTTCTTTCAACTACTCCATTTTGTTGAGGAGTCCTTGGAGCTGAAAAGTTGTGATTAATACCTATGCTTTCACAGAACTCAGCAAAGGCTTGATTATCAAATTCTCCTCCATGATCAGTTCTAATACCTGAAATAGAAAGACCTTTCTCGTTCTGGACCTTTTTGGCAAATGCAACAAATTGATCAAAAGTTTCATCTTTAGAGCATAAAAATACGGTCCATGTAAATCTGGAAAAATCATCAACTATAACTAAAGTATATAAATTACCACCTAGACTTCTAACTCTAGCAGGTCCAACTAAATCCATGTGTAGTAATTGAAGAGGTCTTTGAGTTGAAATTTCATTTTTGGCATTAAAAGAAGTTTTGGTTTGTTTTCCCTTTTGACAAGAGTCACAAATCATGTCATTTTTTAAAACAAGTTTAGGAATGCCAATAACCAATTCTTTCTTAACTAGTTTGTCAAGTTGAGACATGTTAACATGTGCCAACCTTTTGTGCCAAAGCCAAGATTCATCTGAGTTACTTACAAAACATTTTTCTGAAATTTCATCATCGTTAGAAAGATTAAGTGTATAGCAATTACCTTCTCTAGGTGCTCTAAACAATGCTTTAGACTTAATATTCTCTAGGGGAAGAATATCCTTGCTAACAATCAAACATTCTTCTGAATTAAAGATAACTAAGTTACCTTTATCTGTGCTTTGACTTACACTAAGGAGATTGTGGCATAAGCCTTCAACTAAGTACACATCTTTAATTTTTGGTCCATCGGTGTTTCCAATGTTTCCAATTCCAGCAATCTTGCCTGTTTGATTTCCTCCAAATGTTACCTTGCCTCCATCCTTAGTTTTGATTGTTGCAATCTTTGATTGATCCCCTGTCATGTGTCTTGAGCATCCACTATCAATGAACCATTTATTGGATTTAGATGCTCTAAGACAAACCTGCAAAACATAAAATATCAAGTCTTAGGTACCCACTTTTTCTTGGGTCTTTTTGGGTTAGTTTGTGTCTTAGGACCTTTATAGGTTCCTTTTGGCACCCATTGATAATTTCCTATAGGTTTGCTTTTACCTTCTTTTTTATGAAAGCAAGAGGAAGAGGTATGCCCTTTTCGATTACAATAATTACAGTGAGCAAAAGGGTTAGATGAATGAACTGATTTTCGAAAATAACTCATATATGATTTTTGTCCAAACTTCTTCTTTCCTTTTTGTTTATCAAAATCAGGTTGATAACCAATTCCTGATTTATCATTTGTGAATCTTTGCTGTTTTAAAATAACATTCAGCATTTCACTACCGTTGGTGAATTTTTCAAGAGTTTTAGTAAGAAGTAAATTCTTCTTTTCTAAAATACAACAATTTTCACAATTCTTTTCTGGACTTTTCTCAAAATTCTTTTTGGAAATATTTTCAGAAGTAGAAGAAGTATCTTGAACTTGTTTTTCTAGAAGTTTGATTTTCTTCTTTGCAGATGTAAGTTCTTTGGCTATTTTTCTAAATTCAATAAAGAGCAAATTGTACTCAGAGGATAATTCATCATAAGATGAGTCAGAAATATTTACCTCTTCATTATCAGATTCTTCTTGAGCTACAAGACAGATGTTGGTTCTTTCTTCTTCTTTAGCTTCATCTTCATCAGATGAGCTATCTCCCCATATGCCTGAGACATAGGCTCTTCTCTTGAATTTGTTTGATTTCTTCTCTTTGTTCTTGAGCTGTGGGCAATCAGATTTGAAGTGACCGGGTTGTCCACATTCGTAGCATGTGATGGATTTCTTTGTTTCTGTGTTTGAACTACCCTTGTGAAACTTTCTGTTGGCCTGATCCCTTTTGAAGAATTTCTTGAATTTTCTGACCATCAGGCTTATTTCTTCATCATCATCCTCATCTTCTTCGTCATCAGACTTAGGTTCTTTAGAGGTTTTGAGAGCTATGCTCTTACTCTTCCCATGCACTTCTTCAAGACCTTTCTTGAATTTCAGTTTAGCTTCATATTCAGAAAGACTTCCGAAGAGGGCTGCTACAGATGTCATTGATTCTCCACGTGCTTCTTCAATGGCAGTGACTTTTGCCTCCCATTCTTTGTTGAGGACATTTAGGATCTTCCTCACTTGAACAGATTGTTCATATACTTTTCCTAAGGAGGCAAGTTGGTTAATCAAATAAGTAAATCTTAACTGGAACTCACCAATGGTTTCTCCTTGTTTCATGCGAAGGAGATCATATTCTGTCATAAGGGTGTTGACTCTATTCTGCTTGACTCCAGTTGTCCCTTCATGTGCTATCTCCAAAGCATTCCACATGGCTTTTGCTGAGCTTAGAGTGCATACACGGAAGTATTCTTGTTGGCTTAAGGCACTTTGTAGCATGAGTATGGCTTTGCTATTGAGAGTGATGTTTCTTCTATCATTCTCATCATAGTTTTCTTCAGGTTTTGGAATCCTGATTCCTTCCCTCTCAATTGTTGGAGCATAGTCTCCCTTTTCAAAAACTCTCCACAAGCCATATTCTGTAGCCAAAACAAAAACTTTGAATTTAGCTTTCCAGAAAGAATAATGCTCACCATTAAAACCTGGTGGACGATTGATAGAGGCTCCATCGGGAAAAATTCCTTCCATTGTGATTCTTCTCGAGATGTTAAGCTCTTTTGAGAAGCCTGGCTCTGATACCAAATGAAAGTGCAGCTAAATCACCAAGAGGGGGGTGAATTGGGGATTTTGAAGCTTTTTTCTGAGTGTGCTCTGTTTTTTTTAAAAAAAAAAACTTGATGAAACAAAATTGAAAAGAGTATGGGAGAAGAAGAGCAAAACACAAAGAAATTATCCTGGTTCGGTCCAATCTAATGACCTACGTCCAGTCCCCAGTCACTCTGGGATTTTCACTAACTTTCTTGACAATTACAGACACTGCAAACGAAGGACGATTCACAACCTTGAACTCGCTCCCCCTTACAAGTTGTAATTGAATAACCCAATCTCAAAGTCCCACTACTTTGAGATCTTTTACAGAAAAAGAAATTACAATGAAAGAACTCTCTTTGACGAGTGGATTTCAATGATCACTGAAGTACAATGTTCTAAGTTACAATCAAAGGATAGAAACAGCTCTTTTTCGAGTAGAGTGGTTGTAACTCAGTTCTGTGTCTTTCCAGGTTGAATTCTTCAGCTATTTATACTGGTTTGAGGCTTGTGAACGTTATAGATCCGTTGGGCCTTCTTCTAATTCAAAATTATAGCTGTTGCTGGAGTTATAACATTGATTAAGCAGCTGAAATTGTTCCCTATCTGAAATATAGCTGTTGCTGCTCTGAATGCTTGATTCTTGTTCCCTCTTAATGAATTCACCCATTGAAGATGATTTATAACGGACAAATGATCTTGTATAACGGCTAGTGATTCGGTATAACGTTTCTCCATGATTTCAGCAAGTTTCCTAAAATGGCTCTTTATTTGAGTTTCATCCAAAATCAAGAATCTTCTGTAATCTCAGGAATAAACACATTAGAACAGCTCAGTTACAATGATAAACGATGTATATAATGTTCAGGATCAATGGGTAACTTAAACTTGAAGTGTAGACTGAATTTGGTAGTTCTGGAACAAATCAGCGTTTTTCTGTCGATGTACCAAAACTCAAGTTTTGAAGATCAAAACTGGAGTTTCGAACTGTTCATGTTTCATAACCGGAGGTGATGAAACCAAAACTGGCAGTTATGAAGGTTTATAAATTCAGATGCTCTCGGGTTGCCCAAAACTCAAGTTTTGGTTCTCAAAACTCGAGTTTTGAACTATTCATGTGAAAACAAGAATTGAGTTCAAAACATCAAAACTGGAGGTGTTGATGTGAAAACTGGCAGTGTTTAGTTTGGCAAAACTTCATTGTTCTCGGGTCTGTCAAAACTAGAGTTTTGATTCTCAAAACTCGAGTTTTGAACTTTTGGTACAAAGTTCAAAATTTTCAAAACTGGAGTTTTGATTCATAACTGGCGGTTTTCAACTGGGTAAAGTTTGAAGGCTCTCTACCTTGCCAAAACTCGAGTTTTGGATTCCAAAACTCGAGTTTTCATATTTTATGAAAACTTTGGAAAATACACGTACAGTTGAAAACTGGCGGTGATGGTCTCAAAACCGGCGGTGATGAACTGGAGAAAAATCAATTGCTCTCTGTCTCTTCAAAACTCGAGTTTTGGTTTCCAAAACTCGAGTTTTGAACTTTCTTCCAAAATAAGAGAAGTTCAAAAACTGGCAGTGATGAATGAAAACCGGAGGTTTTGAGACGTGAAAAATTTAGAAGATTTGCAAACCTCTCTGCTAGGCCAAAACTCGAGTTTTGGATTCAAAAACTCGAGTTTTGAACTTTTCACAAGTTCAAAACTGGCAGTGATTACGAAAACTGGCGGTGATGGCTTTTGAGCAGTTTTGCCACAGACAAAAACTCGAGTTTTGAATCCCAAAACTCGAGTTTTCCTCTGATAGCAAGGAAAACTAATTTTTGCATCCTAAAACTTATCTTTTTAGTTTTCAAGTCTTTCCAATTGTTCAATCATCATCAAAACTTATCGAGAACTAACATTCTCCCCCTTTTTGATGATAACAACACTTGAAAACCAAACTTTGAAGAATTTGAGGAAATTTGGATTCTGAATTCATGAAAATTCTTTTGGCTTCAAAAACTGATATTTATGAAATCTTGATGAGCAACAGAAGTGTTTTCAACTTGTCAAATTGTTTTTGCTTATTTGAATTTCTTTTGAAAAAAAAAAATACTAACTGATATATATAGTAAAGACATGAATTATCATAAGTATAAATTATCAGAACAAGTAAACAGCACAATTTCATCCATAAGCTTAAAAACATTCAACACAGAAGAGTCAAAATTACAGAAACAGAAATCAAAAAACTATAATCAAAAGACTCAAATTCTTTCTGCCTTTAGTTCTGATCTTCTCCCCCTTTGTCATCAACAAAATCTGGGTCAAGGACAAAGATAGGAGGAATATAAGGTACAATGGCTAGAGGGTTAGGATCAATAGGCTCTACAACTGGTGTGGCTAGAGGATCATGGGGTTCTGAAATATGTGGATCATGGTGCTCAGGATCAGGAGAATGTGCAAGTGGTGTGGAGGCTGAAGGCATAGGAGGAGTAGAAGCTTCAGGTACAGTGCCAGAAGGCTGTGGATCTGAGGTAGTCCCAAAGGTTGAAGAGAGACTGATGTTGAAATGTTTCAACAACAGATCAACCTTGTCTTGCAGGCTGGAGTGTGATATGCTAAGAGAGGTAAGTAGAATATCGTGATTGTTGACCAAGTCTGCCATCTTGGCATTTTGGTTTGTGAGTTCTTCCAACTCTTGCTTCATACCTACCAAATCTTGTTTCATATCATCTTGGACATCAGCCAGTTGCTTGGAATTTTTAAACTGTTCACCTTTCAGTGTCCCAATCTCGTACCCAATTCTTATACCCATATCTTGAACCGCTGAGTCAATAATATCTTTTATTTGAGCTTCAAACTCAGAGGAAGGAGGAGGAGGTGCAGATTAGGCCTCTTGGTTCTGAGATTGAGACTGAGATTTGGCTGGAGCCTTAGACCGTGTAGGGGCTTTTGATTGCCCTGAACCTTCTCCCTCAAATGTCAGATTCATCAAGTTCAACTGACCCTTACCAAAATAGGGAGGATATTTCAGAGTCTCAGCTGATCCAACATACCAAATCTTGAAATAAAACAAGATAACTGATATCAATGAAGGAAATGGCATGTGAGATAGCTTTCTGGTAGGGAATTTGAATTTGATCATTTCTTTCAGAATGTGATGACCAAGATTAAAGGGAGTTTGTTTGACAAAAGAAGTGAACAAGTGATAATCTCTCTGGGCAAAGTGGGTGAAGTTGCCACCCTTTTGGATGAAATTTCTAGAAAAGATATACCACAGAACTCTATGTCTAGGAGACATAGAGCTTGGTCTGAGTGTAAGGGTGTGTGATTGGTCATCAGGAAAAGGTTTATCTGGCATAAGTGCAGACCATATCTCTCTATTACTGTACTCTGAAGTATGGATAGGATACTGGTCTAACTGTAGGATTTTATTCAAGACAGAAGCAGATAAAGTGAATTTAGTTCCCCTAACAGTGGTAGAGATCCTCTCTTCAATCAACTCACCCTCAGGACCCAAAACATTGTCGTATACCATATTGAAATAAAACAACCGGACAAGGTTTGGGGAATATGGAGCTGCTATAGAAACAAAGTTTTCATAAGAACTTAGCCAAGGACGCAAATTCAGATTACTCTCTCTTTCTAACAGATCAAAATCAATAGCTACCATTGCACAAAATTCCCTAGAGGCAAATTTTTCTTTGAAAGAATTATCTAGAGACTTCATATTCACAGTAGCTATATCAAAGTCTTGAGGAGGAGATTTGATACGATAAATGTCATCTATGGCATTTCCTACAGTTGGAGGAGACTGAGTTGAAGATGACTCTGCTCTTAGAGTCCCAGAAGTTGAAGCTTGCTTCTTCTGAGTTGGAGCTGGCTCTGTCTCTTGCTCATAGTTAGAGGCTCTCTTCGTTCTGGCCTTCTTCTTCCCTTTCGTCACTGGTTCTGGTGCTAACTTCTTTCTTTTTCTAAGTGGAGTGGCTATGGGTTCTTGAAAAGAGACCCCTTTGGACCGGGTAGGAGTAGCCTTTGATGTAGATTCTGGAATTTCGCCCCTTATGCCTTGTATGGAACAATCCATGCCTTCCTGAAGCTTTCTAGGAATCGATTTCGTTCTCGGTGGTCTCTGGAGAGGTTGTATGGGAGAGGATGATTGGGATGGAGTCCTTTCTGGCTGTGGATTTCCTTTGGATTGAGTGGGTTCTGTCGATTTGGAGGCCATTTCCAGGTTTTTGAGTGATTTCGAAGGATTCTGGGTTGATTTACGAGGAATAAAGAGATAACAGAGAGGAGGAAGTCAGAGCGTTTAGGGCAGAACCGGCAGTTTTGGGTGTAGTTTTGAAAGACATATAGATATACACAGTCCAAAACTCGAGTTTTCATCACCAAAACTCGAGTTTTGATGAATTTTAGTTACTTACCTGGTTGTCAATGTTGTACCGTGAACCGTTGACATTCTGAGTCCAAAACTCGAGTTTTGAACCCCAAAACTCGAGTTTTCAACTATTGTGAAAACTTCTGCTCATTCTCTGACCCCGATATTGGAATCTTCAAAACTGGAGTTTTCAGTGTCAAAACTTGAGTTTTCAGCTTTGCAGGTATCTCTGGCCTAGATATTGTACCACCAAAACTCGAGTTTTGGTCTCCAAAACTCGAGTTTTCATCTTTTGACAGTAAAAACTAATTTTTAAAATATCCTGCAAAAGAGAAAAACTAGATACTCTGATGCTTAAGTCAGTAACTTATAATCATCAAAACCAAAACTAACATTGAATTAAGTGAGAAATACTTACAGCTCATTGGGATTTACCATTCCCAATTCTCTTCTTATGAAATTAAATTGTTCTTTAGCAAGTGGTTTTGTGAAGATGTCTGCCAATTGGAGATCAGTCGGAATGAACATGACCTTGACTTCCTTTTTCTGAACATAATCTCTTATGAAGTGATGTCTCACATCAATGTGCTTGGTCCTAGTATGTTGAACTGGATTTTTTGCCAAACTTATTGTGCTTGTATTGTCACACAATATTGGAACTTCTTTGAGGTTGATTCCCAAATCTGAGAGTTGTTGTTTCAGCCACAAAACTTGTGCACAACAACTTGAAGCAGCCACATATTCAGCTTCAGTAGATGATACAGCTACCGTTGTTTGTTTCTTGCTAAACCATGACACAAGTGACCCACCAAAGAATTCACACTGTCCACTTGTGCTTTTCCTATCAGTTTTGTATCCAGCATGATCTGAATCTGAATATGCTACCAAATGTTCAGGTTGACCTTTGGGAAACCACAATCCTAGAGTCTTAGTGTCAGCAAGGTATCTAAAAATTCTTTTCACATGTTCAGCATGTGACTCCTTTGGGGCTAATTGAAACCTTGCACACATTCCAACACTGAATTGGATGTCCGGGCGGCTTGCTGTTAGGTAGAGCAACGATCCAACCATTCCTCTATATTTTGTAATGTTGAAATCCTTGCCCTCTTCATCAGCATCCAGTGAAGTAGTTGTACTCATAGGAGTGTCAGCACCATTACATTGATCCATTCCAAATTTCTTTAAGAGATCATTCAGATACTTGGTTTGTGATATGAAGATCCCATCCTTCTTTTGCTTAATTTGTAAACCAAGAAAGTAATTAAGTTCTCCCATCATAGACATTTCGAATTCTCCCTGCATTTTCTTTGCAAAATCTTCACACAAATTATCATTAGAAGCACCAAATATGATATCATCCACATATATTTGTACAACTAAAATTTCATTTAACTTATTAGTTCTAATGAAAAGAGTTGTGTTAGCTTTTCCTCTAACAAAGCCTTGATCAAGAAGAAATTTGCTTAAACGTTCATACCAAGTTCTAGGAGCTTGCTTAAGACCATACAATGCTTTCTTGAGATGATAAACATGATCTGGAAATTTTTCATTTTGAAATCCTGGAGGTTGTTCAACATAAACTTCCTCTTGTATAAAACCATTTAAAAATGCACTTTTTACATCCATTTGAAAAAGCTTTATTCCTTTAACACAAGCAAAGGCTAGAAGAACTCTTATGGCTTCCAATCTTGCCACTGGAGCATAAGTTTCTTCATAATCAATTCCTTCTTCTTGATTATAGCCTTTGGCAACCAATCTTGCCTTGTTGCGGACAATGATTGCAGATTCATCTCGTTTGTTTTTGAATACCCATTTAGTGCCAATGACCGGATGGTCTTTAGGCCTAGGTACCAAATCCCAAACTTGATTTCTGTCAAATTGATATAACTCCTCTTGCATTGCTATCACCCAATCATTGTCTGAAAGGGCTTCATCAATTTTAGAAGGTTCAATGTGAGATATGAATGCATAAAATGTTACTTCATTCAAAGTGCTTTTTCTGGTTCTTACTCCTTGATTGACATCACCTATTACTTGGTTTAAAGGATGATTTCTAATGTATTTCCAAGCTTTAGGCTGAAATGATTCAGGATTTTCAAAATGGTTTTGAGGATCAGTTTCGAAAACATCTAGTTCTTTTGAATCAGAAGTAGTTTTTAAATGAAGTTGATTTTTCGAAATTGGTTCATCATCATCATTATCCAAAGGCTTGTTAGAAGAAGAGTCACAAAATACTACATGAACAGATTTTTCTACACAACGTGTTCGAATGTTAAATACTCTATATGCTTTACTTTTATTAGAGTATCCCAGAAAAATACCTTCATCTGATTTAGCATCAAACTTACCCAAGTTATCCTTACCATTGTTGTGGATGAAACACTTACATCCAAACACATGTAGATGTGCCAAGTTTGGCTTCCTTCCTTTGTACAGCTCATAGGGAGTTTTGTTCAATTTCTTTCGTACATAGGCTCTGTTTGAGATGTAGCATGCCGTAGACATTGCATCAGCCCAGAATGCTTGAGATGTTTTGTTTTCATTTAGCATTGTTCTTGCCATCTCAGTGAGGACTCTTTCTTTCTTTCAACTACTCCATTTTGTTGAGGAGTCCTTGGAGCTGAAAAGTTGTGATTAATACCTATGCTTTCACAGAACTCAGCAAAGGCTTGATTATCAAATTCTCCTCCATGATCAGTTCTAATACCTGAAATAGAAAGACCTTTCTCGTTCTGGACCTTTTTGGCAAATGCAACAAATTGATCAAAAGTTTCATCTTTAGAGCATAAAAATACGGTCCATGTAAATCTGGAAAAATCATCAACTATAACTAAAGTATATAAATTACCACCTAGACTTCTAACTCTAGCAGGTCCAACTAAATCCATGTGTAGTAATTGAAGAGGTCTTTGAGTTGAAATTTCATTTTTGGCATTAAAAGAAGTTTTGGTTTGTTTTCCCTTTTGACAAGAGTCACAAATCATGTCATTTTTTAAAACAAGTTTAGGAATGCCAATAACCAATTCTTTCTTAACTAGTTTGTCAAGTTGAGACATGTTAACATGTGCCAACCTTTTGTGCCAAAGCCAAGATTCATCTGAGTTACTTACAAAACATTTTTCTGAAATTTCATCATCGTTAGAAAGATTAAGTGTATAGCAATTACCTTCTCTAGGTGCTCTAAACAATGCTTTAGACTTAATATTCTCTAGGGGAAGAATATCCTTGCTAACAATCAAACATTCTTCTGAATTAAAGATAACTAAGTTACCTTTATCTGTGCTTTGACTTACACTAAGGAGATTGTGGCATAAGCCTTCAACTAAGTACACATCTTTAATTTTTGGTCCATCGGTGTTTCCAATGTTTCCAATTCCAGCAATCTTGCCTGTTTGATTTCCTCCAAATGTTACCTTGCCTCCATCCTTAGTTTTGATTGTTGCAATCTTTGATTGATCCCCTGTCATGTGTCTTGAGCATCCACTATCAATGAACCATTTATTGGATTTAGATGCTCTAAGACAAACCTGCAAAACATAAAATATCAAGTCTTAGGTACCCACTTTTTCTTGGGTCTTTTTGGGTTAGTTTGTGTCTTAGGACCTTTATAGGTTCCTTTTGGCACCCATTGATAATTTCCTATAGGTTTGCTTTTACCTTCTTTTTTATGAAAGCAAGAGGAAGAGGTATGCCCTTTTCGATTACAATAATTACAGTGAGCAAAAGGGTTAGATGAATGAACTGATTTTCGAAAATAACTCATATATGATTTTTGTCCAAACTTCTTCTTTCCTTTTTGTTTATCAAAATCAGGTTGATAACCAATTCCTGATTTATCATTTGTGAATCTTTGCTGTTTTAAAATAACATTCAGCATTTCACTACCGTTGGTGAATTTTTCAAGAGTTTTAGTAAGAAGTAAATTCTTCTTTTCTAAAATACAACAATTTTCACAATTCTTTTCTGGACTTTTCTCAAAATTCTTTTTGGAAATATTTTCAGAAGTAGAAGAAGTATCTTGAACTTGTTTTTCTAGAAGTTTGATTTTCTTCTTTGCAGATGTAAGTTCTTTGGCTATTTTTCTAAATTCAATAAAGAGCAAATTGTACTCAGAGGATAATTCATCATAAGATGAGTCAGAAATATTTACCTCTTCATTATCAGATTCTTCTTGAGCTACAAGACAGATGTTGGTTCTTTCTTCTTCTTTAGCTTCATCTTCATCAGATGAGCTATCTCCCCATATGCCTGAGACATAGGCTCTTCTCTTGAATTTGTTTGATTTCTTCTCTTTGTTCTTGAGCTGTGGGCAATCAGATTTGAAGTGACCGGGTTGTCCACATTCGTAGCATGTGATGGATTTCTTTGTTTCTGTGTTTGAACTACCCTTGTGAAACTTTCTGTTGGCCTGATCCCTTTTGAAGAATTTCTTGAATTTTCTGACCATCAGGCTTATTTCTTCATCATCATCCTCATCTTCTTCGTCATCAGACTTAGGTTCTTTAGAGGTTTTGAGAGCTATGCTCTTACTCTTCCCATGCACTTCTTCAAGACCTTTCTTGAATTTCAGTTTAGCTTCATATTCAGAAAGACTTCCGAAGAGGGCTGCTACAGATGTCATTGATTCTCCACGTGCTTCTTCAATGGCAGTGACTTTTGCCTCCCATTCTTTGTTGAGGACATTTAGGATCTTCCTCACTTGAACAGATTGTTCATATACTTTTCCTAAGGAGGCAAGTTGGTTAATCAAATAAGTAAATCTTAACTGGAACTCACCAATGGTTTCTCCTTGTTTCATGCGAAGGAGATCATATTCTGTCATAAGGGTGTTGACTCTATTCTGCTTGACTCCAGTTGTCCCTTCATGTGCTATCTCCAAAGCATTCCACATGGCTTTTGCTGAGCTTAGAGTGCATACACGGAAGTATTCTTGTTGGCTTAAGGCACTTTGTAGCATGAGTATGGCTTTGCTATTGAGAGTGATGTTTCTTCTATCATTCTCATCATAGTTTTCTTCAGGTTTTGGAATCCTGATTCCTTCCCTCTCAATTGTTGGAGCATAGTCTCCCTTTTCAAAAACTCTCCACAAGCCATATTCTGTAGCCAAAACAAAAACTTTGAATTTAGCTTTCCAGAAAGAATAATGCTCACCATTAAAACCTGGTGGACGATTGATAGAGGCTCCATCGGGAAAAATTCCTTCCATTGTGATTCTTCTCGAGATGTTAAGCTCTTTTGAGAAGCCTGGCTCTGATACCAAATGAAAGTGCAGCTAAATCACCAAGAGGGGGGTGAATTGGGGATTTTGAAGCTTTTTTCTGAGTGTGCTCTGTTTTTTTTAAAAAAAAAAACTTGATGAAACAAAATTGAAAAGAGTATGGGAGAAGAAGAGCAAAACACAAAGAAATTATCCTGGTTCGGTCCAATCTAATGACCTACGTCCAGTCCCCAGTCACTCTGGGATTTTCACTAACTTTCTTGACAATTACAGACACTGCAAACGAAGGACGATTCACAACCTTGAACTCGCTCCCCCTTACAAGTTGTAATTGAATAACCCAATCTCAAAGTCCCACTACTTTGAGATCTTTTACAGAAAAAGAAATTACAATGAAAGAACTCTCTTTGACGAGTGGATTTCAATGATCACTGAAGTACAATGTTCTAAGTTACAATCAAAGGATAGAAACAGCTCTTTTTCGAGTAGAGTGGTTGTAACTCAGTTCTGTGTCTTTCCAGGTTGAATTCTTCAGCTATTTATACTGGTTTGAGGCTTGTGAACGTTATAGATCCGTTGGGCCTTCTTCTAATTCAAAATTATAGCTGTTGCTGGAGTTATAACATTGATTAAGCAGCTGAAATTGTTCCCTATCTGAAATATAGCTGTTGCTGCTCTGAATGCTTGATTCTTGTTCCCTCTTAATGAATTCACCCATTGAAGATGATTTATAACGGACAAATGATCTTGTATAACGGCTAGTGATTCGGTATAACGTTTCTCCATGATTTCAGCAAGTTTCCTAAAATGGCTCTTTATTTGAGTTTCATCCAAAATCAAGAATCTTCTGTAATCTCAGGAATAAACACATTAGAACAGCTCAGTTACAATGATAAACGATGTATATAATGTTCAGGATCAATGGGTAACTTAAACTTGAAGTGTAGACTGAATTTGGTAGTTCTGGAACAAATCAGCGTTTTTCTGTCGATGTACCAAAACTCAAGTTTTGAAGATCAAAACTGGAGTTTTGAACTGTTCATGTTTCATAACCGGAGGTGATGAAACCAAAACTGGCAGTTATGAAGGTTTATAAATTCAGATGCTCTCGGGTTGCCCAAAACTCAAGTTTTGGTTCACAAAACTCGAGTTTTGAACTATTCATGTGAAAACAAGAATTGAGTTCAAAATATCAAAACTGGAGGTGTTGATGTGAAAACTGGCAGTGTTTAGTTTGGCAAAACTTCATTGTTCTCGGGTCTGTCAAAACTAGAGTTTTGATTCTCAAAACTCGAGTTTTGAACTTTTGGTACAAAGTTCAAAACTTTGAAAACTGGAGTTTTGATTCATAACTGGCGGTTTTCAACTGGGTAAAGTTTGAAGGCTCTCTGCCTTGCCAAAACTCGAGTTTTGGATTCCAAAACTCGAGTTTTCATATTTTATGAAAACTTTGGAAAATACACGTACAGTTGAAAACTGGCGGTGATGGTCTCAAAACCGGTGGTGATGAACTGGAGAAAAATCAATTGCTCTCTGTCTCTTCAAAACTCGAGTTTTGGTTTCCAAAACTCGAGTTTTGAACTTTCTTCCAAAATAAGAGAAGTTCAAAAACTGGCAGTGATGAATGAAAACCGGAGGTTTTGAGACGTGAAAAATTTAGAAGATTTGCAAACCTCTCTGCCAGGCCAAAACTCGAGTTTTGGATTCAAAAACTCGAGTTTTGAACTTTTCACAAGTTCAAAACTGGCAGTGATGGCGAAAACTGGCGGTGATGGCTTTTGAGCAGTTTTGCCACAGACCAAAACTCGAGTTTTGAATCCCAAAACTTGAGTTTTCCTCTGATAGCAAGGAAAACTAATTTTTGCATCCTAAAACTTATCTTTTTAGTTTTCAAGTCTTTCCAATTGTTCAATCATCATCAAAACTTATCGAGAACTAACACATCATCACTTGAATTTCAAGGTGCAGTGTTTGATAGCATTCTTGCCCAGTTCTATCTTCATCTGAATAATTGGGGCCACAAACCATGTGAAGCAAGGAGGTTGGAGCAATATGCTTTGATTACTGCCACTGCACAATGTAGATTGGCCATTGGTGTCGCCAACACAACTTGGAGAATTATTGAATTCCAAAAGGACCATTCTTTGATTACTGATTCTCCACTCTTTATCCTAAAAGTTGCACCCTTTGATTTGTCATACCTTTGCATGAATTTCATTGATGCTGATTGTTCTTTGTATGCTGATCACGTATGTAATACATATGAGCATGGATCTTTGGATGAAATTCTTTCTTGTGACCTTGCACCTGATATAAAAAGATTGACTGTTATGGAATATGATTGCTTTCAGTTTCTCATTGATTTTCGAACTGAGAGTGATTTTAAGATAATGTGGAATCTTAGGCATAGTCATATATCTATTCATGAGGTTCTTTCTTGTAATCTACCTCCAAACTTAGGTGATTGTGCTCATTATACTGGTGAAACTTGTCTTCTTGAGCATTCCATAATCATTTCTGCCTTATTTGCATCTAACTTGGTTCTGGATAGCCATCTTGCTACTCATACTCACACTTCTACTCATGAAGTGCTTTCTTGTGATTTAACCCCAGATTTACTCATCCATGTTTGTGATCACTTAAAGCACTTAATTTCTGTTATATATTGTGCTGCTGGTTCTGATTCTTTACTGCAGAAAATTGGTAGCAAGGGACTCCAAGGAAGTCAAGACATACCATATATCTTGGAACCCTTACCAATTGATCCAGAACCGCCACCAAAGATGAGCTTCAAACAAACTAAACATGTTCCGAACAGATTGTTATTTCTCATATGTGATGAGAATTTTTGCTACAAGAGCTTAAAGAGATTTCGTCACAAGGTTGTCTCTTTCCTTCACTTACATTTGCTATTTTGAATGGTTTAATTCCTTTGTCAATTTGAATGCTTGAAATAAGTGTGGGGGAGAGACCATCCTAGTAGAAAAGTAGACATAATTTAGTTTAGTAAGCAGAATAAGAACCCCCCTATGTATGCTTTGCATCTTCTTGGCCACTACCTTGTTTGATTACCATTGTGCCTCTTCATTCTAATTTTCTCTGTTATTTTGGCTTGTTTCTTTTCTCTTCTCTCTTATGATGATGTGATGTGTTGTGCTTCAATTGCAATTGGACTTCACAACTTTCCACTTCATTAAGAAACAAATTTGAATAATAGAATTGCTTTGCAAACATTGAGGACAATGTGTTGATTAAGTGTGGGGGAGGGAAATACATTTTGAATCCCAATTAATTGGTTGTTTTTAATTGAGAAAATGCCTTAAACTAGAAATTTTTTTCAAGAGTGACTTGCATTAATGCATGTCCTAAGTGGTAAAGGGTCACATTGTCGCATTGTCGCTTTGGAAGTGTATAATCTGTGGGAAATTCTTTGAGCTTTCATGAGATCTAGTGTTTTGGCAACTTTTTAAAACCATGCTTTCTTTTTCAAGTGAATGGGAAGAGAAATGAACCCACAATTGGATTTTTACTTATTCCTTATTTTGAAAATGAAATGTTTATAAATCATTAGTGCATTTAATAGTTGAGCATTGTTTTAACTGATGGCAATGTTTTGATTGGTTGTGTTTGGTAAGGTTAGCACTTGGAATAGTTAAGCAGATGTGTTGTGATTAGCTTGCTATACAATTGATTTTATTGGAATGAGCATTGGAGAAAAACCTTGTTGGAAGGATATTTGAGCCTTAAATTCTTTTCAAGTGTGCATGCTCATTTGGTTTTTCACTTTCTAGAACTTGTTTCAACTCTTTTTCGAAACAACATTTGCATTAGTATGATGAAAATGAAAGAGGCATTCAATTCTAAACCGTATTCACCCAAACACAAGCCTACAATTATGTTCCATTTGCTTACCCCATTTGAGCCTTTCATATGTTATATGCATGTCATTATTCGTAGTGTTCATAGTATTCTTAAAAAAAAAAAAAAATCAAAAGAGAATTGCCAATAAAAATTTGAAATGCCATGTATGAAAAAAAAAGGGTGAGTACTATTTGGAAAAGAAAAAAAAAAGAAGAAAAAGTATTTGGTAGACAAAAATAAAAGCAAAAAAATCAAATAATAATTAAAAAAAAATCAAGAAGGCATTTGTTCATGATTTTCAAAAGAATTGGCAAAAGTTTGTAAGGTTATTTAGATGCTATGAACTTGCTCGTTAAATTGTCTTGCATATCAACTATTCATTTTCTAATTAATTCATTCCATCTAGCCTTCATCCAACATTACAACTCTTAAAAGTCCTCTTGATTCATTTCATTAATTGCTATCAGTAGTGGAGATGTTAGACTTGTTACAAGCCTATGGTAAGGTGTTGATTAAGTGAACAAGAGTGAAATTATCCCAATCAATGAAGTGAGATGAGTGAAGCACTAACATCTTGAGAGTCCTCTTATGCTTCATTCTAATATTTTGAGTTGAGTAGCGAGCTAATTTCTTTACATAACTTGATTATCACTAGTGTTGGCATGAGGAATTTGATTAATTAATTCATTGCATCCTAATTATGAAATTGCTCATTTCTCAAATGCATTAATGATTTGAACTTGGAATCTTGTGTTCAATTGCCTTTGTTCAGGAGTACAAAGGTCTAAGTGTGGGGGAATTGATCTAACCATATTTTTATATGATTTTACATGATTAAATGGGGATCTTTAATGTATTTTGTTGTAGTTATTGAGCCTAAAATGTCTTTCTTGTGATAAATTAATATTAAGAGTAAATATATTAAATTATGGCTAAAAATGGCAAAATTGTCAAAAAAAATGTAATTACTCTTAATTATTGATTTTTATGAGAATATTTAATGTTAGATTAATTGGGTTAAATTGTTGGAAGTTAAAAAGATTAGATTAAATTTGGAAATAGAAGTTTTAGCTCAAATTATAAAGTTTGCAATTTGGTCCCTACTCCAGGAGTTTTAAAGTGTTCACTTTGGTCCCTGCAGATAAGTTATGCGTTTTGGGCCATTTAATAATTAGGAATTCTGATTCATTTAGCATTTGTTTTTGCAGGCTCGTGAACTTGAGAGCAAACCCGTGGAGCTGGAAAAGAAAAGAACAAAAAGATCCAACACATCTAATGGATAAAATACAACGTTTCGGCCAATTGAATGAATTAGGTTTTCTTTGATTCCTTCAGCAGCAAACCCGACACAATGAATGAGATGACCCGGTGGAGCTGAAAGAAAGAAGCAGCTGACAGAATTAATGAACCAGCTGGGAGATTATTAAAAGAGGAGAACAGTGGAAAGGAAGAGAATTATCATCGTCCTCAATCAAAAATAAACTGGCAACGGCGACCCGGGTTCGATCCCCGGCAACGGCGCCATTTGATGAGGGCCTTTTTGTCTTTAGCCTTGGGGTCCACAATCAAAAATAAACCAAGGATTGCGTATAGGCAAACCTAGGATCGTTCTCTCTCTCGAGGAGCCTTTTATTGAGTCCTAAGTAATCTAAATGACATGCAAATACAATTAAAACAAGGGGAAATTGGTTTTGTATTTTTGAATTAATTAATTAAAGAGAAATGCAATTTAATTAAATGCTAAACTATTGTTTTTGGTATTTTTAATAAAATGGAATGCAGTATGAAAATGAAATATGAATTATGGATCTTCTTGGTAATGAAGAAATGACTATCCTTGGTCATAAAAGATTATGGGAATTAAATTGTATTAAGTCTAAAGAAAAACCTCAAGATACAACTTGAGTCCAATAATCTCAATCAGTAGTAGCTCCTACAAACATAGCTAACCACTACCTCTTGAGAAATTGTTGAAAACCACTTAATGTGCAATTAAAATTGGAACTATGCAACACGAGTCTTCTTAAAATTGAGTACATAACAGTCCCTCAAAGGGGTACAAATCAACTAAATTAACTAGACAATACCACGCTAATTAATTTAATCTCATTGCAACCACAAGAAATTAAAGCAAATATAATATTCACATTGCATAATCCAAAATCAATCACAATTATCAAACTAACAGAGACAATAAACATTAATCTCAGTTCCAGAATTTATACACAATAGTCCCTGAAACTAGGCAACCTAAATGTATAAATCTAGACTAATAGTAATAACAAATTAACTCCCCTTTGTAGCTTTAGAACTCAAGTCAAAATCCACCACCAAGAAGGAAATCAACCACTGCCCACTATCAAAACTTCACCAAACAACTTGAAGATTCCAGTCATTGAAGAAGACCAAGCAAACTTGACAGAGTGACACTGAATAAGAGGAGAACAACGGAAAGGAAGAGAATTATCATCGTCCTCAACCCTTCATCGCTGGACCTTGGAGCTTCATCTGTCCTTCCTCACCCTCACTCCACCGTCGCTAGCGACAAACGCCATCATCCCCACCGTCACCGGCGACCATCCTCCCTTCACTACTTCCGGTGACCTCCATAATTTCAGGCGAAGGAACGGACAGAGACGCGAGAAGAACAGCTTCTCGCACACACTCCACCTCTCTCTACCTCAACCATTTCCCTTCTCCACTTCTTTCACCGTCGACTCTCCGCTGTCCTCTTTGAGATTTCAGACCCACTTTATCCAGATAGTGGCTCTTTATCCGGTTGCTTTTGGTTGTATTTGCACCCACTGATCTCCCCTTATTCAGTGTCACTCTGTCAAGTTTGCTTGGTCTTCTTCAATGGCTGGAATCTTCAAGTTGTTTGGTGAAGTTTTGATGGTGGGCAGTGGTTGATTTCCTTCTTGGTGGTGGATTTGACTTGAGTTCTAAAGCTATAAAGGGGAGTTAATTTGTTCTTACTATTAGTCTAGATTTATACATTTAGGTTGCCTAGTTTTAGGGACTATTGTGTATAAATTCTGGAACTGAGATTAATGTTTATTGTCTCTGTTAGTTTGATAATTATGATTGATTTTGGATTATACAATGTGAAGATTATATTTGCTTTAATTTCTTGTGGTTGCAATGAGATTAAATTAATTAGCGTGGTATTGTCTAGTTAATTTAGTTGATTTATACCCCTTTGAGGGACTGTTATGTACTCAATTTTAAGAAGACTCGTGTTGCATAATTCCAATTTTAATTGTACATTAAGTGGTTTTCAACAATTTCTCAAGAGGTAGTGGTTAGCTATGTTTGTAGGAGCTACTACTGATTGAGATTATTGGACTCAAGTGGTATCTTGAGGTTGTTCTTTAGACTTAATGCAATTTTAATTCCCATAATCTTTTATGAGCAAGGATAGTCATTTCTTCATTACTAAGAAGATCCATAATTCAAATTTCATTTTCATACTGCATTCTATTTTATTAAAAATACCAAAAACAATAATTTGGCATTTAATTAAATTACATTTCTCTTTAATTAATTAATTCAAAAATACAAAACCAATTTCCCCTTGTTTTAATTGTATTTGCATTTCATTTAGATTACTTAGGACTCAATAAAAGGCTCCTCGAGAAAGAGAACGATCCTAGGTTTGCCTATACGCAATCCTTGGTTTATTTTTGTTTATGGACCCCAAGACTAAAGATAAAAATGCCCTCATCAGTCGGGGTATTGGGTCAAGGGTCAGTGAGTCAGATCAGAGTTAAGCCGGAGCTAAATTGGAATCAAACCGGTGAGGAAGTGAAAATTTTAGGGTTATTAATATAAAATTATAAAAAAAAATTAAAACAAATGAGAGGGTAAAGCATGGAGGTTCAAATTTCAAACGAAAGGACTCAATCGTACTGGTCAATTTAATGGGCGTCCTTGAAATTGATATTAAATTTAATTACTAAAATGATTTTAAAATTTGTAATAATTAATAAAATACACAAAAGTATGGCAGAAGAGAAATCACTTGCGTGTGAAGTAGTTGAAGTGACAAGACCTATCAGTTCCCAAAGCCCAACGCTCAGATGCGTGTATTAAAGAATAAAATATATTTCCCTGGACTTCATCATTGCTCATCTTTTATTCTTCATTCTTCATTGTTCATTCGAGAGAAAGAGAGATGGCGGAGAGCGAGAAGGAGAGAGAGCTGAGAAATCAGAGAAGGGAGTGAATCAGTGAGAGTAAACACAGATCAGAACGCTCCGATTGTAGATGATGTGGCGGAGAAAGCAAATCAGAAAGCATAACACCGAGACCTCCAATCCCTCCACCAGACTAGATCGTGATGAGACACTGTAAAGACTCCGGCCAGAGGCTTTGCTCGGCGTTGTTACTCTCCGTCTTTCACTTTTTTTAAAAAAAAAAAAAAAATGCTGGCTGATGACCCCGGTTTCTTACATTTTCCGGCCGACATCACGGCCGGTCGCCGGTTTCCGGTCCGAACCGGCCTGTTCGGTCCGGGTTTGATAACACTAGAAATAACACCATCACTTCAACTTATCACTTTATAAAAGTTGCTCCATCCGGTCCTAATTATAGAAACTATTTATCAGAATTTAGAGAGATTAAGGAGAGAAGTTAAATTAATTAATTATAATTATTTTTCAAAAATACCCCAACTTAAAATTGAAAATTACGTCAAGGCAAAATTAGGCAAAATTAGCTGAATCCCCGCACAATTGGGCCATTACCAAGCGAAGCCATGGAGATAATAGCGTTGATTTTAGCCTTCACCCTCAATAGTTATTTTCAAGGTTGTCAAACTCACGAGTTTAAGTAAACTCGTGACAGTGACGTAAATTCATATCGTGAACTCGAATCGTAAACTCGTAAGAGTTTACTTTTATTATTAAATAAGTATTACTAGTGTATAATTAAATAATTAAAATATAAAAATGAAAGCAATTTGGTTTAAATAGATTTTAAATCCAAATAATTGAAATTAAACCCATCAACATTCATCATTTATCATATTTAACAAACAAATTTCTATATAAAGTTGCTGAGCATGATCAAATAAAAAAAATTAACATGAGTATAAAAGTATGTTAACACAGTTTTATAAGCTAGAAACGTAAAAACGGTAAACTCGGTGTATAAACTCGTGAGTTTAACCGAGTTTACAACTAGCACGAGTTTACCATTGACTCGACTCGTTTTTGTAAGCTAGAAGCGTAAAAACGATAAACTCGAAGAGTCAACTCGCGAGTTTGACTACAATGGTTATTTTATTTTGATGTGGAACCTACCGGCGCCCAAGGCCCAATTAATTATTTTTTTAGAACACCAAACATATATTCCTAAAATAAAAGTATAAGAACTCCAACTCTTAAAAGGATGGTTACAAGAGAATATTTTTAAAGGAATATTAAAATTATTTAATAGAATCTCTCACTTGATAGAATATAAGCGTATTGTTAAATTAATTATTGTGAAAGAAGTATTAGTAGGGGTGATATGGGGAAAATATAAAGAAAATTGTTCAATTTTTTTTTTTTTTTTAAAAAGTATAATTGAGGTGTATATGACATTAATGAGTTGCAAAATATTATTTACTTTATAAAATATATAAGTGTATTATTAAATTATTATTTTCTTTAATTATTATTAAGAAAGTATAAATAGGGATATTATAAAAAAAATTTGGAAAAAGTTAAAACTTGCTCTTATAATTAGGAACAAAACCAACTCCAAAATATGTTCCTATAATTAGGATTGAAAGTACTATTGTTATTTTGACTTCAATGTTGGAAGTGCAATCCACACTTAAAACTCTCCATTGTATCCCAACCGTCTAGGATTTCTGAATTCATCAAATGAGTTTAACATAAAATAATATATAATCAGTAGATCATTTAATTAACAAATATATCATCAAATAGCCGGATTTATATGATTAAGTATCAAAGTTGATATCCATTAAACTCTTTTTATAAAAATAAAAATTAAACTCATTTCATTTCTTTAAGGATATAATAGATTTTTTAAATTTTTAAAATTTTATTAATATTAAATGAATTTTTTAACTCATATAAATTTCTTCTAAATAAAAATAAATCATTTTTTTTGTTTAACATATATAATAAACTGTAAAACATCTTGAGTTTTATTTAAATCATATAATTATATTTTAACTCAAAACTTTTGTTTATTTTAGCAAATCATAATTTTGACAAAATTGAAGAATGATTAATTTGTCTATAGATATTTATACAAATAGTTTTGAATAATGACAATTGAGAAAAAATTATTTAATTTAGTAAAATTTAGAATTTTGTGCTGGGCGCTCGTGAAGTAATAGTTTATTGTGTTGGATGCACCTTAGATAACAGATGTTAACTTTTTGCTAATGGCGTTGTACTGGGCGCTCATTTTTAAAAGTTTGTTGTGCTGGGCGCTCTTGGAGTAATAGTTTGTTGTATTCGACGCACCTTAAATAACGGACGTTAACCTTTTACTAATGGCGTTGTGCTGAGCGCTCTTTTTCAAAAGTTTGTTGTGCTAGACGCTCCACTTAATAGTCAATTGTGTTAGACGCTCTTAAACCGATAGTTTGTTATATTGGACGTATTAGAGCCATTGTCATTGAGGCTATCCCTCTTGTATAAATACATACCGTCTGTACATGAGTATAAAGAACTTTCAAAGTATTTGATTACACAGGATAATATCACTCACTGAGATTTTGAGAATCATACAACATGCAGCCCTCTAACGATTGAAAAAAGAGTAAAAAGCAAGCTCTGAGCAATAGGAAAAGTGGCGATGATCCATATTGCAGAAACTCAAGGATTTAGTGCCAATGAGGAGAAGCCAACACTTTTTTATTTATAGACTCAGAAGGTCTTGGAGAATCATTTGGAAGGCGACAAGAGCAGTGTAATATGTGTCGACGACGTCCCAGAAGGAGGGAGAAGAAACAAGTGCATCATAAAACCAAGGGGAGTCGTCGTGGCAAGACGAGTATGAAACACCAGGCCATGGAAAGTAGGGAAAATGGAGGGGATTAAGACACTTGAGCTTAAAGGAACAGTAAACTTCATGATTATAGGAACCCCATCAAATCAAATTAAAGATGATAAGAAGAAATTAATGGGGATGTAATCAGGAGAACTAGTTTAGTTTGCTTAACTAAACGAGGAGTTGAAGGAGAACCCTTTTGTAACATCCTGATTTGTGGAACTAAAGACTAGAAAATTAGCCTATTTTTAGAAGACTACTAGGCCCTATTTTTGAAAATGGCAAATTTGGAATCAGTATTTTATTGGACATATATGAATAGTATATACTATTCATATATGTCCAATAAAATACTGATTCCAAATTTGCCATTTTCAAAAATAGGGCCTAGTAGTCTTCCAAAAATAGGCTAATTTTCTAATCTTTAGTTTCAAAAATCAGGATGTTACACCTTTCTTTTGGAGTGACAAGAAAAATAGAGGGTCCCGAAAAGGTGGAAAGTCGGACAAAGGAACAGAGGAAGGGGAAGTGGCCCGAAATAATAGTCCAATATCAGAGTTAAAAATGTGAGCAGATTGGGCCCACAAAAGATCCAAGAGGAATAGACCGCAACACCAACTTAGCCATGTGAGGCAGCAAGGCCAAGGCCAACGAAACCACCACAGAGAGAGGAGGCATGATCAATTAAGCATGAAGTCGATATGAGCTTGCCAGAGGGTAATTGAAGATTAAGGCAGCCACTTTCCCAAAAATGAGAAGGAATCCTGATTTTAATCCAAAAACCCCCTAAGCAAGATTGAGAATTAAGATCAACATCTAAAAGGGAACCAAAGAGGGAAGCAATAGTATTTACTACCAATGGAGTATAAATTTCAGTAGGTAAATCAAATATTTGAACCCGAACTATAAGAAAATCATAAGAAGAATCACAAGGCAAAATCAAATTTTGGTCCAAGGATAGATTGCAAGAGAAAAGCCTTGAAGAAGCCAAAGGACATGATCAAGAATGAAAGAGCAATCATTAGCACAAGAAAAATGAATGATATAGTAATTCTGATGTCTTTGGACAATAAAGACACGATCTTTGAGTTCCCAGTGCAAATTAATTAAAGGCTGATCTTACTGGTATGAATAAAATGATCAGAAGAGAGCACCTGCAACACCAGAAAAAGAGATGAACAGTAAGCTAAGAGAGATGCCGACAGGGACGGAAGAGAAGATGCCACAAATATCATTTTGCAAACAAAGAGAAACAGAACAGTAAGACTTGTGTATTTGGATTAGCTTTTACAATTTATAAGGCTAGCATGTAAGCATGTGAGGAAGAGTTTTATCTGAGCTTATGGAAAAAGATGGCTTCAGAATTACCAAACACTCACTCAACTCAAATTAGGATGGAAGCATAGCAAAGCGGCCACCGGCCGCCACTAGAGAGAGAACCACTCCTTCTTCATAACCATGTAATATTACTAATTAGAATTCTTAAAATTTATAATGTGGGTTTATATATTATTTTTCAATTTAAATCTATTAACGTTAATATAAAGTTCAAATATATATCTGATAATTTTATATTTACATAATTACATACATATATAATATTATTTTTATTTATTTATTATGTGACGTTTCCATTTACCACGTTTTCTCCCTACTGTTAAAAAAAATTGTGGTTATCAATTTTCAATCGTTTCTCAATTATTTTAGTTCTTTGTGATTCTTACCCAAACTATTGTATTACTTGGAAGATAACAAAGATGGGTAACTATTTTATCTCAAAGTCAAAGAAATTAGTTGACGATGAAATACAATTGTCTGAAGTTGGTGAAGGCTGAAGTGGTGGGCGAAGGCCCATCATGATGGAGAACGACCAAAAGGGTTAGGCTTTTATTTTTTTTATTTTTTATTTTTACCCTTGAGTTTGGCTGGTTTGCTCTTTGCAATGTTAAAATATATTTTTTAAGCTGAGTTGGCAATATTTTGTTGACATGTAGGATGATTGAGCTAGAGTTGAGTTTACTCATTAGTGACTAGGATCATATTTTAATAAAGTTGAAAGTTTAGGGACTGATTTATAAGAGAGTAAAAAATTAAAGAGTTAAGTCATACTGAATCATAGTTGGATGACTGTATTACATTGCAGCTCAATTAGAAAATGTTATCATTTTGTACCAATAAACAAAAAAAAAAAAAAAAATTAAAAATTCAACAGATAAAATTACCAAGCTAGCTAGCTTTTGTTTTTGTTTTTTTTAAGAGAGAGAAGAAAAAAAAAACCTTGATATCAGTTCTTCAAATGGTTGCTATATAGATCACAATCAGTCTTTCCGGTTCTGATTGAATCAGCTGCCTTGATTTTATTTTACAAACACTGACTTTATTCTATAATTTTAAAAATAAAGACTCTATATTATTCTCTCTGTGGATGTACGACGCAGTAAGCGACTATAAAGGAATGAACCCCACAAACCTAGGAACCACTTATGGCGCCTATCCAAAGGATAGGCACCATATGCCTAGCCAATCTGGACCGTCCAGATTTGATCTGGATGGTTCAGATTTATTTATTTTTTTAAATTATTTTTTTAGGTAGAAGATCTAAAATAAAGATAATCTCTTAATTGAAATTTTTTCAAAATATGATCTTTTCATTTAAAAAATATATTTTAAAAATATTAAATCTGGACCGTCGTCCAGATTGACTATTTTTATCAAATATACTATTATTTATTTTGTAGAACGTCTACTCTTGGTTGAGGCATTTATTAAATAACGGTAAAATTAAAAATTATAAAAATTTAAAATAAAGTTGATGAGATTTAAGATTTTTCTTAATTCCGGTCAAACATATTAGAACTGACTAATAAATAGAATTCAGAGAGTTTATATGAAAATTAATTTCCCCGAGGAAACAAACATAAATGTACTTCTTTCTTACCAGGTAACAACATAAAGAACTCAGCATAAATTTTTAATATAACTAAGGCTACCACAAAGACGCCTTCTTATTTGACCAAAAATCACGACTCAGAAAAGAAAACCAATAATATCAAAATCTGCAAATATAACAATAACTCCTGTCTCTCTCAAGAGCAAGCAAGCTTTCTTCCTGGACCACCAAAATAGAAGTAGGCTCCAAATCCATCATTAGGAGGAGCCACATATTAGTTTTTTACATTCATAATTTTAATGTTCTTGAAATAACTTGATCTCCCAGGACCTTCCCCAGCAAAATGTCCACTTCCCATTTGTGTTGTGCTGTGTTTCCCATCTTCAAATGCTATGTAACACTTCACCTCCCTGCTGTATTGTCGTGGTACTGTCATAGAGGCGTGAAAACAACGACGAAGCCCAATATCCCACCATTTTTTCATTCCCATATTGGATCCACCAGTTTCCAATGATTGGATCCTACATCAGATATGAGGAAACAACAATGTTGATTGTAAATGAGATTACGTACATTGCAAGAAAACATTATATATTTCTATTAGAATGATGATGGTAAACGTATGTATCACATGAATAGAGATATATGGATATGAATATAATCTGATACTACCTTTGGTCCTCGATATAAAAGTCGATGGAGGGTTAGATTTGATCATAAATATCAGATCTCAAAACATTTTGTTTCCTAATCATTTTTCTCCAAACTAATCAACAACAGCAACTTCATTGTTAAGTTGAACAAAGCCAGAGTAAAGCAGATCATAACATCCTGTATTCTTACCTGTATCTGCCTGTTTTAATTGTCATATAAAATCAGTACATTTGTTTGATAATAATAACAACCAAGAGAATGACTATATGAAACTACACTTATGGTTGTGAATTAACAAAGATGATGTACTCACTGTCCAAAATGTAAAAAGTCTGGTGTTATCATCTCCGTATAGCTGTGGATTGACCTAAAAAAAGGGATACCTATGTGAGCAGATGAGCAATAAGAAGTTTCATTATTGGTTGATATATATGTGTGTCCGCGCGCGTAAATGTATTTATATATAATTATTTTTGGAAAGGAATTAATTAATATACACCTGCCAGGCAGCTTGTTTGCTATCGTAACGTTTAGCAGTATCACCATTTTGTATGCCCAATTGAGAGTTGCCAAACTCGTTATGCTTTTCAACTACGGATTTCCAAATGTTCATAGATGCTTTGCCTTCATAATACTTATCTCCGGTCACATAAACTGAGGCAAACTAGACATCCCAAAATCATCAGAGAAACAAGGAAACAAATGATACATTAATAAGTAAACATAAAACTGATCAAGAAACTATTTTCATGTACGTAAATTGAATTCCTGATATTTGGAAATAATATATACATTGGTACCTGGTGTTGAGCTTCGGTTTTAAAAGATGTAAATTCAGGACCGTAGTGTGATTCTTCTTGGCGAATTTTGGATAGAATCTGCTCTTAAAATGTCTTCTCTTGTTATTCTTCTTATAAGAATGGTTCCTTTTGTGCAACTTCCACTTTGGTTCCATGACTGAGAAATTGGCATTTGCTTTGAAGATACATCAGTTTCTTCAAACATCATTCTTCAAGTTTCTATCAAGGTATATACAATTAATTTTTTTAAGGGTTATGTTGCAATATTACCATGAATAAGTATTATTAGGTGTACTATGTATAGCCATTGGTCTGTCTTTTCTGTGAATATTCATAGGACCCCCTAACGCCTGAGGGTTGATGAAGCCCCTTCTGCAAAATGTGCACTCGTAAGATCACCTGGTCAGTTTCTTTGCTCAAATTGTCTGAACTGTTCATGGTAACACACAAGCTTTTTTTAAGGGGCATTATATTCAATCAGTTTTTTTATACGTCAAATAAAAAAACTGTTTGAAAATAGTTCCCTAAAAAAAGCTTCCACGTTTCCATGAACAGTTCAGATAATTCGAGGGCAAAGAAACTCATTAGACTTGACAGCTGGTCCATTCAACTTCTTCATAAGAAGAAAGATGGTAGGAGACTATATGTGTGTGTGTGTATATATATATAAAGTATAATGGTAGGAGAGAAGAGATGCCAAAACAAGAAAGATAGAAGGAAAAAAGAGATTGCCAGATAGCTAAAGGCAAGGGTGAAGCTAACTGAGAGAGGCACGTCTTATTTATAGAGTTTTTGGGATATCACTAATTAGGAAGTTAGTGCACTTTTGCTTGCCCTCTAAGTAATAATCAGGAAATTAATACGTAATTAATTTCGTAATATACAATAACTTATTTTGTTTCTCTCATCCAACAATTCCATGATTAATGTTGATTTATTTCTTATTTGATAAGCCTACTTATTTCCTAATCAAATAGTCTAGCTCATGAAGAGCAAATTTGCACCCAAAGTCCAACCTAGAGAATTATTCTCAAGTTGGTATTGGAGAATTGAAGGTTCAGAAATTTATAGGGTGTTTTTTTATATAGTTAATTTCATGAATGTGGAGAAGTAACTATGATATGACGAGATTTACTTAATTACCAAAATTATGAGTATGTTTACAAGAAAGCAGCATTATTTAAGGAAACATTTTTATTTTAATTGCAATTAATAATTATACACAGTAAGAATAAATTACATCAAGCTCTTGTATATTTTCTTATTATAGTAGTATTATGCAAATTTATTACGGTATATATTTTGTGATTCTTATAATTATTATAATTTATCTCTATTAAGATATGGTAATTGTTCACAACCCGCAAAAACAATAGGATCCATTTAATATTGACAAGATTTTTTTTAGAATTAATAATGACAAGATTGAGTAACATAAAAGAGAAATTATTTACCTATTCACCGACCAAAAATTTACTATATTTTTCTTACTAAAACAAATAATTACTATATTTTTTACAAAAAATTATACTATATTTATATTTATATCGGCCGGCCACCACCGCCGGCTGGCGGGGGTTGCCGGCTAGTGGTGGTGGTGGCCAGCCAGCGGTGGTGGTCGGCCGGCCGGTGGTGGTGGTGGGCGGCGGCGGTGGTGGCCAAAGTTTTTAAAAACGAGTTTTTATCTAAAAACGAAAGGAGAATGAAAAATCGTAACGTTTTAAAATCATAAAAACTTAAAAGTATTTGAAAAATTAGTAAAATCGTTTTAATGAAAAAAATTCGTAAAAACGTAAAATCGCAGTGATAAAACGAATTTTTAAGAACCATGGTGGTGGCCGGCGAATGGTGGTGGTGGTGGCCGGCCGGCGGTGTTGGTGGGGACGGCCGGCGGTGGTGGCGGCTGGCCAGCGGTGGTGGGGGTCGGCCAGCAGTGGTGGTGGCCGGCCGGCGATGGTGGTGGTGGCGGCCGGCTAGGGGTGGTGGTGGTGGCCGGCCAGCGGCGGCGGCAGTGGTGGTGGTGGCGGCTGCCCAATGGTGGTGGTGGCCTGCCGACTGTGGTGGAGGCCGGTGGCGGCGGCAGCGGTGGTGGTGGGGTGGGGTGGGGTGGGGTCGGGTGGTGGTGGTGGTGGTGGTAGTAGTGAAGAGGGGTAAAGAAGTAATTGACCTATTGTTCCTCTTAAAACTCCCATATTGGGGGAACTTTATTTTATAAAAGGAGGAGGGTTTTGGAGGATTTGTAAAACTCCTTGATTCTCTCCCCTCCTATTTTTAAAACTCGTGAACAATGGAAGGGACTACCAAAACCCTCCTTTTCCTTTCCTTTCTCTCCAAAATATAACTCGCGAACATAGCCTTAGTCTTCTTTATAATATCGCATTTGGGGTTGTCATTGAGTAGTTAATGTGTTTTTACCATTTTTTATTTATTTAATTTTATCATATCTCCTTTTTTTTTTTTTCCATATATTACATACGAGCTCTTTCATTCTTTTATTTTTTACAATTCGTTTTTTTTTCCTCTTACTTTCTTTCTTATGGACAAGGGCATGCATGAAAAAAAAAAAGTTTTATATTTTTTTATATATTTATTACTTTTAACTAATTTTAACGGATTATTTAAACAATGTAATTTGGTTATAATACCCTTTATAAAAAAACATGATGGTGCATTAAAGAGTGTGTGCATTTTAAAGCGTAAATGTTGTTTTTTATTTTTGAAACTAATTCTATCTTTTTGGCATATAACATTCAACCTGTTTGATTTTTTTTTTTTTTACTTCTCTATTTTTTCCTCTTACTTTCTTTTTTTATAAATAAGGATATACATGAAAAGAAGTTTATTTTTGACGCATTTATTATTTTTAATTAATTTTTACTAATGTCTTAAATAGTGTAATTCGATTATAGTGCCCTTTTAAAAAGTAAATGATATAGTATTAAAGAGTATGTTAAATTCTTAAGAGTAACTATTGTTTTTAACATTTTTTTTAATCTAATTTTAAGTAAAAAAAATGTTTTGAAAATAGACTTAAGATTGTGAAGTGAACCCATGTTTTTCATAAAGTTAATTGGGGTGAATCACACTAATAGATAACACATTTGGTTTCTATAAATTTTATACTATGGATAGGATATACACACCATAAAAAGGATTTTTTTTTTTTACCAAAAAAACTAAAAAGGATTTATTTTTATTTTTATTTTTATTTTTATTATTATTATTATTTCTTTTTACCGAGAAATTTAGTATAAATTTTTTTTACCGAAAAAATTAGTATATATTGAGGTACCACCAAGTCTACTGAATTGTCAATTCCACCAACAATGGTTTCCAAATTCAACGCACCTTCCCTATCACTTCTTGTAATAGCACTGTGCATTTTCAGTTCTCCGATGGGGAAGGTACAATCTGCTGTTAGCACCACCACTAGCATTACCGTGTGGCCCCAACCAAGAATTTTCAGATGGCCTCCACCTCAACAAGCCACTCTCCTCTCTCCTTCCTTCACCATCACCACCAACGCCAACCACCACATACACCTAGTCGCCGCCGTTACCCGCTACCTCCGCCTCATCCTCACCGAGCACCACCGTCCTCTTGTCCCTCCCTCCGCCGTCAATTTCTCCACCGACACCCCTCCCTTACAATCCCTCACCATCACCGTCGCTGAACCCGCCGCTCCTCTCCACCACGGCGTCGATGAGTCCTACTCTCTCACAATTCCAACCACCGGACCTGCCAATCTCACAGCCGCGACGCCGTGGGGCGCCATCCGAGGACTGGAGACGTTCTCGCAGCTCGTATGGGGAAATCCGACGCGCGTGGCGGTGGGAGTGTATGTCTACGACGCGCCGATATTCGCTCACAGAGGGATTACGCTTGATACGTCGAGGAATTACTTTCCGGTGGAGGATATTCTGAGGGTGATATCGGCGATGAGTATGAACAAGATGAACGTGTTTCACTGGCACATTACGGACTCGCAATCTTTTCCGTTTCGGAACCAAATTTGGCCGATAAGGGATCTTATGGCTCCGATATGCTGTATTCTCCTGCCGATGTTAGAAGGATCGTTCAATTTGGGCTTGATCACGGTGTCAGAGTTTTGCCTGAAATTGACTCACCAGGTTAGTTTAGCTAATTTGACTCAGCGCCCTTAATTTTTTATTATTTATCTTTTTGCACCCAATTCAGAAACACGGGAACCGTTAGCATGGAGATTTCATTTTTTATTTTTAAATAAAAAAATCATTTTTTTAAAATGTTAATTTAGAGATTATTTTTATTTTAGTTTTTGTACTTATAAAAATAATTTTTTATTAAAAAAAAAAAAAAAAAAAAAGAAGAGGCTGATTGATGTAATTATTTGTTCTATACTTTTCGTATGAGTCGAATGTTTAGAACTTCGGATAAGTAATGGTTTATGTTAGCTTTAGCATATTATTACAGTCCAAATGTATGTCGTTTTGCCCACTTTCATATTTTGTGTTTGACGTGTCTAACACTCTTGTCTTACAATTAAAATTATAACACTGAGTTGAAGTGTTTTTGTAAGTCGCGTTACTGTAAGGTTAGGGATTGCCCAATTTATTAAGTTGGAAAGTGCGTCCAAGTTGGAAAGTGCGTACAGAATCATCAGGACTGATTATTATTCTACTCACAAGGACTTTTTATAATAACTCATTTGATCCTACATATAAGATATATTTTATAGTGCAAATTGCACTACAAATTATGTTCTATGTTTAGGACCAAAGTAGTAATTCATTAAAACTTTGGGATACTGATACTCTCTATACCACTCTGGTCTTATTTATAAATATTTTGATCAAAACATTATTTATAAGTCATCTTTCAGGTAATAAATGAGATTATGATAATTTTACAAATATTAATTGTACTAGTGAAAATAGAGAGAGGAAAAAAAGTTGAAAGATACATATTCATAAATGAGGGTAAAGTTGAAAATTTACCTCATAATGATTAAGCTAACTGCTTTTCCTTGGTATGTGTGATTTAAGGACTTATAAATATGACCAGAGTGATAACCTTTATTCTGATATAAAATCATGCCCTTTTCACACTCACAATCTCACATAAGTCACCAATGGTACTAGGTATCACATGATACATAAAGTTTGTATAAAGCCCAATGCATTTATCCTATATTTAGATTGACAGAAAATTAGGCGAAAAGAAAACTATGAGGGAAAACTCCCAAATATAGTAAATTCCTTTACTATTTTTGAAAGTTTTCAATCCTAGTGTTCCCTCCCTCCAATTTTTCTTCTACTTTTCTCTTTATCCAAACTTAGGGTTAGAGTTTTAGACAATGTTGGTTTCTGTTCAAAAGAAAAATGTGAATAGGCTAGCTGAACAGGATCTTTATCCACCATGTTCCATTGGCAGCACTTGGAATAAGTGCTTTCGTGCTTTAGGAGGTTATCCTTCTCACATATTTACCTTGTTTTGCTAAAGAGCACACCAAATAAGCTGATTCAAACACACATGGCGTCTTCAATGTTTATAATTTTCAGATTACCATGATTACTGATGAAAAGGGACTGTGAATTTGACAGGGCACACAGGATCTTGGGCATTGGCATACCCAGAGATTGTAACATGTGCCAACATGTTCTGGAATCCGCCGGGAGGTGAACCACTTGCTGCAGAACCTGGAACAGGACATTTAAATCCCTTAAATCCTAAGACCTACACTGTACTTAAGAATGTCATCAATGATGTTACCTCATTATTTCCAGAACCATTCTACCATGGTGGTGCTGATGAGGTCGTCCCAGCTTGCTGGAAAACAGACCCCACAATCCAAACCTTCCTTGCCAACAATGGAACCCTCAACCAACTTCTCGAGACATTCATCAATTCGACTCTCCCTTATATCATATCCCTCAACCGAACTGTCGTCTATTGGGAAGACGTTTTCGTGTCCGACCAAGTTCATGTTCCCTCCACAATGCTTCCTAAAGAAAACGTGATTCTGCAGACATGGAACAACGGACACAACAACACCAAGCGCCTTGTTTCTTCCAGATACCGAACCATTGTTTCGTCTGCTGATTTCTATTACCTGGACTGTGGACATGGCGAATTTGTTGGGAATTATTCTCAGTATGATATTCAAAGTGGGAACCAAGGGGATGGAGGGTCCTGGTGTGGGCCCTTCAAGTCCTGGCAACTTATCTATAACTATGACATCACTTATGGTTTGAGTGAAGATGAGGCTAAGCTGGTTCTTGGTGGGGAAGTGGCATTGTGGAGTGAGCAAGCGGATCAAACTGTTTTAGATTCGAGGCTTTGGCCGAGAACATCGGCGATGGCTGAGTCATTGTGGTCTGGAAACAGAGACGAGAAGGGTGTGAAGCGATATGCAGAGGTCACAGATAGATTGAATGAGTGGAGAAGCAGAATGGTAAGGAGAGGTATTGAGGCTGAGCCAATTCAGCCACTTTGGTGTGTTAGAAACCCTGGCATGTGTAACGATGCATAAGAATGGACTGATCATAAACACTCATTGAAATTGGTGTCACTATAATTCACAGATTCAAATACTTGTTTTGATATTGTATTGCTTCCTTGTACTCTGCATCTCTTTCTAATTCATTCGTCCATGAGAATGTTCGATATTGTCTGTTGTACTTGTTTTGAATGCGGTAGACTTTGATTCAAGTCATTGTTAGTGTTCTTCTTTCAATAATTTTTGTTAGTGATTGTTTTGTATTAGGACAAAGGGGTTTAGTTTTCTTAGAGAAGATTTCTATACACACATGAAATAGTGGGACTCACATATACATATAATGCTAATTATATATATATATGTGTGTGTGTGTGTGTGACACTTCTTCTATAACATGAGAAGTGTTTAGTGGTAGAAATAGGTCAGACCCCTATTAAGCGGCCTACAGCCTAACCTGTTTAGGACCTGATTAGGCCTGATCTGTTTGTTAAAATAGGTCAGGCCTATTTTGTTAAGGCCTGGCTTATTTACATATTAAATAAATATATTTATATTTATATCATATGATAACAAAATATTTATTTTTTTCATTCTTATATTTATATAGCTTTTGATAGGTTCAAAGTGTTTAAAGCCTACTTATGGCCTTCAAGGCCTGTAATATAAGGCCTTTTAAAATGTCTACATTGTAAGTAGACCTTTAAAAAGTCTTCAAGCCTAACCAGGCCTTATGAAGGCAGCCCAAAAAAAACCTACATTCAGGTTCAGGCTCAATAGGCTCAGACCTATTTAGCCAAAGCCTGACCTATTTCCATGCCAAGTTTTAAGCAAGTTTTAAGCAAGGAGGAGAGAGCAAGCGCCTGCAATTCCTCCTTCCCATCACAAGAAGCCCTAGCGACACATCTCTCCGTCAACTCCTCCTCTTGCGGCTCATTTCTCCGCCGTGATCCTCACCATCCTGTAAAATCTCCAATCTCTTTGAACCATATGTCTACGCCTGATACTAAACGCTCAAATTCGAACTCCGAAACGCCCCCAAGTCAAACCCCAACCCAGCAATCAGATTTGCCGGCTGATGCTAAGCCAGAAGATGCTCCATGGGATCTGATGGAGCTAGAGGATGAAGAAGAGGGAGAGTGTGGATTATGCTTGTACATGGAAGGAGGTGGATGCAGAGATAGCTTTATCGACTTGGAGAAGTGCATTGAAGCGGCAGAGAAGAACAACGAGGAGGATATTGAGGACAAGTGCGCCGAGGTGACTGCGAAAATGTGGGTGTGTATGGAGGCTCACGCAGATTACTACGAGCCTATTTTCAGGATGAAGAAGGCGGCTGAGAAACAATTCGTCGATGAATTGGAAAAAGAAGCAGGGACGGCGGAGCAGACTGCAGATCAGAGTGCTTCCCAGTCAAAGGAGGCTTCCAAGGATTCTGCGAAGGAAGCGGCTTCTAATGATAACTGAAATTGACTTAGGAATTTCGCTATTTCATAAGAGAGAAAAAGTCTAATCTCATTTTTCTGTTCCCAATAATTGCACCTGGTTTATATTACTTACTTCATATTTGTATTTTTCCCGTTAATTATTTGATTAGCAAGAAATGCCAAAGACGGAGCCTAATCTCATTGCAGATATTTATTTATTTTTTTGGGTTCCTTTTTGCATATTAGTAAACCTGCTGTGACTTGTGTTGGCTAACTTGAATATGATAATCAGCTTACAAACCGAAATGAATAGTTGGTGTGGTGATTTATATAGCTTGCGTTAGGAATACGACATTGCTTTTCCTCTTGTTGGAATAGTGATTTTATGCTTTACACTAAAATCCTCTTGTCCGACAAATACTCTGTTTCAGATATTGAAAGATAGTGTCAATGTGTCATTATCTAATTGATATTTCTGATTTTTTTGCATGACTTATGAACAATAAAGTATGAATTTGTCTCATTGTCCCTAAAAAAGTATGAGTCTCTTTCAGCAACATAAATATTTGAATATCCAGAAACTGTATATGACATTATTGAGCATTTCTCCTCCATCACAAAGACATTAAATGTTTATCCATTTTCATCCATCAAGTTAAAGTTCTTATAGCTTTTTCGGCCGGAGTTTTTGTAAGGGTTAATTAACACATTTGTCCTGAAAGTAAGAGCAATTTTATTCTGATTTTTTTTTAAAAAAATTTTATAGTCACTACAAGAAAAATCAAATTTTGCTACGGAAAAATTCCGTAGCAAAACAAGCTTTTTCCGTAGCAAAAAATCACGTAGCAATTGTGACGGAAAAGGAAAAATCTGTCGCAATTTGTGACGGGAAATAATTCCATCGCAGAATCCGTCGCAATTTGTTACGGAAAAAAACTTCCATCACAATTTGCTATGGAATTTGTTTCTGTAGCAAATTCGAACGGAACCGTCGCAAAGGAAATTTGAAATTTTGCTACGGAAATATTTTCCGTAGCAAACTCGAAAATTTGTTACAGAATTATTTTCCGTAGCAAATTCTCGCAAAATTGCTACGGAAACAAATTCCGTAGCAAATTTTCGCAAACTTGAGAATTTGCTACGGAAAATAATTTCATAGCAAATTGCAACGGAAACCATTCTATAGCAAATTCCAGCCTTTTGTGATGGAATTCAGTTTCCGTCGCAAAATTCATTTTATTAAAAAAAATATTTAAAAAAATAAAAATTACATAAAAAATTATTTAAAAAATATAAAAATATAGAAAAATTACATAAAAATTACGAAATAAAAAAAACTTTTATGTCATAAAAATGTATAGTAATAATCATAAAGAGTTTACATAAAGAAAACAAAATATAAATAAAAATGTTGCGAACAATATGTACAAAAAATAGTCTAAAAGTAGCAATATAGTCATCATCAATTTCTTCTATTTGAAAGTTCTCTGGCATTTCAATTTTTTCTAACCATCTATATTCATTTTTTTCCTCTTCCCCAACTTCACTCCATCTGCAACATTAACACCACCAATTAAACATAAATCCAAACTGAAGAATGTATAAGACTTTCTTAGTGACTATCCCGAACAAAAGTGACATGAACTTCCTGGAAAAAGTAGCATATGAGTAATCCTTATAGGAGAGATAACGCCATGTAAACATTTTTGAAGTCGATTCCCCTGACTACTCCAATTTCAGAATCTAAATTTTGCTTTACAAGTTTTTTGGACCACCTCAACTCACCATTATTTTCTTTAGTTGCTTCATCCTTCTAATTTATGTGGCTGTCATCACTTGCAATAAGATAATCAAAGAGGCGAGCATTGAATTCCTGGAT
Source organism: Acacia crassicarpa (assembly GCA_034222035.1). Lineage (NCBI taxonomy): Eukaryota > Viridiplantae > Streptophyta > Magnoliopsida > Fabales > Fabaceae > Acacia > Acacia crassicarpa. The sequence goes on along the minus strand of JAWXYG010000015.1, from coordinate 4,285,303 downwards.
AAAACTAGATTTATTTAAAAAAGGTGAGACAATACAGAGCCATAAACAATAATAATATAGCCCACTACAGAACAATGCCAAAGTGTTTTAACTATTTAAAACAAGAATAATAACAGCCATTTTACAAGTGGGCAAATATGAACTCGATCATATAATCTTATTACAAACCTTGAGAATATGGAGACGAGAACCAAATTCCGGTTAAACAATTACTTGCCTACAATTATCAAGAGGTGACTTCATTGCATTCATTATAGGTAAATGGATGCACATTAATAAGTTCTTATTTAAAATGAATAACATGTCCACTCATTGCTTTTGGTGAAGTCAATAACATGTGTGAAATTTGAAGATTCCAAAACAGCTTCTCTTAAAGCAGATACAACCTAAAATGAGTGTCATGTCCTTACATAGCACAAAGGTTTAACAGAAATTATAATTAAAATGCTAACTATATTCAAAAAAATATGAGCTTATATAGTAGTACACTACCAATTGTATCTTTTTTGCTTCTCGAGTAAGCTGTAGCATCCTATTTAATACTCACAATTATAAGTTTCCCAGTCTGCTTTTCCTTTATTCCTATTTAAAGTTGCATCATATCAAAATTTACATGTGATGCAAGAATGTTACTTTTCCATGGTCATGAAACTGATAGCAAGAATTATACTTTCACAAAAAAGGGAAAAGTCTACTTACAAGCTGTCAGTGATGCAAGAGTCACAGGATCCTCATGCCTTGGAAATTGCCTTCTTACTTTAGAGCTGAAACAACCCATTTATGCTATGGACAGAGTGTAGGCAACAAGATGCTAGACCGGTGCCCAGGCTTCACTACAATATATCATCAAAATCGTCTTAACCTTGCAACTTCAAACCCAAATTCGAAAATCATGAAGTCTAAAAGGGTGTGCGTGTAGTTAATAATGGGCATGCCCACTGGAATATCCATGTTTAGATAGGCGATATTACAGATTAAAAACACATAAGCAATGTTGAGTTAACATGCAGGCATACATAACAATTAACATGATCCAGCAAAGCAAAATTTAAAATAGTCGTTAATCAACCCATGATCTAAGTGTATGTCAATTACACCACAATGGAAACATGAGAAGAGATTGGATCTCTGAGCACAAACATCAACAGGATTTTCACAATATTAATTATGTGAAATAAGATACAAATGTGATATATAAAGACCACTACTCTACAGAATTTCAATCCATATCAGGGAATTAAGAAGCTGAGAAAGAAAATTAGATACAAATGTGATAAACATTAAGCCAATACAATTGGAGAGAGATTAAGGTATGATCCATCCTCGTGGTCCTTCTACACCATCCTTAATTGCATAAGCAGCTTTGAATCCATTGACTGTGACCAACTCTGCAACCAATTCTAGAAAAATAAAGGGTGCAGCATCATAGAAGAGCTGGGCGAGGACAGAAGAATTCATTAGTTCCATTTATACTCCCATAGGTAAAGTTGCAAAATTAAAAATAAAATAAAATAAAACCTTCACATATGATCGTGCAAACTCACAAGTACTAAAACAAAAGGTACCTAAAAAAACCATCCTTCAATAAGGCACTGATATATATGCACATCCACAAAAACAGGGAAATTTTTCTTCTCTTCCATTGTCTTTTTTTTCTTTTTTTAATCAATCAGAACTCGAGCCAACAAAACCACTGATGTCACAAAAGTGATCAAGAGATACCCATTAATTATACCAAAATAATACTGATGGATCAGTTTAAGGGAGCTAATGTGGTTGGAAAGGCAGGGTTTAGGTTAAGTTTAAGTTTTAGTTTGACCCTCATGTCATGCCGAGATAATAAGAACAGTGATGTTGATCTAACCCATCTAAATAACACATCAGAGACAGGACTACATGACTAGGGGAGATTATTTTCACTTATGACTAAGATTTTACAAAGTGTTTTCTTAGTTATTTCTTTATTGACTATGGATAAAACTCAAGTTGCTGCCATACTAGATACACAAGCATGAAACTTGACTTTTAGATTGTTTGAAGTGCCCCATTAACCTCTTCCATATTACACTTCAATAATAAGAAGTCAAAAACGTACACAAATTCATAGTCAAAAGTATGCATCACTTTTACCAAAAACGTTTCAATAGCCTATAAAGTTATTACTGGGATCAAACAACATTTTTGAAAATAAGGCAGTCCAACTATGGCCTCAAACACTATTATAATGTCTAAGCCTCCAAGTTATATACAGCAACATTTTGTATTCCAAAAAAACATCTAAACAATGATATATCTCATCCTTCTAACAATGATGTGATCATATTTTATAACATTTGATAAAGAATATCACAAGGTACAAAAGAGTAACTGAACAAATTAGAAAGGTTGTAAAATTCCTGGGAGAAGTCACAAACTCTCAAACCTAGCTTCCCTTGCAGTATTGATCACGTCTAGAATAAATTTCAGATAGAAATTTTAGAACCAAAAATCACGGAACTGATGAAGAGTAAGAGTTTTCAGCAGCTTACATTTCAAAGAGGCAGCGAATTGAGGAAAATAGGTGGCGGTGTTGTTGGGATTTGGGAATGCAAAGAAAAGCAATAAAAGTTGCTCCAATTGTGAAATCAATTTGGTGTCAAAAGCCAATTGTAAATAATGTCATCCCAAACATAAATTTCGGTCTGGAATTAAATTTTGAAGGCTAAAAGTCAGCTTGGGGTGGGAGAAACATGATTTCAAACAAGCCCTAAGTAGTTAGGTTAGAATTTGTAAACCATAAGAAATTAATCTCACAGATTATCAGAGAAGCGGTTTGAACGGTCTTCAATACGCCGGAGAGCAAAATCTGAGCAGGTCTCCAACAAAACCAGACCAGATAAGGAGAATGAATTTGTGACGAGCTTGAAGAAGAAAAGTGGAAGGAGGAGGAGAGGAGGGCCGGACCACCGGAGGTCGTGAGAAGTAGCGGATCGAACAACCGGATGGGCGAGGAGGAGACGGAGTGCGCGGACGAGGCGGAGGACCGAATGGGCGAGTCGGAGAAGGCGAGAGATGCGAGCAAGGCGAAGGAAGGAAAGAAGGAAGGAACGAAGAAATAGATTTCATTTTATTTTTTTTATTTTTTTGACGGAATTAAAATCTGTCGCAATGTGCGACGGAATTCATTTTCCGTCACAAATTAGCCATCTGATTTTTTTTTTAGTTTTACTATGGATTTATTTTTCCGTAGCAAAATTTTGCGATGAAAAATAAATCCGTAGTAAATTGCGACGGAAAAATAAATCTGTAGCACATTGGCGGGCTTTTTCCCTCCACGACATCAGATTTTTTTTTTTTGGGAGTTTTACTACGGATTTATTTTCCCGTAGCAAAATTTTGCGACGGAAAAAGAAGTCCGTAGCAAATTGACACGGAAAAATAAATCCGTAGCAACATTTTGCGGCGGAAAAGTAAATCTGTAGCAAATTGGTGGGCTTTTTCCCTCCAGGACATCAGTTTTTTTTTTTTTGATTTTTGCTACGGATTTATTCTTTTGTAGCAAAATTTTGCGATGGAAAAATAAGTCCGTAGAAAATTGCGATGGAAAAATAAATCCATAGCAAAATTTTGAGACGGAAAAATAAATCCGTAACAAATTGGCGGGCTTTTTCCCTCCAGGACATCGGATTTTTTATTTTTTTTTTAAGTTTTGCGACGGATTTATTTTTTCATAACAAAATTTTGCTATGGAAAAATAAATCCGTAGCAAAATTTTGCGACGGAAAAATAAATCCGTAGCAAATTGTGACAGATTTTGATTCCGTCACAAATTCCGTCGCAATTCGCGACGAATTTTTTTCCGTCACAAATTCCGTCGCTGTTTCGGCTTTTTCTAGCAGTGAGTGTAGCAGCAGAAGTTTAAAAACTTAACAATTTTGTCTTTTTCCGTTAAAAAGTTAAAAATCAATGTCCCTTTTTATAACCCACGTTAGTTTTTTTAATAGAAAAGGGTAAGATTGCTACACTTTTAAATTTCTAGGGCTACATTGAGGCAAAAAAACTTTTAGGGTAAAATTGCTCCTAGACATGTACTTCCTTAGTAAATTTGCTACTTAACCATTTTTATAATTATGGAATTGTGCATTTTGAAGGACTAATACGAATTATGCATGTTCTTAGTTGTTGAACGACTGAAAGCCCAATCGAAAAAAAGGGGTGGAAGTGTTTTTTTTTGTTGTTGTTGTTGTTGTTGTTGCCCACCCAGTTCACTAGAGCTTCGTTTCAACTAATCTAAATTTGACCCTCGTCGCGTACCTGGCTATGGTGGGAGAGTCTCCTAGCGGGGATTTTTTTTGCATTCACATGGCTCGAACCCGAGACCTTGCTTAAAGGACACAAGCTGATTACCACTTGTGCCAACCCCCGTTGGTAGTGGAAGTGCTTTTTGTGATAAAAGAAGATGGCTATAAGCCTATATTACAAAAGAAATAACTTAATCTAAAAGGGAAATTAATCTTAAAAACTCTTGATGTATCCACGTCCTCAGATAGGAGGGACAAAGCTCTAAAATTGCATAATTGGAAATACCCATCTTTACTAAGGCATTAGCAACTCTGTTAGAATCTCACATGATAGTCCATAATTTAACCTGCCAATCCCTAGTTCCCTACTAATTAGCTCTCTGATAGCCATAACAGTAGAACTTACAGAATTAAAGTTCTCATCAGCTATTCATGTAATTACACTCATCAGCATTGGATTCCAAAGTAACCTTCCTCAACCCTAAATCCCAAGCCAACTTTAGTCCTTCTAGGTTAGCCCACTCTTTAGCAATATGAGCTTTGATAGTTGCCTAATTACACTCATCAGCATTGGATTCCAAAGTAACCTTCCTCAACCCTAAATCCCAAGCCAACTTTAGTCCTTCTAGGTTAGCCCACTCTTCAGCAATATGAGCTTTGACAGTTGCCTATCATCCTTGTAAATCCAGCAATCCATTTAACTGATCCTTCTCTCACCACTCCTCCATTGGAACATTGGAACCTAGATTACAATTTTCCATGAATATCGAATATCGATCTCAAGAATTCTCTCATGAATCAACAACCCTTCTATGTCGGCGTGAACAATGTCATTTGGCCTTCTGGGTTTCACCGGCCTGTGTCAGAAGCCTCTAGCTATGACCTCTTCTTAGACCTAGACCTCTCCATCTCAAACCTCGAAGGTCAAAGTTTAAACTTCACAACTATTGTATAAGGGATAGGAAATTCAAGTTGCTCCTGTATGCAGTTGGGAATATCCAAGCATTATTGCTAGGGAAAGTTTAGGTCCAGAAGTTTTGATTATCCTTATCCTTGTTCGTCTAAAACTAGGGCATTAATGGAGATTGATTATTATGTGTAGTCTCAGTTCTTCGTTAGGGCGTTTCCGATGGTCCACTAAGTCATAATGAAATCTTGAGCAACTGAAACTCTAGAAAGATGGATAGAATCCCTAATAGATGGAGCCCCAAAAATTGCTTATTTTATCTCTCAAATCTCTGCTGTTACATGATATTATAATCTAACGGTATTGAGAGGGGTAGGTAAAGATAGACAAAATAAGAGTAGGCAGAATAACCTATCCCTTATTTAACCTGCCAATTCCTAGTTCCCTACTAATTAGCTCTCTGATAGCCATAACAGTAGAACTTACAGAATTAAAGTTCTCATCAGCTATTCATGTAATTACACTCATCAGCATCGGATTCCAAAGTGACCTTCCTCAACCCTAAATCCCAAGCCAACTTTAGTCCTTCTAGGTTAGCCTACTCTTCAGCAATATGAGCTTTGACAGTTGCCTATCATTCTTGTAAATCCAACAATCCATTTACCTGATCCTTCTCTCACCACTCCTCCACATCTTGCTTCGTTAGAATACAGATTCACAACCCCATCAACATTGACTTTAAACTAGCTATTAGGGGGTCTTTTCCAATCCAGGCATATATGTTGGATTTCCCTGGTCCTCTAGCATCCTCTCGGCCTCATTGTCAACAGCAAACCTCGGCCAGGACAGCAATATAACAGTAGCAGGGTATCTAGGCCACACAAAGCTACTATCAAAAATAGATAAATTCCTCCACTCCCATAGTTTCCAAATAGCTTGTCCAAACATCAAATTCCATCGCCCCCTACAATTTTTCCTAGTGTAAAGATTTAAATCTAACCAATCCCTCAAGTTAATAGAGAAGAAACGAGAGACATACCTTTGATGGATCAAACCCACATACTTCTAGCATTGTGACAGTGAAGTGCTTTTGATTCTTCCTCAAATATGCTATACCAGTCAAAAGCTTTTTACTACCAAAAAGAGGCCTTACAGCCCGAGTCCTAGACCACTTGGAATGACTAATAGAAGAAAGAAAAGGGGGGAGGGCACAACTAGTAGTTCCCACACCCATTCCCATTCCATTATGGATTCGAACAGCTAAGCGAAGGCTGAATTGAATGAAAAGAAGAGGGAACAAGAATGGCCACCTTGGAAACAAGATCCATGACAGAATTACTGTCATCTGTACTTACCGAAATCACTTCTCAGCTCATTCATATAATTGGCGTTGCGGCTAGTCCGCTCATCGTTCTTATAACGTATCGGGCATTTCGCACAAGGAGATGACCGACATGGAAATGGAAAATTGGTGTTGGGATTGCAGTCCGCTCCATACCAGGGTTGCTTAACATGGCAGCCTGATTGGGGTGGGGCTTTGCGTAGAGCAAGGCAAACAACTGGCTTAGTGATCTTGATCTCCACCATCATTGCCTCAAGTTCGACTTTTCGAACTTACTTTTCACAGCAAGCGCTCGTGGCAGGTGACCTTGTATGTATGATATTTACATCTATTTTCCCACTTCATTTTTTATATCCACCTAACTTTATTTTTTTTTATTTTTTTTAAAAATGTAGATGCGATTCATGCAAATCTTTGAAATCATAATGTTCAAATTTTTGCTTATAGACTTGCTATTGCTATTTTCATTGCTTGTCTGACTTAGTGATATGAATTATGGAATTTTCGCTATAGGTGGGAGGTTGGGTATGTCCTTTTAAATAGAGAAATAAAAAATAACTAAGGCAAAAGAACATAAAAAGAAAAGGAAAGATGAAGTTAGATCCAATTAAACTTGTTTTAAACTTGGGATAAGTAGTAAATTTGCCCCGATACCTCGATGAGCAATTTTACCCTGAAAGTTTTTCTTGGAGCAATGTTGCCCCGGAAGTTTTTTTTTAAAGAGTAATTTTACCCTTCCGTTAACGGTCAACGGTTAGTGGACCGTTAACGGAGGGGCAAAATTGCTAAAAAAAAAACTTCTAAGGCAAAATTGCTAAAAAAAAAACTTTCAGGGCAAAATTGCTACTTAACCCAAAAAAAAAATGTTAAAACTGTTATTTATGATATCATATATTTTGAATTCTTATTTATATAATATCTAGGGGTGAAAACAGGCCAGCCTAGACTTCACCCTTAACATGCCAGGCTTGTTCAGCAACAAAGTGGCCTAAGCCTGGCTTGTGGCCTGTTAGAGACCATTTTTTTTAGCCTGTGCCCTATTAACGGGGCCTATATTTTTAAAAATTTTATAATTAGGCTAACAGGCTACAGGCCTCACTGCAAAACAGGTTTACTTCAAACAGGCTAAAAATAGGCCTACTTCAAACAGGCCAAATTACATAAATCAGCGAAGGTAGAGATAAAAAAGGCCTAATTAATCAATTTACAAAAAGTATGGAAATTGATTAAATTATTTATTTGTGTAAGAAAAGTATATGTCACTCTTCCAGAAATATTTATATTAGATTCGAAATAAATCTAGTTATAAGTAGCATGTAAATGTAAATTTTTATCAGCCCTGTTGCTGTAACTAAGTTAGATTATTTTGGACAGCTAGCAAAAAAATAGATTATCATTTTTTTAATAATTTTTATGAGTTATATAAATTTTTCAGGGTTAAGTAGCAAATTTGCCCCGAAAGTATACCCCCAGGAGCAATTTTACTCTGAAAGTTTTTTTTTTAGCAATGTTACCCCGGAAGTTTTTGTTTACAACAATTTTGCCTCTCTGTTAACGGTCAACGGTTAATTAATGGTTGACCGTCACGGTTATGAACGGAAGGACAAAATTGCTCAAAAAAAAAAAAAAAAAAGGAACTTCTGGGACAACATTGCTCCAAAAAAAACTTCCAAGAAAAAATTGCTTCACGGGATATATTTCTAGGGCAAATTTACTACTTAACTCTTTAAACTTACATCGGTCTCATTTTTATAGACCTATGGTCATAAAGTGGGCGTTTGTGACCCAAAAGTCAAAAAATGGGCCTTCTCACAACCCGAGCCATGAACATCTCTTATTGTTACGTGCTTTCCAAAATATCCATTTCACTTTAGTCGAGGAATAAGTCAAATACACATTGGGTTCAAGGCTGCAAAATTGAAAAGGCTAAAAGTATTGTTGAAGTAGAACATTTATTTTGTATAAAAATATTGACTGTATGAAGATGGTTTTGTTGAGATAGGCAAAATCCATTTTAGTGATCTCTATGTATTGGAAGGATTAGTCTCTAGTTATTGGCTAGGAATACCACCTAGACTCTACACATAAAAAATAAATAATAATATAGAATAAAGAACAATAATAGAAAAAAAAAAACAAAAACAAAATGCCCCTACTTCAAACGTAAGAATGATAAACATGATAAATTTTAGGGAGAATTAATCTTTTTGTCTTCAACTAAAGTGACCTTATTTTTTTTTATCAGATGGTCTAGCATTATGCATGATTCCGAGAAAGAGGAATAAAATGGCAAGAAGAAAACAGGGGACTGTGGGCGATGGATCGGAGTTTCTTGGGAAAATTACACACAGGTTCTAAAGAGCAGAAATAATTACAATTAGGTCCCTTAAATTGACCAAATTACCCAGAAGTCCCTAGGACTTCTCTGTAAATATATTTGAGTGTAAAATTACCGTTTTGGACAAGGAAAAAACGTGCCTATATTTACAACAGCAAATTCTATATTGACAACAGCAAATTCCTATTTTAACAACAACTTTTTAACACCTGCATTTTTTCATTTCTGAGGTCCAAATGTTATTTTCAACAAGAAATTTTATCTTTATAACAGCAAATTCCCATTTTAACAACCTTTTAACACTTGCATTTTTTCATTTCTGAGGTCCAGAGGCTATTTTCAACAAGAAATTCTATATTTACAACATGAAATTCCTATTTTAACCAAGGTTCTGAAACCTGGACCGGTTACTGAACTGGTAGAGATATTGGGTTAAGGGTTAGTGGGTCAGACCGGAGTTAAATCGGAGTCAGACCGGTATTAATTAAAATTTTTAATTAAAATAGATAAAGAAATATTTATATTTTAATAATATTTATATATTAGAATAGGTGGGTAGCAGTACTTGAAACTTGAAAGGATTTAAAATTCAAACTGAAAACCTGAGGTAGTCCATCGAGTTAACAGTTGTCACACACTCACACCATTGTGTCATTGATTAAAAGTAATTGATTAGTCTTTTTTTTAAACCCTAGTAATATTTTCTTATAAAAATAAAAAATATGGATCAAATCAAAATCGATGGGATAAGACAAGATGACAGAGATGCAGAGATATGAGTATATATTTTCATTTTACGAGGCTCAGATTATTATCATATGATAAAAGAAAATACTCAAATAGAAAAGTGAAGCTGCTCTCCTCCTTCTATCATCCTTTCAAATGCTTCTCTCTCTCTTTCTCTTCCTTCTACGCAGAAATCACAACCCAACTCACTGCTCAGTACTCTCTCTTCCTATGGCAGTTCCACCGTCGGCTCCACCATCCCTCTTTGTTCTTCTTATCCTCATCGCTGGCATTTTTCCCCACTGGTGGAGAGCCTCAATATTGAGAAGCACTTCAGATCTCTCCCCTTCTTCTCATTCTATGTCTCGGCCACAGAGAAGGTGATCGTTGATCCTCCTTAAGCCTCCACAACACCATTACTGGCGACCTTCGATGAACAGCGATCTCCATCTTCTACTCTCTCTCTGTTTTTTTTAAAATAAATATTGGTTTGACTCGGTGATTGTGCAACTCGGCCGGTTTAGGCCAAGTTGGACGAGTTGACTCGGAGTTACCGAGTCAACTCGTGATTCCCCTGACTCGGATCGGTTTTCCGGCCGGTTCGCCGGTTTCTGGCCTGAACCGACCGGTCCGGTCCGAGTTCCTAAACCATGATTTTAACAACAACTTTTTAACACCTGTATTTTTTCATTTTTGAGCTCCAGAGGCTATTTTCAACAAGAAATTCTATATTTACAACAACAAATTCCTATTTTGACAACAACTTCTTAACACCTGCATTTTTTCGTTTTTGAGGTCTAGAGGTTATTTTCAATAAGAAATTCTATATTTACAACAGCAAATTCCTATTTTAACAACATCTTTTTAACACCTACATTTTTTCATTTCTCAGGTCCAGAGGCTATTTTCAACCAGAAATTTTATATTTACAACAACAAATTCTCATTTTAACAACAACTTTTTAACATCTGCATTTTTTCATTTCTGAGGTCCAGAGGCTATTTTCAACAAGAAATTCTATATTTACAACAACAAATTCCTATATTAACAACAGCTTTTGAAAACCTGGATTTTTCATCTCTCACATCCAGAGACTATTTACAACAACAAATGCATGTAATAACAACAGAAAATGGCTATAATAACAACAACTTTTCAAAACCTGGATTTTTTCACCTATCACTTCCAGAGGCTATTTACAATAATAAATACATGTAATAACAACAGAAAATGCATATATTTACAACAAATGCTACATACTTTTGCAAATTCCCCAACCTCTATTTACAACAACAAATGCTCTCTTTTCTCTACTCACTGCTCCTCTCCAGTGTCCACCCCTTTAATGGGTCCCTTGTGTTAGTTTTCTATATGTTTTGATGACTAACAATTGTTTCATTTGATAAAAATACTTGAAAGCAATCTTGAGTTCTTTGAAAATGGTTTTAGAAAATTAGTAACTCAAGTTGATTGATTACAACTCGAGTTACAGGACTTAAAGAATTCTCACAAAAATCATAACTCAAGTTACAAATCATTTTTCAAAGGGTCATAACTCGAGTTGTCACTTAATAACTCGAGTTATGGGCTGTACTTCACCTTTTTAGAAAGCCTCTCCCGATATAATTTTTTGGTCATTTGAAGTAACTCGAGTTATTTTAAACAACTCGAGTTAGTACTGTAGCAATTGCTCCCTGTTTGAATTTAATTTTAACATAACTCAAGTTATGAAAATGCAATTGCTCTCTGTATGTTTTTTATTTAAAAATAACTTGAGTTATTACTGTGCAACTCGAGTTATGCCAAAGCAAATTGCTTTCTGTTTGAGTTTCACAATAGAGCAACTCGAGTTGGCCTTCTTCTTCCAAAATACGAGAACTTGACTGAAACTCGAGTTACCACTGTACAACTCGAGTTACCCATATCAGTTTTTAGATTCAGCGATTTCGAAATCTGAAACTCTATGATTATGCAATTGGTACTTGATATTATTGTTTCTTATCATTTCTAATCAACTTTAATTAGTTTGCCAGTGTGTTTTAGACAAGTTTAACAGGTTTAAACTTCAAATTATCATAAAGCAAATATTTGTCAGAAGCATTTAATGCGATGCACAGACAATCACCAATTTGGCAAGAAACCATCTGAGCAGACGAAAAGCAATCCAGCTACTTTACAGACAACATTCCTAATGAACTTCAACGGGCAATTTGAATAAGGAATGTCAATGGAGAATAACGGACGAATGTCGGAGGCATACAAAGAGAGAAAGCCACGGAATTCTCAACAGTCACATTCATTACTCACAACGGCTCATTAATCTCTTCTCAACGATCATTAAATGAAAGCATCTATAAATACAAGAAGCATTCAAGTCTCCAACCACAGAAACTCTGCGCATTCAATTAGCGAACAAGCTCATTTACTGTTTCAACAAAAAGAATCAATATCTTTTGATATTTCAATCTTCAGTGTTTACTTATCTACTCTTTTAGAGAGTTCTTCATTGATTATCATTTATTGTAAGAATCTCAAAGTATTGGGACTTTGAGATTGGGTTATCTGATTACAACTTGTAAAGGGGAGTAAGTTCTAGAGTGAAAGAATTACTCCGAGAGTACAGAGTGTGTAATCATTTGAGTTAGTGAAATCCTGGAGAGTCTGGGGACTGGACGTAGGTCAAGGATTTAGAACGAACCAGTATAAATTTCCTGTGTTCATTCTTCCTCAACTCTACTCTGTTCACCTCTGTTCTTGTAGTGCGCTAACAGAGCAATAATCATGAGAAAATTTAATATCCCCAATTCACCCTCTCTCTTGGTGATATTCCGTCTTTCATTTGGTATCAGAGCTTGGTCTTTTCTAAAGAGATTAACGTCTCGAGAAGGATCAGTATGGACGGAATTCTAGCTGACGGAGCTTCGATCAACAGACCACCCAGCTTTAATGGAGAGCACTACTCTTTATGGAAAGCAAAGTTCAAAGTTTTCATAATGGCTACAGAGTTTGGACTATGGAGGGTATTCGAAAGTGGAAATTATGTACCTTCAACTGTAGAAGATGGTGTAAGAGTTGACAAACTTGAAGATGAGTATGACAAAAATGATAGGAGAAATGTCACTCTCAACAGCAAAGCCATTCTTCTTTTACAAAGTGCATTAAGCCAGTAAGAGTACTTTCGTATCTGCACTTTACCAATAGCCAAAGCAATGTGGGATGCTTTGGAGATTGCTCATGAAGGGACAACCAGTGTAAAACAAAACCGGGTCAACACACTTATGACAGAATACGATCTCATGCGTATGAAGCCCGAAGAATCAATTGGTGAATTTCAGTTAAGATTCACACACTTGACTAATCAGCTTGCAGCTCTTGGAAAAGAATATGACCAGTCAGTGCAAGTGAGAAAGATCTTGAATATTCTCAACAAAGATTGGGAAGCTAAAGTCACTGCCATCGAGGAAGCAAGAGGAGATTCAATGGCCTCAGTGGCTGCACTCTTTGGAAGTCTCTCTGAATATGAGGCCAAACTCAAGTTCAAGAAGGGACTTGATGAGGTCCATGGCAAAGGCAAAGGGATCGCACTCAAGGCTGCAAAAAAGGATAAAGAATCAGAAGAGGAAGATGAAGATGAAGATGAAGAAATTGGCATGCTGGTCCGACGTTTTAAAAAGTTCTATAAAAAGGATCAAGGCTTCAAGAAGTTTCAGAAAGGAAGTTCCAGCTTTGAGTCGAAAAAGCCTATCATTTGCTACGAGTGCCAAAAGCCTGGTCACATCAAATCAGAATGTCCCCAGCTGAACAACAACAAAGATAAAGAAAAGAAGAAGTTCAGCAAATACAAGAAGAAAGCTTATGTCTCAAGTATTTGAGGAGATAGTTTATCCGATGAAGATGATGAGGATGAAGAAGAGAAAGGTAATATTTTCCTAGTTGCTGAAGAAGAAGAGCAACTTGGTGCAAGTGATAAGGTATATGATCCTAAACCATCCTATGATGAACTATTTGCTGAATACCTCCTTGTGCAATCTGAGTTTGAAAAACTTGCTGACAAATATTTGAATTTAAAAAGAAAAAACACAACTCTTGAGTTACAAGTTGAAAAACTCTCTTTTCCAGAAAATCTTGTTTGAGATGATTGCCTTGATTTAAAGAAAAAGAATTTACAGTTAACTAAAGCCCTCGAGAAATTCACTAAGGGAAGTGAAATGCTCGATGTGATTGTAAAACAACAAAGATTCATCAATGATAGATCAGGCATAGGTTACAAACCAGATTTTGACAAGAGAAAAGGTAAAAAGAAGAATGGTCAAAAATCATATATGAACTATTTTACGAAATCAGTCCATTCTTCTAACCCTTTTGCACACTGCAATTATTGTAATAGAAAGGTCATTCTACCTCATCCTGTTTTCACAGAAAAGAAAGAAAGGTTAAACCTGCTGGAAATTATCAATGAGTACCGAAAGGAACTTATGTTCCCAAGGTCCAATCTAACCCCAAAGGACCCAAGAAAAGATAGGTACCTAAGACTTGATCTTCTGTGAATTGCAGGTATGTCTAAGAGCATCAAAGCCCAACAAATAGTACATTGATAGTGGATGCTCCAGACACATGACGGGAGACAAATCTAAGTTTCTTACAATCAAGCCAAAGGAAGGTGGCAAGGTGACCTTTGGAGGAGACCAATCTGGAAAGATAGCTGGCATTGGTGAGATTGGGAACAATGAAGGTCCACTCATCAAAGACGTATACCTTGTTGAAGGTTTATGCCACAACCTCCTTAGTGTGAGCCAAAGCACCGACAAGGGTAACCTTGTTATTTTTGATTCTAATGAATGTTTGATAGTGAAAAAGGATTTGCTTCCCTTAGAAAAATCTAAATCAAAAGCTTTATTTAGAGCACCTAGAGATGGAAATTGTTACACTCTTAACCTTTCTAGCAATGCTTCAATTTCTGAAAAATGTTTTGTTAGCAATTTGAGTGAGAGTTGGCTGTGGCACAAGCGTTTAGCTCATGTCAACATGTCTCAACTTGACAAGTTGCTTAAAAAGGATTTAGTGATTGGCATTCCCAAACTCAGTTTCAAAAATGATTTGATTTGTGAAGCATGTCAAAAGGGAAAGCAAACTAAGTCATCGTTTAAAACAAAAAATGAAATCTCTACCAATAGGCCACTACAATTACTACACATGGATCTTGTGGGTCTAGCAAGGGTGAGGAGCCTTGCTGGTAATTTATACACATTGGTCATTGTAGACGATTTCTCAAGATTTTGTTGGACTATTTTCCTATCTTCAAAAGATGAAACATTTGATCAGTTTGTTGTGTTTGCCAAGAAGGTCCAGAACGAGAAAGATTTTTCTATTTCAGGAATTAGAACTGATCACGGTGGAGAATTTGAGAACAATGCCTTTTCTTAGTATTATGACAGCATGGGAATAGACCACAACTTCTCAGCTCCAAGGACTCCACAACAAAATGGTGTTGTTGAAAGGAAAAATAGAGTCCTCACCGAGATGGCAAGGGCAATGCTAAACGAGAACAACACTTCCCAAGTGTTCTGGGCTAACGCTATGAGCACCGCTTGCTACATCTCCAACCGAGCATATCTGAGAAAGAAGTTGAACAAGACCCCATATGAGCTATACAAAGGAAGGAAGCCCAATTTGGGTCATCTACTCATTTTTGGGTGTAAGTGCTATGTTCACAATAATGGTAAGGAGAATCTGGGTAAGTTTGACTCTAAGGCCGATGTAGGTATATTTCTTGGATATTCAAATAGAAGCAAAGCCTATAGAGTTTTCAATACTAGAACTAACGTTGTTGAAGAATCCATTCATGTTGTGTTTAGTGAAGAAGGAACTGATAAATCCTTGAATGATGAGGAAGAAAACATTTTCAAAAATCAATTCTTTTCGAAAACTACTCCCTCTCCTACTGAAAATTTTGAAAATATTTTTGAGACTAATCCTGAAAATAATATCGAAAATCCAGATCAGTCTCAACCTAAGGCTTGGAGATTTATTAGAGATCATCCTTTAGACCAAGTCATAGGAGATGTAAATCAAGGAGTAAGAACTCGAAAGAGTACTTTGAATGAAGTCACCTTTTCTGCATTCATATCTCACATAGAACCCTCTAAAATAGATGAAGCCTTCTCAGACAATGATTGGGTGATAGCTATGCAAGAGGAGTTACATCAATTTGATAGAAATCAGGTTTGGGACTTAGTACCTAGACCCAAGGACCATCCGGTTACAGGGACTAAATGGGTATTTAAGAACAAACATGATGAATCTGCAATCATTGTCCGGGATAAGGCAAGATTGGTTGCAAAAGGGTACAATCAAGAAGAAGGAATAGACTATGAAGAAACTTATGCTCCAGTAGCTAGATTGGAAGCTATAAGGCTTCTTCTAGCCTTTGCATGTGTTAAAGGTTTTAAGCTTTTTCAAATGGATGTTAAAAGTGAATTTTTGAATGGTTTTATTCAAGAGGAGGTTTATGTGGAACAACCTCCAGGTTTTGAAAATGAACAGTACCCTGATCATGTTTTCAAACTCAAAAAGGCATTATATGGTCTCGAGCAAGCTCCAAGAGCTTGGTATGAGAGATTAAGCCAATTTTTCTTAGATCAAGGATTTATCAGAGGAAAGGCTGACATAACATTATTTATCAAAAGGAATAAATTGAATGAAATTTTGATTGTACAAATTTATGTTGATGACATGATCTTTGGTGCTACTAATGATGCTTTGCGTGAGGAATTTTCAAAGATTATGCAGGGAGAGTTTGAGATGTCAATGATGGGAGAGTTGAACTATTTCCTTGGTCTGCAAATCAAGCAAAGGAAGGATGGTATCTTTATCTCCCAAACCAAATATCTCAATGATCTGCTGAATAAGTTTGGGATGGACCATTGGAATGGAGCTGACACACCAATGAGTACAACCACTTCATTGGATGCTGACGAAGAGGGCAAAGATTTCAACATCACAAAGTATAGAGGGATGATTGGATCATTGCTCTATCTAACTGCAAGTCGCTCGGACATCCAATTTAGTGTTGGGATGTGTGCAAGATTTTAATCTGCTCCAAAGGAGTCTCATGCTGAACATGTGAAGAGGATCTTCAGATATCTTGCAGACACCAAGACACTGGGTTTGTGGTTTCCTAAAGGTCAGCCTGAATACTTGGTGGCATAGTCAGACTCAGACCATGCCAGCTACAAAACTGATAGGAAGAATACAAGTGGCCAATGCGAGTTCTTTGGCAATTCACTTGTGTCTTGGTTCAGCAAGAAACAAACTAGTGTAGCTGTGTCATCAACTGAAGCTGAATATGTGGCTGCATCAAGTTGCTGTGCTCAAATGCTGTGGTTGAAACAACAACTTGCTGACCTTGGAGTCAATCTCAAGAAGATTCCAATTTTGTGTGACAATACAAGCATAATAAGCTTGGCCAAGAATCCAGTTCAACATACTCGAACCAAGCATATTGATGTGAGACATCATTTCATAAGGGATCACGTTCAGAAAAGAGATGTCAAAGTCATGTTCATCCCAACTCATCTTCAACTTGCTGATATCTTCACAAAACCATTAGCCAAGGAACAATTCAATTTTATAAGAAGAGAATTGGGAATGGTAAATCCCAATGAGTTGTAAGTTTTTTTTTTCTCAACTCAATGTTAGTTATATGTTTTTGATGATATATGATTGCTAACTTAAGCATCGGAGTGGCTGCACATTGTTTTGCAGGAGAATACTGACATG
Source organism: Acacia crassicarpa (assembly GCA_034222035.1). Taxonomy (NCBI): domain Eukaryota; kingdom Viridiplantae; phylum Streptophyta; class Magnoliopsida; order Fabales; family Fabaceae; genus Acacia; species Acacia crassicarpa. The sequence continues at coordinate 4,267,931 of JAWXYG010000015.1, read as the reverse complement.
TATCAGTAAACTCTCTTCTTCTGTCATTCCTTATCTGGTTACTGAGTTTTTGCTGAGGTAACTCGAGTTATTCTCAAAATAACTCGAGTTGTGTTATTCCCAACTTCTGTCAAAATTAAGAAATAGAGTAGCAACTCGAGTTATATCAAATAACTCGAGTTACTATGGTAGGCAGAGAGCAAAATACATTTTGATAACTCGAGTTACAGAACATAACTCGAGTTATGCTTCAGACCGAGAGGAAATGCTCATTTGTAACTCAAGTTGCATCTTTCAACTCGAGTTGGTCTCTGTTCCAAGATATTATTCTTCTCTCTCGCCAACTCGAGTTATCACTTAGTAACTCGAGTTGGTCCATCTGATATAAATATCTCTCACTGTCTGTTCCTCATTTCCGCGATTTTCCAAAACCCTAACTCGAGGTCTCTCGTGTTCAACTCTTTGAATCTCGTTCTTCTTTCATCTCTAAGCTCCTCCAAATGGGTCCCAAACCTGCGAAAACCTCTAAATCATTGAAAACCCAAATTGAATCTTCCTCAGATTATGAACCCACATCGTCATCATCACCACCAGCCTCAACGCGGCCTGCCAGAAAGAGGAAACCATCATCAAAGCTTCAGAATATGTCTGTTGAAGAACCCCCGGTGAAAAAACCTAAAAAGTTGAAGATTCAAGAGCTACCGGAAGTTCCTCCCACTAAGCCTATTGATCCTGCTACTGCCACTCGAAGAGATAAAGAACCCGTGATAGCACCTCTCAGAAAGAAAAAGAAAGTCCAGATTACTGTGGCTCAAGGTTCTGAGTCAAAGGGTCCAGCTGACTCCAAAGCAATGGCATCTGGTTTAAAGGTTCCTAGTGGTTCTCAGCATGCAGTCCCTGGCCCTGAGGTATCTGTCAAACCTAAGTATGTTTTCAAACCTCCTAATCTTGAAAGACCTCCAAGTGCTGAGTTTATCTGTTGTCTTACTCCAATGGATCAAGAATAGATGCTAAGTTTTAAGAAGAACTATCAGACTAGAACCTTTTGTCCTACCATATATGTTGATCTAGCTAAACTTAAGGAAGAATGAAACCTTGATTTGTCTCCCTGGTTAGAGCAATTTAGAAACCTTCTATCCATTAAGACTGCCTACTGTCCCTCCTTAGTCAAGCATTTTTACCATAATATGAGGATGACAAATGTGGTAGATAGGAAGGGTAAGCTGATTGAGGATAAGTGTATTACTTCTGTTAGGGGCAAGCCAATCACAGTTTCAGCTGATGTGATCAACTCCCTACTTTTCATTGAAAATCGTCCAGACGTGCCCAACATTAAGTATGATAAGGAGAAATTTTTCAAAACTCTGTTACCTGACAAACCTTTTAAGGGTGAGCTTAAATTGTCTCCAACTGAAATGTCACCTACATACAGGGCCTTATGGTACATTTATACTAGAAATCTAGTGCAGAAGAGCAAAAACTTCACTCACTTCAATTCCACTGATTATGGCCTCTTTGCATCCCTCATCAACAAGGTCCCATTCAACATAGGTCATTGGGTGTACCAAGAGATGAAAAGATTCACATTTCAGTCTGGATCCTCTGCACAGATACCCTACCCCAATCTTGTTTCCCTCATTTTGTACACCAACAAAATTTAGTACCTTGACATCACTGAGACGGAGGTCAAGCCACAGATGTTTGGTCAGACTCACTTGAACTATATGAACATCTCTTTTCAAGAAGGTTCAGGGCAATCAAGAGCACCTTCCAGATCAAGAGCTTCTATCTCTAGGCCACAAGCAGCTAAGTCCTCTCCTGTTCATTCTCAATCACACCATGCACCTCATTCTTCCAATCTGTCTGCTGAGATCAAGGCAATTATTGGCAAGGCTATGCAAGAAATCTTTAGGACTCTTCAGACCTCACTCACGGCTCAATACTATGAACTATCTGATAAAATTGAATCAGAAGTTGGCAAGTTGGTCTCTTCAGTTACCTCCACTGAGTCCAAGGTTGACAAGATGAGCAAGACAATTGCCTCTACTGAAGAAAAGGTTGGCTACCTTGGTGAGAAGATTGAAGATGTCGCTGGACATTTTGATGATTTGGATCATCGATTTGAGAGTATGCATGATTTATATCGACTGCTGGACACCAAGCTAGATAAGCTTCTGAAGTCTAATGTCACTACTGGCCCATTTAGGGTAGTTCCCTCTCCCAGACAATCTCCCACTCATTCCCCACTTCACTTTTCACCTCATGTTTCTCCTCACCAATCCCCACCTCATTCCTCTTCACTTCAGCCTACTTCCACTCCTGTCCTATCCCCTTCCCTTCTTTCACCATCTCAACCTGATATCACTCCTATAATGCCCATTCTTCCATTGTCTTCTCCTTTCTAGCATCTACACCTCCAACTGTTCCTTTTCCCACTCCTCCAGAATATGCCAACCCCTCCTCACCATCTTCTGGAGACACAACAGAGCTTTTTGATGAACTTCCCTCTAGTCCTTCTGTTTCACCTCCCTCATCTCCCAAAACTCACTCACCTTTGCTTCTTCCTTCCCTTCCTTCACCACCTTCTCTAACCCTCACACTTTATTCCCCTCTACCCATTCTCCAGGGTCTACATGCTTCCCTGACCTCTGATCCTCTCATTTTTCCTGATGACAAAGGGGGAGAGAGAGAGAAAGAGAAAGAGAAGAAATGAAGTTGAAGTCTGCCATAGGATAGATTTTGTGTAGCTCTTAGCTAATTTTTCTATGTTTCTTATGTTTTCTTATCTTTAAAGCCTTCTGTTTGATCTCTTTTGTGTTTAGACTATGTTGTTGCAACTTCATGTGCCCATTATGTTTTTGGATGAATAAGTAATGACTAGCTTCTGATATTTCTGATATTTGAGTTTTACTTGATGCTTTTACAAACTGATCTCTTTCTCAAACTTACAAGTGTTGTCATCATCAAAAAGGGGGAGAATGTTAGTTTTCTATATGTTTTGATGATGACTAACAATTGTTTCATTTGATAAAAATACTTGAAAGCAATCTTGAGTTCTTTGAAAATGGTTTTAGAAAATTAGTAACTCAAGTTGATTGATTACAACTCGAGTTACAGGACTTAAAGAATTCTCACAAAAATCATAACTCAAGTTGGAGATCATAACTCAAGTTACAAATCATTTTTCAAAGGGTCATAACTCGAGTTATCACTTAATAACTCGAGTTATGGGCTGTACTTCACCTTTTCAGAAAGCCTCTCACGATATAATTTTTTGGTCATCTGAAGTAACTCGAGTTATTTTAAACAACTCGAGTTAGTACTGTAGCAATTGCTCTCTGTTTGAATTTAATTTTAACATAACTCGAGTTATTACTGTGCAACTCGAGTTATGAAAATGCAATTGCTCTCTGTATGTTTTTGATTTAAGAATAACTCGAGTTATTACTGTGCAACTTGAGTTATGCCAAAGCAAATTGCTTTCTGTTTGAGTTTGACAATAAAGCAACTCGAGTTAATAAGTGTAACTCGAGTTGGCCTTCTTCTTCCAAAATACCAGAACTTGACTGAAACTCGAGTTACCACCGTACAACTAGAGTTACCCATATCAGTTTTTAGATTCAACCATTTCAAAATCTGAAACTCTGTGATTATGGAATAAGCACTTGATATTATTGTTTCTTATCATTTCTAATCAACTTTAATCAGTTTGCCAGTGTGTTTTAGACAGGTTTAACAGGTTTAAACTTCAAATTATTATAAAGCAAATATTTGTCAAAAGCATTTAATGCGATGCACAGACAATTGCCAATTTGGCAAGAAACCATCTAAGCAGACGAAAAGCACTACAACTACTTTATAGACAACATTCCTAATGAACTTCAATGGGCAATTTGAATAAGGAATGTCAACAGAGAATAACGGACGAATGTCGGAGGCATACAAAGAGACAAAGCCACGGAATTCTCAACGGTCACATTCATTACTCACAACGGCTCATTAATCTCTTCTCAACGGTCATTAAATGAAAGCATCTATAAATACAAGAAGCATTCAAGTATCCAACCACGGAAACTCTGCGCATTCAATTAGCGAACAAGCTCATTTACTGTTTCAACAAAAAGAATCAATATCTTTTGATATTTCAATCTTCAGTGTTTACTTATCTACTCTTTTAGAGAGTTCTTCATTGATTATCATTTATTGTAAGAATCTCAAAGTATTGGGACTTTGAGATTGGGTTATTTGATTACAACTTGTAAGGGGGAGTAAGTTCTAGAGTGAAAGAATTACTCCGAGAGTACAGAGTGTTGAAAGAATGGACCTTGATACCCAAGAGGGGGGGTGAATTGGGTATCTATAAAATTTTAGAGACTTGGCTCTGTTTTGGGCAAGTTAAAGCAGAGGATAAATGAAGAGAGGAGTAGAGAAGCTTTGCACGGATCAATTTATACTGGTTCGGCCTTTTCTCTGACCTACATCCAGTCCCCAAGCCTCACTTGGGATTTTCAATCCACTAACTTCACAAGACTTGATTACAATCTCTATATTCAGAGTAGTTCTCTCACTAGAACTCACTCCCCCTTACAAGATGCAATCAATACTCCCAACCACCAAGTCCCCTGACTTGTGGTTATCTCAATCAATGAATGATTACAAGAAAGACTCTCTCAAAGAGTAGATAAGATAAATACTGAAGTACAATGTATCAAAGATACAGCCTAATGAAAAGAACAACTCAGGATGATTATTTTCGAGTAGAGTAGTTGTTCATCAGTTGTGTCTGTTTGGCTTGAGTTCCTCAGTCATTTATAATTGTTTGAACCATTTGAACGTTAATAATCCACTGAAGCTTGTTCCCATTCGAAAATGTGACTGTTGTGAGTGTTCTTCCATGTGTAAAGGTACTGCAGAAGCTGATGGGTAATATTCTGTTGCTACTTTCCAGATTTGGGTGTTTGTAGCTTTTGCATTTGAATATTGGTGGCCCATGACATTCTGTTTTTAGAATAATCACGTTTGGCTTTCTTCAGAGGTGATTGTACTGTCTGTAATGCCAACCTGTCATGCATTTAATCTTGTCTTGAAGGATAAGATAAAATAATCCAAGTTGCATAAAGTGTTGCTCCAATTGAATCTCTGTCTAATTCAAATTCTTTCTGTTATCTCATAAATAAACTTGTTAGAACAGATCACTTACATATATAAGAGATAGATATAATGATTAGATTCAATGGGTAATTTGAAACATGAAGAAAGAATCAAATTTGACATATCAGAGTTTAAATGCGTTTTTCTGTTCTGGAGGTCTGAACTCGAGTTCATAATGTTAGGCTCGAGTTCGGCCTTTATTCATTTTGAGAATTCGGTTCTGTCAAAATCAAACTGGAGGTTTGTGTGTAAACCTGAGGTTTGTAAGAACACGAGCTCGAGTTCATTAATGATGAACTCGAGTTCTCTTTACTTAGAGAACTTCAAAAAGGGTTAACATAAAACAAACTGGAGGTTTAAGACAAGTGGGCTCGAGTTTGAAACTTTTGAAAATGGCTAATTACTCTCTGGAACTTTTGAACTGGAGTTTGAGAAGCTTGGGCTCGAGTTTAGTTCTCTCTAAAATATTCTGAAGGCTCTCGGTCAAAACTAGGCTCGAGTCTGAAGAGTTTAGGCTCCAGTTTATAGACAATGTTCTGTTTTCAAGTTTAAACAAACTTGTCCTGCCAAGGATGAACTCGAGTTCATCATGACAGGCTCGAGTTCTTTTACTTAATATCTTCTTTGAACTTTTTCAAACTTGAGGTTTGAGTAGAGGTTTAGAGTTTGTAATAGGTTTTCAAAAGTTAAAAAAACTTTGTCAATGGCGAACTCGAGTTCATTAAATGGTAGGCTCGAGTTCACTCAAACTTTCAAGGATTTAATTTTGAACTTCAGGTTCAGTCTCAAGTTTGATCTTTGGTTTGACAAGTTTATGCTTTCTGTTAAACATAGGCTCGAGTTCAACAGTTATAGGCTCGAGTTCATGCGAACTTTCAAAGGTTTAATTATAAACTTCAGGTTTAGTCTCAAGTTTGAACTTTGGTTTTGCAAGTTCATGCTTTCTGTTAAATACAGGCTCGAGTTCATCACTCATAGGCTCGAGTTCTATTTTGACAGATAGAAAAATCATGAGTTTTAAACATCCTTGACTTGTCAAATCTTTCCACTATTGTTTACAATTGTCAGTGATCATCAAAACACTCTGAGAACTAACATTCTCCCCCTTTTTGATGATGACAACACTTGTAAACAATTGATTGGGAAACTTAGTTTGAAATTTATTTTGAAATTCAGCTTGTGATCAAATTGACAGAAAACATATATCAGAAGCAGAATATCAAGGATTTGTTTTGTGAAACAAAAATTTTGCAGATTATCAGAGACTTAACCAAATTATCAGAGATAAGCTTTAAGACCAAAAAAAATATAACTGAAACTTAAAAAAAATTCACATAATTCCAAAATGACTACAAAAGTTACAAAACAATCAATATTCACTCCACACTTTCTCCCCCTTTGGCATCATCAAAAGGAGGGGAAGAAGAGATAGGTTCAATTTGGACATAGGGTACTATGGCTAGTGGCTCAGCATAGGATGTGAAGGTCGAAGGTGTAGGAGCAGAAGGAGGTGTCTGTGCAGGCTGAGCGTGAGCAGGTTCTGAGTCTGGGGCAGGTACAGAGGTAGAAGCATCCGGAGACTGAGACTTTAAGATCTTGTCCATCTTATCGCTTAGGTTCATCATTGTAACCAATAAGGTGGACATAGTAGAGGTCTGTTCATTGACTTGAGTCTTCAGTGCTTCTTGTTCAACTCTGAAGGCTTCTTGAGCATCCACCAGGTTATTGTGACCCTTGTTCACTTCAGCAACTAGCTTCCCTACAGCTAGTTCAATTCCTTCTATTAGATCAGATACGGCCTTGTCCACAATTTCTTGAATTCTGACATTAAAATCAGAAGGAGGTGGAGGAGCACTCTGAGCTTCTTCAGCTCTGGACTGTGTGGCTCTGGATGTAGCTGGCTTGGACCTCTTTGGGGCTCTGGACTGATCTGAGTACTCAGGCCTGTGAGTTTGCATCAAGTTCATGATGTGCTGTCCAAATTCAGTTGGAAATTGAGGAGAGTCATTCTCAGCCAAGTGCCAAATCTTCTCATGAAATAGAATTACTGAAACCAGGCTGGCAAAGGGAATCTGGGATGACTGGCGTGAGTGAAAAGCAAATTTTGCTATTTCTTGAAAGAGCCAGTAACCTACATTCTGAGGTTGTTGGTCTAGAATGGAGGCGAAGATGTTAAAATCTTTCTTGGCAAAGTGTGTAAAGTTGCCTCCCTTCTGAAGAAGATTCCTGGAATAAATGTACCAGATGGCTCGGTTTCTCAGAGGCATGGCAGCTGGGGTGAAATTCAGTATCTCAAGGGTATTAGGAATAGGTTCATCAGGTCTGAGTAAACTAAATATAGCCTGTTGCTTATATCTGTGAGTTTCAGGCTTAGGAGGGTTTGAGATTTGTAGGATAGAGTTCAGATAGTCAGGAGTAATTGTGATTTTCTGACCTCTAACCTTTGTGACAATTCTTTCTTCTACCAGATCACCATCTGAATTTAGCACATTATCAGATTTCATGTGAAAGTAAAAGACTTTCACAAGTTTGGGACTATAGGCAGCCTTGATTGAAATTAAGGACTCAAATTGATTCATCCAGGGGCTCAAATCCAAATTACATTCTTCTTTTAGCTTAGCTAAATCTACAAAGACTATAGGACAGAATTTCTTCTTTTCATCATATTTTTTCTTGAATAAAACACCCTCTTCTGCTGTCATTCTACATGGTTCTATGTTGAAACCTTCTGGGCACCTCTTATGCTTGTAAATTTCTAAAATTGCAGGTAAGGGCTGAGATACCTGAGGAGTCCCTTGTTCCTGAGATTGAGGTTCAGCTTGACCACTACCTTGACCGGGAGTGGGAACAGAGTGGATACCCGCGGTTTTCTTTCTCTTGAAGGGTTGTTTTTCCCTCAGAGGAGCAGCTGGCTGAGGGGCTTTACCTCTTCCTTGGACAGGAGGCTCGGGATCATGCCTCTTCTTCGTTCTCTCTTCTCCAATTACAACTCCTTTCGGTCTGGAAGGAGGAGTTTGAGTATTTTCGCCGTCAACTCCTCTAACGAATTTGTCAATTCCATCTTGTAGGCGGGAAGAGCGCTTTTTTGTGCGGACAGGGCGTTCAGATTGAGTTTGAGAAACAGATTGAGAAGGGTTAGGGTTTGTGTCTTTGGGATTTGTGGATTGAGAGGCCATTTTCGCAGAAAACAGAGGAAGAAGATGATGAGAAAGACGCAGAGGACTAGGGCAAACCGGAGGTGTGTGAAGAGTGAAGTGAAAAGTTTGTAACTGTAGTATATATAGAGTTCGTGATGAACTCGAGTTCACACCTTTCAGGCTCGAGTTCGTCATTAAAATTTGCTTACCTGGACTTCAAGAGTGTGCTGAGAACTCTTGAACTTCCTCGTGAACCTGAGGTTCTCACTTACGAGCTCGAGTTCAGGATGACTTTCCTCCAAGGTTGCTCTCTGTGATTTACGAACTCGAGTTCGTCACTTATGGGCTCGAGTTCGTCATGCCTGAGATCCAGCCTTGCTCTCTGCCAAAAATGAACTTGAGGTTCATTCACTAATGAACTCGAGTTCATTCTTGTTTTTGCCTTTCACTACTTCCAGTCTCTCTCGAGCTCGAGTTCTTTCTTGTCAGGCTCGAGTTCGGTCATAACTTCAGCAAATTTGAGATAAGAGCATCCTGCATAAGACACTTCTAGATACTCCGATGCTTAAGTCAGTAATCAATCATTATCAAAACCATAACTAACATTAAAATGAGTGAGAAATACTTACAGTTCATTGGGGTTTACCATTCCCAATTCTCTTCTTATGAAATTAAATTGTTCTTTTGCAAGAGGTTTTGTGAAAATGTCTGCAAGTTGGAGATGTGTTGGGATAAACATGACTTTGACATCCTTCTTCTGAACATGATCCCTGATGAAATGATGTCTCACATCAATGTGTTTGGTTCTTGTATGTTGCACAGGATTCTTGGCCAAGCTTATTGTGCTTGTGTTGTCACATAGTATTGGAATTTCTTTCAAGTACACTCCCAAATCAGCGAGTTGTTGTTTTAACCATAACACTTGAGCACAGCAACTTGAGGCAGCCACATACTCAGCTTCAGTAGATGATACAGCAACAGTGGTTTGTTTCTTGCTGAACCATGACACAAGTGAGCCACCAAAGAATTCACATTGTCCACTTGTGCTCTTCCTATCTGTCTTGTATCCAGCATGATCTGAATCTGAATATGCTACTAAGTGTTCTGGTTGTCCTTTGGGAAACCATAAGCCAAGTGTCTTAGTATCAGCAAGATATCTAAAGATTCTTTTCACATGTTCAGCATGTGTCTCTTTTGGAGCAGATTGGAATCTTGCACACATCCCCACACTGAATTGAATGTCGGGGCGGCTTGCTGTAAGATAGAGTAATGACCCAATCATTCCTCTATACTTTGTTATGTTAAAGTCCTTGCCTTCTTCATCAGCATCCAAAGAAGTAGTTGCACTCATGGGAGTATCAGCACCATTGCATTGATCCATTCCAAACTTCTTTAAGAGATCATTCAGATACTTGGTTTGGGATATGAAAATTCCATCCTTCCTTTGCTTGATTTGCAATCCAAGAAAATAATTTAGTTCTCCCATCATTGACATTTCAAATTCTCCCTGCATTTTCTTTGCAAATTCTTCACACAGAGTATCATTAGAAGCTCCAAATATGATATCATCCACATAAATTTGAACAACTAAAATTTCATTTAGCTTATTAGTTTTAATAAAAAGAGTTGTATCAGCTTTCCCTCTAACGAAATCTTGATCAAGAAGAAATTTGCTTAATCGCTCATACCAAGCTCTAGGAGCTTGCTTAAGACCATATAAAGCTTTCTTGAGACGAAAAACATGATCTGGATAATTTTCATTTCGAAAACCAGGAGGTTGCTCAACATAAACTTCCTCTTGAATAAAACCATTTAAAAATGCACTTTTAACATCCATTTGATAAAGTTTAATTCCTTTTACACAAGTAAAGGCTAGAAGAACTCTTATAGCTTCCAATCTTGCCACTGGAGCATAAGTTTCTTCATAATCAATACCTTCTTCCTGATTATAGCCTTTGGCAACCAATCTTGCCTTATTTCGGACAATGACTGCAGATTCATCTCGTTTGTTTTTGAATACCCATTTAGTGCCAATGACTGGATGGTCTTTAGGCCTAGGTACCAAGTCCCAAACTTGATTTCTGTCAAATTGATGTAATTCCTCTTGCATAGCTATCACCCAATCATTGTCTGAAAGGGCTTCTTCTATTTTAGAGGGTTCAATGTGTGAAATAAATGCAGAGAAGGTTACTTCATTTAACGTGCTTCTTCTGGTTCTTACTCCTTGATTAATATCACCTATAACTTGGTCTATAGGATGATTCCTTATATATTTCCAAGCTCTAGGCTGAGTCTGATCAGGATTTTCTAAACTGTTTTCAGGATCAGCTTCAAAAACATTTTCATAATTTTCAGAGGAAGGGGTAGTTTTTGAAAAGAATTGATTTTTGCAAATGTTTTCTTCTTCATCATCCAAAGATCTGTTAGAATCATTTTCACAAAACACAACATGTATTGATTCTTCTACAACTTTAGTTCTAGCGTTAAAAACTCTATATGCTTTGCTTCTATTAGAATAACCAATAAATATCGCTAAGTCAGCCTTAGAATCAAATTTACCAAGATTCTCTTTACCATTATGGTGCACATAGCACTTGCAACCAAAAATGTGAAGGTGGCTGAGATTTGGCTTTCTCCCTTTGTAGAGCTCATAAGGAGTCTTGTTCAACTTCTTCCTTAAGTAAGCTCTATTGGAGATATAGCATGCAGTGCTCATGGCATCAGCCCAAAATACTTGTGATGTGTTGTTTTCACTCAACATTGCTCTTGCCATCTCAGTGAGTATTCTGTTCTTTCTCTCCACAACACCATTCTGTTGTGGTGTCCTTGGTGCTGAAAAGTTGTGATCAATCCCCGTGTTGTCACAGAACTCAGCAAAGGCGTTGTTCTCAAATTCTCCACCATGGTCGGTTCGTATACCTGAAATTGAAAAACCTTTCTCGTTCTGGACCTTCTTGGCAAATACAACAAATTGATCAAATGTTTCATCTTTAGATGATAAGAAAATTGTCCATGTGAATCTAGAATAATCATCAACTATGACCAAAGTGTATAAATTTCCACCAAGACTTCTAACTCTAGCTGGTCCAACTAAGTCCATATGAAGTAATTGAAGGGGTCTGGTAGTAGAAATCTCATTCTTCGTTTTAAAGGATGATTTGGTTTGTTTTCCTTTTTGGCAAGCATCACATATCTTATCATTTTTGAAATTCAATTTTGGAATACCAATAACCAAATCCTTTTTCAGCAACTTGTCAAGTTGAGACATGTTCACATGAGCTAATCTTTTGTGCCATAACCAACTTTCATCCAAGTTACTTACAAAACATTTTTCTGACACGGAGGTATTACTAGAGAGGTTAAGTGTATAACAATTGCCATCTCTAGGTGCTCTAAACAAGGCTTTAGTTTTCAAATTTTCTATGGGAATCAAATCCTTTTTGACAATAAAGCATTCATCAGAATCAAAGATAACTAAGTTACCCTTATCAGTGCTTTGGCTCACACTTAGGAGATTGTGACACAATCCTTCTACTAGATAGACATCCTTGATGAGTGGACCATCACTACTTCCAATCTCACCAATGCCAGCAATCTTTCCTGATTGGTCTCCTCCAAAGGTGACTCTACCACCATCTTTTGGTTTAATTGTAAGGAATTTGGTTTTATCACCAGTCATGTGTCTTGAGCATCCACTATCAATATACCATTTGTTGGGTCTTGATGCTCTAAGACAAACCTGCAAATCACAATGGGATCAAGTTTTAGGTACCCAACTTTTCTTGGGTCCTTTTGGGTTAGCTTGCACCTTGAGAACATAAGTTCCTTTTGGTACCCATTTATAGTTTCCTATAGGTTTAATTTTTCCTTCCCTCTTATGAAAACAAGATGAAGTTGAATGGCCCTTCCTATTGCAATAATCACAATGTGCAAAGGGATTTGAGGAGTGAACTGTTTTTGTAAAGTAGTTCATGTAAGATTTTTGACCACTCTTCTTTTTACCTTTCTTCTTATCAGAATTTGGTTTGTAACCAATACCTGACCTATCATTTACAAATCTTTGTTGTTTCAAAATTACATTAAGCATTTCACTGCCCTTAGTAAATGTTTCAAGTGCTTTTGTAAGATGTACATTCTTCTGTTTTAATTCAGGGCATTCCTGACAAATCAAAATTTTAGAAGAAGATAGTTTTTCAATTTGTAGTTCAAGAGTGATATTTTTCCTTTTCAAAGCTAAGTATTTTTCTGCGAGTTTCTCAAATTCCTTTTGCACAAGATAATATTCATCAACAAGTTCATCATAGGAAGGTTTTGAGTCATATACCTCATCATCATCTTGTTGTTCTTGAGCTACTAGGCATATGTTTGCCTTTTCATCTTCATCCTCTTCATCCTCATCTGAAGAGCTATCACCCCATATGCTTGAAATGTATGCTTTCTTTTTATACTTGCTGAAGCTCTTTTTGTCCTTCTCTTTGTTGGTGTTGTTCAGCAAAGGACATTCAGACTTGATGTTTCCAGGCTTTTGGCACTCATAACAGATGATTGGTTTCTTTGTTTCATGACTTGAGCTTCCTTTCTGAAACCTTTTGAATCCTTGGTCTCTCTTGAAGTATTTCTTGAAGCGCCTGACCAACATACCGATTTCTTCATCTTCATCTTCCTCATCTTTTTCATTATCAGAATCTCTTGCTTCCTTGGCTGTTTTAAGAGCCAATCCCTTGCTTTTCCCATGTACCTCGTCAAGTCCTTTCTTGAACTTGATTTTTGCTTCATATTCTGAGAGGCTACCAAATAGAGCAGCCACAGAAGTCATTGATTCTCCTCTAGCTTCTTCTATTGCTGTGACTTTGGCCTCCCATTCCTTGTTGAGAACATTGAGAATTTTTCTTACTTGGACTGACTGATCATAGTCTTTACCAAGTGCAGCAAGTTGATTTATGAGATGAGTGAAACGAAGTTGAAATTCACCAATGGATTCGCCGGACTTCATTCTAAGGAGATCATATTCTGTCATGAGGGTGTTTACACGATTTTGCTTTACACCTGCTGTCCCTTCATGAGCAATTTCTAGTGCATCCCACATATGCTTTGCAGATGGAAGTGTGCAAATCCGGAAGTATTCTTGTTGACTTAATGCACTTTGGAGAAGTAGAACTGCCTTACTGTTGAGTGTGATGTTCCTTCGATCATTGTCATCATATTCCTCTTCAAGTTTTGGAATTCTCACACCATCTTCCATAGTTGTAGGAGTGTAATCTCCTCTTTCAAATACTCTCCATAGTCCATATTCAGTAGCCATGACAAAAACTTTGAACTTGGCTTTCCAGAATGAGTAGTGTTCTCCATTGAAACCAGGTGGTCTGTTGATAGAGGCTCCATCGGGAAGAATTCCTTCCATATTGATCCTTCTCGAGCTGTTAGACTCTCTTGAGAAGACCAAGCTCTGATACCAAATGAAAGAATGGACCTTGATACCCAAGAGGGGGGGGTGAATTGGGTATCTATAAAATTTTAGAGACTTGGCTCTGTTTTGGGCAAGTTAAAGCAGAGGATAAATGAAGAGAGGAGTAGAGAAGCTTTGCACGGATCAATTTATACTGGTTCGGCCTTTTCTCTGACCTACATCCAGTCCCCAAGCCTCACTTGGGATTTTCAATCCACTAACTTCACAAGACTTGATTACAATCTCTATATTCAGAGTAGTTCTCTCACTAGAACTCACTCCCCCTTACAAGATGCAATCAATACTCCCAACCACCAAGTCCCCTGACTTGTGGTTATCTCAATCAATGAATGATTACAAGAAAGACTCTCTCAAAGAGTAGATAAGATAAATACTGAAGTACAATGTATCAAAGATACAGCCTAATGAAAAGAACAACTCAGGATGATTATTTTCGAGTAGAGTAGTTGTTCATCAGTTGTGTCTGTTTGGCTTGAGTTCCTCAGTCATTTATAATTGTTTGAACCATTTGAACGTTAATAATCCACTGAAGCTTGTTCCCATTCGAAAATGTGACTGTTGTGAGTGTTCTTCCATGTGTAAAGGTACTGCAGAAGCTGATGGGTAATATTCTGTTGCTACTTTCCAGATTTGGGTGTTTGTAGCTTTTGCATTTGAATATTGGTGGCCCATGACATTCTGTTTTTAGAATAATCACGTTTGGCTTTCTTCAGAGGTGATTGTACTGTCTGTAATGCCAACCTGTCATGCATTTAATCTTGTCTTGAAGGATAAGATAAAATAATCCAAGTTGCATAAAGTGTTGCTCCAATTGAATCTCTGTCTAATTCAAATTCTTTCTGTTATCTCATAAATAAACTTGTTAGAACAGATCACTTACATATATAAGAGATAGATATAATGATTAGATTCAATGGGTAATTTGAAACATGAAGAAAGAATCAAATTTGACATATCAGAGTTTAAATGCGTTTTTCTGTTCTGGAGGTCTGAACTCGAGTTCATAATGTTAGGCTCGAGTTCGGCCTTTATTCATTTTGAGAATTCGGTTCTGTCAAAATCAAACTGGAGGTTTGTGTGTAAACCTGAGGTTTGTAAGAACACGAGCTCGAGTTCATTAATGATGAACTCGAGTTCTCTTTACTTAGAGAACTTCAAAAAGGGTTAACATAAAACAAACTGGAGGTTTAAGACAAGTGGGCTCGAGTTTGAAACTTTTGAAAATGGCTAATTACTCTCTGGAACTTTTGAACTGGAGTTTGAGAAGCTTGGGCTCGAGTTTAGTTCTCTCTAAAATATTCTGAAGGCTCTCGGTCAAAACTAGGCTCGAGTCTGAAGAGTTTAGGCTCCAGTTTATAGACAATGTTCTGTTTTCAAGTTTAAACAAACTTGTCCTGCCAAGGATGAACTCGAGTTCATCATGACAGGCTCGAGTTCTTTTACTTAATATCTTCTTTGAACTTTTTCAAACTTGAGGTTTGAGTAGAGGTTTAGAGTTTGTAATAGGTTTTCAAAAGTTAAAAAAACTTTGTCAATGGCGAACTCGAGTTCATTAAATGGTAGGCTCGAGTTCACTCAAACTTTCAAGGATTTAATTTTGAACTTCAGGTTCAGTCTCAAGTTTGATCTTTGGTTTGACAAGTTTATGCTTTCTGTTAAACATAGGCTCGAGTTCAACAGTTATAGGCTCGAGTTCATGCGAACTTTCAAAGGTTTAATTATAAACTTCAGGTTTAGTCTCAAGTTTGAACTTTGGTTTTGCAAGTTCATGCTTTCTGTTAAATACAGGCTCGAGTTCATCACTCATAG
Organism: Acacia crassicarpa; assembly: GCA_034222035.1. NCBI lineage: Eukaryota > Viridiplantae > Streptophyta > Magnoliopsida > Fabales > Fabaceae > Acacia > Acacia crassicarpa. Next base: position 4,252,388 of record JAWXYG010000015.1, on the reverse strand, counting down.
GCTCGAGTTCTATTTTGACAGATAGAAAAATCATGAGTTTTAAACATCCTTGACTTGTCAAATCTTTCCACTATTGTTTACAATTGTCAGTGATCATCAAAACACTCTGAGAACTAACATTCTCCCCCTTTTTGATGATGACAACACTTGTAAACAATTGATTGGGAAACTTAGTTTGAAATTTATTTTGAAATTCAGCTTGTGATCAAATTGACAGAAAACATATATCAGAAGCAGAATATCAAGGATTTGTTTTGTGAAACAAAAATTTTGCAGATTATCAGAGACTTAACCAAATTATCAGAGATAAGCTTTAAGACCAAAAAAAATATAACTGAAACTTAAAAAAAATTCACATAATTCCAAAATGACTACAAAAGTTACAAAACAATCAATATTCACTCCACACTTTCTCCCCCTTTGGCATCATCAAAAGGAGGGGAAGAAGAGATAGGTTCAATTTGGACATAGGGTACTATGGCTAGTGGCTCAGCATAGGATGTGAAGGTCGAAGGTGTAGGAGCAGAAGGAGGTGTCTGTGCAGGCTGAGCGTGAGCAGGTTCTGAGTCTGGGGCAGGTACAGAGGTAGAAGCATCCGGAGACTGAGACTTTAAGATCTTGTCCATCTTATCGCTTAGGTTCATCATTGTAACCAATAAGGTGGACATAGTAGAGGTCTGTTCATTGACTTGAGTCTTCAGTGCTTCTTGTTCAACTCTGAAGGCTTCTTGAGCATCCACCAGGTTATTGTGACCCTTGTTCACTTCAGCAACTAGCTTCCCTACAGCTAGTTCAATTCCTTCTATTAGATCAGATACGGCCTTGTCCACAATTTCTTGAATTCTGACATTAAAATCAGAAGGAGGTGGAGGAGCACTCTGAGCTTCTTCAGCTCTGGACTGTGTGGCTCTGGATGTAGCTGGCTTGGACCTCTTTGGGGCTCTGGACTGATCTGAGTACTCAGGCCTGTGAGTTTGCATCAAGTTCATGATGTGCTGTCCAAATTCAGTTGGAAATTGAGGAGAGTCATTCTCAGCCAAGTGCCAAATCTTCTCATGAAATAGAATTACTGAAACCAGGCTGGCAAAGGGAATCTGGGATGACTGGCGTGAGTGAAAAGCAAATTTTGCTATTTCTTGAAAGAGCCAGTAACCTACATTCTGAGGTTGTTGGTCTAGAATGGAGGCGAAGATGTTAAAATCTTTCTTGGCAAAGTGTGTAAAGTTGCCTCCCTTCTGAAGAAGATTCCTGGAATAAATGTACCAGATGGCTCGGTTTCTCAGAGGCATGGCAGCTGGGGTGAAATTCAGTATCTCAAGGGTATTAGGAATAGGTTCATCAGGTCTGAGTAAACTAAATATAGCCTGTTGCTTATATCTGTGAGTTTCAGGCTTAGGAGGGTTTGAGATTTGTAGGATAGAGTTCAGATAGTCAGGAGTAATTGTGATTTTCTGACCTCTAACCTTTGTGACAATTCTTTCTTCTACCAGATCACCATCTGAATTTAGCACATTATCAGATTTCATGTGAAAGTAAAAGACTTTCACAAGTTTGGGACTATAGGCAGCCTTGATTGAAATTAAGGACTCAAATTGATTCATCCAGGGGCTCAAATCCAAATTACATTCTTCTTTTAGCTTAGCTAAATCTACAAAGACTATAGGACAGAATTTCTTCTTTTCATCATATTTTTTCTTGAATAAAACACCCTCTTCTGCTGTCATTCTACATGGTTCTATGTTGAAACCTTCTGGGCACCTCTTATGCTTGTAAATTTCTAAAATTGCAGGTAAGGGCTGAGATACCTGAGGAGTCCCTTGTTCCTGAGATTGAGGTTCAGCTTGACCACTACCTTGACCGGGAGTGGGAACAGAGTGGATACCCGCGGTTTTCTTTCTCTTGAAGGGTTGTTTTTCCCTCAGAGGAGCAGCTGGCTGAGGGGCTTTACCTCTTCCTTGGACAGGAGGCTCGGGATCATGCCTCTTCTTCGTTCTCTCTTCTCCAATTACAACTCCTTTCGGTCTGGAAGGAGGAGTTTGAGTATTTTCGCCGTCAACTCCTCTAACGAATTTGTCAATTCCATCTTGTAGGCGGGAAGAGCGCTTTTTTGTGCGGACAGGGCGTTCAGATTGAGTTTGAGAAACAGATTGAGAAGGGTTAGGGTTTGTGTCTTTGGGATTTGTGGATTGAGAGGCCATTTTCGCAGAAAACAGAGGAAGAAGATGATGAGAAAGACGCAGAGGACTAGGGCAAACCGGAGGTGTGTGAAGAGTGAAGTGAAAAGTTTGTAACTGTAGTATATATAGAGTTCGTGATGAACTCGAGTTCACACCTTTCAGGCTCGAGTTCGTCATTAAAATTTGCTTACCTGGACTTCAAGAGTGTGCTGAGAACTCTTGAACTTCCTCGTGAACCTGAGGTTCTCACTTACGAGCTCGAGTTCAGGATGACTTTCCTCCAAGGTTGCTCTCTGTGATTTACGAACTCGAGTTCGTCACTTATGGGCTCGAGTTCGTCATGCCTGAGATCCAGCCTTGCTCTCTGCCAAAAATGAACTTGAGGTTCATTCACTAATGAACTCGAGTTCATTCTTGTTTTTGCCTTTCACTACTTCCAGTCTCTCTCGAGCTCGAGTTCTTTCTTGTCAGGCTCGAGTTCGGTCATAACTTCAGCAAATTTGAGATAAGAGCATCCTGCATAAGACACTTCTAGATACTCCGATGCTTAAGTCAGTAATCAATCATTATCAAAACCATAACTAACATTAAAATGAGTGAGAAATACTTACAGTTCATTGGGGTTTACCATTCCCAATTCTCTTCTTATGAAATTAAATTGTTCTTTTGCAAGAGGTTTTGTGAAAATGTCTGCAAGTTGGAGATGTGTTGGGATAAACATGACTTTGACATCCTTCTTCTGAACATGATCCCTGATGAAATGATGTCTCACATCAATGTGTTTGGTTCTTGTATGTTGCACAGGATTCTTGGCCAAGCTTATTGTGCTTGTGTTGTCACATAGTATTGGAATTTCTTTCAAGTACACTCCCAAATCAGCGAGTTGTTGTTTTAACCATAACACTTGAGCACAGCAACTTGAGGCAGCCACATACTCAGCTTCAGTAGATGATACAGCAACAGTGGTTTGTTTCTTGCTGAACCATGACACAAGTGAGCCACCAAAGAATTCACATTGTCCACTTGTGCTCTTCCTATCTGTCTTGTATCCAGCATGATCTGAATCTGAATATGCTACTAAGTGTTCTGGTTGTCCTTTGGGAAACCATAAGCCAAGTGTCTTAGTATCAGCAAGATATCTAAAGATTCTTTTCACATGTTCAGCATGTGTCTCTTTTGGAGCAGATTGGAATCTTGCACACATCCCCACACTGAATTGAATGTCGGGGCGGCTTGCTGTAAGATAGAGTAATGACCCAATCATTCCTCTATACTTTGTTATGTTAAAGTCCTTGCCTTCTTCATCAGCATCCAAAGAAGTAGTTGCACTCATGGGAGTATCAGCACCATTGCATTGATCCATTCCAAACTTCTTTAAGAGATCATTCAGATACTTGGTTTGGGATATGAAAATTCCATCCTTCCTTTGCTTGATTTGCAATCCAAGAAAATAATTTAGTTCTCCCATCATTGACATTTCAAATTCTCCCTGCATTTTCTTTGCAAATTCTTCACACAGAGTATCATTAGAAGCTCCAAATATGATATCATCCACATAAATTTGAACAACTAAAATTTCATTTAGCTTATTAGTTTTAATAAAAAGAGTTGTATCAGCTTTCCCTCTAACGAAATCTTGATCAAGAAGAAATTTGCTTAATCGCTCATACCAAGCTCTAGGAGCTTGCTTAAGACCATATAAAGCTTTCTTGAGACGAAAAACATGATCTGGATAATTTTCATTTCGAAAACCAGGAGGTTGCTCAACATAAACTTCCTCTTGAATAAAACCATTTAAAAATGCACTTTTAACATCCATTTGATAAAGTTTAATTCCTTTTACACAAGTAAAGGCTAGAAGAACTCTTATAGCTTCCAATCTTGCCACTGGAGCATAAGTTTCTTCATAATCAATACCTTCTTCCTGATTATAGCCTTTGGCAACCAATCTTGCCTTATTTCGGACAATGACTGCAGATTCATCTCGTTTGTTTTTGAATACCCATTTAGTGCCAATGACTGGATGGTCTTTAGGCCTAGGTACCAAGTCCCAAACTTGATTTCTGTCAAATTGATGTAATTCCTCTTGCATAGCTATCACCCAATCATTGTCTGAAAGGGCTTCTTCTATTTTAGAGGGTTCAATGTGTGAAATAAATGCAGAGAAGGTTACTTCATTTAACGTGCTTCTTCTGGTTCTTACTCCTTGATTAATATCACCTATAACTTGGTCTATAGGATGATTCCTTATATATTTCCAAGCTCTAGGCTGAGTCTGATCAGGATTTTCTAAACTGTTTTCAGGATCAGCTTCAAAAACATTTTCATAATTTTCAGAGGAAGGGGTAGTTTTTGAAAAGAATTGATTTTTGCAAATGTTTTCTTCTTCATCATCCAAAGATCTGTTAGAATCATTTTCACAAAACACAACATGTATTGATTCTTCTACAACTTTAGTTCTAGCGTTAAAAACTCTATATGCTTTGCTTCTATTAGAATAACCAATAAATATCGCTAAGTCAGCCTTAGAATCAAATTTACCAAGATTCTCTTTACCATTATGGTGCACATAGCACTTGCAACCAAAAATGTGAAGGTGGCTGAGATTTGGCTTTCTCCCTTTGTAGAGCTCATAAGGAGTCTTGTTCAACTTCTTCCTTAAGTAAGCTCTATTGGAGATATAGCATGCAGTGCTCATGGCATCAGCCCAAAATACTTGTGATGTGTTGTTTTCACTCAACATTGCTCTTGCCATCTCAGTGAGTATTCTGTTCTTTCTCTCCACAACACCATTCTGTTGTGGTGTCCTTGGTGCTGAAAAGTTGTGATCAATCCCCGTGTTGTCACAGAACTCAGCAAAGGCGTTGTTCTCAAATTCTCCACCATGGTCGGTTCGTATACCTGAAATTGAAAAACCTTTCTCGTTCTGGACCTTCTTGGCAAATACAACAAATTGATCAAATGTTTCATCTTTAGATGATAAGAAAATTGTCCATGTGAATCTAGAATAATCATCAACTATGACCAAAGTGTATAAATTTCCACCAAGACTTCTAACTCTAGCTGGTCCAACTAAGTCCATATGAAGTAATTGAAGGGGTCTGGTAGTAGAAATCTCATTCTTCGTTTTAAAGGATGATTTGGTTTGTTTTCCTTTTTGGCAAGCATCACATATCTTATCATTTTTGAAATTCAATTTTGGAATACCAATAACCAAATCCTTTTTCAGCAACTTGTCAAGTTGAGACATGTTCACATGAGCTAATCTTTTGTGCCATAACCAACTTTCATCCAAGTTACTTACAAAACATTTTTCTGACACGGAGGTATTACTAGAGAGGTTAAGTGTATAACAATTGCCATCTCTAGGTGCTCTAAACAAGGCTTTAGTTTTCAAATTTTCTATGGGAATCAAATCCTTTTTGACAATAAAGCATTCATCAGAATCAAAGATAACTAAGTTACCCTTATCAGTGCTTTGGCTCACACTTAGGAGATTGTGACACAATCCTTCTACTAGATAGACATCCTTGATGAGTGGACCATCACTACTTCCAATCTCACCAATGCCAGCAATCTTTCCTGATTGGTCTCCTCCAAAGGTGACTCTACCACCATCTTTTGGTTTAATTGTAAGGAATTTGGTTTTATCACCAGTCATGTGTCTTGAGCATCCACTATCAATATACCATTTGTTGGGTCTTGATGCTCTAAGACAAACCTGCAAATCACAATGGGATCAAGTTTTAGGTACCCAACTTTTCTTGGGTCCTTTTGGGTTAGCTTGCACCTTGAGAACATAAGTTCCTTTTGGTACCCATTTATAGTTTCCTATAGGTTTAATTTTTCCTTCCCTCTTATGAAAACAAGATGAAGTTGAATGGCCCTTCCTATTGCAATAATCACAATGTGCAAAGGGATTTGAGGAGTGAACTGTTTTTGTAAAGTAGTTCATGTAAGATTTTTGACCACTCTTCTTTTTACCTTTCTTCTTATCAGAATTTGGTTTGTAACCAATACCTGACCTATCATTTACAAATCTTTGTTGTTTCAAAATTACATTAAGCATTTCACTGCCCTTAGTAAATGTTTCAAGTGCTTTTGTAAGATGTACATTCTTCTGTTTTAATTCAGGGCATTCCTGACAAATCAAAATTTTAGAAGAAGATAGTTTTTCAATTTGTAGTTCAAGAGTGATATTTTTCCTTTTCAAAGCTAAGTATTTTTCTGCGAGTTTCTCAAATTCCTTTTGCACAAGATAATATTCATCAACAAGTTCATCATAGGAAGGTTTTGAGTCATATACCTCATCATCATCTTGTTGTTCTTGAGCTACTAGGCATATGTTTGCCTTTTCATCTTCATCCTCTTCATCCTCATCTGAAGAGCTATCACCCCATATGCTTGAAATGTATGCTTTCTTTTTATACTTGCTGAAGCTCTTTTTGTCCTTCTCTTTGTTGGTGTTGTTCAGCAAAGGACATTCAGACTTGATGTTTCCAGGCTTTTGGCACTCATAACAGATGATTGGTTTCTTTGTTTCATGACTTGAGCTTCCTTTCTGAAACCTTTTGAATCCTTGGTCTCTCTTGAAGTATTTCTTGAAGCGCCTGACCAACATACCGATTTCTTCATCTTCATCTTCCTCATCTTTTTCATTATCAGAATCTCTTGCTTCCTTGGCTGTTTTAAGAGCCAATCCCTTGCTTTTCCCATGTACCTCGTCAAGTCCTTTCTTGAACTTGATTTTTGCTTCATATTCTGAGAGGCTACCAAATAGAGCAGCCACAGAAGTCATTGATTCTCCTCTAGCTTCTTCTATTGCTGTGACTTTGGCCTCCCATTCCTTGTTGAGAACATTGAGAATTTTTCTTACTTGGACTGACTGATCATAGTCTTTACCAAGTGCAGCAAGTTGATTTATGAGATGAGTGAAACGAAGTTGAAATTCACCAATGGATTCGCCGGACTTCATTCTAAGGAGATCATATTCTGTCATGAGGGTGTTTACACGATTTTGCTTTACACCTGCTGTCCCTTCATGAGCAATTTCTAGTGCATCCCACATATGCTTTGCAGATGGAAGTGTGCAAATCCGGAAGTATTCTTGTTGACTTAATGCACTTTGGAGAAGTAGAACTGCCTTACTGTTGAGTGTGATGTTCCTTCGATCATTGTCATCATATTCCTCTTCAAGTTTTGGAATTCTCACACCATCTTCCATAGTTGTAGGAGTGTAATCTCCTCTTTCAAATACTCTCCATAGTCCATATTCAGTAGCCATGACAAAAACTTTGAACTTGGCTTTCCAGAATGAGTAGTGTTCTCCATTGAAACCAGGTGGTCTGTTGATAGAGGCTCCATCGGGAAGAATTCCTTCCATATTGATCCTTCTCGAGCTGTTAGACTCTCTTGAGAAGACCAAGCTCTGATACCAAATGAAAGAATGGACCTTGATACCCAAGAGGGGGGGGTGAATTGGGTATCTATAAAATTTTAGAGACTTGGCTCTGTTTTGGGCAAGTTAAAGCAGAGGATAAATGAAGAGAGGAGTAGAGAAGCTTTGCACGGATCAATTTATACTGGTTCGGCCTTTTCTCTGACCTACATCCAGTCCCCAAGCCTCACTTGGGATTTTCAATCCACTAACTTCACAAGACTTGATTACAATCTCTATATTCAGAGTAGTTCTCTCACTAGAACTCACTCCCCCTTACAAGATGCAATCAATACTCCCAACCACCAAGTCCCCTGACTTGTGGTTATCTCAATCAATGAATGATTACAAGAAAGACTCTCTCAAAGAGTAGATAAGATAAATACTGAAGTACAATGTATCAAAGATACAGCCTAATGAAAAGAACAACTCAGGATGATTATTTTCGAGTAGAGTAGTTGTTCATCAGTTGTGTCTGTTTGGCTTGAGTTCCTCAGTCATTTATAATTGTTTGAACCATTTGAACGTTAATAATCCACTGAAGCTTGTTCCCATTCGAAAATGTGACTGTTGTGAGTGTTCTTCCATGTGTAAAGGTACTGCAGAAGCTGATGGGTAATATTCTGTTGCTACTTTCCAGATTTGGGTGTTTGTAGCTTTTGCATTTGAATATTGGTGGCCCATGACATTCTGTTTTTAGAATAATCACGTTTGGCTTTCTTCAGAGGTGATTGTACTATCTGTAATGCCAACCTGTCATGCATTTAATCTTGTCTTGAAGGATAAGATAAAATAATCCAAGTTGCATAAAGTGTTGCTCCAATTGAATCTCTGTCTAATTCAAATTCTTTCTGTTATCTCATAAATAAACTTGTTAGAACAGATCACTTACATATATAAGAGATAGATATAATGATTAGATTCAATGGGTAATTTGAAACATGAAGAAAGAATCAAATTTGACATATCAGAGTTTAAATGCGTTTTTCTGTTCTGGAGGTCTGAACTCGAGTTCATAATGTTAGGCTCGAGTTCGGCCTTTATTCATTTTGAGAATTCGGTTCTGTCAAAATCAAACTGGAGGTTTGTGTGTAAACCTGAGGTTTGTAAGAACACGAGCTCGAGTTCATTAATGATGAACTCGAGTTCTCTTTACTTAGAGAACTTCAAAAAGGGTTAACATAAAACAAACTGGAGGTTTAAGACAAGTGGGCTCGAGTTTGAAACTTTTGAAAATGGCTAATTACTCTCTGGAACTTTTGAACTGGAGTTTGAGAAGCTTGGGCTCGAGTTTAGTTCTCTCTAAAATATTCTGAAGGCTCTCGGTCAAAACTAGGCTCGAGTCTGAAGAGTTTAGGCTCCAGTTTATAGACAATGTTCTGTTTTCAAGTTTAAACAAACTTGTCCTGCCAAGGATGAACTCGAGTTCATCATGACAGGCTCGAGTTCTTTTACTTAATATCTTCTTTGAACTTTTTCAAACTTGAGGTTTGAGTAGAGGTTTAGAGTTTGTGATAGGTTTTCAAAAGTTAAAAAAACTTTGTCAATGGCGAACTCGAGTTCATTAAATGGTAGGCTCGAGTTCACTCAAACTTTCAAGGATTTAATTTTGAACTTCAGGTTCAGTCTCAAGTTTGATCTTTGGTTTGACAAGTTTATGCTTTCTGTTAAACATAGGCTCGAGTTCAACAGTTATAGGCTCGAGTTCATGCGAACTTTCAAAGGTTTAATTATAAACTTCAGGTTTAGTCTCAAGTTTGAACTTTGGTTTTGCAAGTTCATGCTTTCTGTTAAATACAGGCTCGAGTTCATCACTCATAGGCTCGAGTTCTATTTTGACAGATAGAAAAATCATGAGTTTTAAACATCCTTGACTTGTCAAATCTTTCCACTATTGTTTACAATTGTCAGTGATCATCAAAACACTCTGAGAACTAACAAGTGTGTAATCATTTGAGTTAGTGAAATCCCGGAGAGTCTGGGGACTGGACATAGGTCAAGGATTTAGACCGAACCAGTATAAATTTCCTGTGTTCATTCTTCCTCAACTCTACTCTATTCACCTCTGTTCTTGTAGTGCGCTAACAGAGCAACAATCGCGAGAAAATTTAATATCCCCAATTCACCCCCTCTTGGTGATATTTCGTCTTTCACCTTGGACATGCCAAACAAGGTCCCTCTCGAGTCTCTAGATTCGCACCTAAATCATCAATTCGAAGGGTTCTAATGATAAATACCGCCACATGACATATGACAGAATATCCAGGGATCTAATGCAATTCGAAGTTGTGTGTTGTCAAACAGGATAGGGTTCCATTTTCAAATAACAGGGCATCGTAGGAATAAAGCAGAAATAAAACAGAAGGACCTGTAGGTACCGAATAGAGTGGCATGTAGGTGGAGAGGCGGAGCGACTTGCTGAACATTCCGAGCGGCAGGAAGAAATCGCAATTGGAGCTGAAAACATGGAGTGGAACCACAAATTCCAGATAGAGTTAAACAAAAAAAGATTGTCTATTTTCCCGAAATCAGAAATGAACTAGAGCAAAAACAGAAGCTGAAAATGAAAATTAATGGGAGAAAAGGAACAAGCAATGAAAGTGGAAAAACGTGCCTTGGGAAAGAGGAGGGAGGAAGGCCTGAAGTTGGCGGCAGGGTGAGAGGGCGAGGCATGAGATTGGTGGGAGGGGCAAATTGGGTAAATTTGCTGAAGGCCTGGCAGCACGGTGACATTCTCCATCTAGAAAGTTGAGGAAGCTGTGTTCTCAATTCAACAATGGTATTGCTATCCCTAAAATCAGTCGCACCCCGCTCCTTGATTTCGTTGTGCAGGGCACTGCCGGCTTCGGAGTGGGGACTGGACCAAAGAGAGGAGAGAGGAGAGAAGAAAAAATATTGGAAGAGAGAGAAGAAAAAGGGAGAGAGGAGAGAGAGAGAGGAGAAGGAAGAAGGAGAATGTGCAATAAGGTCTTTTACTCATATGAAATAATTACATCTGTGTAATTTCATGATTTGAAGGGACCTAATTGTAATTATTTCTGTTCCTTGGGACTTGTGAGTAATTTTTCTGAGTTTCTTTGGAACCACATTAGCAGCATCTTTTGCCATGTAAGATGAATGGTTGATGTGTCAAGATGAGTTGTGTATGGCAAGGATTAATTTATTAAATAACAAAAAATGAAGGACTGAATTTTGACTGTGTTAAAAGTTTATGAACTTAGTCATGGCAAGTCATATATAGTTGGATGATTGAGTCATAATTGAATTGATGGTTGAAGGACTAAAATATTAATTTTTCCTAAATTTTATAGAGATTAAACATCATAGTTCTAATAGGATCATAAAAGTTAAAAGGTATATAATATAGAGTAAAATATTCTGACCATCTCTATGCTTTTACATTAATAACACATACATTCTCTTTATTTTAAAAACTCATATAAACATAAAATCTCTATTGAAATCAAAATGTATATACATAAATATCCTTTATATTTTTTTGATTTCTTGTCTATCCATCCAAAAATTAGTGGATCATTAAATTTTAACTCTCAAACCTCTTTTAAATCAAAATAACCCTCCTTTACAAAAGCATTATTTAAACATTTATATCTGTTAAAAAATTAAAAAAAATATAATATATATTCTCAAAATTTCTAAGATGTTATAAAATTTATGAATTTTTTATGATATTATAAAATTTGTAATTTTAATTTCTCATCATATTTATTGAAACGCATTTATTTTGTTATCATATAGTATACATAATAAAATATTAAGATATTATATAAATAATTCATCATTGTGGCCGTTGATTTTTTTTTTCCTCATAAAGTATACAAATATTCAAAAATAAATTAGGAATTCAATATGATGAAGGAAAATTGGTAAATAAAAATTATTTTAATGTAAATTTTAATTTAAAAAAATCTTTTTGGAATAATAGTTAACGGTTTGGACCTAAGTGTACATTTTTAAAATAGAAGGGAAACATAATTAAGGGAAAACAGAAGAGCCAAATATTCTATATATTTTATTATCTAACTTGATATAAGGTATCAATATAGTTCCTTAATTTTTTTTTCTGTATCTTTTCTCAGTTTTCTAACTCTAACACCATTTTTCTCTGATAAGTATATATTTTATGATTAAATAGGTATATATTTAATGATAATTAGTTGGATTTATTAATATTATAATTATCTTTTATATACTTTACTATTATTACAGGATAAAAAAAATTGATATAAAATCTACTGATTTCCTATTATATTTTGCAAGAAATATTAGCTGATTTAGAAAGAAGTAGAAAAGGCAATTAAGAGGATATGCAATCAGCCAAACTCGGTGGTCTCACGCAAGAAAAATAGAAACAAAATCAATTGTGTGATCTAGTGGAGGAGATCACAAGATATAAGATATCTTTTTAATAAGAAAAGGAGAATCAGTGACCCATGACATAAGTTATATTTAGGTTATATATATGAAGAAAAAAAGAAGTAAGAGGGAGGATCGAGAGATGCAGAACGAGAAAGAACAAAGAAGCAGGGGAGTAGCGGCTGAGCATTTCGGTTTTCTTCATCATCTTCACGGAAGGACTGTGGAGGCGACGAAGAAGCTTTCTTTCCTCTCTCTCCTTATTCTTTGAACCTGAATTCTTGTATTTTTGTTATGGATTTTATTAGAGCCATGTGTGGCTAGTTGGTTTTGTAACCTAGAGGACCTATGAACTTGTTTGAGTTTTAGATATTATTCCCACGGATTGGTTTTGCTTAATTTTATTTCCAGTTTATTTAATCTTGTCTTTATTGTTATTGCTTATTAATTGGCCACCATTGAGCATGTTTTTGGGATTTAGGGTTGAACTTGGAAGAGAGAATTTTAAATTGATCTTGGATTAAATAATGTGGAATTAGGTTTTAATCTAATTTGCGTTTAGGATAGGCATATACCTAGAAGCTCCGCATAATCAAATTAGAGTGAGCCCGATTTAAAATGCATTTTATTTAGTTATGTGAAGCATTACAAAATTAATTAAGGTAGGTATATAAATGGACCGAAAGGCATTTATAGACATCAATACTCTAGGTTAGCTGATTCAGTTAAGTCAAAATTAATTTAGAGGGGATAAAATCTAAGAGGCAAATAAGGGATTAGTGACTCTTACTCATTCGATTATTGTGGTAATTTATTTATTTTAATTTTAGTTTTAATTTCTTTTATTTTAATTAAATTCAATTTGGTTTGCTCAACTTAAATGAAAGTGTAAAATTAATGCTTAACTGAGGTTTGTGATACTAAGTCCTCATGGGAACGATACTTTTCTTATCATTTTATTACTTGATACGACTCGTATACTTGCGAAGTTATAAATTATAAAGTTTTGTCCTATTAATCTCAAACTATCAGTCTCAAACTACCGTTGGTCCAAAATATATGACACAGTTTATAGTGTAATTTGCATTACAAATTATATCCTATAATTAGGACTATAGGAGTATATTTTTTGTGTGCAATTTTTTAGGGAACTCAAGGTTATGATATGAATTTAATATAATTAAAATTTTTTTTTGTCAAAGAATTTAATATAATTAATAAGGGTAATATTAAAAATCATTTAAAGTTTATGATAAATTTAATGCTGTAAATGTTTTTATTAATAAATGTGAATTGGAAAGGTGAAGTAATTGTTTAAAGGACCTATATTGAATACGTAACTAATGACGGTTATTGGTCTATTTAATTCTCCAAACCTGCTTTGACTGAGGGGTTAGTGACTTTTTTTTTTAAAAAAAAAAATATATACGAACGGTTATTGACTTATTGTCATGCAAGTCATTTTTTTGGGCCAGATGTTGCGCAAGTCATAACTCAACCTTTGATAACTAACATCAACCACCCTACTTCTATTTATAAGTCTTTTTTTGATAAAAAAAACTTTCGTCCTACTTATAAATCTAGTTTTATGATAGTAAATAAGTTTATGACAATTTTACCTATTTAATTGTACTCATGACAATAAAATTTTGAAGATAGAGAAGAAAGGGTTGAAAAATACAAATTCATAAATAAGAGCAAAATTAAAAATTTATCTCATAATCATTAAGTTAACTACCTTTCATTAATATGTGATATTTTATTAAAAATATACTTATAAATAAGATCAGAATGGTATATATCACCACTTAAATCCCTCAAAATATGAAGATACCGTCATTTTTCAGTTTCCTTGCTTATTTTAGAGGATTAGGATGTAGCTAGATTTATCTTGAAAGTTTTTGCGGAGGAGCAATGTTACTCAATAAGTTTTTTTAGATTTAATATTACCCCAAAATTGTTTAAATAGAGTAATATTGTATTTTTTCCATTAAAAAATTAATAGTTAGAGTCTATTTTTTTTAAGTTGTAACATTATTTTTTTAACGGCATGGAACAACATTGATAAGTTTTGAAACTTCCAAGACAATATTGAATTTAAAAAAAGTTATAGAGTGATATTGCTCCTCACTGAAAACTTCAGAACAAATTTATACCTTAACTTAGTAGATGGGACAAACAGTCAAAGCCGCCTTTATGAGCATCACTCACTTAACTTCTCCCTTAAGACACTTCTTTGCCTCTTCTTTCTATGTCTAGCTATATATAGGAAACGATCCAACCAAAATCAAAAACCAAAAGAAATTGAAATAATCGCTTCTTTCTTCTGTTATCGGTCAAACCATGAATCCATCTCGCTACTGTGTGGTTTTTCTGGTTCTGCTAGCTGTTGCTTCCTCTTTTTGTGAGGCCGTAATTACGTGTAACCAAGCGATAGGCTACCTGAATCCATGCGAAAGGTACTTGGAAGGCCCGACCGGAGCGAAGCCGCCACTGGAGTGCTGTGACGGAGCAAAAGCTCTGGTAGCTGCAACCCCGACACCGGAGGATAGAAGGGCTGCCTGTGTATGCCTCCAGGGTTTTGCTCAAACCAACCCAATTAATCCTAAAAACGCTCAGGATCTTCCTCATAATTGTAACATCCATCTGCCCTTTGAGATTACTCCCGGTTTTGACTGCAACAAGTACGTTTTCATTATTAACATTTTGTCTCTTTGGTTTATTTATTTACTTCTCATTTGGGTTTGTTTCATTTCTTTTCCCTTCTGATCTGATTTAGATGCTTCATATTTGATTTAAATAGTGATTTTTTAAAATAATTTTTTTTTAAAAAAGTAACAATTAATATATTATCTTTATTTTAAATTATGTACTCATGAAAATTAGTTTTTTTTTTTTAAAAAAAACATGTCGACTTTTTTTTTTTTTAAAAAAAGTAAATAAATATGGACTATCCAGATATGCTTGATTCTCACTGCTTAGAGGAAAACCGTTTCCCTTCAAGTTTAAGCAAATGCTTACTAAGGTTTGTGAGAAATATTGATTTATAAAAGCTAGAGGTAAAAGTTTCGACCAAAGGAAATATTATGATAGATTAATGTATGATTGATTCGATCCATTTAATTATGCATTAAAATAATTTGATATATTTACAGTTTTTTTCAATAATTTCATAAAATTTCTTCTTGCGTGTTATATAAAATTATTATTATTATTTTTTAAAAATTCATTATTTATCGTAATTTGTAACGTACAAATGAACATATGTGGGTGAACCTTTTTCGGTATGACGACATATTTTCTAACATCTTTGAATTTACATGTGTCTTCTGCAGCATTGGTTATTGAGGAGTGCAATATTGAGAAGTTGAGACTTTGGAAGCCATATCTATATATATGTCTCATTATATGTACAGATGCCTATATATAGATGAATAAAATAATTTTCCGGAAAAAAAAGATGAATAAAATAATGAAAACTTGGAATTTACATGGTTTCTTACTTTCTCAATAAAATAATTTTCATATTCGTTTCCTTATATCTTGACAGACACGTACATCGCATGACGTTTTTAGTGGGAAAATAAAGTACCTAAAATAATACAAAAAAGGCAACTAACAAAAATTTAAAGTTTTATAAAATTTTATGATATATCGCAGTTAGGTTCCCTAGCTTGAATCTTAATTTGTGTTGTCTTAAACTCTATAAAAGGAATGGGCTTAATTCATTATCTAATAAGAAATGATTACTTAGTTAAATATTCATGTTATAATCAATAACATCATTTAAGGGTCTTGTAATACAATAACGTCAAACTCATCCATTAAGTCTTTCATAAACGTGAGGTTTTGAGTTAGAAACCCTGGCATGTGTAACTACGCATAAGAATGGACTGATCATAAACACACTGAAATTGGTGTCACCATAATTCACAGATTCAAATACTTGTTTTGATATTTTATTGCTTCCTTGTACTCTGCATCTCCTTCTAATACATTCCTCCATGAGAATGTTCGATATTGTCTGTTGTACTTGTTTTGAATGCGATAGACTTTGATTCAAGTCATTGTTAGTGTTCTTCTTTCAATAATTATTATGTTAGTGATTGTTTTGTATTAGGCAAACACTCTGTTTCAGATATTGAAAGATAGTATCAATGTGTCATTATCGAATTGATATTTCTGTTTTTTTTTTTTTTTTGGTATGACTTATGAACAATAAAGTATGAATTTGTCTCATTGCCCCTAAAAAAGTATGAGTTTCTTTCAGCAACATAAATATTTGAATATCCAGAAACTGTATATGACATTATTTAGCATTTCTCCTGCATCACTAAGACATTCAATGTTCATCCAAAGATACATTATAAAAATTGAAAAGATACATTATAAAATTAAGGGACCAAAATAAAACATTGTGTGAAGTTAGAGAGGCAAAGAAGCACTTTTACCGGTAAAAATTCATAATTCTAAGATGTTAATACTTCTTATAGTCCTTATTAAGGCACATTCTAAAAAGTGTTCTTCATGATTTTTTTAAGACATTTGTTAGTTTCAAAAAGTATTAAATAGTTATTTTTCCATTTATTTCTATATTTAATAAGGGTAGTGATGAAAGAGAGTGTGTAGAAATCAATATGGCAAAATTACTATGTGAACACAAGGAAAGAATGTAATCACGAAAAAATCCCACAATAAGAAATATGCAATTTCAAATGCCGGTGAAATATTTTTTTTGTTTAATGAACAAACGTAAAATGAAAACGAGTCTTGGAAATTCGTTGAACGGAGTAGTCTAGTTATGCATGCATCTTCAACTAACCCACATTTATTATTACCATCTTTGGCTGCTGTTTCCTTAATCCACCAACCACATCTATTCACACCTCCCACGTCTAGCTATCTCAGTGCCGTTTTAGTACATTTTTATTTAGTAAAATTTTAGCGTTTAATCTTCAACACGTAATTGTTTGAACGACCAATATTCAACACGTAACTGATGACGGTTATTGGTCTATTTAATTCTCCAACGTCTCTGCTTTGACTGACGGGTTATTGACTGTTTTTCTAATGTACGAATGGTTGTTGACTAATTGTCACGCTTGTCATCTTTTTGAAACTTCTACAGCAATATTAAAATTTAAACCTTAACCCTATTTTGGCAAATGCGACAACCAGTCAAAGCCTTTATGAGCATCACTCTCTTAACGGCGCCTATCATTCCAAATTAAGACACTTCTTAATTTCACTCTCATAACGGCGCCTATCATTCCAAATTAAGACACTTCTTAATTTGCCTCTTCTTTCTCTGTTTAGCTATATATAGAAAACCATCCAAGCAAAATCAAAAACCAAAGAAATTAAAATAATCGCTTCTGTCTTCTGTTATCGATCAAACCATGAATCCATCTCAATACTGTGTGGTTTTTCTGGTTCTGCTAGCTGTTGCTTCATCTACTTGTGAGGCTGTAATTACGTGTAACCAAGCGATAGGCGACGTGAATCCATGTGTAATGTACTTGATCGGCCCAACCGGAGCGAAGCCGCCACTGGAGTGTTGTGACGGAGTGAAAGCTCTGGTGGCTGCGACACCGACACCGGATGATAGAAGGGTTGCTTGTGTATGCCTCAAGGCTTTTGCTCAAAGCATCCCAATTAATCCTCAAAACGCTCAGGATCTTCCTCGTAATTGTAACATCCATTTGTCCTTTGAGATTACTCCCGGCTTTGACTGCGACAGGTAGGTTTTCGTTATTAACATTATGTCTCTTTGGTTTATTTATTTACTTCTCATTTGGCGTTGTTTCATTTCCTTTCCCTTTTTCCTTTCCCTTTTTGATCTGATCTGGATGTTTCAAATTTGATGTTTTTTTAAATAGTGATCTTCTTAAATGAAAATAATTTTTTAAAAATAAATAGTTAATATGATATCTTTATTTTGGATTATGTACTCATTAAAGAGTTCTTTTTTTTTAAAAAAAAAAAAGACAAACTTTTTTTAAAAAATAAATTTGGACTGTCTAGATATGCTTGGCTCTCACTGCTAACCACAACCGCTTAGTAGGAAAACCATTTCCCTTCAAGTTTAAGCGAATTCTTACTAAGGTTTGTCTGTGAGAAATTTTGATTAAGAATATTGATTTATAAAGGCTAGAGGTAATAATTTCGACCGAAGGAAACATTATAATAGAATAATGTATGATTGATTCAATCAATTTAATTATGTATTAAAATAATTTGATATATTTACAATACATTCTGACAAAAGAAAGATATATTTACATTTTTTCAATAATTTGATATATTTTCATATGGGTTTGTTATATAAAACTGATTTTAAAAATAAGTCATTATTAATTGTAATTTGTAACGTACAAATGAACATATGTGGGTGAAACTTTTTAGCTAGGTATGACAACATATTTTCTAACATCTTTGAATTTACATGTGTCTTCTGCAGCATTGGTAATTGAGGAGTGCAATATTGAGAAGTTGAGACATTGGAAGCCATATCTCTATATATGTTTCACTATATATACTTGGAACATACATGATTTCTTACTTTCTCAATAAAATAATTTTCATACTCGTTTTCTTATATCTAGACACACACGTAAATCACATGAGTACCTAAAATAATACAACAAAATCAAACTAACAAAAACTGAAAGTTAAAAGTTCTATAAAATTTTATGATATATCACCGTTAGATTCCCTTGAATCTTGAGGGACTAAACTGTACAAACAAAACGTAAGTTTAATTTGTGTTGTCCGATTTTGGTTTACTTAATTGGGCCATCATTTATATAAATGGGTTAAATGGCAGCTTTACCCTTTAACTATTCACATAAGAGCACTTGCATGTGTAAGTTACGCTAAACGTTGTGCTTTACCCTTTGTTATATTCATTTATATAAATGGGTTAAATGGCGAGTCTTCATGTCTTCATGTTACACCTTTACAGGCCTCGTCCTTTCAGGTGGTTGGTAGTGTAATACCCTCTTATTTATTAAATCCAATTATCACACCTTTCCAATAATATTTTATAGATCAGAGCATTATAGCGCAGTATAGTGGTCAAATGGTTTTGGTGTAGTATAATGATAATATATTACAGATCTTGGTTACAAATTTTCAGCATAATAATTACATAAATTTTCTACAAACATGCCCCAGATAATACGTAAGCATTACCCTTTATATAAATTGGTATCTTAAACTCTTAATTGATGTCCAAGTAACGCTATAAAAGGAACGAGCTTATTTCAAACAATTATGATTAATAAAACATGTAACGTTTCATCATCATCATTATCTTATAAGACATGATTACTTCGTTAAATATTCATGTTATAATCAATAACATCATTTCAGGGTCTTGTAGTACAATAACGTCAAATTCATCCATTAAGTTTTTGAGCTTTTTTTTTTTTTTTTGGGGAACACTGAGCATGTGTAACTATGCATAAGAATGGACTGATCATAAACAACACTGAAATTGGTGTCACTATAATTCCCAGATACAAATACTTGTTTTGATATTTTATTGCTTCCTTGTACTCTGCATCTCTTTCTAATTCATTCCTCCATGAGAATATTCGATATTGTGTATTGTACTTGTTTTGAATGCGATAGAGTTTGATTCAACTCATTGTTAATGTACGTACACCACAAGCAAAGTCCCGAATAGTGTGTGTGTGTAGAGAGAGCAACAGGTGTACGTGATGGCTTCGTCGAATGCTCCAAACGCTCTCCCCTTAGCAGATTCTGGGCAACGGAAACTACCACTTGATCGTCCACCGGCTGAAGGCCAAGATGACCAAAAGAAAAAGAAAAAGATGGAGGATATTGCACAAGTCATCATGGATGACAGAATGATAGAAACTGATACAGAGCAACACAATGATGACAGTGTGCAATCTGAAAGAGGTGACAAACAGGATAAAACAGGGAGTAATGCACCAAAATTCCCATCATATCGTGCGTCTTTAATGGGATTCAATGGGGTGGCACACAGTGATTATGTTATGGAAGAAGAGGATCTTTTCACAGATGATAAGGAAATCAGTTGGAAATTACCAGAGGAATCTGATGAGATGAAGAAACTTATGGAGCTGTACCCTGTGGCACCTTGCACTGAGGAGGAGTTCAATGAATGGTGTGAGCCATGGAACTATGCCTTAGTCCTTATTGTGCTTGGTATGAGGTTCAATCTATACGTGCTAAGGGAGATTCTAATCAAACTCTGGGGATTTTCAAGCTTTGAATTAATTGATGTACCCAATAATTACTTTGTGGTCAGATTTCAAGACAAGGAATTGTGGAGATCCCACTACAGGAAAGTGCTATATGAAGGGCCATGGGTGATTAAACAACATTGTGTTCTGATTCAGAGGTGGACACCCTATTTTAATCCTTATCAAAACCCCCTGGGCAGAGTGGCAACGTGGGTTAGAATTCCAGATGTGCCAATGCACCTATACAATAAGCACTGTATTCTAAGATTGGGAGATCACATTGGACACACACTAAGGGTAGATATGAATACGCTTCAAGATTGTCAGGCTTCAACCCAAAAAATCCAGAGGGGCAAATTTGTAAGGATTTGTTTAGAGTTGAATTTACAAAAGAAAATTGTTCCAAAGGTAATCGCAGCTGGTTTGGTTTTTAATGTGGAGTATGACTGTATGAGGGACTTACTCTTATATGCTTTGCGTGTGGAAGAGTTGGACATAGAAAGGAGGAATGCCCATACAAGGGCTCGTCATTGGTCTCTAGTGAAGAACCACGATCTGGGCAGCAAAACATGATACACCAAGTGGTGAAGCAAACCAGCAATCGGACAACCGGAAATCCATCGGCGAATTTTGCAGATGACGGTTTCGGACAGTGGATGATGGTTAACCGGAGGTCCTCTCGCAATCGCCCTTGGCAACGGACAGATTATGGGGAATCTCAACGTAATCCGTCGGGGAATGGGCACAAGATCAGAAAATCTGGCTAGGTCAGACAGGGTACACAATTTTCAGCTATTGAAGATATGGAGGAAGAAGAGCTTCTGACAGGAAATCCGCAGAATGTACGGTCGAGCAAGGAAATGGGGGCTGAACACGGATTGCAAATCTCGGTGGGGAAGAAGGGAAATAACCAAGGGCACGTGGGTATGCAAGCTGGCAGGCAGGTGCAAGGTCAAAAGGCTGAGGTCAGCAAGCCTAAACTTCTATTTAGGCCTAAAATGATTAAAAACCCAAGTGGGCTGAATAATGGGCAGCAAGCAATTGGGCCCAGTCTGAATTCGCATGAGGGCCAAGATCAAAATAGGGCCTTGGCAACTATTAAAGGAAATAATAAAAATAACAAGGAAGGGGCTAATGGGATGGTTCAAGTAAATGACGTGGGTGGGCCTATTATTGAGCAAATTTCTTCAGGTCGTGATGAACAAATCAAGCAAGCGGAGCACGTACTAGGTGGATCAACCAATGAGAATAGTGCTGTTATAGTGCATACGAATCAGGAAAAGAGAAATGACAAGAAGAACAAAAATAGAAGCCAACGTATCCATACTATTGTGCAAGGAAATATTTCCAATATTCCCCAAAAGGATCGTATGAAAATCAATACAGGGGAGCATAGCCAAGATAGACCGTGGGTAGAGCAAAATCATCAAGTGCATGAACAAAGGGATCCGAATGAAGATATTGCTACGAAGTTTTTGGAGGAAGACGAAATGGTTGTGCCCGAGACCCAACCTCAGCAACAACATGAAGGTAAAGCCGGATAGCACAGGTAAGTGTTCTTTGCCCTTTATCTTCTATTTAATTAATTAATTTTTTAATGATTATTGCATCCTGGAACTGTAGGGGGGCCGATAGCCGGGCCTTCCCTTTAAATATTAAGGATATTGTTAGTAAATATTGTGTGGACATTCTTTGTCTTCTGGAGCCACGTATTAATGGCAACAGAGCGGATAAAGTTTGCCGTAAGCTTGGTTTCAATCATTGGATTCGGGTCGAGTCTACTGGGTTTTCGGGGGGTATATGGATCTTGTGGGATAATAATGCTTTTGATATTACGTATCTTACCTCCACAACCCAGATGCTTCACTGTCAAATCAAAGATCTCTGTAGTAATATTGTGATTCTTGTGACTGTTGTGTATGGGGAGACTACTGTTAGTGGAAGAGCTACCTTATGGAATTCTCTTCGCTCTCTTGCCAATTCTAACCTTCCTTGGTTAGTTTTGGGTGATTTTAACGCTTACTTGTCGATCAATGATAAACTTGGAGGAGCTGATCCCCCTTGGGCCTCCATGCAACATTTCAAAGATTGTATTGACGACGCTCATCTCATTGAGGCGAGGATTCAGGGCGACAAGTTCACTTGGGAAAAACATGGGTTGAAAGAAAGGTTGGACTGGGTTTTTACTAATGTCAACTGGATTAATTCTTTCCCAAACTTTGTGGTCTAACATGAGCTCAAATTTAAGTCTGATCATAGGGTTGTGGTGGTGAATGTGAACTCTTCTAACCCAAGGAGGAATTTTCAAAATTCCTTTACTTATCAAATTGCATGGACTCTGGAGAATGAATTTAAGGATATCACTAGGGAAGCTTGGCTTGGGAAGGATTGGCTTCAAGGGCTCGAAAAATTTCAAATTACTGCTTCGGATTGGAACGATAACAGAGTTGGTAATTTTACAAAAAAGAGAAAAGAGATTATTCGGCGTCTGGAGGGGATTGACAGAAGCAGGAGAATGAATCTTCAAACTGGTTTGTTCATACTTGAGAAAAAAGCTATGGGAGGAGTATCATAAAGTTGCTACTCAAGAGGAAATCACTTGGTTTCAAAAATCCAGAAGCAAATGGTTGTAGGGGGGTGATCGGAATACAAGATTTTTTCACGCTTCTACCATGACTAAGAGGAGAAAGCAGAGAATTGGAGCCATTCTTAATGAGGAGGGAAACTGGGTTGAAGATCATGACACAGCAAAAAAATTGGCCCACGACTTCTTCCTTAATCTTTACAGTCGGGATGGTTCTATTAGAGACCCTAGTGAATTGTGCTCTAGCTTTCCTCATATTACGGCAGAGCATTTCAGCATGCTTTCAAGCAGAGTTACGAGAGTGGAGATTAAGAACGCTGCTTTTGCTATGGGATCCTTCAAAGCTCCGGGGCCGGATGGTATTAACGCTCATATTTTCCAGTCGCAGTGGGATGTTGTGGGAGGTAAAATTTGTCAGTTCATTGAAGAATGTTTTGATAACCCCTCCAGCATGGCCAAAATCAATAAGTCCAAGGTTGTTCTCATACCAAAGGTTGATAACCCATCTTCGTTAAGAGAGTTTCGTCCTATTTCCTTGTGCAATGTCAGTTTTAAAATTATTACTAAGGTTTTGGCGAATAGACTCAGAGGTATTATGGGGTATCTTATAGGTTCGGAGCAATGTAGTTTTATTCCTGAAAGATCCACATGTGATAACATCTTAATCGCCCAGGAGGTCATCCACTCCATGAGAATGAAAGGTCGGAGGAAAGGATATGTTGCAGTTAAGATTGACATGGAAAAAGCTTATGACAGGCTTGATTGGGGATTTATTGCAAATACGCTTGTGAGTTTGAATTTTGGGAGAAATTTTATTGATCTTATTATGGCATGCATAACCACGACCTCTATGTCTATTTTATGGAATGGGGATGAAAGTCCGTGGTTCAGTCCCACTAGAGGCGTTAGGCAAGGTGATCCATTAAGTCCGTATATCTTTGTTCTATGTATGGAGCGCCTTGGCCACCTTATTAAAGCTGAATGTGAGGCTCGCCGTTGGAAGCCTTTTACATTCAAAAGGGGAGGTACCCGGATATCCCATCTGTTCTTCGCTGATGATTTGATTCTCTTTGCAGAAGCATCAACTAGTCAAATGACAGAGATTCGTAAAGTGATGAAAATCTTCTGTCAAGTCTCCGGACACAGAATTAATCTTGAAAAATCTAAGATGTTTTGTTTCACAAATGTTAATTTTAATAGGGCTATTGAGCTTAGTCAGATGCTCGGAATTGGAATTACACAAGATTTGGGGAAATACTTGGGAGTGCCGCTTATCCACAAAAGAATCACGAAAGCCACGTATTACTCGATTGTGCAGAAAGCTCGAGCAAAGTTATCTATGTGGAAGAGTAAATTCCTAACTATCGCTGGTCGCTCGGTGTTGATTAAATCGGTGCTATCCTCTTTACCCAGTTATTATATGCAATCAACTCTCCTGCCCATTTGTACTATCAATGAAATTGATAAGCTCTCAAGGAAGTTCCTGTGGTCGCAGAATGAGGAGACCAAGAAAATGCATCTTATTGCTTGGGAGAAAGTTATCGAGGCTAAGAAACAGGGGGTCTTGGATTCAAGAATCTTAGACGACAGAACAAGGCGTTCATTATGAAGCTATGTTGGAGTCTCTTGACGAAAAGGCAGGCTTTGTGGGTTCAATGCATATGGGAAAAGTATAACTGCGGAAGTTCATTGGTGCCCAAAATTGAAAAAAAAAGAAGCTCGTCATCGGTCTGGAGAGCCATTGTGGTGGTTTGGGACAAGTTTATAGGTGGTGTTGGGAGAAAGATTAACAATGGGGTTGATACTAAATTTTGGTGTGATCTTTGGCTGCCCCTGGAGCGCCCTCTTCTAACCTATGTCCATAATCCGGCCTCTGTAAATGAAGAAGAGTCTATGAGTGATCACATGTTGATGAATGGTCGGTAGGATATGAGCAGATGGCATGGAATTCTTCCTTTGGACATCATTAGGATTATATCCAAAATGCATCCACCCAGTAACAATTCTCCTGATTGCTTCACTTGGAGAGCTGCGAAGGATGGAGGCTTTTCGGTTAAATCGGCTTATCAATATCTATCTGACAGGACAGGAGATAGCAATAACTGCTTCTGGTCCCTAATGTGGAAATGGCAGATCCCGGAAAAGGTTAAGTATTTCATGTGGCAGGTTGGGCATGAAAGACTTCCCACTAACTCCCTAAGGGCCAGAGTTGGGATTACCAATGAAAATCTTTGTCCGTTCCAGTGTAATAGTGAAGAGAGTGTGCTCCATGTAGTTAGGGACTGTGAAAGGGCTAAGAAATTTTAAAACCTAACTATGTTTCTGAGTTTTTTGCAGGTGATTTGCAGGGTTGGCTTAAATGGAACACCAAGCACAAGCCAGGAAGGGGAAAGCTCCAGAGCTTCCATTGGCCGAGAGTCTTTAGCTTCGGATGTTGGATCATCTGGACTTCTAGATGCAAAACCTTATTCCAAGGCGATAATATGAATACCAGGGAGATGCTACATTTGTGTAATCATTTCCTATTGGAAAGTAGTGTTAATAATTTATCTCACCAAATTTTTCAACTTCACAGGAATGAGGAAAACTCTTGGACCTCGCCTACGGGGAACGTAGTCCGTATTGACGTTGATGGATCAGTTCGTTAGCAAAGTCAGGCAGCACGTGGGGGCGTGATTAGGGATTCCCGTGGACACTGGTTGATGGGGTTTTATAAATCCCTAGGTCTTCGAACGGTTATAGAGGCGGAGCTCCATGCCATCTTCCTAGGTCTCACAATGGGTCAACAGTTGGGCCTACAGCAAGTGCTGCTTTATTCAGACTCTCTTGATGCGATCAATATTCTCATGAGAGACTACTGTTATGATGATCATCCGCTAAGAGACATCATCGGCAATATTAGAGATCTCCTTTTCTACGATTGGAGTGTAGAGTTGATCTATACCCCAAGAGGCAACATTGTATGTGCTGACTACTTGGCCAAGGAAGGACATAATGCTCCTGTTGATGCGGGTGTGATCCTTATTCCAACAGTTCCTGCGGGGTGCAATGATATGGTGCTAAGAGACCAACTGGCCTGTCGGCCTTAGTGATGTTCATTTTGTGGTGTAATTAGGGCTAGAGTTCATAGTCTAGTTCCTATCTTAACATTTCAAGCTTCGGCTTGCCTTTATGATGCAAAAAAAAACTCATTGTTAATGTTCTTCTTTCAAGAATATTTGTCAGTGATTGTTTTGTATTAGGACAAAAACTCTGTTTCAGATATTGAAAGATAGTGTCAATGTGTCATTATCTAATTATATATATATAGTATTACTTTTGAACAATAAAGTACGAATTTGTCTCATGTCCCTAAAAAAGTACGACTTTCTTTCAGCAACATAAATATTTGATTATCCAGAAACTGTATATGACATTATTGAGCATTTCTCCTCCATCACTAAGACATTCAATGTTCATCCATTTTCATCCATCAAGTTAGAGTTCTTATAGCTGCTTTGGCCAGACTTTTTATAATTATGGAATTGTGTATTTTGAAGGACTGATACAAATTATGCATGATTTTTTTGGGGGCCAAGATTTTGTATGACATTTAAATCTATTTTCCCACTTCAATTTTTGTATACGCCTGGATTCAACAAACTGTAGAAGTGATTCATGTTAAGCTTGGAAATTGTAATATTCAAAATTTTTGTTTATAGACTTGCTAATGCCTTTCTCACGTAGTGATATGAATAATGAAGTTTTTGCTATGACTAGGAGGTTGTGTATGTCCTTTCAAATAGGAAAAAAGATAACTAAGGCACAAAAAAAAAAAAAAAAAGGAAAGATGAAGTTAGATCGAATTGAACTTTTTTGTTTTGGTAAATAAGAGAGGCTGAAAGCTTACATTAAAACTATGAAAATTACACAAAAGGGAAACTAATCCCAAAGACTCCTGCTACATCCCAGTTCTTAAGAAACTTGGATACACTTTGAAAACCTCAGATTTTGTTGATACCCAATTTGGTCAATGCATCAGCAATTCTATTGTTGATACCCAGTTTGGTTCAAGGAATTTTTGAGGAGGGAAATGAACTTAGAGGAGGGAAAGGAACTTAAAGGAAAGGAAATGAAGATTTAAAAGATAAGGGAAAATGACTTGAGTTGTTTGGTAAAAAGAAAATGAAGGGGTGGTTGTTGGTAAAGAATTAGGAAATGTCCATTTTACCCATAAAAGAAATTAATTCAAAATAAAAAAGAAAAATATTTTTTTTTTGCTAAAATATATTTTTTAAAAAAAGTCTCTGTTAAGTTCGAACTTGCGACCCAAAAAATTTTCGCCAAATTTGAACTTTCCCGCCAAGTTCGAACTTCCCGCCAAATTTGAATTTCAGAGGTAAATCTGTCTAAAAATGTGAATAGTACCAGGGAACTTGAGAACTCACCAATTTTAGTGAGATCTCAAGTTCCCACATATGAGGGAAGAGCCTGGGCACTTGGCGCACTAAATGGTCTTTTTGCATGGGAACTGTATTAAGTTCCGTTTCCCTCTGCTAAATTCTGTCAACCAAAGGGGCCCTAACTTGCCAACCTTAGCTAACATATCCTTTATCCGCAAAATCAGCAAATTGATCGAACTGCAAGACTCATTTAGCGGCAAGCTAATGATCTCCTCTGCATCTGATTGAAGAATAACTTTCATGAACGCCAAATCCCACGCCAATTCCAAGCCTAACAAAATCGCCCTTTCTTCAGCTATATTAGCTTTGGCAGGCTCCAATCTCCTTCATAAGCCCAGCGACCCAGCCACCTGAACAATTCCTCAAAACTCCCCCACATCCAGCCAAACCAGACCGCAGAGCACTGCCACCATCCACATTCAATGTCACCCAATCAACAGGAGGTTTTGGCCATAAAGATCGATTAATCTTTTCTGTGCGATTCACAACATGAACAAGATCAACATGGTTCTTAGCGTAGTAAAATGACTACAAATCTGGGAAATTACCAAGTCTGGATTATCTGGCTTAGTAAAGCCATTATCGTTCTAACATCCCAAATTTTTGAATTTGGAATTAAAAAAAAAATTGTATGGAAATTTATGATAAAAATTTAGCCTAAAATAATTATTAGAATTTAATGACCTATTTTCTTGAGAAATTCAAAAAAAATATTTGAGGATGAATTATAGCCTTAGATTTTTAGGGAAATTACTGTAAGGGCTAATGAAGTCGATGATTGGAAATTTAGGCTTATTTTTCCTTAATTTATTCTGGGAAAAGAATAATTCAAATAAGTAATAATTATGCCTAAAAAATTCTAGAAATAATATGTGAGAATTAAATGGTGGAATTTGGCCAAATGATTAAATTAGTTGTTTGGAAAATTAGGAATTTACTTCCTTGTAAATAAAACCAAGAAAATATTTGCAAGAAATAAATTTAAAGAAAAAAAAATAAGGCATTAACTCTAACACTCGTTCTTATTTATTGAAAAAAAAGGAAAAGAAAAGAAAAGAAAAATCATTGCCTTTCCATTCAATAGTCAGGCTCATCAATATTTTAAAAATGTGTACATATTTCCCCTTTAGATTCCACGGATAAACACTGACCAGCATGTTATTTGAAAATGGAGTCCATTTCATTAGAGTGCTTGAGAACCTCCCTGTCATAAAACAGCTGCTTTGCTAGTCTACTCATGATGCTTGGTGCATAAATGATGCGTCTCCCACCAGTATATGTAACTGTTACATAAAAGACAAATAGATCTCTTCAAAAAAGAAAAAAACGCCAAGCCTAAATGAATCACTGTACAATAAAATGTAGGGGTTCAACTAATAACCATCATCACATGTTTTTAGTTTTGCCAAACCAATCCTAAAGTCAGTTTTAGGTTCAAAAGGTTGTAGTTTTTATTTATTTATTAAGGTTTTCTTACTGATAAGTACAAAGAGAAACATAGATATATGTATTGCTGCTCAACACGTGTCACTGGATTTTGTTGTGAAAGTAAATTATATGTATATATATAAAAGTTAAAACCTTACTGTCATGTACTGGGTATGTGCATGTGTATCGCTGCATTTGAGAATGGATATATGAATAGAAGGAAAACTTGTGTTGGATATATATATATATAGGCATCTTGAAATTAAAAAAAAAAAAAAAAACTTACTACTTAAACATATATATATGGCACGTGCATTGCTATGTAAATTTATGAAACACACCATATATATATATATTTAATGCTTTGAGAAGGAAGATGTTAGAAAACTTTCACTGTCATGAAAACTTGCTGTTTTGTACTTTTCGCTACACACCTTCATAGATGCTACTATGTGTGTGTGTACATGATATATTAATTCATGGGTATGTGGAAAATTATAGGAAAATGTTGATGGATTGGAAAACCATGAGAAGCATTAAAACGCAATTCATATAGTTGGTATCTATAAACTACTAACTTAAAATGTTAGAATAGCCTTTGAGAGTTCAAAATAATTGTAGATAAATAATAAAAATAATGAATTAAATAAATAATAATAATAAATAAATAAATAAATTAGTATTATTACTATTACTAAAAGAGGAACAAATAATAAATAGAAAAGGGAATTTTTAATAAATAATAATTAGAAAGGGAAATTAATAGTTACAATGATCTTACTTAGGGCATTGACGAAGTTCGAGTTTCTATCATCTGGGGATTTTATTTATTTGCGAAGTTGAGGTTGGTAACTTACTCTCAAATTCCTTGTGTTATACATATATGCCTTGTATGTTCATGTATTGTGAATTCTTGGCCGGGTTTGATGCTTGAGTTTCTGCGTTTTAATCAGCTAGCTGTGGGTTATTGTTTTTTTAATGATAATGTTGCATGCCTATTTTCCTACCATGAGGATTCATGTCTGGGACACGTAGCACTTGCGAGTGCTTTCATCGTTAACGATGCATGTACTGGGTACTATGTAGTCAGGTAGCGGTGTGTTTGGTGAATGTTTTCTTTTAATCTGCACTATGTGAAATATCTGTCATGTATGATTTACACTTTGAATGTGAGATTAACCATTACCCTAGGATTCATCTTATCAATGAATCCCAGTCACACTTAAAGATCTAGGAAGATGCTCTGGATCAGTAAGCAAGGTTGTGCAACTGGAGTAGCTGAGGAAGACCCCGAAGGAAGGGATTTAATTAAGTTGAATTTCATACTTTAATGTTTTGGATTATATTTGCTAACTATGCGACTGACAATTTAGGATGATTGTATAACTAAAATCCTTCAACGGGATTAACCCTGACTATTATCGAATTTTAAGTTGTATCATGTTTATATTCCTCCGGGAATTTAAATTAATTAGCATATGTCTGGACATATTTTATCAATCACTCATTTGTCCAAACGTTAGGCATGCTCTCTGTTGTAACTCACTCTGATCTGTTAACGCCTTTACTCTGATAAATGCTCGCAAATTAGTTTAATAAGAGATTAAAGACATAAATGGACATCATAATGAACGTAGGAATTAGGGGCGTCACAATCATTACAAAGAGATTCCTCCATTTCCTTAGTTTCTAGACTGCCACACCAAAAAGTACACTCCAGCACAGTCCCTGTCCCCTGCCTAGCTTCCTTCTAAGATTCATTATTAACCATCCCCTCAGGTCAGCAGCAAAGAAGGAAGTTACAAACCTTGGATTGAGAAGCTTTGTCCACATCAGTCTAGCATATGAGCAGTCACGCAGAATGTGAAGGACATCTTCCAAGCTTGAAGAACACCATGTACATAAGGCTGATGCTCGAGACCAAGAACTTTGCCATAAATTAGTGGGCAATTTGTTCAGAACAGCCTTCTACAAAAGCAGAATAATTCTCTCTGCCGCATTCTATGACCAAATATCTTTAAATAATTTATGCTTTACCAGCTGTGAATTATGCTCCAACAGGAAATAGGTACTACGAGTAGAAAAAAATCCCATTACTACTGAGCCCCCACGCTCTATGATCATTTCTGGCGTGTCGCCTAGGAGGTAAGCATGCCATAATTCTTTTGATACCATCAGAATTGAAATTCTCAATCAACCTTCCGTAGTCCCATACGCCCTCTAGTACCCAATCTATAACCAATGACTGGTCTTCTTCTACTGACAACTGCCTCTTACACAAGTTAATAAGCTTTATATCATTAGCAATCCATAGATCATTAAAAAAGTTCACCATACACCAATTCTTCACTTGCCATTTGATCCCCTGATCCACAATATCCTTTTGGGAGCAGATAAACCTCTAGGGCTTCGAGTCTCCCAGTCTATATGACGGTAATGAATCCTCCTCACGCAACATATATTTCTTATGAAAGATATCTGCCCATAGGCTAGTCTCCCCCTATTGTCAGTTTCCAAGCTAACATAGCTCTACAAGCACGGCTAAGTGAATATAGTTTCCTAAAACCAAGAGTACTATAGTCCTTTGGTTTTGTGATTTGGTCCCATCCAATAGGATAGAAACCTTTTGAAGTGTAATATCTTGAATTTTGGGTTTAGAGACTTGAGGCTGTATCAGGGAGACGACTAAGCCTAGTTGGAGAAGAGTAGTAAGAATGTTGAGAGATAGAAAGTCTTTCGGGGGCTATATGATACAGCCATACTGGACAATGGACCTAGTATATGTAGTCCATAGAGTTAAAATGGCAGTAAAGAAGGGTACAAAAACACTTATACAGTGTTATTGGGTTGGTAGAAAAAGGCCACCCAGCTATGTAATAAGGTACAGGAAGAGAATAGGGCATTCTTAATTGAACCTACTGAACCCATAAAGATCCTATGAACCTATGATTTGACAAAAAACCTTAGTCATCTTAGGATCAAATCACAATTTACCATAAATTAAATGCAATATAATGCAAATAACTCGGGATCGTTCTCTTATCAAAGAGCCTTTTATTTTGAACTCCCTAGGTTAAACTAAGTGCTAAAAACATGATTAGAAAAGAGGTTCTAAAATTGATTTTCTCTAAACTAAAATTCATAAAAAAAATTAAAGAAACTAATTCTATTCTTTTTGGTATTTTCGGAAAATAGTGAAAAATGCTTTGGATTAAAAAGGATTCATGATGGATGCTCTTGGTAATGAAGGAGATGACTATCATTGCTTAAAAAATATATATGGGAGTTAAATTCTCATTAAGTCTAAGGAACAACCTCAAGATAACACTTGAATCCAATAATCTCAATTAATAGTAGCTCCTACAAACATAGCAAACTACTACCTTTTGAGAAATTATTAAAATCCACCTAATGTGTGATTAAAATTGGGATGACATAAATTGTTCTTCTCAATTAGATTCTAACGAACCATTCAAAAACTCAAATCAATTATTATTACTAATCACAAACATGACAGCAAACATAATTTCATCAAGCATATAAAGAAATATGGAAATTTGAATATCAAAATAATCATCCAATTAAAACCACAATAATCAATGCACAATCTCACAACTAAATAATGATAATCTTAAACAAGAAAATCAAATAAATAGTCTAAGCAAAAGATTAAATTAAATAACTCCCCTATTGAAGCCCTAATTGCTCAAGCCACAATTTCCATCACCAAGAAACAAAGATTTTAGCCACACTTTGCCATGAGTCCAAACCTAACACAATCTGGAAAAAGCATGGAGACTAGTCCAGAGAGAGAGAGAAGAGGCAGTGGGGTAAATCAGAACAGATTCAAAGTCGCTGATTTAGGAGGAATGGAGGTCGATGATGGACGATGAAGGGTGGTGGTCGGTCATGGCTATGTGTGACGGTGGTGGGTGATTGAAAGGAGGAAGGTGATGATGGACGGTGTTGAAGGCGTGCAGGACCGAGAGTATGAATCGAGGTCCAGGTGTGTGTATGTTGATGATTGAAGCAATCCCTCCAGCTCACGGCGTTGCTGTTCTCCTTGTTCAGTTCTGTCTCGTTCGCGGCGCTTGATTCTCCTTCGTGTGTGTTCCCTGATTCTTCAATGAATGATCAAATAAAAAATCCAAGGCACCCGCCAATTGTGTCTGCGTATCTGATATTGCGCTGGTTCTGTTTTTTTTTCTCTTCCGTTCCTGATATCTCGCAATTGAGACGTGATGAAGACGTCCCTCGTTCTCTTTAATTTGTCAGCTCCTCAATTGAATTAAAGATCTAACCTAATAAACAAATGCCAAAACGCTGTGCTTCAACCATTCAATGTGTCCAGTGGCGGACCCAGGATTTTGGGTTTGTGGGTGCACAATTAGTGGTGGGATGCGGGGGTCGCTGCCCCCGAAAATTTTTTTTTAAGGAAAGTTTTAAACGAATTAAAAAACAGAAGAATATAAACAATAAAAGAAAATAAAACTTCAACTTAACATAGAAAAATAATAATTAAGAATCAACTAACCTTTAGATCAGAACAATTACAAAAGCATTCTTCTATTCTTCATTCCTTGAAAATATTGCATTATCTCTTCATTATCAATCGTAGCAAATATATCACGTTCAACATAAGTTACCATGCAGGAGTTAAACCAATCATCACTCATCCGGTTGCGCAACTTATCTTTACTAGATGACAAAATTAGGACAATCACAACTTTTAAAAGAAATCAGATATAATGAAGTAAATATAGAATTCGAAAATAATTACTACGTAGTTAAAAAGGGGGAATCAGCTGCACGCTGCCACAGTAAACGCACACAAAGAATTCAACGTAAAGAAGATTTTTTACTTGAGAATCTAATGTTTGTTGCAGATGAACAACAAATGAAAACGTCTCTCCAGCCCCTCTAAAGACGGTTGGTGAGAAATTACAAGTTCAAAACTAGAAGTTGCTTCCCACAAATCATGGAAAGACAACAAGAGTACCAGATAATGACGAATATAGAATGTTTAATAGGCAGGCAGTTGCCTTCACACGACCCAAACAACATAGTTTGAAATATTGAACATATAATCAGGAATTTGCATCTACATTAAAGAATTTATGATATATAAAAGTTGGATGCAACAAGTTTTTTTTTTTTGATCAGGATGCAACAAGTTGAAACACCCTTTTCCAAGTTATCCAACCAGTTTGTGTCACTTATGTAGAAAATATTTGCCTCTCTAATGAAAGATCAAATGACAGCAGAGGAAGAATGTATTGAAGTTTCAATGCCAAGTCTGAAATGAGAACCGAGATAGAAAAATTACGACTCATCGAGTTAAAAAAAGAGAAGCAAGGATTACCGCTACACTAAATTTGGCAGCAGAGAAACATGTAGAGGGAGAAAAGTTGCGGCATGTCGGAGAAAGAAATTCATAAACACAATTCAATTGCATACATCTTTCGGCAAAAATCATCTCTGTGGTCGAAACGCTGCTTTTCACTTCAGTTTTACGAACATTCAGAAACTGAAAACAGCGCGAAATTCGAAATTTAGAAATTTTCCCTTTTATCCGTCTTCATCTAAGTTTCCACTGCAAGCATATCAGACTAGAAAAACCCAGAAAATCTTCAAGAATTGAAGTTTTCAACTCTGACAAACACAAAAAGTCCAGCTTCCGGAATCACTGAAACGAATTGCACAAAGAAGAAAATTGAGCATAAACAAAATGCGAGCTCACCTATTTGGCGATCCTTTCCATGATGAATCCAAGATTCGAAGCAGGGCTTTTAGATTAGAACGCGATCAAGTGGCGGCGGGAGAAACCAGTGACATTGGCAGTAGTGATGATGGTTTTTTTAATCAATAGTAGTGAAAGGGTTAGGTATGAAGAAAGGGTCGGATATGAGGATTGAAATCGGGAAAAAAAAAAACAGAGAAGAGAGTTCAGCCAGCCAGTTCAAACCCGCGACGAGAGGATAGTTGGGGAAAATGATTACCAACTACTCCAACCAACCAAATTGAAATAAATGTCCTATACTATATATATATTTTTTAAAAAATTTATGTCTGCACTTGGCCCCACAAGCAATAGTGTGGGTCCACACCTGAATGTGTCGGATCCTTCTTTTGCATTTTCACGGGTCTGCTGTGATTGAATCAATGAAGTCAATCCTAATCTCCAATCCAAAACGCACAGCTGAGCTGCAGGGACCAAAGTGAAAACTTTAAAACTTCTAGAGTAGGGACCAAATTGCAAACTTTATAACTTGAGCTAAAACTTCTATTTTCAAATTTAATCTAATCTTTTTGGCCACCCACAAATAAAATAATTAATCTAACATCAATTATTCTCATGAAAATCAATGATTAAGAGAAATTACAATTTATTTGACAATTTTGCCTTTTTTAGTCTAATTTAATCTATTTACTCTTAATATCAATTTATCACAAGAAATACATTTAAAACTTAATAACTATGAGAAAACACATTAAAAATCTCCATCTAATTACCAAAAATAATGTAAAAATATGGTTAGATCAACCTATCTTAGACATAGATCGATCTCATTTTTACACACCTATGGTCATAGAGTTGGCCTTTGTGGCCCAGAAGGTCATAAAATGGGCCTTCTAACCTGAGCTGTGAACATATC
The DNA here is from genome assembly GCA_034222035.1 of Acacia crassicarpa. Taxonomy (NCBI): domain Eukaryota; kingdom Viridiplantae; phylum Streptophyta; class Magnoliopsida; order Fabales; family Fabaceae; genus Acacia; species Acacia crassicarpa. Next base: position 4,217,050 of record JAWXYG010000015.1, on the reverse strand, counting down.
TTATTGTTATGTGCTTTCTAAGATATCCATCTCACATTAGTCATACGAATGAGTTAAATACCCATTGGGTTCAAGTCAGCAAAATTGAAAAGGTTTAAAATATTGTTGAAGTAGAACATTTATTTTGTATAAAAGTATTGTGTGTATGAAAGAAGCATTGTTGGCAAAGTCAAAACCCATCAATCAGGAGAATTAGTCTCTAGCTATTGGCTGGGGATATTGCCTAGAATCTACCATAAAAAAAAAAGGGTTAAACTAGAATAAAGAACAATAATGGAAAGAAAAATGACAAAATGTCCCTATTTAAAACGTAATGATGATAAATTTTATAGAAAATTAATCTTTCAGGCTCCAACTAAAGTGACTTCTTTTTTTTTTTTTTTTTTTTTCATTTGGTCACGCATTAGGGATGATTTTGAGAAAGAGCAATAAAATGGCAAGAGGAAAATAGGGCACTGTGGGCAATGGAGTTTCTTTAGAGCCATATCAGCATCATATTTTAACAAGTAAGATGAATGGGTGATGTGCCAAGATGAGTTGTGTATGGCAAGGATTAATTTATTAAATAATAAAAGTTGAATGACTGAGTTTTAACAGAGTTAAAAGTTTATATGGACTTAGTTGTTGAAGAATTGAGCCATAACTGAGTTGATAGTTGAGGGATTAAACATCATAGGTCTAATAAGATCAGTAAAGGTAAAGGTATATATATTTTAGAGAAAAATATTCTAACCACGCATCTGTTTTTGTATTAATAACACATATCTTCTCTTTATTTTAAAAACTCATACAAATCTCTATTGAAATCAAAATATATGTTACGTAAGCATCCTTTATATTTTTAAGATTTCTTTTTTATCCATCCAACCATTAGTGGAACGTTAAATTTAACTCTCAAACTTTTTGTAAATCAAAATGACCCTCTTTTACATAAGCATTATTTAAACATTTATATCTGTGAAAAAAAGATTAAACAACCAAAAATATATAATATATAGTTTCAAAATTTCTAACATGTTATAAAATTTATTAATTTTTATTATATTATAAAATTTTATAATTTTAATTTCTCATCATATTTATTGAAATGTATTTATTTTTGGATAAAAACATATTTCAAACACATATTTTTGTTATCATATAGTATACATAATAAAAGTTTAAGATATTATATAAATAATTCATCATTGGCGGCCAATGATTTTTTTTATCCTAAAGTATGAAAATATTCAAAAATAAATTAGGGATTTAATATGATGAAGGAAAATTATTAAATAAAATTTATGAACATAAATTTTAATCAGATTTTTTTTTTAAAGAATCTTTTTGAAATAAAAGTTAACGGTTTGGACCTAAGTGTATTGTTTTTGTAATACCCGAAAATTCCAAAATATAACATTTCGAGAAATGACACCTATTAAGAATAGGAGAGTATGTTGTCTCTAAATTGTATAGTTTATTTATCATAATTCTTGGGCAACTTTTCTTTGAAATTTTAATAAGCCAAGGATTAATTTTCTAATTTTCATTTAGGGATCATAAAATACTTTATAGTACAACATAGGTTATATTTAATCAAAAAGAGCCATAAAATGTTATAAAAAGACCTAAATCAATTAAAGAAAATTACCAATAATTAAAAGACAATTAAAGTTACAATAATTAATGTAATTGTATTAATTTGCAAAATTAATTAAAAGTCATATTAAAAGTCATCAATTAGGGATATATTAATTTAATGAAAGATCAAGAACCAATAAGGGTTCAAGATTAGCATAAAATGAATTACCAATGATCATAATTGACCCAAGAACCAAAAATACAATAGTATATAGATAATCAAGGGACAATTAGACATTTGATTAAGATGTTAATTAAACTTTAATCAAGCTTTGAAAAGTCAACAATTGCAACTAAGATCAAAGGCCAAGATTTAATCCAAGGGCCTAAATTAATTATAACCTTAATCTTTGTGAAATTGAATTGACCAATGATAAATCAAGGAAATAGTCTTAATCCTCATGAAATTAATTGGACCAATGGGCTATTAGCAAATAAAAGGCCAATATTAGAGCTAATAAAGCTAGATCTAATGGTTCCAAATAATTACCTAATTAATCTTAATCCATGTGAAATGTATGGAACCAATTAGGAAGCCTTAAAGACTTAAAGAAGCACAATTTCTTCTAAGTATAGAAGAGGCCACGGTTTGTAAGCAAGAAAGAAGCAAGAAATTATTTTAGCACACATGGGATAATCTAAGTATTTAATCAAGGGGACAAAGTGGAAGAGGATGATGTACTTTAGGATAAGAGAATTTAAGAAGATGGAAGAGGATAATATGAGATTATTATGGTAATATAATTGTTTGAGATAATATCATCATGTAAGAGCACATGGATAATTAATGCAAAATATATGAGGATATGGGAGAGGGGAGGAGTACCACGGTTCCTTGTGTGTGTGTGTGTGTGTGTGTGTCTTGTGAGTGTTGTGTGTCTAGTGAAGGAGTGAGAAATTAATTTAATTCAAGAATTGTGAGTTAATCAAAGGGAAAATTCAAGACACAAGTAAATTAAATCTTTAATAGATTTATTGGACCAAAGAGAGATTTTAATCATAGATTAAAAATAAAGATTGATCTTGATCAAGAACATATGTTAAAACTTGGGATCAAATATCACTATAATTTTTACCCAACTTATATATTTAATCTCAAGATGATAAAGGGCAAATGGGGACATCTAATAGGAGCCATGATTTTCAGAAATTATGAATTAAAAGAGACTTGGATAAATCTTATGATTTGCACCTAAATGCATTCCTGTTTAGTTAGTTGCATTCTTGTTTAGTTGGTAACTAAGTTAGTTGCATTCTTGTTTAGTTAGTAACTAATTGGCATCTAGTTTCAAAGAAAATTTGGAAACTAACTAATGTCATTAAAGAATCACATGCGATAATTGAATAAAGCAAGATGGAAGAGGATAGAATAAGGAATATTTTGCAAATGAAAAAGCATATATTTAGTGGCTATTAGATGAGAGAGTACACGGTTTCATGGTTTGGGGAATAAGAAGCAAAAATTGTTTATTTAATCAAGCACATGGGATAAGATTTGAAAATTAATTTGTCATAAATAAAAGTCATCAATGACATCATCAACTTCTCAAAGAAGTAGGAGGAAACTTGTTGAAGAAGGGGGAGAGAGAGGGTGGATGGAGGAGATTTAAACTTCTTTACTAAGTTTAGATCTAATAGTTGAAATGCAAGAAGAGGTAGGTTTGGAAAATTTACCAAAGTGCCATAGCATTTTCCTATAAATAGAGAGCAAACCTCTCTTCATTCTTCACACCAAACTCAACCAAATAGGTGAGTTTTATAGAAGCAAGAGTAGAGTGAAAGTGAGAGTTAGTGGGAAACAAGAAGGAGTAGCAAGGTTCTTCAAGGGTAAGCTCTCTAGTTCTTAAGGTTTAGCTTTGAGTTTATAGCTTAAATATTGTTTTGATCTTTAATCTTTCAATATATTCTTGTTATCATGTTTTTATAGTTAAATATGCCTTTATTTCAAAAATATGATGAAAAATATTATGGAGCAAGAGTTTTGGAAGTTAAAGATCAAAGTAGCGAAACTCTGGCAAAAATTTGTCGGTTAGTGATTTCTGGAGCTAGTAGCAAAAATGCCATGATTTTATGTAGAAGATGGAGTTATAAAATTCTGGGAAAATTTATGGTCAAATTAGACATATAGGGATTTTCAAATATGCCTAGAAAGTATTAAATTGAGCTCTGTACTATGAGATAAACATTCTGTAAGTTAGGCTACGTTTTTCTGGAAAAATTCTGGGCAGGATATGAACACGTGAAAGCTGGGAATTGTTTTTAAGTTCTGGGAAAACCTTAATATTTTTTCTCAAAAATAGACATCCTAAGGATTCCGTGGAATTTTACAGATCTTCATTTCGATTTTTCTAGAATTAGTTATGATTTTTCCAAGTTAGACGAAAAATCTGCCCAAAGGTGCTGAACTAGCGTTTTTTCCGAAAATTAAGGAAAATAAATTGACAAATAATTCCACCAGGGGTAAAATGGTCATTAGTGGCTAAGATATCTATTAGGATATTATTGGTGAATTAATAAATGCGATATTACCGTCATAGGATACATGTGACCACATTCCGACCGACGGACGTATCGATATCACCGACGAAGGTACAGACGCGTACTGTAACACTAACTCTGATGCTTATTGTACTTTTATATGTGATAGATGTATTCATAGATTAAGACTCTATCTTAAATTTTTTCATATACATTCAGCTATATACGGGGTTATAGTCTTGGTAATGCCGTTGAATTTTCCTAGCACTGAAGACACGATAGGCCATTGTGGCATTGGTGAATAGTGCAGATTGGGGGTAACGGACATATTGCAGTGGCTGTGTACCGTTATCCAGACGAATCTGTTATGAGTTTTTATATTGATTATTGCTGTAATGTCATGAATATCTATCATACATATCTTGTTTACATAAGCATGAGGTTAACCGTTACTTGAGGCTCAATGGGTATTGAACCTCAGCTCTTACCATAGCTTCAGGGTCCGGGGAACTGTGGACTGAAGACAGGAGTAAGCAGAGTAACCAGCACACGTAAAGACCCGACTGAGGATCCTACTTCTAGACTTGTACCGTTATGACAAATGTACTGTACACTATGAATAGATGAATACGCCACAGTTAATGATATATTAGTTACTCACTCTTTTACTTGCTCCGGTGCTCCACTCTGATTAAAAAAAAATTATTCCGCTTTTGAAAATTGGGGTGTTACAGTTTTCAAAATAGAATGACAGTATAGTTAAGGCAAAATAGAAGAGTCAAATCTTCTATATGTTTTATCATCTAACTTGATATAAGGTTTCAATCTTTTTCCTTAATTTTTTAGGTATCTTTTCTCAGTTTTCTAACCCTAACACCATGTATCTCAAATGATGATGACTTTTTTTGTCAATCATTAGTATTTTCACTTGTTATTGATACTTTTGGGATGATTATGTAATACCTCAAAATTAATACTTACTATGAATACAATATTTTGGTTGATGGCACCTATTTAAAATAGGTGAATATGTGGTCTCAAATTTTGAGATGTATTTATTCTATCTTTTAGAATATTTCTCCTTAGAATTTAAGGTAGCCAATGTTTTATTTTTCTAAATTTTTTTTTGGAAGCATAAAATACCATAAAATTACAAACACTTCCTAAATTAAATTAGGGTTCTTATAGGATCAAAAGAGAACAATGTAGAGCTAGGAGAAATACTTAAAATAAATAGGAGAAATTATTAGGAATTAATAGACAATTAGGAATTCACTAAAATACATAATTATGTAAATTTTCATAATTAATCAAGGGATTAATTAAAGAAGACCTAAGTCCCAATTTTCCTAATTTATGAAGAAACTAAATTTTCTAAAACCCTAGAACTAATACCTAGCTCATATTTATTCATAAAGGACCATAAAAAAATTACCCAAAACACTGGAACAATTAAAGGAATAATTACCAATATTTAAAGGGCAATTAATTATCTCTAATAGAATGATTAGCTAATTATTTACAATTAAACAATTATAGTTATTAATTTGATGTATATTGGGCTAATTAAAATTCAAAGACCAATAGGGGCTTGAGATTAGAATAAAATGGATTTCCAATGGTCATAAAATACCCTAAACACTAATAAAGCAACAATGAAGAGATGATTAAGCTTCTAATTAAGTTGTTAATTAAGCTTTAATTGAGCTTTGAAAAGTCAATAATCTCAACTAATATCAAGGGTCAAGATTTAACCTCATAAAGCTAATCTAATGGCTCTAATTACTTCTAATAAAGCCTAATCCAAGTGAACCAAGGTCAACCAATGGAAGATTTTCTTCCAACTATTATAAACCAAGAAAAACAAAATTAAAAATAATTTAGGGGGGAGGGGCGGTTTTTTGAAAAAGAAAGGGAAGAAAAGAAAGTTCAAGAAGCAAACACACATATGCTAATATGAGTCATGAGTCTAAACATAAGTGAATCACCAACCTAAGCCATGAGTCACAAACCTACTAATGGATGAGTCATGAAAATTACATTAATACATAAAGACTTTCAAGGCATATGGAAGAGGATAATTGTCCTCGGTCATAAATGGAATGGAAGAGGATAGACGAGTGAAGTAGAAGCATGAAGGTGGTGGAGTATGTGTGTGTGTGTGGCGCATAAAGGGGGGGGGGGATTATGTGTGTGTGTGTGTGTGGAGAGAGAGAGAAAGAAAAGTCAAGGGATTAACCAATGAGAATTTAGACAATTGCACAATTAGGATAATCCAAGAAAACTATTTCTATTCATAAACAAATGGAAATTCATACAAACTAAATTATAACTTGAAATCCACTAACTAAGTATCAAATCTAAGTTGAGATCAATATCAAGCATAAATCAAACATGAAAACAAGTATAACCAAAGTCATTTCCTTAATTGTTGAAGATTGAACCCAATAGAAAGGATAGGCAAACTTGGTCTCAAAATGAAGCTAAAAATTTCAAGAATTCAAAACCAATGAGCCAATATGCATAAAACTTCATTAGGATCCCCCAAATGTATTTTTATCTAGGGAAAAACAAAGCCAAGAAGAGAAGGAAGATGAAGTTGTGATGTACAAGACAAGTGAAGTAGGTCATCAATGACCTCATCAAGGAGGTGTGTCATCAAACAATGGAAGAGGCTAGAAGGGTGTGGTGTAATGCTAGGATGAGAGTTTGAAAATTTAGCTAGATCCAAAGGCCAAAATTGATAGGATGAAGCTTGTGGAAGGTGTTGGATTTTTCCTATAAATAGGAAGCTTTCCTCTTCATTCTCCTTACACCAAATCAAACTCCAAAGAGTTGATTTCTAAGAGGAGCAAGAAGGAGGAAGGAGAGCAAGAAGCTTCAAGAGGTAAGCTTGTTCTTAGTTTCATAGTTCTTAGTTGTTCTTAGTAGCTTTTAATGTAGATATAGTTTAATCTTTAAATCTTCTAGATATAGTTGTTTTTATGTTTTTCTGAGTTTAAAATTGATTTTATTTTGAAAAATTGATGAGGAAAGAGGTCTAGCAAAATTCCGGGAAGAAAAACACTAAAGTAACGAAGTTCTGGCAAAATTTGTTGGTTAGGCGATTTATGGAGTCAGTAGCAGAAATGCTTATATTTCATGTTGAAAATGATGTTGAAAAATTCTGGGAAACTTCATGGTCAAAGTAGACATATAGGGCTTTCCAAAAATGCAAATAGCATGTTGACATGAGCTCTGTACAGTGAGATAGAAATTCTCAAAGTTTAGGTTGTGAAATTCCTGGAAATTCTGGGCAACGTATGAACATTTGAAATATGGGAACTATTCTTGATTCTGAGCAAAATATGATATTTTTCCATAAAAATAGACATCTTAAGGAGTCTGGGAAATTTTACGGATCTTCGTTTTGATTTTTCTAGAATTAGTTATGATTTTTCGAAGTTAGATGAAAATCAGCCCAAATGCTGTTGATTAGCGTTTTTTCCGAAATTAAAAGGGAACTAATTAAAAAATAAATACACCAAGGGTAAAATAGTCATTTGTGGCTAAGATATCTATTAGAATATTATTGGTGAATTAATAAATGTGATATTACCATTATAGGATACACGTGACCACACTCCGACCGACAAACGTACCGATATCGCCGACGAAGGTACGGACGCGTACTGTAACACTAACTCTGATGCTTATTGTATGCTTGTATGTGATAGATAGTCTGAGACTCTGTTTTGAAAAGTGTGGATTTTGTTTTTAAAAGTTGGGCATACATATACAGTTATATACGGGTTATAGTCATGATAACGCCGTTGAGTTTTCCTAGCGCTGAGGACACAGATGTACACCGTGGCACTGGTGAATAGTGCAGATTGGTTTGATGTGAATATGTGGTGAGACTGGAATAATATGGATATATGATGGTTGTGTTTCTATCTTTGAGAAATGAATATTGAATGTGAATATTATTGTTTTATTATGAATATTTGTCATACATAACTGATACATAAGCATGAGGTTAACCGTTACCTGAGGTTCAATGGGAATTAAACCTCAACTCATAGTCTCAAATTCTAGAGGAACCAGAAAACAAGAACAAGGATAAGCAGCACGCGAGAAAACACGGGTGGAGGACTTTTTCTCTTGAACCTTTATGTACATACTGTATCCGGATAATCATACCACTTTATAAGTACCCAGACTCAACAACAGGGAATGTATATCAGATACTCGTTTTTTTAAATTATTCCAATGCTCTACTCTAATTAAAATATTTTGAAAACGGATTTCGAAAATGAGGATGTTACAGATTATGTTCCTTCCTTAAACCCTCATCCATGTGTCGGTGAATTTTTTTTTTGTTTTTTTTTTGTTTTGTTTAATGAACAAACGTTTTAAAAGAAAACGAGCCTTGGAAATTCGTTGAACGGAGTAGCTGCTTATTCGTTATCCTTCAGGCGGAGTAAAACCAGAGCCATTGCCATATCCTAGTCATGCATGCATCTTCAACTAACCCACATTTATTATTACCATCTTTGGGTGCTGTTTCCTTAATCCACCAACTACATCTATTCACACCTCCCACGTCTAGCTACCTCAGTGCCGTTTTAGTACATTTTTATTTAGTAAATTTTTAGCGTTTAATCTTCTAAGGAGCTTAAGTTGACGATATGAGTTTAATTTAATTAATGAGGGTAATATTAAAAATCATTTAAAGTTTATGATAAATTTAATACTTTTAAAGTATTTATTAATACATGTTTATTGTTAGATGAAGTAATTGTTTGAACGACCAATATTCAACACGTAACTGATAACGCTGCTTAATCCTCCAACGTCCCTTTTTTTTAAAACCATAACGTCCCTGCTTTGACTGACGGGTTATTGACTGTTTTTTTCATGTACGAATGGTTATTGACTAATTGTCACGCTTGTCATCTTTTTGAAACTTCTACAGCTACATTCATTGTTGTCAAACTCGTAAGTTGACTTTCTGAGTTTACTGTCTTTACGTTTATACCTTACTAAATCGAGTCAAGTCTATAGCAAACTCGTGTCAATGGTAAACTCATATAAACTCACGAGTTTACAGAACGAATTTACCGTTTTTATGTTTGTAGCTTACAAAATTGTATTAATTTTTTTTCAATTTTTTCATCCTCAACAACTTTATATATGAATTTTATAGAAATTTCTTTATTAGGTATAATAAATTATGAATGTTGATATATTTAATTTTAATTATTTGGATTTAAAATATATTTAAATCAAATAGCTATTATTTTTATATTATAATTATTTAATTATACACTGTTAATACATGTTTAATGATAAAAGTAGACTCTTACGAGTTTATCGATTCCAGTTTACGATACGAGTTTACATCATTGTTACGAATTTGCATAGACTCGTGAGTTTGACAACCTTGACAATATTAAAATTTAAACCTTAACCCTATTTTAGCAAATGCGACAACTAGTTAAAGCCTTTATGAGCATCACTCTCTTAACGGCACCTATCATTCCAAATTAAGACACTTCTTAATTTGCCTCTTTCTCTCTTGAGCAGCCAATATTAAAATTTAAACCTTAACCCTATTTTAGCAAATGCGACAACCAGTCAAAGCCTTTATGAGCATCACTCTCTTAACGGCGCCTATCATTCCAAATTAAGGCGCTTCTTAATTTGCCTCTTCTTTCTCTGTTGAGCAGCCAATATTAAAATTTAAACCTTATTCCTATTTTAGCAAATGCGACAACCAGTCAAAGCCTTTATGAGCATCACTCTCTTAATGATGCCTATCATTCCAAATGAAGACACTTCTTAATTTGCCTCTTCTTTCTCTGTTGAGCTCATTGTTGTCAAACTCGTGAGTTGACTCTCCGAGTTTACTGTCTTTATGTTTCTACCTTACTAAATCGAGTCAAGTATATAGCAAACTCGTGTCAATGGTAAACTCATATAAACTCACGAGTTTACAGACCGAATTTACCGTTTTTACGTTTGTAGCTTACAAAATTGTGTTAATTTTTTTCAATTTTGTCATCCTCAACAACTTTATATATGAATTTTATAGAAATTTCTTTATTAGGTATAATAAATTATGAATGTTGATATATTTAATTTTAATTATTTGGATTTAAAATATATTTAAATCAAATAGCTGTTATTTTTATATTATAATTATTTAATTATACACTGTTAATACTTGTTTAATGATAAAAGTAGACTCTTACGAGTTTATCGATTCCAGTTTACGATACGAGTTTACATCATTGTTACGAGTTTGCATAGACTCGTGAGTTTGACAACCATGACAATATTAAAATTTAAACCTTAACCCTATTTTAGCAAATGCAACAACCAGTCAAAGCCTTTATGAGCATCACTCTCTTAACGGCGCCTATCATTCCAAATTAAGACACTTCTTAATTTGCCTCTTCCTTCTCTTTTGAGCAGCCAATATTAAAATTTAAACCTTATTCCTATTTTAGCAAATGCGACAACCAGTCAAAGCCTTTATGAGCATCACTCTCTTAACGATGCCTATCATTCCAAATGAAGACACTTCTTAATTTGCCTCTTCTTTCTCTGTTGAGCATTGTTGTCAAACTCGTGAGTTGACTCTCCGAGTTTACTGTCTTTACGTTTCTACTTTACTAAATCGAGTCAAGTCTATAGCAAACTCGTGTCAACGGTAAACTCATATAAACTCACGAGTTTACAGACCGAATTTACCGTTTTTACGTTTGTAGTTTACAAAATTGTGTTAATTTTTTTCAATTTTGTCATCCTCAACAACTTTATATATGAATTTTATAGAAATTTCTTTATTAGGTATAATAAATTATGAATGTTGATATATTTAATTTTAATTATTTGGATTTAAAAATATTTAAATCAAATAGCTGTTATTTTTATATTATAATTATTTAATTATACACTGTTAATACTTGTTTAATGATAAAAGTAGACTCTTACGAGTTTACCGATTCCAGTTTACGATACGAGTTTACATCATTGTTACGAGTTTACATAGACTCGTGAGTTTGACAACCATGACAATATTAAAATTTAAACCTTAACCCTATTTTAGCAAATGCGACAACTAGTCAAAGCCTTTATGAGCATCACTCTCTTAACGGCGCCTATCATTCCAAATTAAGACACTTCTTAATTTGCCTCTTCCTTCTCTGTTAAGCAGCCAATATTAAAATTTAAACCTTATTCCTATTTTAGCAAATGCGACAACCAGTCAAAGCCTTTATGAGCATCACTCTCTTAACGATGCCTATCATTCCAAATGAAGACGCTTCTTAATTTGCCTCTTCTTTCTCTGTTGAGCTCATTATTGTCAAACTCATGAGTTGACTCTCTGAGTTTACTGTCTTTACGTTTCTACCTTACTAAATCAAGTCAAGTCTATAGCAAACTCGTGTCAACAGTAAACTCATATAAACTCTCAAGTTTACAGACCGAATTTACCGTTTTTACATTTGTAGCTTACAAAATTGTGTTAAGTTTTTTCAATTTTGTCATCCTCAACAACTTTATATATGAATTTTATGGAAATTTCTTTATTAGGTATAATAAATTATGAATGTTGATATATTTAATTTTAATTATTTGGATTTAAAATATATTTAAATCAAATAGCTGTTATTTTTATATTATAATTATTTAATTATACACTGTTAATACATGTTTAATGATAAAAGTAAACTCTTACGAGTTTACCGATATGAGTTTACGATACGAGTTTACATCATTGTTACGAGTTTGCATAGACTCGTGTGTTTGACAACCTTGGCAATATTAAAATTTAAACCTTAACCCTATTTTAGCAAATGTGACAACCAGTCAAAGCCTTTATGAGCATCACTACTCTCTTAACAGCGCCTATCATTCCAAATTAAGACACTTCTTAATTTCCGTCTTCTTTCTCTATTGAGCAGCCAATATTAAAATTTAAACCTTAACCCTATTTTAGCAAATGTGACAACCAGTCAAAGCCTTTATGAGCATCACTCTCTTAACGATGCCTATCATTTCAAATTAAGACACTTCTTAATTTGCCTCTTCTTTCTCTGTTACTTGAGCAATATATATAGAAAACCATCCAAGCAAAATCAAAAACCAAAGAAATTAAAATAATCGCTTCTGTCTTCTGTTATCGATCAAACCATGAATCCATCTCAATACTCTCTGGTTTTTCTGGTTCTGCTAGCTGTTGCTTCATCTTCTTGTGAGGCTGTAATTACGTGTGAGCAAGCGGTAGGCGACGTGAATCCATGTGTAATGTACTTGATCGGCCCAACCGGAGCGAAGCCGCCGCTGGAGTGTTGTGACGGAGTGAAAGCTCTGGTGGCTGCGACACCGACACCGGAAGATAGTAGGGTTGCTTGTGTATGCCTCAAGGTTTTAGCTCAAAGCATCCCAATTAATCCCAAAAACGCTCAGGATCTTCCTCGTAATTGTAACGTCAATTTGTCCTTTGAGATTACTCCCGGCTTTGACTGCAACAGGTAGGTTTTCGTTATTAACATTATGTCTCTTTGGTTTATATATTTACTTCTCATTTGGGGTTGTTTCATTTCCTTTCCCTTTTTGATCTGATCTGGATGTTTCAAATTTGATTTTTTTTTTTAAATAGTGATCTTCTTAAATGAAAACATTTTTTTAAAAATAAATAGTTAATATGTTATCTTTATTTTACATTATGTACTCATTAAAGAGTTTTTTTTTTTCCTTTCTTTTTTTAAAAAACTCATATAGGCTTTTTTTTCTCTAAAAAATAATGCATTGTCTATGTATGCTTGGCTCTCACTGCTAACTACAACATCTTGGTAGGAAAACCGTTTCCCTTCAAGTTTAAGCGAATTCTTACTAAGGTTTGTCTGTGAGAAATTTTGATTAAGAATATTGATTTATAAAAGCTAGAGGTAATAATTTCGACCGAAGGAAACATTATAATAGAATAATGTATGATTGATTCAATCAATTTAATTATGTATTAAAATAATTTGATATATTTACAATACATTCTGACAAAAGAAAGATATATTTACATTTTTTCAATAATTTGATATATTTTCATATGGGTTTGTTATATAAAACTGATTTTAAAAATAAGTCATTATTAATGGTAATCTGTAACGTACAAATGAACATATGTGGGTGAGACTTTTTAGGTATGACAACATATTTTCTAACATCTGTGAATTTACATGTGTCTTCTGCAGCATTGGTAATTGAGGAGTGCAATATTGAGAAGTTGAGACATTGGAAGCCATATCTCTATATATGTTTCATTATATATACTTGGAACATACATGATTTCTTACTTTCTCAATAAAATAATTTTCATATTCGTTTTCTTATATCTAGACACACACGTAAATCACATGACATTTTTAGTGGGAAAATAAAGTACCTAAAATAATACAACAAAATCAAACTAAACTGTATAAAGAAAATGTAAGTTTAATTTGTGTTGTCCGATTTTGGTTTACTTAATTGGGCCATCATTTATATAAATGGGTTAAATGGCAGCTTTACCCTTTAACTATTCACATAAGAGCACTTGCATGTGTAAGTTACGCTAAACGTTGAGCTTTACCCTTTAACTATTCATTTATATAAATGGGTTAAATGGCGAGTCTTCATGTTACACCTTTACAAGCCTCATCCTTTTAGGTAGCTGGTAGTGTAATACCCTCTTATTTATTAAATCCAATTATCACACCTTTCCAATAATATTTTACAGATCAGAGCATTATAGCATAGCGCAGTGGTCGAACGGTTTTGGCGTAGTATACTAATAATATATTACAGATCTTAGTTACAAAGTTTCAACATAATTACATAAATTTTCTACAAACATGCCTCAGATAATACGTAAGCATTACCCTTTATATAAATTGGTATCTTAAACTCTTAATTGATGTCCAAGTTACGCTATAAAAGGAACGAGCTTATTTCAAACAATTATGATTAATAAAACATGTAAAGTGTCATCATCATCATTGTCTTATAAGACATGATTACTTCGTTAAATATTCATGTTATAATCAATAACATCATTTCAGGGTCTTGTAGTACAATAACGTCAAATTCATCCATTAAGTTTTTGAGCATGTGTGTGTGTGTGTGTTTTTTTTTTTTTTGGGGAACACTGAGCATGTGTAACTATGCATAAGAATGGACTTATAACACCCCATTTTTCAAAAGCGGAATAATGTGTTTTCATCACAGTAGAGCATCGGAGCAAGTAAAAGAAAGAGTAACTGATAAACTGTATACAAGATAATGACTTCGGTGCATCCAGTTGGTTATAATAACAGTACATTTATCCGAGTATATAAAATTCTAATTATGTAGAATATAGACGTGTCTCCAAAATAAGTCTCTGGTTGGTCCTCAAGCGTGCTGCATACCCTTTTCTTCGGTCCTTAGTCCTCCAGACCCTGAAGCTACGGTAAGATCTGAGGTCCAATAGCCATCGGACCTCGGGTAACGGTTAACCTCATGCTCAAGTAATACAATGTATGTATGACAGATATTCATGACATTACAACATTAATCAACACATAAGCACAACAGATGTAAGATTAATATATCAACAGTACACATCACATGTAAAGTTATCTATGTTAACAGTACACATCACATGTAAAGTTATCAATGTCTACACCTCACCGTGCCACGATGACCTATCGTGTCCTCAGCGCTAGGAAAACAATCCTATGGTATTATCAAAACCATAACCCGTATATAAAGCTTAATGTATATGTAGTGATCTAAGCCCCATAAACTTAGTCAAGGTACATGTCCAAGATAAAGTCCCGTCCATGACTTTATGAAAGTATCTATCACCTCGAGGTTTGGCTAAAACTTTGCAAAGCCAAAATGTTGAGCCAAAGACACAACCTCGAGGTTTCAAACTGAACCTCAAGGTTTTCATTCCTTTGAAAACCTGTTTGCTCTCGGTATGCCAAAATACTCGAGGCTGAAAAACAATACTTGAGGTTTAAGTGTTTTCCATGAAATTTCAAGTTTAAGACAAAATGTCAAACCTCGAGGTTTCAAAACTGAACCTCGAGGTTTTCAGACTTGATGAAAACCAAAACCTCTCTGGATGAAGTAAAACTCGAGGTTTCTTATAATACTCGAGGTTTCACATTGTTTTTCAAAGCATTTAGTTAGGCGCCAAACCACAAACCTGGAGGTTTTCAACCTAACCTCGAGGTTTCATGTGTTGGTGCAAAACCGAGTTTTCCTGAGGAATGCGGAACCTCGAGGTTATATTACAAACCTCGAGGTTTCACATTGTTTTGTGAAATCAAGTTTTTGAACTATGAGACACTTAACCTTTAAGGCTTTCTGTAAGGCCAAACCTCGAGGTTTCAGTGCCAACCTCGAGGTTTGCTCTTATTCACAATTTTCAGAACTTAAGAGCAAAACCTCATTCAATGTTTATAGTTGTTGACAATAATCAAAACCATTAAAGAACTAACATTCTCCCCCTTTTTGATGATGACAACACTTATAAACATTCTTCTTAAGGAATTTAAAAGATGTATAGCTTTTTGAATTGAAGTTTTCAAAATATCAGAGTTGAGTTATCAGAAAACAATCAATTTTGTAATTTAACACAAATAACTCAGAAAATGGCAGCAGAATTGAAATTAAGTCATAAGTGAACTGAAATATATTCAATGAGCACAATTCGTACAATTGAAACCAATATCAGAATTGATAAATCGTGAAAATTTGCTGATATCAGTACAAAAAGTCTACAAGTCATACAAGGAAGAAATAAATACAAGAGAAGTACAAAATAACCACAACTAGACCTAAACCACAACCAAACAATCAAACACTAGACATCTTTCTCTGCTTCTCCCCCTTTGTCATCAGCAAACTCGGGGTCAAGGACAAAAACAGGAGGTTGGTAAAGTACCATGGCCGTGTTGGGATCAAAGGTGGAATCATGATATGGAGAAGGTGTAGGGAAAATCTCAGTGGTCGGAGTGACAGGAGATGGAAATGGATCAGGGAGAACCTCTGTGGTAGGGGTAATGGGTGAAGATAGTACCACAGTGGCTGGAGTGGTATAAGTGGAAGTAGAAGGAGGAGATGATGTGGTATGAGGTGGAGAAGTATGTGGTGGACTGGGAAATGAGAAAGTATGTGAGGGAGGTGAATGAATAGGTGATTCAGTGGCTGGATGGGAAGGTGAATCAGGGACAGGGTGAGATGAGCTAGGACCAGTAGAAGGATCAGGAATTGGATCAGAGGAGGGACCAGGAGTGGATGTGGAGCCGATGTGCAGGTGCTCTAGAATCTGGTCCACCTTACCAGAAAGATCCATTTGAGAGATCAGATATGTTGACATCTTAAGCTCTATTTCTTCTACTTTCCCTTTGGTCTTAGTGGATTGGTCCTCTAAGTCTTGAAGGGTTTCCTTGAGAGCATCCTGGATCTCAATGAGTCCATTATGGCTACGAGCCATCTCAGCTTTGATCTTCCCAAGCTCAAACTCCATCCTAATAGATAAGCCAGCAATGGCAGAGTCCACAATCCTCTTGATCTGAGCCACTAGATCATCTGGCAATGGTTCCTGTGGTGGTGGAGGAGCAGACTGTGCTTCTTGATTGGTCTGAGACTGAGGACGTATACGGGTAGGTGCTTGAGACTGAAATGAACTCTCATCACCAAACCTAATCTGCATTAGGTTCATTTGATTCTTTCCAAAGAACAGTGGATACTCAAGGGTATTAGCAGATCCCACATACCAAATTTTGTGATAATACAGAATCACAGATACCAATGAGGGGTAGGGTATGTGAGACAACTGTCTCTTGGCAAATCTGAAGGCCGACATCCCCTGAAATAACCAATGGCCAATATTGAAGGGTACCTTCTTCACAAAGGCAGTAAATGGCCTGTAATCTAACTGAGTGAAGTGTGTATAATTACCAGCCTTAGGAATAAAATTCCTAGAATATACATACCAAAGCACACGATTCACCTCAGGCATAGCACTAGGTCTGAAGATAAGCTTGAGTTGTTGGTCAGGAGGGAAAGGTTTGCCAGGTATAAGAGTCTCATAAACTTCCTGATTAGTGTAGTTGAACTCAGGAACAGGAGGGGAATCCTTTATTTTCAGTATTTTATTCAGAATGTCAGCAGACAAAGTAAATTTCACTCCCCTCATAGTAGTTGACACCCGCTCCTCAACCAAATCCTTATTGGCATTGAATAGATGAGCATACTCCATTTTAAAATAAAACATCTTGACTAGGCTAGGAGTATAGGGACAGGCTATAGAAACAAAGGATTCATACTGTTTAATCCAAGGTGATAGATCAAAGTTGCATTCCCTATGAAATTCCTCTAAGTTGATTGCCACCGAAGGACAAAACACTTTTTGTAAATAAGTTTCTCTAAACTTATTATTTTCAGCATCAGGAAGAGAAGGGGTAGAGGTAATAAAACCTTCCGGAGGTGAAATGACTCGGCAGATATCTTCAATAGCATTTGCCACAACCGGGGATTCCTTTTCTTTGCCCTTTTTACTTGTAGCATGAGAAGATGATTGGCCTTGAGAGACTGAGGCCCTCTTGGTTTTGGCCTTGGTGGGTGCTTTGTTGGCCTTATCAGCAACCTTCTCTTTGCCTTTTCCCTTTGGCTCAGGCTTCTTCCTTTTCTTGCTTGGTTCCTGAGGCTCCTTGCTAGGTTCCTTGAAAGACACTCCCTTCTGTTTGATCTTTGGAGGTGGAGATGGAGGAGGATCATTCAAAACTCCTGGGATATGCTTGTCAATCCCATAATGCAGACAAGAAGAGCGAGTCTTCTTCCTCACTGGCTTGCTCGAATGAGTCTCAGGGACAGAAGAACTCGGTTGGCGATTAGGTGAAGGAGGAGGAGACCATGATTCAGTCTCTTCGTTGGATTGAGTGGTTGATTTCGAGTGGGAAGATGATTTTGAAGACATTTGTGGATTTAGGAGAGGAGGAATCAGCCGAGAATGAAGGATTGACAGAGAGAGAGACGAGAGAAAACGAGAGAACTCGAGGTTAGGGTTGGGTTGAAATGAAATTGTACAGAGCACATATATATATAAGTGCGACAAACCTCGAGGTTTCCAGACAAACCTCGAGGTTTGATGATTAAATTGCACTAACCTGGAGTTCAAAAGCTTTTTGTAAACTTTTGAAATTCTTACCCCAAACCTCGAGGTTTTCTCCAAAACCTCGAGGTTTTGCTGTCTGTCATTCTTGAGGTGCTCTCCGTTTCTTCCAAACCTCGAGGTTTTCACTAAAAACTCGAGGTTTGCTGTCTGTTATTTTTTAGATGCTTTTTGTCTCATCCAAACCTTGAGGTTCCATCCAAAAACTCGAGGTTCCTCCTTTCTGAAACTTCCAGAATTGACCATTCACCACGAAAACCTCGAGGTTTGCTCAGGAACCTCGAGGTTTGCTCAGGAACCTCGAGGTTTTGCCTCTTTTTGATAGCAAAACCATATCCTGCATAAAAATTATCTAGACACTCCGATGCTTAAGTTAGTGACTTATAATCATCAAAACCATAATTTAACAATAAAGTGAACATGAATCACTTACAATTCATTGGGATTTACCATTCCCAATTCTCTCCTTATGAAGGTGAATTGTTCCTTGGCTAAAGGCTTGGTGAAGATGTCAGCCAATTGAAGGTGAGTTGGAATGAACATCACTTTGACATCTCACTTTTGAACATGATCCCGAATGAAGTGATGTCTCACATCAATGTGCTTGGTTCTCGTATGTTGCACCGGATTCTTGGCTAAGCTTATTGTGCTTGTGTTGTCACATTATTGGGATCTCCTTCAAGTGTACTCCCAAATCAGCAAGTTGTTCTTTTAACCATAGTACTTGAGCACAACAACTTGAGGCAGCCACATATTCAGCTTCAGTTTATGACACAGCCACAGTTGTTTGCTTCTTGCTGAACCATGACACAAGTGAGTTGCTAAAAAATTTGCATTGGCCACTTGTGCTCTTTCTATCCGTCTTGTAGCCAGCATGGTTCGAATCTGAATATGCCACCAAGTGTTCTGGCTAACCTTTGGGAAACCATAGTCCAAGAGTCTTCGTATCAGAGAGATATCTGAATATCCTCTTTACATGTTCAGCATGTGACTCTTTAGGAGCGGATTGGAACCGAGCACACATCCCAACACTGAATTGGATGTCCGGGCGACTTGCGGTGAGATAGAGCAATGATCCAATCATTCCTCTATACTTGGTGATATTGAAATCCTTGCCCTCTTCATCAGCATCCAAAGAAGTAGTTGTGCTCATTGGTGTGTCAGCCCCATTGCACTTGTCCATCCCAAACTTTTTCAGCAAATCATTCAGATATTTGGCTTGAGATATAAATATCCCATCTTTACGTTGCTTGATTTGTAGCCCAAGGAAGTAATTGAGCTCTCCCATCATTGACATCTCAAATTCACCCTGCATAGTCTTGGAGAATTCCTCACACAAGGAGTCATTAGTAGCACCGAAGATAATATCATCAACATAAATCCGAACAACTAAGATTTCATTCAATTTATTTTTCTTAATGAATAATGTTGTATCAGCTTTACCCCTGATAAATCCTTGATTGAGTAAGAATTGACTCAATCTTTCATACCAAGCTCTAGGAGCTTGCTTAAGACCATAAAGTGCTTTCTTAAGTTTAAGAACATGATCCGGAAATTGATCATTTTCAAAACCTAGAGGTTGTTCAACATATACCTCCTCTTGAATGAAACCATTTAAAAAGGCATTTTTAACATCCATTTGATAAAGTTTAAAACCTTTTACACATGCAAAGGTTGGTAGAACTCTTATGGCATCCAATCTTGCTACTGGGGCATAAGTTTCCTCATAGTCTATGCCTTCTACCTAATTGTAACCTTTAGCCACCAATCTTGCCTTGTTACGAACAATGATTGCTGACTCATCACGTTTGTTCCTGAATACCCATTTAGTCCCAATTACCGGATGGTCTTTGGGTCTAGGTACCAAGTCCCAAACTTGATTTCTGTCAAATTGATGCAACTCCTCTTGCATAGCTATCACCCAATCATTGTCTGAAAGGGCTTCTTCTATTTCTGAGGGTTCTATGTGAGAGATAAATGCAGAAAAGGTTACTTCATTTAAAGTGCTATTTCTAGTTCTTACTCCTTGGTCACATCACCTATAACTTGGTCCAAAGGATGATTCCTTATAAATCTCCAAGCTCTAGGTTGAGACTGATCAGGATTTTCTAAATTGTTTTCAGGATCAGCCTCAAAAATATTTTCAGAATTTTCAGAAGGAGTAGTTTTTGAAAAGAATTTATTTTTGAAAATGGTCTCTTCTTCCTTATCCAAGGGTTTATCAGAATCAGTCTCACTGAACACAACATGTATAGATTCTTCTACTATCTTAGTTCTAGTGTTAAAGACTCTATAAGCTTTGCTCCTATTAGAATAACCAATGAAGATAGCTAAATCAGATTTAGAGTCGAATTTACCAAGATTGTCTTTACCGTTATTGTGCACATAGCACTTACAACCGAAGACATGAAGGTGACTGAGGTTTGGCTTTCTCCCTTTGTAGAGTTCGTACGGGGTCTTATTCAGCTTCTTTCTCAAATAAGCTCTGTTGGAGATGTAGCAGGCCGTACTCATGGCATCAGTCCAAAACACTTGCGAAGTGTTGTACTCGTTCAGCATTGCTCTTGCCATCTCAGTGAGTACTCTATTCTTTCTCTCCACTACACCATTTTGTTGTGGTGTTCTTGGTGCTGAAAAGTTGTGATCGATCCCCATGCTATCACAGAACTCAGCAAAGGCATTGTTCTCGAACTCTCCACCATGATCAGTCCTTATACCTGAAATTGAGAACCCTTTCTCGTTCTGGACCTTCTTGGCAAAGGCAACAAATTGATCAAACGTTTCATCTTTAGATGATAAAAATATAGTCCATGTAAATCTAGAATAATCATCAACAATGACCAAAATATAAAGATTTCCACCAAGACTTTTCACTCTAGCTGGTCCAACTAGATCCATATGAAGTAATTGAAGAGGTCTATTAGTTGAAATCTAATTTTTAGCTTTAAAAGAAGATTTGGTTTGTTTTCCTTTTTGGCAAGCATCACAAATCATATCATTTTTGACATTCAATTTAGGAATACCAATAACCAAATCCTTTTTCAATAACTTGTCAAGTTGATACATATTGACATGTGCTAATCGCTTATGCCATAACCAACTCTCATTTAAGTTACTTACAAAACATTTTTCTGAAACAGAAGCATTACTAGAGAGGTTGAGGGTATAGCAATTGCCATTTCTAGGTGCTCTAAATAAAGCTTTATTTTTCAAATCATTTATGGAGACCAAATCCTTTTTAACAATAAGGCACTCATTAGAGTCAAAGATTACCAAATTCCCTTTGTCGGTGCTTTGACTCACACTTAGGAGGTTGTGACATAATCCTTCTACCAGGTAGACGTCCTTGATGAGTGGGCCTTCATTGTTGCCTATCTCACCAATCCCAGCAATTCTTCCCGATTGGTCATCTCCGAATGTGACTCTTCCACCATCTTTAGGCTTGATTGATATGAATTTGGATTTGTCCCCA
Organism: Acacia crassicarpa; assembly: GCA_034222035.1. Lineage (NCBI taxonomy): Eukaryota > Viridiplantae > Streptophyta > Magnoliopsida > Fabales > Fabaceae > Acacia > Acacia crassicarpa. The sequence continues at coordinate 4,195,286 of JAWXYG010000015.1, read as the reverse complement.
GTCATATGTCTTGACCATCCACTATTAATATACCACTTGTTGGGCCTTGATGCTCTAAGACAAACCTGCAGATCACAATGGATCAAGTTTTAGGTACCCATCTTTTCTTGGGTCCTTTGGGGTTAGCTTAGACCTTGGGAACATGCGTTCCTTTTGGTACCCACTTATAAGTTCCAACAGGTTTAACTTTTCTTTCATTTCGATGAAAACAAGGTGAAGTGGAATGACCCTTCCTATTACAATAATTGCAATGTGCGAAGGGATTTGAAGAATGAACAGCTTTGGTAAAATAGTTCATGTAAGATTTCTGACCACTCTTCTTTTTACCTTTCCTCTTGTCAAAATCTGGTTTATAACCAATACCTGACCTATCATTTACAAAACGTTGTTGTTTTAAAATCACGTCAAGCATCTCACTTCCATTTGTAAATTTTTCGAGTGCCTTTGTTAAGTGTAGATTCTTTTGTTTCAAATCAGGGCACTCTTGACAAACCAGAATTTCAGGAGAGGAAAGATTTTGAACTTGTAATTCAAGAGTGACATTTTTCTTTTTCAAATTCAAATATTTTTCTTCAAGTTTTTCAAATTCCTTTTGCACAAGACTATATTCATCAAATAATTCATCATAGGAAGGTTTTGACTTATATACCTCATTGCTCTCATCGAGTTGCTCTTCTTCCTTAGCAACTAAGCAAATGTTGGCTTTTTCTCCTTCTTCCTCTTCATCTTCATCAGAAGATCTGTCACCCCAGATGCTTGAGACGTAAGCCTTCTTCTTATACTTGCTAAACTTCTTCTTATCTTTGTCTTTGTTGTTGTTCAGCTGGGGGCACTCTGATTTGATGTGTCCAGGCTTTTGGCACTCATAGCAAATGATTGGCTTCTTCGTCTCTTGGCTAGAACTACCTTTCTGGAACTTCTTGAATCCACGGTCCTTCTTGTAAAATTTCTTGAATCGCCGGACCAGCATCCCAATTTCTTCATCCTCATCTTCTTCATCTTCATCATCATCAGAATCTCTGCTTTCTTTGACAGTCTTGAGGGCTATTCCCTTGCTCTTCCCATGCGCTTCATCCAAGCCCTTCTTGAACTTCAGCTTAGCCTCATATTCAGACAGACTTCCAAAGAGAGCAGCCACAAACATCATTGATTCTCCTCTTGCTTCCTCTATGGCTGTGACCTTAGCCTCCCATTCTTTGTTTAGAATGTTTAAAATCTTTCTAACTTGAACCGGCTGGTCATACTCCTTTCCAAGAGCAGCGAGTTGATTGATGAGATGAGTGAAGCGAAGTTGAAATTCTCCAATAGATTCGCCGGGCTTCATTCTAAGAAGATCATACTCTGTCATAAGGGTATTCACACGATTTTGCTTCACACCGGCTGTGCCTTCATGCGCAATTTCCAAAGTATCCCACATAGCTTTAGCAGATGGAAGAGTGCATACTCTAAAGTATTCTTGTTGACTCAGTGCACTTTGAAGAAGTAGAACTACTTTGCTGTTGAGAGTGACATCCCTTCGATCATTTTCATCATACTCTTCTTCAAGCTTCGGCACTCTCACACCATCTTCCATTGATGAAGGGACATAATCTCCTCTTTCGAAGACCCTCCAGAGACCATACTCAGTTGCCATCACGAACACCTTGAACTTGGCCTTCCAGAATGAGTAATGCTCCCCATTGAAACCAGGAGGTCTATTGATAGAAGCTCCATCTGGTAGAATGCCGTCCATGCTGATCCTTCTCGAGCGGTTAAACTCTTCAGAGAAGACCTTGCTCTGATACCAAATGAAGAATGGAGCTTGATACCCAAAAGGGGGGTGAATTGGGTATCTTTATAAATTTTAAGAACTAGCTTTGTTTTAAACAAGTTAAAACAGGGTAAGACAGAGGAGTAGGAAGAAGAAGCTTTGCACAATAGATTTATACTAGTTCGGTCTTTTCTTTGACCTACATCTAGTCGCCAAGCCTCACTTGGGATTTTCAATCCACTAGATTCAACTATTAATTACAAACTCTATACTAAGAGTTGTTCTCTCACTAGAACACACTCCCCCTTACAAGTTGTAATCAATACACCCTAACCACCAAGTCCCCTGACTTGTGGTTATCACAATCAATGAATGATTTACAAGAAATAACTCTCTCACAGAGTAGATAAGGTAAACACTGAAGAACAAATGTCAAAATAACACTATTATAGATGAAAGCTGAACACTATTAATGACCACAATAAATTTTCGCTCTCAGTTGGTGTATCAGCTTGTGAAGGTATTAATGCACCCTATTTATAGGTAGAGGGCATTAATTGACCGTTGCAAAGAAGATTAAACCGTTGGATAACTTCTGCTGAGTTTAGGTTCATTCTTGGACATCTTCTCTCTCTTGTTTATGCATAATCCAGCTGTCACTAGGTTCTTAGTTGACTTCCTGGCAATAAATCCGTTAGAGAGGATGTTCCTTGTTGCAGTAATCTTCCTTTTGATCTTTTGCAGTCGTGTACAAGTGGATTAACCAAAAGGAAGCAAGTTTCTGGGCTGAGCATTTATTGTTCTGACACACTTTTTGCTTTTGCTCTAATCCTTCAATAAACCTTCGTTAATCTGTCTGAAACTCACTAGAAAGATAGTTAAACATATCTAGAATCAATATAGAATAATCATGTAAAGCATTGAGATCAAACAAGAAGCTATTACAGATTTCCCAAATTTGAATCTGCAGTAACGGCTAGAAACCTTGAGGTTTGTTCTACAAACCTCGAGGTTTGCTTGAATAACTCAAGCAAACTCAGTTCTAGAAACACACAACCTTGAGGTTTCTTGGTGATCCTCGAGGTTTCATTTAAAAGAAAACTTTTGAGAAATCTTTGTAAATCATAAACCTGGAGGTTTCAAAAGAAACCTTGAGGTTTGAAACTTGGTTAGAAATTCATTTTTCTTCTGGAGCCCGATAACCTCGAGGTTTTGAAACAATACTCGAGGTTTGGCTAAAACTTTGCAAAGCCAAAATGTTGAGCCAAAGACACAACCTCGAGGTTTCAAACTGAACCTCGAGGTTTTCATTCCTTTGAAAACCTGTTTGCTCTCGGTATGCCAAAATACTCGAGGCTGAAAAACAATACTCAAGGTTTAAGTGTTTTCCATGAAATTTCAAGTTTAAGAAAAAATGTCAAACCTCGAGGTTTTCAGACTTGATGAAAACCAAAACCTCTCTGGATGAAGTAAAACTCGAAGTTTCTTATAATACTCGAGGTTTCACATTGTTTTTCAAAGCATTCAGTTAGGCGCCAAACCACAAACCTGGAGGTTTTCAACCTAACCTCGAGGTTTCATGTGTTGGTGCAAAACTGAGTTTTCCTGAGGAATGCAGAACCTCGAGGTTATATTACAAACCTCGAGGTTTCACATTGTTTTGTGAAACCAAGTTTTTGAACTATGAGACACTTAACCTTTGAGGCTTACTATAAGGCCAAACCTCGAGGTTTCAGTGCCAACCTCGAGGTTTGCTCTTATTCACAATTTTCAGAACTTAAGAGCAAAACCTCATTCAATGTTTATAGTTGTTGACAATCATCAAAACCATTAAAGAACTAACAAGTACAAACTTGTCAAACCAATTTCCAAACTCGAGACTGAACCTGAAGTTTAAAATTAAACTTCTGAAAAGTTTGTGTGAACTCGAGCCTACTGAGGTCAACCTCGAGTTCATCTTTTCCAAAGAGTTTTGAACTTTGAAAACATGTTTAAACTCTACACTTGTTCTCTTCAAACCTCAAGTTTGAAAGTTTTCAAAGAAAATTTTAAGAGCATGAACTCGAGCCTGTCAAGGCAAACTCGAGTTCATGTCTGGCGGGACAAGTTTTCTAAACTTGAAGTTATTTTCAAACACTGCACTATTCCATTGAAAGAAAACTCTTATCTTCAAACTCGAGCCTAATGCTCTCAAACTCGAGCCTAGTTTTGGCCGAGAGCTTTCAAAGTGTTTCAAAGAAAAGCAAACTCGAGCATAAGTGTTTCAAACTCGAGTCTAAAAGTTCCAGAGAGCAAAGGGCTGTTTTCAAGTGTTTTAAACTCGAGCCTAAGTCTATCAAACTCGAGCCTAAAAGTTCCAGAGAGCAAAAGACTTTTTAGTATGTTTTCAAACTCGAGTCTGTGCACTACAAACCTCAGGTTCACTCTTTTGAGCTAAACTAAAGTTTGTTCAGAAAAGCATCGAACTCGAGTTCATCACTTACAAACTCGAGTTCATCATTTAAACTCAACGCTTTTCAGTTTTCAAAATCGTGACACTCTTCTCTGGACAAACCAAACTCGAGTTCATATGAGACAAACTCGAGTTCATTTTAACCCGAGAGAATATTTTAACTTTTCAAAGACTTGAGAACCTCAGGTTTAGACTACAAACCTCAAGTTTGCACGTTTTAAACTGAGTTAAGTTTGAACACTGAAGCAACGAACTCGAGCCTGTAAGAACTGAACTCGAGTTTGTGACGTTGGTTCAGAAATTTGAATTTGGGCATTTCAGAAATCTGCATTATTTGACTCTAAACTCTTATAATATTATTCTCTGATATTCCCTGCTATGTTTAACGTATTTGTTAGTAGATTTCAGAGCATTAAAGAATGTTTGGTGAGAGATTAGAGTATAAAGCAAAAAGTAACTCAGAGCATTTATTGCAAAGTTCATAAAGTTACTCCTTCTACCCAAATCCTTCTGCACACGCACACAAGGCATTTAAGGATGTTTGCTGAAACAAGAAAACTCCTCTCCAAAGGATTAATTCGCAGAAAGTCAACTATGATGACTTGGCTAACTGGATTAGGAGTAAACAAGAGAGAGAAGACCCCAAAACCACTTCAGAACACTTGGGCAACTTCCTCAACGGATCTATTTGGAAAGCAACGGTCATAAATTGATCTCTGAGTATAAATAAAAGAGCATTCAAGTCTTTCCTACAACTAAGACAACTGAGAGCGAAATTTGATTAAGAGTTCATTCAATTCTTTCAGTTTTCATCTGTATTGTCATCTTGACATTCTGTACTTCAGTGTTCATTCTATCTACTCTTTAAGAGAGTTAATCTTGTATTCATTCATTGATTGTGATAACCACAAGTCAGGGGACTTGGTGGTTGGGTGTATTGATTACATCTTGTAAGGGGGAGTGAGTTCTAGAGAGAGAACTACTCTGAGTATAGAGATTGTAATCAATTTTGTGAAGTTAGTGGATTGAAAATCTCAAGTAAGGCTTGGGGACTGGATGTAGGTCAGAGAAAGGACCGAACCAGTATAAATCGCATTGTGTCAAGCTCTTCTTCCCTACTTCTCTGTTATACCCTGTTTTAAGTTGTTCAAAACAGAGCTTAGTTTACGTTCATATTTAGTTTATATAAATCCATAAAGAATTATCAAAATACTTGGACAATTAAGAGGCAATTACCAACAATTAATGGGCAATTAAATTTGTAATAATTATAATAAAGACATTAAATTTAATAACAAAGTTAAAATAAGCATAATTAAGTATGTATGACCCTAATTAAGAATCAATGGCAAATGAGGACTAAGATTAGCATAAGTGGATTCCTAAGGGCCATAATTAGGCTAGGAACCAATCATAGTTTGACAAATAACTTAACCACTTTATTTGGGATACTAATTAAGATTAGATATGAAGGGTTAGGATTAAACCACATAAAGTTAATCTAAGGGCTTAGAATTTATTTAATAAAGCATCATCCATGTGAAACTTTATGGACCAATGAGAGGCCTTCCTCCTTGACTTTGTGAGAGCAACAAAGCACAAAATAAAAATAAATAGTAAGGGGAGGGGGGACGGTTTTTATGGGGCAAAAGAGGGAGTAAATTGTTTATTATAAAACAATCCACACATGTAAGAATGAGTCACAAGCAAAACATTGATGCATGAAGACTTTAGAAGAAGCATTCATGAATTTGGAAGAAGATAAAGGAAAGAGAGAAGAGTGTTGTGCATGTGTGTGTGTACAATTGTTGTGCATGTGTGTGTTGTAACATCCAATTTTCTAAAGCGTTTTCAAAAGAGTTTGATCAGAGTAGAGCATCGGAACAATTCAAAAGAGCGAGTATCTGATAAACATTTACTGCTGGTGTATCAAGTTGCTTAAAACAATGGTACAATTATCCGAATATTTACGAGTACGTTAATACATATCCAAAACAAAATTTTCCGGTTGTGCCTCGTGTTGCTTGCCCTTGTCCTCGATCCTAGTTCCTCCAGATCCTGAGGCTATAGTAGGAGCTGAGATTCAATAACCATTGAATCTCAGGTAATGGTTAACTTCATGCTTAAATATGACAATATATGTATGACATATATTCATGGCGTAATCAATACATAAGAACACAGCATATAATACCCCAAGATTTGTACTTCTTGTAAACATGATATTTTGGCCATTAGGACCTATTGAAAATAGGAAAGTATGTTGTCTCCAAAGAGTAGTGTATTTATTCTATTTATTGAATAAATTTTCGGTAGGACTTAATAGGGCAAAATCCAACTCTCTAAACCTAATTAGGAGTCATAAAATGTTATGAAATGCCATGAAAACACCTAAACTAATTAGCTAAAATTTCCAACAATTAAAGAACAATTAAATCTATACTTCAAGATACATTGATACATAATACGTATATTATCAAAAATGAGTCGTAAAGGAGTAGGAAGAGATTTAAAATAATTAGAGGACACTAAAAATAATTAGTGGACACCAAAAATTAATCTTAATTAAATTAACATTCATAATTAATCTAGTGGCAAAAATTAACAAACAACTTGCAATATTTTGGCTAAGTTCAATATTAAAACTTAACAAGGGATCAATAATTGTAACAATTGGATTTAGTAGGATCATAATTGAATTGGTAATCAATTAAATTATTACAAACTAAACCTAATTAAGCTAAACCCAATAGTAATCAAGAAGGATTTAATTTAGGGCTTTTGTCACAAAGAAATCACCATGGACCAATTTTTGTAGCCCAAACCAACAATAAAGCCCAAAACAAAATCAACACCTAAAGGTCCAGAGGGAGGGGGCGGATTCTTGAGGCTTCAAGAGCAAAAAATTGAATTCAAACACTTGGTCAATTAGGGTCAAAACTTGGAGATGAAGTATTTACTATTTAATACTTGGGGTGCAAGTTCTTTAACTTCTTGGAGAAGGAGAAGAAAAAGATGAAGGGGGAGAGAGAGAGTGAGTTCGGTTTTAGCATGTGGGTGGTGAGGATGTGATGTTTCAATTTTACCCTGGATCCAATGGTGGAAATTAGCCAAGAGAGAAGTTGCAAAGAATTACACAAATGCCATAGAGAATTCCTATAAATAGGGGGCCAAGCTCATTCATTTTTCTCACACCAAGCAAAGTAACACTTGCTTATTTGAGAGAGAGTGAAGAGAGTTGGAGGAAAGCTTGAAGGAGTTCAAGCATTGGGTAAGCAAAGTTCTTTAGTTTTGAGTTTTAAATTCATAGATAGAAGTAGTTTTAATCTTTAAGATTCTAGAGTAGTTTTATTTTCAAGTTTTTATGGTTAAAAATAGCTTTATTTCAAAAAATTAGTGAAGAAAGTGATTTAACAAAATTTCCGGGTTAGAAACACTGTAGTAACGAAGTTCTGGTGAAAATTCGTCGGTTAGGCGATTTCTGAACAAGTAACAGAAAAACGCATATTTCATGTTGAAGATGTTATTGGAAAATTCTGAGAAAATTCATGGTTAAAGTAGACATATAGGGATTTCCAAATATGTAAAGAACATGTTGAAATGAGCTCTGTACAGTGAGAAAGAAATTCTCAAAGTTTATGTTGCGAAAATGCTGGAAATTCTGGGCAGAGGATGAACAAGTGAAATCTGGGAGTGATTTTTGAATTCTGGGAAAAGTTTGATATTTTTCATGGAAAATAGACATACTGAGGAGTCCGGACCATTTTACGGATCTTTGTTTCGATTTTTCTAGAATTAGTTATGATTTTTCCAAGATAGGCAAAATTCTGCCCCATAAATTCCAGCGTTTTTCAACAAATTTTGAGGAAATGAAATGATGGCTTAATGTACCAAGGGTAGAATAGTCAGTAGTGGCCAAAATATATTTTAGGATATTATTTATAAATTAATAACGTAATATTCCTATTATAGGAAGACTGCAATCGATCTCTGATCAACGTTATACCGGAACTACCAATTCAGGTACGGACACGTACTGTAACCTTAACTCTGATGCTTATAGTATGCTTATATGTGATAGATAGTCTGAGATTCTGTTTTTGAAAATTGATCATACACATACAACTTGATACGGGTTATAGTCTTGATAATGCCGTTATGTTTTCCTAGCGCTGAGGACACGGATGTACACCGTGGCACTGGTGAATAGAGCAGACTATAATAACATGCATATTGCAGTGGCTGTGTTTTGTTATTATCTGGATATGAGAATATTATATGTGATTATTGCTGTTTTGCCATGGATATCTGTTATACATATTTGATACATAAGCATGAGGTTAACCGTTACCTGACGTTCAATGGTAATTGAACCTCAGCTCTTACCTTAGCCCCAGGACCCTCAGGAGGCCAGTCCGAGGAGAAGGGTAAGCGGGTGGCTTGAAGAAGCAGACGAGGACTTTCGTTTTGAATTTTTAAATTTTCTGTCTTTTTGGATATTCGTCTATATGGATTATTGTAACAGTATACTGATACACCTTGAATGAATGTCTTATCAGTTACTCATTTTCACTACTATTCAGATGCTCTACTCTGATTAAACCTTTTGAACTCTGATAACACTTTTTCGAAAACGCTTTAGAAAATTGGGATGTTACACAGCAGATGTATCCCAATTGTATATAAGCACACATCAGATGTATCCCAATAGTACATAAGCACACAGCAGATGTATCTCAACAGTACATAAGCACACAACAGTTGTAAAGTTATCTATCACATATGAGCATAAAATAAGCATTACGCGAACGTTCCTTAATCGGTGGTCGTGGTATGTATGTTCGGTCGGCATGCAATCACGGGTATCCTATAATGGTAATGTCGTATATATTAATTTACAAATAATATCCTAGTGGATGTTTTAGTCACAAATGACCATTTTACCATTGGTGGAATTATTTTTCAACTTATTTCCCTTATTTCTTGAAAAAACGCTGGTACAGTATTTTTGGGCAGATTTTTTGTCTAACTTTGAAAAATAATAACTAATTCTAGAAAAATCGAAACGAAGATCCGTAAAATTCTCCGGACTCCTTAGGATGTCTATTTTATAGAAAAAATATCATATTTTACCCAGAATTTAATAACAACTCCCAGTTTTCACGTGTTCTTACGGTGCCCAGAAATTCACCCAGAAAACATAGCCTTTCTTCAAGAATTTTTATCTCTTTGTAAAAAATTCAAAATGATACACTCTAGGTATATTTGGAAAGATTTATATGTCTACTTCAACCATGAAAAATTTCAGAATTAATTAACATCATCTTCAACATGAAATTATGGTGTTTCTACTACTGACTCCAGAAATTGTCTACTCGACAAATTTCGCCAAAACTTCATTACTTCGGTGTTTTTCTTCCAGAAATTTTGCTCTAACCCTTCCTTCATCAATATTTCGAAATAAAGCTACTTTAAACCCTAAAAACATGAAATTAAAACTATTCTAGCATATTTAATATCAAAGCAACATTTATCTATGAATTTAAAACTCTAAACTCAAGAACTTGCTTACCAATGCTTCAACTCCTTCAAGAAGCTCCCAGTCTCTTTCACTCCTCTCTATTTTCAGATTGCTTTGCTTGCTTTGGTGTGAAAAACAATGAAGGCCAAGGTGCCTATTTATAGGAAGTCACTATGGCAATTGTGGTAAATATTTCTAACCTACTTCATCTTCATTTGTGGCCATTGGATCTAGGTAAAATTTGAAACTCAAATCCTCATCCTCCAATCCTCCAAACCGTGCTCCCTCCCTCTCTCTTCCTCTCATCTTTTTTTCCCTTGCTCAAGAAGTTTGAAGACTTGCTAATGAAGTCTTGAAACTTGCTCACCAAGTGTTGGAAAGTTCTACTTAATGGACAAGTTGTTGCTTTTCTTTCAACATGTGTTGGAATCATTTTCTTGCTCCCCAAGTTCAAAAAACCGCCCTCTTTCATATTTTCTTTTTATTCACTTTGTGTTTTATTTAATTAATTGGATAATGTTTTAGAGCTACTTCATTGGTCCTTTGATTCCCAATTAAGGTAAAACACTCTTAAATAGATCCTTTTATTTGCTACTAATTATTAATTATGAAATTAATTTGATCAATATTGATTTAGTTGCCCAATAATTGTTTTTAGTATTCTCTAATTACCTTAATCCTTTTCACACTCCTTTATGGTTTATTTTTTATGATATAAAAATTAAATGTGAATATTTTAATTCATGTAAGTTTAATTTTCCGTTAGTTGCTGGTAATTTTCCTCTAATTGGTATAAGCATTTTCAAGCCATTTAATTGCCTCTTATGATTAAATTAGGATTATACTTAGTTTTTGGAGACTTTGGCTCTTTATGATTAAATATGAACTGTGTTGTATTATAATAATTTTATGGTGTTTTATGATCCATAATGTACATTAGAAAATTGGGTTTTGCCCTATTTAAATTCTAGAGAAAATTTGCCCAAGAAATAAAATAAACTACAAAATTGGAGACAACATATTCTCCTATTTTTAATAGGTATTATTTGCCAAAATATAATATTTATAATGAATATGAATTTTAGGGTATTACATGTATGTGTAGTATAAAGAGAGAGAAAAGTCAAAGTTTCCACCAATAGGGAAAAAGAAGCATAAAACAATTAAATTAATCAATAAAATTAATTCAAGACATAAGCAAATGAGAATCTATAGAAACTAAATTGTAACTTGAAATACGTTAATCATAGATCAAATATAAGGAGTTATTATTAACGAGCAAAATCCAAGCTTGAGATAGGTTATAACCGAAGTCATTTCCTGAATTTGTGAAGATTGTGTCCAAAGGAGAAAGAGGGGAGTTGAGGTTTCTAATTGAAGCCCTAAGTCACAAGATTACAAAATCAATGAGAAAATTTGAAGAAAACTTCAAGAAGACCCCTAAAAATATTTTTATCTAGTGAAATGCAAACAAAGAATAGAAGAAGGAGGATATTGTAGCTTGGAGAAGGAGCCAAGAATTTCTTAAACAACACACGAGATAATCGCAATAAATTGTGGAAGAAGATAATGTACCTTTTGGGCTAAAGTCATAAAAGAAATGGAAGAGGATAATTTGGAGAGGGGGGGCACAATTCTGGGGGTTGAATGGTGAGGATTTGTGCTCCAAAAATGACTCAGATCCAATGGTCAAAATGCAAGATGAAGTAGGTTTGAATTAATTGCCAAATTGCCTCACCAAACTACTATAAATAGGGGTCCTTGGCCCTCATACTCTTCACACCAAAACAAAGCAAAGCAATCTGAAATAGAGAGTAGAGAGTGAGAGTAAGGAGCTTCTTGAAGAAGTAGCAAGGTTCTTGGTAAGTTCTCTAGCTTTAGCTTTAAGTTCTTTAAGTTTTAATTCTTAAATTTTTAGATAGAAGTAGCTTAGATCTTAAATATTCTAGAATAATTTTATTTTCATGTTTTTATGGTTAAAATTAGATTTATTTCGAAAAACTGATGAAGAAATTTATAGAGCAAAATTTCTACAAAAGAAACATCAAAGTAATAAAGTTCTGGCGAAATTTCATCGGTTAATCAATTTCTGAAGTCAGTAATGAAAATGTCAATATTTTATGTTGAAAATGATGTTGAACAATTCTGGGAAAATTCATGGTTAAAGTAAACATATAGGGCTTTTCAAATATTCTAAAACATGTTAAAATGAGCTCTCTACAGTGAGATAAAAATTCTCAAAATTTGACTGCGAATTTCTGGAAAAATTTTGGGCAGAGGGTTAAAGCGTGAAAATTGGGAATGACTCAGGTGAACTGGTCAAAAGTTATTATTTTAAATTAAAAATATATATCCTAAAGTTTCCAAAGAATTTTACGGATCCTCGTTTCGATTTTTCTAGAATTAGTTATAATTTTCCAAAGTTAGGCGAAAATCTGTCTAAAAATACTGTACCTGCGTTTTTAAGAGAATAAGTTAAACAATAATTCCACCAAGAGAAAAATGGTCATTAGGGACTAAGATATCTAATAAGATATTATTGGTGAATTAATAAATGCGATATTACCATGATAGGATAAACGTGATCACCGACCAACCAACAAACGTACCAAAGTCGTCAACGAAGGCACGGACGCGTACTGTAACACTAACTCTAATGCTTATGGTATAATTATATGTGATAGATGTATTCATAGTCTGAGACTCTATTTTAAAAATAAATTGTTCATGCACATACGGGTTATGGTTCTGATAATACCATTGAGTTTTCGTAGCGCTGAGGACACTGATGTACATCGTGGCACTGGTGAATAGTGTAGACTATAATAACATGCATAGACAGTGGCTGTATTTTGTTATTATTTTTCATATGTGATTATTGCTGTAATGTCATGAATATCTATCATACATAATCGTTACATAAGCATGAGGTTAACTGTTACCTGAGGTTCAATGGGAATTGAACCTCAGCTCTTACCATACCCTCAGGTTCCGAAGGAACTAGAACCAGGAACAAGGATAAGCAGCACGTGTAAGGACACGGGTGGAGGACTTTTTCTCTTGAATCTATATTAACGTACTGTATTCGAATAATTGTACCACTGTATAAATACCCAGACTCAACAACAAGGAATATTTATCAGATACTCGCTCTTTTAAATTATTCTGATGCGCCACTCTGATTAAAATATTTTGAAAACGAATTTCGAAAATGAGGATGTTACACACCTTGGTAATTCTTCCAAACCTCATTCATCTTACATTTGAACCCTTGGATCTAGGTTTATCATCAATCTCTCATCCTAGCCCTTACATTATTCACAGTTGTCTTTAATTTACTTGCAAAATCTACCTATTTAAAGTCAACTTTAGTTCCAAGTTGCCACTTGTCCAACTAGGGTTATTTCCTTTGACTTGTGCTTATTACATGTGATTATGTATTCCATCTTGCTTCTTCTTTCTTGACCGTGCCGTGTAGCTTCTTGGGGGAAAAAAATTTCCTTCCAAAAGCCTCTTCCAAGTGTCCAATTATCCTACTACAAAATCAACCCAAGCTCTTATTATGACACTTATCATTTAAGGGTTAATATAGTTGGCTTTTAATTGGTAACATGCGCAAATTTTTTATCTTCTCCTTCACTCTTCCCTTGGTTCGAAATATAAGGCTTGTAGGGGAAGATTTTGTGCCTTCATGATGCCTCTTTGACTCTTGTTTAATGTAATACAACAAAAATTGTTATTTCTCATAAATACAATAATTTGATAAATGACACCTATTTAAAATAGGTGAATATGTGGTCTCAAATTTGAGGTACATTATTTAATCTATTTTCTAGGAAATCCTCATTTAGGATTAAGGTGACCAATGATTAAATTTTCTTAGGAATCATAAAATACCATAAAAATGCAAATAATTACCAAACTAAATTAGGGCTCTTGTATGATCAAAAAGGGCAAGAAAGAGTTATGGAAATACATAAATAAAATTGGAGGAATGTAATATCCTAAAGTTCATATTCATTAAAAATATTATATTTTGGCAAATAATACCTATTAGAAAGAGGAGAATATGTTGGGCAAATTTTCTCTAGAATTTAAATAGGGCAAAACTCAATTTTAAAAATTACATGATGGATCATAAAATATTATAAAATGCCCTAAAGTCTCTAAAACCAAGAATAATCCTAATTTAGTCAAAAGAGATAATTAAATGGCCTGAAAATGCATATACCAATTAGGAGAAATTACTAACAATTAGGGAACAATTAAATTTACAATAACTGAAATAATTGTATTAATTTTCATAATTAATCCAAGGGTCTTAAACACCCATTTTATAATTGTTTAAGATACCAAATTTTCTAAATAACCCTTAAATGATACCTAGTTCATATTTGATTCGTAAAGGCCATAAATATTATCTAAAACACTTAAACAATTAAAAGGAAATTACTAACAATTAATGAGCAATTAAAATTGCACTAATGGAATATTTAGCTAATTGTTTGCAATTAATACTAATATTCATCAATTAAAGATGTGTTGAGCTAAATTAAGAATCAAAGACCAATAAGGGGATGAGATTAGCATAAAATGAATTATCAATGGTCATAAATTATCCTAAGAACCAATAATACAATAATAAAGGGGCAATTAAGTATTGGATTAAGATGCTAATTAAATTCTAATCAAGCTTTGAAAAGTCAACAATTGCAACTAAGATCTAAGGGTCAAGATTTAACCTCATAAAGCTTATCTAAAGGCTCCAATTAGTTATGATAAAGCTTAATCCTTGTGACCTAAGCTTAGCCAATGGGAGATTTTAAAGCATTGTGTGAGATAAATAAAAAACAAATTAAAAATTAAATGAAAGGGGGAGGGGGACACTTTTTTAAGAATGGAAGAAGGGGAATTGTTAAGTTAATCAAATAGCACATGCACATTGAGTTAAGAGTCTAAACAATGAGTCACAAACCTAGATATGAAAGAGTCATGAATCTAAGCCTTGAGTCATCAATCTACTAAAGGGTGAGTCATGAAATTCCATAAATGCATGAAGACTTGTTGAAATTGGAAGAGGATAAGATGATGCATGTGATGATGTAATTGTTGTGCATGTGTGTGTATGCTATTGTTGTGCACATGTGTGTGTGTAGTATGAAGGGAGAGGAGAAAGTCAAGGAGTTAACCAATAGAAATTTAATAATTACATAATTAGGATAATTCATGAAATTAATTCTAGACATAAACAAATGAAAACCTATACAAATTAAATCATATCTTGAAATCCATGAACTAAGTATTAAAACTAAGTTGTGATTGTTAACAAGCATAAATCAAGCTTGAAGATGAGTATAACCAAAGCTATTTCCATTAATTGTGGAAAATGATACCACTAGAGTAGGCAAAATTGGTCTCAAAATGAAGCTAAAAATGTCTAGAATTCAAATCCAATGAGCAATTGAGCATACAACTTCATTAGGATACCCAAACAAATTCCTCTCTAGTGAACAACAAAGAGATAACTTAAATAAGAAGACTAGGACACTTGGCCACCTTGGAAGAGGATAAGGTGAGTCACTAACCTAGCATACATGAATCACTAACCAATGTATGAAATGAGTCACAACTCTAGGGTTGAGTCATTAATCTATTGCAAGACACATGGGGGAAAATTTGTCAAAGTTGGAAGAAGA
Organism: Acacia crassicarpa; assembly: GCA_034222035.1. Classification (NCBI taxonomy): domain Eukaryota; kingdom Viridiplantae; phylum Streptophyta; class Magnoliopsida; order Fabales; family Fabaceae; genus Acacia; species Acacia crassicarpa. The sequence goes on along the minus strand of JAWXYG010000015.1, from coordinate 4,179,867 downwards.
TAATGTAATTAGGATAAGATAATTAATGAAAATGGAAGAGGATAGAGAAGAGAGAGAGGGAGCCCGGTTTGGATGCTTGTAGGGGGAGGATTTGAGCTTCAAATATAACCTAGATCCAATGGCCAAGGTTTAAGATGAGCTAAGTTTTAATAAATTGCAAAATTGCCACACCAAATTACTATAAATAGGGGTCCTTGGGCTTCATTGTTCCTCACCAATTCACAAGCAATAACATCTGAAATATAGAGAGAAAGTGAGTGTGAGAGCCTTGGAGAAAGGAGGAGCAAAGTTTTAGGTAAGTTCTTGAGTTCTAGCTTTTAAGTTTTTAGTTATTTTTTAGTTTAATCTTTAAATCTTCTAGATATAGTTTCTTTTATGTTTTTATGAGTTTAGAAATGGCTTTATTTAGAAAAATTGATGAAGAAAGTGTTTTAGCAAAATTTCTGGAAGAGAATCGCCGAAGTAACGAAATTCTGGTGAAATTTTGTCGGTAGGCGATTTCTGAAATCAGTCATGAAAATACTAATATTTTATGTTCAAAATGTTGTTTAAAAATTCTGGAAATATTCATGGTGAAAGTAGACATATAGAGCTTTCCAAAGATGCCAAGAACATGTCAAAATGAGTTTTGTGCAATGAGATAAAAATTCCCATAGTTAGGGCTACGAATTTTTGGAAAATTCTGGGCAGAGGTTCAAAACATAAAATCTGGGAATGAACCGTGTAATCTGGGAAAAAGCTATTATTTTTCCTTGAAATTAGACATCCTGAGGATTCCAGGGAATTTTACGGATCCTCGTTTCGATTTTTCTAGAATTAGTTATGATTTTCCGAAGTTAGACGAAAATCTGTCCAAAATTCTGGACCAGCGTTTTTTTTGAAGAAATAAGGGTGATAAGTTGAGAAATAATCCTACCAAGGGTAAAAAGGGTCATTAGTGACTAGGATATTTTCTAGGGTATTATCTATGAATTAATAAATGCGATATTACCATTATAGGGTAAACGTGATCACGGTCCAAATGACAGCATATCGATATCGCCAACGAAGGTACAGACGCGTACTGTAACACTAACTCTGATGCTTATTGTACACTTATATGTGGTAGATATGCTCATAGACTGTGACTCTGCTTTAAAAATTATTTGAATATATACAGCTATATACGGGTTACAATCTTGGTAATGCCGTTTGAATTTTCCTAGCACTAAGGACACGATAGGTCATCGTGGCACTGGTGAAGAATGCAGACTGGATTGATGTGAATATATGATGATTGAACTAAAATGTGGTTATGCTTTATTATCATGAATATCTGTCATACATAACTGTACATAAGCATGAGGTTAACTGTTACCTGAGGTTCAATGGGAATTGAACCTCAGCTCTTACCATAGCTTCAGGATCCGAAGGAGCTAGGACCAAGAGCAGGGATAGGCAGCACGCGTGACGACATGGGCAGAGGACGAGTTCCTTTATTTAGATACTGTATAGTTGTACTACTATATGTATAAGTACCCAGACTCAACAGCAGGGAATATATATATCAGATACTCACTCTTTTAAATCATTCCGATACTCTATTCTGATTAAACTATTTTAAACTCCGATCAAATATTTTGGAAACGGATTTCGAAAATGAGGATGTTACATTTAAGAAGCTATCTCTCATCATTTTTGATGATGTAAACTTAGTTGGCATTGTCCTTTAAGTCAAGGTTCATTTATCATATTATTTCTTTGCCTTCTAAATACCCCTTTTTGTATGAGAAAAAAATATGAAGTTAGTTAATATGACATTTTTTTAAAAAATACCATAATTATCTTCCTTAATTTCCTTAATCTCTCTACTTGAATATTGTTCATGAAACATTAATAGGGGTAAATCAAGAAAATATTGATAAATATTTCTTATTTTTAAGACCAAAATCAACTCTCACATTAGGTCTTGGATTAATGACAAGAAGGAGTAGTCTGTTCAGTCCTAAATTTAGGAAGTAGTCGTAGGGTTTACTTTCAGCTGAATATAAGACTGATTTTTATTTATTTTATCTAGGACAGTTTTAGCGCAAATGATAATGAAATAGGGTAATTTTTTAAAAAATAATAATATATTTTTTCACAAATAACTATTTCTTAATGTTTGCAATTAGTTATTTATGCCACTGTATTAAGGATAAGAAGGAGTATCTACAAGCATGATCCATACAATATACTGAAAATAGTACCTTCCATATGAGGATCTTGATTTCAAATTGGGCTTTAGTATTACCAAAGGAAGATAATGGCCAGACGGTGGCTCCTACAGATACTCCACCATTGAGTTGAACAAACCCAGAGCATAGGAGATTATAACAGCCTGTATCTCTATATGAATCACTCTGTTGTATGACAAAGTTGAGATAATTAAATAACAATAATAATTAATAGTGTGATTTAATTTGGGGAAAAACAAAATGTAGGTTTTCAAAGAAATTTGAACTTACATTCCAATATATGAATAGTCTGGTGAGATAGTCTCCATGTAGATCTGGATCCACCTAATTATTGTTTGAATTTAAGGGAAGAACAGAAAAGGGGAATAATTAGATAGAATTGATATATAGAGACATTTATAAATTGGTGATATATTTAAGCATGCTTGAGCACAAAATAATATACATACCGTCCAACCAGCTTCAATAGTGTTGAGATTGCTACTAGCATCATCATTTACGACCCAAAGTTGAGAGATACTAAATTCATCAAGTTGTTGAACATTAGCTTGTCCTTGTTCAAAACTTCACCAAACAACTTGAAGATTCCAGCCTTTGAAGAAGACCAAGCAAACTTGACAGAGTGACACTGAATAAGGGGAGATCAGTGGGTGCAAATACAACCAAAAGCAACCAGATAAAGAGCCACTATCTGGATAAAGTGGGTCTGAAATCTCAAAGAGGACAACAGAGAGTCGACGATGAAAGAAGTGGAGAAGGGAAATGGTTGAGGTAGAGAGAGGGTGGTGTGTGTGGGTGAAGCTGTTCTTCTCGCGTCTCTGTCCGTTCCTTCGCCTGAAATTATGGAGGTCACCGGAAGTGGTGAAGGGAGGATGGTCGCCGGTGACGGTGGGGATGATGGCGTTTGTCGCCAGCGACGGTGGAGTGAGGGTGAGGAAGGACAGATGAAGCTCCAAGGTCCAACGATGAAGGGTTGAGGACGATGATAATTCTCTTCCTTTCCGCTGTTCTCCTCTTATTCAGTGTCACTCTGTCAAGTTTGCTTGGTCTTCTTCAGTGGCTGGAATCTTCAAGTTGTTTGGTGAAGTTTTGATGGTGGGCAGTGGTTGATTTCCTTCTTGGTGGTGGATTTGACTTCAGTTCTAAAGCTACAAAGGGGAGTTAATTTGTTCTTACTATTAGTCTAGATTTATACATTTAGGTTGCCTAGTTTTAGGGACTATTGTGTATAAATTCTGGAACTGAGATTAATGTTTATTGTCTCTGTTAGTTTGATAATTGTGATTGATTTTGGATTATGCAATGTGAAGATTATATTTGCTTTAATTTCTTGTGGTTGCAATGAGATTAAATTAATTAGCGTGGTATTGTCTAGTTAATTTAGTTTATTTGTACCCCTTTGAGGGACTGTTATGTACTCAATTTTAAGAAGACTCGTGTTGCATAATTCCAATTTTAATTGCACATTAAGTGGTTTTCAACAATTTCTCAAGAGGTGGTGGTTAGCTATGTTTGTAGGAGCTACTACTGATTGAGATTATTGGACTCAAGTGGTATCTTGAGGTTGTTCTTTAGACTTAATGCAATTTTAATTTCCATAATCTTTTATGAGCAAGGATAGTCATTTCTTCATTACCAAGAAGATCCATAATTCATATTTCATTTTCATACTGCATTCCATTTTATTAAAAATACCAAAAACAATAGTTTGGCATTTAATTAAATTGCATTTCTCTTTAATTAATTAATTCAAAAATACAAAACCAATTTCCCCTTGTTTTAATTGTATTTGCATGTCATTTAGATTACTTAGGACTCAATAAAAGGCTCCTCGAGAGAGAAAACGATCCTAGGTTTGCCTATACGCAATCCTTGGTTTATTTTTTATTGTGGACCCCAAGGCTAAAGACAAAAAGGCCCTCATCAGTCGAGGTATTGGGTCAAGGGTCAATGGGTCAGATCAAAGTTAAACCAGAGCTAAATCGGAATCAAATCGATGAGGAAGTGAAAATTTTAGGGTTATTAATATAAAATTATAAAAAAAATTAAAACAAATGAGAGGATAAAGCATGGATGTTCAAATTTCAAACGAAAGGACTCAATCGTACTGGTCAATTTAATGGGCGTCCTTGGAATTGATATTAAAATTTATTACTAAAATGATTTTAAAATTTGTAATAATTAATAAAATACACAAAAGTATGGCAGAAGAGAAATCACTTGCGTGTGAAGTACTTGAAGTGACAAGACCTATCAGTTCCCAAAGCCCAAAGCTCTGATGCGTGCATTAAAGAATAAAATATATTTCCCTGGACTTCATCATTGCTCATCTTTTATTCTTCATTCTTCATTGTTCATTCGAGAGAAAGAGAGATGGCGGAGAGCGAGAAGGAGAGAGAGCTGAGAAATCAGAGAAGGGAGTGAATCAGTGAGAGTAAACACAGATCAGAACGCTCCGATTGTAGATGATGTGGCGGAGAAAGCGAATCAGAAAGCATAACTCCGATCTTCGATGAGGACCTCCAATCCCTCCACCAGACTAGATCGTGATGAGACACTGTAAAGACTCCGGCCAGAGGCCTTGCTCGGTGTTGTTACTCTTCGTCTTTCACTTTTTTTTTAAATGCTAGCTGATGACCCCGGTTTCTTACATTTTCCGGCCGACTTCACTGCCGGTCGCCGGTTTCCGGTCCGAACCGGCCTGTTTGGTCCGGGTTTGATAACACTGGAAATAACACCATCACTTCAACTTATCACTTTATAAAAGCTACTCCATCCGGTCCTAATTATAGAAACTATTTACCAGAATTTAGAGAGATTAAGGAGAGAAGTTAAATTAATTAATTATAATTATTTTTCAAAAATACCCCCAACTTAAAATTGAAAATTACATCAAGGCAAAATTAGCTGAATCCCCGCACAATTGGGCCATTACCAAGCAAAGCCATGGAGATAGATAATTAGAGCTGGGAATCAGGGCCGACCTGGCCCGTCAGGGCCGGCCCATGAAGGGCCAGGGCCTAACAGGGCCGGCCCTCCAGGGCCCGGAATAAGAAAAACGCCTATTTTTCAAAGCCCGGCCCGAGAGCACCAGGGCCAGGGCCGGCCCGCAGGGCCCGAAAATTACTATTCAAAATTTTAACTTTTTTTCACCGTGTTTTTCAAAGAACACAATCATCCAACAAATAAGCAAACAAGCAGTCACGAATTCATAAGCAATCATCCAACAAATAAGCAAGACAAGCAGTCACGAATTCATAAGCAAAAGCAAATTATGTTCCTAAATAACTTACATAAAATACAAAAAGCAAACCACTAAGCGACATTGGAAGGATGACTATCAATATCATTATCCTCATCTTCGCCACTTTCACCAAGTTCAATAACATTAGATTGTGCTTCACTATGAGCAGGTTCTGGTTCATGAGTAAAAATATCATGAATTTCTTCTCCTGTATCTTGAACACATCCGTAATCGTTATCTGCAACAAATAATAAACCAAATTATTAAATTAGAGTATAGTTATTAAATAAATAAATAACTTTATAACACATATAAAATATATATAAATAAATTACCATCGTATGTGAATCCATGCATCCAATTGCGAGTACAAATAAGAGCTTGAACATTAGATGGAAGAATGGAACTTCTATATTTTGTTAGAACACGTGAACCAATACTAAAAGCCGATTCACTGGCTACTGTAGTAATTGGAATACTCAGAATATCAGTTGCCATCTTTGAAAGAATTGGAAATCTTTGCTGATTGTTCTTCCACCAGTTCAAGACATCCAATTCTTTCCAATTATCAGGCTTTAGTATTGGTTCTTCCAAATAAGTTTCCAATTCAGACTTATTCATGGAAGAATGATCCATACTCGCATAAATATCTTGATAATCCTGCATCATTACAAAAGAGTCAAGTAAATACTAGTTGAACACCCAACAAATTCAATTGACAATGAAATTAAAACATACGTCAAATGCATCGTCAAATGTAGTCATTGAAGCACTTGAAGTATGAGAAGAACGCTGGGTTGTCAATGTTGAAGATCTGCTAATTGATTCAAGAGTTGGAAGTGATGTCCCCACATTTGAATATTCATTAAAAATGAAATTCAACTTGTCCCTTAGATTGGTGACCTTCTCATCACAAGTTGTGCGGTCAATCTTTTCATAGAAATATTGTATAATATTGAACTTCCATCGAGGATCAAGAACCACTGCAACTGCAAGAATGACACTATAATTATACCAATACTTGTCAAACTTTCCTTTCATTTTCAATGACATCTCTTGAATCACTGGGTCATGACTTGCCATATTTTGGGTAAGCAACATCTCAATTTTTGATATTTGCATAAAATAAGAATTAGATGTTGGATAAGACGACCTAGATATCAACCTTGTAATCTTCTCAAATGGCCTCAAGAAATTGCACATTGCCTCTGCTCTATTCCACTCATCTTGTGTTAGAACAAACTTGAAGTTTGGATCATCCAAAGCCATCTTTGCAAAAGCACGACGATATTTAAGACCACTCTCAAGCATTGCATAAGTGGAGTTCCATCTAGTAGCCACATCTAATCGCAAGCCTATAGAAGTGTCAATGCCACCAACTTGTTGACAACATTGCTTGAGAAGATTCATCCTTGCCTCAGAGGCCTTCACATATCTAATACTCTCTCTCATCTTATTCAAAGCAGAACTTGTTACTTTTAAGCCCTTTTGAACTATCAGATTGAGGATGTGGGCACAACATCTCACATGAAAAAATTCCCCTACAAACCAAGCTAAAGTTGTTTTGCATGAGTAGCCTATCTTTCAATAAGTCTTGCAATGTATCATTTGCAGATGCATTATCTAGAGTAATTGAAAATATTTTATCATCAATCCCCCATTCTTTCAAACAATCATACACTTTCTTAGACATCTGAGATCCAGAATGTGGAGCCTCCATCCTACAAAAGGAGAGTATCTTACTGTTTAGTGTCCACTTTTCATCAACAAAATGAGCTGTCAAACATATATATCCTTCAGAGGTCACAGAAGTCCAACAATCAGAAGTCAAGCATATTCTGCCAATACTGTTCTTCAATTTTTGTTTCAAAATATTCTTTTGTTGGCGGAAGAATTTATGCACATAAGCCGTCATTGTTTTTCTAGAAACGCATCTTACATCAGGATTCAATGTCCTTAAAAGTTCTCTGACCCATTTATATTCAACAAATGCATAAGGAAGATCATGTTCAATTATGCATAGAGCGATAATCTCCTTAATACGCTGATGGTCAAGTTTTCTAGACCTCATTTTTCCTTCTCTATCCAACATCATCACCCCAATATCTCGAAATTTATCTCCAGCAGGACAATTCTTAATATGACGATTTAAATGTGAGGTGCCTTTATCCGCACCCCTTGTAAATAAACGTTGACAAGCATTACACTGAGCCTTAGCTACCCCTTCAACTTCAACTCTACTAAAATACCTCCACACATCAGAAGACAAATTTCTTGCCTTCTTAGGCTTTGATTCTTCAGTCTCTTGAAGAGAAGACGCCTTATCCTTAGCCATCATAGCTAATGATTCATTAGTCTCTTGAGTTTTTCCTTGTACTTTTTGTGACGAAGACATTAGGCTACATCAAATATCAACAATACAGTATACTCAATCAAAGCTAATACTACATCAAAACAATACTAGAGAAAAACCGAATGCATACACCAGTAATATCCAATGGTAACCTTGGATTTAAGAAAACTAATAATATCCAATAGAATAGTCCTACACCTCCAATGAAGCAGAGAAAAAAACAAATTTCCAGTAGATTCACTCATTCACAGCTTCTCAAGTTGACAAGCAGAGTAATAAATTCGCAGCTTAAAAAAAACAAACAAAGATTCAGGGCTTCTCAAGTATATTTTCAGAACAATACAAGAATATTTTCATAACAATACAACAAGAATAGTATTTCCTGAGCACAGAAAAACAACAAGAATATTTTCAGAACAATACAACAGGCAGCAGATAGAGAAGGCGTCCACAAGGCAATAAAATTATACAAACATATGTTGAGTGAGAGTTTAGACAATCGGGAGAACTGGAGAAGTGCAGTCAGCAGTGGCAAACAAAGAAGTGCATTCAGGGCAAGAAAATTAAAGACATCATTTTTCAAAAAAAAAAAAACAAAGTTGAGGAAAATACAAAGTGATCCTCGGCACCTTGAGTAGTGGCGGCGAGTCGGAGACTGAGTCTAAGGTAGATTCAACGGCAGCGATGGACGGTGCTCGATGACAATGAGATCGGTGAGGAGTTTGAGACGGAGAGTTGGAGATTGATTCACGTTGCGAGTGGGTGACAACCATCTCAGTGAGACGTCGACGGTGGAGACGGTGCTCGGTGAGACAATGAAAGTTGAGACGCGATCGATGAGGATTGAGAGGAGACTGGAGCCGTGGAAATCGGACTCAAACAGGAGTACAGGACGCGACTGGAGATTGAGAGGTTGAGACTTGAGATCGAGCCATCGAGGAGAAGGGAGGAGACAGGCAGGACGCGGCTGGAGCCTGGAGAGTGGAGACGCGGCTGGACGGCTGGAGAAAAGAAATGGTTGGGGTCGGGGAGATTGATTTCTTTGTTAGGGTTAAACCTAACCCCTATTCAGGAATCAGGCAGCTGGTGGCAAATTTAAAAATAATAATAATAATACGGGCCTAACGGGCCGGACCGTAAAAGCCCTTGGCCCTGCAGGGCCAAAACTCATCTCTCTCCTCTTTTTTTAGGGCCCGACCCTTAACGGACCCGGGTTAATTGGGCTGGCCTAACAGGCCCGGCCCGTTTTACCGGCTCTAGAGATAATAGCGTTGATTTTAGCCTTCACCCTCAATAGTTATTTTATTTTGATGTGGAACTCGCCGGTGCCCAGGGCCCAATTAATTATTTTTTTAGAACACCAAACATATATTCCTAAAATAAAAGTATAAGAACTCCAACTCTTAAAAGGATAGTTACAAGAGAATATTTTTAAAGGAATATTAAAATTATTTAATAGAATCTCTCACTTGATAGAATATAAGCGTATTGTTAAATTAATTATTGTGAAAGAAGTATTAGTAGGGGTGATATGGGGAAAATATGAAGAAAATTGTTCAATTTTTTTTTTAAAAAAAAAGTATAATTGAGGTGTATATGACATTAATGAGTTGCAAAATATTATTTACTTTATAAAATATATAAGTGTATTATTAAATTATTATTTTCTTTAATTATTATTAAGAAAGTATAAATAGGGATATTATAGAAAAAATTTGAAAAAAGTTAAAACTTGCTCTCATAATTAGGATCAAAACCAACTCCAAAATATGTTCCTATAATTAGGATTGAAAGGACTATTGTTATTTTGACTTCAATGTTGGAAGTGCAATCCACACTTAAAACTCTCCATTGTATCGCCAACCGTCTATGATTTCTGAATTCATCAAATGACTTTAACATAAAATAATATATAATCAGTAGATCATTTAATTAACAAATATATCATCAAATTGCCAGATTTATATGATTAAGTATCAAAGTTGATATCCATTAAACTCTTCTTATAAAAATAAAAATTAAACTCATTTCATTTCTTTAAGGATATAATAGATTTTTTAGATTTTTAAAATTTTATTAACATTAAATGAATTTTTTAACTCATATAAATTTCTTCTAAATAAAAATAAATCATTTTTTTTTGTTTAACATATATAATAAACTGTAAAACACCTTAAGTTTTATTTAAATCATATAATTATATTTTAACTCAAAACTTTTGTTTATTTTAGCAAATCATAATTTTGACAAAATTGAAGAATGATTAATTTGTCTATAGATATTTATACAAATAGTTTTGAATAATGACAATTGAGAAAAAAATTATTTAATTTAGTAAAATTTAGAATTTTGTGCTGGACGCTCGTGAAGTAATAGTTTATTGTGTTGGATGCACCTTAGATAACAGATGTTAACTTTTTGCTAATAGCATTGTGTTGGGCGCTCATTTTTAAAAGTTTGTTGTGCTGGGCGTTCTTGGAGTAATAGTTTGTTGTGTTCGACGCATCTTAGATAACGGACGTTAACTTTTTACTAATGGCGTTGTGTTGGACGCTCCACTTAATAGTCAATTGTGTTAGACGCTCTTGAGCCAATAGTTTGTTGTATTGGACGTATTAGAGCCATCGTCACTGAGGCTATCCCTCCTGTATAAATACATACCGTCTGTACATGAGTATAAAGAACTTTCAAAGTATTTGATTACACAGGATAATATCACTCACTGAGATTTTGAGAATCATACAACATGCAGCCCTCCAACGATTGAAAAAAGAGTAAAAAGCAAGCTCTGAGCAATAAGAAAAGTTGCGATGATCCATATTGCAGAAACTCAAGGATTTAGTGCCAATGAGGAGAAGCCAACACTTTTTTATTTATAGACTCAGAAGGTCTTGGAGAATCATTTGGAAGGCGACAAGAGCAGTGTAATATGTGTCGACGACGTCCCAGAAGGAGGGAGAAGAAACAAGTGCATCATAAAACCAAGGGGAGCCGTCGTGGCAAGACGAGTATGAAACACCAGGCCATGGAAAGTAGGGAAAATGGAGGGGATTAAGACACTTGAGCTTAAGGGAACAGTAAACTTCATGATTATAGGAACCCCATCAAATCAAATTAAAGATAATAAGAAGAAATTAATGGGGATGTAATCAGGAGAACTAGTTTAGTTTGCTTAACTAAACGAGGAGCTGAAGGAGAACCCTTTTGTAACATCCTGATTTTTGGAACTAAAGACTAGAAAATTAGCCTATTTTTGGAAGACTACTAGGCCCTATTTTTAAAAATGGCGAATTTGGAATCAGTATTTTATTGGACATATATGAATAGTAAATACTATTACATGTCCAATAAAATACTGATTCCAAATTCGCCATTTTCAAAAATAGGGCCTAGTAGTTTTCCAAAAATAGGCTAATTTTCTAATCTTTAGTTCTAAAAATCAGGATGTTACACCTTTCTTTTGGAGAGACAAGAAAAATAGAGGGTCCCGGAAAGGTGGAAAGTCAGACAAAGGAACAGAGGAAGGGGAAGTGGCCCGAAATAATAGTCCAATATCAGAGTTAAAAATGTGAGCAGATTGGGCCCACAAAAGATCCAAGAGGAATAGACCGCAACACCAACTTAGCCATGTGAGGCAGCAAGGCCAAGGCCAACGAAACCACCACAGAGAGAGGAGGCATGATCAATTAAGCATGAAGTCGATATGAGCTTGCCAGAGGGTAATTGAAGATTAAGGCAGCCACTTTCCCAAAAATGAGAAGGAATCCTGATTTTAATCCAAAAACCCCCTAAGCAAGATTGAGAATTAAGATCAACATCTAAAAGGGAACCAAAGAGGGAAGCAATAGTATTTACTACCAATGGAGTATAAATTTCAGTAGGTAAATCAAATATTTGAACCCGAACTATAAGAAAATCATAAGAAGAATCACAAGGCAAAATCAAATTTTGGTCCAAGGATATATTGCAAGAGAAAAGCCTTGAAGAAGCCAAAGGACATGATCAAGAATGAAAGAGCAATCATTAGCACAAGAAAAATGAATGATATAGTAATTCTGATGTCTTTGGACAATAAAGACACGATCTTTGAGTTCCCAGAGCAAATTAATTAAAGGCTGATCTTACTGGTATGAATAAAATGATCAGAAGAGAGTACCTGCAACACCAGAAAAAGAGATGAACAGTAAGCTAAGAGAGATGCCGACAGGGACGGAAGAGAAGATGCCACAAATATCATTTTGCAAACAGAGAAACAGAACAGTAAGACTTGTGTATTTGGATTAGCTTTTACAATTTATAAGGCAAGTATGTAAGCATGTGAGGAGGACTTTTATCTGAGCTTATGGAAAAAGGTGGCTTCAGAATTACCAAACACTCACTCAACTCAAATTAGGACGGAAGCATAGCAAAGCGGCCACCGGCCGCCACTAGAGAGAGAACCACTCATTCTTCATAACCATGTAATATTACTAATTAGAATTCTTAAAATTTATAATGTCTGGGTTTATATATTATTTTTCAATTTAAATCTATTAACGTTAATATAAAGTTCAAATATATATCTAATAAGTTTATATTTACATAATTACATACATATATAATATTATTTTTATTTATTTATTATGTGACGTTTCCATTTAACACGTTTTCTCCCTACTGTTAAAAAAAATTGTGGTTATCAATTTTCAATCGTTTCTCAATTATTTTAGTTCTTTGTGATTCTTACCCAAACTATTGTATTACTTGGAAGATAACAAAGATGGGTAACTATTTTATCTCAAAGTCAAAGAAATTAGTTGACGATGAAATACAATTGTCTGAAGTTGGTGAAGGCTGAAGTGGTGGTCGAAGGCCCATCATGATGGAGAACGACCAAAAGGGTTAGGCTTTTATTTTTTTTATTTTTTATTTTTACCCTTGAGTTTGGCTGGTTTGCTCTTTGCAATGTTAAAATATATTTTTCAAGCTGAGTTGGCAATATTTTGTTGACATGTAGGATGATTGAGCTAGAGTTGAGTTTACTCATTAGTGACTAGGATCATATTTTAATAAAGTTGAAAGTTTAGGGACTGATTTATAAGAGAGTAAAAAAATTAAGAGTTAAGTCATATGAATCATAGTTGGATGACTGTTATTTTAGAAAATGTAATCATTTTGTACCAATAAACCAAAAAAAAAAATTTAAAAATTCAACAGATAAAATTACCAAGCTAGCTAGCTTTTGTTTTTTTTTAAAAGAGAGAGAAGGAAAAAAAAAAAAACCTTGATATCAGTTCTTCAAATGGTTGCTATATAGATCACAATCAGTCTTTCCGGTTCTGATTGAATCAGCTGCCTTGATTTTATTTTACAAACACTGATTTTATTCTATAATTTTAAAAATAAAGACTATATATTATTCTCTCTATGGATGTACGACGCAGTAAGCACTACAAAGGGATGAACCCCACAAACCTAGGAACCACTTATGGCGCCTATCCAAAGGATAGGCACCATGTGCCTAGCCAATCTGGACCGTCCAGATTTGATCTGGACAGTTCAGATTTATTTTTTTCTTAAATTATTTTTTTAGATAGAAGATCTAAAATAAAGATAATCTTTTAATTGAGATTTTTTCAATTAAAAAATATATTTTAAAAATATTAAATCTGGACCGTCGTCCAGATTGACTATTCTTATCAAATTTACTATTATTTATTTTGTAGAACGTCTACTCTTGCGTTGAGGCATTTATTAAATAACCGTAAAATTAAAAATTATAAAAATTTAAAATAAAGTTGATGAGATTTAAGATTTTTCTTAATTTCGGTCAAACATATTAGAACTGACTAATAAATAGAATTCAGAGAGTTTATATGAAAATTAATTTCCCCGAGGAAACAAACATAAATGTACTTCTTTCTTACCAGGTAACAACATAAAGAACTCAGCATAAATTTTTAATATAACTAAGGCTACCACAAAGACGCCTTCTTATTTGACCAAAAATCACGACTCAGAAAAGAAAACCAATAATATCAAAATCTGCAAATATAACAATAACTCCTGTCTCTCTCAAGAGCAAGCAAGCTTTCTTCCTGGACCACCAAAATAGAAGTAGGCTCCAAATCCATCATTAGGAGGAGCCACATATTAGTTTTTTACATTCATAATTTTAATGTTCTTGAAATAACTTGATCTCCCAGGACCTTCCCCAGCAAAATGTCCACTTCCCATTTGTGTTGTGCTGTGTTTCCCATCTTCAAATGCTATGTAACACTTCACCTCCCTGCTGTATTGTCGTGGTACTGTCATAGAGGCGTGAAAACAACGACGAAGCCCAATATCCCACCATTTTTTCATTCCCATATTGGATCCACCAGTTTCCAATGATTGGATCCTACATCAGATAAGAGGAAACAACAATGTTGATTGTAAATGAGATTACGTACATTGCAAGAAAACATTATATATTTCTATTAGAATGATGATGGTAAACGTATGTATCACATGAATAGAGATATATGGATATGAATATAATCTGATACTACCTTTGGTCCTCGATATAAAAGTTCGATGGAGGGTTAGATTTGATCATAAATATCAGATCTCAAAACATTTTGTTTCCTAATCATTTTTCTCCAAACTAATCAACAACAGCAACTTCATTGTTAAGTTGAACAAAGCCAGAGTAAAGCAGATCATAGCATCCTGTATTCTTACCTGTATCTGCCTGTTTTAATTGTCATATAAAATCAGTACATTTGTTTGATAATAATAACAACCAAGAGAATGACTATATGAAACTACACTTATGGTTGTGAATTAACAAAGATGATGTACTCACTGTCCAAAATGTAAAAAGTCTGGTGTTATCATCTCCGTATAGCTGTGGATTGACCTAAAAAAAGGGATACCTATGTGAGCAGATGAGCAATAAGAAGTTTCATTATTGGTTGATATATATGTGTGTCCGCGCGCGTAAATGTATTTATATATAATTATTTTTGGAAAGGAATTAATTAATATACACCTGCCAGGCAGCTTGTTTGCTATCGTAACGTTTAGCAGTATCACCATTTTGTATGCCCAATTGAGAGTTGCCAAACTCGTTATGCTTTTCAACTACGGATTTCCAAATGTTCATAGATGCTTTGCCTTCATAATACTTATCTCCGGTCACATAAACTGAGGCAAACTAGACATCCCAAAATCATCAAAGAAACAAGGAAACAAATGATACATTAATAAGTAAACATAAAACTGATCAAGAAACTATTTTCATGTACGTAAATTGAATTCCTGATATTTGGAAATAATATATACATTGGTACCTGGTGTTGAGCTTCGGTTTTAAAAGATGTAAATTCAGGACCGTAGTGTGATTCTTCTTGGCGAATTTTGGATAGAATCTGCTCTTAAAATGTCTTCTCTTGTTATTCTTCTTATAAGAATGGTTCCTTTTGTGCAACTTCCACTTTGGTTCCATGACTGAGAAATTGGCATTTGCTTTGAAGATACATTAGTTTCTTCAAACATCATTCTTCAAGTTTCTATCAAGGTATATACAATTAATTTTTTTAAGGGTTATGTTGCAATATTACCATGAATAAGTATTATTAGGTGTACGATGTATAGCCATGGGTCTGTCTTTTCTGTGAATATTCATATGACCCCCTAACGCCTGAGGGTTGATGAAGCCCCTTCTGCAAAATGTGCACTCGTAAGATCACCTGGTCAGTTTCTTCGCTCAAATTGTCTGAACTGTTCATGGTACCACACACAAGCTTTTTTTAAGGGGCATTATATTCAATCAATTTTTATATACGTCAAATAAAAAAACTGTTTGAAAATAGTTCCCTAAAAAAAGCTTCCACGTTGCCATGAACAGTTCAGATAATTCGAGGGCAAAGAAACTCATTAGACTTAACAGCTGGTCCATTCAACTTCTTCATAAGAAGAAAGATGGTAGGAGACTATATGTGTGTGTGTGTGTATATATATAAAGTATAATGGTAGGAGAGAAGAGATGCCAAAACAAGAAAGATAGAAGGAAAAAAGAGATTGCCAGATAGCTAATGGCAGGGGTGAAGCTAACTGAGAGAGGCACGTCTTATTTATAGAGTTTTTGGGATATCACTAATTAGGAAGTTAGTGCACTTTTGCTTGCCCTCTAAGTAATAATCAGGAAATTAATACGTAATTAATTTCGTAATATACAATAACTTATTTTGTTTCTCTCATCCAACAATTCCATGATTAATGTTGATTTATTTCTTATTTGATAAGCCTACTTATTTCCTAATCAAATAGTCTAGCTCATGAAGAGCAAATTTGCACCCAAAGTCCAACCTAGAGAATTATTCTCAAGTTGGTATTGGAGAATTGAAGGTTCAGAAATTTATAGGGTGTTTTTTTATATCGTTAATTTCATGAATGTGGAGAAGTAACTATGATATGACGAGATTTACTTAATTACCAAAATTATGAGTATGTTTACAAGAAAGCAGCATTATTTAAGGAAACTTTTTTATTTTAATTGCAATTAATAATTATACACAGTAAGAATAAATTACATCAATCTCTTATATATTTCCTTATTATAGTAGTATTGTGCAAATTTATTACGGTATATATTTTGTGATTCTTATAATTATTATAATTTATCTCTATTAATATATGGTAATTGTTCACAACCCGCAAAAACAATAGGATCCATTTAATATTGACAAGATTTTTTTTTAGAATTAATAATGACAAGATTGAGTAACATAAAAGAGAAATTATTTACCAATTCACCGACCAAAAATCTACTATATTTTTCTTACTAAAACATAATAATTACTATATTTTTTACAAAAAATTATACTATATTTATATTTCCTACTATATCAGAACTTTTTTCTTTGACCGACTGGGGGTCCTTTGAAGAGTTTCATAGAGTGGAAGATCTTATCTTTCCATGTGTTTTATTTGATCATTGATATTTGAGACTTGAGAGTAGAATAGCATGATTTTGTTTTTGTTTAAAAAAATAATAATAATCGCTTACCCATTATACATTATATTGATTTTTCCCAGTTATCGATACCATTTTAAAATTTTGTTTTGGGTAAAGGTGCAATCACACCTATGGATACCATTTTAAAACTATTCAATACCCATTATACATTGTATTTGACCTGATTAAAAATTTGCTAAAAATGTAGACCTGAATTAAAATTTTAGTATTTTAGCTGCATTTAATTGAAATTCTTCCTTATGTAAAAGGGCAAATATAAACCGTTTAAATGGTAATCTGGTTATAAAAAGGGAAGAGGAGGGGGTGGAAAGATGGGAAAGAATGTCCTTCCCTCCTAACTTGATAAACGAGAGAGGCAGATCACACTTACAAGTTACAATATCTCTACCTCTTGAAATTAAAGGGATCAGTTATAAGGGACCACGTGGCCAAAATAATTGTTATAAAAGACACTAATAGAAAAGTGGTAAAAGTTACTATTAAAGGGCTAACTTTCTCATTTCCCAGGAAAAAAAAACGAATCAAAATCTGATTAAAAAAATATACGAAATCAATTTAAGAAATTTTAAGCAAATCTTAAGCTTTTTGAGTTGTTGTTGCCTAAAATGTTAAGCAAATCTTTTTTAATCATTATCATGAAATCTATAAATTAAAAGATTTATCGATTTTTTTTTTTGGGCAGCAAAGACTATGAACGCTAAATTTTGAATGTGTGTCTAGTGAGTAGGATTTTAACTTTCAATTCATCAAATTAAGTTGACTTAAAACATGTTGAACCAATGTTTAAATCTTCGTTAGAAGAGGTGCTCACATTCTGTGCTTGACAGTGCTTCAAATATAATTGCCTCTAATAAGAGGATACCTGTGCTTAGCAAAAAACACTCATTTAATCTGTTTTGAGGGCTCTATTAATACGATGCATATACAAATATAAACAGTTTCTAAGAAATATGTTACTTTTTGTTGGCAAGTAAATTTCATGTAATGCCATGAGTAATAGAATTTTTAAAAGTGAAATTAAAGATTAAAGGTGAAATTAAAATGAGCATATTTTATTTAAAATGGGGTAGTCCGGAAAGTTTTGGAAAACAAATTTACCCTCCAAAATCGCTCCAAATTTGGAGAGAGATTTTGGGTGGTGAATAAACCATGCGGCCCACATGATTTTTTTCTTTCCACTTTTCTAAACCACGGAACAAATTCTTTTTCTTAAATTTCTTTGCATTGGCCTTTGATTTTTTTAATTTAATCTGATCTCTTCATATTTAATTTTTTCCATCTACAAAGTCATAATTTTATAACTTTAACTTTTCCTTTTAATTCCAATGAAAAGGGCTAACTCTTAATTTATAAATTTTACTAAGAATTTTAAAAATATAAATTTAATTAAATTTTTTCTTTATATAATTTAATAGTTTGATGCTAATTTTATTAAAGAGCTAATTAAATTTTCTATTTTTTCAGGAAAAAAAAATAAATCAAGATCTGATTAAACGTAATATACAAAATCACATTAAAAAAATTTAAGCAAATCTTGAGGTTGTTGAGTATTTGAGTTGTTATTGCCTAAAATCTTGATCAAATTTTTTTAATCATTATCATGAAATCTATAAATAAAAATATTAATGGATTTTTCATGGTAAGAAAGATTATGAATGCTACCACATACATATAATTTTTTTGGTGACTTAAGTGTGCTAGCTCATTCAGTCTATAGTGAGTTGGGTTTCAACTTTCATCCATCAAATTAAGGTGAGTTAAATGAATCAACACGTTCAACTCATTTAATCCATTTTGACGACTCTATTAACAAGATGCATATATAATAAAGATAAAAAAATTTATAAAATATATGTTTTTTTGTTGCCAAGTAAAGCTCTTTGCAAATTCAAACGATGAAAACATCCAATCAAGACGCATTCTCATACAGACATGTATGTTTTATCTTTCCATCCATATTTCAGAATTCAAGCTCAAGGACGAAGAGGAGGAAAGATATATAAAGAAAATAACACATACTGTAGTATTATCCAGATAACATTAGTTGAAGGTTACTTCTTTCACCACCTGTTACGGACCGGCCCAATAGGCCCAAGTCCAGACCCCGGCCCAACTGCGCCTATAAGGGATCTGCGCTATATTTGGAAAGGATCCGAGATCCCCTATATTTAGGAGCTCATTAATAGGAGATCCTCCTACAATCATGGCACCAGCCAATCAGCCCTAAAGGGCTCAATCATGGATATCGCCCATCAATAGGGAGATACGGGCACCAAGCTCCTCTATAAATAGAAGGAAACCCTAAACAGGTGCACACGTTCTATCTTATGCTCTCGTTACTTTCTGCCACACAGAGCACACACCCCACTCCCCTGGCTACGTGCCTTCAAGTTTGTCGCGAACTACGTGGACTTTGATCCCTTCGAGGGTACGTAGGCTCTAGGCTTGACACCCTAGTCAAGTCCAATCTCTGTGTTCTTCATACAGAACATTGGCGCCGACCGTGGGGAACCGTAAACTTCAATCCCCGTGACTACTAATGGTGAGCACTAGAAGCCACAGCAGAAATCCCCAACCGGTGGGAGGAGACCTACAAGCCAGCCGCCCGTCGCCAAGCCAGCCGCTGGCGCCACCTCGGAGAGGAAACACCCCAGAAGGACATGTTACCGATACGGTGACTTCCTCTCCGGACAGGGAACAGCCGCTCCATGAGGAGCAGCCGCAGCATGAAGACCGGCAATTAGAAGAAGCACTCGCGCCATCTCCAACGCGTGATGTCCGGGCAGTTGATGCCGACGTCCGCATGATGAGGAGGACTCAGGAATCATTCATGCGGCGCCTGGAGAACAAGGAAAAACACGATGACCTGCAGAGGCGGGCTGACTTCGAAGCTATCGGAAAGATGATCCAAGAAGCACTCGAGAATGACCGCCGCGTGAGAGGCCGCCACAGGGGTCGCGGTCATACAAGGAGAGCCTCGGCAGGCGGCAGCAGCTCCTCGAGCAACTCTGAGCCGAGGAACCCACGCCGCGACGACGGCGAACCGAGGCGGCGCCCGATTGCAGGCCACGGCGGACCACGGTCCCCGGGAGACCGAGGAAACCACGGTGCCGGTCCTAACCGCACCAATCGGCATGAAAGGGAATACCGTGATCAAGAAGAAACCCGTGCCGAAGAAAGAACTCCCCGGCCTCGCCACGGATCACCTCGGGAATATCGTGTGACGTACCTATCAGAGACGGGGAGATCCCCGTTCTCGAGGGAGGCGGCAACAGCCCGTTTCCCAAAACGCTTTGATTTAAGCAGCCTGCCGAAATACGATGGGAGCCAAGACCCCCGGAACCACTTGGTTACCTTTGAGAAGCTCATGTGGGTCCGACAGATCAGCGGTCCGGTCATTCAGCGCCTTTTTGCGGCTACTCTGGACGGGCCGGCACACAGGTGGTTGACGTCTCTTCCGGACAACTCTATCCGAGACTATGAAGACCTCGGACGAAAATTCGAGCTGCACTTCGCCACCAGCAAAAAGCAGCCGAAGACTACGTTCACCTTGAGCAAAGTACGTCAGAAGAAGGGTGAGGCCTTGCAGAAGTATCTGGATCGGTTCCGAGACGTGGCCATGCAGGTACGGTCATTGCCCGAGGATGTCCACGTACACTGCCTGGTCAATGGACTGGATCCAGCATCCCGGCTGGCTCGTCACCTATGCAAGAATCCAGCGTACACCTTGACCGACTTCTATACCGAGGCGAAGAAGTACCTGGAAATGGAGCAGATGGAGGCGGCCAATGCCGATGAACCTGAACGAACTAGGAAGAGCCCGCCTAGCGACGAGGAACGCCCAAGAAGGACGAAGACCGACCCGAGACAGCACAGCCGGGACAGCCGGACAAAGTCTGACCGGGCCGACCAGAAGACCAGGTACGACAGCTACACCCCGCTGAACGTCCCTCGGTCCCAGGTATGGAAGGAGGTAGCCCAGACCGAGATGAAGCAGGTGGACAGGCCAAAGCCGATCAGAGGACGCTCCAACACGGACCGTTCCAAGTTCTGCAAGTTCCACGACTGCAACGGCCACACCACCGACGAGTGCTATGACCTCCGCGACGCAATCGAGAAGTTCGTAAGGGATGGGAAACTGCGTCAGTACGTGATCAAGACTCAGGGAAGGACGAACGGGAAACGCAACGACCGCGTCCGCTCCAGAAGTTCGCCCAAGGAATCCCAAACTCCGGGGAAAAAGCAGAAGGCGGCCTCGGACGACGAATTTCCCGACGTCGATTTCCAGTGCAACGTCGTCAGCGGAGGATTTGGGGGAGGAGGAGACACAATAAGCCAGCGAAGGAAGTACCTCCGCGAAGTATTGACCGTCCGAGACCCCCCTAAATTCAAGGAAGACCCAAAGAAGCCTCGGCCCCCTGCCCTAACCTTCACCGAGGAAGAGTTGAAAGACGTCATACCCGGACATCTGGACGGGTTGGTAGTCACCGGAACCCTGATAAACTGTCGTGTTAAAAGAATTTTTGTGGATGCAGGAAGTTCAGCGGACATCATAGGCTGGGATGCCTACAAAAGGATGCACCTCGACAAAGAGGACCTTAAGCCTTGCAAAACCACCTTGGTGGGTTTCAATGGCGAGCAATCCTTCCCAAAAGGCTACATCGACCTCCGGTTAACTCTGGGCACCAAAGAGGCCTTCAAGTCGGAGCGGGTACGATTCGTAGTCGTTGATTTCCGGTCCCCTTACAACATCATCCTGGGTCGACCAACGATCCACAACTGGGATATACTAGTATCCACCAAGCACCAGAAGCTGAAGATGGTCAATAATAAGAACCAGATAGTTGTGGTCTCTGGAGACCAGAAAGAGTCGAGGCAATGCTACTACGAAGCTCTCCGGGTCGAGGAAGGAGGACCAACGTCTCCACCCCGGCTCGGATTTAATGAGCGAGTAGCCGAAGCCGGCCCAGGGGAGCGCCCGCGGCAGCAAGTCAACATGGTCGAGTTGGACCTCCGGGAGCTGGACAATCCGAGGCCCGAACCAGAAGGAGAGCTGGAGGAGATAATGCTAGGCGAGAACCCATCCAAAACTGCCAAAATTGGCCGTGATATGGACCACGGCCTGAGGGACCTCATGATACACTTTTTAAGGCAGAACCGTGACGTCTTCGCATGGACCTCGGCCGAAGTGCCCGGCATTGACCCCCACTTTTGCTGTCACAAGCTCGGCATCTGGCCGGGATCTAGACCCGTGGCACAGAAGAAGAGGAACATCGCGGACAATAGGCAGAAGGCCCTGGAGGGCCACATTGAGGAACTCCTAGCGGCCGGCTTCATTCGAGAGGTACAATACACCACTTGGCTCTCCAACGTAGTCATGGTCCTCAAGGCCAGCGGCAAATGGAGAGTGTGCGTCGATTACTCCAACCTCAACAAAGCCTGTCCTAAGGATTCCTACCCGATGCCTAGCATAGATAAGCTCGTGGACAACTCGGCCGGGTACCAACTCCTCTCCTTCATGGATGCCTACTCCGGCTACAACCAGATCGCCATGCATCCCGAGGACCAAGAAAAGACCGCCTTTATAACTGATAAGGCGAATTATTGCTACAACGTCATGCCCTTTGGACTGAAGAATGCCGGGGCCACCTACCAAAGGATGATGAACCGAGTTTTCGAGGATCAGATCGGGCGTAACATAGAAGTCTACATAGACGACATGATCGTCAAGTCAAAACTCCCAGAAGATCACATCCGGGACCTAGAACAGACGTTTGAGAAGTTAAGAAGACATCGAATCAGGTTGAACCCGGCCAAGTGTGCCTTTGGGGTCCCAGCAGGGAAATTCCTAGGCTTCATGTTAACGAACCGAGGGATAGAGGCCAACCCGGACAAATGCAAAGCCGTGCTCGACATGCAGCCCCCGGGGTCTAAAAAGGAGGTACAGCAGCTGACGGGCCGACTAGCCGCATTGACGCGCTTCTTGCCGAAGTCGGCCGAGAAAGCCCTACCTCTTTTCAAGCTGCTAAAGAAAGAAACCCGAGGCGGATGGAGCCCGGACTGTGACGCAGCATTCGAAGAAATTAAGCGATGTTTGGCATCCCCTCCGGTGCTCACGAAGCCGGACCCATGAGAGACCTTATTCCTCTACCTATCAATCGGCAATGAAGCCGTGAGCGCCGCCCTAGTAAGGGAGTCCGAGGCAGGACAGACACCAATATACTTCACCAGCAGGGCCTTGCAAAGCTCTGAAATCAGGTACCAGAAGCTGGAGAAGGTAGCTTTTGCTCTACTCACAGCCGCAAGAAGACTCCGGTCGTATTTCCAGGGACACCGGATTGTCGTACGAACCAGCCAGCCGATCCGGCAAATTCTGCATAAGCCGGACCTGGCAGGGAGGATGACCAATTGGGCCATAGAGCTATCAGAGTTTGACATCGCTTTCGAAGCCCGGCAGGCGATCAAGTCCCAGGCACTCGCAGACTTCATTAGGGAACTCACCCCGGCCATAGTCAGTGACGGGACGTGGAAGGTCTATGTGGATGGATCATCCAACGCAAAGGGCAGCGGTGCAGGAGTCATCGTGGAAAGCCCACAGGGAGTAGCCACCGAACACTCTCTCCAGTTAGAATTCCAGACTTCTAATAACCAGGCCGAATATGAGGCCCTACTGGCCGGACTACTCCAGGCAAAGGATAATGGCGCCCAGCGAGTAAAGGTCTTAACCGACTCGCAGATCGTCGCGGCTCAGATAAACGGCACCTACCAGGCGAAGGGCCCGCTCATGGCAAAGTACCTAAATAAAGCCAAAGAGCTGATGGCCGAATTCGAGGAGGTCACAGTGTCCCATATCCCAAGAGAGGAGAACGCAAGGGCCGACATCCTCTCTAAGTTGGCAAGCACTAAGGGGCCGGACAACCATAGGACCATGATACAACAGAACCTGGCCGAGCCTAGCTGCATCATGGCCATTTTTGGAGGGGCCGACTGGAGAAAGCCTATTGAAGACTACCTCGAGAGGGGAATTATCCCCACCGACCCGACAGATGCAAAAAAGCTGATCAGAGAAGCCGCCCTCTATGCTATGGTCGATGACCAACTATACAGGAAGGGACTCCATTGCCCAATGATGCGATGCCTTGGAGATTCCGAAGCCAAATATGTGCTGGCTGAGCTACACGAAGGCGCTAACGGCCACCACATGGGGGGCAAGGCATTAGCCCGGAAAGCGTTGCGCGCCGACTACTACTGGCCCACTATGAGTCAGGACGCCATGGAGAAGGCCAAGACATGCGACAGTTGCCAGAAGCACGCCAGGGTCATATGGCCACCACCCTCTGAACTTAAAGGAATGCCAGCCCCATGGCCCTTCTACAAGTGGGGCATGGACATCCTCGGACCATTTAGGCCGGCGCAAGGGCAGTGTAGATGGCTCATCGTCGCAGTCGACTACTTCACTAAATGGATCGAAGTAGAACCACTCGCCACAATAACGTCGGCCAGAGTGATGAAATTCTTCAGGCACAACATCGTCTCTCGCTTCGGCATACCAGCCGAGGTCGTCACGGACAATGGGACCCAATTCATGGACCATCGTTTCCAAGCACTAATGTCTGACTTGGACATTAAGCAGCACTTCTCGTCCGTCGAACACCCTCAGACCAATGGCCAGGTTGAAGCCGCCAACAAAATCGTCTTGGACGGACTAAAGAGGCGAATGTTGCAAGCCGAGACCAACTGGACCGAACAGCTCCACAGTGTCCTCTGGAGATACCGCACGAGCGTACAGTCTTCGACTCAAGAAACCCCGTACAGGCTGACCTATGGGTGTGAGGCAATGATCCCGGTTGAAATCGGACAGCCATCCTGGAGAAAGGTGAGAGCCGGGCAAGAGGGGCAGGGATCGAATGACGACGCCTTGAAAACTGACTTGGACCTCATTGATGAAATCCTGGTTACAGCGCACTGCCGGGAACTAGCCGCCAAGCAGCTACTCGCGGCGAAGTACAACAGAAAGGTCAGACCCCGGTCTTTCAACCGAGGCAACCTAGTACTCCGACGGGCCGACATAGGCAATAAGAATGCAAAGGACGGGAAGTTGGCGGCAAACTGGGAAGGGCCCTACCGGATTAAGGAAAAGCTCGACAGAGGAGCATACATCCTCGAGACGTTGGCACGAAAGCCAATCAAAAGGACATGGAATGCCGACAAGCTAAAGATCTACTATAGCTAGACTCTTTTCGGCAGTGTTTGTCTGCTTTTACGATTCTTCCTTTCCTCGCATTTGTTTTCCTTGTGTTTTGAATCCAGGTTGTGTCATTTCTGATTGTGATGCTTTGTAAAGCCCCGTTAGGCTATTCCTTTTCATCAATAAAAGATCCCACTGAGGATATTTACAAATATGCGCAAAGCTTAAGCATGAAGCCTGAGCCACTTAGCTCGGCCAAGAGCAGCAAGGCCGAGGCAATGAAGCCCGGCCAAGGAACCGAAAGCCGGGGTTACTAACCCCGGCACCGGTAGACGACTCCGAGGTCACAAACCCGGCCAGAATCAAAAACATCTAGATATACAAAAACCGGCCGTCGTACCCCGACAGGCATTGGTTAGAGCTCGGCAAAGGAATCGAACGCGGCCCTTTGCGAAATTGACGCGTCAACGCTCGCCCGGCTAAGCAAGCAGCCTGCCATGCCGACCCTGATCAGGTCAAAATGTCCGACTCCAGGCAGACGAAGCCTCGGTTAGACACGTGGTAGTCCCGCCCTTACGCCGGTACAACTTGATCCAACTAGAAGAAAGTTGGAGCTCGGCTACTTGTAAGCCGGGCCGAGGCAGTACGGTTAGTTATGCCTGACGAGGCTGAAACAAGACAACCTTGCCCCAATCCCCCACACAACAAGTGTGGTAGAGAAGCAACGCCTGTACATATGCAGCCAACAAACGATAAAGCTTGGGTAAAAGAAGGATAAAAGTATCCATTGCCTAAGTTACCCACACGGCCAACCGATTCTTAAGCTCGGGCAAAAGGATGGCAGAATCCATTGTCTAGAGCATCCGGACGGCTTGCAACAATGCAGGCGAAGGAACACCCAAACTTAGACAAAAGAGAGATAAGCCCACCCATGGTCTAAGTTATCTAAACGCGGCCGACAGACGAAAAAGGATGATACAAAGGTAAATCGTTCATTGTCAAATCCAGACAAAAGTGACGGTAAAGAATTAAACCGAGTACAGATCGCAGCACAAGGCAACAAAAATATTGTCATCAATTGTTCAAGTCTATACAAAAACGGCACCAAGGCCGGGATCATTCAAAGTTACAAGGGTTCCAACACCCCAAGAAATACAAATAACAAAAATAAAAGCTAAGACGGGGAGCCCGACCCAGCATCAGCTTCCTCCTCTGGCCCGGCCACGGTAGCACCCTCCACGGCCTCTTCATCAGGGTCCTCGGCGGTTTGAGGCTCGAATGGGAGGAAAGATCCATCGTCCTTGACAAAGGCACGATGATCATATCCTTCCACTCGAAGCTCAACCCCGGGGTTGAGGTACCGGATCTGGAGCAAGGCTTGCTTAAAGCAGGCCTCGGCAGTCTGCACCAGGGCGTCCGTAAGCTCCCGGGAGGTCACCTTCTCAGCAGCAAGGGCTGCCTGAGCCGCCTCTTCATCCTTGGCCAAAGCAGCCAGCCGCGCCTCTAAACCCTTGGCCGCAGCCAGGCTCTCGGACCTCTCCTTCACGGCCCGGGTGCACTCCACGGCGACCGATTCGGCATGCTCCTGGGACAGTTGCAGCTCCCGATCTAACCGGACCGCCGCAGCCTTCGCGGCGTCCAGCTCCGCCCGAACCCCTTCCAGTTCTGCGAGGGCCACATCCCGCGCCGCCCAGCCTTTGGCCAGCTCCTCCCCGGCCGACTTAGCCTTGGCCTCCGCCACCTCAAGCTCCTCCTGCAGGTCGCCAGCAGATGCGGCCTTGGCCTCCGCAGCCGACAAACTCTTGGCCAACTCCTCGACCTGTGCCCGCAGCCTCTGGGCATCAGCATGGGAACGGGCATATTGCTCCCGGACCATGATAAAGGCTTGGTTATATCCCACCGCCCGGCAAAGCTCTGCCTGGTTCCTGTGCAGCTCTTCCAGGGCCGGTCGAGTCAGGGCAGCGCAACCAGTAAAGTGTCGGGGAGGGAGGAAGGCGGTGGAAACCTCAAGAACCACCCCGTCGTGCCAAATACGGCCACGGGCGAGAAGAGACTTCAGCAGCGGTGGTGGCGGAAGCGAGGATGACGAAGGCAGATCTAGCAGAGATGGAGGATCATCGATGAAAAACTCAGCCTCAACCTCCTCATCGGAAATCGGGGCCTCTCGCCCCTCAGAACCCTGCGAACCAGGCACCGGGCTTGGGTCCATAGCAGCGACTTCCCGGCCCTCAAGCACCGGAGACCCCACCAACGAAGCAGCCTGCCTGGCCGGGGGGGAAGAAGGGCCATCAGCAGTAGGGCCTTTGGCCTTCTTAGGAGCCGAGGCATAAGGAGCGCCGGCAGTGGAAGAAGCCGCCCGCTTCTTGGGGCGACTCGTAGGCGCGGCGGCCGCCCTCGACAAGCGAGCGTATAGCGGCAGGTCGTCCATAGCCCTAGCTGCAAACAGACAGAAACAAAATAGATCAGAATCCACCGATTCATTAGAACAATAATGAAACAAAAACAAACACAACTACTAGTGACCCTACACGAGGAAGGCGGCGGCTCGGCGGAAATATAGAAGCCAGCCGGCTGCACACCGTACTCGGCCACCAGGGCCTCGAGCCGTGGCAAAGCAGAAACCGATTCCGGAACCAGGTCTTCGAACGGAACCTGGTAGGAGATGGCCTTAGCCTTGTAGTGACCTTCCCCCCAATACAGCGGGAACCGACCACCATCCTCTAAGAACCACGGCCGCACCCCCGGGACGGTCTCGATCTTGAAGAAAGCCCCCTTAAACCGTTTGAAGGAGTCGGAAAAGGGCGTCATCAAGTGACGGTCTGGGTTGATCCGCAGGGATACCATGCCCCTCAGATTGTCACCCCTCGCGGACGAACTAGGGGTAAAAGGTCCGAAGAAGTGGAAAAAGAGGTTGGCGGTACAGGGGATGGGGAGCGGAAAATGGCCGCATAACCGCTCGAAGGCGACTAGGTATCCCCAACCATTCGGATGAAGTTGTGTCGGGGCGAGACGAAGATGCCGCAACGCCTCCATCTGGAAGGGGGTGAAAGGAAGAGAAACTCGGACCCGAGTCAAGTAGTCCCGGTAAAAGAAGAAAAAATCCGGCTGACCCTCGGTCCGAGCCTCACATACAGGCTCCTCAGGCCCCGGACGCCTAAGGACGCATCCGGGCATGGCCGGGACCTCCAGCCGTGCTATGTCTACCTCCGACATCAACGACGTTGTTGCCAGCACGTCGTGCGACACCCAGCCATATCGGCGAATCAGGGCTTCGATGGACTGGAAGAGTTCGGCCCACCGGCCTCCGAGCGCTTTTTAGAAGACCCCGGCTTGGGAGCCATAAATAAGCCTATACGAAAATAAACAAAGCCAGTATTAGCAAAGAAGCAGAAATACCTGGTACAGGCATAACAGCAGGTACTAATGACGACCGACTCGGACGAATGGGGTCGCGAGAAGAAACAACCGGGGCAGACCAATGCCGACAGGAGCCTAGAATGGACGAAGCCATGGTATCCCCATCTCCTGCCATTAACACGGAAGCCTCCGCCAGGCAGTCCCAACAGGGGCCCACGTAACCATCGGGAGCTGACGACCGGCAAGCAGTAGAGGGACCCTCGTAAAAATTCAGCGGTCGAGCCATCACCACCGGGGATTGGGAACTGGAAGAGGAACCCACCAGGGCCCCACCAGGCGATTCTTGAGGAAGAGCGGTTGCAAGCGCCCGGAAGGGTGAGCGTGGAATTGAAACAGAAACCCTTCCCGAGGACGGGCGAGCCCCACCTCGCCCCGGACGCACGGCGCCACCTCGGCGCGAAGGATCCAGGATTCCCGAAGCAGGTGGTTCACCCCCAAGAACCCAGTAAGTAGCCCGCGGGAGACGCGCACGAAGGAGCATTTCCTCCTCCGCCGTCAATGAAGCTGCAGAACTAGGAATACCTCTACCCCTCACCATGGTCAGAAACCTAAAGCGCTAAGAACGGTGTTTAAGGAAACGATGGGACGAATTTCAGGTACACTGATTCTAAGGAAACCCAGGAAACCCGGAAGGAGGGAAGAGCGATGACACAAACGTCAATCAACGAAGAATAAACGGTAAAAGAAAAGGAAATACCGAACAAAATGACAGAAAAGTGGCACAATACCTGTTATGTGAAAGAGGAAGGAACTAGAACGCTGGAAGACGGCGAAAGTTCCGGGCACAAAGAATCCCCTCTGAAGCTCTAGAGAAACCAGAGAGTAGTCTGAGCAAGAAAATGTAATAGCGGGAAAAGTGGAAAAGAAGCGCAGAGAAGGCTATTTAAACCGAAATCCTAACACAAGAAGGGTACAACGGTATTTTCCCAGGCAGGCGCGTTGAGATTGGCGCAGCACGACGCCAGCGCCATAAATGCGCATTGGCCTCGAGAGACGAAAAGGCGTGACGGTTGCAGATTCCCTCCACTAAGGATCTGACAGCTGTAAAACCACAGTGACGGTTCACGTAGGGGGAAAACCGAAGCGTACGAAGAATCCCAAAAGGCAAGAGAACGCTTGGGGACCCGGATAGGATAAAAACCGCCCGGACACAAGCAAACCCGACGTTCTGGGCAGGACGAGAATCGATTGAGCCGACCGCAGTCCCAAGCCGAGCAGGAGGACCTCGGCCATAACGGGCCCGGGGCACTAAGCATCTCGGCCGTCCAGAAGCCTGAACGACCAAGCTGGGGGGCAACTGTTACGGACCGGCCCAATAGGCCCAAGTCCAGACCCCGGCCCAACTGCGCCTATAAGGGATCCGCGCTATATTTGGAAAGGATCCGAGATCCCCTATATTTAGGAGCTCATTAATAGGAGATCCTTCTACAATCATGGCACCAGCCAATCAGCCCTGAAGGGCTCAATCATGGATATCGCCCATCAATAGGGAGATACGGGCACCAAGCTCCTCTATAAATAGAAGGAAACCCTAAACAGGTGCACACGTTCTATCTTATGCTCTCGTTACTTTCTGCCACACAGAGCACACACCCCACTCCCCTGGCTACGTGCCTTCAAGTTTGTCGCGAACTACGTGGACTTTGATCCCTTCGAGGGTACGTAGGCTCTAGGCTTGACACCCTAGTCAAGTCCAATCTCTGTGTTCTTCATACAGAACACCACCCATTTTATTTTGATACATTATTAATTGAGGCCAAGTGATGATCATCAGCACCTAGGGTTTCTACCAGGTCCACCAGAACCGAAGAAGTTGCCCCAGTCATCACGATAAGCCTTTTGGATATCATAGCAAAAGGCATAAGAAACGACACCGCGCAAGTTACCCGCAGGAACGAGTTGGTTTTGGTCATTAACATATTTAATTCCGTTGAAGTAAGCAATTTTCCCAAAACCTTTTAGAGGGAAATGCCCACTTCCCATTTGCGTTGTGGTGTGTTGCCTGAGGCTAAGTTCGTAACTTGACCTCCCAACTATATCGCTGTTGCACTATCAGATAAGTGTGAGAACAGAGACGAAGGCCAATATCCAAAAAATCTATCCTCACCAAATTGCATCCACCAGTCCCCGTTGCTAACATCCTGCTCATTAATTAATACAATCAAACAAGGCATCTTTACGCACATATATATTTGATCTACAAGTACAAATAACTCTGGTTTAGCTAATTTTTACAAACCCTAAGGGCAATACAATAACGATCCAAACCACCTGGGGACTAATGAGGAGAACACTCTTAATCTTTTCAAAAAGTCAACTAAGTCTTGGTAACCGGAAAGAGTAATTTTTTCTTAAATTATTCCTATTGATTCCACATATTAAGAAAGATCAAGGGGTATTCCAATGTACACGATTAATAATGGTATCTTAGGAAAATCAACACAGAAAACTTAATTAACTAATTTTCTTAATATCTACAAATTAGTTATTTAGCTCTTATATTAAAGAACCAAGGTGGTACATATGATTAAATTGTGAGAGTTTGCTCATCTAGTGAAGCTGTATATTGTTGCAATAAGAAAGTTACCTTCTAGATCATGAGAGTCATGTCATATTGTTTGCCGCCATAGACAGATGTTTGGTTTAAGCGCTCTCCCACGGCAATTCCAGCATCAAGTTGAACAAAGCCAGAACAGAAGAGATTATAACATGCAGTACTTATATATGAACCACTCTGTCATATATTAAAATAATTTTGAGAGAATAAAAATGCCCAAGAAAATGACTTGAAGTGTGTGCATATATATTGCTAGAGAATTTTAGCTCAAAGTCCAGTACTTCAAAAGTCTGGTCGTGTCTGTAACATCCCAATTTTCTAAAGCGTTTTCACAATAGTTTGATCAGAATTCGAAAAAGTTTAATCAGAGTAGAGCATCGAAATAGTTTTAAAAAACGAGTAACTAATAAATATTCATAGCCGGTGTGTCTGGTTGCTATTATAGTCATCCGAATATTCAAACATCCAAAAGTATGGTTATACAAAAATCAAAAAGAAATCCTCTGTCTGCGACTTCATGCGGACAGCTTACCCTTGTCCACAGTCCTGCCTCCTCTGGAACCTGAGGCTATTGTAAGGGCTGAAGTTCAATTCCCATTGAACCTCAAGTAACGATTAACCTCATGCTTATGTAACAGTTATGTATGACAGATATTGTAACACCCCAATTTTCAAAAGCAGAATATTTTTTTTTCTTCATCAAAGTAGAGCATTGGAGCAAGTAAAAGAGTGAGTGACTGATATATCATTAACTGTAGCGTATTCGTCTGTTTATAGTGTACAGTACATTTGTCATAACGGTACAAATCTAGAAATAGGATCTTCAGTCGGGTTTCTACGCTTGTTGTTTACTCTGCTTACTCCTGTCTTCAATCCTCGGTTCCCTTGGACCCTGAAGCTATGGTAAGAGCTGAGGTCCAATACCCATCGAACCCCAGGTAACGGTTAACCTCATGCTTATGTAAACAATATATGTATGACAGATATTTATGACATTACAGCAATAATCAATATAAAAAACTCAGATGTATACTTTGTCTGAATAACGGTACATAGCCACTACCTATGTCCGTTATTCCTAGTCTGCACCACCCGTGCCATGATGGCCTATCGTGTCCTCAGCGCTAGGAAAACTTAACGGTATTATCATAACCATAACCCATGTATAGTTGTATGTGTATGCACAACTTTTTAAAACAGAGTCTCAGACTATCTATCACATATAAGTATACAATAAGCATCAGAGTTAGTGTTACAGTACGTGTCCATACTTTAGTCCGTTCGGATAGCGGTACGCTTGCCTGGTCGGTATGTCTCCCGTTTTTCCCAAATATCCTATAATAGTATTATAGCATTATTACCTCGTAAATAATATCTTAGGAGATATTTTAACCACTACTGACGTTTTTACCACTGGTGGATTTGTTATTCCAATTATATCCCTTTTATTTGTCAAAAAACGCTGATTCAGCATTTCGGACGGAATTTCCGCAAACTTTGAAAATTTATAACTAATTCTAGAAAAATCGAAATGAGGATCCATAAAATTCCCTGGAATCCTTAGGATGTTTAATTTTAAAGAAAAATAATGGTCTTCACCCAGAATTTGTGAATCATTCCCAGTTTTCACGCCTTTATATTCTGCCCAGAAAAATTTCCAGAAAACGTAGCCTAACTTGCAGAATGTTTATCTCACGCTACAGAGCTCAAATTAATATGTTCTAGGCATATTTGAAAAGCCCTATATGTCTACTTTAATCATGAATTTTCCCAGAATTTTATAATTCCATCTTCTACATAAAATCATGGCGTTTTTGCTACTGACTCCAGAAATCGCTAACCGACAAATTTTCGCCAGAGTTTCGCTACTTTGATCTTTAACTTCCAAAAATTTTTCATCATATTTTTAAAATAAAGACATATTTAACTATAAAAACATGATAACAAGAATATATTGGAAGATTAAATATCAAAACAATATTTAAGCTATAAACTCAAAACTAAAGCTTAAAAACTAGAGAACTTACCGTTGAAGAACCTTGCTACTCCTTCTTGTTATGACTTCCTCTCTACTATGGCTTCTCTATACTCATCACTTTGGTTGAGTTTTGGTGTGAGAAATATGAAGAACCCCAAGCTCCTATTTATAGGATTTTGTGAGGGCAAAATGGTAAAGATCTTACACTTCCCTCTCCTTAAACTTGGACCATTGGATCTTAAGGCATCTTTTGAAACTCTCATCCTCACTCTTGGCTCTCCTTCACCGCCCCCTCTCCCTCTCACACACTCTCTCATTTATCCAAAATGCCTCAAAAGTCAAGTTGTACAATTTCAATTTGTCCCCTAATCAATGTTATCTTAACTTTATGATTAATGCTTCATTAATGACTAACTAGTTACTCCTTGCTCAAGCTTCCTTGTTTCGTCCCTCACCCCCTTTGTTTCACCGATTTTATGACTAAAATACAAGTTACCAAAGTGTACAAGTAACTAGATACAAGATAGTAGTTTTGGTGTTTGGTGATTGAGTTAGGACACCTTTAAGAATTAATTCAAATCTCTTCCTTTACTCATAAATTTTGAAATTTATAACTCAATTAGAAGCCTTTAATTGCCTTTTGATTATTTGAGGACTAATTTGTATATATATTATATATATTGGGTGAAAATTGTGATGATACTTTGTTTCAAGCCTATTAAATATGCTTGTTCAAGATTAATCTTTATATTTAATTTATGATTATTATCCCTCTTTGAACCAATTATGTACTAGGGATCTTGATTTACTTGTGTCTTAAATTATCTTCTTGGTTAATTTTATCATTCTTTGTATTAGACCATTTAGTCTTTCATTAATACATACACACACCCTAAACCACTATTTCATGGCCGCCTCCTTCACTTAAAGAATCATCCAAAAATGTCATCATTATATGCCTTGAAAGTCTTTGTGTACAATTAGCATCTTTTTAAATTGTCTCCTAATTAATAGCCTTGATTATGATTGATCAGCCATGTGCAAAGATGCTTTTTCATTTATTACAACTTTTCTTACTCCACAAGTTGCATGAACCGTGTAAATCCCTCCCCTTTTTACAATTAAATTTTGATTTTACCTTCTTACTTAATTAATGAGAGAATATTTCACTTGATTGCTTTTACTCTATTTGATTCCTTTCTTAGCCAACAAGCTTGTGTGAACCGTGTATTCACCTTGCTATTTGATTTATTGTCTGTTATCATTGTATTCAAAGTCAAGAGGAAAATCTCTTTGATTAATTTTTAAAGATTTTCACTTTATGAGGGTTAATTAATGCTTTAGGATTTAGCTTTATTAGATTTAATCCAAGCCTCTAATTTATGTTAGAAATATCTTAATTACTTTTGATGATATTTGTTCTTATTTTATGTGCTAATAGCATTTACTAATTGTGCAATTATCATGGTTAATTAGGAAGGAATTTTCGCCTATTTTAAATAAACTAGGGGGATTTAAATTAATCTTGGGAAGAACCCCTAATATGTCATTTTATGATGTTTTATGATTCCCAAAGAAATTAGAATATTTGGTCTTTATAGCTTATTTAATTTCAAGAAGAAATTACCTAAAATAATAATCACTAAGCTTCTAAGGTTTGAGACCACATATCCACCTATTTTCAATAGGTATTTATTTGTCAAAATATGACACTTATAATAAGTGAGAATTTTAGGGTATTACAGATATTCATGACAATACAGCAATAATCACATATCTTACCTATATAAAAGCAGAGTAGTAAGCGGCCCTCTGCTTGACACCTGTATTTTTTATTCTATAAACTGTCAAAATAACTCTGCTTGACACCTGGTTTTTTTATTTTACAAACTGTCAAAATAACTCCTTTTACCTATTATTTATAATTTGTGCCTACTATTTCTTTGCACCTGACATCTGTCCTCTTTGTTTTATTATTTGTCAAAGTAAAGCTATTTACTTATTATTTTTATATTTAATTTTTAATTTATGCATACAATTTATTAGAATAAATATCTCTATTAACTCCCTTAATTATCCTCTTTCTTAGATTAACCGATGAGGCCCTTCATTTGATTTTTCACATTTTCAATTTAATATTTTAAAATATTTTGTAACAACTTTCCTTTTATCTTTCCTTATAATTAGGGAAGATAGTTACAAACTCTTTTACCAATCTTATTTTGTCCTCAATGATAACTAAATATTTTTCATCAATAACCATAATTGAATTTATTGTTATTTCATGTTTTTATCTTCAAAAAGCATTTGAATTTGCTGTTTTTTCATGTTTCAATCTTCAAAATTTATTTCCTAAAACAAATATATGAGATGTAGTTAGAGATAATATAGTGATTCAAATTCCAAATAAATTAAGTAAGATAGTTCATTATTTATTTGTATTCTTATATAAGTAAATTTAAATTTTAAAGGACCAAAAGATTGTATCACCCTTAATTTAAAATTGGCTATATATATATATATATAGATTTCTTTGGAAGTTGGCCTCTTCATATTGTCGTGCGCACACCCTAATTCCACATGATGTCGTGTTAGCAGACGTCGTGTGCACACGGCTAAGGATCGTGTTTTTTCATGTTTTAATCTTCAAAATTTATTTCCTTGAACAAATATATGAGATGTAGTTAGAGATAATATAGGGATTCAAATTCCACATAAATTAACTAAGATAATTTCTTATTATTTGTCTTCTTATATAAGTAAATTTAACTTTTGAAGGACCAAAAGACTGTATGACCCTTAATTTAAATTTGGATATATATATATATATATATATATATATATATATATATATATATATATATTTGGAAGTTGGCATCTTCATGTTGTCGTGCGCACACCCTAATTTCCCATGATGTTGTGTTAGTAGACGTTGTGCGCACACGGCTAGAGATAATGTTTTTTCATGTTTTAATCTTCAAAATTTATTTAGTAAAAATTTATTTCCTAAAACAAATATATGAGATGTAGTTAGAGATAATATAGGGATTCAAATATAATTCCTTATTTATTTGTCTTCTCATATAAATAAATTTAAATTTTGAAGGACCAAAAGATTGTATTACCCTTAATTTAAATTTGGATATATATATATATATATATATATATATAAAATTGGAAGTCGGCCTCTTCATGTTGTCGTGCGCACACCCCATGTAACACCCCGTTTTCTAAAGCGTTTTCGAAATAAAATTATCAGAGTTCAAAAAGGGTTTATCAGAGTAGAGCATCGGAATAGTCGTGAAAATGAGTAACTGAATAACATTCAATAATGATGTATCTGTGTACTGTTACAGTAATCCAAAATATTCGAATATTCAAAAAGACGGTAAAGTAAAAATTTCAAAAGAAATCTCCTCGTCCGCTTCGTCATGCTATCTGCTTACCCTTCTCTTCAGACTGACCTCCTGAGGGTCCTGGGGCTAAAGTAAGAGCTGAGGTTCAATTACCATTGAACCTCAGGTAACGGTTAACCTCATGCTTATGTATCAAATATGTATGACAGATATCCATGGCAAAACAGCATTTAATCACATACAATATTCACATAATAACATAATACAGCCATTGCAATATGCATGTTATTATAGTCTGCACTATCTCCAGTGCCACGGTGTACATCCGTGTCCTCAGCGCTAGGAAAACATAACGGCATTATCACGACTATAACCCGTATCAAGATGTATGTGTATGATCAATTTTCAAAAACAGTATCTCAGACTATCTATCACATATAAGCATACAATAAGCATCAGAGTTAGTGTTACAGTATGCGTCCGTACCTAGGTTGGTAATTTCGGTACGTGGTTCCGGTGTAACGTTGATCAGAGAATGATTGTAGTCTTCCTATATTAGGAATATTGCATTATTAATTTATAAATAATATCCTAAAATATATTTTGGCCACTACTGACTATTCTACCTTGATACATTAAACCATCCTTTTATTTCTTCAAAATTCGTGGAAAAACGCTGGAAATTATTGGGCAGAATTTCGCCTATCTTCGAAAAATCATAACTAATTCTAGGAAAATTGAAACGAAGATCCGTAAAAAGTTACGGACTCCTTAGGATGTCTATTTTCCAGAAAAAATATCACGCTTTGCCCAGATTTCAAAAATCATTCCCAGATTTCACGTGTTCATCCTCTGCCCAGAATTTCCAGCATTTTCGTAACATAAACTTTGAGAATTTCTTTCTCACTGTACAGAGCTCATTTCAACATGTTATTTACATATTTAAAAAGCTCTATATGTCTAATTTGATCATGAATTTTCTCAGAATTTTTCAACATCATTTTCAACATGAAATATGAGCTTTTATGTTACTAGTTCAGAAATCGCCTAACTGACGAATTTTCGCCAGAACTTCGTTACTATAGTGTTCTTAGCCCAGAAATTTTGCAGAACCAATTTCTTCACTAAATTTTCGAAACAAGGCTATTTTTAACTATAGAAACATGAAACTAAAATTATTCTAGAATTTTAAAGATTAAAACTACTTCTACCTATGAATTTAAAACTCAAAACTAATAACTTTGCTTACCTAGAGCTTGATCTCCTTCAAGCCTTCCTTCAGCTCTCTCAACTCTCTCTCAAATAAGCAGATGATGCTTTGCTTGGTGTGAGGAAAATGAGTGAACTTGGCCCTCTATTTATAGTGAAAAGGTTGGACAATTGTGTAATTTTTTGCAACTTTCCTCTTGTAAATTATACACCATTGGATCTAGGGTTCCCTCAAAACATCAAATCCTCACCATTCAATGCTTCATCTGACCTCTCTCTCTCTCTCCCCTCTTCTCTTTCTTCTTCCTTCTCCTAGAAGCTAAAATCCTTGGGGTGCAAGTATGGAATAGTGCATTGTGTCCTACAAGCTACCATTTGACCACATGTGATGAAAATCAACTTCCTTCCCCTTGAAGCCACTCCAAAACCGTGCCCCCTCAGATTTTTCCCTTTTTGAATTGTTTTTGGGTTGGTTTGGGCTTTCTTGTTGATTTGGGTAAGGGTTTGGTAAAGGTTTGGGTTACCAAAAATGGTCCAATTGAGTTTTGTTGAGACTAAAGCCCTAAATTAATTTCTTCTTGTTTACTATTTGATTTAGGTTAATTAGGTTTAGTTTGTAGTGTTTTAATTATTTCCCAATTCAATTACGATCCTACTAATTCCAATCGTTTCAATGACCGATCCCTTATTAAGCTTAAATATTGAATTTAACCAATATATTCCAAATTGTTGATTGGTATTTGTCACTAGGTTACTTATGAGTGTTAATTCACTTAATATTTATTTTTGATGTCTAATGATTAATTTTTAGTGTTCACTAGTTATTTTAAATCCCTTTCTACTCCTTTACAGCTTAATTTTGTCAATTTGTGAATTATATGACAATATATCACCAAGTGTGAATTTAATTTTCCTTAAATTGTTGGAAATTCCATTTAATTGGTTTAAGGGCTTTTATGGTATTTTACAATATTTCATGACCCCTATTAAAACTTAGAGAGTTGGATTTTGCCCTATTAAGTCCTACCGACAACTTATTCAAGAATTAGAATAAATACACTTACTAGTTTGGAGACGACATACTCTCCTATTTTCAATAGGTCCTAAATGGCCAAAATATAACATTTATAAGTAATACAACTTCAGGGTATTATACCCCAATTCCCCATGATCCCATGATGTCGTGTTAGCTATGGTGGGAGTGGTCGCGACAGTTATGTCGCATGCTATAAATATTGGGGTGTGCTTCAGATTTGTGCTCTGCATTATATTTCCTCCTTACTCATGATCTTTAATAGCAAATTGTCAAAATGGCCATCTTCCACTCTTTCCTCACCTTTTTGGCTTTTTGTCTTATTAATATTGATTTTTCATTGCATCCCTTAATGCATTACTCATATCTTCTAGTATCTTTTATTTGTGTTCCCATCTTCATTGATGTTTTCTAAATGATTTTTTCCCCTTTTGTGTACTCATCTTCTTCTTGATCAGAAATTCAGATGTAAATTCATAACTTTTTCTCATTTTATGTTCTTGGTAACACACATTCACATTTATGCATCAATTGTTTGTTTATGTTCGTGTTGCCATCAGAGTTTGAGGAAGTCGATATGGATACTATTTACAA
Source organism: Acacia crassicarpa (assembly GCA_034222035.1). Taxonomy (NCBI): domain Eukaryota; kingdom Viridiplantae; phylum Streptophyta; class Magnoliopsida; order Fabales; family Fabaceae; genus Acacia; species Acacia crassicarpa. The sequence goes on along the minus strand of JAWXYG010000015.1, from coordinate 4,140,721 downwards.
GGAAATTTGTAATCATTGTATTTGAACTTATATTTCCATATTTCATTATCTTGAAAATCTTTATATTTTGAAGTTTTATAGGAAAATTAATGAATTTTTTTAATCTTCACAAGAATTTATTAAATTTTCAACATGATAATATGGTGATAAAAACAATTAGCTTTGCTATCATATAAAACAATTACAAATACAATTAATACATCTTTAAGTCATATTACAGTAAAACAATATAGATCATTTTATTAGATTTACACCCATGCATTGCATGGGGTCTGTGCTAGTTCAAGATAATAATAGAATACAACCACTGCCTATGTATGTTATTATAGTCTGCACTATTCACTAGTGCCATGGTGTACATCCGTGTTCTCAGCGCTAGGAAAACTCAACGGTATTATCAGAACCATAACCCGTGTATAGCTGTATGTGTATGCACAACTTTTAAAAACCGGGTCTCAGACTATCTATCACATATAAGTATACAATAAGTATCAGAGTTAGTGTTACAGTACGCGTCCGTACCTTCGTTGACGATTTTGGGTACGTTTGTTGGTCGGACTGTGATCACGCTTATCCTATAACGGTAATATCACATTTATTAATTCACAAATAATATTCTAATAGATATCTTAGTCCATAATGATCATTTTTCTATTGTGAAATTATTTTTCAACTTATTTCCTTTATTTTTCTGAAAAAACGCTGGTCCAGAATTTGGACAGATTTTCGTCTAAATTTGGAAAATCATAACTAATTTTAGAAAAATCAAAATGAGGATCCGTAAAATTCTTTGGAATCCTTAGGATGTATATTTTTAAGTAAAAATAATCAATTTTGTCCAGATCTCCTGAGTCATTTTCATTTTTTACGCTTTAAGCCTCTGCCCAGAATTTTTCCAGAAATTTGTAGCCCAGTTTTGAAAATTTTTATCTCACTGTATAGAACTCATTTTAACATGTTCTTTGTATATTCAAAAATCCCTATATGTCTACTTTAACCATGAATTTTTCCAGAATTTTTCAACATCATTTTCAACATAAACTATTGGCATTTTTATCACTGATTCCAGAAATTACTTAACCGATGAAATTTCGCCAGAACTTCATTACTTTGATGTTTCTCTTCCAAAAATTTTGCTCTACCACCTTCTTCATAAGTTTTTCGAAATAAATATAATTTTAACCATAAAAACATGAAAATAAAATTATTCTAGAATATTTAAGATCTAAACTACTTCTATCTAAGAATCTAAGAACTAAAACTTAAAGAACTTAAAGCTAGAGCTAGAGAACTTACCAAGAACCTTGCTACTCCTTATATAAATTTAGGAAATGACCTTGGCTATACTCTATCTCAAGCTTAGATTATGCTTGTTAATAATAACTCCTTATATTTCATCTATGATTAACAGATTTTAAGATATAATTTATTTTGTATAGATTCTCATTTGCTTATATCTGGAGTTAATTCCATAGATTAATTTAATTGTTTTATGCTTAAATTTTCCTATTAGCTAATGTCTTGACTTTTCTCTCTCTTCATACTACACACACACACATGCACAACTCTTTTCTGTTTCCTTTATCCTCTTCCAAATGCCCCAAAAGTCTTCAAGCCTTCATGCTAGGGTTATGACTCATTCATGCATGTGTTTGTTTAATTAATTGAACAATTTTTGCTCTTCCTTTTTGCTCTTCAAAAACCGCCCCCTCCCCCCTTTATTTATTTTAATTTTGTGTTTTATTTCTCTCACAATACCTACAAGGAAATTCTTCCATTGGTGGATTGGATTTCACATGGGTTATGCTTTATCAAATTAATTCTAAAGCCCTTAGATTTGATTTATTAAATCCAATCCAAGCCCTCCATATTTAATCCTAATTAGCATCCCTAATAAAATGGTTAAGTGTAATTGTCCACTTATGATTGGTTCCTAACTTTAATTATGGCCCTTAGAGACTCTACTTATGCTAATCTTAATCTTTATTTGCCATTAGTTCTTAATTAAGGCAATACATCCTTGATTATGCCTTCTTTAATTTTGTTATTAAATTTAATGTTTTATTCTAACTATTGCAAATTTAATTGCCCACTAATTGTTGGTAATTATCTCTTAATTGGTCTATGTATTTTGATAATTCTTTATGGCTTTTTATGAACTAAATATGAATTGAGGTATTAGTTTGATAATTATAGGGCTTTAGAAAATTTAGTTTCTTAATAAATTATGAAAATTGAGGCTTGTAACATCCCAGTTTTTCTAAAGCGTTTTTGAATTGATCAGAGTAGAGCATCGGAATAATTTCAAAATTTTGAGTATCTGATAAACATTTACTGATGTAGTATCAGGCTGCTTACACAGCGGTACAGTAATCTGAAAATAGTACAACAAGATAACGCTGAAATAAAAATTTCGCTGTCTTCGTCCTTGCACTGGCTCCTTATCCTTGTCCTTGGTCCTGGTTCCTCCAGACCCTGACGCTATGTTAAGAGCTGAGGTTCAATTACCATTGAACCTCAGGTAACGGTTAACCTCATGCTTATGTATCAAATATGTATGACAGATATCCATGGCAAAATAGTAATAATCACATACAATATTCTCATATTCAAATAATAACATAACACAGCCACTGCAATATGCATGTTATTATAGTCTGCACTATCTCTAGTGCCACGATGGCCTATCGTGTCCTCAGCGCTAGGAAAACATAACGGCATTATCAAAACCATAACCCTTATCAAGTTGTATGTGTATGATCAATTTTCAAAAACAGAATCTCAGACTATCTATCACATATAAGCATACCATAAGCATCAGAGTTAAGGTTACAATACACGTCCGTACCTGAGTCGATAGTCTCGGTACGTAATTATCGGTTTGCGTTCTTTCGGACAGCCTATCAGAGCAATATCGTCCTATTAATTTAAAGATAATATTCTAAAAGATATTTTGGCCACTATTGACTATTCTACCCTTGGTATATTAAACCATTATTTTATTTTCTCATAATTTATTGAAAAACCGCTGGAATTATTTGGCAGAAATTCACCTATCTTTGGAAATTCATAACTAATTCTAGAAAAATCGAAACGAAGATCCGTAAAATGTTCCAGACTCCTTAGGATGTCTATTTTCCAGTAAAAATACCAGACTTTGCCCAGAATTTAAAAATCATTCCCAGATTTCACGCATTCATCCTCTGCCCAGAATTTCCAGCATTTTCGCAGCCTAAACTTTGTGAATTTCTTTGTCACTGTACAGAGCTCATTTCAACATGTTATTTACAGATTTGGAAAGCTCTATATGCCTACTTTAATCATGAAGTTTTTCAGAATTTTTCAATAACATTTTCAACATGAAATATGCGTTTTTCTGTGACCCGTTCAGAAATCGCCTAACCGACGAATTTTCGCCAGAACTTCGTTACTACAGTGTTCTTAACCTGGAAATTTTGCAGAACTACTTCCTTCACTAAATTTTCGAAATGAAGCTATTTTTAACTATAAAAACATGAAACTAAAATTATTCTAGAATTTTAAGGATTAAAACTACTTCTAACTATGAATATAAACTCAAAACTAAAGAACTTTGCTTACCTAAAGCTTGGACTCCTTCAAGCTCTTCCTCCAACTCTCTCAACTCTCTCTCAAATAAGCAAGTGTTGCTTTGCCTGGTGTGAGGAAAAGTGAATGCCCAAAGCCTCTATTTATAGTGGAAAGGTTGGGCAAACTTGTAATTAAATGCAACTTTCCACCATTGGATCTAGGGTTCCCTCAAAACATCACATCCTCACCATACACACACTCATCTGCCCTCTCTCTCTCCCCCCTTTATTCTCTTTCTTCTTCCTTCTCCTAGAAGCCACACAAACTTGCACTTTAAGCCATGAATAGTGTTTTGTATCCTACAAGCTTTGACCAACTTTGCAACATGTGTTGAAATTCAATTTCTTCCTCTTGAAGCTCCTCAAAACCGAAATCCCCTCTGGTCCTTTGGGTTTGGTTGTTGTCTTGGGCTTTATTGGTGGTTTGGCAATGATTTGGGCTACCAAAAATGATCCAATTGAGTTTTGTTGTGACTAAAGCCCTAAATTAATTTTCTTCTTGTTTACTATTTGATTTAGCTTAATTAGGTTTAGTTTGTAATGATTTTATTGATTACTAACTTAATTATGATCCTACTAAATCCATTTGTTTCAATCATTGATCCCTTGTTAAGCTTTAATATAGAATTTAGCCGAAAATACTTCAAATTGTTTGCTAATGTTTGCCATTAGATTAATTATGAATGTCAATTCAATTAAGATTAATTTTTGATGCCATATAATGATTTTTAGTCTCCTCTAATTATTTTAAGCCTCTTTATATACTCTTACGGCTTATTTTTGAAAATGTAAGAATTACATGTTAATATCTTTTCAAATATAGATTTAATTGTTCTTTACTTGTTGGAATTTCTCCATAGTTGTTTTAGGTATTTTCATGATGTTTTATACTATTTTAGGAACTCCAATTTAATTATAGTCCTTAGAAATTCATTTAAACAACTCTTGGTTAACCATTGGCTTTTAATCGGAATTATACATATTTAATTATGCCTATTTTAATTTAGTTAAATTTAGTGTCTTTATTGTTGTAATTTCAATTACATTTTATGCCCCTTTAAAATTTAAATATGAACTATGCTTCAATATGAAAATTATAGGGTATTTTATGATCCCTAAATGAACTTAGAGTATTTGAGTTGTTTTGGTTTATTTAACTCTAGGAGAAAATTCTCTAATTTTAAACTAGATGAACTATAATACCTTTGAGACCACATATTCACCTACTTTAATAGGTATCATTTAGTGGTTATGCTAAATAGGATTTTTAGGGTATTACAAGGCTTATGTCTTCATTAATTAATCCCTTGATTAATTATGAAAATTTACACAATTATTTAGTTTAGTGAAAACTTAGTTGTTTATTAATTCTTATTAATTTCTCTTATTTGTTTAAGTATTTCCATAACACTTTCTTGCTCTATTTGATCATACAAGAACCATAATTTAATTTAGTAATATTTTTATGATATTTTATGATCCCTAACAAAATTTAGAAAATAAAACATTGCTTATCTTAAATCCTAAAGAAAGATATTCTAGAAAATAGAATAAATACCTCTCAAAATTTGAGACCATATATTCACCTATTTTAAATAGGTGTCATTAATCAAAATATTGTATTTGTGAGAAACAATAATTTTTGGGGTATTACAGCGTCATCCACACATAGCTGCGGGTTCACCTAATTGGCCAAATTAAGGATGATAGTTAAGATAGGACATTAAGAAATAGGCACAATTATTGTATCAAAAAAAAAAGAAATAGGCACAATTAGTATCAAATTCACACATCTTTATTTCTAATGACCACATATGTTAAATACTCATTGTTCTACTTATAAATTGTGGTGAGTGGTAAATAGTACTAGCTACAACATATGGTTCTTAATATAAAGCTTTATGACACTTAATGACCTTATGAATCGACCTAAGTTAGCTTCACTATTTAGTTCATGTTAATCTAGCATGTATTTGATAGCCTCCATGACATGGCTTGTCACTGAGTAAATTGAATATATGAAATTGTTATTCGAATTATTATTACTAGATGCCTATCAATGCAATTCTTAGGAACAATGATAATAAATAATGTGAATGAATCTTCTTCATATATATGCACACACAAATGCACTCAGTTAAGAACATGAAAAGGTCAAAAGCAAGTTTTATATGTTCACATTTTGTAACATTCTCTATTTCCTCAGTGTTAATGATATACGATGCATTTTATTCGCTAGTATAGTGTAAAATGAACAACTGAATTATCTACTGTTTAGGAATTATATGGTGAAAATTTCTAAAAGGAAGCAAACTACATAATCTAATTTCTTATGTAGCTAAGTTGTGCTTAATAGTCTTACAAAGGAATAATTGCTTGCTAGGTGGCTAGGAGTATTTACCACTTGATCTCTCTAGACTGATCTCTACAGACTTAGAGATTGACTCCGTATCTTTATTGAACAATGAGAGCCAAGGACTCATCTCAAGGAGGGTTCATATCACCAATTTTTCCATCATATTCACTCATCAATTCAAAATAAAGAAAATCAAAGAAAAATTAGCTTAGGATATAATTTAGATGCAAATAACCTAGAAATAGTTTAGATAATACTTTCTCATCACATCCTTGTTAATTTGTGATTGGTACTCAATTAAACTAGGAACTTAGATAATTAGGCTTCAATTAAATAGAGAATCGACTTCGGTTAGCATCACCGTATACTGCTTATTAATCTAGCATATATTTCATAGCCCCCATGACATGGCTTGTCACTGGGCAAACTGAATATATGAAATTGTTATTTGAATTATTATTACTTTGATGCCTATATGCAACTCTTAGGAACAATGATAATAAATAATGTGAATGAATCTTCTTCATATATATGTGCACACAAATGCACTCAATTAAGAACATGAGAAAATTAAAAGCAAGTTTTATATGTTCACATTTTTTAAATTACGAATTATTTTCCATTTTTGTTGTGCAACAGAATTATAGAATGTATATATACCTGCCAACCAGCTTCAATAGTATTGAGATTATTGTTGACGAAATCATTACTGTCAGCTTCATTCCTAACCCAAATTTGAGAGACACTAATCTCATCCTTTTGAACCTTAGGCTGCCAGATTGTCATAGTTACGTTGCTGTGACTCGTCAAAATTTTTCTCCTTCCAAAAAAAACTGAAGCAATCTGCATCCTCCAAAAAAAAAAAAAACCTCGTGAGTTGACTCTCAAGTTTCCTGTTTTTATGTTCCTGACTTACAAAAGCTTGTTAGCTTGTTCTTAAACTTGTGCCAACTGTAAAGTTGGCAAACTCATGAGCTCACACACTGAGTTTATTATTTTTACATTTCAAGCTTGTAAAATCATGTATACTCACTCTTAAATTCATGCAAACTTTTTTTAATTGGTCATATTTAGTCACTATATATATATATATGAACTTCATAAAAAATTATTTGTTGAGTATGATCAATCATGTATGAATCTAAAATATTTTTAAATCAAATTGTTATCATTTTTTATATTTTAATTATTTAATTAGACATGTTTAATATACCTATTTATTGATAAAAATAAACTCTAACGAGTCATGAGTTCACGTCTTTGTCATAAGTTTTATTATATTTGTGAGTTTGAAAAGTTGATAATAATGCATAAAGAAACATTTTATTGTTGTAATCAATAAGATTCGTTTACTCTTGTTGGTATTATAAAGGGGCCATGTTTCCTATTTCCCAAAAATAGAAAAAAAAATATTCTTATTTTCCCTCGTAATATATTTCTTAATATGTTAATCTTTTAACCATTGTGGATAAATACTGAATTTAAAGGTGAGCCATATATTATTTACTCAAGCTTTTTCGGAAAGATAAGATTCGTAATAAACACACACACATGGAAGAGTTGGGGTTGATCCTATCGCTAGAGGAGGAGAAATGTGTCTCCACTAATCTCTATCTCCACTTCCTCTCCATTTAATTTCTCCCGTAACATTTGATCAAGTTTCAATGATTGCAATTTCTTATGTAAGAATATTATTATAATATTAAAGATTAAATGATAAAAATGTATTGATAAATTTATACGGTTTAAATTTGATGTGTTGCAATTGTAGGTGTTTATTATATTTAATATAACAATAAATTTTTTTATATAGGATTAGATCTTAACCATTAAAAGTCACTTCAGTGGTGGAGAAATTAAGTGGAGAGGGAGTGGAAAGGAAAAGTAGTGGAGACACTCCTCTCCTACATCTATTGAAAAGAAAATGGATAACATTTGAGGTGATTCAGATATGTTTGAAGGCTATTGGATATGCATGAGTAAGAAGGATAGATCAAATAGTATATATAGAGTTTTGTGAAAATGGGTAGAGGAAGAGTAGTGAAGTGTATGCTCACACTAAGTTTGGATGGTGAGAAAACTTGTGGGACAAGAAAATGGTGGGAGAGAAAGGGTTAAGTAGCAACCCCGCCTTAGAATTATACGCCTAATAGCAATGTTGCGTTGAAAATTTTTACAAATTCAATGTCAGACCAGAAGTTTTAAAACATAGCAATGTTGTGCTTTTCTGTTAGAAAGTTAATGGTCAACGTCAATTTTTTAACAGTCAACATAAGTTTTTTAACGATAGCGGGCAACATTGTTACGTTTCAAAACATCCAAGGTGACATTGAACCTGAAAAAAATTCTAGGGCAATATTGCTCCTAAGCGTATACTTCCAAGACAGATTTGCTACTTAATCCATAGGAGAAAATAGAGGGAAGAGAATTATGGAGAGATACTATTATCCCTCCTTGTGTTTGGATAGAGCAGAGAAGGAAAATGCATAATATTCACAATGAAAATAATACCTGTATTTAATTTTTAACACATTTTTTCATGTAATGCCATGAAAAAAATAGAATCAAGTAAAAAATTAACACCATGAAATTAAAGATTAAAGTTAAATTAAGATGAGTATATTTTATTTAAGAGTAAAGATTTTGAGAAGAATTGTAATACCCTAAAAATCCTATTTAGCATAACTACTAAATGATACCTAATAACATAGGTGAATATGTGGTCTCAAAGATATTATAACTTATCTAATTTAAATTAGGAAATTTCCTTCTAGAATCAAATGAACCAAGAAGACTCAAATATTCAAATTTCGTTTAGGAACCATAAAATATCATAAAATACAAATAATTACCGTATTAAGTTATGGTTTACATGGAATTAAAAAGAGCAATGAGGTACTACGGAAAATACTTAAATAAAATAGGGGAAAATAATAAAAATCGATGAACAACTAGGTATTCGATAAATTAAATAATTGTGCTAGACCTTTATAAATAATCAAGGAATTAATTAAGCATCATCTAATTTATTAAGAGACTAAATTTACTAAAATACCCTTAGTTAACACACTAATGCTTAAAATCATAATTAATTCATAAAAAGCCCTAAAGAGCTGTCATGATACTGAGCCCAATTAAGGGACAATTAATAACAATTAATGAGCAATTGAAATTACAACAATGAAGACGCTAAACTTAACTAAACTAAATTAGTCATAATCAAAGAGGTATAATTCCAATTAAAAGTCAATGACTAATTAAGAGTTGTTCAAATGAATTTCTAAGGACTATAATTAGATTGGGGTTCCTAAAATAGTATAAGATATCATGAAAATAAGAAAGTATGTTGTCTCCAAAATAGTAGTGTATTTATTCTACTTCTTGAATAAGTTGTCAGTAGGACTTAATAGGGCAAAATCCAATTCTCTAAATTTTAATGAGGAGTCATAAAATATTATAAAATGCCATAAAAACACCTAAATTAATTAACTAAGATTTCCAACAATTCAAGAACAATTAAATTCACACTTAAGGATATATTGTCATATAATTCACATATTGACAAAATTAAGCTGTAAAGGAGTAGGAAGAGGTTTAAAATAAGTAGAGAACACTAAAAATTAATCATTTGACATTAAAAATTAATCTTAATGGAATTAAGATTCAAAACTGATCTAATGGCAAATATCAACAAACAATTTGGAATATATTGGCTAAATTCAATATTAAAGCTTAACAAGGGATCAATAATTGAAACAATTGGAGTTAGTAGGATTATAATTGAGTGGTAAAACAATTACAACATTACAAATTAAACTTGATTAAGCTAAGCTCAATAATAAACAAGAAGAATTTAAGTTAGGGCTTTTTGTCATAACAAAACACCATTGGACCATTTTTGTAACCCAAACAATTGCCCAAACCAACAATAAAGCCCAAAATAAAAATAAAAACCAACAAATCAGAGGGGGGGGGCACGGTTTTGGGAGTCTTGAAGGGGAAGAAGATGAATTTCAACACATGGTCAAATTGTGGTCAAAAGCTTGTAGAAGAAGAATCACTATTCAAGACTTGGAGTGCAAGTTCTTTAGCTTCTTGGAGAAGGAGAAGAAAAAGATGAAGGGTGTAACATCACAATTTTCCTAAAACGTTTTCAAACTATTTGATTAGAGTAGAGCATAGAAATAATTTCAAAAGAGTGAGTATCTGATAAAAACCTTCACTGTTGTAGTATTTGGTTGCTTACACAGCGGTACAGTAGTTTGAAAATAGTACAACAAGATAACGCTGAAATAAAAATTTCCCTGTCTTCGTCCTTGCGCTGGCTCCTTATCCTTGTTCTTGGTCCTGGTTCCTCTGGACCCTGACGCTATATTAAGAGCTGAGGTTCAATTACCATTGAACCTCAGGTAACGGTTAACCTCATGCTTATGTATCAAATATGTATGACAGATATCCATGGCAAAACAACAATAATCACATACAATATTCTCATATTCAGATAATAACATAACACAGCCACTGCAATATGCATGTTATTATAGTCTGCACTATCTCCAGTGCCACGATGGCCTATCGTGTCCTTAGCGCTAGGAAAACATAACGGCATTATCAAAACTATAACCCGTATCAGGTTGTATGTGTATGATCAATTTTCAAAACAGAGTTTCAGACTATCTATCAAGTATAAGCATACAATAAGCATCAGAGTTAGTGTTACAGTACGCGTCCGTACCTGAATCGGTAGTTCGGTACGAAATCGGTTGGTCAGCGTTCTTCCGGTCGGCCTATCATAGCAATATCGTTCTATTAATTTAAAAATAATATTCTAAAATATATTTTGGCTACTTCTAACTATTCTACCCTTGGTACCATAAACCATTATTTTATTTTCTCACAATTTGTTGAAAAACCGCTGGAATTTAGGGGCAGAATTTCGCCTATCTTTGAAAAATCATAACTAATTCTAGAAAAATCAAAACGAAGATCCGTAAAATGTTCCGGACTCCTTAGGATGTATATTTTTCAGAAAAAATATCAGACTTTTCCCAGAATTCAAAAAAAATTCCCAGATTTCATGTGTTCATACCTTGCCCAGAAATTTCGCCCAGAAAAATAGCCCAATCTTCAAAAATTCATATCTCCTTGTCCAGAGATCAAAACGTTACATATTTTATATATTCGGAAACCCCTACATGTCTACTTTATTTCTGGAAAATTTCGTGATTTTTAAAGATCATTTGATACAGAAAATAATGCCCCCTATCCAGTTGACTCCCAAAATCCAGCAATTCTAGACTTCTTTCATCTTACTCTAACTTGTTCCCTTAATCCTAAAAGTCACTCCCCAACATGTTTCCACCTTGTCAGGCATCTTTTTGATGCAATAAGGCTTGAAAACAAATATGAGGAATTACTTTACCTATTTACTAGATTAAACTAACATCTATATTAAAAACTACTAAGAACAAATAAAGCTATAAAACTAAGAACAAGCTTACCTCTTGAAGACTCTTGCTTCTTCCTTCTAGCTCCAGGAGAACTCTCACTCTCACTCTCTTAATCAAAGGATTAGAGGTGTATGTGGTGATGGTGTGAAGAAATGAGGAGGGAAGCCTCCTATTTATAGGAAAATTGTAACACCTCCTACAAGCTACCACTTCTTGACTTTTGGCCATTGGATCCTACTTAACTTAGAAGTTTTAATCTCACTCATTGGATCTAACCTTCTTCAAGAAGTTGTTGCAACTTCCTCAAGAAGTTGGAGAAGCTTACTCATGAAGCCTAGAAACTTCTACTTCTTCCATAAGTTGTTGACCATATTTCTAACATGTGATTATAAAATTATTTCCTCTTCCTTTGCATGTGCTAGCCGTGACTTCCTTCATTCATTGACCCAAAGAAATGTGTTTTTGAATTAACAAAATGTTGATTATTACATGGCTTCTTATTGGTTAGCTAGAATATTGACTTTTGAACTCTAATTTCTTCTTAAATACTTGGTTCATAATTCCTCCCACATGTGCAGCTGAAAACGTGACCTTTATGGGTTAATTATTAATGTCATTTAATCACATAATTAAGGGCTTAAGTATCACTTAATGCCAAATGCCAATGTACAATTGATTGCTTATTTAAATCAAGTGCATTTATTATTATTAACCAAGTATTATTTCATCTTCTTTCCATTTAATTACTAATTAATGTAAAATACTCTTAAATAGGTCATTTTATTTGCTATTAGCTTTAGCTTAATTAGGTTTATTTGTAATTGTTTAATTGATTACCAAATCAATTATGATATCTCAAAATTCATTTGATACTAATATTGAACCCTTGTTAGGCTTTAATATTTGATTAAGCCAAAATATTCTAAATTGCTTATTTATATTTGCCATTAGATTAGTTATAAATGTTAATCCAATTAATATTAATTTAGGAGCCCAATAATTATTTTGAGCCTCTTCATACTCCTTTTATGGCTTATGTTTGAAAATATAAGAATTACATGTTAATATCTCTTTAAATATAGATTTAATTTCTCTTCACTTGTTGGAAATTCCCTATAGTTGTTTTAGGTATTTTCATGATATTTTATACTATTTTAGGAACCCCAATTTAATTATAGTCCCTAGAAATTCATTTAAATAGCTCTTGATTAGCCATTGGCTTTTAATTGGAATTATACATCTTTAATTATGCCTATTTTAATTTAGTTAAATTTAGTGTCTTCATTGTTGTAATTTCAATTGCTCATTAATTGTTATTATTCGCCCCTTAATTGGGCTCAGTGTGATGATAACTCTTTAGGGCTTTCTTATGAATCAATTATGATTTCATGCATTAGTGTGTTAATTAAGAGTATTTTAGTAAATCTAACCTCTTAATAAGTTAATGATGCTTAATCAATTCCTTGATTTTTTTATAAAGATTTGGCACAATTATTTAATTTAATGAATACCTAACTATTTATTATTTTTCTCCTATCTTGTTTAAATATTCTCCATAGTTCTTATTGCTCCTTTTAATTCCATGTGAACCATAATTTAATTTGGTAATTACTTGCATTTTATGATATTTTATGGTTCCTAAGAGGATTCAATAATTAATTGCAAAAATTAATGCATTTACTTTAATTAATGTACAATTATTTGCCCAATCAATTATTGACACTTTCCTCTAATTTGTTTGGTATTTCAATAACATTTTATGCCCCTTTAAAATTTAAATATAAACTTTGCTTCAATATAAAAATTATAGGGTATTTTATGATCCCTAAATGAACATCGAATGTTTGAGTTGTTTTGGTTTATTTAACTCTAGAAGAAAATTCTCTAATTTTAAACTAGATAAACTATAATATCTTTGAGACCACATATTCACCTACTTTAATAGGTAACATTTAGTGGTTATGCTAAATATGATTTTTAGGATATTACAAAGGAAGAGAGAGAGAGAGAGAGAGATTTTGGTTGGAATGTGGAAGGTGAGGATGTGAGTTTTCAATTTTACCCTAGATCCAATGGTTGAAATTAGCCAAGAGTAAAGTTGCACTTATTTACACAATTGCCCAACCTTTTCACTACAAATAGAGGCATAGGTCATTCACTTTTCTTCACACCAAGCAAAGCATCATCTGCATATTTGAGAGAGAGTGAAGAGAGTTTGAAGAAGCTTGAAGGAGATCAAGCATTAGGTAAGCAAAGTTCTTTAGTTTTGAGCTTTAAATTCATAGATAGAAGTAGTTTTAATCTTTAATGTCACACCCCTTCGGTATATCGACATTCGCAAGAGTAAATATGCACAGCTTAAAGGATAAACTAGTTCCAGCATAGTAATACTGATATTGAAGTCTGGTACATAACCAAAATTCATAAAAAGGTTCGTACAGAATTTAACAAGTACATAATATTTCAAACACAATGAGGGAAAAAAAAAATCAGATCTCTGCTCCATCAAGCACCGTCAGTTATCCATATCCACCGCCTTATCACGTGAGCCACGACCGCTGTTAGGTTTCCGTCCTGAACTTTGGGGATTGTCTGGGATTCAAGTGAATCCCAGTAGTAACGTTAATCACTCACATAAGATGCATGCACAGTACATGGTAGACAACCAGTTGCAATAAATATAATTCACAATAATTTTCAAACACAAAATTCAAATATGCAGTTCAACAATATTCAAGAACCTACCGGTTCATACACACAGTACTGGATAATTCAAATATTCAAATGGGCTTTCACCCTTCTGCATAAAAATTCACTTATCGGAGTACCACCCCCGGTCTCAACCGTGATGGCATCCAGGGTTACCCCACATTCAAGGGCACTACCTCCCGGCTTATACCGGCGATAAGGTTAGAAAAATTCACAGTTCAAATATCACAACGGTACGTACATGCATATAAAGGCACACAGAGTATGTGAGAGAAAAGTTACTACCTCTACTCCAATTAGCTAAAAGAAATTCACTGGTGCTCGAACCACTTGACAGCCAACTCCTAAAATAGTATCATTATAAATATTAATCTTCACTATAATCCATTTCTTCCAAAATATCCAACAGGGTTCTTTTTATCATTTAGAATCCTTGTGATCCTTAAATAATAAATCACCCATTTAAAATTCTTATTGTAGCAATTTTCGGATTAATTCCCTTTTCTGTCCAGAATTTTCATTAATCTTTGAAAATTCATAACTAATTGTACAAAACTCCAAATGATGTGCTTCCAAATCCTAAATGTCCTTTGATGAGTCTATTTTCACCGAAAAATATTCCCTCCAGCCATAAAATTATAAACCATTCTCAGTTTAAATAAATCATTTCGCTGTCCAGATTGAACTTTCAGTATTTTAAGCCATTTTGTAAAATCCATAACTCCTTGTACAGAGCTCTAAAAATTACATATTATATATCAAAAGAAAGCTCTGGATGTCTACTTCAAATCTGGAAAATTTCATGATTTTTAGACATCATTAACTTGACCAAAAACCATGTTAAATTCGACTGCCTTCCAAACCGTAAAATCTGGCAGTTTTGGTAACGTTTATAATTTAATTCTTTTGATTCTAAAAATCATTTCCAACCTTATTCTTACTCCATTGTTCGTCATAAACACTTTGGTAACCTTAAAATCATCAAAAACCTTATGAAATTACCACTTCTTAATTAACCCAAAATAATATAGAGAAACACCATCTTCAAACCTTCTTCACAAAATAACATAAGACAAGTTAATACCTTTACTTACTTGTCTTGATCCCTAGAACTTGTGCAACTTCTCCTTCCTTTTGCTTCTAAAAATGTCTGGCCTCCTCTATCAAATTTAATATAAGAAAGTATCTCACACTCTCTCTTTCTATTTCTCTTCGTCGTCTCAAAGTAAATAAAAGGAGGGTCGTGCTTGTATATACTTAACAAGAGAGAAATGTTTCACTCGTGACTGAACAGGAAAATAAATAAGTGAGTTTGATGTGCACCCAGCGGTTGCCGTCACCCTTACTCTACTTTAGCAATTGAAAAGAAAGAATGAGTGTCACGGGTTGGCCTTGTTCACTCACGAGAAAGAATTATTGAAAGAAAGTTTTGGATCCATTTGTAAATAATTCCTTCATCTTTTATCATTGGAGATATTGTGTTGTCCGTGAGCAGAAATAGAAAGAATGATTGACATGATGAAATGAAGAAATTGAGGGTACGTGGGGTTGAGTGTCTCCTTACTTTAACTAATTGGAAAGAGAGTGAAATATTGAATATATATTGAGCTTGTGCTTTACGGATGATGTCCAACAACTCCACTATTTTTTTTTAAACCATATGCTTGACACCATTCCCACACTTTTCTCTTTCCCTTGTCCACAAAAGATTTAATAATCAAAGCTTTCTACCTAATGGATCATGTGGTATGCGTATCATCTTTATTGCCAAATAAACAAATTAAAGAATGAGAAATGTTGTCGGTGTGGCATATCCGAATGAATTGGAAAATAATGTTGTATCCAAGAATAATTCAATAAAGTGGGAGACAAATGAAAATAAGTGGGTATTAGTTTATCATATAGAGAAAACCTTCTTGTCCCACAACAATGAAATGTAAGAGAATACAACATAAATGATGGATGTTACAATTC
This sequence comes from Acacia crassicarpa, assembly GCA_034222035.1. NCBI lineage: Eukaryota > Viridiplantae > Streptophyta > Magnoliopsida > Fabales > Fabaceae > Acacia > Acacia crassicarpa. The sequence continues at coordinate 4,124,624 of JAWXYG010000015.1, read as the reverse complement.
TCCCCCCGTAAAAGAAATTTCGTCCTCGAAATTTGCTTCATCCCTTGTGTACCGAGCCATAAACTCTGGATAATGATTCTTCATATCTTCTTCCGTTTCCCAGGTTGCTTCCTCAGGGGATAATCCTTTCCATACCACTTTCACCATCCAAAAACTTTTATTTCTAAGCCGCTTCTGAAGTCGATCAATGATTCTTTCAGGCTCAACCGCATATGTATGGTTATCTTGTACATCAACATCTTCGTACTCGATAACATGATCAGGGCTTGGTATATACTTCTTCAACTGTGATACATGAAAGACATTATGAAGCCTACTCAAATTTGGAGGTAAGGCTATTTGGTATGCCACTGATCCAAATCTTGCCAAGATTTGAAATGGACCAATGTAACGAGGACTTAGTTTCTTTCTCTTGATCGCTCTTCCAATTCCAGTTACTGGTGACACTTTCAGGAACACATGATCTCCAACTTCAAATTCTAGAGGTCTTCTCCGTTTGTCAGCATAACTTTTCTGTCGACTTTGTGCTGCTAGGAGCCTCTTTCTTATAAGCTTGATATGTTCTGATATTTTATCCACATAATCTGTTCCATGCAGTTTTCTCTCAGACAATTCTGTCCAACACAAGGGTGATTGACACTTCCTTCCATACAGTGCTTCATATGGAGCCATTTGAATGCTTGCATGATAGCTGTTGTTGTAAGCAAATTCAGCCAGTGGAAGGTTACGGTCCCAATTACCCTTAAAGTCTAATGCACACGCCCTTAGCATGTCTTCCAACGTCTGTATAGTTCTTTCCGATTGTCCATCTGTCTGAGGATGATAAGCCGTACTGTATCTCACTTTTGTACCCATGGCTTTTTGTAAAGCTTTCCAAAATCGAGAAGTAAAACGAGGATCTCTATCGGAGATAATAATCTTTGGTACACCATGAAGTCTTACTATCTCTTTTACATAAATTTCTGCCAACTTTGCAGGAGAATAGTTGACACCAATGGGAAGAAAATGTGCCGATTTGGTGAGACGATCAACAATTACCCAGATCGCATCATGATTCCTGATCCTGGGCAATCCCACTACTAGATCCATCGTAACGCTTTCCCATTTCCATTCAGGAATCTCCAAACTTTGAAGAAGTCCTGGTGGTCGCTTGTGTTCAATTTTAACCTTTTGACAAGTAAGACAACGGGTTACGTATTTAGTCACGTCACTCTTCAGTCCTGGCCACCAAAATTCAGACTTCAAATTATGGTACATCTTGACCACCCCTGGATGAAGGGTATACTTGCTTTTGTGTGCTTCATCCAGAATCTTTAGTCTCAACTTAGGTTTCGGTGGTACATAAATACGCTTCCTGAATCTGATTAGTCCACTTGGAGAAAGATCAAAATCCTGAGCTTCTCCACGTGAGATCTTTTCTCGAATGGAGCTTGCTAGTTCGTCTTGCCTTTGAGCTTCTACAATTTCTGCTCGTAGATCACTTTCTCCTTGACTAACACTAAGGTTAGCAAGTATCACTTCTTTGCGCCTTCTCGAGTTTAAAATTACCCGATTTAACAAATTCAAATCTCGAAAATTTCCTAGCAAATTCTGTTCTTGAACCATCATATATGCTACCTGCACCGCCTTTCTACTCAGAGCATCTGCAACAACATTAGCTTTTCCTGGATGATATTTGATTTCCAAGTTGAAATCTTTCAACAACTCCATCCATCTACGCTGTCTCATATTCAATTCTTTCTGATCAAAAAGATACTTGAGACTTTTGTGGTCGCAGTATAATTCAACATTAGTACCATACAGATAATGCCGCCATATCTTTAAAGCAAACACAATTGCTGCAAGTTCCAAGTCATGAGTGGGATAATTCAATTCATGAGGTTTCAGCTGTCGAGAGGCATACGCCACCACTCTGCCCTGCTGCATCAGGACACATCCCAATCCTTGCTTACTAGCATCGCTATAAACCACATAGGTTTTACCGGGATCTGGGATAATCAAAACTGGTGCGGACGTCAATCTCTCTTTCAGCTGCTTAAAGCTTTCTTCACAACGCTCATCCCACACGAATGACTGGTTCTTTTTTGTAAGCTTTGTCAATGGCAAGGCAATTCGGGAAAAATTCAATATAAATCGTCGGTAATAACCAGCAAGACCCAGAAAACTGCGTACTTCAGTCACAGTCTCTGGCCTTTTCCAATTCAGTACTGCTTCCACTTTACTGGGATCTACAGAGACCCCTTCTTGTGAGATGACATGGCCAAGAAATCTAACTTCTTGAAGCCAAAACTCACACTTGCTCAACTTAGCGTAAAGTCGCTTGTTTTTCAAAATATTCAACACGATCCTCAGATGATTCTCATGCTCTTTGTTGTTCTTTGAGTAGATTAGGATGTCGTCGATAAAGACTACCACAAACTGATCTAGGTATTGACGGAAGATTCGGTTCATGTAGTCCATAAACACGGCAGGTGCATTGGTCAAACCAAACGGCATTACTAAAAATTCGTAATGTCCGTATCTGGTTCTAAAAGCTGTCTTTGGAACATCTTCAGCTTTTACTCGTAGTTGATGATAACCCGAACGCAAATCGATTTTTGAAAATACGCTAGAACCAGCTAACTGATCAAGCAAATCATCTATTCTGGGGAGAGGATACTTATTCTTGACGGTCACCTTGTTTAATTCTCGATAATCGATACACAATCTCAGGCTCCCGTCTTTCTTCTTTACAAATAACACTGGAGCTCCCCATGGTGAAACACTGGGTCGTATAAACCCTTTCTCTAGTAATTCTTCAATTTGTTTCTTCAGCTCCGCCATCTCGTTAGGTGCCATTCGATATGGTGCTTTAGATATTGGTCCAGCTCCAGGCATAATTTCGATGCCGAATTCTACTTCTCTTTCCGGAGGTAATCCACTAATGTCTTCCGGAAATACCTCAGGAAATTCATTCACAACTGGAATATTTTCAAGTGCAGTCCCAGTTTCTGTTTGTACTGAGAAAAACACAACATACCCTTGGCAACCCTTTCTCAAACACTTCTCAGCTTCATCTACTGAGAGGAAATTCATATTTACATCTTTACTAATATCTCTCTGCGGATTTGGATATACAATCCTTTTATTTCCGCAGTCTAACAGCACATTATTTGCTGTCAACCAATTCAAACCAAGTATAACATCTATACGATGAAGTGGCAAACATATCAAATCTACCACAGAATCATGGCCGTCCACATTTACAATGCAATTCAAACAGACATCAGCAGTCAAAGATTTAACACCAAGTGGTGTCGTCACAACAAGATCATAAGGCAGTTTGTGGATAACCAATCTTAGTCGACTAACACAATCATATGATATAAAAGAATGACTAGCACCCGTATCAAACAATGTTTGTAATGTATTTCCATGAAGAAGAATGGTACCTTGAATTATCTCCGGAGACTTTCTAGCCTCCTCATGCGTCATAGCAAATATTCTTCCAAAATTCTGTGGCCTCCTCTCTGTGGCACGCTGTGGGCAATCCGAGCTATAGTGACCCGTCTTGCGACAATTATAACAAATGATCTGCCCGCTACAATTCCTGCCTTGATGGAATTTACCGCATTGAGGACATGGTCTAGGCTCTGCTGGCTTTTGATTGTTACGTTCGCTAGACTGAACAGGTTTCTTATTACTTCCTTGGAATTTGGTCCCTGCCCCTTTTCTTTTCTGGGAAGAATTCCTTCGGCTGGACTTACCTTGATTCGTAGTAACCTCAGGCAGCTGCAAATCCCTCAGATTCCTCTCAACCATCCTGCATTCCTCAATTGCAAGACTAAATTTTTGGAATTTACGGGAGACCAGCTCTTTTCTCAGTTCATATTTTAACCCCCTAATCAATCTTCCTGACTTCCACTTCTCGTCATTACTGATTTTCAGAGTTGAAGAGTAACGAGCTAGTCGGTTGAAACGACTCAGATATTCATTAAAGGACTCTTCTTTACCCTGCTGTATAGCCAGAAATTCTAACTCCTTCTCGTCCCTGGTGGATTCAGGAAAATACTCTGCATCAAAGTTATCTTTGAAGGTTTCCCAAGTGATGGGGATATTCTGAGCCCGCAGAATTAATTCCGTGTTCTTCCACCATCGATCAGCATCACCTTCCAATTTGTAGATTGCCAATTCAACTTTCCTTTCTGTAGGGCACCGCATTACTCGAAAAATCTTCTCCAATCTAAGCTCCCAATTCTCAGCTACTTGGGGATCAAAACTCCCGCGAAAAGCTGGTGGTTGATGCTTACAGAATTTGGTGATCCAATATTGTTCATCCTCCTCCAGTTGCATCCTGTCAGCTACAGGTTCATTCTGCTGAATCTCGGGTTGAGTGGATCTTTCCCCTTCCGCAGTTGCAGCTCGCTGTCCACCCTCGTTCTGCCTAGCCTTTACTTCACGTATTTCCTCCTGTAGTTTATTTATCATCTCCATCATTTGTTGCACATAGTGAAGAGGATCTTGTTCTAGTATATTCTCCTCTTGTGCCCGCTCTTGTTCATGTGATTGTTCTCGCTCCTGTTCTTGTTCATTTGGCCGCTCTTGAGCCTGCACTTGCTTACGTGGTCTGCCTCTACCACGACCTCTGCCTCTGCCTCTGCTACTGCTACCTCCTCGAACATTCACCATAATGTCTTTTCACTATTCAAGTGCATATTCTTGTTAATATCAATTTAATTCAAAATCCTCAAATAATGACATACACAAGCCATTCTATATATACCACTACACACTTCTATCTATCCAAGACTTTATCAGTATACTATCCTGACATTGCCGGAACTAAGGCTCTGATACCACGAATGTCACACCCCTTCGGTATATCGACATTCGCAAGAGTAAATATGCACAGCTTAAAGGATAAACTAGTTCCAGCATAGTAATACTGATATTGAAGTCTGGTACATAACCAAAATTCATAAAAAGGTTCGTACAGAATTTAACAAGTACATAATATTTCAAACACAATGAGGGAAAAAAAAATCAGATCTCTGCTCCATCAAGCACCGTCAGTTATCCATATCCACCGCCTTATCACGTGAGCCACGACCGCTGTTAGGTTTCCGTCCTGAACTTTGGGGATTGTCTGGGATTCAAGTGAATCCCAGTAGTAACGTTAATCACTCACATAAGATGCATGCACAGTACATGGTAGACAACCAGTTGCAATAAATATAATTCACAATAATTTTCAAACACAAAATTCAAATATGCAGTTCAACAATATTCAAGAACCTACCGGTTCATACACACAGTACTGGATAATTCAAATATTCAAATGGGCTTTCACCCTTCTGCATAAAAATTCACTTATCGGAGTACCACCCCCGGTCTCAACCGTGATGGCATCCAGGGTTACCCCACATTCAAGGGCACTACCTCCCGGCTTATACCGGCGATAAGGTTAGAAAAATTCACAGTTCAAATATCACAACGGTACGTACATGCATATAAAGGCACACAGAGTATGTGAGAGAAAAGTTACTACCTCTACTCCAATTAGCTAAAAGAAATTCACTGGTGCTCGAACCACTTGACAGCCAACTCCTAAAATAGTATCATTATAAATATTAATCTTCACTATAATCCATTTCTTCCAAAATATCCAACAGGGTTCTTTTTATCATTTAGAATCCTTGTGATCCTTAAATAATAAATCACCCATTTAAAATTCTTATTGTAGCAATTTTCGGATTAATTCCCTTTTCTGTCCAGAATTTTCATTAATCTTTGAAAATTCATAACTAATTGTACAAAACTCCAAATGATGTGCTTCCAAATCCTAAATGTCCTTTGATGAGTCTATTTTCACCGAAAAATATTCCCTCCAGCCATAAAATTATAAACCATTCTCAGTTTAAATAAATCATTTCGCTGTCCAGATTGAACTTTCAGTATTTTAAGCCATTTTGTAAAATCCATAACTCCTTGTACAGAGCTCTAAAAATTACATATTATATATCAAAAGAAAGCTCTGGATGTCTACTTCAAATCTGGAAAATTTCATGATTTTTAGACATCATTAACTTGACCAAAAACCATGTTAAATTCGACTGCCTTCCAAACCGTAAAATCTGGCAGTTTTGGTAACGTTTATAATTTAATTCTTTTGATTCTAAAAATCATTTCCAACCTTATTCTTACTCCATTGTTCGTCATAAACACTTTGGTAACCTTAAAATCATCAAAAACCTTATGAAATTACCACTTCTTAATTAACCCAAAATAATATAGAGAAACACCATCTTCAAACCTTCTTCACAAAATAACATAAGACAAGTTAATACCTTTACTTACTTGTCTTGATCCCTAGAACTTGTGCAACTTCTCCTTCCTTTTGCTTCTAAAAATGTCTGGCCTCCTCTATCAAATTTAATATAAGAAAGTATCTCACACTCTCTCTTTCTATTTCTCTTCGTCGTCTCAAAGTAAATAAAAGGAGGGTCGTGCTTGTATATACTTAACAAGAGAGAAATGTTTCACTCGTGACTGAACAGGAAAATAAATAAGTGAGTTTGATGTGCACCCAGCGGTTGCCGTCACCCTTACTCTACTTTAGCAATTGAAAAGAAAGAATGAGTGTCACGGGTTGGCCTTGTTCACTCACGAGAAAGAATTATTGAAAGAAAGTTTTGGATCCATTTGTAAATAATTCCTTCATCTTTTATCATTGGAGATATTGTGTTGTCCGTGAGCAGAAATAGAAAGAATGATTGACATGATGAAATGAAGAAATTGAGGGTACGTGGGGTTGAGTGTCTCCTTACTTTAACTAATTGGAAAGAGAGTGAAATATTGAATATATATTGAGCTTGTGCTTTACGGATGATGTCCAACAACTCCACTATTTTTTTTTAAACCATATGCTTGACACCATTCCCACACTTTTCTCTTTCCCTTGTCCACAAAAGATTTAATAATCAAAGCTTTCTACCTAATGGATCATGTGGTATGCGTATCATCTTTATTGCCAAATAAACAAATTAAAGAATGAGAAATGTTGTCGGTGTGGCATATCCGAATGAATTGGAAAATAATGTTGTATCCAAGAATAATTCAATAAAGTGGGAGACAAATGAAAATAAGTGGGTATTAGTTTATCATATAGAGAAAACCTTCTTGTCCCACAACAATGAAATGTAAGAGAATACAACATAAATGATGGATGTTACATTTAAAATTCTAGAATAGTTTTAATTTCATGTTTTTATGGTTAAAAATAGCTTTATTTAGAAAAATTAGTGAAGAAAGTGGTTTAGCAAAATTTCCGGAGGAAAAACACTGTAGTAATGAAGTTCTGGCGGAAATTCGTCGGTTAGGCGATTTCTGAACTAGTAACAGAAACACTCATATTTCATGTTGAAAATGATATTGAAAAATTCTGAGAAAATTCATGATCAAATTATACATATAGGGATTTTCAAATATGTAAAGAACATGTTGAAATGAGTTCTGTACAGTGAGAAAGAAATTCTCAAAGTTTATGTTGCGAAAATGCTGGAAAATCTGGGCAGAGGATGAACACGTGAAATCTGGGAATGATTCTTGAATTCTGGGCAAAGTTTGATATTTTTTCTGGAAAATAGACATCCTAAGGAGTCCGGAACATTTTACGGATCTTCGTTTCGATTCTTCTAGAATTAGTTATGATTTTTCAAAGATAGGCAAAATTCTGCCCCATGTTTCCAGCGTTCTTCAACGAATTTTGAGAAAATAAAATGATAAACCAGTGTACCAAGGGTAAAATAGTCAGTAGTGGCCAAAATATCTGTTAGGATATTATTTATAAATTAATAGGGCGATATTATTATTATAGGCTATCCGAACGAACGCAGACCGATCAAACTACGTACCGAAATTACCAATCCAGGTACGGACGCGTACTGTAACACTAACTCTGATGCTTATTGTATGCTTATATGTGATAGATAGTCTAAAACTCTGTTTTGAAAATTGATTATACACATACAACCTGATACGGGTTATAGTTTTGGTAATGCCATTATGTTTTCCTAGCGCTGAGGACACGATAGGCCATCGTGGCACTGGAGAATAGTGCAGACTATAATAACTTGCATATTGCAGTGGCTGTGTTATGTTATTATTTGAATATGAGAATATTGTATGTGATTATTGCTTTTTTGCCATGGATATCTGTCATACATATTGGATACATAAGTATAAGGTTAACCGTTACCTGAGGTTCAATGGTAATTGAACCTCAGCTCATAGTCTCAGATTCTGGAGGAACCAGGACCGAGGGCAAGGATAGATAGAGCACGAGAAGACACAGGCAAAGAAAATAGCTACGAATTTTTGTATCACTATATTAGTAAATATTCAGAACTTTGTACTCTTGTAATAGCAACAAGACACACAAACAGTGAAGGTTTATTAGATACTCGCTCTTTTAAATTTATTCTGGTGCTTTACTCTGATTAAAATATTTTGAAAACGGATTTCAAAAATGAGGATGTTACAAGAATCCATTACCTCATATACAAATAATAAAAAAGTAATAACAAGTTGTTGCTTTAGGTAGTAAGTGGTCTCGCCAGATAAGAAGGAGAAGCTTCGAATCTTGAGAAATGCACTTGTTGACAAAAAAGAAAAAGAAAAAAGAGATCATATCATGCAATCTAGACAGTTTTAGAAAACAAACTTGCCCTCCGAAATCTCTCCAAAATTGGAGAGAAAATTTGGGGTTAAAAAACCATGGGGCCCATATGATTTTTCGTTTTTTCAACTTTTCTGCTACTCTACTTTTTTCCCCCCTCCATCCAAACACATTGTCACTGAAGTTATTTAGAGTGACCTCTTGGTTAACTATTTAAGTAAATATTTTATTGTTGATATAGAATAATGACACCGTGCTATTCATTAGTTGACCCTACTCTACTAGGATAAGGCTCTTGTTGTCGTTCTTGTGTGTTCAAAGAATAGTTCATTGTTGATAAAGCATAATTTAGAGTTATACAATCCATATAGCTATATAGGTGATCTCACATGGTGGGATAAGGCTTTTTGGTCATTGTCAGGGGGGGGGGGGAATCCATTACGAGAAAAGGAAAAAAAGGAGAAAAACTATATATATTAATTTATTATTTATGCAATACTGTTCTATTTTGACGTCCGAGACTAATAATTCTAGATAGATTCAACATTTTTGCATTTTTGTTATCATAAAACATTGCCTCAAAAAATGTTTGATCATACTTTATTGTCAGTAGCGACCATATAATTGAATCTAATACTATCTTTGGTAAATGTATGATCTCATCTATAGCGTAAATTTGTATTATAAATGAGAACTTATATTATGGATAGGAGGGAGTATAATAAAGTACTAATTTAGATTCAAGCATTGTTGAATTTTAAATAGGTTACCTATTCTAGTATGGATTTTGCATCCATACTAAATTTAAATGGTTATCTTTATATTTTCAAATTTTATCATTGAGAGCAGAGTAACATGAATTTTTCTCCTTAAAAAAATTAACCCATTATACATTAAAAAGAGTAAATACCTTTTTTGGTCCCTAACACAAAACACAGACCCCATTTTGATCCCTTACAAAAAAAAATCCACCCTTATTTGTCCTTTTTATGACTAAAAAGGACCTTTTGAAAATTTATGAGGGATCAAAATGTTCACCAATTGACCTTTATTCATTCTTTTTATGGACCAAAAATGACATTTTTTTTGTAAGGGATAAAAATGGGGATCACGTTTTTTGTCAGGGACCAGAAAAGATATTTACTCTATATTATATAGATTCCCCCCCCCCCCCCCCACCCCAAAAAACAAAAACAAAAATGGACACCTTTTTAAAATGTTGTTTTTTACAAAAATTCTATTCCTTAGATTTATTTTCACTGGCCTTTTTCATATTGACTTTTTTTTTTCCATCCACAAAGTCATATTTTTATGACTTCGATTTTTCATTTTCCTCTAAATGATTAATGTTCTCATATATTAACGAATTTTACTAAGAAAAAAGTCATGTTAAGAACTACAACAAGCAGATTAAGCTTTAACACACAAATAACATATTCAACAATACACATTCACCTATAAATCAATATAATATTCTATTCTCAGCCACAACAGACGTAGCCTTTGGGATCAACCAAGAGGAGGAAAATATCAAATCCTTGTCAGAAGTTTTAATAAAACCTCGTAACTACAACAAGAACCTTAAAAAATAACAATGATATTCCAAAAAACAGTTTTACAACATCGATAAGTTGATATATATATATATATATATATAACATCCCAATTTTCAAAAGCGTTTTTAAAACATTTTAATTAGAGTAGAGTATCGGAATTATTTAAAAGAGCGAGTATTTGATAAACATTCACTGTTTGTTGTATCTGGTTGCTTATACAGCGGTACAGTTATCCGAATATAGTACGTTAATACAAAAATCAAAAAGAAATTCTCCACCCGTGTCCTCACACGTGCTGCTTACCCTTGTCCTCGGTCCTGGTTCCTCTAGATCCTGAGGCTATAGCAAGAGCTGAGGTTCAATACCCATTGAACCTCAGGTAACGGTTAACCTCATGCATATGTAACAGTTATGTATGACAGATATTCATGACATTACAAATTTTTCCAGAAATTTGCAATCAAACTTTGAGAATTTTTATCTCACCGTACAGAGTTCAGTTTAATACGTTCTAGGCATATTTAAAAAGCCCTATATGAATTTTCCCAGAATTTTGTAGCTTCATTTTCAACATAAAATATTGGCGTTTTTATCACTGATTTCAGAAATTTCTACCCGATGAATTTTCATCAGAACTTTGCTACTTTGATCATAATCTTCCAAAAAATTTGTTATAACACCATCTTCGTTAATTTTTCGAATTAAAACCATTTTTGACCATAAAACATGATAACAAAAATATATTGGAAGATTAAAGAAAAAAACAACTTTTAAACTATAAACTAAAAGCTAAAGCTTAAGAACTAGAGAATTTACCCTTGGAGAACCCTACTACTCCTTCTTGCTTCCCACTAACTCTCACTTACACTCTATTTTTAGATGCTTCTTGCTTAGTTTTGGTGTGAGTTTTGTGAAGGCCAAAGTCCCCTATTTATAGCAATTTGTGATGGCATTTTGGTAGTTCTTTCAAACCTAACTCATCTTGCATTTTGACTATTGGATCTAGGGTATTTAAGAAGCTCACATCCTCACCATTAACCCCTCAAAACCGTGCCCCCCCTCTCTCCACTCTATCCTCTTCCATTTCCTTTATGAAGTCTAACCTAAAGGTACCTTATCCTCTTCGAAAATTCAATGCTTTTATCCCATATGGGGTTTTGTTTAATATAAACAATTCTTGCCTCCTTCTTGAAGCCACAAGAATGCCACCACTCATCATCTTTTCTCCAATTATGTGTTTTAAATTCCTAGTTACTCTAAGTGTGTTTGTAACTAGATAAGATTGGTAGTTGGTTACCAATTAAACAAAAATGCCTCTTAGGGTTTAATTTGAAATTTATTCAAGTTTTTCTTCTTCAATCCACAAATCTCAAAATTTTGGCTTCATTAGAGGTCTTAATCAACCTTTTATTTATTTTAAGATTAATTCCAAAAATTGAGAAAAAGATTTTAGAGATAACCTATTCCAAGCTTAAAATATGCTTGTTCATAATAAATCCTTATATTTTATCTATGATTAACATATCTCAGGATACAATTTATTTTGTATAGATTCTCATTTACTTGTGTTTTGAATTAATCACAATGGTTTTTAACTCACAACTCAATTAATTACACAACCTTTTCTCTCTCCTACACTAGGCTCACAACATTCACAACTCTCTCTCTCTCTCTCTCACACACACACTACACGCCTCCCTCCTACAATTCCCTCTTCTCTTTCCTTTATCCTCTTCCATAATTCATCAATGCTCTATCTCATAGTACTCTTATCCTCTTCCAACATTAATGGTTTGTATGTGATTCAATTAGCAGGTGTGTGTTTGATCATCAAACAATTTCCTTCCTCCTTCCACAAGTCATAAAAACCGCCCCCTTCTTCCTTTTTGATTTTCATTCTGTGTTTTATTTGTCTCACAAAATCAAAGAGGAAGGCCTCTTATTGGTTCATTATTGTTCACAAGGATTTAGCTTTATGATAATTAATTAAGGCCTTTAGATTTAGCTTTATTAGGTTTAATCCAAACCCTTAATTTTGTGTTGGAAAAATCCTACCACTATTGATGATGTTTGTTCATATTTTATGTGCTCTTAGGATTTATTATTTGTATAATTATCTTGCCTTTGCAAGAGCAAAATTTTGCCACCTAAGATTAAATTAGGGAAGGTTAATTTAATTTTGGTTTTTATTCCCAACATAGTGTTTAGATGTTATTAGACTTAATTAGTTGGCTACTATCTTAATCTTGGTCATTAGTAACCTCTTTTGTACTAGTCTTAGTCCTTTATTAACTTTTGGTTCTTAATTAAGGTATTACATCCTTAATTATGCTTATTTTAATTTTTGTTATTAATTTTGAAATTTAATGTTTTTATTCTAATTATTGCAAATTTAATTACCCATTAATTGTTGGTAATTTTCCAGTAATTGGTTTAAGTTTTTTTGGGTCATTTAATTGTCTCTTATGAATAAATTAAGGCTATGCTTAGTTATGATAATTTCATGATGTTTTATTATTCCTAACAGAATTTAGAAAATTTAACCATTAGTTATCTTAATCCTAAAGGGAAATTACCTTAAAAATAAAATAAACACATCACAAAATTTGAGACTACATATTCACTTATTATAAATAGATTTTATTTATCAAAATATTGCATTTAAGATAAATAATAATTTTTGGGTATTACAATATCTGTGAACATTATTCAAGTTAAATGATCAAGGGCAACTAGGGTTTCTGCCTGGACCGCCGTAATAGATGAACGTGCCCCAATTATGAGAAGAGCCAGTTTGGAGAGAGTAGCAGTTTGAATTATCAATGTAAGGATCAATGTACCTAGGAGGCACAATTTGATTGTTGCCATTAACAATTTTAATGTTGTTGAAATAGCTTGCTTTGCCAAAACCTTCACTAGGAAAATGGCCACTTCCCATTTGTGTTCTTGTGTGTTGCCCATTAGATTCTGAGTTTGTTATTTCACCTCCCCACTCTATCAATGATGCACTACCAGAGAGGTGTGTGAATATAGAGGATGGCCAATATCCCATAACTTTGTCACCATATTGCATCCACCAGTCTCCGTTGAGTTTATCCTGTTCATCATTATTAACATCAAATCAATAACAAGTCATACTATTCATAAGTATATATATATCCTCTGATCCTTAATATAAAACTTATTTACCTAATTTTATTTAATTAAGGAAGTTAGTTAATATGACATTTTTTAAAAACACCCTAATTATCTTCCTTAATTCCCTCAATCTCTTTACTTGATTATTGTTGATGAAGCATCAATAGGGGTAAAATTAAAAAATAATGAGAAATATGAGAAATATTTAGGACTACAATGAACTCTCTAATTAGGTGATGTATTAAGGGCATGAGAGAATAGGATTGAAATAGGAACTAGTTATAGGGTTTACTTTCACCCTGAATATAAGACATTGTTTTTTTTTTTTTAATCAAGGATAGTTTTAGTGCAAATGATAATGAAATAGGGTAATTTTTTTAAGAAAAAAATTAATACATTCTTCACAAATAACTATTTCTTAATATTTGCAAATTAGTTATTTATGCTACTATACTAAGGATAAGAAGGAGTATCTAAAAGCATGATCCATACAATATACTGAAAATGGTACCTTCCAAATGAGGATCTTGATTACAAATTGGGATTTAGTATTACCAAAAAAAGATAATGGCCAAATGGTGGCTCCTACAGATACTCCCGCATTGAGTTGAACAAAGCCAGAGCATAGGAGATTATAACAGCCTGTATCTCTATATGAATCACTCTGTTGTTTGACAAAGTTGAGACAATTAAATAACAATAATAATTAATAGTGTGATTTAATTTGGACAAAAACAAATGAAGGTTTCAAAGAAATTTGAACTTACAGTCCAATATGTGAATAGTCTGGTGCGATAGTCTCCATATAGATCTGGATTCACCTAATTATTGTTTGAGTTTAAGGGAAGAGAAAAGGGGAATAATTAGATAGAATTGATATATAGAGACATTTATAAATTGGTGAGATATTTAAAAAAGCTTGAGCACAAAATAATATATATATATATATATATATATATATATACCGTCCAACCAGCCTCAATAGTGTTGAGATTGTTACTATCATCAATATTTATGACCCAAAGTTGAGAGATACTAAATTCATCGCGTTGTTGAACATTAGGCTTCCAAGCGTTCATGTGTGCCTGCGCTCCGTAATATCTATCACCTTTCGTATAAGCTATGGCATACTGTAGGCACCAAAGCCATCAAAGAAACAAAAACAAAATTAAGAAAATTATTTTAATCTGTGTACATAATCTAGAATAAACATAATCTATTGACTATCATCAAATGAAAATTTCAAAACTAAATCATTAAAACTGTATCTAAATCGTGAAGATCTCACAGTAGTTGTGAGCACCATGAGTGCTCATCACAAGTACGTACCTCATGGCCAGCATTACCGACGACTTGTGGTGCCATAGGGATGTTCTTGGGATTTTTCTTTCCGAATCGTTGCAGAGAGCTTGCTCTCAATATGTCTTCCTCTCTTGTCCTTCTTATAGGAACGGTTCCCTCTGGACAAGTTCCATTCTGTTGCCATAGTTGAGGAATTGATTCTGAAGACTCGTCACTTTGTTCAAATATTATCCCTTCTGGGTAAGAACTTGGCCTCATCTAAAGCCAAATGAGAACAAATAAATTTTTTGTTTGTCTGTATCTAGCATCAAAGATCAGAATTAGTGGAATAGTGAAACATAAAAAAGGAAAGTTTTCTTACCTGAATTTTGTGATCTTTAAGTTTTGGATGATCAAAAGCTGGTTGTTTTAAAACATCAACACAATCGATTATGTCTCCATCAGGACTCTGTTTTAAGTACCCACCAAAATTGAATACACATAATTAAAGTTGGCAATACATTCAATTCTCACATGAAACCCAAAAAGAAAAAGGTAAATCGGTGAAAAGATCTTGTTTGTAAATTTTATTGGCGAGAGAAACTTGATATGATTTTACACAATGAAAGCAACTACGTACTCGATTAATTCAGATCCTTTGGCCCATAAAATTTTCAAACAGAGACTTCACCTATTTTTATTCCAAAGAAAAATAATTCTAGTTGATTAAAAATTAAAAATTGGTTCAATAGCAACGAAGTTGTTTATATATGTACCTGAATAGATTTAACGGCCAGTTTATTCAAATTCTTCAAGATCTTCTCAACCTCAAGCTTCTGAGTAGAACTAGCATTACTGATTGGGGCACCAATGAAGGGGTCTCGGCTTGCCTTGATGATGATGGGTACAGAAAACAAGAAGAAACAAAAGAACAATTTTTCCATCACCTAAGTCCTCTCCTCTCCTAATTTTACTGCCATTAATTATTGAATGAAATAAGAAGAAAGCACAAAAACGCGAATGTATAGCAAGCTTCGTATCACCCTTCCTTTAATGTTAAATTTCTTTCTTATCCATTTTGTTACGAGATTTCGATGGAAACGAAAACCGAACAACTCAATAAGATAGGTTTTGAGGTTTATTTTACTAACAATAACTTTAGTAAACGGTAATAATGCTGGAGTTACCGATATTGATTTCCCCTCTATTTTAAGTTTCTTTCGTCATATTTTAACTGTAAACGGTCAATTAATGGTAAGTAATTTATCCCTATATATAAAAACCGATAAGTAATTTGTACTTGCTATATATACAAGTCTCCATGTGTTTCCTTTAAAAACATCATTTTGTTTCATCTAGAAACAAACAATTAAAATGAGATCTTCACATAACTTTTATCTCAACTTTCTCTCTAAATCCATCTATGTGCATTGTGGTGGATTAATAATCAATGCACATTCAACCCTTTTAAGATGGAAATATGTCTGGCTCCTGACCTAAAACCAATTATATCGGGAGAATTTTGTTGGCTTATATAAGTACTACAATATGTAAGATGAAATATACTAACATAAAAATTGTGTTCTCGTAAGAATTGATTTAGCTATTTATAGAGGCTTTAATTCATGATTTCTTGATCGTATAATCTAGAAATTGTACACTTAATTCATTCAAACATTATTGCAAACTTCAAGTTGCAAACATCCTTACAAACTTCCGGATGCAAGATAATAATCTCGCATGTAGCAATCTCATAGATGCATCTTTCAAATTTATATGGTTTACATGCTATTTCAATGGGGCCCATATAATTCTGTTTGATATATTTTCAGAAATACAGAAATCCAGTACTAATCATTATCAATGATAGTCTTGCAAACAATTTGTTTTTGAGAAGAGACAGCACATAATTCATAAATATATGTTGGTTATTCATGAAGAATATTCTGGTTCTTCAGTGGATGTCAATACGTAATTTTATTTGCATTATATTCATGACTCGGATGATCAAACAAGTCATGCCAACAATAAATTTGTTTGGATTAGTAAACTTCTGGTTTATTGTAACATATGTCTCAACAAATAATAAACATTTCAATATTCTAACATCCATTTTGGAAGATCTATTAAACTTTGTCTAAGAAATATATAACTTTTCAAAAATTAGCTCACACATATATTCTAACTCATACTTGTATTCTAACAATCTCCCCCTCAAGTGTGAGTCATATAAACATACTTTCTTTATATATGTATTTCAAAATCACTTTAAAACCCTTTAAAGCTTAAAATAAAAATCTATGTTAATTCTTCAAGAACAAACATATAATATTATTACATCATTAGATAATCTCATTACTCATTAATAATATACTTCAATTTACTTATATATGCAAAATATATACAGTTCACCACATATGAAGATATTCATAATCAAAATAACTTAGAATCACATAGATTTAGAATTATATATGTGAAAATTGTCTATTAGAAAAATTCTCATAGAAACAAATTTATGATAAATGATCACATAAATTTAAATAACAATAACAACAAAAAGTAACCATCATGTTACCTTCCGGGCTTATTTATTTCTCTTGGGCCTTGGCTTTAAAATAAATATGGATATATTTCTTTGCAGCTCATTGCCTCTTTAATATCTCATTGGCAATAAACTTCTAGTTTACATTGGCAAACATTTGATTTGTGTTGACAAACTTCTGGTTTGTATTATTATATGTAAACTTCTGGTTTATAATAACATGTGTTTACTAAATGATATCCATTTTGCAGATATATTTGAAACTCAATAAGTTTCTTTTATACTTGGTAGAATAAAATGTATTATCAATGTATAATTTTGTTCATTCAGGTAACAAAATATTAGCTCTTCCAGAGCCTTTAATCAAATTTATACTACCAAATATAGTTTAAACACTGGTCTCTTACATTATAAGTTGGGCAAAATATGCTAATTAGTCCTCAAGACTATTAGCCTTTAGAATTATTACTCTTGTGTGACATAATTCTCTGCAAGTTATTTTTCTTCAGGACAATAACTAAAAACACTATGTATCATTCATAATTTAATACATTAAACCTTCAAGGCCTCAATATTAATAACAATCCAATGCCGCTTCCTTGTTCACCCTTCATATCAGGGTGTGAACAAGTTGCTATACCTCTTTTGTGGGTATAGAAGTCTAAAGGACCAAATATCTCATGAATTGTTGTACTTCAGAAATAGTAAAATAGTAATTACTATGCAAATAGTGCCCTGCATTTCTGCATCTTATATCAGATTTGAAAAACCTTATAAACCATATAATTATATAAAACCAAATCACAATATATTAAAACACATAAAATATGTTAATGATGGGGAGCAAGTCATCATAAATTTCTTAAAGCCTATATCACAATCATATGGCTTCAGGCCACTTATCTCCAAGATAAATATAAGTTGAACATTATGGCTTCCAGCCATACAAAAAAATATAAGAAAAAAGCTATATGACTTTTGGCCATATAATATCAAAATTTTATGGCTTCAAGCCATTTATCTTTAGGATAAATAAAAGTTGAGCATCATGGCTTCCAACCATACAATAAGAGGATGAAAGCTATATGACTTCTGGTCATATAATATCAAAATAAGAGTAAAAGAAATATGACTTTTGGTCATATAATATCAAAATTTTATAGCTTCGGGCCAATGATAAGAATTTAGAATTATATGGCTTCTGGCCTTTTATCTTCAAAATATATAAAAATTAAATATATGTTTCATTAAATAAAATAAAAAGATGAAAAAGTATATGACTTCAGGTCAAATAATAGGGAATCAAATGAACATGACTAGAGCCTTATAATATAAAAATAGAAATCAAAGGAATATGACTTCTGGCCATGTTATCTCAAAATAATAAATCAAAATGTAAGATATACAAACAATAATAATAAATCAAAGTAGGAATAAAAAGACTATGGCTTCTGGCCATGTAATAGGAAATTAGATGTAACACCCCTTGATATATCAATTATTATCAGAGTTGTAGCGCACAGCCTAATGAGCATAGTCATTCTAGCATAGTAATACTGATATTAAATTCTGATTACATAACAAAATCCACATAGGGCTATACAAATAAATTTCTAGTCTCTAAATAGGCTAATAAAAATAACCTATAGCATTTCTCGGTCCGTCCCAGCATCACTATTCAACAGTGAGTACCGCCTTGCCTTGTGAGCCACGCTCTCTAAACTGAACAATCCACAGGTAGCAACAAATACTGGGACCCCGAAGGTTCCCAGAGTAACATGTTAATCTTACATTCTAAGCATAGATCAGTATATGACAGATAACCATCACATATACATTCAGCGCATACAGCACAAACAATTCATACAGTACATATTTTTACATATTGAATGGTACATACAATCATATAAAGTCATACAAAGAATGCAAGATTAGAGTTACTACCTGATAGCCTTTCCAAATCCTGATCCGGTTCTCTATCCTCTGGTCATCTCAGATAAATACCGAATCCTATAATTAAATATTCATGGTTGGCAAGTTACTACTTGTCCAAATTCTCTATTTTTCTTATTTCCGAATAAACTCCATAAACTGACAGAATTTCCAATTAAATTTGAAAATTCATATTTAATTACACAAAACTTCAATTGATGTGCTTCCAAAAATCACGTGTTCCTCATTATGTCTATTTTCAGAGGAAAATACATTTGACTGTCAAATATATGTAATACTATTCCCAGAATTTTCATTCATCATCACTGTTCCAGAAAAACGTCCAGGTTTAATGCTGAACTTGAAAAATCCATATCTGGAGTTCTAGGTGTCCAAATCAGGTGGTTCAAAAATCCATGAACTCCTCATTAAGTCTAGTTTCTAGGAAAATTGGTTTCAACATTTAATCATACTCCAATAATTCCCAGATTTCAAAAATGTCAACACTGTTCAGAAGATGTTTCAGAAAACGTCCCAGATTTCATACTTGACTTCAAAAATTCATAACTCCCTGAATATAAATCCAAATAAGGCTTGTGACCTATCAAATTAAAGCTTGATAAGTCTACTTTAATTCTGGAAATTTTCATAGAAAAATTCAAATGTTTACTATTTTAAAAATGAATCCGAAATTCACTGTTCATTTCTGGAAACCAGCGTTTTTCAGTGTTCAACTTCTAACTTTGATAAATTATAACTAATTCTATAGAACTCCGATTAAGGTGATTCAAAATTCTATTTGAAGTTCTATAAGTCTAGTTTATGGGAAAAATATTCATCAAGCCAATTAATAGCTGTACAATTTCCAGAAATTCGAAAACATAACGCCACTTAAATCTGGAAATAGAATTTTCCAGTTTTTATAACCAAACTTAGAAAAATCATAACTAGAGTTCTAGACGTCGGATTAATACGTTGTAGCACTCATTTGAAATATTGAGAAGAGTACTTTCAACTTACCAAATTTCATGATCAAAGGAAATCATTTCCTCGATCAAAACCTCAAATGAATCTGACTAACTTCACAGATTTTCTGGAAGTGACACTGCTTCCTTCTTCGATGACCTCTTTCTTCTCTTAGGTGTTTTTTTTTTTTTCTTTCTTCCAGCTGGTTCTTGATCTCTTTCCTTTCTCAATATCTCAGACACTCTCTCTATCACTCTCTCTCTGCTTATTTTGGCCAAATGTAGTGCGATCCATCCGTGAGTGAATAAGAGAGTGTGTGAGAGATATAATAATAATTGAGAAAATGGGAGTGGAAGGAGTGACCGAATGATTAAGGTGAAAGAGATGTGTGTCTTTCAAACTTTGTCCATGTGCGGAAAATATGGAGAGTGGGGTTGTCTTGCATGAGAGAATAGTGGGTGCATGTGAGTGTATAGAAAGTATGCATGTGAGTCTCCTTTTTCTCCCACCAAACACGATGCACACGTCCTCCTTCTTGTGTTTTTGTTTCTTTTTATTCAAATATGTGGGATTCAAAATTCCATTAAATCCAAAGGTGTCCAATCCATCTATGACTTTTGCTCTAGCTAACACAAGAAAGTGAGAGTGTGTCGTGTAAAATAGAAGAGGAATGTGGGTGTTCCATACATAATTAATATCCACTGAAAATGCAATAGAAATAGAGAACATCACTTTGACACTCATTCATACTTGTATTTCACCAATAATACTTCTACAATCTTTTCAGGCCAAATTTTTATAATAAATTCGCACAAAATATTCCTTATGTTCAAATCCTGAAATTTGGGATATTACATTAGAACAATATGACTTTTGGTCATATAATTTCAGAATATGAAATCAAAGGTGTATGGCTTCTAGGTATACAAAAATAATAATATCAATAATATAAAATAACTCGTAAAGGAGATCAATATAAGATATACAAACAGTAATAATCTCCAATCTTAGCCATGGAACCCGATGTATAAAACAATCTGTAAAAGTATCTCTTTAATTCCATAAAGTGGTTCAGATTATCCCATATAGATAAAAGAAACATATAATTAAAGAAGGTAGGCTGAAATCGTTAAAAAAGCGATCAGACCTTCGTTCGAACGTGTTATGAATATAACGATATATCTGAGATAAGAGATAAAGAACAAGAACAAGAGAATAGAGAAGAGAGAAAGAGGAGAGTAATTCTTATTCCAATGTGTCCCGAATGTTAGTTATGATTAGTTTTGATGATGTCTTATATTGATGCCATTATCCAGAGCAAAAAGTTTGTATACTACATTTATCTTATACTTTAACTAATTCTTATATTTAATGTAGATACAAAGTTTAATATAATGAAGAATGATTAACACTAGTGCAAAAAAGGCTTTTAAGACCGCCTCATTTAGAGCGGACTATCGACGGCTCGGTCTTAAAGGTATGACCGGTGGCAGTTTTGTAAATATAAAGAACTTTAAAGGTATGACCGGTGGCAGTTTTGTAAATATAAAGAACTTCTTGGACCGAATCATTTACCAATGGGTCTTAAATATATTATTCAGACCGCTTCAAAAAACGACCGGTCTTAAAAATGTTATTAAAAAAATTGAAATATAAAAATTCTTTATAGAGAAATCTCGAACAGGCCGACTTATTTTTTCTACGATCCAAAATAATAAGGAAAAAATTAAATAAAACTTTTAAGACCGGATATATATAACAGGAGGTCTTAAAGATTATACTTTTAAGCCGAACATAAATCGCGCCCGGTAGTAATACTTTTAAGACCGGAGTTTAAAAAATGGACGGTCTTAAAACTTAACCTTTAAGACCGTCGTTGTTGTTCATCCGGTCTTAAAAATAAACCGCCAAATATATCTTCGCGCGAAACGTTACCTTAAGACTTACGTTGTACCTCTGAACTCTGAAACCCCTCTTGTTGTTGTGAAGCCACTCCACTCTTCCTGTTGCATTACCACTCTTCCTCGCCCACGTACCAGTAGCCTCTCTTACTCTCTCAATTGCTCAGGCATTCCTTTCTTACTATCTCGAAAATGAACGGTGAAGACGATACCATTCGTGTTCTGGGATCGCCAGTTAATGGTGTGGGTCAGAACGAACCCTCCTCTACTGACAATGTGCCTCCTAACCGCCCTGTACGCCGTGGTAGAAGAAGCACACGAATGATGGATGTATCTCTAAGTCGGACTTCTGGGTCAAGGCTCGAGATTCAGTTTGATGAAAAGTTGCGGCCTTTCGGTCCTAATAAAAACAAATATAATAGTTTTGTCGGGTATCTTGCACGCAGCAAGGTTAGCATCTTGGAAGATGAGTGGAAAAGTGTTCACTTTGACAAAGTAAAGCAACCTATTTGGGACACTATCCGGCTTACATACACTGTCCCTGACTCTGAGGAGTTGAAAGTCAAGACATTGTCTTATTGTGCTGATCGGTGGAGGAAGTTTAAGACCTCTCTCACTAACACGTATATTTTTTACGAGGTTGCGCCTGCCAAACAGCCTTGGGAACAGTACACATATATTGATGAACGAATTTGGCGACAATTTGTTCTGCTGCGGACCACTCCTAAAGCTTTGGTGAGTCTATATTTAGTTTTGCTTGCTTATGTAACCTGTGAGCTTATATTTGTTTATCTAATCCTGTTAGTTAAATTATATTGTTTGGTGTGTGAATAGAAGTATACATTTCCTGCCTTTGTCTATGCAAGTCTGATATGTAAACCCTGAAAAGGTAAAATACTAAGGAGGTAATTGTGTAATGGTTTGTCTTGCAAAGGAAGAAATAAATAGTCTTAAAAGGGGGAAACTTTATATACCCAATTGTTCTATTTAATGTGGACGTACTGATGATCCCACTGGATGCCTTAAAAAGGATCAAGTTTGTATTATTCTGTAAGCATAATCCTCTTTTGTTTCTTGTTCTATCTACCTAGCAGTACAAAACATAGTTCTTTTGTAAGCATAATTCTTTTTTGTTTCTTAACCTATCTACATCTTCCTTAAATAATAAAATGTTGAAACTTGATCAAGTGAATTTAACTAGTGTTTGAGGTTTATATCAAGTAGAAGTTCTCTAATTTCTGTTAGTGATGAGGTGGCTGGAATTCATAATTAATAGTTGTTTTCAATTCTGATTCACAACAAAGAAGGGCAAAAGCACAGGAGATAGGGAGAAAGAATGATTGCCCGCATAGGGCTTCTCGCGACGAATATGAAAGGGCTGAAAGGGAATTGATGGCGGCCAAGCGGAAGAGATTGGAAGATGAAGCAGAATCCAATCCTGAGGCGGTACATGGTCCGCCATCTCCAATACGTCGCGAGGATTTGTGGTTGCACATTCGGTAAAAGCCAAGCGGCTCCTACACGAGTGAACAAACTCGTGTAGTTGCTGAAAAAATTGTAAGTATCGTTATTGTTGTTATTTTTTAGTTACTAAACATGATTCATTACTAAGCTTTTCATTATCTATTCCTTACAGGAAGATCTTACGAAGAAAGAGGCAGAGAGATCTTTCGTGTCGTCCGGTAGGAGTGATCTTCTTACTGTTGCCACCGGAAAACCGGACCACGATGGGCGTGTAAGGGGGGTTGGAGGACGGGTAGGCCTGAAGGTATTCTTTGGTTCATCCGCCAAACGCCATAGGAAAGAGGTGGTTACCCGGGAGGAGATGCAACAGACAGTGGCCAAAATAAATGAGGAATCAGCGACTAAAGAAGCAAAGTATCAATCTGACATTAGCTAGTTGAGGGAGGAACTGAATCAGGTGAAGCTGCTTTTGAGCTCACGTCCAGAGACCAGTGTTTCCTTCACACACTCACCTGCAATTGTGCAGCAGAGCACTCGAGGGAGCTGCATTGTTGGACAGTCAGAGCAACCTTGTGACCTTTATGTGGAGGATCATGATAGACTACTATTGGTTGCAAAAGGGACTGTCCACAACTTTTTGGGATCAACTGTACACCACCTGGTATCAGAGCTAGGCTCTTGTTTAAAGGACTTAACCGTCTCAAGAGTTTTAATGGCTGATTTTGGGTGTTCCTCACTTTCAGAAGGCTTTGATTATACAATTCCACCGGTTCTCAAAGATATTGATTTTTGGTTTTGGAAAGCTAAAATGACTAGTTTTATCAAAGCAACTGATTTTGATATGTGGAATGTTTTTGTAAATGTCTTTGATTTCAAACCAAGAAAGGATTGGACAGAAAAAGAAAAGAAATGGTTTTCATTGAACATTAGAGCAATGAAAATTTTGTATGGTGCTTTAACTGAAAATGATTTTGTGAAAATCAAATATTGCTCTAGTGCTAAAGAAATATGGGATACTCTTGATTCTCTTTATGCTTCTAACAATTGTGTTGAAGTTTGTAGTGTTGATAGTTCATCTGAAATTACAAGCGATGTATCCTTACTTGATGAACAATTGGAAGTGGAGAATGAAGAAGGAGAAATCATCGAATACTTCCAAAATCCAGTCAACACAAAAGAACAAGAGAAAGACGATTCCCAAGGAGAGCTCATGGAAGATCATGATGAATCATTATCTAAAGCTCAAGATGCACAAGTGGTAAACAACTCCAATTCTTCTTGTGTAGTTAAGAAAAGTGTTTTTGAACGTTTTCATAAAATTGTTTTTCAACCATTGACTGATTCTATTTTGAAAAACAAAAATGTTTTCAAACATGCTGGAAAATCATATGGGAAGAAAGAATACACAAATATGAGTCACTTGAGATTGCATCCACTAGATCCGCATAATTCTTGCAAAGTTGTTCATAATAAGCATAGTTCTATTATTTGCAATTATTGTGAAAAATTTGGGCATATTTCTTATACATGCTATATTAGGAGAAATTCTAATGTGAGAAATAAATTTGTTTGGATTCCTAAAGGACAATCAAGGTCCAATACTAACTATCAAGGACCCAAGTATAAATGGGTACCAAAATGTCCTTCTAGTGCTTTGAGTGTGCAGATGGATTCCAAAGAAAATGGACATAACGGTACTGAGAAGAAGAAGAATCCAAGAGTTTCTCATGAACCTAAAAGAAAATTCACATCAGTTAGGAGAACTCATGGAGAAGCCATTGCTACAACCTCATTCTCAAATCAAAAGAAGCAATGGATACAATCAAGAGGTCTATGTTCCACCTCAAGAACAAACTACCATAGAGTACCATTCAGCTATCTTGAGGAGAACAAGAAAAGGAGATTCTCTCAACTATCAAATAGAAAACTCTTGAAGTCTATATCCCTTGGGAGAGCTTTGCCAACACCCATGGGACAACATATGAAGAACCAATGGGTAAGCAAAGTCAATCCTCCTTGTACCTAAGGCTAAGGTATACAATGGTAAAACCTCCTATGCTATCATCTGAAATTTTCTTTGAGGTTTTATATCTTGTAGCCTTAGGAATGAGCATTGCAACTATTTCCCTTAAAAACCGGGTTCTCACACCCTGATCTATTTTTGAAAGAGATTGCAATGTTGAATAGTTTAATTCTTTATGCATACATGATGATTTGAAAAGAAAGTATTTCTTTTATGCATAAACTCATGATTAATTCCTTGTGTTCAATTATTCTGAATTGAATATATTCATAAGAGCATGTGAATTTTGGTTCCTACAAGCTAACAATGATTGGATCCAAGTAAGATTGGATACCAAGAAAGAAAAAGATTTATAAAGTTTTGTAGGATGAAAGAAAGCTTCTCAAGAATGCAACATAGAGAAATGATTCAGGTCTTGAGAAAGCTCAACAAGCTATGCTTGATGTTGATGGTGAACAACTGAAGAAGGAGTTATCTACACCAAACCATCTCAACCAAGCAAGCTTCTATGAGGACAAGAGGAATTATGGTGATATCCAACCTTATCCTATACTGTGCTTATGTGAAATTCATATTTGGATAATGAATACTTGTCTATTTTTGCATTCCTTTAGCAATCAACCATTTATATTTTTCAAAATGTTTTCAGATTGCTAAATAGACATAAATGAATTTGTTAGTGAATTTTTGATGATCAAACAAGTGAGCTTGTGCTTAACTTTGTTAATTTTATATTTTTGAAATGCCATTGCGTGTAAAATCTGTTTGGATTTCAACTCACATTGTTTTAAGAAAATGCATACAAATGTTTTGAGAACATATTACATTCAAATGATGTTTCAAATTGGAAGTTAATATTGTTACTGAATGTTGAATATGCTTCAGACTTCTCTAATTGAGTTTTCATTATCTTTCACATATTGATCCTTAGAATTCAATGTTTTGCTTGAACTCTTATGTTTCGTTCTCTAAATGGTAGGACCTTATGTCAAATAAGTGAATCATATATGAGTTTCAAGCTAATTTCCAGAAATGAATTCAGTATGTGAAAACTTATGCTTGTTGCATAAAACCTTATTGATTAAGCTATTCCAAATATTATGAATGTTCATTAATGCATCATGTGCATTAATCATTAAATGGATTAACTTTCTAGGATAATTCTTTGGAACTTTAGTCATTTGGACTAAAGAATCTATGTTTCATAGCCTATGAATCCTAGTACTTCTTGTGTTACTCAAATACATCAGCATTCATGTTCATCTACATTCTGAGTAACTATTTCTGCAAATTCATACTCTTGCCTTGAATGTTCTTATATTTTCAAGACTCTTCTCTCTAAAGCAAGATTATCTCTTGGTCAATAGCAAAGTCATTAAGCTTATATATGTTGTGCTAAGCATGTCTTGATAATGCTTTACTGTCATGACTTGGGCTTTTCAGAAAACCCTTCAACATGTTAATTTCAATGTTCAACATGTTGTCTAAAACTGAAGCATACTGATATATTCAGTAAACCTATTGACTTTCAATATGTTTATAATGAGCATTGTTTTCAGACTTGTTTCAAACATGAATCTTTCATCTATCAAAATCTTGATTTCATATTGCATTATCACATTTTGAAAGGAGATTCAAGATTTGAAGTGGCTTGCACATTTTATTATCATTCTTGAAAAATCTGGATTTTAAATTGAAAGATGCTCACCTTTGTGAATAAGATTTTCTATGCAGAAAATTTACATGTATTTTATCAATGACATCTTTTCTGTATAAAGTGTATTCACAAATTGTCATTGAGAAATAACATTTTTGGTATCATTTAGTTGTTACCCTATTCAATTAATTGGCTTGATCTTGTTTGGGTAAAACTATATTTTGATCTTTGATTGTTATACTTCTTGCTCATACGTCATATGGTTTAATCCTATAAGAGTGTAAGAGTTGTCATGTCTAATCTTGTGTGGACTCAAAAATCATTGAGTACCAAAGAACATTCATTTTATTGCAGGATCTGTTTTGCTGTCAAAAGGCAGAACCTCGAGGCTCATGAGCAAACCTCGAGGTTTGGAGGTGTATGTTCACCACTGAAGTGTGTCAGAATGGAGAAACCTCGAGTTTTTAGTGAAAACCTCGAGTTTTGGATGACACAGAGAGCAACTCACAAATGACAGACAGCAAAACCTCGAGGTTTCGGGGAAAACCTCGAGGTTTTGGGGAAAACCTCGAGGTTTGGGGAGTTATGAATGATCCTTCACCTTCACCACCTTCAAAGGGCAAGAAAAAGGGTATATCGTTCAAGGAACCAAGATGATAAGGAGCATGCTAGCTTGATGACAAGCTATGAGTAAAAGCTAATCCTATACAAAGCCCATTTGGGATTTCAGCGTCTAAGATGCATTCAGAACAACTGATGGTTATAGTGACTCTTCATCTTGAAGCTTAGTCACATCTGGGAGAGCTTCAGTATTGATCACATTATCAGATAAAAGCTAGCCCGTGATGCATCTATGGACTACAAATGATTATGACTCAAGTAATTACGACATTACTTGAGTGAGGTATTGTATTTTACAATAATATTCATATATCATAATCATTTCTCTATTCTCATATCACTCTTCAGGCTAACTTGATTTTATTCACTCAAATTTTTCATGAAGTTTAGCCTAAGCAAATCATTTTTAAAATGATCCTTATGCTTTAAAACTCTTTTATCATCATAAAAAGCATAAGTGATTTGATTATACCAATTTCAAGTCCACCCAACTGAGTTTGAAAGTATTTCAATTCTGAGGTACCATGTTGTGAGCAAAGATATTTTCAAACCTCATAACATTTGGTGTCTCATTATTATTTGGCATCATGAAAGGGAACTTCACTTTTTAGCCATGCATTCATTATCTTTTGTTAGTTTTGATGATGAGTTAATATCATATTTTCCTTTCATTAGCTTTATTTTAAAAATATCACATAGAAAAGGAACACTTTGATATCTAGTTGCACTAACAAATCTCTTCTGGAAAGGATGTTTTTAATTTGTAGCAGGAGATTTGATTATGTGTTACAACTTTGGATGATCAACCATTGAAGCTGAGATGTGCTCTACATGGATGATCTATAAAGGAAGAGCAAAGGATCAAAGCTGAGTGCTGATCATATTCAAATGCGACAATCTTCAAGAAGCCAGCACTTTCATCCTATCATACAAGATGTTCATGATTCTGCTATTGAGCCTCTTCAAAGAATCTCACATGACTGCTTCATCTAAGGCCAAAGCAACACAACCATATTTCTTGCAGCAAGCAAATGGATTTCCTTGATCATTCATCAGTTTGCGGAACCCACATGAGCATTTCTAAACTCTATTTTTTTATATTCAGTAAAAATTTTGCATATGTTTGGTATCTATATGCTTTAAATGTAAAAGATGTCTTGAAAACCTCTCCAAACTCTCTCAAATTTGTTTTTCATAAAAACATTCTACATTGCTCCATATTTAGGAATGGAAGCACTTTCAATCCGGGAAAGAAAATTAGTTTCTTTGACTCTTTTAATCAGGTTTCATTTGTTTTTTTAACATGCATAAGGTGCATAGGTTCTAGGTGTTGTGTCTCATTGCATTTCATTGTATTTTGCTGATTTTGTAGTAATTGGTTCTGATATCAGTGATTATCAGAGTATTTATCCTCTCTGATATCAGTTCTGCGTTTATGAAGTTTGCTCAAGGAATACATTTCTTGTTGTTTATGATACTAATATGTTTATCTGCTGCCATCCTCTGATTAACTTGTGTTAAAATGCAAAATTGGTCATTTTCTGATAACTTAACATTCAACTTTTTGCTAATGACAAATAAGGGGGAGATAATGACAAGAAAAATATGTTGCAATAATGACAAGAAAAATATGTTGCATCTAATGTATTCTCATATTCATACATATTTTTCCTTAAGGTATTTGCCATCATCAAAAAGGGGGAGAATGTTGGTTATACTTAGTTTTGATGATGTCTTATATAGATGTCATTCTTATAAGCAAAAAGATTGAGTAATATAATTATCTCTTACTTGGACTAACTATTGTATTTAATGTAGATCAATCCAAGTTGAATTATAAAGAAGATTAATCAAGAAGAAGATAAGAGTTGAAAGAAAGAAGTATCTGCAGAGGTTATCAAGAAAGCAAGATATTATCAATGGGTTTTGGTGATAACCAAGTAGAAGAAAAGAGACCAAATAAAGAAGAAGCATTCGAGGCTGAAGAAAGAGTTGGATTATGAGGAATAATCAAGATGGGAGATTAAAGAAGGAAGAACTTGATGAATAGAATGAGAATATAAGTTTTCAAGTTCTTATATTGATGTTAGAAGGCTACAAGTTCATATGGAAGTTCAATTGACTCAATTCTGAGTTAAATCAAGCAAATATGAGGTCCAGGTCGAGAAAACTCGAGGTTTGAGCATAAACCTCGAGGTTTGAGTGTCTTCAGCATTTTGGGTGTCACTGGACCAGCCAACCTCGAGGTTGCAAGTGCAAACTCGAGGTTGCAAGTGCCAACCTCGAGGTTGTAGTCATAACCTCAAGGTTTCAGCACTATCAGCAACTCTGGTGCACTCTGTTCCACGTTCAGCTTCTGGCGACCTTCGGTAATTTGATGATATCTCTTAAACCAGGATTCAGATTGACATGAAACCAACGGCATATCAAACTAGACATCCAACACGTACTTGTGACAAATATTCAAGTCCAAAGGAGTTTAGATCAAGGAGATATGAATTTTACAAGTTGACACAAACATCACCGTCACAGTCAGAACCAAGCTTCAATGTTTTGAGTGTATCTCACAAACCACAAATCCAATTGAGCTCAAATCGGTGCCATTGGAAAGTAGACACACAGAGCTTTCCAACAAGAGTTGAACAGACCAAAACGGAGTTCAGACCAAGGAGATATGGCTTTTGAAAGTTGACGGTCAGTTCAGGACATCGCAAAAAGGCTGATCAAGAACAGCCTTCATTCATCGGATCTTAAAGGACATAATACAATGAGTTTGGAGCTGATTCTTCTTGCATTGGATTCTTACATCGAGCTTGGATATGTAAACTTGAGTTTGAGGTTTGGTATTCTGTCTTAAACTTGAGTTTTCATGAAAATACTTCAAACCTCGAGTATCACTTTTGAACCTCGAGTATTATGGCTTACAGAGAGCAAATTGGTTTTCAAAATATTGAAAACCTCGAGGTTAAGTTTACAACCTCGAGGTTGAGCCTTGTTTTCAAAAACTGAACTGTGTAATTTCAGAGGCAACCTCGAGTATGGAATTTCAACCTCGAGGTTATCGGGCTCTAGTGAAGAATGAAATTTTGAATCAAGTTTCTAACCTCAAGGTTACCTTTGGAACCTCAAGGTTGGTGAGCCTCTGTGATTTTCAAAAGGTTTCTTTTTAAAGGGAAACCTCGAGGTTCACATCCCAACCTCGAGGTTACATGTTTTAAAACCTGTGTTTGCCTGAAACCTTCAAGCAAACCTCGAGGTTGGATGAACCAACCTCAAGGTTTGTGAAACAAACCTCAAGGTTTGTGAAACAAACCTCAAGGTTTGTAGCCGTTACTGCAGATTCAAATTTGGCAAATCTGTAATACCTTCTTGTTTGATCTCAATGCTTTACATGATTATTCTATATTGATTCTAGATATGTTTAACCATCTTTCTAGTGAGTTTCAGACAATTAACGAAGGTTTATTGAAGGATTAGAGCCAAGAGCAAAAAGCTGTCAGAACATTTAATGCTCAGCCCAGAAAGTTGCTTCCTTTGGTTAATCCACTGATACACGACTGCAAAAGGATTAAAGGAAGTTTACTACAACAAGAAACATCCTCTCTAACGGATCTATTGCCAGAAAGCCAACTCAGATCAATTATACAACTGGATTAGTTGGAGATTAGAGAGAGAAGCTGACCACACTTAAAGTTAATCAGCTACAACGGTCTGATTGACTCTTCAACAGACATAAACGGTCACAGACTTTTCTCTACCTATAAAAGACATGGATTGAAGCAGAAAAAAAAGAGACACATGATTACCATGGAAAAATGCTGATGCTCTGCTTCTACATCATTCTCACTCTGTTTTCCATATCTAAATAGCTTAGAGAGTGAAATGAATTGTATCTGAACTTCAGTGATCATTTATTCATTCCTTTGAGAGGAAATTCACTGTAAACACATTATCCTTCTGAGAGAAACTCAAGATTGGGTAATCTTGAGTGGGTTATACATTGTGTTGATTATAACTTGTAAGTGGGAGTGAATCCTAGTGAGAGGATTACTTCGAGTATGAAGTGTGTGATCAAGCAGTGTATCCTTACGGTGTGTAAGGGGGAGTATCTCAGTAAGAGATTTGTAAAAGGCTGCACAAGTGCCCGACTAAACTTGTGGGATTGTAGCGGTTCTCAAGTACCCGACTAAAGCTTGAGTGAGATAGTGGATTGAAAATCCCAAGTGAGGCTTGGGGACTGGACGTAGGTCAAGGAGGGCCGAACCAGTATAAATCTGTTTGCAAGCTCTTCCTCCTTATCTCTTACAATTCCAGCATTTACATTTGAGTATTTACCAATTGTTTGTGATCTTATTTTTATTACTCAAAGATGAAAACACTGAATTGCGAAAACGTTTTAAAGAATGGAAATTTTTATACTTCACCCAATTCACCCCCCTCTTGGGTGATAGCCGGAACTTACACCACCAACAAATATCTGATGATGAAGTCAGAGTGTCAGTTGAAAAGGTGATCATTGATGCACCTCTCCCTCTCCCTCTCCCAACTGATGAGATGAAGATTATGAGTGATGTCAAGGGAACCTTCATCTCTTGGCCAGTGAAGCTTGTACATGTCTGTACTCCTCTCCAATCTTCAACCCCTCTTCCTCAAGTTCCATCCCCTCGTAGAGCTCCATCCCTTCCTCCTCAGGCTCAATCCCCTTCTCCTCAGGCTCAATCCCCTACTGCTAAGTTGACTGGCCGCGAAAAAATAACCGATATGGTGAAAAGTGGATGTTTTAAAACTAAATCGTGGTCTGTCAATGAAGTAGTAGGCGACGCAATTCCCCTACCAGTCCAAGTTGACTCCGTTGATATTGACTCCCTGCTGCTTCCTCGACAGGAGCTTACTGATGCAATTATTCAAATTTGGATGAAGTAAGTATGTTCTTCTATGGTACATATAATTTAAATGCATCGTTTAGACACACATACATATATATACTAATTCCTTGATCGATGTAATTATTGTAGGTTCTTGCATCAAGAATTGGAGAATGAGGGCAGGTTGGACGATTTTGGATTCTTGTGCCCACAGTATATGAGTCAAACAACCATGGTGCAAAGACAAGAGTACATATCAAGGAGGTTGTGTAATGTGAGAAGAAATGTGTACTTGTTGCCATTCTTCCACAGGTACATATCACAAATCTTGGCTACAAGTCACTTAATTCTGCTACATGCCTACATATATCACTGAGTATACTTTACTGCTGTGAATTTTCAGCCGCCACTGGCAGTTGGTCATCATGTGCATGGAAGAAATTAAAGTTATCTTCTTATGCTCCACTCACAGCCTGCCAGTGCCCACGTTGGTCCAGACCATCAACGAGTAAGCATGTCATTTTGATTCTCTTGTCAGAAATCTCTACTGTGAATTTTCAGTGAATTGATAAATATGCATTTTTGATGATAGTGCCATGAGGACCTTCCAAATCGATGCACTCAAAAAGCGTCCTTCAAAGGCCAAAGAGCCTAAATGGCTCAAACTAGAGGTTGGTACAATATAATATTGATAAACTTGTCAACTGCCTTGTGAACTTAGTCATAAGATATATATTACTTATATATTTCTTTTTCTTTTTAGACTTGTCGGCAACCACATGAATCCAACCTATGTGGCCAATACATCATGAAACACATGTATGATATTGTCACTAAAGGAGAAACTAAATTATTTGCAAAGGTAAATATTTGATGTTACATATTATGCACGCAAGTTAATTCAGTTTCTGGCTTAATGAATTACATCTGAAATATGCGCGCAAGTTATTAATTCAGTTTGTGTCTTTGATGTTATAGATGTTTCAATGCCCTGCCCCCTTCTCGGATGCTGAACTTGAGCACATACACGAATTGTTTTGTCAATATCTGTATGACTTGATCTTAAGTAGTGATCAGGGACAATAATTAATGATGTTATTCATTTGTAAATATTCTGTAAAATTTGATTAGCGACAATAATATTATTTTTTCGATCAATTGGATGGTGGATATAGCTATTTAGTGCGCTTGAAATTTGAGGTTCAGGATGATATAGCGAGTTCGCGACTTTAGAACCGAATATGGGTAAACTTCCGGTCCTAAAAGTTTTCGGTTAAATAATATGAGACTTTTAGGACCGCATGTTGTATACTTCCGGTCCTAAAAGTATTGACAAAATATTGGTGAGATATTTAGGATCGTATATTTTAAAATGACGGTCCTAAAAGTATTCGACATTTTTAGGACCGTATCTCCTTTTTCCGTCCGCTCCTAATAGTCTTCCTTTAAATTGAGTTGATTCACTTTTCAGACAAATTAATTAGGGTTCAAGTCAACCGAGGTTCTGGCATTCATTTTAGGACCGTATGTTTTAAAATGACGGTCCTAAAAGTATTCGACACTTTTAGGACTGTATCTTCTTTTACCGTCCGCTCCTAATAGTCTTCCTTTAAATAGAGTTGATTCGCTTTTCAAACAAATTAATTAGGGTAATTAAAGGCAACCGAGGTTCTGGCGTTCTGCTCAAGCTAGGACCCTCAATGTCGTCGTTTTTACCTCTCCAGATTTAGATTATCGGTTTCCCTTTTCTTTGTCCCTTTTCTTTTTGTCGGAAAAAGATGAGAGATATTGAAAAAGACACTTTGTTTCTAATCAGGTGGGGTAAAACCGACGACACTGATGGTCCAACCTTGAGAAGAATTGTCACTGTTTGTTTTTATTCGAATAAGGTAAACGTTCTTTTTGTTTTGTTGGTCTGATCTTAACTGTATATTGTTGGATATTTTAATGTGTGAGTTTTTAATGTTGATCATACACACGAGGATAATGTTTTGTTTTTTTCCTCCTTTTCGGAAAAAGAAAGAATGTACTGATCAGAAGGATAAAGGCGATCGAAATAGAAAAGTAACAAATTTATTATATATTTTTTAATGCTGCCCCATGGGGGGCAGCGGAGTACATGATTTCTTAAAAAAAACAGAAAAATATTTACTCCTCCCCATCGTTGTTGGAGGGGAGGGAGTCGGTGACGTCGTCATTTAACGAATTGTACTCAACGTCGTGGGTGTCAAGTATCGCGTTGATCTTGTTGTTGACAGCATGGTAGACCTAAAAAAGCTGGCCCTGTCGTCGATCTATATGATCGACGCGGGTTAGAAGGTGGCGCAGCAGCTGTTTGGTGGTCAGGTTCGGAGGCAGAGGAGGAGGGTAAGGATTGTTATGCCTAGCGGGGGCAGGAAAAGGAGGACCTGGTGGTGGTGGAGGACCTTGGGGCGGTGGAGCAGCCATTGTGGAAGTGATGATGAAGAATGTGAAGAAAGTAAAGTAACAACGGCTTTAAATAGAGAACCCATTCGGAGTGAAACGTCGGAACCTTTAATGAGCAGACGCATAGTTCATCAGAATACGAGGAGACGCCTAGTTACGTTGGGAAGTTTATCTGGAAGCCGAAGAGATCTGATAGAGTGTAAGGATACGACTCTGCTATCGGAATTTGAAACGATGAACTTTTTTTAGGAAATTTAAATCTTGAATAAATGAATTTTAGGACCGAAAAACTGATAAAAGATCGATCTTAAAAGTAATTTAATTGACTAAAAATATAAATAATATACTTATAGGACCGGAGAAGTGATAAAAGGTCGGTCTTAAAATTAATTCACTTAAAAAAATAAATAATATACTTTTAGGACCGGAGAAATTATAAAAGGTCGGTCTTAATATTAATTCATCTTAAAAATTAAATAATATTTATAAAACTCGCTCGTAAAGTGTAGACCATTCGTCTGCTCTTTACCTCTCTGTCCTTAACACTCCTTATTAACTCCGCACTACCTCGTAACTCCAAACTACCCCTAGCTCTGCCTTTATTAATAAACGCCTCATACCTCTTTGCGCCAGCGTACTACTCAAACCATGGTTAGATATAAGATAACCGCTCATAGGGGTGCTCTTACTCGTGATGCTCGTGCCTTCTGTCGATCGTTATACGGTGCGCCTCCTCCATCGAGAGTGCGTTCGATTGAAACAGAAGAGTCTCGGGTCGTTGGACCCATTGTTATTTCCGATGATGAAGACATTGCCGCACCCCCCCTCCAGCCTTCCGACCATGAAGAGGTTCCTGCTCCACCTCTCCAACCAGTTGGCCCCAGCGCGCCGACCGCTGACCCTCGTCCTCTTTCCTCTAACGACCTGATATGAATAAGACGGGAACTTGCTGATATTCGGCGGGAGATTAATGCTGCTCAAGCCGATATTGCCTGGGCTTTGAAGGATAACAAGCTTTGATAATTTTATGTTTTTTTTTTGGCAATGTGTACGACAATATTCAAGTAATTAATAATAGTATTAATTAAGAATCATAAGCTTGTCTCTTTTTAATTTTTTGTTCAAGTAATTAATAATAGCATTATTTAAGAATATCATTAATTAAGAACCATATGCTTATCTCTTTTTAATTTTTTGTTAATGTAATTAATAGTAGCATTAATTAAGAACTATAACCTTGTCTCTTTTTAATTTTTTCTTCAAGTAATTAATAGTAGCATTAATTAATAGCATTGATAATTTTCTGCGCTCGCCAAAGGCCCAAAGTCTATACTCCTTTCTCTGGAAAATTAACTTAGGTCCAGAGTATTATAAAACTGGGGTCTTAAATATATAGGACCGGACAGGATAAGAATTCGGTCTTAAAAGTAACACTTAAAAATTTAATATAAAATGTTTA
This sequence comes from Acacia crassicarpa, assembly GCA_034222035.1. Lineage (NCBI taxonomy): Eukaryota > Viridiplantae > Streptophyta > Magnoliopsida > Fabales > Fabaceae > Acacia > Acacia crassicarpa. Next base: position 4,088,136 of record JAWXYG010000015.1, on the reverse strand, counting down.
GGACCGGATGCTTTATAATTAATCGGTCTTAAAAAATCCAAACATAAAACCATGTCTCTGTCGCGCGGAAAATTAAATTTCCCTCTCTGAATTTCTCTTGTCGTGCCGAAAGTGATTACTGAGGAGGTTCTGTCTCCCGTGGTTGTGTGTTGCTCCGTCGGTGCTTCGCGTTGCTCTCTCGACAATCACTTCCTCGTTCCTCAGCTAAACTTAGACCAAGCTATAAGAGGTGTTTCGGTTTTATAACTTCATGGTTTGCCTACTTATCGTTCTGGGTTTTTCTTGAGTTGAACGAAATCGATGAAATGCTCTTGTGTGCTTTTCTGTTGTTAATGAATATTCTATTCTGAAGATTATATTTGCACTTGAGACCTACCCAACTGATCAACAAATGTTTTTAGGGTACTCTTACTGTCTCCAACATCAACGTTCGTGGCAGGAGAAGAAAGACTCTTATTTGGCATTTGAATTTATATGCTACAGGTGAGTCCACAAGACCTTCATGCGAAGCATTTAAATTTCCTCGTCATGCATTTATTTTGCTTCGGGAGTATTTTAGTTTGGCTTCACTGTGATATTCATGACCAAAAGTGATTCTTCGTTATGCATTTATTTTGCCTTATTATACGTATGTTAAATCTTTCCGTCTTAGGAATTCTACTATGGATCACAGTTGGATAAATGCTTTACGGACGAGCGTTGAATATCAGAATGGGGTGAGGGACTTTATTGAATTTGCTAAACAAAATGCCAATGATGATAGTGGGAAGTTTTATTGCCCTTGTGTAAAATGTTTGAATGAGAGGCGACTAAGTCCTGAAGTTATACGCACACATTTAATCTGTCATGGATTTTGTAAGACCTATACAGTATGGGTATGGCATGGTGAAAAAATACAAAGTGGGTCTCAACATGGGGAAGTGGCCTTTGATGATAATGACACGGATATGGACGATCGCATAGAGGACATTATTCGTGATGTAGGAGAAGAGGCCTTTCAACAATCACATGCATATGGTAATATGTGTAGTGATGCGGAGACCCCGCTATACCCAGGGTGTCAAAAATACCAATTGTTGAACGCTGTATTGAAATTGGAAAGCTTGAAGGCACGTCATGGATGGAGCGACAAGAGTTTTTCTGAAATGCTTGAGGCTTTTAAGGACATGCTTCCGGATGATAATGTGTTGCCGCATCGATACTATGATGCTAAGAAAATACTTTGTCCACTGGGGATGGAGTACAAAAAGATCCATGCATGCCCGAATGACTGCGTATTGTATAGAAAAGAGTTTGAAGAGAGGCAGAATTGTCCGATATGTGAAACCCCAAGGTACAAGTCAAATAAGGGGCTTGCAAAAGTGTTGTGGTATCTTTCAATCATACCAAGGTTCAAGCGGTTGTTTGCGAATGAAAATGATGCAAAACATTTGCGGTGGCATGCAGATGAGAGGATTTCTGATGGAAAGCTTCGTCATCCAGCCGATTCTGCTCAATGGAAGAAAATTGATCAATTATTTCCCAACTTCGGCGAAGAACCTAGGAACCTTAGGCTTGCCCTTAGCACGAATGGCATGAATCCATATGGAAGCCTTAGCAGCGTACATAGTTCATGGCCTGTACTCATCATTATTTACAACTTATCTCCTATGTTATGCATGAAGAGAAAGTACATCATGCTGTCTATGTTGATTTCGGGACCAAAACAACCCAGAAATGACATTGATGTTTACCTTCAGCCCTTGATCGAAGACTTGAAGGAGTTATGGGAAGAATGTGTGGATGTTTTTGACTCTTTCAAGAAGGAGGTATTCAAATTGCAAGCCATGATATTCTGTACTATAAACGACTTCCCAGCATATGGTAACTTGTTAGGGTATAGTGTAAAGAGCCATAAAGCATGTCCGGTTTGTGAAGAAGGCACATGCTACCATCAACTCCAACATGGAAGAAAGACGGTTTACCTTGGACATAGGAGATTTCTAAGACGGGGCCACCCATATCACCGATTAAAGAAAGCCTTCTTTGGTGGCCAAGAATATGAAGATGTTCTGGTGCCATTGACTGGGGAGCAAGTTTATGAGAAGGTGAAAAATATCAATGTCATCTTCGGCAAGACAGCCAACAGTAGAAAAGATACAAATATATGGAAAAAGAGATCTGTATTCTTCGATCTTCCCTATTGGCGCAATCTTGATGTGAGACACTATACCGATGTCATGCATGTGGAGAAAAACGTATGTGATAGCATTGTTGGCACGCTTCTCAACATACAAGGCAGTTCCAAGGATGAAGTGAAGGCAAGATTGGATTTGCAAGCAATGAGAATACGTGAAGAGCTACATCCAAGGCTGTATGGGACGAGAACTTATTGTCCCCCGGCTTCTCATACTTTGTCTAAGGATGAGAAACATAGTTTTTGTGAGTGTTTACATGGCACAAAAGTTCCCTCGGGGTATTCTTCAAATTTTAAGAGGCTTGAATCGATGAAGGACTTGAAATTAGTAGGCCAAAAATCGCATGATTGTCATGTCTTGATGCAATAGCTACTCCCAATAGCTATTCGAGGCATCGCTGAATATGACCTTCGGGTTGTTTTGACTAGACTTTATGTCTTCTTCAATGCGGTTTGTTCTAAAGTTTTCGATATTGAAAAGTTGGATAAATTGGAGAATGAAGGACATCTTATATTGTGCCACCTTGAGAAGCTTTTTGTTCCTACATTTTTTGACATCATGGTTCATCTAATTGTTCATCTAGTGAGGGAGATAAAGTTGTGCGGCCCTATCCATTTACGGTGGATGTACCCAATTGAAAGATCTATGAAATTCCTTAAAGGGTACGTGAAGAATGCATACCGTCCAGAAGCATCGATTGTTCAGAAATATGTTTCTGAAGAAGCCATGGAATTTTGTCAAAATTATTTGGCCAAAGTAAGACATATTGGGCTTCCAAAACGTCATCATGCTGGAGGGGGTAGGCGAGGGGCTTCAGTAAAGACTGTGGATCCTGATGAATTGTCACAAGTCCACTTATACATCTTGAATAATGTTGATGAAGTTCAAGCCAGCATAGCTGCACATAAAGAAGCTGTGAGGAAAGAAAATCCTCAAATGACTGAACAAAGGTTGATTAGGGAGCATAACAGAACTTTTGCACACTGGTTCAAACGAAAGGTCGAGGGGGAGGAATGTGTTTCTGATATCCTCAAATGGTTAGCACGTGGTCCTGAGGTTGATGTCATAAGTTGGAATTCATATGTGATCAATGGTTATACATTTTACACGAAGTCCCTAGATGATAGGAGCACAGTCTAGAACAGTGGTGTTATGTTAGAGGCTGAATCTATACACTTCTCCAGTTGGAAAGACAAAAGCCCTTTATTGGCAGTCATGCATTATTATGAGGTTATTGAAGAGATATGGGAGGTGGACTATGTGAAAATTAGATTTCCCATTTTCAAATGCAAGTGGGTTGATGTCAATAATGGTGTTCAGATCGATCGGCTAGGATTTACATTAGTCGATGTCAATGGTAGAAGTTTTGGAGATGAACCTTTTATTATAGCAGACCAGGCGCAACAAGTGTTCTATATCACCGATCAAGAAAATAAAATGTGGTCTGTAGCTCTCCAAGGAAAGAGGGTCATTGATATTGATGAGGAAAATTCAAATTATGGTATTCCTGAGAGTACACCTTTTTCAAGGGGTCTACCGGACATGAACGAAGAAGATGAAGCGGATAATGAACCCGGCATAAGAAGTGATCATCAAGAAGGGATATGGGAAGATATCACTTTATAAAAGAGTCAATTCATAAGGTAATATTCATATATATGCAGATTTATTTGACTACTTTAAGGCTTTAACTATATATATTATTCCTGCTATGTTCATAAAATGTCTTTGACTATGAAGTTTGTTCCTTGTTTTATTTTTGTGGCAGGATCCGATCATGTTATAAAAGAGGATGTTACGTTGTTGGGTGGCATGGGAATCAGATGATGAAGCCATGGTGAATATTATTTTGGGCGCATCTATGTTGTATTTGTAACTTATTGTATTTGTAAGTAAGTTATCTTATTGGATGTATGAATTAACTTTGGTGTTGTAGATCAATTAAGAGGCCAAATAACTCATGGTGAATAATATATGTATCATTTTTCCAATTCAATTTATTCAAATAATTGTTCATAGCTTGTAGCTTAAAGTATCGACTTTTATTTGCTGGATTGGGTAGTGGATTTGTGTATATATATAGTAGCAGGAACAACAGCAGGGAAAAATTTGGGAAAATTTAGATTGGAAATAAATAAGCCGGTCTTATGTGTTTGACTTTTAAGACCGGATGTAATTATACGACAGGTCTTAAAGGTCATATTAAGCCGGTCTTAAAAGTTGGCCTTTTTAAGACCGTTATGTTATATTTAGACGTCCGGTCTTAAAGGAAAATTTTTAAAACCAGACGTAATTATCATCCGATCTTAAAAGTCAGTCTTTTAAGACCGCGTATGATTAGTCGGTCTTAGAAGTCGCTAACTTTAAGACCGTATTTATTTTTGTCCGGTCTTAAAAGTCCAAATTTTTAAGAGCGGACTAATTTTAGGCAGGTCTTAAAAGTTGAGTTTTTGGATCGACCAAATCAAACTATTTCATGTTCATTTAGTACAAATTTTAAGACCGAATTTTTTAAATGTCTGGTCTAAAATATGTAGACTTTTAAGACCGGATCATTGTCCAATCTTATATGTAGACTTTTAAGACCAGATCATTGTCCGGTCTTATATGTAGACTTACGAGCCTGTTTTGTCCGGTCTTAAAAGCCTTTTTTGCACTAGTGCAAGAATGAAGTTTGAAGAAAGAAGAACCTGTTAATTATCATGAAAATATCAATATTCAAGTCACTGTGATCAAATAGAAGTTGGAACGGCTTAATTCGGAGTTAAAATAAGCAAGTTCAAGCTTCCAGATGAATACTAGTTTGTTTTGGGGCTTTAATGCAATTTCAGCATTTTTTCTCCCCTAAACAGTGCCTTGATCGAGCATAAATATTTCCATGCTTGAGCAACCTTGTTCCAGCCCTCATTTTCGCCCAAATAGTGCCTTGCTTGAGCAAAAACGAAGGCATGCTCGAGCATGCTGCTCGAGCAGACAAAATCTGGTGCTCGAGCAAGGTTGTTCATCAGCTTCCTCTGTTCAGCTCTGTTTCTGGCGACCTTTGGTAATTTGACGATATCTCTCAAACCAAGAATCGGATTGACATGAAACCAGTGGCATTGGAAACTAGACTCCCAACACGTATTTGTGACAAACATTCATGCACAAAGGAGTCAAGATGAGTGAGCTATGAATTTTTCAAGTTGCCAAAAAAATCACCGCCACATTCAGGACCTAGCTTCGATATTTTGAGCATATCTCACAAACAACAAATCCAATTGAGCTGAAACTAGTGTCATTGGAAACAAGATTCAAATACCTTTTCAAAAACATCAAGAACACAGAAAAATAAGATCAATTAAAGAAGTTATGATGTTTTGAAGTTGACTGTCTGTTCTGGATTCTGGAAAAACGCTGGATAAGATCAACCTCAATTCATCTGATGTTAATGAACGAAATACAACTAGTTTGGAGTTGATTCTTATTGAAATAGAAAGAATATTTGAATAGCTTTCTGAGATGGGGTGATTTGCTAAATGTGGATTTATATCGAAGACGTTATGCTCGCTAGAAATTGCTTCTTGTACTGTCAATGAGTTTACTTCTTGAAAATTTGATTTTTGCGCAAGAACATAATACATGGCAGCCATGAGTTCGATATTCGAAGACAGTCTACTTGAGCAAAGAGCAATTCATGTTGAGTTGAATTCTTGCCTTGAGGCAAGAAGAAGCAGAGTGCAAATTAGGAAGTTTGCTCGAGCAGAGGAAATGGCTTGCTCGAGCATCAGCGTATCAAGCAGGAAAAAAAAACAAAGTAGAAGAGGCTTGCCCGAGCAAGAGAAAGGAGTTGCTCGAGCACTATGATCGAGCAGAAGAAAAATCATGCTCAAGCAATAGTGTGACCAGCAACATTTTCATTGAGTTGGGAAGTCATGCTCGAGCATAAAGAAAGGCTTGCTCGAGCAACATTGATCTGAACAAAGAAACAACAAGTTGAAGAGTCTTGCTCGAGTAGAAACAAAGGCTTGCTCAAGTAGCATGCTCGAGCAGAAGAAAAACGTTCTCGAGCAACATTGATTAGACTGATCTTCTCGCCTCTGCTTGACCCTTGTCCGAGCACCCTCTTATAGCTTGCTCGAGTAACAGCGAAACAAATCTCTTCTCAAAAAGACGTAAGAAGATGCTTGCCCGAGCATGCCTCTGATCATTGCCCGAGCATCAACGATATTAATTGGTCTTTAAAAAGCTTGCCCGAGCAAGCTTTGGTTCTTTACTCGAGCGCTATGTCCATTGCACTTTGAAATTACTCCTTCTCAAATTGATGCCCGAGCACACTGCTTATCCATGCCCGAGCATAACCACCTCCGTTTTGAAATCACCGTCCTCGTAAATCTTAAATCATTCTATGTGATTTCATTTCTTCAGATTATTACTCATTACTATTACCAAATGCTTTTAACCAGTTTGTTCATGAGTTTCTGATGATTTAATCATGGATTAACAACAAATTGGCATAAAGCAATTTGTGTGACAGAAGCACGTCAGAAAACAGATGAAAGCCTTTATGTCTAACGGATGGTTTGAATCTTTACAACGACTATTATTACAACACCCAAGACGGAGCATTAACGAAGTCAACGATAAACATTTTGTGATTAAAGTTGGATTAGAGCTCAACGGACAAAAAGCAACAAAAGCTTCAACGGCTACTTCCAACTGATCTCCAAGGATCAAATGCTCGCAACGGTCAAAACACAATAACATATAAATTACGAAGCCTTCAAACCAAAAGGAGAGACGACGATTGAAGAATGACTCGACGAAGCCAATGAAATGTCTTTTTACTATTTCACCGTCGATAGTTCAATAGCTCATACACTCTTTGTTCCTCAATGTTCATATAGTCTACTGTAAAGAATGAGATGATAAACTATGTACTTCAATGTTTATTCATTCACTTCAGAGAGAGAAGATTTAACCGTAAACATTCTAGCTAAAACTTACTCAAGATTGGGTGATCTTGAGTGAGAAACACATTGTATTGATTACAACTTGTAAGAGGGAGTGGAGTCTGAGAGTGAGTAGACCATCCTTCGTTTACAGAGTGTGTAATCAAGCGGGTGTATCAATTACAACTTGTAAGGGGGAGTGGAGTCTGAAAGTGAGAGAACCATCCTTCGTTTACAGAGTGTGTAATTGTTCTTGAAAGATAGTGGAATCCCAGGTGTTCTGGGGACTGGACGTAGGTCAATGATTCTAGACCGAACCAATATAAATCACAGTTTGCATATTCTCTTCCCTTATCTTTTATATTTCCAGTATATGCTTATTTGAATATCTAACTGTCAATTTAGAAGTTGCAAAAAGATTTTCAAAGTTCCTAAAGTCTTATCTAACACCCAATTCACCCCCCCCCCTCTTGGGTGATAGCCAGGTCTTTCACCGAATACATAACATATGCCTTCTATTTATAGGTACAACTTTCTAATCTACAATTAATGTGATTCGATAATCATAGTGATTAATGGGTGAGAATAGGAAATAATGGGAGATATGGACATCCACAAATATAATATTCATAACAATTAGATCTTACTTTTAAAGGGCTAACTTTTTCTTACTTTTTCATTCTGCTATTAGTTTTAATTAATATAAGAATCTGGAGAAATTAATTATGTAGATTTTGAAAGGATTTAAATTCTATAAAGATATACTAATTGGAATAAGTTAGTGCTTACTTTTAAAGGGCTAACTCTTTCTTATTTTTTCATTCTGCTATTAATTTTTACTTAATATTGGAATCTGGAGAAATTAATGATGTAGATTTTGAAAGGATTGAAATCCTATAAGAAAATACAAATTGGGGAAAAAATCTTATAAACAAAGTTGTCAAACTCGTGAGTTCAAATGAACTCGTGACAGTAATATAAACTCGAATCATAAACTCATCAGAGTTTACTTTCATTATTAAATAGGTATTAACAATGTATAATAAATAATTAAAGGGAAATATACTTCTCATGTCATAGATACAAAAAGATGTGGGTTCCACCATTTCCGTGCTTGAGTTTTCTTTTATATATATATAAAAAGTGGGTCCCACCATTTCATGTGTGTATAGGAATTTTCTTCTTCTCATGCAACATGAGAAGTGTAAACCACATAATTAAAATATAAAAAAAATGACAACAATTTGATTTAAAATAATTTTAAATCCAAATAATTGAAATTAAACCCATCAACATTCAAAATTTACCATATTTTTTTTAAAAAAAAAATTCAATAAAACTTATATATAAAGCCGTTGGACATGATTAAATAAAAAAAGTTAGAACAAATTTAAATGTGAGTTAACATGGTTTTGTAAGTTAAAAACGTAAAAATAGTAAAGTCGGTGTATAAACTCGTGAGTTTAACCGAGTTTACTAGTGACTCAACTCGATTTGGTAAGCTAAACACGTAAAAACGATAAACTCAGAAAGTCAACTCACAAGTTTGACAACAATGCTTATAAATACTTCAAATTTGAATTTTTTTGTGAAGTCATGTTATTATAAATGAATGAATTTATGTGAAAAGTTGTGTAATACTAAAGTTCACCAATGTTATGTCTATTTAGTTCCTAAAGACACAAATGGAGATTATAACCAAAAGTGTGGTAACTCTACATACTATGAATGTGTAACTCTTCATAGAAAAGTTGTTTTAAATAACCATTGGCTATTTTAGTTACGTTGGTTCATGAATCAATATATCGGGTCTGGGTTATGACTTTTAATGAGAGGGTTTCTTTTCGCTTATTACCTTTCTTTTGATAATTAGTCCCTTTTTAACTAATATCAGAGTGTGCGTGGCAGAGCATATGATCAATTTGGACAACTACAATATACTGGCAAAGGTACAAACAACAAATATAAAGTAGTCCTCGTAGGGTTAAGGGTATAGTCATCCATGACAAAATACGTAACAATAATTAAACTCATACAGTTATCCCAAAATAACTATACAACACGAGATAGGGCATTCCCTATTTTTTCAATCCTCTACTGCATGCCCTTATCTTTCAACTTTTGAACAGCTCAGGGTGTATCACCTGTATCTATAGAATGGTCTAGAGTTCAAAATTGAACCCCCAGAGTAACTGTTAACTCAAATATCATATGTAAGCGGTGTATGAATGCAACCATAATCAGGAAATATTAGTCACATGGCAAAGATACCATATATTCATTTAGAATCACAGCACAACCCCTGAATTCACAAAGCCGTCGAGCCACCTAACCACGCAAGCCCTGAAAAATCCTCAGGGCTAGGAACAACACAATAGTCAGGGCCTCGAACCCCAATTGTTCTAGATGCATATTAGGCAAACACAAGCATGACATACAAACATACAACAGTAACATAAAGTGCGTGAGTAAACAGTTACTACCTGGTAGCTGTTCAGAGATTTCAAATTTCACAATGCCTGAAAGCCCTTTCAAATGTGTTTGTACCCTAGACAAAACCAGTATACTTCATTTTCAGTATTTCCAGGAACTCTTCTTTTACTTTTGAGAAAATCTGACCATAACTTCGAAATTTTAAAAACTCATGTTCAACTTCAAACATTTTCAAATAATTCTAGAAAATCCGATTGACGTGAAATCAAAGCTATTGAACCCTTGGGATGTCAAGTTTATGTTAAAAATATTTTCAAAGACCAGAAGGGTTCATATTCTTTCACGTGGCCAAATCTTTGCTCGCTGACCAGTGAGAAAATCTAGTTCATTGGACTATTTTCAAAAATAATTTCTTCTGGTAGGAAACTTGAAAAATAACGAAATAAAATATCAAAATGAAACCCTAGATGTCTAAAAGCATGTAAAACTTTAATGGAAATTAGACTTCATTTACTATTTAAAAACCATTGATTAAGTGGTGTTGCCTAAAATTCTAGAATCTGGTAGCTAGTCGTTTCTCTTAGATTTCAGGGTTTTTGGGTTCGTAGATCATGAAATAAACCTACTCAATTGGAACACTCAAAATCTTCAAAATCACATCACAACTTAATTCTTAGACCAGTTGGGCGAAAATCCTAAGTTTCAAGTTACAGGAGCTTGTTTTGGGCTTACTTGAATTTAGAGCTTAAACCAGTGTTTGTGCTTCTTCCTTCGGATATGTGGACTTGTCTAGACACTCCCTAGGACTTTTTGAGCACGTCCCTTGCAGCCAAGAATGTAAGGGATGAAGCCTTTAAAAAATGATCAGGTTGCAGGGAATTATCCAGTTCATGCTATTGTCCACTAGTTAATAACATGTATTAGAGTTTCTTGATATTTTTCCCAGGAGATTCAAGAGTCTTCCAGAAGCAGCTGATTTGGCACCATTTTAGTCCATGAAATCATATTTTTATAATTTTCCATGTGCGAATTGCTTAAATTACCCAAAACGCCTTTTTATCCAGTGGTTAAAATTAAAGCACGTTCCCTGGATTTTGGCATGTTTTCTTCTTTCTTTATTTCCAAGAAATTCTAGACTTTTCCAGGGCTGAGGTGGCATATTCTAAACCATTAAAATCTGATCCCATTTGCTTTTAATTAAATTATCCAGTTCACCCCTTTATCCACTAGTCCTTGTTGTACACCGTTGGTTAATTAATAGCTTGCTCCCCTTTCACTTTTCTTCAAGTTTTTCAGATTTTTTCCTCCAAAAACGTAGGAATCCCCTATTAGTCCAGGAAATGTTATGTGCATATCTATTTTGGCACATCTCTGCTCAGCTAATTGTCTCATACCTTAGCATATAGCTAAATGGCAATTTTCACCAACCGATTAACACCGTATAAGTGTTTTGTGCCCTTCTACACTAACACTTTAATTTCTATGACCCTTGAGCTCTTCGTCAAAACATTTATGCAAAAGAGAGTGCAAAACGTCCTAAAATACGTCAAGAAAACACTTAAAAATTTCCCAAATCAAATTACCAAAATACCCTTACAAAAAATATCTTCTTAACTTGGCTTATTTTACAAGTTTCATGCCTTTTCTCTCTCCCTTACCTTTTTGGACGAATTTAAGGTTTATTAAAGAAGCTTTTTCACTTGTCATGATGAGTTAATACGTGTCACGTTCTCATTATTGCACCAACAAAAAAGTAGCTTTTCCTTTTGTAATCATGGCGTGGCACGTGTTATGCCCTTATTAGACCAACACAAAAGCATATCATTATAGATCATCATGACTTACTTTATTAAAGTTGCTTCATCGGTGTTTGCTCGGGATTATGACATGAATGTCGAGACCCGACAAACGATGTCACATACTAATATTTTCTAAAAAAAACGCAGGACATACCCTATTGCCCAGAAAATGCCATATACTTACTTATATCGGCATATTTTCACTCAACTAATTGTCCTAGACCTTAGGATATAGTTAGGTGGCATCTTTTCCAACCAAATTTATACCGTATAGGTCCTTTGTGCCCCTTTTCCATTGGCACTTTAATTCTACGGCTTATACATACTAGGTCCACTGACCTGTATAGCCGAGTTACTTAGTCCCTAAAAGGTTTCCTATCTCTCGACACTTTTAGGGCTCTTCCCAAACTAAGCTTTGTCGTCCGCTTACTTTAAGCTTATTTTAAATTTTCAGGGTCTAAAATTCGAGATATTACATGTGTTGTTTAACAATGCATCATTTTAAGACATTCTTCATGGTATATAAATACCCTTCATCATCACTTTATATGTGAAATAACACACATCGAGTTATACCATCACTTCAAATTATTACTTTGTAAAAGTTATTGTTATTTTGACTTTAGTGTTGGGAGTGCAATCTATACTTAAAGGTCTTTATTGTATGGCCAACCGTCTATGCTTTCTGAATTCATCAAATAAGTTTAACATGAAATAGTATATATTATTTCATATTTTATTCTGTTATTAATTTTGATTATTAAAATTTGAAGTCAAACTGATCAATCTAAACCTACAAAACCGAAGGATAGCCTATTCATCTCCTCATTGTCCGATGGCTCAGCAATCAATTTATGATGTCCTCGTCAAGGTCTCTTTTCTCCGCCAAGTATTTTCAATATTTGTTGCGCAGTGCATATGCGTTGAAACTTGACGCGTGCTGAAAACAGATATTAAAATTGAAAAAATAGCAAAGTAAGATAGAAACACGTTATTGGATGTCCTCGGGATTCATAGCCATTTCAATCCAAAGATAAACCGTTGGTTAAGGGTAATCTTGGCTCGGAAGTTTTCTCTAAGAGACAATTTTGCTTCAGAAGTATAAAAATGGAGCAATTTTACCCTACTGTTAGTTGACAAAATTTGTTGAGCTAACCATCCACATGTCATCCATATCACTTTTGTTAAAGTGCAAATTTATACTGAAAATTTTAAATTTAACTTTGAAAAAATGAAGTAGATCGATGACACATAAGCTTTCATGAAAAATTTGCATCTTAACAGAAATGATGTGAATAACATATGGACTGTCATCAGCTCAACATATTTAGCCAATTAACGGTCAAAATTAATTAGGATAACGTTCAGGGAAAAATTTACCCCTTCTTAACACTTCTAGGGTAAAATTGTCCCCTAAAAAACTTCTTGTAGAAAATTGCCTCTTTGTGAAAACTTTTGGGGTAAAATTATCCCTAATCCCTAAAACCAATGAAGTCAATGTTTAAGAGGGTGTTGATGTCATGACCAAAAATCCAAGTCGTGACCTACGCATAAGCTAAGCCAAATAAGTTTACTAAGCCTCGGAAGCATAAACAAGGCATATAGACCCTCAAGCATAACCTTGCAACAACGAGACTCCAACATTGCCATAGTAGTCATAACGTCACAGTACCCCACAGCATGCATCGATACAGTAAAACAAGAGAGTGTTGTTTTTTTTAATGTATTTAACACTTTCCCTAAAAAAAGTTTAGGAACTCCCAAATCTCCCCACTAATTATACAGATACAAACAAAAAATCCTAACTCCACCACTAATGCCCACCCTTAATTAGTTTCCTAGATTTGCCACTGTCGGCCGGCTTGCGTTAAGTTTTAGTACTATGACGTACATAAATAGTGTTTTTGTTGGGGAAGCTATGTATACATACACAAAATTGAAAGAGACTGAAGTAAAGAAAAGTGGAACCTTGCAGATCATGATGGTGATATCATATTGGGATTTTGGGTCATTGTAAACAGATAAAGGTTTGACGGCGCTTCCAACGGCTATTCCTGCAGCATTAAGTTGGACAAAGCCCGAACAGTGAATACCATATAGCATCCTGTGCTTTTAATATTATCATTCTGTCATATAAGAAACATTAAGAAAATATTAACCACGTCACACAAATTAAAAAACTGATTTGAGCTTTAATAAAAGCCCCAAAAAAAAAAATGAAGGGCTTAGAACTTGGAACTCACAGTCCAAAATGTAAAAAATCTGGTTTGATATTGTCCATATATGTATGGATTCACCTGATTAATTGTCCAAAGAAAACAAATTTAGAGTGAGATACTTGCACACAGCTAGTGGTCATACCTTCAAAAATATCTAAAACATGTAGGTACATTTCAATATATGCTCACATACTTTAATTTATAGGAAAAAAGAATAAGAAAAAACAGCTTGAATATCAAAATTTCAAATTAATCTTGTTGCCTACAAAAGTATAGATAGCTATAAGAATATAGTTTTTAATAATAAAAAATTTGACAAATTATATAAACAAAGAAAATGGGTAGTTAGGAAATTAATAGTTGTTATTTAATTAGTTATTGTTTGTTATTATTTGTTGTAACTGATTTTCATTTTTAGCTGCCATATGTACAGAGTATTTTCATATATAGAGGACACATGTACAGGAAGATAAAATGCAATGTACTTTTTCTCAGTTTCAGTATTCCTTTTTTACTTTACTCTTTCCTCTCAGCCTTTTTGTTTTCGTTCTTCGCCTCGGCTTTCTGTTCTTCCTTCGTCCCGATAGCTCTCTTTGATTTCTTGGAGATTTCTCTTGTCACCATTGATTCTCATTGTTTCATGGTATCAGAGAAATAGTGTCGCCATGGATAATTCTTCTGTCGCTGCTGGTGGTTCAACCACCAGAAATTCATCTGATTTGTCTCAAATGTCTCAAGCCCTTATTATCTTCATCCTAATGAAAATCCAGCACTTGTCTTGGTTGCTCCGGTCCTATTGGGGCCAAATTACCATACATGGTCCCGAGCTATGGAGATGGCCCTTCAATCGAAGAACAAACTCGTTTTTGTTGATGAAACTATTCTCGCTCCTCAATCTCAGCTTCGACCTACTCCGGCTGGTTGCAGTGTAATACCATGGTTTGTTCATGGCTCACAAGGTCAATATCGCCAACAATTGCTCAGAGTATTCTGTGGTTAGACAAGGCCTACGATATTTGGATAAATCTGAGGGATAGATTTGCTCAGAGTGATATTTTTTGAGTAGCCGAATTGTAGGACAAAATCTTTTCCTTCCGACAAGGTTATCTAACGGTGAGTGAATATTATACTCGACTGAAAGTTTTTTGGGAGGAATATACTATCCTAAGACCGATTGCACGTTGTTGCTGTGATTTCATTTGTTCTTGTGTTAAGTATTGTGAGAATGATTATACCTGAAGATTTTTGAAAGTTTTGAATGACCGATTTGCATCTGTTAAGTCTCATATATGTTGCTTGATCCCTTGCCTTCTGTAAATAAGTTTTTTTCTATGCTTTCGCAACAAGAATGAGAAATAAGGGTTGAACTGACTATCCTGTTTAACAAAGGACCACATAGATATTCAGGTCCTTCTCATTCTAATTCTGGTTTGAAGAATTACACACTTGCTGTACTTATTGCAATTGGCCTCGTCTTACTATTGACACATGTTATCCTAAACATGGTTTTCCTCCTGGCTTCAGGTTCTGGAATCAAGTTTCAACGTCAGCCAATCAATTCCAGTCTCATGATCCTATCAATAATTGAGTGCTAGAGCAGAAGAAAGCATCTTTTGGTATTATGTCTACACCTTCCCCTCAATTCATACAAGAGCAATATCAGAAGCTTCTTGCTCTTATCCAGTCTGCCTCCACTGGTTCTCTTCAATCAACCTCCTGTTCCATCTCTTCACAATATTCACTCTGTTTCCTCCTCTCTTCAAAATCAGGTACCTCATTCCTTCTCTGTTGTTCTCTCATAAAACATCCTGGATCATTTATACTGGTGATATTGATCATGTCTGTCGTTCCCTGGATTGTTTCTCTGATTATCACTTTATTGATCCTGTTCCCATTAAACTTCGTAATCATAGTTATCTATATCACTTCTACAGTTTCTGGCACTGTGTGTGTTTCTGCTTCTTTAACTCTTCACAAGTGTTCTATATACTCGAATTTGCCTTTAATATCTTGTCTGTTTCTAAACGCACTCGTGCCATTCTTTGTTATTTCACTTTCTTGTCTTCTACTTGTTATATACAGGTTCGAAGGCCTATACTTCCTCAATCCTTCAACAACCACTCCTAAGATGGCCATAACTACTTCACCAAATACACCATCCACTGATTTGACAAAAACCTTAGTCGTCTCAGGGTCAAATCATAATTTACCACGAATTAAAATGCAATATAGTGCAAACAACTCGGGATCGTTCTCTTATCAAGGAGCCTTTTATTTTGAATTCCCTAGGTTAGACTAAGTACAAAAAAAATGATTAAAAAGAAAGGGGTTTTGAAATTGATTTTCTCTAAACTAAAATTCATAAAAAATTAAAAGAAACTAATTCTAATTTTTTTGGTATTTTTAGAAAATAGTGAAGAATGCTTAGGATTAAAAAGATTAATGATGGATGTTCTTGGTAATGAAGAAGATGGCTATCATTGCTTAAAATAATATATGGAAGTTAAATTCTCATTAAGTCTAAAGAACAACCTCAAGATAACACTTGAGTCCAATAATCTCAATTAATAGTAGCTCCTACAAATATAGCAAACTACTACCTTTCGAGAAACTGTTAAAATCCATTTAATGTGTAATTAAAATTGGGATGATGTAAATTATTCTTCTAAATTAGAATATTCTAACCAACCATTCAAAAACTTAAATCAACTATGATTACTAATCACAAATATGACAGCAAGCATAATTTCATCAAGCATATATAAAGAAATTTAGAAATTTAAACATCAAAATAATCATCCAATAAAAATCACAATATTCAATCCTCTTGGACATATAAGAGTCATCCAAGTCTCAAAACTAAATAATGATAAACCTAAATAAGGAAATCAAATAAATAGTTTAGGCAAAAGATTAAATTAAATAACTCCCCTGTGAAACACAATTATTCAAGCCACAATTTCCATCATCAAGAAACAACCCTCAATCAATTCTTGCGTGTTTCTTTCTTTTTTTTCTTTCTTGCTGATTCTTGCGTCTGTCTCATTCCAGTTTCCGCGCGGCGTTGAATCTCAATCAATGAATGAATCGCTCTCCTGCTGCTCCCAAGGATTGTTCGCGCCGCTACTATCCATTCCTCTTCTCTTTTTTTACTTCGCGGCGCTGAACCTGATTAAATCAGGTCCTCCCCCGTTTTCTGCGTTTTCCTGATATATATATCCCAATATGAATGAATCAGAAGCCCTAATACTGGCCCAAAACGCATAGTTGAGCAATAGGGACCTAAATGAAAATTTAAAAAGTTCTGGAAAGGGACTAAACTGAAACTTTTAAAACTTAAACTTAAAACTTTCATTTTCAAATTTGATTTAATCTTTTCAACCTCCTACAATTTAAACCAATTAATCTAACATTAAATATTCTCATAAAAATCAATAATTAAAAGTAATTACATTTTTTTGACAATTTTGTTCTTTTTAGCCTTAATTTAACATATTTACCCTTAATATCAATTTATACAAGAAATACATTTAAAGCTCAATAATTATGAGAAAACACATTAAAAATCTCTATTTAATTACCAAAAATCATATAAAAATATGGTTAGATCATCCACCAATCTGCTTGAAGCCTCCTTTGATTTGTGGCAGAAGAAAATCAGGCTGCAAGTAAGAAATTCATTAGAGGCCTCTTAATCACTGAGGCTCAGTACTATAGTATTTATAGAAAGAATGAACCAATGAGGTTTGTACACGTATAGCAGTAGCATAACAAAAAATATTCTAACAGATATGCTACTGAAAGAATCTAAAGAATATATTCTAGACTATTCTACAATATTGTAAATACAACAATTCATAATTATTCTTAACATTCCCCCTCAAGGGAGAAGGGGTGACAACCACTCCAAGCTTGTTTCGAAAATCTGAAAACAGAGGATGAGCTAGAGCCTTAGTAAAACCATAAGCAATTTGTTGTTTAGAAGGAATGTATTGAACATCCAATTGACCAGCTAACACTCTATCACAAACAAAGTGTATATCTAATTCTATATGCGCGCTTAGAACGAGCATGTTGGACGGGATTTGAAGCTAGGGCCCTTGCACTCATATTGCGTGAGACTTAGAGGAAGTAAACGGTAAAAATTTTACTGACAAGCCTGACAAAAACCAAGATCAGAATTCTTAAATTTGACATTACAATTATTTAAAATGTGACGAAGCACATTGGGGCTTGGATGGCCAAGTTTTTGATGCCAAATAGAAAGGTCACGAGAGGAAGTTGCAGAAGTAAAGTGTGCTTCAGCAGCAGCAGAGACGGAGCAATCATCATTGTCATTTATCACTGGATAGCCCGTGGCTTGACTTCCCTTGCATTAGAATTTTGCTTGTCAGGCGATCCTTCACATAGCAGCCAAGGTCAGTGAACTCAACAGTAACAGGGTTGTCTTTAACCATCTGAGAAACACTCAAGAGTTTTTTAGTAGATGAAGGCACAACTAGAATCCGATTAAGACAGATGTGTAGAGGCGAATTTCTTGGAACCAATAGCTTGAACAGAAGTTTTATCACCAGTGCAGGTATTAATATGGACTTACCAACAGGAGCAGCGTGGTCAACGTAAGCAGGGGACGGCACAACATGATAGTTCGCACCACTGTCTAAATACCATGAGGGATCAGCAAAATCTCCAAGGGAGGTATAGTTTGACCTTGGCCGTCATTATGGACTTTGGGGGCAATGTTGGAGGCTTACTTTGCTAGGGTTTGGTGCTTTAGGTGGAGAGTGACCTAGGAGTTGAAGATTTGAAGAGATCTGAGCTCCTCTTGAGTTTTCCTCTCCATCCTCCATGCCTTTCTCATGTTCTGTTATTTTTATGGTTTATATGTATTTTTTTCATGGTTTTTATGAAGATGTGTAGCTAAAGCTTTGATTCTAGGATTATTTTGAATACTTACACGGATTAATTTCTCATCTCCTCTATATATTTGTGATTAATGATATGGTTATGTTGATTTTATTCTTTGCTCAATGCTTCTTTGTTGATTGGCCACCAATGAGAATTTTTTTATTTTATTAATTTTTTTTTTTTGTGGATACAACCAATGAGATTGTTAAGATCACTTGATTGATGCTAGTGAAGGTTAGGTTGATTGTTGAACTTGAGTTTAATCATGAGAAAACTTCAAATTTGTGGGTTGGATGGATGCTTACGTGAATGACATAGAGATATACTCATTAACCTCACATAGTCATATAGGATTTGCAATGAAAATTGGGGGTTTCATTAATTAATTAATTAATTAAGATATAAAGGAATTAATTGAACTAAACACCTATTTAGAGATTATCATACCATATTATGATATGTTATTTTATGGCACTTGGGAATTTTGTCACTACTTTAAGGGCTAAATTGCTTTGCTTCAGTTATGACCAATTGTGATTAAAGTTGTTTGCGTAAAATTAAGATTAAAAAGGGTAAAAACATCATTTGATTTTTGGAATTTAAGGTATTACATTTTATGGTGTATTTCAGCAGACTTAAGAGAACACTTCTAGATAATTTAGTATCCTTAGCTAGCATAATCTCCCATTAAAAAGCAAATATAGTGGGGATTTGATTGAATACTTTTGAAATACAAGGAGGATAAAATATCTTAGGTCACATTTTATCCTTGAAGTCCATGAATAATTTCTTTCTTTCTTTTTTCTAATTTTAAAAAAAGTTTCCCTTCATTATTGATATATATTTGTGTCACTTAAATTATGCCAAAGTATATTATGCCAGTTTTTGGAACCAAATTTTGGTGGGAAAAATACTTTATTTATGACTTTATTATTTGGCATGACCAATGCACTTTTGGTACAAAAAATTATTTGGTTAAAACTGAAATATTCCTCCTAATTATTAGGATTGTTAGCTCACCCATACTATGTCTTCACAATGTCAAATGAAGAGTACTATGACAATTACTGATATTATAACAACTCCATTAATTTGCATATCATAACCACAAGGCCTTAATGTAAGATGTACTTTGTAGTTCAATTTGAACTTTGAAGCGGATCTTATATTAAAGATTGGATATATTATATTATTTCCAAGGGTAGAAACTTGATTTGGGAATTTGCATTTTGAATCCTTAATGTTTGTGCTTGATACAAAACATGTTTATGCGTATTCATCAAGTGCCTTTATATTAATATATATCACTTTCTAGTGTCTTTTCACTTAAATCACATTGATAATATATTTAGAGCCTCTGCATTTTATCCACTGTTTTATCATACAACATGGTCAAACATAGTATTACAATCTTATGAAGACTTGTTTTATCAAGCCTTATCTTACACAACAACCCATCAGGTGTTACATACTAGTAAAGACGCTATGGAATTCAATCCATGCCCCAATTCCTTTATTTATTTCCTAGGCATAAATATATAATTTTAAACATTTTAAAGTCACCTTTCATGAGTCTCACACCTAAAAGCAACTAACTCTTACGGCTAGTTTTTGGGGTATGATTCTCTCAAGTACGTGTGCTCATTTTACGGACAGTATTGGTTTCTTCCGGGACCGCCATAGAAGAAGTGGACACCCCAATCATTAGAATTAGCATATGGGGAAATATCATAGCACTTGCGATTGCTAGCATAAGTTCTAAGGTAATTAGGAGACACCAGATAATTATTTCTGTCAACAGTTGAAATGTCCTTGTAAAAGCTAGCCTTTCCAAAACCTTCTTGAGGGAAATTACCACTTCCCATTCCTGTTGTGGTGTGTTGCCCATAATACCTTCTGTTTATTATTTCACCACCCCACTGTACATTTGATGCACTCTCTGACATGTGATTGAACAAAGAAGCTGGCCAATATCCGAGAAATATACTATTCCCAAGTAACATCCACCAGTTTCCACTTCCTGGATCCTGCAGCTCCATCATCATTATGTCATGATATATATATTTTTTCAAATAGAGGTATCATATGATATTATGCCCTTATTGATTTTTGAAATTTGTTTGGATTTCTTAAGGGCTATATGTCACTGAAAAAAATGAAAAAGTAATCAATTAATCATTAATAATCTATATAGTTTTTATTTGGTTCCAACTCAATAGAAGTTCAACTCATTTAACTTAGTCCTTCAAGCCTTAGCCAGAATGTCTCAATTTTGAATCAGGTCCTGTAATTTGTTTTGTGATTCCTTATTATTTGATTTGTTAAATTTAATTTATAAAATTTTTAAAAATATCATTTTAAAGAAATTTCATAAAATTTAATGAAATTCTATAAATTAAAATTAATGGATTTTACACTAAAATGATGAATGCCCATATATAATGGATTAAACTATAAATAATCAATTCAAATAAAATAACATATATATGAGGACTCTATTCAAAATTGAGGTAAACCATAAAGACCAGCCAAAAAAAAAAAAAAAAATCCTCTATCTATATTTTCAAGGACTAAACTGTATTGACTCATAAATTATGGGGCCGCCAATAGGTTATGAAAAATTGAGGGATTAAACTAAATAATTGATTTTCCATAAAAATAGTACCTTCCAGATAAGGATGGAGAATGCATATTGAGAAGCTCCATAGACAGATAATGGTTGCAGGCTGCCTCCAACAGCTATTCCATTATCAACTTGAACAAAGCCAGAGCAGCGAAGATTATAACATCCAGTGCGGGCATACGAGTCACTCTATGTTATGAAAAAGATATGAATTAAAACCAATAACAATGATTGGTATGGTAAGAGATTTGAACTTACTGTCCAATATATAAAGAGTCTTGGGTTATCATCTCCATATAGTCCTGGATAGATCTGATATTCCAAATCAAGGAACAATAAATCACGGAATAAAATATACAGACCAAAAATAGTATGTCTTGAAAAAATATATGTAAAAATGCATGTACTCATGCATACATGTGATGTCAAAGAAATTATACAATACATAAATATATACCTGCCAACCAGCTTCGATGGTCTCAACATTATTAGAATCATCATGATTCACAATCCAAATTTGAGAGAGACTAAATTCATTGGATTGTTGAATATGAGGCTTCCAAATGTTTATTGATGCCTGGGCTCCATAATATCTATCTCCTCTCAAATCAGATATGGCATACTATATACAGGCACCAAAGCCATCAAGCAAACAATAAAAATATATTCAATATATGCAAAAGACGTAACATGTAACGATGCGACAATAAACCTTATCTTATTAGGTGGAATCAGTTAGTATTAGTACCTCGTGACCATATGTAGAGTATAATAATCCAGACAGATCAGGGATGGTCTGGTTGATCTTCTTCCCAAATTGTTGGATAGAATCTGCCCTCAATATGTCATCTTTTGTTGTTCTTCTTATAGGAATGGTTCCCTTTGGACAATTTCCACTTTGGTGCCACAATTGAGCAATTGGGTTTGATTTTGAAAAATTGCTTCCTTTTGGATAAAATGTTGGCCTCATCTTCATTCATCGAATATGATATAATTGGCCTCAGAATAGGGAGTTGAAAATTCCAATTAAAAAAAAAATTAATCAAGATAAATTAGTTTACCTGAATTTTGTGTTTTTTCAATTTTGGATCATCAAAAGCTGGTTGATTTAAAATATTTACGCAGTCGAATATGTCACCATCAGGACTCTGCTTTTTATAATACCAAATTTAAACAAAAATAAAATGATAAATTATAAAACCCAGGAGGTTAGAGTGAATATTAACCCAAATAAACCTCTGAATTGGAAAATGGGGATTACTTTCAGTAAACTAAGGGCATGTTTGTTTCTATTTCTTCAAAACAGTTTTTATGGCGAAAAAACAAAATAATAATAATAATAATAAAACTTGTCGGAAATATGTTTGTAATCAGGTGTTTTTAAAAATAAACAGCAAGTTGTTTTAAAAACTACAAAATCAAACAGGTTTTAGGTTTTTTATTTCTTTTTTCAATTTCTTGTTTTTTGTTTTGAAAAAATGGGAAAATCATTCTTCTCCACTTAAAGGCTTGAGGCCACCACCTGACCACTATCAACCAACACCATGTACCTACTAGCAATAGCCATTGGAACATCACCGTGGATGACGACCAACTCCATGTCATTGTTGTCACATCACTTCAAAAACATATTTTTTGAAACAAGCATCCAAACAATTTTTTTGAACAATTGTTTTTTAAATTTTTTGTATGAAATTGTTATACAAAAGGGGGAAAAACAGAAAACAGAAACAAACCGACCATAGGTTTTGCAAACGGAAACTCGCCTAAGTTTAAGTTGGGTTAGGTTTCTCTCATAATCACTTTTTCATTATCCCTCATCATTTCTAAATCATATTCATTCAATCAATTACAATACCACTTTAACCTTTCTCTCACCTTCTCAATCAATGACCCAGATCATGCTAATGAGAGAAAATGAGAAAGAGGATTAGGAGAGAATCCTCTTCCAAGTTTAAGAAATAATTGGTATTCTATCAAAAAAGAAATTATTGGTAGCCAAACACAGTTAAAATTGTTGAATAGTGATCAAGTATAGGAACATTTGAATATAAATGTCAGTCATAATTAACCAATTAAAACCAGTGGAAGAGTTAAATTGTGTACCGTAATAGACTTAACAGCTGGTCTATTCAACTTCTTCAAAAGTTTCTCAACCTCGAGTTCCTTGGCCAATTTTCCATTGCTAGTGACTGTGTCTTGACCTGCCATTATCATATGCACAAAACACAAAAAGAAGAAGAATACCACACTCACCATCCAAGTCTTTGCATTTCCTATTAGTTTGTCCGCCATTGATAAGAAGCAAGCACCTAAAGCAAAATTTTCAAGTAGATATATATTCAAGCCTTGATTGTTCACAAATTTATAGGAATGTTAACGTTACTGTTGTGAGCTTTGGAAATCTTTTTCTCCTTACTGGTCTACCAAGGTATCACTTACTGTATTTTGATTCTTTAGTATACTCGATTGATTCAGCAACCCACTAATAACACTACTGCTGCTTGACCCGAAATCACTAGATCACTACTCGTCTAGGTGTAAATTGCCTTGTTGCCTTGTTACAACTACAAAGATTACTCTTATTTAAATATCTCTCTTTTTAACTCTTTCTCCTTTCATATTCGCTCTTCGTCCCCAGCTCCATAATAATATTAACACGATGAATAAAAATATTTTTGATCCTTTCGTTTTTATTTTAAAAATTTTTAAAACATAATTTCTTATGTTAAAGATTGATTTTTTTCCAACTATATTATATATTGTTTTATTCATGACGACATTATTATTATTTATGACATATACATAATATACTTCCGGTGTATGTTTAGTTAATATATAATAATTAAAAAGTTAATTTTGAATTTTTCAAATTTCGTATTGCATTATTTTATTTTGAATTATATTAGGATCATAATCAGGTTTTATATATCCATATGTCAAGTCCTCCAATTACAAATTATCATGTGTCCTAATTTTTCCATGTGGGTTTATAGTTAAATAATAATATTTCATAAAAAGACACATGGTTACTTCTGGTTGGAGAACTAGATATAATGGATATAATAAAATTGATCTAAGTATTTTCGATTATGTTATTGATGCTTAACTGACACAGAAAAAAAATAAAATAAAGAAGGGACCTAGTGGAAGCTAATTCCATAGTAGCGGAGAGAACAAATTGGCAGCAATAAGTAATAGATGACATCAAATCTTAACTCAAGTTAGAGACAAGAAATTTATAAATAATTTAACCCTATGTTGTATTATTTATGAGAGAATCATTTTGCAGCTACCTATACTTTCCCACAATTTTTAGTTTGGTACATGTATGTTTTTCTCTTTTAATTGAATTATTTAACCTTAAGTCCATTAACCCCATTAGTTCCTAGGGTAATGGTGTTGACAAAGCAAATATACAAGGGCTTTTGGGAAAAAGAAAAAAAATTAAATAATTTAATTACGTGAGAAAAACACGCAGTGTCAAATTAAAAATTCAAGAATATTATAGGTACCTACAAATAGTTTTTAGCCAATTTTATCTAGCGCGATATTTTCTCGACCAACTCAAATTCACTCACATTATACATCCTAAAAATATTAGGCGATTAGGTTATTACTCTACATCACATGACGTCCAAAGAAGTCAACAATTATGCTGATTGGCTAATCCATCCCATAAGTAGTAAACATCGGCTTTTAGTTTATTGGTGTGATGAGTTGAGTGTAGTTAAAAATTTTCCTTCTTTTCATGTATAGTTTAACCAGATTTTTTTTTTTTTTTTTATATATCATGGTAGGTGAGGGGGATAGGGTTTAAACCCTCGACATAAGGGAGGAAGACCAATTAATACTGGCTCCCATGCTACTGCACTATTAAAGTGCTGACAACCAGATTTTTTTTAATCAAGGGAGTTTCCCTTATTAAGGCTTAGGATCCGATTGAATCATATTTTAATATGCTTTTTCATGATTAATTTGAGATTTTTAATGCATGTCCTATAATAGTATTGCATGATTAAGCACTAATAATTTGAGTTAGGAATCTATGTACTGAATTAATTGTCATTAGGGGCAAAATAGTCATAATCTGCTCATAATTCATGCAAATGATTTCTTGGACTTTTAATGATAATTTATGCTTACTTGTAGGCATTTTAGAAGAAAAGTGGAGGATGTGGAAAATGTCAATTGGGCTAGAATTAATATTTTTGAGAACTGAGAAAAATTACTGAAAATGCCCCAAAATTTATTAAATTTGAAAATCTGTGGAGAAAAAGGGCCATAAAAATTACAGAAAAGGATACTAAAAATTTTTTAAATTATAGTTTGACCCCATAAAATATTCTACTTTTAGTTTAGTCCCTCCAAAAACTTTTGAATCTTTTCAGTTTAGTCCATAGTCAAAACTCATGTTTTGACCAGGGCTAGGTCACAGACACATTTCTTCTTCCTTCGACCTACGACAGTTTTAGAGAAGAGAATAACACCACATATAGACATTGACGTTACTTGTTATACCCTCACCGGCCTCGCCTTCACAAATAGCGGGCGGTGTGATACCCCTTATTTATTAAATCCAACTGTCACACTTTTGTAATAATATCACATATTAGAGCTATATAGTGCAGCGCAATAGCAAAATGGTTTGGGCATAGTATATTGATGATAAATTACAAATCTTGTTTACAAAATCTAGAATATAATTACATAAAATTATTACAATAATAATTCTCCAAATAATCCGGAACTAATGCAATACCTCCATTTGCTGATATCCGTCTGGGAGCTACATCCAATAAACTGTACCATATACAGATAACAACAGAGACTGGAATTCCAAAGGATCTCAGAATAACTATTAATCTCATACACAAAGTATAATCAAAGCATGTAAGAAAACCATAAATACAAATCATAAGCATTCAAAGGTTGCGCACAATGAGGCATGAAGCCTAATCCAGAAAAAACAGTCTCTATAGCACATAGTACATAATGTAGGGCACAGCAAGGCTCTAGTAGCACACAGTGGTTTCAGTTCCAAAGCGCTTGGAAAATAACAACACTGAATGCATATACAATCATGGTAAAGCATACATATAAAGACATACAAAGCATATGAGAATTAAGATTACTACCTGGCAAACTTAAACTGTCAGTTACTTTCTCCAAATTCTTTTAAAAGCTTCCGGAGATGGCATTTCCTATGATTATAAATAATACTCGTCACTTTTGCAATTCTCCATCATTCAAATATTACTTTGAATAAATTATTATTTCAAGTCCATATCTTTCATAGTTCTTGCCTATTCTTCCTTCTTAAATCATATTATTGGTTTAAAACTCATGTTAAGTCATTTATATCAACTTGAGCAAAACCTCCCCTTAGGAATATTGATTCCCATAACCATCAAATATTATGAAAAAAAAACTAAATCCAATTCACAAAACCATAAGGGTGTTAAGCAAGGTACTTACTTGAGTTTGATCTTTGCTTTTCTTTGAACTTCTCCTTCCTTAAACTCCTTGCTGATTTCGGCCTAAGCTTCTTAGTTCTCAACTTTGCTTGCTTCCTTCTTTCTTCTTTCACTTGAGCTAACCTTTACTCTCTTTTCTTTTCTCTCTTACGGCAACTTGGTGCCTTACAAATGAGGGGAAGGAGTCCTTATATAGAGGTCATGAGCCAACCAAAAATATCTCCTTTGACCAATTACCAATCTTTTCTCTCTTTGAATGAAATACTCATGCAAAAAGGGAGTGGAGAATGTCTTAAATGTGTCAAGAAGGCACTTAAAATCCCCCAAGTCAAATGACCAAAGTGCCCTTACAAAATATCCTTTAAACATGGCTTATTTTGCAAGTTTTGTTGACTTTTTCTTTGCCTCTTTATTTTGGACGAATTTGATAGCTTATGGAGGAAGAATTTTGATCTTCAAAACACATTAAATAAGGTGTCCAAGTGTCCCTTTCTTATTAATACATGAAATGCTTAGGTGTGTACTTATCTTGTTAACTCTTTCTTTTGTGTGACACATGGCCATTTGGATAATCATCAACATTTTGCTTAATAGATAAGATGATTAGGTGGCAAAATTATCAATAGAATATGTACACGTGTCCCTTTCCTTTCCTCTTTAAATATTATGTTGACACCTTGATGGCTTAGGTGTCCCCTTAATTAATTAATTAATTAATTATGCATATGTGTCCTCATCTTTTCTCCTTTAAATATTATTTTGCCACATGGGTGCTTAGGTGTTCCTTGCATAATTATCTACCTTCCATGTGTCTACTTAGGTGTCCCTTCCATATGATTATTCACCTTTCCATGTGTCCCCTTCACAATAATAATCCTTTATTAGCAATTAGATGGAAACAAATATCATTTGCCTTATTTTTAATCAAAATTCCATATATCCAAATAATATAATATTGATGAGCTTTATACAACAATTTACATGAAAATCCTGTCACAAACTAGTTCTCAAATTGATAGGTCCAGAATTCACGATATTACGTTACTCTTCTCTTGAATCAACTACACTTCTTGGTCACCAATGACCTTCTCTTTCTCACCCTACCACCACACCGTCATCGGCATCCTTCTTGCATTCCATGACCACACTCTCAACATTTCTTGTCAGAACAACACCGTGAGATTCTATTAGACAGGGAAACAATTGAGAGAGAGAGAGAGAGAGAGAGAGAGAGATGAGATGAGGTGCTTGACTTGGAGGCAAATCGGAGATAAGAGGGAGGTCACCGTCTTCTCTCCTGATTCACCACCGCCAACCTATTTTCTCTTCCTCTTCCACCAATGACTTTTCCATCAACTTCCAGTGCTCATTGTTTTCACTATCACTTCCTCTGTTTTCACAGCACCAGAAAACCTTCTTTTTCATTAGCGACCTTCTCTTTCTCTCCATCATTTTCTCCTCCACCAAACCATCACCTCCGTCAATTCCAATGTTTCATCGCAGGTGAACATCAGAGCTACAAGAGTGAGAGGAAGTTGAGACCATTGATCTGAAGATTTCTAACATAAAGGAGACACAGTTATGAGAATCGAGTTTAAGTTGCAATTTCCACTCTTAGTTTTAGTTCTTCATATTTTTTAATGAATTTTTCAGAGCTCCAAACAAGTTTCTATCGATGCTACTCACATTACACAAAATTTGTTAATTCATAGCGGTTAATTTGTAATAATTGTACAAAAACAATACAATTATCTGGATATGTAGCGGTTTTACCAGAAACTGCTACAAATTTACAATGGTATAACTCACGCCAAGTGGTTCCTTGGTTAGCGAATAAAATTTGTAGCGGTTTTTACAAATAAACTGCTACAAAATGTGGCGCCAATAGTGGTTTTGTAGTATAAACCACCATAGAATGCAGAGGGTTTACACATTTGTAGCCGTTTTGTAAAACCGTAACAAATTTTCACATTGCACAAGATAGGATTTCGTGATTTGAAGCGGTTGAGGTAGTGTTTTTTTTTTTTTGGTAAAACTCGTACAAATATCAAGGCTATATAAGCGCCATCACCTCTTGCCTTTGGAAAATTCATTTCTCATACACAATCTAAAATTTTTGCTTTAGTTTTGAGGTTCTGCTCAAGCAATTAAAGGGTTAGGCACTTGAGGTTAATAAAGTTAACTCTTTTATTTTGTTTTTCCTTATTATTATAATTTTTCTATAAACATTGACAATATTTTTAATTATTTAATAATAAATGTAGTTATTATGACTTCCAAAAGAAATAAGGGCAAGGGGAAGGAGGCTAAGTGTCCCCCTAAACCTATTTTAGGTAGGGGAGTAGTAGTAGAAGGGGCAGTGGTAGGGGTAGTAGAGGGCAGCATGGAGGTAGACATGTCCCCATGCCAACGCAAGAGGTGACACCACAGGAGGCAACCCAACTAGAGCTGCTTGTTAAACCAAAGGGGGCTGATATCAGTCGCAGCAATTGCAACAATAACAAGGAGTTTAACGTCAACATTCCCATACTAAGTAACATAGAGCTGTTCATAGATAACGAGGAGGCTCAAGACTAGAATAACCTATGACGTTTATCTTCTCGGTCGATGGGCTTTAAGGTGCAAGTTCAAGGTAATTTTCATTATTGTTTTAATAAAGTCAATATTCAAATTACATAAGTTTAAATGTGAATTTAAATTTAATTAAAGTATGTGGTAAATTGTGTAGTTGACAGGAGAACAAAACCACCAAGATGCTAGATATGGCCGGTCTCAAGAGCCTAGTCCAGGGACTACATGTCATAGTTCTATGACTAGCCAATTGAGAATGGTGGTTACCTATTCAATTGCTATCTGAACGAACTGAGCACGAATTGGATGTGATTTCCTATCTACTTCAAGACATGGAAGAAGATTCCTCAGAAGCTGAAGAATATAGTGTGGGACGAGGCTATGCAGGTAATTAATTATATTTAATTATGTTATAAATGTAAATAGTTATATTTATGTCATTTTTAATTAATTGATTGTATTTAATTATTATTTATTCAATCATGATACATGATGGTTTGCCATGTGCAACAACAGGAAGAGGTATACAATGATAAAGATGGGGAATTACTAAAAGAACAGAAGAAATCATTTCTACCACATTATGAATAAGGATGGGACGATACCTCAAGAGCAATTGTTGGAGAACATGTCTGACAGTGTCCTATCTAGTAACTGAGCAAGTTTTGTCTAGTACAAGAGGAGCCCAAAATGACAAGTCATTTTTTATGTTCCTTGTGCAAGCTCTTTCTCATAGAAACGCTAGGAGCTAAGAGCAGTAGGGGATCCATCACACGGAAGGATCGAAGACATTTACTGTCACTTACAACGAACTGGTATTTTTTATAATTAAATTAATTTTAGCTATATACACCATAAATTTATTGTTTTATTTTTTGTAATAATAATTTATTGTTTTAATTATCTTAGGCGAGGAAGGATCGACAGGAGAACCGTCGGACGGACAACGGGGAGTTATTTACTACCACCCATTGATACCGGGACAAGATTACAACCTCTCAAAGCATGCATAGGAAGCCATTGTAAGATATAGACATTGTTTGTTTTAATATTTGTTATTTAGTTTGATTAAATTAAATTGTTTAATAATTGTTTCATAAAATGTGTGTGGTAGGAACAGATTTAATAGTCGTAGGCTGAACTAAAAGAAACCTAGACACAGGAGTCATAAGGGCCTATAGATACCACTACACCTCTTAAAGCTGCTTTAATTTAGGCCAGTTGAGCACCTTGGACGTTGTAGGGTTATAGGGTTAGGTGTCAGACCTAGCATAGTCTATGGCAGAAGTAAATCCTTTGAAGCCAGAACCTCTCGAGCAGGGACCTCTGGCATTAGAAGGCCAAGGGAAGATATTTTTCTGGAGATTTGTGTAGAGGTTTCCAAGCTGATTTCTACTACGCTCAGCAGACCCAGTGGTGGGATATCACAAACGTGATGCTGTCGGATTCTTAAGGTTGGTTGTTTCTTGATGAGGAGCATCCAGAGGTCCTACCAATCCCTAGGTTCACCTTCCAACCATCTCCTCCTCCTACTGATGATGATGGTGCTGTTAACTTTAATCAATTCCATGATCCTCCCCCTTAAGAGAGGAGTTGATGATCAATTGCTAGATAGTTAGTTATCTTAGTTATTTTCATTTATGATTGAGGACACTTTGCGCAATTGTATTTTGATTTGGAACTCTTGCAAAATAAATTGGGCATTTGTATTCTTATCTATGTAATTTCTTGTTTCAATTAGAACTCATCCAAAAAAAATTAAAAACAAATAAATAAAGAACTACAATTTGTATCGTTTTTTGCCTAGAAACTGCTACAAAATGTAAATTATGTCTTTAAATAATATAAGTTTACATTTGTAGCTGTTGCAAAACCGCTACAAATTCTTAATATTTTTTAAATAATAAATAAAATCTTAAAGCAGTTGACCAATCGCTATAAAGTGTGTGATTTTGAAATTTGAATATTTCAAATCCCACCAACAATCTTAAAATTTGTAGTGATTCTAACCCCATAACTGCTACAAAGTGCAGTGTGTAATTTTGAAATGTAAATATTTCAAATCCCTCCAACGTTCATTAAGTTTGTAGTGTTTTGTACCCCATAACCGCTACAAAGTGTGTGATTTTGAAATTCGAATATTTAAAATCCTGCCAATGATCATGAAGCTTGTAATGGTTTTTGCCCCGTAACCGCTATAAAGTTTACACTTTGTAGCAGTTATGCTAGCAATCTTACAACCACTACAAATGGTTGAACATTGGAGAATTTGAATTTAGTAATCCAGGTACGCATCATTTAGAAAATTAAAAATTGTCTCTCCGCTTATCTTCTTTGTGAATTTTTTCACTAGCTATAGATATGTCATGGATCAAGTTGTCATTCAATTCTCCAACATATTTGGTAAGATTAAAAAAATTCTTAGATTTTTCATACTCTCACGCTAGCTATCGTGGTAAGGTCGTACGTATGCCAATGTCCTATATGCAAGTTTAAGAAGTAGCATACACAACAAGTTGTTAAGGAACATTTTCTTGTGAAGCTTTTCTTGAAGAATATACGTTTAGAGGAGTTCATGGTGAGAAACTCGATGTGAGATATGATGATTCTCTTCCTCAAATTCACAAGTAGGAGTTCAAGTAGATCAAGATGATCCTATTAATGGTGATATATATATATATATATATATATATATATATATATATATATATATTTATGTATTTGATTTTTAAGACGACAACTTCAATGAAGAAGTATAGGTTTCAAACCCTATGTTCTTTTGAGCAAACCCCCCCCCCCTATGTTCTTATGAAATGAAGCAGCTTAAGATATTTTTCAGCCTAATGGATGAAGTAGATTATCCTTTGTATCAAGGTTGTAAGAAATAATCGAAATTCTCTTTCTTGATCAAATTGTATCATATCAAGTACTTGTGTGGAATATTTAGTAGTTGTTTTCAAACCACTACAAGTTTAAATTCAAATTCAAATTAAATTGTTGGCGTAACTTTTGAAATTTCATCCAATATTAGTAGCGGTTTAATAACCGCTACAAATATTTTCAAATTCCAAGATGTACCTAGTAGCGGTTTTAAAACCACTAAAATGTTCAAGCCAAAGTTTCAATTTTTGTTTCCTTGGCACGTTTGTAGAAATTTTAGAACCGCTATAAGTTGTTCAGATTATGTGTTATCTACATAAACATCTTATAACGGTGTGACAAAACCGCTACCAATATAGTAACGCTAATGGTTACGTGAATTGCTATTATTAAAAGGGATAAGGGTCTTAAATGCCATGGAAGTTTTCGCTCAGGAGCACTGGTAAGACGGAAGTTTTTTTTGGACCAAAAATGACACGGAAGTTCACAGGAAGTATCAATTTTGCCCCGGAAGTATCATTTTTGCAACGGAAGTTTTCGTTGAGGAGCCATTTTGCCCTGGAAGTTTTCACTGAGGAGCAATTTTGCCCTAGAAGTTTACAAAACATAGCAAAATATTGCCCTTCTGTCCCCAAATATTAAATTTGACTATTAAATCAGTCAAAGACCACACATATCATGCCTTGAAAAGGTCGAACATGGAGTCAGAGAAGGAGATCCTTCAGATGTTGAACTCAAGGCGGCCAGAATTTGTGAAGCTGAATTGGTCAAAGGGACTGAAAGGTCTGTCACAAAATGCAAATGAAACGCAAAATGAGAAATGAATTGTTCCAAAAATTGGTTCAGTAAAACAAATTAATAGTGATAATATTTACGTTTGTATAGATTGATCATTTGCTTAGATCATAAGTGAAGCTTCCTTTGGGTTTTGTGACAGTCGACTTTTCAGTCCTTTTGACCAGTTCGGCTTCACAAATTCTGGCCGCCTTGAGCTCAACATCTCAAGGATCTCCTTCTCTGGCTCCAAGTTTGACCTTTTTAAGGCATGATATGTGTGGTCTTTGACTGATTTAATAATCAAATTTAATATTTGGGGGCAAAGGGCAAAATTGCTGCTGAGTGAAAACTTCTGGGGCAAAATTGCTCCTGAGTGAAAACTTCCGGGGCAAAATTGCTCCTCAGTGAAAACTTCCGTGGCATTTTTGGTCCCAAAAAAACTTTCGTCTTACCAGTGCTCCTAAGCGAAAAACTTCCATGGCATTTAAGACCCTTATCCCTTATTAAAAGCCACTACAAAATCATTTACAACAGTGTGTTTTATAGTGGTTTTTCCAACCACTACTAATGTCGTCTATAACTGTTAAAACCACTACAATTAGACCATTTTAACCACTAAAAAATGATAGCTTTTTTTTTTTATTTTTTTTTTGTACTATGAAGCTCCAATGAGTGGCTAAGATTTCAACTCTCTTGAGGATGGGGAATTTGGCTTGAGTTCTAGAGCTTCAATGGGAGTTTTTCTTAGTTTTTTTAAAAAATGAATTTCCTATTGTTATTGTAATTCCTAGCTATGTTCTAAGGTAGTTTTAGTAGGATTTTGTTGAGTTTTTTGAACTCCACATTGGTGGACAAAGATTGCTTAGACTGTGTTTGGATTGTAATTGTTGTGATTGGATGATTTATAGTCATGTATTTCCTATTAATTGAATGAGATTATGCTTGCTATGTGATTACTGGTTTGCGCAATTGATTTGGGTTAATTTGAGTGTCGCGATTGTGCATTCATATTAGAGAAAACATTGGCATTAATTCAATCCATTTCACACATCAAGTGGTTCTTGAATAATATTTCTAAGCATCAATTATGAATGTGATCGTAGAAGTAGCTATTGATTGAGAGTGTTAGACTCAATGTGATCACTTGTGGCTTTAATTAAGACTTGATGGATTTCAAACTCTTATATCTTTAGTGAGCAAGGATAGTCATTGAACCAGTTTCTCAGGAGAATTTGCTTCATTCATATTCCATTAACCATTCCATTTTTTTATAGATAAGACAAAAAACAATAGTTTAGCATTTAAATAAATTGCATTACTCTTTTAGTTATTAATTTGAAAAACCAAAGCCAATTTTCCCTTGTTTCATTGCATTTGCATGGCATTTAGATTACTTAGGTTTCAATAAAAAGCTCATCAAGAAGAGAGAATGATCCTAGGTAATCCTTGGTTAATTTTTTCATTATGGACCCCAAGGCTAACGTACAAAAGGCCTCATCATGACACAGGATTTTTGCATCTCCCAACAAGTACACTTCCTAGAATTTGAACTTGTATTCTCCTCCTTAAAGGAGTGAAGCCGCTTATTACTTCCTCAACAAACATCTTGTTGGTTAACCAAAAATATTCTATTGACCTAGAAACTGGCTTTGTCTGGTAATGACTATGAGTATTTGTTCAATTGAATATATTAAAAAAACCAAATAAGAGAGTTTAACATGAATATAGAAGAGGTTAGTTGGTTCAATTAGTTATTATAACGTGTATTTTCTAAAACACGCACTTTAGTTATCTTCCTTAATTCCCTTATTTCATCTCCTTTGTAATTATTGTTGAACGAGTATTAATAAGGGTAAATTAAAAAATATTTGACAAATATGAAAAATATGTTTACATTTAGAACCAAGATCAATTCTTAAATATATCTTATATTAAGGACATGAGGAATACATACGGAAGTACAATGACACTGGAAAAGCCTTTCGCCACTCCACTTTTGAAAAAACTAAAAACTATAAGAAGGACCTTGCGACAGTGACATCTCTATTTTTCTTTAAATTCATGATTTATAAATCGTGGGTAATTAAGGTTTTCTTCCAACACCACCATTAAAGAAGTGGATGGCCCAATGATCAGAATAGCTATTGGAGGCAATATCGCATCCGTCAGAATTGTCAAAAAGTGATTCACCATGTCATTTTAGGATTCGGAGACAAAACTCTGTGATCATTATCATTTTACAACTTCTATTAATTAAAGCCTAAATCTAGTTTTCCTTTCTCCTTTAGTTTTTACTTTAATTTGGAAATTATATTCAATTTTCATAATAGATTTATTCTTGAAATATATAAATACTTGTATATTAAGAGTTATTTCTTGATTTCATTAGAAAATGAAGAAATAACATCCATATTATTAGTTAGTTATATGCCTTTTGAATTAGAATAAAATGTAGTACAAGTATGATCGATCATAAAAATGAAATGTGGAATATTTTAGTGTTGAATCAAAAAGAAGTACTCTAGTGCCCACCATCCTAATGCAATATCTTGACTGATAAAGTTATAATATGGTGAATAAATTAGATTATCTGATTGACTAAACTACAATTCCAATAGACTAAGTGTATAATAATGGTATAGCTAAATAACCAATATGCGAGTAGTGAACATTTTCTGTGGATCGTGCTCATGGAGAATTGAAGCTGCATATAATTACCCCGTTGAATCAGAATAATATTTCCAACTGGTCTGGTCAGACTGCACAGGTAGCGAAATCTGATTAGCCGTATCTAAATCAAAGAACCATTGTCACGAGTAACAATCCTTGAGAGTTATACCTCAAAGGCTAGATGTTAGAATTAAGGAACACGAGACAATATAAAGCCTCTCTTTTAAGGTAGTCCTCCCAATTAATTTGGGACTTGTTACTTAATGGGGTTTGTGTACTATATGTACAAGTAGACAGATTGCTGACTACCACCCTAACAAATTACAAAGATTTTATCTGATTTAAAAAATATATATGCAACACAATTGAAAAACTATAAAATAATTTTTATATGAAGAAATAACAAAAGAAACAGGCGGACAGTACAAATGTAAATACAAAACATCTCCCAAAAAATAAAAAAGAATAAAAAATTAAACATTTCATGCAACAAAATTATAAATTATGCGAGAGGAAAAAACATTCAGTCACTATAAAATTTAAATAATGATATTTTGAACTTGGAACCTCGCCTCTAGAATAATCTCTGCACCATATGATTAGGCCAACTGATGACAACATTTGGGTCTAAGAGCTAGATCCTTAAACAGTTCTTATTATCGAAAAATCATTTCGATAAACAATATCGTTCCTAAATAAAGTCTCTTAAAATCACGTGTCGTAAAAATACAAAAAAAATAAAATAGAAATCAACGTCAACTAAACCCACCTTTGAACAAAATCAATCATAAAAATTATGGTTGTCTAACACCAAAGAAAGAATTAGTGAGAAAATTACTTAAAGGCAATTCCATCGTTTCCTCTCATATCTATTTGCCCAGAAGAATATCGGTCCTTAAAATCATTTCAGCTCCTTTTATAAAATAAACTTGTCGATCAGGTAGGTCACTTAAAACAATTTCTCATTAAGATTTTTTATTTTATTTTAAATACTTCTTATATTAAAGACCAAAGAAGTATATTGTATCACATCCACAATATATAAGACATTGATGAGGGCCTTTTTGTCGTTAGCTATTACACCTCTACCAACCTCGCCCTTTCGGGTGGTGGATAGTGTGATACCTCTTTATTCTTATATTATATTACTTAGCAACATGTATTAGAGTAAATTATGTAGCAGAGCATATATTCGGTTTGGGCGTAGTGTACTGGTAATATATTACAAATCTTGGTTACAAATTTAAAATATAAATACATAAAATGTCTACAAATCTTCCTCAAA
The DNA here is from genome assembly GCA_034222035.1 of Acacia crassicarpa. Classification (NCBI taxonomy): domain Eukaryota; kingdom Viridiplantae; phylum Streptophyta; class Magnoliopsida; order Fabales; family Fabaceae; genus Acacia; species Acacia crassicarpa. The sequence continues at coordinate 4,051,389 of JAWXYG010000015.1, read as the reverse complement.
TGATCTGAAACTCGTCTGGCACCTTCATGTGCTAGCATATACCACTTTATCCTAAGAGCTACTTCCAACAAGCTGTAAATATATAGGTAGCAACACAGACAGGAATCTCGAAGGATCTCAGAGTAACCATTAATCTCATATTCAAAGTATAATCAAAGTATGTAAGAAAACCATAAGTACAAATCATACAACATTCAGTTGGTTGCACACAGTGAGGCACAAAGCCTAATCCGGAACAAGAAGTTTTTATAACACATAACACAGACTGCTCAGTAAGGTACACATCAATGTCGGGGTCGCACACAGCGGGTTCCGGTACCAAAGCGCTTGGAAAACATAATAACATTGAATGCATACATAATCATGGTAAAACATACATACAGAGACATAGAAAGCATATGATAATTAAGGTTACTACCTGGTAAATTCTTAAACTGACAATCAACTCCCAAAATTCCTTAAAGCTTCGGATAATAATACTTCTTGTTCATGATCTTAGCTTTCTTTTGAAATCTTTCCTCTTTGAACTCCCCTGTATTTTCAATCAAGACTTCAAAACACCCCGCAAGAATCATTCATCAAGGTCTTAGGTATGTCTATGAAGATTGAAGAGAGTAGAGCAAGAATCCAAGTCCTACTTACCTTGATTCTACGATCGGTTCAGACATTCAACAACACCTCCACCATGTAGACATCACCTAACACCTCATATCAAGAATTTGAAACCGTGAAATGTTGCTCTCGCCAAGAGGAACAACGTTGGAGAAAGCCCCTGGAGCTAAAAATGCCAAATCGGAGGCGAAATCCACCCCAAACTTTTTCTCTTTCCTCTAGCTCTTCTCTTTTCTTCTCCCTCTCTCACTATTTCATTTTTCCCTCTCTCTCCTCCAAGTTTTGGCCAAGAACGGCCTAAAGACAAATGAGGGAAAAAGGGGTATATATAGAACATGAGTGCGGTATAGAATGTGCAACATGTCTAGTCCAGAATACGCTACGTGTATGGTCCAGAACTATCTACTTGTCACGCCACGTGTCCTCTTTCCATTGGACCAACGTAAAAGTAGCTTTATGCCTTGTCATTGATGACGGGACACATTTCATGATCTTGTGGCGATGACTCAAAAGCTATGTCACAATAAGAGGACACATGTCACATTTAAATTTGAACAACAAAAGTAGCTTTTTACTTGTCATGATGGCGGACACGTGTTAATGGACCAACATAAAAGTGTGTTATAATGAGATAACACATGTCATGTTTCTATTGCGCCAACTCAAAAGTATCTTTTTTACTTGTTATGATGAGTCATCACGTGTCACGTTCTCATTATGCCAACACAAAAGTAGCTTTTCCTTTAGTAATCATGACGGGCCACATGTCATCTTTCTACTGAGCCAACATAAAAGTAATCTTGTTCCTTGTCATGATGATGGGACACATGTTTTGCTCTTATTAGACCAACACAAAAGCAACTTTATACTTTCCCATGATGAGGGATGTGTGTCATAATCTTGTGGTGACGACTCAAAAGCTATATCATCATGAATCATCATGACCGTACTTTATTAAAGTCACTTTATCGGTGCTTGCTCAGGATTATGACACATATACCAAGATTCACCAATTAACACCAGGTTAGACTCTGTATGTGTGGGCCTCAATATGGCGCCACATACCAGTGTCATTTTCCAAAAAACGCAAGGTACACATGTACATCTTGAAAATGCCATGTACTCACCAATATCGGCACATTTTACTTGATCAATCTTCCTATGCCTTATAACATAGCTAGGTGGCCCTTTTCTGCCAACCCAATGACTCTGTATATGCGTTATTGTGCCCTTCTGCACTGCCACTTTAACTCTACGGCCTACACATACTAGGTCCACTGCCCAGTATAGCCGTAACATATAGCCTCCAATAGGCTTTCTATCTCTTGACATTCTTGGGACTCAAACTGGGCTTAGTCGTCTTCCCAATACAGGCTTATCCTCAAGTTTTTAAGCCCAAAATTTAGGATATTACATTAGCCTTGGGGTTCACAATTAAAAATGAACCAAGGATTGCATATAGACAAATCTATGATCGTTCTTTATTCTCGATGAGCCTTTAATTGATTCATAGATAATCTAAATGTCATGCAAATGCAATAAAAACAAGGGGAAAATGGTTTTTGGATTTTGAAATTAATAAACTAGAGAATAATGCAAATTAATTAAATGCTAAATTATTATTTTTGGTATTTTTCTTTATAAAATGGTGAATGAGTGAATGGAATGGTATTGAAGTGAAATATGAATAATGAATGTTCTTGGTAATGAAGGAATGATTATCTTTGCTCATAAAAGATTATGGGAGTTAAAATTCATCAAGTCTTAAGAAAAACCTCAAGATAACACTTGAGTCCAATATTCTCAATTAAAAGTAACTCCTACAAACATAGCTAACCACTACCTCTTGAGAAATTGTTTAAGACCACTTGATGTACAATTAAAATTGGAATAATGTAACATGAGTCTTCTTGAAATTGAGTATTAAATAGTCCCTCAAAGACACAAATCAACCACATTAACTAGACAATAACACGCTAATTAATATAATCTCATTGCAACCACAAAAGATTAAAACAAATATAATTTTCACATTACAAAATCCAATCTCAACTACAAATATCAAATCAACAAAGACAATTAACATCAATCTCAGTTCCAAAATTGTATACAATAATTCCTAAAACTAAGCAATCTAAATATAAAATTCTGGACTAATGAAATGGTAGAAAAACTCCCCTATGAAGTCCATTGAGCACAAGAATAAATCTCCAAGAAGCAAAGGGAATTAGCCACACATAGCAATCAGAGAACCCACACAATCTACAAAAAGAGCTTTGCTAGAAAGTTGCAACCCTCGCTGGAATAACACAAAACCTTGCCGGAATCTGGACTCGCCGGAGTAGAAATCAGAGGAAGCCACGAACTGAAAATGGAACCCAAGTTTGGATGCTGAGAGTTAATCTGGAACTGCTCTCCTCTGTCGCTAATGCTCTGTGTTTTCTGGTCTGTGATTGTGACGCTGCCTCTAAGCTCCACAATGAAGAAGAAGGTCGAAGATGTTGGTGTGATAGGAAGGTGATGGGGGGAGTTGAAGGTCTGGTTCTTTCCTGTCCCATCGCTGTGGTGGAGAAGGTGGATGGTTCAGGTGCTGGTCTGTTTCTTTTAGCCTACTCTACAGTTTGCGGCAAAAGTAAAGGGAGAGAAGGTGGAGGTCGCTCACTAGCGAGTGTGGTTGAAGAGGAAGCCGTCGGCGAGGGGTGAAGAGTGAAGGTGAAGTGGAGTGAGATGGACCAAAGGTCGAAGTTCTCTGTTCTCGCGGCTCTAGCTCTCATATATCCTGCTCAGGTCCATCTTTCTTACGCGTTTCCTAGGTCTGATACGTCTTTGGTCAAAACGCAAGTTTTGGCCAAGGATATAAGTGTAAAGTTTGGAAGTTTTCTAAGAGGGACTAAGCTGAAATAGTTTGACATTATCTAGGGAATAATGTAATTCATAACAATTGACATTTTCTGAAATCTCGAATTTTCTTCTTAAACACAGCGTAGCATCAAAAATTCAAGAAATAATTTGCATGAATAATTAATAAATTATGATCATTTTGTCCCTAATTTCACTTAATTCAATACAAATAGTCATACCTCAAATAATTAGTGCTTAATCATACAATAATGTCCCAAAAAAATGCATGAAGAATCCTAATTTAATTATGAAAAATTATATAAAAACATAGTTTGATCAAACATCATTAAACAAGGGAAATATTATATTGTACATGACATGATATTATACAATGTCACGCAAAAGAAGTAGTAGGTACATAGTAACATTAAAATTGTCTCCGACCAGTCTTATTTTATATGTGAGGCCCTTTAAATGCAATATCCTTTGCATGAGGCCTCAATTATTGCACTACTAGTGACTGTGATGAGGCTCCGGAGTTCAATCCCATGCCGCTTACGTACAATACCTCTATTTATTCCTTAATATAGATTGATAGATTTAGACTTTTGAAAGTCCACACCAAATCTAAATGATTTTGGCAAACATTTAAATTGGGCAATATGAGTTTCTGCCAGGACCACCATAGTAGAAGTTGGAACCCCAATCGGTAGAATAGCCGTTAAAGACAATGTCGTAGCACCTGGGTTTGCTAGCAAAGGCACTAATGTAATTAGGAGAGACCAGATAATTATTCTCATTGACAATGGAAACGTCCTTGAAAAAGCTAGCCTTCCCAAAACCTGCTCTTGGGAAATAACCACTTCCCATTTCTGTTGTGGTGTGTCTCCCATTTCTCTTCTTGTTTATCACTTCACCTCCCCACTGTGTTATTGTTGCACTCTCAGACAGGCGATCGAACATCAAAGGTGACCAATATCCCACATTTGTGTTCTGAAATCGCAACCACCAGTTCCCGCTTCGTGGATCCTGCTCATTAATTTGATTATATTAAGTTAGTTATTTAATATAACATGTATTTTCTAAAATACTCTAGCCATCTTCCTTAATTCCCTTATTTCATCCCCTATTTGATTATTGTTAAGGGAGCATGAATAGAAGTAAATTATGAAAAGATTAACAGATATGGAAAATAAGTCTTATATTTAGGACCAAAATCAACTCTCCAAATATATCTTATATTAAAGACTATAGGGAATATGCCCTATGTTTGGCTATCCTGATAGTTGGACCGGCTTTAGGTTTATGACTTTTTACTCGGTTTGATTAGTTATTAATAATCTTGATGGATTGTTATAAATAATGGTAGATTGAATTAGAGCAGCATCCCTAAGAAAAACTTAATCATCACCGCTCTTGAGGGCTCCCTGACTCGTTGGAAGAGCCCCCAACATTCTTTTTTCTACTGACAACATTTTGTGATTTCAGTTATCACTATATAAATTGAAAGCTTTATCAGTTATGGCTTCATATCATCTAGCATAATGATAAGTATATAGTGTTTTTCTACTACTATGATATTGTAGAATTGCATATGTATATATTTTGGATAGTTATTTTCATATGTCTTATAAACTCATTTGACTACAATGTTAGTTATTAGCTATATAAATGAATTGTTTGGATTAATATTATATCATCAAAGTACATTTTTCGAGGGTTATTTGTGTGCGTGTGTGTGAGCGCCCAAAAAAAAAATAAAGTACGTACCTTCCAGATAGTGAGGCTGATTACATATTGAGAACCACCGTCAACAGATAGTGGTTGGATGGTGCCTCCCATCACTACTGCAGTAGAAACTTGAACAAAGCCAGAGCATTGCAGATTATAACACCCAGTACGTTCATACGAATCACTCTATTGGAAGCAAAAAACCAAAAAACACATTAAAAAAATCTAAAAGAGAATGGTTTGAAGAATCAAGAAATAATTGGTGGGTTGATGAGACATTTGAACTTACTGTCCAATATCCAAAAAGTCTTGGCTTATCATCCCCATATAACATTGGATGGATCTAAAATGTCCAAATCAAGAAACAGTGAACCATATTTCTTGATGAAACCATTGAAATGGATTCAAGTGATATAAAAGTGCTATAGAAAATTAATACCTGCCAACCAGCTTCGATGGTTTCAACATTATCAGAATCATCTTCATTCATAACCCAAATTTGAGAGAGACTAAATTCATTGCGTTGTTGAACATTTGGCTTCCAAACGTTTACGGTTGCCTTGGCTCCATAATATTGACCTCTCCTCACTTCAGCTGTTGCATACTACAGGGCCACCAAAGCCATATCAAATAAACAAGAAAAAGTATATTTAATATGCAAAACACAAAAACATGTATTACAAAGACAAGTTCAAAGGAAGAGCCTATCCTAAAAGACTAGTCTATTGGGTGGGAGAATTCTTTAAGCTTATAAATTAATCTTACTTCACTTGTAAGGCTATCCAATGTAATATTCATACGAGGACAAATACAAATGGAGATTTGAATCCTAAAAGACTAACCTATTGGATGAGAAAAATCATTAAACTTATAAGGCCACTCAGAATCCCCGATGTGGGAACCATAAGAACAAATTTCTTTATGTAAAGTGTCTCTCTCTCTCTCTCTCTCTCTCTCTCTTACACACACATATATGTATGTATGTATGTATGTATGTATGTATGTATGTATGTATGTATGTATGTATACATACATATATATGTATACATACATACCTATATATATCTATATATGTATACATACATATATATACACACACACATATACATACATATATAGAATCCTTGTTTAACTCCACTGTCTATGTCTAAAATGTCTTTGAGAACATTATCTTGTGCTTGCCCACAAAGCAAGGTTTCCAAATTAGCAAACATCAAAACAAAAAGGTTCTTCACAAGACATTTAAAAATATTTTACGTTTGCGACATTTCAAATGATATTATTATAATTAAGTACCTCATGGTTACTTGCAGAAGAGTATAGTGATTCAGACAAATTATTAGGGATGCTCTTGACATCCTTCATCGCAAATCGTCGGAAAGTGCTTGCCCTCATGACATCATTTTTTGTTGTTCTTCTTATAGGAACGGTTCCTTCGGGACAACTTCCACTTTTGTGCCACAGTTGAGTAATTGTGTTTGTTTCAGAAACTGTTGGTATTCCTTTTGGAAGAAATGTTGGCCTCATCTTCATCCAATAGCAAATAATCATTGACCTCAGAATTGAGTTAGTTAATTAGAAAATCTAATAAACCACAATTAATGGTAAATTATTTTACTTTACCTGAATTTTGTGATCTTTCAGTTTGGGATGATCGAAAGCTGGCTGATGTGAAATATGTACGCAGTCAATTGTGTCACCATCAGGGCTCTGAGTTTTTTAACAACAAATGTTAACCAAAACAATAACAAATGAATCCCAAAATCGTTTCTTCTTAAGCGAAACTCAAAAGAACAAATGATTGCTACCAACGTTGCAAAACAAGTGTGAGAAAAATGTTTGGGATAACGGTATGAATGCTCAAATTGTAGTTTTAACGAAAAAGGAAAAATTAGTTGGAAAATAAAATGAATATTTGGGAGTGACATAAACAAATGAACATATGCCTGAAAACCACTTTCAAATTGAAGCAACTTTCTTCCTGCTTAATTATGATGGCTTTTGGTTTTTGACTTTTTTTTTTTCCATATACAAACCTTTTGAAATTGAATTTTCAATATATCAGCCAGAAATAAATCACATTACGCAAGTTGACTTTAGTCCAACTTTAACTTGCAAAAGTCAGCTGGGATAAAAGTCATTTGTGCAAATATTAATCCAAAAAATAAGCACGAAGTTAAAAGGGGCTAAATAGTGTTGGAAGTCATCTTTGTATGCAGAAGCAATAATTATTTGAATTAAAATCCTATTCTCGTAAAAACTACCGGAAGAATACGAAATGTATACCTTTAGAGACTTAACCGCCGGCTTGTTCAACTTATTCAAAAGCTTATCAACTTCATCAAGTTCCTTAGCATTGGTGACTGTGTCTTGAGCTGCCTTTGTGATGGGAACAAAAGACAACAAAAAGAACAACACCACACTTAGCACCCAAGTCTTGCCATTTCCCAATTTGTTTGCCATTGGAGCTGAGAGATATGAAGTAAGCAGTCAAATGAGAATTCTGAAGTGCATATACAGGTCTGAATCAAGAGGAAATTTATAGGCTGATTTGGGCTTTGGAAATTACTGAATTCTCCTTTTGGTTGAGGATATTTTTCTTGCAAAAGGCAACTTTTGATAAGGATACGATGAAATATGGATCCACATAGGAATTAGTGGAGCAATGAATGTTCTATAATATTGTTAATAGCATATCTATAATATATAAATTATTGTTTCAGTATTTAATAATATTAGTTTTGGGCTTTAATATCACTTCTAATTGTATATATCACTTACAGGGCCCCGTTAACTCGTTCAATTGTATAAATATTACATCGAAATTGTATAGACACGTAAAGGTTTCATCAAAATCAAATTTCTTTTGAAAAGAACACCAAGTCCAAAATAATATTCATATACAAATGAAACAATTTCAAAACCCAAAAAAGTTCAACTAATAATTTGTATTATTTGGATTTTATGGTAAAACAATGGTAAAATTAGTTTGAAGCTGAAGTCAATTGAGATTGAGTGATAACTCATTCAGTCATCTCTTGAAATTAATTTCACTTCTTAATCTCGAAATTACTGAAAATATTCGATTTTAAATAATATTAAAACAACCTTTTTACTAAATTTGGAATAATATAATAACCTAAAAAATTTGTATGATGCTTGTCTCCATTAATTTGTAAATTGGCAAGAAAATTACTGAATAACCTAAAAGCCTTCAAACGTACGAGGAGGAGATGCGCTGTACCTTGTCTTGTTGCACTTTCCTAGATTCCAACAATCTATACGAGAACACTAACTCGCAATAATGTTGAAACTTCCTCCATAAACAGTCATTTTTGGGTCTACATCTTCAAGTTTAGGGTTAATCTAATAGAAACTTATCTCGTGCTAGAAAAAAAAAATTATTAAAGGTCTAATTTGATTGGACGAAAACTATTGAATCTGACAATGAATTCCGCTAACTGCATGTGTTACACGAAATGAAAGTCACATAAATATTTTTAATGGTCCACCAAGAAATCATACTTAACCTGTAGAACCAAAATTTTTTATTAAAGATTTCTTAAGGATCACCAACAACATAAAATCATGGTATGTTTGATCAAACCATATTTTTATATGATATTTTATAACTAAATTGGGATTCTTAATGCATTTTCTATGATATTATTGCATAATTAAATACTAATTTGAGTCAGAGACATTTGTATTGAATTAAGTGAAATTAAGGGCAAAATATCATAATTTAGTATTAATTCATGCAAATGATTTAGTGGACTTTTAATACTACACTATGTTTAATTTTGCATTGTAGGTGTTTTAGAAGAAAATTGAAGAATTTGGAAAAATGTTAATTGGGTCAAAATTAATACTTTTGAGGAATTAAGGAAATTCCAGAAAATACCCACGAATTTCTGGGAATTGCAAATCATTGAAGAAAAGGGACCAGAGAAAATTACAGAAAAGACCCAGTTGTTTTGGAAAATTTCAGTTTTGCCTAAAAATATTTTGAATATTTGCACTTAAATCGCTTCTTCAGAACTTTTAATCTTTGCAGTTAGGTCCCTGGTCAAAACGAATTAGGTCTGGAACGCTGACCGGATAGAGAGCTGAGAGCTGGATATTAAAGGAAGAACAGAGACAGTGCCGTCCCGGGGGGGGGGGATTGCCATACACAGATCAACCTTCTTCTTCTTTCCTCTCTGGACCTACCCTCTCGCCGACGGCTTCCTCATCCACCACCGTCGCCGGCGAGACGCTGTTAACAGAGGGGGAGAGAACGGATAGAGACGCGAAAAACCAGAAAAGGAGGCCTTCGACCTTCGACCCAAGCATCACCTTCCTTTACCCTCCACCAAGGCTGAGAACGAACAAGGGAGAGGAGTATCCAGCGCAGCGCAAACCTTCGACCTGGACCTTCATTGTCATCTATCACCCATCTCCCTTCATCGACTATCCTCTCTCCACCACTTCCGGCGACTTCCTCCATAGCTAGAACACCACCGTCAGTTTCTTCTCAGCTCCACCATACGACTACCTCCGTTTTCACAGCACCTTCAACCTCTCACTCTCACTCTACCATAGCTCGGACCCACGCCTCATCACCGTCACCATCACTCCTCTTCCCATCGCCGAAGATTCTCTTTCTTCTTCCAGAGCACCGTCAACTTCCAATAGTCCAGACTCGGCCAAACCCACGGCATCTCTTCATTCCTTCACCAAACCTGACAGCAACCACTTTCTTTCAACATTAAATCCCTTTCACAGTTTCTTATGGATTTCTGGTGCTTTGGCCGATTGATTTCAATGTGTGGCTGAGTTCTTTGTTTCTTAGTGGTGGATGTTGACTTGAGTTCCAAAGCTCAAAATTAGGGAAGTTTATTTGTTCAATTTATTTTCTCTAATTAAATTTTAATTTCCTAGTTTTAAGAATATTAATTTGTATTGTTGAGACTTAGTTTACCCGGTTAGATAACTTTGTGGATCGAACCTTTGTGATTAGATTGAATTTTTGTAGCTTGTTGGATTTATATTTAGGGAAAATTATAATGAAGGACCTAAAAAAAATAATATTTATTCAGAATGACCATAAAAAGTAGTAATTATTTTAAAGGACCAAAAATTAAAATATTAAAATAAAAGGACTAAATTACCCTTAATCAGATTTCCTATCTTCTCATTAACTAAATCTGGAATGATTTTTTCTTACATGAGAATCTAGAGTAATTGATAGATAAAAATAAAAAGATATCAATTCAAATAATTCTTTTTCTATTGTAGAATCACTCAAGATTATTATGCTAGAGAAAAGATAGGAAAGATGGAGCTTTTTATGATTATAGCGAAAGGAAAGAGGGATTTGGTTTCTATAACCACGTTCTTCTCTTTTGCTGGGGTTTTTCTGAGTTAAGAGCCTTTTACTTTATTTTTTGTTTATCTGGGAATGGAACAACTGGTAATATTGAATGAATATCAGGTACTTTTGGTTGCCTAAGCACAAAAAATCCCAGGTCTAACACTGCAGATGGTTGCACAACGCACAAGGCTTCTTCAGTCACAACCATAAAAAGCTCCATCTTTCTTATCTTTTCTCCAGCATAATAATCTGGAGTGATTCTACGATGGGAAAAGAATTATTTGAATTAATATCTATTTATTATCATATATTAATTACTTTAGATTCTCATGTAAGAAAAAATCATTTCATATTCAGTTAATAAGAAGATAGGAAGAAAAAATCATTCCAGATTTAATTAATGAGAAGATAGGAAATCTGATTAAGGGTAATTTAGTCCTTTTATTTTAATATTTTAATTTTTAGTCTTTTAAAATAATTACCACTTTTTATGGTCCTTTTTAATAAATATTATTTTTCTTAGGTCCTTCATTATAATTTTCCCTTATATTTATGCATTTCCTTATTGATTCAATGATATTATGTTTTCTACGTGATATTATTAAATAGTATGATTGAATTGGATTAATTGAGTGGCGTGGTATCACATTCATATCAAGAGGGAGTAAGTTGCGTTAATTTAATCATAATCACACACTAAGTAGTTTTAAATAATATCTCAAGAGTTAATAGTTAGCTTTGGTAATTGGAACTACTATTAATTGGGAATATTAGATTCAAGTGGTATCTTGGGGTTTTTCATCTAGACTTAGTGGAAATTTACTTCTACATTTAATTGAACTATGATAGTCACTATTCCATTTCCAAGAGCATCATTATACATTTCATACTCCATTCCATTTTATAAAGAAAATACCAAAAATAATAGTTTAGTATTTAATTAAATTGCATTCCTATTTTAGTTTGTTAATTGAAAAAGCTAAAAACTATTTTTCCCCCTTGTTTTAATTGCATGTTCATTCATGGCATTTAGATTATCTAGGACTAAATAAAAGGCTCCTCGAGAAAAGAGAACGATCCTCGGTTTGCTTATATGCAATCTTTGATTTATTTTTCATTGTGGACCTCAATGCTAAAGACAAAAAGACCCTCATCAATGTTAAAAATAGAAAATACAAAATGAATACAAGTTTAATTGTAAAGAATAAAAGATGAATTGCTATTCAAAAAGCGTGATACGAAGCAATGATAAAGAATAATTTCCCTTGGGGAGAACAGATGAAGAGGCTTGGTCCCCCTTTTCCTTGACATGGCTAATCTTTTCTATAGCAGAGTCATCTCGTAAGTCAGTTCACCCTTTTTGGATCTGCTGGTAGGTCGATCCGCCTTTTTTTAATCTGTACGGATGGGGGAGTTGCGCCTTTATTCCGAGTCAAATGCACAACATCAGCCCCTTTGACTAGGTATTTCAAAGGAGTGAATAAGTGTGTTCTTGGGCTGTGATCATTGGGTTTGCCTTGTTAAGCCTCTCCCACATGGTCTACCTCATCTACGGCTCAAGCTAGAAAGTTTGACCCTACACTAAATCCCCCCACTCTTCAATTCCAATGGAGTATTGACTTGGAGAATGGATCTACCATCTTGATCGTAGAATATCTGCTTTATTCAAGGGTCACTCTCACACTAAGAATGGTGAGTTGAAGCAACAACTTCAAGATATTGATGTGGAAGCATCATTTCAAATTCGAGCTCAACTGATGAAGGAGTTCAAAGAGGGTCAGTTGGATTTATTATCAAAAACGATATTTTCACCTATTTTGACATTTCTACCCTTGGTGGATTTATTATTACAATTTTGCCCTTACATTTTCTCTAAAAACGAAATGTTACATTTTCTGGACAGATTTTGCAGCAACTTTGGAAAATCATAATTAATTCTAAAAAAATTGTTTTGAGGTTTTGTAAAATTCCTCATGACCCTTGTCTATTTCCAAGGAAAAATATTCCCAGAAGCTAGAACATCAAGAATCATTCCCAGGTTTTAAGTTTCTCAATGCTGCTCAATTTTAATCCCAAAAAAATGGCTTAACTTCAACAAATTGTATCTCCTTGTGTAGAACTCAAAATGCTTCACATTTTATATATTTAGAAAGCCCTACGTGTCTACTTTATTCCTGTATAATTTCATGATTTATTGACTTCATTTTTCACATAAAATAGTAGCATCATTTTCACTTGTTGCACAGAATTTTAAGCCAAAAATTCTACAATTTTTTCACAACCTTGATCTATTGATTTTCAAAATTATTTCCCAACATGTTTTTACCTCATTAGGCATTTTTAAATGCAAGGAGACCTAAAAACAAGTATAGGAATTTTCCTAACAATTTAATGAATTAAACTACATTTATACTAAGAATTAAAAAGCTAAAGACTAGAAAACTAAAAGCTAGAGCTCAAGAACTTACCTCTTGAAGTTCTTACTCCTTCTCCTTGCTCCAAGAACTTTGCCTCTCACTCTCACTACTTTAGAAATCAACTCTTGGAGTTTGATTTGATGTGAAGAATGAAGAGGGGAAAGCTCTCTATTTATGGGGAAAATTCAAGAGCCTCAACCTTTGGATCATTTTTCTTCATCAATGGTTCATATGAATTGGTCTTCCATGAAGACACAATTTATAGCTCAAAGGTTCTCATTGGTTAGTTTTAATTACATAGGATTAAGCCCATTTATTTTAATTTAACATGCAGTACAAAAAAATCGACTTTCGGCAGCGACAAAAGTCGCCACCGAAAGTCTAAAAGTCGCCACCAAAAGTTTTCCATGGCGACAAAAAAGTCGTTGTTGATACAGCTGTCGCGGATACTTTTGGCGGCGACATTTCTTTGTCGCCACCGAAAGTAGACTTTCAACAACGACATTTTGTCTCCACTGAAAGTGCATCAGAAGTCGCTGAAATAAGAGTCGCCACAAATAACGGTATCAGCGGCGACAATTGTCGCCACTGAAACATGTATCAGCGATGACTGAAAAAGTTGCCGCTGAAACATATTTCAGCAGCGACAAAGGTCGCCACTGAAAGTAAATAAAAAATAAAAAAAATTAAATGACAAACAATTCAGCGGCGACATTTGTCGCCACTAAAACATGTATCAACAGCAACTTAAAAAGTCGCCACTGAAACATGTTTCAGCGGTGACAAAAGTCGCCACTGAAAGTCAAAAAAAATTTTAAAAAAAATTAAATGGCAAAAAATTCCATATAATTTGTAATTGTGTAGCACCTAATTTCTAGCAACCAACGCAATGTAATTTAACAAGATGCATACACTTAAGTTCAAACATGGACAACCTATCAAAAATTCCAAAAGATACAACAATCTGAACAAAGCAAAACACTCCCTCAGCCAAGAAAGTTTCAAGTCTTGAGAAGAACCTGATTCCCTTTCCTCACACAACTCTCACAGAAAAATATCCTTAACTTCCCCAATCCTCTCAACAGCTAAATTATTAAGAGCAAATGCTTCAGCCATTAATGAGCCTTTGTTTAAGACAACAAGAAATCTGCAAAAAAAAAATCATTCTATACTATATTAGATACTGATATACTCTACCAGGTACAAAACATGGCAAATTATTTGCTGTATTAACAGTTTACTGGAGTCGAATGTGAGAACTACAGAGAAATACGGAGGAAATTAGGATCGTTTGCCATGTTAACAATCTAATTTAGTCAAAATGTAAAAGGTGCAGATGAAGTTGCACACGATTCAGTTCAAAATGCAGATACTGTTTATATGAAGGGCTACCCTTTTTAGGTACAATTCTTTTCTGCTCAAGATCTCTTGCTTTACTTATAATTGTTTAATGCAACTTAGTGTATGAAATCAATCTTCAATAAATACAATTATATGTAGTTATAGAAATGGGAGAAATCTTAGATAACTTACCAAAGCATGTAAATATAATGGTAGTAACATCTAGAGGTAGATTTATATCTCCAGGACGATACCTGCAATTATAAAAGGATCTTCATTAGTTTGTGCCACCCATCCATGTCTCTCATTTTGGAATTTCCATGACTCGTAAAAAATAGAATCAAAACTTTCAGGTCAACTTCCATTCGGAATCAGTCTTAACCCATTTACAGCCATCATCAGTTCTCTCCTCTGTTTCATCTTCCTCATCATGATCATTCCTCTTCGGCATCTTCTTGTCCTCTAAGCACCTCTTCATTGACGTTGATCGAGAATTGTCCTTAAAAGCTGCGTGTATAAACAATGAGAGAGATTTTCAGGACACATGATAAAGCAGTACATAGTACTTCAAACATGAAACGCAAGTAACAAAATGTAAAGGCACAAGATCAACGAGTAGTGCCTTGATTTGGTCAACTCAATTCAAAATTTAAAATAGACTTGTAGAATGAAAAGGCATAAGATCAACGAGTATATGTATACAATACTTGCATGATACGCGATACAATGCTTCAAAATATACTAAAACAACAACAAAACATTGAATCAAATCATAGAGTTCCTAATTCCGGTGACTATTGCCGCACAGTTATAAGCACTGCTTTGATATATTGGGAGACTGACATACATCAACACTTGAAGTTTGCTCTTCCTCCATGCTTGCAACAAAAAGAAAATCAAGTATTCATATTCATAAGCTTCACTCTTTCAGATTCATACGCTTCAAAAAAAAAAATCATAATATCTGCACAACTGGTTTATTCCTATGATTGCCGAAAACCATGAAGATTATTAATCTTCTATTAACAACATGCTCTACCATCTAAAACAAAATACTATTTGATGTATTTGCATACATCCAATATACATATTCAGTGTTGTGATGTGCTCTTAACTATTATATTATAATCTCTCCCCCCCCCCCCGGTTTGTGCCATGCGTCCTTACTGGGGGTGAACATGGTGCCCAGTTGCCCGGTACGCCCGCCAAAGCCTGGACAAAAATCGCCTAGCCTAGCCCTAAAAAAGTGGCCCGAAAAAATGTTGGGCAGTTTTGGGCTGGGCTAATTTTCGGGCAGGGCCGGGCATTGGGCAGGGGGTCTTGCCCTGCCCATTTGTCCCTGCCCGGAATTTTTTAAAAATGTAAATATATTATTTTATATCAAATAAAAATTATTCCATTTATATTATTTTATTTAAAATATCTATTATGTAAATATATAATAATACTCGCTTAGTCTTTCTTCGCTTCTTCCGAGTTCGGACTTCCAATTCCAATGGTCTCTGTTTGGATGACATGGAGATTAATCCTGGAAAATACAAAGGCAAAAGGTTGTCGGACTTGACTGATAGTGAAGATTTTGATGAAGGAAACACTATAGAGTATACAGAAGCTTGTTATAAGAAAACATTTCTACCTAAGTGATTCCAGTGAGGACTACTATTACTTTTAAATTGCGCTCATCCGCTTGGTGTATTGTTCACACTATGTTTGTACATTCAGCAGAAAATAAGTGTCAAAGAGCTTGACCTGGACGTAGCACTTGGTGAGCCTGAGATTCGCCCTTTCTTTAGTTGTCTTTTCTCTAATTCAATATTAACTGATGATTAGTGATCAATAGCACTTTCCGCCAAAATATCAACATGCATATCCTTTTTTGATACATCAACATTCTGAATGTTGTTATTTCTTTAATTCAGCCAATCCTACAAATTTTCCTACACAATTTGTAAATTATGTAAGCCACATTGGCAGGGGAAGCCCACCTAGCCCGCTCTTGCCTAGCCCGATAATGTTTAGGGCTTTTATCGAGTAGGGTCTGGCATCAGGCTGCAAAATGTAGCCCATTCATTCTTCGGGCTGGGGTCTCGTCCAGCCCAGCCCTGCCCATACTCACCCCTAGTCCTTACTCTTGACTTTGGGGCTGGATATGTAATCCCAATTAGCATTCAATTGAAGTGTTTAAATGCCCCATTGATTATATGTTTCATAGGTTAATTGATTTATTAGTTAATCATGACCATTAGTGTTTTAATTAACAAGCTTAATTACACCATCTTTGGCCCTTAATTTTCAAAAATAAGACAGCCCTAAATTGATGCTTTTTAATTTATCTCTTGATTTTTCATTTACTAGATGCCATTGTTGACTTTTCAATATTAATTAACAAAGTTTAATTAACTCTTAATTGCATTTGTTAACTAAACATGGAAATTAGTGCTTAATTAAGTCAAGCTTTATGCACCTTAATCTTTATTTATTTCCATTTGTCGTTTATCAACTTGAAGACATATACTACTAATCTTTATTTAGTGCAAGCTTAATTACCAATTAACATTTGCTAATGTGTTCTAATTTAATTATGTGTCTTCATAACCTTTTCTTAACTCTTTTGGTTATAAATTAGCTATTTATGTGCTATTTAAATCACATTAAATAGCCCTTAAATATAGTCTTATAATTAACCATTGGTTAATTAATTCCAAAATGATAAGTATATAATCCATTGATTATAATCCTTTGAGACACATATTCACCTTTGTATTTTGTTAATTATTTGCCATAATACAATGTTTATAAGAATTATGAAAATTAAGGTATTACACTTTATTTAGGGATTTTGTTATTTAGGGATTTTGTCATAGTTATTGAACTTAAAATAACTTATTTATGATTAATTGGGATTAAGAGTAAATATATTAAATTAGGACTAAAAAGAGCAAAATTGTCAAAAAAAAAATGTAATTACCCTTAATCTTTGATTTTTGAGAATATATTTTATTTGTTTAATTCTTTTTAATTTTAGGTTCTTGAAAAATTGGATTAAATTTGAAAATGGTAATTTGGAGCTCGAAGTTTATAAATGACATTTTGGTACCACTAATTCCAGAAATACCAATTTATTCCACCGAAGACTGCAGCGTTTTGACCCTCTGAAAACAGGTCAAAAGCTCGACAATCCCAGTTTTGCAGATCAGAAAAATGCCGATAAGACAAGAACTTTCGCCGTAATCTCTAATCGACCTCACCTTCCTATTCCCCTTATGTCGCCGGCCACTGGCCACTATCGCCTTCATCACCATTGTCGCCGGTGACGTTACTTCTTCACCCCAGCTTCGTGAGCCGTGGAGGGAACCCAAGTTTCAGAGACAGAACAGAGCATCCATCGCCTTCATCCTCACTCTCCATCTCACCGTTGCTGACTGTTACCGGCTTACCCACAGCGAGCTTCGATCTCTCCACCATCACCAAAGGGTTGATCTGGAGCTTGGGCTTTTTGGATCTTGGGTGATGTCAAAACGTGGCAGGAGTATCATTCTCTTGAAGATGGAAGTTAAGGGCTTGAGTTCTAAGTACTACAAAGAAGAGTTTTACGTTTTAATCTATTTGTTTAGCTTTGTAATTATGATTTTCAGTTTTAGAGATTGTATTTATGTTGATTTCTTACTTGGTTAAGTACTTACTATGGATTAATTTGTAATTAGATTAATTGATGTTGAAATTTGTGCTCATCAATATATGTGGTTACATGTATGTTTAAGTGTAATTCCATTGATTTACTATTGTCTTGCACGGTATTGTTTATATATTGAGTTGATTTTGGAGTTACATTGAACCAATTGCATTAATTAATTTAAATCACACAGTAAGAGTGTTTAATAGGATCTCTAGAGTAGGGGTTCCTCTCTTTTGGTGCTAGGCTCATCAGTTTATGGGGTTTGGCATTATAGAAAACTTAGTAATTTCATAAACTGCATACAAAGTGGATTTTAATAGTGTTTTAAGAAGTGATTGTTTTATAGGTCTAGGAATAATCATTCATTATGTATTAGGCTCAACGGTGCTTGAGGTTTGGTATTTTGAGGGACTTTGGTTGCAAATACTAACATTTTGTATTGCTTTTCAGTTATCAGGGTTAAACCTTGCCCAATGTAGATGTGTTTAATTAATTAATCTTACTCAAGTTAGCTCAAAGAGTCTTTTGGACATTTTTTACTAAGCTAGCAAATTGAACTCCCATTATCATTATGTTAACTATGATTGCCTTTACATGCCATTTTAAAGAGATTCGCTTTATCCATTTCATTTTGTAATACTCTAATTTTCATAACTCTTATAAATGTTGGAAAATAATTACTAAAATACAAAGGTGAATATGTGTCTCAAAGGATTATAATCAATTGATTATATTTTTATGCAAATTTCACTTTGGAATTAATTAACCAATGGCTAATTAATGAGACCACATATTAGGAGCTATAAAATGTGACATAAAATCACATGAAATAATAACTATTTTATATGCTCTTAAAACAAGAAAAGGGAATAGAGAAATACTTAGTTTAATTGTTATCTATTAACAATTATCCTTGACAAAATAAGCTTGCACTAATTAAGATTATTTGCATAATTCTTCAAGACGATTAGAGACAAATTAAAAGTATCAAATGAGGGCTAATAATATTTGAAAATAATTAAGCCAAAGAGATGAAATAATACCTCAGGTAATTAAGTCTAAATCTTCATGTAATTGAGTTAGCTAGTGGCAAAATATAATTAAGAAGTATGTAAACACTTGATTAACATGATAATTAATAATTGCTAATTAGTGTTGAAAAGTCAACAATAACACCTAAGCCTTGATTATGTCATCAAGATGACATCACAAGAGCATATGTTTTATAGTGAAGGGTGAAGATTAAAACTTCTTGATTAAGTTTAGATCCAATGGTTGAGATTAAGGAAGAGGCAAATGGTGGGGCCCAAATTGGGCTTGAGATTTTCCTATAAATAGAGGGCTCTCCTCTTCATTTCTTCACACCAAAACCAAGCAACATCTTCTCATAAGTGAAGAGTGAGAGGCTTGGAGCAAGAAGGAGGCAGGAGTAGCAAGGAGCTTCAAGGGTAAGTTCTCTAGTTCTTAAGCTTTAGTTTTTAGTTCTTTTTAAGTTCTTAGTAAAATAGTAGTTTGATCTAGGAAATAATTAGGGAAATTCCCTTTCATGTTTGGAAGTCTCCGTTGCTTTCACACTCATCACAACATTTGCGCGCGCACACACACATACAACTCCTCTTTCTCTCTCATTATCCTCTTCCATTTCAATTAATGCATTATCCTATCTTCTTCCAATTTGTCCCCTCATTTATTTTCTCATGTGCTTGCTTTAATAATATCTAGATATTACAAACTCATTCTCGATTCTCCTTCTTCTAGCTAGGCAAAACCGTGTAACCCTTTTCACCACCATTTATTGTGCTTTTCAATTGCCAAAAACATTTATTTAATTAATGCAAAATCCCATCTGCATTCATTGTAACTCATGCGCCCCCAATTTAGCCATTTAATGTGATTTTTATTTGCCAAAACATTGATTATTTAATGGCTTCTTATTGGTTGATAAATTTTCACAAGGATTTCACTTTATGAAATTAAATTAAAGCCTTAGGATTTAACTTTACTAGATTTAATCCAAACCTTTAATTTGTGCTAATCTCTTATTGGTCCAATTAACTTTATGAGGATTAAGAATATTTTCTTGATTTATCATTGGCCAATTCAATTTCACAAGGATTTGTCTTTATGAGGCTTAATTAAGGCCCTTAGATTTAGCATTATTAAATTTAATCTTAGTCCTCCATATCTAATCTTAATTAGCATCCCTAATAAAGTAGTTAAGTGTAATTGTCAAAATATATGATCATTAGAAACCACTTCTATGCTAATCCTAGTCCTTCACTAGCCATTGTTTCTTAATTAAGGTAATACACCCTTAATTATGCCTTTAACATATGCCACTAAATTAATTGTGAATGTTTATGAAAATAATTCAAGTAACATAGATTGAATTATCCACTAATTGTTGGTAATTTTCTATAATTGGTTTAATTATTTTCTCACAACTTTTTAGCTTTTCATGGCCATTTATGCACCATGTATTAATTTAATAATTATAGGGCAATTTATGATTCCTAAAATAAAATTGGATTTTTGCCTCTTTAAATTCCAAGGAAAAATAAACAAATAAATTATTAAAATTAGAGACAACATACTTTCATATTTTAAATAGGTATTATTTGGTCAAATTATAATATTCAAGAGACATAAGAATTTTGGGGTATTATACCATCATTTTAATTAGTGCAAATTTAATTGCCCCCTCATTGTGGTTACATAAGAACCATGTTTTAACATGATAATTTTATCATATTTTTGTTCCTTAATCATTCTCTTAAAATTGGCCCTTCAACTTTAATTAATCTCTCTTAATTAATTTTAGTATCTCCATAGCATCTTATTGCTCTTATGATTATATAAAACTAGGCTTTAATATGGTAATTTTGTGGTATTTTATGATCCCAAAATTAAATTAGAGAATTTGGTTTTTGATTACCTTAATTCTTAGAGAAAATTCCCTAAATTGAAATAAATATATTACTCAATTTTGAGACTACATATTCATATATTTTTAATAGGCACTATTTATCCAAATATAATATTTATGATAAATATGAATTTTAGGGTATTACAATTTGAACTTTAAAGCAGATCTTATATTAAAGATTGGAGATATTATATTGTTTCCAAGGGTAGAAACTCGATTTGGGAATTTTCATTTTGAATCCTTAATGTTTGTGCTTGATACAAAACATGTTTATGAGTATTCATCAAGTGCCTTTATATTAATATATATCGCTTTCTAGTGTCTTTTCACTTAAATCACATTAATAATATATTTAGAGCCTCTGCATTTTATCCACTGTTTAATCATACAACATGGTCAAACATAGTATTACAATCTTATGAAGACTTGCTTTATCAAGCCTTATCTTACACAACAACCCATCAGGCGCTACATACTAGTAATGACGCTATGGAATTCAATCCATGCCCCAATTCCTTTATTTATTTCATAGACATAAATATATAGCTTTAAACTTTTTAAAGTCACCTTTCATGAGTCTCACACCTAAAAGCAACTAACTCTAGCGGCTAGTTTTTGCGGTATGATTCTCTCAAGTTCGTGTGCACATTTTACGGACAGTTTTGGTTTCTTCCGGGACCGCCATAGAAGAAGTAGACACCCCAATCATTAGACTTAGCATATGGGGAAATGTCATAGCACTTGCTATTGGTAGCAAAAGTACTAAGGTAATTAGGAGACACCAGATAATTATTTCTATCAACAGTAGAAATGTCCCTGTAAAAGCTAGCCTTTCCAAAACCTTCTTGAGGGAAATTACCACTTCCCATTCCTGTTGTGGTGTGTTGCCCATGATCCCTATTGTTTATTATTTCACCACCCCACTGTACATTTGATGCACCCTCCGACATGCGATCGAACAAAGAAGCTGGCCAATATCCTACAAATGTACTATTCCCAAGTAACATCCACCAGTTTCCACTTCCTGGATCCTGCAGCTCCAAATAGAGGTAACATATGATATTATGCCATTATGGATTTTTGAAATTTGTTTGGATTTGTTAAGGGCTATATGTTATTTGAAAAAATATATATATTAATAATAAATTAATCATTAATAATCTATACAATTTTTATTTGGTTACAACTCAATACCTGAAGTTCAACTCATTTAACTTAAGTCCTTCAAGGCTTAGACAGTTGATAAAGGGAAAATTAATTCACAAGTCTTCATTGAATGCCTCAATAATTTTGAATCAGGTCCTGTAATTTGTTTTGTTATTCCTTATTATTTGATTTGGTAAATTTAATTTATAAAATTTGTGAAAGTTTTATTTTAAATAAAATGAAAGAAATTTCATAAAATTCATGGAATTCTATAAATTAAAGTTAATCGATTTTACACTAAAATGATGAATGCCTATATATAATGGATTAAACTATAAATAATCAATTCAAATAAAATAAATTATGTATGAGGACTCTATTCAAAACTGAGGTAAACTATAAAGGCCTGCAAAAAAAAAATTTCCTCTATCTATTTTTTCAAGGACTAAATTGTAAGTGACTCATAAATTAGTATGGAGACCACCAATGGGTTATGAAAACTTGAGGGATTAACTAAATAATTGATTTTCCATAAAAATAGTACCTTCCGGATAAGGATGGACAATACATATTGAGAAGCTCCATAGACAGAAAATGGTTGCAGGCTGGCTCCAACAGCTATACTATTATCAACTTGAACAAAGCCAGAGCAGCGAAGATTATAGCATCCAGTGCGGTTATATGAGTCATTCTATGTTATGAAAAAGAGATGAATTAAAACCAATAACAATGATTGATAACAACATATACAATTATTTGAGGGCACAGGAATTACTTATAAGTACGGTAAGAGATTTGAACTTACTGTCCAATATACAAAGAGTCTTGGGTTATCATCTCCGTATAGTTCTGGAAAGATCTGATAATCCGAATCAAGGAACAATAAATCACCGAATAAAATATACAGACAAAAAATAGTATTTCTTGAAAAAATACATGTAAAAATGCGTGTACTCATGCATACATGTATATCAAAGAAATTATAGAATACATAAATATATACCTGCCAACCAGCTTCGATGGTCTCAACATTATTAGAATCATCACGATTCACAATCCAAATTTGAGAGAGGCTAAATTCATTGGATTGTTGAACATGAGGCTTCCAAATGTTTATTGATGCCTGGGCTCCATAATATCTATCTCCTCTCAAATCAGATATGGCATACTATATACAGGCACCAAAGCCATCAAGCAAACAATAAAAATATATTCAATATATGGAAAAGACAAAACATGTAACAATGCAACAATAAGCTTTATCTCACTAGGTGGGATCAACAAGTATTAGTACCTCATGACCATTTGTAGAGTATAATGATCCAGATAGATCAGGAATGGTCTGGTTGATCTTCTTCACAAATTGTTGGATAGAGTCAGCCCTCAATATGTCATCTTTTGTTGTTCTTCTTATAGGAATGGTTCCTTTTGGACAATTTCCACTTTGGTGCCACAACTGAGCAATTGGGTTTGATTTTGAAAAATTGCTTCCTTTTGGATAAAATGTTGGCCTCATCTTCATTCATCCAATATGATATAATTGGCATCAGAATAGTGAGTTGAAAATCCCAATTTAAAAAAGGGAAAATAATCAAGATAAATTATTTTACCTGAATTTTGTGTTTTTTCAATTTTGGATCATCAAAAGCTGGTTGATTTAAAATATGTACGCAGTCGAATATGTCACCATCAGGACTCTGCAATTTATAATACCAAAGTTTAATAAAATAAACTGGTAAATTATAAAACCCAGAAGGTTAAAGAGAATATTAACCAAATAAACCTCTGAATTATGAAAATGGGGAAAAATGTTACTTTCAGTAAACTCAGTGCATGTTTGTTTATATTTTTTTAAAACAGTTTTTTTGGTTTAAAAAAAATTGTTGGAAATATGTTTTCAATCAGGTGTTTTTTAAAATAAATAATAAGTTGTTAAAAAGAACAGGTTTTAGGTGTTTTTATTAATTTTTTTTTCTATTTCTTGTTTTTTTGTTTTGAAAAATGGGGAACTCATTCTTCTCCACTTAAAGGCTTAAGGCCACCATCAACACCACACCACCACACCACCAGCATCAACTACTAGCGACAGCCATCGGAACATCCCCGCTGATAACGGCCAACTCCATGTCACTAGTGCCAATGGTTGTTGCCACATAACTTCAAAAATATATTTTTAAAATAACTATTCAAACAATTTTTTTTTTTTTGAAAAATTGTTTTTAAGAACAATTTCATGAAATCGTTATTAGGGGGGGGGGGGGGGGAAACAGAAAACAGATACAAACCGACAGTACGTTTTGCAAACGGAAACTCGCCTGAGTTTAAGAAATAATTGGTATCCAAACACAGTTAAAATTGTCGAATAGTGTTCAAGTTTTATTGTATGTAGGAACATTTGAATTTAAACGTCAGTCATAATTAACCCATTAAAACTAGTGGAAGAGTTATATTGTATACCTTAATAGACTTAACAGCTGGTTTATTCAACGTCTTCAAAAGTTTCTCAACCTCAAGTTCCTTAGCCAATTTTCCATTGCTACTGAGTGTGTCTTGACCTGCCATTGTTATGTGCCCAAAACACAAAAAGAAGAAGAATACCACACTCACCATCCAAGTCTTTGCATTTCTTATTAGTTTGTCCGCCATTGAAGCTGAGAAATAAGAAGCAGCCACCAAAATTAAACTTCTCAAGTGGATATATATTCAAGCCTTGATTGTTCACAAATTTATAGGAATGTTAATGTGACTGTTGTGAGCTTTGGAAACCTTTTTCTCCCTACTGGTCTACCAAGGTATCATAGTACTGTATTTTAATTCTTTAGTTTACTTGATTGATCCAGCAACGCACCCTAACACTATTGCTGCTTGATCACAAATCACTAGATCATTACTCGTCTAGGCGGAAATTGCCATATTGCTCTTTAATTCTGTGATTAGAACAACATAAAAATGTCAAAATTACTGTTGTAAGTTGCAAGTGTTACGAGCGTTGTGTATTACAACTATAATGTTTACTCTTATTTAATTATCTCACTTTTAACTCTTCCTCCTTTCATATTTGCTTTTCGTCCTCAGTTCCAGATTTCAAATTATAATACTAAGGATGAATAAAAATATTTTTGGTCCTTTCGTTTTTATTTTTAAAATTTTTAAAACATAATATTTTATGTTAGAGATATATTTTTTCAAGAATATTATATATTGTTTTATTCATGATGACATTATGATTATTTACGACATTTTCATAATATAATTCCGGGATATGTTTAATTGATGATAGAAAAGTTAATATATACTAATTAAAAAGTCAATCTTGAATTTTTAGAATTTTTGTAATACCCTAAAATTCATATTCATCATAAATATTATATTTTGGCAAATAATACCTATTACAAATAGGAGAATATGTTGTCTTCAATTTTGTAATTTATTTTATTTCTTGGGCAAATTTTCTCTAGAATTTTAATAGGGCAAAATCCAATTTTCTAAATTACATTATGGATCATAAAACACCATAAAATTATTATAAATACAACATGGTTCATATTTAATCATAAAGAGCCATAAAATGTTATCAAAATACCTTAAAGTCTCTAAAACTAAGTATAATCCTAATTTAATCATAAGAGACAATTAAATGGCTTGAAAATGCTTATACCAATTAGGAAAAATTATCAACAACTAAGGAAAAATTAAATCTACAATAATTGGAATAATTGTATTAATTTCATAATTAATCAAAGGGTCTTAAACACCAATTTTTATAATTGTTTAAGAGACTAAATTTTCTAATAACCTATGATTAATACCAAGTTCATATTTAATTCATAGAGGGCCATGAAGAATTATGTCAACACTTGGAACAATTAAGGGGCAATTACTAACAATTAATGAGCATTTAAGTTTACACTAATAGAATACTTGGATAATTATTTACAATTAATATTAAGTAGTCATCAATTAGAGGTGTGTTAAGCTAATTAAAACTCAAAGACCAATAAGGGGTTAAGATTAGCATAAAGTAGATTACCAATTATCATAAACTACTCTAAGAGCCAATAATACAATAATTAAGGATGTATTACCCTAATTAAAGACCAATGGCCAATAGAGGTTAAGTTTAACATTGAAAAGTCTCTAAAAGCCATAATTAAGTTGGGAACCAATCATAAATTGACAACTTCACTAAAACTCTTTATTCGGAATGCTAATTAGGATTAAATATGAGGGGCTAGGATTGAACCTCATAAAGCAAATCTAAAGGCTTAAATTGATTATCATAAAGCTAAATCCTTGTGAACAAAAATGAACCAATGAGAGTTTTCCTCCTAGATAATATGGGATTATTTAAAAACACAATTAAAAATAAAAGATGAGGGAGGGGGACGGTTTTTGGTGGGAAGAAAGAGGAAGAAAGTTGTTTAAATCATATAAGATAAATAAGCACATGCAAAGTCAAGAATGGGGAAGAGGATAAAGGAAAGAGAATAAGATGATGTGTGTATGTATGTGTAAGAGAGAGATTGTTGTGCCTGTGAGTGTGTGTAGTATGAAGAGAGAAAGAGAAGTCAACTCATTAGCCAATAAGAAAATTAGACATTGAAACAATTAGATTAATCCATGAAATTAACTCTAGACATAAACAATTGAAAATCTATACAAACTAAATTGTATCTTGAAATCCATTAATCATAGATCAAATATAAGTAGTGATTATTGACAAGCATAATTTAAGCTTGAGATTGGTTACAACCAAAGCCATTTCCTCAACTTTTGAGGATTTCTTCTGATTGAGAAAATGAGTGTTTAGGGTCTCTAAATGAAGCCAAGACTTTCAAGACTTCAAAACCAATGAAAAGATTTGAATAAAACTTCATGAAGACCCCTAAATATATTTTCATCTAGTGGAATGCAAAACAAAGAATGGAAGGAGGCAGAATTTGTTGGCTTGGAAAAGAAAATAGGCTTAATTCAAGGTAATTTGAAATCCACCAATAGGAAAAATCAAAGAAAAATGGCTTAATCCTATGTAATTAGAATTGACCAATGAGAGACCTTGAACCCTAATTTGTGTCTTCATCAAAACACAAATAACACCTAAGCTTTGATTATGTCATCAAGATGACATCACAAGAGCACATGTCTTATAGTGGATGGAGGAGATTAAAACTTCTTAACTAAGTTTAGATCTAATGGTTAAGGATAAAAGATGAGGCTTTGAACTTTGCCTATAAATAGGAGGCTTCTCCTCTTGAATTCTTCACACCAAACTCAAACCAAATAGGTGAGTTTAAGAGAAGAGTGAAGCAAGAAGGAGGAGGAAGTTCTTCAAGAGGTAAGCAAACTTTTAGTTTCTAATATTTAGCTTTTGTAGTTTTTGAAGTTCTAGTTTAAATTCATGGGATAAGGGTCTTAAATGCCATGAAGTTTTCATTCAGGAGCATTGGTAAGACGGAAGTTTTTTTTGGACCAAAAATGCTACCGAAGTTTTCGCTGAGGAGCAATTTTGCCCCGGAAATTTTCATTAAGGAGTAATTTTGCCCCAGAAGTTTTCACTTAGGAGCAATTTTGCCCTTCTGTCCCCAAATATTAAATTTGACTATTAAATCAATCAAAGACCACACATGTTATGCCTTAAAAAAGTCAAACTTGGAGATAGAGAAGGAGATCCTTAAGATGTTGAGCTCAAGGCGGCCAGAATTTATGAAGCCAAACTGGTCAAAGGGATTAAAAGGTCGACTGTCACAAAACCCAAAGGAAGCATTACTTATGATCTAAGCAAATGATCAGTTTATACAAACGTAAATATTATCACTATTGATTTGTTTTACTGAACCAATTTTTGGAATAATTCATTTCTCGTTTTGCGTTTTATTTGCATTTTGTGACAGACCTTTCAGTCCCTTTGACTAGTTCGGCTTCACAAATTTTGGCTACCTTGAGATCAACATCTGAAAGATCTCATTCTTTGGCTCCAAGTTCGACCTTTTCAAGGCATGACATGTGTGGTCTTTGACTGATTTAGTAATCAAATTTAATATTTGGGGACAGAAGGGCAAAATTGCTAGGAAAACTGCTTTGTTTTGTAAACTTCTGGGGAAAAATTGCTCCTTAGTGAAAACTTCCGAGGCAAAATTGCTCCTCAGCGAAAACTTCCGTGGCAAAAATGATACTTCCGGGAAAAAATTGATACTTCCTGTGAACTTCCGTGGCATTTTTGGTCCAAAAAAAACTTCCGTCTTACCAGTGCTCTTGAGCGAAAACTTCCATGGCATTTAAGACCCTTATCCCTAAATTCATAGTTAGAAGTAGCTTTGATTCTAATTATGCTAGAGTAATTTTAATATCATGTTTTATAGTCAAAAATAGTGATATTTCAAAAATTAGATGAGCCACTTGTTATCGCAAAATTTCTGGAAAAACTATGACCAAGGTAGCGAAGCTCTGACGAAAATTCATCGAGTAGAGATTCCTGAAGTCAGTGTTAAAAATGCCGATATTTTATGTTGAAAATGGAATTACAAAATTCTGGGAACATTCATGGTTAAAGTAGACATATAGGGCTTTTCAAATATGTCAAGAACATGTTAAATTGAGCTCTGTACAGTGAGATAAAAATTCTCAAAGTTGAGCTACGAATTTCTGGAAAAATTCTGGGCAGAGGCTCAAAACTTTAAAACTGGGAATTACTCATGTAATCTGGCCAAAATTGAGTATTTTTACTTAAAAATATACATCCTAAGGATTCCGAGAAATTTTACAGATCCTCGTTTCGATTTTTCTAGAATTAGTTATGATTTTTCAAAGTTAGACGAAAAATCAGCCCAGAAATGCTGTACCAGCGTTTTTTCTGAAAACTAAGAGAAACAAGTTGAAAAGTAATTCCACCAAGAGAAAATGACCATTTGTGACTAAAGATATTTAGTAGGATATTATTTGTGAATTAATAAATGCGAAATTACCATTATAGGATATACGTGACCATACCGACCCACGTACGTACCGCGATCCCCAACAAAGGTACGTTCGCGTACTGTAACACTAACTCTGATGCTTATCATATGCTTATATGTGGTGGATAACTTTACATCTGCTGTGTGCTGGGATACATCTGCTGTGTGCTTACGTACTGTTGAAATACATCTGCTGTGTGCTTACGTACTGTTGGAATACATCTGCTGTGTGCTTATGTACTGTTAGGATACATCTGTTGTGTGCTTATGTATGGATTATTGCTGTAACATCGTGAATATCTGTCATACATATACTGTCATGTATAAGCATGAGGTTAACCGTTACCTGAGGTTCAATTATCATTGAACCTCAGCTCTTGCTATAGCCTCAGGATCCGAAGGAACCAGGGCCAAGAACAAGGATAAGGAACCAGCATGAGGACGCAGATTGAGAAATTTTTATTTTGACTTTATTTTGTTGAACTATATTCAGATTACCATACCGCTGTGTAAACAGCCAGATACTACATCAGTAAATGTATTATCAGATACTCACTCTTTTAAAATTATTCTGATGCTCTGCTCTGATCAATTATTTCAAAACCGCTTTAGAAAATTGGGATGTTACAATTTTCATATTGCATTATTTTATTTTGAATTATATTGGGTCCATAATCAAGTTTTCTATATATCCATTATGTCAAGTCCTCCAATTACACATTACCATGTGTCCTAATTTTTTCATTTGGGTTTATAGTTAAATAATAATATTTCAAAAAAGGATGCATGGCTACATCTGATTGGAGAACTAGATATAATGAATACAATAAACTTGACCTAAATATTTTCAATTATGTTATTGATGCTTAACTGATACAAAATCCTTAAATTAATAACAAATTCAAGAAGGGACCTAGTGGAAGTAAATTCCATAGTACGGGAGAGAACAAATGGGCAATAAGTAATGGATAAACACCACATCTTAGGACGCGGCTTTCGTCATACTCTTTTATCACCCGCTGCGCTCTTTTCCATAAAACGGCGCTTGGTGCCAAAACACATTGTCAAAAAACACATATATTTTTTAGGACTGGGAAAAATTACAAAAAATTCCCCAAAATTTCTGGAAATTGCAATCTGTGAAGAAAAAGGGTCAGAGAAAATTACAGAGATACTCAGAAGTTTTTAAAATTATAGTTTGACCCATAAAATTTTTATTTTTCAGTCCCCTCCACAAATATTTTAATATTTTCAGTTTAGTTTTTGGTCAAAATTCACGCTCTTCTTTACAACAGTTTTAGAGAAGAGAAGAGCTGAGCAAAGGTCTTATGACAAGAACTACTACAGAATGCAAAGGGTCACATATTTATAGCGGTTTTGAGAAATAACTGCTACAGAATGCAGGGTCTGCACATTTGTAGCAATTATTGAAAAAGGCTTGATGGTAAAAATAAAAGTTGTAAGATCTATAGTTTGCAGCAGTATCGTGGTTTTCCCTCGTGAAGATTGTTGAAATAGACCGGTTATATATGATAATTAAAATTGTTAATAATTTCTTCAATTGTATTGATTATCGAGTGATTCATCAAAGAGATTTTATTTTGAATCACGCAACAAATTAAAACTCTTTAATAATCAACCCACCTAATTTCAATATGCCTAATTTCCAGCCTAATTTTAAACACCACTGGTACTATGAAATTAATTTCCACATAATTTCAAGATGCCTAATTGCCAGCCTAATTTCAAACACCATTGGTCCCATAAAACTATAATTTCCCCCTAATTTTAAGATGCCTAATTTCCAGACTTTGATTTTATTGATTTGTCTTTTTTCTCCGGGGACTTAACGTGAACGAAAAGTATACCAAGAGACTGGTTCAACGTGTTTTAATATTTTTCTTGAAGATATTTTGTAGTGGGGGAACATGCAGTTTGAGATTATTTGTGTCTCATTTGTTAAAATGGAGAGGAGACAGATTAAGGCACAAACAAAGGACTATTTCAAAGAAAAATGGAAGGCATTTGACGTAATACCCTAAAATTCAAAATCATTATAAATGTTATATTTTGGCAAATAATGTCTATTAAAAATAGGTGAATATGTGGTCTCAAAATTAAGTAACATATTTATGTTAATTTAGGGAATTTTCTCTGAGAATTAAGGTAATCAAAAATCAAATTCTCTAATTTTATTTTGAGATCATAAAATACCACAAAAATTACCATATTAAAGCCTAGTCTTATATAATCATAAGAGCAATAAAATGCTATGGAGATACTAAAATTAATTAAGAGAGATTAATTAAAGTTGAAAGGCCAATTTTAAGAGTATGATTAAGGAACATAAATATGATAAAATGATCATATTAAAACATGGTTCTTATGTAACTAAAATAATCAAGGAAGTGTTATGAAACCACTTGAATTAATTAAAGGGAATTAACCACAATTAGGAGGCAATTAAATTTGCACTAATAATGGTATAATACCCCAAAATTCATATGTCTCTTGAACATTATAGTTTGGCCAAATAATACCTATTTAAAATAGGAAAGTATGTTGTCTCTAATTTTAGTAATATATTTGTTTATTTTCCTTGGAATTTAAAGAGGCAAAAATCCAATTTTATTTTAGGGACCATAAGTTACCCTATGATTATTAAATTAATGCATGGTGCATGTAAATGACCAAAGTAAACTCGAAAGTTGTGAGAAAATAATTAATCCAATTAAAGAAAATTGCCAATAATTAGTAGATAATTAAATCTACGTTAATTGAATTAAGTTCATAAACTTTCATAATTAATTTGATAACATGTGTTAAAGGCATCGTTTTAGGATGTCTTATTTTCAAAATTATAGGCCAAAGATAGTATATTTGAGCTTGTTAATTAAAACAATAATGGCCATGGTTAACTAATAAATCAATAAACCATAAAGCATATAATTAATGAGGCATTTTAACACTTCAATTGGATGCTAATTGAAGAATAATGTGATCAGCCCCTATGGTCACAAAAAGTGACGCATGAGCACATGGGTGGGTTTTTAGGATGATTAAATCAATGAGATATTAAGTCAAACACTTGTGGAGGCTTATGGATGAAGTTAGAACCTTCCAACTTGGTGAGCAAGTAGCCAAAACTTCATGAGCAAGTTGTCTAAACTTCTTGAAGAAGGATGAAAAAGTTGAAGGGAGAGAGAAGAGGAGTGGCTTGTTAGAGAAGTTGCTTGTAGGCTATAAATAGGAAGCAAATCCCTCTTCATTCTTCACACCAAACTCAAATGAGTTTTAGAGAGAAAGAGAGTAGAGAGAAGGAAGCAAGAAGGATGAGAGGTAGCAATGATCTTCAAGAGGTAAGCTTGTTCTTAGTTTTATAGTTTTTAGTTGTTCTTAGTAGTTTTTAATATAGATGTTAGTTTAATCTAGTAAATAGGTAAAGTAATTCCCCATATTTGTTTTCAAGCCTTATTGCATCAAAAAGATGCCTGACAAGGTGGAAACATGTTGGGGAGTGACTTTTAGGATTAAGGGAACAAGTTAGAGTAAGATGAAAGAAGTCTAGAATTGCTGGATTTTGGGAGTCAACTGGATAGGGGGAATTATTTTCTGTATCAAATGATCTTTAAAAATCACGAAATTTTCCAGAAATAAAGTAGACATGTAGGGCTTTCCAAATATATAAAATATGTAATGTTTTGATCTCTGGACAACGAGATATGAATTTTTGAAGATTAGGCTATTTTTCTGGGCGAAATTCTGGGCAGAGGATGAACACGTGAAATCTGGGAGTTATTTTTGAAATCTGGGCAGAGTCTGATATTTTTTCTGGAAAATAGACATCCTAAGGAGTCCGGAACATTTTACAGATTTTCGTTTCGATTTTTCTATAATTAGTTATGATTTTTCGAAGTTAGGCGAATTTCTGCCGAATATACTCCAGCGTCCTTCAACGAATTTTGAGGAAATAAAATGATAAACTAGTGTACCGAGGGTAAAATAGTTAATAGTGGTCAGAATATCTTTTAGGATATTATTTTAAATTAATAGGACGATATTACTATGATAGGCTATCCGGAAGAACGCAGACCGGCCGACTACGTACCGAGATCACCGACTTAGGTACGGACGCGTACTGTAACACTAACTCTGATGTTTATGGTATACTTATATGTGATAGATAGTCTGAGACTCTGTTTTTAAAAATTGGAATGTTACATTTGATAAACAAAAAAAGAGAGCGAAAAAACTATTTGCACATATTTACAGGGTAGTCTTAGTGAACTGATATTTGCATACTTGTTCACTATCGGATTGAGCTAAAATTTGGTCAATAGGATTGAAACATCCAGCTCGTAGTTTTCAACGGTTAGATCGTCAATCAATTCACTGGAGTAAGAGTTCTTGAGTTTACTTCACAGCCTCTAGTTTGAGTATTTTTCAGCTTCTTCATTTTCAATTGTAAATTTGTAGCTGATTAATCTATTTTAATCATAGTGGAGCTGATTTTTGGTTGGTATGGACAACCCGTGATTTTTATTCTTTTATTACTGTATTTTAAAAATTTCTACTATATATTTGTTTATTTCCCATGAAATTCTCGCAAGTGAAAAGAAATTATTTCCTCTCACGTGTAACTCATTGGCTTGAGTTTTGTTTTCCTTATCACTCAGACGTTTATTCATCAGCGAATGCCAAGTTTTTAATTCTAAGTATATAAACTTCTTTAATTATATAATTAAAATAATAGGTAAAATATATCACATTTAAAATAATTTGTCAGTGTAAATTCACTACAACTTAACTTATCCCTCAGTTTCTTTTTATAATATACAAATAACTAAATTATGTAAATTAAAAAGTTTATTAAAATTGGTTAAAGACAATAAATATGTAAAAAATGCAAGTTGTTTTTCTTAAAAAGGGAAAATTATAATAAAGGACCTTAAAAAAATAATATTTATTAAGAAAAACTATAAAAATGGTAATTATTTTGAACGACTAAAAATTAAAACATTAAAATAGAAAGACTAAATTACTATTAGCCAGAAATTATTTTGAGACTTCTCCCTATCTATTCTTCTCCTCCTCCTCCTCGTAGAACTACTCACTTTTCTTATCCAACTTTCAATCTAACTGTGAAACAGTTCAAAAAATAAAGGGCAAGCGGCGAGAGGTCGTAGAAAATAGAACTGTGGAAGAAAATATTGAAAAAAAAAAAGACGGCGAGATTGAGCTGGAGAGAAGGAAGGAAGGTAGAGAAGAAGGGAAGGCAACATTCAGATTTTTGTATGTGTATGAGAGAGGAAGACGATGATGGAGGAGTTTGATTGGAAGAGATGAGATTTGTGTGTGTGTGTTCTATATAAAAGGGTTAAGGTGCAAAAATACCAACGAACTATTGGTCTAAGTGCAGCCAACATAATAAACTATTTTTTGGACCAAAAGTACAACAGAACTCTTGAATTGATAAAATTACCACAATGACGTTTGAACAGTGCTAACCTCCGTCTGTTGGAATTAGCTTGAGCAAAATGAATTAATAGCAAATAATCTTTTTTTCATCAAGAAATATCACCGGCATTGATTCCCAGATAATTTCATCAAGAAGCTTCTCTGAAATCAACTTCCATTGCATCTGTGTTGTTTTTCTCTTTGCATTCGGAGTAAGACTTGAGAATCTCACTCTGTTTGGATCCTCCATCGTTGTGGATCCTTTGGTTTTCCAATTTTGATCTCATTTTGCCTTTTTTAACATCTTCCACCTAGAATTCAGGGATGAATTCGAATTACGGCAAACCCAATAATCAAACGAGTGCTCCTTCTGCCTCACTGAAGAACATCAAGTTCGACTTTGATCTTGGGATCAGAACAGGAACAAGATGATTTGGCTGCCTCAAATTCCTTGGTGGTTCGATGCTCTTCAGAGATCTGGGCAAAGGTCAAACGAAGTAATCAGCGTCGAAAATGCTAATTGAGTCGGAAAAATGTTTTCCCAAGAAAAACTTCTTCTGATTCTGACCATCTTCACTTAAATCAGGGAAGCCATCATCAGAGAGAAAATCCCACTCATCGAGATTCAAATCCATGACAAAGAGGAATTTTGGTGGTGGAAGGGTGACGACGAGAGGGAGGGCTGTTTTATAGAAAAGAAGGGAGGAATTAAGAACGAAAGGGTTTGAATAATTGAGTCGTAGAAGGTGGCTGTCATGGAGATATGCGTGGAATTTCATATAGCAATCAAGAGGAGGCCACCATTAGGGTGTCATGTAGCTCCTAGAGATAAAACTCAGAGGAGCAAGCCACCTTACTAATCGCTCAAGCTAATTCCAACAAACGGAGGTCAGCACTGTTCAAATGTCATTGTGGTAATTTTATCAATTCAAGAGTTCTTTTGTATTTTTGGTCCAAAAAATAGTTCATTGTGTTGGCTGCACTTAGACCAACAGTTCGTTGGTATTTTTGCACCTTAACCCTATATAAAACCACTTTTGGTGTCCCCACTCTAAAAGGGATGTCAAAACACTACTACAAAACAAGGCTACGACGTCCTATTTTTTGCACATTTAACGTCCTTTTTCTGTGGGACGCCTATCTGGGGGCATAGTAAGCAAAACTTACGGCGTCTAATTTTAAAAATTAGACGCCTTAATTTCTGACTTACAGCGTCTAATTTTAATAATTAGATGCCTTAAGTATGGCACAAATCACCTTATGAAGTATACTTAAGGCGTCTAATTAATGAAAATAGGACGTCATAAGTATGACTTAAGGCGTCTAATTTTTAAAATTAGACACAGTAAGTCAAACTTACGGAGTTTAATTTTTAAAATTAGACTCCATAAGTCTGACTTAGGA
Source organism: Acacia crassicarpa (assembly GCA_034222035.1). NCBI lineage: Eukaryota > Viridiplantae > Streptophyta > Magnoliopsida > Fabales > Fabaceae > Acacia > Acacia crassicarpa. The sequence goes on along the minus strand of JAWXYG010000015.1, from coordinate 4,015,529 downwards.
GTCTAATTTTTAAAATTAGACGCCGTAAGTCCACTTTAAAAAAAATAAAATAAAATAAACCACATCTAAGCACCATTACATATCAGAATTCAAAACCACAAAAATATAGCAAACGCTTAAAACTAATAACCATCTAAATTCTATAAAGAACTAAATATAGTCACTTAAACATTCAGCTTATGGTGAAGATAATATCAATGGCTAAAAACTAATAACTATCTAACAATTGCTCCCACCACTACTAAGAATTTTCAAACTCGCAAATAAAATTGATAAATTTAATCTAGAACTAAAGCATACACCATTTTCTTAGACATATTGTTAACAAATTCTTATAAAATAAGCATACATGAAGGCGAGCAATCTTGATATTCTTCTCTATAGCATCAACTCCCGTCACAGTAGCTCCCATCTGAGCCAATGGCATAATAGTCATTGCTTCACACCAAGGTAACATTCATGCAACAAAAATTAATATGGAAGAAGAAATTACTTAATGCAGCAAAAGTGACAGAATTTTCACATAATCACTGAAGAGTTATCATTAGATTAAGAACTTGTAGTGTTGTGCGCTTGTTTTCAATCCTAAATTGCAATTAATGTTAATGACAAGAAATCAAATAGATGCACATGTTACATAAATTTATGAGAAAATTGAATACCTGCTGCATTGTATTCTCTAAGAGGCAGTCTTTATGCAATAGTCTCCCAAAGATAGCTTGGTAAACTTCAGTTTGCTGGGGGTCTGACGTCCATCCAAATTTATCAAAACTAATATTGAACCAATCATAGACCTCCTTATGAATAACATAATATCTACAAATAGGAAAAGGAGAAAAATCATCAAAATTTTGCTCGAGGTATTACTGAATTCTCTACAACCATAATATGCCTTAAAGAAATACAAATTAGATGGAACAAAGACTTGGTTGTTTTCTGAATTTCAAACAAAATCATCCAAAATTAACAAAGTTGAATGCTATCAGCAAAATATAATCTAGATAGAATCAACTATACACTTGCAATGCTCCTTTGATTCATTCACTAGTGCAAAAAAGGCTTTTAAGACCGCCTCATTTAGAGCGGACTATCGACAGCCCGGTCTTAAAGGTATGACCGGTGGCAGTTTTGTAAATATAAAGAACTTCTTAGACCGAATCGTTTACTAATGGGTCTTAAATATATTATTCAGACCGCTTAGAAAAACGACCGGTCTTAAAAATGTTATTAAAAAAATTGAAATATAAAAATTCTTTATAGAGAAATCTCAAACAGGCCGACTTATTTTTTCTACGGTCCAAAATAATAAGGAAAAAATTAAATAAAACTTTTAAGACCGGATATATATAACAGGAGGTCTTAAAGATTATACTTTTAAGCCGAACATAAATCGCGCCCGGTAGTAATACTTTTAAGACCGGAGCTTAAAAAATGGACGGTCTTAAAACTTAACCTTTAAGACTGTCGTTGTTGTTCATCCAGTCTTAAAAATAAACCGCCAAATATATCTTCGCGCGAAACGTTACCTTAAGACTTACATTGTACCTCTAAACTCTGAAACCTCTCTTGTTGTTGTGAAACCAGTAGCCTCTCTTACTCTCTCAATTGCTCAGGCATTCCTCTCTTACTGTCTCGAAAATGAACGGTGAAGACGATACCATTCATGTTCCGGGATCGCCAGTTAATGGTGTGGGTCAGAACGAACCCTCCTCCACTAACAATGTGCCTCCTAACCGCCCTGCACGCCGTAGTAGAAGAGGCACACGAATGATGGATGTATCTCTAAGTCGGACTTCTGGGTCAAGGCTCGAGATTCAGTTCGATGAAAAGTTGCGGCCTTTTGGTCCTAATAAAAACAAATATAATAGTTTTGTCGGGTATCTTGCACGCAGCAAGGTTAGCATCTTGGAAGATGAGTGGAAAAGTGTTGACTTTGACAAAGTAAAGCAACCTATTTGGGACACTATCCGGCTTACATACACTGTCCCTAACTCTGAGGAGTTGAAAGTCAAGACATTGTCTTATTGTGCTGATCGGTGGAGGAAGTTTAAGACCTCTCTCGCTAACACGTATATTTTTTACGAGGTTGCGCCTGCCAAACAGCCTTGGGAACAGTACACATTTATTGATGAACGAATTTGGAAACAATTTGTTCTGCTGCGGACCACTCCTGAAGCTCTGGTGAGTCTATATTTAGTTTTGTTTACTTATGTAACCTGTGAGCTTATATTTGTTCATCTAATCCTTTTAGTTAAATTATATTGTTTGGTGTGTGAATAGAAGTATACATTTCCTGCCTTTGTCTATGCAAGTCTGATATGTAAACCCTGAAAAGGTAAAATACTAAGGAGGTAATTGTGTAATGGTTTGTCTTGCAAAGGAGGAAATGAATAGTCTTAAAAGGGGGAAACTTTATATACCCAATTGTTACTATCTAATGTGGACGTACTGATGATCCTACTGGATGCCTTAAAAAGGATCAAGTTTGTATTATTCTGTAAGCATAATCCTCTTTTGTTTCTTGTTCTATCTACCTAGCAGTACAAAACATAGCTCTTTTGTAAGCATAATTCTCCTTTGTTTCTTAACCAATCTACATCTTCCTTAAATAATAAAATGTTGAAACCTGATCAAGTAAATTTGACTAGTGTTTGAGGTTCATATCAAGCAGAAGTTCTCTAATTAATAGTTGTTTTCAATTCTGATTCACAGCAAAGAAGGACAAAAGCACAGGAGATAAGGAGAAAGAATGATTGCCCGCATAGGGCTTCTCGCGGTGGATATGAAAGGGCTGAAAAGGAATTGATGGCGGCCAAGTGGAAGAGATTGGAAGATGAAGTAGAATCCAATCCTAAGGTGGTACATGGTCCGCCATCTCCAATACGTCGCGAGAATTTGTGGTTGCACATTCGGCAAAAGCCAAGCGGCTCCTACACGAGTGAACAAACTCGTGTAGTTGCTGAAAAAATTGTAAGTATCGTTATTGATGTTATTTTTTAGTTACTAAACATAATTCATTACTAAGCTTCTCGTTATTTGTACTTTACAAGAAAATCTTAAGAAGAAAGAGGCAGAGGGATCTTTCGTGTCGTCCGGTAGGAGTGATCTTCTCACTGTTGCCACCGGAAAACCGGACCACGGTGGGCGTGTAAGGGGGGTTGGAGGACGGGTAGGCCTGAAGGTATTCTTTGGTTCATCCGCCAAACACCATAGGAAAGAGGTGGTTACCCGGGAGGAGATGCAACAGACAGTGGCCAAAATAAATGAGGAATCAGCGGCTAAAGAAGCAAAGTATCAATTTGATATTAGCCAGTTGAGGGAGGAACTGAATCAGGTGAAGCTGCTTTTGAACTCATGTCCAGAGACCAGTGTTCCCTTCACACACTCACCTACAACTGTGCAGCAGAGCACTCGAGGGAGCTGCATTGTTGGACAGTCAAAGCAACCTTGTGACCTTTATGTGGAGTATCATGATAGACTACTATTGGTTGCAAAAGGGACTGTCCACAACTTTTTGGGATCAACTGTACACCACCAACAAATGTCTGATGATGAAGTCAGAGTGTCAGTTGAAAAGCTGATCATTGATGCACCTCTCCCTCTCCCAACTGATGAGATAAAGATTGTGAGTGATGTCAAGGGAACCTTCATCTCTTGGCCAGTGAAGCTTGTACATGTCTGTACTTTTCCCCAAGCTTCAACCCCTCGTCCTCAAGTTCCATCCCCTCGTCGAGCTCCATCCCCCCTCCTCAGGATCAATCCCCTTTTCCTCAGGCTCAATCCCCTACTGCTAAGTTGACTGGCCGCGAAAAAATAACCGATATGGTGAAAAATGGATGTTTTAAAACTAAATCGTGGCCTGTCAATAAAGTAGTAGGCGACACAATTCCCCTACCAGTCCAAGTTGACTCCGTTGATATTGACTCCCTGCTGCTTCCTCGACAGGAGCTTACTGATGCAATTACTCAAATTTGGATGAAGTAAGTATGTTCTTCTATGGTACATAATTTGAATGCATCATTTAGACACACATACATATATATACTAATTCCCTGATCGATGTAATTATTGTAGGTTCTTGCATCAAGAATTGGAGAATGAGGGCAGGTTAGAGGATTTTGGATTCTTGTGCCCACAGTATATGAGTCAAACAACCATGGTGCAAAGACAAGAGTACATATCAAGGAGGTTGTGTAATGTGAGAAGAAAGGTGTACTTGTTGCCATTCTTCCACAGGTACATATCACAAATCTTGGCTACAAGTCACTTAATTTTGCTACATACCTACATATATCACTGAGTATACTTTACTGCTGTGAATTTTCAGCCGCCACTAGCAGTTGGTCATCATGTGCATGGAAGAAATTAAAGTTATCTTCTTATGCTCTACTCACAGCCTGCCAGTGCCCACGTTGGTCCAGACCATCAACAAGTAAGCATGTCATTTTGATTCTCTTGTTAGAAATCTCTGCTGTGAATTTTCAGTGAATTGATAAATATGCATTTTTGATGATAGTGCCATAAGAACCTTCCAAATCGATGCACTCCAAAAGCGTCCTTCAAAGGCCAAAGAGCCTAAATGGCTCAGACCAGAGGTTGGTACAATATAATATTGATAAACTTGTCAACTGCCTTGTGAACTTAGTCATAAGATATATATTACTTATATATTTCTTTTTCTTTTTAGACTCGTCGGCAACCACATGAGTCCAACCTATGTGGCCAATACATCATGAAACACATGTATGATATTGTCACTAAATGAGAAATTAAATTATTTGCGAAGGTAAATATTTGATGTTACATATTATGCACGCAAGTTAATTCAGTTTCTGGCTTAATGAATTACATCTGAAATATGGGCACAAGTTATTAATTCAGTTTGTGTCTTTGATGTTACAGATGTTTCAATGCCCTGCCCCCTTCTCGGATGCTGAACTCGAGCACATACGCGAATTGTTTTGTCAATATTTATATGACCTGATCTTAAGTAGTGATCAGGGACAATAATTAATGATGTTATTCATTTGTAAATATTCTGTAAAATTTGATTATTTTTTCGACCAATTTGTAAATAATACATAGGCAATGTAAAATTCAATAGATAAATTTTTTAAATTTTTCGAACAATTTTCTTGTGTCCATTTTGGGGTATCTAAAATTGGATGGTGGATATAGCTATTTAGTATGCTTGAAATTTGAGGTCCAGGATGATGTAACGAGTTCGCGACTTTAGGACCGAATATGGGTAAACTTCAGGTCCTAAAAGTTTTCGGTTAAATAATATGAGACTTTTAGGACCGCATGTTGTATACTTCCAGTCCTAAAAGTATTGACAAAATATTGGTGAGACATTTAGGACCGTATGTTTTAAAATGACGGTCCTAAAAGTATTCGACACTTTTAGGACCGTATCTCCTTTTTCCGTCCGCTCCTAATAGTCTTCCTTTAAATAGAGTTGATTCGCTTTTTGGACAAATTAATTAGGGTTCAAGGCAACCGAGGTTCTGGCGTTCATTTAGGACCGTATGTTTTAAAATGACGGTCCTAAAAGTATTCGACACTTTTAGGACCATATCTCCTTTTTCTGTCCGCTCCTAATAGTCTTCCTTTAAATAGAGTTGATTCGCTTTTCAGACAAATTAATTAGGGTTCAAGGAAACCGAGGTTCTGGCGTTCATTTAGGACCGTATGTTTTAAAATGACGGTCCTAAAAGTATTCGACACTTTTAGGACCGTATCTCTTTTTTTCGTCCGCTCCTAATAGTCTTCCTTTAAATAGAGTTGATTCATTTTTCCGACAAATTAATTAGGGTTCAAGGCAACCGAGGTTCTGGCATTCTGATCAAGCTAGGTCCCTCATTGTAGTCAATGTTACCTTTCCAGATTTAGATTATTAGTTTCCCTTTTCTTTGTCCCTTTTCTTTTTTTCAGAAAAAGATGAGAGATATTGAAAAGGACACTTTGTTTCTAATCAGGTGAGGTAACACCGAGGACAACGATGGTCACACATTGAGAAGAATTGTCACTGTTTGTTTTTATTCGAATAAGGTAAACGTTCTTTTTGTTATTTTAATGTGTGAGTTTTTAATGTTGATCATACACACGAGGACAATGTTTTGTTTTTTTCCTCCTTGTCGGAAAAAGAAAGAATGTACTGATCAGAAGGATAAAGGCGATCGAAATAGGAAATTAACAAATTTATTATATATTTTTTAATGCTGCCCCATGGGGGGCAGCGGAGTACATGATTTAAAAAAAACAGAAAAATATTTACTCCTCCCCATCGTTGTCGGAGGGGAGGGAGTCGTCAGAGAGGTCAGTGACATCGTCATCTAACGGATTGTACTCAATGTCGTAGGCGTCGAGTATCGCGTTGATCTTGTTGTTGACGGCGTGGTAGACCTGAAAAAGCTGGCCCTGTCGTCGATCTATATGATCGACGCAGGCCAGGAGGTGGCACAGCAGCTGTTTGGTGGTCGGGTTCGGAGGCAGAGGAGGAGGGTAAGGATTGTTATGCCCAGCAGGAGGAGGAAAAGGAGGACCTGGTGGTGGTGGAGGACCTTGGGGCGGTGGAGCAGCCATTGTAGAAGTGATGATGAAGAATGTGAAGAAAGTAAAGTAACAACGGCTTTAAATAGAGAACCCATCTGGAGTGAAACGTCGGAACCTTTAATGAGCAGACGCATAGTTCATCAGAATACGAGGAGACGCCTAGTTACGTTGGGAAGTTTATCTGGAAGCCGAAGAGATCCTCTGATAGAGTGTAAGGATACGACTCTGCTATCGGAATTTGAAACGATGAACTTTTTTTAGGAAATTTAAATCTTGAATAAATGAATTTTAGGACCAGAAAACTGATAAAAGATCGGTCTTAAAAGTAATTTAATTGACTAAAAATATAAATAATATACTTATAGGACCGGAGAAGTGATAAAAGGTCGGTCTTAAAATTAATTCAGCTAAAAAAATAAATAATATACTTTTAGGACCGGAGAAATGATAAAAGGTCGGTCTTAATATTAATTCATCTTAAAAATTAAATAATATTTATAAAACTCGCTCGTAAAGTGTAGACCATTCGTCTGCTCTTTACCTCTTTGTCCTTAACACTCCTTATTAAGTCCGCACTACCTCGTAACTCCAAACTACCTCTAGCTCTGCCTTTATTAATAAACACCTCATACCTCTTTGTGCCAACGTACTGCTCAAACCATGGTTAGATACAAGATAACCGCTCGTAGGGGTGCTCTTACTCGTGATGCTAATGCCTACCGTCAATCGTTATACGGTGCGCCTCCTCCATCGAGAGTGCGTTCGATTGAAACAGAAGAGTCTCGGGTCGTTGGACCCATTGTTATTTTCGATGATGAAGACATTGCCGCACCCCCCTCCAGCCTTCCGACCATGAAGAGGTTCCTACTCTACCTCTCCAACCAGTTGGCCCCAGCGCGCCGACCGCTGACCCTCGTCCTCTTTCCTCTAACGACCTGATATGAATAAGACGGGAACTTGCTGATATCCGGCGGGAAATTAATGCTGCTCAAGCCGATATTACCTGGGCTTTGAAGGATAACAAGCTTTGATAATTTTTTTTTTGGCAATGTGTACGGCAATATTCAAGTAATTAATAATAGCATTAAATAAGAACCATAAGCTTATCTCTTTTTAATTTTTTGTTCAAGTAATTAATAATAGCATTAATTAAGAATATCATTAATTAAGAACCATAAGCTTGTCTCTTTTTAATTTTTTGTTCATGTAATTAATAGTAGCATTAATTAAGAATAGCATTAGTTAAGAACTATAACCTTGTCTCTTTGTAATTTTTTCTTCAAGTAATTAATAGTAGCATTAATTAATAGAATTGATAATTTTCTGCGCTTGCCAAAGGCCCAAAGTCAATACTCTTTTCTCTGGAAAATTAACTTAGGTCCGGAGTATTATAAAACCGCGGTCTTAAATATATAGGACCGGATAGGATAAGAATTCAGTCTTAAAAGTAACACTTAAAAATTTAATATAAAATATTTAGGACCGAATACTTTTTAATTAATTGGTCTTAAAAAATCCAAACATAAAACCATGTCTCTGTCGCGCGGAAAATTAAATTTCCCTCTTTGAATTTCTCTTGTCGCGCCGAAAGTGATTACTGAGGAGGTTCTGTCTCCCGTGGTTGTGTGTTGCTCCGTCAGTGCTTCGCATTGCTCTCTCGACAATCACTTCCTCGTTCCTCAGCTAAACTTAGACCAAGCTGTAAGAGGTGTTTCGGTTATATAACTTCATGGTTTTGCCTACTTATCGTTCTGGGTTTTTCTTGAGTTGAACGAAAACAATGAAATGCTCTTGTGTGCTTCTCTATTGTTAATGAATATTCTATTCTGAAGATTATATTTGCACTTGAGACCTACCCAACTGACCAACAAATGTTTTTAGGGTACTCTTGCTGTCTCCAACATCAACGTTCGTGGCAGGAGAAGAAAGACTCTTATTTGGCATTTGAATTTATATGCTACAGGTGAGTCCACAAGACTTTCATGCGAAGCATTTAAATTTCCTCGTCATGCATTTATTTTGCTTCGGGAGTATTTTAGTTTGGCTTCACTGTGATATTCATGACCAAAAGTGATTCTTCGTTATGCATTTATTTTACCTTTTTATACGTATGTTAAATCTTTCCGTCCATAGGAATTCTACTATGGATCACAGTTGGATAAATGCTTTACGGACGAGCGTTGAATATCAGAATGGGGTGACGGACTTTATTGAATTTGCTAAACAAAATGCCAATGATGATAGTGGGAAGTTTTATTGCCCTTGTGTAAAATGTTTGAATGAGAGGCGACTAAGTCCTGAAGTTATACGCACACATTTAATCTGTCATGGATTTTGTAAGACCTATACAGTATGGGTATGGCATGGTGAAAAAATACCAAGTGGGTCTCAACATGGGGAAGTGGCCTTTGATGATAATGACACGGATATGGACGATTGCATAAAGGACATTATTCGTGATGTAGGAGAAGAGGGCTTTCAACAATCACATGCATATGGTAATATGTGCAGTGATGCGGAGACCCCGCTATACCCAGGGTGTCAAAAATACCAATTGTTGAACGCTGTATTGAAATTGGTAAGCTTGAAGGCACGTCATGGATGGAGCAACAAGAGTTTTTCTGAAATGCTTGAGGCTTTTAAGGACATGCTTCCGGATGATAATGTGTTGGCGCATCGATACTATGATGCTAAGAAAATACTTTGTCCACTGGGGATGGAGTACAAAAAGATCCATGCATGGCCGAATGACTGCGTATTGTATAGAAAAGAGTTTGAAGAGAAGCAGAATTGTCCGATATGTGAAATCCCAAGGTACAAGTCAAATAAGGGGCCTGCAAAAGTGTTGTGGTATCTTCCAATCATACCAAGGTTCAAGCGATTGTTTGCGAATGAAAATGATGCAAAACATTTGCGATGGCATGCAGATGAGAGGATTTCTGATGAAAAGCTTCGTTATCCAGCCGATTTTGCTCAATGGAAGAAAATCGATCAATTATTTCCCAACTTCGGCGAAGAACCTAGGAACCTTAGGCTTGCCCTTAGCACGGATGGCATGAATCCATATGGAAGCCTTAGCAGCGTACATAGTTCATGGCCTGTACTCCTCATTATTTACAACTTATCTCCTATGTTATGCATGAAGAGAAAGTACATCATGCTGTCTATGTTGATTTCGGGACCAAAACAACTCGGAAATGACATTGATGTTTACCTTCAGCCCTTGATCGAAGACTTGAAGGAGTTATGGGAAGAAGGTGTGGATGTTTTTTACTCTTTCAAGAAGGAGGTATTCAAATTGCGAGCCATGATATTCTATACTATAAACGACTTCCCAGCATATGGTAACTTGTCAGGGTATAATGTAAAGGGCCATAAAGAATGTCCGGTTTGTGAAGAAGGCACATGCTACCATCAACTCCAACATGGAAGAAAGACGGTTTACCTTGGAAATAGGAGATTTCTTAGACGGGGCCACCCATATCGTCGATTAAAGAAAGCCTTCTTTGGTGGCCAAGAATATGAAGATGCACCAGTGCCATTGATTGGGGAGCAAGTTTATGAGAAGGTGAAAAATATCGATGTCATCTTCAGCAAGACAGCCAACAGTAGAAAAGATACAAATATATGGAAAAAGAGATCTGTATTCTTCGATCTTCCTTATGTTGGAAATTATGCCCTAGGGGCAAGTCATTGTTCTCCATTAAGTTATCACTTCATACGCATGTTTATGGTGATAACTATATCCTTGGATATATCTTATAGATTATCCTAAATGTCCCTGGTCGGTCATCTACGTGGGAGCAAAGATGAGATAAGACTAGTATGACTTTGATGAGGTATGGAGATACGAATCAAAGTCATAGGCACTCGTAAGAGTACAAGGTGCTAGACCGACCCACTATGAGAAAGCTGCATGGATTAAGTCATAAGCTTATCTCATGTATAACCGCGTCACAACGCCCTATGACCTGAGATCATCATGGATTCCTACATGATGAGTCACTGGTCTTTGACCTAGTCAAAAGTCACCTTTGACCGGGTGATGATAAAGGCTGGGATCGGGATCAGTGGTTTTCATGCGGAGGAATGTTAATGGTCAAGATGGAATTTGTCCCTCACATTTGTAGAGAGATATTACTGGGCCCCTCGATGAGTGAGTCTAAGAAATGTATGGCCATATTGTGATGGAAAAGAGTTTCCATTTCACTTATTAGACTACTCGAGAATCGAGAAAGTAGTGGTCAAGAACAGGAAGTTGACATTATCCATGCCTCATCCTTGACCAAATTATCGCGTGACAAAAGGGACGTGACATGGTTGTATGATAAGTTGTATCGTGTCATCGATCCCCATGTGAATTAGGTAGTCGCAATGTCTTGCTAGAGGCCGCTTACGATTTGGGGGCTGATACAGTCTTGGCCCACTGCCAATCTCATATGGGCCTGCAGGGTCGCACACAAGAATAATCCAACACGGGTAAAAGTGTCCAGATTCGTTGAATCTCAGATTAATCTGAGATTTAATGAATACTGAATTTAATCTGGAGTAAATATATATATATATATATATATATATATATATGTATATATATTTAAATTCAAAAATAATATAATAATATTATTTAATGGAGATTATAATATTATTATATAATATTTGTTTTATATTAAATTTATTTGATAAATTAAATATCTAAAACAAATAGAGATATTGTATCTCATTTAATTTTCGAATAAAGATATCATTATCTATTTAATTTAAATTGAGATATTGTATCTCAGATTTAATTAAATAAATAGATATCATTTCTCGGATTTAATTTATATAAATTGAGATATTGTATCTCAGATTTAATTAAATAAATAGATATCATTTCTCGGATTTAATTTATAGAGATAAATTAAATCAGAAGGCTTTTAATTTAGATTTAATCTAAATTCAAGATTTGAATTTCAGATCTGGTTTTAATTCGAATTAAATAAATATATTAGATTAGATCTATTAGATAGATTTAATTAATATATTATCCAGATTCAAAATTTGAATTTCAAAATTAATAAGGATTAATTTTGATTATATAATACGCCTATCAGGTTTAGAAAAACCTATAGGAGTTTTAGTCGAGCGTATTAGAAAGCCGCGAGAAACCCTAGAGCAAAAAGAGAGAGACGTATAGTACGAGGCGCTAGCACGCTGCCACGTCCGTGTTTGGAGATTGTTCGTGTGGATACCGGTAGAGGAAGCCGATTCTAAGAGTCGTCTTTTGCTGATCGAGAAGGTAGCCCACCAGTTCAAAGAGAACGAGATGCGGACGAATTCACTACAGTTTGGGTTTTCTTGATCACCATGAGAAAATGTGCGCAAAGGTTTGTGTAGATTCTTGAGCTACTAGATGATTCCGAATTCTATAAGGTACTATTCGGGTTCCTTAACCTTGATTTAAACGCACCTGAGTGATCCTCGGGACGGGATTCGTAAATTTTTTAATCCGCTGCATGTACGGATCCCAACGCCTTATTGGTGCAATTTTGATGTGAGACTGTATCGATGTCATGCATGTGGAGAAAAACGTATGTGATAGCATTGTTGGCACGCTTCTCAACATACAAGGCAGTTCCAAGGATGGTGTGAAGGCAAGATTGGATTTGCAAGCAATGAGAATACGTGAAGAGCTACATCCAAGGCCGTATGGGACGAGAACTTATTGTCCCCCGGCTTCTCATACTTTGTCTAAGGATGAGAAACGTAGTTTTTGTGAGTGTTTACATGGCACAAAAGTTCCCTCGGGGTATTCTTCAAATTTTAAGAGGCTTGTATCGATGAAGGACTTGAAATTAGTAGGCCAAAAATCGCATGATTGTCATCTCTTGATGCATCAGCTACTCCCAATAGCTATTCGAGGCATCGATGAATATGACCTTCGGGTTGTTTTGACTAGACTTTGTGTCTTCTTCAATGCGGTTTGTTCTAAAGTTTTCGACATTGAAAAGTTGGATGAATTGGAGAATGAAGGACATCTTATCTTGTGCCACCTTGAGAAGCTTTTTGTTCCTACATTTTTTGACATCATGGTTCATCTAATTGTTCATCTAGTGAGGGAGAGAAAGTTGTACGGCCCTATCCATTTACGGTGGATGTACCCAATTGAAAGATCTATGAAATTCATTAAAGGGTACGTGAAGAATGCATACCGTCCAGAAGCATCGATTGTTCATAAATATGTTTCTGAAGTAGCCATGGAATTTTGTCAAAATTATTTGGCCAAAGTAAGACATATTGGGCTTCCAAAACATCATCATGTTGGAGGGGGTAGGCGAGGGGCTTCAGTAAAGACTGTGGATCCTGATGAATTGTCACAAGTCCACTAATACATCTTGAATAATGTTGATGAAGTTCAAGCAGGCATAGCTGCACATAAAGAAGCTGTGAGGAAAGAAAATCCTCGAATGACTGAACAAAGGTTGATTAAGGAGCATAACAGAACTTTTGCACACTGGTTCAAACGAAAGGTCGAGGGGGAGGAATGTGTTTCTGATATCCTCAAATGGTTAGCACGTGGTCCTAAGGTTGATGTCATAAGTTGGAATTCGTATGTGATCAATGGTTATACATTTTACACGAAGTCCCTAGATGATAGGAGCATAGTCCAGAACAGTGGTGTTATGTTAGAGGCTCAATCTATGCACTTCTCCAGTTCGAAAGACAAAAGCCCTTTATTGGCAGTCATGCCATATTATGGGGTTATTGAAGAGATATGGGAGGTGGACTATGTGAAAATTAGATTTCCTATTTTCAAATGCAAGTAGGTTGATGTCAATAATGGTGTTCGGATCGATCGGCTAGGATTTACATTAGTCGATGTCAATGGTAGAAGTTTTGGAGATGAACCTTTTATTATGGCAGACCAGGCGCAACAAGTGTTCTATATCACCGATCAAGAAAATAAAATGTGGTCTGTAGCTCTCCAAGGAAAGAGGGTCATTGATATTGATAAGGAAAATTCAAATTATGGTATTCCTGAGAGTACACCTTTTTCAAGGGGTCTACCGGACATGAACGAAGAAGATGAAGCGGATAATGAACCCGGCATAAGAAGTGATCATCAAGAAGGGATATGGGAAGATATCACTTTATAAAAGAGTCAATTCATAAGGTAATATTCATATATATGCAGATTTATTTGACTACTTTAAGGCTTTAACTATATATATTATTCCTTCTATGTTCATAAAATGTCTTTGACTATAAAGTTTGTTCCTTGTTTTATTTTTGTGGCAGGATCCGATCATGTTATAAAAGAGGATGTTACGTTGTTGGGTGGGAATCAGATGAAGGCACGGTGGATATTATTTTGGGCGCATCTATGTTGTGTTTGTAACTTATTGTATTTGTAAGTAAGTTATCTTATTGTATGAATTAACTTAGGTGTTGCAGATTAATTAAGAGGTCAAATAACTCATGTTGAATAATATTTGTATCATTTTTCCAATTCAATTTATTCAAATAATTGTTCATAGCTTGTAGCTTAAAGTATCGACTTTTATGTGCTGGATTGGGTAATGGATTTGTGTATATATATAGTAGCAGGAACAACAGCAGGGAAAAATTCGGGAAAATTTAGATTGGAAATAAATAAGCTGGTCTTATACGTTTGACTTTTAAGGTCGGATGTAATTATATGACAGGTCTTAAAGGTCATATTAAGCCGGTCTTAAAAGTTGGCCTTTTTAAGACCGTTATGTTATGTTTAGATGTCTGATCTTAAAGGAAGCTTTTTAAGACTGGACGTAATTACGTCCGGTCTTAAAAGTCAGTCTTTGAAGACCGCGTATGATTAGTCGGTTTTAGAAGTCATTAAGTTTAAGATCGTATTTATTTTTGTCCGGTCTTAAAAGTCCGATATTTTTAAGAGCGGCCTATTTTAGGCCGGTCTTAAAAGTTGAGTTTTTGGACCGACCAAATCAAACTATTTCATTGTTCATTTAGTACAAATTTTAAGACCGAATGATTTAAATGTCCGGTCTAAAATATGTAGACTTTTAAGACCGGATCAATGTCCGGTCTTATATGTAGACTTTTAATACCGGCTGGAACAAGACCGGCCGTCCGTCCGCTCTTACGAGCCTATTTTGTCCGGTCTTAAAAGCCTTTTTTGCACTAGTGATTGACTAGTTTGATTCAGGGCCATTAAACCTTTACAGTTAATACTAAAAGCTTGACTCGGCTAATCTGTAAACCCCAAGAATAACAACTCCAGGCAATGGCAGACCCAGGATGTAATGTTTGTGGGTGCACAATTAATAGTGGGATGAAAGAGGAGCTTTATACCCAAGAGGGGGGGTGAATTGGGTATATTAAAAATTTTCGAAAACTTGTTCTGTTTTTACACTCTCAGAACAGGGCAGAACAAAGGAGATAGAGAGAAAAGCTTTGCACACAACGATTTATACTGGTTCGGTCCTTTCTCTGACCTACATCAAGTCCCCAAGCCTCACTTGGGATTTTCAATCCACTAACTCAACAATATTGATTACACACTCTGTACTAAGAGTTGTTCTCTCACTAGAACACACTCCCCCTTACAAGTTGTAATCAATACACCCACAATCACCAAGTCCCCTGACTTGTGATCCTCTCAATCAATAAATGATTTTACAGATGAAAAACTCTCTTAAAGAGTAGATAGATGAATACTGAAGCTCTAAGTATTAAAATGATACAATACAAGTGAAAGCTAATACACAATAAATGAACTTAGTAGATTTTCGCTCAGAGTAGGTGTATCAGCTGGAGATGAAGTTAATGCTCTCTATTTATAGGTAGAGAACATTAAATGACCGTTGTCAGATGATTCCAACCGTTGGAAGTGATTTGCTTAAGTTCTGGTCATCTTCTCTCTCTAAACTTCTGCTAATCCAAGTCTTAATGATGTCTGATGTGGCCCTCTGAGTTTTTGCCCGTTGAAATTGACTTTACTTGATGTAGTAAGCTTTCTTTAACGTTCATTAGGCGTGCTCAGGTGGGTTAGCTGAAAGTAGGTGAGATTTCAGAAGTGCATTAAATGCACTGTTCACTTTTTGCTTTATCTCACTAATCTTCAAATATCTTGATCTGTGTTAACTGAAAAACACTCAACAAACTTGTTAAACTCATCTGGGAATATGAGTGAGTGATATATGAAAGTAATTAAATCAAACAACAATGATTTATGAATTCGTGAAATTCAAAAACCAAAAGTTACCGTTGGTTACTCGAGTAAGTTCCTCTTTACTTGAGTAAGGCACTATGCAAAAGTGTCTTTACTGAAGTAACCAAAGTTTACTGGAGTAAGCTCTTACCAGAGACAAACCATCGAGGCTTGAGTTTGAAAACCAAGAGCTTTACTGGAGTAAGTTAGTACTTTACTCGAGTAAGGCACCATTCATGTGAAAACATTTTAAGTTCAAAAAGCCTTTTTACTAGATTTGTTTACTGGAGTAAGCCAGACTTAGACAAGTTAGTAACCTCTCTATATGGGCTTTACTCAAGTAGACTATCCTTTACTTGAGTAAGTAACTTTGTTCCTCAAAAAAAGAGAAGTTACTCTAAGTCTTTACTGGAGTCAACGAACCTTTACTTGAGTAAAGAAGAACAGGTGCTATGTTTGAAAAACAACTTAAGAGTTCTTTACTGGAGTAAGCCAAGCTTTACTCGAGTAAGCTACTTCTTTAAAAAAGGTTTGCTCTCTGTAAGACTTTTACTGGAGTAAACAACTCTCTATTCGAGTAAGTAACTTAAATTCAAAAGATTCATTTTACTCTCTGGAGGTTCTTTACTCTAGTAAGCTTACCTTTACTGGAGTAGAGGTTCTTTACTCGAGTAAAAAACTCTTTACTGGAGTAAAGACTGGTCCTTGAAAAACTTGGTTACTCTCTGGATGGCCTTTACTCTAGTAAGCTTACCTTTACTGGAGTAAGCAACTACTTCAAAAACTTTGATTGCTCTCTGTAAGTCCTTTACTGGAGTAAAACTTCTTTACTGAAGTAAAGACTTCCCAAAACGCATTTGAGCAATCCTTCAACAGTCCTTTACTGGAGTAAGCTTACCCTTACTCGAGTAAACAACTGTTAAGCAATTTCTAACTGATTTTGAAATACTTCAACACATGTTTATACTTGTTGTTAATCATCAAAACACTTTGAGAACTAACATGGGATTCGGAGGAAATTTTTTTTTAAGGAGGATAAAAGGCAACCCACACCTTGGTAAAATTTAAGATCAGAAATTGGGTTCAATTGAAAAGTATTTTCGAGGAAATCAATTTAAATAGAACAATATACTCTAATTCCATGGCATACAGATACTCAGATGTTACACAATCAAATTCCAAAGCAACATGCAAGCAAAAATTATTACGATTTCTCATATGTGATAAGATATTAAAAATAGGTAAGAAAGTTGTCCATGCATGAGTTTAAACACAGGATCTACTGTGGGACTAGTGAAATTACCACCACACCACCTAGACAACTTATTGCAAAGTTCCTTCAAAAAAAAAAAATCTCCTTTAAATTTATGGGTGCACTTGCACCCACAAAAACATGAGTAGGTCCGCCACTGACTCCAGGGGACCAACTTTTAGAAACCAAATAAATATCACAGGAATAATTCGAACCTAGGTTGAATTCTGGAAGATAAATACAAAATGACTTCATAGCAAATAAGTACTTGTCACAAATCTCTTTAGGGGAGCATTTCTCTTCCATGGCTTTAGTCCCGGTTGCTGTTCCATATTCAGTGGATCATTAATATCTAGTTGTTGCAGAATTTAAAAGAAAACTACTTAACAATCATCGGTTGTTTGCATAACAATTTAAACCTATTAAAATCGAAGAGACAGAAATAATAACGATGAGCAATCAATTGGCACCTTGGTTCCACGCTGCCGAAAATGGTTGAACCGGGCTTTGCGACTTGTTCACCGAAAATTTTTACCCCAAGCCTCTGTCCTTTGGAATCGTCACGGCCATTCTTTGTGCTTCCAACTCCTTTCTTGTGTCCATTCAGAATCGTTAATCGCAATTTCTTGGGGAACGAGACAGATAATGGCTTTGAAGCCACATTGAAGCTACCGGAATCACCTTTAAAGAAGAACGACGAAGAGCTTGAAGCCAATGAAGGCCTTTAGATGCGCTTTGTAACATTCCAACTTTTAGGATTTGGAATTGGAAATATTATATGGAAATATATTATGAAATTTAGGTTTATTTCTCCCTTAATTAATTCGTTTTGGGGGAAAAAAAAGGAATAAATTTAAATAAGGAATAAATTATGCCTAAAAAATAGAATTAAAGGCATATTTTCTTATAAATTAAGGAGAAACAATTAGTGAATATTTTTTTTTTGTCATAAATATTTTAGAAATAATATTTTAAGGCCAAAAGAGATTTAATTAGGAAAGAAAATCCTTATATAGAATTAAGGATTAATAATCATCCAATATTTACAAATAAAAGCACTTGCTTTCTCTGATGCGTTACGGAAAACACAAAACGCAGCGGAAGAGATTGATTAAAACACGCAAAGATTATATTAGCGCCGTAACTCCCTCATCAACACAGATTGCTTTTCGGCCAGTACACAGATTGCTTTTCGGCCAGTGACTGCTCCAAACTCGCTTACAAGCAAGGGAGAGAGATAATTTTGGAGCAACACAAGCAAGGGAGTTGGAGCTTTACGTGAGATAATTTTTCAAACTCGCTTACAAGGTGTAGGTGTTGCTTATGTACCTCTGTTTTGTTTAAGAACTCAAACAGGGAAGGTTTTTAGCATGTGTGTGTGAGTGTCGCTGCTTATATATCTACATGATTGAGAATCTTGATGCTTCCTACTCTACATGAACATATAGGGATACTCTGTAAAACGAATACTAAACAGGGGAATGATAGGAAAAGCTAGTTTATGTCTATATATGAATAAGTATAACATAATAGGAAAAGTTGGTTCATATTAGAAACTAGAAACCAAATTTTTCGGTTTATATCAGGAACCTATATTCAAACGTTGCTTCATGAACTTTGTGATTTATATCAAGAACCAAATTGTTGTCAAAAACTTGGTTGGTTTATATATTTTCGCTTATGTATCTAGAAAAGGGAAAAAAAAAAACTACACACATATACAAAAGAGAGAAGGAGCTCTACTGTCAAGTATGTGGTGTGTATGTATACATACACACATATAAAAGCTATATATAAATGGGGTGTGTTGGTTGTATATCTCTCTCTCTATATATATATATATAAGTATATAAATTGTTGTTATAAAATAATAATAATGATAATAATAAACAAGTATTGCATCGAGATATGGGAATAAGAGCACTGATCAATTGACTAGATATAACAAAAACAATTAACTATGCAGAAAATTTTCAGATAAAAGATCTTTGTTGTAATTTCCTTCAGTTGAACTAGACTTACCTCCCAGACAAAGGAATTGCATTTCTCGTAGGTTATAAATAGGTATTTTGGTATGAACTTTTTATAATATAGTACATTGATAATTGGGAGATGCACCAAAATAAGAACAAAGAAAAAAAATTACCGGACTACTATAGTTTCAAAAATATTTTCTGATCTAATACTGTAATACTGTCAGAGGTCAGTGGCGTGAGGCTGACCCACGCCAATGGCACTGGCGTGAGGCTGACCCACGCCAATATGAGATCTTTTTTAAAAAAATAAAAAATTATTGAGTGGCGTGAGTCAGACTCACGCCACTCAATAATTAGTAATTTGAATTGAAGGGGGTGACAGCCAGTCACCCCCTATATATAATTTTTTTAAAAAAAATTTAATATTATTATAATAATATATAATATAATAATATATAATAATAATAATAATAAATATAAATGATAAAAACTTGAATAATTTAAAACTCCATTCCATTTAATCTGGAATCAAAAGAAAGAAAGTATGGGACTTAAATAACTTATTAAGAATGCCCATTAAAAGATTAGGCGATACAATTTAGTTATAACAACAGATCCTTAAAAGGGCGTAATCGCGTAATCTTTAAGAGAACACCCTTCAGGGATATGTTGTTATAACTAAATTGTACCTCCTAATCTTTTAAAGGACGTTCTTAATAAGTTATTTAAGCCCCATACTTTCTTTCTTTTGATTCCAGATTAAATGGAGTGGAGTTTATTCAAGTTTTTATCATTTATATTTATTTTTATTATTATTATATATTATTATAATAATATTAAGTTTTTTTAAAATTATATATAGGGGGTGACTGGCGTGTCACCCTCTTCAATTCAAATTAATAATTATTGAGTGGCGTGAGTCTGACTTACACCACTCAATAATTTTTTATTTTTTAAAAAAAAATCTCACACTGGCGCGAGGCTGACTCACGCCAGTGCCACTGGCGTGGGTCAGCCTCACGCCACTGACCTTTGACAGCATTAGATTGGAAAATACTTTTGAAACTACAGTAGTCCGGTAATTTTTGTTTTCTTTGTTCTTATTTTGGTGCATCTCCCTTGATAATTTGTTGAAGGTAGAGGGACACAAATTAGATAATTGCTATTTGGTACACTCACATGTTGTAGATGGAAGTTAATAGGTACACACACACTAGTACAAAAAAGGCTTTTAAGACCGCCTCATTTAGAGCGGACTATCGACAGCCCGGTCTTAAAGGTATGACCGGTGGCAGTTTTGTAAATATAAAGAACTTTAAAGTTATGACTGGTGGCAGTTTTGTAAATATAAAGAACTTCTTGGACCCGAATCGTTTAGCAATGGGTCTTAAATATATTATTCAGACAGCTTAGAAAAACGACCGGTCTTAAAAATGTTATTAAAAAAATTGAAATATAAAAATTCTTTATAGAGAAATCTCGAACAAGCCGACTTATTTTTTCTACGGTCCAAAATAATAAGGAAAAAATTAAATTAAACTTTTAAGACCGGATATATATAACAGGAGGTCTTAAAGATTATACTTTTTAGCCGGACAAAAATCGCGCCCGGTAGTAATACTTTTAAGACCGGAGTTTAAAAGAGGACGGTCTTAAAACGTAACCTTTAAGACTGTTGTTTTTGTTCATCCGATCTTAAAAATAAACCGCCAAATATATCTACGCGTGAAACGTCGCCTTAAGACTTACGTTGTATCTCTGAACTCTGAAACCCCTATATCTTCGCGCGAAACCCAGAAGACTTACGTTGTACCTCTGAAACCCTTCTTGTTGTTGTGAAGCCACTCTTCCTGTTGCATTACCATTCTTCCTCACCCACGTACCTGTAGCCTCTCTTACTCTCTTAGTTGCTCAGGCATTCCTCTCTTACTGTCTCAAAACTGAACGGTGAAGACGATTCCATTCGTGTTCCAGGATCGCCAGTTAATGGTGTGGGTCAGAACGAACCCTCCTCCACTGACAATGTGCCTCCTAACCGCCCTGCACGCCGTGGTAGAAGAGGCACACGAATGATGGATGTGACTCTAAGTCGGACTTCTGGGTCAAGGCTCGAGATTCAGTTCGATGAAAAGTTGCGGCCTTACGGTCCTAATAAAAACAAATATAATAGTTTTGTCGGCTATCTTGCACGCAGCAAGGTTAGCATCTTGGAAGATGAGTGGAAAAGTGTTAACTTTGAAAAAGCAAAGCAACCTATTTGGGACACTATCCGGCTAACATACACTGTCCCTAACTCTGAGGAGTTGAAAGTCAAGACATTGTCCTATTGTGCTGATCGGTGGAGGAATTAAGAGTAGATCTTTATACCGGACTGTCAAACGTAATAACAACAGGAGAGACAGATCCTTCATCACTAGGTCGATGAGTTATTCTACCTTCTTCATTCACAGGGGGCACATGATACATGATTCAAAACTATCAAGATGCTATGACCATTTGTGCTTGGGCCGATTATGCGGACATTTTCATAACATTTACATGCAACCCTATGTGGCCCGAGATAACTCAATGTTGTAACCAAGATAGTTTGAAACCATGTGACAAACCAAAAGTGTTGAGCATAATATTCCATAGCAAGCTGCGGAAGTTGATGCGGACTTTGAAGGACGATAAGATCTTTGGTTCGGTAAAAGCAGGTATGTTTTGTAGAAAAATTTATCCTAACTAAGTATCTTTTAAAAATTAACCAACATTGTCATCAGTTATTTGATATATATATATATATATATATATATATATATATATATATATGTTAAAATATTTAGGTTTAACATGAAGAAATATCTTGAAAAACTATTTACAGTATCTAATATTTCATTGAACAAGCATAATTTAAAGGTATTACTTGAAACCATGTAAACTTTTTTTTAAAATTTATTGTAAGTAGTCAATTTGGTTTAATGGATGTTTTGAGAACATTTTTCTTCGCAACATTAGTATTCAATTAGTTTTTAAAATGTACAATTTATTGATATATGTGTATTTGCAGAGGTTTACACAATTGAGTTTCAAAAAAGAGGACTTCTACACACGCACATCATACTGTGGTTGTCAAATTCGGACAAAATAAAAACACCATTCGAGGTTGATAACTTAATATCCGTAGAAATACCTGAGAAAGAAGTAGATCCTAAATTGTATGAATTAGTTGGCAGTTATATGGTTTATGGTCCATGCGGTCGATCGTCAAGCAATGCACCTTGCATGAAAGATGGTAAGTGTTCTAAGTACTTTCCAAAAAGATATACTACGTCATCGCAAGAATATATAGCACCAACGATCATTCAGGCTCTAAATAAGCATTTGATGAAATTTCTCACTACCTCAATTGTAGGTATGTATCTTCATGTGAGGCTTCATGGAGAATTTTTGGGTTTGATATACACCATAGACAACCGCCAGTTGAGAGACTAAGCTTTCATCTTCATGAACAACAAGTAGTTTATTACTCTCACACGCAGAGGATGTCATTGCTTGTCAACAATCCCAGAGTAAAAGAATCAATGTTTCTTGCTTGGTTTGAACAGAATAAGAATGACCCATTTGCAAGAACGCTAACTTATTCCCAATTTCCTAACTACTTTACATTTGTTAAGGAAAAAAGAATTCGGAAGCATCGTGAACATGGTTTTTCCATTGGAAGGTTAGGTCATTGTTCACCTTTTCAAGGAGAGTTATATTACTTACATTTGCTATTGACAAAAGTTCGAGGTCCAAATAATTATGAAGATATAAGGACTGTTAACAATGTTGTCTATCCAACATTCAGGGAAGCATGTTATGCACTTGGATTGTTAGATGATGATAATGAGTATATCTACGCCATTAAAGAAGCATCATTGTGGGCATGAGGCAAATACCCACGTCACTTTTTCACCATTATGTTATTAAGTCATTCCTTATCAGAACTAGGTATTGTTTGGGAACAAACTAAAGAGATAATGTGTGAAGATTTGTTATACATTGCATAGGGCAATCAACTTTTTTAAGGTACATTGCTTTATTAATGCTTAACTTTTTTTTTTTTTGGTCAGAATTAATGCATAACTTTTACATGAGGTGTTATTTGTTTTTCTCCATGATGTTTATTCAATGTATGAACATGCTATTAATAAAACTTGAAAGACAATTTGTCATTTATATATGATGTCTTACTTTAATAACATTATAACTGAATACTCAATTGATAATGTAAGTTTTTAAAAAAATTAAGTAACCGAGCTAGTACAACCGTACATATAATTAAACGTTTTCTTCCATATTTCAGAATTGCAGTTTTCAGCTATGAACAAATAAGCTGCTAGATTGTTTGAAATTGAACAACTTTTGCTACACAATGGTAAAAGCCTTGACGAATATCCATCCCTCCCTAAACCAAATGAAGAAAACATTATTGACATGTCAAACCAACTAATACTTTAGAAGTTAAACTTCAACAAAGAAAGAGAGAGTGCTGAAGCAAATAGATTGGAAAATCTAATAACCGATGAGCAAAAGGAAGTATTCCATAAAATACTTTCCTCCATTTCTTCACATAAAGGTGGTTTCTTTTTCTTACATGGATTTGGTGGTGCTGGAAAAACGTTCATATGGAATGCATTGACAGTGGCCATAAGATCTTATGGGGGGGGGTATCATACTAAACGTAACATCCAGTGGAATTGCAGCTACTCTACTACCTGCAGGCAAAACCATGCATTCAAGGTTTTTAATACCTATAGACATCAATGAAGATTCTATTTGCTTAATCACTCAAAATTCACCAACTGCAAACTTGATCAAAGCTTCTAATCTAATTATTTCGGATGAAGCTCCAATGGTGAAGAGACATTGCGTTGAGGCTTTTGACCAAACTTTAAGGGATTTAATGAAGACCAATAGTATATTTGGAGGAAAATGTGTTGTCATGGGTGGTGATTTCAAACAAATTCTTCAAATTATTCCTAAAAGTGGACGAGCTGATATTGTAAATTCATCTATTAATGCTTCTCCTCTTTAGAATGAGTGCCAATTGTTGCAATTAACAAAAAATATGAGACTAAAGTCTTTCACAAATCCAACTGAGCAGGAAACATGATGCTGGGGCTCCTTCTTAACCTCCCAATTCAGATATATTTTCCAATCTTCATCCACATGGCTCGATACCTCCCTGGGAGCCCAGATATATTTGCCAGTCTTCATCACACAATGACTATCTAAAGCTTGTCAAGCATTAGGGAGTTCAATTGCCTCATTGCTGATTTGTAAATCCAGCTTCACTGCTTTATTTAGTTGCCCATGGCTTTGTTTTTACTTCTTTCCCGGGGTATAGAGCCTGGTTGACTTTCTTGTAAAAAGATTATGTACGTGATTCAACCATTAATGGAAAAATACTTACTTTCGCCACAAATCTTATTCAACCTATTTATATCGTATACAATCTGAATATTCTTTCGAGCTAAGCTTTTTATACGGCTTCCGTTGTATCTTATGAACTTGAATGGCTTCAAAGCTCTATTAAATGACTTGGCGAGAGTCAAAATTTATTGTGCAAGATATGTGTCCAGGACCACCCCTGAGATTTATGTCCCCGCATGGTTGACCAAAATTTATCTCGGAGTAAGAGCAACTCGTCACATGCTTAGGTTCAGTGTCGTAACCAAACTCTAAATGTTTTGACTTGATTAGGGTCATCATGACGATTTGCTTTGTTACCCCAAGTTTTGATGCGTCAAGGCCACAAGGGCTTTTCAACTTTACCGCGTCCCAAGGGAAGCACATTTTAACCTTTATTTCGACTTTACCGTGTCCCGAAGGGAGCATGTTTTAACCATAATTTTGGCTTTACCGTATCCTAAAGGAAACACGTTTTAACCTTTTATTTCAGCTTTACCATGTCTGGAAGGAGCACATTTTAACCTTTATTTCAGCTTTACCGCGTCCAAAAGGAGCACATTTTAACCTTTATTTTGGCTTTACCATGTCTGGAAGAAGCACGTTTTAACCTTTATTTCGGCTTTGAAAACAGGTTTCACACCCTAAGTTTATCATTTTGCAAATCTCCATTTGAAATAGCTTAATCACATTGATTGAAGGTATTGTCGTTATTACAAAACTTGCCCATCAATGGGCCCAAAATAAATGCAATCTAATCAATAATCATTTAATTGCACTCGAAATCGGCCTCCGGAAACTTGTCATCATCATTAATCGCTTTCTTCCTTTTCTCATTCGTTTTCTTCTTCTCCCGAATGGGACTCTCATTGCGGCTCCGTTGTTTGCGCTTACTCTTCTATCCCTGGGTTTCTATCACGTACTGTCTCAGTTTCCCCTCTCGGACGAACTTCTCGATATCATCTCGGAGGTCATAGCATTGGTCTGTAGTATGTCCTAGGTCATCATGAAATGCACAATACCGGGATTGATCTGTTCATGGTCTATTGTAGGAAGGCCGAGGTCGTTCCACTTTTTTCATTTCGGTTTGAGACACCTCCTTCCAAACTTGTGCTCGTGATACGTTTAAAAGAGTGAAATTTTCATATTTTGCTTTCGGGTCACTCCTCTCCCCGCGGTACTTATCCGGATTTCACCTGTGGGATTCATGCTTATGATTGTTGTACTCTTCCTTCCCTTTCGAAAACCTCCCAAGCTGCTCCTTTTCCTTTAAGGGCGGACCCTTTCCCCTATCTTTCGTCGTATGACTTGCCATCTCTATTTGCTCCAACTCTAAATATTGCTTGGACTGATCTCGAAAATACGTCAACGAATCGACACGACATTTCATGATCAATTTCTTCAACTGGGATGAAACATCCAAACCAGCTATAGCTAGATATAGATGCACCTCCTCCTTTAACCCTAGCACTTGTACAGTTGTGTCTTTGAAGGGATCTCGATACTTCTGCAGCATTTCCCCAGGTGATTGCTTCACCTGGCCAAGTTGGAACTCGGTTTTAGGTTGCTTTCTGCTTGTTGCAAAATTCAATAAAAACTTCTGTTCCAAGCTATCCATGTCCCAGATTGAACTTGGTAGTAGCGAACGAAACCATATTTGTGTTGCCCCTTGTAAAGTCCCTGCAAACAGTCGGGGTATGATGTGCCCTTCAAATACTTTAACCATGATCTCCATGTTAAAATTACTGATATGGGCTTGTGGGTCCTTGCTCCCATCATACTTCGGCAGGTCCCTTGAGTCAAAGCCTTTAGGATATGTGGCAGTCATGATCTTATTCAAGAAAGGAGTTTGGTTTCTCTCCCCGCCATACCTTATGTGCCAGGCACACTCTATGATGGAGGCCTCGCATCTTCCATGTCAGTATCTCGACTTTCTATGGGTTCATTTCCCTTTGAATGTGCTAAGTCCAAGGTTTGATCTACTGGGATTTGGGCCTAAGCTTGTTCAGTATTATTAGCTCGCGGGCCACTAGTGTCAACTTGAGCAGCTGTCGTGATAGCAACCTGGCTAGGACCACTGGCATCTCGATCCACATTCTGGGTTGGATTCTCAAGCAGTTTGATGCATTCCTCTAGCAATTGCATTCTTCGGGTCTCTTCTCTGAGAATATCAACTTGGTCATGGCCGGCCAAGTTTTCTTCCACATGAGTTACATGCGGTACTCGAGCATCTATGTGATCAGAAACTGAGGCATTGACCCGACTTGGGCCAACAGCATCTTGGCTTACACTACAAGCTGGGTTCTCCAACCGTCTGAAACACTCGTCCAATAGTAGCTGCATTCTCCGCCACCAGAAAGCATGACAACGGTCCATATCCTCTTGTATAAGTCGGATATCTTCCTGTCTTTGAAGTTGATTACAATTCTCCATTTCTTCCATTCGTTAGAGTAACGAACCTAGCATGTTTAGTAACATGCGGACATCAGGGTTGTCAATCTAAAACTCATGAGGTGGGTCTTGCTACTGAACTGGTTGCAAGATTTGTTGGGTAACTCAGTTACGAGGGGCTGGAAAGGTTCCAGTATCAGCTGTCTCAGCCTCAGTCTCTACTGTAACATGATTATAGTCAGGAACAACCGAGTCCTCATACTGAATGGTCTGCTCCTGATTTGGCTGTAGTTGTTCTTCTGGCAATGGGTCCTGTCGTGGGATCTGATTGTGGCTTCTAGTATTTGCTTCCATTTTCAGTGGTTGGGAATCGAAATTTGTTGCGCCCACGGACAGCGCTAATGTTCTGTTGTAAGAGCTCAAATGTCTAACCTTAATGGGTTAGTGGATAATCTATGTAGGATCTGTTACACTCTTTGAGTTGTAAGTGAGCTAACACCAAAAAGAAGGTGATTGCTCTATAAGTCTATGAGGAACACACCAAAGAGTATCAGATGATCACTGTGCTACAAAACAATGGTTATTAGCCAAAGGAGGTGGGGTATGTGCACAGTGAAACTGAGTCGTAAAAGATGATGAATAGAGGATATGCACCTGTGAGGTTTATCTCTTATTTATAGGGATTACCTCTAGGGTTTTGACCCTGATGCTGTGCGCGTCTTCTAGGTCTCAATACCTGCTCCACTACTTGTGCATGCCTGCTCCACTACCTATATTGTCCTTGATTACAGCCAAGATTATAGGGTGATTAGTGTATTACCTGATTAGGGAGGATTCTATCATAAAGTACTCTTGCTAGGCCACATGCCAACTGGGCCCAATATACAAGTCTATAACAGAACTCCCCCCGCCCCCCAATAGATTGAAGGAGGAGAGGATTTGATTTTTGAGTGCCACGTCACAAGTTGTTTGCATGTGAGTGTTTCGGTCAAAAATAGAGTCAAACTTAACTTATGTTAACACTTGGCAACGTGATTAATGAAAAAATCAGACCTCATTGCCACGTCAGCTTCAAATACCAGAATATGTGACTTTTACTCCACTTTTGTAACCACATAGTCACTTTTGCACCTAAAAAAAGTACTTGGTGTCGAGCGCTATTTTGGCCAAACCACATATGTATTTTTACACCTTAACCTAAAAATTAAATAATGATATTTTGAACTTAGAACTTCCAGATAATTGGGTATATGGGAACCTCGCCTCTAGAATACTCTCTGCACCATATGATTACGCAAACTGATGACAACATTGGGTCTATGAGCTGGATCCTCAAATAGTTCTTATTATCGAAAATCATTTTAGTAAACCTCATCCTTCCTAAATAAAGTCTCTTAAAATACATAAAATCAAAATTAAAAAAATCGAATAGGAACCACCGTCAACCACTACAAAAAAAACTGTTTTTTGCGGCGGAAAAATTCCCTCGCAAAAAAGGTATTTTCCGTCGCAAAATCAGTTTTGCGGCGGAATTTGCGATGGAAAAAGTTCCGTCGCAAAAAACCCCATCGCATACTAATTTTCCGTCTCAAAAATGTATTTTCCGTCGCAAATTCTGGATTTTGCGAGGGAAGAATTTTCCCTCGCAAAATCCTGGATTTTGCGAGGGAAAAATTTTCCCTCGCAAATTTTAGGATTTATTTTAAAAATATATATAAAAAATCATAAAAAATGAAATAATTACATAAAAAAATATTAAAAATTAGAAAAGAAAAAGGAAACCACATAGACATGAATGTAAAAATATCAAAGAGAAGTGCAGCCAAAATATCAAAGAGAAAATACATCAGAAAACCACATAGACATGAATGTAATACTAACTTACTTTCTACCAAAATACCATACCATGTGAAATTAATAGAGGCAAAAAAAAAATCCAATATCTAAATATCCTAGTTGAAGATCTACCAAGCAACACGTACTTAAATGAGCAAAATTGTAACATCAAAATCAAATAGTATTATAGTTAAGAAATATGCTTTTTAATAAGCAACAACGAGCCAATGACCAGTTGGACCAAATGAGGGAAGGGAAAACAAGTATCTTAATGTCTCACAAATGAAGGCCCCTCCCCCTTATATATCAATCAATGTGGCTAGCAATATACTTCTAATAATGAAAATATCAGCTATTAAAATTTTGCCCAAGTGGAGAATGCGCAATGAAGCCTAGATCAGGAAGATAATAAGCAAAATTCAGTTTGGATCAGTAGAATGTAGTCTGGGAGAATGTGATAAGATGGACATCCCAGCAGTTTCACAAAGAAATAAACAATGAAAAATTGTTGTAAATTGCAGGGTATAATAAGAACTTACAAGCTGATAACAAAATATTGCGACTAACAAGATCAAGCCCAATTCCATTGTCCGTCATTTTCTTGCAAACATTAAGAGCTTCTTTCCAATTTCCACTAGATCCACAAGCATTGATCAAGTTGTTATATGTTGATCGGGTTGGTGGAATCTGCAATTTTTGTTAGTGTTACAAACAACACTCAAAATATAAATACTAACTGTCAAAATCAATCAATTATTTATTTAATGCTGAGACCATTGTAGGTCTCAGCATCAGGCTTGCACCTTGAAAAATAAGAAGAATGCAATGTGATAACCCAAATGGTGACTACAAAAAATCAGGCGGACTTAAAAATTAAATGCAACACTAATCATATTCTGATATTCATAAGCAAACCGCTGAAAAACACACTTGAGCAGCTTCAACAATAGTAAAAGTCCATCCACGTTCAAGACGAACATAAAGAGCATAGGGAGCTTAAGAATATGGAATCCAATCTTACTAACAATGATAATTTGCACCAAAATAAAACCCCATACCTCCGTTCTTGCATCTCAAAAAACAAGCCACGTGCCTGATCCGTTTGATTATGCCTAGCATTTAACCTTATCATCATATTATATATATCAGTTTGAGCACAGTGATTTTTTTATTTTTCATCCAGCGGAACACTAGATTACAGTGCTCAATAAATCCGGTTCGAACCAACTCCTACAAAATAGAAATGCAGGTTTAGTTATTGGCGTATCAAACTGAAACTTAACAGCTAAATAAATTTATTTTTGCAGCAGAATTCAGAACTGAAAATGAAAATTACGAAGAACTTTTGAGGACTCCGGTGACTATCAAAATTCAAAATGAGCTATATTAGCGAAATTGCACGCAACAGACAAAATTAGCAAGCGTAAAATGCGAACAGAGAATTTTGCAGTACCCTAATAAGCACGGGGAAATTCTTCCGAGCAAAGCGTCCAACCCAGCGATTCAGGAGTCCTTCGACATCCTCCGAGAGATTGTGCATCCAAACCATGTCCACCACCTCAGACACCGTCCAGTCGTTCTGGAAGCGTCTGCCTTCCACTCGCAAGCGATAGTGCTGGGGAATGTCATCCTTGCGGAGCCTGCTCACCCTGGTGGACACTTCGTGCTTACCACTGTCGTAGTCCACAAAACCCTGCTTCGTCTCCTTGAACTCCGTCAAAGTTCAGGGAACATTACAGTGAAGTCTAGCTCCAATGAGTGCTTGTCTTTTCCCCAAAAAGTACTAAACGCCAGTGAGAGAATTGAAAACAACGTACCTTGACGGAAATAGTTCCAGCTAGGACGTCAAGATCTTCAAGCAATTTCCCAATTCGAACCTCATTCCATGGATCTCTGTACTGCTCTCTCAGTAAAAAATTCGACGAGAAGTTATACAGTATACAAGTCCTGCTCTGCGACGGAGTTTTAGAAAGCAATGTGCTCTACAGAGGCGCGATGAGCGACGGGTCGAGTGGATCAGTCAAGGAGGAGGGCGACCGACGAAGCTGCGAGTGGAGGGCGACTGACGAAGCTGCGAGTGGAGGATGGCGACGATGATTTGGGATTTAGGGCACCGAATATTGGGGATTTTCGAATGGAGTAGGAAGAGAACGCTGATGATGATTTGGGATGTAGGGCACCGAATATTGGGGATTTTCGAATGGAGTAGGAAGGAAGCCAATGGGTTAAGTTATCCTTAGTTTTGCGAGAGAAACAAAATTCTCTCGCAAAAAAGATGATTTTACGAGGGAACCTATATCCCTCGCAAAACTTTTTGGCAGTCAATGTAACATAATTTTGCGAGGAAAAAAGGTTCCCTCGCAAAATCATCTTTTTTGAGAGGGAACCCTATTTCCCTCACAAAATTGAGGTCATTTTGTCTTTATTTTGCGAGGGAAAAAAATTTCCCTCGTAAAAATCGCCATTTTTGCGAGGGAAATTCTCTTCCGTCGCAAATTTTGGCCAATTTGCGAGGGAAAAAAATTTCCCTAGCAAAAATCGCCATTTTTGCAAGGGAAAAACTTTTCCCTCGCAAATTGGCCAAAATTTGCGACGGAATTTTCTTCCCTCGCAAATTCCGTCGCAAATTTGGCATTTTCTTGTAGTGACATGTTTTTGTGTTTTGCATATTAAATGTTAGTCTTTTAGGATTGACATCTCCTTTTGTAATTGTCCTCGTATGAATATTACATTGGATAGGCTTACAAGTGAAGTAAGATTAATTTATAAGTTCAAATAGTTTTCCACCTAATTGGCTAGTCTTTTAGGGTAGGATCTTCCTTTGAACTTTTGTGTTCGTAACACAAGTTTTTGTGTTTTGCATATTAAATATACTTTCTCTTGTTTATTTGATATGTCTTTGGTGCCCCTGTAGTATGCCACAGCTGAAGTGAGGAGAGGTGAATATTATGGAGCCAAGGCAACCGTAAACGTTTGGAAGACAAATGTTCAACAACGCAATGAATTTAGTCTCTCTCAAATTTGGCTTATGAATCAAGATAATTCTGATAATGTAGAAACCATCGAAGCTGGTTGGCAGGCATTAATATTCTACCGTACTTTTAAATCACTTGAGTCCATTTCAATGGTTTCATCAAGAAATATGATTTAGTGTTTCTTGATTTGGACATTTTAATTAGATCCATCCAATGTTATATGGAGATGAGAAGCCAAGACTTTTTGGATATTGGACAGTAAGATCAAATTTCTCATCAATCCACCAATTATTTCTTGTTTCTTCAAACCATTACTTTTTTTGATTTTTTAATGTGTGTTTTTGTGTGTGTGTGTGCATCCAACAGAGTGATTCATATGAACGTACTGGGTGTTATAATCTGCTATGCTCTGGCTTTGTTCAAGTTTCCACTGCAGTAGTGATGGGAGGCACCATCCAACCACTATCTGCCGATGGTGGTTCTCAACATGTAATCAACCTCGTCATCTGGAAGGTACGTACTTTGTCTTTTTGGGCACACACATACACACATATCCCTCGAAAAATGTACTTTCATGATATCATATTAATCCAAACAATTCATTTATATAGCTAATAAATTGCAGTCAAATGACATGTCTTTATATGACATATCAAATGAAAATAACTATCCAAAATATATATATATGGAATTCTACAATATCATAGTAGTAGCAGAACACACTAAATACTTATCATTATGCTAGATGATATGAAGCCACAATTGATAAAGCTTTCAATTTAAATAGCGATAACTGAAATCACAAAATGTTATCATTAGAAAAAGAATGTTGGCGGCTCTTCTAACGAGTCACGGAACCCTTAAGAGCGGTGATGATTAAGTTTTTCTTAGGGATGCTGCTCTAATTCAATCTACCGCTATTTATAACCTTCCATCAAGGTTATCAATAACTTTTCAGACCGAGTCAAAAGTCATAAACCTAAACCTAGTCCAATTATCGGGATAGCCACAGATAGGGCATACTCCTTCTAGTCTTTAATATAAGATATATTTGAAGAGTTGATCTTGGTTATAAATATAAGACATATTTGTCATGTCTGTCAATCTTTTCTTAATTTACTTCTATTGATGCTCCCTCAAAAAGCATCAAATAGGAGATGAAATGATGGAATTGAGGAAGATGGCTAGAGTGTTTTAGCAATTACTTGTCATATTAACTAACTACCTAATTTAATCTAATCAAATTAATGAGCAGGATTCACGAAGTGAGAACTGGTGGTTGCGATTTCAGAACACAAATTTGGGCTATTGGTCACCTTTGATGTTCGATCGCCTGTCTGAGAGTGCAACAATAACACAGTGGGGAGGTGAAGTGATAAACAAGAAGACAAATGGGAGACACACCACAACAGAAATGGGAAGTGGTTATTTCCCAAGAGCAGGTTTTGGGAAGGCTAGCTTTTTCAAGGACGTTTCCATTGTTAATGAGAATAATAATCTGGTCTCTCCAAATCATATTAAAGCCTTTGCTAGCAAACCCAAGTGCTATGACATTGTCATTAACAGCTATTCTGTCGACTGGGGTTCCAACTTCTTCTATGGTGGTCCTGGCAGAAACACATATTGCCCAATTTAAATGTTTGCCAAAATCATCAAGGTGTGGTGTGGACTCTTAAGGTTTGGGGGGAGGGGAGCGAAAATGGAAAGAGAGAAAAGGGGTTTGTGGTGGGGCCCACAAAATTTTTTTCCTCCTTTTAACATTTTCCCTCCCCTCCCCTTCCCCCAACCAAACACACCCTAAAAGTCTAAATCTATCTATCTATATTAAGGAATAAATAGAGGTATTGTACGTAAGTGGCATGGGATTGAACTCCGGAGCCACTAGTAGTGCAATAATTGAGGCCTCATGCAAGGCATATTGCATTTAAGGGCTTCATATATTAAATAAGACTGGTCGGAGACAATTTTAATGGTACTATGTACGTACTATTGCTTTGGTGTGACATTGTATAATATAATATTTCTCCTGTTTAATGATGTCTCGTATATTGTGGATGTGATACAATATACTTCTCTGTTCTTTAATATTAAGAAGTACTTACAATAAATTTAAAAAAAAAAAGCTTAATGAGAAAATTGTTTAAAGTGACCTACCTGATCAGACAAATTTATTGTATAAAAGGAGTTGAAATGATTTTAAGGACCAATATTCTTCTGGGGAAATAGATATAAGGAGGAAACGAAGAAATTGCCTTTAAGTAATTTTCTCACTAATTCTTTCTTTAATGTTAGACAAACATAAGTTTTATAATTGATTTTGTTCAAATGTGAGTTTAGGTGTTAGGAACACAAAAGTTCAAAGGAAGATCCTACCCTAAAAGACTAGCCAATTAGGTGGAAAACTATTTGAACTTATAAATTAATCTTACTTCACTTGTAAGCCTATCCAATGTAATATTCATACGAGGATAATTACAAAAGGAGATATCAATCCTAAAAGACTCACATGGCGGGTGAGAGAACTCATTAAACTTATAAGGCCACTTAGAATCCCCAGTGTGGGATCCATAACAACAAGTTTCCTCATGGAAAGTGTAATATATATATATATATATATATATAATCTCCACTGTCTATGTATAATGTCTTTAAGAACATTATCTTGTGCTTGCTCACAAGGCAAGGCTTCTAAATGAGCAAAGATCAAAACAAAACGGTTCTCCACAAGACATTTAAAAATATTTTACGTTTGCGACATTTCAAATGATATTATTATAATTAAGTACCTCATGGTTACTTGCAGAAGAGTGTAGTGATTCAGACAAATTATTAGGGATGCTCTTGACATCCTTCATCGCAAATCGTTGGAAAGAGCTTGCCCTCATGACATCATCTTTTGTTATTCTTCTAATAGGAATGGTTCCTTCTGGACAACTTCCACTTTTGTGCCACAATTGAGTAATTGTGTTTGTTTCTGAAACTTTTGGTATTCCTTTTGGAAGAAATGTTGGCCTCATCTTCATCCAATAGAAAATAATTATTGGCCTCAGAATTGAGTTAGTTGATTAGAAAATCTAATAAAACAGAATTAATGGTAAATTATTTTATTTTACCTGAATTTTGTGATCTTTCAGTTTGGGATGATCGAAAGCTGGCTGATGTGAAATATGTACGCAGTCAATTGTGTCACCATCAGGGCTCTGCGTTTTTTTCAATAATAAATGAATCCCAAAATAGTTTCTTCTTGAGCGAAACTCAAAAGAGCAAATGCTAGCAACGTTGCAAAACATGTGTGAGAAAAATGTTTGGGATAACTGTAGGAATGCTCAAATTGTAGTTGTAACAAAAAAGAAAAAACTAGTTGGACAGTAAAATGTATATCTGGGAGTGACATAAACAAATGAACATATGCCTGAAAACCAATTTAAAGTTGGAGCAACTTTTTTCCTGCTCAATTATGATTGCTTTTGGTTTTTGACTTTTTTTTCATATACAAACCTTTTGAAATTGAATATTCAATATATCAGCCAGAAATAAATCACATTATGCTAGTTGATCGACTTCAATCCAACTTCAACTTGCAAAAGTCAGCTGGAAAAAATTCATTTGTCCAAATAATAATCCAAAAAATAAGCAGGAAGTTGAAACGGGCAAAATAGTGTTGGAACTTGGAAGTCATCTTTGTATGCAGAAGCATTAATTATATGAATTAAAATCTTATTATCATAAAAACTAGTGGAAGAATATGAAATGTATACCTTGAGAGACTTGACCGACGGTTTGTTCAACTTATTCAAAAGCTTATCAACTTCATCAAGTTCCTTAGAATTGGTGACCGTGTCTTGAGCTGCCTTTGTCATGGGAACAAAACACAACAAGAAGAACAACACCACACTTAGCACCCTGTAATACCCTAAAAATCCTATTTAGTCTAAACCACTATATTTTGCTAGGAAATACCTGTTAAAAATATATGAATATGTGGTTTCAAATTTTGAGATATAATTATTCTATTTTCTAGGAAATCTTTCTTTAGGATTAAGGCAACCTACGGCTGAATTTTCTTAGGAATCAATAAAATACCATAAAATGCAAACAATTATCATATTAACGTATGGTTCTCAGGGAATTAAAAAGAGTAATAAGGTACTATGGAAAATTATTGAACCAAATAGGGGAAGATAATAAAATCAATAAATAATTAGGTATTTATTAAATTAAGTAATTGTGCCAAATATTTATAAATAATCAAGGGATTAATTAAGTATCATTTAATTTAGTAAGAGGCTAAATTTACTAGAATACACTTAATTAACACACTAATGTTTAAATTCATAATTAAGTCATAAAAAGCCATAAAGAACTGTCATCACGCTGAGGCCAATTAAGGGACAATTATTAACAATTAATGAACAATTGAAATTGCAACAATTAAGACACTAAATTTAATAACTAAATTAAAATAAGCATAATTAAATATGAATAATCCTAAGTAAAAGCCAATGGCTAATTAATAGTTGTCTGAATGAATTTCTAAGGACTATAATTAAATTAGGGTCCCTAAAATATTATAAAATATCATGAAAATACCTAAAACAATTAAAGGGAATTTCCAACAATTAAAGAACAATTAAATCTACATTTAAAAAGATATTAACATTTAATTCTTATATTTTCAAGAATAAGTCGTAAAGGAGTATGAAAAGGCTTAAAGTAATTAGAGAATACCAAGAATAATTATTGGGCAAGTCTTCAAACTTCTTGAGCAAGTTACTGGACGGACAAGTTACTGGGACGACAAGGTTACTTTGCGGACGAGGTTAACGGGGAAAACCTGGAGGGCAAGTCGGGAAAACTTGGAGAGCGAGTCGGGGAAACTTGGAGAGCAAGTTGGAGAGTCAAAACACATGTGGCATTAAGGGACACCTAAGCCTTGATTAGGTCATCAAGATGACATCACAAGGATGACATCACAAGAACACATGGAGGGTGAGGATTAAAACTTCTTTACTAAGTCTAGATCCAATTGCTAGGGTGAGAAATGGGCAAAATTAAATTCCATTTGTGTCCTTGAACTTTCCCTATAAATAGAGAAGCAATCCTCCTCATTTATTCACACCAAAAACCATTCTAAACAAGAGTGGAGTGAAGCAAGAAGGGGGAGGGAGAAGCAAGAAGCTTCAAGAGGTAAGTTTATTCTTAGTTTTATAGTTTTTAGTTGTTCTTAGTAGCTTTTAATATAGGTGTTAGTTTAATCTAGTAAATAGGCAAAGTAATTTCCCATAATTGTTTTCAGGCCTTATTGCATCGAAAGATTCCTGACAAGGTGGAAACATGTTGGGGAGTGACTTTTAGGATTAAGGGAATAAGTTAGAGTAAGATAAAAGAATTCTGGAATTTCTGGAGTTTGGGAGTTAACTGGATAGGGAACATTATTTTATGCATCAAATGATCTTTAAAAATCATGAAATTTTCCAGAAATAGAGTAGACATGTAGGGCTTTCCAAATATATAAAATATGTAACATTTTGATCTCTGGACAGGGAGTATGAATTTTTGAAGATTAGGCTATGTTTCCGGGCCAATTTCTGGGCAAGGTTTGAACACATGGCATCTGGGAATTGTTCTTGAATTCTGGGTAAAAAATTATATTTTTCCTCAAAAATAAACATCTTAAGGAGTCCGGGAAATTTTACGGATCTTCATTTCGATTTTTCTAGAATTAGTTATGATATTTTGAAGTTAGGTGAAAATCTGTCCAGAATTTCTGAATCAGCGTTTTTAGAGAATTAAAGTTGATAAATTGAAAAATAATCCTACCAAGGGTAAAAAAGGTCATTAGTGACTAGGATGAAAGAATGGACCTTGATACCCAAGAGGGGGGGGTGAATTGGGTATCTATAAAATTTTAGAGACTTGGCTCTGTTTTGGGCAAGTTAAAGCAGAGGATAAATGAAGAGAGGAGTAGAGAAGCTTTGCACGGATCAATTTATACTGGTTCGGCCTTTTCTCTGACCTACATCCAGTCCCCAAGCCTCACTTGGGATTTTCAATCCACTAACTTCACAAGACTTGATTACAATCTCTGTACTCAGAGTAGTTCTCTCACTAGAACTCACTCCCCCTTACAAGATGCAATCAATACTCCCAACCACCAAGTCCCCTGACTTGTGGTTATCTCAATCAATGAATGATTACAAGAAAGACTCTCTCAAAGAGTAGATAAGATAAATACTGAAGTACAATGTATCAAAGATACAGCCTAATGAAAAGAACAACTCAGGATGATTATTTTCGAGTAGAGTAGTTGTTCATCAGATGTGTCTGTTTGGCTTCAGTTCCTCAGTCATTTATAATTGTTTGAATCATTTGAACGTTAATAATCCACTGAAGCTTGTTCCCATTCGAAAATGTGACTGTTGTGAGTGTTCTTCCATGTATAAAGGTACTGCAGAAGCTGATGGGTAATATTCTGTTGCTACTTTCCAGATTTGGGTGTTTGTAGCTTTTGCATTTGAATATTGGTGGCCCATGACATTCTGTTTTTAGAATAATCACGTTTGGCTTTCTTCAGAGGTGATTGTACTGTCTGTAATGCCAACCTGTCATGCATTTAATCTTGTCTTGAAGGATAAGATAAAATAATCCAAGTTGCATAAAGTGTTGCTCCAATTGAATCTCTGTCTAATTCAAATTCTTTCTGTTATCTCATAAATAAACTTGTTAGAACAGATCACTTACATATATAAGAGATAGATATAATGATTAGATTCAATGGGTAATTTGAAACATGAAGAAAGAATCAAATTTGACATATCAGAGTTTAAATGCGTTTTTCTGTTCTGGAGGTCTGAACTCGAGTTCATAATGTTAGGCTCGAGTTCGGCCTTTATTCATTTTGAGAATTCGGTTCTGTCAAAATCAAACTGGAGGTTTGTGTGTAAACCTGAGGTTTGTAAGAACACGAACTCGAGTTCATTAATGATGAACTCGAGTTCTCTTTACTTAGAGAACTTCAAAAAGGGTTAACATAAAACAAACTGGAGGTTTAAGACAAGTGGGCTCGAGTTTGAAACTTTTGAAAATGGCTAATTACTCTCTGGAACTTTTGAACTGGAGTTTGAGAAGCTTGGGCTCGAGTTTAGTTCTCTCTAAAATATTCTGAAGGCTCTCGGTCAAAACTAGGCTCGAGTCTGAAGAGTTTAGGCTCCAGTTTATAGACAATGTCCTGTTTTCAAGTTTAAACAAACTTGTCCTGCCAAGGATGAACTCGAGTT
Organism: Acacia crassicarpa; assembly: GCA_034222035.1. Classification (NCBI taxonomy): domain Eukaryota; kingdom Viridiplantae; phylum Streptophyta; class Magnoliopsida; order Fabales; family Fabaceae; genus Acacia; species Acacia crassicarpa. Next base: position 3,976,647 of record JAWXYG010000015.1, on the reverse strand, counting down.
CATCATGACAGGCTCGAGTTCTTTTACTTAATATCTTCTTTGAACTTTTTCAAACTTGAGGTTTGAGTAGAGGTTTAGAGTTTGTAATAGGTTTTCAAAAGTTAAAAAAAAAACTTTGTCAATGGCGAACTCGAGTTCATTAAATGGTAGGCTCGAGTTCACTCAAACTTTCAAGGATTTAATTTTGAACTTCAGGTTCAGTCTCAAGTTTGATCTTTGGTTTGACAAGTTTATGCTTTCTGTTAAACATAGGCTCGAGTTCAACAGTTATAGGCTCGAGTTCATGCGAACTTTCAAAGGTTTAATTATAAACTTCAGGTTTAGTCTCAAGTTTGAACTTTGGTTTTGCAAGTTCATGCTTTCTGTTAAATACAGGCTCGAGTTCATCACTCATAGGCTCGAGTTCTATTTTGACAGATAGAAAAATCATGAGTTTTAAACATCCTTGACTTGTCAAATCTTTCCACTATTGTTTACAATTGTCAGTGATCATCAAAACACTCTGAGAACTAACATTCTCCCCCTTTTTGATGATGACAACACTTGTAAACAATTGATTGGGAAACTTAGTTTGAAATTTATTTTGAAATTCAGCTTGTGATCAAATTGACAGAAAACATATATCAGAAGCAGAATATCAAGGATTTGTTTTGTGAAACAAAAATTTTGCAGATTATCAGAGACTTAACCAAATTATCAGAGATAAACTTTTAAGACCAAAAAAAAATATAACTGAAACTTCAAATTGATAACTTCAAACTGAAAAAAAAAAATTCACATAATTCCAAAATGACTACAAAAGTTACAAAACAATCAATATTCACTCCACACTTTCTCCCCCTTTGGCATCATCAAAAGGAGGGGAAGAAGAGATAGGTTCAATTTGGACATAGGGTACTATGGCTAGAGGCTCAGCATAGGATGTGAAGGTCGAAGGTGTAGGAGCAGAAGGAGGTGTCTGTGCAGGCTGAGCGTGAGCAGGTTCTGAGTCTGGGGCAGGTACAGAGGTAGAAGCATCCGGAGACTGAGACTTTAAGATCTTGTCCATCTTATCGCTTAGGTTCATCATTGTAACCAATAAGGTGGACATAGTAGAGGTCTGTTCATTGACTTGAGTCTTCAGTGCTTCTTGTTCAACTCTGAAGGCTTCTTGAGCATCCACCAGGTTATTGTGACCCTTGTTCACTTCAGCAACTAGCTTCCCTACAGCTAGTTCAATTCCTTCTATTAGATCAGATACGGCCTTGTCCACAATTTCTTGAACTCTGACATTAAAATCAGAAGGAGGTGGAGGAGCACTCTGAGCTTCTTCAGCTCTGGACTGTGTGGCTCTGGATGTAGCTGGCTTGGACCTCTTTGGGGCTCTAGACTGATCTGAGTACTCAGGCCTGTGAGTTTGCATCAAGTTCATGATGTGCTGTCCAAATTCAGTTGGAAATTGAGGAGAGTCATTCTCAGCCAAGTGCCAAATCTTCTCATGAAATAGAATTACTGAAACCAGGCTGGCAAAGGGAATCTGGGATGACTGGCGTGAGTGAAAAGCAAATTTTGCTATTTCTTGAAAGAGCCAGTAACCTACATTCTGAGGTTGTTGGTCTAGAATGGAGGCGAAGATGTTAAAATCTTTCTTGGCAAAGTGTGTAAAGTTGCCTCCCTTCTGAAGAAGATTCCTGGAATAAATGTACCAGATGGCTCGGTTTCTCAGAGGCATGGCAGCTGGGGTGAAATTCAGTATCTCAAGGGTATTAGGAATAGGTTCATCAGGTCTGAGTAAACTAAATATAGCCTGTTGCTTATATCTGTGAGTTTCAGGCTTAGGAGGGTTTGAGATTTGTAGGATAGAGTTCAGATAGTCAGGAGTAATTGTGATTTTCTGACCTCTAACCTTTGTGACAATTCTTTCTTCTACCAGATCACCATCTGAATTTAGCACATTATCAGATTTCATGTGAAAGTAAAAGACTTTCACAAGTTTGGGACTATAGGCAGCCTTGATTGAAATTAAGGACTCAAATTGATTCATCCAGGGGCTCAAATCCAAATTACATTCTTCTTTTAGCTTAGCTAAATCTACAAAGACTATAGGACAGAATTTCTTCTTTTCATCATATTTTTTCTTGAATAAAACACCCTCTTCTGCTGTCATTCTACATGGTTCTATGTTGAAACCTTCTGGGCACCTCTTATGCTTGTAGATTTCTAAAATTGCAGGTAAGGGCTGAGATACCTGAGGAGTCCCTTGTTCCTGAGATTGAGGTTCAGCTTGACCACTACCTTGACCGGGAGTGGGAACAGAGTGGATACCCGTGGTTTTCTTTCTCTTGAAGGGTTGTTTTTCCCTCAGAGGAGCAGCTGGCTGAGGGGCTTTACCTCTTCCTTGGACAGGAGGCTCGGGATCATGCCTCTTCTTCGTTCTCTCTTCTCCAATTACAACTCCTTTCGGTCTGGAAGGAGGAGTTTGAGTATTTTCGCCGTCAACTCCTCTAACGAATTTGTCAATTCCATCTTGTAGGCGGGAAGAGCGCTTTTTTGTGCGGACAGGGCGTTCAGATTGAGTTTGAGAAACAGATTGAGAAGGGTTAGGGTTTGTGTCTTTGGGATTTGTGGATTGAGAGGCCATTTTCGCAGAAAACAGAGGAAGAAGATGATGAGAAAGACGCAGAGGACTAGGGCAAACCGGAGGTGTGTGAAGAGTGAAGTGAAAAGTTTGTAACTGTAGTATATATAGAGTTCGTGATGAACTCGAGTTCACACCTTTCAGGCTCGAGTTCGTCATTAAAATTTGCTTACCTGGACTTCAAGAGTGTGCTGAGAACTCTTGAACTTCCTCGTGAACCTGAGGTTCTCACTTACAAGCTCGAGTTCAGGATGACTTTCCTCCAAGGTTGCTCTCTGTGATTTACGAACTCGAGTTCGTCACTTATGGGCTCGAGTTCGTCATGCCTGAGATCCAGCTTTGCTCTCTGCCAAAAATGAACTTGAGGTTCATTCACTAATGAACTCGAGTTCATTCTTGTTTTTGCATTTCACTACTTCCAGTCTCTCTCGAGCTCGAGTTCTTTCTTGTCAGGCTCGAGTTCGGTCATAACTTCAGCAAATTTGAGATAAGAGCATCCTGCATAAGACACTTCTAGATACTCCGATGCTTAAGTCAGTAATCAATCATTATCAAAACCATAACTAACATTAAAATGAGTGAGAAATACTTACAGTTCATTGGGGTTTACCATTCCCAATTCTCTTCTTATGAAATTAAATTGTTCTTTTGCAAGAGGTTTTGTGAAAATGTCTGCAAGTTGGAGATGTGTTGGGATAAACATGACTTTGACATCCTTCTTCTGAACATGATCCCTGATGAAATGATGTCTCACATCAATGTGTTTGGTTCTTGTATGTTGCACAGGATTCTTGGCCAAGCTTATTGTGCTTGTGTTGTCACATAGTATTGGAATTTCTTTCAAGTACACTCCCAAATCAGCGAGTTGTTGTTTTAACCATAACACTTGAGCACAGCAACTTGAGGCAGCCACATACTCAGCTTCAGTAGATGATACAGCAACAGTGGTTTGTTTCTTGCTGAACCATGACACAAGTGAGCCACCAAAGAATTCACATTGTCCACTTGTGCTCTTCCTATCTGTCTTGTATCCAGCATGATCTGAATCTGAATATGCTACTAAGTGTTCTGGTTGTCCTTTGGGAAACCATAAGCCAAGAGTCTTAGTATCAGCAAGATATCTAAAGATTCTTTTCACATGTTCAGCATGTGTCTCTTTTGGAGCAGATTGGAATCTTGCACACATCCCCACACTGAATTGAATGTCGGGGCGGCTTGCTGTAAGATAGAGTAATGACCCAATCATTCCTCTATACTTTGTTATGTTAAAGTCCTTGCCTTCTTCATCAGCATCCAAAGAAGTAGTTGCACTCATGGGAGTATCAGCACCATTGCATTGATCCATTCCAAACTTCTTTAAGAGATCATTCAGATACTTGGTTTGGGATATGAAAATTCCATCCTTCCTTTGCTTGATTTGCAATCCAAGAAAATAATTTAGTTCTCCCATCATTGACATTTCAAATTCTCCCTGCATTTTCTTTGCAAATTCTTCACACAGAGTATCATTAGAAGCTCCAAATATGATATCATCCACATAAATTTGAACAACTAAAATTTCATTTAGCTTATTAGTTTTAATAAAAAGAGTTGTATCAGCTTTCCCTCTAACGAAATCTTGATCAAGAAGAAATTTGCTTAATCGCTCATACCAAGCTCTAGGAGCTTGCTTAAGACCATATAAAGCTTTCTTGAGACGAAAAACATGATCTGGATAATTTTCATTTCGAAAACCAGGAGGTTGCTCAACATAAACTTCCTCTTGAATAAAACCATTTAAAAATGCACTTTTAACATCCATTTGATAAAGTTTAATTCCTTTTACACAAGTAAAGGCTAGAAGAACTCTTATAGCTTCCAATCTTGCCACTGGAGCATAAGTTTCTTCATAATCAATACCTTCTTCCTGATTATAGCCTTTGGCAACCAATCTTGCCTTATTTCGGACAATGACTGCAGATTCATCTCGTTTGTTTTTGAATACCCATTTAGTGCCAATGACTGGATGGTCTTTAGGCCTAGGTACCAAGTCCCAAACTTGATTTCTGTCAAATTGATGTAATTCCTCTTGCATAGCTATCACCCAATCATTGTCTGAAAGGGCTTCTTCTATTTTAGAGGGTTCAATGTGTGAAATAAATGCAGAGAAGGTTACTTCATTTAACGTGCTTCTTCTGGTTCTTACTCCTTGATTAATATCACCTATAACTTGGTCTATAGGATGATTCCTTATATATTTCCAAGCTCTAGGCTGAGTCTGATCAGGATTTTCTAAACTGTTTTCAGGATCAGCTTCAAAAACATTTTCATAATTTTCAGAGGAAGGGGTAGTTTTTGAAAAGAATTGATTTTTGCAAATGTTTTCTTCTTCATCATCCAAAGATCTGTTAGAATCATTTTCACAAAACACAACATGTATTGATTCTTCTACAACTTTAGTTCTAGCGTTAAAAACTCTATATGCTTTGCTTCTATTAGAATAACCAATAAATATCGCTAAGTCAGCCTTAGAATCAAATTTACCAAGATTCTCTTTACCATTATGGTGCACATAGCACTTGCAACCAAAAATGTGAAGGTGGCTGAGATTTGGCTTTCTCCCTTTGTAGAGCTCATAAGGAGTCTTGTTCAACTTCTTCCTTAAGTAAGCTCTATTGGAGATATAGCATGCAGTGCTCATGGCATCAGCCCAAAATACTTGTGATGTGTTGTTTTCACTCAACATTGCTCTTGCCATCTCAGTGAGTATTCTGTTCTTTCTCTCCACAACACCATTCTGTTGTGGTGTCCTTGGTGCTGAAAAGTTGTGATCAATCCCCGTGTTGTCACAGAACTCAGCAAAGGCGTTGTTCTCAAATTCTCCACCATGGTCGGTTCGTATACCTGAAATTGAAAAACCTTTCTCGTTCTGGACCTTCTTGGCAAATACAACAAATTGATCAAATGTTTCATCTTTAGATGATAAGAAAATTGTCCATGTGAATCTAGAATAATCATCAACTATGACCAAAGTGTATAAATTTCCACCAAGACTTCTAACTCTAGCTGGTCCAACTAAGTCCATATGAAGTAATTGAAGGGGTCTGGTAGTAGAAATCTCATTCTTCGTTTTAAAGGATGATTTGGTTTGTTTTCCTTTTTGGCAAGCATCACATATCTTATCATTTTTGAAATTCAATTTTGGAATACCAATAACCAAATCCTTTTTCAGCAACTTGTCAAGTTGAGACATGTTCACATGAGCTAATCTTTTGTGCCATAACCAACTTTCATCCAAGTTACTTACAAAACATTTTTCTGACACGGAGGTATTACTAGAGAGGTTAAGTGTATAACAATTGCCATCTCTAGGTGCTCTAAACAAGGCTTTAGTTTTTAAATTTTCTATGGGAATCAAATCCTTTTTGACAATAAAGCATTCATCAGAATCAAAGATAACTAAGTTACCCTTATCAGTGCTTTGGCTCACACTTAGGAGATTGTGACACAATCCTTCTACTAGATAGACATCCTTGATGAGTGGACCATCACTACTTCCAATCTCACCAATGCCAGCAATCTTTCCTGATTGGTCTCCTCCAAAGGTGACTCTACCACCATCTTTTGGTTTAATTGTAAGGAATTTGGTTTTATCACCAGTCATGTGTCTTGAGCATCCACTATCAATATACCATTTGTTGGGTCTTGATGCTCTAAGACAAACCTGCAAATCACAATGGGATCAAGTTTTAGGTACCCAACTTTTCTTGGGTCCTTTTGGGTTAGCTTGCACCTTGAGAACATAAGTTCCTTTTGGTACCCATTTATAGTTTCCTATAGGTTTAATTTTTCCTTCCCTCTTATGAAAACAAGATGAAGTTGAATGGCCCTTCCTATTGCAATAATCACAATGTGCAAAGGGATTTGAGGAGTGAACTGTTTTTGTAAAGTAGTTCATGTAAGATTTTTGACCACTCTTCTTTTTACCTTTCTTCTTATCAGAATTTGGTTTGTAACCGATACCTGACCTATCATTTACAAATCTTTGTTGTTTCAAAATTATATTAAGCATTTCACTGCCTTTAGTAAATGTTTCAAGTGCTTTTGTAAGATGTACATTCTTCTGTTTTAATTCAGGGCATTCCTGACAAATCAAAATTTTAGAAGAAGATAGTTTTTCAATTTGTAGTTCAAGAGTGATATTTTTCCTTTTCAAAGCTAAGTATTTTTCTGCGAGTTTCTCAAATTCCTTTTGCACAAGATAATATTCATCAACAAGTTCATCATAGGAAGGTTTTGAGTCATATACCTCATCATCATCTTGTTGTTCTTGAGCTACTAGGCATATGTTTGCTTTTTCATCTTCATCCTCTTCATCCTCATCTGAAGAGCTATCACCCCATATGCTTGAAATGTATGCTTTCTTTTTATACTTGCTGAAGCTCTTTTTGTCCTTCTCTTTGTTGGTGTTGTTCAGTAAAGGACATTCAGACTTGATGTGTCCAGGCTTTTGGCACTCATAACAGATGATTGGTTTCTTTGTTTCATGACTTGAGCTTCCTTTCTGAAACCTTTTGAATCCTTGGTCTCTCTTGAAGTATTTCTTGAAGCGCCTGACCAACATACCGATTTCTTCATCTTCATCTTCCTCATTTTCTTCATTATCAGAATCTCTTGCTTCCTTGGCTGTTTTAAGAGCCAATCCCTTGCTTTTTCCATGTACCTCGTCAAGTCCTTTCTTGAACTTGATTTTTGCTTCATATTCTGAGAGGCTACCAAATAGAGCAGCCACAGAAGTCATTGATTCTCCTCTAGCTTCTTCTATTGCTGTGACTTTGGCCTCCCATTCCTTGTTGAGAACATTGAGAATTTTTCTTACTTGGACTGACTGATCATAGTCTTTACCAAGTGCAGCAAGTTGATTTATGAGATGAGTGAAACGAAGTTGAAATTCACCAATGGATTCGCCGGACTTCATTCTAAGGAGATCATATTCTGTCATGAGGGTGTTTACACGATTTTGCTTTACACCTGCTGTCCCTTCATGAGCAATTTCTAGTGCATCCCACATATGCTTTGCAGATGGAAGTGTGCAAATCCGGAAGTATTCTTGTTGACTTAATGCACTTTGGAGAAGTAGAACTGCCTTACTGTTGAGTGTGATGTTCCTTCGATCATTGTCATCATATTCCTCTTCAAGCTTTGGAATTCTCACACCATCTTCCATAGTTGTAGGAGTGTAATCTCCTCTTTCAAATACTCTCCATAGTCCATATTCAGTAGCCATGACAAAGACTTTGAACTTGGCTTTCCAGAATGAGTAGTGCTCTCCATTGAAACCAGGTGGTCTGTTGATAGAGGCTCCATCGGGAAGAATTCCTTCCATAATGATCCTTCTCGAGCTGTTAGACTCTCTTGAGAAGACCTTGCTCTGATACCAAATGAAAGAATGGACCTTGATACCCAAGAGGGGGGGGTGAATTGGGTATCTATAAAATTTTAGAGACTTGGCTCTGTTTTGGGCAAGTTAAAGCAGAGGATAAATGAAGAGAGGAGTAGAGAAGCTTTGCACGGATCAATTTATACTGGTTCGGCCTTTTCTCTGACCTACATCCAGTCCCCAAGCCTCACTTGGGATTTTCAATCCACTAACTTCACAAGACTTGATTACAATCTCTGTACTCAGAGTAGTTCTCTCACTAGAACTCACTCCCCCTTACAAGATGCAATCAATACTCCCAACCACCAAGTCCCCTGACTTGTGGTTATCTCAATCAATGAATGATTACAAGAAAGACTCTCTCAAAGAGTAGATAAGATAAATACTGAAGTACAATGTATCAAAGATACAGCCTAATGAAAAGAACAACTCAGGATGATTATTTTCGAGTAGAGTAGTTGTTCATCAGATGTGTCTGTTTGGCTTCAGTTCCTCAGTCATTTATAATTGTTTGAATCATTTGAACGTTAATAATCCACTGAAGCTTGTTCCCATTCGAAAATGTGACTGTTGTGAGTGTTCTTCCATGTGTAAAGGTACTGCAGAAGCTGATGGGTAATATTCTGTTGCTACTTTCCAGATTTGGGTGTTTGTAGCTTTTGCATTTGAATATTGGTGGCCCATGACATTCTGTTTTTAGAATAATCACGTTTGGCTTTCTTCAGAGGTGATTGTACTGTCTGTAATGCCAACCTGTCATGCATTTAATCTTGTCTTGAAGGATAAGATAAAATAATCCAAGTTGCATAAAGTGTTGCTCCAATTGAATCTCTGTCTAATTCAAATTCTTTCTGTTATCTCATAAATAAACTTGTTAGAACAGATCACTTACATATATAAGAGATAGATATAATGATTAGATTCAATGGGTAATTTGAAACATGAAGAAAGAATCAAATTTGACATATCAGAGTTTAAATGCGTTTTTCTGTTCTGGAGGTCTGAACTCGAGTTCATAATGTTAGGCTCGAGTTCGGCCTTTATTCATTTTGAGAATTCGGTTCTGTCAAAATCAAACTGGAGGTTTGTGTGTAAACCTGAGGTTTGTAAGAACACGAACTCGAGTTCATTAATGATGAACTCGAGTTCTCTTTACTTAGAGAACTTCAAAAAGGGTTAACATAAAACAAACTGGAGGTTTAAGACAAGTGGGCTCGAGTTTGAAACTTTTGAAAATGGCTAATTACTCTCTGGAACTTTTGAACTGGAGTTTGAGAAGCTTGGGCTCGAGTTTAGTTCTCTCTAAAATATTCTGAAGGCTCTCGGTCAAAACTAGGCTCGAGTCTGAAGAGTTTAGGCTCCAGTTTATAGACAATGTCCTGTTTTCAAGTTTAAACAAACTTGTCCTGCCAAGGATGAACTCGAGTTCATCATGACAGGCTCGAGTTCTTTTACTTAATATCTTCTTTGAACTTTTTCAAACTTGAGGTTTGAGTAGAGGTTTAGAGTTTGTAATAGGTTTTCAAAAGTTAAAAAAAAAACTTTGTCAATGGCGAACTCGAGTTCATTAAATGGTAGGCTCGAGTTCACTCAAACTTTCAAGGATTTAATTTTGAACTTCAGGTTCAGTCTCAAGTTTGATCTTTGGTTTGACAAGTTTATGCTTTCTGTTAAACATAGGCTCGAGTTCAACAGTTATAGGCTCGAGTTCATGCGAACTTTCAAAGGTTTAATTATAAACTTCAGGTTTAGTCTCAAGTTTGAACTTTGGTTTTGCAAGTTCATGCTTTCTGTTAAATACAGGCTCGAGTTCATCACTCATAGGCTCGAGTTCTATTTTGACAGATAGAAAAATCATGAGTTTTAAACATCCTTGACTTGTCAAATCTTTCCACTATTGTTTACAATTGTCAGTGATCATCAAAACACTCTGAGAACTAACATAGGATATCCTCTAGAATATTACTGGTGAATTAATAAATGCGATATTACCATTATAGGATACACATGACCATACTCCGACCGACGAACGTACCGATATCACCGACAAAGGTACGGACGCGTACTGTAACACTAACTATGATGCTTATGGTATACTTATATGTGATAGATAGTCTGAGACTCTGTTTAAAAAGTTGTGCATACAATTCAGCTTTATTTATGCAGGTTACAGTCTTGGTAATGCTGTTGAGTTTTCCTAGCGCTGATGACATGATAGGCCATCGTGGCACTAGTGAATAGTGCAGACTAGGGGTAACGGACATATTGCAATGGCTGTGTACCGTTATCCAGATGAATCAGTTATGAGTTTTTATATTGATTCTTGCTATAATGTCATGAATATCTGTCATACATATCTTGTTTACATAAGCATGGGGTTAACCGTTACCTGAGGTTCAATGGGTATTGAACCTCAGCTCTTACCATAGCTTCAGAATCCGGGCAACCTGGACCAAAGTCAGGAGTAAGCAGAGTAAACAGCACGTGTAAAGACCCGACTGAGGATCCTCTTCTCAGATTTGTACCGTTATGACATTACTCAGATAAATGTACTTTACATTATGAACAGGCAGATACGACACAGTTAATGATATATCAGTTACTCACTCTTTTACTTGCTCCGATGCTCTACTCTAAAAAAAAAAATCCACTTTTGAAAATTGAGATGTTACATTTTGGTATCAGAGCAGGCATCCTGGCACGAAGTTAACTAAGTTACTTCAAAACAGTCTGGTGTCTAGAAAGGGTTTTGTGGTCGGCAATCAATCCCCGTGAATTCGGCGAGCCTTCCACAAATACACCGGCCTGGCCAGATTGTTTGAGTAATGGAGTTAGGTTCGGAGCTTTTCTCAACTAAGAGAGTTTTACCTGGCAAGAACCTGGCTCAGTTATAAAAAAACCATTGGCACCGAAGGCAGGGCTAGTCTATGTGGGTCAGTCAATCAATCGTCGTAAAGTCGGTGAGATCCCCATGATAGACACCTACCTGGCCAATCGGTTTGATTAACTAAGTTGGGCTCTAAGCCATTACCTTAGAGCATATTTTGAAAATGAGTACTGATGTAACCCTACTGTGGCGTTGTAGTGATGAACGGAGATAGATCTCCAGACATAAACTACTAGAAGACATGTAAGACGTATCACACGAAAATCGATGAACCCTAGACCAGTGTACCATCCTAACCCAGTATACTATCCTAAACCAGTGTACCCCTTCGAGTCGGTGCATTACCCTAACTCAAGAAAAACCCCTACACTCATTCGTAACCACGAATCTTCAAATGTATACTCGACATAGTCAGGATACAAACTCTAAACCTGTACACAATCCTGATTCTGTGTACTACCTTGAATCAATGGCTAGTATACTTTCTGAACCAGAGAAATCTATAGTATCAGATCATACATCTGATATCGGCAACAGTGAATATTTCCAATGACTCTGAGAGTAAGTCCTCTTACAAATCCAAACTTTCTTATGACTCTGAGAGTGAGTCCTCTTACGAAACCATTCCTGGATAGAAAAGGCGAATGAACTCTTAGACAGAGAACGTACAACCAATTTCCACCCATTTCTATATTATCTCCAAAGGCTAGTCTTAGATAGCATGTAGTCAAAGAACGAAATATGAACCTAGTACCAGTCAAGGGAAGTTAAGGAAATAGTGATAACGAAACATAGTTTACCATTATGAAGTATTATGACGTAGTAACTACGTAATATAATATACATATGTTTGTAATAGGTGTTGATTGCTGCTTTGTTCCAATGTTAATAAGGGACTAGAGTTCCCCAACGGTAGAGATAGAAATCGATACAGTGGTAGAAACAAACAACCACAAATAGAACCAATTTCAGTACCTATAGCAATGTTTTCATTGGGGTCTTGATTATCGTTATGAACCCGGGCATAATCATAATCAAGGCATCATTGAGGGCCGTCTCTTGCTCTACCCCTCTAGGCCAGTTTGTCTCCATAGATAGTACAAGATATCTTAAGGATGAGAGACGGATTAACTAATATTGAAAAACTCTTTATAGAGTATGTACTCAAGGAAGAAAAAGTATTTGTAAACTAATACCTAGGTATGTGTGAGGAACCCAGTCTGTGAAGTAGTTTTCTTTTATAACATCAAAATAGGTATCTATGCCGAAAATTAAAATAAAACTTGAAAGAAAAATATTCTTTTAGAAAACACATAAGATGGGAAGTGAGGTTTATTTGGAATATGATTTTTGGATTTTCCTAATATGATTAATCATGTTTCTAAAAGTTTTAGAAATGTCTCAGCAAATCTCTTTCTTTACATGGTTACAAAAGATATGCCTTGTTTTGACAACCTTATGTATCATTGAAATTTGTGATAAAATAAGCAATGCTTTCTATAAACTCCCTTCCATTGTTGGGACCATCTATTGGCCATAATTGCAAGAAGTACATTTTATTAGTACTCAAAACATGGAAAAATCTCTAGATTATGGCATGTTGGGTTGGTAACTTTTATTGAAACCATCATTATTAGAAAAAGGTTAAAAGAATCTAGATATAATTAGATCTTTATCTAATATTCTCTAATTTGACATTGAAAATCTTTTGCGGTCATCTCTTCATTGTATGTTCTTTATATGTTCTTCTAAGTTCGTTTTAAATAATGGAGAAAGAAAATTTTTTATAGTTTACGTTATACAACTTATGCTATTCATCTTGCTGAATAGCTATATTCCTAAAGTTGTTTCACCTGTTAAGTGAAATTATTTATTTTTTCCATTTTTCTTAAAAGGGGGTAATTCTTCTGAATATGTTAAAAAGGTTAAATATTGTGAAATGTGCATAGTTGTCGTACTTCATTAAAACTTGTGCATAAAATTATTTTAGTTTTAACTAGCTAGCTATAAGAACTCTAAATGGTGACACTTGCATGGGGTGTTGGTAGGAATTAATCGTATGCTGGAAGTAACACTTAAATAGTTAGTAGAAAATCTAAGTGTTTTGTGTAAACCTATTTTGAGGGAAAAAAAAAAAGAAGAAGTTTGCATGATGCCATGACTTGTGCATCCTTGAGATATTACTTGCCTCATTTAGTTATATTGGAAAATCGGAGTTAGGAAATTTTACTTCACTATACAAGAAAATCTCTAACAGATTAGAGCAGCTTGGAATATACTATATTAAGTTCCATTTTGTATGGGCATTACCACTCTTTGAATTTCTGCTACCACACTTTATGAAATTTGGACAAATAGTTGTAGTTGATATCATTTTTCTCAAAATACCATATCGACCATTGTTTTTGATAATCTTTATTGTTGTAAACTTGATTGTTAGTCATTGGTATGTTAAACAAGATTAGCTTCAAATGGTATATGCTAGAATTAGATGAAATCTGATAAATAAACTGGTTTTGGCTAATGAAAACGATACTTGGTGAAATTTTGTGGCATGCATTGCATAGGAACCCTGTCTTGAAATACGTTGTATTGAAATAAAGATTTCTTATCACTTTATTATAATGAGATAACCATGCATTATATGTATCCTTGTTCCATATTGAACTTATGATGAACGCCTTTCAGTTGGCATGAACTATTTGACTTGGCAATTTTGCATTTATCTGTTGCGCTTGTAGAAACAAAAACCATAAGGATTAGCTTCCTGGATTTTAACCCAAAGAAATGAAGTTTTAAACATGAACTTTTGAGTATGCACTTTAGTGAATCTTGAGCATCTATCTAAATTGAGAATTAGTATGTTATTGTTGATACTCCTGGAACCCTACTATAAAGTGCACCACTATACAAATATTGTTGAGCTAAATTTTTGCCATACTAATAGATTCTAGATATATAAAACATAAATTGGAATTTGTTAGTTACAGTAGTAATTGAAGTCGAATTTTGTTTTCCCATATCATCTACATCTGTTGTGCTCTTATGATAGATAATAAACATGAAATTTGTAGTAGCATGTAAAATTTCATAGGAACTAAATGGCACTTAAAAGTTGTTCTGGATTTCGTTGAAACCATTTTTCGGTTACTTAGTATGTTGACTTCTCCCCACTCTTGATAAAAATATTGCGAATATAACATCCTCATTGTATGTTAGGAATTTGGCGTAGTGTCTGCCTTAGCGAAGAAAAGATTTGTCGTTGCAATCAAAAAATTCTTATGTAGACACTAGTGAAACCTTAGAAATCTAAGGGATAATTAAGTTTCTAATATAGCCTGAGAGCTTGACTGGGAAAAAGATTCAGATAAAATAGTCGAGCAATTGCTCAAGATCTAGGTGTGTAAATATGCATAGGGCTGTGTCCCTAGGCCTTAAGACAGTGTTACTTAGCACTGTGTAAAATGCGAATTGATATCGTGACCTTAGACTTGTATGTCTACAGTATGTCTTGCGTTCGGCAAAACATTTGTTGTACCAGGTAGTAGTTGAAATACCTTGAGTCTGAGGATAACCTCCTAGGTATTAAGGGTAAAATCCCTAGTGCGGTGATAATGGATTGAGCCAGAAGGCCAATATTTGTTAAGCCGAGAGGCTGAATGGGTCAGGTGGTAAGGCCTGCATAATCAAGCACGATGAGGTTGGACGAGAAGGTCCAGCGTTTGAATCCCATACCTGGGTACAAAAATGAATAAAAATTATTATTTGAATATTAGAATACTTGCTAAGTAAGCATGTATAGTAAGGGAATGGACTAGATGTCTAGAGTTTTCCGAGATTATACGATCAAATTTCAAGAGCGAACGTGTCAGTTACCCTTATCTGAGTGGAAGTTGCTTGAACTGGATTTAATTGGTCAGACCTCCGAACAAATCGCTTCATTCAAAAGACAACTCCTAAACAGCACGAAGTAGACAGAAGAGCTACGGTGACGAAAGGAGAAGACCTCTAGAGTTCGAAATCGACGATCATATGTTTCTAAAGATATCTCTAGTAACCGGTGTCAGTAGAACGCTCCAGAGACGAAAATTTAGTACATAGGACCATTCGAAAATTATAGCTAAATGTGAGCCAGTCGTTTACCAAATAGCCTTAGCCCCAAACCTGACGAATCTCCATAACGTTTTTCATGTTTCTCAGTTATACCAACCAAACCACGATCGTACCGTTGAGTATGAGGTATCTTTTGTTGCCACAATATGTAGGCACCACGGAGACATTTTCGATATGAGGATGTCGGAGTACGACATGGCAAATAGCTTCATAATTAAGCCAGAATAAATTCTCGATCATCGAGAGAAACAATTAAGTGTTTCGACAGAGTAATATCTAGAGTGTATGATTCAGAGTCTAATTAGTATAGAGTAAGTTTCCAGAATTTATGATTCAAGTCTAGATAGTATAGAGCAAATTTCGAGGACGAAATTTTATTTAACGAGGGGGGAAATGTAATACCCTAAAAATCCTATTTAGTCTAAACCACTATATTTTGCTAGGAAATACCTATTAAAAATAGATGAATATGTGGTTTCAAATTTTGAGATATAATTATTCTATTTTCTAGGAAATCTTTCCTTAGAATTAAGGCAACCTACGGCTGAATTTTCTTAGGAATCAATAAAATACCATAAAATGCAAACAATTATCATATTAACGTATGGTTCTCAGGGAATTAAAAAGAGCAATAAGGTACTATGGAAAATTATTGAACCAAATAGGGGAAGATAATAAAATCAATAAATAATTAGGTATTTATTAAATTAAGTAATTGTGCCAAATATTTATAAATAATCAAGGGATTAATTAAGTATCATTTAATTTAGTAAGAGGCTAAATTTACTAGAATACCCTTAATTAACACACTAATGTTTAAATTCATAATTAAATCATAAAAAGCCATAAAGAACTGTCATCACGCTGAGGCTAATTAAGGGACAATTATTAACAATTAGTGAACAATTGAAATTGCAACAATTAAGACACTAAATTTAATAACTAAATTAAAATAAGCATAATTAAAGATGAATAATCCTAAGTAAAAGCCAATGGCTAATTAATAGTTGTCTGAATGAATTTCTAAGGACTATAATTAAATTAGGGTCCCTAAAATATTAGAAAATATCATGAAAATACCTAAAACAATTAGAGGGAATTTCCAACAATTAAAGAACAATTAAATCTACATTTAAAAAATATTAACATTTAATTCTTATATTTTCAAGAATAAGTCGTAAAGGAGTATGAAAAGGCTTAAAGTAATTAGAGAATACCAAGAATAATTATTGGGCAAGTCTTCAAACTTCTTGAGCAAGTTACTGGACAGACAAGGTTACTTGGCGGACAAGTTATTGGGCCGACAAGGTTACTTGGCAGACAAGTTACTGGGCGGACGAGGTTACTTGGCGAACAAGTTACTGGGCCGACAAGGTTACTTGGCAGACAAGTTACTGGGCCGACAAGGTTACTTGGCGGACAAGTTACTAGACCAACAAGGTTACTTGGCGGACAAGTTACTTAGCGGACAAGGTTACTTGGCGAACAAGTTACTGGCTGATGACTTCCTATTTTTAATTGATTTGTGATATATTTTGATATATTTAGGAAGTCATCAATGCTAAATTAAAGAGATTTTATTGAGATTTTAAGAGAAATCAATCTGCATACATTATTTGTGGGATGTCAATTTAAAATAGAAGTTTTTGAGTTTAGGAAATAAATCATAATAATGAGAAATTTTAAATGAATTTGGTTTTGTTATTATTATTATTATATATTTTCCTTTCTTTGTGTCATAGGCGTACCAGGAGGAGAGCCACGTACAGGAAGTAATTTGGAGCAAATCATGTGATAATTGGATTGATCTAGTGTATCTTGAAATCAAAAAGAAAGATGTGGAATCAAGGGAAAGATACAATGTGGGCCCCAAGTATTTGACAAAGATCAATTGTGCACATGGCCCAACAAGGAAGAGACCAAAAAGATATATATTAAAGAGGGCAGCACGCACAGGAGGCGGACATTGAATCATTCATCCTCGCGAGAAAGAGGGACGCTGTGCTGAAGAAAAAAACGCAGAGACAGAGAAGCGGAGGCAGAGAACAAGACGCACGGTACAAGAAGAAAAGCGAGGACGCTAAGGAGAAGGCTCCACAATTTTGTGATCTTGTTTTTCTTCTTCTTCTTCTTCTTCTCTTCATGTTGGGATCTGAATTTCTCATTTTTATTATGGATTTTCTTATAGCCATGTGTGGCTAAGTTTTCTTTTCAACCTAGAGAACCTATGAACTTGTTTGGGTTTTAGAAATTATTCCCACTTTTTAGTTTTGATTAATCTTATTCAGTTTATGTAATCCTGTGTGTATTGCTATTGCTTAGTAAGTGGCCACCATTGGGCATGTTTTGGGGATTTAGGGTTGGACTTGGAAGAGGGAATCCTAAATTGACCTTGGGAATAAATAATGGGGAATCCGGTTTAAATTTAACGTGAAGTTAGGTTTTAATCTAATTTGCGTCTAGGATAGGAATATACCTAGAAGCTCCTCATAATCAAATTAGAGTGAACCCGATTTAAAAAGCATCTTATTTAGTTTTGTGAGGTATCACATAATTGATTAAGATAGGTAGATAAATGGACCGGAAGGCATTTATAGACACTAACACTCTAGATTAGCTGTTTAGGTTAAGTCAAAATTAATTTAGTGGGGATAAAATCTAAAAATACCAAACAAGGGATTAGTGACTCTAGGTTGTACTTTTTGATATTGGAATTTGCTCTTTTGTGAAAAGTCTTTTGCTATTATTAGTTCTTATTTTCTTTCTTTTTGAAAACAATTCTGGCTTGCTCAACTTAAACGAAATAAGGAGATTTAATACCTAAACGCTAGTTAGATTGAGTCCTCGTGGGAACGATACTTTTCTCATTACTCTATTACTTGATACGGCCTGTATACTTGCGGAGTCTAAAGTTTTTCCCTATCACTAGCCTACAAGGTTACTTGGCGGACAAGTTACTGCGCAGACGAGGTTACTTGGCGAACAAGTTACTGAGCGGACAAGGTTACTTGGTGGACGAGTTACTTGGCGGATAAGTTACTGGGCAGACGAGGTTACTTGGCGAACAAGTTACTTGGCGGACAAGTTACTTGGAGAGCAAGTCAGGTTGGAAAACTTGGAGAGCAAGTTGGAAAACCAGGAGAGCAAGCCGGGAAAACCTGGAGGGCAAGTCGGGAAAACTTGGAGGGCGAGTCAGGAAAACTTGAAGAGAAAGTTGGAAAGTCAAAACACATGTGGCATTAAGGGACACCTAAGCCTTGATTAGGTCATCAAGATGACATCACAAGGATGACATCACAAGAACACATGGAGGGTGAGGATTAAAACTTCTTTACTAAGTCTAAATCCAATGGCTAGGGTGAGAAATGGGCAAAATTAAATTCCATTTGTGTCCTTGAACTTTCCCTATAAATAGAGAAGCAATCCTCCTCATTTCTTCACACCAAAAACCATTCTAAACAAAAGTGGAGTGAAGCAAAAAGGAGGAGGGAGAAGCAAGAAGCTTTAAGAGGTAAGCTTGTTCTTAGTTTTATAGTTTTTAGTTTTTAGTTATTCTTAGTAGCTTTTAATATTGGTGTTAGTTTAATCTAGTAAATAGGCAAAGTAATTTTCCATAATTGTTTTCAGGCCTTATTGCATCGAAAGATGCCTAACAAGGTGGAAACATGTTGGGGAGTGACTTTTAGGATTAAGGGAATAAGTTAGAGTAAGATAAAAGAATTCTGGAATTTCTGGAGTTTGGGAGTTAACTGGATAGGGAATATTATTTTATGCATCAAATGATCTTTAAAAATAACGAAATTTTCCAGAAATAAAGTAGACATGTAGGGCTTTCCAAATATATAAAATATGTAACATTTTGATCTCTGGACAAGGAGATATGAATTTTTGAAGATTAGGCTATGTTTCTGGGTGAATTTCTGGGCAAGGTTTGAACACATGAGATCTGGGAATTGTTCTTGAATTCTGGGTGAAAACTGATATTTTTCCTCAAAAATAGACATCTTAAGGAGTCTGGGAAATTTTACGGATCTTCGTTTCGATTTTTCTAGAATTAGTTATGATATTGTGAAGTTAGGCGAAAATCTGTCCAGAATTTCTGAATCAGCGTTTTTTGAGAATTAAAGTTGACAAGTTGAAAAATAATCCTACCAAGGGTAAAAAAGGTCATTAGTGACTAGGATATCCTCTAGAATATTACTGGTGAATTAATAAATGCGATATTATCATTATAGGATACACGTGACCATACTCCGACCGACGAACGTACCAATATTGCCGACGAAGGTACGGACACGTACTGTAACACTAACTCTGCTGCTTATGGTATACTTATATGTGATAGATAGTCTGAGACTCTGTTTAAAAAGTTGTGCATACAATTCAGCTTTATTTATATGGGTTACAGTCTTGGTAATGCCGTTGAGTTTTCCTAGCGCTGAGGACACGATAGGTTATCGTAGCACTGGTGAATACTGCAGACTGGGGGTAACGGACATATTGCCGTGGCTGTGTACCATTATCCAGATGAATCAGTTATGAGTTTTTATATTGATTGTTGCTATAATGTCATGAATATCTGTCATGCATATCTTGTTTACATAAGCATGAGGTTAACCGTTACCTGAGGTTCAATGGGTATTGAACCTCAGCTCTTACCATAGCTTCAGGATCCGGGGAACCGTGGACCGAAGTCAGGAGTAAGCAGAGTAAACAGCACGTGTAAAGACCCGACTGAGGATCCTCTTCTCAGATTTGTACTGTTATGACATTACTCAGATAAATGTACTTTACATTATGAACAGGCAGATACGGCATAGTTAATGATATATCAGTTACTCACTCTTTTACTTGCTCCGATGCTCTTCTCTAAAAAATATATATATATATATCCACTTTTTAAAATTGGGATGTTACACACCCAACTCTTGCCATTTCCTAATTCGTTTGCCATTGGAGCTGAGAGATATGACGTAAGCACTCAAATGAAAATTCCGAAGTGCATGTACAGGTCTGAATCAAGAGGAAATTTATAGGCTGATTTAGGCTTTGGAAATTACTGAATCATCCTTCTGGTTGAGGATATTTTTCTTGCAAAAGGCAACTATTGATAAGGACACGATGAAATAAGGATCCACATATGAATTATTGGGACAAGGAATTTTCTATAATATTGTTAGCATCATATCTACAATATATATTATTGTCTCAATATTTAATAATATTAGTTTTCGGTTTTAATATCACTTCTAATTGTATATGTCCCTTAACCTCTTATCTCGGAGCACTACTAATCATGGTAGTGAAAACGTAATTTTTACTTAAAAATGAAAGGAGAATAAAAAATCGTAAAACGTAAAATCGTAATACAAAAACATAGTTTTTGCCTATATATATATATATATATATATATATATATATATATATATATATATATATATATATATATATATATATATATATATATATATATATATATATATATATTCAAGAAAAGTAAGGCACCTGTCATCATCCACACATATACTGATCAATGCAATATCAATCAAAATATTCAACATTGTCATTGATCAAACCATATTTTTTATATGATTTTACATTATTAAATTGGGATTTTTAATGCATTTTCTAGGACATTATTGCATGATTAAGTATTAAGTTGAGTTATGGACATTTGTATTGAATCAAGTGTAATTAGGGGCAAAATGATCTTTATTTATTAATTATTCATGCAAATGATTTCTTGGACTTTTGAAGCTACATTGTGTTTAATCTTGCATTGTAGGTGTTTAAGAAGAAAATGAAGATTTTTTAGGGTCAGAATTAATGTTTTGAGGACTGAAGAAAATTATGAGAAAGGCCCCAACAATTTCTGGAAATTGGAAATCAATGAAGAAAAGGAGCCAGAAAACAATTATAGAAAACAACCCAGATGTTTTTGAAATTGCAATTTCCCCACAAATAGTTTGAAAATTTTCACTTTAGTCCCTCTCAAGAACTTTTAAAATTTTCACTTAAATCCCTTAGTGAAACTCTACGTTTTTTGATTAAACGCTCCGTTTTGTCCACAACGAAACACGTTTAACCCAAAATAAAACTTTTTTATTTTTTTTCTCTAAAACCATTTTTTCCATAATGAAAAAAAACACATTTAACCCAAAATAAAACGTTAAAATTACCGTTTAAAACACGTTTTTTACTACTTTGCTACTAACTCGTACAATTGTATAAATATTACATCGAAATTGTATCGACACGTAAAGCTTTCACCAAAATCAAATTTCTTTTGAAAAGAACACCAAGTCCAAAAAAATATTTATATACAAATGAAACAATTTCAAAACCCAAAACAAAAAAGTTCAACTAATAATTTGTATTATTTGGATTTTATGGTAAAACAATGGTAAAATTAATTTGAAGCTGAAGTCACTTGAGATTGAGTGATTACTCTTTCAGTAATCTCTTGAAATTAATTTCATTTCTTAATCAGGAAATTACTGAAAATATTTGATTCTATATAATATGGAAATAACCTATTTATTAAATTTGTAATAATATAATAACCTAAAAAAATTGTATGATGTTTGTCTCCATGACTTTGTAAATGACTGAATAACCTAAAAGCCTTCAAACGTACGAGGAGGAGATGCGCTGTACCTTGTCTTGTTGCACTTTCCTATATTCCAACAATCTATACGAGAACACTAACTCGCAATAATGTTGAAACTTCCTCCATAAACAGTCATTTTTGGGTCTACATCTTCAAGTTCAGGGTTAAACTAATAGAAACTTTTCTAGTGCTAGGAAAAAAAATTATTAAAGGTCTAATTTGATTGGACGAAAACTATGGAATCTGACTATGAATTCTACTAACTGCATGTGTTACACGAAAAGAAAGTCACATAGAGATTTTTACTGGTCCATCAAGAAATCATTCTTAACCTGTAGAACCAAAATTTGATATTAAAGATCTTAAGGATCACCAAAAATATAAAATCATAGTATGTTAAAAATAGAAAATACAAAATGATTACAAATTTAATTATAAAGAATAAAAGATGAATTGCTATTGAAAAAGCGTGATACAAAGCAAAGATAAAGAAGAATTTCGCTTGGGGAGAACAGATGAAGAGGCTTGGTCCCCCCGCTCCCTGACCTGGCTAATCTTTTTTATAGCAGAGTGATCTGGTAAGCCGATCCGCCTTTTTCGAATCTGCTGGTAGGTCGATCCTCCTTTTTCGGATCTATTGATATGTCAATCCGCCTTTTTTTGATTTGTGTGGATGGGGGGAGTTTCACATTTATTCTAGGTCAAATGTGCCACATCAGCTCCTTTGACTGGGTATTCTAAAGTAGCGAATAAATGTGTTCTTGGGTTGTGATCATTGGCTTTGCCTTGTTGAGCCACTCCCACATGGTCTACCTCATATACGGCCCAAGCTAGAAAGTTTGGCCCAACACTAAGTCCCCCCACTCTTCAATTCTAATGGTGTATTGACTTGGAGAGTGAATATCTACCATCTTGATCGTTCAATATCTGCTTAATTCCAGGGTTACTCTCACACACTAATAATGGCAAGTTGAAGCAACAATGCAACTTGAAGATATTGATGTGGAAGCATCATTTCGGACTCGAGCTCAGCTGATGAAGGAGTTCAAAGAGTGTCAATTATATTGGACCGACGGTATCCCGACCAAGCAATAGTAGAATATCATATTCTTTTTGGTTGTTGGTTAGAAGATGACAGTTTCGTTGCCGGTGCTAGTGATGGAAGTCAATAAGGGATGCATATGCATTTTGTTGGAGCCCACTCTAATTTGATTTCTCTTGGGTTCTTTGAGCTCAGATTCCCCTTTCTATTGTGGATGTAATTTGCCAAACTAACGGATTGCTGATAATTTATTAACGGTTGTGGGATGTCGGATTTGAATTGTAACATACCATCCCAAATGACTTTTCCTTGTTTTGTGGTTTCTATGATCTGCACCTCTGGTATGCCTATTATCTTTGGTGTGTCTATCATCAGTTATGAAGATGTCCCACATTATGTAAGTTGCCAATATAGAACTTTAATTTGTTTGTTAGAAAGTTCATGTATGCTAGTATGTATTGTAGCATTGTCATAATATTTGATCAAGTATGAGAATTTTGGTCAATTGGTATATATGTCACATCTTCATGGCCTGGTTTGTGTTCCTCCACAAGACACCCCTAAAGTTGGGTTCTCAATATTTAAAAGTGCCGATATAGAGTGCTCGTGAATTGTATGATGCATCAATGGTGTGTCTTTTAGCTTAATAGGTTGGTCTTGTATGTTGAGTATAAGCTAGTGAATTAATTTGTATGTAGTATGCCAAATAGAAGAAAATAGGTGGGAGGTGGCCAAAAAATGACACTATTATATTAAGATAATAACTTACAAAAGGAAGACAAATGTATAGTCTTATTCCCCAGTAAGATACAATGTATTATACAAGAGTACAACCTCTTTCCTTTAATTGATAACAATCGACGTAGTTGAAGAATCTGATATAAAGAAAACCTTATTCCCCAGGAAGAAAAATGTACATTCTTATTCCTCAGTAAGATACAACGTATTGCACAATGGATGCATTGATGGTGGGGTTTTTTAATATCATAATTCCCAATATGACTGGACCATATAACTTAGGAGCATCGGTGACTTTATCTCTATTGATTGCACCATATTTTGATAAGTTATTTCATGCTATATTTGGGGATTTTATCACTGTTTTTGTACTTAAATTTCATTAATTAGGATTAATTGTAATTAAAGTTTTTTTGCATGAAATTAAGGTTAAAAAGGAGAAAAACTGTGATATATTTCATGATTTACCTTAATTGATTTATTTTTAAAATATAAGGTATTACATTTTAGATTTATTTTCTTTGTAGATCAGTTTAGAAAAAATTATAGAAAAGGACCTAGAACTTCTGAAACTGCAAACCAATGAAGAAAAGGACCAGGGAAAATTACAAAAGGGGCCTGGAGTTTTTGAAAATTATAGTTTGGCTCCACAAACGTTTTAAATTTTTCAATTTAGTCCCTCCATGAACTTCCAATTTTTTTTAGTTTATTCCCCTCAAGTTTTGACCAAGAACTAGGTCTTAATTTCGGACCTTCACCTTCTTCTTGACAGTTTTGAGAACGAGAGGCTCTGCGGAAGTTTGGGAAGACCATAACACCAGACCTTCCATCTTCATCACACCTCACCTTCCTCCATCGTGTAATACCCTAAAAATCCTATTTAGCATAACCACTAAATGATACCTATTAAAGTATGTGAATATGTGGTCTCAAAGATATTATAGTTTATCTAGTTTAAAATTAGAGAATTTTCTCCTAGAGTTAAATAAACCAAAGCAACTCAAATATTTTAAGTTCATTTAGGGATCATAAAATACCCTATAATTTTCATATTGAAGCATAGTTCATATTTAAATTTTAAAGGGGCATAAAATGTTATTAATCTCAAACAAATTAGAGGAAAGTGTCAATAATTGATTGGACAAATAATTGTACATTAATTAAAGTAATTGCATTGATTTTTGCAATTAATTATTGAATCCTTTTAGGAACCATAAAATATCATAAAATGCAAATAATTACCAAATTAAATTATGGTTCACATGGAATTAAAAGGACCAATAAGGAACTATGGAGAATACTTAAACAAGATAGGAGAAAAATAATAAATAGTTAGGTATTCATTAAATTAAATAATTGTGCCAAATCTTTATTAATAATCAAGGAATTGATTAAGCATCATTAACTTATTAAGATGTGAAATTTACTAAAATACCCTTAATTAACACACTAATGCATAAAATCATAATTGACTCATAGAAAGCCCTAAAGAGTTATCATCACACTGAGCCCAATTAAGGGGTGAATAATAACAATTAATGAGCAATTGAAATTACAACAATGAAGATACTAAATTTAACTAAATTAAAATAGGCATAATTAAAGATGTATAATTCAAATTAAAAGCCAATGGCTAATCAAGAGTTGTTTAAATTTCTAAGGACTATAATTAAATTGGAGTTCCTAAAATAGTATAAAACATCATGAAAATACCTAAAACAATTATAGGGAATTTCCAAACAGTAAAGAACAATTAAATCTATATTTAAAAAGATATTAACCTTTAATTCTTATATTTTCAAGAATAAGTCATAAAGGAGTATGAAAAGGTTTAAAGTAATTAGAGAATGCTAAAGAATAATTATTGGGCACCTAAATTAATATTAATTGAATTGACATTCATAATTAATCTAATGGCAAACATTAGCAACAATTAGGAGTATTTTCGGTTAAATTCTATATTAAAGCTTAACAAGGGATCAATGATTGAAACAAATGGATTTAGTAGGATCATAATTAAGTTGGTAATCAATAAAAGCATTACAAATTAAACTTAATTAAGCTAAATCAAATAATAAACAAGAGGAAATTAAATTAGGGCTTTTTACCACAACCATGCACATTGGATCAATTTTTGGGATTCCAAACTTTTGCCCAACCAAGCAATAAAGCCCAAAACAAACCTAAAACCCAAAAATTCAGAGGGGGCACGATTTTGGGAGCTTCATGAGGAAGGAATTGAGTTTCATCACATGTGCCAATTGGTCAAAGCTTGTAGGATACAACTTACTATTCAATTCTTGCACTCCAAGTTGTTTTAGCTTCTAGGAGAAGGAAGAAGAAAGAGAAGAAGGGAGAGAGAGAGAGAGGGCAGATGAGAGGGAGAGTGGTGAGGATTTGAAGTTGCAAAGTTGCCCTAGATCCAATGGTGGAAAATTGACAAGAGGGAAGTTGCTTTTATTTACCAAATTGCCTTGAGAAATTCCTATAAATAGGGCCTTTGGGCATTCACTTTTCCTCACACCAAGCAAAGCAATACTTGCTTATTTGAGAGAGAGTTGAGAGAGTTGGAGGAAGAGCTTGAAGGAGTCCAAGCTTTAGGTAAGCAAAGTTCTTTAGTTTTGAGTTTATATTCATAGATAGAAGTAGTTTTAATCTTTAAAATTCTAGAATAATTTTAGTTTCATGTTTTTATAGTTAAAAATAGCTTCATTTCGAAAATTTAGTGAAGGAAGTAGTTCTGCAAAATTTCCAGGTTAAGAACACTGTAGTAACGAAGTTCTGGCGAAAATTCGTCGGTTAGACGATTTCTGAACGGGTCACAGAAAAACGCATATTTCATGTTGAAAATGTTATTGAAAAATTCTGAGAAAATTCATGATGAAAGTAGGCATATAGAGCTTTCCAAATCTGTAAATAACATGTTGAAATGAGCTCTGTACAGTGAGAAAGAAATTCACAAAGTTTAGGCTACGAAAATGCTGGAAATTCTGGACAGAGGATGAATGCGTGAAATATGGGAATAATTTTAAAATTCTGGGCAAAGTCTGGTATTTTTACTGGAAAATAGACATCCTAAGGAGTCCAGAAAATTTTACGGATCTTCGTTTCGATTTTTCTAGAATTAGTTATGAATTTTCAAAGATAGGCGAATTTCTGCCCAATAATTCCAGCGGTTTTTCAATAAATTATGAGAAAATAAAATAATGGTTTAAAATACCAAGGGTAGAATAGTCAATAGTGGCCAAAATATCTTTTAGAATATTATCTTTAAATTAATAGGACGATATTGCTCTGATAGGCTGTCCGAAAGAACGGAGACCGATCCATTACGTACCGAGACTATCGACTCAGGTACGGACGCGTACTGTAACACTAACTCTGATGCTTATTGTATGCTTATATGTGATAGATAGTCTGAAACTCTGTTTTGAAAATTGATCATACACATACAACTTAATACGGGTTATGGTTTTGATAATGCCGTTAAGTTTTCCTAGCGCTGAGGACACGATAGGCCGTCGTGGCACTGGAGATAGTGCAGACTGTAATAACATACATGTTGCAGTGGCCGTGTAATGTTATTACGTGAATATATGAATATTGTATGTGATTAAATGCTGTTTTGCCATGGATATCTGTCATACATATTTGATACATAAGCATGAGGTTAACCGTTACCTGAGGTTCAATGGTAATTGAACCTCAGTTCTTAACATAGCGTCAGGGTCCGGAGGAACCAGGACCAAGGACAAGGATAAGGAGCTAGCGCAAGGACGAAGACAGAGAAATTTTTATTTCAGCGTTATCTTGTTGTACTATTTTCAAACTACTGTACCGCTGTGTAAGCAACCAAATACTACAACAGTGAAGGTTTTTATCAGATACTCGCTCTTTTGAAATTATTCCGATGCTCTACTCTGATCAAATAGTTCGAAAACGTTTTAGAAAATTGGGATATTACACATCGACTTCCCATTACCATTACTCCTCTGTCACTGGCGACATTGACCTCCATCCATTGTCGCCAGTGACGATTTTAAAATAGAGGAAACTTGGAGATAGAGGGAGACAGAGGGGAGAGAGAGAGAGAGAGCTCGGATGACGGAGGAAAGCGGAGGTTCAAACAGCTTCACCACCACCACCGTTCGTTCACTACCGCTGGCTTCATCTCAGTCCGTCGCTTATCGCCATTGCAGTCCAGCTTCACCACTGACGACCATCTCTGCTGACGTATTCCACGACCACAAGCCGCCATTTTCAAACTATAGAGCTTGGACCCTGAGAGCTTGATCTGGAACACAAAAAAGGAAGAGTAAGAAGACCATCGGAACGACCATTATCACCAGCACGTTCTCCATTCCTACACCCTCACTACTGTCTTTGTTTTCATTATCTCCATTCTCACTGCCAATGTATTCCACCACCATAAGCCGTTATTTTTTAACCACAGAGCTTGGACCCTGAGAGCTCGATCTGGAACAGAAAAGGGAAGAAGAACACCATCGGAACCACCATTATGACCAGCGCTTTCTCCATTCTCACTCCCTCTCTAATTCTTTCTTTTCATCATTATCGCTTCGTCACCGTCTAATGTTTTAGATTCTCCTTTCCTCTGTTTTCTCACTGAACCGAAAGCATACAGAGCAATTTCTCCTCCTCTAAATTCAGCCTTTTACTCATCTTCAATGGCTTTGTTGAGTTTTAATGATGCTGTGGTTATTGTTAATAATGTGATTATTGGCTAGGTTCCAGTTTTGGCGGTTTAGAGAGTGGCTAGAGCTTTAATGTGGTACAAAGAGGAGGTCATTAGTTTGAATTAATTTTGTAGTGGTATATTTTGGTGTGACTTGGATTAGTGTTTATTATTTGTCCTTGTTGGTTGACATTTTTCTTGAATTTTGCTTTGATACTCTTGAACTATACATTGAACTTATTTCTTTATATTTTAATGAGATTATGCGTTGTATGCAATTATTATGATGTGTAGTTAAGTTAATTCATATTGAATGTTGTGATTTTGCTATCTTTAAGGTCCCAATTTTCTAAAGCGTTTTCGAAATAGTTCGATCAGAGTTTGAAAAAGTTTAATCAGAGTAGAGCATCGGAATTGTTTTAAGAACGAGTAACTGATAAACATTCATTGAAGGTGTATCTGTATGCTATTACAGTCATCCGAATAGTTGAATGTTCAAAAATACGGAAATATAAAAATCAAAAAGAAATTCTTCGTCCGATTCTTCACGCGACCTGCTTATTCTTGTCATCGGTCCTGCCTCCTCTGGATCCTGCGGCTATGGTAAGAGCTGAGGTTCAATGAACGGTTAACCTCATGCTTATGTATCAAATATGTATGACAGATATTCATGGCAATACAGCAATAATCACATATGAAAGATAATAACAGAACACAGCCACTGTATATGCATGTTATTATGGTCTGCACTATTCACCAGTGCCACGGTGTATATCCGTGTCCTAAGCGCTAGAAAAACACAACGGCGTTATCAAAACTATAACCCGTATCAAGCTGTATGTATGCACAATTTTCAAAACAGAGTCTACAACTTTTCAAAATCAGAGTCTCAGACTATCTATCACATATAGGTATACAATAAGCATCAGAGTTAATGTTACAGTACGCCTCCGTACCTGAGTTGGTGATCTCGGTACGTTGTCAGTCGGTGTGCATTCTTTCGGGTAGCCTATAATAGCAATATCGCTCTATTAATTTATAAATAATATCCTAAAAGATATTTTGGCCACTAATGACTATTTTACCCTTAGCACATTTATTTTTCACTTTATTTTCCCAAAAATTCGTAGAAGGACGCTGGGATACATTTGGCAGAATTTCGTCTAACTTCGAAAAATCATAACTAATTGTAGAAAAATCGAAACGAAGATCCGTAAAATTTCCCGGACTCGTTAAGATGTCTATTTTTAATTAAAAATATCATATTTTGCCCATAATTCAAGAATAGTTCCCAGATTTCAAATGTTCAGATGCTGCCCAGAATTTCCAGGAATTTTCACAGCATAAACTTTGAGAATTTCTTTCTCACTGTACAGAGCTCATTTCAACATGTTCTTTACATTTTTGGAAATCCCTATATGTCTACTTTGACCATGAATTTTACCAGAATTGTTCAACAATATTTTCAACATGAAATATAAGTATTTCTGTCACTAGCTCAGAAATCGCCTAACCGACGAATTTTCATCAGAACTTTGTTACTTCAGTGTTTTTCTTCTAGAAATTTTGCTAAACCATTTTCTTCACTAATTTTTCGAAATAAAGCTATTTTTAACCATAAAAACATGAAAATAAAACTACTCTAGAATTTTTAAGATTAAAACTACTTCTATCTATGAATTTAAAAACCCAAAACTCATGAACTTGCTTACCTATTGCTTGAACTCCTTCAAGCTCTCCCACTTTCTTTCAATCCTCTCAAATATTCAGATGTTGCTTTGCTTTGGTGTGAGGAATTGTGAATAACCCATGCCCCTATTTATAGTAAAAGGGTTGGACAATTTTGTAATTAATTGCAACTTCTCTCTTGCTAATTTTTGACCATTGGATCTAGTTTAAAAATCAAAACTCTCATCCTCACCTTTGCTCCCTCATCCGTGACCCTCTCCCTCTCTCTTCCCCTTCATCTTTTTCCTCGTCCTTCTTCAAGAAGCTAAAGAACTTGGGGTTCAAGTATTGAATAGTGTTCCTTCTTGACTAAGTTGTTGACTCTAATTGGCACATGTGTTTGAATAATCCTTGGCCTCCAATCTTCCCCAAAAATCCCTCCCTCCCCTTCTGTTTTGTTTTTTTTTTCTAATACTTTGGGCTTTATTGTTTTGTTTGGACAATGGTTGGACTACAATAATTGGTCCAATGATGATTAATTTTGATAAAAAGCCCTTAATTAAATCCCTCTTGTTTACTATTTGATTTAGCTTAATTAGGTTTAGTTTGTAATGATTTAATTGATCCTAATTCAATTATGATTTTTTCCCAACTCCATTTGTTGCAACTATTGATCCCTTGTTAAGCTTTAATATTGAATTTACCCAAAATATTCCAAATTGTTTGTTAATATTTGCCACTAGATTAATTATGAAGGTTAATTCAATTAAGATTAATTTTTTGTGCCCAATAATTATTTTTAGTATCTTCTAATTATTTTAAGCCTCTTCATACTCTTTTATGGCTTATTTTTGATAATATAACAACTAATTGTCAATATCTTTTTAAATGTATATTTAATTGTTTATTAATTGTTGGAAATATTATCCAATTAATTTAGATATTTTTATGGCATCTTTATGACATTTTATGACCCCTAATTAAATTTAGGGAGTTGGATTTGCCTTATTAAGTCCTAAAGAAAATTTACTCAAGAAATAAAATAAATACACTACAAATTTGGAGACAACATATTCTCCTATTTTTAATAGGTCCTAATTGCCAAAATATCATTTTTAGAAGAAATACAAATTTTGGGGTATTATACTCTCATTTAAGAGAAAACAAGTGCATTAAAAAATTTCCAAAACGCATATCAAATAGTTTTTAACAATTTACTTAGGCTATGAACGCTAATGTAGAATGTCATAATAAATTAGGGATATTGAAACTAATGCAACTTTCGACCCAAAAAAAAAAAACTAATGCAACTGCTTAGGGCTTTCAATTTGACTTGATGTAAAATTAACTTTCAAATTATTTGAAGAAGCTGGAGCCGACTGCCAGAGTTTAGGTCGGCAGTGGGTGCAAGCTTACCAAAGCCAAAGCTCTAATGGCCAGCTGGTGGTGGTCCGGCAAGGCTCATTTTCCTTTTTCTTTTTTATTTAAAAATTGAGGCATAATGATAAATTCATCAACATTTTAAAATCTCAATTTAATCCTTGTCACCTTTTTGTCCTTCCCAAATATTAACAGACTTTTTAGATTTTTGAAATTTCATATGGTATTTAAATAGGATTCTCCCAAAAAAAATTAATTATTAAGATAAAAAAGGAATAATTAAAATTTTCGTAGATGGAAAATAACCCTGATAAAATATGAGAAGTATAGATTCAACTATTATATATGTGTGTGTGTGTGTGTATGAACATTTTGTATTTAAGTATGCTATTAGTTTAAAATTTAGTTATCTGTACTAAATCATAATTACTTATAATTTCTTGGTAAATCTAAATTTGCAAATCCATTACTAGAATAATCGTTGATCTATACTTCTCATATTTGATCAGGGTTATTTTCTGTATGTATGTACGCACCTACCTACATACATATACCTACGTATGTATGTATAAGTATATGTATATAATCAACCAAAACGATTTGTAGATTGGTTATTTAAATTATATATTAGGAATTGAATTCATAAAATTAAATAATTATTTACTTATATTTGATTTATCAACTTATCACTTGTTAATTAATCATTTGATAAAAAGAAAGCATAACATTATAGAAAAATAAATTTCTTAAAATTTGTATAATTTAACTTTTGTTCAAGTAGCTAGTTTAAATTAGTTAAAAGAGTTTTAATCAATTGAATAAAGTAATTGAAATTAAAATTATTAACATATTATTTTATTAATATAATAATATATTATAAAGTAAGTTCCAATCACCTTGTCACCTAGCAGCACTTTCTTCCTTGCTAATGTCAGATTGCGTGTTGATTTGATCCCGCGTGCTATACCTTGAACTCATAAAAATTATGTTATTATTATTATAGAAACATATAATATTAATATATAATAAATCTATCAAACCATTGCTCAAAGAAAAATTATGAAACATATATACTTAGTAACAATTTGAAACAATATTTGTGTTTCGTACTAGACCATCATAAAAGGAGCAAGTGCCCCAATCCTCAGAGTAACCAATGATACGGTCAATTTGATTGTAAAGTCATAGCATTAGAAGATAAAACTCGGTGATCTCTATCTTCAATACATCATCCAGCAATTTCCTTCGATGGGATCCTTTGTTTTTATAATATGAAGCGGTATCCGACATCTTTTTTGGATTTTATAATTAGGTATCCAAGCAATCAACTACTCCAATTACGGGGTTTGTGGTTACCCTCTTAGCGTAAATGTCTCATCTAGGACTCAAACTCAATATCTACCCATAGGGATCAAGCGGCATATTACAATACCAGATCAACTCTATACTACTCCATTGGATCCTATATATATGATCTACATATTTTAGATACAGTGAACATGTAATGAAAATTAATATACCAAATCAATTTTCAAAACAGGCTTTTGGAGTTGAAATAAAGATTAGTACCGACTATCTCAGTTAATCATATCTAATAAAGTTATAATATGGAGGGTAGATAGAATATTCGTTTGAATAAACTAAACCCATAAATACTCACACAAACGGTGTGTGTGTATAATTATTGAAATATTTATCTTATTATTTATTAATTAATATTAAATATTCATACTTAAAACTGTACTATATAATGTGGTAATTTGATTTTAATAAATTGTTGGGAAAACATATTCCTATAATACAAAAAATGATTTTACAAAAAAATATATATACTAATTAGGCTTGACAATGCTCAAATCTAACCCAGTTAGATAGCCATATAAAGTACTAGTTCACGTTTTCCTCAAGTGTAGTGTAGAAGTGCAGATATTTGGCTAGTGGGATTCATGGTAAAGCAAAGGTTGTATGAACATAGACTTCCAACGTAGCAATGCACCATATATGATTGCGTAATTGCTCCATTGATTTTACTATATTTCTGCTTAAAACACTGGTTAACCTAACTTAATGGTCATCACCTAATTGCCTACCACTAAAATTTTCATTGATAATTAAGTTTAAAATATGTGGCGTAGGATTCGTCAGGTGACTCAACCTGGTGATATTCATTGAACCTTCTTGAGGGAAAAATGACCACTTCCTACTTTTGGGGTGTGGTTCATGTGTTGCACATTCATTAAATTTTAAGTTTAAGTTTTCAACTTTGCATCACTCTATCGAGGAGTAAGTGAACCTGTAAAAATATAATATTAGTATTGGATGATTTTATCCACTAATTAATTTCATTCAATTGGATCTTGTTCATCTCAATGAAACTTTTAGATTGCTTTAATCAATAGAGTAAAGTAATTGTAATAAAAATTATTAACAGATTACTTTTTTAATATAATAATATATTATAAACTACTCCTTCCGGCCCTAATTATAGAACATAATTACTATAATTTAGAGAGATTAAGGAGAAAAGTTAAATTAGCTAATTTTAATGATTTTCCTAAAATACCCTTGCTTCAAATTTAAAATTAGAAGCATGAGCCCGATATTAGTAGTTCAACACTGGCATGTGTCTTGTTCTCATCGACTCAGATAATTTGGGCCGAAAGTATGGTGTTAGAAGCATGAGCCTGATATGAAAATTAATCTGTACAGCCTGTCTGAACAATTGGACTACTCAGATCATTTGGACCTAGAGATTAATAAGGGTATTTAGAAAAAAATTAACAAAAATTAGAATGTTGTCTTATAATTAAGATGAAAACCAATTTTCAAATGTTGTCCCATAATTAGGATTAGAGGGAGTAATTTCCAATGACCTTGTTGCCTAGCAGCACTTTCTTCCTTGCTAATACCAGATTGTGTGCTGATTTGATGCCGCATGCTGTACCATGTACTCAGAAAAATTATATTATTATTATTTTAGAAACATAAAATATTAATAAATAATAAATCTATTAAACTGTTGCTCAAAGCAAAATTATGAATCATATATACTTTACCCTAGTAACAATTTGTAACAATATTTGCGTTTCTTACAAGACCATCATAAAAGAAGCAAGTGCCCAATCATCAGAGTAACCAATGGGGACAGTGTTGAATGGTACGGTCAATATGATTGTAAAGTCATTAGCATTAGGAGATAAAACTCGGTGATCTATAACTTCAATACATTATCCAGCAATTTCCTTCGATTGGATCCTATAGTTTTATATACTATGAACCAATATCCAGTGCCTTTTTTAATTTGGATCTTATGACTAGATATCCGAATAACCAACTATTCCAATTTTAGAGTTCATGGCTGTCCCTCTCAATAGAAGTGTCTCATTTAAAACTCAAATTCAATACCTATAGTGATCTAGTGGCACTTCACACAACAAGACTAACTCTTTGTTAGTTGATTGGATCCTATATATATTATCTACATATTTTAAATAGATTGAACATGCAATGAAAATTAATTTACCAGATCAATTTTCAAAACAGGCTTTTGGAGTTGAACCAAAGAAGACTATTAGCCACTATCCCAGTTAATCATGTCTAATAAAATTATAATATGGAGAGTAGATACACACACACATATATATATATATCTGTGTGTGTGATTGAAATATTTATCTTATTATTTATTAATTAATATTAAATCTGCATGCTTAATACTGTACTATATATATGGTAATTTGATTTTAATAAATTGTTTGGAAAACATATTCCCATATTACAAATAATGATTCTACACACACATAAAATACCAAGTACGCTTGGTATAAAATGTTCAAATCTATCCTAGTCAGATAGCAAAGGTTGGATGAACATAGACTTCCAACGTAGCAATACACCATATATATATGATTGCGTAATTGCTCCATTGATTTTACTCTATTTCAACTTAAAACACAGGTTAACCGAACTTAATGATCATCATCTAATTGCCCACCACCAAAATTTCTATTGATAATTAAGTTTAAAATCTCTGGCATAGGATTCGTCAGTTGACTCAACCTGGTGATACTTATTGAACCTTCTTGAGGGAAAAATGACCACTTCCTACTTTGCGGTGTGGTTCATGTGTTGCACATTCATTAAGTTTTAAATTTAAGTTTTCAAATTTGCATCACTCTATCGAGGAGTGCGTGAACATGTAACAACATAAAATTAGTATTGGATGATTTCATCCACTAATTAATTTCATTCAATTGGATCTTGTTCATCTCGATGAAACTTATAGATTGATTTGATCTATAATAAAAATCAATATATGAACCAATCATAAATACAGTTTTTAATAATGATGATATTGATTGATGACATTGATGCTTAACATAAGTTTAACAAGAGCATGGGACTGTAACTTTAAGGACATCATTGTGACGCCTGATTCCTAACAGGCACTGCAACTAATATCTGATTTGAGATTTCGAAAATGCATGAAGATCGAAACATTGTCATAGATAGTAAAGGGATGCTTCAACGAGACTGAGAAGTCGAGTTCGAGAAGATAGACAGGGATAGCATCAGTTTGGTGAACTGGCGAAAAGGGGCGAGCCTGTTTGGACGTAGCTTTTGAAAAATAGTTTATAGGATTTATGGGGTAAAAATGACTTTTAGAGAAAAGTTTTTAGGATTTACGAGGTAAAAATAACTTTTGGATAAAAATGATAGTGTTTGGATATCATTACCAAAATAGTTTTTTCAGAGTCAAATTCACCTAAAAAAAAATTAGCTTTTGATCAGGTGCAGAGCCAGAAAATGACATTAAGGGGGGCAAAAATTATAGAAAATGACCCAAAATTTCAGGAATCATATTTTCGCCTCATAAAAATTTAAATATTTTCATTTTAGTCCCAGTATGACACCTTTATTAGGGACTTAAATGAAAATATTGAAATTTTTATGAGGCTGAAATATGATTCTCTAAAATTTTGGGTCTCTTTCTGTAATTTTAGATGGGCAGAGGCCACCCTAGCCCCCCTAAATCCACCCCTGCTTTTGATATAATTGCATATCAAATATAAGATTGTATTTTCAATATTATAAACATTATATTTCATAATAAATACAAAAACTTATATAAATTTGTGAACAAAATTAAAATACTTAAAGGTATTGACTTACACTGAAAAATGCTTCATGATCTTGAAAATTTATTTTAAGATATTGAAAAAATATTTCATGATAATGACTGATTTTAAAAAAATATTTTAGGGTACTGTCAAGTACTAAAAAGATACTTAATACTAACTGGTACTAAAAAAAAAATACTTTTCATGGTCTTAAAAATTTATTTTAGGATCTTTAAGGTACTAACTAATCTTTAAAAGAATTTCAGGGTTCTAAGGGTACAAAAAAGATACTTAAGGATACTGAAAAAAATATTTCATTATGTTGAAAATTTTTTTTTTAGATATTGAAAAAATATTTTAGGGTACAAAAAAATACTTAAGAATATTGAATGATATTAAAAAATATATATTGATAATGGTAGAGAAGAGAGAAAAATCAGGAAAAAAAAATAGTTTTTTTCCAAGACCTAAGTTTTAATGCAGAATAGCTCTTCTAGCAAGGGGTGTTTGGATAACTTAGTACAAAACCTAGGTTTTGATGTAAAATAGCTTTTGAGAAAAAGAAGAGTGTTTTGCCAACTTGTAACAAAATCTAGATTTTGTTTCCAAAACCTAAATTTTATTTTTAAAACCTAGGTTTTGAAATCCCAAACAGGCCTATGTGGTTCACCCAGTCTTTAGGTGTTTGGTCTTGGTGGCATAAATGCATTGGTGTTTATGCCTGTCCATGTTTTTTTTTTTCTTTTTAGTTTCCCGTTGTTTTGCTTTTCAGTGTATAAAGAAAACATAAGTTGTATTTTTAAAAAAAAAAAAACGTAAGTTTAAAACTCAATTGGGCTCAGGTAAGGGCAGACGTCCCCTTTTATTAATCCCATGTAATGTCCATTATGGCAGTTTATTCTGTCAACGAATGATGTCAAGAACACAAGATTGGGGATTAGAAATGGCTCACCAAGAGAGAAAGGGGAAAAAAAATTAAAACAAAACAACACAAAAAAGGACTTTAGTGGTGGTCTTTTTCCAGTTTTGTTGTAGTAATTTTATGTGCTGCAAAAGATCTGATGGGGGCCTTTTATCATTAGTCTTAGAGTCCACAATAAAAAATTAACTAAGGATTGCATTAGACAAACCAATGATTGTTATTTCTTCTCGAAGAATCTTCTATTGAATCTTAAGTAATGCAAATGCAATGAAAACAGACCGCAAAATTAGTTTTGGATTTTTCAATTAATAAACAAAAATAAGAATGCAATTTAATTAAATGCTAACTATCATTTTTGGTATTTTTAATAAAATGGAATGGAGGATGAAATGTATGAATGATGAATGCTCTTGATAATGAAGAAATTGACTATCATTGTTCAAAAAGATTATGGAAGTCAAAACTTCATTAACTCTTAATGAAAAACCTCAAGAAACCACTTGAATCCAATATTCCCAATTCATAGTAGTTCTTACAACCATAACCAGTGGTGGAACTTGGAGGAAATGTTTGGGGGGAGGGGGGTTCAAATAGTGGTGGGAGGTGCCCCCGAAATTTTTTTTTAACGAAAGTTTTAAATGCATTAAAAATGAAAAGAATAAAAAAAAAACATATATTCATGAAATTAAGTCAATTAACTTCATCTACAAGTGTAGTGTAGAATGAGTAAAAGCATAGTAAGGGATACACCATAAAAGTAAATTTCATTGATAAGCTAAAAATTTTAAATAATTAAAATGAAATATAGAAAAGAATGACAAAATTAACATAAATCATACAAGACTCCACATGGAACAAAGATTGAATTATAAGCCCAAAGATATAAAAAGAGGGGAAAATGTAAAAAAGAAGAAGTTGGGGGGCCAAAATTTAATTTTACTACTTTAGTGGGCCAAAGTTGTATTATTCACTAAAAAAGAAAAAAAAAAGTTCCATTAAAAAATTTTAAACAATTTCTTTTTTTTTGGGTCATGGCCCCCATTGTCATAACTAAGATCCGCCATTGACCATAGCTAACTACTACTTCTTGAAATCTTATTTAAAATCACTTAATGTACAATTAAAATTAAAATAATGCAATATGAGCCTTCTTAAATTTGAGCGCTAAACAGCCCCTCAAGGATACAAATAAACCACATTAACTAGACAATAACACATTAATAACATAATCTAATTGGAACCTCAAAGAAATTCAAAATATATACAATCTTCACACTATAAAATTCAATTTCAACAATAAAAATCAAACCAACAAAAACAATTAACATCAATCTCAATTTCAAAATCGTATACAACAATTTAAATATATAACTCTAGACTAATGGAGTGATAGAAAAACTCCCTATATAGTCCATTGAGCTCAAGAACAAATCAACAAGGAGCAAAGGAATTAGCCATTGCAATTTGTCATCACAATTTTACCAACCACTTTGAAAATTCCAGCCAACAATCAAGAAGACAGATCAACAAATTACCAGCTGCGGCGCTGTCTCTCCCCCCTCGTGATATTGCGTCTGCGTTTTCTTTTTAATTCCCAGCTGCGGCGCTGTGCTCTCCAAATTTCAAATTCCTGACCTATAGTTGTTGCCAAAACTCAGTGTTTTGTCACTTGGTCCTTCTCTGACATTTCTCATTTTGAGGTTTTTTTCTGACATTAATTGTGGTCCTTCTCTGATATTAATTCTGATACTTAGTTGGCATTTTTCAAACTTTCAAAATTTCTTCCAAAATTCCTACATTGCAAAATTAAGCACAAAGTAACATCAAAAGTATAAAGAATCAATTGTATGAATAAATTATCAAATTATGACCATTCCACTTCTAATTACGCTTAATTCCATATAAGTGTCTCTAAATTAAAGCAGTACTTAATGTGATACCCCATATTTATAATTCTTAAAAATACAATATTTTGGTTGATGGCACCTATTACAAATAGGTGAATATGTGGTCTCAAATTTTGAGATATATTTATTCTATCTTTTAGAATATTTTTCCCCTAGAATTTAAGATAGATAATGTCTTATTTTCTAGATTTTGATATGAACCATAAAATATCATAAAA
Organism: Acacia crassicarpa; assembly: GCA_034222035.1. Lineage (NCBI taxonomy): Eukaryota > Viridiplantae > Streptophyta > Magnoliopsida > Fabales > Fabaceae > Acacia > Acacia crassicarpa. The sequence continues at coordinate 3,937,310 of JAWXYG010000015.1, read as the reverse complement.
ATAAAAATAATCCCTAAATTAAATTATGGTTCTTATATGATATCAAAAAGAGCAAGGAGGTGTTAGGGGAAATACCTAAAACAAATAGGAGAAATTAATAAGAATTGGTAGACAACGAGGTTTTCACTAAACTAAATAATTATGTAAATTTTCATAATTAATCAAGGGACTAATTAAAGAAGACCTAAGCCACAATTTTCATAATTTATTAAGAAACTAAATTTTCTAAAACCCTAGAGTTAATACCTAGTAAACTTTCAACTCACAAAGAACCATAAAGAATTACCAAAACACTTGAACAATTAAAGGAATAATTACCAATATTTAAGGGGCAATTAATTATCACTAATAGAGTGATTAGCTAATTATTTACAATTAAATAATTATAGTCATTAATTAGAAGTATATTGGGCTAATTAAAACGCAAAGACCAATAGCGGTTTGAGATTAGTATAAAATAGATTGCCAATGGTCATAAAATATCCTAAACACTAATAAAGCAATAATCAAGAGGCAATTAGGCTTTGATTAAAATGTTAATTAAGTTTTAATTAAGCTTTGAAAAGTCAATAATCTTAAATTAACATCAAAGGCCAAGATTAACCCTCATAAAGCTAATCCAAAGGCTTAAATTAATTCTAACAAAGCTTGATCCTTGTGAATAAGGGATTAACCAATGAGATATTTCCTTCCAACTATTCTAAAACAAGAACAACAAATTAAAACTAATTAAAGGAGGGGTGGGGGACGGTTTTGTATGTAAAAAAGGAAGAAGGAAAAAGTCCAAACACTTAAACACTCACATGCTAATATGAGTCATAGCCCTAATAAGAATGAGTCACAACCCTAGGCAAGAAATGAGTCACCACTCTAAAAGATGAATCACAACTCTAATGAAGACTTTGGAGGATGATGGAAGAGGATAATTGTCCTTGGTCTTGAAAGCTCATAAATCGGGTGGAAGAGGATAAAAGAGTGAAGAGAAAGCAAGAGGGAGGGAGAGTGTGTGTGTGTGTGGCGTGAATTTGTGTGTGTGTGTGTGTGTGTGTGCGTGTGTAGGAGAGAGGGAAGGAAAGAAAGTCAAAGAAAGAACCAATAGGAATTTAGATAATTAGGATAATCCAAGAAAACTAATTTTAGACATAAACAAATGAAAATTCATACAAACTAAATTGTATATTGAAATTCACCAACTATAAATCAAATGTAAGAAGAGATTAGGAACAAGCATAATTCAAGCTTGAAAATGAGTATAACCAAAGTCATTTCCACAAACTTTGCAAATTAATACCAAATGAGAAAGTAAGTGATATTGGTCTCTAAATAAAGCTAAGAACTTCAAGAATTCAAAATCAATGAGAAAATGTGCATAAAACTTCATTAGGATCCCCAAATATATTTTTACCTAGAAAAAAGCAAAGCCAAGAAGAGAGGGAATTGTAACCTAGAAGCCAAGAAGTTTAGGTCATCAATGACCTCATCAAGGAGATGAGTCATAAATTTTTGGAAGAGGCTAGAAGGGTGTGGTGTAAGGTTGAGATGAGTGCTCCCAATCCAAGGGCCAAAAATGCTTCAAAGTTGTTAGGTAGTTAACTCCAAGAATTGCTATAAATAGGGGCATTGGCTCTTCACAAAACTCACACCAAAACAAAGCAATCTGAATATTAGAGAGGAGTGCAAGAGAGTGGAAGTAGCTTGAAGGAGTTCAAGAAGAGGTAAGCAAGTTCTGTAGTTTTTAATCTTTAAATTTTTTAGATAGAAGTAGTTTAGATCTTAAATAGTCTAGAATAATTTTAAATTCATGTTTTTATAGTTAAAAATCAGCTTTATTTTGAAAAATTGATAAAGAAGAAACTCTGGCAAAATTTCCAAAAGAGTATGATCAAAGTAACGAAATTTTGTCGGTAGGCGATTTCTGAAATCAGTCATGAAAATGCAAAAATTTTATGTTCAAAATGTTATTTAAAAATTCTGGAAAAATTCATGGCGAAAGTAGACATATAGGGCTTTCCAAAGATGCCAAGAACATGTCAAAATGAATTTTTTACAGTGAGATAAAATTCTCAAAGTTAGGGCTACGAATTTCTGAAAAATTCTGGGCAGAGGTTCAAGACTTAAAAACTGGGAATGAACCATGAAATATAGGCCAAGGATGATATTTTTTCTAAAAAATAGACATCCTAAGGATTCCAAAGAATTTCACGGATCCTCGTTTCGATATTTCAAAAATTAGTTATGATTTTTCGAAGTTAGGCGAAATTCTGCCCAGATTTGCATCAGCGTTTTTACGAAATTTTGAGAAAATAAAGTGGAAAATAAAAACCCCAAGGGTAAAGTAGTCATTTGTGGCTAGGATATCTATTGGGATATTGGTTGTGAATTAATAGATGCAATATTACCCTCATAGGAAACCTGTGATCGTCTCACAGCCGACAACGTACCGTGCTCGACAAGCAAAGGTACGGACGCGTACTGTAACACTAACTCTGATGTTTATTGTACACTTGTATGTGATAGATATGTTCATAGAATGCGACTCTGCTTGAAAATTTTTTAAACATATACAGCTTTATACGGGTTATAGTCATGATAACGTCGTTGAGTTTTCCTAGCGCTAAGGACACGATAGACCATCGTGGCACTGGTGAATAGTGCAGACTGGTTTGATGAGAATATGTGGTGATTGTGTTGAAATGTGATTATGCTGTATTGTCATGAATATCTGTCATACATAACTGTTACATAAGCATGAGGTTAACCGTTACCTGAGGTTCAATGGGAATTGAACCTCAGCTCTTACCATAGCGTCAGGTTCCGGAGGAGGCAAGATCGTGGACAAGGGTAAGCAGCCGACATGAGGTCCTGGATCGAAGTTTTCCTTTTGAATTTTTGTATTAACGTACCTTTGGATACATAACTATTCGGATGACTGTAATAGCTAGCAGACATACCATGTATAATGTTTATCAGTTACTCGTTCTGTTTTCAAAAAAAAAAAAAATCTGATGCCACTCTGATTAAATTCTTTGAAACTCTGATAAATCCTTTTGAAAACCACATTTGGAAAATTGAGATGTTACACTTAATAATGCAATAATGTCTCAGAAAGTAGAATCTCAATTTAGTTATGAAATGTCATATAAAAATATGGTTCAACTAAGACCTTACCAAAAGTTTGGTTTCAGGCGGATGGCTTTTATAAAGAAATCTGATCTAACCATATTTTTACATGATTTTTGGTAATTAGATGAGGATTTTTAATGCACTTTATCATAGTTATTAAGCCTAAAATGCCTTTCTTATGATAAATTGATATTAAAAGTAAATATGTTAGATTAGGGCTAAAAGGGGATAAAATTGTCAAAAAAATGTAATAACTCTTAATTATTGATTTTTCTTAGAGTACTTGATGTTAGATTAATTATTTTATTTGTGGGTGGCCAAAAAGATAGATTAAATTTGAAAATAGAAGTTTTAGCTCAAGTTATAAAGTTTGCAGTTTGGTCCCTACTCCAGAACTTTTTAAAAGTTGCAATCAGGTCCCTACAGCTAAACTCAGCGTTTTGAATTATTTTGACTAGAGCAGCTGACTTTCTTGGATTCAATTAATATCATCAACCCGTGGAGCACAAAATCCGAACAGAGTAGATTCATCACCAGCGCCGCGGGGATTCTGGACGCAAGGATCTCGAAATTACCTCTTCTTCACGCAAATATAGGAAAGGAACGGGATCACAGCTGAAAAAGAATAAAAACAAGAGAGCAAACAGCGAACCGGGAATCATCAACGCACACAACCTTCTTCTTCTTCTTTCCTCCCTAGTCACCGGCGGTCTCTCTCCCCTCCATTGCCGCCGGCGACTCTCTCCCTTACACCTCCATTCCTCCTTTTCTTTCCCGGACCAGCCACTGTCCCTCCTCCACCAAGCTCCCACGGACACCCATTATTGCAACCTCCAGCAGCACCACACCGTTGGCCTCCACAACCTCTCCTTCATTCGACCTTCCCTCTCGTTTTTGAACCTCCATCTTCCACCACCTTCCTCTCACCGTCACCTTCCCCTCTGTTTCTGAAATCTTCCAAGCCATGGTTCACTTGTGCTAGGAGGAGTTGTTTTGATGGTTGGCAGTGGGTAATTCCTTTGCTTCTTGAATGTGGATTTGACTTGAGTTCCAAAGCTAAAAGAGGGGAGTTTATTTTGTTCAATTTATTTTCTCTATTGCATTTTCATTTCCTAGTTTTAGGAATATTATTTTGTATTTTTTTTGAGACTTAGTTTGTCCGTTTGGAAAACTTTGTGGATTGAACCTATGTGATTGGACTGAATTTTGTGGTTTGTTGGATTTATAAATTTGAATTTCCTTATTGATTCAGTGAAATTATGCTTTCTACGTGTTATTGTTAGATAATATGATTGAATTGGATTAATTGAGTAGCGTGTTATCGCACTTTTATCAAGAGGAAGCAAGCTACATTAATTTAATCCTAATCACACACTAAGTGGTTTTAAACAATATCTCAAAAGGTAGTAGTTAGCTATGTTAGTAGGAGCTACTATTAATTGGGAATATTGGACTCAAGTGTTATCTTGGGGTTTTTCATCTAGACTTAGTGAAAATTTACTCCCACATTTAATTGAACTATGATAGTCACTATTCCATTCCAAAGGCAATCGTTCATACATTTCATCAAAAATACCAAAAATATTAGTTTAGCATTTAATTTAATTGCAATCTTATTCTATTTTTCCCCTTGTTTTAATTGCATTTGCATGTCATTTAGATTACTTAGGACTCAATAAAAGGCTCTTCGAGAAGAGAGAACGATCCTTGATTTGCCTATACGCAATCCTTGGTTTATTTTTGATTGTGGACCCCAAGGCTAAAGACAAAAAGGCCCCCATCAAAATCTCCTACTATTTTTGTTGGTTCCTGGAAAGATGCAACAATTAGATTTGCTTTAGCCTGAGAATTATATCTTCAATGTTCCTAATTAATGCTTAGGGATGGACTGATTTAACGAAGCTGATATTTTACACTACAAAAAAATTCGAATTTTGCTACGGAAAAAATCCGTAGCAAAATCGATTTGCTACGGATTTTTTCCGTAGCAAAATTCCTCGTAGCAAATTGCGACGGAAGTGGAAAATCCGTCGCAATTTGCGACGGAAATTCCAATCTGTCGCAATTTGCTACGGAACTCGTTTCCGTAGCAAATTCCAAAATTTGCTACGGATTATTTTTCCGTAGCAAATTCACAAATTTGCTACGGAAACAAATTCCGTAGCAAATTTTCGCAAATTTGAGAATTTGCTACGGAAAATAATTCCGTAGCAAATTTCATTTTATAACAAAAATATTTAAAAAAATATATAAATTACATAAAAAAATTATTTAAAAAATATAAAATGACATAAAAATATAGAAAAATTACATAAAAATTACGAAATAAAAAAAAACTTGTATATCATAAAAATGTATAGTAACAATCATAAAGAGTTTATATAAAGAAAATAAAATATAAATAAAAATGTTGCGAACAATATGTACAAAAAATAGTTTAAAAGTAGCATTATAGTCATCATCAATTTCTTCTATTTGAGAGTTCTCTGGCATCTCAATTTCTTCTAACCATCTATATCCATCTTTTTCCTCTTCCCCAACTTCACTCTCTCCATCTGCAACATTAACACCACCAATTAAACACAAATCAAAACTCAAATCCAAACTGAAGAATGTATAAGACTTTCTTAGTGACTATCCAGAATAAAAGTGACATGAACTTCCTGGAAAAAGTAGCATATGAGTGATCCTTATAGGAGAGATAACTTGCATGCCATGTAAACATTTTTGAAGTCGATTTTCACAATATTAATTATGTGAAATTAGATACAAATGTGATATATAAAGACCACTACTCTACAGAATTTCAATCCATATCAGGGAATGAAGAAGCTGAGAAAGAAAATTAGATACAAATGTGATAAACATTAAGCCAATACAATTGGAGAGAGACAAAGGTACCATCCATCCTCGTGGTCCTTCTACACCATCCTTAATTGCATAAGCAGCTTTGAATCCATTGACTGTGACCAACTCTGCAACCAATTCTAGAAAAATAAAGTGGGCAGCATCATAGAAGAGCTGGGCGAGGACAAAAGAATTCATTAGTTCCATTTATACTCCCATAGGTAAAGTTGCAAAATTAAAAATAAAATAAAATAAAACCTTCACATATGATCGTGCAAACTCACAAGTACTAAAACAAAAGGTACCTTAAAAAACCATCCTTCAATAAGGCACTGATATATATGCACATCCATAAAAACAGGGAAATTTTTCTTCTCTTCCATTGTCTTTGTTTTTTTTATCAATTAGAACTCGAGCCAACAAAACCACTAATGTCACAAAAGTGATCAAGAGATACCCATTAATTATACCAAAATAATACTGATGGAGCAGTTTAAGGGAGCTAATGTGGTTGGAAAGGCAGGGTTTAGGTTAAGTTTTAGTTTTAGTTTTAGTTTGACCCTCATGTCATGCTGAGATAATAAGAACAGTGATGTTGATGTAAGTCATCTAAATAACACATATCAGAGACAGGACTACATGACTAGGGGAGATTATTTTCACTTATGACTAAGATTTTACAAAGTGTTTTCTTAGTTATTTCTTTATTGACTATGGATAAAACTCAAGTTGCTGCCATACTAGATACACAAGCATGAAACTCGACTTTTAGTTTGTTTGAAGTGTCCCATTAACCAAATCTAATATGACTTTTGGATTGTTTGAAGTGTCCCATTAACCTCTTCCATATTACACTTCAATAATGAGAAGTCAAAAACGTACACAAATTCATAGTCAAAAGTATGCATCACTTTTACCAAAAACGTTTCAATAGCCTATAAAGTTGTTACTGGGATCAAACAACATTTTTGAAAATAAGGCAGTCCAACTATGGCCTCAAACACTATTATAATGTCTAAGCCTCCAAGTTATATACAGCAACATTTTGTATTCCAAAAAAACATCTAAACAATGATATATCTCATCCTTCTAACAATGATGTGATCATATTTTATAACATTTGGATAAAGAATATCACAGGGTACAAAAGAGTAACTGAACAAATTACAAAGGTTGTAAAATTCCTGGGAGAAGTCACAAACTCTCAAACCTAGCTTCCCTTGCAGTATTGATCACGTCTAGAATAAATTTCAGATAGAAATTTTAGAACCAAAAATCACGGAACTGATGAAGAGTAAGAGTTTTCAATAGCTTACATTTCAAAGAGGCAGCGAATTGAGGAAAACAGGTGGCGGTGTTGTTGGGATTTGGGAATGCAAAGAAAAGCAATAAAAGTTGCTCCAATTGTGAAATCAATTTGGTGTCAAAAGCCAATTGTAAATAATGTCATCCCAAACATAAATTTCGGTCTAGAATTAAATCTTGAAGGCTAAAAGTCAGCTTGGGGTGGGAGAAACATGATTTCAAAAAAGCCCTAAGTAGTTAGGTTAGAATTTGTAAACCATAAGAAATTAATCTCACAGATTATCAGAGAAGCGGTTCGAACGGTCTTCAATATGTCGGAGAGCAAAATCTGAGCAAGTCTCCAACAAAACCAGAGCAGACTAGGAGAATGAATTTGTGACGAGCTTGAAGAAGAAAAGTGGAAGGAGGAGGAGTGGAGGGCCGGACCACCGGAGGTCGCGAGAAGGAGCAGAGCGGACAGCCAGATGGGCGAGGAAGAGACGGAGTGCGAGGACGAGGCGGAGGCGGAGGACCAGACGGGCGAGTCGGAGAGCGCGAGAGATGCGGCGAGGCGAAGGAAGGAACGAATGAAGGAACGAAGAAATGGATTTCTTTTTTTTTTTTTACTATTGCAAATCAATTTGCGACGGAATTCATTTTCGTCGCAAATTGGCCATCGGATTTTTTTTATTTTTTAAGTTTTGCTACAGATTTATTTTTCCATAGCAAAATTTTGCAACAGAAAAATAAATCCGTAGCAAATTGGTGGGCTTTTTCCCTCCGCGATATCAGGTTTTTTTTTTTTTGAGTTTTGCTACAGATTTATTTTTCCGTAGCAAAATTTTGCGACGGAAAAATAAATCCGTAGCAAATTGACGGGCTTTTCCCCAGGAAATCAGTTTTTTTTTTTTTAGTTTTGCTACGGATTTATTTTTCCGTAGCAAAATTTTGCTACGGATTTACAATTCCGTAGCAAAATTTTGCGACGGAAAAATAAATCCGTAGCAAATTGGCAAGCTTTTTCCCTCCGCGATATCAGGTTTTTTTTTATTTTTTTGAGTTTTGCTACGGATTTATTTTTCCGTAGCAAAATTTTGCGACGGAAAAATAAATCCGTAGCAAATTGACGGGCTTTTTCCCTGGAAAATCAGTTTTTTTTTTTTTTAGTCTTGCTACGGATTTATTTTTCCGTAGCAAAATTTTGCTACAGATTTACAATTCTGTAGCAAATTGCTACGGATTTAGATTCCGTAGCAAATTCCGTCACAAATTGCGACAGATTTTTTTCCATAGCAAAAATTGATTTTTCTTGTAGTGTTCATTTCTTAGCTAATTGTTCTAGAATTTGAAAATTGTGTTGTTTGGTAAAGCTTAAGTTGTGACAAGTAATTATATAGTTATAGGAAAAGTATCGTTTGCTTGAGAATTCGATTCCAAAACCTGGTTAAATATCAATTATCACACTTTTACCTAACTGGAGTGGCACAAATGACACTTTTGCTAGTAGTGATTTTGGACCTGTCAATCCAGAAGACACTTCAATTTCTGCAATGTTTGGTGAGAGAGAAAAAGAACAGGACAGAAAAAGGAAAGAGAGGGAAAAGAGAAGCTCTTATGAATTGCTTCTATTCACTATACTTTAGGTGTATAAACACTCAAACACAAGACTTTACTATCAGTTACGAGCTATACTTCATAACTATATACAACAAATCCTAACTAATAGTTTAAGTGAGTTACTATGAATATGAATTAATAACTATACACTTTGTCATTTATCACATTATAGAGCCTCCACATTTTTTTGAACATTTACATTAAAACGTTTTTTTTTTTTTTGGGTGCAAAAGAACGGATATTATGACAAAGCAAAAAACTTTTTATCTCATCCACCGGAAATCATAGTCAAACATATGTAGGACATTATATTAAACAATGTCACACCAAACATTACACAGCAGTACAATTATATCTGGCCTTATTTCATTGGGCTTTATTCTATAAAATATCCCATCAAGCCTTATATAGTACTAGTGATGAGGCCAGGGAACTCGCTCATGACACAATTCAAGTCCTCTTGAAGTCCTAATACATAGTTTTCACCTAGCGAGATAATATCTATATTGGTCAAATATATATATATTACCTCTTATCTTTAATTTAAAATCTAGTTTGTAATGTAAATTGCACTACAAACTAAATCTTATATTAAGTACTGGAAATTGTAATAGACTAATATTAGATTTGACAAAATGGGTTTCTTCCAGGACCACCATAATAGAAGTTGGCACCCCAATCATCAGAATAATCTTTTAGGACAATGTCGTAGCACATGGGATTGCTAGCGTAAGTGTTAAAGTAATTAGGAGTTTCAAGATTATTATTTCCATTAACAACTGAAATGTCCTTGAAGAAACTAGCCTTCCCAAAACCTGCTCTTGCGAAATATCCACTTCCCATTTCAGTTGTGGTGTGTTTCCCATTAGATTTCTTGTTTATTACTTCACCTCCCCACTTTATTCTTGATGCACTCTCAGATAGACTATCGAATATAGAAGCTGGCCAATATCCCACATCTGTATCTCCAGATTTCATCCACCAGTTTCCACTTCCTTGATCCTGCTCATTAGTTTTATTATGTTATTGTTGTTAGTAATATAAACAACTGCATTATGTTTATTGTTAACACTACTTCTATTTGCCCAGGGACGGACCCAAGAATTTTATTTACGGAGGGCGAAAATAAAAAATGCTAAATCATATATAAAAGTACTTAAAATACTATAAAGACTTAATATATAAAAAATTGAAAGAAATATATTAGAGAAATTAAGTATCAATGGTAGCACTCTTCCACATAATAATTACCTACAAAGAGTATAAATTATTTCATGACTAATATGATTTTAAAAATATTATTAAAAACAAAAGTAAACTGATTAAAATTAAATATTAGTAATCACCAATATTCCCATAGCCATCTGTTAATAAAACTCAAAATTTTTCTAAAATAATAACCCTCAAATATTCTCTAATCAGTATAAAAGTAGTATCACTAGAAAGATAAAATTATATATAATAAATTTTATGAAATAAATTTAATTAAAAGAAGTCATTTTAAATACCTTATTGATTCTCAAAATTACACGTAAGCTATTGAAAAAATGCTGGACCAGTCACCAGCGAGAGAAAGAAGAGAATGGCAATTTCTGAAAAGAGCAAAACAAATAACATTCGGAATATATATTAAAGTGTGGGCCCCACCTCTTTACTTTTTCATAAAATATATTTAAAAGCAAACCTGTTTTCCGTGAATATTAAACGGTCCATGAAAGCAAACTGAGATGAAAATATCAAACTTACGAATTCATTGTGCTTCCTCTGGTCCATCATATATATATATATATATATATATATATATATATATATATATATATATATTAGAGGGGCGGGGGCCACCCCTAGCCCCCCCTGTTCGTCCTTGTATTTGTCTAACTTAAAGTATTTATATTTATCATTTTTTTTAAATTAATTTGCTTGATTTATTAACTAATATAAAATAATGATACACATAAGTATCTCAAAGAAATCATATAACATATGTTATAATTAAGTAATTTATTTAGCTTCCTTAACCTCTCCAAATTAGTCAATTGGATCTTATATTAAAGACTAAAGTAGTGTAAATTATAGTTAGAGATGAACAGATGTTGTAATTTATTGAAGTCAATTTTAAAAAATATCTATTTTAGACATTTTTTTGTGGGGAAAAAGATAAGAAAATATCATTTAAATTTCAAAATCTCAAATCAGTCTTGTTATCTATAAGAGTATAGGTATTGACTATAAGGGTATAGTAATTGACAACTCATTTTTGCAGGAAATAACTTATTTGAGATTTTGAAATTTAAATGGTTTTTTTTGTATTTTTCCCTTTTTTATAATTGAATTATTACTTAGAATTTTAAATATTATAAATTTATTTATAAAATTTGTGGTTTATTGAAAGTATGCCATAATTTTTATTACAACATTTGTCAAAAAACAACGTAACAGACAAAAAAATAAAGTCATTAAATTAATATTTTGCACAGTGTGATGTGAATTTATGAAACTTTCTGAAAAGGGATTTATGTTCTAGCCAAAAAATAAATTACCTTCCAGATAAGGAGGGAGATTCCATATTGACTACCACCATCGACAGATAGTGGTTGGAGGGTGCCTCCCACCACTACTTCATTGGAAACTTGGACAAAGCCAGGGCATTGTAGATTATAACATCCAATACGTTCATATGAATCACTCTGTTGGATAAATTAAGAAAACCATTTAAATCAAAATTAACAATAACAAAAAGAGAATGATGTGAGGAACCAAAAAGTTGGGTTGATAATTTGAACTTACTGTCCAATATGCAAAAAGTCTTGGTTTCTTATCCCCATACAACATTGGATGAATCTAATTTTGCAAATCAGGAAACATTATTAGTGAACGATGGAGCTAGATAGACTAAAAGTAATAATCTTTCGGTCCTTAATATATAAGACCTAATTATATTAGAGAGTTAATATTAGTTATAAATGTAATATTTATATAACATGTTTATCAAATTTTTCTTTAACAATAATTAAGTAGGAGAGAGAGAGAGAGAGAATTGAAGAAAATTATTAGGGTGTTTTATAAAAAAACATATCATATTGACTAACATAATTATTCTCCATCTACTTAGATTTGCAATTATGTCTTATATAAAGGATCTGAGGAATAATTCTTATTTTAATATTGAAATGTACTGTGAGAGAAATTATATAATACCTGCCAACCAGCTTCGATGCTTTCGACATTATTAGTACCATCTTCTTGATTCATAATCCAAATTTGAGAGAGACTAAATTCATTGCGTTGTTGAACTTTTGTCTTCCAAATGTTTATGAATGCGTTTGCTCCATAATATTCATCTCCCCACACTTCAGCTGTGGCATACTATAGAGCGACAAAGCCATCAAAAACATGAAAAATATATTTATTATGCAAACACACAAACAAGCTTTTTTAATCTAAGTGAAAATGTTTTGTTTGTAACAAATACAATTACAACTGATCAAGGTTTTCACATGCTCGCCAACAACACCAGTTTTTATTATTTTCAAACCGAACAATCCCTAAAAGGGAGAGAGCCCAAATTGGGTTATAGGAACTAGAAGTGGGTTTAGGTGGGTACTTACATTTATATTCCCCTTTTTTTTTTTCCCAAACCCAACTCTACAAAATGTCGCTATTTCTTCACATATCAAGTAAAGCCAACTGACACTTGACATCCCAAGTCCCAACATATACCTTTCATATTAAATACTTCTACCTCGCCGTTTTAAATATAAAAAATAATAGATGAGTTTTCTTAAATCCAAAATATAAGTCCTCATTCCACTTTATCTCTCAAATTTATAACTTCTTCCCTAAACTCTTTTTATTGATCGTGAGAATTTTTCAGCAAGAAAGTAGTATAGAATGCAATTGATTAAAAAATGGATACTTTAAGAAAACCAACACACATTTTTTATAAATAACAAACTTAATTAATTTTTCTTAATTTCTAAAAATTAGTTATCTAGCTCTTGCCATATATGAATAATACTACGCAATTACCTCGTGGTTATCCGTACGCGAATGTAATGATCCAGACAGATAAGGGATGGTCTTGTTATCCTTCTTTCCGAATTGTTGGAAAGAGCTTGCCCTCAATATGTCCTCTTTTGTTATTCTTCTTATAGGAACTGTTCCTTTTGGACAACTTCCACTATAGTTCCACATTTGAGCAATTGGCTTTGATTCTGCTAACCTTCTATTTCTTCCTTTTGGAACAAATGTTGGCCTCATCTTCATATATAGAATAGCAAATTATAGTTGGCTTCAGAATATTTGAGTCCTAAAACATAAACTAGTTAAGATAGTTTGTTTTACCTGAATATTGTGATTTTTCAGTTTTGGATGATCGAAAGCTGGCTGATTTAAAATATGTACGCAGTCAATTACGTCACCGTCATGACTCTGCTTTTTTAATACTAAATGTTAACCCAAACAATAGTAATTATGATAAAAAGGCCATAAATAATTTGTCCTTTCAGTGAAACTCAGAAAATTACTACAAATAATTGCTTGAATAATTATAATGGATATGTGCATAATTGTGTATATGCGTGTAGTCCTGAACATGAACCACAAAAAGCTTAATTAAAGTGTAGGTAATCTGCTTTCTTCACCGTCAACACTACAAACATAGATGAGAAACAATTAAATGAAATAGAAATTAAAAACAGGTCACTAGTGTTGAATTGAAGTTGTCTTGAAATAAATTGTTAGTCATTATCTAAGAGGTCTCGAGTTTAAATCATGTGAATGCATAAAACATCTTTGAAAGAGTTGCCTCATGAAGTCTGACGACAATTAAATATGATCAAGTCAGATAGTCATACAACAAAAATAATTCGTCAAAACTAGTCAGAGAAGAGTTGTATACCTTAATAGATTTAACGGCTGGTTTATTCATCTTCTCCAAAAGCTTCTCAACCTCAAGTTCCTCAATAAATCTACCATTTCCAATCGTGGCTTGGCCGACTTTGTCTTGTCCTGCCATCGTAGTCGCAAAAGACAACAAAAAGCAGACAACACTTAGTACCCAAGTCTTGTCATTACCTAGTTTGTATGCCATTGAAAAAGCTGAGAGAGAAACGAAGCAAGCACGAAAAGAAGTGACAGTTATGACTTGGACTTTTTAGACTAGATATTGCAGAATTTATAGGATCATTTAAGCTGCTCGGAAATTACCTAATTATCCTTTTGTTTAAAGAGATTATTTTTCTCTTGCAAAAGGCGTCTATCAACAACAAATTAACAAGATAATAAGCATACATTTTTTGAAAAAAAATTAGAGGAGGAGGCAACAATCGCCTGAGATTATAAACAAGATCAAACTCGCAACCTCTTATTCATAGAAAAGCATTCATACCACTAAGTTACAAGGCCATTTGACTAAGTAATTAAGCATATGTTGAAACGTGCAACAAACGAAAAATTCAACTTAACATGGCAGCTTTCTTGCATTTTCCCCGTATGTATTCCAACAATCAATACCACAATAATAACCCACAATATTGTAACTTTCCTCCACAAACAGCCATTGTTGAATCAGCAGTTGCTTCTGGGTTCACATCTTCAAGGTCAGTGATAAACTAAACTTAAGATAGTTTTTTTTCCCTTTTCCTAGCTAGTGCTGGAAATTTAAAGTCTCCTCCAGTCCTAAATATAAAATATAGATTGTAGTATAAATTGCACTAGAAATTATGTCCTATATTTAAAATTAGAAGTAACAGTTTTTTTTCACCTTTTTCTAGTGCTGGAAAAATGATTAGAGATGTTTGACAGGACCAAAGCTATGGAGTCTGACTATGAATTCCGCTATCTGCATGTGTTAAACGAAATGAGGCTCATTCAATTCATAGATATTATGGGATGTCTTTTTACCCTTTTAAAATTGTTAATGGTCTACCAAGGCCATCATGCTTAATTTTGATTCTTAATTTACTCGATCGGTCGAGCACCATCACCACCACATTTCACCAATACTAATCCTGAGAACTTACTATTGCACAAAGCAAAAATATGAAACGGTCTAATACTAATAACAATTTTTTTCATTTAGGATGATACTAATTGGTGAGGAATACTTAGCCACTCCCAGAGTACTCTACCTAATTAGAGCGCTCCAACTTAGATACTTTTAATCCCACATGTCAGCCAACTATTTTCAATTATTTTATTGTATTAAAAATTAAAAAATGCATAGGGTTTGGTAAATTACTCAGCTGCCCCTCCCTGACTCTCTCTCTTTCTTCTCGCTCCGTTCGGCCTGATAATTTCTCTCATCCATTCATCATAGGGTTCTGATGACTGTGGTAGATAGGTTAAAAACGGAGCAGGGATTGAATCACCGTCGAAGCGTATGATGTTCTTCATCCCTCTTTCATTTCTTTTCAGATGTCGATGATGGTGGTGAAGATGTTAACTGCGGCACCGGAGAAGAAAGTACTTACTGCTTTCCTCTTTCTTTTCATTCTTACTCTTCCATCAACGTGTAATATTTTGCAGTTCTTTGTTAGTCGGATACTGATTGCTTATATTTAGGAAGCCCCTGTCAGCATCAAAAATTGTTTTGTCATGCGCCTTTCAGTAATTATTGGGATCTGCTTTCTGCAATCAAGAGAATCGAGGGGAGTTTCGTTTTGGGATAAAGTATGGCTATCTTGATTAGTATCAAAACCATATAATATTTTCTCAATCTGAAGCAAATATATAAAGCTTGCTATCTATGTTTAACCTCTCTTCCATAGCTGTTATTGAGGTTGTGCTCTGAACGATGAGGGGAGGGAGGTAGGGAGAAGGAAGAAGAGAGGGACAACTGCGTAATTTACCAAACCCCAGGCGTTTTTAATTTTTAAGAAAATAAAATAAAAGAAAATGGTTGGCTGACACATGGAATTAAAACTAGGAAAATTACGCGTAGGTCCCATGGATCAGAAATAATTATAAAAAAGTTCCTTGAAATCACCAAATTATACAAAAGTTCCAAGAGACTTTTTTAATATTATTTTTATGGAAAACAATCTAGGTTTTTAAATTTTATTGTAAATATGACTTTTTCTATTGTAAATAGCCAGATTTTACACTTTGTTATAAATATAGCACTTTCTGCTATAAATCTAACTTTTTTTCTGTTGTAAATGACCCCTCTACGTTCAAAATTCAAGTATTTTAATGTTGTTGTAAATATAGTTTTTTCTATTGTAAATGACTAGATTTTAAATTTTGTTGTAAATATAGTACTTCCTGTTGTAAATCTAGTGTTTTTCTGTTGTAAATAACCTATCTACGTTTAAAATCCAGATGTTTAAATGTTGTTGTAAATATGACACTTTCTGAGCAAAAAAAAAAAAATGACACTTTCTGTTGTAAATGGTCAAATGTTTAAATGTTGTTATAAACATGGAGTTCACATTAGGTGTTATTCCCTTATGTTCTTCTTAGGTGCTATTCCCTCTAATTAAAGGGATTAAGCATTTTTTATTTTTTATATATTCTTTTTACTTAAATTAGATTATATGCTGGATCCTGAAATTTTTTTTGCACTCAATATCTCAAATTAATTAAATTCCAGTCCTACATTCAGAAATATTTTTTTTTTGTAATCCTAATATCCTAGAAATTAATTAATTTGAAATATTGGGTGCAAAAAAACTTTCAAGATGCAGCATATAATCTAATCTAAATAAATAGAATATATATTAAAAAAAATGTCTAATTCCTCTAATTAGAAGGAATACCACCTAAGAAGTATATAAGGGAATAGCACCTAATGTGAACGCATAAATATGGCACTTTCTGTTGTAAATATGGCTTTTCTTGTTTTTAATACAAATAATATCAAAAAAGTCCCTTGGAGTTTATGTGTAATTTGGAGATTTCAAGGGATTTTTTTGTAATTATTTTTGGTCCTTGGGATCTGCACATAATTTTCCCTTAACTATCTGAGTTGAAATATTCTGATTGGATAGAGCATGGATGAGCTGGTACTCTAGGAGTACCTAGTAATTTCTTCTAATTGGTAATACTGTTTTCTCACGGAACCACCATAAACGAAGTGGCACTTAGAATGGTTAATGTGATTGAAATACATAAAAAGCTAACTAAGTTAGTTAATTATGGCGTATGTTATATATCATTTGATTATATATCAGTTTATCAATCAAACAAATTAATCTGGTACAAAAATAATAAAAATAAGGAAGAATTAGGGAGAAGGAACAAGGAAACAAAATATTTATTATTACCTCCGGTTTTAATTATAAGACCTAGTTGACTTTTTTTGAGAGATTAAAGAAGCTAAATAAGTTACTTAATCATTTCATATGTTGAATATCCTTAGATTATATATTAGTTTATTAGTTAAACTAATTAGTTTGAAGAAAAAAAATTAAAAAAAATATACTCTAAAGTAATTTAATTAGCTTCCTTAATTTCTCCCAAAAAAAAGTTAAATAGATCTTATAATTAGGACCGGAGGAGTAATAAGGATCTTAAAAATTATGATTATTTTCAAGGACCAAAAATTAAAATATAAATTTTTAGTTAAAACATTAACCTCCCCTAACCCATCTCAACTATTTGATTGTTAGTTATCAAATATGATGATATCTCCAATCCATGTATATTTTGATTAAAAAAATCTATATGTACCTCAATATTTTTATGATATTATCTCCTGTACGCATCAGATTATCTTACAAGTTACCCAAGTTAAAATAGCCTCTAAAATCTATAAATAATTAAAAATCTATCTCTTTTTAGATTTTGATTATTTAAAAAAATCACAAAAATCTTATAACATATCTCTTTTTGAAATATGTGATTTTTTTCATTAAGAAAAAGCTTAAACGGACCAGATGCACCTAAAAAGAATTTTATATAAATAAAAATACAACAATTTAAAAATTTTAAATAATAAATTCCTAAATAAACCGACAATAACCCTAGGATCTCAATATCTAAATAAAAGCAAATTCAATTTAAGAACGCAATTGACAACGGAACATCAATGGATAAATAACAGTGAAATAGTTGGGATGGGGTTAAAGAAAATGTGGGGAGTTTAATTAGGGTTAATTTGGTAATTGAAGGTTTATATTTTAATTTTTTGTCCTTCAAAATAATTACAACTTTTAAGGTCTTTATTAATAAATATTTATTTTTCTTTGTCATTCTCTCTAATTTGTCCTAAAAAATAAATACTTTAAAAACCGAAAG
The DNA here is from genome assembly GCA_034222035.1 of Acacia crassicarpa. Classification (NCBI taxonomy): domain Eukaryota; kingdom Viridiplantae; phylum Streptophyta; class Magnoliopsida; order Fabales; family Fabaceae; genus Acacia; species Acacia crassicarpa. The sequence continues at coordinate 3,919,199 of JAWXYG010000015.1, read as the reverse complement.
TAGTAGTCATTAGCATTAGGAGAAACAACTTGATGATCTTTTTTTTTTTTTTTTGGTGTAAGTGGGGCTTCACCCCTTTTCATTCATTCATCCTGATAAAACGAGGATACACAGATCCCATCCTATCCCTGTACAAACAATCAGCTAATTCCTGAGGAGGATCCACAAAAAACTTCCTCTCCTCCTTCTGTACAAAACTAAGATTCGCCAATGCATCAGCGTATTTATTACCCTCCCTGTAAACATGTAAAATTTTGAAATTTGAAAAACTATTCAAAAGCTATCTGATTTCCCACAGCATACTTGGCATCCTATCAGTAAAATCATGTGTATTGCTCAGCATAGATATCACCGTGGTAGAGTCACATTCCAACACAATATTTTGGAATCGATAATCAGAAGCCATCTGTAGCCCCACTGTCACTGCCCAAAGTTCAGCTAAAACTGCTGAAGCACAACCCAGTTTACGTGTGAAACCACCCAACCATTCCCCCTGACTGCCACGGATAAGCCCACCACAACCAGCAGCACTTCCTCCCCCTTTGATGCTCCATCCACATTGATCTTCACCCACCCTTCATCCGGCGCCACCCACCCAATACACATTCCTTCCGGCATCCTAGACTTCTTCCAAACTCAACTTTAGCCTTCTTGACTTCGTCCCCATACCTAAGGACAACACTGCACAGATTGCCAGGCATCGTGTAGCCCTCCTCAAACAAATTCTTGTTTCTCCAACCCCACAAGAACCAGCACCCCAATCCAAAGGTTAGTGCCCAGTCACCCCCCCCCTCCTTGACAAATTCCAATCAAACCATTGTTTACCCTGCAGCTGTACAAACTCAGCTTCGAACTGACCCTGCTTCAAGTCCTTCCACAGGTTCCACGCCACCTCACAATCACGTAAAACATGCATAATACCTTCAGTCTGATTGCTGCAACGATAGCAGAATGGTGCACCTCCCATTAACCTCCCTCTGCGCTCTACCGTGAGTAATCTATCCTGGATGGCAAGCCATAAAAAAATCTGAACCCTTCTAGGTCCATCCCATTTCCATAGCTTCTGCCAGATGCCTTCCCCCACATCTTCCTCCTTCCTCAACAGTCTGTACATTTCAGCCACAGTATAGTTTCCTTGCACACTCTTTCCCCATTTGACCGAGTCCGTGCCCCTCAACATGCTGGGAGGGTGCATTGCTCTTATGAAATTCATCCCATCAACACTCAGCCAATTGCTTAGCATTCCCATGTCCCATTCACCCCCTCCAAAAACCATATCCTTGACCTTAGCATTTTTAATGCCATCAGGGACACTTCCAATGCACTTTCCAGCAAGCTTAACCCCTACACCCACCCAGTGATCATTCCAAAAGCTAGTCCTCTCTCCATCCCCTATCTCCCAAACAATATTTCTAACCACCTTAGGCCAGATATGTCCCAAACTCCTCCATAATGAAGAGTCAGAACTAACTGTCTTGCATTCCTTCATGAGATTCTTCTCCCTTCCATATTTGCCTCGAAGGACCCGTGAGCACAGACTCTCAGGCCTACTAATGACATTCCACGCCACCTTCCCTAGTAATGCAGAATTCATTGTTTCAAAGTCACGCATACCCAGCCCACCATTCCTTCTCTCCTTACACAGAGACTCCCAGCTGACCGCATGGACTCTTCTTCTTCCCACCTCACTCCCCCAAATAAACTCCCGCTGAATTTTCTCCATCTGCCTACAAACATTCACTGGGATGCTTGAGTGTTGCATCGGATAAATTGCCATTTGGTTCGTAACAGCTTGGACCAAAGTAATCCTCCCTGCTAAGGACAACGTCTGCTTCTTCCAAGAGCTCAACCTCCCTTGCATCCTGTCAAGCAAAACCTGGAAATTCCCCTTAGTCACTCTACCACTAGACATACTAGCTCCCAAATACCGCCCTAGGTCCTCCATTCTTTTAAATCCAGACATCAAACAGATCTCATTTTGCACCCTCCTCTCTAGGTTCTTAGAGAAGTACACACATGTTTTTTGAACATTTACTCTTTGCCCCAACACTTCTCCAAACCTTCCCAAAACATCCAGCACCATACTCACCTGGTTCAGATCTGCCTCGCAAATTAGAAGTAAATCATCCGCGAAAAGCAAATGTGTTACATCCAGGCCACGCCTCCCCAGTTTCAAAGCCTTCCACTCCCCATCATTAGCACAATCAACAATCATATGAGTTAGTTTCTCCATCCCAAGCACAAATAGGTATGGAGATAGTGGATCCCCTTGCCTCAACCCCTTAGACGGAGCAAAACTTCCCCTCCTCCCACAATTCCACATAACCGACATGCTTGTTGAAGCAACACACCCCATTACCACCCTTCTAAACTTCTCATCCACTCCAACTTCAAACAAAACCTTCCCAATAAAGCTCCAACTCATCATATCATAAGCCTTTTCTAGGTCTATTTTGACTACCATGTACCCCTTCTTACCCTTAACACGGTTCATGGAATGCACTATTTCTTTGGCAATGATAATATTTTCATGAATACTTCTACCCGGCACAAAGCTAGCTTGAAAAGGTGAAACTAGCCTATTCATGAGGGGTTTCAGTCTATTTACAATTAACTTTGATAACCCCTTATACACCACATTACAAAGAGATATGGGATGGAATTGACTTACTAATTCTGGATGGTCCACCTTCGGTATAAGCACCAACAAGGTATTGTTCACCTTGTCAATTCTCCCTGGATCTTCCCACAACTCCTTCACAAACTGAGTAACTGAATTCCCCACCAACCGCCAATTGTGTTGGTAAAACGCTGCTGGAAAACCATCTCCACCCGGAGCTTTGAACGCTCCCATTTGGAAGAAAGCTCTCTTTACCTCCTCTCCACTGATCTCCCTTCCCAAGCTTTCCAATTCAATCCTCCTTACCACTCCCCATCTCTGCTTCGTAGCCAACCATTCCCTATCCACCCTCTCCTCCCAAAACAGAGAAGTATAATAGTCTTGAATTAACCCCACAATTCCTTCCTCATCATCAACCCACACCCCTACAAAGTTTTTTAGCATACTAATTCTGTTTCTCCTCCTCCTGCACAGGGTTTTGGTATGATAATACCTTGTATTGCGGTCCCCCTCCGCCAACCAGTGCCCCCAGGATTTTTGGAACCATAATACTTCCTCTTGCCGTAACAACAGCAAAAATTCCTCCTCAAGTTCCTTTTCTAGCCCAATCAGATACGGGTTATAATGCCTCGCCAAGCTTTGCTGGATGCCATTTAGTCTATTCAGAATCTTCTTTTTGCGATAAGCAATATTCCCAAACACCTCCCTGTTCCATGTTTGGAGACTTTGCTGTAGTGAGCTCAACAAGTCATTAAAGCCCTCCCCTTCCTTCCAATGATTAGATAAGAACTCCTGGAATCCACTATGCATCTGCCAAGCTAACTCATACCTAAAGTTTCTGGCCCCAAGTCTAGGACTCTCCCTCATCAGCTTCACCAACATAGGATGGTGATCTGAAACAACTCTTGGAATGATTGTGACTTCCGCATCCTCAAATCTTTCCAACCAGCTGACATTGCACAAACACTGATCAAGTCATTTAAATACTCTTTCCAACCCTGGCCATTTCGGGCCCTTCCAAGTAAAGAAAGGACCCTTTGCTTCCATGTCCACCAGACTACAATTCTGGATCCAATCATTAAAAACCCTACACCAAATCTCACTCACTCTACCACCGTCCTTTTGCTCCAAAGGTGACTTAATTTCATTGAAATCACCAGCCACTAGCCAAGGCTCATTGATCCCCTCCGCCAACTCGTGCAAGGAGCTCCATACTTGCTGTCTTTGCTGTTCACACGGACTAGCATAGACCGCAATGAACAACATTTCCATGTCACCAATCTTTAAACTACAGTGCATAAACTGTTCTTCACTGGTTAATACATCCAGAAGGAGATCCTCCAGATTCCACAACATCCAAATGCCTCCTGAAAACCCCACAGCCTCCACTTTTCTTGAGAATTTAAAACCCCAGCTTTTAACAACCTTATCTGCAACCCTTCCACTCACACGTGGTTCCAATATCACAACAACATCCACCTTGTACCTAAACCTCAGCCCTTTAAGGGCAGATGCAAACGATTTGCTCATTGCCCCCTGCTATTCGAAACTAAGATGTTCATTATAGACAGTATTAAAATAGTAAGGAACGCACAGTTAGTCCAAACAGCTAAAACTCAGCGTGCCCAGGGCAAAGAGCACCCTTCCCTTCATATAACTTCGCCTTACCTACCAACTTCTCATCCATTCCCAACATTACGACATCATTCGACGCCAAATTCCCCTTCCCAAACCCTCCACCAGGGTGTAAATTTTCCTTCTCGGTCATATTCACCTCCTTCCCAACACATCTCTCCAAGTTACTTTTTAGCCCACACGAAGAGCTTGCTAGATTAACAACCCCCTGAGGTCTAAGGCTAAGATCCTCCTTACTCACCACTGCTAACACCTTTTCCTTCCTTGCCCCTTCTGCTTTCCTCACCACAGAAACCGCCCTTCCCCCTGCTCCTTTCTTTGGCCCAACGCTTCTTTCTTCCCGGTCCCCAGTTCACTCGTCTTTCCTGACTTCCCTGGAGTATGCTGCGCTTTAAATCGTGGTGTCGTCACATGAGTTGATATAGGCTCAGGAACTCCAGTCTTCATCCCTACTTGCATGACAGTATCCTCTGCCCCTGCCTCCTCATGTAGAACAGACAAGCATGAGCCAGATTTTTCCTCCTGAGAAACTTCCACATTCCATCTTGGTCTTCTAACACGTTGAATGGTCTTCCAAACCTCTTTAGCCACACCTACTCCTCCTTCATCTTCCCCCAACGCCCCCTGTGCATCCATTTCCATTCCTTCCTGCGCCTTTTTCCTGTGGAAATTGGCACAGCCATCCTTGTTATGACCAAACCATCACAAGCCATTCAAACTCTCATACACTATACTTAGCCTCTGACCATCCACAATGAATTCCGGGACCAGCGGTTTAGTAAGATCCAGCGCGACATACATGCGAGCAAATTTACCCTTGGCACGCTGTGCCGTCTGGACATCCAATCGGATAGCTTTCCCTATTGCATTTCCAAGATTTAATAGAAATTTCTTATCAAAGTAAGGCGCAGGCAAATCAAGAATCCTTACCCATACAACCAGCGACTCAATCAACGCATTTCTTGGATTAAACTCAGGTCTCCAATGAGCCATACTTATATATGTGTCTGCTATAACCCACGGCCCCCCAGTCAAAGCTCCCAGATAATCCTCAGAATGTTGGAAATTAACCAAATAAAAATCATTCTCCAGGTCAAACACTTCAATCTTACCTTCCTTTCCCAAAACTGCTTCAATTTCCTCAACATGAAACCATAAGCCGGCTGCCTACCCATCAATTTCACCACCAGCGTTCTACGGAAGGGCCGTAACAACCTCTCCCTTTCCTTTTCCTCCAAATCAAACTTCGGGCAAAGCGGATTCAAGAGATCCACCGAGATGCCATCGCTCGGATTCAAGACTTTTGTAAAATCAGTATCTGCACCATAATCCTCCGTCTCCTCCTATTCATCATTCCTCGCCCACTCCCACCAACACGTTGCTGCATTCACATTCTGCAATAGGGATTCCCTATAAGATTTCGGCGCTTGTTCATTGCTCTCAGTATGCATCCAGCTTTCATCTCGCACCTTCAAGGATTCTTCTCCCGAGAACTTCTTATCAGCAAATCGCACCTTCCGTTTTCTACGACCCAGCTCATCCCGCTCACAATCAGGAAGTACCTCACCATCCCCTCCTTGCAGATCACAATTGGAGGGGCCGCTCATTTTCCCCGCCGTAGTGGGCGACGGAGCACACAGTATTAACGTCGGCACGCTCAAGCCCTAGCAGAGCAAAACACAGAAATGGGTCACAGTTTTCTCATCTTTAATATGAAATGTGTTTTGGAAGTTCAACTTGATGATCCTTATCTTTATACATTATATACACTAACTTCCTTCAATTGCATATTATTTATTTTGTGGAGATTATAGATAGATTCCATGAAAGTATTGCATATAATCACAAGATTTTGTTCAAAGTCTGAAAAGAAGAATGTTAGGAACACAGCACCAAAACATTCTGTGCAGCGCACATGCGTGTATGTGAGAATAGGAGCGGAATTAGGAGGCTAGGGATGGCCCCTACCCTTCCTAAAAATAAATAATTGGACTGAAAAGTTTAAGAAATTATACTTTAGCCTCATAAAAATTTTAATATTTTCACTATAGTCCCCACTAAAAGGTTCATGAAAGAATTAAAATAAAAATATTGAAATATTTATAGGGCTGAAATGTAATTTCATGAACACTGAATGCTATTCTGTAATTTTCGCCCCCCAAATTCAAATCCTGGCTCAATGGCTCCGCCCCGTGTGTGAGAGAGAGCTATGGAGATCTTCTCATTAAAAATATATAGTTCTGCTATACTTAGAGCTGAGAATCAAGGTCGGCTCTGCCCGACAGGGCCTGGAGTAAGGAAAACATCTGTTTTTCAAAGCCCGGCCCGATAGTATCAGGGTCAGGGCCGGTCCTACAGGGCTTGAAAATTATTATTTCAAATTTTAATTTTTTTTCCTTCGATTTTTTCAAAGAAATATAAATAGTAAATTGTAACTATTAAAGTTCTAATCTATTAAATAAATGTTATCAACATTAATATCTAAACAATATAAATTATTCAACAAATAAACACATTCATTAATTCGTAATAAAAAGCAAATAAACACAAAGAATTTTTTACAAAAAAAATATTAAACAAAGGAATTGTTTTATGTATGCCCGCGACAAAATGCCTTTCCCTCTCGTACTTTTGTGTGTCTGCAGATTCCTTTAGTTCATGCATGATTTTATTTATAGGTAAAAATAATTATACTTATTTTACACAAAATATATTTATAATTTATTACTTATATAATATTGTAATACAAAAGTATGTGTTTATTTAATATGAAAACCTCCCCTTTTTAAAATTTATAATAACTAAATATGTGTTTTAATACATAATAATAATAAACATAAAAAAAGGGTTATAGTTTAAACTAAAAAAAATTAAGTAATTACAAATAAATACATTCATTAAGTGGGAGTCTAAGTAATTAATTTTTTTTTTAACAAAAAGCTACAGTTAAACAGGCCTAACAGGCCGGCCCGAGGCCCTATAGGGCCAGCCCGATTAAGCCCGAGGCCCTATAAGGCTGGCCCTGCAGGGCCAATTTTAAATTTTCGACCTATTTTTCAACTCCAAGCCCTACAGGGTCATGGCTTAAACGGGCTAGCCCGATGGGTTTGACCTGATTTCCCACCTCTAGCTATACTAATTACGAGGCCCTTTAGGAACACAGAAATGAACTGAAGTCTAACGTTTATTTAAAAAAAAAAAAACTAATTTCTGTAAAATACCAAAATTTAAGGGGGGAAATATAAATTTATTCTAAAAAAATAATCTAATTTGTGTAAAATACCAATATTTAAGGGGTGAACTATAAATTTATTCAAGTTATTGACAACTTCAAATTCAAAAATAAAAAATGCACAAACAGTAAGCAATATTTAACACTTTCTTTTTCTTTCTTTAGATACATAATATGGATTAATAATCCGTATGAATGGCTATGAGGATCATGGGCAATTAGGGTTTCTGCCAGATCCACCATAGTAGAAGTAGTTGCCCCAAGTAGAAGAATACCCACTCTTAACATTGTAGCAATTAGATTTATCAGTGTAGGTGGAAATATCACTAGGAGGCAAAAGTTTATTTTCTTCACTAACAACTTGAAGATCCTTGAAAAAACTAGCTTTTCCAAAACCTTCGTCAGGAAAATGGCCACTTCCCATTTGAGTTGTTGTGTGTTGTCCATTAGACTCTGAGTTCACAACTTCACCTCCCCACTCTATCACTGTTGCACTGTCTGCGAGGTTTGGGAATAAAGAGGCTGGCCAGTATCCCAAAACTTTATCATTCCCAAATTGCAACCACCAGTTTCCTTGTTTTGGATCCTGTTTAATTTGTTTTTGTTAGCCAAACGAATTACCAAAAAACAAAAACAAAAACAAAAAGGGAAAATTGGTTAAAAGTACATGTTTGTAAATTTTATTCGCTAAATAGTTGAATTTGAGCCGGTGTAATTAATCTTCAGCAGATGCAACTCTTCATAGTTATTAGCCATGTACAACATAAATTCAGCTTTATGCAAATGACTTTCATTTTAAATAGGTTTTCTCATAGTTGAAAATATCTTGCATATAAAAATATCTTGCATCCGTTGAAGATGAATTACATCAAGTCCCTCTAGCCAATAAAATTTCCAAATAGCTACCTTCAACTGATTTTTCCTTGTTTAACTCTTCAAAAGTGATTTTTATATAAGTCTAATTTATAGAAATAATAAATACGTCAAGTCAATTATAAATAGAGGTATGAAAATATGAGTTGATTTTAATTTACTTAAAAAAATTGCATGTCATAATTCTATAGCTGATTTCTTAATTAGATCACTTAATGCAAGACATTTTTGAAATGACCTTGAAAAATTAAAATAAAATAAAATAAAAAATTGTTCTTTGGTTTGTATTTTAAATTAGATGTTATTGAGATGCATGAAAAATGAATTAGTGGCCTAGTGGAGCTTATGCCTATTGTCTATCTCTTGCTTTAGAGTTTGAATCTTTGTGGTGCTATCAGGGAAATTTCATTCTGTTCTGAATGCTTTGAAATTACCAAAATATCCTCATACTTAATTGTTTTCACATTTCAACATGGGCCCTCATTGTCCTTTTCTTAATAATATGTTGTGCATAAATTGATGGGCATTTATACATAATGTTCCTAACAGTAGATCCAAATAGTGTAAAAATCTCTATAAAGAAACATATGTCAACAGAGACCAATTCCTAGCTAAGATGTTTCTTACTTCTATAATTTCAAAGAAATTATGCTCTCTTCTGCTCTCCCTTGTAACAAGAATGATGGCAGAAACAAAATCAGAAATAATTTCAACATTCCTTATCCCTCTTTCCCAACAATAATGAAATATCTCTATAATTTTATATCGGTAAAAACAAGTGGCATGTGGGTTCAATTATTTTCCTACAAAAAACCCAATAATATCCACTGCTTATTACTACCCTAAAATTGTTGTAGAATTTGTATGAAATATCCCAAATATAGGATAAATTCTGTCAAAATTTTTACAAAGAGCTTGAGATTTTGTTTATGTGAAATATATCTATAATTACTATGTTGTCTTGTAATTGTGACTAAAACAATGTATAAACATATGCTATGTGCTTATTTAAGGCTAGAGGGATGTGGGTTATTTCGGGTCGGTCACATCTTAATTTTGAGGAGACACTTTTAAATTATATCAATTTCCTGATTTTCAATTTGTTTATAAAACAAAGTCATAAATCAAAAAATTTTAGAGCATGAAAATGTTTGCATCTAGATTGGCAGAACGTATACCATACAATAGTAGTTGTAGAAGTAGTAATAATAATAAGAGATAAATAGAGCAAGTTCATTCATTTTCTTATGAATAAATATTAATATATTGGAGATACACAGACACACACACGTGTGTGTGTGGGGATCCACCAAAAAGGAATTTAAATAATCTCATATGTGGACAAAAAATACAGGACAATGTGCTTTTTGAGAAACAGCACACATGCGCTTTATGTAGTTCGCAATAATTCATATAATCATGTGATATCCTATCACGTTATGTGTCGAATTTCTAACCTAGCACTATCATGTTCTATAAGAAACTAAATTTAAGAAAATGCATTTTTTTTTTAAAATCTATGTCAATCTGTTAAAAACGCATGGATGTACCCCATCATGGTTTTTAAGCAAATTTAACCCTTAATTAGATATTGAAAAAATAACAAAAAAATATCACTTCAACTTTAAAATCCTATTAACAATAACAATAATATAATTAACAAGAAAAATAAAGCAATTGATAACTCATTTTATTTTTTAAGAAAATCACCTATTTAGGATTTTAAAATTTAAATAATATTTTTCTTAAAATTTTCCCTTAGATATTTGATGGTTTTAATTATTCTGGATTGTCTCGAATAACATCTGTTAAGACTAGAAGACTATACTAGAAATACTAGAGTGTGTGTGTGTGTGTATGGACTTAGCAGATGTTGGGCTGAGCCCAGTGTTTTATGGCTGTTAGTCAGATGGCCTAGTGTTATTTTCCATTATCTATATCAATAAGAAAACCACCAATAATTGTGCTTGGCTGGATTGTTTTTCATTTCATTTATGGCTTCTTGTCAATTAGTTTTCAACATCCACAAAATCCAAATGCGCCAGAGACTCTTTGGATTTATAAATTGGAACGTCTGTCAATTTCCATTTTCATATCACGGAAGTTTCAGCCAAGTGGGGTTATATATATATATATATATATATATATATATATATATATATATATATATATATATATATATATATATATATATATATTATTGCCAGAATGTCAAATTTATATATATACATACACACACATAAATATATAATTAATATTACTCCCTCCAGTCCTACAAAAGTGTTCTTATAATTATGACCAGGCGTAATATATAGATAATAGACAAAGAAAGACGAGAAGGAAAAAACAAGGCATGTACCTTCCAGATAAGAATAGTGATATCATATTGGGAACCACCAAAGCCAGAAAGTGGAGAGATGGTTGCTCCAAGGGCTATTTCATTGTTTGTTTGAATAAAACCAGAGCAAAATAAATTATAGCATCCAGTTCCTCGATAAGAATCAGTCTGTAATATTAATAATAATACTGATGAGAGAATATTGATTTAAAGAAACATGACAGACTAATCAGCTTTTAATTAAGAAATTTAAAACTCACCGTCCAATATATAAAGAATCTGGTGTTATCATCCCCATACAGATCTGGGCTAACCTAATATTCCAAAATAGAAAAGATTAGACAACTAGAAAATAATTAATGTTATGGTATTTTTAAAAGAAATTAATTAATTAATTAATTACTCAATATAAATCAAACCTGCCAACCAGCTTCAATACTATTGAGATCTTGACCAAAAGTTCCACTCAAAAGCCAAATTTGAGAGAGACTAAACTCATTAGATTGTTGAACATTGGGTTTCCAGACGTTTATGGTGGCCTTGGCTCCATAATATTTGTCCCCTTGTACGTATACTATAGCATGCTGCATGTTCCAAAAGGCACACCAAAAAAAGAGAGAGAGAGAGAGAGAAAATTATTTAAATAAGGAAAATTAAGCTTTAAAAATAGCTTAAATAATCTTTTAATTAAAAGCGAAGCCTTCCATTTTGGTATATTCTTATGTGTTAAGAAGGACTTGAACTCAACTTTGTTGACTGCCATGTTCCCATGAATAATTGTCCCGAAAAAAAAAAGGTCTACCTGCCATCACATTTTATTTTGGATTCTCTTTTCATTTGTGTCTAGAATAGTACTGAAAAGTTCAATAAATTTATATTGATTTTACTACATTCATTTCCAAATATAAGAGTTACATAAAAGGCTTACTTCATCCTAAATACAATAACATCAATTCATTTTATTTTCTAAATTTTCAACAACAAAAATTCAAAATATCCTTATTGATTGTACATGTTAACAAGGTAAAGTCTCAATGCACATAATTAAAAAGAATGATTTAGGGACTAACATGTATTTGTTACAAATAACTAACCTAACTAATTTTCTTATAAGAAAATGGCAGGATATATTATGTGTGTGTATTAATTCCTAGATCTAAAGGCCTCAATCCATTCGGCCTCCCAAATTTATAAACTTTTTCCTTCATTAATGAGAATAATTATTTAAGGGGGATGGTTTGAAAATCCAACCTGTATTACAACTTACTTATAATTGACTATAATTTTCTTAATATATGTAAATTAGTTATCTAACTCCTAGTCTAATATCAGAGGAAGTAATGGTACCTCATGGCCAGTAATTTGAGAGATAACTTCAGATTGAGATTGTGAAGATGATGTGGATTGAGGGATGCTTTTTTGCTTCTTCTTCCCAAATTGTTGAATAGACTTTGCTCTCAATAAGTCATCTTCTTTTGTTCTTCTCATAGGAATAGTACCGTTTGGGCAACTTCCACTTTCTTGCCATAATTGACTCATAATTCTCTTTGATATTGAAGACACTTTGCTTTCTTCCTCAAGATTTGTTCTTCCTTCTGGGTGAAAATTCGGCCTCATCTTCAATCAAATAAAAATTAATATAAACTTCAAAAGCTAAAACCTTTTTTATCAAAAGCTAAAACCTTTTTTACCTGAATTTTATGATTTCTGAGCTCTGGATGATCAAAAGCGGGTTGGTTTGAGATGAGCACACAGTCGATTATATCTCCATCAGAGCTCTGTTTTTAATAACACCAAAACTTTAATTTCACCAGTCTAAAATTGTGCCAATATATATATTGCTTCATTAATTGGAATAAAGTAAAATTTGAAAACAAAACACAGGAGAAATAATTGATCACCTCAATGGACTTAACAGCTTGTTTATTCAACTTGTTCAAGTGTCTCTGAACATCAAGCTTCTGCATATAATTGACATCGCCGCCCCCACCACCAGTGGCGGCGCTGCCAACAGCGGTGACTGCCCTACCCGCAATAGTCACCACGTGTATAGAAATCAAGAAGAAGCAGATCATCATATTCTCTTCCCAAGTCTTTACATGTCCTAATTTTGCCGCCATTGAAGTTTGAGGGATGAGAACTGAGTATAAACAAAGTACCTTTATCGGAACTTTCTAGTGGGCATTTCCGATTCTGAAGGCACAGAAATTTATACGATTATATATACAAATATATATATATAGGTATATGTGTCTGTGTGACCTAGTGGGCTATTCTGGACCTCAACAAACTATGGTGGGTTGTTGAGGAGAAAAAAAGCGTGTAATACTGATAAATCCCAATTTTACTATATTTTATCTTATATTAATCATTTATTTTAGGATTATTTTAGGCTAATTTGGGTTATTAGTCAATTTTAGGAAATAATATAAATCAGAATTAATTATGAGATTATTAGACTTAAATTATTAATATTCTGATTGATATCTTGTGATTGAATAATATTTCTAAATATATGATAGATTACGATTTTATCATATTAAAAAATCCTATGGTGCAAAATTTTTCAAGGAGGCTAAAAGAACATCCAATGGTGGAATTTTATTAGGCTTATTATATTTTAATGAGCTCAAGTTGGTACTCAAAAAGTCCTCATTTCCTCCCATAAAATTAACCTAGCTGCCGCCGAGTAGGGATAAGCTCCCATTGAGAGCCAAAGATCTCTCACTCACGGACGCACGCTCTGATTGATCACGCACACACGCTCTGATTAGGTTATTAGGCAATTTTAGAAAATAATATAAATCAGAATTAATTATGAAATTATTAGTCTTAAATTATTAATATTCTGATTGATATCTTGTGATTGAATAATATTTCTAAATATATGATAGATTACGATTTTATCATATTAGAAGATCCTATGGTGCATAATTTTTCAGGGAAGCTAAAAGAAAATCCAATGGTAGAATTTTATTAGGTTTATTATATTTTAACGGGTTCAAGTTAGTACTCAAAAAGCCCTCTTTTCCTCCCATAAAATTAATCTAGCTGCGGCCGAGTAGGGATACGCTCCCATTAAGAGCCAAAGATCTTTCACTCACGGACGCAGATTGATCACGCACACATGCTCTGATTAGGTTGTTAGCCAATTTTAGGAAATAATATATATCAGAATTAATTATGAAATTATTGTACTTAAATTATTAATATTCTGATTGATATCTTGTGATTGAATAATATTTCTAAATATATTATAGATTATGATTTTATCATATTAGAAGATCCTATGGTGCAGAATTTTTCAGTGAAGCTAAAAGAAGATCTAATGGTAGAATTTTATTAGATTTATTATATTTTAATGGGCTCAAGTTGGTACTCAAAAAGCTCTCTTTTCCTCCCATAAAATTAACCTAGTTGCCACCGAGTAGGGATACGCCCCCATTGAGAGCCAAAGATCTCTCACTCACGGACGCACGCTCTGATTGATCACCCACACACACTCTGATTGGGTTATTAGCCAATTTTAGGAAATAATATAAATCATAATTAATTAAGAAATTATTAGGCTTAAATTATTAATATTCTGATTGATATCTTATGATTGAATAATATTTCTAAATATATTATAGATTACGATTTTATCATATTAGAAGATCCTATGGTGCAGAATTTTTCAAGAAGCTAAAAGAAGATCCAATGGTAAAATTTTATTAGGTTTATTATATTTTAATGAGCTCAAGTTGGTACTCAAAAAACCCTTTTTTCCTCCCATACAATTTGGGCTAAGAAAATTAACTCCATACCTGTATAATCAGCACTATTAGTAGTGCAGTGGTATTGGGATTCATTCCCCCCTCTGTAACACCCCAATTTCCATACCACTTATTGTGTTCATAAACACATAATACTGAGGAATACGGTATTGTCAAATCAGAGTAATGCGGATGATAGAGCATACATTATCATTTGGATAATGAGTATCCGATACAATGCCCAAACTTAAGCTGGCATATTAAAAATCTCGAACGAATATTCTTTCCAGAACTAGTCTTTCTTCCGAACTTCGTTCTGTCTGGTGACATTTCACGTACTTCCTTGAATAGTTCCTTCTTTCATCTAGCTTCTCTTCTTGAAGCTTTTGCCAAATCTAAGATTCAATACACATTGAATCTCAGGTAACAGATAACCTTATTTGCAAGTATGAAATGTAAATGCAATATAACACATGTAAAAGCATAGAATAATTTACAATAAACAAGTCGCACCGTAACCGCAGTTAACGGCCAAGGACCTCAGCCCTTTAGGACACGCAGCCCTATGAGACCGCAGCCTCAAATCCATAGCTAGGAAATAAACATGTAAATCATCTAGCAAACATGATCAGTCATACATGATTACATACATACATGCTAATAAGAGTTAATGTTACTGTACGCGAACGTACCTTCCTTCCACGTGAATAGTAGTTTACTATTCATGTATACGTCACTATTCATGAATAGTAATATGCCCGTCCTTTGAATCCGACTCCAAACTTCCCGGACATCCTAACATATCACCGTATCACTTAGAATAATGCTCTAAGGGTTATTTATATCAGCATTGACCATTTTACCCTTACATTTCTCCAAAAACGGAATTTCCAGCATTTTGCCCAGATTTTTCTCTAACTTTGAAAAATCATAATTAATTCTACAAAACTCCAAATGAGGTGCTGTAAAATTCCACATAACCCTTGATATGTCTATTCTCAAGGAAAAATAACGGTACAAACTCAAAATCTCTGTATCATTCCCAGTTTAAATATTTCTCAACATTGTTCAGATTGTAACTTCAGAAATAAGGCTTAACTCCAAAAATCATGATCTCCTTGTCTAGAGCTCAAAACGTTACAAATTATATATCAACGAAAAGCCCTGAATGTCTACTTTATATCTGGAAATTTTCATGATTTTATAACTTCATTTGATATATAAAATAACAGTCTCAAAGTTCACTGCCAGCCCAGGATTTAAAACTGGAAATTCTACAACTTTCACAATTTTAATCCAATGATCCCAAAAATTATTTCCCATCATGTTTTTAATCCAATTTTCGTTATAAACCCTTTGGAAACCTTCAAAACATGAAAAGGAATTTTCTCCACAATTTTCTAGATTAAACACAAGCTCTACCAAAAATCTAAAAGCTAGAGCTCAAGAACTTACCTCTTGAAATTCTTACTTCCTCTTCCTCCTCTTCTTGCTTCACCATTTCTCTTCTCTTTCTCTTTGTCTCTTATTCACAATCAGATGTGTGATTGTGTTTTGTTGTGAAGAATGAAGAGAATTCAACTTCTATTTATAGGCAAGAGGTGGAGTATAATTTGGTGGGAGGTTGGAGGAATTTGTTAAATAATGTTGTAGTTTGGTGGAGTGTTGGTAGATAATGGTGAAAGTAGATGTAGAATATTTATGTGTGAATGTGTATTAGTTTGGCAAGAGGGTAGTATGTGTATATCATGTACCAATTTGCTTCCTCTTTAATTGAGGTGTAAAGATGGAAAAATGATGTGGAAAAATGACTAATTAAAATAATACTCATCCTACACTAATTCTTGAATTCCTACGGGCACACATTCTCCAATTTTCCATACACATTCTCCAATTTTCCATATGTTGGCCAAAGGTCATTGTAAGAGGGTGGTAGATGTTGTGTATGAGGAAATCAAATACCATTTCATACTTCAACCACTTTATACTTATTTACCAATATCCAACTACCATTTAATATTTATTTGCAAATATTAAATAAGTATTGGAAATTAAATCCTTAATTCCAATAATTACTCATATAGTCCTTCAGACCAAATTTCATAATGTATACGTGAATAGTAAAAACGTACATGTGAATAGTAAATTACTATTCATAGTCCCAAAATATACTGATCCCAAATTTGTCACATTTAAATACTGGGTCTAGTAGTCTTCCAAATATAGACTAATTTCCAAATCTTTAGACCCAAAATTCGGGATATTACATTTCTCCCCCCGTTCAATAAATTTCGTCCTCGAAATTTGAACGTACAACCTGAGAGAAAACACCTTAGACTTTCAGTCTATTCTTCCATATGCATGCTTACTATTCACGTAACACAATCATTCATCCTATCCCAGTATGTAGTTTTCAAATATATGACTCTCTGGCATTCTCCAAGTGCTTGGTTACACAGGCATCACAACCTGATACATTTTGCCTCTCAGCTTATCTCATTCTAGCCTTCCGGCTCATTCAATTATCACAGCACTGGATATTCTAACCTTACTACTTAGGGAATCACCCTCTGCCATAGGCATCTCAACTGCAACTTTGTACAATTTGAATATTTTGCCAGTCTCAAAATATACTTTAGACACACTGGTTTAATGTCACCATGCTAAGCAACAAATACCATACTTGGCATATAGGTCTTACAATCCAGGGACTCTGCCCCATGCAAACTTGCATACCAAATCTTACTGTCTTAAGCCTTTACTCATCTGTTTCATCTGAGCTTCTTTCATTCAAGCTCTCAAAGTAATGTAGCTAACCACTACTATCTGACCCATCTGGTTTAAATTCTCTATTAGTTTCTGTTCCTATATCTTAAACTCCAACTACACCGCTTTTCTTTTCAATACAATAGCATCAACAATCATGTCATTGCTACCAAAAACTATTTTGTTGTCTCGTTTTCAAATTTTCACACATTGAAAATTTTCCGTGGTCTCAGTACATTTCACAATCCGCACTAAACCAAAAAGTAATAGTGCTATCACATTTTCAAACATAATTGCTGTCCACAAAAATTAGTGAAAACACATTCGCTGCCGGTTCGGTTTCAAAAGAACTTTACTACCGACACACATTTATGAGTAGGATTATTCTTTTCACAAATTCAACATTTGAAAACTCTCGTCACCACTTCAACCTTTCGGTATAGCAGCATATCGCAATCCTTTCATACACAAACCACCGCAGTGGTAATGCACTTGTTGGTCAATGTGGGAAAATTTCCGTCCCCCCCATAAGAGACCCAGTGTCTGCACTGGCACATTAATGGGCCACCCCACCAGAATCCCTCCTCGGGAAAAAGGACAATGTCCAGGAGCCCTGCTCCAAACGTCTGCATGGGTCCCAACCAAACAAGGCAAAACACACGCCCCTACAAGGCGAAACTTCTCAGATTGGATGCATACACTGCTGGTGCGAAAATAAGCTTTTCAAAAACTAATCCCCTCGAAAGAACTTTCAATAATGGCCAGCAATTTCAAACATTATAAAACATCTGGTAAGATCCAATAAACCGTGTACATCTACAACAGTTTTCGAACTCTTCCAATTTTTGCGTACTGCCTTTACCACAACATATTTGAAAACTCAATTTCAAATTTTAGGTTCTAACAAAACCCTTTTTTATGAGACAACATGTTTCACAAATCAACCATTCAAACTGGTCTCAAATTTTGTTGAAAAACATTTCATTCGAAAACTCAATTTCGAAAGTTCACAAGTTCAAATTTCAACAAAATTAGCGGGTGTATTGGCAAGTTTAAGAATTCAACCTTTAAACATATCCAGGAACCAGACAACTAATTTCTTAGATGGTCAACACTAACAAACCTTATCCTTGGCTACACAAACCATTCATATACATTGGTACTACATTCTAGTAGCTGGTTTTATTTTGGTCGATTCACACACCTAAAGAATCACTCAATCATCAAGTTTGATTCTTAGATAAAAATTCAGTTGGTGGCAACCTTCTGGATACCCAAACAATTCTTAGGCTCACCAATCCATTTTTGAAATCTCGACCATACTCAATACACATGCTAGAATTATCAAGATTCATAGCTTACAACAATCAAATATTATTCTCAGATATTCCCAAAATAACAATCATCAAATTCACAATTTGACTTTTAGAACCTCAATATCAACTGAGTTGAGAAATCATATTGCCTATTGTACATATTAGGATTGTGATTCACAATTCTTAATCTGATCCTCAAAACATACAAAGGCTCTTCTCACAATGTCAATATTATCACAAAGTTCTAATACTACCTCAAAAGTAATCATTAGTCACATTTCAACTTAGACCATATTCAAATATATCCTCAATTATACGAATTCATATCAGCATTTTCTTAGCATCCCTAACAATCACCAATTTTCCTCTCTACAAGGTACTCGACCTTTAATCAAAAAGTTTCAAATTTCAAACTCTGTCAACAATCACCTTATCCGAGATTACTATCGCCTTAGCACGCTTACACTCAGAATCCCATTTTCAAATGTCTGTCCCGACATCTCAAAACAGCTGCATACCTAAATCGGATTTCCTGGAGATTTGGTCATTAAGTAATCACCATGTGACTTATAAACGTCCAAACTTAATGACTAACAATAAATGTTGTGTCGATTACCGCCTGCACCAAAATTCAAAAAGGTTTCGACCTATAAGGGCGGTTAGGGTGCATTAGGTTGTATTAGGGTGCGGTTGTAACATCCCAAATTTTTGAGATTTTAAATTAGAGATGTTGTATGAGAAACTAAATTGTGAAATTTGTCCTAAAATCATTAGGAAATTAATTATTGGAATTTAGGGCATATTTTCCAATAAATCAAGGACAAATATCTAAAGAATAATTTTTGACATAAATATTCTAGAGATAATATTTTTTTGGGTCAAATTCAATTCAATTAACCCCACGTAGCCCATGTACTCCAACCAACTAAAACAACAATAAAATAAAACACACACAAGACCCCTACGTTATTTTGCTTCGGCCCAACAACTACAACCTAATTACCTAATTCAAATGAATCCATACCATCCCATCCTCACATGCTTTTCATCATTAGTTTGAACTAAACTAACACCAGCATCATACCTCCAATATCCATTAAATCAGCTTTCCAGAGTGTTCATTCCGGCAACACGTAAAAAATAATAATAATGCTGATACGCAAGCAGAAAATCAAATCCCCACACCTTCCTCACCAGCGCAGCTTACTTTCGGCTCCACTTTACAGCACACCATACCACTTATGCCTTGTGCTGTGTATTTTCCTTGTCGGACCAGACCCTAGTTCCTTATTATTTAACCTAAACTCCTTGGCTACTAATCAGAACCAGAGCCAAGTTGCTGCAGAATCAGTCCGAGAAAACAAGAGAACGTGGGAGGGTGAGAAAGAGCAAGAGAGAGAAAGAGGGAGTCTGGTCGTTCTCTGTTTCTCAAGCCTCAAAACAGAGGGTGTCGGTCTCCACAGGGATCACACCTTGTAAGCTGAAGACTCAAGTAAGTTGTCTAACTCCTTTTCCCTCATGGTTCAGTCATCATGTAAGACAAGTTAACCTAGGATGAACTCGTTAGGAACATAGGTTGGTTTCCTTGAGAACTCTGTTAAAGTAATACTAGAACAGGGAATGGTTACATACAGATAAGCTAGTCAGAAATCATTAGGGAATGAAAGGAACTACTAAAAACGTAGAATGTGCATGGTTGAATAGGAAACTGACGTGAGTTGGAATTTTAGTTTGTCCTGGATCAGCGGTTTTCGAGTAATGGAAAACTAGGGCAAATGAACTCTTTTAAAGCTGAAATTTTGTGGACATATAGTCCACATAACCATCTTTACATCAAGATTTGAATCACCCAAAACGGAGGTCTGTAGCCCAAGATATGATTTTTCGAAGTTGAGTTAAAAATCTGCAAAACTTTCGGTAGGGTTCTGGAGCAACAAAATGACGAAGCAGTTCGGACCTAGTAAAACTTTGATTTTTGATCTGAAATTTTTACAGCAGAAATTACACTCCTTAAGGTTTAAAATAAGCTTTGGTTCACCTAAAACGGAGATCTACAACCCCAGTTATGATTTTTAGAAGTTGAGCCAAAATCTGGGAAAATTTCTGGTTTGCCTCAGGAGTAGTAAAATGGCGTGGCTTTTCGTATTGCCTTAATAAAATCATAAAATTGTAAAATTTTCCAGTTAAATAGTAGACACACAGTAGTTTAATTTGATAGGTAATTCGTCAAATTCCGATAAGAATCGAGGGAGATATGATTTTCCAAAGTTTAGCCAAAATCTGAAACGTTTTCTGCAACTTTTGGTGACCAGCGATTTTTAAGCTTGATTTTGAAATGGCAAACATTTGAGTTTAATCTTGAACTTTTTACAGTAAATAGTAGACATCTGAACCTTTCCAACAAGCTAAAGAACATCTAAAACGGAGGTCTACAACTTTAGTTATAATTTTTGGAAGTTAAGTCATAATTTTGGAAAGTTCTCTGGAAAACTTTGTGTACGGCTTGTGTTTTCAGAAGTTTGGGAATTTTCTCAAACCATAAATTAACCTTGTGACTTTAATTTATAAAAATATACTAATCAAGGTTTAAGTAGAAATTGGAATCACTTCATTTGGAGTTATACAGGTCCGGTTATGAATTTTCTAAATTCTCAGAAAAGTTAGAAACTGAATTTCTGGGTAAGTCTAAAAAATAGTCAAAGAAAACCCCTCTTAATTATTTAAAGGAAAAATTATTAGTTGATAATGAGTAATTAATAATAATAAATAGTATTATTATTTAATAAAAGGGGATAATATTAAGGGGATTTTTAGGGATTAATAGCTAATTTTAATCCTCTAAAAATAATTCCGTAGCTAATTACTTTTCGACGCAAGTAGTGACTAACAGCAATGATAAACGTTTTTAGGCATACCTTGACACCTCTTCCGATCCCAGCACCTTCAGACGAAAGTAAGGATTGAAGCTTGAGGTGGGTAACTGTTATCTTATAGACTTGTATGTATGTACCTCATGTATGACTGATCATGTTTGCTAGATAATTTGCTTATATGTATCCTAGCTATGGATTGGGGGCTGCGTGTCCCATAGGGCTGCGTGTCCTAAGTACGGAGCTGCGTGTTCCATAAAGGGCTGCGGTCCTTGGCCGTTAACTGCGGTTACGGTTTGATTGTTTACTGTGAATTATTCTATGCTTATACATGTGTTATACTGTGATTTTACATTTCATACCTGTATATGAGATTAACTGTTACCCCTGGGGTTCATTCATTTGAACTCCAGACCGTATGGAAGAGACAGGTAGTGGATCGGGATCGAGAGGCAAGATGAAGCTGTAAGGGTTACAGCAGACAGAAACTTTTGGAAAATGCGAGTAGTTAGCCAGAACCTTAACGTTTATCATTTGTCTGTTTTGGGATTACTGTATTAACATCCCCCTGTGGGATGGAATCGAATCGCGAAAAATTTACCCTCGTATTTTCAGACTTAGTTATTTTAAGAAATTTTCTTTCCGCAATTAAAGTCGTCTAAAACATTTCGATGCCTGTGCGCGATAACTCTGATAAAATAGGAAGGGCGTTACAATTTTGGTATCAGAGCATTGGTTTTGGACAAAGTCTTTGAAAAGGATTTGACGAAACTTAGTTGTTTTGGAAACAGAGTGCAAAGGTGCTACAATGATGAACACAAGAGTAAGACGAAAGCCGATTCCTGAACAACCGCCCCAACAAGAAGCAAACCCACCTACACGTGGAAGGGGTAGGGGTAAGGGTCGAGGCCGAGGACAAGGTAGGGGCCGAGGCAGAGGAAGGCCCAACCAACAACAACAACCTCCGGTCCAACCTCAGGTCCAAGACCCTATGCAGCTAGTACAAGAAATGCTGAATGAACACCGAGATTCCTTGAGAGAACTCAGGGAAGAGGTCTTCCTGTTAAGGACCGAGCGAGACGAAGAAAGGCAACGTGCTGAAGCTGCAGAAGCGCGGCTAGCTCAGAGAGAGGAGACAAATGAAGAGGATAACCTTCTACGAGTAGAGGCTCCACCTCCTGTTCAACCACAGCGACAGAAAGCTATCAAGGAGTCCCAATTCTGGACCATTCAGTTCTGTAAGCACAACCCACCAGTATTTACCGGCGAGCACAACGCTGAAGCCGCTGAGAATTGGCTACTCAGATTGGAGAAAATCTTTGAGGTCATGGAGTGCCCTGAAGAGCGTAAGGCACAACTAGCCATATATAAGCTGGAAGGTGATGCAGACCATTGGTGGAAGAGCATAGCCAAGGCTCTGCGCACTCAGTATAGACCTATTACTTGGAAGCTATTCCAAGAGAAGTTTAATGAGAAGTATTTTCCACACTCCGTCCAGGTGGAAATGGAGCACGAGTTCCTTACCATCAAACAGAAACCGGGAGAATCTTTTGACAAGTATCTGGCAAGATTCATTAACCTGTCCCGCTACTCCTCTTACTTAAAGAAGAATGAAGATGAGGAATGGAAGGCAAGCATGCTCATCAGGGGACTTAAATTCGAGATGAGGGATAGGTTGATCTCCCGACGATTTCATACATTCCACCAAGCTGAGGAAGAATGCAGGATAATCGAGCGCAACCTGAAGGAGTTGCATGCGAGTAGGATGGAGATAACTCAAAGTGGGGAAAGTCGTGGGAACCCCACGAAGAATCAAAAGAGAAAGGGGAACTGGTCTGGCTACAAGGGCGGAAACAAGAAGCCCAATCACTTCAAGAAGTACAACCCAAGACCACTAGAGCCCCGACCTTGCGGGAAGTGCGGTAAGAGCCACCCGGGAACAGGATGTGATGGGAAGCTGATCTGCTTTAAGTGTAACCAGCCGGGACACTTCAGCTTTAACTGTCCACAGAACACCGGAGAGAAGAGGCCACAGAATCATGGAAGAGTCTTTGCTTTAACCCATGAAGAAGCCAGGAAATCTCCCGACATGATCCAAGGTACAATATCATTGAATGGTAATTCTTTGCAAGCCTTATTTGATTCAGGTGCTAGCCATTCTTTTATTGCTTGTGATTGTGTTAGAAGGCTAGGGATGAACACCCATAGGTTGACATATGATTTGATTGTGAATACACCGCTTGGTGTTAAGTCTGTAGTATCTGAGGCATGTTTGAATTGTGTGTTGATTGTAAATGGACATGAGTCCACACTAGATTTAATTTGTCTACCATTGATTGGTATTGACGTCATACTGGGGTTGAATTGGCTAACGGCCAACAACGCCCTGATTGACTGCGGTAACAAGCAAATCCTATACTCACAGCCAACAGCAAGTACTACAGTAAACAGCTCGAATCTTCTTACTGCTCAAGAAGCGAAGAGATACCTAAATCAAGGTTGTCTAGGATACATGGTGTTCCTCTCAGTGCAGGCAGAGACAGAAACATCACTGGCAGATATACCAGTAGTGAACGAATTCCCCGAAGTGTTCCCGGAAGACATCAGTGGATTGCCACCAGCGAGAGAAGTTGAGTTTACTATTGAGCTGATGCCTGGCACGAGAGCTATCTCTAAGCCACCCTACCGAATGGCACCTAGTGAGATGACAGAATTGAAGAAACAGATCGAAGAGTTACTAGAGAAAGAATTTATCCGACCCAGCGTGTCACCCTGGGGAGCTCCTGTACTATTTGTGAAAAAGAAGGATGGGAGTCTGCGGCTCTGTATTGATTATAGGGAGTTGAACAAGGTAACAATTAAAAACAAATACCCACTCCCTAGAATTGATGACCTGTTAGACCAACTAGCTGGTTCTTGTGTTTTCTCGAAGATTGATCTGCGCTCGGGATATCATCAGTTACGTGTTAGAGCTGAGGATATTCCGAAGACTGCCTTTAGAACCAGATATGGGCACTATGAGTTTTTGGTGATGCCCTTTGGTTTAACCAATGCGCCTGCAGTGTTCATGGACTACATGAATCGAATTTTTCGTGAGTATCTAGACCAATTTGTGGTCGTCTTCATTGATGACATTTTGATCTACTCCAAGAATAAGGAGGAACATGAGCACCATCTACGACAAGTACTTAAGGTACTAAAAGAGAAGCAACTCTATGCTAAGCTGAGCAAATGTGACTTTTGGCTTTCAGAAGTTAAATTTCTGGGCCATGTGATATCACGAGATGGGGTCGCTGTTGATCCTAGTAAAGTGGAAGCAGTACTAAACTGGAAGAGACCAGAGACGGTAACTGAAATACGGAGTTTCTTGGGTCTGGCGGGATATTACCGCAGATTCATAAAAGATTTCTCCAGACTTGCCTTGCCATTAACGAAGCTGACGAGAAAGAACCAATCATTTGTTTGGGATGAGCGCTGTGAGGGTAGCTTCAGAGAACTGAGGGAGAGGTTGACCACAGCACCAGTGCTGATCATCCCGGATCCGAGTCAGACATATGTGGTCTATAGTGATGCTAGTAAGCATGGATTGGGATGTGTCCTGATGCAGCAGGGCAGAGTAGTAGCATATGCCTCTCGACAGTTGAAGCCTCACGAGTCAAACTATCCAACTCATGATTTGGAACTCGCGGCTGTTGTTTTTGCATTAAAAATTTGGCGGCATTATTTGTATGGTGCTACCGTAGAACTATACTGCGACCACAAGAGTCTCAAATATCTCTTTGATCAGAGAGAGTTAAATATGAGACAACGTAGATGGATGGAGTTACTAAAGGATTACGATCTGGAGATTAAATATCATCCAGGGAAAGCTAACGTGGTTGCAGATGCTTTGAGTAGAAAAGTGGTGCAAGTAGCTTCCATGTTAATTCATGAGCAGAAACTATTGGAAGATTTCAGAGATCTGAATCTGTCTAATCAAACTGTTGTAGCACGGAGGAGACCCCATAAGATTTATCTTGCAAGTCTTCTTGTTAGTCAAGGAGAGTATGACCTGAAAGATGAAATTAGAGGAGTTCAAGAGCATGATGAACAAGCAAATTCTATACGAGAATTAATATCTCGAAACGAGACTCAAGATTATGATCTATCACCCGATGGATTGGTGAGGTATAAGAAGAGAGTTTATATACCGAAAAATGATGAGTTGAGGCAGAAAATACTGGATGAAGCTCACAAAACAAAATACACCTTACATCCAGGTATGGTCAAAATGTACCAAAATCTGAAATCTGACTTTTGGTGGCCAGGGTTGAAGAAAGATGTAACTCAGTATGTGACCAAATGCTTAACTTGTCAGAGAGTAAAACTTGAACATCAACGGCCGCCAGGACTACTACAGAAAATTACAATTCCAGAATGGAAGTGGGAGGATGTTACCATGGACTTCGTAGTGGGATTGCCCAAGATCAGGCATTTTGATGCAATATGGGTAATTGTTGACCGTTTTACAAAGTCAGCACACTTTATTCCCATCAGTGCTATTTATTCTCTTGAGAAGTTGGCTGAAGTCTATATCAAGGAGATAGTGAGACTCCATGGTATACCGAAGAGTATTATTTCTGATAGAGATCCTCGATTCACATCCCGATTTTGGGAAGCTTTACATGAAGCTCTAGGGTCAAAGTTAAAATATAGTACAGCTTATCACCCCCAAACCGATGGCCAATCTGAACGAACTATACAGACGCTTGAAGATATGTTGAGGGCATGTGTATTGGATTTCAAAGGGAATTGGGATCAATATCTCCCATTGGCAGAATTTGCGTACAATAACAGCTATCATTCGAGCATCCAGATGGCCCCATTTGAGGCGTTATATGGCAGGAAATGCCGATCACCCATCTGCTGGACAGAGTTGTCCGAGAGGGAGCTGATTGGGACAGACTTTGTTGACAAAACCTCCAAAGGTATTGATTTAATCAAGAGGAGGCTCCTAGCAGCACAAAGCAGGCAGAAAAGCTATGCAGACAAAAGAAGAAGACCCTTGGAGTTTGAAGTAGGAGATCACGTTTTCCTGAAGATATCTCCTGTTACTGGAGTTGGTAGAACTTTAAAAAGGAAAAAGTTGAGTCCTCGATATGTTGGCCCATTTGAAATATTAGCGAAGCGTGGACCAGTAGCCTACCAGCTAGCCTTACCCCCAAACATGGGTAAACTTCATGATGTATTCCATGTTTCTCAGCTAAAGAAGTATCACCCGGATCCTAAACATGTCATAGAGTATGAGGATGTGGAACTCCGACATGATAATACCTTTGTGGTTGAGCCTATACGAATCATTGACCACCAGGAGAAGCAGCTCAGGCGCAAGGTCATCCCATTTGTAAAAGTGGTATGGAAGGGTTTATCTCCTGAAGAGGCAACATGGGAAACAGTGGAAAGCATGAAAGAGAAATACCCAGAATTTATGGCTCAGAGTTTACAATATGTATAGCAAATTTCGGGGACGAAATTTAAATTAACGGGGGGAGAAGTGTAACATCCCAAATTTTTGAGATTTTAAATTAGAGATGTTGTATGAGAAACTAAATTGTGAAATTTGTCCTAAAATCATTAGGAAATTAATTATTGGAATTTAGGGCATATTTTCCAATAAATCAAGGACAAATATCTAAAGAATAATTTTTGACATAAATATTCTAGAGATAATATTTTTTTGGGTCAAATTCAATTCAATTAACCCCACGTAGCCCATGTACTCCAACCAACTAAAACAACAATAAAATAAAACACACACAAGACCCCTACGTTATTTTGCTTCGGCCCAACAACTACAACCTAATTACCTAATTCAAATGAATCCATACCATCCCATCCTCACATGCTTTTCATCATTAGTTTGAACTAAACTAACACCAGCATCATACCTCCAATATCCATTAAATCAGCTTTCCAGAGTGTTCATTCCGGCAACACGTAAAAAATAATAATAATGCTGATACGCAAGCAGAAAATCAAATCCCCACACCTTCCTCACCAGCGCAGCTTACTTTCGGCTCCACTTTACAGCACACCATACCACTTATGCCTTGTGCTGTGTATTTTCCTTGTCGGACCAGACCCTAGTTCCTTATTATTTAACCTAAACTCCTTGGCTACTAATCAGAACCAGAGCCAAGTTGCTGCAGAATCAGTCCGAGAAAACAAGAGAACGTGGGAGGGTGAGAAAGAGCAAGAGAGAGAAAGAGGGAGTCTGGTCGTTCTCTGTTTCTCAAGCCTCAAAACAGAGGGTGTCGGTCTCCACAGGGATCACACCTTGTAAGCTGAAGACTCAAGTAAGTTGTCTAACTCCTTTTCCCTCATGGTTCAGTCATCATGTAAGACAAGTTAACCTAGGATGAACTCGTTAGGAACATAGGTTGGTTTCCTTGAGAACTCTGTTAAAGTAATACTAGAACAGGGAATGGTTACATACAGATAAGCTAGTCAGAAATCATTAGGGAATGAAAGGAACTACTAAAAACGTAGAATGTGCATGGTTGAATAGGAAACTGACGTGAGTTGGAATTTTAGTTTGTCCTGGATCAGCGGTTTTCGAGTAATGGAAAACTAGGGCAAATGAACTCTTTTAAAGCTGAAATTTTGTGGACATATAGTCCACATAACCATCTTTACATCAAGATTTGAATCACCCAAAACGGAGGTCTGTAGCCCAAGATATGATTTTTCGAAGTTGAGTTAAAAATCTGCAAAACTTTCGGTAGGGTTCTGGAGCAACAAAATGACGAAGCAGTTCGGACCTAGTAAAACTTTGATTTTTGATCTGAAATTTTTACAGCAGAAATTACACTCCTTAAGGTTTAAAATAAGCTTTGGTTCACCTAAAACGGAGATCTACAACCCCAGTTATGATTTTTAGAAGTTGAGCCAAAATCTGGGAAAATTTCTGGTTTGCCTCAGGAGTAGTAAAATGGCGTGGCTTTTCGTATTGCCTTAATAAAATCATAAAATTGTAAAATTTTCCAGTTAAATAGTAGACACACAGTAGTTTAATTTGATAGGTAATTCGTCAAATTCCGATAAGAATCGAGGGAGATATGATTTTCCAAAGTTTAGCCAAAATCTGAAACGTTTTCTGCAACTTTTGGTGACCAGCGATTTTTAAGCTTGATTTTGAAATGGCAAACATTTGAGTTTAATCTTGAACTTTTTACAGTAAATAGTAGACATCTGAACCTTTCCAACAAGCTAAAGAACATCTAAAACGGAGGTCTACAACTTTAGTTATAATTTTTGGAAGTTAAGTCATAATTTTGGAAAGTTCTCTGGAAAACTTTGTGTACGGCTTGTGTTTTCAGAAGTTTGGGAATTTTCTCAAACCATAAATTAACCTTGTGACTTTAATTTATAAAAATATACTAATCAAGGTTTAAGTAGAAATTGGAATCACTTCATTTGGAGTTATACAGGTCCGGTTATGAATTTTCTAAATTCTCAGAAAAGTTAGAAACTGAATTTCTGGGTAAGTCTAAAAAATAGTCAAAGAAAACCCCTCTTAATTATTTAAAGGAAAAATTATTAGTTGATAATGAGTAATTAATAATAATAAATAGTATTATTATTTAATAAAAGGGGATAATATTAAGGGGATTTTTAGGGATTAATAGCTAATTTTAATCCTCTAAAAATAATTCCGTAGCTAATTACTTTTCGACGCAAGTAGTGACTAACAGCAATGATAAACGTTTTTAGGCATACCTTGACACCTCTTCCGATCCCAGCACCTTCAGACGAAAGTAAGGATTGAAGCTTGAGGTGGGTAACTGTTATCTTATAGACTTGTATGTATGTACCTCATGTATGACTGATCATGTTTGCTAGATAATTTGCTTATATGTATCCTAGCTATGGATTGGGGGCTGCGTGTCCCATAGGGCTGCGTGTCCTAAGTACGGAGCTGCGTGTTCCATAAAGGGCTGCGGTCCTTGGCCGTTAACTGCGGTTACGGTTTGATTGTTTACTGTGAATTATTCTATGCTTATACATGTGTTATACTGTGATTTTACATTTCATACCTGTATATGAGATTAACTGTTACCCCTGGGGTTCATTCATTTGAACTCCAGACCGTATGGAAGAGACAGGTAGTGGATCGGGATCGAGAGGCAAGATGAAGCTGTAAGGGTTACAGCAGACAGAAACTTTTGGAAAATGCGAGTAGTTAGCCAGAACCTTAACGTTTATCATTTGTCTGTTTTGGGATTACTGTATTAACATCCCCCTGTGGGATGGAATCGAATCGCGAAAAATTTACCCTCGTATTTTCAGACTTAGTTATTTTAAGAAATTTTCTTTCCGCAATTAAAGTCGTCTAAAACATTTCGATGCCTGTGCGCGATAACTCTGATAAAATAGGAAGGGCGTTACAGCGGTGCCATAAAATTTCCGCATAACAACAAAGTCTGCACAATTATGAGCCAGCGACAGATGAGATTCCAATGCTGCTTAACAAAATCTAGACGTTACTAGCCCAGCTATAAACCGAGTAAAGCATGAGTAATTGTTTCACATTCTCTCAGGCTTCACATCCTCTCAAGCTTCACATCAACATACATATTTCCTCTCCGATCGTAACTTTCCCTATATTCTTCCACATTATCTTTATACATGGCCGGTTCAAGCAACTTCATTCCAGTTTCCGATTCATACAACCCTTTCTTTCTTGAAACTTTACTTCATGACTATCAGACTAACATGTTGTCTGACTTGTCAAACAATGTATCATACCCTTATTCTTCTTTACTTCCCCAAAATCCCGTAAGTGTGAACGTTCATTCATCTGCCCCAATGATTAACGTTCCTACTCCTCCTCCAAGGATACAAGATTCTATTTTTACGACTACTACCAGAAAGGAATCTGAAGCAGGTCCATCAAGGCGACCTGTCCAAAGATGTCGTAATATGGCAGATCTTATGGAGTCCACGGTACCTTCTCAACCAAGGAATCCTGGTTCTAGCTTGACTGAGACTACTAATCCATTTTCATGTGGTTGCTGCCATGTTCTACGGGAGATCATTCATACCAATGGACTTCAATACCATAAACTTGAAGTTCATGGGAGGATTGGTATGATATGCCACGCTGTCTTTCACCAGGACGTACAAGGAGGTTCTTCCAATCCTCAAGTATTTGACTTTGGTAAGAAAAATTTAGAAGATGTCAAACATTTTCTAGAAAATTATTGTTTGAATCAAAATTCTTTAGGGTATGTCCTGGTGTCAGATCCCCTATCAGCCTACTATGAGGCCCTTTGTGTTGGTTTGGAATGGACTAAAAATCAAAATGAACTCCCTAATAGTTCATTTCCAACCAATACAACAAATATATCCAATAAAGGAAAAGAGCTCGTGGTTGTAAATAATAATCCTTCAGTCCCCATACCTAGTGATCCATACCGATCAAGAGCTGAACAAAATATTAGGGGTGCATCAATGTCAATAGATGATCTTAGAGACTTCTTCCATTTACCTCAACAAGAAGCGGCTCAACAAGTTCGTCTATGCAAAAATGTTCTAATGAAAATATGCCATAGGGGAGGAATAAAGCATTGGCCTTATGTAAAAATTCGAAGCACTATGAAGCAAATAGCTAGATTGAGAAGAATAATGTCTCCTGATGGTCCTCTCTCAAGAGCAGCCGCTCAGGAAGAAATTAATAGACTTAAACTTGAGATAGTCGAAGCTTGCGGTGGGATTGTACCAACTGTTGTTCTCGATGCTTGAAATAATATAGTCTACTCTTCTTAGCCTTCTTGCTAATGTTTGTAATCTCTATTCTAGGATTCATAAGGATTTTCAAGCTTTTCTGCCAAACTCAACTTTATCTATTAAATTCAAACTTAAGCAAGTCATTCTAACTTATTGTTAGGACCAAGAAAAAGATTGGACTTCTAAATTTGGAGTAGATAATTTCCATAATTTTCACTCTTGTCACTCAGAATTATCTAAGAATTAATTACTATTCACGTATACGGTGACGCTGGAAAGATACTGCTTAATGAATCAAATGGGCATGCATGGAAGCTACGTGAATGTTGATGTGGCTATCATAAAAATATTCTATAGCCTCCTTTGTTGATCAATAAAATATATTCATATGAGCATTTGAAATTTCCTACTTGTAATCTTTCAATAAAAATTTCCTTAATTCCAGTAAACAAAGCTTAACTTCAAAAATCATGATCTCCTTGTCTAGAGCTCAAAACGTTACAAATTATATATCAACGAAAAGCCCTGAATGTCTACTTTATATCTGGAAATTTTCATGATTTTATAACTTCATTTGATATATAAAATAACAGTCTCAAAGTTCACTGCCAGCCCAGGATTTAAAACTGGAAATTCTACAACTTTCACAATTTTAATCCAATGATCCCAAAAAATTATTTCCCATCATGTTTTTAATCCAATTTTCGTTATAAACCCTTTGGAAACCTTCAAAACATGAAAAGGAATTTTCTCCACAATTTTCTAGATTAAACACAAGCTCTACCAAAAATCTAAAAGCTAGAGCTCAAGAACTTACCTCTTGAAATTCTTACTTCCTCTTCCTCCTCTTCTTGCTTCACCATTTCTCTTCTCTTTCTCTTTGTCTCTTATTCACAATCAGATGTGTGATTGTGTTTTGTTGTGAAGAATGAAGAGAATTCAACTTCTATTTATAGGCAAGAGGTGGAGTATAATTTGGTGGGAGGTTGGAGGAATTTGTTAAATAATGTTGTAGTTTGGTGGAGTGTTGGTAGATAATGGTGAAAGTAGATGTAGAATATTTATGTGTGAATGTGTATTAGTTTGGCAAGAGGGTAGTATGTGTATATCATGTACCAATTTGCTTCCTCTTTAATTGAGGTGTAAAGATGGAAAAATGATGTGGAAAAATGACTAATTAAAATAATACTCATCCTACACTAATTCTTGAATTCCTACGGGCACACATTCTCCAATTTTCCATACACATTCTCCAATTTTCCATATGTTGGCCAAAGGTCATTGTAAGAGGGTGGTAGATGTTGTGTATGAGGAAATCAAATACCATTTCATACTTCAACCACTTTATACTTATTTACCAATATCCAACTACCATTTAATATTTATTTGCAAATATTAAATAAGTATTGGAAATTAAATCCTTAATTCCAATAATTACTCATATAGTCCTTCAGACCAAATTTCATAATGTATACGTGAATAGTAAAAACGTACATGTGAATAGTAAATTACTATTCATAGTCCCAAAATATACTGATCCCAAATTTGTCACATTTAAATACTGGGTCTAGTAGTCTTCCAAATATAGACTAATTTCCAAATCTTTAGACCCAAAATTCGGGATATTACACCCTCCTGGTTCTGGGTTCAATCCCCCCTCCCCTATCGCCTTGTATCAAAAAATAATAATAATAATTAGGACCTAGTTAAGCAGCGCATCAAATACTATTAATATAATCGTTTTTGTGAATTTAAAGAAATATCAAACTTTTTCTTGTTGTTCCTTCCTAGTTTATTTGCTTTCCGGTTTACAAAATCCATAAGGTAGCTTTTTCACCCCTTCTTCTACGGACAAACGAAAGGGGCACTGGTCAACTGGGGGGGCACTTTGGGTATTAAATAACAGGACAGGGAAAGACTTTTCCTGGGTTGGCGCGATTTCCGAAGGAACCGTTACATAATTGAATGCGAAATTTCTTTAATACCCTTCTTGAATTCCAAGTAGGTTCTTTCATTTATTATGATTATGGATTTGATAAAATGCCGTATTTTATTGTATATTGTATAGGTATATCAACAACAAGCTGTTATTGAGACAGTAGGAGTAGGAGGAGAGCACAAGTTTAAATCCTCAGAAATGTAATTATTGGGAAAGGCAAAAACTCTTTAACTTCCGAGTTTTGAAAGGGGAAACCCTTCCTCAAATCCAAAAAAATAAATTATAGAGGTATATCATTACTTCCTCTTACTTTTAATATAAGATATAATTAACTTTTTTAAAGAGATTAAGAAAGGTAAATAAATTATTTTAAAGTAGTTATATTTATAATTTTTCTCTAAACTAATTTGCTTGACTTATAAATTGATATATATAATCTAATGATACACTACATTTAATAGGATTAAGTAAATATTTAGCTTCCTTATTTTTCCAAAAAAAAAAATCAATTGGATCTTATATTAATGATAAAAGAGAGTATATCCTTTTTTAAAAAAAATGTCTCTTTTTGTAAACAAATACAAGTCAATTTTAATTTTCTTAAAAAAATCAACATCGTCCTTATAAAAGTTAAAATTATATATTTATGTTGATGAAAATGTATTTTGAAACTTCACTAAAATTGAGAACTATTATCGATATTTTTAAAAAAATTGTTTTTTTTTTAAAAAAAATCTCCATATTATAGGTTATATGTTGAATGCTGATTTTGGCCTTTTTAGTCGAACCAAATTTTGGGAAAAAGGGGGGAAAAAATAGCACGAAATTAAACTGATATATAGAGACGTTAATTTTTGGTACACCAAAATCCCAAATAAAAAAATAATATCAAAAAAGTCTCATTACTTATTAATTATGGTTTTTTTTTTTTACTTCTTTTCCTTGTCAATGATAATTTTTTCACTCATTATTAATAAGCTATGAGACTTTTCTAATAGTTTTTTAATTAATATGTTGGTGTGATTTTCCCTTTTGTATTTGTCGATATATCAAAAACAATGGTTTCTTCTACCTTCATGAATATTTTAATATTTTCAGTTTTAGTTTTGTATGGAATCCAGCTCGATTGAGTTGGCAAGTGGCAACTTTCTATGAAGATATTATTGATATAAAACACTTTTGGCTCCAAATGAAATCATTATATCTTTTATGTAGTGCTTTTCCTTAATGTAATAGAAAATTTAATGATCGGACATAGATCCACTTAATAATGAGAAATTAACTTTCAGAATACTTTTAAGAAAGAAAACTAAATAGAGAGTGTTAATCAGACATTTCAAATTTCTCACTTCGTCCATGGAGAGAATCATGGATGTACTCAAATAAAATATAATTAATTTTCCTCTGTATATATATGTGTGACTTGAGATTATGTTATTAATTTGAAAAAATAAATATGCAAAAAATAATAATAATAATAATAATAAACAATGAAACGAAGAAAGGTATAAAGATTTTTCCCTCAGCACAAAAGCTGCCATTTTACTCCACATTCAAATATACATCAATTTTTCGATTGTTTAACACTAACTACTATGAGAATTTTATAGGCCATTTTTTACGTTTTTTTTAGAAAAATAAAAATAAATCATGTCATAAGTCTAGTTTAGTCTCAACTCAGCTCTGAACAGTTTTGTCTTTCACATGCATGATTCCAACTCTCTCTCTCTCTCTTTCTCCCCCACACACACACACGTTGTTTATCATCATTATTACTTATGAATTCAATAATGTAAGAAAAATAAGAATAGGAGGGAGAGCGTACCAACAGTGGCGGAGCCACATTATCGCCAAGTTCTCAGTGGGTCTTTTTTTATCTTATATATTTTTATATATGTATTATATAATATTTTATTTTGGCCACTAATTTGGCCCCAGCTAATCTTTTATTTTTTTCTATAATCATACTCTTTTGTTTGGAATGTGAGATGAAAGTAAAATTTTTGTTTAAGATACCTATTGAAAATATTAGTATCATTTTATATATGATGTTGTTCATGTTGATTTTAAAGACTAAATAGGTACTCAAAATCATTTCTTTTCACTCCACTCCTTTTGTGAAAGTTATTCTACGTATTTTTATCTTTCTAATGAGTGTAATATTGTGTGATTAGTGAAAATTTTGAGGTTATGGTTTCGGAAGAATCGTGAGTTTTGACAATAGAAGACTATATATATGTAGAAGGTGATTAATGGCTAATTTTAATCGGTTTGGATTTATTATTTGGTTGTCTTATGATTTTATAATGAATTTCTCTTTTAAAAATAGATTATAATAGGTTATTTGCTTAGCTGAAATTGAATCAATTTTGTTTTTTTTTTTTGAAATATTTTTTGGGTTCATATTATATTTCTTTTATTTTCTCCAATTACTTTATTTTGAGGTAAGTGAGATGTGCATTTAAGTGTTAATTTTGTGGACTGAGTAGCACTATAAAAATTAATGTTTAGTGATACAAGATACTAATTAACACTGACATCAATATATATTCTGGGTCACCAAATTTTTGTAGG
This sequence comes from Acacia crassicarpa, assembly GCA_034222035.1. NCBI lineage: Eukaryota > Viridiplantae > Streptophyta > Magnoliopsida > Fabales > Fabaceae > Acacia > Acacia crassicarpa. The sequence continues at coordinate 3,883,513 of JAWXYG010000015.1, read as the reverse complement.
TTGAAAAAGATAAGTAAGGATAAACAAAAAAACATAAATGTATTCTTTAAGAAGAAAATAACTTCAGAAAGTGATATTTCTAAAAAAATAATTTCTGAAAGTGATGCACTTTCTAATAAGTTATCTTCTAAACATCATAGAATTTTTATTTACTATGTTATCTTTTAATTTATAATTATCAATTATCATTTATTTGTATTTTTAATGTTATGAAATATTATTTAGTAAATAGTTCAATATGTTTATTTTTTGACCCAGACTAAAATAATTGTCTGGTTTCGCCACTACGTACCAACAGGGTTGACGAAATTAAAAGCGGAGCTTACACAATGCCACAATGGGTTAGACTACAAGAGTCTAACTGGGTCTATTACAACTGTGATTAGGAATATTCTCAAATGCTGGCCAACATTTTTTTTCAAATAATTTTCGAATGAGAAATCAGACTCTGCCCTCACATTCTTCCAAATCTTCAAGGAGCCTACCATCAAACAATTAATACACAGACACACACATATAAAATGGACCTTGATCTACAAAACAGAAAAAAAAGTGAAATTATGGGCATAAAGAATATTAACAATAGTGAATATCATTGAAAAGATTCCATGTACATTAATTGAAAAATTGGTGGCCCTCCAATCATTGATTACTCTATCATTTTGACTTTTTTGAAATTTAGCCAAAAATCAAATAACTAACACATATAGTTCAAAACGATGCATTTAGTAATTTAACACAATTTTCACTGAGCTAAACAGTGAGCGGGCAAGTTGTTGCTATAATTCTTAATTAGCGGCGATAAATTTCAAATGATAAGTACTAAAATCTAAGATATATTATACAAGTCATGATCCGATGACTTCTCTATAGTGCAGATCAATATATACAAAATTATTTTCAATACAAAGTTAAACTGTATATTTAAATAAAATGTTGATACGATTGTTTGTTCTTATGGTTTGTTGAATGTTGATTTTGATCACGTAGTTTCAAATCGTTTGTTTTGATCGTTATAGTTTTATCAAAAATATTCTTTGAGTTTCATGATTTGATCCCTATATTTTCAATGGGTTTTGGTCCATTTACTTAAACTCAAACAACGTCCGTATGAAATCAGCATAAATTTGCCTTATAGAGAAATAATCAAAGCTAAGTCATAAAATCCCAACCATTTGATCGAAAAGGCTAGAAAACGCATTTTCCAACACGCATTTCATATTATTTATATATTCACAAAAATATGATCATTATTTAATAATTTTTTTTCTTCAAAATCATGGTTATGTCAAATCTAGGAAAATTCTTAATTTTAATTGTCGTCGTTATAGTATGAATGACATTTTGTTGGCAAAAAGGATCACATTTTGTTATACAGTACAAGCACATTTAGGAGTTCATAATTGTTGAGAAAGGCCATAAAAAAGAAAAACCTTTTTGGTGTAATGTTTTTAGGTGGAAGCATGAAATCAGCATAAATTTGCCTTTGAAAATTTATAAAATCCCAACCATTTGGCCGACAAGGCTAAAAAACGCATTTCATATTATTTATATATTCACAAAAATATCATCATTATTTAATAATTTATTTATTTTTTCAAAATCATGGTTATGTAAATCTAGGAAAGTTCTTAATTTTGATTGTTATCGTCAGATCTAGAGTATGAATGACATCATTATTAATCTTACTATTAATAGAAAAGGAATAATAAATATTTTCAATGGTCTAAAGTTTGGCAGCCAAACTTTTTGGGCGTCTTTACAAAACGTGGGTGAGGACCAAATCGGTTTTTTTTCCTTTTTTTTTTTTTGGGGGGGGGGGGGGGGCGGGGGGGTGGTATGGCATGGCTATAAAATTACAGGAGCTAAGTTTGACTATTTAAGTTGTAACATCCTCATTTTTGAAATCCGTTTTCACAATATTTAAACCAGAGTAGAAGCGTTTTTGAAATAATTGATCAGAGTAGAGCATCGGAATAAATTTCAAAATTTTGAGTATCTGATAAACATTTACTGATGTAGCATCTGGCTGCTTACACAGCGGTACAGTAGTCTGAAAATAGTTCAACAAATAACGTTAAAATAAAAATTTCTCTGTCTTCGTCCTTGCGCTGGCTCCTTATCCTTGTCCTTGGTCCTGGTTCCTCCAGACCCTGACGCTATGTTAAGAGCTGAGGTTCAATTACCATTGAACCTCAGGTAACGGTTAACCTCATGCTTATGTATCAAATATGTATGACAGATGTCCATGGCAAAACAGCAATAATAATCACATACGATATTCTCATATTCAGATAATAACATAACACAGTCACTGCAATATGCATGTTATTATAGTCTGCACTATCTCCAGTGCCACGATGGCCTATCGTGTCCTCAGCGCTAGGAAAACATAACGGCATTATCAAAACCATAACTCGTATCAAGTTGTATGTGTATGATCAATTTTCAAAAACAGTATCTCAGACTATCTATCACATATAAGCATACCATAAGCATCAGAGTTAGTGTTACAATACGCGTCCGTACCTGAGTCGATAGTCTCGGTACGTAATTGATCGATCTGCGTTCTTTCGGACAGCCTATCAGAGCAATATCGTCCTATTAATTTAAAGATAATATTCTAAAAGATATTTTGGCCACTATTGACTATTCTACCCTTGGTATATTAAACCATTATTTTATTTTCTCATAATTTATTGAAAAACCGCTGGAATTATTGGGCAGAAATTCTCCTATCTTTGGAAATTCATAACTAATTCTAGAAAAATCGAAACGAAGATCCGTAAAATATTCCGGACTCCTTAGGATGTCTATTTTCCATTAAAAATACCAGACTTTGCCCAGAATTTAAAAATCATTCCCAGATTTCACGCATTCATCCTCTGCCCAGAATTTCCAGCATTTTCGCAGCCTAAACTTTGTGAATTTCTTTCTCATTGTACAGAGCTCATTTCAACATGTTATTTACAGATTTTGAAAGCTCTATATGCCTACTTTCATCATGAATTTTCTCAGAATTTTTCAATAACATTTTCAACATGAAATATGCGTTTTTCTGTGACCCGTTCAGAAATCGCCTAACCGACGAATTTTCGCCAGAACTTCGTTACTACAGTGTTCTTAACCTGGAAATTTTGCAGAACTACTTCCTTCACTAAATTTTCTAAATGAAGCTATTTTTAACTATAAAAACATGAAACTAAATTTATTCTAGAATTTTAAAGATTAAAACTACTTCTATCTATGAATATAAACTCAAAACTAAAGAACTTTGCTTACCTAAAGCTTGAACTCCTTCAAGCTCTTCCTCCAACTCTCTCAACTCTCTCTCAAATAAGCAAGTGTTGCTTTGCTTGGTGTGAGGAAAAGTGAATGCCCAAAGCCTCTATTTATAGTGAAAAGGTTGGGCAAACTTGTAATTAAATGCAACTTTCCTCTTGTCAACTTTCCACCATTGGATCTAGGGTTTCATTGAAAAATTAAATCCTCACCATACACACACTCATCTGCCCTCTCTCTCTCTCTCCCCTCTTCTCTTTCTTCTTCCTTCTCCTTGAAGCTACACAAACTTGAGGTGCAAGTATGCAATAGTAACTTGTATCCAAGAAGCTACCATTTGACCACATGTGATGAAAATCAACTTCCTTCCCCTTGAAGCCCCTTCAAAACCGTGCCCCCTCAGATTTTTCCCTTTTTGAATTGTTTTTGGGTTGGTTTGGGCTTTCTTGTTGATTTGGGTAAGGGTTTGGGTTACAAAAAATGATCCAATTGAGTTTTTGTTGTGCCAAAAAGCCCTAAATTAATTTCTTCTTATTTACTATTGGATTAAGCTTAATTAGGTTTAGTTTGAAATGATTTTATTGATTATCAATTCAATTATGATCCTACTAAGTCCAATTGTTACAATTATGGATCCCTTGTTAGGCTTTATTGTTGAATTTAGCCAAAATATTGCAACTTGTTTGTAAATATTTATCATTAAGTTAATTATGCATGTTAATTCAATTAAGATTAATTTTTGATGTTTACTAATTATTTTTAGTGTCCTCTAATTATTTTAGACCTCTTCCTATCCCTTTACAGTTTAATTTTGCCAATATGTGAATTATATGACTATATACCCCTAAGTGTGAATTTAATCGTTCTTGAATTGTTGGAAATTTCATTTAATTGGTTTAGGGGTTTTTAGGAAATTTTTACAATATTTTATGACCCTTAATAATATTTAGGGAGTTGAATTTTGCCCTATTAAATCCTACCGACAACTTATTCAAGAAGTAGGATAAATACATTACTATTTTGGAGACAACATACCTTCCTATTTTCTAGTAAATTTAGCCTCTTGATAAGTTATATGATGCTTAATCAATTCCCTAATTATTTATAAAGATTTGGCACAATTATTTAATTTAATGAATACCTAATTATTTATTATTTTTCTCTTATCTTGTTTAAGTATTCTTCATAGTACCTTATTGCTCTTTTTAATTCCATGTGAACCATAATTTAATTTAGTAATTATTTGCATTTTATGATATTTTATGGTTCCTAAGAGGATTCAATAATTAATTGCAAAAATTAATGCAATTACTTTAATTAATGTACAATTATTTGTCCAATCAATTATTGACACTTTCCTCTAATTTGTTTGATATTTCAATAACATTTCATGCCCCTTTAAAATTTAAATATAAACTATGCTTCAATATGAAAATTATAGGGTATTTTATGATCCCTAAATGAACTTAGAGTATTTGAGTTGTTTGGGTTTATTTAACTCTAGGAGAAAATTCTATAATTTTAAACTAGATGAACTATAATATCTTTGAGACCACATATTCACCTATCATTTAGTGGTTATGCTAAATAAGATTTTTAGGGTATTATATAAGTCAACGTAAGTACGTGAAAGTTGTTGTAATTAAATTAAAATTCTAGTTTATTGTCCAAGCTAGTTTAGATGGCTGAAATCTTTGTTGCTGATCATTGGATCTAAGAAAATTTCCATCAAAATTTATATATGAATTATAATTACAATTTAACGAGGATATATAAATAAGTCAATCAAAGTAGAACTAATTATAATTCAATTTCTTTAGGCAAAGTTTTGTGAAGGCTCATGCATTTTGGTATAGCTGGAACCATTAATTTGCTATGTTATGGTGGCATAAGTGATTCAATGAATCTATATATTATTGAACAGATGTGATTTTTTTTCCTTCTTTTTATGTTAACTCATATTTTTATACACACACTTAAATAATTTTTTTAAATATATGATTTCTTATTTTGTCACCCAAGCTAGTCACATAGGGGGGAACAAACAAGCTAGTTGCTGCCTATCAATTATAATAATTATAAATGTGGAAGTGCGCAATAAAGTTATAATTGATAATGTTAATGTCAAACTGGAAAAAATACAATCAACATATCAATCTATTACCACAATATCTACAATAAAACCACTGGCCAAAAAAAATATACAATATGGGAAAATCCCAATTAAATCAAACTAAAATACAAAAATTTAAATTTAAGCCTGCATTTTTAACAAAGTTTAATAAGGCCAATAGGCCTATTAGGAACTTACGAATGTTATTAAAAATACTAAAATACCCTTTCAAAGTTAAAAGGTAATAATTGACCTTCTTGATGTGTTGTTCAAGTGCATTAAGGGCATATAAATCAAGTCCATATTCTTTACCAGTCAACTCACAACTTAAACGCACACCCCCTGAACATTCGATCACATTATTTGCTTCATGTACGTCGATGCTAATAAAGATCAAAACCCAGATAATTGCCAGCAATCTGCCATAATTCAACAAGTAAATTTCAAATCCACCATTTCCACAGCCGCCAACTAAGAGACAGTAAAAGGGAAGTAAGCAAAGAAAGGAACAAGAAGTTACAAAGCTATTAACATCAATGGTGTAGATGTACTTCTTCTTGAAGGAAATGCCGTGTAGCCAAAGCATCGTCCTTAAAGTCCAAACCTTTGGGGACATTAACGGTCTTGGACTATGATCAAGTGGTAAGGCTGGAAAAACGGACACCGCATCTATGAGAAATCGAGGTTTCGGCCATTAGAGATGTTGAAGGTGAACCAGAAAATAAGGAATATTCAAAAACATCAAAGGTTCTGTGGACCAGCCATTCAACGCTAATTACTAATTATGTCAAGAGGGTATTCTAGTCTGTTAGCAACATTTATAAATTCTTAATCGAACTTCTTGACCTATTAAGAATTTGTTAAAAGTGTAGTCCTGTATTAAGATTTAGTTGGAATTTTCTCGCAAAAAATTATGACGAGCTGCAATATTTAATTAAAAGGCCTAAACACTATAACTTTTTTCTTTCAGACTTTGTGTATTGTAAGAGAAATGTATATTATATATGATAAAATTAATTTATAATAAGGTTAAGGTTAGTAATGAAGTTTTTCATCAGGAGCGTCTGACACAATTAAGTTTTAAATGATAAAAACAGTCACGATCTTTAAAAAATGGTGCAATTTTATAGCAAACTATGTGAAATTCATCCAAACATCCGTTATAAAGCTAGAGGGATAATAAATGGGTCCCACATAAAAAAGAGACATACCTTTGGGTCAATTCAACAAATTTGTTAAAATTGCTTCATTTTAAAAAGATTGTATCTACTTTTATACTCTTTAAAACTTAATTGTGCCATGACAGAAAACTTCATTATCAAAATTGCCTCTTAACCCTTTATAATAAGTAGCTTAGTTCATATAAGGATCGGATTAAACTCCATGTAATACGACCCAAAAAATTGGTATAGTTAAATATATTTGACTATCTTAACCATAGCATATATATAATATGCTGTGATTGATTTTGGTGGTGATAAAATGTAATCTAGTTAGGTAAAAACACAGTATTTAGCTTTCAACCCCTTTTTATTCTAAAAGAGAGATACATACGTTCTCAGTTCAGTTTCCACTTTCAAAATTTTTAAAAGCGTACGTTGGCGATTTGGAAAGTAAAATATTTATTCTATTGAGTTGGGCGTGTCACACGAAGAAAGAAATTAAAAAGCTTATAGTTGTGTGATTTCGGTACAGTTAGGTAAGATAATTAGGTCACGCATGATTAAGAGAAAAGTGAATTAATAAATATTATCTCTATATCTTCCAAAATTAATGCTGTCATATGTATAAAATAGCATGATAAAAAAATATGTATAAAATGGCATATACATGTTTCGTATTTGTTAATTGTGTACCAAACTACATGATGTACGTACCAACCAATAAATGTAAACAAATATCCAACATAGGAACACAAACGGGGAAAAAAAAAAAAAGAGGGAAATTTTTGATATAGAATCCAATAACGTAGTTCAAATAAATATTTTTTTAGGTCGGCCTAGGGTACCCACCACCGACAGCGATGACTAATTATCTCACACTGTAGATTTCCTAAACAGGTTTTGGTATACTCGCCATGAGATACTCTTTATATATACATATTGTTAGGGATTGAATTTCTGACTAAATACTAATCCCCGACCGCACACACTAAATTTCCATACACACTAGTAGGGATGGAATCTCTGTCTAAATGTTTGGAAACCCAGCTAAGTGTGAATTATGGCCGCCGATGGTTTTCAGATAAATATAAATATTAATACCGTTATTCTAAATAGGGCCAATATATTAATACACCTTTTCGGGTTAGATCTCCCTATCAGTCTATCACAAATCACCTATGCCCAAAATAGGACCAATGCGTCCTAAGCTCGACATTTAATTCAAAACCGATTTGCTTAAATTCATAAATTACCAAATTATTTTAAAAACTTTTTCCCCTTAGCAACCTCCGTTGTTTACAAGATTATTATTTTTTATTTTTAAAATTTTCTCAGGTTATATTAAATAGTGTGTAAAATTTCATGTTATGATTTTAAATATAATAATATATGGGTTATGTATAATTAAACAGTAAGAAAATTTATTCTTTCTTTTTTAGTTCCAACATTAGAAAAAATTGATCTTATTATTATTATTATTTTATATGAACGGAGGCTAGGCCTTGTATTAAAAGGAAATAGATGAGGAATAAATTCACATACAATCGTGAAGAATTAGAGTCCTAAACATACATCATAAATTTTTTTTATTTTATTTTTTTGATATAAAATTTTTAGGAAAGGGGTTAGACTTACCCATAATCCAAGGGCAAGGCGCTTGAAACCCAGTCCGTAGAATATACTGGGTTAGAAAATGCACATGCCTCCACCTCTTCCCAACATTTTCACTGCTTCGTAGACCCTTAGGATACCTCCCCCAAAATCTTGACCAACTTCAGGATCGAACCTTCTTCCTTTTAGTGAGAAAGTCTGACCCCTTCATCATCAGGTCATACATCATAAATTTAGTCTTTCAATAAATTAACAATAATATATGGGCCCAATGTACTCTCTCCATGGGCTGGGCTTTTGAATGTAACAAACTCTTATCGGTGAAGAAGCATCTCACTCGCTTTACTCCCTCTCTCCTATTAACGATTTATTTCGAGCCGGTTTGATTTAATATTTTAATTCCATTGCACCTTACAGTTTATTACTAATACAATGCAATATAAATTATAGGACTATCGTTGGTTTGAATTTTAAACAAAGTGAAGTGAGTCTTTTAAATAACTACTCTCTCTGGTTTTTTACAAGAGTCTAAAATCTAAATTGTATTGGTGTTTTTTATAAGAGTTAGAAAAGAGTTGCCTGAGCATTCAATGAGTTTTTCTCATTTTTATCCCTTATTAATTATATGTATTGCATTAATTAAAAGCTTGTTGATACTTGTAGTTACTCTATTTTTTTTTATCTTATTCACCCCTTATAAATAAGGGCATACTTGAAAACAAAAGTTTATCTTAGATATACTTATTATTTTTAACTAATTTTAACCATGTTCTTAAACCATATAAATCGGTTATCGAGATATTATAAATAGAAGTGAAGGGAGTATTAAAAATCAATATATAATAGAAATCTATTTTATCTATAGTATAATCTTCAGGGGAAAAAATTACTAAGTCATCTACTGCCTCAAAATAGTCATGGCACTACCTCACTAGGAATAGTCTAATAGAGCTTACCGTCACCGCCATCGTCATCTTACACTCTAGTTTAAGAAGAAGATATGACCAAATACAAGATATTTGGAAATATAGAATGATTTGTTGCGGTGACAGCAGCAATGGTGGTAGCAACGGTGGCCGGGGAGGAGGTAGTAGTAGTGGCAAGGCGTGGTAGGTAAAATGATAGAAGTGAAACAAAAACAAATCAAACTAAAGAGTAAATTGAACCTGTTTAAACATGTAATAGCATGATAATGAATATGTATTAATACGATAATTATAGAATAAAACCCAAAAAAATATCGGAAATTTGATTAGCTAAAACATAGAGGAACTTGTCTCTAAATCGTAGCTATAAAGGCTCTATAAGAGTTTATCAGACTCTTGCAACCTAAGACTCTTGCAACCTAATCGCATTTTGTCCAGAATATCAACTCATAAGTATGGTAGTGAAAACATAGATTTTACCTAAAAACGAAAGGAGAATGAAAAATCGTAAAATGTAAAATCAAAACGTAGTAAAATCGTAAAAAAAAAATCATAAAAACATAAAAGCGTTTGGAAAATTAGTGAAATCATTTTAATGAAAAAAAAATCGTAGTAATAAATCGAGTTTTTAACTACTATGCTCATAAATAAAAACTTACACACAAAAAACTTCTGATTCAGAATCTCATAATGACTGAGTACAACTTAGCTTTTAAATAAAGAAACTCCCTAATTGATCCTAATATGACTCAACAATACAAAAAAAATAATTCAAAGACGTTTTGAAGATATTGAGGATAAGATGTATTTTATCAAAAATTAAATCAAGGATATAATAATATGATATTAAAATAATATAATTGAGATCCTTATTTGAAAACTCATATATATAAAATAAGGGGTTTAAACTTCTAATGTTGCATAAGAAAAAGATTCTTACATACATATGAAATGGTGGGACCCACACACACACACACACACATATGTATATGTATGGGCCCTACCATTTCATGTGTGTGTGACATGAGAATATATTTCTCCTACAACATGAGAAGTGTTTTTCCCAATAATATCCTATATATAAAAAAAAAAACTACTAATAAATTGGAAAAAAAAATCATATTTATTAAGAAGGACCATAAAAATAGTTTTAGAAATTAAAATATTAAAATAGAAAAAATAAATTGCCCTTAGCCAGATTTTCTATCTTCTCTAACTGAACCTGGAATGATTTTTCAATTTCTTATCTTCTCTCTAACTGAATTTGGAATGATTTTTTCTTATACTTGAGAATCTGAAGTGATTGATTGATAATGATAAATAGAGACCAATTCAAAGAACCTCATTCTTTTTCGATTGCATAAATAGTAGAGAACAGTTGAAAACCCTCCACGAGACCCTATGCTTCTATGGCCAGTTACTAAGTTAGCGTCTCTACTGCATCAAACTTGCCTCCTAGTGAGGATCAATTAATGCCCAAATGAAAGAGACACTAACATAGTTTGTCATTCACTATCGTTTTACAGCGAACAAGATTTTACTATCATTAGCTCTATATGAAATAGAGACGATTTATTGAACAGTAACTTTGCTTGATCTCAGTTACGACCAAGTTTTTGGCGAGTTACGTCATTTACAGGCAATCAACTATCGTTCGTCGCCTCGGTATGTCCCATTCTTGAATCACTAGCAAAGTTATAACTATATCAATTAGCCCACCGAGCCACCATTAGTTGCAGTGACATGTTACGGTTCTAAGAGGGTTTGGAGATAACACAAGCCTAATTTAGTCTTTCTATTGATGTTTTAATTTCTAATCCTTCAAAATAATTACATACATTGTTATGGTCTTTCTTAATAAATAATGTTTTTCTTAAATTCTTTATTATAATTTTGCCTAATAAATTTAAAAGATTCTTAGGATAATTCAAAATATCTAAAAGATATATTAAATATTGTTATTAATCTACAAATATAAGTACTAAACATTTGGTGGTCATCATTACTATGATAAAACCTATTCTCATACATACTTAAAAGAGTAACCAAACATTCTTATATTAGTTTTTTTTTTTTTTGGGACAACTCTAGGTACTTTCATTACTTGGGATAAAAAGTTTACAGAGACGCAAGCTTAAGTGGAGGCACTGCCAGACAAAGCTATCAAAGAGAGAAATTAAACAAAGGGCAAGAAACAAATTACATCAAGACACATAGAAACACCACTACTGAAAGCAAACGCAAACAAAATCCTAGGACTATGATCATCACAAGGGAGGTGATCAACCAGGATCTACGCATCTGGGCTGCATCGCAGTATGACTATGCTGATTCCTGGAGCTCTTAGCATCTTCATCCAGAATTGGTAACAAAGGAGGTAAGGGCATTTCTACCCACTCGGTTGGGCACACCTCCTTACAGGTGGATGCAGCAAGCAAATTTGCTGCTTTGTTCCCTAGACGAGGGATAAAGCGAACTGAGAAGCTGGATTCCAACGCTAGCGTTCCAAGGATATCATCAAGTATAGCACAATACTGCCATTCGCCAAGATCTGGTTGATGATGTTCCAGGCACCGCACCAATGTAAGGTAATCAGTCTCAAAAATAACATTCTTATTCCCTAAATCTTGAACGATCATTAAGGCTCTTTTCAATGCTAATGCCTCAGTCATGAACGCTGAGAGAGATTTAACTTTATCTACGAAAGCCCATTTCATACATCCCCAATGGTCTCGGCATAAAACACTGATGGTAGCCAACTTCTTCTTTTCATGAAACGCCCCATCGATGTTGACCTTGAGCATATTTTCAGGTGGCCGAACCCAGGAGGCAGTTTGCTTGTTCAACAGGGGTGACTTTATCTTGCTGTTATTTGTATCAAGAAAGCACACACCCCAATAATCATTTAAGGAATGCTTGGCACGCTCAATAACCAGTATGGGGTCAGGTTCTACACCAGAAAACACCTTCTCGTTCCGGCCTTTCCAGATGTACCATAATAACCAGCAGATGTGGGCAATATCATAATCAGATAAACTGCCTTGTGTATTCATAATACTTGACCACCACTGCTTAAAAGATTGGATATTCACCAGGTCGCTCTTAAAGGACATCCTGCACCCGAACCACACACATCGAACCCATAGACATTGAAGAAAGAGATGCTCAATGGTCTCTACGGCAGCTTGACAAATTGGACATACATCCGAGTTTCCTCTCTTTCGTTTAACTAGAGCAGCGTTGGTGGCTATTGCTTGAGATAACACGCGCCACATAAAATTAACAACCTTAGGTATCACTTTTAACCTCCATATCTTCTTCCAGATGTCGCTGGGAATTTGAGGTGAGCCTCCTGATGATTGGGCTTGCATAGTTGAGTCTGTGAGGTAATAGCCCAGTTTTACAGAATAACACCCATTTTTGACAAGACCCACCTTAGGCAATCTTCACTAGGAACCGAGGAAGTGGGATGGCGCAAATAGCCTCATGAATGTGGTCGTTTATGTGGGGTCTGAGCATGGTTAAGTCCCACCCTCCTCCTGCATGAGAGAATAATGATGCCACTCCAAGGTTTGACTCTTTCAGCTCTTCATTCTCCGTGCACAAGCCACGAGTGGGTAGATTGAGAATCCATTGATCCTGCCATATTCACACTGATTGTCCATCTCCAACTTGCCAACATAAATCCTTTTTTACGAAATTCCTTCCTTCCAAAATACTTGACCAGCACCATGAGGCTCTATGGCCTTTTTTAGCATCGAGAAAAGAATCATTAGGCAAATAGAGCCCTTTGAGAACTTGAACCCATAAATCATTCGGATGTTGGGAAAGCCTCCAGGCTGTTTTAGCTAAAAGGGCATTGTTGAATTTAACAAAATCTCTGAAGCCCATACCACCTTCAATCTTTGGTCTTGTTAGCTTTTTCCATGCAACCCAATGGGTTTTAGTTTGGCCTGCCCACCAAAAGTCTGCAACCATGCTATTGAGTTCTTTATAGGTCTTGCTAGGGAATTGAAAGCAAGTCATCGGGAATATTGGGATGACATTAATGACGGCTTTTATCATGACTTCTCTTCCTACAAAAGATAATTGTTTTGAACTCCAGCCTAAGACCTTCTTGCTTACTTTCTCACGAACATAAGAGAGAGCTTGATGCTTTATTTTCCCCCAAACAGTCGGAATGCCCAAGTATTTGCCTTGATCCAAGCTTTCTCCAATGCCAAGAATATTGCAAACATCATGCCTAAGTAGGGCCGGAGTATTGGTGGAGAATACAATGCTGGATTTGTCCAAATTTGCTAGTTGACTTGATGCTCCATAGTAGCTTTGGGTGATACCCGCCAAAGTTCGACAATTTTGGATATCTTCATTCATAAAAAACAAAGCATCATCTACGAAAAAACTATGAGTCAAGATAGGGTCCCCACAGCGTTACCCAAGGTTATGGCGTTTTCATGATCGAATGCAACATGGGGCAGGCCGTGAAACTGGATCCAAAAGGGGCACCAGTCAAAATTAACTTCGTGAAAGACAGTATACTCGTCCCAATGTTGCAAGTTCAGCAAAGCACCCTGGATCGACCAAGGCCGACCTTTAAAGACTCTATGGAAGTCTTCTTGTTTAGGAAACCGGAACAGGAAAGCATTACTATCAGGTAGTTCATGGCTCTCCATTCCTTTGTCCAGTCCCCATCCTTTCTTGTTCATAGAGAGCACTATCCCTTTATTGAGGTTTTTGTCTGTTTCCAGACGACCGACTAAAGTTCAGCCCTTTTGAACACTTACTGGAGGGTCCAAATTCAACTGCAAAGCCTTAGAGTTTCTTCTGCCGTTACTGCTATTACCCTTCTCCATGGATTGTATAATACAGAGGACAATACACAAAATCAGCAATATCAGAATTACCACCGGGAGCACCAGCACTACTAGTAGTGCAGTGGTATTGGGATTAATTTCCCCCCTCCCGATCCTGTGTTCGATCCCCCCTCCTCTATCGCCTTGTATCAAAAAAGAATTACCACTGGGAACAACAATAAGAGAACGCTAGCCGAGAGTATATATTAAAACACAGATTTCTCAATTAGAAAAGACAAGGGGTATGCGAGGCGGACAGTAATAAGAAGGCAGGAAGCTCTCACAAAGGAGAGAGAGGATTGGTTCTCTCACGAAGGAGAAAGAGCCTTATATTGGTAATACAATCATAATTATCATTGCATATATGCAATAGGGTCAAACCAAATGGGTTCTTAATACATGGACCATGAACTTTCTCTTTCTTTTTTGTTGAGAAATTAAACACAAAATAGTAAAATTTATAAAAATAGCCATTATCGATGATGAATACTTCTGGAGATTTGAGAAAGCCCAGTTCAATATTTTTTTTGGGCTTCACATCATGGGCCCACTGATTGTTTCTTAATTACATTATATGGAGCTAAACTCTGTGCTCCTACAAACAAAACTCTAAAATTTTCTTATAAAAAAAAAAACTCTAAAAATTTCAGCTCATGTTGCAACTTGAACAGTTGAGTTCTGAAAACAGGCTTGGATTATTCCAAGTTGTTCATTGTAATTTTTAAATGAATTAAATTATTTCAAAATATGATAGTCATAGAATTATCTTTATTTGTGATATCTACTAAACTAAAAATAATATAAAAATAACATATTAAATATGCGTCATCAAATTATAGTTTGGATATATTGGATGATCCAGATGTATGATGGTGATTACTTCTCATAGACTCATCACTCACATTGAGTATGGAAAATGAACTTGTCATATTTTGCCTCACCACCAGAGGATTATGAAATAACGAAACACTTTGATTTGCTCATATATATAAGAGCTGACTAATTATGAGTTAAGAATCTTAAACTGCACAGAGAGAGAGAGAGAGAGAGAGAGAGACATAAATTATAATAAGATTCTGATGGTATCATTAGTAAACCCGAAACATTAATGTCATCAAGTGAGTGTTCGTAAAGGTGACGGCAACGAGCTAGCTAGTGTGTAGCATCCATAAATGACAAATCAATTAAGCATCAAATTAAATGGTTGCAGAGAAAATCAGAGTGTTATATGCATATTAATTAAGAGAAAAGCATAGTAATCTATAACTTGGTTTTCTTTCCATTTATCAGCGACGACGTGTTTGAACTGCTACCTTTGGGGTTGTTAACGTTAACGTGGGAAAGGATCTCTTTCATTTCTGGTGTCGTCCACTTCTCTCCACTTCTGTATTCATACAGTTAGATCAACTTTAAACGGTTAAAATTTAATATTCTATAAAAATATTATTGTAACATTAAATAACAAATAGTGTAAATAAATAAATTTCAATCATTAAAATCTAATCTGAGTAGTTCTTTTTTTTTATAAACCTAATCTGAGTAGTTCTTATCTTTATAATTTTATTAAAGTATTTTATATATTCTTTTTTACTTTTTTTTTAAGATATTAAATCGCAACCGTGTCAAAGTTAATCTAACAGTATAAATAAAGAAGTGGAGGGAAGTGGTCGGCAACGAAATAGAGAGGCCCATTTCCCTGTTAATATGAATGCAAATGTGAGAGACAAAATTAATAATTAATAAAAGAAATCAAAGCCAGATCCCAAGGGATTTTGTTATTATCATATGTATTGGGATTTATCTAACCCATACCTTGATTTGTGTATTCTGTATTGCCTCACCCACGGATTTTAGGGATTATTGCTTTCTCACTTCTTTCCACATATATATATATATAGAGGGTAAATGATTTTTTCAATTACTGGAGATAACAGTGAGCCGAAAACGACGTAGTTTTGGGGTCACGGGAGATAACTCTATCTCCAGTGACTGGAGAAATCTTTTAACCTATATATATATATATATATATATATATATATATATACTTATATATATGGGGAAATGATTTGTGCAGTTACTGCACCTAAGGTTTTTTCCAGTGAATACAAAACGACGCAGTTTAGTTTAATGAACATTGATTAAAAAATAAAAAACTCATTCTCTCTCTCTCTCTCTGCTTCACCTCTCTCTCGGCCTCCCCGTTTTCAATTCGAAAAGCGACTTCCGCCGACCTCTGTTCGAAAATCGACCTCCGCGGATCTGCTTCTCCCACTGGGAGCTCCTTCTTTGGCGATCCTGCAAATCCGAATCTGGACAATTTGGGTTTGATGGTGTTGAACTCGGACTCTTCGTTACCCAGAGAGATGACTAAGAGATCAGAGATGCTGTTGAAGAACGAAAACTCGGGCTTATTCTTCAAAAAGTGGGTGATGGCGGCAACGTGGGATTTGACTAACCTTAATTCCAAACTCATTCCAAACAAGAGAGAGGTGAAGCCGAGAGAGAGAGAGAATGAGTTTTTTTTTTTTTTCAATGTTCATTAAACTAAACTGCGTCGTTTTGTATTCACTGGATAAAACCTTAGGTGCAGTGACTGCACAAATCATTTCCCCTATATATATATATATATATATTTTTTTTTTTGTCGAATATATATATATATACTTGAGCAAAATATATATATATATATATATATATATAACCCTAACCGTTAATGCGCCACATAAGCTATTATAAGTGCAATGACGGAGCTTAGTTGGGACAAGTGGGGGCCATGGCCCCCCCAATTTTTTTTTTAAACATTTTTTTAATGGATCTTTTTGGTTTTTAGTGTAATAATACAACTTTGGCCCCCCAAAATAGTAAAATTAAATTTTGGCCCCCCAACTTCTTCTTCTTCTTCTTCTTCTTTTTTTCTTCTACATTTTCCCCTCTTTTTATATCTTTAGGCTTATAATTCAATCTTTGTTCCATGTGGAGTCTTATATGATTTATGTTAATTTTGTCATTCTTTTCTATATCTCATTCTATTTACCTGAAATTTTTAGCTTATCAGTGAAATTTACTTTTGTGGTGTATCCCTTATTATGCTTTTACCCATTCTACACTACACTTGTAGATGAAGTTAATTGACTTAATTTTATGAATATATTTTTTTATTCTTTTTTATTTTTAATGCATTTAAAACTTTCCTTTTAAAAAAAATTTCGGGGTCACCGCCCCCGAACTCCCGAATCCTCCCACTGTTATTTGGCCCCCCAAACTTTTTCTCCAAGTTCCGGTCTCTGTATAAGTGGATCTATTCAAATTTCAAAGTAAAAGACATATTACCGATATGAAATGTAATTATTTTATCATAATAGATTAATGTTCTCTAATACAGCCAAATAATTATTTTGTTGGCTTTCACCACATATTTCTGCATAATTTCGGATATAATACCATAAACATAATTAACTCACGTGAGGGCACAGTTGATAGTAGTTAATTTTATAAACTCTTAATTCTTAAATTCTGCCAGAAAATATGACAAATAAGGTAACATTATATGTGTGACCAGAAAAGTTTGAAAAATAAAGGAATGGTCAAAAGCACGTACAAACATCATCCATGTCTTACGTACTACCAAACAAATACGGTCTTAAGTAATAAACAGAAACGAAAGGTGTTAATTTCCCCCATCGAATATAAACTACATAAATCATGTTTTTATATAATTATGTAGTTAGGATCATAGAAATTTTGGGAGAGATTAAGAAAGGAAATTAAATTAGTTAATTATGTATATTTTCCTAAAATATCCTTATCCAAAATTTAAAATGACATTAATGAAGAATCGATAGCCGACGCATGTTCGTTTACACATGACATGACTATCTGATTATGTAGTTATTACATGCCCCGTTTATCATACCGATGAAAACTAGTTCTGTGATTTCATTTCAATCATAACAACCTAAAATTTATTCAAGTTGTTTTCATATTTTAATCATTTAAATAATTTTTGATTGATAAACGAACTCATAAAATATGATTATTTTGTAAGTTTTGAACAATAAAATATGTAAAAATAATTATTCTTTGTTGTCAAAGTGAATATTTTAAATACCAGGTACATGACCATTTCAAATAGAATTTGTAAATATTATTTACTTTATAAAATATATAGGTGTATTATCAAATTATTATTATTTTTAATTATTGTTGAGAAAGTATAAATAGGGGTATTATAGAAAAAATTTGACAAAAGTTAAAACTTGCTCTTATAATGAGGACTAAAACAAACTCATAAATTTGCTCCTATAATTAGGATCAGAGGGAGTATTAATTTCTCTCCATAATTTAAAGATTTACAGCCAAGCCCTCGGAGTTTGAAAACTTTTTTAATTTAATCCCCGCAATTGCGGTTATGATGTCTATTAATTAGTCCTAATTACTCCTACATTTTTTGGCCTGAAATCTTAATTACCTTGTTATTTATACTTTTATATCTATTATGTGACTATTAAGTATTTATAAATAATGAGACGAATATATATATATATATATATATATATATATATATATATATATATATAAAACTAATGATTATGTGTAAAATTTAAAGATATATTTTAAAAAAATTTTGAAGAGACGAAATTGATGATATGGAGTGTACACACACACGTGTGTCACAAACTTTTATTTTCTAGTTTTATTATAACAAAACCAAAACAATTAAAAGAAGTAGTTAAATGATCGATAAAACAATGCCACAACCAAGTGGAAACTCTACAAAACTGATTTTTAGTTGTCCTATTGGTTTACCGCCCGTTTAAATTTAGCTTTTAGAGAATAACTTTTAAAATTTAAAAGGTAAAAAAGACTTTTAGATAATATTTTTTTGATAAAAATGATAATATTTGAATATTGTTATCAAAATAGCTTTTTAGGGTCAAATTTACCAAAAATGACATGAACTTTTAGTATAATTACATATAAAGGATAAAGTTGTATTTTGAATATTATAAACATTATATTTCATAATAAATTAAATACCAAAAATTACATAAATTTGTGTACAAAATTAAAATACTAAAGGGTATTGATTAATACTGAAAAAATACTTTATAATCTTAAAAATTTATTTTAGGATATTAAAAAAATATTTCAGGGTATAATTGATCTTGAAATATTTCAAACTACTGACGGGTACTAAAAAAATACTTAAGGATACTGAAAAAATACTTCATGATCTTAAAAATTTATTTCATGATATTAAAAAAAATATTTTAGGATATTGATGGGTACTAAAAAGATATTTAAGGATACTAAAAAATACTTCATGATCTTATAAATTTATTTTATGATATTAAAAAAATATTTCAAGGTACTGACGGGTACTAAAAAGACGCTTAATACTGACTAGTACTAAAAAGTATGTCTAATAGTTTTACAAATTTATTTTAGGATCTTGAAAAAATATTTCAGGATATGGATTAATCTTAAAAAAAAATTTCAAGGTACTAATGGCTACTAAAAGATACTTAGAATACTAAAAAAAAATACTTCATGATTTAAAAAAAAAATTGGATATTGAAAAAATATTTTAAGGTAATGACTAATTTTTTAAAAAATATTTTAAGGTACTAAAAAAATACTTAAAAATACTGACGGGTACTGAGAAAAAATTGATGATGGCAGAAAAGAGAGAAAAATCTTGAAAAAAAAAAATTCCCAAAATCTAGGTTTTGATACATAATAGCTTTTGAACAAAAATAGGGGTATTTGGCAAACTTATAGCAAAATCTAAGTTTTGATGTAAAATAGCTTCTGGCAAAAATAGGGGTGTTTAACAAACTTATGGAAAAACCTACGTTTCTTTAGTTTTTTTACTTTTTTGTTATAAGTACAAAATAGTACTTTTTGGATTAAAATTAAAGTATATTACAGCTAACTTGCGCTTGATCGAATCAATGAATCTTTAACCAATATTTTCACTCCCTTAATTTTATTTACTTTTTTGTAAATATTTTAATATTGCCTTGGATCCATAATCATGCATGATGCGTCATCCACAGGGAAACATAGCTGCATCCCAATGAACCGAAAAGAATTAGATCGGTGATTAATTAATTCACAATGCATATGTTCATACTGAATAATAAGTATTGTATTATTGTGAATAAATATAAGAGCTATATATATATATATATATATATATAGAACCATTTGCACTGAATTTGATGCAAATTCTCCACTTTTACACATGAACGTGATTCAAGGTTAGCCGCTAGATCTTCATCCTCTTCCAAGTTTGACTAATACCTTTCACAAAATCACAATAATTAAGCAATAATATAATGATTAATTAGTACTATTAAAGTAAATTATAATATAAAGGGTCAGAATGAATATGGCGATGCAAATAATATTGTTCATCAAACCTAAGCTCAAGTGTTTAAAAAGTAGATAAAATATAATGGTATGAGTCTCATTGCACACTAATCTCTTTCAAGTGGAAGAAATCTGTACACAGTTGGAAAGATCTTAATTAAAATAATAGTAAAGCATATTGAACTAACAGAATGAAATCATCATCTGAAAATGGCCTTATAGTTCTTTGACCAAGACTACTAAGACAGATATAATTTATATTGTCAATGAAAAACTAAACCCCACATTTTCATATATATATATATATATATATATATATATATATTGATTGTAATCGACAGTTAGCAAATTTTCTTCATCCAAGGCGATTTTAAGGAGCAAGGTCTCCCATTCAACCGACAATTACCGAAGCCTTCTTGATATTATTACAATAATATAAAAATTTTATATATACAACTATGCACACAAATAGTGCTAACTTATATTCAACAAGGGATGAAAAAGAGGATATATAGTTTTTAAAACTTAATGATTTAAAAATTGATTTTAAAACATGCACGTAATTAACTCCAGCATATATATATTAGTTAATAACTTAATTTGATGCGTATTTCTCATGAATTGATTTTGATTGATTACATTTATAGATTAAACCTATATCAATTAATTAATTACTCCCTTTGGTCCTTAATATAAGACATATTTAGGAAATTAATCTTAATCCTAAATATATAACATAATTTTTATATTTGTCACTCTTTTTTTAATTTACCTATATTGATGCTCCCTCAACAATAATTAAGAAGAAGAAGGAATGAGAAAATTAAGAAACATGACTAGGGTATTTACAAAATATATTTCATATTCACTAACTTAACTAAATTCTTTAATCTAATCAAATTAGATAAATATGTCTTATATTAAGAACAAGAGACTATGATGTTTCTTACAAGACCATATCAAACAGCTGGATATAACTTAAAAGTCCTTCCTTAACTTGTGTTATCGATCTTCTTATCATCAGTTTCTGCAATACAACAATATTATAATCACAATAATTAATAGTATTTATTTAAAAAAACAGTTTTCTATATATTTTTGTGCCATTTCTTGGTTGTGATGCTCTTGCGAGTGAAGCTGGCTAAGCATATATTGGGCTCAAGACCACACATCTCTCTCTCTCTCTCTCTCTGTGTTAAGAACCCACCACGTCCGTGCCCTTGAAGCTAAGGAATTGGGCAAAACCTAGATAGCTAATAAGGTACGTAAACTGTCAATAATTTGTCTGGTTTCTTTTGTCCTGATGGGATATTATTCACTTACATATCATCACTACGAGGTTTGTGTTCTTTAGCTACTTTTTGATTATTAGTTTGTTTCTACTGTTTCTTCTCATGGCCTTTCTGTTCGTGTCTCTTTTTGTCTCTGGAGGCATTTTCACTTTAATTCTTTGGTTTTTTTTTTTTTGGGGGGGGGCTTTTTGTCTCTGGAGGTATCTTCGTGTTTCTTCTCAACTTTGAGCTTTTAGCTCTTGTTTGGACTGAATTTTCGATAAATACCTCATTAATCTGAAGGTTCTCAAAGAAAATAAAGCAGAAAAGTGTTTGTTTTGTTTCATGCGTGTGTATTTGAAAGTTGCCTACGGATCATGTACTCTTCCAGTTTTTGGTTTATCTTATTTTGTTTTCTCTCTACAATTCTTTCGGAAAACATCAGAATCAGAAGCATAAATGAATTATATGTTGTCATTTTTTCAAGCAAATCCACGGTCATGAGAGGCACGCGCGCGCATATATATATATTCTTTTCGTTTTTCGCTGATTCTGAAGGGCTATGATTGTTCTGATATGTTGCTGTAGTTGCTGTCCACAAATATTTGGTCTCTAATAGGCTAATTTATATCAATTCTCGAGAAATTGATAAATAATATATGGCGCATGCAGGTTTATATATAGATATGAAGGAGAATGAGGATTAATTTGAACCTAAGAACTTTCAAGTAAGATTTTGAAATTGATCAAGGAATGACTTAGAAAAGTTATCTCTAATTCTAGGGTTTAGTAGCTAGCTAGCTCTCATTTTTTAAATATGTCAAAAGTTTTTAACATTTTCAGCAGATCTTTGAATTCAATTGGCCCCATATATATGTTTAAATAGATATGCCTCATATTGGTTTAGTTTAATTTGGAGTTAATATATAAATATTTTCAATAAAATTTCTTTTATTCCTCATATAATTCACTCTTCTTTTTTATAGTCATATAATTAGAGCACTTTCGATCTCTCTTCCAGTATGAATATGAAGGAATAAAAATGTTCTCGAGATTATCAAACTTGAGCCTTCATCTTTGAACAATAATATATCATGCTGCATGGACAAATTTCAACCCTTATAATCTATTAAACAAAATTCAACTGCTCTCATCTGCTGTAATATGAATTCTCTTAACTCAAAAAGTAAATGCTCTAGAGACTAGGTAAGAAGGTAGAGTAAAGAGTCAATGGAGAGAGACAAACTGATGTGACGAAGCTTACACACATATCACCCTCTCTCTCTCTCTCTCTCTCCCTCTGTCTCGATAATTACCATGAATTAGTCAATGATGCAATTTTTTCTCGGACTGTGTGTGTGGGTTTGTGTAAGTATATGGATTTATGTTATTGTGTTTGTGAGCAGGTAATTAATTAAGAGAGAAGAGAGAAGAGAATTATTACTATTGGAGGAAATGCCAGGAACTGGACAAGTGACAGTTCCTCCAGGCTTCAGGTTTCACCCAACAGATGAAGAACTTCTTTACTATTACCTGAGGAAGAAGGTCTCTTATGAAGCCATTGACCTTGACGTCATCAGAGAAGTTGATCTTAACAAGCTTGAACCGTGGGACCTCAAAGGTACGTAACAAAATTTCCATGTTCCAAAGTAACACACACACATATTGCTATACTTGTTATACTCAATTTGGTCCTTATTATTGAATCTAGATAACTAATTAGTGGATATTGCGAAAATTATTTAAGTTAATTATTTGTGATAAATGTGTGTTGGTTGGTTTCCCTACAATATCTTCTTTGATCATGTGGTTTGGAAACTACTTTTGATATAAACCTCCTTAACATGTGCAATCCATAGATATACTTTGGGAATATAATAATAAAGTTGGGAGGCAAAATGGATTAAGATCTTATATTTAGGACTAAAGTAAATCCATTGGCTAGCTCCTATATTTGGAAGTGAAGGGAGTAATACTCAATCGGGTCCTTAATATAAGACGTATTTACCGAATTTGATTAGATTGATGAAATTAGTTAATATGACATATTTTTTAAAATACCCTCATCATTTTCCTTAATTCCCTCCTTTGCTTACCTCCTTAATTATTATTGAGGAAGCATCAATAAGAGTAAATTTTAAAAAAAATATTGTCTTATATTTAAGACTAAGATAAACTCCTATATTTACTGGTCCTTTTCAATGTTGAGCCACTTATTAGTTGAAAATGAATGTTGCAGACAAGTGCAGAATTGGATCAGGGCCACAGAACGAGTGGTATTTATTCAGCCACAAGGACAAGAAGTACCCAACAGGAACAAGAACAAATAGGGCAACTACAGCTGGGTTTTGGAAGGCCACAGGAAGGGACAAGGCCATTTATCTCACTAATTCTAAGAGGATTGGCCTGAGGAAAACCCTTGTCTTCTACACCGGCCGTGCTCCTCACGGCCTAAAGACCGATTGGATCATGCACGAGTATCGTCTCGATGAAGATGACATCCACGTTCAGGTACCTACTAGCTCTCAATCATCAAGTTCAACATATATACACATCATAATTTGAATTTTATGTATAGTTCAAATGGTGATGTCCAGGTTGATGTAACAAAGGCTTTTATGTTTTTCAATATTGATTAAGTTAGTCATTCTGTTAACTTAGTCAACGATCTAATTTGAAGGGATTCCACAAGTTTAAGTAGTCTAGGTTTAGTGAATTGACCTGTTTTTCATAATAAATGGCCTTGTTCTTCCCAAATACATTTAGGCGTTAGGGTTGTCTTTAGTTCAAATGGTCATATGTTCTCTAGATGCAATCAAAATAGGCCTACTTAAATTTGTACATATCCAGAGTTAAAGGGCATTATTGCCCTTACAAATAATATTGGTAAAGGATGGATGATCCAGTGTATAAGACTCTTAACAGATAGGATTCTAAATTATATTATTTATTGGAGCAATATCTCCCTCAAAATGTCCAAAATCATTTCAACATTTCTCCTTGACTAACTAACATTGATGTTGCCCTTTTGCCCTTAAAATAATATTCATAGAGTAGTATTGGCACCCTAAAGTTCTATAATATGTGGGCAACTGGTATATCCCTGTTTTATTATTTAATTTTGCATTTTGGTGAGATATCGTGATTACTTTAAATTGCATATGGACATCAAATTAAAGTGTATTTGCTTATGAAGGCTCAATCTTTCTTTCTTTCTTTCTTTTCCCTTTTTTTGGGAACTTTTGGCAGGAAGATGGGTGGGTTGTGTGTAAGGTTTTCACAAAGAAGAACCTGAATAGAGGCTACCAAACAACAGAAAAGGAAGAAGAAGAAGGGTACTTAGCTAGCCAAATGAGAACAAAAAGTGGATCAAACCAGAACCAAGCATTAGACCCAAAACAACAACACTACCTTCATCATCATCACATGCAAGCACTATATGATCATCATCATCAACAACAAAACTATAGCCTTGAAGGATCAACACAAAATCTTCCCCAATTATTCAGTCCTGAATCTGCTGCGGTTTTACCGGCGGCCGCTGCCATCGACCAAGCAGTCGAGTGCTCTCAGAACTTGTTGAGGCTCACAAGCACAACAACCAGTGGTGGTGGACTAAATCTTAATCTCAATCATTATAATAATGACGATCACTGGTCATTTTTGGACAAGCTTCTTGCTTCACAAAACCACAGATACGTGTCTTCACATGACCATCACGCTGGTTTGGCTTTTTCAACCTTCCAAAAATTCCCCGCTTCTGTTCATTACCTTGGTTGTGACCCTCGTGACCTTGTCAGGTTCTCTAAGTAGAAAAGTGATCACCAAAACTCTCTCATTCTCATGGATTATATATACATACATGAGAGGGAACATGTGTGTGCGCGCGCGCGAGGGGTCTCCATATTATATAAGATACTCGATGAGATTCTGTATTATTAGTTTCATATATCTTTATATATACTGCTTCTTGAGTATATCAGATTTGGGTCTGCAGTAATATAACCATACAAAATAGGCAGATAGCCAATTTCGTTGGACATGGCATACTGATAAATAGAGAAAAAAAAATTCCCTAAGCTTATGCTTCTTCTCATTCCAAATAGAAGAGCTAATAAGGGGTTTACTTTAAAATATATGGTTAAGGTGCATTAAGTCCTCCAAAATATTTTTTTCTAGACGCACCCAATATCCTATATATAGTATTTCACAAAGCGTCTAATATCTAAAGTATTTTTTTCATGTATGTCCCGCACCATAAAATATTTTTTGGTGCATACAATATCAAGGCACAATAATATTTTAGGATATTAGACAAACTTAAAAAATACTTTAAGTAGGGATGGAGCTTCTAATATACAAGTGGGAGGGCCCAAAAAAAAATCCTAAAAATTTAATGAAAATTATTATTATTATTTTTTTTTACATTTGGCCCAAAAATTTATATATTTGCCCTAAAAAATTATACATTTGGCCCCCAAATATTTTTCTCAAACTCCATCCCTGACTTTAAGGTGTTAGATACATCACAAAATATTCTAGGATGCTGGATGCATCTCAATCTATAAATAGAAGATATCAATACATTTTGTCTCTTAATTAAATGTGTAACTCTTTCTCAAATTATTCCTATTGAGTGCACATAGTGAGGGGGTTTTCATCAAATAATAGTTCCAATACAAATGATGATTAAAATGAGTATTTTAGAAAAACCTAAAAAAAATTTATAAATAACTATCATAACTAATTTTCATAAAAGATGAATAAGCTATTAGTTATTTAAGCCCATATATTAAGAACATGGAGTATATATCTATGTGTGTGTATATATGTTTGTGTGTGTATTTAGTGAGGGATGAGATTTTATATTACAATTTAAGGAAATACTTTATCAAATAGTATTTTGGATATGGGCTATGAGGTGGGGATAATAGTATGGGCCTACTCTCTCTATCTCTATTTCTCTCTCTAGAGTAATGAGCCCAATTCATAGTCTTTTATGTCAATTTTTTTTTTTTTTGGTACAAGGCGAGGGGAGGGGGGATTCGAACACGGGACCTGAGGGGAGATATAAGACATCTCAATACCACCAACTGTGCCACTGCACTGCTGTCCTCAGTGGTTTATGTCAATTTTTCTGTGAATGCATTTGTTAATGAGGGTTGACATAGTTGGTTAAAGCGTCAGCCTTCACCCTAAAAGAGAGGAGATTCGATACCCGTTAGTCGATGTGAGGGCCTCATTGGTAGGTGATCTCTATAAGTACCTCTGTAAGCGTTCTTAAAGCCCAGAGACATACCCTAACTCTGGTGGGGTACCGGTGTCTACCCCTACCTAAACTTTTTTATATAAAGAAAGAAAAAGTTTTTCTCAAACATATGTTAGTTACAAAATTCTGAAGAACAAACATACACACATTTAATTGGCATATTATCTTATATTAATTACTTTCCGTAAATAGGTTTGTTAGTTCAGAGACGTAGGGAGATGGAAGAGAAGCTATATATATCATTAATTCCCCGATTACAAGAGACAAGCAAAACGAAAGATTTCGTGAGCATTTCAATGTTTTTCTCCAATAAAACGGTGAAGTGAAAGGAACCTCAAAAGCAAATCATTAATTGTTTGGTTGAGAGAGATTAAGTGTCCTAAATTTACGAGAGGCAGGAGGCTTCGCTCCAACACATCCTATTATCATAAAATTGGCATTGTGATTACAAAATGGCAAATGGCATTATATATAAATATGACTTACATTATACAGTGTGTGTGTACACACACACTCCCTATTGGTATTTTGACCTTAAAATGGAAAATGGCATTAGATATAAATATGACTTACACTATACACACATACACATATATTCTCCTTCTTCTATAATGTAAGGCCTAATTGTGAAATTAATTTTTGTCTTAAATATAAAGGTCTGTTTGTTATGAGGGATTTGGAAGGGAGGGGACAGTTTTATAAGTTGAATTTTAAAAAAAATATGGAAAAGTGGGGTTACAAAATGTTAGTTAAAAGCATATATATTTATGATAAAAGAGTAATAGAAACTAATTAAAAACTTCTAATCCTAATTCTCTAATTTTTTTAAAAAAATTCAACTCAGAAAAAAATTCCCTCCTCCCACTTTCCCTCTTCTCTTGTCTTCTATTTTCTATATTTGTCAATATTTTCTCAATTCTTCCCTATGAAAGCTCTCACAACCCATATTCAAGTAAAAGAGAGTAATTAGGAAATTAAGAAAGCTGATTATAATGTTTTAGAGAAAATATGTCATATTAATGACCTTAATTATTTAATTTGATCTAATCAAATTAGGTAAATATGTGTTATGGGAGAGGGAAAATCACTTTTCAATCAAATTTTCATAATGTACCATTTTACTTCACATGGGAAACCAATACATGTGGAGGCAGCATGGGACCACGTGGCGCTCACTTTCTTTAAGGAAACTACGTGATACTTTCTAACAAAAGACAAACAAATATAATTTCTCAAAATCTTGCAAAATATCCTAGTGTTCCGCTCAACTTTTTTTTTTCTTTAATCAAACCAAAAATAATAATAATAAAATTGTATGATTGTAGAGAAAACTTAGGTCAAGTTCGTTAATCATATTTCACCATGCATGTGTCTTTTTTTATCGCATCATTATTTAACCTCGAACCCCTTGTCAAACCCTTTTTACCTCCTTATAGTTTCTGAAAATAAATAAATTAAATAAAAATAAAAATATCTATTTTCTATTGGAGTTAATGCATTGCATGTGGGTATGCCAAATAAGAATAAGTCCTACATTGCTTGGAAGAGAGAATACAAGTGTATATATTACATCTTGTGAATTTAGGTTTGTAAATAGTCAAGAGGAAGAGTGGGCTCGCATGCACAACAATGGCCATCAGTAGGCAAATGCCATGGAAATATAACGATTCCCCTTGTGCATGAGTTAAATATGGACTAGGCACCTTTTATCAAATATTTTTTCCGAAAAATCTAAATTTTATTTTATGAAAATGGCTTACCGGATAAACCTAGATTTTGAATGTTTCAGTTGCAAAGGCCATAGTTTTTATTTTGTTTTAACAAGATGTCTCCTCCAACGTTAAATCCCAACTTACACAAGATAAGGTTTGTTGCGTCTAACCTTTGTAATCGAGGCTTAAAGTGTCATTAACGAGTTTAATGGGTTTTGAAGTGTTGTCCAATAGGTGCATTGGTTTACCGCCTATAAAAGGAAAAGTCCGCAGAGGTTCAAGACACCTCGCTCAAAAGTCTCCAGCACTCTCTTCCTTCTTTGAAGCTTCTTGCCAATACTACTAAATGGTTACTTCTTTCACCTTAACCTTTTTATTTTTTTTATTTATTTTCTGAAATTTTAAGGACTTGACTTAATTTCAAAATCCAAAGTTACCTTGGCCCAAATTAGACTCAAAGTGAAGGTACATATCAAAGACGCGAAAAATGCGGGTCGTAAGGTCGCAAGGTCCCATCTCAGCTAGGAAAGTGTTTTCTTTTTTCCACCTAAAAGTCTCAATGACGTCTAATCTCCATATACCTTAGTAGCTAAGTCTCAATTTTGTGAGCCACCAGAGATTTACTGAAAATTCATTCTTTTTTACTAAGAATTATATTCCTCTTCATATATTTATTTTCTGTGGTTTGGGATTTTAGTTTTTGTGTAAATGTGTTTTATATTTCCATGAGGTGCTGAAACTTCTAGTTAGAGACATAGCTATGTGTCTAAGTCATATTCGAGCATTATCTGATTCAATTGAAAGTAGTTCTTCTACGCTTACATGGGCTTTGACTTAAGATTTCAAGCTTAAGTGGTCAAAGCTCTTTCTAATAGGGTCAACGTCTATTGGCTGTGCCATGAAAATTTACAACAAATTAAAGAATATTTGTCTTCTATATATTAAGGTTGGTTAATTGAAGGGAACTGAAGTAAATAAATAAATAAATGATTTGACAAAAGGTAATATGATGATTTATTATCAAGAGAATTGTACCTTACAGTAGAAAGTAATATAAAAGAGGTGGCATGGACAAGTTTTAGAACTGTTAAAAAGGAGACGAAGAAAGACTTCGATATAAGTAAGTGGCGGACAAACGTATAAGTTGGGAGCAACCATAGCCCCCCTAACCGCACCTCCTCCCCATATAATTTGAGGGGTCCCCTACAAGAATGTAAACACACACACATATATACACATACTTACATTATATATATATATATATATATACATACATTAATTTTATATATATATATATAATGTGTGTGTGTCTCTCTATATGTATGTGTGTGTGTGTGTGTACTGATGAGATTGATGCAATGTACGTAATGCAAAGGATACAAACCAAGTGATCAAAACGAAGAAAGACATCCAGTGTATATTTCTGATCGTAAAGTACCTGTCAAATGTTAAGAAATAAGTTAAGCATTAAAAAGACGAAAAAAATAAGTAGAAGAAGCGAAAATGGATTGCAGTTAAACAAGACAAGACAATATGATCTATTCCAAATAATTGTTTATGAAAAAAGATGGTGTGATAAAAAAAAATGGTAAAGAATCGACGAAGATAGTTTGGACATACACAAAAATGACCACTATAATGCACTGAGGAGAGTCAATCAAAGCTTTCAGCCATATGGGGGGAAAAATCTAAGAGACCAAACAGAATACTTAAGAAAAAGAAGATATCTCAATGGTATCCCCAAATTTTGTTTTGGTTTTTAAATTAAGTCGAATGATATATATGTCGTACAATATATATGAAATTAACTGATCTAATTTAATGGGATATACAAAGCATGTTGATGTAGTAGTAGAAGAACTATCATATTTAGAGTCAAACCACGATCAAATCTAAATTAGGTAATAGTACCAAATATGTATCATATAGTTGCAAATCCAAAAAGCAAAAAAGAAAACTAACACATAATAGAGATTCCTTAGTTCCACGTTCAGAAAAAGTCATGCATGATCACTTGAAGATATCATTACGATAAAGATTCCTGTTCTCACTAAATATATATATTGTCACTGTCATATATACTCATGAGCCTTTTTCTATATTCCACAAATATGGATTTTTGAACCTGAACCACACCTTAATTTTCTGTTACCCCACATGGTTAACGGTCAAGATTTTATCTATATATGTGTGTGTGTGTAGGTGGACTCCACATGAAACCTACGTAAACAGATGTAATAATGTTGTTGTTTGTACAAAACATGCTGGGACCGGAGAAAACCATTATATTAAGCCCTGGCGAGATTATTATTGCAAGAATCCTCATTTCGATCGATGAAAAATCTATCTAATAAGACACATTTTTAGATTTATTGAGTGATCTATACACATTCCATGTTTGGAAACATTTTGGAACAAAAACAATGCTCTCATTACTACTACCTCCAGTCTTTATTATAAGAGTTAGTTGACTAATTTAGGTAGATTAAAAAAGTTAGTTATATTAATTGTTTGTAAAATATCACATTTCATCATGGCTACCCTTGAATAAAAACTCTTTATTGTGTACAATCAATAGAAATACTTTTGGAAAAAATTATAAATTTAAGAAACAAAATTGATTGGGGTCTTATATTGAAAAGCAAATCTAATCCTCAACTAGCTCTTATATTAAGAACCAAGGGTAGTATATCAAAATGTGGTTTTGGCTTGTTTTAACTTTTTTCTAAACTTGCCTCTAAACGATCTTTAGCAAGTAATTCAGATAAATTTAACATGGTCCTTTTCCCTTACCTTTAACTCTTTCAACATATATATAATTTGTGGAAGGAAAAAAAAAAATCAAAGTGTACGATATAGTCATATAGAGCACCATATTTTATAGCAGGGGTTGTAACATCCCGTCTTTTTAAATGTGGTTTTCAAAAGGGATTATCAGAGCTTTGAAGAAATTAATCAGAGTGGCATCAGGAAAAAAAATCTTTTTAAAAACAAAACGAGTAACTGATAACAATCCATTGTCGGTGTGTTTAATACTAATACAGTCATATCGGAAAATTCAAGTATCCAGAGAAAATAACAAAATGATAAAAGCAACATCAGGAGAATAAGCCTCCGTCCGCGTCTTCATGTGACCTACTTACCCTTGTCGGCAACTCCGCCTCCGCCAGAACCTGAGGCTATGGTAAGAGCTGAGGTTCAATTTCCATTGAACCTCAGGTAACGGTTAACCTCATGCTTATATAACAGTTATGTATGACAGATATCCATGACAATATAGTATAACCACATATCAACACAATCATCACGTATTCATAACAATCCAATATGCACTATTCACCAGTGCTACGATGGCCTATCGTGTCCTCAGCGCTAGGAAAACTCAACGGCATTACCAAGACTGTAACCCGTTATAAAGCTGTATATGTTCAAATAATTTTTAAAGCAAAGTCACAGTCTATGAGCATATCTATCACATACAAGTGTACAATAAGCATCAGAGTTACTGTTACAGTACGCATCCGTACCTTTGCTTGTCGAGCACGGTACGTTGTCGGTTGCGAAGCGTTCACAGATTCCTATGAGGGTAATATCGCACCCATTAATTCACAACCAATATCCCAATAGATATCCTAGCCTCAAATGACTATTTTACCCTTGGGGTTTTAATTTTCCACTTCATTTTCTCAAAATTTCGTGAAAAACGCTGGTGCAAATCTGGGCAGAATTTCGCCTAACTTTGAAAAATCATAACTAATTCTAGAAAAATCAAAACGAGGATCCGTAAAATTTCCTGGAATCCTTAGGATGTCTAATTTCAAGTAAAAATAATATCTTTTGGCCAGATCACACATTTCATTCCCAGTTTTTAAGTTTTGAACATCTGCCCAGAATTTTCCAGAAATTCGTAGCCCTAACTTTGGGAATTTTTATCTTCCTGTACAGAAATCATTTGGACATTTTATTTACATATTTAAAAATCCCTATATGTGTACTTTAACCATGGATTTTTCCAGAATTTTTAAACAACATTTTGAACATAAAATATTAGCATTTTCATAACTGGTTCAGAAATTTCAGAACCAATGAAATTTCGCCAGAACTTCGTTACTTCGGTGTTTCTCTGCCGGAAATTTTGCTAAAACTCTTTATTCATTATTTTTTCAAAATAAAACCAATTTTAACCATAAAAACATGAATTTTAAAATTATTCTAAACTATTTAAGATCTAGCTACTTCTAACTAAGAATTTAAAAGCTAAAAACTAAAGAACTTGCTTACCTCTTCTTGAACTCCTTCAAGCTTCTTCCACTCTCTTGTACTCCTCTCTAATATTCAGATTGCTTGTTTTGGTGTGAGTTTTGTGAAGAGCCAATGCCCCTATTTATAGTCTAAGGGTTGGGTAATGTGGTAATTATTTGAAACTCTCTCTTGACAATTCTTGGGCATTGGATCTAGGGTAATTGGAAGCACACATCTTGGCCTTACACCACACCCTTCTAGCCTCTTCTAAAACTTTTGAGTCATCTCCATGAGTCAGCATGTGGTACATTATCCTCTTCTACAATTGATGACTTATTATCTAAAGGGTTTGGCTTTCTTTATACTAAATAGAATCCATTGAAAAGCATTTGTTTAGGTATTCTAATGAAGTTGTATGCTCAATTGCTCATTGGTTTTGGACTCTAGAAATTTTTAGCTTCATTTTGAAACCAATTTTGCCTATCTTTTCTATTGATTCCATTTCTTAAACAATTATGAAAATAACTTTGGTTATACTTGTTTTTCATGCTTGATTTATGCTTGTTATGAATCTCAACTTAGTTTCCATACTTAGTTCATGGATTTCAAGATATGATTTAATTTGTATAGGTTTCATTAGCTTTTATCTAGAATTATTTTTATAAACTAATTTAGTGATTCTAATTATCTATTTTCTCATTGGTCCACACAATCCCTTACATCACTCCTTGCATCACCCCTTACATCACCTTATCCTCTTCCAAAGCCTTGAAAGTCTTTAGATAGGGTTGTGATTCATCCCTTAGGTTAGTGACTCATGCTTGTTAGATTAGTGATTCATTCTTGCTAGGTTAATGACTCATGGTCTAGGGTGGTGATTCATGCAAGTTTAGATTGGTGACTAACCCTTTAGGCTTATGACTCATTTAGCATGTGAGAGTGTAGGTTTTTGGACACTTCTCTTCTTCTTTTTTTTTATACAAAAACCACCCCCTCCCCTTGCATTTTATTTTTAATTTTCATGTTTTACTTGTACCAAGTGTTAGGGGAAATTATGCCATTGGTTGTTCTTACTTCACATGGATTAAGCTTTATTGTGTCCAATTAGGGCCCTTAGATAAGCTTTGTGAGATGAATTCCTAACCTTTAGATCATAGTTGAAATTGTTGACTTTTCAACTCTTGATTAGCATTTAATTAACATATTAATCCTAAGCTTAATTATCTCTTGCTTGTTGTATGATTGGTTCATGCATTAATTTGTGTTCGTTCATAATTCATTTAGTGCTAATCCCAAGCCTTTATTGGTTCTCAACCTTTAGTTAGTTTAATACACTTCTATTTAACGGCTTTTAATATTAGTTGCTAAGAATTGTCTAAGTATTCCTTTATTGTAAATTTAATTGCTCATCAATTATTAAGAATTGTGCCTTAATTGTTTCAAGTGTTTAGATAATTCTTTATGGCCTTTCATGAGTTCAAAATTTACTAGGTATCAATTCTAGGGTTTTAGAAAATCTTATTGCTTAATTAATTAATTATGAATTTTTGAGGTTTATGTCCTCTTTATTTAATCCCTTGATTAACTATAAAAATTTACATAATCATTTTGTTTAGTGAAAATCTAAGTGTCTACTAATTCCTATTATGCTTCCCTATTTAATTGGGAGTTGTTTGTATTTTTAGGGTATTTTATGATTCCAAACAAAATTTAGAAAAATACAACATTGGCTACCTTAAATTCTAAGGGAAAATATCCTAATAAATAAAATAAATATATCTCAAAATTTGAGACCATATATTCACCTATTTTAAATAGATGCCATCAAACAAAATATTATATTTATGATAATTGTTAATTTGGGATATTACAGGGGTGGACATTCTTGGACTCTCTTCACATGCATATGGTTGCTTGGTTCTGACAAAGGTTATGATGAAACAAAACCCTAGCTTTACCTATTGCTTTCACTTTGGAAGCAGGATTATATGTGCTAAATAATTGTGGACGTGGTACTCATTATTATGATTATTTGATTAGGCTAAGTCTCATCAAAACTAATTTCATGCGTGAAAGAGTTATTAATTATTACTATAGTAGAAAAAGATATTATAAGTATATTTGTTTCACATTAAAAAATATATCAAAACTATAATTTAGATAAAAGCAACATATACTCCATAGACTGCTTTTTGAGTGGGTTTCAATCTAAAATAAAACGCAAACAATTAGTTAAATGGAAATATTTATAGTTGAGGGCTTACACATGCATATTCATATCCATGAGTATGGAGATCATGGAGTGTTTCAAAAACTTTGCTCGGAAGGACTGAAATTTCCAAAACATTTGGGCACTTTTCTGTAATTTTTCCCAGTCCATTCATTATTTTCTATTTTCAGAAATTATAGGGACCTTTTCTATAATTTCCCCCAATCCTCAAAATATTAATTCTAACCCTCTAAAATCTCAAATTTTCTTCTTAAAAACCTACAATGCAAGATTAAGCACAAGATAGTATCAAAAGTCTAAGAAATCATTTGCATTAATAATTAACAAATATAATCATTTTGCCCCCAATTATACTTAATTCAATACAATATCCCTAACTCAAATTAGTGTTTAATCATGTAATAATGTCCCAGAAAGTGCATTAAAAATCCCAAATTAATTATAAAAAATGCTTATAAAAATAAGGTTCAATCATGTAGCAGTTTTCATTGTACAAAAAGTCTCTAATGCACACATCCATAGACCACACATTTTTGTCATGGAGATCTGGAGTTTAGGGGCGTTTAGTATGAAAGAAGAATTTTGTCTTATAATGCACAAAATAAATTTTTTAATTGATTATGAGGTTTCCCAAGCATAGCATACAGATAGGTAAAAATAGTAGTACCTAGACTTACAATGCCACTATATATATTTAGGACTTATTAAGTATTGGTGCCCATGCGTTATAAAGAGAAGTTTATACCCATGTAATGCCTCAATTAACTTATGTAGTCGGTTATTGGTATGAACACTTGTGTATGCGTATTTTCATTTTGTTCACTCAATTAGCTAGCTTATAAGTGTTGCTGTTTTTCTCTCTCTTTGAATGAGTGCTTGAAAATCCTAATGACTGAACTATGAAAACATCATCATCTCGTTTTGAACTTTTTCTGCAGATGCCAATGTCATCAAGGGGCTGAAGGCATATATATGTTCCAACTTCGAAGGGCTGGGAAAAAAAGACCCAAGAAATAAATAAAATGGCAGTGGATTTTTTTTTGCTCGGAATGGCAGTGGATGAATATACATTTTTATCTATTATTTTTGTGGTAAAATGAACATTTAAATAACTCCTTGATTTATAGATATTTGACTAATGGGATTAAACAATGTTACTTAACAACAAAAGAAACTTTAACGGTATTACTACGAGTATTAGAGAAGATTGATATTGATTAGATTGAGCACTACTCATTATCGCCTCTTGCATTCTTGGTATTCTTTAATTGTTGATTTAGAAAGTTTGTTTTAAAATCAGGATTCCCTAAATTCACTTATTATCTCTTTGCTTGATGACCAACAATATTCCAGGAACTTAACTACTTTAACATACTCCCCACAAGTGTTCTGTTTCTTTCAACGTTTAACTTGATTCCCCTAAACTAAAAGCACATGTTTCCTATATTAATTTAAGATTTCATTAATATATATATATATATATATATATATATATATATATATATATATATATAATATTTAAAAAAAATCACAAGTTTGGTTAATTATTTTTTTCCCATCAAGTTTTGGTTAATATTTTTGATTCCATATAGATCAATTCTATTCGTATCTTATGAATATTACGGCTTTTTCATAAGTTTTACATTATATATTAATTATGTAATTAGATCATTTATCTAGAAAAATAAAATAATAATTTATCATAAAATAATTTTGTATATATACACACACCTATGGATTTCTTTGATTTATCTATATGAACTTTCGGATCTGGATTCTCTCAGATTCCCATCTCTTCTCATCCTTCAGTATCTTTTCATCTTAGCCGTTCAAAAATTGATCTAAGCGTCTAAAGAGAAAGACATCATCAATTTCAAAAAAAACAAAAACTACCGTATGCAATAAATATAAAAATTTTAAAAGTAGATGACTTATCTCTCTCTAAACGTTAAATCCATTTTTGGACTACTCAGAGAAAAAGATATTGACGGATGAGGAGGGAATGAAGCGATTCTGAGATAATCTACTTCCATGAACTTTCTAGTTATTTTAACATAAAACTTTTTGACCTGATTTTAATATAGAACAACGTACGTGTTATCCCTTAAGATTATTTATTTATTTTTTATACAACGGAAATATAGATTATTTATTGAAATATAGATTATTTATTAATTACAATAATTAAGTTTTCAATACTAGTAGTTGAAGCAACATATACAGTATAAGTCATTACTAAATTAAAACGATAAAGACGAACAATTTTACTGGGAAATAGAAAAAAAGATTCAGTTTGTCATTATTTACATTTTCAAATAATTATTACAGCTGCAACATTACATGCAAGGATTTTTTTAAAATTTTTTTTTGTCGGTGCCTTTGTCTTTTATATCAATATGTTACGTGCAAGATTGATCAAACTGAAACTAGAGACAAATTAAACAATATTCTAATAATAAATTAAAAGGTCAATATTTTTTCAATTTATATTGAAATAATAAAATTACTTTCTTATGCAATAAGAGAGGCGTGGCACCTTATGAAATAAATAGAATAAATAAATTTTGAGCAGTTTGTACGAGGAATTATATAAATTAATTTTCCCTACCTTTTATATAAAAGTTATATCATAGAAGGTCTAAACATATAGTTATCTTTAAAATAATCAAAACTTCAAACTGAATCGTCCAATTTTGAACAAAAAATATAAGCTTGAGAAATGTTTTTTTGTGTGTCTGTGTGTTTGACATTAATTTAATTGGCGTCAAAGTATTGGAGTTAAATATACCCGATCAAATGCATATGTCATATCCATGCATTACGATAATGTAAATAAAACAAGATGATGCACTAATGATCCCACAAATGATTTTAAAAAATTAAGCAAGGTGGGCGGCAGAAGGAAATTCATTTTTTACTCATTATTAAATGTTACTCCATTCGGCTATAAATATAAGACATCAATCCACCAGATCTCCTAAATTTATAATTTGTTTTCTTATTTATCTCTATTAATTGCATATATCAATTGAAATTTTCATCAACTGGAATAATGATCTCAAAAGATATTCTAAAGAAACCAATATATATTTATTACAAAGAACTAACTTAAGCTTATTAATTGCTTTAATATCTATAAATTAATTAGTTATCTAACTCTTATGTTTACCACTGAAAGGAGGATTGTATATATTATAAAATAAAAATCAATATCCATTCGTGTGTGTTTATTGTATTTGTAGTACGTGCTCATATATTCTAAAAGTCAAACAACCACTTCAACATCAAACCCTGCCTGCTGAGAATTGAATTGTCAAAATAAAAATAAAAAAAATTAAGCTGTCGGGAAAAATAAAAAAATTAAAGAAGAGAAAGTTTAGAATTTTGATGATGTCAAGGGTTGTAATTTTTGTTCCCCAGAATTTTCTTCATTTCAATTAAATAATACAGAAGATCCGTTAACGAAATCTCTTGAGCTAACATTGTACTTGTTTCTTCGAGTTCACGAACAGATAGAGTATAAATATAAGTTATTATTAATAAAAATGAAAAACGTATAATAAATTCCAGTGTTTATCATTTATTATTAATTGATGTCAATACCATGAATTATCATGTGTGTGTGTGTATTATAAAACCGCATTAACATAGATTAAAATTTTGAAAGCGAAATTTAAATATTTAAATTTATTTTATTGTTAAAAAAATATTTCATATGTAAAAAATTAAAAAAAATAAAAATTATGACTTTTCAAGAATTAATCAAATGAAAATTATTTTAATGAATTTTTTAAATAATATGTATACAGTTTAAAATCATGACTTTTCAACACTGTGAATTCAAATCTCAATCAAAGTTATTATAAAAAATGGGGACATCGTATAATCTTGCTGTCAATATGAAGCATTTTGTGGCGTGCTTTTTTGATAGGTAACATCTCCATTTGATTGCGAGTTTGGTGCATACGTCCCTATATGGATAACAATTTACAAGACATTCTTACGTATTTATAGATTATAGATAAGCACAACATTTATTATATAATAAAATCGTGTCTTTGACTTTCCTTCAAGCAATGTACTAGAACGTTGTCCTGTCTGCTTCATTTTAATTTGAGGTTGAGATATTATGCATATCTATATCGATGTAGTGTACCACACTAGGTTTGCTTGTTTCAATTTAAATTTTATTTTTCAAAATTATATACTTCATCCAATTTTAAAATATATATAGGTGCTAGTTAATTATTTTACTTATATTAACAAAAAAAATAAGGTAAATTAGTTACTTATTAAAATTTATGCTGATTTTTCTAAAATATATCCATCTTTTCAGTCATTTACTTTGGAATATTATCAACATAGTTTATGCATCTGATGTGAACTGATATGCAATAAATTAAAATTCTGCGAGAAAAGGGCTCATAGAAAATTTTATATTATATAGAAATTAAATTAAAAATTGAGCGAACCTATATGATTAAAAATTTAATATTTATTTTCTTTAACATTATCCAGTATTCTTAATATATATATATATATACTACTATTGTAAACTATTTATATATTTCAGTGAAAAATATAGTGTTTCCTAGGTGTTGTAACTACAAATTTATATTCTCTTAAAAATGTTTCAATTCGAACTTGTTGACTTAACATTACAAGTTGTAGAAAAATAATAACTATAGTCATATATTTGCATTAAAATTATAAGATTATGATAATGTATTAAATGTGGCCTTATCCATTGTCATTTGTCTTTTTTCCGCGTGTACCTGACTAGTTGAAAATACTTTATTTAGGTTGTTTTTTTCATGTGGCCACAAATAATTTAGGTTAACTAGATCATTAGGTAAACTTGTCTATCGTTTCTTTTTCTTTATTTGTTTATTTACTTAGCCAACGAATGCATGCATGCTTGCACATATACATGTCACCACCTATTTGTGATATACTACATTAATTAATAACATCCTAGCGATCTTAAATGTAAGACCTACTTTTTTAATTCAAGTTGAATATCGAAGAAAGTTTAAGTTTATTAATAAGTATCTTGACCTTAGTAAGATCAATTTTAATTTCTTTATATCCAAAAAGAAGCTGCTATATGGCCACAAAAATAGATGATTATCGAAGATGTAAGGCGTACGGGTTACTAAACCGTCGAAGTAAATGCCGAGGCCTCATGCAAAAAATTTCCAAGAAAAAAAAATGGCCGAAATAGTAAATTCACTTGAATATCTGATATTTTAGTTTGATATTCAGTTTATCTTCATATACTGTAATATAAATAAAACACATGTTACTTGAGGAAAATTGTTTGCTTAGTGATGTGAACTCCACAAGTAAACGAGTTGCCTAATCAGTAGTTAAAATAAAGGGTAACGATGTAAAAATATTCAAAAATTATTACTTAATGTACACCTTTCACCAAATATTTTTTACTTTGTAAATTAAAGGTGCCTATGAACTCATAAAATCAGAGCAAAAATGATAGTACCATTAAACTTTACATGCAATTTCATATTGTAAGTTGCAAGGCCTGTTCTAAAATTCTTATTTAATTTCTAAGTACTACGAGAGCATCCAAAACGTAAATTTTTTGCTGGGGAAGACAATCGCACACTATATTATGGGGGAAAATATCCAAAGGGCATAATTTATCAATCATCACGAATACTTATATTCATAAACAAGTTCAAACTAATAATAGAATGAAAACTTTGGTTTATATGCTTGAAGAAGCTTCAACTTACGATATACTCCCTCCGGTCCTAATTATAAGACAACATTCTAAGTTTTGTCAATTTCTTCCTAAAATACCCGTATTTTATTTTCTCAAGTATGTTTGGTTTTTTGTGATTACATATGTGTGTGTCTCTTTTTACAGATATACATACATATATACGCTGATACATATATATAGACACACGTGTATAAATACACATGATAAATTGATATTTTATAATTAAATAAGTATAGATTCTGAGATATATTGAATTAAATTTATAATATCTTATACTTATTTTATTATCTTTTATGTATTTATCTATCTTTTAATTAAATATAGGATAAAAGAATATTACAACAGAAAATCTATTGATATCTTAATTTATTTTGCAGGAGATATAATCTGATCTAAGAAAGGAGAAAATATAGGGTGCAATATTATTGGGCAAGAAATTTAATTAAAAAAAGATATGGTATATTATAATTTTATTAAATGCAAAAAGGATGGAACCATGGCTGATCAGATTGGAAGATTGGATTAAGCAATTGTAATAGTGACGCGGACCCCACGGAAAGAAAAAGTCGAAAAAATCTATTGATGATGCACACAATAATATATCTTTGAATCAAAAAGCAATGAGATTTGGATAGAGATAAAACAGATCCGCAAAAACGCAGGAGGAGACGCAAACCCAGTTCTATATATTGAGGCACGCACAACGGACCGAGAGGACAATTCAGACGCACAAAAAGAAAGACGCAGAACGAGGATCATCATCGCAATTCAAGGAAAAGAAAGACGCACAGAATAGAGACGCTGAGAAATTGAAGGAACACGCACGGATCAGCAGCGAGGAACATTGAGGGATTCTTTGAGAGTCTTGATTTCTCCTCTCTTGTTTTATGCTTTCTTTTATTTCTCTGAATCTGATTTTCATCTTTTCATGAATTTGATTTTAGCCATGTGTGGCTAGTTTTCTTTTTCAACCTAGAGAACCTATGAACTTGTTTGGGTTCTAGATATTATTCCCACGATTAATTTTGGTTAATTTTATTTAGTTATTTAATCTTGTTTTTCTTGCTATTGCTTATTAATTGGCCACTACTAAGCATGTTCTGGGGATTTAGGATTGAACTTGGAAGAGGGAATCCTAAATTGACCTTGGGATTAAATAATGTGGAATTAGGTTTAAATTTAATAAGAAATTAGGTTTAATCTAAGTTGCGTCTAGGATAGGAATATACCTAGAAGCTCCGCATAATCAAATTAGGGTGAGTTCGATCTAAAACGCATTTTAGTTAATTGTGTGAGGCATTACATAATTAATTAAGATAGGTTTATAAATGGACCGGAAGGCATTTATAAATATTAATACTCTAGATTAGCTGAGTTAGTTAAATCAAAATTAATTTAGTGGGGATAAAATCAAAGACACCAACAAGGGATTAGTGACTCTAGGTTGTCCGTCTTAGTATTGGAATTTATCATTTTGTGCGAAGTTCTGCTTTTATTAGTTTCTTATTTAATTTCTTTTTAATTATTCAAAGTAAACCTGACTCACTCAACTTAAACGAAATAAGGAAATTTAATATCTAATCACTAGTTTGATTAAGTCCTTGTGGGAACGATACTCTACTCATCTTTTTATTACTTGATACGACCCGTATACTTGCGGAGTCCATAGGCTTTAAATTTTGCCCTATCAAGTTTTTGGCGCCGTTGCCGGGGACTTAAGGCAATTGGTGACTAGTATTAAGAATCCTTTAGTAGTTTTAGTTTGAGTATTTCTTTTTCTTTCTGTTTTTTTTTCTTTTTCTTTTTCTTTTTCTTTTTTTCAATTTTTGTCAATTTTTGGTGTTAGCTGGTACTTTGAAATTTATTTGGTTTTGCAGGTACCTCGGTACATGACTCGTAAGACCAAATCTACTAAAACACCACATAAATCAAGGAATATCCAAGAGCTTTTGGAAGCTACAACACCTCAGCACGAAGAGGAGGAATTGATACAGACTGACACTGAAGAAATGGCTGCAGATGAAAATGATCGTTTGTGTATCAATGACTTTCTGGGAAGACAATCGCGAGGATATCAGTCAGGAATCAAGGTGCCTGCGTTCCAAGCCAACAATTTCGAAATCAAGCAGACTATGCTCAAGATGCTTGAACTACAGGGTCAGTATGCTGGGAACAATTCAGAAGACCCAAATCGGCATCTGATACAATTTCTTGACGTCTGCGACTCATTCAAGATGAATGGAGTTCCTGATGATGTGATTCGCCTTCGGCTTTTTCCTTACTCCCTACAAGGTAAAGCTAAAGAATGGCTCAACAACTTAGAAGAGGGCAGCATAACCTCTTGGGAGACATTGGAAGAAAAGTTCAGATCGAGATTCTTTCCACATAATAAAATTGTGGACGCACGAGCCGCTCTTACAAATTTCTGTCAACAATATGGAGAACATCTGTATGAGGCTTGGGAGAGGTTCAAGTTACTTGTCCGACAGAGCCCTGGTCACAATCTAGAGAAGTGGGTCTTGCTTCAAATATTCAGTACTCGGTTGACTCCTGAATCTAAATCAGAATTAAATGCTGTCAGTAATGGAGGAATTACAAAGCAACCGATAAATTATGTTTGGAAATGCTTGGATGACTTATCCACTGACTTTCTACAGAACAACAATGAAAGAAGGTCAATGAAGTCAGTTGATAAAATCATTGAAGCCCCTTCTTCACATCTGATGGCAATATTAAGTACAATCAACAAGAAGATTGATCACTTAGAAGCTCAAGTAAACCGATCAAATAGCGGACACATGAGAGTAAATGCTATTCGTGCTCCTTGTGATTACTGTGGAGATGATCATGAAAATGGACAATGCCTCATATCTCAACAAATAGAGCCAGTGAACTATGCAGGAAATTATCGGGGTAATAACCAGAACAATCCATACTCAAACACCTATAATTCTGGGTGGCGTAACAATCCTAACCTCTCTTGGAAATATGGTGCAACTCTTAATGAAGCATCAACCTCTAGTACAAGACAAATGCCACCTCCTGGATTTCAACAATCAGAAAAGGAAGACATTCCTGCCCAAGAGCCTAAATCTGACCTACAAGCAATGATGTCTCAGCTCGTAAGTTGTCAACTAAAGAGCGCTCAGGATCTAGCTACTACTAATGCCACTGTTGCAGGAATGGCCTCATCAATCAAGGATCTTCAGATACAAATGGGACAACTTGCAAATGCTGTGAACATTTTACACATGAGAGAATTGCCAAGTAATACTGTGCCTAATCCTGGTAGAAATGAAAGAGCAGATTGTAAGGCCATTGCCCTTAGAAGTTGTGAAGAATTACCTGAGGTACAACAACCAACAAGGAAGCCTTCAAGTTCTAATAGTGAAGAAATTCCCGAGAGCCTCGGAGGAAATGATAAAGAGTCTACGCAAAAGGTTAAGGGAGTAGACAAGGATAATGAATCCCAAAAGAAGGAAGCAAAGAAAAGGGAAGCAGATACTGAGATTCCTAAATGGAGACCGCCTCTACCATTTCCTCAAAGATTCCAAAAGAAGGCATTCGATGAGCAATACAAGAAATTCTTGGAGATTTTCAAGCAATTACACATTAACATCCCATTGATAGAAGCTTTGGAGCAGATGCCTAAGTATGCTAAGTACCTGAAAGAGATGTTGAGTAAGAAGAAGCATTTTACTGAGTTTGCAACTGTAGCGCTGACCAAGGAGATCACTAGTGTCATTAAACCTAATGTTCCTTTAAAGTGTAAAGATCCTGGTTCCTTCACTATTCCATGTGTGATTGGTGACCAATTTGAAGGTGGTGCACTGTGTGATTTGGGGTC
The DNA here is from genome assembly GCA_034222035.1 of Acacia crassicarpa. NCBI lineage: Eukaryota > Viridiplantae > Streptophyta > Magnoliopsida > Fabales > Fabaceae > Acacia > Acacia crassicarpa. The sequence goes on along the minus strand of JAWXYG010000015.1, from coordinate 3,838,873 downwards.
TTCTGTAAATCTTATGCCTTTATCTCTCTTTAAGAAGCTGCAACTGGGGGAGGCTAGTCCTACAACTGTTACACTCAAGTTAGCTGATCAAAGTCTCTCCTATCCAGATGGTATCATTAGGGATGTCCTAGTAAAGGTTGGCTCTTTTATCTATCCTGCTGACTTCATTGTTCTTGACATGGATGAAGATCGAGAAATTCCGCTAATTGTCGGGAGACCATTCTTGGCTACTGCGAGAGCATTGGTAGATGTAGAACAAGGAGAAATAATTCTACGACTTGGTGATGAGCAAGTCGAGTTTAAGAGAGACAAAGCAATTGAGTCTCAATATGAATTCAAGCAATGTGCAAGAGTTGCTGTGATACATGACCTTAATCAAGCTAAATTGGATTCATTTGCTAGTAAGGAGCCCCTTAAAACGATCTTCACGGAGAAAAATAGGTTGGAGAATACTTGTCGGCGCAGTGAACAAATTGTGAAGACTTCTGCATCCTCTTCTAGGAAATATTGGCGCCGCTTGTCTCAACCTCCTTGACATGTTGACATAGTCGGGCTGAAGACTATAAACCAAGCGCTTCTTGGGAGGCAACCCAAGGGTTTTTCTTGCATTATTCAGTATTATTATTATTTTGTTTTTCTTTTTCTGTTGTTTTTGTTTTTTGTTTTTTTTTCTTTCAGCTTATTTAGGTTTGAAGATGATTGCTCCTCTTGTTGCTGTAAAGTCTTGCAAAGTCTTGCTTGTTCATTCTTTCTCTCAAAATTTGAAACATTATGGATGGTACTAAAGGAAGAACTCCGCATCAGAGTTAGAGACCTAAACCAGGGGAGTACTAGTTCTTTTCCCTCTTTATATTTTTGCAACATTGAGGACAATGTTTGATTTAAGTGTGGGGGAGAGATATTATTTCTTTGGTTATGCTTGTCCTTATGCAATTGAAAAGATTTTTTACATTTTTGCATTGTTTAGGATTGACCTTAACTTTGAGCTTTCCCCATCTTAGAAAAATATTATCAAATCTTTTTTTCATAAAATTAAAAAAAAATCAAAAAAAAAATCTAACTAAACCTCTAAAGTCTTGAATTTTTTACAATCTTGAGATTGACTATGAGAATAGAGATTAGTTTGTAATATAATCAACAGATTATTAGTTTATGAATATTTTGCTACATGATTTCTTTAGAGAATTAGATGATAACCTTGCCAACAAAGTAAAACTGTTGTTGGGGAAATGACTCAGGTAGTGAAAAAAAAAAAAAAAGATGTCAATCACAAACACACACATGCACACAACTCCAATGACTTCTCTAAACCTTACTTAGTAACCGGGGGCACTTCATCACCAATGTTGGCACTCGCGTCAAACGGTAAAGTCAAGGAGGGTTATGAGTTAGGCTAAAAGCCTCTTGAGGTGCCTGTTGGAATAACTGAGTAACCGGTACTGCATCACCCATGTGCAGGGTCGCGTCAAAAGGGGACCTACAACGGCTCAAGGAAAAAAAAAGGAAAAAAAAATTGAGTTATTTTCTACCTGAGGATCCTTATTAAATTAAATTAAATGAAAAAAAAAACTTGGTTAGTAAGGGAATTTGAATTTTTCTGGAGAAATTGAGTAGCATAATATTCTTTTACTAATCTTATTGTTGAACGTATTGTGTGCCGGTCTTTTGATCATGGAATGTTAAAAGATTGTTACAAATGTTTAAGACTATTGGCTTAGTGATCTATTTTCATAAGACATTAAACTTAAATAAGGTTTGATGATATGATTTAAGTGTGGTGGTTTATTGCTTTCTGTTTAGGAATTTCTTGAGCAATGTTTTTTTTCAAATAATGAATTCTATTTCTTTTGCTTGGGGACAAGCAAATGTTTAAGTGTGGGGGAGTTTGATAAATTGATATTTTATAATTAAATAAGTATAGATTCTGAGATATATTGAATTAAATTTATAATATCTTATACTTATTTTATTATCTTTTATGTATTTATCTATCTTTTAATTAAATATAGGATAAAAGAATATTACAACAGAAAATCTATTGATATCTTAATTTATTTTGCAGGAGATATAATCTGATCTAAGAAAGGAGAAAATATAGGGTGCAATATTATTGGGCAAGAAATTTAATTAAAAAAAGATATGGTATATTATAATTTTATTAAATGCAAAAAGGATGGAACCATGGCTGATCAGATTGGAAGATTGGATTAAGCAATTGTAATAGTGACGCGGACCCCACGGAAAGAAAAAGTCGAAAAAATCTATTGATGATGCACACAATAATATATCTTTGAATCAAAAAGCAATGAGATTTGGATAGAGATAAAACAGATCCGCAAAAACGCAGGAGGAGACGCAAACCCAGTTCTATATATTGAGGCACGCACAACGGACCGAGAGGACAATTCAGACGCACAAAAAGAAAGACGCAGAACGAGGATCATCATCGCAATTCAAGGAAAAGAAAGACGCACAGAATAGAGACGCTGAGAAATTGAAGGAACACGCACGGATCAGCAGCGAGGAACATTGAGGGATTCTTTGAGAGTCTTGATTTCTCCTCTCTTGTTTTATGCTTTCTTTTATTTCTCTGAATCTGATTTTCATCTTTTCATGAATTTGATTTTAGCCATGTGTGGCTAGTTTTCTTTTTCAACCTAGAGAACCTATGAACTTGTTTGGGTTCTAGATATTATTCCCACGATTAATTTTGGTTAATTTTATTTAGTTATTTAATCTTGTTTTTCTTGCTATTGCTTATTAATTGGCCACTACTAAGCATGTTCTGGGGATTTAGGATTGAACTTGGAAGAGGGAATCCTAAATTGACCTTGGGATTAAATAATGTGGAATTAGGTTTAAATTTAATAAGAAATTAGGTTTAATCTAAGTTGCGTCTAGGATAGGAATATACCTAGAAGCTCCGCATAATCAAATTAGGGTGAGTTCGATCTAAAACGCATTTTAGTTAATTGTGTGAGGCATTACATAATTAATTAAGATAGGTTTATAAATGGACCGGAAGGCATTTATAAATATTAATACTCTAGATTAGCTGAGTTAGTTAAATCAAAATTAATTTAGTGGGGATAAAATCAAAGACACCAACAAGGGATTAGTGACTCTAGGTTGTCCGTCTTAGTATTGGAATTTATCATTTTGTGCGAAGTTCTGCTTTTATTAGTTTCTTATTTAATTTCTTTTTAATTATTCAAAGTAAACCTGACTCACTCAACTTAAACGAAATAAGGAAATTTAATATCTAATCACTAGTTTGATTAAGTCCTTGTGGGAACGATACTCTACTCATCTTTTTATTACTTGATACGACCCGTATACTTGCGGAGTCCATAGGCTTTAAATTTTGCCCTATCAACACACTCTCACACACCCATGCGTGTATACATATGTGTGTGTGTGTATGTGCTTGTCAATATATGTGTGTACACATATAAACACACATATATATACATGTGTGTGTATGTGTGTGTATTTATATATATGTGTGTAGATACATGTATGTATATGTGTGTGTGTGCATGTGTGTGTATATATATATCTATATGTATACATATATTCATATATATATGTACATAGCAAGACCATTATTTTAATTAAAAAGTATGTGAAAAAAAATTATAATTCACTTTTACTTATGCTATTTTAAATTTATATAAAGGCATTTTAGGAAAATGAGTAAAATTAACTAATTTAACTTCCTTCCTTAATCTCTCCAAAGTCAGTTAAATATGTTTTATAATTAGGACCGGAGGGAGTATATATTTTTTATATATAAATTCCATTGCAAATTTCTTCTTTTTTTTTTTTCCTGTTTTTGTTCTAGCGAAGGAAAAAAGGTGATATCTCATTAGTTTGTGAGTTTTTTCAGTTTGAATTTTGTACTCCGTATGCACACTTCAATATAAGCTTCATAGGTTTACTGTACTATAATTATTTTTCGTTGCAACCCAACGGAATCTGGGGTGACGGGGGAAGATAAAAGGGTTGGTTGGTTGCGGTTGTGTCGTATATTGCATATAGTGGCAATATATTATATTATATTCCCACATATTCACATAATATACGATATGTGTGAAATCTTGATGTACGACAAAGAAAGACAAAAGAGAGGAGGGACAACAGTAAGAAAGGAGGAATAAGACATGATATGGATATATAGAGGGAGAAGAATAGAACTTTAATTAGAATTTAGTAAGATTTCTTATAACTATAATTTTAGGAGTATTTTAGATTTTATTAATGTTTTATAATTATGAGATAGAATATTGTTACCACCAATTTTATGTCACTACCACTTTTTCACCATTAGATTAGAATAAGTAGTAATAATTTGGTAGTGACATAAAATTGGTAGTGACAATATCCTATCCCTATAATTATACACCTAGAGTTTTATATAAATAACCCGGTGTTTTCCCATTTATTTATTTTTTGGATTATTTGAATAAAGAGTATATAGTTGAGTTTTATCACCTATGTCTCTTGAATGAATGAACCTAAAACCAAGTCTTATGAACTCTATAAAACACTAAATTCCATTTAATTCTTTTAAAATTTCTAGTAATTGATCAGAAATAATAAGTTGATAAATAAATCAACCCAATAATTTTTTTATTACATATTGAATAATAGGACAGTGGTTTATTTTGTTTTTAGTGTGAATTTTATTATGGAGAGTTAATCCTGTTTTACGAGATTTGCGCTTTGAATTGACATCCCAACAATAATTAACATGATCATTTCTTTAACTAAGAGTTTAAAAAAAAAAAACCACTTAGAAGATTAGATCAGGAGTCAAGAATTTTTAGAAATAAATAATACTACCGCTAGTATTTGATATAATTAAGAGTTAGATGGTAGATTGGATTTGGTCCAAAATATAAAATCTTATACATTTTATTTCGTATATTTATCATTTCTTCTTAAATAAATTTACCTGTTAAACTGATTTGTAATTTAATGTTACACAAAATATTTTAAGAAGATGGTGTCATAGTTTTTCATATTAAACCAATTTATTTCTTTTGCTTAATTTATCCAGATCAATTAAGTAGCTTTTATATTAAAAAGTATGATAGAAAGATATTATACTGCAGTGTGTGTGTGTGTGGAGCCTTTCTTAAAATCCAGTGCTGTTAATTGCTCAAATGAATCTCTTAAAGAATTTATATGTTTTAAAATTTTAAAGCATACATAAATAATTTTTCCAAGCGAATATATGTCTACAACAAATGGAAGGAGGTTTGAGTCTTGACCTTTTTATATAGAGTGAATTTACGTGAGAGGGGTCCATCATTTACTCTCTATTCTCTAGGGCTGTTTAGTACTAGAGGAGGAAGAGAAAGCAAGTGGAGGGAAAAAAAAAATTTGGACTTCGATTTAAAAAAGTTAGAAAAGTGATGTTAAAATTTTTTCATTAATTTATTTTATTCTTTTATCTTACATATTTTCTTTATTAATATTTTATGACCCCATTTCTACAATTTATTTAAATTCAACTCATAAAATTATTTTCTTCCCTTCCACCAAATCCCTCAGGCCAAACAGCTCATAAGAAAAATTACTCTTCTCAAGACATAGAGATCACAAGAGCTTTACTTTTCTAGACAAGATTTTTCTCCATAGAATCAGAAATTAACAATGGGTTGATGTGTAAATTTATCTCGAAAGTTTTGGTTGAAGAGTAATGTTGTCCTAAAAGTTTTTTTGTAACATCCCAATTTTCTAAAGCGTTTTTGAAATAATTTGATCAGAGTTTGAAACAGTTTAATTAGAATAGAACATCGGAATAGTTTTAAAAACGAGTCACCGATAAACATTCGTCGTCGATGTGTCTAGTTGCTATTACAGTCATCCGAATATTCGAATATTCAAGAGTACGATTATACAAGAACAAAAGAAATCCTCCGTCTGCACTTCATGCGGGTAGCCTACCCTTGTCCACAGTCTTGCCTCCTCCGGAACCTGAGGCTATTGTAAAAGTTGAAGTTCAATTCTCATTGAACCTCAGGTAACGGTTAACCTCATACTTATGTAACAGTTATGTATGACAAATATTCAAGACAATACAACAATAATCACATATTCAAGATAATAACAGAACACAGCCACTGCCTATGTATGTTATTATAGTCTGCACTATTCACCAGTGCTACGGTGTACATCCGTGTCCTTAGCGTTAGGAAAACTTAACGGTATTATCAGAATCATAACCTGTGTCTAGCTGTATGTGTATGAACAATTTTTAAAGCACAGCCTCAGTCTATGAATACATCTATCACATATAGACATACAATAAACATCAAAGTTAGTGTTACAATACGCGTCCGTACCTTCGTTGACGATATTGGTACGTTTGTTGGTCGGATTGTGATCACGCTTATCCTATAATGGTAATACCGCATTTATTAATTCACAAATAATATCATAGTGGATATCTTAGTCTCTAATGATCATTTTCCTATTGTGGAATTATTTTTCAACTTATTTCCTTTATTTTTCTGAAAAAAACGCTGGTCCAGAATTTGGACAGATTTTCGCCTAACTTTGGAAAATCATAACTAATTCTAGAAAAATCGAAATGAGGATCCGTAAAATTATTTGGAATCCTTAGGATGTCTATTTTTAAATAAAAATAATCAATTTTTCCCAGATCACCTGAGTCATTCCCAGTTTTTACGCTTTAAGCCTCTGTCCAGAATTTTTCCAGAAATTTGTAGCCCAACTTTGAGAATTTTTATCTCATTGTACAGAACTCATTTTAACATGTTCTTGGCATATTTGAAAATCCCTATATGTCTAATTTAACCATGAATTTTCCAAGAATTTTTCAACATCATTTCCAACATAAAATATCAACATTTTTGTCACTGACTTCAAAAAGTGCTTAACCGATGAAATTTCGCTAGAACTTCGTTACTTTGATGTTTCTCTTCCAGAAATTTTGATCTATAACTTTCCTCATCATTTTTTCAAATTAAAGCTAATTTTAACCATAAAAACATGAAAATAAAATTATTCTAGAATATTTAAGATCTAAGCTACTTCTATCTAAGAATCTAAGAACTAAAACTTAAAGAACTTAAAGCTAGAGCTAAAGAACTTACCAAGAACCTTACCACTCCTTCAAGAAGCTCCTCACTCTCACTCTCTACTCTCTATATCAGCTTGTTCAAGCTTGTTTTGGTGTGAAGAATATGAGGACCAATGACCACTATTTATAGTAAATTGGTGTGGCAATTATAGTAAATTTTTCAAACCTAATTTTCTCAAATTTGGACCCTTGGATCTAGGTCATTTGGGAAGCTCAAATCCTCACCATTTAGACCCCAAAACTGTGCCCTCTCTCTCCTCCCTATCCTCTTCCATTTTGCTTTATGACTCACGACCCCAAGTACATTATCCTCTTCCAAATTTGAAAAGCATTATCCCATGTGTGCTTTGAACAATGCTTAGCTCCTTCTTCAAGTCACAATTTCCTCCTTCTTCTCTTCTTTGGTTTGCACTCCACTAGATAAAAATATATTTAGGGGTCTTCTTGAAGTTTTCTTTAAATTTTCTCATTGGTTTTGTAATCTTGGGACTTAGGGCTTCAATTAAAAACCCCAACTTCCCTTTTCCTCATTTGGAAGCAATCTTCACAAATTTAGAAAAAAACTTTGGTTATACTCTATCTCAAGCTTAGATTATGCTTGTTAATAATAACTCCTTATATTTGATTTATGATTAACGTATCTCAAGATACAATTTATTTTGTATAGATTCCCATTTGCTTATGTCTTGAATTAATTCCATTGATTAATTTAATTGATTTATGCCCAATTTTTCCCATTGGTTGTTGCTTTGACTTTTCTCTCTAGTCTCACAACACTCACTACACTCACAACATTTGCACACACACACACACTCACAACACTCTCTCTCTTACACACACACACACACACATCATCCTATCCTCTTCCAATTGCCTCTAAAGTCTTCATGCATTAATGGTTGGGTTATGACTCATTCTTGCATGTGTGCCTTTGTATATATTAAACAATCCTCTTCTTCCTTTTTCAATCACAAAAACCACCCCCTCCCCCATTTTATTTTTAATTTGTGCTTTATTTATCTCATAATATTTAGAAGAAAGTCTTTCATTGGTTAATATTTGGTTCACATGGATTCCACTTTATGAAATTAATTTTAAAGCCCTTAGATTAGCTTTATGAGGTTTAATCCTAGCCCTTCATATTTAATCCTAATTAGCATCCCTAATAAAGTGGTTAAGTGCAATTGTCAAATTATGATTGGTTCTTAGCTTTAATTATGGCCCTTAGAGACTTATTGATGCCAAACTTAGTCCTCATTTGCTATTGGTCCTTAATTAGGGTAACTCATCCTTGATTATGCCTATTTTAATTTTGTTATTAAATTTAGTGTCTCTATTCTAATTGTTGCAATTTTAATTGCCCATTAATTGTTGATAATTGCCTCTTAATTGGTCTTAGTATTTTGATAATTCTTTATGGCTTTTTATGAACTAAATATGAACTTAGGCATTAGTTTGTTAATTATAGGGTATTCTAGAAAATTTAGTCTCTTAATATATTATGAAAAATGGTGCTTAATTAATCCCTTGATTATTTATAAAGATTTGCACAATTATTTATTTTAATGAAAACCTAGTTGTTCATTAATTCTTATTGATTTCTCCTAATTTATTTAAGTACTTCCATAACACTTTCTTGCTCTTTTTTTTATTACACATGAACCATAGTTTAATATGGTAATCATTTGTATTTTATGGTTTCTAAGAAAATTCAATTATTGGTTACCTTAATCCTAAAGAAAGATTTCCTAGAAAATAGAATAAACACATCTCAAAATTTGAAACCACATATTCATCTGTTTTAAATAGGTGTCATTTATCAAAATATTGTATTTATGAGAAATAATAATTTTTGGGGTATTACATTTTTAGCTTTAAGGTCACATGAAAGTTTCAAAACATAGGATGTTGCTCTATACTATTAAAAAACTAACATTTATCGTTAAAAAATTAACGTTGACCATTAATTTTTAACAGTAAGAAGCAACATTGCTCTATTTAAATACTTCCAAAGTAACATTGAACCTAAAAAAAATTTCCAAGTTAACACTGCTCTTCAACAAAAACCTTTAAGACAAATTTGTACCTTAACATATTAACGATCCAACAGCAGCTATCTAGTATCTACCCAATCTTGGCTCTAAAAAATATTTTATGAAAAATCATGTTAATCCTTGCAATTGATCTCATTTTTAATTAGGTTCGTCCTTATAGTTTTTTTTTTTAAATTTTATTGGGTTGTTATAATTTCCTTAGTTATAGCTATTAGTCTGTAATCCTAATTTGTTAATGGGTAAGAAAAATGATATTAGCACATGGCTCTCACACCTAATATACACGACTTGATTAATTTTAACATAGGAATCTAATCTAAATAAAATCAAAATGAAGTACATTTGAGACCCTGAGCATAAGAGTTTTTTTTTTCATTTTTATCTAATAATATTATTTTGTCATTTTTTATTTTCAAAAACCTCATTATTTTGTATCTTATGATAACTTATGTGCCGCTGTAGCCAGAAACAACGCTCATGAGGAATAAGGAGTCCTATTTAAACCAAGAAATAAAGGCCTGTTTGCCATCCACTCAAGAATAAATGGAGTTTTCTGAAAAAACTTGCTAGTATAAGAAGACCTCTTAAGGATAAGAGATATATAGGGCTAAAAAATTAAGATAAAAAAGAATGAAAACATTACTGGGAAGAACTTTGAGAGGTGAAAGAATTGGGAGTCAGACACTTAGATGCAAATAATCAACAAAAATGAATATGTTAATACAGATTTCCTTACAAAAATGCCTGCTCTTAGTGATACAGTTTTACATATTATTTTAGTAAACCTCTAGTCTGTCAAAGGTGAATTCGTCTTGTTTTGAAAAAAATGAGGAAATTTAAATTAGTACCTATTTGTTATTAATCATCAATTACTCCAAATCCTTAGTTAAAAAAATCACTCCATATTCAATTAGAGAAAAAATAGAAAATCTGGCTAAGGGTACTAATTTAGTCTTTCTATTTCAATATTTTAATTTATGGTACTTGAAAACAATTACTATTTTTATGGTTCTTTTCAATAAATATTATTTATCCTAGGTCCTTTATTATAATTTTTTCTATTATTTTATCATTTTATTTTCAAAAACCTCATTATTTTGTATTTTTATGACAACTTACATGCCACTTATTCAGCAGCATCCACATCAACTTTAATTAGAACGTAGAGACTCATGCCTATAATTAAGGAAATCATAACAACTGATAAAATAACGACAAAGATCTTGATTAAAAGTCATGTGACACTTTCTTTTCATATGGCTATTTAGTTGAGTCTGATTGAGGGTAATTCTAACAAAAGCATTTTCTATTTTTCTACATTTACATGAACCGGAGCTCCAAGTCGCGTACTTAAGGAGTCAAAGCCCCTTTTACTACGATCAGCAACACCTATTGGTTAATCAAGTAATACTTTAAGGACCAATGTATTAATTTTTTCCATATTGTATAGACCTATAATATTAATTAAGGAATCTGAATGAGTCAAGTTGTTATTGGAATTTGAAACTGACACGCACCTGGGTGAATAGGTCTTGCACATGTTAAGATATTCTTCAACTAACGAAGATCAACCATCACACACCCAAGCCGATAATGGCGACGCTGCCTCACATTCATTTCCATTTTTTATTCTTTTTGGTTTTTTTCCCTTTCTTATTATTCTTTTATTATTTTATGTTTGTTTGATGTACCATAAAGCACATGTGGTCCTCTTATTTTAATTCACGTATCATGTTATTATTCAGTCTTATTTCAGCATTTTTATATTTCTCTGCTGTTTTCTCCATGATCGAGTCACAAATCTAGAGTGAAATTTTAGTCAGAAAGAGAAATTGTATTATTAGACCATCAAGAATATAAGAATATTCTCATAAATTAATTTATAATTTATTATAGTGTGTTTTTTATGAGGCAAAAGGATTGAGTATATTAACTGCCAACAACTGAGACTAATCTCTCTCTTTTCGGGGAAGGCAAATGGTAGATTCCTCTCAACAATTCGATTACTACATACACATGGGTTGATATACTCTTGTCCAGGAGTTTGAGAGTTTTAATATTCTTAATCATTAATGGAAACAAATTGCATGTTGAATCTTTTACCTCAAAATATGTAACATGATGTATTCAAAAAGAGATGACAAGAAAATGTACCAAAAGATGGGAGGAGATGAAAGAAAAAGAGTTAGCTAGGACACAACAATATGAGATGTGAAACTTATGTTTAGTCATATTTTTTATGTCACAAACCCAAAATCCTAATGCAATCTTTGATATTTCTGCTAAGGCTTTGGAGGTTGTAGTTTAGTGACATGAAAGTTATCTTATTATAAATAAAAAGTTGTGCGTTACATATCTTGTTTGTAACTTCAGGCTATTAGTGTCTTAGCCTCTCTAATTAAAAAAAATATAGATTCAATTTGGCTCTTTTTTCTATTTTTCTATTTGTATGCACGCCCTTGTTGGGAGAGATACTATGGGCTTGCACAATAAATAAATAAAGGACCAGCTATTGAATCACATGAACCTTCGCTAGGAACTTGACGACTTCGTAGTCATGATCACATTGAAAAAAGAACAAATCTATTTGAAAAAAAATAGGTTATCACATTAAGAGATATAATCTTCATCGATTGACAGAATATACTTTTCGTCCATAATCAATAAAAACAATACTTGTGTTAATGATAGGCTTGTTACTTTTCTTATTACGTGTCATATAGACTTAAAATGTTCATTGCATCTGAACTGTGTGATGATTAGACAATTTTAAAGTACAAATTAGAAACAATTTAAATTCGTTCGATCGGAATTATATACAAATATATGATTGCATTCTTACAATATTTTCTTCATGTTTATTTCAACATTTGCTAATGCCATGATTATGCTTGGTGTCATTGCATTTTTAAAAAAAAAATTCAATTTTACACTTAGTGGAAACTTTTTTTTTTTAACACTTAATGGAAACTTTATTTACCTTGTTAATTTCACGGTTAATACAGTAATTTTTAATCAACAACATTTATGCTGAAAAATCAACAACAACATCTGTATGCTGAAAAATCAACAACAACAACATCTGTATGCTGAAAAATTCAACATTTTTGGCAAGTTAAGTGAGGAGGTTAAATATCATCTGAACGCTTGATATCAACACAATACTCTTTGTAAACTAGTTAATTATAATAAATATAATTTGATTTATCTAAAATATCTCATAGTAAAAAGATGTCTCATAACTATTTGAATTTGATTGCCACTACTATTAAGAGAGAATGGTAGTTTGGAAGAAAAAAAAAATTGATAAGTAAAATTTAAAAGATAAAATGGATTAAGATGTTATATTTAAAATTAAAACAAACCTCCAATTAGCTCTTATATATACGCACCTTTTAACAGGTTAAAGGAGCTGATCTATTGTTTTATCCTAATTTTTTTGACTCGATGCGGAGCTCATTATGAACACTTGGTATCAAGCTATGAACAAGAGTATGACTCATTACCAACATTTCTTGTAAAATAAGGGCCCACGCGTAGTTTAGTTCAAGAAAAAGACAAAGACATGCTCGTTTTTATCGTTAAATTTAAGGGTTATTAAGACTTAAGAGAGTGGGAGCGTCAAGTTGAGAGATTTAAGAAATGCAGACTCACATGTGAGTCAGAAGCAGAGAACACAAGAAAATGCAGCAGTTGCATGTGGATTGTCTTTTGCCCTCAATTAACAAACGAATCTCTTAATATAAAAGACAAACCCCATTCTTGGGATTGACCACCTTATTTTAATTTCCCCATTCATTCATCACTATCCAATATTTTATACTCCCTCGCCTACAAGGCAATTTTAATTAACGACCACTCTTATCCTTTTTATAAGTCCGATTTTTTTAAAAAGACAATGGTTCTTATTACAAGTCTACCAAAAAAGTAATTAATGATAGTGGTAAAATTTTACCCTAGTAAATGTGATTTAAAAAAAGGAGTTAATTCATGTTAGAAAGAGAAAAATATGAGATGTTAGGAATATCATTAATAAATGAGGGTAAAATTTTTTTTAAAAAAAAACAAAATGTATTAATTTAGAACATATTTGATGAGTTAAAGAATGAGGATTAATTCATTAAATATGTTACCGGCCAAGGGTATTTAGTCTAGAGGTGACCAGCTAAACTATAAAGGGAACAAACTGAAATTGAATCCTACCTTATTGACTCCTAGGAGAGGTATCCTGGTCGCAAATTTAAAGCCTTGATCTAGATTAGTCAGTGGCTCAAATTTATAGTAATATAATCAAGAAAAAACGTTGGACACTAGGTGACCCAAAAGAATCTCATTAAATATGTTTTAAATTGATATAATTTTATAATTTTATCCTTACTAATGAAGTTCGAGAGAGAGAGTGAAAATTAAAATATGATGAAGCACATTTAAATATTGATTGCAAGGGAAAAATTGTCAAATAAACACTAATGACTCATTAATGTTCTCTTAAATTGATAAAAAGTTTCCTATTTTAACCTTATAAATAAGGTTTTGAAGGAGAGAGAGAGATACCAGCTATTAATTATAGGGGGAGAATTGTCAAATAAATATTAAGAACTTCCCAAATAGTTTATATTAGCTAGAAGGTGGGCATTGAAGGAGTGCTTATTTTAATTTTACGTCTAACTACCTACCATATATCTTTCTATGCCTGTATGGGGACCATTAATTCGTTTTTCTTCTCTCACTTTGATTTTGATGCCTCCATATTTCTAACCACCAAAATACTGAATATAAATATATAAAAAGGCATGTGAAATCAAATCTATCTTCTTAGTAATATTATCATATTTGAGGGGCAAATGATAATTAGATTTGTAGATTCGATGTTACCTGATCATAACTCGTGAGGGATAATATAAAATATGCAGCAAAATCAACGTAATCTCAGGAAAACTGTGGTCCGTTTCTAGACCCATAAAGTATGCCCAGCTTCTCGTTTCAAAGCCGGACCAATACTTTTCTTTTTCTTTCTCTCTCTCTCTCATTTAACAAATTAATCAATCACCTAAAAATAATTATAAAAAAGAAACCATACTAAAATGTAGTAAATAATAACCAACGTGGCTTGAGTTCAGTTAAAAGGGTTAGTCTCGTATAACGACAAACTTAGATTCGAATTTTTTCTATAAAAGATGTCCATATTTAATACCCGAAAGTGTCTTTAACATGATTGCTACGGATAATTAGCCAACAAATTCTTTCCCAATTTTCAGGCTTTTTAACATTTCATAACATCAAAGATAAAACTAAGTCTTTTTAATCCTATAGGGGTGAAAAAAATAGCCTTTAAATATGAAAGAATTTTTTCCTTATATATAAGTATCCTTCTATTAATTAACTAGCCAAACAAAAAAGTATCCTTATATTAAAAACAATTTTTTTCTAAGCTTGATTAGATAGTAAATGCGAGTGCATCTCCTAGTAACAAGCACTAAAAACTTTTTATTAGGCACAACATAACGTTGAAGCCCAAGAATTTTGCAATAAAAAATATTTAAACATTTTACGAAACATATTTTCTCTGCAAGGTACAAAATGAATTATACTACCTAGTTGTAACTTACGAATTGTGATATTTACAATAAATTTTATATTTGATGTATTGGATGACGAGTTACGAATAATTAATGTAATGATTTTAAATTAAATATTAAAATTAATTTGTATTAAAATTCATTTATAGGCCTGTTGAAATGCCATGTTTGGACTTGATATTCTCTTTCCTGCTTGAAAATGGATCAGTGCACCATGTGCATTCTTATATATATAAAATGATAAGAGGTAGATTAATGTGTGTAAAAAAATGCGTATGATGCTAATTAATGGTAAATTAAAATAAGAAGGCCAAATATGTGGAAAAGGCTATGAACATTTGAGTTCAAAAATACAAGCTAAGCTAGCTAGCATAAAATATCATATGTTGAATGAGAGAGAAGCACATGGTGGAATAGAAACAAATCCGTCCCACTACCAAAAAAAAAACACGGGATTACTGATGGAAATTACTGATAGAATTACAGACGGAGTTCCGTCGATAACTAGATTTTCGATAGAAAACGTCTGTTACAGAAAAAACCGTAGTAATTCCGTCGGTAATTTCTGATGGAATTTTTTCCATCGGTAATTTTGTCTCTAATCCAAAATTTTTTTGTAGTGTCCAATTTAACACCAGACCACATAGTTATATATAAACAAAAATCAAATACCCAAAGGTATTTGGTCTCATGGGGAACCCGCAAGATCACAAAGTAGGCGAAGTGAAGTGAGTTTAAATCTCACTTTGTTCAAAAAAATCCAAAGAAGAGATATCCTAATCGGAAAATTTCTATCGGAGCCCAATGGATTATAGAATAAACAAAAAGAATAATCAAATGAGCATAGGGTTATTAATTCAAAATTGAGTATATTGAAGATTTGAAAGTGACAAAAAAAATCAGAGTGAAACAGGAAGGAGAGTGAAAGCAGTGTCGTTTGTGTGTGTAATTTGTTTACCACTCTTTATTAAAGCACACATTTGTCTGGTGTGAATCAATGACTTTGTTATGTTACGTAACATATATAAACACAACACCCTTTTTTTTTCACTTTTCCTTTCTTTTTTGCCACTATCTGATTTGATTCTCAGTTGATTGAAAGGCCTTTTATGGATGCGATATAATCCCAGGTAGATTCTTCCCTCATGCTGGGCAGATCTCACAGAATCTGATTCATGAATATTGAAAAAGCTGGCCGCTGCTGTATTTAATAGTACGTGATATAGTCAATAATGATTTTTTCACAGGCCTGTGTGATTATTAATTATTTAGTTATTATTGAGTCACATACTTTTAAGTTTATTATAAATTTGAATCATTTCGATTTAATTAAAATAAATTCATAACACGTAGCACTGATTCTGTTTGAGTCATTTCCATTAAGTTTGACAGGAATCGAGAAAAAGTTTGAATCTTATTAATCCTATTTTAAAATTTCACATTTTTAAACTTTACCCTTTTTTTATTGAGGTTTCTTCTTTTGAGACTTAGAGTGCAAAAGATTGTCATCTCTTTCAATAAATACGTTTCTCGATATTCAAACTTATATTCTTCTTCTTACGTGATGAAGTGACTTACCACTTCAACCAACAACTTATTGGTTACTTTACCCCTATTTAATACTCTCCGTGTGCTTTTTAAGTATCCTTTTACCCTTATTAGATGATTTAAGAAATTAGTTAAAATTAGTTGAGAATAATAAATATGTAAAAAATTATTTTTTTTCTGGAGTCCTTAGGGGACAAGTAAGAAAAAGAAATAGTATCAAGAAAAAGAATGAAAGTGCTTGAGAAAAAGAAGAGGAGAGAGAATAGAATAATGAGGGACAAAATTAGTAAAAATACATTTAATGTTTAGACGACACTAGACATGAAAATAAGCTAGGCTAGACTTTGATTAAATGAACT
The DNA here is from genome assembly GCA_034222035.1 of Acacia crassicarpa. Classification (NCBI taxonomy): domain Eukaryota; kingdom Viridiplantae; phylum Streptophyta; class Magnoliopsida; order Fabales; family Fabaceae; genus Acacia; species Acacia crassicarpa. The sequence goes on along the minus strand of JAWXYG010000015.1, from coordinate 3,822,219 downwards.
TGAGCTTGTAATGAGAATTTAAAGTATGAGCCTACATACAAGCTTTTTTTTAGACTTAAGCCTAAGCTTTACATGAGGTCTAGCCAAACTTGAAGCTCTTTTACAAGTCTACTTACAATGTAAGTCTTTAAAAAGGCTTCATATTATAAGCCTTGAAGACCATAAGTAAGCTTTGAGTCTACTAAACGTACAACACCAAAAAGGATTTTATAAAAAAGGATAGGACTAGGTGCACATTTTAGGTCCCACATCTAAAGTAGAAAATGTGCGTAATAATAAATAAAGAATAAAATTATATATTTATGTGAAAATATAATAATGTATTTTATAATTATTATAAATAAACATTTTTTCACAAATTTATATATAGGATCATATAAGTATAAAATACCTCCAACATGTTTTATGAAAATCAAGAAAAACATTAGGCCTCATTTGAAATTTAATAAAATTTCAATTTTACATCTACTTATTAATATAAAGGAATGAAGAGAATTGACAATTCCCAAAAAAAAAAAATTAATAAATTAAGAATAAAATTGTTATGGTTATAAATTTAAATATGTGGATACAAAATTGATTGTTAGGCTTGACAATACTTATATTCTATTTTTATCAAAAAAAATACTTATATTCTATTAAATAATTTTAAGGGGTAGAATAAGTCCAGATTCGAATCCTACTAATCTAGATGAAAAACGAAAAGGCCTCTCATGTAAATATTGCGAGGACTTTTCATTTCATAATAACTAATAGGCGTATATTATAGCAATGTTATGAATATAATAATATATCTGAGATAAGAGATAGAGAATAAGAACAAGAGAATAGAGAAGAGAGAAAGAGGAGTGTAATTCTTATTCCAGTGCATTCTGATGTGTATCAATACATAACATATGCCTTCTATTTATAGGCACAACTCTCAAATCTACAATTAATGTGATTCCACAATCATAGGGATTCATGGATGAGAAATAGGAAACTATGAGAGATTAGGAAATAATTGGAGATATGGACATCCACAAATATAATATTCATAACACTCCCCCTTGGATGTCCATTATGAATGTGCCTCGTTAAAAACTTTAACTAGGAAAATCCAGTGGGATAAAAACTAGCCAAAGAAAAGAGTACATCATCCATTGATACATTTTCTAATGCTGTCTCATTAAAAACCTTTCTAGGAAAACCCAATGGGACAAAACCTAGATAAGGGAAAAAGAGTACAGCGTGTATCATCTCCCTCTCTTAATTACATCAGATTTGCTCCCCCTGATGACTACATTACTTTCAATGACTTTTGAGCATATCTTCTTCTTGGTCATCAAACATTCTATTGTGTACCTGCAAGAACTAAATATTTCCAGCAAAATCATAATAATACTAATATGATTTCTAAGCATCTTATAAGATATATCTAGATGCATATCAACAGATTTTCTTTAAAATGATTATATCATACATGCTCTGATAGCTTTAAGTCATACAAAACTTATTAAGTATTGTTCTCGAGAACTTTGAATTAGATGCTTCTGGAATCTTGAGTCCTTCAGGGACATGTGCTTCTGGCACCTTGAATCCTTCAGGGATTTGTGCTTCTAGTACATTGAGTCCTTCGGGGACTTGTGCTTCTGGCACATTAAGTCCTTCAGGGACATGTGAGCCATATGCATATGCTATATAACGATATCTCATAGACGCATAATTTATCATTCATAAACTGCCAGATTTATTGTATCCACCACAAAATGATATATCCCAATTTGGACTTCAGGTCCATAACTATCATATTTGCGTCATTCTCAATTTCACTTATCCTCTTGGCCAATAATCTTTATATAATATCCTCATTTGATCATGTGATATCATCATCAAAATTGTTGTCGACAACTTTATCTTTTCGGTTCTATTTTTCTAATTCGACATAACCATATCAATGTTACTCAGGTACCTGAACCTCTGTTTAGGTTTTGCAATAAGTTATGTCGTGATACTCTTCTGGAGTATCTACCTCCTTAATATGATCATCTTAATTATTGCTCCAATTCATCCATAACGTTTATATTTTGAACCGAATATTTACTCATGCTTCAGGCATGTTCCTAATTGGAGTATTTTTAGCTGGAATATGAGATTTAATAAATCTCATTTAGGTCAGTAATTCTATCTGGCAAATATATCATGAATGCATAACCTGATGAACTTCTGGTTCATACTTCTTAATTCGAGGATATATACTTTGCTATAATGCATTCCATTTATTCTCTTTTCCAGCTATTCAATTTCTCCCCCTCATGTTGAGAAAACTATGTCAAATATCAATTGACTAATATAAGTCTCCATGTGTTTCCTTTAGAAACATCATTTTGTTTCTTCTAGAAACAAACAGATAAAAAGGAGATCTTCATATAACTTTTATCTCAACTTTCTCTCTAAATCCATCTATGTGCATTGTGGTGGATTTATAAGCATTGCACATTCAAACCTTTTAAGATGGAATTTGTCTGGCTACTGACCAAGAGCCAATTCTATCGGGAGAATTTTGTTGGCTTATATAAGTGCTGCAATATGTAAGATCAAATATACCAACATAAAAATTTTGTTCTCATAAGAATTAATCTAGCTATTTATGGAGGCTTTAATTCATGATTTCTTGATCATATAATCTGGAAATTGTGCACTTAATTCATCAAACATTATTGCAAACTTCGGGTTGCAAACATTCTTACAAACTTCAGGTTTTAAGATAATAATCTCGCATGTAACCATTTCATAGATGCATCTTTCAAGTTTATATGGTTTACATGTTATCTCAATGGGCCCATATAATTTGTTTGATATATTTCCAGAAATACTGAAATCCAGTACTAATCATGATCAATGATTGTCTTGCAAATAATTTGCTTTGAGAACAAGTAGCACATAATTCATAAATAATATGTTGGTTATTCATGAAGAATCTTCTGATTCTTCAATGGATGTCAATACGTAATTTTATTTCAATTATATGACTTGGATGATCAAACAAGTCATGCCAACAATTAATTTCTTTGAGTTAGTAAACTTCTGGTTTACTGTAATATTTGTTTCAACAAATAATAAACATTTCAATAATCTGACATCCATTTTGGGAAACCTTTTATGCTTTATGTGAGAAGTATATAACTTCTCAAAAACAAGCTCACACTTATATTTTAACTCACACTTGTAATCTAACAATCTCCCCCTCAAGTGTGAGTTATATAAACATAATTTCTTTATATATATATATATATATATATATATATATATATATATATATTTCAAAATCACTTTAAAACCCTTTAAAGCTCAAAATAAATATCTATGTTGATTCTTCAGGAACAAACATATAATATTACATTACTAGATAATATCATTACTTATTAATAATATACTTCAATTTACTTATATATGCAAAATACATACAGTTCACCACATATGAAGATATTCATGATCAAAATAACTTAGAATCACATAGATTTAGAATTACACATGTGAAAATTTTCCATCAGAAAAATTCTCTTAGAAACAAATTTATGATATATGATCATGTAAAGCCAATATCACAATTATACGGGGAGCAAGACATCATAAATTTCTTAAAACCAATATCACAATCATATGGCTTCAGGCCATTTATCTTCAGGATAAATATAAGTTGAGCATTATGGCTTCTAGCCATACAAAAAGATAGAAGATGAAAGCTATATGACTTCTGACAATATAGCATCAAAATTTTGTGGCTTCAGGCCATTTATCTTCAGGATAAATAAAAGTTGAACATTATGGCTTCCAGCCATACAATAAGAGGATGAAAGCTATATGACTTCTGGCCATATAATATCAAAATTTTATGGCTTCGGGCCAATGATGAGGATTTGGAATTATATGGCTTCTGGCCTTTTATCTTCAAGATATATAAAAATTAAATAAATGTTTCATTCAATAAAATAAAAGATGAAAAAGAATATGACTTCAGGTCATATAATAAGGAATTAAATGAGTATGGCTTCTAGCCATATAATATAAAAATAGAAATAAAATGAATATGACTTCTGGCCATATTATATCAAAGTCAAAATGTATATGACTTATGGTCATATAATAGGGAATTAAATGAGTATGGCTTCTAGCCATATAATATAAAATAGAAATAAAATGAATATGACTTCTGGCCATATTATATCAAAGTCCAAATGTATATGACTTCTGGTCATATAATCTCAAAATAGAGATAAAAAGACTATGGCTTCTGGCCAATTTGTTTCATGAGAAATTAAATCAATATGGCTTCCAGCCATTTATCTTCAGGATAAATAAAAATTATATATATGGCATCTGGTCATATAACAATGAATCAAATAATATGAAAATAAAAACAATAAAAATTAAAGATATAAAAATTAAAACTTTATGGCTTCCGGCCATTTAGTACTCATAATGAGAATTTAAATTTATATAGCTTCTAGCCAAAAATAAGAAATTAAAGTGATATGACTTCTGGTCATATAATTTCATAATAAGAAATTAGAGGCGTATGGCTTCTGGCCATGAAAAAGAAAACTTAAATCTAGACTTCCGTGTAGGAGGTAGAACCTTCCATGTAGGAGTCAAATTAAAATGATAAAAGGGAAAGCTTAAATCTAGACTTCCATGTAGGAGGTAGAACCTTCCATGTAGGAGTCAAATTAAAATGATAAAAGGGAAAACTTAAATCTAGACTTCCATGTAGGAGGTAGAACCTTCCATGTAGGAGTCAAATTAAAATGATAAAAGGGAAAGCTTAAATCTAGACTTCCGTGTAGGAGGTAGAACCTTCACTGTAGGAGTCAAATTAAAACAACAAAAATAAAACAAAGTAGGAATAAAAAGACTATGGCTTCTGGCCATGTAATAGGAAATTAGAACAATATGACTTCTGGTCATATAATTTCAGAATATGAAATCAAAGGTGTATGGCTTCCAGCCATACAAAAATAACAATATCAATAATATAAAATAACTCGTAAAGGAGATCAATATAAGATATACAAACAGTAATAATCTCCAATCTTAGCCATGGAACCCGACGCATAAAACAATCGGTAAAAGTATCTCTTTAATTCCATATGGTGGCTCAGATTATCCCAGATAGATAAAAGAAACAAAAATTAGAGAAGGTAGGCTGAAAGCGCTAAAGAAGCGATCAGACCTTCGTTTGAGCGTCTCGTGCTGATAACGTGTTATGAATATAATAATATATCTGAGATAAGAGATAGAGAATAAGAACAAGAGAATAGAGAAGAGAATAGAGAAGAGAGAAAGAGGAGTGTAATTCTTATTCCAGTGCATTCTGATGTGTATCAATACATAACATATGCCTTCTATTTATAGGCACAACTCTCAAATCTACAATTAATGTGATTCCACAATCATAGGGATTCATAGATGAGAAATAGGAAACTATGAGAGATTAGGAAATAATTGGAGATATGGACATCCACAAATATAATATTCATAACAAGCAAGACTTTATAGTACTACTCCTACGTATTGGGTTAAGAAAGAAAAACAAAATTATTAATATTATCTTCAGCCCAAAAAGAAAGACCCATAATTTTGACCGGAAAAAAAAAAGAAAGAAAAAAAAGACCCATAAGACTAGAAAGAGTCAAGATAAATTAATTATTGCAAATATTATTTTTATTTGATACTTTTTTTTAATTATAAGATAGAATTGATTTTTTTAGACATTAAGAAAACAAAATAAGCTACTTATATTGTGTATTTTATATTATATATCAATTTATTAATTTAGAAAAAAACTTAAAAATAATTTAATAAATTTCCTTAATCTTCTTTAAAAATATAATTATATTTTATATTTAGGATTGGAGAGAGAAATAAATAAATAAATTGTTAATTAAGCTAATTAATTATTAAACAATATGTTGTTGTGGGTTTTTGCTTCCTTTTTAAGTTGAAGGATGGTTACGAGGGAAACACAATTTTTTGGAGAAGTTGAAGAAGGAAAGGAGCTGCCTTGTTCACCGCCGCCTGAAAACACAAGAACGAGGAAGCGAGGCAGAGCCTAAAATTAGGGTAGCATTTCAGGTTCATAGGGCCAAAAAGTCATCTTCTTTATCAGAAAATTTTCTGATTTTTCCCTTATATATCGCACCTAAACCCTTCAATATTATCCATTCGTTGCTTGATAGAGCCACCCTTTAACCCAACAAAGTCATTCTTTCTCTCTGTTTTTTGTTTTTGGGCTCTTCTATAAACAGCAAAAACCTCAAGGTCTATAATACTTACACACAGATAAAAGAAGAGGGAGATAGCTATAGAGAGATAAAGCTAGAGATTGCAGAAAAAAGCAGTGACAGACGAACCTTGTAAGCCCCGTCATTGTTAACAAGGTTTTTCCTCATTATTCTCTCCCTTTTTTAAAAAAAGTAGTCCCCATTCTCTTTTTCGTTTTTTTGATTTTGTAATTTTCTTTTTTCGTTATGATATCTATGTATAGCCAGTCATTGCATCCACCTGTCCATCCCCTTCCTCCTCTTATCCACATCCCATACTTCTTTTTCATGCCAGATATCGTCACTAGACATTTTTTTTGTTGTATTGCTGTCATCATTTCTTAGTTTTTTCAGAGCTAAGGTTAGTGTTGTGTCACATAGTATAAGTACTAGAGTAGGTACTGCTAAGATTTGTGTCTCTGTCAGTTTAGCTTGTTTTGTCTTTGTTTTCTTTTTCATATTTCTAATATTTGGGGTTCTTCTGGCTCGGTGCATTTTGACGAGGACCAGAGAAGAGGCTAGTTTCTTGTAGAGAAGAATGAAGTACGTGTTGGTGACAGGTGGTGTTGTTAGTGGACTTGGGAAAGGAGTTACTGCTAGCAGTATTGGAGTCCTTCTTAAGGCGTGTGGTCTTCGGGTTACTTCTATCAAGATTGGTACTTTCTCTTTGAACTATCATTTCTCAACTTACGTTTTTTTTCCCCCCTAAAATTAATGTATGGTGCCTGTGAAAGAAAATAAAAGCGAAGCTGGAGGGGTTTAGCTGGAGAAAGCTATTGAAAAAAATCTGGGGGGATGCTACTTTCTTTGTTTTGAGTTTTTATATTGGTATATTTCAATTAAAATTGGTCTTCTTCTTCTTCTTTCTGTTGAAATCTCACTATATGCAATCTTCTTATTTGTGAAGGGGAAAAACTAAAGCAAGAGGGTTTTAAATCTGGAAGACAGAAGAAAGGAAGAAGAAACATAACACACACGTCTACGACTATTTACAATTATGTGTGTTATTTTTCTTTTTCTTTTTCCTTTTTTTAACTGAAATATCACTATGCTTTGTTTTTTATTACTCAATGATGTTTCCTAAGGTATAAAAATTAAAAGCAAAAGAATATAATTGGAGAAGATAGTTGAAATAGCAGGAAGAATGCATTTTCTCCATATTTATGTCACTTCAGTTAATAAAAATTATCATTCTGTGGAATGGCTGACATAATAGATTGTCTGGTTTCAGTTAAAAGAATTAGTTTTGTTGTTGAACAAGAGGGCAATCCCAATTTAACTTTAGGCTGTGCGTTTTCACTTGCATATTTGATCGAAGCACAGTCTTCCTCAGGAAACTATTTTTTGATGGTAATTTATTCTCAGTTGTTTTTATTAGATTTATGCTTATCTATTGCCTGTAGATCCCTACCTAAACACTGATGCTGGAACAATGTCTCCTTTTGAGCATGGGGAGGTGTTTGTCTTAGATGATGGCGGTGAGGTAAACAAAAACCATCTGATAAAATTTGCTGTTTCCTCTGCAAGATTAAAATGCAAGCTTGAGACTGTAACCATTGCTTTTGAGTTTTGAATGGTACTATTGTCTTCATTATTTTTATTTGTTAGCTTAAATTTTATCTTTTCCTTTCTTTTTTTTTTCCTTTTTTTTTTTTTTTTTGGTTATGAAGGTTGACCTTGATCTTGGCAACTATGAGCGTTTTTTGGACGTCAAGCTAACCCGTGACAATAATATTACAACTGGAAAAATTTTCCAGGTAACTGAACTGTCTATCTCGTTTGTGTATGTTGATTTTCTAATTAATCATAGGTCTCTGAAAATATTTTATTTTGCTTTTTCCATAGTCTGTTCTCGAAAAGGAGAGAAGAGGTGATTATCTAGGAAAGACCGTTCAGGTTTGTTGATCTTAGAAATATTTTATTTTTCAAGACACTCTGTATAGTTGATAAATTCTTGGTTTTCATTCACCTTTGGTAAACTTGTAGGTTGTTCCTCACATAACAGATGCAATCCAAGAGTGGATAGAGCGTGTAGCAAACATACCAGTTGATGGAAAAGAAGGACCAGCTGATGTCTGTGTCATTGAGTTAGGTGGAACTATAGGTAAATTGGAATTCAAAACTAACCATTGAATAAGTAAGCAGTAGTTAACTTTTTCCAACTGTTATAATTCCATTAGAAATTTTCATATTTTATTATATAATAATATCATGTGTGAAGTGAATGCAGAAATTTGGCTGTTCTTTTCATCTGGAAAATTTTGCAGAAATCATATGATTTGTTAGGTTATTTGAAATCTCTATAATGATTTTATTTATATTTTGAACCTTTTATGATGTAGGTGATATTGAATCCATGCCTTTTATTGAGGCACTTGGCCAATTTTCGTATCGTGTAGGTAATGCTTCTGATGCTTCAGATCCTGCAGGTTAATTATTTATTTTCTGTTGGCTGTTCTTCAGTTAAGAAGTTTTCCTTATTCTTTTGTTCTTACAGGACCTGGCAACTTTTGTTTGGTTCATGTCAGCTTGGTGCCTGTTCTCAATGTTGTTGGGGAACAGGTATACTGCATAATCAGTATGGTTGAGGCAACATTATATAGGCTTGTCAGAACTAAATAGGATTCTTGAAAAATAAGTCTACTTGACGAAGTAAGAAAAAAAAATCATTTTTTGTTGATTGATCTATCCTTCACTAAAAACGTAATACTCAACATATGTCATATGCATCTCCCGTGTGGTTTAGTTTATCAGTTTATTATCTTTTACTTATTGCAAGCTTTAATATGCAGAAAACAAAGCCAACTCAGCACAGTGTCCGTCAACTTAGGGGATTAGGATTGACCCCTAATATTCTAGCTTGCCGTAGTTCAAAGGTGTGCCCCTTAATTTTTATTTTTATTAATGTCTTTATCATTCCAGTTGGTTCTGCTGTAGCAAAGGTCTGACTATTCTATATTTTATTTTCCATATCAGAAACTTGAGGACAATGTTAAGGCAAAACTTTCTCAATTCTGCCATGTGCCGGTAATGACAAATATTGACTTTTTGTTTTTTCATCATGGCCTCATTTATCTTCCCTAATCAATATTTTTCGTATTTGCAGTTATCAAATATAGTTACTCTCCATGACGTTCCAAATATTTGGTATATTCCTTTGCTATTGAAAGTAAGTAATCCAATGGCATTTGTGAAACTCTTTGTTGTTGTCTTCCTAGATTTGACAGCTTTTCCTGTTCATTTTCTTTCAGTGAATAGTTTTACTCCTGTAAACCTGATTTTTTTTTTTTTTTTATATCAATCTTTGTAATATATAGGATCAGAAGGCGCATGAAGCAATCTTGAAAGCATTAAACCTTTTAGGGTTGGTTTGATAAACTCAATTCTTTATTTGCTTTATAAATCGTCCCCTTCAATTTTTCATATGCAGGACCAATGCTCTGACAATGTTAAGTAATATATGCTACAGCAGTTAGCTTTAATGTTTTGTCATGCTAACACTGTCCCTACTGTTTGCAGTGTTGGCACAGAGCCTAACATGTTGGAATGGACCACTAAGACTAAAGTTTATGCCAAATTGCACGAACCTGTAGGTCTCACGTCTCCAATATATGAATAGAACACACATATATTTTCTCTTTATGGCCTATTATTGAGCTCACTGCTATGATATTCTTTCTCAGGTTAGAATCGCAATGGTGGGAAAATATACTGGGCTTTCAGATGCTTATCTTTCTGTTTTGAAGGTACTATATCCTTGTTTGCACCATGCCTATCAGTTGTACTGCTAATTGCAATCCTCTGCGACTTGCATTCTGGGTGCTTCCATTCTCAAAAAATGTTGTTCAATTATGAATTGTATGGTCTAAAGTAATGCCTTTGTAGTTCAACTATGAACTCCTACATACTGTTGTAACCCTTAATATGCTTGGCTTTTCTGTACAGGCACTTTTGCATGCTTCTGTTGCCCATAATCGTAAACTTGTTGTGGACTGGGTTGCAGCTGGTGATCTTGAAGATCTCGCTGGTTTAAAGGTGATTGCTGGCCTTCATGTCCATAGATTGTAATTAACCTTTAGCTTTACTTCATATCAGACCTCTAAATTAGTTTACTGCTTGCAGACTCCAGATGCACATAAAGCTGCTTGGGATCTTTTGAAGGTCATCATCCTACTATTTGGACTCTCAAGTTGATTGCATTTCTGCAGTTCTATTTTTTCTTTTTGGCGTTTTTATCTGTTAAAATGTACTTCAATGTGAGATTATCTTTTTCAGTGTGAACTGAATGTTATAGTACATTGCAGGGTGCTAATGGGATTCTAGTTCCAGGAGGTTTTGGTAATAGAGGAGTGCAAGGGAAAATTCTTGCTACTAAGTATGCTCGAGAAAACAATGTACCATTTCTTGGTATTTGCTTGGGGATGCAAATTGCTGTCATTGAATTTGCACGATCTGTTTTGGGTATGCATGATGCTAATAGTACAGAGGTTGATCCTGAAACCAAGAGCCCTTGTGTTATATTTATGCCAGAGGTACGTATTGTCTCCATATCTGAGTTTTGGTAATAGCCTTATTAAACGATTTTGTTAAGCTGGATTTTGTTTTCTATTGGCAGGGTTCAAAGACTCGCATGGGAGGAACTATGCGTCTTGGTTCAAGGAGGACTTACTTCCAAGTTGCCAACAGTAAATCTGTGAAGTTGTAAGAACTAAGATCTGAACTCAAGCTTATCTAAATTCACGTAATCATACATTGTATCTCCTAATGGGTTACCACACTTATAGATGTGCTCTCATTCTTGCTATGAATTTCTTGGAAAATATTTACATATTTTATCCTAAAAAACAAAAGTAATTCTTCATTACATGTCTTGGGATGTAGTTAAAAATAGTTTGCTGATGCTCCTCAATTACATCAGAATTGACATTTATGTTTGACGCTATACCATGGATTTTTTTTTAGGTACGGTGACGTTAGTTATATTGATGAGCGACATCGTCACAGATATGAGGTAAAACGAGTCTGCATGAAGAAAATAATTAGCATATACAAAGAAGAAATGATTCAGCTAACATAGTTGTCACACTGTGCAGGTTAATCCAGACATGATATCACAGCTAGAGAGTGCTGGTCTATCTTTTGTTGGAAAAGATGAAACAGGGAAGCGCATGGAGGTATATTTTAACTTGGAACATTAATATCATGTCTTGGAATTATTTCAAAAATTAAATCATTTACACCCATATTAATTATGCATGTGAATTCACAATTGCAGATAGTTGAACTGCCTAATCATCCTTTCTTCATTGGCGTTCAGTTTCACCCTGAGTTCAAGTCTAGACCAGGAAAGCCTTCTCCACCCTTTCTAGGTAATTCCTTCATACTCACTGTATATATTTTGCTATCCATATTCTTCCACTGGTACATCTCTTACCGTTGTGAAATACACCTGTAATCAAGTCAAGTTTATGTCATTGTCCTTTTGGTTGGTTTAGAACTCTTGTGGCAATAACGATGGTTTTGTTCCACATTATATGCATGGAAGCACACATGGTATTCTTGCTTGTTTGCCAGTGGTTCATCTTGCCCTTGGAATCGTATCTCTTGAATTATACTGATGCAATAGCTTAAAAGACTTAGGATGTAGAAGATCACGAGTGTTTCGGCATATTTGGATTTCTGTATATCCACTCGTGGTACTTCATTGAATTTATGTTCTAAATGCTTCATTTTCGGGGCTTGTATCTTCAAGTACGTCTCTTTTTAGGGATATTCACTGGTTTATATTGAGGGATTCAAAGGGCTCATTGACAGCAGTTTGTTCCCTTTTCGGATAGTCTTGCCTTCTCTGATTGAAAGATATCATATCCACTAGTAATTTTCTCTCTTCGTCTTGGAAATATATACTAAATGCTTCATCATTTCGACAGGATTAATCGCTGCAGCGTCTGAAACAAGGAGGAAAGCTCTGCCAGTAAATGGCCACGCTAGTAGGTTAACAAATGGGGTATGTAATGGACACTTACCAAAGGCAAAAACAACTATTCACAACGGGAACATGTTCACTCCTTCCAACGGTGCCTTAAATGGCGTGTATACGAACGGCAGCGGTAGATACATTGACGGGAGTTTGTAGTTGTCTGGTTATTGTTTGCTGCTGCTGCTTACCTACCTGTAGGACGTTAATCCGGTTGTCCTCGGTTACTCTGTACAGTTAATGAGTGGGGGTAGTTGTTTTATTAACTCTCAAGGGGGCTTTTTTTGTGGAGCATGAAACAGATTTTTGAGTCTAACAGCTTTTGAGTCTTAAATTGACAAGGTGGTGAAGGTAACCCAAAAAAAAAATTCCTCCTTCAGCTGAAAGTGTCTTCTTTTTCAGAGTGGCTATTTTGTGGGTCTGAGGGAATGAATGTACGCAGTCCTTAAATGTTGTGAGAACAATGAATTCGGATTTTGCTGTTTAATGCTGTTTTTTTGTTCAAGGAAAAATGAAATGATATATCTGAGTTCTTAGGATCTTGCTTTTCCATTACTAGTTTGCACACAGGCCGCTTTGCCTCGTGATTTTTCCTATTGTATCAGATTCTCTCACACAATAATTAAAAATTGTAGAGTGTTTATATAAAGGGTTTATCATTTGTCATGTTACTTAATATAAGGTTCTATCAAATCACTTCAAAATTACATTGTTTTGGAAATTAAAAGAATTAATGAAATGTGTTTTGATCAAATTCATATAATAAATACAAAAAGAAAAATACGAAAACATCTTTCATTAAGTCTCCAAACTCCTAAAACAACGTCTTTTTGAATTGACTTGACATAACTTTATATCAAGTGATATAACAAATAATAATCCCTTATATAAAATACGCTTTTGTTCTATTCATAAGGTAGAGGAAGAAAAAAGCTTTTTGTCCTATTTATAGGGCAGAGAGAAAAAATTTATATAAATGTACAATTTTATCCTTCATTTATTATTGTGTTGACTTTATTTTCAAGGAGTATAATGTTATATTAATTAGGAGTAAAGTTGAATTTTATGTAAAAGTCAATGAATATTTAGGTTTTTATTGGTATGTGTAAAATATGCTAAAATTATCTTATAAATAGGAGCAGAAAAGTAAGTAAATGAGAATATAGTTAAATATATATATATATATATATATATATATATATATATATATATATATATATATATATATATATATCATTTCAGCTTCAATTACTTGTGTTATTCTCTCTCATTTCAAAAATATTTATTTTGAAAAGATTTCAAATACATTTACTGAAGAAAAAAAATCTGAAGATTTGAAAAATCTCAACAGCAAATTTGATACTGGCACAGAGATTCGACTTGCAGCAATATGGAGCCAAAATGATATGGAATTGACAGCTGTGCAATTATCGTTTTGCTATTTTCAGATTCACAAGTGACAGCTTCTTCTATGCATAATGAAAATTATCCTTAGCTGCTGGCTGCTACGTGTAATACAGTCAGCTTACTAAGATTGGAAGAACATATGTATTCGTACTTTAACTTTACATTATCAAATATTCCAATTTAGTATAGCAACTGCCAAAGTTTATAGAAGGAATTAGTATGACCCACATGATGTAAACGTTTACCAGCTTACATTATTATTTTTTAAAAAAAAAAAAAGTCACAAAGTTTAACCTTAAGAAGATTTGTGATAATTAAGAAGAGAAAAAAAAACTAACAATGCAGCAAGCATGATCATAATTTCTTTGATAAGAATTCAAAAACTCGGTCAAATTTCTCATGAAAACACCCTTCCAAATGAAAGGTTACGGATTTGATCCTGCTTGTAACCTTAGATCAATAGTGCCTACCCCTTTAACTTAAAAAAAAAAAAAAAAAGAATTCAGAAACTCTTAGAAAACAACCAGATCTATTTCTTCAAAACTGCAACACAGAAGATGATACACTTAAGACCCCTAACCTGTATTAATGACATTTATTGAGCTTAAAGCTTCTCTCAACAGCCATAAACTATAGTCTCTTAAAACTGCCTCTGATGTTCAAAATTGAATCTAGCCTTGCAAATGGTATAAAGGTAATTTCAACTTTCAACCAAAGACGCAATACGGCAATAGGCTCAAGACATGCTTGTGATATCAGAAATATAGGAAGCATTACTGGGTTTTTCCTTTTTCTTTTTGGGGTGAAATTCAAGTTGACTTTCCGGAGTATGGGAGGCTACTTTGCAATAATAATTTGTTTCTATGATACTACGTAGAAATTTTATTTTCAAGATCGTTAGCTGTCATTAATATGAGCCAGTAACTATAATTTTCAGTTTTCAGCAAGACAAATTCTCCTCAGTGCTACCCTGACATTAACACACTCAAAATTCCTTAACAACATTACCCTATCAATCTGAATATAAAACATGAATATTACAGCAACTATTGCAGGAAAGACAAAGTTTACAGATTTACAACCTTATGGAAGATATGAGTAATAAACAAACAAAAATTGTTATGAACATAAGCAAATAAGATTTGCAGCCACCTACAGTTTTAGTTTTGGAAAATCCGAAGACTTGTCTCTAGTGGACTCAACAGACCAATTTATCCTGTCACCGTTAGAATCAAGAGGGGATATGCGTAAAATCCTGTTGTGATACTCGCACAAGCTTTGCCTATGGCCAATACTGATATATGTTACACCTGCTGCACTCATCTTGCGGTACAGATGAGCCTGCAAGTCATAAAACAACAAAATGAACTTAAAATAAAGATTAGCTCATTGCACATTGTAATGCAAGCCTAGCGTCTTTAGATACCAGCAGGTCTGGTCAGAAATGGCAGGTATTACAGATACAGTTTGTTCATAACACAGATTTAAGAACCATGCAATTTCGATGGGCAGTTCACAAGGACCCAAATCAAATGCCATTTGACCTTTCTTTGCCTGTTTGATACTCCCTTCCGTCCTTTTCATTAGAAGCAATCTCTCTCACAGGGGTGGTTCTTAATTAAAGGAACAAATCATTTTTGTCTACAATTTTAAAACTGGTCTTTTCATTTGTACCCTCATTAAATATACGCCATTTGCCCACTCATTGTCTTTCTGCAATAAATTTCCACTTATTATCTCTCATGTGTTCTCTTTATTAATAAGAGTATATAATTGGAAAGAAAAATAAATATCTTACCCATTTATTTCTTTTAACATACATTTTGAACTACGTGATTTTAGTAGTTATTTTAGTAGTTGTTCCTTATAAAAGGGAGTTAAGGGAATATGATAGAATAAACATGAATGGAAAGAAAAAGTGATTTTGAGGAAATAAAATACCATGGAGTCATTACTAGGAAAAGTAAGAGCAAGACATAGGAGAAAACTAATGAATGATAGTTACAAGAGTATCGCCACCTAGAGCTAGCTGAGATGGTCATAATGGGATGAGTTATAGGTGGTGACCAGACAAAACCTCATAATGAAACCAAAAAAATGGTAAACAGAGTATAAGTGACATTACAAAATGATAGATAAGGAACCTTCCCTCTACCAACGGATTATTCTGTTCATCCTTCCAACAAAATCATTTATTCTGGCTTAATTTCTTCGTTTTATTTTTTTGTCTTTCCCACCAAAATTTAAAAGATGTGGAGTGTGTAACCAGTAGAGTCGACATCAGTAGCTAGTAAATAGCCACTTAACAGTTACCTATACGGATAGTAATAAATTATGCCCCAGGATTCACTTAATAGCCCCAACTTGAAGCAGTGTTTGGGGCCCCACGCTTTGCTGCTCTCGTTGCTTAATTTTTAGTTTCAGCTCAAAGTATGGAAGGTCTGTGCTTTGTCCATTTTAAAAGTCCCAAGGAGATAAATTAGACATTATAATAAATATTCATTGAAATTCACTTAGAAGTTTAAACTTTTGACGAGGCAGGATTTTGAAATGATCTAAAGGCATCCTGTGCATGCTAATAGGACTTAAGTATTTCAGTACTTGATAGTGGTGGCTTTGCTCATTTTATCAAGGTACGAGGACCTAAAGATACAAGAATGGGGGGAATTGTTTAGATAAGTCTCCAAAAGTTGAATGCTTATGTTATGTGAAGATAATAAATCCTTGCTTGAAGATTTATAGCCCATAATTGAAGAGCATGGCCTTCATTACACACACACATACGCGCGTGTGTGTGTGTGTGAGGAGCCCCCCAAAAAAGGCAAGTGTAAGCTAAACTAAGAATTGATAAATTTACCTCATTGGCTTCATCAAGTGCACTTGTAGATTCATCCAACAGAACCAATTTCGGCGTTGAAAGCAAGAGCCGGGCAAAAGCCAGGCGTTGCTGCTCTCCTAGAGAGAGAACACTAGACCATTCCTGCATTGAATCCAAGCTAAAACGAGCCAATAAATAACCGAGACGGACATCCTCTAAGACCTTTATAAGCTCATCTGTTGTTGGCATTTCAGGCTTTTTATTCCTCTTATCTGAGTTTGGTGATTTCATCAAGAAAGGCAATATAGCTGCACAACAAGTGAAAATAGATTCACTCACTAATCTCCTAATCATATTATGCCAGTTGAACTTTGGTACAAAAATCAGAAGAAAAAACAGATCATGGAGTAGATCAAATGGAAATTAGACAGAACACAGAACAGGAAACAAATATTCATCAGAATAAGAAAAAAGAGCAGCAAGAGTAGGAGAAACTAATAAAATATTAAGATGGTGCAGCAAAAGAAATTAGATATAGCATACTTCTTGCTTTAGTATTCTCCGATGCAAGAATAGCATCATCAGCCCATGTTGGATAAAGTAATTGTTGACGAAGAGAACCCAAAACCATATATGGCCTTTGTGGAAGAAAAAAAGCTCCAGACATTCTGTTCAAGGATTTTCCATTTTCTTCGTATGCATCACGGTCTGTATTTACTGTGGGACTATTTGCATCTAAGGAAATAGGCTGCTGCAGGTCTTCCTCATCGTTCAAATAATATGTGATTTTTCCGGTTCCCATATCCCATAGACCAGCCAGAGCTCTTAACAAAGAAGTTTTACCACTGCCACTAGGTCCCATTATCTGTGAAATTGATTGATTAGATTGCAAGTTCATTCTAACATCAGTACCAACATGGTAATGCCAAATTATTGTTTTGGGATTCTAAGCGAATTGCTTACCAATAAATAATCCTTTCCCTTGATTGTCAACGACAAATCTCTAACAAGAATAGCTTTGCTGGGTGTTTTAAGAGTCAAGTTTTCTATCTCCAGTAATGTTTCACATTTTTCTGGAGGTGTTGATCCATTGAAATCCAATATAGATGAGCTCTCAATATTTTTGTAGGAAATACATATCTTTTCCGGTGTATCAGAGAGAGATTTGGAGCCACTGCTAGTTTCCAGAATATCATCAAATTCACCTGTATATACAAGAGAAATGAAGTGTTTTCAAATTAATTCATCTAATCAATCAACAATCTCACTTCCCAGGTTCAGCATATAGGATGATTGATCAATCTTACAACTCAAACAATACAAGAGGGAAAAGCTGACAAATTTACAAGTGAATAGACAGGGGAAATTTCATAGATAAATATTTCAAGCATTTGCACAAGATAGAAAGGAAAAAATACACAAACACCTCATTGAAAAGACAAAACTCCCAGCAATGTTCACAATATCTTTGTTACCGTCTCCACAGTACATTTCACTCAAATGATGTAAGAATGGAGACCATTGGTTGGATGACATACAAAATAAAGGCCAGTTATAATAGTTTGTTAGGAACTAACAATATAGCACCCCAAAATGTAGCTGATCTAATATATTCCACTGATATAACAGATACAACTGATCTGTTGGGAGCAAAACTTCTCCCGAACAGCCAAGAGTAATCTCAGAATGACAGAACAGGGTCCTTTCATAGTTTCAGGAATAATTTAACTTCTAGTAGGGAAAAGGCTTTTGAGCAGTTGTTTTCTCCTTACTTTTGTGGGATTTCTCCTTTTTGTCCACAGACACAGCAAATTGTGCTATTAAAAAAAAAATGGAAATAATGCATGAATGCAGTACCTAGTCGATTTATAACAGCAGAAAATGCACTTATGGCTTGAAACTGGTACACAATGAGGGAAAAGTCGCCAAGGATATGATTAAAAGCGGAGACCGACTGATTAATGACCCCAAACTCAATTTTCCCTGAGAAATACATGGGAGCAATAATGGCAACAGGAAGAACTTGAATGAGATAGCGGTAGCCATCAGTGAAGAATTCCAGATTTCTAGAAGCTATCAACAATTCCTGCAATCCAAGGAAGATATAACTTACTGTTATTTATTGATAGTTTAAAAGTTAAACTGCATTGCTTAGATTATATCAAGACAATGTTAAAATTTTCAATGATAAAACAGAAAAATGGCATTGCTAAATGGTTGCATTCTGTATACAGAGAGTTAGAATAGAAACCATTCTATCAATTATTGGCAGGCAGCAAACCCTATAATTCAGTGGTATAAGATGATGTGCAACCTGATATTTCATTTCAATCAACTCAAATTATCCAACTCCAAAAGATTAGGATTTCAGCTTAACATAATTCTTATAATAAAAGCTGCTTGTCCAACCAGAAAAGGAACTCTAGAGGATCAAAGGCTCAACTAGGATATACTAGAGTCCATGTCCACAAACATATGTAAGTGACAAATAACCTGAAAAGTTCTTGGTTGGTAGGAAACAGTGATCAAGTTCTTTGTTAGAATATAAACCAGAAAATAAGAAATAGTAGAAATGACACAACTTTTGCCACTCTAAATACTGAAAAATTAAATTTATGACTTATGTTGATTCAAGCAGTACATGAAGGAGAAACAAAACATTAAGTAAAAAAACCTAAGAAGCAAAGCAAGTTTATAAAATGTCTATGATGTCTTGTACAAAATTATAAAGGAGAAGAATATTTTACAGTTAGATTTTCAAAGGCACTTTTGAAGCGCTGCAGAAGAAGTTTCATTTCACTATCTTCACCACCATAGAAAGCAACTGATTCAGCATTTTCTCGAATTCGCACCAGTCCATAACGAAAATCTGCTTCTTTTTTCTCTTGCAAGAAGTTTAAGTTAACCAGTCCCTGTCAGTGTAACAATCTGCCATTAATAAAAATGGCAATATTTCAAAGTTCCCCTAAAATTCAAACTATCAAGTGCACGAAAGAAAAAGACTCATACCTTTCCAAGGAAAACGCTGATAGCAGTCCCACCAATAGAGTATGCAAGAAGAACAACAAAGAGAGGAGGATAGATGCCATACAAGATGTTACTGAATGAGATTAAGTCTACTGCAGCATTAAAGAGGGTCAAGGAGAAGGAGATGGCTGTCCCAGTAAAAGAACTTAGATCATCAACAATTCGCTGGTCTGGGTTATCAATGATTGACTGTGACTGAATTTTATAGAATGTCCGATCTTTAAGATAGCGTTCCATATAAAAGCTTGTCATCCAAGACCTCCATCTCAAAGAAAGGGTTTCTCTTGCATAGTCTCTCAGTACAAAAAACTATTACATAATGATGAACAAGGTTAAAAAAGTCTCTACATAAATGAAAAAATTAATACAAAGAAGAATGTCAGACATACTGCTCATGTGTTATACTACATTTTAAGACTTGGATTTACCCTTAGGTGCACGTGTTTAATTACAGAGAATCTGCTAAGTAACTTGCAAAACTTATGAAATGATAATCTTATTGCTTCATCCTGCAATCAACTTATGCTCATGTAGTTCCTTTACACTATTCTTCTAAACAGGGGGGGGAAAAAATATATCATTTATGTAGAATTGAAGGTAGAGAAAATAATTTATTCATTCCAAAACTAAATGCTGATTAAGTTCACTTCCATAAAGGTAGAGAAAATTAATGATGATATTTAAGTCCTCATACAGCAGGCAAAAGCCTGAATATAGCTGAATGTGACTATTAATAAAAGTAATTATTACAGTTACATCTATGTTTTTTATTTCGTACAAAGTCTCTCATCTTATGTAGCTCCATGCTCCTTGAGAAGAAAATGCTTATCATCAATGGAAGAACTAAAGCAAAGTCTAGTAGAGCTATACCTAAGAAAGTGCAGCTATATGCTCACCGGGATTCCTATAGCAAAGCCTCCCAAGTAGTAAAGTAGTTGCCTTGTGAATTGCTCCTGGTCCTTGTCTTGTAATAATAAACTTAAACCATGTCAGTTACTTTTTTCCACTTCAGACTGGATCAAGCAAATAAAGAGTAAGCTAAAATTTGATTCCTGGATTTTTATATGCCCATTTAGCCTTAATCCCTCAAAAAGAAAGTGCAAGAGTTAGAACATGAAAATAACAAACTCATGCAAGTGTAGTCATTAAGCTGTTTAGTCACCAACTATTTTAGATTAAAGCTAAACTAGACTGTGGGCCGCAAGTTTTTCAGAGTCTAAAATGATCCTCATAATTTATAGCTTATGAATAGTGTAGTTTGATGTAGATTTTATATTATATATAGACAGGTCTAACAATTTAAGAATCAAATTGTAAATACTCAATGATTAACAAACAAACAAGGACAGGAATGCTAAAATTATATGCTCTCAGGAGGTTCATAAAAGGATAAGAATATGAGGACGTTTGAGCATTCATATAAATATGATAACTTACTGGCAAGTGCATTATAGAAGTCTCTCCCAAGGAAATTGAAGCCTACGCTGATTCCTGTAGTAGCAAAAGTGAGAGCAAAAACACCAGCAAGTTGTAATCTCGCTTGAACTTTGTCGTCTGAAGACCAATAAGGAGCTGCCACTTTCCAAAACCTTCTAAAAAGAGTCTGTAAATCCTGATCATTATTCTGCCGCTGTTGCTGCACTTCAACACATTCCTCATACTTTTTAACTCTATTCTCAATCAATTCAAGCACAAATCACAAAGAAAGATCACAAAATTTCCAAATTTGGTCATCAAAAGAGTAAGCCTATCTCAATAGAATGTGTTTGTAATCGTTTAAAACGATGAAATGGTGCCTCCTCCTTGCCAAAAAAAGCCAGTCAATAAATTTTTGAACTTTCTTTACCATTTCTGGACGCTAAGCATGAGCATTTCATCCCATAACGGACACTTAAAAGTCGACATAAGACAACAAAATGACAGGAGAAACTAATGGAAGTGACTAAATTGATAACTTCATAATATTCAAAGACAAAAACTGTACATTTACTGAAGAAATAGCACGAAGAGAAGAAAACCTTATCTGGGTCTGGCGGCAACGGAGTTGTAGTTACAGGGGTAGAAGAAGTAGAACATCTGATGGGGTTGTTCCAATTCCTCCTCCTTTCAAGCTTGCTTGTCAAGATGCGAGCTTCAGAAAATGGAGTGGAAGCACGAAAACGAACATGGAAATGGAGATGATGGTAGAATGGAAAGTTGTGATTCCAAGCAGAGGCAAACGAAAGAGGGTGAGCATGTTGAGTCTGCAAAATCATTTTAGTTTTCTTTGTGGGATTTCTTATTTGAATCCTAAATTGTATGAAAAACAATATATTTCTTCTTCTGTATATCTAATCTACTGTTTTTAACATTGTCCTCCTTAGCTACGGATACCGTGGAATCTGAATGAGATGACTTTCAAACTTCAATTGAACATAACGTCAGTGTTTAATGAGTTAGACTCAGGTGGCTATGTGAAGGCAGAAGACTGAAGCCGCAGATTGGGAACCGCATGTAGAATATATTGCAGAATTATCCATACGGTGGAATTGCCAACGATCCACAAATTGCCACGTCTTGGCATAAATTATATTATATTGTATTTAAATTGTTTTATTCGTCCTTAAGCTACAGTATCTCGAGCTAAAAATGTAACTTCAATCAAATCATTGCTAAACTCCCAGCGTGGTTTTTTTTTTTGTTTTTTTTTTTAAATTCTATACTATGTTGATTCTCTGACAAATCTCTTGGTTATGGAAGGTGCTGGTAGGAGAATGTACTTGTTAAAATAGGATGAATTATGTGGGGATTGGAAGGCTTGCTTGCAGGGGTCTTGGGCAGAGAACATGGAATAATAAGGTGCTTCTTTCAGTCCAAAAAACAAAAGGTTTTTCTTGCTAAAAAGATTGAAGTTCTTGTTCTTCTTTTTCTTCCACAGTGATTTTAAAGGATTCTTAAACCAAATAAAGTTTTGTGATCCAAATATTGCTCAGACCTTGTGGAGGTATATCTGGTTATTAGATCTGAAAGTGAAGGATTGCCTGTGGCTTAGCTTGTTTTTTGTTTTGTTTATCTATAGTTTGTTTTTCAATTTTCTCATTTCTAGCCATGAGGCTAGAACTTCCATCATAATTTGTAAGGGCTATTGTCGTTTCTAGGTGAACAAAATCGCATTTGTCTGAAGGTGGTAACTAGATAAACTACGGTTTGAATATATGTTTGGGAAACCACAAAATCACAGTTTCATGAGCATCTTTTCATAAGTCGAGATAAATCTTCTTTTACATACTTACTTCAAAAAATCATAAAAGCTAATCCACACATACACAAGCTTATAAAAAGAATGGACCCTTTTTGAAAGCTGGTGCAACAAGTTAGACCAACTTATACTCCTTTTGGTTCTTATTATAAGGATCCAATTGTCATTTCTCTTAAACTAAGGAAAAACTGTTTAGCTATTAAAATAGTGTTCAATTGATTAATATTTCCATATTTACCCCTACTTTAATGAAGCAGATTTAAAAATATTATTTGTCAGATTTACTATGTGTTTGGATATTCTCTCACTACTCCTTTCTCTCTCCCCATTCCTTTTTTGAGCAACATCTACGCAACTGGAAGTCCAAAAGATACTGATAGTGGCGCCATTTGGAAGCTCTCTTTCTCTCAAAACACATTGACAATGGCGCCACTGCCATCTTTTTACACAGGTTTTTTTGCAAACTTTCGTATTTTTAGAGTACTCCATTTTTTGTAGGCTCTCTTTCACTCAAGTGTTATTGATAGTGGCGCCATTTTTTTTTTTTTTTGGGTAAAAACTTTGCAAAAACAAAGTGGTGGGTGAAGTAATTGTTTTTAAAAAAAAAACCAAAACGAAAATAAACATGTGTAGATGAAACATTGGAAGACACGGAGTTTTTTTTTTAATCAACGAAGACATAGAGTCAAAATGTTGAAGCCATCAGAGTCCAGAGAAATGAAAAGTTACTTTTGGGGAAGAGAGAAACATGCCTATTGGGAATAAAAAAGTAAATGGAAAAAAATTACTCCACGTGAGGAGGGTTGGGATTTTTACCAAAATAAGATTTTTTTTAAAAGAAATTATTGAATTGGAGCTGTTCAGAAACTAATTATCAAAGTAATGCAGTCAATAACGTGCGTTAACCGACGCCATTTGTAACATCCTTTAAAAAAAAAAATTTACAGCAGTAAAATATATATATATATATACACACATATATATATATAATTATACACACACACACACACACATATATATATATATATATATATATATATATATATAATTATACATATATAATAAAGTGGGAAAACTTTTGGCAGTGGGGGCGTGACCCCCCACTGCCGAAATAATGGAAATGGTGGGAGGCATGTCTCCCACCATCCCATGCCTCCCACCTATTCCAATTAAACAAAATATATATATATATATATTGTGGGGGTTGTGGATTATAAATACACCACCCCCCACACACACGGTAGAAGAAGAGAGGTGAGAGTGAGAGCAAGGGCAGGTAGAGAGAAGGAGAGCAGTAGGCAACCGGAGGTCATTTGCAATTTTATAGGTAAGTTATTTATCTTATAAGATTATTTTGGTAATAGATTAATTTATTTTCAACATACTCCCTTAATGAAAGTTGTTCTATATATTTTTCTCTTTCTATAAAACTATGTTGTTTAGAAAACATTTTTAGATTTAGATATTGAAAGGGTTTTGAGTTTTAAAGATAGAAAAATATATTTATGAAGAGGATAATAATCAGTTAATTATAGTCGGTTTAGATTTGTTATTTGATTCTTATAAGAATTTAAATAAATTTTTCTATTTAAATATTTTCAAGATTTATATTTTATAAATAGTTTCACTGATTAAATATAGTACAAATGATTTAGTTGGGATTTGCATGTTTTCTATTTTGTGATAATACCGTATCAATTTTAATACTTCTGTGCAGTTATTGTTTTAAATAAGGAAGGAAATAAGTTTTATATATATATATATGTCATGTGTGGCTTTATATATATTTATGTAGATCAGGTGTGACTATGTTTATAAAATTTATAATTAATTATGAACCTTTATATATGTAGATATATATAAACACAAGAACATTTATGGAATTTGAAATTCAAATAAACAGAATTTAAAACAATTTACTCCTATAGAATAGGATTTAACCTAACTAATTCTTATATAATCTCTCTTATAATATATTTTACAAAATAAAATAGATAGTTTTGATTATTAAGAAAAGGGATTAAATAATAAAAGAAATAGTAGAATAATAATAATGATAATAACAATAATAATAAAGTAAATAATGATTATTATTAAGAGTAGGAATAAATAATAATAATAATAATAATAATAATAATAATAATTACTATTTAATATATATATATATAGAATAAATAATTGAGGAATTATAAGTTATAATTTTATGAAAAGTTTTAGAAGTATTATTAATGATTAGCAAATTGGTTGTGGTAGATTGTTTTTGGCATGTGTTTGAGCTCTTGGATTAGGAGCACTGTGATAATATTAGCTTCGGCGAGAGGTAACCACTTTCCACTTTTTATGGATATTGATATGTTGCTTGTGAGTGTTTGAGAAATGATTGTAAATATTTTAATAGAAATTTGCCTTGTGGAACTTTATGATTTGAATTGTGAATATATATTTATTTATTCATATATAAGAATTGATCATTTTAATATCATGATATTTATCATAATTATTTATTCATGTATAAGAATTGTTCATTTTAATATCATGATATTTATCATATCTACTTATTAATGTATAAGAATTGTTTATTTTTATATCATGATATTTATCATATCTACTATCTCATTTATAAGAATTGTTCATTTTAATATCATGATATTTACTCTGATAATTATGGTAAGGGTTGGATTGGGAAGATGAAGTATTTTATTCCACCACGTGGTGAGGCCTCCATTAATGCATGATGGTTGGCTT
Organism: Acacia crassicarpa; assembly: GCA_034222035.1. NCBI lineage: Eukaryota > Viridiplantae > Streptophyta > Magnoliopsida > Fabales > Fabaceae > Acacia > Acacia crassicarpa. Next base: position 3,796,705 of record JAWXYG010000015.1, on the reverse strand, counting down.
TCTATTGTCCCATATGTTCAGGAAGGGACGGGCCCACTAATTCAATAAGGGCATACGACACCCCACATGTTCAATAAGGGGAAAAGGCCCATGGTCTGGGACATGTGCTCTGAGGATTTTGGCCGGTCCTCATCACATGACCAGAGAGCTTTTTGAGTCACCAGTAACATGGATGTAACTTAGCCCATGGGTCTAGTCGGAGGAAATAAGGCGGTTCGGTTGGATTGGTGGGAGGCAATTTGGGAATTGTTTTAATGAGAACTGTGACATATAATTTTGATATAGAATTTATTATATAAATTTTTGTGATATGTATATTGATGAATTATATTTTTAATATCTTGCTATATAAATTGTTCCACTTGGCACCTCATTAGCACATGTTAGTATTTGTAATAAGCTGGATTGATGGTTACCCACATTTTTCAGGTGATAGCTTTTGTGCAGATCCATCAGGGAAGACCCCAAAGCTTAGACTACTTCTACCAAAAGTAGCACTTCTGTCTTTATGGTTTATGTGGGATGATTGTATAATGCCACGTTAGGGCTCATACTGCATACTCTGATTTACATTTGCATATTTTAATTCAATAATGGGCATTACTTAGTTGTTAATGAACCCTTAATTACTTATTATGTTAAGTAAATTTTTGGGATGTTTCAATTTGGTATCAGAGCGTATGATTCTGATAACAGTCATGCATGCACTACATGTAGTGGCAATATACAATATTCACACATACCTTCCCTGTTTAGTGGTTTTATTGTGTTGCTTTATTATTCATTTATTAGGCTAGGTTTCATCCTTTGGTGGGGAGAATGGTAGATACACGAACAACTCACTCCGCCGTTAATTCACCTTCAAATGCTCCTAACACATCGTTGTCTCAAGAGAACGAATCTCTTTTACACCGATACACTGATGTCTCAATAGAACAGAGGCTCTTTTACATCACTTTAAGATACATTACTGCTCCGGGATGGGGGGTCTTTGACTGAGTTCTTGACAGGGTAGTTTGTTAGATAAATAGGGTGCAGTAGATATTAAAGGGACAATACTTAGTATTTCTGAGGAAGTCAGATAAATTGATACTTGGATAATTTTGAGTGACAAGTTGGAATTAGAATATAAATTTTGATGATAGAATTATCAACTCAGAATTTCGAAGTCCGGCTAGGACATAAGTTCTGACAATAGGTTAGATTGATCTGCTGGAGCTTGAACTTATGTGATTAATTGAAAATGGGTGAGAAAAATATCCAAACTTGAAAATTCCCGTGAATCTTAGTATAAAAGTACAAGCAGAAATTAGAATGCTAAGAAGAAAAGACAAGATGAATTCAAGCATCAAGAGCAACAGTTGGTACAATCCCACCACAAGCGTTGACCATCTCAAGTTTAAGTCTATTAATTTCTTCCTGAGCGGCTGCACTTGAGAGAGGACCATCAGAAGACATTGTTTTTCTCAATCTAGCTATTTGCCTCATAGTGCTTCGAATTTTTACATAAGGCCAATGCTTTATTCCTCCTCTATGGCATATTTTCATTAGAACATTTTTGCATAGACGAACTTGTTGAGCCGCTTCTTGTTGAGGTAAATGGAATAAGTCTCTAAGATCATTTATTGACATTGATGCAGCTCTAATATTTTGTTCAGCTCTTGATCGGTATGGATTACTAGGTATGGGGACTGAAGGATTATTATTTACAACCATGAGCTCTTTTCCTTTATTGGATATATTTTCTGTATTGGTTGGAAATGAACTATTAGGGAGTTCATTTTGATTTTTAGTCCATTCCAAACCAACACAGAGGGCCTCATAGTAGGCTGATAGGGGATCTGACACTAGGACATACCCTAAAGATTTTTGATTCAAACAATAATTTTCTAGAAAATGTTTGACATCATCTAAATTTTTCTTACCAAAGTCAAATACTTGAGGACTGGAAGAACCTCCTTGTACGTCCTGGTGAAAGACAGCGTGGCATATCATACCAATCCTCCCATGAACTTCAAGTTTATGGTATTGAAGTCCATTGGTATGAATGATCTCTCGTAGAACATGACAGCAACCACATGAAAATGGATTAGTAGTCTCAGTCAAGGTAGAAGCAGGATTCCTTGGTTGAGAAGGTACCGTAGACTCCATAAGTTCTGCCACATTACGACACCTTTGGACAGGTCGCCTAGATGGACCTGCTTCAGATTCCTTTCTGTTAGTGGTTGTAAAAATAGAATCTTGCATCCTTGGAGGAGGAGTAGGAATGTTAATCGTTGAGGCAGATGAATGAACGTTCATACTTACGGGATTTTGGGGAAGTAAAGAAGAATAAGGGTATGATGCATTGTTTGACAAGTCAGACAACATGTTAGTCTGATAGTCATGAAGTAAAGCTTCAAGAAAGAAAGGGTTGAATGAATCGGAGACTGGAATAGAGTTACTTGAACCGGCCATGTTTAAGGATAATGTGAAAGGTTATAGTGAAGGTTACGATCGGAGAGGAAATGAATATGTGGAAGTTTTGTGAAGCTTGAGAGAACGTGAAACATTTACTCTTTCTTTACTCGATTTATAGCTGGGCTAGTAACGTCTAGATTTTGTTAAGCAGCATCGGATTCTCATCTGTCGTTGGCTCAGAATAGTGCAGACTTTGTTATTATGTGGAAATTTTATGGCACCGCACCCTAATACAATCTGACACGCCCTAGCCACCTCTATAGGTCGGAGTCTTATAGACTTTCGGTCCAAACAGAACACAGTGTAGCATTTATTGCCGGTTGTATCTTCAAGAAATTTAGTTTGACAAATACACGTTGCGTGATGATTATTTCAAGATCGTGTCTCTTAGAAATTTGTCTTGGAGCGTGTAGTTGGTTCGAGATGACAGACTGGCATTTGAAAATGGGAGTCTGATCAGTTAAAGCCATCTCGAGAAAGGAGACTCTCTGGAAGTATTACAAATTTGAAATATCCCGGTTTAAGGTTCGAATACCTTGTGGATTAAAAAGGGGGGGGTGAACTTAGTGAATGTAGTATGATTATGGTGATGTTTGGTATATGTATTTGTAATACTGTAAATTCATTTCGAACCATGTGAATAATGCTGAGGTTGTGATAATAGTATTGGAATGATGTGAAGATGTTAGATTAAATAAGGAAATGATTGAAATTAAGTTTGAATATGATCTAAATTGAAATAGTGCCAAGGTCAAAATGTAAATGAGGTTGTATTAAGGTTCCAATACATGAGAATAGGAATCCTGTGAATATTGATTGATGGTAAGATCGAGATGTGATTAAGGTTATACGAAGGTTTTAGTACTTGAAAGTAGGAACCCTGTAAGTGTTGATTGATGTGGTGTTATGAGCAATTCTTTGGGTATGATTGAGGGCTGTCGATTAGATGAAAGAATAATGTTGGAATAGGCCTTGTGATATTGAAGATTGAAAAGGAATTTGAACCTCGTGTATTGTGTTTTGGTTATAGAATGACATCTGAATGTTTCGAGGTTTAGACTAGAAATGAGAATTGTGATCCTAGTTTGTATATTGGGTATTATTGAGGCAATATGATTTCTTGATTCAAATAATGTTCTGGATTGTGAATCTAATAATTATCGTTGTTTGGGGTTATTTGAGGATTAGACTATGAATGGTGAATCATGATCATGGTATGTAATATAGGTGTTGTTGAGGAAATATGATTTCTCAACCTAGTCGATGTTAAGGTTCTAAGAGTCATTGTTTTGCTAATAATAAAGGATAATGTCAGAATGTTAGAAGCTATGAATTATGATTATAGCATGTTAATTGGTCATGGTTAAGGTTTCAGGAATAGGTTGATGAACCTAAGAAATTCTGTTGGGTATTTAAAGGGATTACCATTAACGAAATTGTGATTTAAGGATCTAACTTGACAGTTGAGGGATTCTTACATGTGCGAGTCAACCCAAATGAATTGAGGTATTAGGATATGGTACCAAGTGAAATGAATTACTTAAGGCAGTAGAATGTGGCACCAACGTATATGAGGTATCTGGAGGTTACTAGCTACTAGGGGATGATTTTATGATATTAAAATCTCAGGATATTTTCTTAGAAAGAATGATTGAGAGTAGAAACCTTGGTAATAATGATTGATGCAGTGTCATCAGCATGTTATTTAAGGTATGTTTGAGGATAAGTACCTATTTGATATGGAGTATTTTGAGGTTGTTGGTTGTTGTATTAGCTTAAGGAAAGATCTTGAATATAGAATATTCCCTTAGAGTTATAAATGAGAGCTAGTTCCTTGATGGAACCATATGATAGCTAGAACCTGAGAGGTGTTATACATGATGACCTTTTAAGAACAATTGTTTGATTCTTGGTTATGTTTGAAAACTGGAATGTTGAATTTGCCAACACATCTACTGATTTTGTGAAAATTTTTTTTGAAATAGTTTCAAAAAAAAAAAAAAAAAAAAAAATTCAACCGAACTAGAGACCAGGGTAGTAACTTTTCAACCGAACTAGTGACGTTTTTGGGATCGTCACTTGCCCTTGGCCGAATTTGCTTACAATAATAGTTATCATTCGAGCATTCAAATGGTTCCTTTCGAGGCATTGTACGGTTGAAAGTGTAGATCGCCTCTTTGTTGGACTGAATTAAGTGAACGAACTGTGATTGGACCGAACCTAGTAGACAAAACTACAAAGAAAATTGAGATGATTCGCCAGAGGTTGTTGACCGCTCAGAGCAGACAAAAGAGCTATGCGGATAAGCGACAGAGACCTTTGGAGTTTGAAGTAGGAGACCATGTATTCCTTAAGGTTTCACCGGTAACTGGGATTGGTAGATCCATCAAAGCCAAGAAATTGACTCCTCGATTTATTGGCCCGTATGAGATTTTGGAGCGAATTGGGCCTGTTGCCTACCGGATCGCCTTGCCTCCACACTTATCTCAAGTGCACGATGTGTTCCATGTGTCACAGTTGAAGAAGTATCATCCGGATCCGTCTCATGTCATTGAACCTGAGGAAGTCGAGTTGAGAGAGAACTTGACTTATATAGCAAAACCAGAGAGAATCTTAGATGTCCGGGACAAGCAACTGAGGAAGAAAACCATTCGACTTGTGAAAGTCTTATGGAAGGGTATGACACCCGGAGATGCAACTTGGGAAACAGAGGAACGAATGCGACGTGATTTCCCTCACTTGTTTGCTTAGGAATGTTTGTATGTTGTGGCAGTATAATAATTTTTATGGTTATATCGTATGGTGATCAAATTGTTGTTGATGACTTATGTTTTGTTATGAAGGCGTGCTATTATATTAAGTTCGATATTATTGTATTGGGTTCTTGTGTTGTGGATTTCGTTCTTTTATAACATGTTGAGAATTTTGGGGACAAAATTCAATTTAGATGGGGAGTATTGTAACATCCTTTAAAAAAAAAAAATTTACAGCAGTAAAATATATATATATATATACACACATATATATATATAATTATACACACACACACACACACATATATATATATATATATATATATATATATATATAATTATACATATATAATAAAGTGGGAAAACTTTTGGCAGTGGGGGCGTGACCCCCCACTGCCGAAATAATGGAAATGGTGGGAGGCATGTCTCCCACCATCCCATGCCTCCCACCTATTCCAATTAAACAAAATATATATATATATATATTGTGGGGGTTGTGGATTATAAATACACCACCCCCCACACACACGGTAGAAGAAGAGAGGTGAGAGTGAGAGCAAGGGCAGGTAGAGAGAAGGAGAGCAGTAGGCAACCGGAGGTCATTTGCAATTTTATAGGTAAGTTATTTATCTTATAAGATTATTTTGGTAATAGATTAATTTATTTTCAACATACTCCCTTAATGAAAGTTGTTCTATATATTTTTCTCTTTCTATAAAACTATGTTGTTTAGAAAACATTTTTAGATTTAGATATTGAAAGGGTTTTGAGTTTTAAAGATAGAAAAATATATTTATGAAGAGGATAATAATCAGTTAATTATAGTCGGTTTAGATTTGTTATTTGATTCTTATAAGAATTTAAATAAATTTTTCTATTTAAATATTTTCAAGATTTATATTTTATAAATAGTTTCACTGATTAAATATAGTACAAATGATTTAGTTGGGATTTGCATGTTTTCTATTTTGTGATAATACCGTATCAATTTTAATACTTCTGTGCAGTTATTGTTTTAAATAAGGAAGGAAATAAGTTTTATATATATATATATGTCATGTGTGGCTTTATATATATTTATGTAGATCAGGTGTGACTATGTTTATAAAATTTATAATTAATTATGAACCTTTATATATGTAGATATATATAAACACAAGAACATTTATGGAATTTGAAATTCAAATAAACAGAATTTAAAACAATTTACTCCTATAGAATAGGATTTAACCTAACTAATTCTTATATAATCTCTCTTATAATATATTTTACAAAATAAAATAGATAGTTTTGATTATTAAGAAAAGGGATTAAATAATAAAAGAAATAGTAGAATAATAATAATGATAATAACAATAATAATAAAGTAAATAATGATTATTATTAAGAGTAGGAATAAATAATAATAATAATAATAATAATAATAATAATAATTACTATTTAATATATATATATATAGAATAAATAATTGAGGAATTATAAGTTATAATTTTATGAAAAGTTTTAGAAGTATTATTAATGATTAGCAAATTGGTTGTGGTAGATTGTTTTTGGCATGTGTTTGAGCTCTTGGATTAGGAGCACTGTGATAATATTAGCTTCGGCGAGAGGTAACCACTTTCCACTTTTTATGGATATTGATATGTTGCTTGTGAGTGTTTGAGAAATGATTGTAAATATTTTAATAGAAATTTGCCTTGTGGAACTTTATGATTTGAATTGTGAATATATATTTATTTATTCATATATAAGAATTGATCATTTTAATATCATGATATTTATCATAATTATTTATTCATGTATAAGAATTGTTCATTTTAATATCATGATATTTATCATATCTACTTATTAATGTATAAGAATTGTTTATTTTTATATCATGATATTTATCATATCTACTATCTCATTTATAAGAATTGTTCATTTTAATATCATGATATTTACTCTGATAATTATGGTAAGGGTTGGATTGGGAAGATGAAGTATTTTATTCCACCACGTGGTGAGGCCTCCATTAATGCATGATGGTTGGCTTTCTATTGTCCCATATGTTCAGGAAGGGACGGGCCCACTAATTCAATAAGGGCATACGACACCCCACATGTTCAATAAGGGGAAAAGGCCCATGGTCTGGGACATGTGCTCTGAGGATTTTGGCCGGTCCTCATCACATGACCAGAGAGCTTTTTGAGTCACCAGTAACATGGATGTAACTTAGCCCATGGGTCTAGTCGGAGGAAATAAGGCGGTTCGGTTGGATTGGTGGGAGGCAATTTGGGAATTGTTTTAATGAGAACTGTGACATATAATTTTGATATAGAATTTATTATATAAATTTTTGTGATATGTATATTGATGAATTATATTTTTAATATCTTGCTATATAAATTGTTCCACTTGGCACCTCATTAGCACATGTTAGTATTTGTAATAAGCTGGATTGATGGTTACCCACATTTTTCAGGTGATAGCTTTTGTGCAGATCCATCAGGGAAGACCCCAAAGCTTAGACTACTTCTACCAAAAGTAGCACTTCTGTCTTTATGGTTTATGTGGGATGATTGTATAATGCCACGTTAGGGCTCATACTGCATACTCTGATTTACATTTGCATATTTTATCATAATTATTTATTCATGTATAAGAATTGTTCATTTTAATATCATGATATTTATCATATCTACTTATTAATGTATAAGAATTGTTTATTTTTATATCATGATATTTATCATATCTACTATCTCATTTATAAGAATTGTTCATTTTAATATCATGATATTTACTCTGATAATTATGGTAAGGGTTGGATTGGGAAGATGAAGTATTTTATTCCACCACGTGGTGAGGCCTCCATTAATGCATGATGGTTGGCTTTCTATTGTCCCATATGTTCAGGAAGGGACGGGCCCACTAATTCAATAAGGGCATACGACACCCCACATGTTCAATAAGGGGAAAAGGCCCATGGTCTGGGACATGTGCTCTGAGGATTTTGGCCGGTCCTCATCACATGACCAGAGAGCTTTTTGAGTCACCAGTAACATGGATGTAACTTAGCCCATGGGTCTAGTCGGAGGAAATAAGGCGGTTCGGTTGGATTGGTGGGAGGCAATTTGGGAATTGTTTTAATGAGAACTGTGACATATAATTTTGATATAGAATTTATTATATAAATTTTTGTGATATGTATATTGATGAATTATATTTTTAATATCTTGCTATATAAATTGTTCCACTTGGCACCTCATTAGCACATGTTAGTATTTGTAATAAGCTGGATTGATGGTTACCCACATTTTTCAGGTGATAGCTTTTGTGCAGATCCATCAGGGAAGACCCCAAAGCTTAGACTACTTCTACCAAAAGTAGCACTTCTGTCTTTATGGTTTATGTGGGATGATTGTATAATGCCACGTTAGGGCTCATACTGCATACTCTGATTTACATTTGCATATTTTAATTCAATAATGGGCATTACTTAGTTGTTAATGAACCCTTAATTACTTATTATGTTAAGTAAATTTTTGGGATGTTTCAATTTGAGACTGGAATAGAGTTACTTGAACCGGCCATGTTTAAGGATAATGTGAAAGGTTATAGTGAAGGTTACGATCGGAGAGGAAATGAATATGTGGAAGTTTTGTGAAGCTTGAGAGAACGTGAAACATTTACTCTTTCTTTACTCGATTTATAGCTGGGCTAGTAACGTCTAGATTTTGTTAAGCAGCATCGGATTCTCATCTGTCGTTGGCTCAGAATAGTGCAGACTTTGTTATTATGTGGAAATTTTATGGCACCGCACCCTAATACAATCTGACACGCCCTAGCCACCTCTATAGGTCGGAGTCTTATAGACTTTCGGTCCAAACAGAACACAGTGTAGCATTTATTGCCGGTTGTATCTTCAAGAAATTTAGTTTGACAAATACACGTTGCGTGATGATTATTTCAAGATCGTGTCTCTTAGAAATTTGTCTTGGAGCGTGTAGTTGGTTCGAGATGACAGACTGGCATTTGAAAATGGGAGTCTGATCAGTTAAAGCCATCTCGAGAAAGGAGACTCTCTGGAAGTATTACAAATTTGAAATATCCCGGTTTAAGGTTCGAATACCTTGTGGATTAAAAAGGGGGGGGTGAACTTAGTGAATGTAGTATGATTATGGTGATGTTTGGTATATGTATTTGTAATACTGTAAATTCATTTCGAACCATGTGAATAATGCTGAGGTTGTGATAATAGTATTGGAATGATGTGAAGATGTTAGATTAAATAAGGAAATGATTGAAATTAAGTTTGAATATGATCTAAATTGAAATAGTGCCAAGGTCAAAATGTAAATGAGGTTGTATTAAGGTTCCAATACATGAGAATAGGAATCCTGTGAATATTGATTGATGGTAAGATCGAGATGTGATTAAGGTTATACGAAGGTTTTAGTACTTGAAAGTAGGAACCCTGTAAGTGTTGATTGATGTGGTGTTATGAGCAATTCTTTGGGTATGATTGAGGGCTGTCGATTAGATGAAAGAATAATGTTGGAATAGGCCTTGTGATATTGAAGATTGAAAAGGAATTTGAACCTCGTGTATTGTGTTTTGGTTATAGAATGACATCTGAATGTTTCGAGGTTTAGACTAGAAATGAGAATTGTGATCCTAGTTTGTATATTGGGTATTATTGAGGCAATATGATTTCTTGATTCAAATAATGTTCTGGATTGTGAATCTAATAATTATCGTTGTTTGGGGTTATTTGAGGATTAGACTATGAATGGTGAATCATGATCATGGTATGTAATATAGGTGTTGTTGAGGAAATATGATTTCTCAACCTAGTCGATGTTAAGGTTCTAAGAGTCATTGTTTTGCTAATAATAAAGGATAATGTCAGAATGTTAGAAGCTATGAATTATGATTATAGCATGTTAATTGGTCATGGTTAAGGTTTCAGGAATAGGTTGATGAACCTAAGAAATTCTGTTGGGTATTTAAAGGGATTACCATTAACGAAATTGTGATTTAAGGATCTAACTTGACAGTTGAGGGATTCTTACATGTGCGAGTCAACCCAAATGAATTGAGGTATTAGGATATGGTACCAAGTGAAATGAATTACTTAAGGCAGTAGAATGTGGCACCAACGTATATGAGGTATCTGGAGGTTACTAGCTACTAGGGGATGATTTTATGATATTAAAATCTCAGGATATTTTCTTAGAAAGAATGATTGAGAGTAGAAACCTTGGTAATAATGATTGATGCAGTGTCATCAGCATGTTATTTAAGGTATGTTTGAGGATAAGTACCTATTTGATATGGAGTATTTTGAGGTTGTTGGTTGTTGTATTAGCTTAAGGAAAGATCTTGAATATAGAATATTCCCTTAGAGTTATAAATGAGAGCTAGTTCCTTGATGGAACCATATGATAGCTAGAACCTGAGAGGTGTTATACATGATGACCTTTTAAGAACAATTGTTTGATTCTTGGTTATGTTTGAAAACTGGAATGTTGAATTTGCCAACACATCTACTGATTTTGTGAAAATTTTTTTTGAAATAGTTTCAAAAAAAAAAAAAAAAAAAAAAAATTCAACCGAACTAGAGACCAGGGTAGTAACTTTTCAACCGAACTAGTGACGTTTTTGGGATCGTCACTTGCCCTTGGCCGAATTTGCTTACAATAATAGTTATCATTCGAGCATTCAAATGGTTCCTTTCGAGGCATTGTACGGTTGAAAGTGTAGATCGCCTCTTTGTTGGACTGAATTAAGTGAACGAACTGTGATTGGACCGAACCTAGTAGACAAAACTACAAAGAAAATTGAGATGATTCGCCAGAGGTTGTTGACCGCTCAGAGCAGACAAAAGAGCTATGCGGATAAGCGACAGAGACCTTTGGAGTTTGAAGTAGGAGACCATGTATTCCTTAAGGTTTCACCGGTAACTGGGATTGGTAGATCCATCAAAGCCAAGAAATTGACTCCTCGATTTATTGGCCCGTATGAGATTTTGGAGCGAATTGGGCCTGTTGCCTACCGGATCGCCTTGCCTCCACACTTATCTCAAGTGCACGATGTGTTCCATGTGTCACAGTTGAAGAAGTATCATCCGGATCCGTCTCATGTCATTGAACCTGAGGAAGTCGAGTTGAGAGAGAACTTGACTTATATAGCAAAACCAGAGAGAATCTTAGATGTCCGGGACAAGCAACTGAGGAAGAAAACCATTCGACTTGTGAAAGTCTTATGGAAGGGTATGACACCCGGAGATGCAACTTGGGAAACAGAGGAACGAATGCGACGTGATTTCCCTCACTTGTTTGCTTAGGAATGTTTGTATGTTGTGGCAGTATAATAATTTTTATGGTTATATCGTATGGTGATCAAATTGTTGTTGATGACTTATGTTTTGTTATGAAGGCGTGCTATTATATTAAGTTCGATATTATTGTATTGGGTTCTTGTGTTGTGGATTTCGTTCTTTTATAACATGTTGAGAATTTTGGGGACAAAATTCAATTTAGATGGGGAGTATTGTAACATCCTTTAAAAAAAAAAAATTTACAGCAGTAAAATATATATATATATATACACACATATATATATATAATTATACACACACACACACACACATATATATATATATATATATATATATATATATATATAATTATACATATATAATAAAGTGGGAAAACTTTTGGCAGTGGGGGCGTGACCCCCCACTGCCGAAATAATGGAAATGGTGGGAGGCATGTCTCCCACCATCCCATGCCTCCCACCTATTCCAATTAAACAAAATATATATATATATATATTGTGGGGGTTGTGGATTATAAATACACCACCCCCCACACACACGGTAGAAGAAGAGAGGTGAGAGTGAGAGCAAGGGCAGGTAGAGAGAAGGAGAGCAGTAGGCAACCGGAGGTCATTTGCAATTTTATAGGTAAGTTATTTATCTTATAAGATTATTTTGGTAATAGATTAATTTATTTTCAACATACTCCCTTAATGAAAGTTGTTCTATATATTTTTCTCTTTCTATAAAACTATGTTGTTTAGAAAACATTTTTAGATTTAGATATTGAAAGGGTTTTGAGTTTTAAAGATAGAAAAATATATTTATGAAGAGGATAATAATCAGTTAATTATAGTCGGTTTAGATTTGTTATTTGATTCTTATAAGAATTTAAATAAATTTTTCTATTTAAATATTTTCAAGATTTATATTTTATAAATAGTTTCACTGATTAAATATAGTACAAATGATTTAGTTGGGATTTGCATGTTTTCTATTTTGTGATAATACCGTATCAATTTTAATACTTCTGTGCAGTTATTGTTTTAAATAAGGAAGGAAATAAGTTTTATATATATATATATGTCATGTGTGGCTTTATATATATTTATGTAGATCAGGTGTGACTATGTTTATAAAATTTATAATTAATTATGAACCTTTATATATGTAGATATATATAAACACAAGAACATTTATGGAATTTGAAATTCAAATAAACAGAATTTAAAACAATTTACTCCTATAGAATAGGATTTAACCTAACTAATTCTTATATAATCTCTCTTATAATATATTTTACAAAATAAAATAGATAGTTTTGATTATTAAGAAAAGGGATTAAATAATAAAAGAAATAGTAGAATAATAATAATGATAATAACAATAATAATAAAGTAAATAATGATTATTATTAAGAGTAGGAATAAATAATAATAATAATAATAATAATAATAATAATAATTACTATTTAATATATATATATATAGAATAAATAATTGAGGAATTATAAGTTATAATTTTATGAAAAGTTTTAGAAGTATTATTAATGATTAGCAAATTGGTTGTGGTAGATTGTTTTTGGCATGTGTTTGAGCTCTTGGATTAGGAGCACTGTGATAATATTAGCTTCGGCGAGAGGTAACCACTTTCCACTTTTTATGGATATTGATATGTTGCTTGTGAGTGTTTGAGAAATGATTGTAAATATTTTAATAGAAATTTGCCTTGTGGAACTTTATGATTTGAATTGTGAATATATATTTATTTATTCATATATAAGAATTGATCATTTTAATATCATGATATTTATCATAATTATTTATTCATGTATAAGAATTGTTCATTTTAATATCATGATATTTATCATATCTACTTATTAATGTATAAGAATTGTTTATTTTTATATCATGATATTTATCATATCTACTATCTCATTTATAAGAATTGTTCATTTTAATATCATGATATTTACTCTGATAATTATGGTAAGGGTTGGATTGGGAAGATGAAGTATTTTATTCCACCACGTGGTGAGGCCTCCATTAATGCATGATGGTTGGCTTTCTATTGTCCCATATGTTCAGGAAGGGACGGGCCCACTAATTCAATAAGGGCATACGACACCCCACATGTTCAATAAGGGGAAAAGGCCCATGGTCTGGGACATGTGCTCTGAGGATTTTGGCCGGTCCTCATCACATGACCAGAGAGCTTTTTGAGTCACCAGTAACATGGATGTAACTTAGCCCATGGGTCTAGTCGGAGGAAATAAGGCGGTTCGGTTGGATTGGTGGGAGGCAATTTGGGAATTGTTTTAATGAGAACTGTGACATATAATTTTGATATAGAATTTATTATATAAATTTTTGTGATATGTATATTGATGAATTATATTTTTAATATCTTGCTATATAAATTGTTCCACTTGGCACCTCATTAGCACATGTTAGTATTTGTAATAAGCTGGATTGATGGTTACCCACATTTTTCAGGTGATAGCTTTTGTGCAGATCCATCAGGGAAGACCCCAAAGCTTAGACTACTTCTACCAAAAGTAGCACTTCTGTCTTTATGGTTTATGTGGGATGATTGTATAATGCCACGTTAGGGCTCATACTGCATACTCTGATTTACATTTGCATATTTTAATTCAATAATGGGCATTACTTAGTTGTTAATGAACCCTTAATTACTTATTATGTTAAGTAAATTTTTGGGATGTTTCACCATTGACTGCGTCAGCTGTCAGATGCCACCTGGCAGTGGTGTGAATTAATGCACGCCACTGCCAGGTGGCGTGCCTTGTTCCACGCCACCAGTGGCGAGAGTTGACTACCATATAAATCAAATCTAATATACTCAAAATTTCAATGAAAATAAATCCATCGTGGAAGTAATCAATAATTAAATAAAATATTGATTTCTATGGGCACATCAATACTAAAATATCGACACATCTAATATTAAAAGCAATAATCAAATAATTGAATTTTTAATAAATGCCCACCAATATGCTTGGTTAGAGAATAATTAATTAATTAATCAGTCAGACAATTAATAAAGAGTAAAGTAATTATTCTCAACTGATTAATTAATTAATTAATTTTAATTTATTATTTATAATTTTAAATAAAATTATATTTTAAAAAAAATTGACGCTAGGCGTCAAAAATTGACGCCCAGCATCAATTATATAATTGACGCCCAAGCTGGGCGTCAATTATATAACGCCCCAGTGGCGGGAGTCAACTCCCGCCACTGGTGGCGTGGAACAAGGCACGCCACCTGGCAGTGGCGTGCATTAATTCACGCAACTGCCAGGTGGCGTCCGACTCCTGACGCAGTCAATGGCGTCGATCAACACACGCCATTAACTACATTATTTTGGTAATTAGTTTCTGAACAGCTCTAATTCGGTAATTTTTTAAAAAAAAAAACTTTATTTTGGTAAAAAAAAAACCCGAGGAGGGTTCTAATGGCTATTGGGGGGAGAGAGAAACATGCCCAATGGAAGTAAATGTTTAGAGTGCAACAAATGATAATTTACTATGTTTGAGGAGTATTAAAAATGAGGGTAAAATGAGAAAAACTCATTTAAAGGCAGTATTCAAAACGTAGGAACGATCTGACTAGAAAGTCATTCAAAACTTGATCGAAGAACCAGCATTTATTGAAGAAGCTATAGAGTTGATTACAAAAAGTACTAGTTTGAAAGGCTCGTTGGAATCGATCCGCTACGGGATTTACATTATACACAACAGAAGCACTTGAAGTACTAAACAGAATAGGTATTAGTTTGGTAATGGTTGGAGCAGCAAACTCAGATTCGGCAAGAATCTCATTTTTTGGTAGTACGAAGGGGGAATTGGCCCAAAAATTGGATAGGGGTCAAGACGCAGTCGGGTGCTAAGGACCAAAAGATGTTGACAGTTTGTGCCTTATAATAAGGATTAAATGGAGTATTACATTATAGTTAGTAGCTTATCTTGCATGATAGAGATGAATGGAATATGAACTTATGAAATAAATGGAATCTTTTATTGTAAAATGGATGAAGTTTAGTTAGAGCCTTGGAGGTTCAAGAGTCCAAAGTGTTTTTTTGACATTACAATAGAAGGCTGCAAATTGACTTTTCAGACTTAAAAAGCTACTTCAAATACTTTATTGATGTTTGGGATAGCGTTGTCTAAAATCTTCTAGCTGACTTTAAAAGTGGAGCAACGTTTTGTTGCTTTTTAGTCATGTTGCATTGCTTCTCGTCTTCCATTCCTTTCTTTTCTTTTTTTTATTTTTTTTAATTTGTCCTTGCATTTCTATCGTTATAGTTCTTTATTGCCCTTATTCGCCAATGTCTCACAAGCGTTGCTTAGATTTGGCTAGCAAGGTGAACAAAGTGTAATTGATTTTTATTCCAATTTACTTTTATAGTATTGGGATAGATGACATTTGGGAAGCAATTTGGAAATTGAAGACCCTTCCTAGAACTTGTCTCCTTTGAAAATTGATTAGGATTGTCATCCCCTAAAAGATGTTCTTATTCATCACTATTTAATGATATAATTCAAGTGGGAGCGGTATGGAGCCAAGGGATCATTTGTTTTTTATATGTTCTTTTTATATATATATAAAAGTTTAGGTGGGTTCGGCACTAGTCCCCCACCAAGGCTAGGACACGGCCCCAGGGCTCTTTGAGCACTTACAGGGGTACTTACGAGATTGCCTACCAAATGAGCTCTCACAACGGCAGAGGAAATTGAACTCACGTCCTTTTGGGACTGAAGCCCGTTCCTTATCATCTGTGCCAACTCTCATCGGCTTTAATATATTCATTTATTCGCCTGGTAGTCTGCATGGAAGCCTCATAAATGTTTAACATGGATTTTACAAGTTGATTGAACACTTAGATTGTGGACTGAAGGAGTTTGACCATAACGGGAATTAGTTATGACCTAAGATTTTGTGGTGAGTGGTTTTATGTTGCACATGACTTTCAAGGTTGTGCCAGCCAGATAGATCACGGTGGTGTGAGTTCTTCCACTAGCAGAATTTTGTGACAAATTTACTAGGTTGAAGATTTGGAAGTTCTTTTTTTCCCATAACTTGTGTACCGAGGATCAAGCTCACAACTTTACGATTAAGAAAGCCTTAAGAGAAGCATTTGATATCATCTTGACTACAAGATTACCATGCAAATTTGAAAATTAGGAGTAAGAAAGCTCCAACTGAGGAATTTTAATTATTCTTTAAAGATGGTTCTATTGAGGCAAGGCATGAGTTCTATTCTTATCTACTTAATCTATCAGTTTTGAAACATGAAGGAAACACTTGAACTTCTCAATTCTTTAATGGCCCAATTAAATGTGTAATAGAGGCATAAAATCACTTTTGGCCCAACTAATAGTGTGATATCAATGAGGAGGGTTTCTTGCTAAGAGAAGAGAAAAAGAGAAAATCACTATGAAATTGTAACATTTTGAAAAATTTTACAAGTAATATAGACTTGTTATCATTTCTTATTGTGGAAATTGTCAATACATAATACTCACTTGTTACAATACTTTTTTATGATTATTCTTTTTCGGACTTCATAGTAATTTTCTGGAGAAAATACTTAAATAAGTGATTGGATAAGGCTTGTTGGTGAATACTACCTCTCTACTCCTAATAATAAGAGCTAGTTGACTTTCTTTGGAGAGATTAAGAAACCTAAATAAATTACTTAATCATCTTATATGTTAAATATTCTTAAATTATATATTAGTTTATTAGTCAAACTAATAAATTTGAAGAAAAAAATAAAAATACTTTAAAATAATTTAATTAGCTTCATTAATCTCTCTAAAAAAGTCAATTAGCTCTTATAATTAGGACCGGAAAGAATAATATATTTAAAAAGTTGGTTGATAATAAAATATTATGATATCATATGATTTATTTATCCGACCTAGTAAAATGCGCACAACCCAAATCAAATTAAATAGTCATATAATAAGTCACCAAAAGAAAGAAACAGTAATAGAACAAACTATATACGTGTTAAACGTGAAATTTTAGGTTGACCAAGAAAAAAATATGCGACATTTTAGAACTCCACAAAAGGAGGGTCAACTGAACATGGAACTACGATTATCAGCAGGATTGAAAGACAATATGATACCAGTACAAATTAAATCACATCAGAACATTCCTTCTTCTACATGAACCACAACAATTTATATTAGTCTTCTAGTCTGAACTGTCACTTGAGAAAAGTAGTTACATAACATCAAGTGTACATTATCCTGAATAGAATGCCATCTTGCAAGTCAACTACGAGTTAGAGTGTGTCAAGAACAGGTGATTAACTTAAACCAAGCAATTTAGACACTAAAAGCCATGGCTGAAACTAAGGACCGAAGACAAATGACTTGAAATATTTTTCCTGCAAGATCTCTCATTTCTTTTCCTGAACAGAAACAGCCTGTTTTTCATCAGCTTCGGCTTCCTCTCCTACTTCATAACCTCCTTGTGACTTTGCCATCTCCATAACTTCTCCAGGAGGTGGGTGGTCAAACTTGCAGGTTGCACCAAACTTGCAGGTGCCAGTTTTTAAATAATATGGACAGATTACAGAACCCTGTCAATATATTCAAACAATCATGTTATATTTGCTAATTTTAAAACCTTTCTTCTTTTTTAAAATCACTTTCTCATAAAGTACTTTTCTGTACAGGTTTTGGAAGTCATATTGGGCTCCAACGATTTTTCTGTCATTTAACAGCACATTTTTATGTCTTGATAAACATATAAAACCTTTTTTAAAAAAAAGAAAAGAAAGAAAGAAAGACAGAATCTAATCAACAGAAACAGCTTCCTTTATCTTCCCCAGTTAGCCTCAAGACAAGGCTCAAAGGCAGTCACAGAGGCGAAAAATTGCATCTGTACTCAAGCAGGAAAAGATAGCGCAGAAATATCATGGTTCCTCGAATAGTTGTCAGAAGCAGGTAAAACTAGACAAATGGAAGTTAACAGACAAGCCCTAAGTTGCCAGAACAGTCATGAAATGAATCTGATCCATCTGCCTGGATATATATTTGGATATGTCTACTAAAATGATCAGCAGCCTACTAAGACTACTTACTAATGCTACCCCAAATGATAGATGCAGGTTAAATGGAACTTATTTAAATTGCAGTAGAATTTAATTTCCAAACTTGGATTTGGACCAGTTTTTTTTTTAAAAAAAAGACTGACTTGAGTTAGTTATTGTTGGAAAGCAGCCCGGTATTTCCTATCCCATGATTTTAGCTCTATCATATCCCCTGATTCTAGTTTCTCTAGTTTAGGAAAGATTATGATTTTGTTTGTGATTGATTGTAATCTCCTCATTATGGCTCACCGACGATTGCTTTGTTCTGGCCCTATCATATCTCCTCTTAATCCCTATTGTAAAAGAGATTTGTCATGATGGAATAACAAAGGCGTGCATGTTCACAATCCCTTTGTTCTCTATTTTCTCATCTTCTCTCTGCCTTTTCTCTCTTTCTATTACATACAAAATATTAATTCTGTAACATAATAAACTAGAAACACATGTTGAGACCACCTTGGGGATGGATATGAAAGGTAGATCCAAAGGAGAGTCCAAGCAACAGTCGTAGGAAGATAATGGTAGAAATATCTCTCCCACCTGAAGGAACAACCATGACTCTAACCTGGGATTAGATCTTGAAGAGTTGGGCTAGCTTATTGCACTTAGGAAAGTGGTAAGATCTTGTACTCAGCATCTTATTCAACAATTTGTTTCATATTTGTAATCAATCTTCAACGATTTAGAACTTTGTTGTAAGAAGTGCACAAATTAAAATTCCAAATTCTTCCGACGAGTTATTTCTGATCCAAGTTAAAAGCAAGTTGCAGAAAAAGAGCCACGGGCAATTGAGGAAAATAAAACATGGGAAATCATAACTCTTCCCACAGGAAAGAAATCAGTAGGATTCAAGTGGATCTTCGCCCTGAAGTTCAACCCTGATGGAAGCATCAACAAGTACAAGGAAAGACTGGTTGCAAAAGGGTAGGCTCAGACTTATGGAATTGATTACTAGGAAACCTCTGCCCTGGTAGCTAAATTCAATACAATCCAAGTATTGTTGTCAATTGCAGCTAACTTGGATTGGTCATTACATCAGCTAGACATAAAGAATACATGTTTAATTGGAGGAAGAGGTTTTCATGTAGGTCCCAGATGGAGTTCTAGCTCCAAAGAAAAGGTGTTGAGATAGACAAGCACTTTATCAAAGAAAAGGTTGAAGCAGGCATTATGAACCTGTCCTACAAACGATCTGCAGATCAGATTGTGGACGTAATGAAAAAACCACTAGGCAAAGCTAAATTTAAAGGATTTCGGTGCAAACTGGAACAATTGACATATACTCTCTAGCTTGAAGGGGAGCATTGGAAATCAGCCCAATATTTCCTATCCCAAGATTTTAGCTCTATCATATCCCCTGCTTCTAGTTTTTCTAGTTTAGGAAAGATTATGATTTTCTTTTTGATTGATTGTAATCTCCTCATTATGGCTCACCAGTGATTGCTCTGTTCTGGCCCTATATATTATAACTCTCACTGATAAGTAATCTAATACAGAGAGAGTGTTTTGATTTCTCTGATTCAATAGTTATACATGAGGAAGTTGTTGGGAGAATCTTAAGCTAATCATAAAGGTTTCATTGGAAAAAAAACCATTTTTCAGCTTATTTTGATAAGCTATTAGGAATTTTGACAAGCTATTTGAATAGCTTATCAAAATATGCTGAAAACACATTTTTTCCTAACTCAATCCTCATGTTCTGTTTAAGGTTATAACCAGCATTTTTGTAAGAACCCCTTCTGACAATGTTATCCTAAGAGCTAAGAATGCTACAGAGAAATGCAAATGAATCAATGAAGCATGAAATGATACACACAAATATATAGTGCTTCTGGCCAACTTGAACTTTGAACTAATGGGTTATATTTAATACACATCAAACATAAAGCAGCTCTATCTTCAAGAAAAAATGCTTCAAAAAATGCAATGTGGAACACCAAACTAACCTCTCTCCTCGGTAATCCTGCAGGAGTGAGTTTAACAGCTTGTTGTGCAGCTGAATTTGATTGTGATGGTGCTGAGCGGTCAATTGGATGATGGAACTTGCATAACTCTCCAAATTTACACTCTCCAGTCTTCATATAGTACTAAAACATTGTACAATGTATTATAGATATGTTGGATCGACATTAAGCCATTGTTCAAGAACAAAATAAGAAGAGGAAAAAATGAGGTTAAACAATAAAGAGAAGGGGTTAATGAGAAAATGTAAAGATGGTTGCCCCCTCGTTAAATTTCATACAAATTGGAGATAAAATTTTGAAATTACATATTCACCAAAAGTTAACGTCTTATCATGCATAAAAAAAAAAAAGGTAACCTCTTATCTCAATCATTTAGCTACTTATAAAACACTTTACTTGTTACCTTTACGGCCTTATCAGTTAAACCAAGGAGGGAAAAAAAACTGAATTCATCATGTTAAGACTTACCTACCTTAACAATCAAATAATATTGGTTGCCTGAATTTAATAGAAAATCAGTAGCTACAAACTTAAGGCCCGAACATTTTAGGTTATTTAACACCAATTAACCCAGGCAATTGAAACCAAAGATTGTATCCCAACTGGAATAAAATAAGTACTTACATCACACTCAATCTGTCCTGGTCGTTGAGGATAGAAAGTTGGTGCTTTTCCCACCTGGGACAGGCAAGCAAGTTACATGGGTCAGTTGGACTGAATTTAAGTACAGTAAAGATACTTCTCCACAAGTTTAATAGCATAATCTTTTTTCAACAATCTTGTCCGAGGCTGATACTATCATTTTTTGTAAGGCTTGGGTTTAAAATCCAGATATTGCCCTTCTAATTCTAGAGGTTAGAATGACAAGGATGTGATCTCAGAAGGATCCCCAACGCTAAGAGCTCTTTCAGAGAGGGAAAAAAAGCCATACACAGAAAATGAGTAACAAGGGCAGTTCTAAGGGTTACTTAAATGAATTGGTTCAACTCAATAACTCGCTTTTGAAGGAGGAATCTTAACACTATTTTGAGTGCCCATCTCTATCTAGGTTGATGTCGAGAGACTTAAAACATCTAAAATATGTATAAGCATATCCATTCTTTATAATAGCAAGCAACTTAACAAGTACACAGCTTGAATTGGGAAGATCAGTTATTTCACAGCATGGCAAAAGTACAACTATATATTAACAATAGTACGACCCCTACTTCTGTTCCCTATATTAAGCCAGGGTTTTCCTTCAAGGTCACTAGAAAAAAAAAATTTATTATAGACTGGGCATTCCGTGCATGCAAGAAGCAATTTCAGCTCTATCCTTTTCCTCCAAAAGAAGAAGCACACATGGAACGGATTCTTTGCATTTTGCATCATTCAATACTATCAAAATAAGCAAGATAGCAACTTCCAAATTACCGTTGCACTTGACAATCTGGGGTCAATAGCTTGATAAATAGATGCAGCTGGATTTACAATTCCAAAGTTAAGATTAGCAGCTGCTGATGTCAAAACAGAATGGCCTAACCCAGTAGCAGGTGGATTAATTACTGCACCACAATTACAGCTGTATAAAATGATAGTTCATGAAACATGAGATTATTAACACTCAACATCATACACATACCATTCCTATCAGGATGATTGTAGCGGCATGTAGCACCATATTTGCAGCTGATTCATATGAATGAAGAATATTAACGAACCTGTAACCATTAAATTACTCTACTCAAATCAAAGTAGGAATACTTACCTGCCAGTTTTCATGTAGAATGGACAATCTACTTCACCCTGTCAGAAGAAATTTTGCACACAGACTTTTTAAAATATGAAGCTAGTAAAGTAGTAAATTCATATAACGTAGTCAAGTGTCACTTGATAGATATCCTCTGTTATAAAGTACTCCCTCCGTTCCTTTTATAAGAGACAGTTTTTGGGTATGCCTTGTTCCTATTATAAGAGACACTTAGAGGTTGTCTCTAATTTTTTTGTTAATTTCCCATTTTGCCCCAATTTAATTAATCATTAATATCATTGCATTTATTGCATTCACTCACTCTCTACACAACACATACCCTCTCTTCCACACATTCAATTTTCTTATCTTCTCATGTTCTCTCTCCCCATAAATAAGGGTATCTTTGGGAAAAAGGTTTTTTTTACATATTTATTGTCTCCAAAATCTAAATAATTTTAACCAACTTTTTTATCAATGTGATTTGGTTAACTGTCTCTTATAAAAAAGAAGAGAGGGAGTATTATAAATACACAAGAAAATGGAAGATAATTCAAGGTTTTTTCCACCTCCGCCAACAATCTATGACCAAAGATGACACATCAGGAAAAGCTTTTGAATCTCACAACCAGACAAGACCAATCCATTGAGGCAACTTGGAAACTGAGTTTCCCAGCAGAGTGTCACAAATGAATAGTAGTTTTTAACAGTCCCAACCAGTA
This sequence comes from Acacia crassicarpa, assembly GCA_034222035.1. Taxonomy (NCBI): domain Eukaryota; kingdom Viridiplantae; phylum Streptophyta; class Magnoliopsida; order Fabales; family Fabaceae; genus Acacia; species Acacia crassicarpa. Next base: position 3,773,644 of record JAWXYG010000015.1, on the reverse strand, counting down.
TATCACAAGATATAATGGGGGAAATATGATACTTGAACTAACCATTGCTCCATTTAGGATGCGTTTAACATTTCATTCATCAGCAGAGAATAAATACTGAAGCAGATAATTACCAGTCTGATAGGAAGCCCTTTGCTATTCTGCCATACAGTAGCAGGGTACGAACTAAAAGGATTAGATAATTGAGCGTCCCCTGAAGCCCCCTTTATATGAGGGGTCAAGTGGGTCTGCTCAACAGCACCATTCTGTTCTTCAGATAGCTGAATCTGTATGTCTTTTGGGTGATGAAATTTGCAGGTAATACCAAACTTGCATTTTCCAGTTTTCATGTAGAACTGCATAAAAAATAATAATAATAATAATTAATAAATAAATAAAAACACAGTAAGCTATACATGATTAGTGCTTCAAGTGAAGGTAAAAGATATTATATCTAACCGCGCATGGGGGCTCCAAAGGCCTCTCAGGTAATGTAGAAACATCAGCATTTTCAATCAAATGTATGGGATGATTAAACTTGCACCTCAAACCAAACTTGCATCTCTTAGTTTTCAAAAAGTACTGCAACAAAGGAAACCCACAACAAATTAGAAAATGCTGCTAATGCATCTGAACTCTGAAGTAAGAGAAAGGCAAGTGCAAATTCTACTCACTGGACAATCTGGTTCTCCTGGTCTCTCAGGAAGAGTCTCACTTGTAGCAACATTTGGAACCTAAAAAACATATAAATCAAATATACTTATTAATGGAAACCAGCAACTTCATTTTGAGGAATTGAAATTTTTTAACAACTATATTTTTCCTTGATCAATCCATGAGAACAATGAAAACTACCAGTCTAGCAAACCAAGCAGCCCCACTAGATTCCAAACTCATCAAAACTCCTCCCACTTTTCTAGATAGAAATATCTCATTCATTACTTAAAGAAACGTGAGATACTCAAACAAGAAAATTAGATTAGCCACTTACAGCAAAAATATTCTTCTGTCTTATTTTTGTTTTTGGTAGATAAAAAATTCTTTATGGTCAAGCACTTGACCAACTTTACAGTTCAGATAAACCCAACTTATTTAGTTTCTTTGCTTCAATTTTGTAGTCAGTCTGAACAATCATGAGAAATTATAAAACAAGTTTCCTATTGACACAACAATTTTTTTTTTAAGAAAAAGGTATATAAATTTTGCTTCAAAATGTAGAATCATATTCAGAAGCAATCTTTATTTTATAGGTGACCAGACACATATGCTGAACAGATGCAGATGTCTTCATCTCAGCTCCCATCTTCACTCATAAAAGAGAATAAGAGGCCATTAAGATTACCAAAACATGGAACAGGTTTTTACCAGGAGATAGGAAAATTACAGGGTGTTTTCCAGCGCATGAGATGAAAAGATCTATGATCATGCACAAGGGTCATAATCTCTTCAAATTGAAAAAGGAGGAAACATTTGCAAAAATCCTTTCAAAGCAGGAATGATAAATGCACTTATTAAACAACTCAATGAAGCATTTTGTGTGTAGAGACTCCATCATGCAGTTGTTAGGATCACTACATCGGTTTTTGGTCCACAGTAACTATGTTTCAATGAGCTAACCAGAATAATAAGAAGCACAGGGGAATAACCTCAATCTACACATTCTAGCAAGCAGGCACAGGCCATTAGCTGAGGGTTGGATGATACTCCCAAATTATTTTACATACACCGTCTATGACATTATACAGAAATAAACAAGAGCTACCATGTAGCTGCTGAGAAGACCTGTAAATCACCAGCACTAGCTAAGGACTAAGGATTAGCGCCAGATTCCCCCAAGAAGCTTCAACATCTTACTAATTCAAATGGATGTCATACCAACAATATTGATAACATTGCCATCCACATATTACGTAGAGAAGTGCATTAACTTGTATAATTACAAGCCTCCAGCTCAACCATAGGCAAAGCCTCCTACATTCACCACCAAGTCTGTAGTGCTAAAATTAATTGGAGTTGCTGTCTATCGTATGACCAAGCAACTCTTTAAAAAAAGAAAATTTTGAAACAATTAAGAATGTTTTCTTCAAATTTTCAATTTATCATGTACAGATAAGTATCTTAAAAATAAATTTTTTACATACATAGAAAACAACCATATATGTTGAACTTAAATGCCAGAAGCTGGCCCCAGTTAATCTAGTATATAAAATTTATATAAATTCATTCATATATATACAACAAGTCATATATCTGAATATAGTATACAAGTCACTTTTCAATATATGAATATAAATGTACGATATAAAATAAAATATACATTTCATTCACATAAATAATGGCAATAAACGGTCACCTCTTTCCAATCTGGGATTCCACCCTCAGGAACCCAAATAGGATGGTCAAATATGCAGGCATCTCCAAATTTACAGGTTCTTGTGAGCATATAGTGGGCACAATCCTTCTCTCCTGGCCTCTGTGGGTATATAGGCAAGTGGCTTGTACTCTCGTATCTAGGGCGCTTTGTTAACGAATTTGTAGAATACCAAGCTTCGCTTTGCCCAATTGTGTTATGGGTTTGCAAAAAAGTTGGATGGTAGAGCGCTATAATACATAATACGCAAGTATGTGCAAGAAAACCAAACCGAATATATGTTACTTGATAAGTTTAACTTAGAAAATAATTTTGAATTAAGCGCACACACCTAGCAAATATGTAGAATATATACCATAGGAAAAGTGAGATGAACTCTATTTAAGTTGCAAATAGTGCATCTAATGAATTAGTGTATACGTTTACTAAAGTTAAATGGAGAAAAATGTCAATTATTATTGCTCACAACATATTCAGTACAATATATATATAATGGCAAACCTATGTACTCTTTAAAATCAGGAAAAACAAATTGGCTTTATCAGTAAGCATTAGGTCTTAGAAGCCAGCATAAAGTAGGATTATTGATGTAGCATATCCCTTAATTCCTTGATGAAAAATAATTAGAGTAAAACCTACTTAGTCATGATTATTCATTTGCTACACTAACCAATCATTTGAAGAGAAAACACAAAGATCATAATTTCCTCTTGATTTAAATAACTGCAACATTCGTGCAATAGATTTTTATAAAACGCTCCATTCAATGGAGAAGGACTAATTACAACAAAACAAATTTCTCCAGAGTTTATATTCATGAGGGCAAGATTCAATTAGACCATTTTCACTTTTATTGCTGATAAAACGCATAAGTAGGGATAAAATCACCGCATTCCTTTATGCTTCCAACCAAAGCTTATTTGCAAGAATTTTATTGACATTTAAGTAAGAGTTCAATATAGATATTCATTGACAATTTAAGACATGTTCAAACAGGAGAAAAGCTGAATGAAGTTCAACAGCATTTTCTTTGAGCATACATGTATAATATTTCTCAAGGCAATGCATACAACACCTTTCAGGTATTATTCTAGAGAATACAGTGATTGATGATAGGCTATACAAGTTCAAGCAAGTTGAGTAGAAGAGGAGAGTCAGAAGACATTTCATGTTTATTATCAAATGAATACGCAGTTCTTACGTAAATCGTTTGAAACGGTATATATAGTTAGAAAGAAAAACAAGATGCCGCATCCGACCCATTATTATCAGCCCATCAAAACTACGAAAAGTTGGTCTAACAACCCAGACAAAAGGTAAAGCACGCAAATTTGATCCCCGAAGTTCAAACATCAGATTCAGAAGCCAGCGGTCTAACTCTAATAAATGACTTTTACCTCTAAACCTAGTGACTATTTATAAAGATTTTCCCACTTAAGTAGCGTAAAGAGATCGACAAGACCCTGCATAGAAGAAAGCCATAAAAAGAATGAAAGAGGGAAACTAAACTAACCATCAGAAGAGCGTTTCAGGTTAATAATCGAGTCCAATGCAGCAGAACCAACATTTGCAGAAGCAATAGCAGCAGGCCAAGAAACTTGAGATAGCAACTGAGTAGCGGTGGAAGATGTATGGCCGGAGGCGGCGCTGGAGAGTCTGGTAGAAACACCAGGGGGGCCAATGTCGGCATCGGAAGATGCGTAAGAGGAGTATCGAAGAATGGAGTCTTTACGTTGAGGAAAATACATATCGCTAGAAAGATATCGGCTGGAGGAAAGGGTACTGGCAGTGGTGGCGGCGGCGGCGGCGGCGGCGGAAGGCGGTGAAGCTCCTCCGTAGGTAGGGCTATATGCATAAAGATAGCGTTGATTTGCCATCAAAGTATGGATTTTATTATCCCACAAAGATATTTACTTATCTTCCAGTTAATACTGAGGAGTGAGTTTGCAGCAATGCCTCTCACCCAGTGGCAAGGCGAAGTATCGTTTTCGACGTTTCTTTCTTCTTAAAACGCCTGGTGGTAATTGGCAAACCACAAAATAACCTGCCTCGTATTTGGTAAAGCGAAAAATTAGTGAGAATGGGATATTGTCACTGTCAATTTTATATCACTATCACTTTTTTACCGTTAAATCAAAAGCTCAATAGGGGAGAGAAATAATGATAAGATTCTAATCTAACAGTGAAAAAGTGGTAGTGACATAAAATTAATAGTGACAATATCCTATTATTTTTTAAATAAGAGCCCATATTTTAAAATGTCATAGTTCTTTTTATAAGAGTTTAAGTATTTAATAAACATTTTTTTCATTTTTATTTTGTATTAATTAAAAGGTTAGTGATGCATACTTGCCTCTAATAGATAAGGTCATACTCCCTCTAGTCCTTATTATAATATACTAATTGCAATTTCTTTTATACCAAAAGAGGATAGTTAAGTCATTAAATTAGTATTCGGTTAATAAATATTTCTATCTTTAACCCTACTTTATTGGGGGAAGAAAATATACTGATTGGATTGGAAATACAAAGTTAATGAGGAAAGAGAGCAAAACATGCTGATTGAATTAGAAATATACAAACTTAATGGAGGGAGAGAGAGAAACTTGCTGAATGGATTGGGAATGCAATAGTCAATAAAAAAATATTGGCTCAACAAATGAGGGCATAATGAAAAAAACTCAATAAATCAATCATTTATAGGCAATTGGTACCTTATAATAAGAATCAAAAATTGTTGACAGTTAATGCCTTACAATAAGAATTAGAAAGAGTACTTGCTAAAATGTCAGTTTTATGGAGGGAGACAGGAAAAAAAGGATAGAAACTGTGAATTGATATCCTTCTTCAAGATGCCATTAATATCATAATAGAGGAGGGGGTTATTGGGAAATTCTTCCTAAATATATGAAAACATTGATGTGTTTTAAAGATGTAAAAAACATTGAGGCAATTTGGGTAGTCTAATGCAAAAGCGACATTCTAGCAAAAAAATAAAAATAAAAATAAAAGATAAAAAAATTTGGTAGGAAGACGAGGCATATGCCCTTATATATTAGATATAGCTAAAAGGGAATCGAGTCTCATACAATCATTTGTAAATACGGCCCTAAGATTGTCCGGTGAAGCATATAAGTTATAACAAAGAAGACTTAGACAAACCCTCTTTGGCTAAAGCATCAACCATGGTTAATTACAAAGAAGACAAGTTTCACCCAAGTGAAAAGTTTGGATTTCATCTTGGCCATAGAAAATTGAAGCAATACGTATGCCTTGGACCATGGTAGTGAAAACGTAAATTTTACCTGAAAACGGAAGGAGAATGAAAAATCGTAACATAGTAATATCGTAAAAAAATCGTAAAAACTTAAAAGAGTTTGGAAAATTAGTAAAATCGTTTTAATGAAAAAAAATCGTAAAAACGTAAAATCGCAGTGATAAATTGAGTTTTTAACTACCATGCCTTGGACTAATAACCTTTCTTATGTTGATTGTCCAATTATATCCAGACCTATATGAGTAAATGTCATTGAACTACTTTTTTTTCTTCGGGTTAAGATATAAATCCACCTCGAAAGTATTCACCTCAATGTTTTTCTGAAGGTATTAAAATATAGCAATGTCGGCCTAAAGTAAGCAGAGGTTAAGTCTCATCGTTTTGTTTGACTAAAACTACCAGAAGTCACTCTCCCATGACATTCAATGGTCCAATTCATGGTCACCTCAGCGTTTATTATCCTTCACCCATGTTTGCTTCTTGTTTTGCGCAACTTGGTGCAACACCGGAGGTGGAGTAAGTCCTATCCTCCACTTGGTGCAACTCCATCGATCCCTCCCCTTACTCCATCAGAATGTATATCCAACTTCAATTAACTTCTCTCTCTCTCTCTCCCCCCATTCAACTACTCTTAAATTACATATTTAAAACTAAAATACCCTTTATAATATAAAAATGACATGTAAAAATCATTTACTACGTGGTCAAAAATAATTTTAATGTATTTATTTCTTAAATTTTTTTACCGTATTTTAATTTTATTATGTTATGTAAATGTATTTTATTTATAATTATTTAAAATTAAAATATATGAGTTGACTAAAATAATATTTTTGTTCTATTCTGAGAAGAGGATTTATCGGATTTAATTTAGAAACAATGCCTAGGACCTACGTACCATGTAGAGGGATCAAAATCCACATAGTTTGAGACACACATAGACGTTTAGCCAAAGAGGTGAGGTGTGTGCTCTGCTGTATGTAAATAGTCTAGAATTAAAACCTGTGTACCTTAAGGCTTGACATCTATATTTATAGAGTTTACCTTAGGTTGAGTCATTTGGCCCTGTGATTCGAGGCCCCGATATCCTAACTACCAGATATACGTTTAGATACATCTGGAATGTAGATAAGATAGGATCCCCCTTTATCATAGGTAGATCCTGATATGCAATATATTTCTTATTGGACCATATATTAAATATGGGCTTTATACAGATCTATAACAATTTCAAATACGTATCTACAAAAAACTTAATATGAAATTAAGAATTAAATACAATGAAAGTCAAATATGCCTTCGAATATTTAACTTTCTCATGGTGTGTTTCTCACAAGGAGCTGGTCATTGCGTGCAAAGCCATAACTGGACGGTCTTTGATCAAATTGATCTATTTGATATTTTGGCTTTATTTGGGTTGGTGAGGTTTGAATATTTAGGGCCTGTTTGCCATAACATTCAAACAACTTAAAAGCTTAGAGGAGTCATCTGAAGCTCTAAAGGAAAATTTAGTGTTTGAGATGACATTGAGTTTTGATGGTTTTGTGATGGGCTTCTAGCTAAAAAGTGACTTCTCAAGAGAAGCCAATATTTGTACTTATGAAAAAAAAAATCACTTCTTCTACCGCTATCTTAAACACAAATCATAAATATAATATAACTTTTGTTAAAAAAACTTATCTAAAAAAGCTCATCAAGAAAAAAACCATTTTTATCACCGTTATCCCAAACTAGCCTGCCTTTGGATGGTTTGGTTGTGGATATATTTTTGGATGCCTTAGTTTGAATCAATAATATGAATTCCTTTTGGGGAAAAAAATGCTATTAATACATTACTCAATTCAGCGCCACATGATAGAATCACAACATTTGGTTGGATTGACATTTCTTTAAAATTAAAGTCACAAAAGGGCATCTTGTTAAAAAGGCTATCAAGACATATTTTGGAAGATTATATTAGTAAATTAGATATGATCAACATTTACAATCCAACCTAGCTTAAGAGGAAATGTGGTGAGATTTTGGGATTTTTAGCATTCAATTTTATTATAGATATACCTATTATTGTGTAATCCCATTTTGGCAGATTTAGTAGTAAGATAGAATAGGTTTCTGGCTACACAAAGTCTTCTTGCTGATATATGTGGCCTCTATACATGATTTTTATAGCATGAAATTTGATTTGTCAAAATCTAAAATTAAGCTAAGAAAAGAAGGTATCACAAGAAATTATACACAGCAGAGCCAACCAATAAACCTAATAGAGCTCCAGCGATAACTTCAACCTCAGTATGACCTATAGATTCTTTTAATGGGTTTAAACCATTGGCTACCAACTTTGATAGTTCTTCTGCATCTGTTGAGAAGCCTAATGATGATAGTTCCTCACTGGTTTTACTTCTTTTACTGTTAGATTCAACCAACACGGATGCGTTCCTCGGTTGTGTTTCTGATGAATTGGCTCCTTGGGAAACAAGGGACTTCTCTAGGACATTTACATTCAAAGAAGTTGATGTTCCTGTCTGGGAATTGATCAACCTATCTTCTCTATCTTGGGAATCTACCGAATTTTCTAGTATCTGGATTAGCTTGTTCAATACCTTAGCATGATTCCCTACTTCTCTTCTAACACCCTGCAAATCATAAAAGCCACTCTCAACATTCTAAGAATCACAAATATTGATGAAACAAGAGTCAGGGGAATAATGGATTCAAATACAGGACTAAACAAAAAGTTAGAATTAAATGCAACATTGAATCATGTCCCATTTAAAGCAGCAGTATCAACAGCAACAGTAATAAATCTTACCCCACTAAATGGAATCCACTACATGGATTGTGTCAGGAAATAATCAGGAATTATTACCTAGAAATCAGGGAGTGTAAATATAGAGGATAATTAGGGATTGTGATTAGATCAATTATCATAATGAGCCAATTAATGTGAAGGCTCCTCATTCTTGTACATTAACACATATTCTGATTATAAATATACGCGAACTATTCAGAATACCTTCTCTCCTTCTCTCTATTTACAGATTGCACAACTCTATTGTATCAACTGTCAAATTTTTGGATAGATTATTAACTAAAAGGTCATGTTCAATGAATGACAGACATGTTCAATGAATGACAGATTATTAATCAAAAGATCTCTTCAATGACTTTATTGAGCGTTCTCTTTGATCTTCCTCTAACCTATTTCTGAAGATTCCATACTGTTCAATCTACCCTTCTCACTAGCGCCTCAAGCAGCCTTTTGTGTACATGTCCAAATCACCTCAAACAACTTTATACCATTTTCTCTTTTCTTATATGAACACATCCATTTCAACAACTTCATATCTACTACTCTAACTTTATGCTCCTGTTATCCTCTTAAAGCCCAACATTCACCACCATACATTGCTAGTCTTATAGCCATTCAAAAAAACTTTTTTCAAGCTTGTTAGGTACATTCTTATCACATATCACTCCACTAGCCTTGAAATAATCGAAGACAATGTAACCCTAAAGCAGGACATGGTACTATTTTTTTCACTTCCCACACATACAGTATCAACATATGACGTCTCCTCAATCTCCATGATATCAGTTCAGCCTACAGAAATTGTCCTATAAATAAAGGTCCCTTTTTTATGTCTTACTTTGATTCATCTGAACTAGACTTCAAAGTTTCAACCAAATCACATCCTTCAGAACTGTGACCAAAGTTCACTGTTTTATTATCAAGCTGGAATCCAAATACGAGAACATTTAAGGCATAGCAAATTAAAAGAATAGTGCCCCAAATTCTAATCTTTCAAGAACTAAGATTTTTGGTTTTTTATCCAATCATATCTTCTGAATATGAAGTTTTCTGTGTACTTAAGTTCATTATATGGCGAACTCACTCCAAAAAAAAAAAAACAAATTTTAAGCTCAAAGGTCAAAGTACACAAATAGAGAGTTCATGATGTGACCTGCAATATCAATAGCACTTTGCATAAAGAGATACAAAAGGGAATCCTATTGAAATGTGATCATTTGCACCATCTCAGTCAGAAATCAACATCAAGTGGTTTAGATTGCTCGTTGGTAATTATCAAAGGATACTCAAAATTCTCAAGTCCTGTGTCCATACATAAGAATTTTGACATAAATTTGACAAAAGGATACCATACCTGGGCATCATACATAATGAGGCCAGCATACACAACTGATAAACCAAAAATGGGATCAGAGAAGCCCCTGCATTTCAAAATTATATAATTATAAATAAACCTGCAATAAAAGAAACCCCCTATACAATTCTATGCTTGTTTCTTTAAGCTTTCAAGAGCATATATAGAACAGAGAAAGTTGCAATGAACCAAACACCAGCTGGCACAACATAATAAATCTTCTTACCTTTCAAGACCAAGGAATGTTGCAGAAGCCACTGTTGCCTATCCACAGGAAAATGCAAATAACTTTATGAGATTCATTCTGAAACCCAAAGCCCCTACAGGGTTATTTATAATCAACCATTCCAGTGATGTAAATATAAATTGGCTAACAAAAAATATTAAGATTCTTGATTTATTATGACAATTTAGTCTCAGACTTTTCAGCGAGTATCAGTCTTTTAGGACTAGGAACCTGAGAAAAGTGAATTTTCAAAGCTTTGAGCTGGTCTTCTGTCTCTAAAGAAAGTTGCACAAAATTAATACAGTCAGCCATGGGTCAGAATCCAGCAAAGCCAGAGCTCTAGCCTGGTTCTGAGCTAAGCTGCCTTTTAAGTTCCGACTCTCTATCCATTTGGTAAGTTAGGACTCATTCGCTACATGGAATGAAATGAAAAGGCGTGTTTTGTGAATAAAATCATTTTTCGTGTTCCTAGATAAAAAGAAAAAAGGAATATTTTTTGTTGAGTAACAATAACTGAAGTATACTCATAAGTATTGCATATCTCAACTTTTGCGTAAGAAAAAGGAAATCGTGCCTTTTTATGCAATAAAAGGGGCATAAGGGAAAGAGATTCCCTTTCCTTTATACAAGAAACAAGATATATGCTATATTCTTATTATTAGTACTCATCAATAACAGTTCTATTACCGTTTTTATATGAGGACGCAAAATACTTTTCATGCATAAAATTATTCTTTCATCTTATTTTCCTTTTTACTTATTTCCATTCTGCGTATCAAATAATGTAGGAGAACGCAAAAAACAAAGAGAGGGCTAGGTAGAAAAAGACAGTAGCAAATATCCCTACTTTCACATAAGTTATTTTGTTAAAGCAATTCAAAGATGTTGGCAACAAAAAGTATAGCCTGCTTCTTAAGAACACAAACTAGCTCATTCATTCATTAACTTGTTTAGAAATAAAACTAGTTCACGCATATTTTGCCTCGGCGATTGTAGAAAAACTACTCATATAATCATATCTCTAATCCAGAGGATAGGGGCTCGAGGTCGTACAGACGAATGTGTTGACGGAAACCCTCCGGCCTGAATAACAGCCTTGATATCAAACTCTTTCCCATATAGAAACACAGAAGTAAAGGGCTTCAAAATCTGCCCAACAGCCGCAGAAGCACCAGCTGCAATCAGAACCTTCATAGCAGATGACAAAACCGTTTCAGCAACATAAATCAGAAAAAAAAAAGGAGTCGGACTGATAAAACATGAAAATTGAGATAAATTCATAACACACAGAAACATTTGACGATTGAATGTCGAAATGAGAACACCTTGTTATGGGCTAATTGAACGATGTCATCAAATGAGAGAGCTGCAAAACAAGTGATGTTGAAGGTAGAAGAAGCTTTGAGATTTCTGAGACAAAGTTGATGGTGAAGAGTAGGATTTCTGTGACGGCGTGGTGAAACGGAAGAGATCAGAGGAGGAGGGAGACCAGAAGGGAGGGAATGCAACAAGAACATGGCCTCTCTTTCACTCGTCCGCTCCACTCTATCTTGAAAGCTACTCTATATAAGTGCACGGTCTTCAATACGGTTTACTGCCTTGTGCCGTTTTGCAACCGGCGCCAGTCAACAAGTCTTGCGCGCGGCGCCGCTGAACACTAATCCAACACTATAATCATAGATATAAAAGCACTATAACCATATCCAAGTCATTCAGAAAAGTTCAGTTTAAAATAAAGGGATAGAATATTGTCACAACCAATTTTAATCATTATCAATATTGCTATTATTTTTCCATCGTTGGATCAAAATCTTAATAGTAGAGAAAAATAATAAAGATAAATCAGATTCTAATCCAAAAATAAAAAAGTGATAAAAATGTTGGTAGTAACTAAAATTGATAGTTAATATAAAAACAAAAATTGGTAGCGACAATGAAAATTTAGGTAAACCCCTATGTAATAAATTAATTTTAATTGTTCTCTAAAACTTTCTGAAATTTTTCTGTACCCCATGACCAAAATAAAATTAATTTTGGTGGGTGAAATGACAATGATAACATTCTTTTATATTTTTTTTTTATAAGAACATCTTTAGGACAAATAAAAGTATTTATAAGACAAATAGAAAGATTTATAAGACAAATAGAGAGATTCAAAAAAACCTAAGGAATTAAAAATATTTTAATTATTTACAGAACAACAAAAAGATATTTACCAGACAAACAAAAGGATTTAAAATAACATGCCTATGGAGTTAATATCATTTTGTCCATTTACAAGGAAATATGAAAATTTGCAAGAAAAATAAAGATATTCACAAAACAAATAAACCGAATCTAGGAAGTTAAAAATATTTTGGTCATTTATAAGATAAATATGAAAATTCACGAAACAAAATAAAGTCCGGTATCATTATCTTTTCACCTACAAAAATTGATTTTATTTTGACTATAAAGGTGCAATGAAGTTTCAAAAAATTTTGAGTGTTGACTGAAATTCATTTATTATAAAAGAGGCTAATTGAAATTTTCCCTAAAATAAAAATCAATTGTAGGGTAATTAACGACATTTTCTCAATTTTACTCATATTCAATTTTTATGGCAAAAATAGAAAGATGATAGAAGAGTGTGAAAATCTTTTGTAAAACCGGGAGAGACAAAAAAAATTAATAAGAGCAAATATAGAAAATTCTATCAATTTAATGCATTCATTGTTTTGCAAGGATGAGATATAAATGATTTACATTTAGGTACAAAGCAGTAATGTTTATATAATAAAATGTATTTCATGATAAATTTTAAAAATTGGAACTAAAAAATTAATTGAATAACTTATTTAAAGCTATTAAATTAAGCATAAATATATTATTTATTACCACCTGTGTATCTTTCTTAACATACTAATTTTATTTAGGGTAATATCGTCATTGGGATTTTTTCCCCATATCTGTCTATTATCATTTTCAACCTACCAAATATAAATTTTGACATAAAATCATTTTCTTTTTCATTGCATGCCAAACATATCAATGGCCGGAAATTATCTCTACCCTTCTCTTCATCAGAATTGATTTTTCCTACCAAATAGGTATATCCTTATTTGTAGCTTTTATAGAATAGTTTTGGAGAAAAGTAATTTAAAACAATAAATTGAGTAAAAGATGATTTAAAAAAGTTATTGTTATAAGTGGATGAGTTTGAGTTGAATAGATTTTATGAAAAACATCATTATTATAAGCTGTCGTCCCTCACTTGTACTACCAAACCCATGATTTTCTCAGAAAATTAGATTGTGAACCGAACATAAAAAAGGAGGGAGAGGATCTTCTCGTTATCAGTTTTCTCCTTTTCTCTTATTAGTTTATTTGGGCTATTGATTGAGAAGAAGAGAAAGAGGTTAAAGCAGTATTGTGATTAATTAGATAGATATAATTTAAAGATGATGAGGGATAATAGTAAAAGAATTAGGAAAAAAACCCAACCTATTCTTGTTTAGATAAAGGGATCCGGCTTTCCTCCTTTGTTGTTCACCTGTTCCCATCTGTTGCCCTCCATTAAAACAGTGTTGTTTTGGTGTGAAAAGCGGAGGCTTGCCATATATATATTTTTAAGTACTGACTAGTATTTAAAAATATTTTTGGATACTGAAAAGTACTAAAAAATATGTCATAATCTTGAAAAATTATTTTATGATTATGAAAAAAATATTTCAAAGTATTGACTAGTAGTCAAAAGATACTTGAGGATATTAACTAGTACTGAAAAAAATACTTGATGGTCTTAAAAAATTATTTTAAAATCTTGAAAAAATATTTCAGAGTAATGGCTGGTACTTAAAAAAAAAACTTCAAGATATTAACTAGTACTAAAAAAATACTTCATGATCTTAAAAAATATTTTAGGGTATTGATTGATACTAAAAATATACTTCAGAATATTTTTTTCCAGTATTATTCAATATCTTAAAATATTTATTTAGTATTAGTCAGTACCTAAAAATATTTTTTTAAAAAAAGGGGTACAATTTCAATTTTTATACCAAAACGGCATCATTTTGACACAAAGAAGTGCTGCAGCAGACAGGATTAGTAAGGGCCAAAAGCCAGATCCTCAATAAGGACTAGATCCCCCCCCCCTGGCGGCCGCGGGCGGCAGAAACGATACTTGTATTGCCAAATACTAGGAAGCGACACAACAATTACATAGGGACTGAAACAGAGCAACATAAAGTTACAACAGAACAATAAACATAAAGAAAATCAAACAGGGGAACTAAAATAGAAGGATCCGAATACAAAAGACAAGGGATCCAAAATAACAATTAATCCCCATCTCTAAAGGAGCTGGTAGAAGAAGCACCGTCCACAATAACATTAGCTTCCTTGAAGTCCAAAGTTAGAAGAGACAACAAAGAGAGTGTCAGTTGAAGAACCCACCCGACAGGGCTCACCCTCTTATAAGAATTTGCTGCAAGATGATCCGCAACACGATTACCCCGACGCAAAGTAAAAAGGACAGAGAACCCAACCTTGTTAGAGAGAAGACAAATAATGTCATGGATAAGACTTCTACACTTCCAATCAAACAAATCAGGGGATTTAGCTTCAATACAAGAGATAAGAGGAAGACAATCAGTCTCAAATACAGTGTTATCATGGCCTAGGTCCATAACAAGCATCAAGGCTCTTTTGAGAGCCAGTGCTTCGGTCATAAAGGCAGAAATAGATTTAACTTTATCTACAAAGCCCCACACAAACTGGCTAAACACAATCTCGGCATACCACTCCAATTGTAGCCATCCCACTCCCAGATTTAAATGCCCCCATAAGAATTGATCTTAAGGTGCCCTAGTGCCGGCGGACGCCAAAAAATCAATGGTTCACTACTACCCACAGATATATCAGTCCCTGATGGCAATGTAACACAAGAAGTCTAGAACTCACGGTCATAGCTCCTAGCTAGCTCCATAACCACAAGAGGATTAGGAGCAATATGATTAAAAACGCACTCAATAAGGACTAGATGGAGAACTATGCTTTTTACACTAAGGTCTATTCGAGCTGGCCAAACAGTGACAACCCTCTTTAGAAGTTGATGGATTAGTCCTACAGGGATAGAGTAGTAATAGAACCAATGGATTTGTGGTTTTAACGATATAAACCAATGGTTTAAGGGGGCATTTTTGTTTTAAAATTTTCACCGAAGGGTAATTTTATCCCAACAATTTCTAAAATGGAGCAATTTTGCACTTACGGTTATCTCAATTAATTTTAATTATTAGTTGACTAAATATATTGAGTTAGAAGTCCACATAATATCCACGTCTTGACAAACGAACTAATAATTAAGCCAAGTTTTTTCATAAGTGGAGAATAATTTTTGTATCATCATGGTTATGAGGCAAAGACTGGTGATGGAGTGCACTTGTTTGTAGTGCCCTTTTGATCTGATGAATATAACTACTTACTTTAAAAAAACAAAAAAATCAAATAAACTCCTATTTATCTTACCCACTCTGCAATCGTTGGAAGTCTTCACCATAAAGATTTAAATCAAATATTCAAATATGATGGAACACTGAAGTGTGTGAATATAATGAAAAAGATAGGTGATTTTGTAGCTTTATGATGACTGGTTGTGAGAATTACTTCCTAGATTTTTAATGGATTCAAGTGTGGAGTGGCCCACTTTTTGTTGTGTCATAATACAAAGAAAATATAGGATAATTTTTTTTAAAAAAAATCATTAATTAACATATAAATAACTTACATTTTAAATCAAACTTTCTAGAAAAAAACAGATTTTTTTTTTAAATTACAAAATCTCAAATCAAATTTATTATCAAGAATTAATAAGGGAATGACAAAATTTGTTAAACAATTCACAACTTTTTAAAAATAAATACCTAACATAAATTTTTTTAATTTTTAATTTCTTTTTATATATTTTTCCTGTATCAATTTTTTTTTTTTGGCTCAGATTTCCTGTATCAATTCACAGAGTGCCAAATTGCTTGGAGCAATAAAGTTTTGGAAAATAAAATTCTAACAATAATACCCATAAATATCACAATTCAAAGGCTTGCCCAACTCCACTAGCCGAGTTACTGGTCGTCTTCCTCAACTTGCCCTGAGCCAAAACGTTAGCGAGTCGAGCTCCTTCCTTTCTCACTCTTCTTCGCAGTCTCTCACATCACTGATAACATTCACCACTTCTCCCTTCCTTCAATGGCAGAGAATCTCGCTGTGCCTCTACTTCTTCCAAATCCACCACCACCCAGACCTCTTTTCCCCAATCATCCTCAATTTCACCCCACGTCACCTTCGCCTCCTCCATCACCGTCAATGACTCCTCTTGTTCAAGACCTTCTTTTGGACAACCATGGTTCTTCTTCTTCACAACACCAACACAATAATGCTCAATACCCTGACAATCGAACCACAACACGAAGCCGAAGGCGCATCGGCAAGTCCTTTGACTCTAACAGGGGCAAGCCTTGGTCAAATCATGGGCTTTCAGTTCAAGGTGGGAAAATTCTCAAAGTCTTAATTGATCCATCATTTGATTCCAAGCAATTGGACGAAACTTTACGTCGATTTTTTGCTTCTGGTGGGGACTCATTGTCTTCAGATATTTTGGGCATAATTAGGGGTTTAGGGTTTAACAATAAACTTGACTTGGCATTGAGTGTGTTTGAATGGGTTCGAAAAAGGGAAGATTATGTCACGCTTTTGACTGGTTCTTCAACTGCTGTGATTATCAACCTTCTCGGTAAGGCGGGTCGGGTTTCATCCGCTGCTTCTTTGCTTCACAATCTGCAAATAAATGGGATTGAAATAGATGTCTACGCTTATACTTCTTTAATTACGGCTTATGCTCATAATGGGAGGTATAGGGAGGCTGTGAAGGTATTCAACAAGATGGAAGAAGAGGGGTGTACACCTACTTTAATTACTTATAATGTGATTTTGAATGTGTATGGGAAAATGGGCATGCCTTGGAGTAAGATTATAGCACTTGTTGAGGGTATGAAACTTAATGGGGTTGCCCCGGATTTGTACACTTACAATACGCTTATAAGTTGTTGTCGCCGGGGTTCTTTGTACCAAGAAGCTGTTGAACTTTTTGAGGAGATGAAATTACATGGATTTACTCCTGACAAGGTTACATACAATGCATTATTGGATGTTTATGGTAAGTCCTGGCGGCCTAAGGAGGCCATGGAGGTTCTGAAAGAGATGGAGAGTAATGGATTTCCCCCTGGCGCTGTAACTTACAATTCATTGATATCTGCTTGTGTTAAAGGTGGGTTGTTGCAGGAAGCGACAATGCTTAAAAACCAAATGATGGAGAAAGGGATCAAACCTGATGTTTTTACCTATACCACCCTTTTGTCCGGATTTGAGAGGGCTGGAAAAGATGATTTTGCAATCGAGGTTTTTGAAGAAATGAAGGCAATGGGTTGTAAACCTAATATATGTACCTTCAATGCCCTTATCAAGATGTATGGTAACCGGGGAAAATTTGACGAAATGATGAAGGTTTTTGAAGAGATGAAGTTGTACAAATGTACCCCGGAGATTGTTACTTGGAACACACTTTTAGCCGTATTTGGGCAGAATGGAATGGATTCTGAAGTATCAGGGGTTTTTAAAGAAATTAAGAGAGCAGGATTTGTGCCTGAGAGGGACACGTACAACACCTTGATCAGTGCGTACAGCAGGTGTGGTGCCTTTGACCAAGCAATGGCCATATATAAGAGAATGTTGGAAGCTGGAGTGACTCCGGATCTTTCTTCCTATAATGCTGTTTTAGCAGCGTTGGCAAGAGGAGGGCTTTGGGAACAGTCAGAGAAAATCTTTGCAGAAATGAAGGGTGGCAGGTGTAAACCTAATGAGCTATCATACTCTTCTTTGCTTCATGCATATGCCAATGGTAAGGAGACTGGGAAGATGAAAGCTCTTGCTGAGGAGATATATCGTGGTTCTGTCGAATCGCATGCTGTGCTTTTGAAGACCCTTGTACTAGTAAATAGCAAGAGTGACCTCCTGATGGAAACGGAGCGAGCTTTTCTGGAGTTACGGAAAAGAGGGGTTTCACCTAGCATAACTACTCTGAATGCAATGCTATCAATTTATGGCAGGAGACAGATGGTGGCCAAAACCAATGAAATTTTGAACTTCATGTATGAGAGTGGATTTACTCCAAGCTTGACTACTTATAATAGTTTGATGTATATGTATAGCCGTTCGGGGAGCTTCCAAAAGTCAGAAGAAATCTTGAGGGAAGTTGTGAGGAAAGGAATCAAGCCTGATATAGTTTCATACAATACAGTTATTTATGCATACTGTAGAAATGGTAGGATGGGCGATGCTTCACGGATATTATCTGAAATGAAAGATAATGGTCTTGTTCCCGATGTTGTAACGTACAACACTTTTGTTGCAACTTATGCTGCGGACTCAATGTTTACGGAGGCTATTGATGTGGTTCGATACATGATCAAGCAAGGGTGTAGGCCTGACCAGAGTACTTACAACTCTATAGTTGATGGATATCGTAAGTTTGACCGACAGGATGATGCGAAGAACTTTGTTAAGAATCTCAGGGACCTTGATCCTCATATTCCAAAGGATGAAGAAGGCAGGTTAATGGAGCGGATTGAAATGAAATGGTTATTGCCTGTTTGGTGATTCTCATGAAGCTTCATGGGAATGTTTCTGTAGCCGTTAGTGGTCACATGGTGTGATATTCTGAGTGCGAAGGTAATCCTGAACTTTGTCCAAAAGTCACAAATTATTGCTTTACTTTGTCCAGTAAGAACATGACATGTAGCGAGATATTTTTGTTAAAGAAAACTATTGAGTTGTAAAAGATCTCTACCTGTTATGTTTTTATTAAGGAATCTTATAGTAAACATGAGGAAGCCTCTCCTAAGAGCTTATTGGTACTTTATCTGAAGGCAGAGGAAGAATCAGTAATATGTCTAATGGTTGATGCAGAGATAGTGTGGATGTACATGAATATGAAATTTCAAAGGAAGTGGAGTAGATGGTGAGATTTTGTTGTGATGATATACAATATTGTATATTTTATTTAGTTTTTTTCAATGAAATCAAGATTACTTTGTGCAGTGAAATATTTTTTTGTTCTTTGATAAGAACACTTCTGGTGATATTTTGGAATTAATTTATCTAATCAGGAAATATGTTTTTTTTTTTTTGATACAAAAATTTTAAGAAAAGGGTTAGGTTCACCTACGTTCTAAGGGCAGGGCGAAATCCTCCTTCCTCCTAAGTGATACTGATGTTAGGTAGGGAGAGCTGTCTATTACCCTCAAGCGTTAACCTAAGCACATAGAGGTTAGGATGCCTCCCCCAGCACCTTGACCAACTTCAAGATCGAACCCCCTTCCTTTGGTGAAAGTGTCCGACCCTTTTGCCAGTTGAGCACAAGGACAAAGAGTAGGAAATATGATTTTGTATGATCTTGATGTCACTATCTTTCTAGACCTTCATTTGTACAATTGTATGGCATACCCTTTCTCTCATATTGGGTAGAGAGAAAATATTGATATGGAAAAGGAAAATACTTTTGGTAGCTGTAGCATCTCATGTTGGAGGGTAGCCCAATTCTTTAGTGGAGCTCACATTCAAAATGACAATTTTGCTTCTCTCCTCGGTTGCTATGGCAGGGCGCCACTTTTTTAAAGATGATCTGTTATTTTTACAAGTAACGACTAATAAAAACATGCAAATCAAATTAGAAGCTAAAATTAGTTTAAAGTAATAAATGTATTAGAAATGTAATTCTTTTTCTACATATATCCCTATTGAATCAACTTCCAATGTAAGATTTGATATATTACAACCATATGAAGGGGAAACAAATTTTTTAAAAAAAAAAACATTACAACAGTATTTTGTATCCGATGGTAGGGATAAAAGATTGAGGGGAAAACAGAGAGGTAAATGGAGACATTTATTTCTACAAAAGAGTGATACAAGTATGATAATTAGACATTAATGTATGTATTTAATGAGGGTATAATAAAAGGGCTAAAGTATATTTATAGTCTTTTAAGTTTTACATAAAGTATATTTTTGATCCCTTAATATTATAAAGTATACTTTTGGTTCTAAAATCTTAACACTATTAATGTTGCTAGCAGAAAAGTTGACACAACGAATTCAAGCGATGACTAATAGCATTTAATTATATAAATTTTTATATATTCTTCAATTTACCTATATTTTAAATTTAAAATTAATCCTAATTATAAGAACACTTTTATAGTGTAATTATAGGAATACTTTTGTAGTGTAAAAAGTGTGTTTTTATAATTAGATCCGGAGGTAATAGCATTTAATTACACAATCATTGCTTAAGTTTACACCGTTATCACTTGAGTTTATATTTTTTTATTACTAAAATTAACGGTTTTAAAATTATAAAACTAAAAGTATACTTTATAAAGTCGAGAGACCAAAAATATACCTTAAGTAAACTTAAAAAATCAAAAGTATACTTTAATCTAATAAAAAAGGGCGATTTTAAATTGTTTCCGCCAAAATCATACTTTTTGGAGTTGAGTTTTTCTCCTAATCATTTTCTCATTATCCTTCATTATCTTTAAATCATATCCGTTCAATCAATCACAGTATTACTTTAACCTCTCTCTCCTCTTGTCAATCATGAAACAAATTATCATGAGCACATCTATTTTCCACCGCCTCTCCTGAATCGAACAGTCTCTGGTTGACCATTGGACTTTTCTGCTTCATGACTTACATTCCATTTCACCCATTAACCGAAGCTCAAGAGTAATTTAATTAGTTCATTTGTTAAAAAAAAAAAAAAAAAACTCCATATTAATTTCAAAATGGTCATAGTAATTTCAGCATCATGAATATTTTGGATTCCAGATATGATTTTGCATATTCCCCAGGATCATCAATCTTTTTCTTCCTCGTTTATATAAATACAAAACCCACTGAACTTCTTTTTAAGAAGCTAAACAACCTAAATATATTACTCTAGTCATATTTATAAATTTATGTTAACCAAAATTTATACACCGAAGAGAGGTAATTAACTCAATAATTATAAGATAAATTTTTAATTTTATTCTTATTTATGATTGAGTATTTTTTAATTGTTTTTTCTCTTTTTATCTTTATGAGTATAGATTAATATGGGTAAAAATGTCATAATCTCATTTATTACATGAAACTGAACTTATAAATAGAATCAAATTTTTTGTAAAAATAAACTTATAAATAAAATCAAAATGGCATTACTTAGTTATATGATATGTTTTATATTATTAGAATATATACTAATTCATAAGTGAGACTAACTTATTTGAAGAAAAAACTTATAAATACTCTATGGTAATTTATTTAACTTTTTTTAATCTTTTAAAAAATCAAGTGAATTTTATATTATTTAGGATGAGATAAAGTAGCATATCGCGTTCTTTCAATTTTGTCAAGTTTAATGCAATATAACACCATAAATAACTAAATTAACTGACAACTTGAGAAACCACGATCAGGAATTGATATTTTTGACCTCAATCGGAAAGAATATTGAATATTTGCCCGTATATTGGTATATCAGCCAAACCAAAAACAAAAGTGAACATATCTTTTGTCGGGTGCTTCGATCAGCCGAGGAAGACGGCAATAAAGCACTGCTTAAAAGTGGGTTTATTTTCGTCAATTCTCATCGCTGTTTCCTTTCTGTGCTCATCTCCGGTTTGCTTTTCCTCTGAAGAAAATCCCCGTAATAGAAATGGCGTTTCAGAAGATAAGGGTTGACAACCCCATCGTTGAAATGGACGGTAACAGAAACCATCTTTCACTCTGGCATTTCTCTGATCTAGTACATGAGGTCACTGATGATGATTGCTAAGAGCTGCTTTCATATAATCAGTGAAAAATTAGACGTGACAATTGAGTTCTATTGGGTTTTCATTCTTTCAAGTTCCAGTTTTCTGCTTTTAATTTAGAAGACTTTTGTGCAAAACAACTACTTTTCGTTAGGCTTGATCTATACGAAGCTCGAAATTTGAATTATGAGCCACAAAGATACCAAAACGTGATGAGGTTTTTAGTTATCCTGAAGATAGTTTAAACGTAAAGAGTTGAAATAGTTTGCCTGTTAAAAGATTCTGATAACTTGAATGCTCCAATGCCTCCGTTTCCCTGCCCATTTTTGAGAGATACTTCCTCAGTCCTAATTAAAATATTTATATTTATCATTTTTTCTCCAAATATATTGCCTAACTTATAAACTGAAAACATATCATATAATTTAATTAAGTAATTTATTTAGTTTCCTTAATCTCTATACTTCATTGCTGTTCATTATGTTGGTACTTCTTATAACAAATTTCTGCACATCTTCTTGCTGTCTGACTAATCAGTGATTTGATACTTAAATCAGTGAGTGAGGAGGTATCAATAAACCTGTGCTAATGATTGTGTCACTCACCTGATTTCTGAAACTTTTTATACAGCCAATACTAACATCGAGCTTGTTATTGTTATGTCATTGTAGTTGAATAGGTACTAAGAAAACATCATGTTTCCTCTTTCTGCGATTAAACATTGTTTTTTTACACATGTAGGAGATGAAATGACGCGGGTAATTTGGAAAATGATAAAAGACAAGGTAGTTATGTCTTGCATCATCTTCATGAAATAGTCAGGCTCCTTTTTTTTCCCTCCTGAAGATTAGATGCATTTTCCTCTCTTCCTTGTTCTTTTTGCAGCTTATTTTCCCTTATCTGGAGTTGGATATTAAGTACTTTGACCTTGGTCTTCCTCATCGTGATGCTACTAATGATAGAGTTACTGTTGAAAGTGCTGAAGCTACTCTCAAGTATGTACTCTCGTTCTTGGACATTTCTTTGCATATTTTTCACTTTTGAGTTTGAGTATATGGGGTCATTTGGCTGTTGTGATATGTTGGCTGCTTATACCTAGTTTCCTTTTAGAAGGCAAGTTTATAGGAAACATTGTATTCTCAGAATTGATTCTTGTGGTAGTGAGGTCATTGAATTATACAGTGAGAAGACAAGGAAAGTAAAGAAATGAAGATGCTTTGCTTAGATCTAAAGCTGTTATTGGTTGATGATATTTTAAATTCAAATAAGATATTATAGTTATGCTTGACAGTAGGCATTTCATTTTAGAAGATTGAACTGTTTGATGAAGAAACATGTGAGATTACATAGAAAGAAAATATGCACTAAACTTTGTCTGACTCTACGTAGTGTATGGTTGTTGGATGTGCTTAGTTTCTATCAACCTAATATTAATTTCTTTCTTTTTCCCCCCCAAATAAGCCACCCGCCTGTTGAAGCTTCCTGATTTCACCTTGCAATTCTCATATTCTTTTTTGCAGGTATAATGTAGCAATCAAATGCGCTACTATAACTCCAGGTCTTTGTAA
Organism: Acacia crassicarpa; assembly: GCA_034222035.1. NCBI lineage: Eukaryota > Viridiplantae > Streptophyta > Magnoliopsida > Fabales > Fabaceae > Acacia > Acacia crassicarpa. The sequence goes on along the minus strand of JAWXYG010000015.1, from coordinate 3,750,166 downwards.
TTAACTTTGTGTGGGATGGTTCATGTGTTTCTATTATCGTATCTTTCCAATTAGTAACTTCTTGCATAAATAAATTTCTCATGCAAAGGATTTATGTTTTGTAGATGAAGGTCGTGTCAAGGAATTTAACTTAAACCAGATGTGGAAGAGTCCTAATGGCACAATTCGGAACATCTTGAATGGTCAACTAATCTTTCTAATAGTTCTTGTAATCCTGCTATATATTTTGAATTATTACCTGAGTCCCTAGGGAACATTTGAATCGACAGGTACAGTTTTTAGAGAGCCAATTATCTGCAGAAACATCCCTCGTCTTGTTTCAGGTTCATAAAAGACTCAAACTTACCATGTAAAATTTACTTTATGATGGTATCTGGGGAGTTCAATACTTCTACATCTTTTAGGTTGGACAAAGCCCATCTGCATTGGAAGGCATGCATTTGGGGATCAGTACCGAGCTACTGATACAGTAATAAAAGGGCAGGGAAAGCTAAAGTTGGTGTTTGGTAAATTCTGATTCTAGTTAACAGTTTCTTGAGATTCAGTTAGTTCAATTTTGATACAATTGTCAGCTTGCCTAATCAATCCCACACTAGACAAGCATCTTATGAAGTTTATCTGTACTTTCACAGTACCTAATGGACATGATCAAACAAAGGAGTTGGAGGTCTATGAATTTACTGGTGGTGGAGGCATAGCTTTGTCCATGTATAACACTGATGAGGTTTGCATATGGGTGGTGGTGCTTTCTATTTTTGTCCACGAAATAATATGGGACTTCATTGGCTGTAACTATAATTTATTTGGTCCGGAAACAGTCCATTCGAGCTTTTGCCGAGGCTTCAATGAATGTTGCTTACCAGAAAAAATGGCCTCTTTATCTTAGCACTAAAAATACAATCCTCAAGAAATATGATGGAAGGTATGCTGGTATGCTTGTGGTCCATCTTCGTTTTTTTTTTTTTAAAAAAAAAATTATTCCTCATGAAGTGTAAATGGAATACAATTGTAATTTTAGTTAATCCAATTATTATAGGCACTTCCCTCCCAATTTTTTGGTTTTTGTTTTATCTTTTCGTTATAAGAAGTGTCAAAACTCTAGTGGATATAGTGGAATCATGCATTCCTTTCATTAAATTTTCTTCTCTCTTTGCTTTTGTGAAGATTCAAGGACATTTTCCAGGAAGTTTATGACAGTCAATGGAGTTCCAAGTTCAAAGCTGCAGGGATATGGTCAGTTAATTTTCTTGTCATGCTTATAAAAAAAAAAAAATTGATAAGTTAATTTCTAACCCATATTTTTGTCTTTTAGGTATGAACATCGTCTTATTGATGATATGGTTGCCTATGCTCTTAAAAGCGATGGAGGTTACGTATGGGCCTGCAAGAATTATGATGGTGATGTGCAGAGTGATTTCTTAGCCCAAGGTGTATACCAACTTACAGTTGAGAACTTTGCTTAGTTATGGGTCCTGGAAAGTTTTGTGGCCTTTTAATTAAATTTGCGAATGGGAAAATGCTTTCAGAAATTCCTGACCTGATTCATAATTTGATCCGAGCAATTGTTTCCTTGCACAGGATTTGGTTCTTTGGGCTTGATGACATCAGTACTGGTATCGCCTTTCTAACCCTTTGCAGTATTCCTTCTTTTCAGATATATCATTTTTTGTTTCTTCTTAACATTCTTCCTTCTGTCATATCTCTAAAATAGAAGCTTAAAATGTTACATTTGGTTACAGGTTTGCCCAGATGGAAAAACCATTGAAGCAGAAGCAGCCCATGGCACTGTTACCCGTCATTACAGGGTTCATCAGAAGGGAGGTGAAACTAGCACAAATAGTATAGCATCCATTTTTGCTTGGTCACGTGGCCTTGCTCACCGGTAACTATTAAAAACTGATCAAATTCTTTTGTTCCAGCTACTTCCCCTTTCCCTCCCTAAGAAAAGCAAAATGTTGAATCCTTCCCTAGATTGGATGAAAAATCTAAAGAAAAGTGATTTTCTCAGGGCAAAGTTGGATGGAAATGCCAGATTGTTGGGCTTTTCGGAGAAACTTGAAGCAGCTTGCATTGGAACAGTTGAACTGGGAAAGATGACTAAGGATCTTGCGCTTCTTGTTCATGGGCCAAAGTAACTGGAGCCAGTGGATAATTTTCTTTCTTTTTTTTTTTCCCGGTAAATACTAGTTTCTGCTTAATCATAGTTACTGATTGCATATACTTCCTCTTCTGGCAGGGTTTCTAGGTCCCAGTATTTGAATACCGAAGAGTTCATTAATGCCGTGGCTGAGGAGCTGAGATCCAGACTATCTACAAAAGCAAAACTGTAGAGTTCAAGCTAAATATTGGCTGAGATTTCCAACAATTTCTGTCTCAGATCAGGACATCTTATTTGTGGGAAAAGCCCTTTCTTTAGTTATACTTGGTATTTTACCTGTTTGTTCATCTCCCTTATCATGGTAATTTGGGAATGTGATGGTCGCTGACAGACTATGTAATCTATCTGGGAAATAAATTGACTCTGTGATCTAGTCTTGTGTAATAAACTTTCTGGTCATATAATACAAAGTTCCCGGTTCCTTGATATCCTTAAAAAGAAACATACATTTGTAACACTGCTTTTAAATTGTGTATTTATTATCACTTTCTCCATGTCAATAGAAAATATGGTAAAGGCAGGAGAAAGAGAAAACTTGTGTGTGGAAGATTTATTTGACTGAAGTTCTTTCTCCTTGGAATATTTTGGCACAAAGGCAGTTTGGTTCTTGGGCCCCTATTTAAGGGGGCAAGGATTACAGATCATGCCTAGCAATGGGATTGAGAAATGAAACTTAAACCTTAAATATGTATTCAATTTTGAACTAAATAAAGCAGATATAAGATTTCATCTATTTGCATTCTGTTTTAGCTCATTTGTAGGTATCAATAGTTCTAAGATGGTGGGCACCCAAGTGGGTTGAAGAACCCTACCCTAAAAGCTTGGTTTGAGATGGGAGAATTAATCAATTTCAGTATTCCAAATAACACTACAAAATATTCAATGTAAGCTCAAGCTTCCCATATTACCTTGGTCTCAGTTACAGTAAGTCATGTCATATGTTACAGTCTCTGTAGGGATAATACTCATCCAAAAGGTCAATCCTTCATTTTCGAGGGGGGAAAAAAATACTGAAGATCTAAAACTAAAAGAAACTCAAAAGTATAAACAATAATTTTGATGAAATGTACATATCCGTATGCATGCAGTCATTATTTACTCAGGTTCTCCTCCTCCACTCTTTTCTTTATGGGGAGAAAAGGAGATGACACTTTTGTACAGTACAGTTCTTCTGTAAAAACAAGACTATTTTTCTGTTAAAAATATTCAAAATCTATGTAAGAAGAATCAGCTGGACCATGTGGACCATTTTTATCTTTTGCCGTAACTATCACCTTGTCTACAGCTTCTGCTGAATTATTGTTAGCATACTTGGAAAAATCTACAGGATCTGGTATATGAGGAGGTGTGGCACTTCTGACTAGTGCCCAGTTCATTCCCTCGAAAAATGGGTGCTGTTTTATTTCTGTGGCACCCCTTATATATGCAATTCGCTTTGGAGGTTCCTTCACGAGCAATCCTTTGATAAGGTCTTTTGCTGCAGAACTTATCTGTGGAGTTTCTGGGAACCTTAAGGGCTGTCCTACAACATTGAAAAGTGTAGCCCGATTCCCGGCACCTTTGAAGGGCGTTGTGCCGAGTAAAAGCTCGTACAAGAAGATCCCAAAAGTCCACCAATCTACTGCACTGCCATGACCTTCTCCTCTGATGATTTCAGGTGCAAGGTATTCATGTGTCCCTACAAAGGACATTGACCTCACATCTGAAGGCTCTGCCATGAATTCAGGGAGGGCGGTTCCTCCGTTTAGGAGGCCGAAATCTGACTTTGATTTTCGATTTTTCTTTGTTGGTAAAATGCGTGGGAAGAAAGTTGATGGCTGAGTACTAGTCTGCGCTGTTTGATGGTCTTCCAAAATGACCCCAGAACCACTACTACTGCTATTGCTGCTACCACTTGTATGGACAGATGAAGACTTGATGAGTGTTGGATTGACTGAGCAGCGAAGGGATAGATCGAAATCCGAGAGCATTATGTGGCCTTCATCTCTGACTAAGACGTTCTCTGGCTTCAAGTCTCTGTACACTATGCCTAGCATATGCAGGTACTCAATAGCTAACAATATCTCTGAAGCATAAAACCTAACATGAGAATGCAAACACAGAGGTCTTAGATTGTTCTTATAGTCTAATATCAGAAAGTAGAATCAAATTAAACATTGTGACAACACAAAATAGGAAAGATAAGAAGAGGTTGAAGAAAAAGGGAGGCAGTGTACAAGCCTCCCACCAAAAGTATGCAGAAAAATAGAAGAGCTGAGGAAATGTAGGAAACAAGTCAACTGGACAGATTTTACCAAAAATTTATGATAATATGGCACTTCTTTTTCTTCTTCTTCGCAACAGACACTTTATTTCACATTATAGTAACTCAGAATAATCTCTTCTATTAATTTATATTCGGTCCTAAATATATGACCCTGATGATTTTTTTGGGAGATTAAGGAAATTAATTAAAGTAATTTATTTATCTTTTTTAATCTATCTAAAAAAGAGTCAGTTGGGTCTCATATATAGGATCGGAACGAATACATGTCCTTTTTCTCTTGATTTGATCTGTTAAATTTTTGCAGATTAGATTTATTTGAAAATATTTGTTGATTAAGAAACTACGTAAAAAAGTCAGATTAGTCACTAACCGTGCTGCTTCTTCTGTGAAATGCTGGTTTGGCTGCTTCTGCCGAAGAGAGTGGAGGTTACCTCCACTGCAGAACTCCATGACCAAACAAGAATGCTTATCAGTTTCAAAATAAGAATACAGAGTAGGTAAGAAAGGGTGATCAAGAAGTTGAAGAATCTCCCTCTCTGTCTGTGCTCTTAGTAGTTTATTCCTGCTTATAAGAGCTTCCTTGTTCATCACTTTCATGGCAAAACAAGTCTTAATCCTTCTAAGTTCTACAAGATACACACTCCCAATATCCCCATAGCCGACTCGCTTGAGAAACCGAAAATGGCTAAGATCAAGAGGGCCTCCTCCTCTAGAAACCATGTGAATGGCATCCCACCTTACATCACCACCAGTATGTGGCTTGATGTGTGTACTTGTGCTTTCTAAGCTGTCACTACGCGAACTATTGCCACTGCCATAGCCATGGTTATTGGTCCTTGAAGGCGAAGGAAGACTCTTTATGATTCCTGTGGTTACTACAGATGAGGTGGCTTGAGGAACAGGATTTGCAGACATCATCTTCTTGCTTGGTAGTTCTAATTTCTGGGATTCAAATGTCTTTTTGCAGCTTGGTTTGGCATCTTGAGATGCCTTGGGGTACCACATGCTGCGAAGAGAGTGTATCAGAAAGAGAAGAGTTTTTAACTAATTCTAGAAATCACAGGAAAATCTCAAAAACAGAACCCCATATCAAAATCCCCAGCTTAATAGCTTAAAATAACTGCTCAATCTCGTTCAATATCTAGTATAATCTTCTAAGGAAGAAATGTGTTAGGTACCAAAGGAAATCATATATATAGATTGTGATTCTTTGTAATAACATATACTCTCTCTTGTCCTTGTTATAAAACGTCTTCTAGAAAGATTTTTTGGTGTTTTTTACAAGACAGTTTGACATTTTCAAAGAGCATTAAATATTTTTTTTCCCCATATGTCCATATTTAATATTGGTAGTGAGAGAAAGTTAAAATTAACATGATGTTGGAGTTTAGTTTAGTTAATAAGGGTAATATTAGTCACAAATTTAAGGGTTTTAACTGTTTTTATTGGTATGTATAAATTAGTTAAAAACATCTTACAATAGGGACAACGGGGAATACCATATATTTACCAAAAGGTGTGACACAAAAAAGTGAAGTTTGTTAGAATTCCCTCTCCTTTTGATAGCTATCTTTTCTTCTATTTTTTGGATTTAGGTGCAAATTTGCTTCGAAAGTTTACAATGAAGAGCAGTGTCGCCCCAAAAGTTTTTTCAGGTTCAATTTTACCCCGGAAATTTAAAAATGTAGCAATGTTATCCTTTATTATTAAAAAATTAGCGGTCAACGTTAATTTTTTAATGGTTAATGTTAGTTTTTCAATGGTATGGGGGCAATATTGTTATGTTTTGAAACTTTCAGAGCAACAATGCTTTTCAGCGAAATTTTCCGAGACAAATTTACACTTTAATCCTTAATCTCTTCCCAAAAATTGGCTATGAAGGTTATCGATTAAACATTTATTTGGTCAAAATGAAGCAAGACATCCATTAGTGACATATTTTTGTTCTTGAGAAGATGACGTTTGTATTGAAATAAAGAGACATGGTCGCCACACTTACCTCAAATAAATTAGCCCTCAAGAAATTTTCTGCAAAAAAGAAAACTGTAATTACAAATAATGAAAATTCTTAACAAGGCATGACATATAATAAAAAGGTGGTAGGTCCCACTTCTACAAATATTATCTTATGGAGAGATTAAAAAAAAAAACCATATAAAAGGAGTGAAAAGCACTTATTGTTGATCATACACAGCACAAATCAAAATGTCAAGGACGGCAATAGCCAAAAAAATTCAATTCATGGTGAGCATGTAATGAAATATGAAATATAGAAATTTGGAATTTGGAAGTCAACCAAAGGTTGTTAATTTAATTGAAAGTGAAACTCTAAATGCATTCTATTGATATTATGGAAGTCAGATCATTGATAGTTTCTGGAAAGGAATCAAAATCTCAAGACACAGACAATTTAAGGGGAAAAACAAGGAAAATAGTATGAGGACAAACCTGAACTCAAAATGACAACAATCCTGATAACTGCTCAGGTTTTGAATTGCTAAGAGCTTTTTTAAATTGGAGAAAGAAAATGAAACCAAAGAGAGAAACGTTCACTGAAGCCAAAGATTAAAAGTAAAATTAAAATGTGAAGGCTATGGATTAATGATTAAGAAGGAAATGGCATAAGAAACACTATTGAGAGTTCTTGAGAGGAACTTTTGGAAACAACATGGAATAATATAGAAAGAGAACCACAATTAGGAAAACTCATAATTTTGTACAGAAATATCAAATTTAAAAAAAAAATTGTGGAATCAATTTTTATCTTGGAATCAACAGATAGTGTTTAACAAGAAAGAAAAGTGAAGATAGACAGGGGGAAAAAAAAGAAAAGGAATGGTCATACATGAGAGAAGAAGAATGGATAAGCGTTTTATTCTCTGAAATGATAGCTCAATCTCTCTTTTCCCCACATTTTTATTTCTTTTTTCCATCTTTGACTTCTCCTATTTTGGTATTACAATGGCTAGCTACCATATCTATATATCCTACTTGATGGGTGTTCTTTGAAATGTATGATATTTATGTCCCGTAAAATTAATCTTTTGTTGGTTCTATAAGTTTGACTTGATTGTCACGTTTCCAATCTTTGAATTTGATCTGATGGGACTCAGTCCCTATAATTTTAATTCAATTGAAACTTGATCGATGAACTTTACCTAAATATAACTCTATCCCTATATTTTAGAATTGAAATTTAGAGATTGAGTTGCAATCAATTCAAAATTATAATATAAAGGCTAAGTTGCACCAAGTTAAAATTTAGGGATAGAGTAAAATCTGGAAAAAAAAAAAAAAATTCCCTTTCCATTATAAGTTATGATTTGGTTGGAGAGGATTTCCCTAAAGACAAAATTTATGAGAATCATCAATAGCACATCAGGCCGGGCATTAAAGCAAAATGCCAAAAATTATTTGTAAAGAATCTTCAGATACACCTTGAAGAATTTATTTACATTTAGATCATTCGTGCGCTATAGATTAATATGTGCGTACCGTTCATGGATTTTTTATTTTTGATTTTTAAAAAAATTGCTTTATCTTCTTGGATAAAAGTTAGGGCGATCCTTTTAAATTTTAAGAAAGCTAAATAGATTATTTAATCATTTCATATATTAAATATTCTTAGATTATATATTAGTTTATTAGTTAAACTAATAAGTTTGAAGAAAAAAATAAAAATATTTTAAAGTAATTTAATTACTTTCTTTAATCTCTCCAAAAAAGTCAACTAACTCTTATAAATAGGACCGAAAGGATTACAAAGTATTTGAGTAAGGCTGCCTCTCCACGGGGTCTTTCTAAACAAGATGATGACTCAAATTCAGTTTACCCTCTTTATAGTCTAATTGACCTACAACTAGAAATATGTTTAGAAATTGAAATTTGATATAACTACATGATTTAAAGAAAGGGAAAATCTCTTAAAAAGAACTTCTAAATTATGAAAAGACAAAAAGGTGATTCGAATATGCATATTGCCAAATAAGTGTTAAGATCTCAACCATCTTTTTCAAAATTAAAAGGAAAAGAAATAATTAAACCTTGGAATTAAAAAAACAATAATAATAGAGGAAGGCGTTATATGGGGTTCTCCCTTCATGAAAAACCGTCCCTATTATTGAACACTCCCATTTCCTGAGTTGCCAATTATGGAGGGTGGAAATTTCCATCGTGAGAAGTGTGGTTGGTCGCATTGACATAATGTGGTGGTTAGTCAATCATATGCTGAATTTGCTTTTGAGCTCATACTGCGTCCAGAAAACACCACCAAAGGACGTGGTTAATTTGTCCTAATTGTTACTAGGGGAAGTGTGAAGGGCAAAGTTTTCTTCCTTATTATTATGTAAACACTTGTTATGTTTATTGTGATTTTGGAAGCATCATATTTTTGTACTCTTGTTTGATTTATGGATGCTTGTGATTGTAAAAACTGGTGATTTTTTGAACATATGAAAATCTCTTCCCAAGTTATGATAAACATTTGTCAAGTAAGGTTTTGATTTTCACAAGTTGTCATAATAATTTCCCAAGTTCCTTTAGTAATTTCACTACCCTACAAATTCAGATAAGATTTGACAATTTAGGATTAGATTTTCGCAAGTTATGATAAGAATTTCATTGGTTGTTTCACTCATTTCTCAACTTGTAATCCAAATTTCCCAAATTGGTTTTCTCAAATTCAGATAAGTGTTTGTCAATTTAGCATTAGATTTTCGTAAGTTCTAATAAGAATTTCATAGGTTGCTTCACCAATTTTCAACTTGTAATCCAAATTCTCCAAATATTAAATTAGTTTCCCAAATTTAGATAAGCGTTTGTTAATTTAGGATTATATTTTCTCAAGTTTTGATAAGAATTTCACAGGTTGCTTCACTAATTTTCAACTTTCAATCCAAATTTCCCACACATTAAACTGATTTTTCCAAATTTAGATAAGCTTTTGTCAATTTAGGATTAGATTTTCCTAAGTTTTGATAAGAAGTTCACAAGTTGCTTTACTACTTTCTCAACTCGCAATCCAAATTCTCTAGACCTTAAACCAATTTTCTCAAATTTAGATAAGTGTTTATCAATTTAGGATTAAGTTTTCGTAAGTTTCAATAAGAATTTTACAAGTTGCTTCAATACTTTTACAACTTTCTTATCTAAATAGCAGCAGGCCATGTCAATATAATTGTATTATCATATTCAACAACAAGTGGACAATATCATTGTTCTTCCACCCTATACATTAAGGCCATGACAGTACCCAAAAACTATCAAGTAGTAAGATTGTTATATCATTTTCAATGACAAGTAGACATTAAGATAGTGGTTCCTTTTAATGTTCCTTTGTCACCAACATCATCTTATATATTACTTAAAATATATGATTCCCCATCTATCCCATCCCTTCAACCAAAAAGTAAGACTAAAGTATACAGACATCAAAATTTTAGGCCTCATAGTAATGTCACAAGTCACAACTACTCGCCTCATGATCTATCCATCTTGATATGATTTCCCTTAAATCTTTGAGTTTTCTCTCATCTTTTATCATTTTTACCTTCACACTGCCTCCAATATATTTAACTCCACCTTCATTATTAGTGTCAAATTTTCCCCTACATGAAAATAACAAAACAACTTTTTTATATAACTTGACCAAATATTTCCATTCATTTTGTCAAGTGCCCTGCAACAAATAAATCAGCAAAATACCTCACTTCCCTCCAACCCAAATACCCAGTTGTGAAAAAACGTCTTCCACCCAAATGAATATGAAAAAGTTCATGCAAATGGTCACTTGGCAAGGGAAGAACATTGTGGAGTAAAAAATTACATACCTCACTTCCTTTGGATAGCCCTAGCTTTGACTTTCCCTCACTTGCTAGCTTGCTGCCCTCTTTCGCGCCACTATTTCCTTTCTCACTTACTTCTTTTCATTTAACATCAGAGAGCCAAATCTGTAATTTCATTTTAATTTTCAAAAGGACCCATCAGACACTAACACCTCTTTGACATTATGTGTATTCATAACACCTATTTATCTTTTCACATTTTTGAAGTTCTTTTTAAGGGATTTTCACTTACAAAAATAAATAAGGGGTTACAAAGCTATTCTATTTCTTGATTACACATTGGGTACAAAACTATATATTCTTAATTATAATTTGAAGAAAATTTTAATTATCATTTAGATTTATTAAACTTTTAATAATAAAACTGTAAACTATATATTTCAATATTGTAAACATCAAACAATTGAGGAAAGTGTTTAGGATTTCCTTATAGCCTTTTCATTTTGTAAAACCCATAAATATTCAAGATTTGTACACAGTATTAAAAAATATATAAATAAAAAGTTAGATATATAAATAGAAAATTCAATTTTTGATTTCAAAATATGTTTTAATCAATTAATGGGAGACTGAAGATGTAGAAGATAATCTTAAATAAAAAAGATATGATAACAACAATTGTTATTAATTTAAGGTATTACTTGTAACAAATTTAGAACGCAACTGGTAAGAATTGTGTAAGGCTACTGTTTTATATAAAGGGTTAGGGATAAAGGTAAATGCTTTAGATCCAACTTGTTAACCAAAGTAGGTAAAGGTAAATGCTCCTCACCTTTTTTTAGGTCAGATTTTTAATTAGAAAAAAATAAAATATAAAAAAAACCATGTATTTCTCTCAACCTCTTCCCATTCTCTTACCCTCCCTCATTTTCTTCCAAATTGTTCTTGCAATTCCTGTTTTGATGGCGAGCTAGTTCAAATGAGTCCTTCTTGAATTTATCATATTGGTTTCCAATGAAACTGAAATTTTCACTTTTCAAAATAATTTTTTAGCCCTTCCAATTTGTTCCCACATATTTTACCCATCCATATCACAATTAAGGAGGTAACCAATATAAGTCCTAAAGAGATGAAAATCAATGGAGGCACAACAAAGTCTCCATCACCACTTCCATATTGTTCCACCAATATTAATAGATTTAATTATCAAAATCCGAATGTAGGAAAATAATAAAGATCGGCATGTACAAATTACACCAATAAAATTGGTTCAAATCCGAATGTAAGGTTCATTGTATTAGAATACATTGATACAATGTTTATTCCTTAGAGTTTATTCTCATTTTGATTTTGACTCCTATAATTTCAAACCATGAGTTTTGATCCTTAAAAGGCAAATTGGTTCAAATCATTATTAAAATACTCCCTCCGGTCTTAATTATAAGAATACATTTTAGAGTTGTTTTTTATCCTAATTATAAGACTAAACTTTAAATTTTGTCAATTTTTTCTTAAAATACTTCTTCTCAATAATAATTAAAGACAATAATAGTTTAATAAATATAGCTGAAGTGATTGGGCAGCTTTAATAAATATAATCAGACCAATAAATTCAAACAACAATCCTCCATTATGATGTAGGAAGTTGCGTTTTTTCCATTAAAAAAATTTCTAAAATTCTAAAATAAACGTTGGAATCAGAATTCCTAATTTAACATTTCAGAATTTTATCTAAACAAGAATGCATCTAGCCGTGCACCTATGACGTATTACAAGATTTTAATAATAATATTTAGGGAAAAATACTTCTCATGTTGGAGGAGAAGTATATTCTCATGTTATACACATGAAATGGTAGGACCCACATATATATGTGTGTGTGTGGATCCCACTATTTCATATGTGTGTAAATTTTCTCCTTCTCATGCAACATGAGAAATTTAAACTCCTAATATTTAATATCTAGTTAATTCATAGCTGGGAAAACAGCTCGTAATGCGCAGAGAGAATATGAATTTTGTCTTCCAATGACATGAATTCCACCTACCTATTCTACTTGATTTTGTCTTGGTGTAATTTTTAATTCTAAGTAGGGATATTTTCAGAAAATAATTATGATTAACTAATTTAACTTCTCTCCTTAATCTCTCCAAATTCTGATAAATAGTTCATATAATTAGGATCAGAAGGAGTATATAGACTAATGTTTTAAACAGAAAGAAATTTGATTAACCAAAACTTATAGTTTAAAGCTATAGGGACCAAAACTAAGATAGGGACAAATTGAAAAAAAATCAACAATTGTAACCCCAAGAGGATCTACTGTTCATTATAGTCATCGCCACTTGTCATTGTCTCTCTGGTTGTTACTCAAAATAAACCGTTTCTTGATTACACATGGTGCGCAGAGCTAAACTTTGTTCCTCATTCCATGTGTCACGAGTCTACCACACATTGTAGGTATCAGAAATGAGATACTAATTTCTTCAACCTAGTCCTAAATGCCAGTAATTCATACAAAGAAAACTCGTATGAATTCTAAAAAACAGGAAAACTCATCTATTTATCAACTTGAAAATATTCTTCATCAGGATAGAGGTGAAGAGTGGATGAACATAAATATGAGTCATGGTTCCTCGCCATCAATATTCTTTTGTGTAGAAGAAGAATAATGAGACTCAAGCTCTTTAAGGCTAGCGGCAGCTTCTTCTCCAATTCTAGATAACATTCTGTCTGTCTTTTCTGCTAACTGGTTAAATTCAACCACTCTTTGATCAACATGATCATTAAGAGAAGCAAATCCGGAAAAAATTGCTGTCTGCTTCAGTTCTGACACCAATTTAAGAAGCGAATCGGCTGCTTGGACCTGGGTTTTTGACCAATGCAGAGTGGGAATAAAAAAAGTCAGATCTTTATAACTTAGAAAAAGCTAGCATTAATACTGTCACAATGCCCAACAAACTTGTATCTTAAGATCAAGATGTTACACTGTGACTTCTGTTTACAGTATACAAATGAGACATAAACACGTATATTAGATTGATATCCATAGTTTGATAATGAATTTACAGCAAGCAACATGACTGATGTACTTTAGTATAAAATGTGGCATTTATGCATATAGTTTCAAGGTGTATAAATTCCTTGGCACTTCTAATACAAAAGTAAGAAACTGATAGATGGTGTTTTTCTCTCAATAATCCTTAGAACTATGATGCACATTAGTAGGGAAGAAAAAGCACTCCATGGTTGCGCAGAAGAATAGAATAGTCAGAATTTCAATCCTACCATTCTGGCAGCACGCATTTCCATCATAAAAGCTTCCTGTGAATTTCTAACTGGTGGATCATTTACCTGCAGGAATGAAACATTGCATGAAATGACCGTACACATCCACTTTAGCACACAAGATTTTTTTAAAAAAAAAGAAGAAGAAGAAGAAGACTGTAACTCATGTCACTGGAAAATGACCAGTTGTTCAATCACACAAGAACACATTCACACTCCCCAAAGTTACAAAAACTCTTTTTATGAGTTGAAGATTAGTAAACCAAGAGGACCAACATCAACAACTGCATCAATTGAATTCAAAGCCTTATCCACGGAGAACCTTGAGAAAGAAAAATATTCAGTCATAAACTTCCCAAAATGCTTTCTCAACATGAACCCCCAAATTCTCCTTATTCTCATATCAGCTCAGCTCATTCACCACAATTGATGACCCCCAAAATCCAGTTATCTTTCATAAACATAAATGCACTTCATCCCTCATAAATGACATTTGATAAAGCTATATCAATCTAATAGAGAGAAGCTTGGTGATAAGGTGAGCTGGTATATACTGATAATGTAGACAAATTAATGGGCATATAATCCTTCGTCTTTATAGATCTATCCTTCTTAGCAAAAGAGTAACAAAGGTGGTGATGACGGCAACACCAGGATTGGCAGCACGATTTCTAATCTTAAGTATCATACAGTTTGATGCCAAGGATTATATACTCCACCACCACATCTAAATTCCCAGCACGTAGAATAAAAAATTTGCCAGTTTGAGAAATAATTCACATACCTAGATCATAACTTTTTCACAAGAACATGATGCAAGGCCGACTTAATAAGAGACAAAACGGTGAAAATGCAGAATGTGATCAAACATACCCTGGCAACATTAACAAGGTGGCTGAAATTATCCACAATATTGGAAATGTCACCTTCTACCCTTTGTAACAAAGTCTTTTGCTTCTGAGCAGCAGCTGCAGCTGCCGCAGCGGTCGGCCCGCTTCCAGGACCACCTCCGATTCCACCCGCCGGACCACCTTTGTTCATTCTCCTTGTTCGCCCTTATCTGCGTACAAGGGGGAAAATTGCTATACATATTTATGCATACAGAACAAAGTGAGAACATTTCCCAACAAATTTGCAGCAAAGTGCTAAAAGCACACATCGTTTTGGAATTATTAGAAGCAAGACCATAGAGAAACCTAACCAAGCTGTATATTAAACCATAATAAGTGAATTCTGCAGGTTTTTCATAGAACGAGTGTTTCTCAATCCAAATTTTATTATATAATTGAAAGGTAATTTGAAACTAAAACATGAAAAAGGAGATGAAATCTGAAGTAAGGAGCGAAGTAATCCGATTCACATGTAGGATGTGGGGAGAAGAGAATGAACAACTAACCTGAACGGCAAAGAACAGTAAAAGAGTCGGGGTTCGGTGCACAGTTCTCGACTTAGTCGTGGCCGCCGGTGGTGTTCCGGTTTCGGGACTCTGGAGGCCTCTTCGGAATTGAGTCAGTGAATTTGGGAAAGAGACCAAAAAGAAGGCTATCTCCTGTTGTTGCAGTAAATTTTGAGGAAAATTCTAAATAAATGACACTTGAATTTGCAAAACCCCCAGAAGTCTGTCGAATTTGAAAAAAGACTGAGAGGTGACAAGGACTTTTAGGGGATATGTAAATTCGAGCCAAATGACCATTTTGCCCTTAGTTATAAATAATTTTTTTAAAAAAGAAAAGACCCCCGCGATGGGCCCCATCGCCGCGGCCACCACCACCGCCGGTCACCGGCGGCCACCACCGGCCAGCGGTGGGCGCCGGCCGCTGGCCAGCCACCAAGGACCGGCGGTGGTTGCCGACGGCCGGCCGGCGGTGGGCGCCAGTCACCGGTGACCGGCGGTGGTAGCCGGCCGGGGTGGTGGCCGCCGATGGTGAGGCCCACCGCGAGGGGGAGTATTTCTTTTTTTTTTTAAATTATTTATAACTAAGGGTAAAATGATCATTTAGCTCGAATTTGCATATCCCCCAAAAGTCCTTGTCACCTCTCAATCTTTTTTCAAATTTGACGGACTTCTGGAGGTTTTGCAAATTCAAGTGATATTTTTATAGAATTTTCCCTAATTTTAATTCCCAAATACACGTATTTCTCATCAATTTTTAATTTAGTAGCGGCATGTTTTTTTCTTAATTAAAGGAAAAAAACATACCAGCCCCAAATTAAAAATTGAGAAAAAATATAAGTACTTGTAAATGATGGGGTTTTTTTGAACAATAAATGAGGGGTTTCCTTTAATAGAAATATAAAATAACTTATTTACACGTATTAAAAGAAACTCATCATTAAAATTAGGAATTAGGACTGACCCTTGAAAGGTCAGGACTTAAAATACTTTGGCCTTTTTAGCCTTGGGGTAAGAAAAACATATATTTTTCAAGGCTCGGCCCGAGAGCATGCAGGACTACAAAGTCGAAAGCTATTTTTTAAAATTTTAACTATTTTGCTGCTTTTTTTCAAAGAAATATAATTAGTAAATTACAACAATTAAAATTCTAATTTATCAAATAATGTTGTCAACGTTAACATCTAAACAATAAGCATTATGTAACAAATAAACATAGTCACTAATTCATAATCAAGTACACTATTGTCCACCAATATCTCACATAAAGCATATGAAGCTTACCACTAAAAAACATGAGTATGATAACTATCATGAGTATGGTGAAGTCATGAGCTGAAGCAGTGAAGCACTGATGGTCTGATGCCATGAATCCGTGATGCACTTATTCTGACTGTGTGAGCATGAGGCCAAAACAGCGGGACTGAGGTGAGAGGCATGAAGTGAATAAAAAAAATAAGTGCGAGACCATAAGAGTGACTAAGTCAGTGAGTATTAGGCAACAGGACAGACAAATAACTTTCTTCACGGTCAAACTTGTGGCAACTACAATAGGTCTTCCTTTTTAAGCCATCGGCTCTACAGGGCTAACCCTTTTAGACTCTACTTTATTTAGAGATTCTATCTTATAAGCTCGGTCCTTAAAAGACTAGAATTTAAACAGGTCGAGCCCATCCCAAGCCCACCCCTGCTCTACTCATCATTCATCATTTACAAGTATCTATACTACCAGCGGGAGTTGGCCTAAGTAGAAGGGGCTTTAGTCGCTTAAGCAAGAAGTCTCGGTTTCGAGCCCTTGTGAATGCAAAAAACTTCCCTGAGAGAGGTCTCCACTTTGGTGTCCAACAGAACCTTGAAGTGGTTGCATACTTTGTCACCATTTTTTTTATAAAAAAAAGTACCTATACTTTTTCTAAATTATGAATTTGGTGCTTGTATGTTTTTTCTCTTAATTAACTTATTAATTTTGATAAAAATTTAAAAAAAACATGCAGGTACTAAATTAAAAATTGATGAGAAATACATCTATTTGGGAATTAATGACTACAACAAGAGGGTGTTCTCTTGGGCTATCTTCTCATTCTCAAAAAATGTGTTGTAAATTGTTTATCGAGTTTCGTCGTTCCTTTATTAACTCTCAATAATAAACCTAATTTAAAATTTTATAATTTCAAAATTCTTTTTCTGCGATTCTCCCTATAAAGTTCTTCCCCTCCTCCACTTTTACTTGTAAGACCTCTAATTTCTTTTTAATATCATTTTGTCCTTTACTAAAAAAAAAAAGAAAAAAAAAAGGAAAACTTAGTTAATGGAGTCAAATGCTTTAACTACCCTTATATTTTGACATAATTACTCAGATATCCCCTCTATTTTAAAAACACATATAGACTTTTCTTAAAATAAAAATGTATATTACACAAACCTCCATTATATTCTAAGATTATATATTTATCCACTCAAAATATTAGTTAAAACAAACATACACATACATATATGGGCCAAAAAAAATAATACCGCCAAATTTTAATTCTGATATATATTTTAATTTCTTCCCCTTAGTAATTGATATTTGGATATATATGATATTATAATATGCTATATGACTAGGTTCAAGTATTTATTGTTTGCCACTCTAGGACTTGTCCACATACGTATATCCACTTCTCAATGAGAGCTGCTATAGTTAATATAGATGGACTTGTAAATAGTCATTTTATAACTTGTCAATATAGTCATATCTACTTGTAAATGAGTTTTTTTGGATATATATGATATTATAATATGCTATATGACTAGGTTCGAGTATTTATTGTTTGCCACTCTAGGACTTGTCCATATAGGTATATCCACTTCTCAAGGAGAGCTGCTATAGTTAATATAGATGGACTTGTAAATAGTCATTTTATAACTTGTCAATATAGTCATATCTACTTGTAAATGAGTTTTTTTTTAATTTTAAAAAAACTGTATTGAAAAAATAGCAATAATTAACATGGATAGGCTTGTCAATGGTCACTCTTTAACTTGTCATTATAGGCACATAAGCTCATCAAATAGGAATATGTATACACTTACCAATGTATAACTTGCCATTATCGGCACATAAACATGTCAAAATAGGTAGATATCGTCAATATATAACTTGTCAAAATAGGTACATATACTTGACAATGTATAACTTGTTATTATAAGCACATAAAGTTGTCAAAATAGGCACATATACTTACCAATATATAACTTGTCAAAATATCTGCATACACTCGCCAATGTATAACTTGTCATTAATAAGCACATAAATTTGTCAATATAGGTACATACACTTGCCAATGTATAACTTGTCAAAATCCAAACATTGACCTATCGTCAAAACCTTTTTCTCCAACCATGGTTCACACAAAGACGAATAGGTTAATGTGTGTATTTTGACAAGCTATATATTGACAAGTGTATGTGTGTATTTTAATAAGGGTTAAAGGTCATTTTTGCCATGGAAGTTTTACTAAGGGAACGCTCAGCACCCGGGAGTTTTTTGGGTATCAAATTTGCCCCGGAAGTATGGAAAAGGTAGCAAATTTGCTCCTCCGTTAATTTTGACCGTTAAGTGCCACCTCATCACACGTGGCATGCCACCTCATGACACGTGGCATGCCACCTCATCAATCAAAAGTATCATTTTTGCCCTGGAAGTTTTCATTAAGGAGCAATTTTTCTCTGGAAGTTTTCATTAAGGGGCAATTTTGCCCCGAAAGTTTTCATTGAGGAGCAATTTTACCCTTCTTTCTCCCAATATTAAATTTGACTATTAAATCGGTCAAAGACCACACATGTTATGCCTTGAAAAGGTGGAACTTGGAGTCAGAGAAGGAGATCCTTGAGACGTTGAGCTCAAGGAAACATCACTTACGTTTGTATCAATGTTTTGAAAACCGAACTGGACCGGCCGGTTCAGACTGGAAATCAACATACCTTTTTTTTCCCCCCTCAAGAGGTACCCAACATACTTTAACTCATTATTTAATGGGTATATGAGTGCAATGAGACATGTTTTTTTATCGAGGGGTAGTATTAAAAAAAATTTAATGATTTCATATTAATAACATGAAATTTTTATTCTCACCGGTTTGCCCCGGTTTAACTCCGGTCTGACCCACTGACCCTTGACCTAGTACTTTAACCAGTTCAACGACCGGTCCAGTTTTAAGAACCTTGGTTTGCATAGACTGATCATTTGCTTAAATAATAAGTGGTACTTCTTGTGACCAGTTCGGCTTTGCAAATTCTGGCTGCTTTGAGCTCAACATCTCAAGGATCTCCTTCTCTGACTCCCAGTTCGACCTTTTCAAGGCATGACATGTATGGTCTTTGACTGATTTAAAAGGGCAAAATTGACACATTTTGTAAACTTCCGAGGTAAAATTGCTCTCATTGAAAACTTTCGGGGCAAAAATGATACTTAACTCTTATTGGTTGATGAGGTGGCATGCCACGTGTCATGAGGTGGCATGCCACGTGGACAGTTAGTCAAACTTAACAATCAAAATTAACGGATGGGCAAATTTGCTACCTTTTTCATATTTCCGGGGCAAATTTGGTACCTTTTTCATACTTCCGGGGCAAATTTGGTATCCAAAAAACTTCCGAGTGCTGGGCGCTCCCTTAGCAATACTTCCATGGCAAAAATGACCTCTAACCCTTTTAATAACTTCATACACCTACAATGGCAAGTTATACATTGCCGAGCGTATGTGCTTATTTTGACAAGTTTATATACCTATAATGACAAGTCAAAGAGTGGTTATTTACAAGCCCATCTATGCTAAGTATTGTCATTTTTCCAATACAATTTAAAATAGCTCCTGTTGACAAGTCATTAAGTGGCTATTGACAAGTCCATCTATGTTGACTAAAACAACTTTTATTGATTGATGGATATGTTTATATTGACAAATCTTAAAATAACGAATGACAAGTATATGAATTGACTCATATAACTTAATATCATATAATATCTAAATATCAATTACTAAAGATAAGAAAGTAATTTCACATTAAGAATTTATATCACTGAGGTCCTTAGCAACTTTTTTGAAAAGAGAATATACAATGGAACTTTTTTATTATTTTTTCTTATCCTTGAGACCTATGTGATGAGTGAGCGAAGATGATGAGTGAGCCTGAAAGAGGGGAAATGGATAGAAAAATATACCAGAAAGACAACATATAACTAATTGAGGGTAAAAAAAATGCATTATAATTGTTGGACAAACACAAATTGTTTCAGATATTTAAGACTACTTCTATATGAGAGAATATTACTTATTAATATGACAAGAGAGACTAACTGTTACCGTTAACGAGATCAAAAAAACATTCAAAGAATTTGAAATACGAAAATAATAAGGGTTAAATACCAAATTTACCCCAGAAGTTTTGATAAGGGGGCGCTCAGCACCCAAAAATTTTTTTGGTACCAAATTTGCCCTTGAAATATTAAAAAGGTATCAAATTTCCCCAAACGTGATGGAAGTCCACGTAGATCGTTAAAATGTGAGGTGGCACCACGTGGCATGCCACCTCAGCACACGTGGCATGCCACCTCATCAATCAAAAAGTATCATTTTTGCCCTGGAAGTTTTCATTAAGGAGCAATTTTGCCTCAGAAGTTTTCATTGAGGAGCAATTTTGCCCCGGAAGTTTACAAAACTAGCAATTTTACCCTTCTTTCTAGCAATATTAAATTTTACTATTAAATCAGTCAAAGACCATACATGTCATGCCTTGAAAATGTCAAACTTGGAGTCAGAGAAGGAGATCCTTGAGATGTTGAGCTCTAGGCGGCCAGAATTTGTGAAGCCGAACTAGTCATAGGGACTGAAGATCCTTGAGACGTTGAGTTCAAGGAAGCATCACTTACGTTTGTATCAATGTTTTGAAAACCAGATCGAACCGGCCGGTTCAGACCGGAAACCAACATACCTTTTTTTTTCCCCCTCAAGAGGTACCAAACATACTTTAACTCATTATTTAATGCGTATATGAGTGCAGTGAGACATGTTTTTTTTTTATCGGAGGGTGGTATTTGTTCTGTTCTGGGAACAGGACTAATTGGACTTGGTTAGGTGTCAAGCCTAGAGCCTATGTACCATTTGAAGAGATCAAAGTCCACGTAGTTCGATTGAAACTTGGAGGCGTTTAGTCAGGGGGTGGATCGGGTCTGTTGAGATATCGGATCTATCACCCATACTCAGTGAATCATGGTTCCGGACCTGCTCGCCGCTGGGCCATACTATGGATTTGGGCCTTTGGGTCGGTCCGTAACAGTATTAAAAAAAAGATTTTTTTTTAAATGATTTCATATTAATAACATGAAATTTTTATTTTCATCGGTTTGCCCTGGTTTGACTCCGGTCTGATCCACTGACTCTTGACCCAGTACCTTGACTGGTTCAACGACTGGTTCGGTTTTATGAACCTTGGTTTGTATAGTCTAATCATTTGCTTAAATTATAAGTGGTGCTTCCTGTGACCAGTTCGGCTTCACAAATTCTGGCTGCCTTGAGCTCAACATCTCAAGGATCTCCTTCTCTGACTCCAAGTTCGACCTTTTCAAGGCATGACATGTGTGGTCTTTGACTGATTTAATAGTAAAATTTAAAATTGGGAGAAAGAAGGGCAAAATTGCTACTTTTGTAAACTCCGGGGCAAAATTGCTCCTCAATGAAAACTTCCGGGGCAAAATTGCTCCATAATGAAAACTTCTAGGGCAAAAATGATACTTTTTGATTGATGAGGTGGCATGCCACGTGTGCACTTAGTTAAACTTAACGATTAAAATTAACGGAGGGGCAAATTTGCTACCTTTTTCATACTTCCGGGGCAAATTTAGTACCTTTTGAATACTTCCTGGGCAAATTTGGTACCAAAAAAACTTCTAGGTGCTGAGCGCCCCCTTATCAAAACTTCCGAGGTAAATTTGGTATTTAACCCAAATAATAAAGAAATACCATATTCAAGCAAGATTTCTAAAACGTTAGATCCGTTGTACCATTGTAATATCTCTAGGTTTTGGACTCCCTTCCTATGTGAAGAAAACCCTAAATTTTATTTATTTCTCATTTTATTAATAGAAAAGAAAAAGGAAAGGAGAGAAAAAAGAAAGAAAGAGAGAATGAATAAAAAGAAAGTTTCTTAATTTTTTTTTTCCTAGGGGTATATTAGGTTTTGGGTCATAGAGGCCCTGGAGAAGTCTAATTACATAACTTGTGAGAGAAAAGGGTTGTGTTTCTCTCATTGTTCTCTTCTTGATTTTTTCTTTTTCTTATATTCTTATATCTACCGTTAGATTGAAATAATATATGGTTCAGATTCAATCTTTTATGAAATTATTTCTATAAACATAAATAAATAAATTTAAACTATTAAAATATGATCTATATTTATAATTCCAATCTATAATAAATAAATAAATTTTAATGAGGGAGAGGACAATGAGAATATCTTCTTTTAAAAGAAAAGAAGAGGACAAAGCCAAAAAATGCAGTTTCACAAGGCAGTCTCAGTAAATTGGCGTATGAGCACTTATTGACCATTGGATCAACCTAAAATTCGGTCATCAGGTTCATGACATATAGTTTATTTGCTTTAACAGTGGCATCGTCGTTTGGAAGCTTGATGTGAGAGAAACCATGTTCATAGTGAGGGACTTTTTTTTTTTTTTTTGGAATTTTTAGCTTCTTTATTTTCTATTGTAAGCTTATAACTTTGGTTGTTTAGATGAGCGATTACATGAGTTTGTGCATCTAGTTGAGACTCTTTTATACCCTATTTTAATCATGGTGGATATGATTTTTATTGGTCCGAACAACCCACGGTTTTTACCCTGAGCCAAGTTAATAATTCTACTGCCGTTTGTGACGTTTAATTTCTGCCATATATTTATTTATATGTTTTCTTATGGACATTTAAAAGTGATACGAAGATTTTACAACCCAACCTACCCCATGGTTTTTAAAATCACGTTTTACAACGTAAAAAACATGTTTTTATGTTTTATTTCAAGCCACCCGCGGTTCGTTGCAGCAGAAAGCGTAGATGGAGTGAAATCGGTAAAAACGCTGATTTTAAACGCAGAAACGAAACGTTTTTTTAACAAAGCGGAAAAGTGAAGGCCGACTGGAAAGTAGACTGTTGGAGCTCTCGTTGGAGCTTGGAGGTCGGACTGTTGGAGCTTCTTTAGTCCAAAGACGGAAGATGGAGATTGCCTGAACGGAGATGAGGGAGGCTCCAAGAATCCGTTGTTGAGGTTTGAGAGAGGGCTGGAAAGAAGACGAAGAGAAGAGACCGGAAGAGTGAAGGCCGACTGGAAAGAAGATGAAGAGAAGAGACTGGAAGACTGAAGGACCGTGACTGTGAGAGAGAGATTGAAGGCAGAGTCTGATTTTATTAAATGAAGTGGGTGGCCAGCCGTATGAAGTAGTGACTTTTGCATACTCCCAAGTCCCAATGGTGTTATTAAATATATAAAATAATATTGCACACACATTTAAGGTGGCCAGCTGTATAGAATGATGAGACTCGAATCACTTGACCAAACAAAGCATAGCATGATGAGAGAGATATCTCTTTTCTAAAAAAAAAAAATATATATATATATATATATATATAAATATAATAATATTGCACACACATATTCTCTTATATTTTCATCATAAAATATTTTTATTATTAAAATCTAAATATTTTTCTCTATTTTAATTAAATTATTTATATATATATATATAGGTAAAAACTACGTTTTATATTACAATTTTACGTTTTATGATTTTTTATTCCCCTTCCGTTTTTAGGTAAAAACTCATTTTTAAGAACCTTGACCCACCTTTTCTTTCACTCCCAACCTTCCAAATGGTTTTTCCCCCTTTTGATCACCAAACTTGTGATTGAATGCCAGATTTGACTCGTCATCTCCGTGGAGATCGAGCACCAGCCACGTAGAGAGAATCGCGGTGACGAGCGAGTAAGGCTGCGGCAATAACTTTGCTTTTATTGGATTACCCGAAAACGAATTATTACCATTCAAGTAAGATTATTACCATTTTTTACTAATTCCAAAAAGGAAGTACTAAAAATTTGCAGTACTGTTCCCATTTCTTTTTACTAATACTAAAAAGGAAAAAATTTATTGGCAACTAACTTTGCTTTTCCAAGATGCCAAGAGTTTGGTATTTATTGGATTATCACTACTACAAAAATTGTTTTTTAAACTGTTTTTGGATCCATTTTTGATACTACTAATATAAAAAGTCTATTATTTTTTAGACCCGTTTTTTAAGATATAAAATCTATAAAATAAGACTTCGAAAATTGATTATGTAAAATAATTGGTTTTTAAAATCTCACTTTTAAAGTCGGTTGTGTACACAACCACCCGTCTTAAAAGTGTCTAAACATATATAAGAAGAAGAAGGATGAGGCTGATTAGCAACGACGTAAGGGAGAGGTCGCGGGCGAGAGGGAGAGGTCGAGGGCTACGAGAGCTTAGCTTGGTGAGTGTCTGAGAGTGGCGAGGTTCGCGACAAGGTTGAGGGCGAGAGGCCAAGAATGGCTAGTTGCCTAGTTCAGAACTCCAAATCACATGCCAGCGCCTTAGTAGCGCAATGGCATAGGAGCTCAGCTCTCCTCTCTCATGTGTAGGCCTACTATGTGTATAAAAAAAAAAAAAAAAAAGAACTCCAAATCACGTTGGCGGTTTTCTCTGAGGCCGTTGATTCTGGCTTTGCATCATGACCTAATAGTTTTGCCACAACAGCTCCATGCTATCGTCCTCGGGCCTGTTTCAATTTTCACTATTAATTAAAGCAACCAAGCACTCTCTGAAGAAAAATCAGCTAGTTCAGAGTTTTTATTTTGCAAGACTGAAAAGAGAGCTTACACGGAGGGCTTCTTTTGGTGGGGCAACCAAGAAGCCATGGGCATCGGATATTCATCATCATCCATTTCAAATTCGAAAATGTGGAACACAATGAAGATTCATACCGCTTCTGTTGTCGAGCAAAATGGTAGTAAAAGAAAATTCCTAAAATTAAAGGGGAAGAAGAATAATTCATTAGAAGCAATTGATCAAAGCAAAAGAATAATTCATCAACTGCTATCCATTACCATTGATTGATAAATAGAAGAATTTCACAGATGAAAAGTTTCACAATCAACGGCTTGTTGTTCGTCGTCCTTGTCTTTCTTCGAGATCTTTCACCGTCGTCGTGCTCATCCTCTGCCGTGCTTAGCTTGTTTGATGTGGTGTCCTTTGCTTGTTTGAGTGCTTAGGAATAGATAGCGCCACATGGTTTGAGGCCGATGGTCGAAGAAGCATTTGAGGAATTGAGGGTTGAGGCAGGCTCTTTGAAGATGAAGAAAATCAATTTAATTTTCTGCCCGACAAAAATGGTTCAAATGAAAATCTTTTAGATCGGTTATGATCAAAATAAGCTCTTAAAAGTTTACTTTTTAGACTGACTATTCTTAACAACTGGTCTTTAAAGTAATCGACATTTTTTTAAAAAATTTTTTTAGACCAATTGCTTGAGAAATTGGTTTAAATAATATCTTTTAGACCTCATATTAAATAAACAAATCTGAAAAGTTTTTTATATTTATGAAACTGTCACCGGTCATACTTTTTAGATCTGATCGTCTACATCTAGTTTAAATGTACCGTCTAAAAGCCTTTCTTTAGTTGGTGTGTCCAACAATGAATTACTACTAAAATTATCAAATCCAGAGTTTAAGCAAACTCATAACAAGAATATAAATTTAGATCGTAAACTCATAATAGTTTACTTTTATTAATAAGTTGGTGTTAAAAGCATATAATAAAAATATAAAAAATGACCATAATTTAAATTAGATATATATATATATATATACATTTTTTTTTGATATCATAAATTAGATATATTTTAGATATGAACAATTGAAAATAAATCCATCAGGATTTATAATTTAATATATCCAACAACAAAAAAAAAAACATTCTATACAATTAATATATAAAGTCATTAAATATGATTAAGACAAACTAATTAACATGAGTTAAGGGTGATTGGACATAATTTTGTAAGGTAAAAATGTAAAAACGATAAACTTGATGTGTAAATTCATGAGTTTCAACTAGGAGAGTAGTTTAAGTACAAGCTATCACGATTTTGTAAGCTAGAAACGTAAAACTAGTAAACTTGGAGAGTTAACTCGTGAGTTTGACAACAATTTTACTACCATTCAAGCAAGATTTTCAAAAAGTTGGATTCATTGTACCATTGTAATGCTCCAACCTTCCGAATGTTTTCTTTCCCTGTTTATGATTATCCGAAAAGTTGGTTTCATTGTACCATGAAGTTGACATTTATTGGATTATCTGAAAATGAATTACTACCATTCAAGCAAGATTACCCAAAGGCTGCAAATGGATTCATATTCAAGCATTTCTTATAGGGGCGAAACTAATATATAAGCATTAATGCCTTTCCAAATTACTTACATTGTAGACCAAAAAAAATTTTCTAAAAGAAGCCTTATGATAACGACAGAGTGGAGTCAATGGCGAAACCAAGAAATACTTTTAAGTCCGAGCCAAAATATAAACAATGGCAAAAGTAGAAGTATGTCATTCTAAATGGCCTTTCTTTATTTTAGGTTAGCCCCTTTATCATACAATTCTTCAAAGGACTAGTAATCTCCATACTCGATCAGGAATGTGGAGACTGTGTGCTGTGGCCTGTATGAGTGTGGAGACTGGAGAACGTCTCGGACTATGCGAGAGACGGAGAGAGGATGGAGACTGTCATATTGGAGTGTAGTGGCAGAATGGAGGAAAGAGCAGAGTGGAGGAAGCGAGGAAGAGAAAGCGTGTGCATAACGTCTAAGCGGGAGGGAAAATGGAAAAAAAAGGTGTAATTAAAGAGAAGATAAGACATTAATTGGGTCAAATTATTGACAAAATAAAATATTATATAATAAATACATATATTTTAGAGTAAAATACATCAACCTCTCATTTATTTACTCTAAATTATAGAGACATCCCTTCTATTTTGAAAACCTATATTTTGACCCCCAAAAAAAAACCTATATGAACATTCCTTAAAATCAAAATATATGTTGCATAAACCTCCCTTCTAGATTTGAGATTTAACTTTCACCTATCCAATCGTTAGTTGACCATTAAGTCACAATATTAACTCATTATTTTGACCAAAATGCCCCTCCTTAAAATAAATATTACTTAATAATCATGTAATCTTTGGCAAGACAAAAATCATTTAATCGCATATAAAATTCAAATTAAGAAAAATGGTATATATTTTTAATTTTTTGTCATACTTTTAAATTGATCATATTATAAAGTTAATTAATTTTATCATTATAGATTTTTATTTTTTAATAAATTTAAATATTTAATCTCTTTTATTTTTTTCAAGCATTATCTTGTAATTTTTAAATACGTGTGATGATGTTTTGCAATATCACACAACTCAATTAATTAGTTATATCATTATAAAATGATATTACCATGAGATTCGCATATTAATATCTTATAATTTAAAATTTTTAAGAATATTTCATTAAACATACATTCTTAAAAATAATTACTCAAATTTTAAACAAGTTATTAATAGTTACCACATAAATAGATTACTAAAACTTATTCTAAATTAAATTTAGTAAAACTATTAAATAGATCATTAATAAACATTAATATTAAAAGATAAATTAGGTAGTTGGTATAATGAGGGGTAAATTAGTAAACAACATTTATTTTAATATGGTTTTTAATTTAAAACTATAATTAAAGAATCTTTTTCAAATATTCTTTAACAATATTAATGATTTGGACCAAAGTGTATGTTTTCAAAATAGAGGGGAGGTGTATATAATTAAGGCAAAATAAAAGGGTGGTTAGAGCATTTTACTTTATATTTTAACAAATTTTAGAAGGCCAGTTGGGGCTTTAATAAGCTTAGATTAGCTGGAACTAAATTATTAGGCAAAATAAAATTATATAATATATACATTGTTGTCAAACTCGCGAATTAACTCTCTGAGTTTACGGTTTTTATGTTTTTAACTTACCAAAATGAGTCGAGTTAGTGGTAAACTCGTACTAGTTGTAAAATCTGTTAAACTTACGAGTTTATACACCGAATTCACCGTTTTTACGTTTCTAGCTTACAAAACCGTGTTAACTTACTATTAAACTCGTGTTAACTTTTTTGATGTGATTATACTCAGTGACTTTATATAGAAATTTTATGGAAATTTCTTTATTAAATATAATAAATAATGAATGTTGTTGGATTTAATTTCAATTATTTAAATTTAAAATATATTTAAATAAAATTGTTGTCATTTTTATATTTTAATTATTTAATTATACACTAGTAATACCTATTTAATAATAAAAATAAACTTTTACGAGTTTACAATTTGAGTTCACGATACGAGTTTACGTTACTGTCATGAGTTTTCTTAAACTCGTGAGTTTGACAACCTTAAATATATACATATATTTTCACCGATTTTAGAAAGCCAGCTGGGTCTTAGCTGGCCTTCCAAGGCCCCAACTAGCCATTGAACCGTTCTGCCACTGGGTGGAGTATAAATATATTAGACATATCCCAATAACCATCAACAATATTTGAATCATTCGTCTTCTTTAGTTGCTTGGAAAAAGAATAAAGAAATGGCGAAAATGATGAGTGAGATCAGCGTCCCGGTGATAGACCTGAAAAAATTTCCAGAGGAAGAAGAGTACAACAAGCTAAGAGAGGTGTGTGAGAAATGGGGATGTTTCAGACTGGTGAACCATGATATCCCAGGAAGCTTAATGCAGGAGATGAAGGAGGTGGCAATTTATGTACTTTCACTTCCATCAGAGATCAAGAAATGCAAGGTCGACCCTTCTAAATATAAGCGAACTGGTCATATGCTATACACTCACCAACCTCTCTTTGAAACTATGGGCATCGACTTGGGATCCCCTCAACCTCTCAATGACCTCTTCTCTCAGTGGGATCTCCCCCCTCAACACAGGTTAGTATATGCATCCTCTCGACAAAGTTTTAAGGGAAAAATATAACTTTTAGTTCCAAAACATGCATTCAACTCAAGTTCGTTTAAAAATATAAAATCCTCTACCTAGTTGAGAAGTGTAATATCCTAACAACTCTATTTTCGATATTGTTCGTTTTGGGGTTCATTGCCCCTCATAGACTTAAAACGCTTTGGGGTCCATTTTCGATATGAGGCATCTTTTTTCCCCCTCGATTCTTAGCCGATGTTAGACTTCATAATCCACCCTTTGAATCCAAAGTCCTCGTTGGCACATAAGCCTGAGTTACCACCTCTTTTAAGGCGTTTTAAAACCATAAGGGATGACGAGGTCTTAAAGCGAAGAATATCAAGAGCGAGGCATTGAGATGTTACACAAAATCTCAATCCAGATTAGTCAGTTACTCGGATAGCTACTAATTGAATCCAAAAACAACTTGGTCCCTACAATTTTCCAAGTCAATAAAAAATTACCACGGCTAAGTACTTGTTGGAATTAGTTTATTTTAAGTATTTCACGCTTTACGAAGTAAACATGTGAGATGGGTTACGTCTCATAAAGCACAAAACTCTTACTATAAGTGTTTTCAATAGAGAATCATGGTTTTAAGTTTATATATGTGATGGTGGTTAACTCAGGCATACAATAGAGGCATATGGGAAGGCAACCCGTGAATTAGCAGTGAACTTGGCAAAAAAGATACAAGAGAGTGTTTTAGGGCTACCAATTGCGCCTGAAGAAGTGTTGGATTTTGAGAATTGGCGATGCGAATTTAAGTTAAACAAATTCAAGTTCAGTCCTGAGGCAATTGGGGATTATGGACTCCATTGGCACACTGATGGAGGCTTTCTAACTGTTCTTCAAGATGATGATGAAATTGCTGGTCTTGAAGCCTGGCATTCTCCTTCCAACTGCTTTGTTCCTGTCACTCCTGCACCTGGCACTTTCTTTATCAATATCGGGGATGTTGGTCATGTAAGTTTATCTCATTTAATCATTTTCATCATTTTACATGCACTCACATTATACACACACATTCCTAGGGTTGTGCATATAATTGAGAGTCCGGTCTGTATTGACCTGGCTCGATCTCCTGTCCAACCCGATATGACCGGGTACTGGAGTGAACATTATATACATATATCCTTCCTCAAACCTCGTTTGTCATGAGCTTTGCGCATTACATCGGCTTTTTTTTTTTAAAAAAAAATATTTATGCATTATATTAGGTGATATTAAAACATTGTTTTTAATGCTCTCGTGAGTGTATATAATTTAGAATCTAATTAAGTTTTAATGGGCCAACTTTCAAAGTAGTATTTATTGGTTCTATTTATAGAAGTTTGATAATTGAATTACGTAGTTTAAGAAATTGGTTAAATTTAGTTAAAAATAACAAATTTGTCTGAAATAATTTTTTATTAGTATGATTTTATTTATGAGGAATAAGTAAAAAAAAGAAATAAAGTAAATATAATTAACCTTTTAGCTAATGCAATATATATAATTAATAAGAGCCAAGAATGGTGAAAAAACTCATTAAATGTTCAGACAATTCTGATCGAGCTCTTATAAAAAGGATCAGAAGGAGTATTTGATTAGAAAACAATGATGCTAACATAGGTTGGTCTCATTGGTATAAGAAGTTGACTCATAACCTACATAATCATGAATTCAAATCCTGCTGTCGTCATGGGAGACTTTGTTAGTGAAGGATTTGTAAGATGATTTTCTGTTGACAAATTTAAGATGGTGTAGGTATGGAGCAATGGAAGGTTTGAAAATGTGAAGCATCAAGTGAAATGTAACGTAGAAATGCCAAGGCATTCAATTACGACGTTTCTGTTAGCACCAATGGATAGAAATGTGGAAGTTGGAAAAGAGTTTGTTGACAGTGATCACCCACCTCTCTTCGGGCCTTTCAAATTTGAAAGTTATGCAGATACTCGAAGGGCCACAAACTTGATCGCTGGTGAAGCCCTTGACTTCCTGCGTTCTCACCCCGCTGAAAATACCTCCGAAGACCCCAAGCGCTTTCGCCCTACCGAAAATACCTCCGAGGACCCCAAAGTTCAAGTTTAGTAGAGAAAGAGTTAATTTGTAGCATCAAAACGCCTCACTCTTGTTATTATCTGCTTTGGAGCCTATTACCCCTAAGGAGATATTCAAACTTTTATAAAGCGTATTCTATTCCCCTCTTCGATCAATGTGGGGTTTCACAATCTACCTCTAGGACGGTGCCCTATAAAAGTTTGGATGCTCCCCTCTTAACTGTTAGGGGTAATAAGGCTTTAAAGCATATAATATCGAAAATAAGGTGATGAGATGTTACACATTCAACGATTCTAAACTTGTTTTTGGGTGTCTCTCACTATTTGAAGTATCTTATATGATGAACTTAGAGAAAGATAATAAAAGAGACAAATGGGCTTTTGCGCATATGTTTTTATTAGAATATAGGGGCCACTTGTTTCTTTTTTTTATCTCTATTATATTATTAAAATAAAAGTTCATTATCAATAAAATGTTAACTTGCTTTATAATAATTATTATATTTTTATTTTTCTTGGTCTTCTATATAGTATATACCATAGCCACAATCTGTAGTAGTGTTCCCATTATTCTTAACTAATACTAAAAAATAAATATGTTTAAAATTTTGTTGGCAACAACTTAGCATTTCCAAGAAAGCATGAACTGCACATTTCTTGGAAGCCAATGAACTTGGCTGTCTTAGAAAGATTCACTGCTTCTTCTAAAAACCTATGATTACATGACATTACATATTTAATGCATTAAATATTATCGTTAATGAGGATTTTTCTAAAATCTATAAAAATCATTTCCAGATTATTCTTGTCTCATTGTCTTCCTTGGGGAGTCTTTTTGTAGGAAAGATAATTAAGACTAGATAATAGCTTAATAAATACAGTTTAATGTTTTTCTAAAATGGCTAAACTTTAGCGTCCAGAAACTTTGTAAATATCATAACAAATGCGGATTGAACACCGCACAAAAACACCATCTAAAAATAGCATAACAAAATAAATTGCATATATTAAGGGGTTTCTTGATTTGTAAATAGCCTCCAACATAGATTTAAAGTACCATGAGAATTTTGAAGGCTCCACGTAGACAAGGTTGTCAAACTCACGAGTTTAAACAAACTCGTGACAGTGATGTAAACTCGTATCGTGAACTCGAATCGTAAACTCGTAAGAGTTTACTTTTATTATTAAATAGGTATTACTAGTGTATAACTAAATAATTAAAATATAAAAATGACAACAGTTTGATTTTAATATATTTTAAATTCAGATAATTGAAATTAAATCCATCAACATTCATTATTTATTATATTTAATAAAGAAATTTCTATATAAAGCCACCGAGCATGATCAAATCAAAAAAGTTGACACGAGTTTAAAAATAAGTTAACATGGTTTTGTAAGCTAGAAACGTAAAAATGGTAAACTCGGCGTATAAACTCGTGAGTTTAACCGAGTTTACAACTAGCACGAGTTTATCACTGACTCGACTCGTTTTTATAAGCTAAAAGCATAAAAACGGTAAACTCGAAGAATCAACTCACAAGTTTGACAACAATACACATAGGTTTACAACCATATCAAAATAATAGGAGTGCCATTATACAAGTAAAACGTCAATAAACATCCATGCATAAGTCTTTCAAAATAATATATATAGAACGTGAGATGACATTAATTCCATTTAATTGATAACTCCTTTTCCTTTCTCCTTTGAAGCACTTACCGCTGAAAAATGTTTGAATATGGTGAATGAGGTTTTGGGAAATTTCAATAGGACAAAACCCATCATACACACAAGCATAGCAATGCCAATAACATTCACATGTGAGTTACATCAAATGGATATGAAGATAGTCTTCTTAAATAGTGAATTAGATGAAGATATTTATTTAGAACAACTTGAGGGATTTATCGTCTCAGGACAAGAACAGAAAGTTTGTCGCTTGATCAAGTTCCTTTATGGACTAAAGTCTAAGGCAAGCCTCGAAACAATGACATGCGAAATTCGATGAAGTTATATTGTTAATTAATGGCTTTAGTATTAATAAATATGACAAGTGTGTTTATATTCGACAAAGTAAAAACGGGTTTATCATAGTTTGTTTTTATGTAGATGACATGTTGATAACAGGCAGTAATAGTCAAATGATTAAAGTTATTAAATGATTGTTTGCCAGTAAGTTCAACATGAAAGATATGGGTTTAGCAGATATTATTTTGTGAATTAAAAGTCATAGAACTTCTGATGGATTGGCTTTATCACAAGCACACTATATTGCTAAAATTCTTAAGAAATTCAAGAGTTTAAATATAGCTCATGTGATGAACCCTATAGATTCTAGTCTTCGACTGTTGAGAAATACTCGTGAAGCTTAAAAGCAAAAAGAGTATACTCGAGTGCTAGGCAGTCTTATGTATGTTATGAACTGCACTAGGCCTGATATTGCTTATGCAGTAAGTATTTTGAGTCATTTTACAAGTAATCCAAACAAGCTTCATTGGAGAGCTATAATAAGAGCTCTACATTACTTAAAGTACACTCAAAACTTTGCTTTGCATTATGAGAAGTACCGTGTAATGCTAGAAGGGTATTGTGATGCAAATTGGATGACCAAGCTCTAACGACACAAGATTTACTAGTGGATATGTATTTATCCTTAGTGGGGGTATTGTGTCTTGAAAGTCATCTAAGCAAACTTGCATTGCAAGATCAACTATGAAAGCAAAATTTATTATTTTAGATAAAGCTGGTGAGGAAGCCAAGTGGCTTCGTAATTTTCTTGAGGACATTCCTAATTGGCCAAAGTCGATACCAACATTGTGTATACACTGTGATAGTCAAGCAGCTATCGGTAAGGTCAAGAATGTCATGTACAATGGCAAGTATAGACATATACGTCATGAACATGATACCGTTAAACAACTACTTTCTAATGGAATCATCTTAATTGATTATGTGAAATCAAAACAGAATATAGCGGATCCATTAACTAAAGGGATTCCTAAAAAGTTGGTTAGAAATTTGTCGAAAGGACTGGGTTTAAGGTCGATGCATTGTTGATTATTGTGGTAACTCTACCTAGAAGAGTGGAGATCCCACAAACTAAGTTCAAAGAGACACCTAAGTGATGATCAACTGTAAACACTGTAGAGTTTTAAACTTACACTCATTCCTATGACAAGACAGTGCATATATATAAGCGTAAGCTTTTAGGCTTTTAATGGTTTCTTAATTTGATGTTTTCATATAATGTATGTTGACTTACATCACAAAAAATCACCTATGTGAATGTAAAGTGTGAGTTGCTTCTATGAGAATTTAGAACGTCCGATTCTCTAGAACACTCGCAGAACTAAGCAAGTGTCCAAGGCCAAAATGGACACAGTATAAGAACCAACAATGCTAGAGGAGCAACTGTGTGACTCCCATTGTCTTGGTATGCACTAAAAGATCGACGGTTTAAGACAACGCGTCCACTGATTGACCAGTATATCTGATAGGTTTTTACTAGAGAAGGTTCAAAAGTAACCCTTATCTATCTCGATGTAGTTGTTTCTCGTAGAGGAATCGCATTTCGCATACATGATCATTTGCATTTGGCCATGATGGACTGACTTCTTATCCATGTGAGGGATTGTTGGAATTTTGGATCTAATCCCATGAGTTATGAATAAGAAGTTGGAGAAGAAGAGGAAAAAGGAATGTGCATGTGGATAGAAGTCCCACATTGAACAAATGAAGAGAAGTTAGAGGGTATATAAGCTTCAACTTTGCATCTCTAAATTAGGCCTTTGGGTCAATCCACTTTTGTGGAGGGGTGAGGATTTAGGTAACCCTTTGTTCACCACACGTGTGCGCTGCCGCCTATCCAGCTCGGTCGGGCGCCGCCCACCCGTTCCGGTCTGCAAGTGTGTGAAATAAAAAATAATTTTTTATTAAATAATTTTTAAAATTTTCAATTAGTCTTTGAACTTTTATTAATCCCTTTTCTGCCCCTGTGTGCTTTTCCCAACCAACAACTGTCAGATGATCGTAATATCAAATCGCTTTGACTGAATCGTTTTGGACATTTGCTTTGTTTTGGTGTGTCTATTCGCACGATGCGCCAGTTTGCTACAACAATTAAGTTCATCTGATCAATTTTCGTGGTCTATAAATAGGGCGTACTAGTGACAGAATCAATATCAAAAAATCAATCTCAAACACTCCTCTCTGCATTCAACAAATATATTCTATGTGATTCTGAAAGCAGACTCGTTGTGTTCACTTGAGCTTCTGATTGAGAGTGCTATTATTCTGAAGACGAAAAATCCGCTCTATCCTGGGAGGCAATTGCTCATCAACTTTTATGCATCCATCTAGAGGGAGAAAATTTGTCTTAAGGAAACAACGTATGTTGGGCCCGGATTTCTTCAAAGTTCATTATCATATTCGGCAGTCTTGTGAATTTGTTTATGATTTTCATATTATATAGAATTATCGTATGTTTACCGTATATGCAATCTTAGTTGTACATATTCTTATTATTTATAGTATATACAATCTTAGTAGTACAGATTCTTGTTATTGTTCAATTTCTACATGGTTAGTATATTCTCTAGAACAATTTCCAATCTTTTTTTTTTCCTTCTTTTTTTCATTTAGTAAACCACAGTTCAAATGTCACATCCTCGAAACCGCATAAGAAACATAATTTCACAAATATAAAATTTGAACATTTTTCTTAGAAAGGAAAATCTTGAAAATGAGCATTAGTCATCATAATTTTTCTTGCTACATTTTATATTCAAGTGAAACACAACTATTTATGGAAAATCTATCTTCATACACTTGTCTTAAAGAAAGTTGTAAATAAGCTTTTTTCTTTCAAACGTTAAATATTTCATACGGGAAATTATCATATCTTTTAGAACACTTGCAAAATATTCATTTCATATTTAATAACAAAAGATTCGTAAAAAGAAAGATGGGTGAACAATAATTGAGAGTTGAAATTCTTATCTTAATATTCTTTCCTTCCAAAAAAAAAAATCTCTAATTAATAATAACTTTTTTAACACATCATGAATGATCGAAGATTCTTGCTTGATTCGAACATTCAATAAATTCACATAATCATTTCAGACTCGTAAGTTATATGTAAAGTTCACTATTATGTGTGTATATACATGCACACACATACAAAATAAAGACGTAAATGTCAATAAAATATGTAGTTTTTCAAAACACATGTAAGAATCTTTTGATTATAAAGGCATCCTTTGAAAATAAGAATAAGTAAAAATGTAAAATCGCTATAATAATTCACATATACAGTTATATATATGTGTGTGTATCATGTTCCCATTTCAAATCTCAAATAAAGATCAGTGACTTAATCCAATTTATTCTCATCTATCAACATCAATAGTTACACTCTTAGGTTTAGATAATAATACCCATAATTGTTTATCAAGTGCCAATTCAGAATCCTTAAACTCAGATTATACTTCAATCATAGAAATCTTTACTTTCTCATTTCTACCTAAAACCCAAAATTTGGGTCCTCCCATAAACACTTCTCAAATAAGTATAGAATTTATAAGGGCTTGCAATTCAAGCTCTATCTCACAAAAGTAAACTTGTTAGAGTACAAAATATATTTCTTTGTAAAATAATAATAAAAGAACCGTTAGTACATTATGGTTATTAAAACACCCCAAAAAAAAAAACCCTATTAAACATGTCCTTAATGCATTAGGGTTATTAACAAAGAACCGTGAAGTATTTCATCAATACATCATGGTTTGGAACCAATATGTGCGCAAGGCATATATAGAGTCTTCATATAGAACAGTTTGAAACTATAATGTATAGTAAAAAATAAATATAATGGGGAACCTTTTCTTTAATAGTGTATAGACCAGAAGGAGTACTATTAAATCATGCAAATCAATTTAAAATAATAAATGTATAAGGAATTTATTCTTTTCAAGTATATCATTATTTATATATGAAGATAAGGAGTGAGAGAGAGAGAGAGAGCGGGAATAGATAGGAAAAGATATGAGAGACATGTAACTAATTGAGGGTACAAACAAAGGCGAAGTCAGAAATTGCAATTAGGGGGCAAATATTACAGATATAACCCAAGTGTCCATAAAATTACATTTAAGCCTTACAAACATTTCAACTTTTAGTCCCTTCACAAAACAAATAATAAGAACTAAAGTGAAAATATTAAAATTTATATAAAGTAAAAATATCATTTTGTGAAAATCTGGGTTATATTTTATAATTTTAGGGGGCAAGGGCCACCCCTAACACACCTGGCTCCGCACTTGGGTACAAATAAAAAATGCATTAAATTCTTAAAAAATTACTAATTGTTACATACATATTTTTAAGATTAGTTCCACGTAAAAGAATGTTACTTAAAAATATGACTAGAGATATCCCCCCAACCCCAGCCGGAGTATGCTCTGGGTTGGCGTTGTGGGAGTCAAAACTTATTTTTTTGATATATGATAAGAGAAGAAAAAGCACAGAAAAAACTAATAAATCTGTTTGGGTTAGTGATTGGGTGCTTGGGCTTTTAGCCCAAAAGTAGTTTTAATAACAAAGCCATACTTTTTGTTCACGATACATCATGCTCTCAAACCAATAGAGTTAAGTATAGTGAAAGGGGCTAATTCCTCACAATTTGACAAACTGAAGTTTAAATTTCTACTGTGAGAGGTGCCCATATTTAGTTTCCGAGCAAATAAGAGGATACCTATGTTTAACCAAAAAAAAAAAAAATCATGCTGTCACAATAGAAACCTGTTTGTTCTTCCTTCCTTTCTGGTTTTTGGCCATAAAGTGTTAATCAAAACAGAAAATCTGAGATTTAAATATGAAACGGGCAAGGAAATCAAACTGGGTTTTGTGGGCTCTTGGATTCTGTGTCAATTATTTATATAAACATATATAACTGCAACATTCTTTTTCAAAATTTTGTTGGCCAGGGCAAATAATTAATAAAATTCATCTTATTTTCAATCATATTCCATAAAAACTTGCTTTTAAAATAATCATTCAAACAAATTTTAGTTTTAAAAAAAGTCACTTCAGTCACCATTAATTCAAATATAAATCATGTTACACTATTTAACTCCTACATTAACTTAAGTTTTTGAAAGTCAAATTGGAAAAAAAAAATACCATCACTAATCTAAACACACACTTAGAAGTAGATCAATGTATATTCTCAGTCTTGTATCCCTGTGGATCAAAGCTATAGCGCCCCGCTCTTAGATTATGGGTGGGCTCAACACCTCTCTTAAAATTTTTATATATATATAAAAAAAAAGTAGACACCCCAAAAATCTTGTGTTGAGAAGTACTCGTTTCAGTCTTTAATGAGCTTGTTTTGAGCGAGCCGTAGGCAACGGAAAAGCTCGGCTGGGAAAAAACGCAGCACAATGCCGTTTGGGTTAGCGTTTAAGTGATTAGGCTTTTCCCAGAAAAGCTCGGTGCTGAGGAAGTTGAACCTTGGAACGTTGGAGTGTCGCGATGAGAGAGAGAAAGAGACGGAACATAGGAAGCGTGAAAGAAGAAGAACTTTTTGTGTGTGTGAGAGAGAGATCGAACAACTAGTTATGCGTGAAAGAAGATCTTGAAAAAATATTTTTTTGGAGAGAGAAAAGGAATAAAAAAGAATATAAAAAAATATTTATAAAATCAAGTGAATACTAATGATGTTTATAAACCTGTCATTTAGAAAACCAAGGCTAAATGTTGTTAGAAATGCAACTGTATAAATTACGATGAAGGGTGGATACTTTATAAGTTCAAGTACATATATTTTAATAACAAAAATATATTACAATAAAAAAATTACAAAATCATCCTTCGAAATCTTATTTTTAAGAATTTCATCATAATTGTCTTATTATCAATGTTATCAAATACATCTTATGAAATATAAGGCACTAAACAATTATTTAACTATTCATCTCCATCCGATTATGAAGTGTAGTCTTGATATATTAAGGGTGAACACTTAAATTAAGGGCGGACAATCATTTAAACATGTATTTTTTTTATACCAAAAAAAAAAAACTCCAAATTCAAGAGGGGCACTTGCCCCCTTGTCTAATAGGTGGATCTGCCTATGAATCTTGATACATAAGTTATTATTGACACCTCAAACTTGTACTTTAAAAATTACACCTTTTTGGATATGAAGTTGAAGCTGTTAATTTTGATTTTTAAAATGTTAATCTCTATACATGAGTTGTTATTGACAGGCTTGAAAATAACACCTACAAGTTTGATAGTTTTTGGGATATGAAACTATCAAAATGGCTTCCCAGATTTCTCATTCAACTTTTTCCTTCTCCTTTATTCACCCCACGTCTGAAATAATTCACTCAGCAAAGAAGTCGATGCGTGGACTTTCCCGCATAGAAAACAATAAGCCTTGATCTTTATTGCAAATGTATATGTGGCTTCAAGAAAATATCATATTCGCCAAGAAACATGGATCCAGCTCTTTGGTCTTTTGGAGTCCACATTAGGTGCCCATTCTTAAGTTTTTAATTATGTGCTCATACTTTTATTAGAGATATGAATATTATATATATATATATATAGTATTTATTTATATTTAAATTATATGCAACTTTTTTTTTTTTGTATCCAGTATCTCAAATTATTTAGTTTCTAGTTCTACATAATACCAATATCATGAAAACTAATTAATTTAAGTTATTTGTGTGCAAAAATTTTAGAGGGCGCCTAAGAATGGGCTACTCTCGTCCTCTACCCTCTTTCGCATTAAAACAGCGTTGTTTTAGCACGAAAAGCTGAAGTTGTGCCCTTTTGTTTTTTGAAGAATATTTCAAAGTAGTGAAGGATACTAAAAAGATATTTAAAATCTTGAATGGTATTGAAAAAATACTTCATAATCCTAAAAAATTATTTTAGGATCCTGAAAAAAAATTTCAGGGTATTGTTTGGTACTAAAAAGATACTTGACGATAATAATAGGTACTAAAAATATATTTCATGATCTTAAAAAAATATTTTAGAATATTAACTGGTACTGAAAAAATATTTCATAATCTTGAAAAATTACTTTAAAATCTTCAAAAAAATTTCAGGATGGATTAGTATTAAAAATATACTTCAAGATATTTTGTCAAGATCCTAAAATAATTTTTCAAAATCATAAAGTATTTTTTTTCAGTACATTTAGCATCCTGAAGTATTTTTTTTAATACCAATCAATACCTTAAAATATTTTTCAAAAAAAAGGGGCATGACTTCATTTTTTGAGCCAAAACGGCGTCATTTTGACGCAAAAGAGGGCTAGAAGCGGGAGTAGCAAAGGATCAACGCTGGATCCAAGAAACATCTAAAAGTTCCAACTCCACGGTCGCCGACTTCACTACGCCAACTTCTTCACTCTGTAATTATAAATTTTACTCAAGGGCAAATTAGTCATTTGGTAGGATTTGGAAATCCCTGCTTCCTCCATGGGATTTCAAATATTGGTCCTTTTATTTGTCTTTTTCATATTTTAACAATATTTTTCTAGAATTTTTCCAAACATTTTAGAAGTTGCTATAAAGAGAAAATTGATAAAGCCTAATGAAATATTATGAATTTCTTAATAAAATTTGTGAATATGCTAATAGTGTAAATTTTTTTGCTGGGTAAAATTAAATTAATAAAATCTAATGAAACGTTGTGAATTCCTTAATAAAATTTATGAATGAACTGATGGTGTAAATTTTTTTACTAGGTAAACGCAATTTGGTAAAACCTAATGAAATATTGTGAATTCTTTAATAAGATTTGTGAAATAGCTGATAGTGTAAACTTTTTTATTAGGTAAACAAAATTAGTGAAACCTAATAAAATGTTATGAATTTCTTAACAAAACTTATGAATAAGTTAGAGTGAAAGTTAAAAGAGTTAGTTCATATATATTTGCTTGTCCAATATTTTTTATTTTTTTGGCAAACCAAGTGGTAGGGGTTTCAAATGCCACCCTTGGTACTTTGGAAATATTTATTCTTACTGGAATATTCCCACGTAGAGCTCCGATGACCACTCCAGCTGCTAATAGAGGGTGGTCGGCTCTGTGGGGGAAATATTTTTTAATATATATATATATATATATATATATAAATAAATAAATAAATAAATGAGGGTAATTTAGTCATTTCCTTATAATTTCAAAAAAGGCAATTTGAGTCTAAATTTTTATAGGATTATAAATATCCAAAACACATTTTTGTGTTGTAGGATTTTTAAAGTTCTTTATTAGGATTTTTCCCATTATAATATCTTAGAAAAAAAAAAATTAGTACCCATATATTAGAATTTAGTTCGGCGACCCATCCATTTTTCAGGGTTATTAAACCCAGGCCAGATTTAACCCAAAGAGCGTTCAACCAGCCACGTAACCGGGCCATTAACACAGGTTCAGTTTTTTTTTTTTTTTTTAAATTTTAAATTTTAA
Source organism: Acacia crassicarpa (assembly GCA_034222035.1). Lineage (NCBI taxonomy): Eukaryota > Viridiplantae > Streptophyta > Magnoliopsida > Fabales > Fabaceae > Acacia > Acacia crassicarpa. The sequence goes on along the minus strand of JAWXYG010000015.1, from coordinate 3,708,630 downwards.
AAACTATTTAATTTTATTTTTTATTTTAAATTTCATATTTTTGCTATTGCATTCGGTTCACCAAAGCTTCGCCCTGCCTAATCCGGATCGAGGTTCTGTCGGGCGCATACACGGGGACTTCTCCTAGAAGAGTTTTCTGCATTCACAAGGACTCGAATTTGAGACCCCTGCTTAAGCGACTCAAGTCCCTTCCACTTGAGCCAACTCCCGCTGGTTTTTAAATTTCATATTAATAACATGAACTTCCTCACACCCACCCGGTTTAACTCCTATCTAACACACTAACCGGTTCGGCCATTTTCACAGCACTGACTCAATGGATTTGGCTTCTATCCGATGCCGTTAACGTTTGCTGCAGTCCTTTGAGGAAAAACAGTATCCTTTTGGCGCTTTGCTGATACTTTTTTTTTTTTAAAAAAAATGTTTCAGGTATTAACGAGTATTAAAAAGATATTTTACGATACTAACTGATACTTAAAAAATACGTCAAAATATTAAAAAATTATTTTAGGATCTTTAAAAAATATTTCAGATTAGAGTACTAAAAAATACTTCAGAATACCAACGAGTACAAAAAAAAATACATTGAAAAAATATTTTAGGGTACTGGTATTAAAAATATACTGCAGGATATTTTTCAAAATCCTAAAATATTTTTTCAAAATTATAAAATATTTTTTTAAGATCGTGAAATAGCTTTTCAAGAGATCATAAGATATTTTTTAATACCAATCAATATTTTAAAGTTACTTTTTAATGCCAGTAGCTGAAATATTTTTTTGAGATATTAAAATAATTTTTCAAAATTATGACATTTTTTTTAAGGGAAAAACATTTCTCATGTTGTAGGAGAAATGTTTTCTTATGCCACACACACATAAAATGATGGGACCTGCATATATATATAATTAGCACTATATATATATGTGGGTCCCATCATTTTATGTGTGTGTAGGAATCTTGTTTCTCTCATGAAACATGAGAAAAATAAACCCCTTTTTTTAATACCCGTTGTATTTTAAAGTATCTTTTTTTAATATAAATCAGAAAACAATTTTTCACCAAAAAAAAAAAAAAAAGCATCAGCAAAGTGCCAAAACGGCACCGTTTTTTCCGCAAAGGACTGCAGCGGACGTTATATTTTGCATCGGATAGAAGCCAAGTCCTAACTCAATTATCGAACTATTGTCCACATTATCGCTGTTGACGCCATAGCGCCTCTTGTAAAGCAATTTATATTTGTATATCCTCATTTCCCTGCTTTGTGAACTCAGGAGGACAGAACAAGAGTCAGAAAAATATTGTCAGAGCAATATGGATGTAGACAAGAGCTCACCGGCTCCGCCGTCGCAACCGCCGATGTTGCACCCAGCAGTGGAACCACTTTCCTTCCTTCTGGGCTCATGGAGAGGCCAGGGAGAAGGCGGCTTCCCTACCATAAATTCATTCTCTTATGGTGAAGAGCTTCAATTTTCCCATTCTGGGAACAAGGTATCTGATACAAGCAACAACTGCTCATATTATTTTTATTTTTCTTAGATTTTTCATGGGGCTTTGTTGTGAATCTGTGAGAACTCAGGGACTGAGATTACATTTTCTTGTTTTTAAATTGAAGAATTGACTTGGGGTATTTCTTTGCTGTGTACGAGATGAGACAAGCCTGTGATTGGGTATACCCAGAAGACTTGGAAACTGAGCTCTTGTGAGCCAATGCACGCTGAGAGTGGATACTGGCGTCCAAAGCCTGATGGCACTATTGAAGTTGTGATTGCACAAAGCACTGGCCTTGTCGAAGTTCAGGTACTCTGTCTTGTTATTGATGACTGATGAGTTTGTTTTGGTGTCTATACTTAGTTGCAGACAAACTGTTCGATACATTGCCTGCTTTATTTCACACTTGTCTCTATTTTAGCTTTAGATGCTACTTCCCTGTGTATTATTGTGTTGGAGAGATTAAAAAAATTAAATAAATTAATTCTGGTTGTCCTTAATATTAGACATGTTTGCCTAATTTAGATTGAGAAAATTAGTAAATATGGCATGCATTTCTTACAACACTCTTGTCATCTTCTTTTATTTCCTTCTTCCCTCTCCTCTTTAATTATTGTTGAAGAAGCATCAATAGAGATAAATGAGGAAAAGATTGATAAATCTAAAAATAGATTATATTTGAACCAAGATTAACTCCTCAAATACATTCTATATTGAGGATCAGAGCTAGTACTTAATCATAACATATCTTGTAGATCATTAAATTGTATATTAGTTTATAAGTTAAACAAATTAGGTCGAAGGGAAACGATAAATATAAATACTTTAATATGATTTATTTAGCTTCCTTAATCTCTAAGAAAAAAGTTAACTGTGTCTTATATTAAACATCAAAGGAAGTATTTAGCTGGTGGATACTGATGGACTTTTGGGTAGGCTCAAGATGCATCCGTGAGCAGAGCATTCACAGATGAGTGAAACAGCACTACAAACTACTCTAATCCTAAATATATGAACTAGTTGCACCTCATATTAGATCTTACATTTAGGATATTTTAATGAGTTTGATCTTGAATGTTTTGAATTATATTTGACAAATATTGATTAGTGGCTGTATACTGGCTGAACCAGCATAATAATACCTTCATGCAAACATCGCTCTAATGTTTCTATAATTTCTAAGCACTGTCTAAATTAGCTACTAAGCCTCACCATACGCTGGGAGAATGTTCAAGTTAAATATTTGATAAATACTCCCAGTATAAAAGGGCTTTTGGTACAAAACCAAATAGAGAATGAGAATAAAAAAGCTCCATTTTATAAGTATGGGAAGCTTTGTTTCTAAGAAAGTCATTATTGCCATCTTTGGCCCTGTTGTAAATAATTTTTGAATGAATATATTCCCTTCCATTAAAAAAAAGAAAGAAATCCTCTTTATCATTTGCCAAGCACGATAAAAATACTTTTTTTTTTTTTTTACATTTTCCCTTTGTTTTCCTTTTTTCATGGATCAAACGCAGCCTAATGTTTGACTTAGTTGCTGGGGGTGCTTTGCAGTAATTATTTTGACAAATTGCTTTATACACTGCAGTATGGTTTCCTACAATTATTGTTCTATGTGCACATTGAAGTCTTAACTATTACTTAATTATCCCAGAAATAAGATCTTTCTAGTATATTTTCCTTTTTAGTTCTCTTTTATTTGTTTTTACTTCTTCTGATGGATCCCTAGCTTATGTCATCCAGAAAGGGACCTATAATGAAAAGGAGAAGGTGATAGAGCTTCAGAGTGAAACGGTGGGGAATGCTTCTAAGGTAATGAAATTGGTCTTTCAAAAATACAACAACGCAAGTGATTCCTGCTCATTTATGTGTAGTTTGCATATCTTATACTCCTCCAGTTCTATTTATAAAGTAAAGAGATATTTATTTTGGTTCTATTTATAAGTCCCCTCATAAAATTTTTCATATAAATGTATAATTTCAACCTTCATTTATTATTATATTGACTTTGTTTTCATTTGGTATATTGTATATTATACTGGGTAAAGTTGGAATGCTGTTAAATTTTAAAGTAGAGTTAATGAGGTTTAAGATTTATTACACGCACGCACATGCTCTTAGATTATGTTCTGTTCTGGGAACAGGACTAATTGGACTTAACTAGGAGCTAAGCTTAGAGCCTACGTACCCTTTGAAGGGATCAAAGTCTACGTAGTTCGCAATACAGGTTGGCGTTAACCAGAGGGGTGGTATGTGTGCTCTATGTGATTGAATGTAAAGGTAGGGAATTAAAATGTATGCACCTGGTTAGTCGACCTCTACATTTATAGAGGTGTCCGAGGCGGATATCCCAGCTTATCGTGATATCCGGGCCGAGTATCTTGGAATGCATATTGTGTAGTTAGGATCCGGATATTCCTACCTATGCTGATATATCGGATCTGTTGTGATACCGGATCCTCCCAGTAGATCTATGCATCATACTTCCAGATATGTCCGTTGTTGGGCCCTATCTCAGATTTGAGCCTTTGGGCTGGTCCGTAACAGATTAGATTGGCCATTTGGTTGCTATTATAGAAGTAGAAACTTCAGGGCTTGTTTGGTATGAGGGGAGAGGAGGAAAAGTGAGCGGAGAGAAATTTTTTTGGGGTTAGATTTTAAAAAATGAGAGAATTGGAGCTAAAATTTTTAATTAATTTTTCTTACTCTTATCTTACCTATTCTCTTTATTAAAATCTTGTTAACCCCATTTCTCCAATTTTTTTTAAATTCAATTCATACAGATTTCCCTCCCCTCCCATTTCCTCCGAATCCCTCGTACCAAATAAATCCTCATAGAAGAAATTTATCCCTTCCTCTTCTCCCTCTTCCTATAATTCAAATTATATCAAAAAAAATTCTTATCCTGCACAGGTTAGGGAGATAAGAAGACTGTTCAAGCTGGTTGATGGGAATCTTTGTTATGAAGTTCAGATGGCTACCAATACAGTAAGTCTTCAACCACACTTGAAAGCAGCATTGAAGAAGCTCTGAATTGAAGCTATCACATTCCATGGGAGGTGGTATTGAAGAAGAATGCAAGTCCTGCATTGGAGAGTTCAATGGTTCTATATCTCTCTAGAAAGCAGTTGGATCCTGCTTAATAATGATATGCTGATCAGCATATTTTGCTCTTTTTGAATGTGCTTCATGAAGAAACCAAATCCTTTACTGAAGGAATGATTATATTGTCTTGTCCATTTGCCTTCTTTATGATTTTCTTTTTGGAGCTTACCTCTTATCTGCATTGAAAGCTACGGAGTATCAACAAGATAAAGCAAAATGAGAAGTTCTCTCCATTTCTCACATTTTTCACACGTCCTTGATTGTTTTTTGTGGTCTTGTTGACATCAAAATCCTTTCTTCTAAGAATCACAAATGAGCCTCTGCTAGATACTCCTCAGTTTTAAGTATAAGACTTTTAGAGATATTAAAAAAACTAATTAAATTACTTTAAAATGTTTATATTTATCATTTTTTTCCAAACTATTTTGTCTTACATATAAACTGATATATAATCTAATGGTACACAACATATGATATGATTAAATAACTTATTTAATTTTTATAATCTCTCCAAAAAAAAAAGTCAAGTCGGTCTTATAACTAAATTTTGGTCCACGAATTAATGGGTGGCCGAAAAATGATGTTCATGTCCATATCCCAAGCAGGGATGCAGCCATAAGTGAGAATTGGAGACCACTAGAAGATTTCTTATTAATTAATGGTCTTATAGCCTAGTAGTATAAAAGTTTCTCAGTAAGTGAGAGGTAATGAAGTGTTGATCACTCGAGATACCACAAATAAAAGGCAAATAATTACATAGATATGATTATGCAAGTATTTCTTATTGTTATAATTTCAGTTTTCACAGGTAAAATATATACAAATCGTTTGAAGAAGAAATTAGCTTACATTTTATTTTTTTAGTATTGAACATGGTGAGAGTATAAGGCTTTAAGCCTTACATTTCTATCCGCTCTTCACCACACCATGACCACTCAAATAGTATTAAAAAGTATATTTAAACTTGCAAGAAAAATTAATCCAAAACGTTTAGAGGGCTATATCAATAAGGATTCAGATACATCTAGCATCTTAAAATATTTTTTCAAATGTATCCAGTATTTTAAAGTATTTCGTTATGCATCCGACACTTTAAAATATTATTTCTAGTACATCTAGCACCATAAAAAATATCTTTTTAGATGCACCTATTTACCATAAACTTTTTTTTTTCCTCTCATCCAACACGTTAAAATATTTTGTTAGGTGTATTTAATACCTTAAATTATCTAAATTGTTAAGTGTATGATCGCGATAAATGTACTTAAAAGTGACAGTTTCGTCCCTTAAAAAAATTAGCAGCAATATACTTCAAAATACTTTAGAGCACTAACAAACCTAACTCTTGTATGCAAGGCAAACATAAAAGACTAAATTTTGCGTGATCGGGAAAGGCAAAACCAATTTCAACTCTAATCTTATTACCGAGAAAATCATAAACAAAAATACTCAGCAGGTCATTTTACGTGAACTAAAAGCCATCATCCAAAATCTACAATAGCCTAGAAAAATATATTACGTAAATCATGTATCTCGAAGACTCAAACAAGTGGCTGGAGCACCACAAAATGTCTCCATCCCTACCAAAAGAAAAACATAAAAAAAAGACAGTCAAAACTCGTGTATGGATTTAATCCCAGCCGGTGGCAGTGATGTTCTGAACTCCGGTAACAGGAGCTTGTGGAGCTGGGAGAGCTTCACCCCAATCCCCTGCAATAAGAACTCGGTTCAGTAAGTGTGAATTCAAAACCCTTAAACAATAGAACAAGCACATTTACAACATAATTTCATTTCACTACTAAATAACAGAGATTCAGTATCTGTTGCATAGTATTAAAGTGAAGACAATGAGAATCCACAGACTGTTATGGGCAGACATCAACAAACTAACAAATCTGCAAGACCCGCTATAACATGGGCAAGGATAAAGCTGGATTTAATCTAAAATAATCCTAGGAACCACAAATTTAATTTAACATAGCATGAGTAAGGGACCAAATGTAATCAAGTACAGAGATTTACCAGCAGCAGCTTCTGGGGTCCAGCTGACACCAGGACCTGCTGGAATAGATTGTGGTACTGGTTCAGTCCATGATTGATCAGCTGCAACAGGCCACTGGCCATCAGCAATGGCACCAATACTGGCACTGAAATCTGCACCAGTGTACTCTTGGACAGCAGGCACCTCCTCTTCCTCAAGTTGCTTAGTCTCCTCAGGTTCTCTGTAGAAGAACAAGTCCACCTGCATAATAGAAAATATGAGACCACTGAGAATTGAAAGGAAACTTGCAAAAAAAGCTACTTTCATCATAAAAACTAGCAAAATATTAAGAAATTTAAACAGAACCAACGCCAAGACAATGACACATGTTTCTACATAAACACCATGGATATATGTATAAGACAGACCTCTAACAACATATAGCATTAACTATATATGTTAGAATCCCTTCCAAATAGGACATAATACAAGCAACAAATGCTTTACCATAACATCCCACTTAAGCCCAGGACGAATAGTGCCCCGCATCTGCAGTACCATCCTTGCTAAAAGCCAAAAAAGACAACCAATGCTATGTTTCCCCTTGTTATTGGCAGGAATCCCAATATCAACATATCGCATGGGAGAATCAGTGTCACAAAAAGCAATGGTTGGTATGTTTCCAAGAGCAGCTTCCATGATGGGCTGCACATGAACCAGTACCAAACGAAAAATGTGAGTATAATAAGATCAACTACAATCAGAAGTTTAACCTATTTCCAAAATATGACATCTTAACAATTCCGATAAAGAAAATAATGACCTGATGGTCCGTTCTTGGATCAGTTAGAATTAGGAGGCGAGGCTCACTGTAGGAGGTCTGGAGCTGATTAGTGAAGGTTCCTGGGGTGTGTCTCCCAGCAAGTGCATGGGCACCAGTGTATTGAGCAAACTTGAGAACAGCTCTTTGACCATAAGGTCTAGCAGACTGAACAATAATATCTTGAGCGTTCTCAATGGCAACAATAACCCTAGCAGCAAGTTGAAGTTTCTCCCATGTTTTTCCGAGATTAATAATGTAGATACCTGATTACAGAATAACCAAAATCAACAAAGTAACAGACAAAAGCAATCACCATGCCACAGACTATTCCATCATAATCCTACATTAAAATTGAAGTTCTTAAGGTGAAATAAAATTAAACTTCAAAATCATGATACATCGAAGTCCAAGTAAACATCACACCACTGACATATAAGCAGTCCCCACTCCCCAGGTCATTCCCAATCCATTCTATGTTTCCCGAAAAAATTGAGCATCCATCAGTAAGTAACTAAAACATAATTCTTCTGATTAACTGAATATTGAGAATAACGAATACATGTTTTGATTATCTAGAGGTACAGAACCTTGGTCTTTCATTAAATTTATCGAGGCTTATGGCCTTCTCAAAGACTATATGACTCCATATGTCTTTCTTTCTGAACCAAGGAGAACATAATTCCCAAAAAGAGTACAATGAGGGGAAAAAACGAAAGAATTGACCGGAGACTGCAAGCCAAAAATATTTCAATCAATAATTAGACTACTCCATATCATGAACTGATGTATTGAGATATCTGGAAATTCAACACTAACCATCGTTGCGACGCTTAAACACATAGCGCTCCATTTGGAAGTTGCAGTTTTTGGTTCCGAGGTGGACCTCAGCGGCCAACATCATCTGGATATCAGCCTCCTTCTGGGACATCTCACGCGGAGGTGCGGCGGCGGTTGTGGTGGTAGCCATGGTTCCGAGATGGAGAACTACTGAGGAGTAGTCTTTCGTTTGAGATGCACAACTCTCAAGTTGAAGGTGAAGCAGAGCCTAGAGGGCCGTAATACGCTTTAGAGCTTCGACACGTTCTGCTGCAGGTAGAAATGAACGAAACCCTAGTTTGTCAAATGACGAATATACCCATCTCGCTATTTTGATTTTCTCCGTTTGGGCTCAGTTTTTTTGGGTTCAAAATTGGGCTCTTTTTTTTTTTTTTGAGAAAATCCATCTCACGGCCCAAACTAGCAAGAAAATGTCAAAAAAATGTTCAAGAAAAAGTCACATGTCAAAAAAGACCCAGAATCTTTTCTGATATTATTTCATAAAACGTTAATTGTTAACATCTATTAATATAATTGTTAATGGGTACTGATTTAGTTGTTGATGATATTGATTTAATTGTTAGGATATTATTGTTAATATTATTAATTTAGTTGTTAACGGGTACTGATTTAGTTGTTAATGGGACTGATTTTGTTGTTAACGTTTATGAAATAATACCAGAAAAAAACTTCGGGTGACACTACACCATAAAAAACTGGAAAAAATTGCTGTTTTTAGACAATTTCCAGAATAAAAATGGATCTTACCTAGGTATATTTGCTTTGAAGGAGCGAAGGAAAGGAAAGGAAAAAAATATAAGGTTATCTTGTTTGGTTTTGTTGGAAGGGAAGGAAGAAGAAAGATTTTTAATGACCCTTTTTTGGTTTAAGAGGGGATGAGAGGGGAGATAATAACTAATTTACCATTTTATCCTTATACGTTAGTTTATATATATTTTTTACTTATATTAATTATTTAAATTAATTTAAATCTCAATATAAATTGCATAATTTATGTTAATTCAGTCTAAGCTCTACATATTGTCAATATGTATATAAAAACTGATATAATAATATTTTTATATCTTATTGAGATGATAATATATTTTTAAAAATCAAATTAACAAATTTTATTTTTAAACTTTGAACCACAGAGCTTAACTTTGCCCATGGTTTTATTATTTCTTGGGTGGCATGAACATTGTTATCAAACTTGTGAGTTAACTTTCCGAATTTATCTTTTTTACGCTTCTAGTTTACAAAAATGAGTGAAGCCAGTGGTATATTCGTGTTAGTTGTAAACTCGGTTAAACTCACGAGTTTATACACCCAGTTTACCGTTTTTATGTTTCTATCTTACTCCCTTCGGTCCTAATTATAAGAGCTAGTTGACTTTTTTAGAGAGATTAAGGAAGCTAACTAAATTACTTTAAAGTATTTTTATTTTTATTTTTATTCTTCAAACTTATTAGTTTGACTAATAAACTAATATATAATCTAAGAATATTTAACATATGAAATGATTAAATAACTTATTTAGTTTTCTTAATCTCTCCAAAGAGAGTCAACTAGCTCTTATAATTAGGACTGGAGGTAGTACAAAATAGTGTTAACTAGTGCTAGTTAATCATACTCAGCGGCTTTATATAGAAATTTCTTTATTAAATATGATAAATGATGAATGTTGATGAATTTAATTTCAATTATTTGGATTTAAAATATATTTAAATCAAATTGTTGTTGTTTTTATATTTTAATTATTTAATTATACACTAATAATATATATTTAATAATAAAAGTAAACTCTTACGAGTTTACGTCATTGTCACAAGTTTACTTAAACTCATGAGTTTGACAACCTTAAGCATGAGTAAAAATAAAATACTTCAGTTTTTTATTTATTTATTTTTTGCTAATGTCCAGCTTTTTTTTTTTTATACAGCCAATGGGGAGAAGGGGAGGCAGGACTCGAACCCTGGACAAGGAGGAAGGCCAACTCCTAAAGCTGACCCTAATATCATCGCGCTACGAGGTGCTTGACAATGTCCAGCTTTTTTGTTTAAACTACGTTTTTAAAATTCTTCACCTGAGTGAACAAAAATACTCAAATGGGGAAACAAATAAAAACACTAGAGATCTGAAATTAATTAGATTTAAGATATAAAAGTATGAATTTACGGAATGCCCCTGTGAAACTAATAAGCGGAGAGGCGAGATTTAATCAAAGGATGAAGAGCATTTAGACTAACCTTCCATTGTTGCCCCCATTTTACTAGAACATGATATCCAAATGGCTAATTGGACTCTTGTGTTGATTTGAGTGGTGGGGAGGGGAGACTAATCTTAGAGGCTATTTACCTTTAAGATAGTCTCTCACGCCTTCTCCTCTTTCCAAACCAAACACACTTATAAAACGTTTCATCAGATACAAATACCAAATGGTCTCATCAGATACCAAACAATACTTCAAACTTCTCACCACAGGCAAACACCAAACAAAGCACATCATCAAGCGCAAAAAAAAAAAAAAAAAAAAGAACAAGTCACCAAGGATCACCAAACAACAAATAATTGCCCAAAATAGCCAACTATTAGAAGGCACAAAACACATCAGATGCCAATACACGAAAGTAACCAACTTGAATTAAGAAAAACCAAACTCATGACTTGGAATGATGAACCTAGACCTTAAAACTCAAACTGAATTGAGCAGAACCACAGAAACCAAAAACAAGTAGGACGCCGAAAACAAAAAATCTAAAGAACACTTCATGTAAATGCTGAAAAACGTAATAAATGAAGAACCCAACCATTAAAAACAAGTGAATGTTCATGAAACGAAACATTGACTTTGCTGAAATAATAGAAAGAACTAAACTTAGTCTCACAATGAAACCTTCCAGGCAAAAAACCTATCTACAAAGACAAGACTCCAGCAACAATGCTCTGGCCAAAATAGACGTGGTCCGGAGTTGAGGGATGGGATATGACAAAGATTATGGGGGCAAATCAGTCCCAATATTTTGGCTCCCCTCCAAAACCCCTCAATTTGGAGGAAACCAAAATAAGGAGAGGGCCCTCCATTCCAAAATTTCAACTCAAACGACGAGAAAGATTCATTTTTCTTCCACTTCCATCCAATCCCTTCACCTCAGTAAAATGATATACACATAAATATCTACAATCCTCTCCTGCCCCACCGAGCAACCAGCGTCCCTGTCTTCAGCGAGTGTCGTTCGGCCACTCCGTCGTTCTCCACCAGTTCCTCCGGTGGACCCTCCACTCCATTCCATCGTTACCCACGGTTCTCCTCGACAGCTTCGGCGCATATCGTTTTACCCAGTTCTCAATGCCCACTGCTTTGATTTTGGGCCTACATTTGAGTTGAAGGTCATTGGTAATAAAAATCTTCATGCTTCTCTATTTAAATACTTGTCACTTTGCGAAGTTACTACCGTTCTATTCTGTGCGAAATTGGTTTAGATAGAAAGAATCAGACTTGGCCAGTGAATATTTTATCTCTATCTACGTGTTTTTTATTCCCATACTTCTCCTAGGTCTATCCTTTCTCTAGTTAAATTGCTTGTGCATCATTATTCACGAGACAGGAAATTTGAGTTGTATTTGTTTTTAAATCTTGATATCGTCTTTTCATTGTTTTCATCACTGTCTTAGACGCCCCACAAACTCATTTCCACATAATTAAAATGCTGAAGTAGCTCTGGGGTCACTTATGCCTTTTGATTTAAAACCGACGTGCTTTTCACTGGTTGTGGGATAATATTACTTTGGATTGTGTTCTCCTTCCTGCGTTTGGAAATGTATTGAAATGGCTTGTGAATACTTGTGCTAAATTATTTTTGGTAACGAATAAAGGATGTGCCTTCAAAATGAAATTGGGATGACTAGTTCAGTATAGAACATGCTAATGTAATTTAAAAAGAAGAACATTTGAAGCTCTATTGAATTCAGGGGAGGAGGAGGGTATTGAGAGGTAGTTGGTAGTGAAAGGAGTTTGAAGACTATCACAGTTATTAGACTGCAGTGATCAGCATAGAAGGAAGGGATGGTTTTCTAAGACAAATTATGAGTTTTTTCCTAAACAAATATCATTTGAGACTTAGGAGCTTAAACTAGAGCAGAACATGGTAAGAAACCAGGACCTGCTTTTCTTTTACATTTTAGGAGAAGGAATTTTTGTTTCTTAAATTAAAATTATCATATGTTTATACACCCTTACACGTATATATAGTTTCCAATGATTATATTAAATGATTCAAACCGCAATTTCATCGTTTTTGAATTTGAAGCGATCTTGAAAATAATGAAGTGGTGTTAGACTTTTGGGACATCAAATAATAGTATGATTATTTTGTAGAAAACAACAACTAAGATATTCTTCTGATAGCGATTAAGGATTAAGGTTCTATTTTATGTATTTTATCCGTATTAGTTAAGCTATGAAACCATTTGGAGAAGTTTGCTTGTGAGGCAGATGTGAATCGCACTGTTGATTTACAATGTTTCCTTTGTTGTTGGCTTTTGAATGATTAATATTTTAAAAGAAAGGGTATCAGAGTTATTTTTGTGCTATTGAATTTCTTGAATCATGTTGATATATTAGTTTTGTTTATGTAAATATTGCCAATCAAAGGCATAGTTTGGCATATGTCTTGTCCAAGGGTGTGTTCTAAATCTCTAATTCTATCCGTTCATATTCAATGTAGCAGCTTCACGTGGGATTTTTCTTTTTAAGGCTTTTGGAAGTCATATTTTTGTTCTCCTACTAATAGAAGCAAGACGATATAATTCATAAAGAAAGTGATGCCAGTGTTGTTCTCTGCACGGTTGGTTCTGCTAGTTGGAGAAACGCTTCCCTTGCGAAGGTTCTTCCAGGCTTCTAGTACTTCTTATTTGCATAGCAGTGTCCATTGTTTAAGTCACGTAGAGCCTCAACATGGTCCCCTTACTCCCTTAAGCATCAGTTTGAATAATGAGAATGAAAGTAGGACGAATAACAAAGTCAATAAACTGAAGCAGTTGGGTTCCTCCTCTTTAGCCTCAAAAAGCAGAGCAAAGACCATTGGTATCAACAAAAATAAAGCAGTTGGAGTCACAAAGAAGCAGCAGATAGAATCTGCTCCGTTTGCCGCCAAGTCATTTGCTGAACTTGGCCTCCCTCATTTGTTGCTAGAGAGATTGGAAAATGAAGGTTTTACGGTTCCAACTGAAGTGCAGTCTGCAGCAATTCCGACAATTTTGAATAATCATGATGCCATAATGCAATCTTACACTGGATCAGGGAAAACATTGGCTTATCTTCTGCCCATTCTATCTAATGTCGGGCCTTTGAGGAACAAAACTTCTGAAGGTAACAGTGATGGTGAGCTTGGGAAGAAAATGGGAATAGAGGCTGTCGTTGTTGCTCCCTCTAGGGAGTTAGGCATGCAGATAGTGAGGGAGTTCGAGAAGATACTTGGACTTGCTAACAAAAAGGCGGTTCAACAGCTAGTGGGGGGCGCAAACAGATCCAGGCAAGAAGAAGCCCTCAGGAAAAATAAACCTGCCATTGTTGTTGGCACACCTGGTAGAATAGCAGAGCTCAGTGCAGCTGGGAAACTTCACACCCATGGTTGTCGTTATTTGATCCTAGACGAAGTTGATGAACTCCTGTCATTTAACTTCCGGGAGGACATGCACCGGATACTTGAACACGTGGGGAGAAGATCAGGTGCTGACCCACGAGCACAAAATGGTACAGCTCCTCGACGGGTTGAGCGTCAAACAATTATGGTATCTGCAACCGTTCCGTTTTCTGTTGTCAGGGCAGCCCGGAGCTGGGCAAATGACCCTCTTCTTGTCCAAGCCAATAAAGTCGGCCTGCTTGAAACCATTTCTCCTCCGACGCCCGTCAATTTATCTGGATCTGCTCCTAGCTCAAATTCTAACTCTACCCTTACACAGGCAGCAGAGAGTCTACCTCCTGCATTAAAACATTACTATTGTGTCACAAAGTTACAGCATAAAGTTGATACCTTGAGAAGGTGTATTCACGCACTAGATGCCAAGTATGTTATAGTTTTCATGAACCATATTAAGCAACTTAAGGATGTCGTCTTCAAGCTCGAGGCCCGGGGGATGGAAGCTGCAGAGTTACATGGGGATCTCGGGAAACTTGCCAGGTCAACAACTCTGAAAAAGTTCAAGAATGGTGAGGTGAGAGTGCTTGTGACCAATGAATTATCGGCACGGGGATTGGATGTGGCGGAATGTGATCTTGTGGTTAATTTGGACCTACCCACAGACTCCATTCACTATGCGCACCGAGCCGGCAGAACCGGGCGCCTTGGGAGGTCTGGTACAGTGCTTTCAATATGTGAAGAGCCAGAAGTGTTTGTTGTGAGGAAACTGCAAAAGCAGCTTGGCATACCAATATCATGCTGTGATTTTGTGGAGGGAAAGCTACTTCTTAAAGAAGAGGAGAAAATCCTAAATGCTGTGAAATGAAGCACTTTACTTTTGTGGCCGCTTCATTATGTATGATCAGGTTTGTTTCTTTGGATAGAAACTAATACACAGATGATAATGAGTTGAAATATTATGAAGTGAATTTTAAAATTTCTAGCCAATAAGTAACTGATTTTTTAAGGTATTTCCTGTCATTGAATGCGGGGGAAAAAAAAAAAAAATCTCCCATGAGCAATATTGACAGTTATGTTTTAGGCTTAATTAAAAATTCATTATTTGAAAATGGTGAACCGATATTGACAGCAATATTATGCTTCAAGATCGATGGTTCTGCAATATTCTACATGTGAAGGATGCCAAGTTTTTGGAAATATTTATTATTTTTGATTTAGTTGTGAACATGATTCTTAAAAACTCGTTTTATCACTATGATTTTATGTTTTTACGATTTTTTTTTTCATTAAAACGATTTTACTAATTTTCCAAACGCTTTTAAATTTTTACGATTTTATTACGTTACGATTTTACGTTTTATATTTTTCATTCTCTTTTCGTTTTCAGGTAAAAACTTGTTTTTAAGAACTTTGGTTGGGAACCAAGTTTTCAATAACTCCATCTTGCAATGCTTATTAGTCATATAAAATCTAAACTACTTTATAAATTTAAATAAAGTTGCATAATACTATCTCCGGTCCTAATTATAAGAGCTAGTTGATTTTCTTTGGAGAGATTAAGGAAGCTAAATAAGTTACTTAATCATTTTATATGTGAAATATTCTTAGATTATATATTAGTTTATTAGTCAAACTAATAAGTTTAAAGAAAAAATTAAAAATAAAAATACTTTAAAGTAATTTAATTTGCTTCCTTAATCTCTCCAAAAAAGTCAACTAGCTCTTATAGTTAGGACCAGAAGGAGTACTATTTTCTTATTTCCATAGGTCCATGTTTATTAAACATCAACAGATTAATCTAGCTCAATGATGGTTAAAAATTATTTCCCTGAAATGCAAAATAAACATACAAACCTTTTTAAACGTTAACTTTTTGAAACATATTTTAAAATTATCACTAATTTTTATTTGCATATATATTAATGTTTTGTATAAATCTAAAGCACTTTCTCTAATGTTTTTAATGAACCGTTATTTAATTTAATGGTCTGTTTGGCTGGAAGGAAATGGGGGGAAGTGAAGGTAGTAAAAAATTTTATAAATTAGATTTAAAAAGATTGGATGAGTTATAAAATTTTTATAAAGATAAGATATAAAATAAAAGAGTAAGAAATTTTAATTAAAAACCTTTAATCTCACTTTTCTAATTTTTATAAATTTAATTCATAAAATTTTTCTCTCCTCTTACCTTCAAATTTCCCTTGTACCAAATAGCCCCTACAACTTATAAGGGTAGGAGGGAAGGTAATAAAAATCTAACATTTTATCCTTATAAAATGGAATTGGATTTTTCTTTTTTCATTTTTTTTTTATGTATAACGCATTTTATTATACAAAAGCCGAAATAGTATGAACAATTAAAAACTTCATTACACTGAGAGTAAACCCAGCGTGCTTGAAATTTCTGGTATAACGTTTATCGATATGGGAGGAAGAGGGATGTGGGAGGAAGAGGGAGAAGAAAGTTCTGGAAGAGGTGCTATAAAAAGTTAAAAACTAAAGGATAAAAGATAGGGAATTATATTAATTTATTAAAGCTAATTATGTTATAAAAATTTTAATCTCTCACCATGTGAATATTAATTAATTCATGCTAGTGTGATACAAAGGAGAAAAGTGCATATTTAGGTAATTATGACACCATTATTTCAGAAGTCATTTTCTATAAATTAGAGAAAAACTTCATCCCACATACTTACTTCGTATAAATCTTGCATAATTATATAGGGTTGACGATAAGATGAAAAAGGAAAAAGGAAAAAAGAAGAAGCATACTTTAATCCAAAGCACTTTTTCTTATGTTTTTAATGAACCCTTATTTGATTTAATGGTGTGTTTGGCAGGAAGGAAATGGAGGGGAAGTGAAGGTGGTAAAAAAATTTATAAATTAGATTTAAAAAGATTGGATGAGTTATAAAATTCTTATGAAGATAAGATATAAAATAAAAGAGTAAGAAAAATTGATTAAAAACCTTTAATCTTTTCTAATATTTGTAAATTTAATTCATAAAAATTTTCTCTCCTCTCACCTTCAAATCCCTTATGGGCCTGTTTGGGATTGATGTGGGACAAGTAGCTTTTGTTTTCGATGGACTTTTCCTAATGGACTTTTTTCTGATGGACTTTTTTCTGATGTGATTTGTGTTTATGATATCAGTAGCAGAAGTGACTTTTGTCTGTAATGGTGGAACTTGTTTGGCATAACTTTAAAAAAGATAGATGAGATGGAAAATGGCTGAAAAGGAAGAGAGAGAGGAATCTGCTGATGAGAGGAGGGAGAGAGAAGGCACTTTTCTTTTGGGGCAAAATGGTCTGAAAAAAAAAGAGGCTGGCTCAATGGACTTCAATGGGATAATAAGCAACTCAATGGGAGCTTCAAAAAAAACCCCATTAGGCATTGAAATCCATTAATTTTTGAATGTTCCCAAACACTCTAAATTTTATTGATGGACTTATTATCCCATCTAATGGGATAATAAATCCATTACCTATGTTCCCAAACAGGCCAAATAGCCCGTAGAACTTATAAGGTAGGAGGGAGGGTAATAAAAAACTAACTATTTTATCCCTATAAAATGGAATTGGATTTTTTTCTCATTTCTTTTTTTTTTTATGTATAACGCATTTTATAATACAAAAGCCGAAATAGTATGTGTAACATCCTGAATTTTGAATCTAATATCTTGAACATAAACCTATTTTGGGAAGACTAGTAGGCTCTATTTTTGGAAAGTGATAAATTTGAAATCAGTATTTTGTGGGCCCCGTGAATAGTATTTACTATTCACGTATACGTTTTTACTATATACAAATACGTATTTAAAAAAAAAAAATATATATATATATATATATGTTATTCGCAAATACGTATTTAATACTTGAAATTTGTGAAATATGAATAGTGTTCACTATTCACAAATACGTATTTACTATTTAAAAATACGGTATTTACTATTTATAAAGACGTATTCACTATTTGAAAATACGTAGGACCCACGTCAAAAATAATTCATCTTCAGCCGCCTCTCCTTGTGCTTCTCGTGGGAAGTTTTAAAAAAATCACGCGGGACCCACTCAATAATAATTAGAATAATATTATATTATTAAATTTACTATTTGCACAGTAATTTACAAATTTAAATATTAAAATAATGAAGAAAATTTTGAAACGGCAGAAGCGCAGCAGCCCACGAGGAAAATGTTTTTATATTATATAATTTTATAATTTTGTGAAAATTACGCCTAAGGACCCATTTTCCAACTATAAATAGACCTTTCATTTCATTTCATTCTTCACAACTCCTAGAGCTATTTAGAGAGAGGAAGAGAAAGAGAGAGTAGAGAGATAATTATTTGAGAGTTTTTTTAGAAGCTTGTCGGTGATTTGGGAATTAGCAAGTACCAGGTAACTCTGAATATTCTTCCTTATACTTGTGAATTATGTATGATTATAAATTTGTTTGTTTACTATTTTGGCAAGAATATTTAGAAAATATTTATGGTTTTAAGATCTGGTGTGGGAACTTTGATTTGCAAATCTGCAGAGGTACTATTTATACGTACGTTACTATTCACGTATACCGTATTTACTATTCATTTTTACTATTCATGTTACTATTCACGTATACTGTATTTACTATTCACGTATACCATATTTACTATTCACACCGTATTTACTATTCATTTTACTATTCACGTATACCGTATTTACTATTCATTTTACTATTCACGTATACCGTATTTACTATTCATAATACTATTCACGTATACATACCGTATTTACTATTCACGTATACATACCGTATGTACTCTTCATTTTTACTATTCATGTATATATATCGTATTTTACTATTCACATATACGCATAGTATTCACTATTCATAAATACGCATATTGATGTATAAAACTTTATGGTATAATAATGCATTATTTTGAGTGAACATATTCATCATGGCGGTTGTATTATGATGGGTGGAGTAAGGAGGGATTTGAATGATAAGAATGATTTATGCCACCACTCGGTGCACAGTGGATGGTACTTGTTTCAGGGCCCCATCTTCCATGTTTTCCTCTGGCCGGGATTTCATTGGAGTTGTGGGACATGTGACACCTCCTTAGTTATTTTAAAGGAGGGGAGCCATAGTCCAGATTTAAGCTATATACCTTTGGCCGGGTGTATCTTAAGTTTTGGTGAGCTTGGAACAATTCAGTCAAATGAATAAGTTTCTATTGGACTATGTGTTAGCCTATGGCTCCAGTCTGCGGTATAAGGGAGGTGGTGATATAAGGGAGGCTGCATACTGCATAGTGCATTTCTGAACAGTTCAAGAATTTGATATGATGATGAATATTCTGTAAAGACATGAGATGAGAACTTTTGAGATATATATGTTTTAATACCTTCTATATTGATGACTATTAGTATAAATTATTTTGTATGATAAATTATGGAATCTATATATATATTTGAAATCAGCCCATATCTTTTTGTCATATATTATTTGCTCGTGTACGGTAGAAATATTTAGTAGTTACTGAGATGTGTAATCTCACCCCATATTAACATTTTTCAGGTGAATAACTTAGTAGAGATCAAGGGAATGCACCCATGGAGTGAGCTTTGTAGGCTCTTCTGTACTCCTTTAGTTTATGTTGTGTTATTTTATTTGCCATGAACCTAAAAGACTTCCGCATTTTAAAATAACTCTTATTTATTGGATTTATTTTGGCCCTGTATAAATGGATTTCTACCTTTGGCCATATTGTAAATATGTGTTTGAGTGTTGAATATCCTATATTTGGAGGTGTTACTATTATTTTGGCCAAGATTTTGGTATTGAAAATGAGGCGTTACATTTTTGGTATCAGAGCAAAGGTTCTGGCCAATCTGTAAATTTCCTATCAGTTTTCTAAATAAAATTTTGAGGTCATGGCAAATTAAATATCATAACATGTGCATTTTCCTTTATAGCTTTGGATTCTTTTTACCAATTTTCTTGTGACATTCATGATAGGAGAAGAATGGGTTAATCAAAATATTCAAGTGATTGATAATGAGGATTTATGATTTGAGGATGTGATTGAGATTAAATTTCAGAGCTGCGTAGCGGAAGTTGGTAAGTAGAAAATTTATTGAATATTGGATTCTGTAGGCCCAAAATTACTTTCTAGGATGAATATTTTTATTGGTGTCTAGGAAAGTGATTGAAAGACTAAGCCCCTATTTGATGTTTATTCAATTAGTTGCCGTTGTAAAAAAAAGTATGAAGAGATGTTCGCTAGATTTTCACTTACCTAGCTAATTTATATGAGTAACAGATGACAATACCATAACAGAATACGGGCATAGTCTTGATTATACAGAATAACTGGCTTAAGTTTGAATTTAATAAGATAAAGTTGAGTTTGGCAGGAAAACTCGAAAATCCTTATGAATCCTAGAATAGAGATTACAAACATTAGCAAGAAGGCTAAGAAGAGTAGACTATATTAATTCAAGCATCAAGAACAACAGTTGGTACAATCCCACCGCAAGCTTCGACTATCTCAAGTTTAAGTCTATTAATTTCTTCCTGAGCGGCTGCTCTTGAGAGAGGACCATCAGGAGACATTGTTCTTCTCAATCTAGCTATTTGCTTCATAGTGCTTCGAATTTTTACATAAGGCCAATGCTTTATTCCTCCCCTATGGCATATTTTCATTAGAACATTTTTGCATAGACGAACTTGTTGAGCCGCTTCTTGTTGAGGTAAATGGAATAAGTCTCTAAGATCATTAATTGACATTGATGCAGCTCTAATATTTTGTTCAGCTCTTGATCGGTATGGATTACTAGGTATGGGGACTGAAGGATTATTATTTACAACCATGAGCTCTTTTCCTTTATTGGATATATTTTCTGTATTGGTTGGAAATGAACTATTAGGGAGTTCATTTTGATTTTTAGTCCATTCCAAACCAACACAAAGGGCCTCATAGTAGGCTGATAGGGGATCTGACACCAGGACATACCCTAAAGAATTTTGATTCAAACAATAATTTTCTAGAAAATGTTTGACATCTTCTAAATTTTTCTTACCAAAGTCAAATACTTGAGGACTGGAAGAACCTCCTTGTACGTCCTGGTGAAAGACAGCGTGGCATATCATACCAATCCTCCCATGAACTTCAAGTTTATGGTATTGAAGTCCATTGGTATGAATGATCTCTCGTAGAACATGGCAGCAACCACATGAGAATGGATTAGTAGTCTCCGTCAAGCTAGAACCAGGATTCCTTGGTTGAGAAGGTACCGTGGACTCCATAAGATCTGCCATATTACGACATCTTTGGACAGGTCGCCTTGATGGACCTGCTTCAGATTCCTTTCTGTTAGTAGTGGTAAAAATAGAATCTTGTATCCTTGGAGGAGGAGTAGGAATGTTAATCGTTGAGGCAGATGAATGAACGTTCATACTTACGGGATTTTGGGGAAGTAAAGAAGAATAAGGGTATGATGCATTGTTTGACAAATCAGACAACATGTTAGTCTGATAGTCATGAAGTAAGGCTTCAAGAAAGAAAGGGTTGAATGAATCGGAGACTGGAATAGAGTTACTTGAACCGGCCATGTTTAAGGATAATGTGGAAGGTTATAGTGAAGGTTACGATCGGAGAGGAAATGAATATGTGAAGGTTTTGTGAAGTTTGAGAGAACGTGAAACATTTACTCTTTCTTTACTCTATTTATAGCTGGGCTAGCAACGTCTATTTTTTTTTTTTAAGCAGCATCGGATTCTCATCTGTCGTTAGCTCAGAATCATGTAGATTTTGTTGTTATGCGGAAAATTTTATGGCACCGCACCCTAGTGCACCCTAGCCACCGTTAGGGGTCGCAGTTTCCTAGACCTTTGCAGACAGAAATCGCTATGGCATTTATTGCTAGCTGTGTTTTCAAGAAATTAAGTTTGGACGTTTATACGCGCATTTATCTAAGAAATCTGTCTTGGATGTGCAGCTGACTCAAGATGTCGGAATTGACATTTGAAAATAGGATTTTAAGCGTAAGCGTGCTAAGGTGATAGTAATCTTGGGAAGGGTGACTTCCTAATAATATTAGATGAACCGGAGAGAATCCGAAGATTTGAAATGATGATGAGTTGTGCCAATTAACCCGAGAGCATTCTTCACTCTCTGAGTATCCAAAGAACTCTATGAATTTGTCACAGATAATTCAAAGACTAAGGTTTTTGGATAAACATGTTGGAAGATCGATGGAAAGGTATGAAATGGTGATCCTTAGGAATGCCAGTAAGATGTTAGAATGAATATAGTAAATGTTGAGGATAGGCTTTAATTTAATCTAAGCTGAAATAGAACTTAAGAACGAAATGAGCCGTTGTGATATTGCAGGTTGAGGTAGAATTAGAACCTTGTGAATGCTGCTGAGGTTGTAGATAGTCTTCATATAATCCAAGAATTAGATTAGGAATTGTGAATCATGATCTTAGTATGTATAATGGGTATTTTTGGGGAAACACGAATTATCAGTTGATGTTGAGGTTATAAGAATCAAATTGTAAACTTGACTATTAATGTCTGGGAATATTTGAGAATAGATTTGAATTCAATCTGAGTTAAGATAGTATGTCTAATTATGAAAGTATGAAATCCGGTGATTTATGTTACAATATTAGTAAGTTATTTGGGTGTGATTAATAGATAACTATGAGAGGAACAGATGATATTTAGTATATGTCTTTGAGATACTAAGGATTGAATTCGAATCATGTGATACCAACATGTATAAGGTGTTCAGAGATTGCCAACTGTTTAATTAGCATAGGAAATGATCTTGATAATAGAATCTTTCTTTAGAAATAATGAATTGAGTGTTTCATGGATGAGTTGAGTAGAATAAGTTGGAACCTGGAATGTATTCGGAGTTGGTGACTATTTAAAATAGTTGCTAGGTCCCTGAGTATTTGAATTTTGAACTTACCAATGCACTTGCTGTGTTTGGAAATTTTTACGCAATATTTACAACAGGATTTAAGACCAGTTTGTAATCGACATTTATAAACTATGATGTCTCATGGAATGAATCCTTGCGAAATTCGAACAAGAATTGACTTTTACATTATGATTGTGGTGGAAGGTGTACAAGCTAGAAGAGGTTGGAAACTATTGTGGATATACTTAGTTTGCGGAATCTTGCCAAATGTACTTGTTTTTGAATTACTTGCCATTGGTGAAAGCTAGATTTAGTAAGTAAGTGTTTTCTTAAACTTGAATTGAGGAAGCACGGGTATAGGATAGACGAGCAGAGGCTTGAAGCGGTAAGACCCGTTGAGCTAGTTTGCATATGGTGGTATCTCTAGGCTATAAGACTTATGTGCCTAGTATTGTGTTTGTTGCCTATCATGGTAACATTAGACCTGTATGTCTAAAGTTTATCTTAAGGTTGACAGAATAATCAGATTATATCATATTGTGGTTATTATGGCCTGAGGGTAACTTCTTAAGCTGTAAGATCTGAATATCCAGTGTCGTGGTAATACAATGAAATAAGCAGAAAGGAAGAATGAACTGGCCTGTGAGGCCAGTGTAACCAAGCGCTCAAATAAGGAACTAGTGGATCCTGTGTCTGAATATTACTTTGGGTACAAGATGAACGAAAATTGTGTTGTGTGCTTGGTGAGCATGTTTGGGAAAGAGATAGGACTTAGGGATAATATGATATATAAAGCTGAGTCGGAGCGGATTGTTGATGCGGGGGATAAGCAATTGAGGAACAAGGATATTAGCTTGTAAAGGTTGTGTGTAAAGAAATGGCTCCCGGAGATGCTACTTGGGAAACGGAGGAGAGCATGCGACAAACCTATCCTCATTTATTTAAATAGGTTAGAATTCTTATTATAGCGAAATTTTGAGGACAAAATTTTCTTTTAGGAGGGGAGAAATGTAACATCCTGAATTTTGAATCTAATATCTTGAACATAAACCTATTTTGGGAAGACTAGTAGGCTCTATTTTTGGAAAGTGATAAATTTGAAATCAGTATTTTGTGGGCCCCGTGAATAGTATTTACTATTCACGTATACGTTTTTACTATATACAAATACGTATTTAAAAAAAATATATATATATATATATATATATGTTATTCGCAAATACGTATTTAATACTTGAAATTTGTGAAATATGAATAGTGTTCACTATTCACAAATACGTATTTACTATTTAAAAATACGGTATTTACTATTTATAAAGACGTATTCACTATTTGAAAATACGTAGGACCCACGTCAAAAATAATTCATCTTCAGCCGCCTCTCCTTGTGCTTCTCGTGGGAAGTTTTAAAAAAATCACGCGGGACCCACTCAATAATAATTAGAATAATATTATATTATTAAATTTACTATTTGCACAGTAATTTACAAATTTAAATATTAAAATAATGAAGAAAATTTTGAAACGGCAGAAGCGCAGCAGCCCACGAGGAAAATGTTTTTATATTATATAATTTTATAATTTTGTGAAAATTACGCCTAAGGACCCATTTTCCAACTATAAATAGACCTTTCATTTCATTTCATTCTTCACAACTCCTAGAGCTATTTAGAGAGAGGAAGAGAAAGAGAGAGTAGAGAGATAATTATTTGAGAGTTTTTTTAGAAGCTTGTCGGTGATTTGGGAATTAGCAAGTACCAGGTAACTCTGAATATTCTTCCTTATACTTGTGAATTATGTATGATTATAAATTTGTTTGTTTACTATTTTGGCAAGAATATTTAGAAAATATTTATGGTTTTAAGATCTGGTGTGGGAACTTTGATTTGCAAATCTGCAGAGGTACTATTTATACGTACGTTACTATTCACGTATACCGTATTTACTATTCATTTTTACTATTCATGTTACTATTCACGTATACTGTATTTACTATTCACGTATACCATATTTACTATTCACACCGTATTTACTATTCATTTTACTATTCACGTATACCGTATTTACTATTCATTTTACTATTCACGTATACCGTATTTACTATTCATAATACTATTCACGTATACATACCGTATTTACTATTCACGTATACATACCGTATGTACTCTTCATTTTTACTATTCATGTATATATATCGTATTTTACTATTCACATATACGCATAGTATTCACTATTCATAAATACGCATATTGATGTATAAAACTTTATGGTATAATAATGCATTATTTTGAGTGAACATATTCATCATGGCGGTTGTATTATGATGGGTGGAGTAAGGAGGGATTTGAATGATAAGAATGATTTATGCCACCACTCGGTGCACAGTGGATGGTACTTGTTTCAGGGCCCCATCTTCCATGTTTTCCTCTGGCCGGGATTTCATTGGAGTTGTGGGACATGTGACACCTCCTTAGTTATTTTAAAGGAGGGGAGCCATAGTCCAGATTTAAGCTATATACCTTTGGCCGGGTGTATCTTAAGTTTTGGTGAGCTTGGAACAATTCAGTCAAATGAATAAGTTTCTATTGGACTATGTGTTAGCCTATGGCTCCAGTCTGCGGTATAAGGGAGGTGGTGATATAAGGGAGGCTGCATACTGCATAGTGCATTTCTGAACAGTTCAAGAATTTGATATGATGATGAATATTCTGTAAAGACATGAGATGAGAACTTTTGAGATATATATGTTTTAATACCTTCTATATTGATGACTATTAGTATAAATTATTTTGTATGATAAATTATGGAATCTATATATATATTTGAAATCAGCCCATATCTTTTTGTCATATATTATTTGCTCGTGTACGGTAGAAATATTTAGTAGTTACTGAGATGTGTAATCTCACCCCATATTAACATTTTTCAGGTGAATAACTTAGTAGAGATCAAGGGAATGCACCCATGGAGTGAGCTTTGTAGGCTCTTCTGTACTCCTTTAGTTTATGTTGTGTTATTTTATTTGCCATGAACCTAAAAGACTTCCGCATTTTAAAATAACTCTTATTTATTGGATTTATTTTGGCCCTGTATAAATGGATTTCTACCTTTGGCCATATTGTAAATATGTGTTTGAGTGTTGAATATCCTATATTTGGAGGTGTTACTATTATTTTGGCCAAGATTTTGGTATTGAAAATGAGGCGTTACAGTATGAACAATTAAAAACTTCATTACACTGAGAGTAAACCTAGCGTGCTTGAAATTTCTGGTAAAACGTTTATCGATGTGGGAGGAAGAGGGGAAGAAAGTTATGAAAGGAAGAGGTGCTATAAAAAGTTAAAAACTAAGGGCCCGTTTGTTTCACTGAATGTTGGGGAGGGAAAAGGAAAGGAATGGAATGGAAAAGAAAGGAAGATTGGGAGGGAACTTTAAAAATGTGAGCCGTTTGGTACACTAGGGAAAGAAAATTAGTTGAGGAAAAATAATATGTTTGGTATGGAGAATTGAGTGTTTGTTAAGTAGAAAGATTAGGTGAATTTCCACAAATGCCCTTTTTAAAAAAAAAGGCAGTCTGGTTCGAACTGGGAAGAAACTTCCCACATCATACGTTCGAACTGGGAAGTCTGGTTCGAACGTAATGTTCATTTGCTTTTTTCCCCACATTTCATCATTAACAGAACAGCAGCACATTGTACACACACAAACAAGCAATTTCATTCCAAACTGTGTAGATATTTTAAAACAGTGTGTGCGACTCATTAAAATATACAAGAATATAAAGACCATTCACACTCGTCTTTCTCTCTGCCCTAACATGCAAGCATATAATCGTGTCTGTGTAAAATTGCTTTCATTCAGGTGTGTGTGTCCCCCCCAGCTCGACTGAACAGCCCTTCCCAAATTTCACCTACCGGTAAATCACACATTAACCTTTCTGATGTATATTGACATCAAATGCAGCTTTGTTCTCCTTCACCGAAAACGCTACTGTTTTCCAACCTTCTTCGCCGACAGCTTTGTCCAGCTCTAAGATTTTTCACCGACAGGTTCGTCCACCTCCAGCTCTCGCCTTAAATGCTTTTTGATTATAGGTACAGTGTTTTAGGGGCCTTTTAGTCCGACAATTTCACTCTCCCGGCACCAAATTAACATTCCCGCCTCTTTTTAATGGAAAGCGCATTCCAGCGGAGGAGGGAAAATTCAAAGTCGCGGGAAAGCTACTCGCGGGAAAGTGGGAGAACCAAACGTGTTTTTTTCGTTGGAAATGCCTTATTTTCCCTTTCCACCGCTGTCTTTCGCCGAAACAAACGAGCTCTAAAGGATAAAAGATAGGGAATTATATTAATTTATTAAAGCTAATTATGTAATAAAAATTGTAATCTCTCACCATGTGAATATTAATTAATTCGTGCTAGTGTAATACAAAGGAGAAAAGTGCATAGTTGGGTAATTGTGACACCATTATTTCACAAGTCATTTTCTATAAGTTAGAGAAAAAAACTCATCCCACATACTTATTTCATAAATAGAAAAGCTATTATTTATCAATCTTAGCACACAGTAAGTGATATAGGAGATAAAACATATAACCCTATTACTAGTTTATATAATGTGATATAATGGGCTTGATTTCTTTTTCTTTTGGATTGGGCAAGCGCCGAAACGCTGCCAGGTAGGGATCATCCCTGATTCAAAGCCATTAAAAGACAGCATCTTTGCCACTTATATTATGAGGGAAGCACCGACCAGCCAATCGTGAAAATATGGAGTATTAAGAGGCTTGATAAATATATCAGTTAATTGATCTTTTAAAGAAACTATATTAAAAAAAATGTTTCATTTAACCCATGAGGACAAATGTAAGGAACGTTTTGCCGTTGAAAATTTTGAAAAATAAATTTTATAATTTACTGGTTAAAAATTTCATAAAATTTAATAATAAAATATAAAACTTAACATTGAAAATCTGTATTAGTTAATATATAATCTATAAATTTGAAAATCTGAACCATCCTCTATTTTATTTATAACTCAACAACTTGCTCATATTATTACAAGTTGTATTCTAAAATTGAAACAAGTATAATACTTTAAATCAACAACACTTGTAGATATCATTTTTTTTCATACTCGTCTATATTTGAAATTATAAATTTTCATTCTTTTCATAATTAATTAAAACATATGGAAATAAAGAATTCAATTTTATATTTAAATAGATTATACATCAGTTTAGGAGTTAAGTAAATCAATTTGAAGAAAATAATACACCCTCTGGTCCTATAGGACATATCTAACCGATTTTATGGGGATTAAGGAAGGAAATTAAATTTGTTAATTTTACTTAGGACATATTTAACCGATTTTGTGGGGATTAAGGAATGAAGTTAAATTAGTTAATTTTACTCATTTTCTTAAAATGCCCTTATATAAATTTAAAATGACATAAGTAAAAGTGAATTAATAGTTTTTGCCACATACCTCTCAAACCTAAAATTTTTATTTCCACACGCTATCTAATTAAAATAATGGTCTTATTATATATATATGTGTGTGTATATATTATGTATACATATATATGTATGTGTACATATATCTACACACATATATATGTGTTCATATATCTACACACATATATATGTGCACGTGTGCGCACACAAATATATATATATATATATATATATATATAGGTAAATGATTTGTCCAGTGACTGGATCTAACAATCTATCCTGTGAAATTCAAAACTACATCGTTTCATTTAGTGAGGGCGCACTAAAGATATAAAAAAAGCAACAAAAAAACAGAGTGTCGTGCGTTTTTCCTTTCTCATCACACAACTTTTCCATGGCTAATTCTGGTAGCTAGATTCTTCTGCGCAAAAATATTTCCCCCATGCTCGTTAAATTACTCCTTGGTCTTTGATCTGTTTCACTCCCTTGCAGAGGTCGTCCAGTTTCTGGTGTCGTTACTCGCCGATGATTCTTCTCTCGTCAGAGCGGCCTCTCTCAAAGACATTGTTGCCTTGTGATTATTTCTCTATATGACAATCCGTTTGTATATTCTGTCACCGTATTCCACTGCACTTTGAATCTCATGGCATTGCATTTGCAGGAATCCACTCCTAGTTCTCGAGTGCTGTGAGGCGGAATCTCAAGGAGGACGTAGGGTACTGCTGAATGATTTTTTTTTTTATTGGAATTTCGTTGAAATTGATAACAAAGAGAAGTTCAAGGACGGCACTGCTAATTATTTCCTTTGGCTTTGGATTTGGATGTTGCAGCGATTCGAAGACATGGCGGGAATTTTTCAAGTGATGGCATATGGAATTCGTGCGCTAGACAAGAGAAGTTTGAGTCATGAGTGTTTTTTTTGTAGTTTTTATTTCAGCGTGCCTTCACTAACCCAAACTACGTAGTTTTGATTTCACAGGGCAGATTGTTAGGTCCAGTCACTAGATAAATCATTTACCATATATATATATATATATGTATATATGTGCGCGTGTGTGTTTATATATGTACATACACATATTAGGGGTGTTCATGATGCCCAGCCGTCCTGTTCGCTAGCCCGCGCCCAACGAAAAATCACCTTGCCCAGCCCTAAAAAAAGCAACCCGAACAAAATTAGGCACAAAAGGGCTGGGCATTTTTGCGGGCTGGGTTGGGCACCGGGCAAGGTATGCTACCCTGCCCATTTGGCCCTGCCCAGTAGTGTATATAATATTTTTTTTTATTTTTTTAAATAGAATAAAAAAAGTATTTTATATTTTATAGGTGATTCCATATTCTTGTGATTCCATATACTTCATCTTTTTGACAATTTGGAGCATTGATGCAAACTCTAGGAGTATTGGATGTCTATAAGGCTTTAATTGCAATTTTTTGATACCTTGTATTTAATGAATTATGGATGTTATATAATATTTCAGTTATGAATATGTGAATATTTGTTATTTTCTTAAGATATATTATTGTCTTTTTAATTTTAAGATTTAAGTTGTAGACTTATATCTAAATATTTTGAAGTGTGGGATTATAGATTTCATTTGAAGTTTGCAATATTATTTATTAGGTATGACTAAAGCTATTTTTTTCATATAGGGTGTCGTAAGGTTACATGGTATCGCCACTTGGGCAGGGAAGGGCTGCCCTGCCCAACCTATTATTGCCTTGCCCACAAATCTTAGGGCTTCTATCGGGCAAGACTGGGCATTGGACTGCATTTTGCTGCCCAATGATCTCTTGGACAGGGCATCGAGCAAGGGTCTCGTCCTGCCCAACCTTGCCCATGAACACCCCTAACACATATTGACAGACACATACACAGATATACTATGTGCACACACATATGTGTATGTATCTATATATATTTGTGTGTGGATACACACATATATACATAGATATATACACAGACACACACATATAGACATACATACATGTATGTATATGTGTGTGCGTGTGTGTATCTATATATTTGTATGTAGACACACATACACACATACATATATACATACATATATACATATATACATCTATAAGTTTCATTAATTGGAAGAGTCTACGTACCTACAAACATATACTCACCAAAAAATAAAACATAATTAAGAAAATAAAATAGGGGTATTTTAGGAAGAAATTGACAAAAATTAGAATATTGTCTTTTAATGAGGACTAAAACTACCTCCTAAATGTTGTCTTATAATTAAGATCGGAGGAAGTATTTATTAGAGATAAAACGGGTAGATATTTCATAAGGATTAAGATCAATCTACTAACAAGCTTCTACTATTTAGACAAAGAGGGGTATTTTTTATCAATTAATATATGAATAAGTCATATTTGTAAATAACTAAAAAAAAACTATTTTTTTTTTAATATAAAAACCATAGTTACATAATACAGTAACATTTTGTATCTTCGGTTCACAGATATCGATTGGGTCAAAGTGGGCCTAGCAGTTTTTTAGCCCAATTGGCTAATGAGGAACGCTAAGGGATCTATTGGGTCTGTTTGGGTTGGCAGTAGGAGCGATGGCTTAAAAGCTATTTGACTTTTTTTAAAACCCGGTAAGAAAAAAGTCAAGTTATAAATGGTGAGTTGTGTTTGGATTGTCAGTGTGGCTTTTTGCAGAAGTAGCTTTTTTCTTAACTGATAAGTGTTTGGATTATGATTTGAAAAGTCAGTTAAAATATAAAATGACTTAAAAGGGCATGAATGATATTGATTACTACTATACTTATCAGTTGTATATATTAGGATAATAAAAATTTAAATTTAAATTTTAATTAATAACTCCCTTTATTACTACTATTAATTATTATTTATTTATTCTATTTTATTACCTTTTTTTCCTCCTAATAACAATAATAACAATTATTTAATTTTATTATTTTTATTATTATCATTATTATTATCTATTTATGTGTACTGTACAAGTCCCTTGCGTAATCCAAATCATACAAGCTTTTTCTCCATTATATCCTTTTTTTTTTTTGGTCAAAGGATATATCTATATTAATATTGCCAACTGTTACAACACATAAAGACAAATACAAATAGAGCTAAAATAAATACAACCGAATAAACTGGATATAATACTAGCCAAACACCGTACATTAAAAATATAAGAGAAGAAGTAGAATCAAAGACGATAAAGGCCTCCACGATACCCAAGGTTAGAAGAAACAAGCAAGAAAGTGTTGGTTTTAAAACCCACCCGAACGGGCACACAATCTTATAAGCAATAACTGCAACTAAGGCAGCTAAATGGGTACCCCATCTTGGGGTAAAGAGCACAGGAAACCCAACCTTGGAAAAACGAAGACCCTTAATGTCCTGAAGATCGCTTTTTCTCTTCTGATCAAGCAGATCCGGTGATCTTGACCGTATACCGATCAAATATTGGCTAACACTGAGGATTTGGATATGCCACCAACGATCAAATCTCACAATGGCCCTCTCAAAAATAAGGTGCAAAACATAACCAACCATTGATACAGCCCTTCCCCCAAAATCACAGATCCAAACCACAACAGAAGACACCACCAAAAAAACCCAAAACGACATCAACATCAGTAGAAACATAAAGACCTGAGACAACAAAAATAAAAGAAAAAGGCAACCTATCCCTTCGCCGGAGACCGCCGTCGTGCCGGAAACCACCGCCACGTCAAAGACCTCGTCGAGGGAGACAACCAGCCAAAAGCACCCACCGCCAGAGACGAGGGAGGGCCACAGCTGCAAACAAAGGACAGAGGGACGCCGGAGCTGGAGGAGCACTGAGAACGGAGACCAGAGGAAAGCCGGCGCCGGAAAAGAAGGACGGCCGCCGCTTTCTGTCCCTGTTCCGAACTAAAACACGCTACGACCGGATCCTCGAGGTCCGATCTACCCTTACACTGCAGATATGGGTCGAGGGGAGGCTTGCCGGCGGCCAGAACGCCGTCTGGCCGCCGGCGAGACACCAGCCAAGGAGGAGAAGACGGATGCACAGTAAAACCCTAGCAGAGCGGAGAAAAGACGCAGAGCAATTCTCTAGCGCTCTCATTCATATATTTCAATTCTGCATCATTTCTCTTTCTTGGTATCAGAGAAAAATCATGTCTAGCGCTTCTGACACCGCTGCCTCCGGCGCCTCTCACTCCGGTGCATCTCGTTCATATACCTTATTCAGTTCCTCTAGCCAAACCACCGTGATCAAGTTGGATCGCTCGAATTTCTTGGTTTGGGAATCCATCGTCCTTCCCCTTATTGAGGGAAATTGCCTCGAGTCTCATATCGATGGCTCCGCCCCTGTTTCCTCGAAGCTGTCTTCTGGAGCTCCAAATCCAGTGTACAAGGAATGGTTCTCTGTCGACCGTCTGTTAGTTGGGTGGTTGCGCAACACAATGACCCAGGAGGTGGGTGTGCAGCTGCTCCACTGTAAGACGGCACGTGATCTCTGGACAGGGGCACGAGAGCTTACGTGTGCGTCTACCAAGGATCGTATCATGGTAATCAAGAATGAACTCCACAATATGCGCAAAAACTCTCTTAAGATGGAGGAGTATTTAAACAAGATAAAGAGTCTCTCTGATGAGCTTGCCTTGGCTGGATCACCCCTTGCAACCGATGATCTCCTTCTTCATACGCTGAATGGTCTAGATGCCGAATACAACGCAATCTCGGTGAAGTTGATTGACAAACCTGATTTTACTTGGGTAGAAGCACAATCTGCCTTACTGTCCTTTGAATCTAAACTCAGTCAACAGAATCATTTTGCCCAACTAAGCATTCAACCCACCATTAATGTGGCTCAACGTCCTCAGTCACCCGCTGATACAGGAGCAAATCGTTCCTGGCGCAATACCTCCAACAATGGCTACAATCCTCGCTCGTTCAGAGGCAGGGGTGGACGTTCTCGAGGCGGTGGCGGCCGTCGTGTAGGCTGTCCATTCTGCATTTATTGTCAACGTCTGGGTCACACCATCGCCACTTGCTACTCTCGTGATGACCAAGCCGGGTATAATCATGCACACTCTTCCCCCTCTGCCTACTACACTAATTCTTGTTCAGTTGCAGACCCCTCTTGGTACATGGATAGTGGTGCTAACTACCACGTCACTCCATACCCGGATCAACTTGAGGAAGTAGTTTCAGCTGGTAAGTCTCATCTGACAACTTGCACTGGCACACAGAGCCCTATTGAAGGTGTTGGCTCCACTTCTATTCCTTGCACCAACTCTGAATTAATCCTTCGTGACGTTCTTTATGTACCGACGGCTACTAAGAATTTGTTGAGTGTCAATAGACTCATTCGAGATAACCCAGTTTCTGTGAAGTTTACTGACAAGGGCTGTGATGTGAAGGACCGAGCGACAGATCAGACGATCCTCCAGGGCACCCAAAACGAAGGCCTGTATCAGATGAGAGGAAGAAGACCTGACGTGAAGCCTCGAGCACTAATGGCTGTTCTTGATGACAAGGCTCAACGTGAATATCTTAAGTGGCATCACATTCTAGGCCATCCTAGTTCTAGAGTTTTGAGACTCATTATGAATAAATGTAATAAGACAATTCCAGTTAGTGTTCCTAATGATCATATATGTGAAGCTTGCCAATTAGGCAAGTCCAAGTTTCTGCCATTTCCAGACTCTGTTTCTCGGTCTACTGTCCCACTTGGATTAATACATACAGATCTGTGGGGTCCTTCACCCGTACTTTCCACTGACGGACATCGTTTTTACATACACTTCATCGATGATTTTAGTCGTTTCACTTGGCTATATCCATTAAGACATAAAGGTGAAGCAGTAATGGCTTTTCGAAACTTCAAAACTCTTGTGGAGAATCAATTTGAGTTGAAAATTAAGGCAATACAGTGCGACAATGGTAGTGAGTACAAACCCATTGAATCAATAGCACAGGAGGCTGGCATTAATGTTAGATTAACATGTCCGTACACCTCAGCTCAAAATGGACGGGTAGAGCGAAAACACCGTCACGTTGTGGAAATGGGTCTAACTCTGCTCGCCCACTCTGGAATGCCACTCAAATTTTGGGCCGATGCCTTTCAACAGTCAGTTTTTCTGATCAATCGCCTACCAACACCGGTACTAAAGGGAGACACACCTTTGTTTTGTTTAAAACGAACAGAACATCTAAGCTCGCCGCCGGCTCCCTCTCTCGAGAAGCAGGGAGAGATGATTGAGGTGGAGAGTCGATGTTTGAGAGGGAGCCGGCGGCAGGCTTAGATGCTCTGTGTGGCGGCAATTGCTAAGAACGAGAGAGAGAGAGAGAGAGAGAGAGAGAGAGAGAGGGAAAAACACGAGAGAAAGAGGGAGAAATTATGAAGGAAATTGATTTAAGTAGGTTAAATCTGGTCCGTTGGATGAAAAGTAGATCTGACGGTTAGAAGATGGTAGTGAAAAGGTAGTGAAAAAAGAGGTTGTGACAATATCCTACCTCAATGAAAAATTACTTACAAAGATATCTGCATTACATTTACTATATGTCAACAGTTGCCTCTAATGCAATGAAAAATTTTCGGTTTTTTCAGTTATTCAGTTTTAACTGAAATAAAATTGCAAAAACCGAACCGAACACCGAATTAAGTTAGTTTAAAAAACCGAATCGAACCGAAAAACCAAACACCAAATTATTCGTTTCGGGTTTCGGTTTCGGTTTTGATTTGCTTACCCCTATTACCGGCTAAGGTGTTAGGCTTTCATTCCAAAAGGAAGGAGGTTCGATATCGCTGTTTGATATGAGGGAGTGAACGATGTGTAAATACATCTATAAACTTTTTTCCTAAACTTTTATATACTTTTTTTTTGGTCAAAAGGAAGTTCCATTAATTAAAAAGAACTACAAAGAAGTGCCAACAATTAGAGGAAACAGCACAAAATAACCAAAACAGAAAAACCTACATAACAAATACATCAAAGGAAGTGAAAAGTAACAAAGTAAAGTCCGCAAGAAACCACGAAACTAGACTAGCCCCCATCCAAGCAATGATCAGAACCCGAAGGAATATCCAATCCTGCAACGGTCTTTTGAGCTTCCAAAGTTAGAAGAGATAGCAAAGCGGGTGCTGGTGTCGAGACCCACCCAATAGGGCACACCCCTTTATAAGCTTCAACTGCAAGAAGGTCCACAGCACGGTTGCCCCCTCTCGGGGAGAAAGATAAGGAGAACCCAACCCTAGAATTAGAAGACCAATAACGTCCCGGATAATACTTCTACATTGCCAATCATATGAATCTGGAGACATGGCGTCAACACAGGAAATGAGAGGAAGACAATCAGATTCAAAGACCACCTTATCGTGACCCAGGTCAAGAGCCAGCAGAAGAGCCCTCTTTAGTACTAAGGCTTCTGTTATAAAGGTTGAAATAGATTTGACCTTGTCTACAAAACCCCATCTAAAGAAGCCACTAAAATCACGACAGATAACTCCAATAGCAGCATCAATTCCATGAGAAGAAAAGGCTCCATCACAGTTAATTTTGAGACTACCAGGTGCCGGGGGGGACCATCGAGAACCAGGACTATCACAGCCCCTCGATTCTAAAGGATCCTCCACTCGTCGCACACTACTAGCCCAAAACTCACAATTACTTCTCTGAGCCAATTCAATAACCGTACCAGGGTTTGGCTATTTGTGATCAAAAAATCATTTCATTTCGAGCTTTCCATGTATACCACAAGATCCAGCAAATGAGCGCAAGATCTTGCTTACTAAGAAGGGGCAATTTTGACGTCTTCATCCACCACATCTTAAAATTGGAGACTGTGGAAACATCAACTCTAGCACTGAGGGAGCAGCCAAACCAAATGCATCGGGTCCATGGACAATGGAAAAAGACATGCTCAATAGTCTCCTCAGCTTTCTCACACACTGGACATCGGCTATCTTTGGATTTTCTTCGGCGTACCAGAGCATAGTTTGTGGCCACCGCATCACTCAGGAGTCTCCAAATGAATTGCTAAACCCGAGGGATCACCCTAATCTTCCAAACCAACTTCCAACATCTGGAGGGGATAACAGTTGACGATCCCGATCGATTCACATTAATAGAATTCTGGTCTTTTCGCCGATGGTAACCCAACTTCATTGTATAAACACCATCCCTAGCACTCGTCCATACCAATTTATCTTCCATTCCATTAGAAGGGATAGGAATTTTATATATAGCCTCTTTGATTTCAGTAGAGACATATGGGCTAATAGGCGAAAGATTCCATTGTCCATTAACAATCAGGTCGCAAACTCTACCCTTTGCAATAATTGGAATGTTAGAGTTACGCGGTCTTTCCGGAAAAATATCCCCTGGGACCCAGGGGTCGCCCCAAATCCTGACAACAGAACCGTTTCCAATGTCTCACCTAAGATTTTTCCACAGAAAATTTCTACCATCTAAGATACTGGCCCAACACCAAGATGCTTTGTAGCCTATTTCCGCATCTAAGAATTCATGATCAGGGAAATACACACTTTTAATCACACGAGCCCAAAGATCATTAGGCCTAAGCAAAAGTCTCCATGCCGTTTTTGCCAAGAGAGCATCATTCATCATCAAAAGGTCCCGAAAACCCATACCACCTGAGCTCTTACTATCGGTCATTGCCCCCCATGATTTCCAATGAGTCTTGCCTCCAAAGGCATTGCCATCCTACCAAAAATTAGCAATAAGGCTGTTAATCTCCTTACAAGTCTTCACTGGGAATTTGAAACAATTCATCGAATATATTGGGATAGCCTGGATCACAGCTTTAATGATTACTTCACGGCCGGAAAAGTAGAGGAGAGAATGGCTCCAGCCTTGGATCTTGCTCGCTACTCGTTCTCTGATATATGCCTGGGCCTGTGTCTTGGACTTCCCCCAGATGCTAGGAATTCCTAAGTAAGTTCCTGGATCCTCAGTAGCTGGGATATGCAACATACCGCTCACCATACTTCTCACTACAGGAGGACTGTTAGAGGAGAAAAAAATACTAGATTTATCCAGATTAATAACCTGACCTGAGGCTGCATGTAACATCCTGAATTTTGAATCTAATATCTTGAACATAAACCTATTTTGGGAAGACTAGTAGGCTCTATTTTTGGAAAGTAATAAATTTGAAATCAGTATTTTGTGGGCCCCGTGAATAGTATTTACTATTCACATATACGTTTTTACTATATACAAATACGTATTTAAAAAAAAATATATATATATATATATATATGTTATTCGCAAATACGTATTTAATACTTGAAATTTGTGAAATATGAATAGTGTTCACTATTCACAAATACGTATTTACTATTTAAAAATACGGTATTTACTATTTATAAAGACGTATTCACTATTTGAAAATACGTAGGACCCACGTCAAAAATAATTCATCTTCAGCCGCCTCTCCTTGTGCTTCTCGTGGGAAGTTTTAAAAAAATCACGCGGGACCCACTCAATAATAATTAGAATAATATTATATTATTAAATTTACTATTTGCACAGTAATTTACAAATTTAAATATTAAAATAATGAAGAAAATTTTGAAACGGCAGAAGCGCAGCAGCCCACGAGGAAAATGTTTTTATATTATATAATTTTATAATTTTGTGAAAATTACGCCTAAGGACCCATTTTCCAACTATAAATAGACCTTTCATTTCATTTCATTCTTCACAACTCCTAGAGCTATTTAGAGAGAGGAAGAGAAAGAGAGAGTAGAGAGATAATTATTTGAGAGTTTTTTTAGAAGCTTGTCGGTGATTTGGGAATTAGCAAGTACCAGGTAACTCTGAATATTCTTCCTTATACTTGTGAATTATGCATGATTATAAATTTGTTTGTTTACTATTTTGGCAAGAATATTTAGAAAATATTTATGTTTTTAAGATCTGGTGTGGGAACTTTGATTTGTAAATCTGCAGAGGTACTATTTATACGTACGTTACTATTCACATATACCGTATTTACTATTCATTTTTACTATTCACATTTACTATTCACGAATACCGTATTTACTATTCATTTTACTATTCACGTATACCGTATTTACTATTCATTTTTACTATTCACGTATACCGTATTTACTATTCATAATACTATTCACGTATACATACCGTATTTACTATTCACGTATACATACCGTATGTACTCTTCATTTTTACTATTCATGTATATATACCGTGTTTTACTATTCACATATACACATAGTATTTTACTATTCACAGATACGCATAGTATTTACTATTCACAAATACGCATATTGAAGTATAAAACTTTATGGTATAATAATGCATTATTTTGAGTGCATATTCATCATGGCGATTGTATTATGATGGGTGGAGTAAGGAGGGATTTGAATGATAAGAATGATTTATGCCACCACTCGGTGCACAGTGGATGGTACTTGTTTCAGGGCCCCATCTTCCATGTTTTCCTCTGGCCGGGATTTCATTGGAGTTGTGGGACATGTGACACCTCCTTTGTTATTTTAAAGGAGGGGAGCCATAGTCCAGATTTAAGCTCTATACCTTTGGCCGGGTGTATCTTAAGATTTGGTGAGCTTGGAACAATTCAGTCAAATGAATAAGTTTCTATTGGACTATGTGTTAGCCTATGGCTCCAGTCAGCGGTATACGGATGGAGGTGGTATAAGGGAGGCTGCATACTGCATAATGCATTTCTGAACAGATCAAGGATTTGATAGACTGA
Source organism: Acacia crassicarpa (assembly GCA_034222035.1). Taxonomy (NCBI): domain Eukaryota; kingdom Viridiplantae; phylum Streptophyta; class Magnoliopsida; order Fabales; family Fabaceae; genus Acacia; species Acacia crassicarpa. The sequence goes on along the minus strand of JAWXYG010000015.1, from coordinate 3,669,641 downwards.
TGAATGATTTGTAAAGACATATGATGAGAACTTCTGAAAAAATATATTTATATATATAAAGTCATATTTTATTATTTTTGTATTGATAACTACTTTTACAAATAATCTTTGTAAGAGAAAGTATGGTATATATCTATATTTATGAAATAAGTTTATGCCTTTTTGTCATACATTATTTACTTGTATGCGGTGGAAATATTCAGTAGTTACTGAGATGTGTAATCTCACCCCATATTATCATTTTTCAGGTGAATAACTTAGTAGAGATCAAGGGAATGCACCCATGGAGTGAGCTTTGTAGGCTCTTCTGTACTCCTTTAGTTTATGTTGTGTTATTTTATTTGCCATGAACCTAAAAGACTTCCGCATTTTAAAATAACTCTTATTTATTGGATTTATTTTGGCCCTGTATAAATGGATTTCTACCTTTGGCCATATTGTAAATATGTGTTTGAGTGTTGAATATCCTATATTTGGAGGTGTTACTATTATTTTGGCCAAGATTTTGGTATTGAAAATGAGGCGTTACATTTTTGGTATCAGAGCAAAGGTTCTGGCCAATCTGTAAATTTCCTATCAGTTTTCTAAATAAAAATTTTGAGGTCATGGCAAATTAAATATCATAACATGTGCATTTTCCTTTATAGCTTTGGATTCTTTTTACCAATTTTCTTGTGACAATCATGATAGGAGAAGAATGGGTTAATCAAAATATTCAAGTGATTGATAATGAGGATTTATGATTTGAGGATGTGATTGAGATTAAATTTCAGAGCTGCGTAGCGGAAGTTGGTAAGTAGAAAATTTATTGAATATTGGATTCTGTAGGCCCAAAATTACTTTCTAGGATGAATATTTTTATTGGTGTCTAGGAAAGTGATTGAAAGACTAAGCCCCTATTTGATGTTTATTCAATTAGTTGCCGTTGTAAAAAGTATGAAGAGATTTTCGCTAGATTTTCACTTACCTAGCTAATTTATATGAGTAACAGATGACAATACCATAACAGAATACGGGCATAGTCTTGATTATACAGAATAACTGGCTTAAGTTTGAATTTAATAAGATAAAGTTGAGTTTGGCAGGAAAACTCGAAAATCCTTATGAATCCTAGAATAGAGATTACAAACATTAGCAAGAAGGCTAAGAAGAGTAGACTATATTAATTCAAGCATCAAGAACAACAGTTGGTACAATCCCACCGCAAGCTTCGACTATCTCAAGTTTAAGTCTATTAATTTCTTCCTGAGCGGCTGCACTTGAGAGAGGACCATCAGAAGACATTGTTCTTCTCAATCTAGCTATTTGCTTCATAGTGCTTCGAATTTTTACATACGGCCAATGCTTTATTCCTCCCCTATGGCATATTTTCATTAGAACATTTTTGCATAGACGAACTTGTTGAGCCGCTTCTTGTTGAGGTAAATGGAAGAAGTCTCTAAGATCATCTATTGACATTGATGCAGCTCTAATATTTTGTTCAGCTCTTGATCGGTATGGATTACTAGGTATGGGGACTGAAGGATTATTATTTACAACCATGAGCTCTTTTCCTTTATTGGATATATTTTCTGTATTGGTTGGAAATGAACTATTAGGGAGTTCATTTTGATTTTTAGTCCATTCCAAACCAACACAGAGGGCCTCATAGTAGGCTGATAGGGGATCTGACACCAGGACATACCCTAAAGAATTTTGATTCAAACAATAATTTTCTAGAAAATGTTTGACATCTTCTAAATTTTTCTTACCAAAGTCAAATACTTGAGGATTGGAAGAACCTCCTTGTACGTCCTGGTGAAAGACAGCGTGGCATATCATACCAATCCTCCCATGAACTTCAAGTTTATGGTATTGAAGTCCATTGGTATGAATGATCTCTCGTAGAACATGGCAGCAACCACATGAGAATGGATTAGTAGTCTCCGTCAAGCTAGAACCAGGATTCCTTGGTTGAGAAGGTACCGTGGACTCCATAAGATCTGCCATATTACGACATCTTTGGACAGGTCGCCTTGATGGACCTGCTTCAGATTCCTTTCTGTTAGTAGTGGTAAAAATATAATCTTGTATCCTTGGAGGAGGAGTAGGAATGTTAATCGTTGAGGCAGATGAATGAACGTTCATACTTACGGGATTTTGGGGAAGTAAAGAAGAATAAGGGTATGATGCATTGTTTGACAAATCAGACAACATGTTAGTCTGATAGTCATGAAGTAAGGCTTCAAGAAAGAAAGGGTTGAATGAATCGGAGACTGGAATAGAGTTACTTGAACCGGCCATGTTTAAGGATAATGTGGAAGGTTATAGTAAAGGTTACGATCGGAGAGGAAATGAATATGTGGAGGTTTTGTGAAGTTTGAGAGAACGTGAAACATTTACTCTTTCTTTACTCTATTTATAGCTGGGCTAGCAACGTCTATATTTTTTTAAGCAGCATCGGATTCTCATCTGTCGTTGGCTCAGAATCATGTAGACTTTGTTGTTATGCGGAAAATTTTATGGCACCGCACCCTAGTGCACCCTAGCCACCGTTAGGGGTCGCAGTTTCCTAGACCTTTGCAGACAGAAATCACTATGGCATTTATTGCTAGCTGTGTTTTCAAGAAAATAAGTTTGGACGTTTATACGCACATTTATCTAAGAAATCTGTCTTGGATGTACAGCTGACTCAAGATGTCGGAATTGACATTTGAAAATAGGATTTTAAGCGTAAGCGTGCTAAGGTGATAGTAATCTTGGGAAGGGTGACTTCCTAATAATATTAGATGAACCGGAGAGAATCCGAAGATTTGAAATGATGATGAGTTGTACCAATTAACCCGAGAGCATTCTTCACTCTCTGAGTATCCGAAGAACTCTATGAATTTGTCACAGATAATTCAAAGACTAAGGTTTTTGGATAAACATGTTGGAAGATCGATGGAAAGGTATGAAATGGTGATCCTTAGGAATGCCAGTAAGATGTTAGAATGAATATAGTAAATGTTGAGGATAGGCTTTAATTTAATCTAAGCTGAAATAGAACTTAAGAACGAAATGAGCCTTTGTGATATTGCAAGTTGAGGTAGAATTAGAACCTTGTGAATGCTGCTGAGGTTGTAGATAGTCTTCGTATAATCCAAGAATTAGATTAAGGAATTGTGAATCATGATCTTAGTATGTATAATGGGTATTTTTGGGGAAACACGAATTATCAGTTGATGTTGAGGTTATAAGAATCAAATTGTAAACTTGACTATTAATGTCTGGGAATATTTGAGAATAGACTTGAATTCAATCTGAGTTAAGATAGTATGTCTAATTATGAAAGTATGAAATCCGGTGATTTATGTTACAATATTAGTATGTTATTTGGGTGTGATTAATAGATAACTATGAGAGGAACAGATGATATTTAGTATATGTCTTTGAGATACTAAGGATTGAATTCGAATCATGTGATACCAACATGTATAAGGTGTTCAGAGATTGCCAACTGTTTAACTAGCATAGGAAATGATCTTGATAATAGAATCTTTCTTTAGAAATAATGAATTGAGTGTTTCATGGATGAGTTGAGTAGAATAAGTTGGAACCTGGAATGTATTCGGAGTTGGTGACTATTTAAAATAAGTTGCTAGGTCCCTGAGTATTTGAATTTTGAACTTACCAATGCACTTGCTGTGTTTGGAAATTTTTACGCAATATTTACAACAGGATTTAAGACCAGTTTGTAATCGACATTTATAAACTATGATGTCTCATGGAATGAATCCTTGCGAAATTCGAACAAGAATTGACTTTTACATTATGATTGTGGTGGAAGGTGTACAAGTTAGAAGAGGTTGGAAACTGTTGTGGATATACTTAGTTTGCGGAATCTTGCCAAATGTACTTGTTTTTGAATTTCTTGCCATTGGTGAAAGCTAGATTTAGTAAGTAAGTGTTTTTTTAAACTTGAATTGAGGAAGCACGGGTATAGGATAGACGAGCAGAGGCTTGAAGCGGTAAGACCCGTTGAGCTAGTTTGCATATGGTGGTATCTCTAGGCTATAAGACTTATGTGCCTAGTATTGTGTTTGTTGCCTATCATGGTAACATTAGACCTGTATGTCTAAAGTTTATCTTAAGGTTGGCAGAATAATCAGATTATATCATGTTGTGGTTATTATGGCCTGAGGGTAGCTTCTTAAGCTGTAAGATCTGAATATCCAGTGTCGTGGTAATACAATGAAATAAGCAGAAAGGAAGAATGAACTGGCCTGTGAGGCCAGTGTAACCAAGCGCTCAAATAAGGAACTAGTGGATCCTGTGTCTGAATATTACTTTGGGTACAAGATGAACGAAAATTGTGTTGTGTGCTTGGTGAGCATGTTTGGGAAAGAGATAGGACTTAGGGATAATATGATATATAAAGCTGAGTCGGAGCGGATTGTTGATGCGGGGGATAAGCAATTGAGGAACAAGGATATTAGCTTGTAAAGGTTGTGTGTAAAGGAATGGCTCCCGGAGATGCTACTTGGGAAACGGAGGAGAGCATGCGACAAACCTATCCTCATTTATTTAAATAGGTTAGAATTCTTATTATAGCGAAATTTTGAGGACAAAATTTTCTTTTAGGAGGGGAGAAATGTAACATCCTGAATTTTGAATCTAATATCTTGAACATAAACCTATTTTGGGAAGACTAGTAGGCTCTATTTTTGGAAAGTAATAAATTTGAAATCAGTATTTTGTGGGCCCCGTGAATAGTATTTACTATTCACATATACGTTTTTACTATATACAAATACGTATTTAAAAAAAAATATATATATATATATATATATGTTATTCGCAAATACGTATTTAATACTTGAAATTTGTGAAATATGAATAGTGTTCACTATTCACAAATACGTATTTACTATTTAAAAATACGGTATTTACTATTTATAAAGACGTATTCACTATTTGAAAATACGTAGGACCCACGTCAAAAATAATTCATCTTCAGCCGCCTCTCCTTGTGCTTCTCGTGGGAAGTTTTAAAAAAATCACGCGGGACCCACTCAATAATAATTAGAATAATATTATATTATTAAATTTACTATTTGCACAGTAATTTACAAATTTAAATATTAAAATAATGAAGAAAATTTTGAAACGGCAGAAGCGCAGCAGCCCACGAGGAAAATGTTTTTATATTATATAATTTTATAATTTTGTGAAAATTACGCCTAAGGACCCATTTTCCAACTATAAATAGACCTTTCATTTCATTTCATTCTTCACAACTCCTAGAGCTATTTAGAGAGAGGAAGAGAAAGAGAGAGTAGAGAGATAATTATTTGAGAGTTTTTTTAGAAGCTTGTCGGTGATTTGGGAATTAGCAAGTACCAGGTAACTCTGAATATTCTTCCTTATACTTGTGAATTATGCATGATTATAAATTTGTTTGTTTACTATTTTGGCAAGAATATTTAGAAAATATTTATGTTTTTAAGATCTGGTGTGGGAACTTTGATTTGTAAATCTGCAGAGGTACTATTTATACGTACGTTACTATTCACATATACCGTATTTACTATTCATTTTTACTATTCACATTTACTATTCACGAATACCGTATTTACTATTCATTTTACTATTCACGTATACCGTATTTACTATTCATTTTTACTATTCACGTATACCGTATTTACTATTCATAATACTATTCACGTATACATACCGTATTTACTATTCACGTATACATACCGTATGTACTCTTCATTTTTACTATTCATGTATATATACCGTGTTTTACTATTCACATATACACATAGTATTTTACTATTCACAGATACGCATAGTATTTACTATTCACAAATACGCATATTGAAGTATAAAACTTTATGGTATAATAATGCATTATTTTGAGTGCATATTCATCATGGCGATTGTATTATGATGGGTGGAGTAAGGAGGGATTTGAATGATAAGAATGATTTATGCCACCACTCGGTGCACAGTGGATGGTACTTGTTTCAGGGCCCCATCTTCCATGTTTTCCTCTGGCCGGGATTTCATTGGAGTTGTGGGACATGTGACACCTCCTTTGTTATTTTAAAGGAGGGGAGCCATAGTCCAGATTTAAGCTCTATACCTTTGGCCGGGTGTATCTTAAGATTTGGTGAGCTTGGAACAATTCAGTCAAATGAATAAGTTTCTATTGGACTATGTGTTAGCCTATGGCTCCAGTCAGCGGTATACGGATGGAGGTGGTATAAGGGAGGCTGCATACTGCATAATGCATTTCTGAACAGATCAAGGATTTGATAGACTGATGAATGATTTGTAAAGACATATGATGAGAACTTCTGAAAAAATATATTTATATATATAAAGTCATATTTTATTATTTTTGTATTGATAACTACTTTTACAAATAATCTTTGTAAGAGAAAGTATGGTATATATCTATATTTATGAAATAAGTTTATGCCTTTTTGTCATACATTATTTACTTGTATGCGGTGGAAATATTCAGTAGTTACTGAGATGTGTAATCTCACCCCATATTATCATTTTTCAGGTGAATAACTTAGTAGAGATCAAGGGAATGCACCCATGGAGTGAGCTTTGTAGGCTCTTCTGTACTCCTTTAGTTTATGTTGTGTTATTTTATTTGCCATGAACCTAAAAGACTTCCGCATTTTAAAATAACTCTTATTTATTGGATTTATTTTGGCCCTGTATAAATGGATTTCTACCTTTGGCCATATTGTAAATATGTGTTTGAGTGTTGAATATCCTATATTTGGAGGTGTTACTATTATTTTGGCCAAGATTTTGGTATTGAAAATGAGGCGTTACACTGCACAGTACAAATCCAGAATATTAGCCAAGTAAATACAATTTCTATGACTAGCACGCATGTATAAGAGGGCATCATCAGCAAAAAAACTGTGAGTAAGGACCGGACACCCATTACTCAATGTAATACCTGTCACCTGCTTGCCAATCTGGCTCTTGCTAATCATAAGAGAGAGAACCTCCGCAACAATAATGAAAAGGTATGGAGAGAGGGGGTCCCCCTGACGAATACCTCTACTAGGCGAAAAAGATCTAATATTTTCACCAGATAAACAGATATTTAAGCTAACAGAGCGCACACATTTTATGATAAGAGACACCCATTCCGAACAGAAACCAAATCGTAGTAAGACATTCTCAATGAAATCCCATTCAACCCGATCATATGCCTTGCTCATGTCTATCTTAAGGGCGAATTCATACTTACCACCAGAATACTTACGACGAAGGTAATGATAAACCTCATGCCCAATAATGATATTATCATGAATACAGCGACCAGGAACAAATGCACTCTGATTTTGGGAAATACACATATCTAGGAGAGGACGCATCCTATTGGCCATGATTTTTAAAATAATTTTATATGAGAAATTACAAAGACCAATAGGGCGAAATTGAGAAACATGTTCCGGTTTATGAATCTTGGGGATTAGAGTGATATTAGTCATATTAACCCTATCTAAAACAGAGCGACTTGCAAAAAATCATTGACCATGGAGCAGACAGTATCAAATATTTCAGCCCATGTGGAATGATAAAATCTACCAGAAAAATCGTCAGGGCCAGGCGCCTTTGTACTTCCAAGACTAAACGCAGCAGCTTTAATGTCCTCCCTAGATACTGGACGTATGAGAGTATGATTCATATCCTCTGAGATCTTGGGTTCGATATAGTTCAAAACTGCATCCATTAAATTAGAGCCTGAGGTAGCGAAGAGATTCTGAAAATATTTGGCAATATTTTGAGAAATAGCTCCCTTGTCCAATAACCAGTTGCCCCCATCATCCTTAATACAAGAAATACGGTTCCTCTGCCTCCTTTTAATAGTTGATATGTGAAAGAAGCAGGAATTTTTGTCCCCGGCTGTAAGCCAATTGATACGAGAACGCTGCCACCAATACTGCTCTTCGAGCTCCAGAAGTCTATCAAGTTCCTTCCTTGCGTCCCGAATCCTTCTAGAAACTTCAGAAGAACGATCCCTCAGCGTCAAATCAGCTACATGGGCTTTTAAGTTAGTAATACACTTAGCATTGTTGGGGAATTCCTTCTTACTCCATGATGTTAACTTAACTCTGCACTGCCTCAAATTATTAAGGAAGGAGTCCATAAAGGAAACATCCTACCCAGCCGGGTTCTGCCAAGTCTCCTTGATTAACTCCAGAAATTGAGCATGCGCTGCCCAAGCAGTTTCAAAACGGAAAGCCCTATTCCTCTCATATTTCTCATATTGGCATTGGATAAACAAAAGATGGTGATCAGAGGTCCTTGTCGGATCAATATTAAAAACCTGGAGAGAAGGAAATTCCTCACGTAACTGTAAGTTACCCAATGCCCTATCAATACGTTCATGGATGGTATCCGGGCTGTCATGATTATTACACCAGGTGAAACAAGGATCATTGTAGCCCAAATCCTCCAGCTCACAATCAGCCACGAAACATTTGAAATTAAGAATCTTCCTCCATGCTTTTGGCAGCCCACCACACTTATCCTCTCGAGTCAAGATATCATTAAAATCCCCCAGACACAACCAAGAGGTCGTAATATTGCTATTAATTTTCCGAACCTCTTGCCAGCATAACAATCTATCCCCTTCATCAGTGGGATCATGAATAAAAGTACTATATGAAGGAGTGGAGAGAGCGGGAGACATCACACTGGTATGAATAATATTCGCAGATGAGAATAGAATATTAACAGTAAGCACATTAGACCACCACAACGCTAGGCCTCCATTTTTTCCAACCGAATCAACTATCCATTCTTCATCGAAGCCACATCTACGTCTAATTTTTCTAACATATCTTGCCTTTTGTTTAGTCTCCATTAAAAAGACTAAGTGGGGTTTTTTCCAGAAGCATTCTTCCTTCAGATTTCTGGCTGTCAAGGCAACACCCAAACCTTGACAGCTCCATGCTAGGAGATTCATGGTGAACCGGTGGTTGGTCCCACCCAACCAGCGGCGTTTTGATTAGCAGGTTGATCATGCTCCACATCAGTACAACTGTCTTCATTCATCCAACTTTTATACACACACATATATAAAGGCTTCTCATGCTAGCCTGCTTCATCGCTTCGATTCATAAGTAGCGAGATTTTCAGCAGCAAAAATTCATTCCCGCGGTTGCCTTCTCGCGCGGGAAGCTCTCCAGTCCTTAGTCGTTCAGGAGCCAAAAGTGCTCCACCGTCATCGTCCGTCCAGTGGTCACCATCTTCTTCAGGTATCGTTGTCCTTCCCTCCGTCTATTGTTCTATTCTGATACCTTGTCGCTGAGCCCTAATCTCTCTCTGGGTTCCTCCTCACTTCCTCCGTTGCAAACGAAAGTTCATTCCTTTTTAGCTTGCTGTGAGCCTTGTCCTTTCTCCCTCAAGGTGATAGGTAGTCACTCATTAGGTTGGGGTCCCTATTACAGTAGTCAGTAGATATTTTGCATTCATTCACTTTTTGAACTAAAATGGAAGCTTAGATTCTGACAAATCCAACTCATCTTTCTATTTATATTTATGATTTCAGATGTGAACTGTTATATGCTTTTATTTTGTTTGTCATCTGTGTTAATCGAATTGTTATATGCTTTTATTTTGTTTGTCATATGTGTTAATCATGTTTTCTTTTTCCTTCATTTTTTATCAGAGCTTGTGTTCTACATTTCATTTTTGTTTGCCTTTGTTCTGTTTTATAGATTCACTGGACTTGAATTAGTTATTCCATAGCAGATTAGTCTTCACATGAAAACATTTTATCAAACAAGGTTTATTTTATGAAGTATGGGCACATCGGGATTGCAGGTAAACCTGCATCCTAATTGGTACTAATACTCATTTGTTGCTCCTGGTTTACTCCTAAATAAGTTTTTTTGCAGTCTCGTTTTTCGACATCTAGGAGATATGTAATGATTTTGTCAAGATAAACAGTATCTTGCCAACAAAGTTTTGAAAGTATTCTTTATTTTAGTAGTATAAATACGTGGTCTTTAAATAGTCTCTGTTTTTTCAATGCAACGGTCCTTTAAGAGAACAATGCCTAAAAATGAATCTGGACACACAAGGGCCTTACCACTAACAACTATGATAACCTGTAATAAAAATAGTTCTTATTCATTGCAACATTGTGTGTGTCGTTGTATATGGTTTTGGATTCTTCCATATATGAGCAACAACCGAAATAAACAATGATTGATGAAGGATCTTAAGCAAGAAATGTTAGATTTTGAGTCTAAAGTTAAGGAGTTTACAAATTTTGAAGTGGCAACTCAAGGTCCTAACTTCAACTTCAACCATGTGTTAAAAGATTGGGAATGCTGTAGGGGAATGTGCCTTCTACAATTTGTTATATTGTTCATGCAATATATGATATGTAAAGATAATAATGCATTGAGGGACCTGGTTGTAATATGATCACAGGGACCTAAGTAAATCTGATTGAAATTAAAGATTGAGTCTTGATGGCTTTTCTGGATGAAACCGTGATGATCTTTAGATGACCCAATGTGTTTCAACTTCAGATAGAGGCAACACAGACTAATTTAACGGCTACAATTGGTTATCTTTATTTTCTTTAATAAGAGCAGAACAGATGAGAACATAGACAGAACCAAAAACAGAAAAGGAGAAGAACAGAAACAGAAACGGAGGGAGACAGCCAAGGAAGGACAGCTCTGATACCAATGTTATGGTTTTTAAAACAAGAATGAAGATTAGAGATAGAGAAGACATAAGAAAGGGATTAGAAGAGAAGACACACAGAAGGGATTAGAAGAGAAGAAGAGAGCTCCTATGCTCTTACAATGTATTCACACTCATAGCAAAACTGATCTGTCTTTACAAGATAGAGGAGTAGGCTATTTATAATACTATAGCCCCTCACAAATCCTGACTAATGGTTTATTGACTAATTATCCTACTACTTATCTAGTTTACACTTAGGTCCCTGTGATCATTTTACAACTAGGTCCCTCAATGCATTATTATCTTTACATATCAATATATTTGTAGGAACAGGCATCAACACTAGTAGATAGGCCTTTGGGTTATGGTAATGCTGAAAGAGAGAGCATGAGGAGATATTCATGAAACAATTAGAAAAATAACTTCCCACTTTCTTTCCTCTCAACTTTTCTTCCCATCCAAGCATATCATAAGAGTTGTTGTCATGCTGCTATCATTGTTGAGGTTGCAGAATTCTGCAATAAAATAAAATGAAAAACAAAAAAAAATCATGTAGCATATTTGTCTAACAAATTATAATTCTTTCAAAGAGTGCATGTGATGCTAATGCCAGATGCCATGTTGTGTATTTAAACTATGATTTTTTATTTTATAAACAGGTAATGAAGTGCTCACTCCTCAAAGTTTTCACACCCATTTTATTCTAACTGTAGTTGGGATTTTCGAATACCTGTTTCTTCTGCTTTTATTGCTTGATATATGTGCTCTTTATGTATGAATTACAGAATGGAAAGCATAGAAACCACGTCAATTTCTGATATGAGAGAGAATATTTTGCGCATATTTAAAGATTTCATGACTGGGTAATTGCAAATTTACTATTAATTCCTTAATTAATTAATTTGTATGTACTCATAGTAATAGATTAGGAAGGGAAGGTCTTTTCTGGTTGTCTCTTTACCGAGAGCAAATAGATTACATGCTTGCAACTACAGACCCTTAAAAGTGGGGAATTCTTTGAGATACTGTATTTGTATCATTAGGAGCTCAATCCCTTACTAGAGGCCAAAAAAACAATTTCCATTTAGTGCAAACTGTCAAAAGTGAAAAATGAGATGGGACAACTGAAAGCCTTCCTCCCTTGTAAAGGGGTATTTGAGTTGTGCTGACTTTTATTCCATGAGCTACCAAAATAACTTAATTTCGATAATAAACTCATCTCAAGACGTATATTAATTGAAGGAAGAACTTTACGTGTTTAAAAATATTTTATGTATCATTTAATTAGATTGCAGGCTTATTGCACTTTGAAGTTTAAACTTTTTGCATAAGCGATACCATCAGAAGGCAAGCCAGGGAACAATGGGAGTAATTAGGTCTGAACATTTAATAACTAATCCCTACACCCAGGGAACAGTGGGAGTAAAAAATGAAGGTGGTGTGGTGAGAGAAAAAAATAAAATTTGAACATAATGAGAGAGAATTTTGCATCGTGAAAACATCAATGCATAGTGAAAACTTTATTACTATACGTGTATTACTACTGACTACTGACGAAGCTGACTCTTGATATGCAAATATGTTCTTGCTTTGTCCCTTTCTCTCTCTTGTGATTACTGAATTCTAGAAAAGCCATATTTTGTTTTTCTTTTGTTCGTTTAAGTAATTGTTTTGATTTTTACCTTGTGGCAGGATTACAAAAATTGATGAGTTGGGGACTGCTGGAAGCAGGCTGCTGACTGACTTTCAACAAGCACTTGGTAGGTTTAGAAAGTTATGTTTGCCATGTTTACTAGTGCAAAGTATTATTGCTCGTCTCATAGCTCATTGATGCTATAACTTATAACTTTTCACTTTATCTTGCAGAGTACATTCGTAGACCTCCTATTGATGGAACTTCTGAATTAATTGACAAGATAATTAAAACGAATAGAACACAGAGAGTTAAAATGTATGTTGAAGCCGGATGCAGGAATCCCCTTCATGCTGTCCAGAATGTAAGCAAGAGTAAGGGCTGCTATTTTTAACCTTCCTGATTTGAGTGTCCATCTAATACTCTCTCCTGTTTTATTTATGACAGCTTTCTTAGAAGCTTTTTGTGGACCTTAATAGAAGTCTTTTTACAAAATATTTGAAGGTTTTATGAATTTGTTCTGGATATGTTGGAAGTAGGAATTTTGATGTATTTTGAGTGAAGTCACGAGAGAATTTTGTTATTAAATATCATCTAAATTGTGAATCCCTTCAATTTTATTTCTTTCTTTCCTGCCTGACAATAATGACTTTCATTATTTCAAATTTGCGCATATGGAAGTGAACTCATGCAAACTTGGACTTCTTGACCACATAAGCAAAGGTTAGCTCTCTTTTTCTTGTGATTTTTCACTTTCTTCCATATCCATAATAATAAAGGCGTTTGCTGAAATACATTTCTTCTTGAAGGATTTGGGACTGTCATGTCGTTTTTTTAACCATTTGGATTCCACAGCCTCAATCTATTCATTGTAGTATCTGTAAAATGTTTACCGACTTGGGTCAAAGCAGCTACATAGAGTACCAAGACATGTTTCAATATTGGCCATAAATTGAGGAAAATTGTGTAGTTAATATTTAACTGATGAAACATGTGTTGAAATACTAGTGTTTTAATTTTTTGTTTTGCCAAAGGTTTTTTTTTTTTTTGGTAAAAAACACAATCAAGTTATATTGATCGAAAGCTTTTAGTTTTAAAATTATTCTTGACTGAGATGAAATAAATGCTATCTAAATAATCTAATATCTCTTCTTAAATTGTGCCATCATGTTCGATGAAGTGGCTATTTTCACCTGAACCTGCTTTCCTACAATAGGGAAAGAAGGACAAGTTGTTAGTCCAGTCCAGTGTTATATTGATATTTGCCTTGATTTGTACTCGTGACATATAATTAATGTCATCTCTCTCTCTCTCTCTCTATATATATATATAGTCAACCTGATTGAAATTTTCATTTGCAGCTCTCAGTGGTTTTTTTTCCTTTTCCACTTGACTTTGACTTTAACCTTATGTTTGGATGGAAAGGAAATTAGGGGGGGAAGGAATACTAGGAGGGAAAACTCTCAAAAGTAGTAAATTTCCATACTTCTTTGGCAGTTCTCAGTCCTAGTATTCGCTCCCTCCTATTTTCTCCTCACTTTTCTCTCCATCCAAACATAGGGTTAGTGAAATGGTTGATTTTGTCTTGCAGCCAAAGTAATTGTTGAAGAACTTGAAGGCCTTTTGGGTGATGTTACAAATACCATACAAAGCACACATGGAATTTTATTTGCCATTTCAGAGAAGGATTCTGATGATGAATTGAATGATCATGCAATCCATAATGATACGGTAAAATCTTTATTTGTTGCTTTTGGGAAGACTTTTCAATGCAATGGCCATCTTCTTACCCCATGTATGAAGGATTTTGGGATTATAAAAAAAGTATAAACATTGATCTTTTTTATCATGACATTTTTAGCTATTTCGAGAATTCTGTCTCTCTTTTCTCAGGAATCTAATTCTCAAAACGTTGATGTCACACAATTAGCTGCCCTCATGAGCATCATATACAGTATGGTCAAGCAAGACTATCTGATGCAGGTAACAAGGAGGTCTTCTTGATATTGAAATCAGTCAAACACGAACCTTAAAAAATTTGCCATTGTTGTTGCAGGAAAAGATTGTTTTAGCTCTAATCTCAAGTCGTCGTCAGGAGAACTCGAAAGCTATTGCCTATTGTGGTCGTTGCGGCCCTTTATAAATGATGACATCATGCATCAAGCTTGGAGATTTATTTCCTGACCCTGGTTGTGTTTCTAATTGTGGTTTTGTTTGTCATCAGGTTGTTCTAGTTTGAAATTTTATCCGCTTAGCATTTATAAACAACCTAAGAATATGTTAATCATTTTCCTTAATTTCATTCATCTCTCTCTTAGTTGATTATAGTTGAAGAGCATTACTAGAGATAAATTGAGAAAAAATTGACAAATATTAAAAATAAGTCTTAAATTCAATACCAAAATTAATTTCACAATTAGGTCTTATATTAAGGATATTAATACAACTGCTTTCATCATTACTCACAAGGCCAATGTGTGGGTTAGAGGGATTCAATGTCATTGAAGATGTTATAGAACAATTTAATACTGGAATATTTGGAGGCGTGTTGAAGAATACTCATGAGGAATGTTGGTTTGAAGAATATACTTGTAAATGATATAATGTCACTGTTGATATTATTGCATAGTCTTTACAAGAGAAGTATGTACTACTTCATTGATGTGGCTTTTAAGGTAAAATTATGTGCTATGATTTTATCCCCATCTTCAAATAACATGTAATTTATATCAAGTTTAGAATAGTTGGTGTAAACGAAAAGATGTTAGAAAAAGGTCGTATATATAAAAATTTATTTATTTTTGATGAAGTATAACTATGCATTCATGAAAAAAAATAAAAGCTACAATGTATTTAAATAATATCTACTCGTGAAAGATGACATTTGCAAAGTATACTTTGATTTGTAGATTCATTGAGCCTTTTTTCGAATTGAGTATTGAAAATAACATTCCATCTAACGGAGGAATTCTAAAGATCATGATGTGCTCTAGTAAGCGATGGGACATAATCTTCCTAGAGTTGGTTATCCTGAAGTTGTTGATACATGTTTTAGGTTGCTTCTCCTTGATGACTTGTTGTGGAGTTATTTGTGTCCTTGCATGAGGAATCTTGTTCCTTACAAGTCATAACAGTTCTAGTAATTGAAAAGGCAAAAAAGTCAAAAAATTACTAGAATCGTTATGGTTTGATAACAATGTCATTATCCACTAATTGAGGTCAATATTAGAATCAGCATCCATTCTAAAACCTGCAAGGCTTCCAAACCAATATGCTCTGCAAAAAGGGCATTACAAAAACAAGTGTTCCAATGATTCATCATTATTACCACAGAAATAACAAACCGCAAAAGATACTAAATGTCTTGCAAGTCTTCTATCAACTCAATTTTGTCAAGGACCTCAAGGTACTTCCCTTTTTCCGATCTAGGTACTTCCGTTTCAGCATAAAACTTGATTTGAAGCAGATCTGAAAGTGTTTGCTTCATATGATGTCGAACAGAGGTACTACAAACTAAAGATGATTTCTACTAATCAATATGTAGAATCATTTGGGACGACTTTTTGGGATACAATTGAGACACACTGCATGATTAAGTGAATTATGCTAGGACAAATGTTCATCTTCTCTAATACCTTACGCAGAAAAAGCCATGACATTTTGTCATATGCCTTTGTAATATCAAGTTTGATTGCATACTAACCATCTTTGCTTTTTCGTGTACCCTAAATTTTAGCCATACATTGTGAAGCTGGAATAATATTATAAGTAATGAGTCCCCCGTTAAGTTAGTGGCATGACATGACGAGATAGTCGAATCCTAGTCCACCACTAATAATTTTGGGAAAATTCTAAATAAATACTAAATGAATTTGCAAAATCCCTAGAAGTCTGTCGAATTTGTAATGAGTCCCCCCTTTAAGAAAAGCATTTTGATTTGGTATGATCAAGTCACCCAAAATCTCCTTCAAATGATTGCATATGATTTTGGGAATAAGCTTGTATATGACATTGCATAAACTGATGGACCGAAAATTTTTAAAAAGTACAACGATTATTATACTTTTGGCAGAAGCACTATACAATTATCTATTTAATTTCTTTAGAACATAACCACGTCTTAATAAATCGTTCCAATGATGTTTTAGTAAAACTTTGCATGACTTCAAAAAGTTTTATTGAGTTTTATATCAATTTAATTTAATGTGGGATACAAGTTTGATATCATTTAATACCAATCAAGTGATGAATTCATATAACCATCATATTCCTTCGATTAAAAATAATAATATAACCACCGTATTAATTCATCATATCAAAACATCTACAATACATTAAATGTCACAGAGAACATAACGATGCCTTGTCAAACCAAAATCTGAGGCATTGACTATTACTATATTAATGGTCCTTAAAAAATAACTATTACTATATTGATATTGGGGATAGGATATTGTCACTACCATTTTTTGTCACCATCAATGTCACTACCACTTTTTCATTGAATCTCATTTACCTTTATTATTTCTTTCTCTTATTGAGATTCTGATCTAATGGTTAAAAAGTGGTAGTAATATTGGTAGTGACAATATCCTATCCCTTGATATTGAGTGTTACAATTTTTTAATTATGAAAAATGGTTAAACACACTTTTTTTTTGGGGAAAAAAATCAATATAATCACCTAAATAATCCTCAGAAAAAAAAAAGAAAAGAAAAAATATGGTTGGATTATCATATTCATAATCTAAGCTAAATAAAGTCTGGACCTACCCCCAACCATAAAAACGGTGACCCGACCCGTCAATCAACATCCAGGCCCATTTAAAAAAAAAAAATCATTTTCCTCATTCAAGGGAAAACCAAGGAGATGATATACAAGTAAATATTCTTATCTTCCGATCGGTATCTTCGAATCCAACTTGCATCACTTTCCTCCCCTTTCCAATATCCCAGACGCATTTCAACGCAGAGATTCTTTGTCCTGGACGAACCTTGTTCTTCTACGAAGGATATCCCTTTACTCCTTCTCTTTTTGGCTTCTGCTTCCTATCCATTTGACGACACAGTCTTTCTCATATCAACAGCAAGTCGAACCCTGTTTTCTGTCCATTGTTTCCCCCGGGGCTCTGTTGTTTTAGTCCGTAGCTTGCAAGATACAAGGATAAGAAGGTCGAGATCCCAAGTTAACGTCTTCGTAGCATCACTGGAGCCGTCCCATCTGAGGCAAGTCCAAAGAAATCGATGCTTCTTGGTCAAGACTCAAGAGTTCTATCTTTCTTGAGTCTTCTTGTTTGAATTGAATTTATTGAACTTCAGGTTTACTTTACATTTGCGTATCAGGTTTACTTTACATTTGCGTAAACATCTGTTTCTTGACCCAAGACTGTGGCGTCTCTTTTGAGTTTGTGATTTGGTAATTTTGTGTTTGATAAAATGTTGTAGAGAGCATCTTGGTTTGACTCTGTGGTCTAGGTGCTTGATTTTCTTGCCTAAATTTACGCTCTGCAACTGATAGAAACGCTTGCATTCGTTGGTATCTAGGAATTTCTCCTTTAACCCTGCATAATGACGAGTAATAATTGATTTGAGTAAACTAATGATTTAGTCTTTGTCTCCAATTAGGCCAGTCACGGTGAGACTAGCTGATGTATAACGTAAATGCGAGCCTACCTGGTCATTAACTAATAATATGGATGGACTTGCCATCTTTGAAATTGTTAAAAAGATGAAATTTTGCCTAATTTCACGCAAGTCAACTGACACAGCCCAAGAATGGCATCGTTGCAGATCTTGGTTTTCTGAAATTAGACTTAGACACATCTTTTTGGGTCTACAAGATACTTGAGGGCTCATAACATAATCTACTGCTACCTGGGTTCCTGTTTATGCAGTGAGTGAATTTTTAAGTGGCAATGAATCTGGTGACAGATGGATGATTTTAACATAGGGAAAATATTCAGGGGCCTAAAATTGAGAGGACATCAAACTTTCAGAAACCAAATTATCAATTTAATCTTCATCGTTAAGCTAATTGAGATGTTCTTCCTGTCCAATTATATACTGGATCCAAAATAAAATCTGTTTAATTTATATAGTCATCTTATAAATCATGGTTATTATTTTTTATCTTTGTTTAGCATGTGGAAACTGTCATTTTAATATCACTGATTTTCTGTTATGTTTGAATTCCTTTGAGGAAGAAGTATATGATATGTATTTATATATGTTTTCTATGACATAAATTGTGTCGTATCCCATGTTCAGAGATATTTGGTACAAAACTTGCCTCTTATAGGTCAGATTTTTTTGTTTTCTTGTCGTCATCATCATCATCATTTTTTCCAAATTGCATATTCTGAAAGCCACGCATATCACCAAGCCAAGTGGTAGCCCAGTGAAAGTGTTTCATTCATAGTGCATTTGGGAAACTAGATAAACGATTTGTAAACCTAAAAATATGTTCAGTTTCTGGATTCTTACTCATCTTGACAGAGTATTGCTTTGATGAAAAGTATCTTTTGCATCCCTTCCTCTACCATAAATTTTTAGAACGAAGTGGGAATAATGTTATTGATTTTGTTGTATGCTTTCAATCTCGTCACCTGAACTTGCTTAAAATTGAAGAGTTTTGACTAAATGAAGAATTAACCCAGTGCTTCCTCTTCATAACATTGCGTATTTTTTGGGTAAAATAAAGCACCAAAGTATTGAAATTTTAAAAATGACATGTGCATTGTATTTTTATGACATTTTTTGGCACCATATGACAATGGCAAGAGATGAGAAAGGAGAGGGAACAAGAAGAGCTTAAGCTATTGGTTGTGGCGTTTTACTAAGCTTCTTGTTGTCTTGTTTTGCTGGTCTGCTGTAACCTGTTTTCCTTTTAAATCTTGAAACAGTGATCCAACAGTGGCTCTCTTTGAAGAGACATTTTACAGTTTTAGATAAATTCACTTCCTCGTATCTTTGTTCAACTTGCATCAAAGCTCAATAGGCAGTCTCTTTAAGTCTTCGTAGCTGTTTTTTAGAGCATTTGGCTGACTGCACAGATGGCTCAACACACACAAATGATTGTGGAACTCTTATAAAGCTTTTAGTGTGGGCTGCGACATTTATCTATTAGATTGAGAGGCATATTCTTGAATGAATTGCTCGCATTTATAATCTTTTCCCCCCCTGATATGTTTGTTTTACTAAGTCAAAAGGGTTAATAATTACAAAAATTTTGCACATTTATTATTTTAAAGATGGTGAAGAAGTGGCATAAGTGGCTACTTGGTAATCTCGTCAAAAAATAAATTGGTGATTTTGTTTATTCTATTTTCCTTTTATTTCCAAATTCATGATTATTTGTCTAACCTGACTCTCTGCTCGTGGAATGTTCTTGAACTTATTATTTATAATCAATGAATTGCGTTTAATCTATCACCAACATTGTGAGTTCGGCTAGCCCCGTGATAATGAGGGGTTGATGTTGAACTAAGGTGATAAGTGGATTAACAATGATATGTTTTTTATGACTGGTCACCCTTTGTGCTTAAATAACTATATATGTCCCTGTGGACTGTTACACATTTCCTCTTGAGGAACATTAAACTCGGTAAAGGTGAATAATTGAATGATTAGTGCATCCAACTGAATTAGAAGTTTAGAACCAGTTTTCAAATTATTCGTTGCACTGATATTTAGAAAATCCTCTATGAATAAACCCATTTTACCTATCCTGTACTCATTAGGTAGATCATATTTCTTGTTCCTTAACCTACGCAATAAAATTTATCTATCTAGGATATTCATTTTTGATTTAATAAGTACATGCTTTTTATTTATGTAGAATTATGACAATATGTTGTCTTATCTTTCCCTTTGTCAGTCATCTTGTGATAGATCCAGAATCAAACTACCCCTAATAGAAAAATTCAAGAACCAGAATCTGAAATTCTTTCTGGACCAAATAAGACAATATAATCTGTATATATTTTCTGCATAATCTCTGTTTACAAATAAGGAAACATATATAGGAATGCATAACTGACTAAACAAACTGAAAATAACTCCCTAAGTGATAAGACACACATAAAACATAACTTCTTAACTACCCCTAATTTGTCTTATCCAAACACATATAAAACATAACTTCCTAATTACCCTGAATTAACCTTATCCAACCACCTCTTCCTTGAATTAAGTAGGAGAGGATGACTAGGTATCCTGTCATCTTGTGTGTGATCTACTTCTTTTGTAGCTTCCTCCTGGATTTAGGGTCATATGCCTTTTCAAAAGTTGTTCCGTTGTTGAATTCAAATAAGGAAAGTAACTAGTTTTGCCTGTTGAAATTATGTAATTGTTTTTTCCCCCTTGTTACCCCTGTGGTTTCCTTTGTATTTTGGAGGATTTTTTCTCTCCTTTATCCCTTTCTCTCCTCATGAATTGTTCTTTTATCTATGTAAGGATCTTGCAATATAATTAGGGTATTTTAATATAGTGGGGCAACTTTTGCTGGAAACATTTGCTTGCTTTGATCTTAAAAGCTCATTTGAATTACACTATGGCGTTTTGCAGGTCTTTTGCGTTTTGGCTTCTCATCATACACCACGAACTGCAGATACAGAGAACATTTTGAATATGGAGTTGAATAGCATTAAAGATGCATTTGACCGTGTTACTAAGAAGCAAAAGTTATATAGTTCTAAGATTGAAGAAGTGATTGACCAGATTAGCCAAGAAATTGAGAAAGCTTTGGACAATATTCAGTCTGCCAGTAGTTCTGACTCTGTAATTGATCACAGATCCGTCCTCAGTGAACTTCATACAAGTTTCCATAATGCTGCTCCACTTACCCAACTGGAAGGTCCACAAAAGGAGCTTAATGTCGGACTCACCAAGTATGTGAAGATCCTTGAGAAATCCTGCAACCCTGATATATCAAAAGCTTATAGAAATTTTGATTTCGATATACACACACTAAATCAAATAATTGCGAGCCATTTCTATCATCAGGCCCTCTTTGATATTGGGGACCAATTTATTAGAGATGCCAGGGAATCAGAAGCTGCTGCCGTTATGAAATCTCCATTCCAGCAAATGTTCCAAATACTCGAGGCAATATGGTACCATGACTTAAGGCCAGCCCTCAACTGGGCCAACACTGTTTCAGACAAGCTCTCACAACGTGGATCTACCCTTCTACTGAAACTTCATGCCATGGAATTTGTAGAAATAGTTCGAAGAGGAAATACAAATGAAGCTCTTGACTACGCTCGGGCTAAGCTTGCTCCTTTTGCTTCCACTCACATGGATGATGTCCAGAAGGTTATGGTCTGTATTCTATGGAGTGGAAAGCTCGATCGGTGTCCATACATTCATTTAGTATCACCTAACTGGAACTGGCTGTATGAGGATTTCAAAAAGGAGTTCTGCAATCTCTTGGATCAGTCATACAAGAGCTCATTGAGTACGACGGTGGAAGCAGGGGTTCAAGCTTTGCCTCCTCTTCTTAAATTTCTGAATGTTATGGAAGGGAAGAGGCAGGAATGGCAAACCATGACCGAGCTGCCCATACCGGTTGAGTTGGATAGCAAATTCCACTTTCATTCTATTTTTATCTGCCCTGTGTCAAAGGAGCCATCAACGGAGGATAACCCTCCTCTGTTGATGTCTTGTGGTCATGTCCTTTGTAAGCAGTCTATCGCAAAGATGTCCAAGAACAGCACAAAGTCGTTTAAGTGCCCGTATTGCCCCTCTGATATTGACGCAGCACAATGCATGCAGTTATACTTCTGAGTTCTGATGTTAAAGAAACTGTATGAAAAAAAAAAACACACACTCTCATTACCTCATGTGTATCAATAGAATCTTGTTGTAGAAAGTTCCACTGTGAATCAGGGACGAACTACCGTCATGGCATAAACCCATGCCCTGTTCTAATGCCTGTATGTTTGAACACTACAAATTCTTCTTTTTTTTTTTTTTTTGTAGTTCTATCAACAAGCAAGTTCGTCATTGTAACACTAGTATGCTTCTTTAACATCTCCAAATTAGTCAGCTGAATCTTATGTTAAGGTCCCAAGGTATTAGTAAATATGAGCCAAGACTCTTTCTCATAGTGTTCTAGCTTTAAGAATCACAAGCTTTATTCTTAGCACTCCATAAAACCTAATACTGCAAAGATAAGGAGGAGAGAGCTGTTTTAATTTAGAATGCTCAAACTTTATAGATCTAACTTCTAACCACACTTTTAACACTCAAGATCTGTAATTCTTTGCTATGAAATAACATTTCTATATCACTACAAAATAATTTTCAATAATAAAGCTAGACCCAATCTTTAAAGGCTGGATAATGAATATTAGATTGATGGGTGAACGGACAAACCCAACCAAGAATTAAAATACTACATGGATAATTGATTAAGAGCCTACTGGCTTTTTTTTAAAATAAATAAATAAGGAAGCATTATTTATATTTTGGGAAAATTCCATTAAAATACCATCTAAATTTGCAAAACCCTCAGAAGCCCACCGAATTTGTAAAAGGAGTGAGAATTGACAAGGACTGCTGAGAGATATGCAAATTCATGCAAAATAACCACAATGCCCTTAAGATTTTCTGGATTCATTCACCCTGTGTGCATCTTCTTTGTCGTTGCCATCGGAATTTGAGGTAATACAATGGAATGTAACATAATGTAATCATGATTATACATGAATTTGTTTGGTTTATCACTAAGGAAAGATGATGCATACACATAAAAAAAATTTGGTTGAATTATATCGAACGTGATAATATATGAGATACCAAGAGATAAAATTACCCTTATTCACACATGTATGTATAATGTACAATATGGATTTGTATTAATTTTTCAATTTCTACACTATGCACATGTTTAATTCATAGTAATTTTTTAATATCTAATGGTAAAAATATTATACAGTGTACGTGTTAGGTTGATGATAATTTTATATCTTTTAATGGTGAGAATATTATTTAATGGGTTATTTTAATATTTTTAATGGTGGAATATAGTTTTTCTAATTTTTTAGTGGGGGGTTTTTTTAAAAATTTTATGTTATTAATTAATTTTGTTAATATTTAATGGTATAGTATAATCCTGATTACATTAAATGATGTGATTATGATTACAAAATGTAATCCTCTTTACATTATATAAGTTCAGCCAAACACAATAATCAGTCTGTTGCATCAGAATTACATATAATTATTTCTGATAGAATCAAACCAAATAAGCTATATACTGGTTCTCTCTCTGTGGATTGAAAACTAGTGGTTCTTTCTTTATTTCTGTGGAAAGTTGAGACAACGGTTCTTTTCTAACTATAGCCCGTTCATTAACGGATCTAATGACTAAGAATAATCATAAAATAAATTTTTAGTTAAAGGAAACTAACCTAATGCCTACATATGTTGTAACAACTCGTACATATTGTACTCTTCATAGGCTATGAACAATGCATTGTAACGGTTTGAATTAGAGAAACATGTACTATCAATTCAAGGTTATAAACAAGAAAAATGCAAATCTACAATCTCTCTCACCTATAAAGAAACTTTCATGTCACTTACAAAACTTATTGTCCTCGGTTTTCATCTTAAAAGTGAACCAGGAGATAAATGCAAATGAAAAATAAAACCCAAAAAAGAAGAAGCACTTGTCCCCAAATTTGCATGATGGTCCCCTTGGCGTCCTTGTGGCGAAACATTTATGCTTAGAAGTATAAGCAAAGACTGAACCTTTATCGGAATTTACACATATAATAATATAAAAAATGAATAAAGAAGTAAATAAATAAACAAAAAGGTTCTTAGAGATGCACAAATGGAAAGTAGCAAGAAAAAGTAGATCACTCATGAACAGCACTTAACAGTGCCCCAAAAGTTTTGCGCAATTTAAGGACATCTCTAGGAGCCTTCTCCAAAAAAACCAGAAGTGAAGGACACAACACAACAAACCCAAAAGATTAATATTATGAACCTTTTAAATGGGACCTCTCTCTTTGCTTAAAGTCTCATGTCATTCACTCATATTCCTTTTCACGCAGATTTAGGCTTCATTTCACAACCCTTATCCTCTTTTTTGACTCAAAGTCATGAAACATCCTCTCATTTTTATTAGTGTCTTGTTTTGTTCCACTTAGGTCATGTTTACTTTAGTTGTTGGTCCACCCTTCTTTAATTGAATTCTCTGGTTTTCAATGGTTTTAGAGGTCTTTTTCTTTAGTGATGGTCTTCATTTGTATTGATTTGGTCTATGATTTTATGTAACTAGTCATTGTGATTTACTAGTTTTCTAGTTGAACTGTCTGGTTTAGTCTCTCTCTCTCTTAAAAAAAAATTGATTTAAATTTCTGTTGTTTAATAGTATAGTTAACTTTAGTTGTTGAGACATGCTTTTCAGTTCAACTATTTGATTTTTAATAGTTTCTACAATTTTTTTTAACCGACCCATATTTTGTATTAAATCAAGCTTCTATAGTTTTTCAATAGAACTAGCTTATTTGGTTTGAATTTTTCTTTTCTTTTTTTTTTTTAAAAAAATCAATTTGGCTTATAATTTGAGTTGGACTAGGAACTAATTTATCTCAATTCCAATTGACCAGATTCAATCTAAGTTTTTTTAAGCCTTGGTTTTCAATAAGTTTTACAGTTTTTTGGGGTCTATACTATGAACCGTATTAAGTACTGATTCACTAGTTTTTCAACTAAACTAGCTAGTCTAGTTTATTCTTCTTAATCAATTGTTCACTTAAGATATATAGATATATGGGTTTATTATATATCCTGTCACTAGATATAAGCTTTTATCTAGTCAACTATATACTACGTCGTTCTGGATCTATCAATTATCCATTTTCCCTCTACCTCCCACATTCACGCCAAGCCCCTCTGTCTCTCTATCTCTATCTTGTTCGCCTCTGTTCCTTTTACCCCCTCTTTCTGGCGAAATAAGTACTGAATTGCAAACAGTTAAATAAATTTCATACAGTCATTCTCATTCTTTCAAAATTTAATTGGACTACCCCAATTTTCCCTTACCATTTTTTTCTCGTAAATTTCTATATGAAGTTAGCAGTGATGAACTGCTGCCACTGCAGAACTGCTCCCTCTTCCCTAATCGTCTCAACTGGCGATGCTCGACAGGAGACTTAAGAGGTTCACGACTCTGACGTGGGACTCTTACGCCTAGACTGCCGGGAAGAAGGGCCTAGCGTTTCTGCATACTTTTGTGGAATTCCACCTTTTCGACCATGGCCTCTTGTTCGCCTAAGGACCGTATCGATCAGGTCTTTCTCTTTGCAATTAGAGTTTGCAAAACCCTTGATGTCGTTCCTTTGCGCATTGTACTGCACAAGTGCTGATTTCTTCTTGGTTTTATTTGGCACCACAAACAAAACGATTAATTTGAGTAATGTATCAAATTTAGTACAAAGAGAGAGGGGGGCAAAAGGAACAGGGGAGGGAGGGGGGAGAGAGAGAGTGGCTTGGCATGAATGTGATGGGGAGATACAAAACGACGTAGTATATAGTTGACAGGATAAAAGCTTATATCCAGTGACAGGATATATGATAAGCCCTACATATATACATATATACATCTATAAGTTTCATTAATTGGAAGAGTCTACGTACATACAAACATATACTCACCAAAAAATAAAACATAATTAAGAAAATAAAATAGGGGTATTTTAGGAAGAAATTGACAAAAATTAGAATATTGTCTTTTAATGAGGAGTGAAACTACCTCCTAAATGTTGTCCTATAATTAAGATCAGAGGAAGTATTTATTAGAGATAAAACGGGTAGATATTTCATAAGGATTAAGATCAATCTACTAACAAGCTTCTACTATTTAGACAAAGAGGGGTATTTTTTATCAATTAATATATGAATAAGTCATATTTGTAAATAACTAAAAAAAAAAACTATTTTTTTGGGATATAAAAACCATAGTTACATAATACAGTAACATTTTGTATCTTCGGTTCACAGATATCGATTGGGTCAAAGTGGGCCTAGCAGTTTTTTAGCCCAATTGGCCAATGAGGAATGCTAAGGGATCTATTGGGTCTGTTTGGGTTGGCAGTAGGAGCGGTGGCTTAAAAGCTATTTGACTTTTTTTAAAGCCCGGTAAGAAAAAAGTCAAGTTATAAATGGTGAGTTGTGTTTGGATTGTCAGTGTGGCTTTTTGCAGAAGTAGCTTTTTTCTTAACTGATAAGTGTTTGGATTATGATTTGAAAAGTCAGTTAAAATATAAAATGACTTAAAAGGGCATGAATCATGTTGATTACTACTATACTTATTAGTTGTATATATTAGGATAATAAAAATTTTAATTTTAATTTTAATTAATAACTCCCTTTATTATTTATCCTTTTTTTTAAATACTACTAATTATTATTTATTTATTCTATTTTATTACCTTTTTTTCCTCCTAATAACAATTATTTAATTTTATTATTATCATTATTATTATCTATTTATGTGTACTGTACAAGTCCCTTGCGTAATCCAAATCATACAAGCTTTTTCTCCATTATATCCTTTTTTTTTTTTTGGTCAAAGGATATATATATATTAATATTGCCAACTGTTACAACACATAAAGACAAATACAAACAGAGCTAAAACAAATACAACCGAATAAACTGGATACAATACTAGCCAAACACCGTACATTAAAAATATAAGAGAAGAAGTAGAATCAAAGACGATAAAGGCCTCCACGATACCCAAGGTTAGAAGAAACAAGCAAGAAAGTGTTGGTTTTAAAACCCACCCGAATGGGCACACAATCTTATAAGCAATAACTGCAACTAAGGCAGCTAAATGGGTACCCCATCTTGGGGTAAAGAGCACAGGAAACCCAACCTTGGAAAAACGAAGACCCTTAATGTCCTGAAGATCGCTTTTTCTCTTCTGATCAAGCAGATCTGGTGACCTTGACCGTATACCGATCAAATATTGGCTAACACTGAAGATTTGGATATGCCACCAACGATCAAATCTCACAATGGCCCTCTCAAAAATAAGGTGCAAAACATAACCAACCATTGATACAGCCCTTCCCCCAAAATCACAGATCCAAACCACAACAGAAGACACCACCAAAAAAACCCAAAACGACATCAACATCAGTAGAAACATAAAGACCTGAGACAACAAAAATAAAAGAAAAAGGAAACCTACCCCTTCCCCGGAGACCGCCGTCGTGCCGGAAACCACCGCCACGTCAAAGACCCCCGTCGAGGGAGACAACCAGCCAAAAGTACCCACCGCCAGAGACGAGGGAGGACCACAGCTGCAAACAAAGGACAGAGGGACGCCGGAGCTGGACGAGCACTGAGAACGGAGACCAGAGGAAAGCCGGTGCTGGAAAAGAAGGACGGCCGCCGCTTTCTGTCCCTGTTCCGAACTAAAACACGCTACGACTGGATCTTCGAGGTCCGATCTACCCTTACACTGCAGATATGGGTCGAGGGGAGGCTCGCCGGCGGCCAGAACGCCGTCTGGCCGCCGGCGAGACAGCAGCCAAGGAGGAGAAGACGCACGCACTGTAAAACCCTAGTAGAGCGGAGAAAAGACGCAGAGCAATTCTCTAGCGCTCTCATTCATATATTTCAATTCTGCATCATTTCTCTTTCTTGGTATCAGAGAAAAATCATGTCTAGTGCTTCCGACACTGCTGCCTCCGGCGCCTCTCACTCCGGTGCATCTCGTTCATATACCTTATTCAGTTCCTCTAGCCAAACCACCGCGATCAAGTTGGATCGCTCGAATTTCTTGGTTTGGGAATCCATCGTCCTTCCCCTTATTGAGGAAAATTGCCTCGAGTCTCATATCGATGGCTCCGCCCCTGTTTCCTCGAACCTGTCTTTTGGAGCTCCAAATCCAGCGTACAAGGAATGGTTCTCTGTCGACCGTCTGTTAGTTGGGTGGCTGCGCAACACAATGACCTAGGAGGTGGGTGTGCAGCTGCTCCACTGTAAGACGGCACGTGATCTCTGGACAGGGGCACGAGAGATTACGTGTGTGTCTACCAAGGCTCGTATCATGGTAATCAAGAATGAACTCCACAATATGCGCAAAAACTCTCTTAAGATGGAGGAGTATTTAAACAAGATAAAGAGTCTCTCTGATGAGCTTGCCTTGGCTGGATCACCCCTTGCAACTGATGATCTCCTTCTTCATACGCTGAATGGTCTAGATGCCGAATACAACGCAATCTCGGTGAAGTTGATTGACAAACCTGATTTTACTTGGGTAGAAGCACAATCTGCCTTACTGTCCTTTGAATCTAAACTCAGTCAACAGAATCATTTTGCCCAACTAAGCATTCAACCCACCATTAATGTGGCTCAACGTCCTCAATCACCCGCTGATACAGGAGCAAATCGTTCCTGGCGCAATACCTCCAACAATGGCTACAATCCTCGCTCGTTCAGAGGCAGGGGTGGACGTTCTCGAGGCGGTGGCGGCCGTCGTGGAGGCCGTCCATTCTGCATTTATTGTCAACGTCTGGGTCACACCATCGCCACTTGTTACTCTCGTGATGACCAAGCCGGGTATAATCATGCACACTCTTCTCCCTCTGCCTACTATGCTAATTCTTGTTCAGTTGCAGACCCCTCTTGGTACATGGATAGTGGTGCTAACTACCACGTCACTCCATACCCGGATCAACTTGAGGAAGTAGTTTCAGCTGGTAAGTCTCATCTGACAACTTGCACTGGCACACAGAGCCCTATTGAAGGTGTTGGCTCCACTTCTATTCCTTGCACCAACTTTGAATTAATCCTTCGTGATGTTCTTTATGTACCGACGGCTACTAAGAATTTGTTGAGTGTCAATAGACTCATTCGAGATAACCCAGTTTCTGTGAAGTTTACTGACAAGGGCTGTGATGTGAAGGACCGAGCGACAGATAAGACGATCCTCCAGGGTACCCAAAACGAAGGCCTGTATCAGATGAGAGGAAGAAGACCTGACGTGAAGCCTCGAGCACTAATGGCTGTTCGTGATGACAAGGCTCAACGTGAATATCTTTAGTGGCATCACATTCTAGGCCATCCTAGTTCTAGAGTTTTGAGACTCATTATGAATAAATGTAATAAGACAATTCCAGTTAGTGTTCCTAATGATCATATATGTGAAGCTTGCCAATTAGGCAAGTCTAAGTTTCTGCCATTTCCAGACTCTGTTTCTCGGTCTACTGTCCCACTTGAATTAATACATACAGATCTGTGGGGTCCTTCACCCGTACTTTCCACTGGCGGACATCGTTTTTACATACACTTCATCGATGATTTTAGTCGTTTCACTTGGCTATATCCATTAAGACATAAATGTGAAGCAGTAATGGCTTTTCGAAACTTCAAAACTCTTGTGGAGAATCAATTTGAGTTGAAAATTAAGGCAATACAGTGCGACAATGGCAGTGAGTACAAACCCATTGAATCAATAGCACAGGAGGCTGGCATTAATGTTAGATTAACATGTCCGTACACCTCAGCTCAAAATGGACGCGCAGAGCGAAAACACCGTCACGTTGTGGAAATGGGTTTAACTCTGCTCGCCCACTCTGGAATGCCACTCAAATTTTGGGCCGATGCCTTTCAACAGTCAGTTTTTCTGATCAATCACCTACCAACACCGGTACTAAAGGGAGACACACCTTTGTTTTGTTTAAAACGAACAGAACCTCAGTATGACAAGCTTCAACCTTTCGGCTGCGCGTGTTATCCGTGCCTCAAGCCTTATAATACTCACAAGTTTCAGTTTCACAGCGAGAAATGTGTCTACATTGGACCAGCATCACAACAGAAAGGCTATCGGTGCTTGAAAGAAAACGGTAAAATTATCATCTCCCGTCATGTTGTATTTGATTCTAGTAATTTTCCTTTCAGGACAGGATTCATGGCGTCATCATCTCATCCTAGAGATAATGAACAATTGCACTCGTTTTCGTTGATAATTCAAATGAGTCCCAATAATGAAACATCTGCTCTCGGTGACTCTGTTGTCCGTCTAGATGAAAACGAGTCTCAGTCAACCTCTGAGGTTCCCGGTGACTCAGACTCTGTATCAAACTCCACACTAGTACCCAGCTCCCCTGACAGCCCAAGTCCAACGGTCTCTGTTGAAGGTCCAGGTCCAACGGTCTCTGCTGAAGCTGCTAGTCCGATGACAATAAGGCCCATTAATGAACATGCCATGACTACTAGGGCCAAGGACGGAATAAAGAAGCCCAAATATCCTTTTATTGGTTATACCTAAGCCACTGTGCAAACTACTTCAGAACCTCATACAACTCGTGATGCCCTTTCCTCCTCCGTCTGGCAAGCTGCAATGTCTGACGAAATTCAGGCATTGCTTCGAAATCGGACTTGGGAACTTGTCCCTTTCAACAACCAGAAGTTAATCGACAATAAATGGGTGTTCAAAACTAAGTTTCGGCCAGATGGATCGATTTTGAAGCACAAAGCGAGGTTGGTTGCAAAGGGATTCCAACAAACACCCGGCATTGATTTCAGCGAGACATTCAGCCCAGTTGTCAAATCCACCACAATTCGAGTCATTCTTTCAATCGCCGTTACTTTCCAGTGGGAAATTCGGCAGCTGGATGTTAATAACGCGTTCCTCAACGGTTTTCTCCAAGAAGAGGTTTTTATGCCTCAGCCGGAAGGATTCATCGATAAGAGACACTTGAACCATGTTTGCAAGCTGGTCAAGGCTATTTATGGCCTGCGTCAAGCACCCAGAGCGTGGTTTGACAGGTTACGCTTCACTCTTCTTGACTGGGGTTTTCGTAATTTGAGAAGTGATACCTCTCTATTTATGCTTCAGACCCGAGACTTGACTATGTTTATACTCATATATGTGGATGATATTCTGGTAACTGGAAATAACTCTACTTTTGTGAATGATTTTGTTAAGCGGTTGAACCAAATCTTCTCTTTGAAGGATTTGGGACCCTTGTATTATTTCCTGGGTCTGGAAGTTTACAGAGATAAATTGGGTATTTACTTGAATCAGGCTAAATATGTAGTGGATCTGTTAAAAAAGTTTGGTCTGAGTGACTGTGCACCAGTTGCCACACCTATGGTAACGGGTCGCTTGATCTCTACTAATGATGGAGAGCTGTTGAACAATCCCACTGAGTATAGAAGAGCCATAGGCTCCCTACAATACCTGACAACCACTCGCCCTGACATATCGTTTGCAGTGAATAAGCTTAGTCAATTTTTGTCTGAGCCCAGAACAATTCATTTTCAAGCAGTCAAAAGAATTTTTCGGTATCTTAAAGGAACCTACAATCTAGGACTGTGTATTAGGCCTTTCAGTAATCCGCAGCTTATTGCTTACACAGATGCTGATTGGGCTTGTGACTTGGATGATAGACGATCTATGGCTGGTATGTGTGTATTCTTGAGCAACAATTTGGTCTCGTAGTCTTCAAGAAAACAGAAGGTTGTGTCTAGGTCCAGCACCAAGTCTGAATATCGATCACTTTCTGATGGTTCTGCAGAAATTAAATGGCTAGTTTCTTTGCTAGCTGAGATAGGTTTGTTCATTAAAAGACCTTCAATCATGTGGTGTGATAATCTGAGTGCAAAATCTCTAGCTGCCAATCCAATACAACATGCTAGAAGTAAACACATTGAAGTTGACGTGCATTTTATTCGAGATTTAGTTGCATCAGGATTGATTGATATTAGATATATTCCTTCTTCTATGCAAGTAGCTGATTGCCTCACCAAGCCGTTGTCACAGTCTCAATTTGAATTTTTCAGAAACAAACTCGGGCTCCTTGTCACTCCCTCTCGTTTGAGGGGGAATATTAGAGAATGTAATACGTAATTGATACGTAATTAGTGCCTTGTGTAATTAGCATTTATGTTAATTAGTGCCTTGTGTAATTAGCATTTATGTGTATCATTATTCTCCATATCATTGACATTGTTCTCCGTATCAATCTTTCCTTGATTTTGTGTATACATGATTGCCAAGATTATAGGGTCAATTATGGTTGGCAATTGTAAAGATTCTCTTCTTGTATTCTAGAATATTGTATTCAGTTTAATATAAATACTGAACGAGCCAGACCAATTCTCTAGCGCTCTCATTCATATATTTCAATTCTGCATCATTTCTCTTTCTAACGCGAGCGAAGAAAAGACTTCTTTTTTTTCTCCATTATATCCATGTATATATATATATATATATATATTTATAAGGCCACCCTTTTTGCTTTTATTTCCAAATGCATCAGTCAATATATATACATACTACAAAAATCTTTCCTACTATTTTTCTCAGGTGCAACATTGATATATATAAGTATATATATATACTCAACACTCAAAGTTAATATATGTATATATGTGTATGTGTGTAATGTTTTCCTTCTCCTTTTTGCTTCACATGCAGCGTTAAAAAAAAACCAATAAGCTCTTTCCATCCTTTCTAATATTCAAGTGTCTATATATATATATATAGTAGCAAGCACAATATGGGTTCTATAATTATTATTGACTACTTTCTATTCACACACACCCCAAAAACAAGGTTCCCTTTTTAACTTTTATATATTCTTATTGGTTTCACATGTGTGTACATATATATCAGCAAGATTTTGTTTTATGTAGCAGCAACTCAAAGCTCATTTCCTACTCCTAATACTCCCATATCTTCGTTAGTAAATGACAAAACTAAGAAAAGAAAAGAAGCTCGATGGTTACCTAGGTCACTTGCTCGAATCCCAGCTGCTCACAGTTGAACAAAGTACCTCTGTTTTACTGTTAAAGAAACAGAGGAAGCCTAACTGTGTTTCAGCCCCTCTTTCTCTCGTCATTACTCTCTTTCTCAGACTCACCCTTTGCTCTCGGTTCAACTTCGTTTTGGACTTGACTCAGGTTAAAGGCTTGAAACCATACAACGATAAAACAGAGGGTATATTTATATAATGCATTCACGGTCCAGTGCGTTAAGGTATACTTTGGATGAGATTGTGTCTGGTGGGCTGGAGGGGGGGAGGTAGTGAACGAGGGAGCAGTGCGTTAGTGTGGAAGCTAGGAATTGCAGTGTTGTAAATATTCGGTGGCGTTAATTGTAACGAAAAAAGCCCAGCAATGGTACTGGACAATCCAAACACAGAAGCATTGCGTTTTTTTTTTTTCACTGATCCAGTAGCTTTTAAGCCACGGATTTTTTTTCAACTAAAAAGCTCAAAATTAAGCCATGCCAAACAGAGCCAATTTATATTCTAATCCCTATTATAAACAAATAAAAAACGAGCAATGAGCTACGGTCAGTATCTCTATCTCTTGTAGACTGAGTTTCAAGCGTGTTGCCCTTAAATTATGGGTGAGCCCAACCTCTTTCCTAAAATTTTTATATCAAAAAATAAAAAATAAAAAACGAGCAATGAGCTACGGTTTCTAATGAGCAATGAGCAATGCTAATGGCTGGTGGTAATTGGAAGTTGTTTTTTGGAGTTGCTATTTGGAAGATTTGGGAATGGAGGAATTGTAGTATTTTTGATGCCAACATCACTAAACCCCCTGATCCTGCTGCTACGGTTTCTGCTGTTTGGGAGAAATATTGTGTTATTAATGATGCTGATGGTTCAACAAGTAGCGGTGATGCCTCAATTGGTTCAACAAGTAGTTTGAGAAAATACTGTGTTATTAATGGAGCTGTGGTGGTGTCTTCTGCTATGGCGGGTTGTGGGGGAATATTCAGAAACAGTGCTGGTTCTTGGCTTGCCGGTTTTACCAAAAAAATTGGTGCTTGCAATGCTCATATGGCGGAAGAATGGGCTGTTTATGAGGCCTTGCTGATGGCGTGGGACCTGATTTCTATCCAAAAATAATAATTTTTGTTGTCGCAAAATTTATTATTTTTCAAATTTACATATTTTCATTTATTCATTAATCTTGAAATTATATCTATATTCTATACCCAGTCACTATTTCTAAAAATTGTCTCAATGAAATGCAAAATAAACATACAAACCTTTTGAAACGCTAATTTTCTGAAACACATTTTAAAATGATCAAATATTTTTCATTTAAATATATTAATTTTTTTAGTTGCATATTTATTAATGTTTTGTATAAATCTTGGATAATTATATAGGGATGACAATAAGATGAAAAAAAAAACATAATTTAATGCAATGCACTTTCTCTTAAATGTTTTTAATGAACCGTTGTTTGGTAGGAAGGAAATATAGGGAAAGGAAAGGTAGGGGAATTTTTTATAAATTAGATTTGAAAAGATGGGAGAAGTGGAGTTATAAAATTTTAATAAAAATATGATATAAAATAAAAGAGTAGGAAAAATAACGCATTTTATAAAATGGAATTGGATTTTTTTTTTCCTTCTTTTTCTTTTTGATGTATAACGCATTTTATAATAAGGAAGCCACAGGATAATTGTTAAATAATAAATATTTTTGGGGTCTATCTGCAAAAAGAAAGGATTACCTTTTCTGTTTTTATTTTTTTTGATTTCCTTCTGTTTTTTTTTAATTGTACATATTTTTTTTTATGTATAACGCATTTTATTGTAGGTTTGGTTTCAGGTTCATTATATTTTATTATTGTTTCTGTAGCTTTGTATATCCAAAGCTTCGAGTGAATTCCTATATATCTATAATTTATTCATGTGTTATATTTTTAAATTATTATCATTTAACCATAAATACAACTAAGAAAAAATAAAACATGTGAAATTCTGTGATTGAGAACTTAATCTGATGAATATAAGGAAGTTCAATATTATATACATATCATAATGAAATTTTATAATGGAGAATTAAGAATTTTATAAAAGATAGGGAATTATAAAAATTTACCGTAGCTAATTATGTAATAAAAATTTTAATCTCTCACCATGTGAATAGTGTGATACAAAGAAGAAAGAAGACACGTGCATGTTAGGTAAGTGTGAAACCATGGTCTCATAAGCCATTTTCCATAAGTCGAGAAAAAACTCTCCTCATATACTTATTTCAAAAATCATAAAATTTATTATCTAAAAATCAATCTAAACAAATAATTCTGGTACTATTTTATATAATGTGATACAATGAGCTAGAGCTAGCTGATATTAAAATAGGGACTTGATTTCTTTTTCTTGCCATAACAACTCTGCAAGCTGAGTAGCATCTACAAAATTGTGGAAGAGTACAAAATAAAAATATGAAGTATTAAGAGGCTTGGTAAATATATCAGTTAATTGATCTTTTAAAGAAACTATATTTAAAAAATGTTTCATTTAACCAAATGAGGATAAATGTAAGGAATTTCAATGAAAATTTTGAAGACTATATTTTATAATTTACTGGTTAAAAATTCCATGAAATTTAATAATAAAATATAAAACTGAACATTGGAAATTTGTATTAGTGAATGTATAGTCTATAAATTTGAAAATTTGAACCATCCTATGTTTTATTTATAACCCAACAACTTGCTCACATTATTACAAGTTGTATTCTAAAATTGAGACAAGTATAACTTTATATATATATATATATATATATATATATATATATATATATATATATATATATAAAAGAGACAAGTATAACACTTTAAATCAACAACACTTGTAGATTTTTTTTTTTCATATTTCATATTTTTTCATATTCATCTATATTTGAAATTATAAATTTTAAGTCTTTTCATAATTAATTAAAACATATGGAAATAAAAAATTCAATTTTATATTTAAATAGATTATACATCAATTTATGAGTTAAGTAAATTAATTTGAAGAAAAAATAATATTTTTTAGACATAAAACTGGTATAGATTTGAGAAGGAATAAGAAAAAATAACATCTCACCTTTCCTTACTTTATCTTTCTCCGCCGCCGCCGCCCTCTCTTCTTCTCCTAACCCCCGTTTTCGTCGCATTATCCTGTGCCGCCCTCTTTATATTTCACCCCTTAACCCTAATCTTCTGCCACCTCTGTTAGAAATATAGGTGGTTATTGATTAGTTAGTGAATTGGTTATGACCCTAGTCTATATAAAAGACTTAATCATATTGAGTTTAGTGTGTTGGGTGTGGAACCCTCACCATATGTGTGGGATGTGGAATCTTACAAAAGAGAGTTAACTTGGTTTCCCTCTAAGAAGGAGTTAACATGGCCTCCTTCTAGATTTTACAATTAACCATGAGGGTTACTCATTGTATGAGCATATTGCTCTTTGTTAATAATACAATTGATTCTTCATCTTTTCTATGTCATATTCTTTCTCCATATTTTCTCTTCAAATTACAATTATTAACATGGTATCAGAGCCAGATTATCTTGAGCCAAAAATAATGAAACTTGGCAATGAAACTCTCCTGCAATTCATCCTTTCTTGAATAGACAACGTGGCTTTTGGTTTCTTTGAGTTTTCTGCCATAGATTAACAATTCTCAATCTTGAACTTTGATTCTTGATTTTGTGATGTCGCAATTTGGATCCAAGCCGCTGTTGAACGTTGAAGCGTAGCGGCGGAGCACCATCCTCAATATTGCACCTCCTACAAAAAAAAAAAAAACTTTTTGTGCCGTCGATTGATTCTAGCCTCTCACTATCTCTTCCTTTGAAGATTCCTGCTGCTGCATAATCTTTGATTTCTTCACCTAGCTTTGCTGCAAACCCGTCGTCTCAAGATCAATGCCAAGCCTGCGATCCTCCCCTTTCTTGTTTCGACGCCGTTCGTGAAAAGACCCTTCTCACAAGATAACATTTAATCATAAGGTTTTCTCAGAACCGGATTAGTAGGTGATTATAGGAAAACCTTCTTTCTCAAATACACACACCTCGTGTCCAGGGCACAAAACTTCGCCCACAAACCCATAACAGAAAAATCCATAATTTAGGGCACAATTATCGAACAAGAAATTTATAGCCCATGAGTCATACAATAAGAACCCACAAGAAAGGGTTTACACAAAACAGTGGTCACATAAATATAATGGTGGATCCACAATGATACGATAGTGTATAGATAAGGCCTTCGGATAATAAACAGTCATCTAAAAATAATTGATGTAGTATTTCCAAAATATGAGGGCCCTAAGATGGCAATATATAGATTAATACAACATTAATACCAAAAGGAGGCCTACGAGTTTCACGACGTCTATGCCTCTGGTTGCTTCCCTTGTCCTCTACTAAGATTAGAGGTCTCGCCTGAAAAATTTGATAATGACGGGGTGAGACATAAAGTCCTCGTAACCGAAATTAATTTATCAAATATGCAAGAAAGGATTGCAAGTCAGAGAAGCAGGTTTGTAATAATAGAGTAATATTAATAATTTCAATAATTAAATATCCACAAATAGAACAATTGATACATAATAACCTAACAATTAACCATTCCCACTCATCCATCCTGCTCCTCCTTATTTCCTCTTGGACGTGGATCAGCCTATCAGTGCTAGTATACCCGGCCAAGGTTAGCTAGTCACTTCAAGAATACTGTCCCCTCCCATGTCACCACCAATATACCATAACAGGGAGGTGTCCGCCCAAAACACTCAACTCAAATTACGGGCCAAGAATAGGAGAGCCAATGGACACAATTTCACCCTCAATCTTTTCCACACAACCCAACAAATCTCAACAGAAGAAATAATATAACACTAAAATTTTCAACAATATTTTATTAAATTACCATTCCATACACAACATTTCACAACAACATCATAACCATCAAAACAATAACAATTTCAATAAT
Source organism: Acacia crassicarpa (assembly GCA_034222035.1). Taxonomy (NCBI): domain Eukaryota; kingdom Viridiplantae; phylum Streptophyta; class Magnoliopsida; order Fabales; family Fabaceae; genus Acacia; species Acacia crassicarpa. The sequence goes on along the minus strand of JAWXYG010000015.1, from coordinate 3,631,525 downwards.
AATAATAATCACTTAAATAAATAGATGGGAAAATACACTGCTTCACTGGACTAATTTCATATTCAAGCAGACAATTAATTTTTCAAAACACACACAAGTAGTATATATAAAAATTAAGCTTAGAAAATACCTTACAGTCCAAAACAAACATATAAAATAAATTAACCCCGTTACCTCACTTCCAAGCTTAACCTCACTTTGAGAAACACAACCCGTACAATCACCGCTTTCAAGAAGGTTCTACATTATCACAATTAAAGCTTATAATTTCCTATAGCTAAAAAAAAATACAAATTCTAATAGTAATAATATTATGATATATACTTATATAAATATAAAACCAGCTTCTAACTTTTCTGAGAATTTAGAAAATTCATAACTGAACCTATATAACTCCAAATGGAGTGATTCCAAATTCTACTTAAACCTTGATTAGTCTATTTTCATAAATTAAAGTCACAAAGTCAATTTATGGTTGAGAAAATTTCCAACTTCTGAAAAACACAAGCCATATACAAAGTTTTCCAGAAAACTTTCCAAAATTGTGACTTAACTTCCAAAAATTATAACTAAAGTTGTAGACCTCCGTTTTAGGTGTTCTTTGGCTTGTTGGAAAGGTCCAAATGTATACTATTTACTGTAAAAATTTAAAGATTAAACTCAAATGTTTGCCATTTCAAAATCAAGCTAAAAAATCGCTGTTCACCAAGAATTGCAGAAAAACGTTTCAGATTTACGCTAAACTTTGGAAAATCATATCTCCCTCAATTCTTATCGGAATTCGACGAATTACCTATCAAATTAAACCTCTACGTGTCTAATATTTAACTGGAAAATTTCAGGTAAGAACTCAAATCTTTACTGGGTTCGAAATGCTTCGCCATTTTGCTGTTTCAGAACCCTACCGAAAATTTGCAGGTTTTTAGCTTAACTTTGAAAAATCATATCTTGGGCTACAGACCTCCGTTTAAGGTGATTCAGAGCTTGATGTAAAGATGGTTATGTGGACTATATGTCCACAAAATTTCAGTTTTAAATAAGTTCATTTGCCCTAGTTTTCCCCTGCCCGAAAGTCACTGATCCAGCAACAAAGTGTATTTTTCCAGAACTCACAGATTGCAATGTAATTCGGTTTCCTATCCTAAGCCTAACAGTTTTGATGTGCGTTGGAAAACTAAGGGGAACTAGAAGGAAGGAAAGCATAGTGACTGACCTTCAGTAGGTTTTAGTTTGTACTTTGATCCTTGCTGAGTCTTACCGCCGCTATCCCCTCAGCTTCTAAGTTCATCATCGACGCCCCACCTCTGTCTTGTGGATTCAAAACAGAGCAACCACTCATACACTATCTCTCTCTCAGTTTGACGAGGCAATGCAAAGGGTGAGGCAAAGTGAAAGAGTGAAGGACATGGTTAAATAAGGAGCTGTGGGCTCGGACCGAGGAGGAAGAAACGATGGTTGTCGCTGGTTTGGAGCTCGAGGAGTATGGCGCATCTATGCTTGCGTGACGGCACTGGTTTCCTTTCCTTCCCTTCACTGCGTTTCCAGCGTTGGGCGTATGCATCTGAAAAGCTGGTGTTGCCTCCCACCGACGGGTTTTCGTATTGCAGTAGGTAAGAGTGTGACTCAACTTATCACTTTGGTTTCTGTGTTTCAGCTGAATCCTAACCGGATGGGCTCCTTTGTTTTAACGTAATCTGCTAGTTAACGTTAATGCAATGGGTTCAGTTTAGTTTAGTTGGGATTTGCTGATATCTCTTGTAGCCTAAACCTGCCTGCTTAACCCGTGAGGCTTGCTGTGGTAAGATTCCTCTTCCTGCTCTTACGGAAACGACGCCGTGACACTACCAGGTGTTTTAGTGGGAGTTGAAGCATGGGTTTGGGGGTGTTTGGAACTAATGGGCTGGTAGTGTGTTGAGGATATGGTCCACGTGATTTTACCATTTCTTATTATTATTTTATTTAATAATTAATTTTTAAAGTAATTAAGACTTAATTTTTCATTATCAATCTCGTAACATATTTTAATTCCCAGGATCCAAAATTTGGGATGTTACAGTTCGTCCCTTTGTTAACTGCCTAAAACAGCCACGGTTAACACCTATGTCAAGATGAAAGTTCTTGAGGTCTTGAGATTTGGACCGAAGAAACAAAGCGGTGGCACGTTCACGTTGCCTGCGGTGGCAAAGGACTTGGATGAGTCATCATCCTTTTGCTTCAACTTCTTCTTCAATGGGCCTATACATTTCTCCCATGTTCATCTTCATTTCAAGATTCATCAAGATCAAGTGTGGCCGTTTTTCTTTTCATCTTGAGGGGCCATCATTGCCGTTTGAATCCTTGTTGTGACAAAGTCTTGGAATCAACATAAGATTTGTGGGATCTACAAATTTGGGTCCATGGATCCTTAAAAAAAAAAAAAGTGGCTTTGGAGGTCATGCAACTGGTCAACGTAATTGTAGGTCAGCTGCTGCTAATATTCTTTTGGAGAATGGGAAGTCTCTCCAAGATTTCCAGAGGCATAGATAATGAATGAACATAGGACAAGAGGAACTACAAAAACACCATCGAGAAGTGGATATCCACATGAGAATGATTGTTCTGTTTGCCAATATGGTGGTGAACTAATATTATGTGATTTAATTTCCTAGATTGATGCTTCATTCTATCATCACTACAAGAAAAATCAGTTTTTGCGACGGAAAAAATCCGTCGCAAAAAAGGGTTTTTTCGTCACAAAAAAATTTAGCGACGGAATTCGTCCGTTGCAAAAAACCTCGTCACAGTTGCGACGGAAAATAAAAATCCGTCGCAAATTTTGAAATTTGCAACGGAAATTAAATCCGTTGCAAATTTCTGGGTTTTGCGACGGAAATCAAATCCGTCGCAAATTTTGAAATTTGCGACGGAAACCAATTCCGTCGCAAACTTCAAAATTTGCGACGGATATAAAATCCGTCGCAAATGTTGAAATTTGCGACGGAAATCAATTCCGTCGCAAATTTTGATTTTTTTTAAATATATAAAAAAATATAAAAAACATAAAAATTACAAAATAAAAAAGGGAAAATCCTTCTGAGGGCCCTTTTTGGCAAAAGAAACCCAAAAAGGGCCCTAACCTTTTGTTAATCCCAGAAAGGGCCCCAGGGCCCTTTCTGGAATGTGAATGATAAATAAAAAGACTAGAACGCCCTCAGCTACATACACAAAATGAACAAAGAATTCAATCCGTCTCTCTCCATTGCAATCGTCTCTGCCCTCTTCTCTCTCTCGCCTGCTCGACTTTCACTCTCGTCTCGCCATCGCCATCGGAAGCTGAAAGCCTCGCCGTCGCCGTCGTCGATTCACCAAAGGTAGGAAACATTTTAGGGATTAGGTTTTTTCGGTCCCTTGTTTTGTTGTTGCTGTTTTAGAAGTGAATGGAAAGCTGGTTGCTAAACCTGTTTTTATGAAATCAGAGGTTGCATTGGGTATTAGTAGTTTACCATTTCCTCCAACTGTGCTTCCTCTGATGGTTCGTCCTCTTTGGGTCGCTTGAGCCTTTCCCCCCCCCCCCCCCCCCTATTTCAATTGGTGTTTTGGTTTTTGTTTTTGTGTTTTCCGATAGTAATTGTGTCCCCTTCGAGGAAGAGACTCAGCGAAGTGCAACCAACTAGAAATCAACTAATTCGTTTGATCTTCCCTATGAATCTGATGTAGAGCACAACAATATGGTATGTGATTGATTGTGGGTAGATATTTATGTTATTCAGGATATGATTTTTTATGCTCTTGACTCGATACTTTCTGTTCAAGATAGTAGTAAAATAGTTCTTGAGGGTTGGTCCAAAGAAGAGAAATCTTGAGGACAACTTTAAGTTTTTCGAATGAAATGGTTCTTGAAGCTTGACATTGTGTCAAAGCTATATGGGCTGAGAGTTCTATCCTTTTTGCCCCCATTTTAAGTAATTCAAACTCTATGCTTCTCCAGGAACTTGAAATTACTGGATTTTGGCTCTGAATTCTGTGTAAACTGAGTTTGGAAGGACTGAGATGGTGCACTTAATGAAATTATCTTTCATGATATATCCTTTTATTGTTAATAACCTTGACTATCTCATTTTTCTGATTCTGACCACCAAATCAACGAAGCATTTCTTGTTTCCTGTTTTGATTTCCTGGGTCCATTCCATTTGAGATGGTGCATTCCTGGGTCCAATTTTGATTTCCTCTTGCTCGGTCCTCATCAATGTGAGTTCCCCTTCCAGTTGATCCTTTCCTAGCTGTGGATGTTCATAAATAATCCCAACATACTCCCCTTGCTCCTAAACTTGTGCTGAACTTAAACTAACCACAAACCGCTAACTTAAATATTAATAAATAAAATCAGATCAATTAAATTGCACAAATTGACTGTGATGGTAACAGGCAATTGCCAGAAATTTTTAAAAGGATATGTATTTTAACCATGAGTTACTAGTTCGTCAATAGTAATAATGATACTATAACAGTGTTGTGGTAATCTTAGTTCCAATTTAGTGGCATTTTACGTGTCATTTTGAGATGACAAATGGAAAGAGATAATTGTTTTTCATGCTTTTGTCCAGTTTATCAAATTATTTTTTTAAATGAGGATTATGCTTACTTCAGTCTTAAATTTTATTTACTTTTCTAATTTCACTATATATCCCAGAATATTTTATACCTTTGATGTGTACACGTACAATCTGGAACAAATTCATTTCCTCATACTATAATCTTTTTTATTTTTTTAAATCATAGGTTTTGGCTGTTTGTGGCTGTTAGCTGTAGAAGCTTGTTGGTGTCGAATGATGGGATGAGAGACCACTTGTTTTTTTTTTTTTTTTTTGGTCAAAGAGACCATTTGTTGCAACTATTAGGTTCTAGTTTTTTTCCAAGATGGAAGGAAAAACATCAGGTGCTTTCCAGTATTTACTCTGATTTTCATGTTTAATAGATTGATTAATTATTTTTTTTCGTTCATATGCTTTCCAGTATTTACTCTGATTTTCATGTGTTATGTGCTTCATAGGTATCGCGAAATACAAGAACGCATAACATAGTGAATATGATGTTTGTATCAGGTTTCATTTTGGTATGAAGTAGTGAGGTCTACTAATGATGACACAGCTCCAATGGTGGTACAATTAGTTCCAAATGATGGCCCTGTTTCTGAGAGTATTTTCTTCTCGAAATGCCACAGCACTTGAGGAGGCTATGCTTGCCATTGGAGCTTTGGCTTATTCATCAGGGGTACTTTAGCTATCTCAATTTCTTGTCAGTGATATGGAGTCTGCTTTTCCATTTCATTTTAATTTTATTTTGCATTGCTATAGAGGATGGTGGGTAATGATTAAATTTTCTTCTAACTTGGCAGAAAATATGGTGGGTAATGAGCGAACTCTTGGACTTAATCGTGCTCATCAGCTGCACCATAAGTTCTTTGGCAACTTCCTATTACTGTCCTAAATTTCTTCTTGGATATATTTTTTCCCTTTGTTTAAATTGTTTCAGTATAAATGTTGATGCTGTGAACTGATATATGTTTTTTCAGGTAATGCGTACGATATATGCACGGCTGCTTTCCAACTTTTAACAAGAAATACTGGCGCTTCAACATAGCTTGTCTCAAGAAGGCCAGCATGAAGGTCAGCCACCCAACAACCAGCCATATTCTTCCGAGGAGTCTGAGGAAGAGGATGGACATGATATAGAGGAGGGAGACGACATTAGGGGATGCTTTGTATTAGGACGAAAGTGTTAGGACACATATATTTATGACTCCTTTGTATTCATGAGAATGACATTACAACTTCTTGTTATTTTGTAAATTGTCTACTGATGCTAACTTGATAATCTTTATCAATGACAACAGAAATTTTTTGATTTTGCTTTGATGTGGTCATTGAATAAGAACAAGAAATTTTAGCTTTTGATTTGATGTGGTCATGGAATGAGAACAATAAATTTTAGCTTCTGTTTTGATGTGGTCATGGAATGATTACAAGAAATTTTAGCTTCTATTTTGTTGTAATTAGATACTGTTATTGTTGTTAGTGACCCCTAATAATGTAGTAAATGACCCCTGTTATTGTTGTAAATGACCCATAATTTTGTTGTAAATGACCCCTGATTTTGTTGTAAATGACTCCTGTTATTGTTGTAAATGACCCCTGTTATTGTTGTAAATGATCCATGTAATTGTTGTAAATGATCCATGTTATTGTTATAAATGACCTCTATTATTGTTGTAAATGACCCCTGATTTTGTTGTAAATGACCCATGTTATTGTTGTAAATGACACATGTTATTGTTGTAAATGACCCATGTTATTGTTGTAAATGACCCATGTTATTGTTGTAAATGACCCATGTTATTGTTGTAAATGATCCATGTTATTGTTGTAAATGACCCATGTTATTGTTGTAAATAACCCCTGATTTTGTTGTAAATGACCCCTGATTTTACAACAATAACATGGATCATTTACAACAATAACATGGGTCATTTACAACAATAACAGGGGTCATTTACAACAATAACATGGATCATTTACAACAATAACATGGGTCATTTACAACAATAACATGGGTCATTTACAACAATTACATGGATCATTTACAACAATAACAGGGGTCATTTACAACAATAACATGGGTCATTTACAACAATATCATGGGCCATTTACAACAATAACATGGGTCATTTACAACAAAATTAGGGGTCATTTACAACAATAGTAGGGGTCATTTATAACAATAACATGGATCATTTACAACAATTACATGGATCATTTACAACAATAACAGGGGTCATTTACAACAATAACATGGGTCATTTACAACAATATCATGGGTCATTTACAACAATAACATGGGTCATTTACAACAAAATCAGGGGTCATTTACAACAATAACAGGAGTCATTTACAACAAAATCAGGGGTCATTTATAACAAAATCACGGGTCATTTACAACAATAACAGGGGTCATTTACTACATTAACAGGGGTCACTTACTACATTAACAGGGGTCACTTACAACAATAACAGTACTTAATTACAACAATATCAGTACCTAATTACAACAATATCAGTACCTAATTATTGTATACCAATCCGCCCCTTGTTCTGAGCCATCCCAGTTATTTACAGATCCTTACAATAATAACAGGGGTTACTTACAACAATATCAAGGGTCACTAACAAACAGACCTTCCCCTAACAACAATATCAGGGTCCGTTAACAATAATATTAGAGTTCCTTAACAATAATATCAGGGTACATTAACAACTAAATTAATACCCACTAACAATAAAAATCATAACAGAAGGAAAAATTTGCTCTTGTTATTGAATTAAAATTGTGTTGTTAGCGTCAGTACACAACATAAGAAACTTTATACAATAACAATTTGTGAGGGGCATTTTCATCAATACAAATGCACCTAGTCACAAAAATACTATGTTCACAACTTTTTCATAAATACAAGTTGACATTTACACAAAAATTGATGGATTAAACATGTCTTTTAAATACAATCACTATTTTTTGCCCATAACAAGTCATCCTAACTACTAAATATTAAACAAGTTTGCTGCCTAATTATCCCTCTTCCGCTTGTGTAGACTCTTAAGGCCTTGTATTGGATTCTTTCTCTAACATCTTCTCCTTCACTGATAAGCTCCATGTGGCAAACCTCTTAATTCATGAGGCAAGCTCCATAAGCCAATGCTATCAGTAAGAGAACCAAAAAAATTTCTTGTTCTCATTTCATGACCACATCAAAATAGAATCAAAAAATTTCTGTTATCATTGAATAAAGATTATCAAGTTATCATCAGTAGACAATTTACAAAATAACAAGAAGTTTTAATGTCATCCTCATGAATACAAAGGAGTCATAAATACATATGTGTCCTAACACTTTCGTCCTAATACAAAGTATCCCCAACATTTGTTGTTACAAGTTGGAAAGCAGCCCAAGGTTCATGTGGCCACCCAAGGTTCTTCCTCGTGGCATCAACTTCTTTGGCCCCAAGTGCACTTCCATGCACACTTTAGGAGTTAGCCTTGTTTGGAGAACCATATGCAATGGTTGTAGTCACCTGCAAAATAGGATAAGTTTAGCAAAAGACCGATATTGGCCCTGTATGAACAACTCATTCGTAACTTTTTTCATAACTCATATTTGGACCTTTTTCTACTTTGCTTTCTCATCTATCATTATCAGCTTCTCTAATAAGAATAATGAAGTCTTAACTTTTTCTCATCTATCACTATCACCTTCTCTAATAAGAATAATCAAGTCTTTGGTCAATACCAATCAAGTGGGAAGCCGATTCAGAATAAGTTTCAACAGCAATGACATAAAGGTTCTTGAACAACGCCTTTTTATTTCACTTACAAGTCATGGTGAGATTAAAATCTGTCTTATATGCTAAACTTTATGTATAATGTGGGCGTGAATTACTAACCTTAATAATATACAGCAGCAATGGGGAAAAAAGACAGGTCTGATGAATATCCAACCTTCCTCTTAAGAAGTACATGAGCACATAACCAAGAGACTCCAGATTATCTCGTAAGCCTTGTTCTGCCAGAAAAATAAAATAAGGTAGTTGAAAGCAGGCAAGTCTAATATTGTAATGATTTAGTTCTAGTTATGGGATGTCAGTATGAAAAGAATGTAAATCCATATTCAAAATAGGCTGCCCAAAGGATTCTTTTAGAAAGACACCTACTCGTTATTAATTATCTAGGATACTAGATATTATCTTTCCAAACCGAATGAACGTATGCTAGGTTTCCTATGAAATAAAATTTACAAACAACAAAATTTAGTCTTCATAAAACAGCAAATTTTACTCATTTCCATTATTATCTTCATTGTTTCAATGCAAGACAATATACAGTTAGGATGCCCCAAGATCTCCCTACAGTTAACTCGCCAAACTCAGGAAAAACACCCTAAAAAAAAAACAGCAAAATGACCAAGCAATGCATTATATGCTAAAATGTTGGATAGAGATGCATGGCCATCAGCAAATTGTGTCAGCAATCAACTTAAAATGACAAACCGTATTAAACCCCTTAAAGAAGAACACCAGAGAGCATAACTCAATTCAACAAGAGATAACATACCAGCTTAACAGCCACCTCTTCTCCAGTTTGTACGTAAACACCTAAGATGAGAAATAAAAGAAGGATTGACTGTTCATAGAAACAGAACATCGCAAGAGAAAATACTCTATCAATATCAGGCAGAAGCCATAGGATGACTTGTTAATGTAGAATTCTAAATAGTTCAAATCTCTTTAACACTTCATAAACTAGACAGTTTATAATTCAGGCCAAAAGATGATATATACTATATAGCTTAGACATTGAAATACCAACAAGAGAAAATACAGGGGAAGAGAAGCCATGCAGAGGAAACCAGACAGAGACTCACTTGTGTTGCCTTATCATCAGAGATGACATTTTTATATAAATTGAATATGAACTGTTGAAAGATGGATAAATACATTTGGAGGCAACAAACCACAAGATAGTTCTAACCCAAGTAGCAAAAGAAAACAAACACTTAGCAACCTTTGCTTAGAAAACATTGTCTCCGACTCAAAAATGCCATCAATATCAAAACTTGAAAAAAAAAATTACAATTGCATCTTTTAAAGACCAACAAACTAAAAGAAGAATTTAGAATAAACAGACGGCATACCCCTTGAATCCTCTTGCCTGTTACAGGGCACTTGGGTCCGCTTGCCCTTTTCTTAGTGGTCCGTAATGTTGATTCGAGAAATGGAAGAATCAAAAACACCAATCCCGGCTCAGAGACGATATTTTTATCGTCAAACGCAACCAAATCAGAAGAGACTGAAGTGAATTGACAGATTAGAACGAGGATGTGAAGATTTACTAGTTAGGGTTTGAATTGAAGGCAAAGGAAAATAAAAAAACCGTTGGAAAGAGCATGACAAACCTGAACTTTAATCATTCCTTCCACAAAAAATCTGATGTTCACGAACTTTAATCATCCCTTCCACAAAATATGGTTACAACGGCAATTGGAGGCGGCCGAAGTTAAGGGTTGACGGTGGCAGACGGTTTCACCTTCCGGCACAAGTGAAGACCTACGTCGGAGACGAGAGAGAGAGAGTAAAGGAGCAGAGACATAGACAAGTCGAGAAAGAGAGATGTAGTGTGGGTTTTTTAGTCATTTTGTTTTATAATTTAATCCCAATCAGGGCCCTAGGGCCTGATCTGGGAAAATCATATTGTTGGGGCCCTTTCTGGGCTAACATTGTTTAAATGGGTCTCCGTACGGATTTTCCCAATAAAGGAACCTTCAAGTTTGCGACGGAAACCAATTCCGTCGCAAATTTTGATTTTTTTTAAAAAATATAACGAAAATATAAAAAAACATAAAAATTACAAAATAAAAAAACCTTGTATATTATGAAAATATATAGTAACAATCATATTGAGTTTACATAGAAAATGAAATATATAGTAGCATTCGTAAGAGTTTACATAGAAAAAACGAAAAAAAAAAAAGTCATAGCTTCTGCTCCTAATTTTACAGAAGTTATCTCGGAAAACTACTTGTCCAACTCCAAGTTCTTCATCCCAGGTTCAAGTTCAGCTTTCTTCCAAATGCCAGCATTAGCATTTGAGATTGCCCATATACTTGAACCAACCAGGGGCTGCTTCCAGGTGGTAGGAACATATTCTCTGAGGAAATACAGGGGAACATCAATACCTGCAGATTAATGCGCATAAGAACTACAATAACCCAGCACAACAACACAATCTAATTCATTAGATTAGAACTACAATAACACAGCACAACAACATCCACGACCTAAAATCAAAAATCCGTGTTCACAACTACTTGAATTTGTTCTTTCTGAGAATGGGCATCTTGATGAGAAACAGAAGTAGAAAGAATAGGAAAATAAAGAGCTAGACTAAGAATTTAGAACTTTCATTAACGACAGTAAACAGTAAACTATCCTCCTTCATCTGTTAGAAAAGAACAGTAAGTTAATTAAAGCTAAATCCCTTAAAAATAAATCTTTCATCTACAAGTATTAACAGACTTAAGTAACAATTTCAATATACCCAACTCTGATTCCTAACAGTATTCCCTCCCCCAAAAAGCCCAATCCCCAAGGGAAACCATCATTATTACAAAATTCAGACACATTCGTTGAAAACCATAATATTACACCAAAGTAGCCTGAACATTACAAATTATAATGTTGTAGAGCCTGAACATCTTACCTGCTTTGACATCTTTTTTTGCTGAAGTTCATGAAGGCCTATACTCATTCATAACACAATCTGTTAACACCATATGGATACATGAATAAAGGAACCAAATACAAATTAGAACGAATTCTTCCTGGAAGGGAAATGAAGCAACAAGACAATATATAAATTTTAACCTGAGGTAGTTTATGCTATGAAGAAACACATGTAGATTGGAGCTTGATACTAAAGAGGGGGGGAGGGGGGGAGGTGAATTGGGTATCTTTAAAAATTTAAAGATATAGCTCTGTTTTTATCAAGCTAAAACAGGGTAAAACAGAGGAGTAGGGAAGAAAAGCTTTGCACAATACAATTTATACTGGTTCGGTCCTTTCTCTAACCTACATCCAGTCCCCAAGCCTCACTTGGGATTTTCAATCCACTATATTCAATTATTGATTACAAACTCTGTACTGAGAGTTGTTCTCTCACTAGAACACACTCCCCCTTACAAGTTGCAATCAATACACCCTAACCACCAAGTCCCCTGACTTGTGGTTATCACAATCAATGAATGATTTACAGAAAGGACTCTCTCATAGAGCAGATAAAATAATCACTGAAGCACAAGTATCAAATTGATACTATTATAGATGAAAGCTGAACACAATAAATGAACTTAATAAATTTTCGCTCTCAGTTGGTGTATCAGCTTGAGAAGAAGTTAATGAACTCTATTTATAGGTAGAGAACATTAAATGACCGTTGAGTGATGAATCCAACCGTTGTAGGTGATTAGCATTAAGTCTGGTCTTCTTCTCTCTCTTATCTTCCACTAATCCAAGTGATAATATGGTCTGATGTGGCTCTCTGAGAATTTACCCGTTGGAGATGACTTTGCTTGTTGTAGTAAGCATTCTTTAACGTTTAGAAGGCGTGCTCAGATGGATTAGCTGAAAGTAGGTTGATTTGCAGAAGTGCATTAAATGCACTATGCACTTTTTGCTTTTTGGCTTTGACCTTCAATAATCTTCATCTGTTCCAACTGAAATTCACTTAACAAACTTGTTAAACATAGCTAGGAACATAAGAGAATGAATTATGGAAGCAATAAGATCATACAATAGTGTTTTCCAAATTCATGTAATTCAAAAATTAGTTTTAACCGTTGTATACTCGAGTATGTTCATGTATACTCGAGTATGGCACTGTGTGAAAGTGTCCTTACTGGAGTATCCAAAGTGATACTGGAGTAACCAGCTTCCAGAGGCAAACCATCGTGACTTGTTTTTGAAAACCAAGACCTATACTCGAGTATGTTAGTGGCTTACTCGAGTATGACACTGTTTGTGTGAAAATTTTAAGTTCAAAATGTCTCTATACTGGAGTATTCATTTGTATACTGGAGTATGCAAGGTATTGACAAAATAAGTGACTTCTCTGTATGGTCCCATACTCGAGTATGCAGTTCTGTACTCGAGTATGCAACTCCATTTTCAAAAAGTGTGAAGTCTTTCATGGTCAATACTGGAGTACACAAATTCATACTGGAGTATGCAAGAACATGTGTCAAGTTGAAAATCAGTTTATGAGCTCAATACTTGAGTATGCAAAACCCTACTCGAGTATGCATCAGTTATAAAATCTTTGGAGCTCTCTGTAAGACCCTATACTTAAGTATGCATACCTATACTGGAGTATGCACACTTAGTGAAAAACATGCTTGCTCTCTGTAAGGGCCTTTACTCGAGTATGCATGTGTATACTCGAGTATGCACTCAAGTTCAAAAAAATTCATTTGCTCTCTGTAAGTCCAATACTCGAGTATAGCTCCCTATATTGTAGTATTGACTTAACTTGAAAAACTTTGGTTGCTCTCTGGATGGCCTATACTTGAGTATGCATACCTATACTCGAGTATGCACCTATTTTGAAAAACTTGATTGCTCTCTGTGACTTCAATACTCGAGTATGGCTCCCCATACTGCAATATTGACTTGTTAAATGCAATTGAGCAATCCTTAAACAGTCCTATACTCGAGTATGCATACCTATACTCGAGTATGCAACTGTCAAACTGTTTTTAACTGATTTTGGAAACTTCAAAACATGTTTACACTTGTTGTTAATCATCAAAACACATTAAGAACTAACAACACACTGCAGCAGTAAGCCAAGCCACAAAGACATTTCCAATAGCAAGTTTGGAGACTTTGTTACTCCCATGGTATATGGACAAGTTACTACGTTTAGTGCAATTACGAATTCAACTGATAAATCAAAAACAACAACAATAAACACTCCACTACTTACTTCAAAGATCACAACTTGAAACAAGATAATTGCATTGAACAACACAGAATGGGTTGAGAAAGCACCATTTGCCGCCACAGGGATCATCTAAAATCAACAAACATAGTATAAAACAGTATATAAAACATAAATATAAGATTCTCAATGAATAATAATGAAATATAGTATATGCAAGTGACTAGATATGATGATTCTCAATGCCCATCATTGCTGCATATCTTATTTGAACAGCACACAGAAAACCGAAGAGTGTTTGAAAAATTTTCGGGTTTCTTCATCGTGAGTACGCATTACTCCATCTTGCAAGTATATCTTTAACAAGTAAGGTTGTAGAAAGCTAAACAAGCACCATATGGATTTAACTAAGTGAATTGGAAATGAAACTGCTAAATGGCCCCAAACCAGTATTCCTCTGTTCAAGCAGCTGGCATGTACAAAAACCCACCAAAAAATACAAGGGCAAAAAGTTGAAATCTTGTGTAAAATATGAACATGATTTAATCCCGCTAAATAAGTGTGATTTAAAACTTAAAAAGTTAATATTATATTTTCTGAATGGCCAATTTGATAAACAGCAGATACCATCATGTTGGCTCTACAGATTAAATATTGGTGCGGAAATTTTTGGCTAATGAGACTCCACACACCACATAAGAAGATGTTGGCAACATCATCGTACTCCATCAAAACATTAGGTACTAGATACAATTGTCATGAGAAGAATAGATCCATGAATCCTAATACTAACGTCAAATCATATTTTAAATTGAATCGCTGCTATTGGAAAAGATAATTTCTGTAGGAATTACTTAACGTAGGGGCATATGTGTAATTGTTCCCTAGTGCCTATATATGTACATTGTTATAGGCATATTGTATAAAAATTTTCAATGAATGTGAATTAATAATACTTTGGGCCTGCTGGTTTCATCATGGTATCAAAGCCAAGTCTTCAAGATTCCCTCATCTGATTTTCAAGAAAACAGGGCCTTAACCCAAGAAAATCCCAAAGGCCTAGCAAAGCAAAGACCACGACCCAGATCAGATTATCTTGCTTGCAAAGCAACGACCCGTTCTGTCGAGTTGGAGCACATCGGTGTATCGCGAGTTTTCATCTTCTACCGTAACTCGTTCTATCGACTTGCGGCACTTTGGTATATCGCGAGTCCTCGTCTTCTCCATTCTCTCTCGGTGATTTGCGTCAGGCCACCATGACGATTTCCTCTCGTTTGTTGCTGATTGAGGATTGTGTTCTATTTCTAGTTGAGTTGTGTTTGAAGATCCGCCATTGTGAGGCTGTGATCTGCTGTCCCATTCTCCTCGGACACGCTTGGATTGTCGCTGAAGATTTGTTCGTCGTCCAAGATTGTTGTTCTTGAGAAATTTCATCTCTGATTCTGGTTTGGTTCTTGAGGAATATCATCGATTGTCGCTGAAATCAATTTCGCCGTCAATTTCTTCTTTGATTCTGATTTGCCTAATTTCGTTGTGCACTTGTTTAATTCTTACTGTCTTGATCAGAAATTCTTGTCATTGCTATTGCAACTTGGCTATGCACTTGTTTAATCTCCACACTTGTTTAATTAATTGAGTTCCTTGGTGTATTTTCATTTTTGTTGGCCACTCTGTCTTCTTCATTAACTGATTTCTAGGTGTTTGGATATATCTTGTTTGGTTCTCATCATGGGAGAAGAGGCTTCAGAACGGATTGACTTCCAACATCCACTCTACCTACATCCCAGTGACACTCTGTCAGTGACATTGGTCTCTCAGGTTCTTGTTGGCTCAGAAAATTATGCCGTTTGGAGTAGGGCTATGAAATTGGCTCTGCATGGCAAGAACAAACTCGGTTTCATTGATGGAACCTGTCGTCGTAATGATCAGTTAGCCAGCCACCGGAATCAGTGGGACAGATGCAATAGTGCTGCTCTGTCATGGCTTATTAATTTTGTGGACAAGGATATTGCCAGTGGTTTGGTATTTTCTCAGAGTGCTTCCCTTGTATGGACTGATTTAAAAGAAAGATTCGATGTTGTTGATGGTGCTAAGACTTTTTCCCTATATCGGTCAATTAATTCACTCACACAAGGGACTCTTAGTGTCTCTGGCTATTATACCAAGCTCAAGGAACTTTGGGATGAGCATGCTTCTATAGTGCCTATCCCTAATTGTCAGTGTGATTCTTCAAAGGATTATTCTAAAGTTGTTCAGGAACAACGGTTGTTCCAATTCTTCATGGGCTTGAATGAGCAATTTCATCAAGTCCGCAGCCAAATATTGCTAATGAATCCACTTCCTTCATCTAATCAAGCTTATTCAATGGTTATTTAGGAAGAAACTCAGCGAACCCTTTCTTATGGGGTTCAAGGAACTCAATCAGATGGAGCAATCATGATCTCCAATACCACACGAGGAGGTCGTGGTCGTGGTAGTGCTAGTGGTTGGGGACGAGGTAAAGGTCGTTCCCCAGCCACATATAGCCATTGTGGAAAAAGGGGTCATCTAAAGGAAACATGTTACCAGTTGGTTGGTTATCCCTCAAGTTTTCGACCCCCTCAATTCAATAAGTAACATGAAGATCAAGCAAATCCCACCATTACCGAATCAGCTGTTAAGGTGGGAGGAGAACAAGATGCTCGTGGCACTTTCTTCACTCCAACACAGTACCAGCAAATTTTGGAGATGCTTAAACGGGATTCTAACCCAAATGAAGCTGTTGTGAGTGTTCAAGCAGCCACTCCAGGTTTGCTTCTTAACTCTAAGTCTGAATGGATTTTAGATTCTGGTGCAAGCTGACATATTGTTAGTAGGTTGACATATTTAGACAAATGTAAACCATATTTAGGTGCACCAATATGGGTAAAAGTTCCTAGTGGTGAGCGTATTCGTATAACTCATGTCGGTGAGGTTAAAATCACTAATTCTATCCACTTGCAAAATGTTTTGTATGCCAAAGAATTTTGTTATAATCTGATTTCAATAGCTAAACTTGCTATAGACAATTTGTATGTATCTTCCTTTTTCCCTAATGTGTGTGTGATACAGGAAATGTCCAATGGGATGATCAAAGGGATTGGTAAACTCACTAGAGGACTGTATCTTCTACAAATGGAAAATAAACCAGAATATGTCAATACTACTGCTAGACATAATTCTGTAGATACTAGGAAAGATTATCTTTGGCATTATAGACTTAGTCATGCTCTTATGAATGTTTTGAAACATTTGAATCTTCCTTTGAGAATTAGTGATTGTACTTTCAATGATGATAAATGTGAAATCTGTATTCAAGAAAACAATCTCGGTTGTCTTTTCATTCAAGCACCTCTAAATCTCACTATTGTTTTCAATTATTGCATGCAGATGTCTGGGGGCCCTATAGAACCCCCACACATCAAGGATATAGATATTTCCTCACATTAGTAGATGATTTTTCTCGTTCTACATGGGTCTTCTTGATGCATTATAAATCAGACATTCCTAAATTGCTGAAAACATTCATTTCCTATGTTGATAATCATTTTTCTGTTACAATCAAGACCTTGAGAACTGATAATGGCAAGGAGTTTGTGAACCATGAGGTAAGACAATATCTTGATCAAAAGGGTATTATTCATCAAACTTCTTGTCCTTTTACTCCTGAACAAAATGGAGTTGTTGAACGAAAACATAGGCATCTCTTAAATGTTGCTAGAAGTATCATGTTTCATCTAATTTGCCAGTTAAGTTTTGGGGAAAAGGCATTAGAGCTGCCGCATATTTGATTAATAGAACTCCCTCTAAAGTTCTTGACTATCTTATGCCTCATGACTTATTATATAATGAATCTCCAATTGTGAATCACTTAAAGGTGTTTAGAGGCCTAGCATTTGCTACTAATTTGAATTGCAGTGACAAGTTTCAGCCAAGGGCTGAACCCTGTGTTTTCCTTGGATACCCAACGACACAAAAGGGTTATATCTTATATAGCATTAAAACTAAATCCTTGATTATTACTAGGCATGTTGTATTTGTTGAAGATAAATTTCCCTTTTGTGATGTCCATCGTATAAATCAAGGGGGAGTCCTTAATAAAAACATTGTAGATACTTTCATTATTAGTTATAACATGGATGCTTTTGAGCCTGTCCAGCAAAATGAATATGTGTGAATAATTCAGTACCTGTTCAAAATGATCCCGTCCCATCTACTTCTTTGAATAATAGGCCTATTCGAAGTATACAGCCAAAAAACATTGTAGATCCTTTCATTATTAGTTATAACATGGATTCTTTTGAGCCTGTCCAGCAAAATGAATATGTGCCGAATAATTTGGTACCTATTCAAAATGATCCCGTCCCATCTACTTCTTTGAATAATAGGCCTATTCGAAGTAGATAGCCTCCTACATGGACTAAAGACTATGAGTGTGAACATTTGCCTTCTAACAGCAATCAACCTCACTCTGGTCTTGAAAACGACCTACAAAATGATGCTGCCTTGTTTTCTTCTGTTGCTCTTGATGATTTGTCTGATTCATATAAGTGTTTTCTGTTTGGTATTGATAAAGAAATTGAACCAGAAACTTATGAACAAGTATCAAATGATCTTAGGTGGGTGGAAGCGATGAATAATGAGATTAATGCTTTAGAAGCCAATAAGACCTGGACCATAGTTAACTTACCAAAAGGAAAGAAAGCTATAGGATGCAAGTGGGTCTTTAAGGCTAAGTATAAGGCAGATGGGTCTTTAGATAAATTCAAGGCAAGATTGGTTGCTAAAGGTTATAATCAAAAGGAAGGAATAGATTTTTATGAAACATTCTCTCCCGTGGTAAAAATAGTGACTATTAGGACTGTTTTGAAACTTGCTGCCATACATAAATGGTCTATTCATCAAATGGATGTCGACAATGCTTTTTTGCAAGGTGATTTACATGAGGATGTCTATATGACTATACCTCAAGGCTTTACTAAAGGTAACGGCCGCAATCAGGTTTGTAAACTTAGAAAATTGTTATATGGCTTGAAGCAAGCTTCAAGGTAGTGGAATGAAAAATTGACTCAATCTTTGATTAAAGGTGGTTTTCAACAAAGCAAGCATGACTATGCACTTTTTCAAAAACAAAATGGTACTGAATTGGTACTTGTACTTGCTTATGTGGATGATCTAATGATTACAGGAAGTAGTTTGAAAGCTATCAATGAGGTAAAAGCTTTTCTTCATAGCCAATTTAAAATCAAAGATTTGGATACTTTGAAATACTTTCTTGGTTTGGAAGTTTTAAGATCCAAGCATGGCATACTTCTTAATCAACGTAAGTATGCTACAGAATTGATTGATCAAACAGGTCTAGATGAATCAGAGGTTGTGATGATACCTATGGAGCCTAACCTCAAGCTGACCGTTGCGCCAATAGAGAAGGATCCCCTTGTGGATGATGCTGTGATGTATAGAAGGCTTGTTGGTAAGTTGCTTTACTTGACATTGACTAGACCTGATATTTCTTTTACTGTGCAGACGTTGAGTCAATTCATGCAAGAGCCCAAAGAGTCACATTTGAAGGCTGCATTGAGGTTGGTGAAATATTTGAAGGACTCTCCAGGTCGAGGAGTCTACATTTCATCCGAAAGCACCTTGAAGGTGGAGTGTTTCTGTGATTCAGATCATGGTGCTTGTGCTGATACACGACGCTCGGTCACAGGCTTTCTTGTGAAGATGGGGGCCAATTTAATATGCTGGAAATCAAAGAAGCAAACCACCGTTTCCATATCTTCAGCTGAAGCCGAGTATAGAGCATTGCGAATGGCGACAGCGGAGCTGACTTGGATTACCGGGTTGCTTAAAGAGTTGCATGTCCCGGATGTTGAGCCAATAAAGGTGCATTGCGATAGCAGATCAGCCATTCATATAGCAACCAACCCAGTTTTCCATGAACGTATGAAACACATTGAAATCGATTGCCACTTTGTTAGGGAAAAATTGTTAGCTGGTATGATTGTTTTTGAGCATGTACGTTCTGAAGAACAAATTGCAGATGTTTTAACAAAAGCCTCAGGAGGGCCGCAACATACTTACATTCTTGGCAAGTTGGGCACTTGTGAGTATAGAGTTCCCAACTTGAAGGGGAGTGTAGGAATTACTTAACGTAGGGGCATATGTGTAATTGTTCCCTAGTGCCTATATATGTACATTGTTATAGGCATATTGTATAAAAATTTTAAATGAATGTGAATTAATAATACTTTGGGCCTGCTGGTTTCATCAATTTCGCCTTTAAAGGAATGTTCATTGAATTCAAATTCAAGTGAGAATCATAAGGACTTAGAAAATAAATATGTTTACTGTGTCAAAAATAGAACGAACCACTAGAATACTAGATATGCTAATGCAAACAAACGTCTGTTAGATATGATTAGTTTTGATGATGTCTTATATAGATGTTATTATTATGAGCAAAAAGATTGTATAATATATTTATCTCCCTCAATGACTAATTCTTATATTTAATGTAGAATCAAAGATGTGAAGTTTATTTATGAAGTATTGAATTAGAGAAAGAAATTGAATCAAAGAAGATGTGAAGTCAGATGACAAAGAATGACAAGTCCAAGAAGAAAGAAAGAGTTGAATTATGGAGAATGATGAAGAAAGAAAGAAGAACTTGCTCAATGGAATGAGAAAATCATTATACAAGTTTTAAGATTAACTCTAGAAGTCTCCATGATGATATGGAAGTTGGAATTGCTCAAATCAGAGTTAAAATAAGCAAAATCAAACTTTGGGATGAATTAACTCAAGCCAGGATGTTTGGACTCGAGTTGGAATGCTTTCTACAGTGTTTTTGGGCATCTGGTATGATTGACTCGAGCCAAACAACTTACTACCTCAAGTCTGGGTCAAAACTCGAGCCAGGCACTCTTCAAACTCGAGCCAACAGTGATTTTCAAGCCATTTTCGCACTCTGGAGGAACTTGACTCGAGCCAGGCTTCAGTTGACTCGAGCCAGATATGTTTTTCAGCTACTCTGTTCTACTCTGTTCTGCGTTCAGCTCGGGCGAGGTATGGTAATTCAATGATATCTCACAAACCAGAAATCGGATTGAGACGAAACCAAAAGCATATGAAACTAGACTCCCAATGCGTCATTTTGATATAAAATTAAAGCTCAAAAAAGTTCAGATGAAATAAATATGAATTTTTGAAGTTACCACATCAATCAGCGTCACACAGCAGAACAAGCTTTGGTATTTTGAGCGTAACTCACAAACTACAAATCGGATTGAGCTGAAATCAGTGGCATATGAAAGTAGACTCACAAGGCTTTCCATCAAGATTTTAATGGACAGAAACGGAGTTCAGACCTAGGAGATATGGCCTTTGAAAGTTGACACTCAAAATTCTAGATTCATTTCAGCATAGACTCGGTTTTTTGGACGTAGCTCACACTATACACAACCAAATGAAGTGAGACCAACTCTATATGAATCTAGACTCATCAAGTGTTTCATAGAATCTTGATCAAGTTCATTTGCCTTGCGAAAATTGAATCTGCAATTTTATCTATCAGATTGGCTCACTGTCAAAATATATGATTTGGCTCTAGCCAAGTTTGGCTGACTTGAGCCAAGGCCAAAACTCTAGCCAACGTGACCTGACTCAAGCCAATGTCTGATCTGAATGTGCCAAATGCAAGATCTGACTCAAGCCAAATTCTGTTGACTCTAGCCAACCTCAAAACTCGAGTCAGATTAAGGTGACTCTAGCCGAATTCTAGCCGTTACTTTCAAACTCACAATGTGACTTGAGTATACCAAGCTTACCTCCAGTTTCGGCCTTGACTTGAGTGTAAAAGATTGAGACTCATGCCTAAAAATTCTCTCGTTGGAGAATCTGACTCAAGCTATATCTTTGTGCCTCCAGTCTCTATTAAAACTTGAGCCATGGAAACAACACTCGAGCCACCTCAACTCGTCTCACAGCAAGAAAGATGAACACACTCGAACCAGATTGAGATGCCTCGAGTTTTGGACAAAACTCGAGCCAACTACGGGAAGCTCGAGCCTGAATGAGTCTGAATTTTGGCTACTTGAGCCAATGTTTCTCTGATTATAAATCACCGTGTCCGAAATCGTGGATTCTCATCAAGAACATCTAGATGAATTCCAAAAGAACTTATACTACTTCTTAATATTATTTATATCACTTTTGTATAAGTTTCAGATGATTATATGATAGACCCAAACATACAGCTTCTCAGACGCAGAGCATAATTCCATAATGTCTCCAAGAATTCAAAAATGATTGTTATCATTTGATTTCTACTTGCTATACTTCTCAATACTATTAATCATGTTTGTTAGAAAACATCAAATTATCAAAAGGTGAATGATGACGTCAGAAGCAACGACTATATTTCTCCAACGGTCAAATAGTTCCAACGGATGGTCATATACGCTCACAACGGCTAGCTTCTCAACGGTATTAAGGACGATCAACTATAAAAGGAGAAGGATTCAAAATGGATAAAACGACGATACGAGCTTGCACTGTCGAAATGCTGATATTCTAAATCCAACACTTATCTCATACACTCTCTGTTTCTCAATGTCTATATAATCTACTGTAAAGAGTGAGGTGATCGATTATGTACTTTAGTGATTATCATTCATCTACTCTGTGAGAGAGTTTTATCAATCATTTTACAATTCGTTCAAATCTCAAGATAGAGGTATCTTGAGTGTGGGTGTATCAATTACAACTTGTAAGGGGGAGTGGAGTCTGAGTGAGAGGACCATCCTTTGTTTACAGAGTGTGTAATTGTATCCCTATAAGAGTGAGCATCTCGGTAAGAGATTGTAAAGGCTACACAAGTGCTCGACTAAACTTGTGAGGTTGTAAAGGCTTTACTCTTGTGACCGGTTAAACAAGGAGATAGTGGATTGAAAGCTCAGGGGGAACTTGGGGACTGGACGTAGGTCATCGTGGATTGGACCGAACTAGTATAAACCACAGTTTGCATATTCTCTTCCCTAAACTCTTACATTTCCAGCATATATATGATTGACTGACTATCGCTTTATAAACTATTTTTGTCATTCGAACTACCTTTAGTAAGTTGCGAAAAGATTATCAAAGTTATTTAAAGTTTTATCAGACACCCAATTCACCCCCCCTTGGGTGATAGCCCAGTTTAACAACGTCAACTGAACGTCTAAAAAAAATCGATTAGAAAAGTAATACCGTTTTAATGAAAAATTTGTTCTGTGAAGTCTTATCATCCCAAACCAACAATAAAACTCGCGCACCTTCTCTTGACTTGTACTTTAGCAGATCACCCAAATTTAAATCGCCACCATCAGGTAAGGGCTTCATCGACTCCCTCAATAAACAAATTTAGCAGTCTCAAATTTACCCAATCTGAGAAGAGAATGCGGGATCTAGGGAAATATTATTAGATCGAAGAAGTGATGGATGCCAATGCAGAAAACAAGGGGGCGGAGCCGAAGGAAGAGCGGCGGATCGAAGCACCGGACTCGTGGCAGAACCAAGGGAGAAGGGGGCCGATGGTTTGCGAAGCACCAGTCTTGCGGCCGAAACAAGGGCGAAGAAGAGCATGAGCGACGATGGATCAAAGGCGGACCGACGGAGAGGAAAAGCATCACAATGGCGGATCTGAGACAAAATGAAGAAGGACGTATCTGAGGCAAAATGAAATACTTGTGCGCTGGAGATGAAATGCTCGACTATGTGACTGAAGAATGGGAAAGGCAGTGAAAGTAGGGCTTGTTTGGCGACAAAAAACTTTTTTTTTTTTGAAGTTTTACGCCGAAAAAAAATCCGTTGCAATTTGCGACGGTTGCAAACTGGCGGAATTTTTCCCACAAAAAAACAATTTTTTTAGTTTTGCGATGGAATTCATTTTCCGTCACAAATTGCGACGAATTTTTTTTCGTCGCAAACTGGCGGAGTTTTTCCCACCAGCAAACTATTTTTATTTTTTAGTTTTGCGACGGAATTCATTTTCAAGGCCACGCATTGGCAGGATGTTGCCGATGTTGTTACCTCCCGCTGCCCTAGCGCGTCACCGCCCAAAACCGCGATGCAGTGTCGCCACAAGATGGAGAAGCTCCGGAAACAATATTGCACAGAGATCCAACGCGAGCGCAATCTGCCTGTTGCGAGGTTCAATTCCTCTTGGGTTCACTTTAAAGACAAAGAAGAAAAGGTAGGGAATTAAGAATTTTATAAAAGGTAGGGAATTATATCAATTTACTGTAGCTAATTATGTAATAAAAATTTTAATCTCTCACGTATGAATAGTATAATAGTATGGTACAAAGAAGAAAAGTGCATGTTAGGTAAATGTGAAACCATGGTCTCATAAGCCATTTTCCACAAGCCAAGAAAAAACTCTCTTCATATACTTATCCCAAAAATCGTAAAACTTATTATCTAAAAATCAATCTAAGCAAATAATTCTAGTACTATTTTATATAATGTGATACAATGGGCTAGATGATATTAATATAGTTACTTGATTTCTTTTTCTTACCCTAACAACTCTATAAGCTGGGTAGCATCTACAAAGTTGTGGAAAAGTACAAAATGAAAATATGAAACTTTAAGAGGCTTGGTAAATATATCAATTAATTGATCTTTTAAAGAAATTATATTTAAAAAAATGCTTCATTTAACCAGATGAGGACAAATATAAGGAACCTTTTTTCATTGAAAATTTTGAAAACTATATTTTATAATTTACTGGTTAAAAATTCCATGAAATTTAATAATAAAATATAAAACTGAACATTGGAAATTTGTATTAGTTAATGTATAATCTATAAATTTGAAAATTTGAACCATCCTCTATTTTATTTATAACCCAATAACTTGCTTACATTATTACAAGTTGTATTCTAAAATTGAGACAAGTATAACTTTTTTTTTTTAAAATAAAAGAGACAAGTATAACCCTTTAAATCAACAACACTTGTAGATATCATATTTTTTTCATATTCATCTATATTTGAAATTATAAATTTTGAGTCTTTTCATAATTTATTAAAACATATGGAAATAAAAAATTCAATTTTATATTTAAATAGATTATACATCAATTTATGAGTTAAGTAAATTAATTTGAAGAAAAAATAATATTTTTTAGACATAAAACTGGTATAGATTTAAGAAGGATTAAGAAAAAATAATATGTCACCTTTCCTTACTTTATCTTTCTCCGCCGTCGCCGCCGCCGCCGCCGCCGCCACCACCCTCTCTTCTTCTCCTAATCCTCGTTTTTGTCGCACTATCCTGCGCCGCCCTCTTTATATTTCACCCCTTAACCCTAATCTTTCGCCACCTTCAGCACCACCGTCTTAAGATCTGAATCTGAGCGATCTCGTTTTGTGTTTCCTCCTCCGTCATGGCCTCTTCTCCTCCTTCTCCGGTTGATTCCCCCACCACTACCCCTCCCACTGATCCTCCCACCGTCGTCCCTCTTGCGGTTGCTATTCCTCCGGCTTTGCCCTCTTCACAACCGTCTTCATCTTCATCTTCATCTCGCCGCCTTCCGCCGCCGTGCTGGTCTTCTGAGGGACTGCGGCTTTGATTGATGCGTATCGTGAAAAGTGGTATTCTCTTGGCCAAATCTCAAGGCCACGCATTGGCAGGATGTTGCCGATACTTTTACCTCCCGCTGCCCAAGATGGGGAAGCTCCAGAAGCGATATCACACGGAGATCCAACGCGCGCGCAATCTGCCTGTTGTGAGGTTCAATTCCTCTTGGGTTCACTTAAAGACAAAGAAGAAAAGGTAGGGAATTAGGAATTTTATAAAAGGTGGGGAATTATATCAATTTACTGTAGCTAATTATGTAATAAAAATTTTAATCTCTCACGTATGAATAGTATAATAGTGTGGTACAAAGAAGAAAAGTGCATGTTAGGTAAATGTGAAACCATGGTCTCATAAGCCATTTTCCACAAGCCAAGAAAAAACTCTCTTCATATACTTATCCCAAAAATCGTAAAACTTATTATCTAAAAATCAATCTAAGCAAATAATTCTAGTACTATTTTATATAATGTGATACAATGGGCTAGATGATATTAATATAGTTACTTGATTTCTTTTTCTTACCCTAACAACTCTGCAAGCTGAGTAGAAGTTGTGGAAGAGAAGCTGAGTAGCAGAGTACAAAATGAAAATATGAAACTTTAAGAGGCTTGATAAATATATCAGTTAATTGATCTTTTAAAGAAACTATATTTAAAAAATGCTTCATTTAACCAGATGAGGACAAATATAAAGAAACTTTTTTCATTGAAAATTTTTAAAACTATATTTTATAATTTACTGGTTAAAAATTCCATGAAATTTAATAATAAAATATAAAACTGAACATTTGAAATCTGTATTAGTTAATGTATAATCTATAAATTTGAAATTTGAACCATCCTCTGTTTTATTTATAACATAAACATAACAACTTGCTCATATTATTACAAGTTGTATTATAAAATTGAGACAAGTATAACTTTTTTTTTTTTTAATAAAAGAGACAAGTATAACACTTTAAATCAACAACACTTGTAGATATCATATTTTTTCATATTCATCTATATTTGAAATTATAAATTTTAAGTCTTTTCATAATTAATTAAAACATATGGAAATAAAAAATTCAATTTTATATTTAAATAGATTATACATCAATTTATGAGTTAAGTAAATTAATTTGAAGAAAAAATAATATTTTTTAGACATAAAACTGGTATAGATTTGAGAAGGATTGAGATCAATCTGCTGACAGGCTTCTATAATTTAGAAAAATAGGATTATTTTTTATCAGCTAATATATGAATAAGTCATATTTTTAAATTATAATCTATAAATTTGAAAGTTTGAACCATCCTCTGTTTTATTTATAACTTAAACATAACAACTTGCTCATATTTTTACAAGTTGTATTATAAAATTGAGACAAGTATAACTTTTTTAAAAAAAAAATAAAAGAGACAAGTACAACACTTTAAATCAACAACACTTGTAGATATCATATTTTTTCATATTCATCTATATTTAAAATTATAGATTTTAAGTCTTTTCATAATTAATTAAAACATATGGAAATAAAAAATTCAATTTTATATTTAAATAGATTATACATCAATTTATGAGTTAAGTAAATTAATTTGAAGAAAAAATAATATTTTAAAGACATAAAACTGGTATAGATTTGAGAAGGATTAAAATCAATCTGCTGAAATTAAAAAAATAAAAAATGCATAGTTACTTTTTTTTTTTCTCAACAAAAAGTTTTGGAGGGTTCGGCATCAGTCCCCCTACCAAGGTCAGGGCACGGCCCCGAGCTCTATGAGCACTTATTGGGGACTTACAAGATCGCCTCCCAAAGGAGTCCCAGCGACGGGGAGGGGATCGAACCCACGACCCAAAGACCTAGTCCTGAATCCCTTACCATTTATGCCAACTCACATAGGCAAAAATGCATAGTTACAGAGTACTAACATTTTGTATCTTTGGTTTACAGATATTGATTGAGTCAAAGTGGGCCTAACGGTTTTTCAGCCCAATAGGCCTATGAGCCATGGTAGGGGATCTATTATATTCTAATCCCTATTAGAAAACTCTCATGGGAGAGGTTCCCACGTATGCGCTTGACAGAACCTCGATCCGGATTAGGCAGAGCGAAGCTCTGATGAACCGGGTGCAATAGCAAAAAATAAAAATAAATAAAAAATAAAAAATGATTAAATATTCTTTGTAACAAAATATTTCTAAATTGTGATTTTGTACCAAAAATAATTTTTAAAAAATATTATTTTTTATATTTACATATATTAATTTATTTATTAATGTTGAAATAGTATCTATATTCTATACCTAGTCACAATTTTTTTAATATAAAAAATATTATTTTTTATATTTACATATTTTTTGTGCTTTTGAGTATTAGATACAATTTTGTTGCTTTATTTGACCAAATGAACTGAACACAAGAAGCTGAAAGCAGTTGAGTGGAAACAAACATTGCTAAACATGCAAGCAATTTCCTTTATAGTTAGTTCTACAGCGTGCGAGAGACATCGACAAAACGTTGTTGCCAATTATATTCATTAAATTATCAATTTAAAATATAATGGGATGAAATAAAGAAACCTAAAATATTCCATCTAATGCATGTTGTTGCTATTAAAGTCAGAAGTCATAAAATAGATTCTCATCAATCATCAAGGCATACAGATAGAAAGATAATTATTAAAAAAAACAATATAATTCAATTATTTATTTTTTTTATGACTATTCCACTATTTTCAGGAAAAAAACGTATATTTAATTATAGGTAAACGATTTTTCTTGTCATTGGAGATAAAGTTATCTGCAGTAACCCTAAAACGAAGTTGTTTTAGAGTAATGAAGGGTGTTTTTGTAATTTTGTTTATTTTTTTATAATATGAATTTTACACCCTTCATTAATATAAAATGACGTAGTTTTGGGGTCACGGGAGATAATTTTATCTCCAACGACTGGAGAAATATTTTTTCCTTTAATTATAGATATACGTTTTTTGGTCAACACCTTTTCTGTTTTCCTTCTTTCTTTTTCTTTGTACTCCCCTTCATACGGTTTTGGATTTATTAATGTCTAAGAGTCTGTTTGGTTTGAGGGGATCGGAGAGGAGGGGAGGAGGATGGAGGGATTTTATCCCCTTCCCCTCGTTTGGCTGATGACATTTTTTAGAAGAGGAGGGGAAATTTTTTAAAATTTTCCCCTCTCTCCCCTCAAAAACTTCACCCCCAAAATCAGACGGATTCAGAGGGATTATTAAAATGGGGGTGTGAGTGGACAAAAATGTCCCTAATCTTTTGTTATTATTCCCGAAATACCCTGAAGCCCTTTTATAATCCCAGCAAATTAGATATCAAGGCAAGGATGATTTGAACTCAAATATGAATAAAAAAAATCCGCCATTAGAAGTAGACGAATGCTGAAACAACATGAAAGTAAACTACAATGCAAGTTACAATCAGAAAACCTGCAACTGTAATGACATTAATAAGTGCTAACGGCTCGAGTAAGTTACTGGAAAACGAAGATTCATGAACTTGTGAATCCTCACGGATCAAAGACTCCCGTCACAAAAAAAAAGTGATGAAAGATCATAATCTGGAAGTTAGAAAGAAAGGAAAGAAACAACAAAAATAAAAATAAAAATAAAACATTTAAGAACAGGGGAATCTGATACAGAAGTTTTTAATCGTTTTCAAATCATCTTGAAGTTTTAAACGATTTCTAATGAAACATTACAAATATACGTCCTCTGTGATGCTTTATGTGTGAATCTATTTACAGTGATGAAGAGCACGAGCGTTTATCAGTTTAAATGCTTTCTGTGTGTCTTGATTTTCAATATAAATATATATATATATATATATATATATATATATATATATATATATATATATATATATATATATATATATATATATATATATATATATAATGTTAATTTTCATTTTAAGACATAAAAATATTATTTATAGTTAAACGTTACGATACATTTAATAAAATTTTAAAAAAATCACTTATAAGTAAAGTTGTACGTGTGAAGATAATTTTCCGACCCTCCTCTCCTGAACTAAATAAGGTAACATTAAAATCTCTCTTCCAATATAATGGTAAAATTGTCAATGTTAAAAAAAATTGCCTCCCCTCCCCTCCTAAACCAAACAAGGTAAGATTAAAATCCCTCCCCTCCGCTTCCTTTTGATCAATCTAAACAAGGTAATATTAAAATCCCTCATTTCCCCTCCCTCCCCCTCCCCTCCATTAAAATCCCCCCCTTCCCCTCCCCTCCGTTGAACCAAACAGACCCTAAGGGTATGTTTGGATTGAGGGAGGGGGAGGGAGGGAGAGGGAAAAAAAAGGAGAGGAGGGAAATTTTTTTTCAAAATTGAGTGTAGAGAGGCCCACACGTTTTCCTCTATCCTCCTCCTTTTTCTCTCCTCTCCCTCCCCATCCCTCAATCCAAACATACGTTGTGACATTCATTTCTTATATATCCCTCAGCCACGATTATTGTAGGTTTGCTTTCAGGTTAATTATATTATATATATGGTAACTATAACTTCGTATATTTGAAGATATATATGTGTGTATTAGTATATATATAGGATTTATCGTTTGTTATGTCACTTAACATAAAGTTATGTTAAATCACCCTAAAACTACGTCATTTTGGGAGTTTGAGAAATTAATGAAAGGTGTTTTGATGAAATTTATATAATAAATTAAAAAAAAAAACCAAAACACCCTTCATTAATTCTCCTAACTTTCAAAACGACGTAGTTTGGGGATTAGAAGAATTAATGAAGGATCTTTTGATAAAATTCATATAATAAATACAAAAACACCCTACATTAATTTTTCTAACCTCAAAACATCGTAATTTTAAAGTGACTTGACATAATCTTATGTTAAGTGACGTGATAAATAATAAACCCATATATATATATATATATATATATATATATATATATATATATAAGAATGAAATTTTATGACGAAGAATTAAGAATTGAAGGATATATCATAATAATGAGTTAAGAATTTCATTTATGAGAGAAGTGGAAAGAAGAAAGAGAAGAAAGTTATGGGAGGTGAGGTGCTATTAAAAATAAAAGATAGGGAATTATATTAATTTACTAAACTGATTATGTAATAAAAATTTTAATCTCTCACCATGTGAATATTAATTAATTTGTGCTAGTGTGAAGAAAAGTGTAGGTTTGGATAATTGTGGAATCATGGTGTCAGAAGCTATTTTCGGTGACAAAAAAAAACTCCTCTTACGTATTTGCCTCACAAATCGTAAAAGCTATTATCTAAAATTTAATATAAACACACAATACAGGAGATGAAACACATAACCCTACTACCATTTTATATAATGTGATACAAAGGGCTAGGGATGACATTAATATAGGGACTTGATTTCTTTTTTTGGCCCTAACAACTTGATGAAATTAATATAGGGACTATAGATAA
Organism: Acacia crassicarpa; assembly: GCA_034222035.1. NCBI lineage: Eukaryota > Viridiplantae > Streptophyta > Magnoliopsida > Fabales > Fabaceae > Acacia > Acacia crassicarpa. Next base: position 3,600,909 of record JAWXYG010000015.1, on the reverse strand, counting down.
CATTAATGTGACACAAGCTGAGTAGCATCTACATAGTTGCGGAGAAGTCCCTAATGAAAATATGGCCTCTTAAGAGACTTGGTAAATATGTCAGTTAATTGATCTTTTAAAGAAACTATATTTAAAAAATACTTCATTTAACAAGGTGAGGTCAAATGTATGAAACCTTTTGTAGTTGAAAATTTTGAAAACTATATTTTATAATTTATTTATTAAAAATTCAATAAAATGTAATAATAAAACATTAAACTTAACATAGGAAATATGTATTAGTAAATATAGAATCTATAAATTTGAAAATTTGAACCATCCTCTGTTTTATTTATAACCCAACAACTTGCTCACATTATTACAAGTTGTATTTTAAAATTGAGAAAAGTATAACACTTTAAATCAGAGACACTTGTAGCTATCATTTTTTTTAATATTCATATTTTTTTGAAATTCTAAATTTTTGGTGTTTTCATAATTAAAAAATATGGAAATAAAAAATTAAATTTTCTTTTTAAATAAATTTTACATCACTTATGAGTTAAGTAAATTAATTTAAAGAAAATAATATTTATTAAAGATAAAACGGGTAGAGATTTCACAAGGATTAACATCAATCTACTGACAAGCTTCTATAATGTAGACAAAGAGGAGTATTTTTTTTATCAATTAATATATGAATAAGTCATATTTTTAAATTAAAAAATATATAAATGCATAGTCACACTCACATAGTAACATTTTGTATCTTCGGTTTATAGATACTGATTGGGTCAAAGTGGGCCTAACAGTTTTTTAGCCCAATGGGCCAATGAGCAATGCTAAAGGGTCTATTATATTCTAATCCCTATTATAAACAAATAAAAAACGATTAAATATTCTTGGGAAAATTACACACAGGTCCCAAAGAACAATGATATTTACATTTATGTCCCGTGAATTCATGAAATTACACAGAAGTCCCTAGGGACTTCTGTGTAATTATTTGTGGAAGCAGAATTACTTTTTTGCCTAAAGGAGAAATAGCCTCTGGACCTAAAATTAAAAAATCCAGGTTTTGAAAAGTTGTTGTTAAAATAGGAATTTGCTGTTGTAAATATAAAATTTCTTGTTGCAAATGGCCTCTGAACCTCAAAATTGAAAAATTCCAGGTTTTCAAAAGTTGTTGTTAAAATAGGAATTTGCTGTTGTGGATATAGAATTTCTTGTTGTAAACCTGGATTTTTTCCATTATGAGGTCCAGAGGCATTTTCTCCTTTGGGCAAAAAAGTAATTTCGCTTCCACAAATAATTACACAGAAGTCTCTAGGGACTTCTGTGTAATTTCATGAATTCAAGGGACCTAAATGTAAATATCTCTGTTCCTTGGGACCTGTATGTAATTTTCCCAATATTCTTTGTAACAAAATATTTCTAAATTCTGATTTTGTATCAAAAATAATTTGGCCAGCACCAATGCCCCTTCGAAATAGCTACGATACGAAGGAGGATTCGTCTCTGCTGTCGGTAGAGGTCTAGAGGATACCCCTGACTTCTATCCAAAAATAATAATTTTTGTTGTTGCAAAATTTATTATTTTTCAAATTTACATATTTTCATTTATTCATTGATCTTGAAACTATATCTATATCTATACCCAGTCACTATTTCTAAAAATTGTCTCACTGAAATGCAAAATGAACATACAAACCTTTTTAAAGGTTAATTTTTTGAAACACATTTTAAAATTTTAAAATAATTTTTATTGAAATATATTAAATTTTTATTTGCATATTTTATTAATGTTTTTGCATAAATATTGCATAATTATATAGGGATGACAATAAGATGAAAAAAAAAAGCATAATTTAATCCAAAACACTTTCTCTTAAAATTTTAAAAAGCATAATTTAAAAAGGTTGGAGAAGCGGACTTATAAAATTTTAATGAAGATATGATATAAAATATGAGAGTAAGAAAAATTAATTAAAACCTTTCAATCTCACTTCTCTAATTTTTATAAATTTAATCACAAAAATTTTCCCTCCCCTCCCATCCAAATCCGGCATACCAAAAGCCTCGTAAAACTTAGGAGGGGTAAAAAGGGAGGTAGTAAAAAAACTAACTATTTTACCCCTATAAAATGGAATTGGATTTTTTCCCCCCTTTTCTTTTTGATGTATAACGCTTTTTATAACAAGAAAGTCGAAGGATAATTGTTAAATAATAGATATTTTTAGGTTACCATACAACAAGAAATGGTTACCTTTTCCGTTTTCATTTTGATTTCCTTCTTCTTCTTTTTTTTTACAGATCCCCTTCATACGTTTTTGGTTTTATTAGTGTTCATGCATTTAGTATTGTAGGTTTCGTTTCAGGATAATTATATTTTATTATTATTATTATTATTGTGGCTTTGTACTATATCCGAAGTGAAGCTTCGAATGAATTCCTATCTATGATTTATTCATGTGTTCTATTTTTAAATTATTATCATTTAGTTATAAACTCATCTTAGAAAAAATAAAACGCACATGTGAAGTTGTGTGATTGAGAGCTTAATTTGATAAATATAAGGAGGTACTATATTTTATATATATTTATATATATATATATATATATATATATCAATATCATAATGAAATTTTATAATGGAGAATTAAGAATTTTATAAAAGATAGGGAATTATATTAATTTACTAAAGCTAATTATGTAATAAAAATTTATATATAATGAATAGTGTGTTAGTGAGATACAAAGAAGAAAAGTGCATGTTTAGGTAAATACAAAACCATAACATATTTCTCTTGTAAATCGTAAAAGCTATTATTTAAAAATCAATCTTAACATATTTATATCGCTGGCCGATATCAATCTAAACATATTTATCTTGTTGGTCGATATGAGGCCTCATTGTTAGGCGATCTGTAAATATCTCTGTAAGCGTTCTTTGAACTAACCTTTATGAAATTTTCTTAATGACCAGGAAGATATATACTTAAAAATCATATCAATAATTAAAACCATAGAATATTTGGCTAGACGATACTAATAGTCTTGCCCTAACAACTCTGCAAGCTGAGTAGCATCCACATCATTGTGAAGCAGTCGGCAATAAAAATATAGTGTATAAAGGGGTTCGGTGAATATATCAGTTAATTGATCTTTTAAAGAAACTATATTTGAAAAAATATGGTGTATAAAGGGTTTTGGTGAATATATCAGTTAATTGATCTTTTAAAGAAACTATATTTGAAAAATGCTTCATTTAATAAGGTGAAGCCAAATGTATGTAACCTTTTGTCGTTAAAAACTACATTTTATAATTTACTTGTTAAAAATTCAATAAAATTTAATAATAAAACATTAGACTTAACATTGGAAATCTGTATCAGTAAATATATATATATAAGGTCAAATGCTCAATTTTATGAGTGAAAATCCACTCAATTATTAGTAGTCATTGAAAAATTGCTAACAAATAGGGCATAGTCATGTTAAAAATGTGAAAACTTTGCCTCATATTTATTCGTGATATGAGGGAGAGACATAGTAGACAATTGTTTTTTCATTACAATTGTCTCCTTTTTTTAAGGCTCTTATCATGACATATTATTTCATCTCCTAACTTGGGTAATATGTATATAAACTCCAAGATGACAAGTGTCAAAAATTCCAAGGCAAAATGAACTAATTGCCTTGACTTTTATATGCATACATGTGGCATGTTTTGCATGTATTATTTATCCCCTTAAACATAAAAGTCTTAAAAATGATTATGTTTTGCATGTTTTGACCATCATCTTTTTACCAGCTTTGTATATTTAAATCATAAAAAAGTGCTTTACAAATGTTTATCCAAACAAGAAACACAATGACAAAATTACTTATTCCATATCAGGCAATAGGCTTAATCATTTGCATGCTTACAAAACAATCTACGACAACATAAAGTTCAAATGTTGGAATGAAGCTAGGGTTCCTTAATGCAAAGATTATCCAAGGTTATTCCTGCAACACGTCTGGCAGGCACTTGAAGTTCAACGTAGTCCTTGAACTTGCTGCTCTTGAAAAATGGCTTTTCTTTCTCCAAAAGCTTTGGCGTTGGCCCTATCTCTTTCTCAAAATGTGGTCCATTTGACATTGCAAGAGTCACCCTTGTGTTTCTATCATTCTGCAATATTCTCTCACCACTACGGTACTCCTTCCGGTCCTTATTATAAGGCTCCAACTTACTTTTCTCACAAACTAATAAAAGTAGTTAAAGTCAATAAAGTTGTCATACAATTTAAGTAACTTCCAATATTATTCCTACTAATTGCACTAAATTCTAATATTATATTAATTATTACTCTCACCCCATTACCCTTATTAATTAGGGACAGACATGGAAACAAATAATTAATGCTCATTTGATACAAACAAGTATCTTATAAAAAGAACCAAATAAACTTGCTAGTTAGTGACTTATAATAAAGACAGGAGGGAGTATAACATTATGAACAAGTCAAATCATCAATTCCTTATGTATAATATGAATTACTTGAAATAATTTAGGTCCTTATTCGTCTTCAGAAATATATTTATTGGTCTCTCTCTTCCCCCGCTCTCTCTCTCTACCCCTCTTCATAGGTTTGGCGTTCAATCGCTATTCGTGGCTCACTACTCACAACTCTTACGCCCTCGCCGAAGCTAGATCGGCCACCGGCTCATTCCTTATATCTCCTATGAATCAGGAAGACACTGTTGCCGCTCAACTACAAGTATGTACTTCCTCTCTTTTTTTTGCCCCTACGCTAAACCAAGAGAAATGTGGTCTTTTTCTTTGCCAGAACATTCTGGAGAATAGGTATGCTGTTTTTAATCTCACTCACTCATATTATAACGCCAGCTTGAAATTAATGAAACACCCTCCTTAACAAGGAGACCAACCGATTTCAGTTCCATTTTTGTTAAAGTTGGTGAGTGATAAATCCCAATTTAATATATTTTATCCCGCCTTATTCATTTATTTTAGGGACTATTTTAGGCTAATTTGGATTTATTAGACAATATTTGGATTGTTAGCATATTCTAGGAAATAATATAAATCAGAATTAATTATAAGATTATTGGACTTAAATTGTTATTATTCTGATTGAGATCTTGTGATTGAATAATATTTATAAATATATGATAGATCACGATTTTATTTAATTCTTGCAGGATAATAAAAATCATATTGGAAGATCCTATGATGCAGAATTAACCTTGGAAGCTAAAAGAAGATCTAATGGTGGAATTTTGTTGGGTTTTTAGAATTTTAATTGGCTCAAGTTGGTACCCAAAATCTCTTCCTCCCCATTTTATTTAACCATGCCGCACAGGCAGATGGAGGAACACGCTTTCATTGAGTCAGCCGCGAGAACGCTCTCCTTGAGAAAGCCGCAGACGCACGCACGCACGCTCGGGAAAGACGCAGCCATAGATTCATCCATTAATTCAATTGCTTTTTTTTGTCCAGTGGGTGCAAGAGGCCATCAACTTGATTTAATCATCAATCTTCTCATCCTTCCACTCACGGGACCCACCTTTGCTTCCTGCGTATCAACTCAATTGAATCTCCTATTTCATCAACATTCATGGCTGTGAGCAATTACATAAAGCTTGGTGAGGAGGAGATTTTCATGGTAGCTTAAGCACTTTTAGGAGGCAACTTGGAAGGAGCATGGAGAAAGCTAGAGCCTAGGAACTTACACTTGAAGACCACAAGGGAGTGTCTTTCTTTTTATCTTCTTAATCCAAACTTGAGGTTCTTTAGTTTTAAAGGGTTTTAAGTTGTGTTAATTGAGAACAATCTAGTTTTAGATTGTAAACATATTTCTTTTGGATTGGATTGATAATTTGAAGTTTTTATGTGTGAGACAATTGTTGGAGTTTTGTTTGCAACCTTTTGATTGTCAATTGAATTATTAATTGAGTTTTCATTATTAATTTAATTGTCAATTGGGTTTATCATCTTAATTGTTAAATTGGGTTGATAAATTATGTAGTTGTTCAATTGGATAATTGCAAACAAGATTTTCAAAACTATTCTGTGATTGATTTTTAATGAGTTTAATTAACCACAGCTTATTTCATTATGAGTTTTCTAGTGGAATATGTGTTATTGAGCTAGAGGGTTTCCCGTGTTCAATTAGGTGATTAAATTCATTAATCTTCCTTTGGTCTAATTAATTGGTTTGGGCTAAGAAAGTTGACTCCATGCAATTCCTAAGTTGTTCCCTTCTTCCTCATAACTGAACTAGATCTTTGTCATTTAATTTGATTTTAATCAATTTTTTTTCTTAGGATTTTAATTTTCCTCTTATAACAAAAACCCCCAAAAATTGCATTCAAATTCATATAGATTAGTTTCATTCTCATTTAGGTTTTAGAGTCAATTGCATCAGCATTTTTAGTTAGTTTAATTTCATTTAGGTAGTAGCATTTTACATTCTAGTTTAGGTCTATTCCATTGCATTTTTCATCATTTAAATTCAACCTAAAGAAAACCCACAGATTGCTCCTTGGGAGAATGACCTAGGTTTCCACTATATTACATTATTAGTTGGTCCTGGTTTAATTGATTGCTTTAGCGACGAAAGTAAGCTCCTCATCAATTTTGGCGCCGTTGCCGAGGAGCAACGGTTAGGCTTTAGGTTTGAGTTTTTAGGTGACTTCGTAGGTGGTTGTTTATTGCATGACCCGATCCTCTTCTAAGAAATTGTTTGACTTTGATCCTGAGATTGAGAGGACTTTTCACCAACGAAGAAGAACTAGAGTGAGTACTTTTGTAGGCAATAGTTCTTCTGTTAAGCCCATTGTTGAATCCTTTGAATCTAAGGTCAATATGGACGGTGATAATAATGCAAATCCGAACGCGCATGTTATTGTTAATGCTGGTAATAATGCAAATCCAAATGCTCATGTTGTTAATCCTACTATGACCATTAATGAATTGGGTTCACCTGATTTGCATTTTCAAAATTGGTGCATCAATTATCCTGATATTAATGTGAATTTTGAGTTGAAATCTGGATTGATACACTTACTTCCAAAATTTAATGGTCTTTCAGGGGAGGAAGCATACAATCACTTGAAGATGTTCCACATGGTTTGCATTGCTATGAAACCGGTTAATGTGACTGAAGATCAAATTAAGATGCGTGCCTTCCCATTCTCTTTGGAAGGATCTGCTAAAAGCTGGTTGCTTGGTTTGCCCCCTGGATTTATTACTTCATGGAATCAACTGAAGAAACTATTCTTGGAAAGGTATTTCCCAGCCTCTCGCACCACATCTATCAGGAAAGACATAAGTAGATGTCAACAAATTGTTGAGGAAACTTTATATGAGTACTTGGAGCGTTTTAAAGCACTATGTGCTAGCTGCCCTACCATCAAATTGCAGATACATTATTGATCGAATACTTCCATGAAGGGCTCTTACCTTTAGAGAGAGAATTATTAGATTCGGCTGCTGGTGGTGGTCTTCTTGACCTGACTGTCAATGATGCTTGGGAATTGATTGAAAAGAAAGCTAAGAACAGCCAACAATTTGGTTCTAGACAACCCGTAAAAGTTAATGAGGTGGGATTGCTTTCTTCTAATTCTGATTCTCGCCTGGAGAGTAAAATTGATAGGCTTACATCTGCTGTGGAAAAAATGGCTATGTCCCATATGCAAAATTCTTCTAATATGGTCAATCCTATGGGGCCCTCTACTTCTTTCACCTCACAGCCTACCTCTTCTGCTTTAATAGGGCCACTCTGTTCTATCTGCTCTCTAGCCACTCATGTTACTGACTCTTGCCCCTACCTGAATGACGGAGCTGAATCCTGCAATGCAATATATCCCTCTCGACCCATGAATCAAGGTGGCCAAAAATATGATCCTTACTCCAATACATATAATCCTGGATGGCGTGACCATCCAAATCTTCGATATGGAAATGGCCAACCTCAGCAAGCACAGTTTAATCAAAGTGGAAATTCTAGTGGCAAAATGTTTCAGCAGGGTAGACAATCAGTGCCAGTGCAAGATGAAGGTTCAAAATGGGATAGCAAGATGGAAGCTATGATGAAAATCCTAATACAACAGCAGCAGCAATTGCAGCAGCAACAGCAACAACAGCAGCAATTACAGCAACAACAATTTGAAACTCTTCTAACTCATCTTGGTCAATTGTCTAATGTACATGATAATACACAAGGTCAAGGTTCAGGAAGGCTTCCATCTCAAGTGGTAACCAATCCAAATGCTGGAACTCAGCAAAATCCTAATATAGGTGGAGTCAATGCTATATCTCTTCGACGTGGGAAGACAATCCCCTCTGCAGATCCTGTTACCATCAATACTTCAAAAGACAAGGAAGTTGCTGATGACTCTCCTTCTGCTTCCACATTACAGGATCCGTCCACCTTACCAAAAACACATGTGGTGCCTAATGAAGAACAAGAAAAGGAGGATGAAGGAAAACAAGTGATCAAGCAGGCCCTACCTTTTCCTACTGTGGTAGCTAAGGCTCAAAAGAGAAAGAAGGAAGCTGAGATGTTCAATGAAATCTTTGATATATTCAAGAAGGTGGTGATTAATGTTCCACTAGTTGACTTAGTCACACAAGTGCCCAAATATGCAAAATTCTTGAAAGAATTGTGTACTACAAAGAGAAAGTTTAAGCATGAAGGCAAGGTTGACTTAGGGGCAGTTGTCTCTTCTCTTTATCAAATGCCAATGCCAATGAAGTGTAAAGATCCTGGTAGTTTTCTCATACCTTGCACTATTGGTGATGTTGAATTCTCCGATGCCTTAGCAGATTTGGGAGCCGCTATTAATGTTATGCCAAAATCAGTCTTTGATCAACTCAAGGGTGTAGAACTTAAACCCACAAATCTTGTTGCATCCCTTGCTGATAGACGTTGCACAGTCCCAGAAGGCGTCCTGGAGGACATCTTGGTTAAGGTAAAAGATTTCATATTCCCTGCGGACTTCTATGTTCTTGATATGGATGATGGTCGGTTTAGGCAGAAAGGACATTCATCTTTAATCTTAGGTAGACCCTTCCTTAAAACTGCTAGAGCTATGATAGATGTGCATGCTGGTAGCCTTACTCTAGAATTTGCTGGTGAAACTATTAAATTTAATGTGCTTGAATCTATGAGACATCCCCTTGATGATTGTGCAGAGATTGATGTTAATGCTATTGATGCTATTACAGATGATTCTGCTGTAAATCTTAAAGAGAGTATGCTTAGTAGATCCTGTGATATTGCTGGTTTAGATGATACTATCTCTTGCTCATGTGCTAAAATTGGTAATTGTGATGCATGTTCTGACCTTAATGATACTGATATTGATATTTTCACTGATGCTATTGAGATTATGAGACATTCTAGACATGATGTTTCTGTGCCTATTTGTAGCATTAGTGATTCTAGTAGTCATGTATCCGATACTACTCTTGATTCTGATGGACTTTCTCAGTTACTTAGTGTGATTGATGCCATGGATAAAATTGATTTATCTTCAGTATCTGATTCCAAGTTATTGATTAGCATTGATCACATTTCTGATGGGGAGATCTCTGATTCTAATTCTATCTCTGACCTGAGTGCTACTGATGGCACTATTGATGTTGATTGTGATTCTTCTGCTCTTGCAGTTTCTACTAATACTCCCCAAAGTGGGAAAGTTTGCTCTTCTGTTTGTGAGTCTGTTGTGCAGGTTTCTAGTCTGACTGATGTTGAATTGAAGCCGCTCATACCTTCAATTCAACAAGCTCCATCTTTGGAGTTAAAGCCACTTCCTGACTCATTGAAGTATGCATACTTGGGGACAGACAAGACACTTCCTGTGATTGTAGCTAGTGACATAGCTGCTGATGAGGAGACCCGCTTGCTAGAAGTACTTAGGCGACGGATGAAAGCTATTGGATGGACTCTTGCTGATATCCCTGGAATCAGCCCAAATGTGTGCACGCACCGGATCTTATTAGAAGATGGTGCCAAAGCTGTTCGACAGCCACAGCGACGACTCAACCCACTAATCCTTGATGTGGTAAAGAAAGAGGTCTCTAAACTTCTTTCTGCAGGTATAATCTACCCTATTTCTGACAGTCGATGGGTAAGTCCAGTTCAGGTAGTAACTAAGAAAACTGGTATTACTGTGGTTCGTAACGATGAAGGTGAGCTAGTTCCAACTAGAGTTCAAAACAGTTGGAGAGTATGTATTGACTATAGAAGATTGAATTCGGTGACTCGAAAGGATCATTATCCCCTTCCCTTCATAGATCAAATGTTAGAAAGACTAGCTGGTAAATCACATTACTGCTTTTTGGATGGTTTTTCTGGTTATTTCCAAATTTCTATTTCACCTGAGGACCAGGATAAAACCACATTCACATGTCCATTTGGAACCTTTGCATATAGACGCATGCCATTCGGTTTATGTAATGCACCAGGTACTTTTCAGCGTTGCATGGTTTCCATATTCTCTGATTTTCTTGAGCACTGCATGGAAGTTTTCATGGATGATTTCACTGTTTATGGTGATTCTTTTGATGTATGCTTAGCTAGTTTGGACATGATTCTGGAAAGATGCATTCAATATAATCTTGTGTTGAATTTTGAAAAATGTCATTTCATGGTTAAGAAGGGAATTGTTTTGGGCCATGTTGTTTCACATGATGGTATTGAGGTTGATAAAGCTAAAGTTGATATTATTTCCTCTCTTCCATATCCCTCATGTGTGAAGGATGTACGTTCATTTCTTGGGCATGCTGGATTTTATAGAAGATTCATTCAGGATTTTAGTAAGATAGCATTGCCATTGTCTCGTTTATTGTAGAAAGATGTGGGTTTTGTTTTTGATGATGCTTGCAGGTATGCATGGAATGAGTTAAAGAAGAAACTCACTACACCCCCTATCATTCAGCCACCTAATTGGAGCCTTCCATTTGAGCTCTTGTGTGATGCTTCTGATTATGCATTAGGTGCTGTTCTCGCCCAGAAAGTAGAAAAGAGACAACGTATCATAGCCTATGCATCTAGGACTTTAGATGCTGCTCAAGCTAACTATACTACTACAGAGAAAGAGTTATTTGCAATTGTCTTTGGGCTCGAGAAATTTCGATCCTATATCCTTCACACGAAGGTGACTGTGTTTACTGATCACTCAGCGATCAAGTACTTGTTTAAGAAACTGGACTCCAAACCCCGCCTCATTAGGTGGGTGCTTCTGATACAAGAGTTTGATGTGGAGATTCGTGATAAGAGTGGTGCAGAGAATATGGTAGCTGATCATTTGAGTAGAATTGAAACACCTATGGTAACATCTCCACCTTTAGATGACTTTCCTGATCAAAGGCTCTGTGAGGTAGTTGCTTCTATTCCTTGGTATGCTGACATTGCTAATTATTTAGTTGCATCTATTCTGCCCGATGACATGAATAAACATCAATTGAATAAGTTTAAGAGAGATGTTAAATTCTATATATGGGATGATCCCTACTTGTGGCACATTTGTAGTGATCAAATTATTAGGCGATGCATTCCTGATGTTGAATTTGATTCTGTCCTGACTTTTTGTCATACTCTTGCATGTGGGGGACATTTTAGTGCTAAGCGTACTGCTAGGAAAGTTTTGGAAAGTGGATTGTTTTGGCCAAGTCTGTTTCATGATGCCCATGAGTTTTGTAAGAAGTGTTCTAGGTGTCAATTTGTGGGTAATATTTCTAGGAAGCATGAGATGCCCCAACAACCCTTATTATTCTGTGAAGTCTTTGATGTTTGGGGAATTGATTTCATGGGACCCTTTCCCACTTCATTTGGTTATGTGTACATCCTGCTAGCTATGGATTATGTGTCAAAGTGGGTTGAGGCAATCCCCACTCGTACTAATGACTCTTCCGTAGTGGTTTCTTTTGTTCGCTCTCACATTCTTTGCAGATTCGGCATTCCTAGAGCCATCATTAGCGATCAAGGGACTCATTTTTGCAATCGGAGTTTGCAGAGCTTGCTTGGTAAGTATGGGGTAATGCATAAGGTGGCCACCCCATACCACCCTCAGACGAATGGTCAGGCAGAACTCTCTAATAGAGAAATCAAGCACATTTTAGAAAAGACAGTGCAACCTAACCGGAAGGATTGGAGTAAACGGCTCGATGATGCACTTTGGGCATATCGCACAGCATATAAAAGTCCCATTGGCATGTCCCCATACAGGATTGTGTATGGCAAAGCATGTCATTTGCTAGTGGAGGTGGAGCACAAGGCATATTGGGCAATTAAAAGGTGCAATCTCGATCTTGATAGTGCTGGTATTGAACGGAAGTTGCAATTGCAAGAGCTTGAGGAATTAAGAAGAGAAGCTTATGAGAATGCTAGAATTTATAAGGAAAGAACTAAAGCAGCCCATGACAAACTTATCATGAAAAGAGACTTTCAAGTGGGCCAGAAAGTTCTACTCTATGTTTCCCGCTTGAAACTCATGCCTGGAAAGCTTCGCTCTCGATGGGAGGGACCTTTCATTGTCACTGATGTTTTCCCCTATGGAACTGTGAAGATCAAAAGGGAGCCACATGGAAAATGCTTCACTGTTAATGGACACCGCTTAAAGCCGTACTTTGATGGATTCTCCACTCAGGCAGTGGAGGTTGCTGCACTACGTGACACCACGTAGATCTCGGTTGTATTCCTTCCTTCACTCTTTTATTTTGCTTTGTCATATTATTTATTGTCATATTACTGAGTTGTGCAGTACTACGTATTACTTGACTTTGTGATCTATTATGAATGTTGTGCATTGAGGACACTGCAGTGTTTAAGTGTGGGGGAGGGATCAACTGTGTTGAATGCGAAAATTGCAAGTTTTGAGTAACTTTAGTATGATGCATTCTTCATTTGAAAAGTGATTGATCATGTTTTGAGTTTGTGAACCTAGTGGCAATGGATTTGATTTTGGTGAATTTAGGCTAGTGATCATATTCCTAGTGAGATTTTGAGCCTAATGCATATATATATATATATATTTTATTTTATTTTTTAGTGTGTACCCCTATCTCTTTGCTTGATCTAGAACTTGACTTGAATCTTATTTGAGGCTACATTTTATGCATGAGTATTCATAAAAATGATAAAGGCATTCGTTTCATTTTAGCCAGATAAGCCAAAAGGCCTACCATTTTCATGCGTATATCCTTTGTTTAGCCCTTTGAGCCTATTTATTTATTTATTTATTTTTTCCATTTTGCCTACACCCATAGCCAAAAAAAAAAATCTCTATCCTTTTGAATGTCTTGGGAGTTGAAGAGCATTGTATTATTTCTATTTTGGATGGAAGAACATGCGGAAAAAATTATTAGGAATTGGGTCATTGTGGAAAATATGGTATGTTATTTTGAAAAAGAAAAAAAAAAGAAGAAGAAGAAAAATTGGAAAAAAAGAGTTGAAAAAAATTGGGAAAAAAGGAAGGAAAAAAGCCCAAAAAAAAAAAGAAAAGAAAAGAAAAGAAAAGGAATGATGACCCAGTTCAAATTTAGTTTGGTTTCCTGCATCCCATATTCTCTATTGTATCATTCTCTTCATCTTTTAAGATATTCAACTTTGTTTTTCCAAACACCACACCCTTTTTTTTCTTAACTTTAGCCCCATTACAACCTAATAAAAGTCCTTTGGATTTATGAATGCACTTGCTTTATTAGCGGTGGAGAACTTAGATTCTTGTCAAGCCTATGGAAAGAGTGTTGGATAGGGATGAATTTGAGCGTAAACACAAACCTATACACTTTTGAGTGAAGAGTGATATACACATTATCCTTAGTAAGAGATTTCTAGCTTAGGTTCCCCTTTGTCAAGTAAATTGCCATAATGTTTGCTTTCTTAATTTATGAGAAGATCACTTGGATATGAGAGGTGCTGAAATACTTTTGTTTACTTTTTGCTTGTGGTTGGAACATTCACTTTTGAAGCTTTAGTTTGCTTTTGTTTTGTTTTTGTTTTTTATTGTTGTTCTCCCTTGGTTTTGATTTGTTTTGCCCAGGAGTGCAAATGATAAGTGTGGGGGAGTTGATAAATCTCAATTTAATATATTTTATCCCGCCTTATTCATTTATTTTGGGGACTATTTTAGGCTAATTTGGATTTATTAGACAATATTTGGATTGTTAGCCTATTCTAGGAAATAATATAAATCAGAATTAATTATAAGATTATTGGACTTAAATTGTTATTATTCTGATTGAGATCTTGTGATTGAATAATATTTATAAATATATGATAGATCACGATTTTATTTAATTCTTGCAGGATAAGAAAAATCATATTGGAAGATCCTACGATGCAGAATTAACCTTGGAAGCTAAAAGAAGATCTAATGGTGGAATTTTGTTGGGCTTTTAGAATTTTAATTTGCTCAAGTTGGTACCCAAAATCTCTTCCTCCCCATTTTATTTAACCATGCCGCACAGGCAGATGGAGGAACACGCTTTCATTAAGTCAGCCGCGAGAACGCTCTCCTTGAGAAAGCCGCAGACGCACGCATGCTCGGGAAAGACGCAGCCATAGATTCATCCATTAATTCAATTGCTTTTTTTTGTCCAGTGGGTGCAAGAGGCCATCAACTTGATTTAATCATCAATCTTCTCATCCTTCCACTCACGGGACCCACCTTTGCTTCCTGCGTATCAACTCAATTGAATCTCCTATTTCATCAACATTCATGGCTGTGAGCAATTACATAAAGTTTGGTGAGGAGGAGATTTTCATGGTAGCTTAAGCACTTTTAGTAGGCAACTTGGAAGGAGCATGGAGAAAACTAGAGCCTAGGAACTTACACTTGAAGACCACAAGGGAGTGTCTTTCTTTTTATCTTCTTAATCCAAACTTGAGGTTCTTTAGTTTTAAAGGGTTTTAAGTTGTGTTAATTGAGAACAATCTAGTTTTAGATTGTAAACATATTTCTTTTGGATTGGATTGATAATTTGAAGTTTTTATGTGTGAGACAATTATTGGAGTTTTGTTTGCAACCTTTTGATTGTCAATTGAATTATTAATTGAGTTTTCATTATTAATTTAATTGTCAATTGGGTTTATCATCTTAATTGTTAAATTGGGTTGATAAATTATCTAGTTATTCAATTGGATAATTGCAAACAAGATTTTCAAAACTATTCTGTGATTGATTTTTAATGAGTTTAATTAACCACCGCTTATTTCATTATGAGTTTTCTAGTGGAATATGTGTTATTGAGCTAGAGGGTTTCCCGTGTTCAATTAGGTGATTAAATTCATTAATCTTCCTTTGGTCTAATTAATTGGTTTGGGCTAAGAAAGTTGACTCCATGCAATTCCTAAGTTGTCCCCTTCTTCCTCATAACTGAACTAGATCTTTGTCATTTAATTTGATTTTAATCATTTTTTTTTCTTAGGATTTTAATTTTCCTCTTATAACAAAAACCCCCAAAAATTGCATTTAAATTCATATAGATTAGTTTCATTCTCATTTAGGTTTTAGAGTCAATTGCATCAGCATTTTTAGTTAGTTTAATTTCATTTAGGTAGTAGCATTTTACATTCTAGTTTAGGTCTATTCCATTGCATTTTTCATCACTTAAATTCAACCTAAAGAAAACCCACAGTTTGCTCCTTGGGAGAATGACCTAGGTTTCCACTATATTACATTATTAGTTGGTCCTGGTTTAATTGATTGCTTTAGCGACGAAAGTAAGCTCCTCATCAGTGAGCATCGGATTCGCCAGCTAATGAATTGACATGGTTTATAAAATGGTTATTAAAGTACATGCATTTCTGGTTGCTCTTATTTTTCTTTTATTCCAAGTTCAGACACGGATTTACAGTATTATTAATTATTGATTTTATGGTGACATATAATAGTGAATACAATTTTTTTGCCAACAATAGTGAATGCACGCTGCCCCGTTTATAATCTGTGTATTGTGGAACGATTTTCTTTTTTTCTTCTTCTCCTTTTCGGGGCCATGAATCGTGAAACGAATATGAATATTGGAAAACAAACAGATCCTCTCTGTTTCCCCATAAAAAAAACAGAGATAGCAGACAGTGGGGATCATGTGATTCATTTTAAAAAATATATTTTTTCTTACCTATGAAACTGATATTCATAGCTTCAAAAAAGCAGAGTGAATACGAAAAAGCGATTACCTACCCTCATTAAAAAAATATTCACCACCTCCTGAGAAAGTAATATAATTATATTCAAATTGATTTCTTCGGTACGGTTGCTATTGTGAATCAACAATTTGCAAATTTGAGAAAAAAAAGGTTAATACTACCATTTAGAATAGATCGCGATCAACATGTTTCTGACATATTGTTTCTCCTTTGGCTGAATGGAGTTCGAGGACTTATGTTGGACATGTATGACTTTCAAAATGATGTATGGCTATGTCACTCTGCTCAAGGCAAATGTTACAACTTCACTGCATTCGTAAGTGCGCCTTTTCAATATTTCAAACGGTGTAACATCTTCCTCTGCCTCTCAACCAATCCTAAATTCCTAATTTCGCTGACTTTGGGTGCCCAGCAACCTGCCGTTAACGTGCTGAAAGAGATTCGATCATTTCTGGACAAAAATCCCTCAGAAATTGTCACCATCTTCATTGAGGACTACGTCACATCCCCTAATGGCCTTACTAAGATCTTCCAAGCTTCTGGCCTCAACAAGTACATGTTCCCTGTGTCTCGGATGCCCAAGAACGGCGGAGATTGGCCTACTGTCGATGACATGGTGCAGAAGAATCAACGCTTGGTCGTCTTCACCTCCATATCTAGCAAGGAAGCTTCTGAGGGCATTGCTTACCAGTGGACATATGTGGTTGAAAACCAATGTGAGTTTAATCTTAGGACTAAAATGAGAAACATGTTTTTTACTGTTTTAATTTTTGGTTGCAGAGCCTAAGACCAGTTTCGTTTATGTGGGAAAATTTCAGATGTAGATGAAGGGATGGTGTCTGGTTCTTGTCCAAATCGCGCGGAGTCGCCAGCAATGAACACAAAATCAAGGTCCCTGGTTCTCCAGAACTTCTTCCATTCTACTCCCAATCGATCTCAGACTTGTGCAGACAATTTGGGTCCATTACTTAACATGATGAAGACTTGCTACGATGCAGCTGGCAAACGATGGCCAAATTTCATTGCTGTTGACAATGTACATACGTGACAATGTACTTACACCACTATAAGTTTAGATTTGCTGATATATATACAAAGATTATGTTTATTCAAATAGTACGTGTAAATGATGTCTTTTTTACCTGTCCAAATCATCCATGCTAATATGTTAAAAAATAACACTAAACATTGCACTACAAACTAACTAGATCTTAAATACCTAACTAAATAGCTAAATTACTTTTAGTGAGGTTAATTTTGGTATTTTATAAGAAATATAACTATTTTAATTAACTTCATTAATTTATGTAAAGTTGTTATTAAGTACTTATAATAAGAAATGGAGGGAGTGCTTAATTATATTCTTTTTCACCAAAAAAAAGTTCTGAAAATATAAGTTTGACATATTCTGACATTAACTATTAATGTTTCAATTCAATTCGAGAGTATTTTATTAAGTAATGGAATGATTAATTAATTACTTTTGCAATAATAATTCAATAGAGATTGTAAATAATAGCTGACGTACGCATGTAGAGAGTTATTATTGGACATATTTCATGATCAAATTAAATGATTTTTGCTCATTATGAACAATGAGCAAAAATATATGTGTGTGTAAATAACTCATATATATATTATTATATGTCTTGGGTGAGATTGTAAATAACATTATGAATAAGGACCTAAATTACTCATATATATATTATTCCCTATTTCAACTCACAACTCTTCTGGGAGTAACAATCCAGTAACAATGTCGTTATATACACATAGAGATATATGTGTGTGTTTTTATATGTATGTCTATACACAAATATACGTACGTATATACATAGACACATATATATAAACACATACACAACATACACATATATATGTGAGTGTATGTGTTGTCAATATATATATGTGTATGTGTACATATATAAACACACACACATATATACGTGTGTGTATTCATATTTATATGTGTGTGTAGATATGTGTGGATGTACGTGTGAGTGTTTTATATGTGTGTCTACACAAAAATATACATACATATATACACAGACATATATATAAACACACATATATCCGTGAGTCTGTGTGTGTGTTGTCAATATATATGTGTATGTGAACATATATATAAACACACACACACACACACACATATATGTGTGTGTGTATTCATATATACATATATATATATATGTGTGTGTGTATCTATACGTACATATATACAACATATATGTGTATATAACGAGATTATTATTTCAAATAGAAAGCGTGTAGGAAAAAAAATTAGGTCGAAGAGGTATGTAGTATGAGTTGTTATTTACTTTTACTTTTGTCATTTTAAATTTATATAAGGGTATTTTAGGAAAATTAATAAAACTAACTAATTTAACTTCTCTCCTTAATCTCCCAAAAGTTGGTTAAATATATCCTATAATTAGGACTAGATGGAGTATCTTTTTTCATACAAGGACACTAAGCAACTAAAGCTCAATTAAGTCACAATGCAAATAAATTTGGCCAGTAAGTCAAAAGCTAAGTGTCATCATGTTGTGAAAGCAGCACAATTATCCCAAGTCAGAGCCATATTCCACATCGAGCTAAAAAAGTCAAAATTTTGCAAAATTTGTGTGTTGTGCAAATGTTAGACCAAGGTGCAGAGTTTTTTTTTTTTTTTTTTTTAAGCAAATGTGCAAGATTCAGGAAAAAAATCACAGCACCAGTGCAGCAGACAATGAAGTGTATGAAATAATTGTTTGCAAGTGTACCCCTAACTCAAGACCAGTGCAAACTCATGAAAACAATATTCAACAAGTCACCACTCACAATGGATGTTATTGCTTTACCTGACCAAAATTCAACTAAATGCAACAAAATTCGAGTCAAGTGCACAAGTGATGTGAATCAGACATTGAACAGAGCAAAACTAAACCGAAAATGTGCAGAAGTTCCAGAATAGTTTAGTGAGATGAGGTAGAATTCAATGAAACAAAATATCAACTCTACAATCAATGATTTATCTCCATAATAGCCAAGTGCGCTGCAACTATATCTGAATATGGCATTTGAACATGCACCAGAAATCAGAGATATTTAGTTCAAGATTATATTTTAAGAACAAGTCCAACAAGAAGCAATAGATATTCAGCACACAACCAACTCAGGAATAATTTGACCAAAGTAAACTTAGTCAATGCACCAATAACATTATTAGAATGCCAAGCTTGAAATTTGATTTGACAAAAATCTTAGTCGTCTCAGGGTCAAATCACAATTTACCACGAATTAAAATGCAATACAGTACAAACAACTCGGGATCGTTCTCTTATCAAGGAGCCTTTTATTTTGAATTCCTTAGGTTAAACTAAGTGCTAAAAACATGATTAAACAAAGGGTTTTGAAATTGATTTTCTCTAAATTAAAATTCATAAAAAAATAAAAAGAAACTAATTCTAATTTTTTTGGTATTTTTGGAAAATAATGAAGGATGCTTTGGATTAAAAAGGATTAATGATGGATGTTCTTGGTAATAAAGAAGATGTCTATCATTGCTAAAAATATATATATATATGAGAATTAATTTTCACTAAGTCTAAGAAACAACCTCAAGATAACACTTGAGTTCAATAATCTCAATTAATAGTAGCTCTTACAAACATAGCAAACTACTATCTTTTGAGAAATTGTTAAAATCCACTTAATGTGTAATTTAAATTGGGATGATATAAATTATTCTTTTAAATTAGAATATTCTAACGAACCATTCAAAAACTTAAATCAATTATGACTACCAATCATAAACATGATAGCAAACATAATTTCATTAAGCATATATAAAGAAATAAAGAAATTCGAATATTAAAATAATCATCCAATAAAAATCACAATATTTAATCCTCATGTGCACATAACAGTCATTCAAATCTCACAACTAAATGATGATAAACCTAAATAAGGGAATCAAATAAATAGTCTAAGCAAAAGATTAAATTAAATAACTCCCCTTTAAAATCCAAATGCTCAAGCAACAATCTTCACCACAAAGAAGCTAAAGATTTAACCACACATAACCATGGATAAACTATGAGTGGATATACGTGAGAGAGAAGTGGATTGAATCGATTCAACGTGGTGGTCTGGAGGTATATTGGAGGTGAAGAAGGTTGTAGGTGATGGTGATGGTGATTGAAGACGATGGATGAAGGGATGAAGATAATGAAAGAGGATGGTCTCGGATGAAGTAATTGAATCTTAATTCAATTGATGCAATAGGCCAAAAAGGCGTGGGTCCCGTCGTGAGAGAATTGATGGATGAATGAATCCAACCTCCTGTGCGTGGCTGCGTGATGCGGCTCCTCTCCTTTGTTCGTCCTCCTCTCTGATTCAGCGTCTTTTTTTGATTCTGGTTTTTTTTTTTTTCCGTTTTTTTCCCGTTCAGCCTTCGTCCAATAAAATATCAATTCTTGCGTTCCCGTTCTCTCTCTGAAATCTCTCACGATGATCTCTTTTTTCCTTTCTCTTCCCGCCTGTGATCCCGTCCCTTTCTCTTCTTTTCAGCGTGTTCTTTTTTCTGTTTTCTCCGATGATCTCTCTTCTTGTGTGATTCTTGCTCTTTGATCCAGCAAAATCAGTAATTATAAGATAATCCGGATAAAATCTTTCCTAACTTGCTATTTGTTCGCTGATTCTGTTTCAATTATTCTACAATTTAAACCAATTAATCTAACATTAAATATTCTCATCAAAATTAATAATTAAGAGTAATTACATTTTTTTTTATAATTTTGCCTTTTTTTTAATCCTAATTTAACATATTTACTCTTAATATTAATTTATTACAAAAAATACATTTAAAGCTCACTAACTATGAGAAAACACATTAAAAATTCCTATTTAATTACCTAAAATCATATAAAAATATGGTTAGATCAAAATTCTAGCATCAAGTACAATACAATACAACTAAAATGCCCAAATTTGGAGTCGAGAGCACTGTCAATGAGAACTGAGAACGGTGAGTGAGAAATACAACTAAAATGCCTAAATTTGGAGTCGAGAGCAGTGTCAATAAGAACCGAGAACAGTGAGTGAGAACTGAAAACAAAACAAAAGTTCGAACCCAAGACCTTGTACATAGATGTTGAAGGTTTTAACCAATTATGCCAATAAACTAAGTTGCAATAAAAGTCCTTCACAAAATATATATCTTTTTTAAATTTTTTATGGGTTCACTTGCCCACATAGGCACTAGTGTGCCTCCGCCCTTGGGTTTGCGGGATCGGCCCTGAGATTCGAACTCTTGAGGGAAGCAAAGGGTTCCATGGTATTGGATACATGTATCTTCCTTCTCTTCTAGATCAGTACCCTGCGCCTAATCACTCACTCTACCCTCCTCCACCTCCTCATCTTCCCACAGTAAGCTCCTCAACAACAGAGAGCTATTTCATTGCTTCCTCGTCTGCTTTATTTCTTTATTTCTTTTTTAATTTCGGAAGTGTGTATGTGCATTACATTCACAAAAATTAAGAATTCATTTCTAAATTACCTTCCAGTTTCAAGTTGATGTTATTCAAGAATACTTTCTTGTAATGTGTTCTGCCTACTGGTTTAGAGTTTTATTCTTGGGGTTTGATTCCAATTACCCCTCCACATTTCCGAGGAGCTATCCGATTGTTTTGACCGGTAGATTTATTTTCAAGCATTTTGTCATTGTTTTTTTTTTAAAGATAAGCCATTGGTTTCTCGAGGTTGTGTTAGAACTCCATGTTTTGATGGTTAGCCACTTAGCCTTCTTCTATTCGCAGTTCTAGCAATAGTGCATTACTACTAAGTGATTGGAATTTTCACATATATCTATCTCTCCATTCTTAAACTACAGACTGTGGAATTAGTTGACGGGCTCTTTAGCATAGTAGGTGAATAAATCCTATACGCTCCTCCTGAATGGAAAAAAAATTGTTGACTCTTAAAGAGTGTTGCCAAATGACTCATACTTGTTCTAACTTTGTTCATCTTCTTCTAGAAACCTGCAGTTCAATGGGTTGACTGGTAGGCTACCTCCTACACTTGGAAATTTGAGGTGCCTTCAAGAACTTAGGCTGGACAGGAATAAACTTCAAGGACTAGTTCCTGCTGGTGGCAGTTCAAACTTTCCTACAAATATGCGTGGAATGTGAGTTGAATTGTCACCCTTGAATTGATCTTGTTTACTTAGGTGTGACTGGATTCGTTGCCCTTACATGATTCTGTTATCATCTCTGCTTGACAAAACTTTCCTCTTTATAATTGCTATGGTCAAATGGGGCTGGTCTTGAGTAATTAGCCTAATCCGGCAATTGGTTTAATATGAGAGGTAGCACGTAATTGCTGTTCTTTAATTGTCAGATATGTTCAATTAAAGTAAAATTAGGTTTTTTTTTTCCTATTTTTTTTCTTTTCCATTCTAGTATGCTACAAAGTTGTTAGGAAGATTTTGTTGGTGTCTTTTTCCAATAATATGTGAAAGAAATAATTTGGGTACATGTCATGGTTATGGGATAGGGTAACTTTTTACTGGTAATGTCAAATGCTAAATAGGTATGCCTGGAAAAATTCAATTCTCCCTAACATTATAATTATGCCTGTAATTGTTAACATCAAATATAGGGAAGCTCAACACATGGCAGTACGAACGATACTGATTTACTTGAATTAAAGTTTAAATTTCTTTAGTGTCTCTCATAGTTTCTACTATTTCTTCAGGTATGCTTCAATTGCAATTTTAACTCGTCTCTATCGATCACCTCAGTTACAAGTTGTAGATTTATCATATAACTTCTTTGTGGGTGGCATACCCGCTTGCTTGGAGTATTTACGTAGGTTTTTTTTAAAAAAAAAAAAAAAAAGTCTTGTCATAGAGTTAGTTTGCTCAAAACACCATATTTAGAATACATATGCAGATATACTCTGTCATACATGTCTAGCTTTCAAGGGAACTGCTTCCAATGTAAAGAATTAACACAATGTTCTTCAGTGCAATGTGGTATGTAAGACATGGCTTTCCCAGCATTTAAGCATTATGGAAGAATTAACACAGCGTTCTTCAGTGCAATGTGGTATGTAAGACATGGCTTTCCCAGCATTTAAGCATTATGGAATGAATTATTTGACTATGCTCCATTTTTTGTTAGCAGATATCATTTTATTCCTTGTATCCTGTTATATCCCTATGGCTTCTGCCTTGATTGGTTGGATATTTGCTGTATGTGTTCATTCTATCAGCATCAGTGAAAGACACAAAAGTATTCTAACTCCCTTCTACAATTTGCTTATAGATGCTAGTTTTATCTTGCTCAATCCCATGAACAATAAGGAGTTTGGAAGGAAGCATATGGCAATTTTAATTGTGATGCATTAACTGGTTATATTTTTATGTGGCCAATGTTTACCGTGTTAAACTTCTATGATAGCAGGTTTTACCAATATTCCCTCGGCTTGTTGATCTTCCATTGGAAATGTTCCAAATGGCTCTTGCTTATGTACTACAAGTATATCCAAAGGCCTTTAATTTGATGCCTTTGATGCTTGTTCTGGGTTGCGTACGAATCTTGGGCTGTTATTGTATTTTGAATTATTATAGTAGGATTTTATATGGCAAAAGCTGAAGTTTGTAAATATGATCTGCTGCAGTTTAGACTTTTTTTTTTAATTCATTTTGGTCGCAACATTATAATTTGTAATTAATATTTTGTTTTTGCTATGCAAACTCTTATGATTGTTACCATTTACTTTTATGATATACAAGTCATTTTATTTTCTAATTTTTAATATTTTTTTATATAATTATTTTATTTTTTCTGATTTTTTATATTTTTTTAAATTAGAATTTGCAAGGGAAAAGTGTTTCTCTCGCAAATCCTAGAATTTGCAAGGGAAAAACTTTTCCCTTCTCAAAATCCTCTATTTTGCGAGGGAAGAACCTTTCCTCGCAAATTTCATCATTTGCGAGGGAAAATACTTTCCTTACAAAATCCAAAATTTTGCGAGGGAAACTAGTTTTGCCATAAAAAATAGTTTTTTTTTCTTTAGGGAATTTTTCCGCCGCAAAAACCAATGTTTTTTTTTTTGGTAGTGTTCTAAGCTGCCGATATTGTACTTTAGGCATCCTAAGCTTGAATTTAGGACGCCTATATTGTTTAAATGGGAATCCCAATTTCAATTTGGAGGAAACCTGAAGTTGTATATAGTTGACTTCTGACATCCCAATTTAATTTTGCCTACAGTCCACTTTAGGCTTTCTAATTTTAAATAAGGATACTCAATATGTCAAAAAGTACAAAAAAATATTACTGCTTTTATTTTTGCTTCCCTTTTTTGTTTTTTAAAAAAAGATGTCTTCTAGAGAAATAATATCCATTTATTGTAGTTGTGATAAACTCTAAAATATAATTATCAAAATGGCCTTATTTAAAATAAAAAAAACCTCATCCCCTTACCATGAGAGTTCTGATGACAGCTGGACCTAATATTTGTGACCAATTAATTCCCTCGATATAAATGCCCTCATAATTCTTGATTTTTCGCCAACGTTGTTATTTTCGACTGTTTACCAAGAAAGTGTTGGCATGTTTGTCGACGTACGCTTTGGTATTGGATAAAAGAAGACATTCGAATAATTTAATTTAACACTTAGTTATAATGAAACTCAATTATAACTAAAAAAGAAAACTAAACAGACTAAAATAATTGATAACAACGATAATCAACTGGAAACAGAAAAAACAGCTAGCTATTAAAATTAAACACTTTATAGATTCTGTTACAAACAACATGCAAATGGCTCCACCAATTTGATGATTTGTCTAACAGAACATAACTGCTTATACCTATTGTTTTCAGGTTTGACCTTTCTTGCCCTCTCTTTTTTTCTCTCTCTAACCTATTCCTTAATCCCCATGCATCCGCCGGAGCCGGAACCCTCCTTCCTGTTCGCCGCCGATGATAACAACTACAACTTGAAGGAGGATGACGCCGCGGCTACTTTCATCAACGACCTCAGCGTGGGTTCCTTGTTCACCAAGGCACTCATGGTCGTCATCATCGTCTTCCTCCTCTACTGGCTTTGTATCTCCATTTATCGCCACTGCCGTGGCCACCGCAGCCATCTCAGTGGTGGCGATGTCCCTAACTCAATTCCTAATAATAGTAATCCCGTCGACCACCACCATGACGACGAAGAGAACCTTGTCCAAAATAATGCCGACATCAAAACCGCCATAAACTCTTACCCTTGTTTCATGTACGGTGATAAGAAAGACGATGACTACCAAAACGGCACGACATGTCCGATTTGCTTGTGCGAGTATTCGGAGTCCGAGACGATGAGGATGATGCCACAATGCGGGCATCACTTTCACCTTAAATGTATTGATGAATGGCTGAGGATTAATTGGTCATGTCCTGTGTGTCGTGACTCGCCGTTGTTGCCACAGACCAGGCCGTCGTCGTAGTCCTCTGACCGATGATTTGAAGTTGACGATTGAATATTCGATTTGGTGATTAATTTTTGATACAATACATGCATTGTTTGCTAATTAATTAAAGTAGCAAATGTAAAATTAGTTCTTCTTCACAGGACCAAAGATGAAAGGACGAATATATATGATTATCCTTCATCACAGGAACAAAACAAGAGGAAGAGTGAAAAGTTCATTACAAATGTCTAATTTCTTCAAGAATTGCCCCCAAACGATGTGATCAAAATTCTGTCCTTCGAGAGATGGATACACGCACACATATATATAGACAGTATATATATTTTCATGTGGCCTGGAAAAAGGAGTCATATAACATTGGTTCTTTCTCCTCCTGTTGCTATGAACAAAGACTGCTGATAAATCAGGGAACAAAAGCCAGGTGAGCCAAAGTCTTCACTTTCTGTTTGTTGGATTCAGGAATTGCCCACTTGTTCACAAATTGATGAAACTTTTCCCTTCCTTCTAACAACTTGATTAAAAATAAACCATCATCCTCTCTTAAGATGTATATAATTGTAAGAGTTGTGAGTTGTGCTAACAAATAATTTATTATTCGCAATCAATTGCCTTATAACATTAATTAATAAAGTTGAAAATCTGAACCATCTTCTGTTTTATTTATAACAAAACAACTTGCTCAAATTATTACTAGTTGTATTCTAAAATTGAGACAAGTATAACACTTTAAATCAACAACACTTGTAGTTATCATATTTTTTTCATATTCATCTTTATTTGAAATTATAAATTTTCAGTCTTTTCATAATTAATTAAAACATATGGAAAGAAAACAAATTCAATTTTCTATTTAAATAGATTGTATATCAGTTTATCAGTTAAGTAAATTAATTTAAAGAAAATAATATTAATTCAAGATAAAACGTGTAGAGATTTCGTAAAGATTAAGATTAATCTACTAACAAGCTCTATAGTTTAGACAAAGAGCAGTACTTTTTTATCAATTAATATATGAATAATTCATATTTTTAAATTAAAAAAATGCATAGTTACATAAAACATTTTGTATCTTTTTTATTTTTATTTTTATAAGAACATTTTGTATCTTGGATTTACAGATGTCGATTGGGTCAAAGTGGGCCTAACAGTATTTTAGTCCAATGGGCCAATGAGCAATGATAAGGGATCTATTATATTCCCTTTTGTTTTTTTACAGATACAATTGGGGATCTATTATATTCTAATCCCAATTATGAACCAAAAACAAAAATGATTAAATATTCTTTGTAACAAAATATTTCTAAATTGTGATTTTGTACCAAAATTAATTTTTTGTTATTGAAAAATTTATTATTTTTAAAATTTACATATTTTCATTTACTCATTAATCTTAAAATTATATCTATATTCTATACCCAGTCACTATTTTTTAATAAATTTTAATTTAAATACTGTTGTGCGCTTTTGAGTTATACAATTTTGTTGCTTTATTTGACCAAATGAACTGAAAACAAGAAGCTGAAAGCAGTTGAGTGGAAACAAACATTGCAAAACATGCCAGCAACTTCCTTCATAAGTTCTACAGCGTGCGAGAGATATTGACAAAACGTTGTTGCCAATTATATTCATTAAATTATAAATTTAAAATAAAATGGTATGAAATAAATAAATAAATCCAAAATATTCCTTTTTTTCCCGAATCTAGTGCATGTTGTTGCAATTGAAGTCGGAAGTCATAAATTAGATTCTCATCAATCATCAACTCATACAGCTAGAAAGATAACTATAAAAAAAAACTATATAATTCAGTTATTTATTTTTTTTGATGACTATTCCACTATATTTAGATGAAAAAAACGTATATTTAATTATATAAATTTTCATTACAAGGCATTTATTTTATTTTCATTTTTTTTTGTCTCATGAATGACATAAAATTATGATCTTATCTTTAACACCCTTATAAATCAAATAAAAATAAATATTAAATTAGGTAATTAATGAGCACTATACGCAATACCCATCTAGTTATTTTGATTTTAAGAAAATCGTTGTTAGATCTCAAGGTACGAAATTAATCACAAAAAAATTCCACACCAAATTTCTTCACAAAAAAGTCTCTTGGACTTAGGAATTTTTTGTGATTAGTTGTGAATAAGCTATAGAGTTCCCCTTACAAAAATAGTCTCATTATTAAAATGGCTTTTTATGTTGTCAAAATGATTTTATTAGTTGTTAAAATGTCCTATAAAAATCTCGTTGTTAAAATGGCTTCTTATGTTGTCAAAATAGCTTTTCATGTTACCAAAAATTGTTTAGAATTCTAAAATTCTACGCGCCGGAAAAAAAACTTAGAGAATTTTTGACAATATGCAAAGGCATTTTCACAACCAGATTTTCATAGGGACATTTTAATAATATGAAAAGTCATTTTTACAATAGGACTTTTTTATAAGGAGAATTTGATGAGAGACTTTTTTGTAATTAATTCCATATCTTGGGACCTGCCGGTGATTTTCCCTTTGATTTTCTACTTTTGGGCTCAGTCTTCTAGGGTTCAAAATTGGGCTCATATATATATCTTTTTTTTTTTTTTTTGCCCCAAATACAGTTTGTTTTACCAAATTTAAAATACAGTTGAAATTTAAACTGATAGAAGAAATTGTTAGTATTTATTTTTACAAGAAATAAAATTATTCTAATAATTAAATAAAAAAATTTATGCCATTCAAGACAACAAATTATTGATTTATATGATTAATATGGGTTAGTTATGATATGTTGCATATAAGGAATATACTTGTATTATGATTTATGAGAATGATTTTATGCTTTAAAATTCATTTTACACGTGATCAAAATAGATCGTTTATCTAGTTCTTATATTATAAATCAGATAAGATATTATAATCAGTTGAAAGCATGGTTATCAGAATAACCGGACCAGACCGGACGATTCAGGCCGGAAACCGGCGAACCGGTCGTGGAACCGGTCCGGAGAATGATAGAAACCGGAGTCACCACCCAATATTAAAAAAAAAAAAACAGTGAAGAGAGGGGTCCGAGAACAAAGGAGATGCCAGAAACACAGCGGCAAACAACGACCTCCACACCTTCAACTTTCCACTCCACTTTCGTCGTCTTCTTCCTTCCTCGCCGACGACCTTTGCTTTGCCGTCATCGTAAATCTTTGTCACCGGCGAGCTCCACCCTCACCACCACAGAAACTATAGCCAACCGAAAGAAACAGATGAGGAACGAAGAAATAACGTTAAGATCTCGTAGCCTCCTCCAGCGTTTTGATCCAGGATGGCTCAGCAATGAACGAAGGAGGGTGGGTGGTTTTTGGCAAAAGCTCTGGTATATGGGTTGGGGCGAAAGTAAAATGAACGAAGCCTTTAACTTTTGGGTAAAACAAAGCCTTCAATATCTTCAATTTGCTTAGCTAACTATGAGCTGGAAAACCTGACAACACGCCTCAGAACCCAGAAGTCATAATATCACATGACTTTCACGCTTCTAAACAAATATTTTAATATAAAATGGATTTATTTTATTTTTATAATTCCATAGTAATAATTGAAGTATTTACTTTCTTGCCAGTTTGACTCCGATTTAGCTCCAGTTTAACTTCGGTCTGACCCACTAACCCTTAACCCAGTAATCAGACCAGTTCAGTGACCTGTCCGGTTTTAATAAACTTGGTTGTAAGAAACTAAAAAAATAAAAAAGGCTAGTCCAAATAGCACGTATTCCAAAGCAGGGAAACATCCAAGTCCAATTGTTGACAACCTTGTACCAGTGATGATCTTCCAAAACAAAAAAAAGTTTCTTCATCCAAGAAACAGGCTTAATACTGATTTATTGATAAATTTTATTCTAAAGATCTCATAAAATTGGAAAATTGTATTTGAAGATGCAGTTACAACATTATGAGCATGATATTCTTAAATATACAAATTTAATTAATTTATCAACTATATATATCTGAATTATGTTAAGAGCTAGTAAAACTGAAAGTCTATCATTTACCCTTTTATTGATAGAGTGATTAGATTTCTACTCACTTTTCCAATTTCTACGGCAACTACTAAAAAATATTTCTTTACTATGAAGATAATTAAGAACATGCTTTAAACTAAAATAGAAAACCAATTTCTTTATTGGTGACAAAAAAGGATTACACTTTCTGTTTTCTTTTTTGGTAACACAAAAACCTCTCTTACATACTTACCTGGTAAATCATAAAAGTATAAATTTCAATATAAACCTACACTAAGTGATAGAGGAGATGAAACACATAACCCTTCAAATATTTTATATAATATGATACAAGGCTTTTTTTTTTTCCCCTATTTGCCACTTTTTAAATAATTAATTACTATTTTGCCACTCTTTTTAAAATATTTCCCAATGTGCCACCTTTAGTCCACTAAACCTTGGTTTAGTCGACTAAAAATGGGGAATTTTTTATTTTTTGTATGCCCCAGACATTTAGTCGACTAACCCAAGTGAGTTAGTCGACTAAATATATATTTTTTGAAGAAATATTTTTCAAAATTTATAATTTAAATTGATTACATTCAAAATATCAAATTGATTAGTTAAGATATTGATTTAAAATAGATATGAAAATCATATCTTCATTTTCAAACTCATCAACAACAACTTCTTGAGGTATTAACCTATCTCCGGCAAGCATTCATACGTTACTCATAATATATCAAAATATAGGAAAATGATATCCTATATGAGATTATAGAGGATAAAAAAAAGTTACTATATCAAAATATAGGAAAATGATATCCTCATTACTCTCTTTTATATCATCATCTCATCTCCATCTTTAGATAATGAAATGTATATTTTAGATTTAATATTTTATAAAATTATAATTATAATATTTTATAATTTATAATTTCTTTATTTATTACATATTGCAATTATGAAAAGTATAGATCAAATTTTAAGAGTTTAAATTTACTTATTTATGTTTATAGAAATAATTTTATAAAAGATTGAATCTGAATAATATATTGTTTTAATCTAACGGTATTATCAGAATAAAATGAAAAAAGAAGATAAAAAAACTAACCCCAAAATATAAGGTAGACAAATAATTAAAAATGAGTTTTACGAGGTTCCAAAATTCAGTGAAGATTGTGGACATAACTAAAAATCGTAATAGAAAAAACCTCAATATAAAAACTTAATAAAAAAATTAATTTTATGGTTGTTTTATAGCTCCAGGCGCCAATAGAATCTGACATGACAAAGGAGTTGATTATCTAACGGGTCCCACAATATTATAACACGCATGAATATGATAAAGAGTTTCAGGTTTAACCTTCTAATTTATACTAAAATATTAATAATATAAATAAATAAATAGCGGAGGGGAGAGGTTTAGTCGACTAACTCACTTGAGTTAGTCGATTAAATGTCTGGGACATTCAAAAAATAAAAAGTTCCCCGATTTTTAGTCGACTAAACCAAGGTTTAGTCGACTAAAGGTGGCACATTGGGAAATATTTTGAAAAAAGTGGTAAAATGGTAATTAATTATTTTAAAAGTGTCAAATAGGTAAAAAAGCCTATGATACAATGGGCTCCATTTCTTTTTCTTGTCCTAACAACTCTGCAAACTGAGTAACATCTACAAAGTTGTGGGGTAGTCCATAATAAAAATATGGAGTATTAAGAAGCTTGGTAGGTATATTAGTTAATTGATCTTTTAAAGAAACTATATTTGAAAAATGCTTCATTTAATGAGGTGAGGACAAATGTATGTAACCTTTTGTCGTTGAAAATTTTGAAAACTATATTTTATAATTTATTTATTAAACATTTAATAAAATTTAATAATAAAACATTAAAACTTAACATTGGAAATCGGTATTATAAATTTGAAAATTTGAACCATCCTCTGTTTTATTTATAACCCAACAACTTGCTCACATTATTACCCTTAGCAGTGCTAAGGGATCTATTAAATATTCTTTGTGGCAAAATATTTCTAAATTGTGATTTTGTATCAAAAATAATTTGGCTAGCACCAATGCCGGTGCGAAGGGGAATTCGTCTCTACTCTCTGCTGTGGGTAGAGGATACCCCTGATTTCTATCCAAAAATAATAATTTTTGTTGTTGCAAGATTGATTATTTTTGAAATTTACATATTTTCATTTATTCATTAATCTTGAAATTATATCTATATTCTATACCCAGTCACTATTTCTAAAAATTGTCTCATTGAAATGCAAAATAAACATACAAACCTTTTTAAACGTTAATTTTTTTGAAACACATTTTAAAATTATCAAATAATTTTTATTTAAATATATAAAATTTTTATGTGCATATTTATTAATGTTTTTGTATAAATCTTGCATAATTATATAGGGATGACAATAAGATTTTTTTTTAAAAAAAAGCATAATTTAATCAAAGCACTTTCTCTCAAATGTTTTTAATGAGGCGTTGTTTGGTAGGAAGGAAATAGGGAGGAAGGTAAGGAAATTTTTTATAAATTAAATTTAAAAAGTTTAGAGAAGCAGAGTTATAATTCATAAAATTTTGGCTAAAGTATACTTTTAGTCCTTTAAGTTTTATATAAGACATACTTTTGGTCCCTTAACTTTATAAAGTATATTTTTGGTCCTAAGATCCTAACACCGTTAATTTTGTTAACGGAAACGTTGACGTAACAAACTCAAATGATAACTAATAGTATTTAATTACACAAATTTTATATATTCTTAAATTTACCCATATTTTAAATTTAAATTTAATAACATTTAATTACACAATTATCACTTGAGTTTATATTTGTCGTTAGTAAACATAAACGGTGTTAGAATTATAATACTAAAAGTATACTTTTTAAAGTTAAGGGACCAAAAGTATACCTCATGTAAACTTAAAGGACTAAAAGTATACTTTAGCCTAAAATTTTAATAAAGATATGATGTAACATAAAATAGAAAGAAAAATAAATTAAAAGCTTTCAATCTCACTTCTCTCATTTTTGTAAACTTAATTCATAACGCTTTTTATAACAATAAAGCCGAAGGATAATTGTTAAATAATAGATGTTTTTAGGTTTACCATGCAACAAGAAATGATTACCCTTTCTGTTTTCATTTTGATTTCGTCCTTCTATTTTATTTTTGCACAGATCCCCTTCATATGTTTTTGGATTCATTAGTGTTCATGCAATTAGTAAGATTGGTTTCAGGTTAATTTTATATATATATATATATATATATATCATAATGAAATTTTATAATGGAGAATTAAGAATTTTATAGAAGATAGGGAAATGCTTGGTAAACCTGGGAAGAGTGATAGGAGTAGGGTGAGAAAGGTCGCCACTACCGCCAAGTTCCATTTTAGAATGATCATCCTCTCCAACTATTTCTTTCATCTTCCCACAATCACTAACGAGAATGGTGCATAGGTTTCGGAAGATTGCTAATAACTTTGGCATCATCAAAGTCTTCATATTTTTGCAATTCGAAATCAGGAGATGTGTGAGATAAGAAAATAGGGAGGACTGATGCAACGATAGAAGAGCATATGGTGACGCAATATCTTTCAAGCTGTTCAAATACCAGAGGCATAGACATCGAACAAGTTGGGAAGAAGAGCAAAAGGGGCAAAGGTAAGACAAGCAACACAAGGATTTCACACCTTTACAATAGCTTATATCCAAACGTTCAATTTTGCTGCCAAATGATAAAGCCCTGCATAGGAACTTGCACCTTTATCTTGGTGGCAACCCTTTATAAACAACTCATTCATGTCTCTTGGGAATATGGTGTATTAAGAAGCTTGGTAACTATATCAGTTAACTGATCTTTTAAAGAAACTATATTTGAAAAATGCTTCATTTAACAAGGTGAGGACAAATGTAAGGAACCTTTTTTCATTGAAAATTTTAAAAAGTATATTTTATAATTTACTGGTTAAAAATTCCACAAAATATAATAATAAAATATAAAACTGAACATTGGAAATCTGTATTAGTTAATATATAATCTATAAATTTGAAAATTTGAACCATCCTCTGTTTTATTTATAACCCAACAACTTGCCCACATTATTACAAGTTGTATTCAAAAAATTGAGACAAGTATAACACTTTAAATCAACAACACTTGTAGATATCATATTTTTTTCATATTCATCTATATTTGAAATTATAAATTTTAAGTCTTTTCATAATTAATTAAAACATATGGAAATAAAAATTCAATTTTATATTTAAATAAATTATACATCAATTCATGAGTTAAGTAAATTAATTTGAAGAAAAAATAATATTTTTTAGACATAGGTATAGATTTGAGAAGGATTAAGATCAATCTGCTAAGAGGCTTCTATAATTTAGAAAAAGAGGATTATTTTTTATCAATTAATATATGAATAAGTCATATTTTTAAATTAAAAAATAAAAATGCATAGTTTTTTTTTTTTGCTATAAAAAAGTTTTGGAGGGGTTCGACATCAGTCTCCCACCAAGGCCAGGGCACGGCCTCGAGCTCTATGAGAGCTTACTGGGGACTTACGAGATCGCCTACCAAAGGAGTCTCAGTAACGGCAGAGGAGATTGAACCCACGACCCAAGAGCCTAGTCCTGGATCCCTTACCGTCTATGCCAACTCTCATTGACAAAATGCATAGTTACAGAGTACTAACATTTTTTTTTGCTAAAAGAGTACTAACATTTTGTATCTTCGGTTTACAGATATCGATTGGGTTAAAGTGGGCCTAACAGTATTTCATCCCAATGGGCCAATGAGCCATGCTGGGGGATCTATTATATTCTAATGCCTATTATAAACAAATAAAAAATGATTAAATATTATTTGTAACAAAATATTTCTAAATTGTGGCATTGTACCAAAAATAATTTTAAAAAAAAAATTATTATTTTTTATATTTACATATATTCATTTATTTATTAATGTTGAAATAGTATCTATATTCTATACCTAGTCACTATTTTTTAATAAATTTTAATTTAAATAGTGTTTTGTGCTTTTGAGTATTATATACAATTTTGTTGCTTTATTTGACCAAATGAACTGACCACAAGAAGCTGAAAGCAGTTGAGTGGAAACAAACATTGCAAAACATGCAAGCAACTTCCTTTATAGTTAGTTCTACAGCGTGCCAGAGAAATATTGACAAACCGTTGTTGCCAATTATATTCATTAAATTATAAATTAAAAATAAAATGGGATAAGATAAAGAAATATAAAATATTCCTGTTTTACGAATCTAATTGCATGTTGTTGTGGCAATTGAAGTCAGAAGTAATTATATTCTCATCAATCATCAACTCATACAGATAAAAAGATAATTATTAAAATATATATATATAATTGAATTATTTTTTTTTATGACTATTCCTCTATTTTAAGGGAAAAAACGTATATTTAATTATATATATACGTTTTTTGTTCAACACCTTTTCTGTTTTCCTTCTTTCTTTTTCTTTGTACTCCCCTTCATACGTTTTTGGGATTTATTAATGTTCATGTCCTGCGATTAGCAAGGACGGACGTTTTTGGGATTTATTAATGTTCATGTCATGCGATTAGCAAGGGCGGATGGGGCCGTGGGGTGGCTCCCACCCCCGCTAAAATTATAATCTTTTATCAAAATAGTGGAGGTAGTGTAAGAGTACCACTCTTATTATATTTATAAGTTCAGTTTGACAAAAAAATTTAGTCTTTTTTATAAGTCCATTTTGACCAAATAAATGAGATTGTGGCAATTTTGCACATAGTAATGATGATGAGAGAGATTGGCTAGCCATGTTGGAAAAAGAAAAAGATGAGAGAGACTTGACAATAAATTTTAAAAGGTACCTATTCATTAATGAGGGAAAAGTTGGAAATTTGTTCGATAATCATTAATATACTTACATTTCCTTGATATGTGAGATTTGGTTAAACTGGACTTATAAATAACATCAGAGTGGTATGTGCATTGTAAGGATCGGGTCAACGCCAGAATTTTGTTTGTGTCGATTATTTGAAAAGATCATTGTTAATTATCCCTTATTTTTGTGTTGTTCAAGTTGAGCACTTTTTAGATAAATAGTGTTCAACTTGAGGGGCGTGTTAGTATATAGGTTGTTAGGATCATAGTAGTGAAAGCGTACTTTTTACGTAAAAACGGAAGGAGAATGAAAAATCGTAAAACGTAAAATCGTAAAATAAAACGGAGTTTTTACCTGCATATGTCTGCCTTCATACACACATAGATCAATGCAATATCAATCAAAATGTCTAATATTGTTATTGATCAAACCATATTTTTTTACATGATTAAATTGAGAT
Source organism: Acacia crassicarpa (assembly GCA_034222035.1). Lineage (NCBI taxonomy): Eukaryota > Viridiplantae > Streptophyta > Magnoliopsida > Fabales > Fabaceae > Acacia > Acacia crassicarpa. The sequence goes on along the minus strand of JAWXYG010000015.1, from coordinate 3,564,956 downwards.
TTTTAATGCATATTTTGGGACATTATTGTATGATTAAGTACTAAGTTGAGTTAGGAACATTTGTATTGAATTAAGTGTAATTAGGGGGTAAAATGAACTTTATTTATTAATTACAAAAAAGGACCCAGATGTTATTGAAATTTCAGTTCTGCCCAAAATAGTTTGAAAATTCTCACTTTAGTCCCTCTCCAGAACTTTTAAAACTTTCACTTAAGTTCCTTAGTAAACTCGGCGTTTTTTTGCAAACGTTGCGTTTTTACGCTTTAAAGCGGCGCTTTTTACGCTTTTACCTCTGGTGCGTTTTTTCTATCACGTAACACGTTTTACCCGAAAAAAAACGTAAAAACGGCGTTTTTTGCGCTTTAAGCGCGATTTTGACTACCATGGTTAGGATTATATCTTGTTTCTTTATCTTTGTATCATGCTTACAGGGCCTATATATATGGTCTAGTAGTCCTTGTAAATGAGTGACTCTTATTATCATTCAATATAGTCCATGAGTTTAACAATGATGACAGAAGCTATTTTGGTGACAAAAAACTCCTCTTACATACTTATCTCGTAAATCATAAAAGCTATTATCTAAAAGTCAATATAAAGTGATATAGGAGATGAAACACATAACCCTACCACTATTTTATATAATATGATACAATGGGCTACATGACATAGGGACCTGATTTCTTTTTCTTACCCTAACTCTACAAGATGAGTAGTATCTACATAGTTTTAACAGTTGATCATGAAAATATAGAGTATTAAGAGCCTTGGTAAATATATCAGTTAAATGATCTTTTAAAGAGACTATATTTAAAAAAAATGCTTCATTTAACAAGGTGAGGCCAAATGTATATAACCTTTTGTCGTTGAAAATTTTGAAAACTATATTTTATAATTTACTTATTAAAAATTTAATAATAAAACATTAAACTTAACATTGGAAATCTGAATTAGTAGATATATAATCTATAAATTTGAAAATTTGAACCATCCTCTATTTTATTTATAACCAAACAACTTGCCCACATTATTACAAGTTGTATTCTAAAATTGAGATAAGTATAACACTATAAATTAAAGACACCTGTAGCTATGATATATATATATATTCATCTTTATCTGAAATTCCAAATTTTCGGTTTTTTCACAATTAAAACATATGGAAATAAAAAAATTCAACTTTCTTTTTAAATAAATTATACATCAGCTTAAAAGTAAATTAATTTAGAGAAAATATTATTTATTAGAGATAAAACGGGTAGAGATTTTTTAAGGATTATGATAAATCTAATAACAAGCTTCTATAATTTATAAAAAGAGGATTATTTTTTCTATCCATTAATATATGAATAAGTCATATTTTAAAATAAAAAAATATAAATGCATAGTTACCTTATTCATCTTTATTTGAAATTCTAAATTTTCGGTGTTTTCATAATTAAAACATATGGAAATAAAAAAAATTCAACTTTCTTTTTAAATAAATTATACATCAGCTTATAAGTAAATTAATTTAGAGAAAATAATATTTATTAGAGATAAAACGGGCAGAGATTTTTTAGGGATTATCATAAATCTAATAACAAGCTTCTATAATTTATAAAAAGAGGATTATTTTTTCTATCAATTAATATATGAATAAGTCATATTTTAAAATAAAAAAATATAAATGCATAGTTACATTTTTTTAAAATATAATAATGCATAGTTTTTTTTTTGTTAATAATATAATAATGCATAGTTACATTTTTTATAAGAAAATTTTAGGAAATAGGTTGAGCTTACACACAATCCAAAGGCAGGGCGCTTGGAGCCTAATCTGCAGGGTATATTAGATTAGAGAGTACGCATACCCCCACCTCTTCCCAGCATTTCTATTGCTTCCTAAACTCCTAGGATGTCTCTCTTAACTCATTGACTGACTTCAGGATCGAACCCTCTCCCATTTGGTTAGAGAGTTTGACCCTTTTATCAGTTGAACCAACGACAAAGTTACATGGTACTAACATTTTGTATCTTTTGTTTACAGATATCTATTGGTCAAAGTGGGCGTAACAGTTTTTTAGCCCAAAGGGCCCATGAGCAATGCTAAGGGATCTATTATATTCTAATCCCTATTATTAACAAACGGGGGTTGGCTCAAGTGGTAAGTGACTTGTGTTGCTTAAGTAAAGGTCTCGGGTTTGAGCATTGTGAATGCAAAAAACCCCGTTGTGAGAATCTCCCATCATAGCCAAGTGCGCGATGCGGGTCGGATCCGGATTAGTCTCAGAGAAGCTCCGATGAACCGGGTAGGCAACAAAAAAAAACCCTATTATTAACAAATAAAAAATGATTAAATATTCTTTGAAAGTTGAAACAAAATATTTCTAAATTGTGGTTTTGTACCAAAAATAATAATTTTTGTTGTTGAAAATTGGACCCACAACAGGTCAGGTCGTGTCTTGAGTGCAAAGACCAGCTTCATAAGAAAGGCGGTATTCTGCTGTTCCATTTTTTTGAAGCCACCTCCACCCCTCGACCTTGGCTGACACATGTCACTCCATTTGACTAGACTTCGTCGTTGCTCCGTTGCTGTTCGACCCCAGATAAAGTTCCCGATATGGCGCTTAATACGTTGACAAAGACTAGAAGGTATCCTTGTAGCTTGCATTGTGTACGTTGGTATGGCGGATAAAACAGCTTTGGCAAGGGTGAGACGCCCTGCTAATGATAGTGATTTAGCCGCCCACCCTGATAATTTAGACTTAACTTTGTCCTCAACATAAGCATACGTTGTGGTACGGACCCTCTCATGTAGCAAAGGGACTCCCAGATACTTGCCCAAATCCTCCGTCTTACGAAATCCCAATTCATCACTGATCCTCTCTTGCTTACATAGCGGTGTGTTCTGCTAAAAGAAAATTGCAGACTTCGAGTTACTGACTTTGTGACCCGAGCTAGAGCAAAACTCATGTAAAACACTGTTAATTAAAGAGATTTGGGATCTTGCTGTCGAACTAAAAAGAATCAAGTCATCTGCAAAGAAAAGATGGGAGAGGGGTGGCCCATTTTTCCCTAGTTTGATTGGACGCCACTGCCTTTCTTGCACTTTCATGGTTATCATTTGAGAAAGCCCTTCCATACATAAGACGAAGAGGTAAGGGGAGAGAGGGTCCCCCAGCCTAATCCCCCTAGAGGGTACAAATTGTCGTGAGGTAACTCCTTTCCAAACCACCTTCATACTACATGTAGTCACACATCACATCACTGCCCCACAAATTTTTCAGGAAGTCCCGCATCTACAAGAGTCTCCTCAATGAAGTCCCTTCGTAATCGGTCATATGCCTTCTCCAGGTCTACCTTAATAGCCATCTAGCCCGTTGCTCCTCGCTTATACCTCATGGAGTGTAATACCTCTCGAGCAATAATGATGTTATCCTTCCTTATTATGAAGATAATTAAGAACATGTTTTAAAATAAAATGGAAAACTAATTTCTTTATGATTCTTTGGATTAGCAACCAGTTTTCTTTTTTTTTTGGTCTAACACCTTTTCTGTTTTCCTTCTTTCTTTCTTTTTTTACTCCCATCCATGCGTTTTTGGATTTATTAATGTTCATGCAATTAGTATCTGATGTCTAAAGGTTGTGAAATTCATTTCTTATATATCCCTCAGCCACTATTATTGTAGGTTTGCTTTCAGGTTAATTGTATTATAAATATTGTTACTATAGCTTCGTATATTTGAAGCTATATATAGATACCAGAATGAAATTTTATAACCAAGAATTAAGGAATGAAGGATATATCATGTGAATATCAATTAATTTGTGCTAGTGTGATACAAAGAAGAAAAGTATATGTTTGGGTAATTGTAAAAGCACGATGACAGAAGCTATTTTGGTGACAAAAAACTCCTCTTACATACTTATCTCGTAAATCATAAAAGTTATTATCTAAAAGTCAATATAAACTTCCATTTGATATAGGAGATGAAACACATAACCCTAGTACTATTTTATATAATATGATACAATGGGCTAGATGACATAGGGGACCTGATTTCTTTTTCTTCCCCTAACTCTGCAAGCTGAGTAAATCTACATAGTTTTAGACCAGTTGATCATGAAAATATAGAGTATTCAGAGCCTTGGTAAATATATCAGTTAATTGATCTTTTAAAGACACTATATGCTTCATTTAACAAGGTGACGCCAAATGTATTAAACCTTTTGTTGTTGAAAATTTTGAAAACTATATTTTATAATTTACTTATTAAAAATTTAATAACAAAACATTAAACTTAACATTGGAAATCTGAATTAGTAGATATATAATCTATAAATTTGAAAATTTGAAACATCCTTTGTTTTATTTATAACCGTCCACATTATTACAAGTTGTATTCTAAAATTGAGATAAGTATAACACTTTAAATCAAAGACACATGTAGCTATGATATATATAGGGAAAATCGGATGTCCAGTCACAGCACCTAAGCCTCTGTCCTGTGAGGGATGAAAACGACGGCGTTTGGTTAAATGAGGGTATTCCACAGCTGAAACAGAAAAACAAAATTGACCATTCGACTAGAACTAGGACGAAAACAGCAGAGGGCAAGAACTTCTGCGAAATGAAAAACTCACAGAAAGATGGGGGAAATAGAAGAAGAAAATGAAGAAGAAAGAAATCTAAAAGCAACATTAATTAACATATCCAACTACAAAAGACTATCAACACAGCAAACCCAAACCCATTTAACCCTAGGTGCTAAAATCAATCCCTTACAGGACGAAAAAGCTCGAATAGCAAATTAAGAAATGAAACAATACAATCTACGTGAAAGAAGCAGAGATCAAAGCAGATAAGGAAATGGAGAAAACAAGAAAGGTAAGAGCTCGAATCTGGGGAGGAGCTAGGAGACAGGGTGGTAGTTGAAATCAGAAGTCATAAATTAGATTCTCATCAATCATCAAGTCATACAGCTAGAAAGATAATTATATATTAAAAAAAACTATATAATTCAATTATTTATTTTTTTTATGAGTATTTAGCTATATTTAGGGAAAAAAACGTATATTTAATTATATAATATCTAGATTTTCATTTTTGTTTGGTTTCATGAATGAAATAAAATTATGATCTTATCTTGTATAAATTGAATCAAAATTAAATATTAAATAGGTCGTTAATGAGCACTACACACAATACTTTAAATATATTCTGTCATAAAAATTTATAAACTTTATAATAACTTAAGAGCATAGTGTTGCCTTCTCCTAAGTAAAAAGCATTAGATATTCAATTTCAATTTTAGTTAACATTCCTTGTGCAACATCAATCTAAGTATCCACATCATGATATATTCCTTGTTTATAATTTTGATCTAAAATTTTTCTTTATTCCCATTTTGATAAATATTATCGACTCATGCATCACAAATTAATTTCTTAAAATTTTATTTATAAATCCTATTAATTCATATCAAATATGCCTACAACAAAAACAAAGGAAACAACCTTCATCCTAAAAGGGAGGGGGTTCGATACTTGCTGGTCGATGTGAGGACCTTGTTGGTGGGTGATCGGTAAGTACCTCTGTATCTGAAGGCATGCCCTGGTTCTAGTAAGGTATTGGTGTCTATCCTCACCTAAACTTTTTTATAGCAAGAAAAAAAAACCAAATAGTTGTTGGTTGAGATGGTAAGTGGTCTTACCTCACCAAAAAAAAAAAAAGAATCTCGTGAATGGTATATGTTAAAAGAGACGAAAACCCTTTGCGTTCTAAGTCCAAAAAAAATAACACCCTTCACCAAATCAAAAAGGAAAAGAAAAAAAAAAAGAAAAAATCGTTGGAAAATCCCATATTATAACATTGATTGTCCTAAAGTACTTGAAGTTTGTTAAAAAAACCTAAGTGTAACTTTTTTTTTGTTTTATTTTTCCCATTTACAAGGCTGATTAAAAACTAATCAGAGGAAACCAAACAAAGTCGAGCACGTCCTTCTCTTGTCGCATCCGCATGAAGCAAATATTGCATCACATTTGGTGGTTCCTGAAGGAGATGAAACCCTTCTTCCAGCTCCAGAGCAAAGGTCGCTAGGAAGTCTGCACATTGATTTCCTTCACGATAGACATGGATTATGTTAACCCTCTAGTCATAAGCCAACAGCTTCTGTATTCGCCTGACACAGCCACTGGTCGCATTAACAGGGCCGTTGGACTCCTTAACTAATTTCAAAGCTAACAGACAGTCAAGTTGAACATCTAGGTCCTTATAGCCGTGGTTCCACGCCAGCTCAAGGCCATCCAAGAGAGCCCATAGCTCTGCGATGAGGGAGTTGCAAATTCCTACATGGTGACAGCAACCTTGTAACCATCGACCCTCATGGTCTCGAAGTATACAACCAGCCCTAGCTCACATTGTCCCACCCTTGACTGCTCCATCACAATTTAATGCTACCTTTGGAAATTGTGGTTTGGACCAGCATATCGAACGAAAGGTCTTGGGAGGTGGCCCTGTTTGCATGATATTCCCCTTCAACGTTGCTTGACGGCTAAAATCCACAAGGCTCCTTACTTCACGTGCAAACGCATCAGGATGGAGGTGGATCTGCTGAAAAATTTCCTTGTTTTTGGCATCCTAGAGCTTCCAACACACCAAGCCAAACATAGTTGCCCACTGACCTTGGTCATCATCTACAGAAAGACGTGGGGTAAGATTTTGCAGCAGCCAGGTCTGCAGATTCCCCTAGAAGAAATCGCGCCAACGGCTGTGTGGTAAGATAAGGCTCCACACCTTCTTGGCAAAACTGCACTTGCGCAATATGTGGTCGGCATCCTCCGTCTCCGTGTGACAGCGCATGCATGCATCAGAATCAGTCATACACAGTCGCCTCCTAAGTGCATTGGTCAGCAGGCTTCCAAGTGTAGCAAGCCATAGGAAGACTCGCACTCTTTGTGCACCCCTCCATTTCCAAATGACTTGCCAAAGTTTATTCGAAACCTCGCTCCCTGAATCATCTAACTGCTCATACGCCGAAGCCACAGTAAGGCGGCCATTCGTTGAATGATCCCAGAACTGGTTGCTTCACCATCAGTACAAACAGGAGGTTGACATGTCGAGATTCATCATAGAATACGATCTGGCAAATCTAATCCAATACGATTCCAATCCCAAGACCCTTGCAGCGTCACATAGTGGTTCACTGGTTTTGACAACTCAACCAGCGTCAAGTCCCTGAATGTCATATGCTTTAGTGGCCCAACCTCCAGAACCCAATTATCACTCCAGAAACGCACACATGACCCATCTCCAATTGACCAGTGCATACCAAGGTCTACCTCTCCCCAAATGTGCTTCAACTGTCTCCACAAATAGGAAGATCGCCCTACCGGTTTAGGCGCCTCTAACCGCTCATCCATACCATACTTCCTCCGTAAGACTTGGACCCATAACAGGTCAGGTCGTGTCTTGAGTGCAAAGACCAGCTTCATAAGAAAGGTGGCATTCTGCTGTTCCATTTTTTTGAAGCCACCTCCACCCCTTGATCTTGGCTGACACATGTCACTCCATTTGACTAGACTTCGTCGTTGCTCCGTTGCTGTTCGACCCCAGATAAAGTTCCGGATATGGCGCTTAATACGTTGACAAAGACTAGAAGGTATCCTTGTAGCTTGCATCATGTACGTTGGTATGGCGGATAAAACAACTTTGGCAAGGGTGAGACGCCCTGCTAATGATAGTGATTTAGCCGCCCACCCTGATAATTTAGATTTAACTTTGTCCTCAACATAAGCATATGTTGCGGTACGGACCCGCTCATGTAGCAAAGGGACTCACAGATACTTGCCTAAATCCTCCGTCTTACGAAATCCCAATTCATCACTGATCCTCTCTTGCTTACATAGCGGTGTGTTCTGTTAAAAGAAAATTGCAGACTTCGAGTTACTGACTTTGTGACCCGAGCTAGAGCAAAACTCATGTAAAACACTGTTAATTAAAGAGATTTGGGATCCTGCTGTTGAACTAAAAAGAATCAAGTCATCTGCAAAGAAAAGATAGGAGAGGGGTGGCCCATTTTACCTAGTTTGATTGGATGCCACTGCCTTTCTTGCACTTTCATGGTAATCATTTGGGAAAGCCCTTCCACACATAAGACGAAGAGGTAAGGGGAGAGAGGGTCCCCTTGCCTAATCCCCTAGAGGGTACAAATTGGAGGTAACTCCTTTTTGAACCACCTTCATACTACATGTAGTCACACATCACATCACTGCCCCCACAAATTTTTCAGGAAGTCCCGCATTTACAAGAGTCTCCTCAATGAAATCCCATCGTAATTGATCATATGCCTTCTCCAGGTCTACCTTAATAGCCATCCAGCCCATTGCTCCTCACTTATACCTCATGGAGTGTAATACCTCTTGAGCAATTATGATGTTATCCTTCTTTATTATGAAGATAATTAAGAACATGCTTTAAAATAAAATAGAAAACTAATTTCTTTATGATTCTTTGGATTAGCAACCAGAAAGGATTACCCTTTCTGTTTTCTTTTTTTTTGGTCTAACACCTTTTCTGTTTTCCTTTTTTTACTCCCGTCCATGCGTTTTTGGATTTATTAATGTTCATGCAATTAGTATCTGATGTATAAAGGTTGTGAAATTCATTTCTTATATACCCCTCAGCCACTATTATTGTAGGTTTGCTTTCAGGTTAATTATATTATATATATTGTTACCATAGCTTCGTATATTTGAAGCCATATATAAATAGCAGAATAAAATTTTATAACCAAGAATTAAGGAAGGAGGGATATATCATGTGAATATTAATTAATTTGGGCTAGTGTGATATAAAGAAGAAAAGTATATGTTTGGGTAATTGTAAAAGCAGGATGACAAAAGCTATTTTTGGTGACAAAAAAAACCCCTATTACATATTTATCTCGTAAATCATAAAAGTTATTATTTAAAAGTCAATATAAATCTCCACGTAATTGTAAATGATTAAATATTCTTTGAAAGTCACGCAACCAGGGTCAGACACGGATTAGTCCGGGTAAAGCTCCGGTGAACTAGGTGGGCAACAAAAAAACCCCTATTATTGACCAATAAAAAAATGATTAAATATTCTTTGAAAGTTGAAACAAAATATTTCTAAATTGTGGTTTTGTACCAAAAATAATAATTTTTGTTGTTGAAAATTGTATTATTTTTTAAATTTACATAAGTTCATTTATTTATTAATCTTGAAATTGTATCTTATTCTGTACCCCGTCACTATTTCTTAATAAATTGTAATTTAAATACTGTTTTGTGCTTTTTAGTATTATACAATTTTGTTGCTTTATTTGACCAAAATGACCTGAAAACAAGAAGCTGAAAGCAGTTGAGTGGAAACAAACATGGCAAAACATGCAAGCAACTTCCTTTATAGTTAGTTCTACAGCGTGCGAGAGAAATATTGACAAAGCGTTGTTGCCAGTTATATTCATTAAATTATAAATTAAAAATAAAATGGAATAAAATAAAGAAATATAAAATATTCCTGGTTTCCGAATCTATGTTGTTGTTGCAATTGAAGTCATAAGTCATAAGAATCATCAACTCATACAGGTAGAAAGATAATCACAAAAAAAAAACCAAAAAATTCAATTATTTATTTTTTTAGAACATTCCACTATATTTAGGGAAAAAACGTATATTTAATTATATAATATCTAGATTTTCATTTTTGTTTGGTTTCATGAATGAAATAAAATTATGATCTTATCTTTAATACCCGTATTAATTGAATAAAAATTAGATATTAAATTAGGTCGTTAATGAGCACTACACGCAATACTTTAAATATATTCAGGGACAAAAAATTTATAAACTTTATAATAACTTCAGAGCATATTGTACTACCAAAAAAAAAAACTTCGGAGGATATTGTTGCCTTCTCCTGAATAAAAAGCATTGGATATTCAATTTAAATTTTAGTTAACATTCCTTGTACAACAAAAACATCATGATATATTCCTTGTTTATAATTTTGATCTAAAAATGTTTCTTTATTCCCATTTTGATAAATATTATCGACTCATGCATCACAAATTAATTTTTTAAAATTTTATTTATAAATCCTATTAATTCATATCAAATATGCATATAACAAAAACAAAGGAAACAACCTTCATCTTAAAAGGGAGGGGGTTCGATACCCGCTGGTCGATGTGAGGACCTTGTTGGTGGGGTGATCGGTAAGTACCTCTGTATCTGAAGGCATGCCCTGGCTCTAGGAAGGTACTGTGTCTATCATTACCTAAACTTTGTTATAGCAAAAAAAAAAAAAAAACCAAATAGTTGTTGGTTGAGATGGTAAGTGGTCTTACCTCACAAAAAAATAAAAAATAAAAAAAAATTGAATCTTGTAAATGGTATATGTTGAAAGAGACGAAAACCCTTTGCCTTCTAAGTCCAAAAAAAAAAAAAAATAACATCTTTCACCAAATCAAAAAGGAAAAGGAAAAAAAAAATCGTTGGAAAATCCCAGATTATAACATTGATTGTCCTAAGGTACTTGAAGTTTGTTAAAAAACCTAAGTGTAACCTATTTTCAATTAGTGCAACTCTTCCTTAGTCATATACAAATGCCTTCTCCATTTCGTACATAGTAGAAAAAATATTACACAAAGCTAAAGGAGAATTATACTCGTTCAAAAATCTAGGTCTTTAGATACATTTGAATAATAAATTTTACAATGGGTAATTTTTCAACAATTTTTTTAAAATAAAATCTCTAATGCTAATATTAATGATAAGCATAATACTATTTTGTTATTGCACATGTACATGTTTATTAAACATCAAAAAATTAATCTAGCTCGATGATAGATAAAAATTATAACACACAAAGCCTTTTTTAAAGGTTAATGTTTTGAAACATATTTTAAAATTATGAAATAATTTTTTATTTAAATATATTAAATTTTTATTTGCATGTCTATTAATGCTTTGTATAAATCTTCCATAATTAAAAAAAGAGCATAAATTAATCCAAAGCACTTTCTCTACTCCTTGTTTGACTCTAGGGTCTGTTTGGTTCGATGGAGGGGAAGGGAGGAGATGGATTTTAATGGAGGGGAGGGGATCGGAGGGATTTTAATATTACTTTGTTTGAATTGATCAGAGGAAGGAGAGGAGAGAGATTTTAATGTTATTTTGTTTGGTTCAAAAGGAGAGGGGAGAGAAAATATTTTCATATGGACAACTTTACTCTTATATTATAAAAGAAATTTTAATGTTACAATATTTGATTCAGGAGAGAGGAGGGGAGGGAAGACCAAAAGAATAATATAATTTTACAATTCGTTCAACTATCTATCAAAATTGCTGCAATTAAATTAGGGAGAAACTCTCCATTTGCTATTGACCATAACTAAAGCCAAATCATCAGCAAAGGAAGATGGGAAAAACAATAAACATAAAAATTGCTCATGGATTTTCACAAAGCAGCAAAATTGCACATAAAATCTGTGCTAGAACATATCTTTACACAGCTTTCAGAAAAACTCTCTGCCTAATACAATTTTATAATTCATTCAACTACTTTATTAGCCAAAACCAATTAAAAAGGACAAACATTTCAAATAAAAGATGTTATCTTTGATACTTCACAAGTTCAATATTCTAGCCAACCAAGGAAAACAACACTTTGTTGGCAATATGATATAGCCCAAATGTTTGAAGACTCCAATATTTTGGACTGGGATAAATGATAGTTCAAAACCAACCCGATTCTTCCACCATGAAGCAAAACCAGATTGATAAAAGTATAATCAACTATTAAGTGTTGCAAAATCCAAGACCTCAGTCAGATTTTTTTTATCGTGTATGTAAGAAATATTAAGAATATGAAATTATTAAAAAAAATTAACAAATTATTATGATTTATAAGACATATATATTTTTTATCGAAGTTTTGGATTTATATATGGGAAAAACACTTCTCATGTTGTAGGAGAAGTGTTTTCTTATGTTACACATACATAAAATGGTGGGATCCACACATACATACATATATATATATATATATATATAATGCTAATTATATATATGTGGGTCTATAATTTCTTATGTTTGTAGGAATCTTTTTCTTCTCAAGTTTAACCCTCTTTATATATTGATATTAACATTTTGAGCTAATGTGTTGATACTGTTAGAAAATTAAGGCGATCTTACATGCTGATCAACCGAAAAGCATAAGATCAAAGCGGAAAAACAGTAAAGATCTCAAATACCTCCCGCCATTGATTTGTCTCAGAAATTAATAAGGACGTACTGCAAATCTCCAGACACGAACAATCCTCACCAGCAACCAAGAACGATCACGGAGTCTTTTCCTTCTGACCCTTCTCTCTGAATACGCAGATGGTGTGCTTCCTGAAGGTCAGAGCAGGTTCAGGGGACCAGACAGAGTTTCTGCACGTCGTTTCCACTCCGGCCATCACAGAGTTACAAAAAGGAAACAATTTGAATACGCACTTATTGCGTATTAACTGTGCATTAATTGGGCCGTTACAGTATTAATGGGCGGTTACAAAACCGGCAATAATGTGGGACATAAATAGAAATAACGGAAAATTAATTGCCGAATTAAATATTTTCCAACATTCTCCCACTTGGCCCACATACTCCTGCACATACCAATGAAAAACAAAAACATGGATCATGGCGATAGGTCCTCTTAAAGCGAGTAATATCTCCCATGTATCACAGTGCATCATGTTTTCCAAGCCCAAGCAACTTAATGAATAAACCCCATGTTTATTCTAGGTCCAAACTTTAATGATATTTCTCAAAATGAATATGCGCGCAATACAGAATGAGAAAATATCGCATATAGAGTTTCATAAATAACATCGTTCTTACAACGAAAATCACATAAAGGAACCAAGTCCCATTCTTTCTGCATGATCCTGAAATTTCAATGTAGGCATGCCTTTAGTTAAAGGATCAGCAAGATCAATTCAGTGCTCATGTGTTCAAAAACCACTGTTTTATTTTTAACACGCACTTTTATGGCCAGACACTCAATGTCGATACGCTTGATTCGACTAACACCTTTATTGTTCTTAGCCATAAAAACAGCAACTGAATTGTCACAATATAACCTTAATGGCCTAGAAATTGGATCCATAATTCTAAGCCTAAAAATGAAACTCTTCATTCATACACCATGTGTGGTAGCCTCAAAACAAGATACAAACTCAACTTACATAGTGGAAGTAGCAATTATAGATTGCTTTTACTACTCCATGATACAGTTCTATTGGCTAGCATAAAATATATCCTAAAGCGGATTTTCTTAAGTCAATGCAGCCAGCATAATCTGAATCATGGTAACCAGTTGCTTCCAAATTGTTGATCCATTTGTACTTAAGCATGTAAATAATATTAATGATTTGTAGATTGTATGACTGCAAAGTATTAAACATACATGCTTATAACTAAAATTTGAAACTAACAAATCATATTATGATTTACCAATGTAAATCATGCTTAAAAAACATGAATCTACTGACATATAACTTGCCTGTAGGCTAAAGTTATATTCAATTAGATCCATATATAACTTTATGATAAAACTATCAAATTATTTCCATATTCTTAATTCTTCCAGGTAAATTAAGAATATAATTTGATGTTCTATTCCAATTAACCATATACATATAAATTCGTATCACTAAAGTCTACCTGTGGGCAAAGACATTAGCATAGCATGAATTTATCTTTAATTGATGAAACTAGAATGCAATTATATCTCCTAATACCTGTGGGCTACTTAGAAGATATAAAGCCGTTCCATTCCACCCTAATTAAAACTACGATTATAATTATCTACCTGTGGGTAAAGATTAATTATAACCACATTTAATTACAATGGACGTCTTCAAATCTTTATGTGATGTATTTTGTTCATTAGAACAAAATATAGCTTATGTGCCTAGTGAGGATGTTTTAGTTACTCCTTGGTTCTACATACCCATCACAAAGACATCACACCATTGTATATATTAATTGTACATATGATCATAATTTTGATATGGTATAACCTGATGTGATTAAATATGCATACAACATGTGCATAAAGATGTTGTAGCTATTCCTTTAACAAATATGTATACTAATCACTAATATCAAATATGTACAATGTAAATACCATACATACAATGTCAAAAGAAATATGAATTTAATCAATTTAAACAACTAAATCATTAATGTGAATAAAAAAATATTTACTCACCTTCATAAAATGATATTCTAAAATCCATAGGTGATTACTCTAGTATGCGAGTTAATCACAAATATCAATAATGTGCACTTAAAATTTGTATATGTACAGCTTTATAGAGGACTTAACCAATTAATTTAATCAACATGAATGACTAAATACAATCCTCCCACTTTGATTAAATTCATATTACCAATATTAATCACCAAAATTAATCTTGTGCATTTGGATCCCAAATATGCACAAATCATTAATGAGAATTTAATTGATTAATTTAATCAACAAAATGTGATTAAATAATCATCTTAGATAAATTCTCCCACTATTTTGTGCATTCATAATAAATCCAATATATGCACATCTTAATGGAGGAATTAATTGATTAACTAATTAATCAAATTAAAAGAAAAACCCTCCCACTGTTTTATGTATTCAAATGATGTTTAAAGAATTAATTTTGGCATAATTCACCTTAAATTTGGTTTCAACAATTTGAAAGAGATATATATATATAATTGTCTAAAGGAAATTTTTCCAAATATTTAGACAATTAAACAACTCAAATTAATGATAATAATTTTTCAAAAAGTTTCCAAAATGTGAAAGTTGCCAAAATTAACTTTCTCAATTTAAACAAATCAATTTAATGTAATAAAATACATTTCACATAAAACAGGTTGCCAAGAAAATAAATATGGCCAAAAATTGCAATAGGATCTAATAATTTTCCAAGAAGGAAATAAAAAAAAGTTAAATGCCCTGAAGAATTGCTCAACTCATATGAACAATTGGCCCAATGGCCTAAGGTATCCAATTAGATGTATACATAACTGTATGATAAAACTATCAAATTATGTCAAATTAAGAATATAATTTGACATTTTATCCTAATTAATCATACAAAACATATAATAAAATATTCCAGTGGGATAAAATCTTATTTTATTATACATATGATTTATTACAACTAATGTCATTATGTGATCATACAACTCTATTTACATTTTCAATTAATTAAAGATGCTGTGGCTACTCTCTAATTAATTAAAAACATAAGGATCACTTAACATTATTATATAATATTGCAAAAAACTATAAGCAATATTAAAATTGGATACTTCATGCTTTTAATTGATTAATTCATGCAAATTACAAAAAATATGTAATTCAATATCACATGAAAATCCAATTTTGAAATAAAATTTCAGATTTAATTTAAATCCAAAAAGGGCATAATAGGCAAAAAATAAAATTTTAGACATATCATCTAGTGTCACCTTTGCTGGATGGTCCAAAAAGCCTAAGTAAGATTTTGGACCTAAGGGAAGTGGGTTCGAATCCCATTGGCAACACTTTAAAAAATTTTGATTTTTGCTGCAAAAGAATTATTTAAATAAAATAAATACTCAGCAAAAGTCACAAAGGAGCACGTGGCCCATCTGGCGCAGGACAAGGCTTCAAGGTGCTCAAGTGCTTGCTGGTCCCCTGTTCGAAACCTCCAGAGACCATTTTTGCCTTTTAATGCAATTGATTTTCGCTGGACAAATAATTTAAATAAAATAGGCGCTGAAAATTTAACACTGGGGACCACGTGGCGCAGCTGGCAGAGTGCCAGCACTTAAGGCGGTCACGCGCCAAGAGGTCCTGTGTTCGAATCCATATGAGACCATTCTTTGTCTTTTTTAAAAACAACCTAATTTTCAAAGTGAATAATAAATCAAATATAGATAATAACAGTTAATACTTCATTAAATATGAGTGCATGGCACAGCTGGCAGAGCACCAACCATTAGGTGCTGCACCCACCCAAGCGTCCCGGGTTCGAAACACTCTGAAGCTTTCTGAGCGTTTTTTGTTTTTTTTTGTTTTTTTTTTGTACTGAAGTTAAACGCCAAAACGGGCTCAGTCCAAAAACGCATCTGGCCCAACGTTTTTCAGCCCAAAACGCGTCTGGCCCATATCCTTAATAAGTGAAACGGTGAGTTTCACTAAGACTCCAAACGACGCCGTTTTTTACCTTCTTCCTCACCCGTTTCTGAAAACCTACCCGACCCGCGACCCGGTTTCAACCCGGTAGCTGTTGCCGCGACCCGCGAGTCTCAGGTGAGATTTCCGGCGATTTTCAGGGCTTAAATCAGACGGTTTTTAATGGAGATTTCAACGGCAAAACGCCGGGAAAAAGATTCTGGACATGGATTTCACAAAAACTCCAAACATCTCTTCATAATCAAAACAATAATTAGGGAACAACGATTCTCAACGAAATAGAAGCACAAACTCACAAAATCCACATGAAAACCAAAATCAAAAAATGATTTTCAGAGATTTAAAAAACGTGCCGTTCGTTTTTTTTTCCGATGAAGAACCGTTGGTGACGTTTTTGAAAACTCTATCCAAAATAATTTCATCGATCAATTACAAAAACAGAACAACTGATCATTACCTCAACCGAAAAAAAATCAATCCATTGAAACGAACAAAAAACCTTCAGTTTCTGAGTGCGTTTTCGACGGCAAAAAGAAACTCAGAAACGCAGTTGATAAGCTATAATCCAGATCCAGACTTAAATTAATTGATTCAATAATCAATTGCAAAATCCGAACAAAGAACATCATGGATTAATTCTTCATTCTCAGATGAGGCAGACAAGTGGGTCACGAAGGATTCCATTCTCAAATCAAAGAACCAATTAACATGTATATCAGTTCAAGAGACAAAATGAAAACGAGAAATAGAAAACCTCCATCATAAAACGATCAAGCACAAATGAAATTGATCAAATTAACAATCACAAAATCAAACGAAATCTCTGGAAAATGATTTCATAAAAGCGATTAAGAAGTCCGTAGAGATATAACTCAAGTTTTGAACCCGGTTGAAACAAAGCTCTCGAAACCATCCATATGAGCAAAAATATTATGAACATATCAGAAAACAAAGTTTTCAGGTAAAAATCCGTTAAATATATGATCATAATATTTGAAGACACAACCGATAAAAATAAAATCTCATCCGTGAAAAATCAAGGCAGAGGCATATGAAATGCTCTGATACCAAATGTTAGAAAATTAAGGTGATCTTACATGCTGATCAACCGAAAAGCATAAGATCAAAGCGGAAAAACAGTAAAGATCTCAAATACCTCCCGCCATTGATTTGTCTCAGAAATTAATAAGGACGTACTGCAAATCTCCAGACACGAACAATCCTCACCAGCAACCAAGAACGATCACGGAGTCTTTTCCTTCTGACCCTTCTCTCTGAATACGCAGATGGTGTGCTTCCTGAAGGTCAGAGCAGGTTCAGGGGACCAGACAGAGTTTCTGCACGTCGTTTCCACTCCGGCCATCACAGAGTTACAAAAAGGAAACAATTTGAATACGCACTTATTGCGTATTAACTGTGCATTAATTGGGCCGTTACAGTATTAATGGGCGGTTACAAAACCGGCAATAATGTGGGACATAAATAGAAATAACGGAAAATTAATTGCCGAATTAAATATTTTCCAACAGATACGCTATAAATTCTTAATAAAAGCTAGGCAGAACTGCTACTGCAAAAGGCACTAGCTGATATTGATAATTTATTTCAATATTTTTATTTATTCTGGATGGTTATAAATTTTTTTAATTTTATTAATGGACACCTATTTTATTTTATTTTGTTGTCGACTCGTCTTCAACTATGAACCCCATGGAAAGAGTCTCCTCTTGTGGCGAGATCGTGCAAAACCTACACCTAAGAGGCGCCTTCAGTGTAAAAGGAAATCTCAAATGCTGCTTTTGGGGTCTTTGGCGACAATGTGTTCTCGTCCCTCTTCAGATCAGTGATTGCCAGGGATATGGGTCAAGTGCCAGGGATCGAGCTATGGGTCGAGTGCCAGGGATCGCTCGATCGTTCTCGCCTTATCAAACCTAATTAGTCGAATAGTTTCCTAGAATCCCAGCGCTGCAGATGTTTTTGGGAGGAGGAAAAATTTTCCCCTCCCCTCTTAAAAAATATCATCAACCAAATGAGAGGAATGGGCTAAAATTCCTCTATCCTCTCCCCTCCCCCCGATCCCCTCAAATCAAATAAACCCTTAGTAAGACGGAAATGGAGGAAAAGAAGGGGAGGGCAAATTTTAATGAATTAGATTTAAAAAGATTAGAGAAATAGGTTTATAACATATAATGTGATACAATGGGCTAGATGACACTAATATATAGGGACTTTGATTTCTTTTTTCTTGCCCTAACAATAGTTGTGGAACATAAAATTGATCAGCATCTGCATGGTTGTGGAACAGTCTATCATGAAAATATGGAGTATTAAGAGGCTTGGTAAATATATCAGTTAATTGATCTTTTAAAGAAACTATATTTGAAAAATGCTTCATGTAAGCCGTTTGAAAATTTTGAAAACTATATTTTATAATTTACTTGGTAAAAATTCAATAAAATTTAATAATAAAACATAAAACTTAATATTGGAAATCTGTATTAGTAAATATATAATCTATAAATTTGAAAATTTTAACCCTCCTCTGTTTTATTTATAACTTAACAAGTTGCTGAAATTATTACAAGTTTTATTCTAAAATTGAGACAAGTATAACACTTTAAATCAACAACACTTGTAGCTATCATTTATATATATATATTCATCTTTATTTGAAATTATAAATTTTCAGTCTTTTCATAATTAATTAAAACATGTGAAAATAAAAAAAAATCAAATTTATTTTTAAATATATTATTCACCAGTAGTTAAGCAAATTAATTTGAAGAAAATAATATTCATTAGAGATAAAACCGATAGAGATTTCGTAAAGATTAAGAGCAATCTACTAACAAGCTTCTATAATTTGAACAAAGAGTAGTAATTTTTTTTTAATCAATTAATATATGAATAAGTCATATTTTTATCTTAAAAAATAAAAATGCATAGTTACATGGTACTCCCTTCATTCTAATTATAACAAACATTTACTTAATTTCATAGAGATTAAGTATAGTAGTTAAATTAGTTAATTATATTTGTTTTTCCAAACTGACCTTATTTAAAATTTAAAATGGCATCCGAATACTCTGATTCTTGGTTCTTTATCAAACCTCTCCTACCTTACACACGAGTTCTCCAAGCTCTCACACAGTCCAATATCATCATTCTCCCTCAACAATGTCGGTCTACTCTTGGAGGTTAAAAGTATAATTTAATAGTAATGCCATTGTTAAATATGAAAAAAATTGCTGAAAATATTTTATTAAAAAATAAAAACAGTAGAATTTAAGTGTATTTGATATTAGTGAGTTGTAAGCATTACCCAATTTATAAAATATATAAATGCATTATTAAGTTATTATCGAGTTTAATTCTTATTGATAAAGTATTAATAGGGGTATTTTGGGAATAAATTGATAAAAAATATAATTTTATCTTATAATTAGGATTGAGATAAACTTTTAAATATTATCTTATAATTATAATTAGAAGCTGTTGGAGTAACATTTTTGTATCTGGTTTACAGATATCGATTGGATCAAGTGGGCCTAACAGTTGTTTAGCCCAATGGACCAATGAGCAATGCTAAGGGATCTATTATTATATTATAATCCCTGTTAGTCTATAACAAACAAATAAAAAAAGATTAAATCTTCTTTGTAACAAAATATTTCTAAATTGTGATTTTGTACCAAAAATAAAATTTTATTTTTTAAATTTACATTTATTTATTAATCTTGAAATTGTATCTATATTCCATACCCAGTCACTATTTTTTTTAATAGATTGTAATTTAAATACTGTTTTGTGCTTTTGAGTAATATACAATTTTGTTGCTTTATTTGACCAAAATGACCTGAAAACAAGAAGCTGAAAGCAGTTGAGTGGAAACAAACATTGCAAAACATGCAAGCAACTTCCTTTATAGTTAGTTCTACAGCGTGCCAGAGATATTGACAAAACGTTGTTGCCAATTATAATATTCCTGTTTTC
Source organism: Acacia crassicarpa (assembly GCA_034222035.1). NCBI lineage: Eukaryota > Viridiplantae > Streptophyta > Magnoliopsida > Fabales > Fabaceae > Acacia > Acacia crassicarpa. The sequence continues at coordinate 3,544,716 of JAWXYG010000015.1, read as the reverse complement.
CGAATCTAATGCATGTTGTTGTTGCAATTGAAGTCAGAAGTCATAAATTATATTCTCATCAATCATCAACTCATACAGCTAGAAAGATAATTATTTTAAAAAAACTATATAATTCAATTTTTTTTATGGCTATTCCACTATTTTTAGGAAAAAATACGTATATTTAATTATATAATATCTAAGTTGTAATTCCAAGGAATTTCTTTTATTTTCATTTTTGTTTGGTTTCATGAATGAAATGAATTTATGATCTTATCTTTAACACCCTTATAAGTTATCAAATAAAAAATAAAAATTAAATTAGGTCATTAATGAGCACTACACGCAATACTTTAAATATATACTCGGACAAAAATTTATAAACTTTATAATAACTTAAGAGCATAATGTTGCCTACTCGTAAGTAAAAAGCATTAGATATTCGATTTCAATTTTAGTTGATATAACTTGTACAATATCAATCTAAATATCCAAATTATAATATATTCCTTGTTTATAATTTTGATTTAAACAATTTCCTTCATTTCCATTTAGATAAATATTATAGACTCATGTTTCACTAATTAATTTTTTTTAAAAGAAAATTATTTATAAATCCTATGAATTTAAATCAAATATGCATACAACAAAAATAAAGCAAAATGCCTTCATCCCAAAAGAGAGAATGTTTGATATCCGCAAATTAATATGAAGACTTTATTGGTAAGTAATCTGTAAGTACATTTGTTAGCGTTCTTTGAACCTGGAGGCATACCTTAATCTGAATGAGGTACTGGTGTCTTCTCCCTCTTAAACTTCTTTATATCAAAACAAAAAGGAAACCAATTAATTGTTGCTTGAGGTGGTAAGCAGTCTCGCCTCACAAAAATAAAGTTTGAATCTTGTGAATCACATATGTTGAGATAGGCGAAAACCATTTGCGCTTTAAGTATCTAAAATGATAACACCCTTAACCAAATCAGAAAAAGGAAAAAAAAAATCTTTAGAAAATCCCAAATTATAACATTGATTGTCCTAAAGTACTTGAAGTTTGTTGAAGGACCTAAGTGTAACTTATTTTTAATTAATGTAACTCTTCCTTAAAATCTCTATGCTAATATTAATGATAAGCATATGGTGGTTAAGTTTCTTGAGAATGAAGCAAATGTGATGTACTTTAGATGTTCCTTTTATTCCTATGATAAAATCCCTTTGAAGCATTCAACACAAAGAATGTCTTTTAGAAGCCCCTTGCTTGCACGCCACCACCAACATTTATATGTGCAATGTATTGTGTGTAAAATATATATTTGTACACAACAATTTTGGCACAATTAGACTATGAGTCCCCAAAAAAAAAAAATCATGATATATCATAATAATGAAAATTTCTTCACACTCCCCCATGTGCTTTTCCCTATTTTTTCAACCCCCAACTATGTGCCTTACACATTTATCTATCTATTTTAAAATCCATTGATCTTTTTTTTTTTAACTATAAAATAATTAATAAATTTCTTTGTCTTTTATTAATTCATCTCCTATACTTGGATCTCACCGACCCGTCCTCTTTAATGACAACATATTTCTAAAAACTGTATTTAAGAATTCACTCAATTCAGATCAAGCCAGGTTGAATTGTATTTATGGCAAATAATTTAACCAAAAAAAAATTTATTATGTACAACATAACTTGAACTCAAAACCTAATTAAGAAGAACAGGTTTAAACCACTTAAGCTAATTGAATATTGCCAGCATTATTATTATTATAAAGTGACCATTTAATATAAAATATGTTATAATTAGAGTGAAAAGTTTATTCCACTTATTAATTGTATGTGAAAATAATAATTAATTTGACAATTGCTATAACATCACATTTTTGTTGTTAATACATATAGGTCTTCTTAATTTAATATGTGTAGTGCATATATAAATTTACTAATTTTTGTAACTTTTCAAACAAAACTACGTACTTTAAATTGTTTTAATGAAATTAATTAAGGGATTTACTTTTCTCATGTTATAGGAGAAAAACAAGATTCCCACACACACATAAAATGGTGGGACCCACACATATATATAGTGTTAATTATATATATATGCGGGTCCCACCATTTTATGTGTGTGGCATGAGAAAACATTTCTCCTACAACATGAGAAATATTTTTCCCATTAATTAATACATAGATTTAATCAAAACTAACCGATCGATATGATCTCCAAACTTCTACAAAATATATAGAGTTGTTGGATGTAATTTTGAAATGAAGGGCACTGAATTTTATTCATAACGTGAGTGCGTACAACACATGCTTAGCTTTTGGCAACAAAAGTCAACCGATGTGTAGGAAGGACATTTCACTATCATTTTCACCGAAATTTAAACTTCTACTTTAATTAGTAATCAATATTCGAATTCATGTTGATATTTAGTGTCCAATTGTCTCAAATAGGATTACGTTCAATTTAATACTTATGCTCAAAAAATATAGGAAATATATTTCTTATATTATAGGAGAAGTATATCCTTATATCATAGATAAAAAAAGATGTAGGTCTCATCATTTCTATGTTTGAGTTTTTTTTTAATTATTATTATTATAAAATAGATATAGGTCCTACCATTTCATGTGTATAAGAAACTTCTTAACATGAGAAGTGTAAACTCCAAAAAGTATATCTTCTAGGTATTCATTTTTGTTGTGCTTTTCTTTTTCTTTCTTTTTTTTTCCCCTCATATAGCTTTGTATTCTACAATAAATGATCTTCAGTGTATAATAGGATACTATAGGAAAAAGAGAAAAGAAAAAAAAACAATGAAAACAAGGCAAAAAAGATTTAGTGAAGGAAATGTTCACTAATTATGCAAAGAGATAAAGTTTAGGAAAATTTCAACTAAATACCTTGTGAATTTGAAAAATCTCAAATAAGTGATTCCTAATAAAAACATGTTTCTATTTGATCATTAATAGCAATAAATAGCTAATAAAGTGAAATAAACAAAATTGATTCGGAATTTTGATCTTTTCAGGGTATTTTCCTTAAATTTTCTCCAACATTTATGAAATTTTTTTCCCAATAAAAATATTACATATTATATATGTATTTTACATAAATGTCAAATGCAATACCAAAAAAATTGTAGGCGTTGGTTCTACATATGTTGGTCTTAATTAATGAATAAATTACATTTCACTTAAATATAATGGCTTACATTCAAATGTATGTGATTGTACGGAACATTTTAATGGATGAGATATATTTTCTTGGGTCTCATCCTATTTATAGAATTTGAATCCATCACTTCTAGTAATATGGCAACCATATTATTGTTACTTTGAGACTCATCACCCTCTATTTAGACCTATTTATTATCATGGTAAGAAACTAAGTGTTTTAATCAAGGTTTTGAAATCCAAACCGAAAACTGACAATCTGATCGGTAATTATTATCTGATAAGAAAATAAAAGTTTTAATCAAGGTTTTGAGAGTCATCACCCTCTATTTATTATCTGATAATTATTTTTTAAAATTATTTTTTAGAATTTTTTATTAATAACCTAAAATCTTCAATTTCTTATTGGTTTGGCCCTGAACTAACTTTAGTTTGATTTTAGTTTGATCAATTAACCCTTGACCCATTATCACGAGTCACGACCGATTTAATGGCCGGTACAAACTTAAGAAGCTTGATTTTTACATTCAATTCAAAACTACACTATCATTATTCCTTATACAGTTTGACACTTTGACTTGAACATATTACAACTCATTCAATGTTAGATCATAATAAATAACTGATTGACTCCACATATACATTTAATTTGTACCTAAATCAGTTTAAGGTACATTTTTCTTTATATAGTAAAAGACAGATAATATTCATATCGAGGATTAATAACTCTATTTCTTACCACCTAACCTCAAAAAATATAAATAAATGAAGGTTGACAGAGTTATATATACTTCATAATCTCAGCTGCCAAAGCAAATATTCCTTTTGATTGTGTTTGAATTCTTTGTGACAGCTCAAGGACATCCCCGCAAATTCGTTTGTTTAGTAAGAACAGAATTAATTAAATTAATATTTAATATTAAAACCCCAATAATAATTGCTTAACTTCAACGATGACCTCCATGAAATGCTCTGCAAGTTTTATTTTAATTTAATTATTATTAGTGGGTATCCCCTAAATATGTGGGTTCATTCTATATTTTATACATTTTTTGGGGCTAATTTGACTTGGTTTCTTAATTTCGACGCGGTTCTTACATTTCTCAACTTTTGATGCATCATATGTTAATTCAATCAAATCATATTTTTTTAGGAAAAAAAATTTAAGGTTGGCCACTCAACTGTGGCTAATGTATAATTCATGCAATTAATTATTGGATCTCCATAAAGTCAATTTCATTTTTAACACATAACCCACCGTCAACAGAATAAAATCATAATTTCAATTAGTGTATACACACATACACTGTTAATCAGAATACTTTAGACTTGAATTTCACAAGGGTCAGGTCAGAATCTGTATAATGAAGGTGAGACAATCTATGAACATGCAACAATTCTTCTTAAACAATTAAACAGTAAAACTCACTCCATATGATGATTAGATGCAGAAGAAAATGATGAAATCCAAGCTCAATTGATATTATCTCCTTAAGACAATTTGTTCTCTCTATATTAATGTCGAAGGATTGCAAACAATTGTCTTCCATAATAGAACGGATTACGTCTCCAGAAAGAAGACATTATCAATCAAGAAGCCCCACGAACACAACCGAATGCTAAAAAAATCACACAGTATATGAAGCTACGACAGAATGTAGGATACTATATGTATGAGGGCGAAGTGTCGAAAACCAAGTGTATTTTCTATCACATATATGTCTATTTATAGGCGACAGAAAAACACATCTATCAGATGGACTCCCGATGACGAACGGACATGATGTACAAAACAATGTAATCAAATGGACCAGCGTTGCCAAACTAGTTCGGTCGCAGAGTTCTGTTTTGGAAATGATGGTCCATTGGTTGTAGTGTTTCTATTTCAAAAACGACAATCCAATACTGGCGCTGGTTGGGAGAAATACAGAGGGACTAAAAAATAATTAGTAAAAATTCAAGGACTATTTAGACAAGAACTAAAAAATAATTTTAAATCTCACATGTGCGCGATTGAGTTGGACGGACAGCGACGACGCGCCTGGTGGACTAAGGCTCACCTGCGTCCTCTCTCCTCCACAAAAGTAAGTTGCCCTAAGGGGCTAATTTAGAGGAGTGAAGTTAAGTCTTATATACCTTATACTTCTCATGTTTTGTCCAATGTTAGGCTTCTACCCACACACCTCTTTCACCTTCCCTTTCCATCTTCTTCACGTTGTTATTCATAACTTATGAGATTTAGACATAAAATCCAACGCACACTAAGATGGTGGTGAAATCAATTTAACCTATCAAGGGTGTTCAAGATTTTCCCGTCACAGACTCAAACGGAAGCAGATTTTCTCAGAAGTAGTGCCTCAGTATCCCTCAGAAGCAAGATCTGAGCCGTCCAAAAATGAATCTAATGGTCAGAAAGGGATCCTTAAAATTTTTATAAAAACCGCACTCGGTAGTTTTTACTGCGCGTGGTTTTTTGACATACATGAGGTGTCTTTTCCTAAACGGTTGGATCAATTTTTGGACGGTCAGGATTGAGAGATACTGAGAGATACTGAGGAGGAGGGCTTCTGAGCAAATCCGAATCTAGACTCGGACAAATCGGGACAGGGCTTTCCAACTTTAAGCAAAATAGTTGCCTTTCACTTCAAATCTTCATGAGTTTTCTTTAATCTATTGTAACCATTCCTACTAACAAACACTTTTATTTATTTATTTGTTGTAGTGTCAAACTTTTCTGATAAAAAGGAGAGTTATAAGGTGTGTCGGAGGTTGAGTAAGAGCTCATTTGACGGTTATTATGCTGACCATCAAATAAGTTTGAGCAAATATTTAACGATTATACTTAAATGAACAACTGTCAAGTATTAGTTGTTTTTTTGTTTTTTTAAAAAAGTTCTAGAACTTTAAAACACTAACAATTATTTGAAAACATCAAATATTAGAAGATTATTATTTGACATTAAACAGGATAATATATACTTGTCGGTTATTTTTAAATTATCGCCAAGTAATATCTCTTAAATACCCCTTGAGGCATGTATCATGCATTTTTATTTTTTCACTAGACATGTCTGAATTCCCTAGCAGCTTCTCTTATCACTCCGACGCTGGAAAAGAATCCTCCTAAATCTTCGGGTTCATATTCCAAGCTCATTCAAAATATTTTTAATTTCGAGGTGGGGACCATTTTTTATGTTTTTTTTATTTATTTGGATTAAATTGTATGATACTTTAAAATATTTTTTTCACTCAATATCTCTAATTAATTAATTTCTAGTGATACATTCAGAAATATTTTTCTTGTAATATCAGTATTCTGAAATATTTTTTCAATAACACATAATATTTGAAATATTTTTTTTAAACGTATCTTGAGTTAATTAATTTTTAGTTGATGAAGTTTTTTTTTTAAAAAAAACTTTTTATTTAAGAATGAGCATCTATGCTCATCATTTACATGAGCATTCATGAAAAGTATGTAATAAAGTAAATTTAGGCCTATTTGGGATGACATCAAAAGAAGAAAAAAGCTTAGTAGCAGTGAAAAAAGCTCAATGGTAGTAAAAACATATTATTAGGGTGTTTGGGAAAGCTTCAACATTTGATAGGCTTTTGAGTCTGATGCCACTTCTTGGCCAAAGCCACTTCTTGAAGTTTCTAATCCATTACAAAAATTAAATATAAAAAATATTTTCCAAGAGTTTTTACAGAAATTTAGAAGAAGAAAAAAAATCAAATATCCATTTATACCATTTTCAGTTATTTTCTATATCAACTGACTTTTTAAACGCTATACTTAAGAAGAGCCTATCTAGGAAAAAGTCACTTCTGTCACTGCTATCCCAAATACAAATCTTATCAACAATCTGATTTTTTTTTTTAAAAAAAAGTCTAATAAAAAAAAAACCACTTCTATCACCACTAGCTATTAATATCAGAAAATAAATAAGTTTCAATTTACTTAAGTATTATCAGACTTTATTAAAGATATCTTATCAACAAGCTAAGATTCCAATTCTCACTCTCATTTCAGAGAAATCCCCGCTTGTTTTTATTAATAAACATACATTTTTATTTTAATTAAAATAAGATAAAATATAGCTTTTTCCCCTTTTGACAATCCCAAGCTACATGTGACGAGAAAAAGAAGAGACCTGTAGTATTTAAAAAAATAAAGTATTATATTGTAATTATTAATTATATATAGAAAATTAAGACTGAAGAGTAAACTTCACGGATAAAAGTAGGAACTATGAATAGAGGTTATATTATATTTTAACGCGTGATAAACTTTGTCAATCACTAACACTCATCTGACCAAAAAAAATCACTAACACTCAGCCAGCTGGCTCTTTTTGGCAAGGTCAAACTGTGTTACTTTTCTGCTTTTCTACCCCATTTTTGGTAAAATGTTTAATCAATTTCAATTAATATCTTTTTTTATTAAAATATTGACGCGCTATTTACACTGACCACCTCCACGTTAATTTTCTTGGAAATTATCCATGTGGGACATCAGGCAAGAAAATGTGGCACATTAAATTTTGAGGCATACTTATTTTTAAATTTAAAAAAAAAACTCATTTACTAATTTTTGTCAAAAATGAAACATTTATGACGCTTGTATTGAATGTATTCTTTTAATGGTGAATATAAGGAAGAGATTCTCTTATTATCCATTTTCTTATAAGTTCATCTAGGCCGTTAATTGAGAAGATGAAAAAAAATTCAAGCAATATAACTTGATGATTAATTTTTCAAATTTATTAAACGGACATCATTTAAAAATTATGAAAAATGATGAGAAAATAAATAATGAGAAAAACCTGATCTGTGAATATGATTTGATACGTCATTTATAGTCTAATCAATAAAAACATAACAACTCAATCAATACTAGTCCTAGTTTACTGCTCATGTGATTCACACGTTTATTTTTCTTAAAGAAAATAAGTCTCTTAATTAAGATTTCATAAGAAATGAAAAAGTAAATCTAGTAAAATCTTTTAATTTTATTAAAATGTAGGTAATATTTAGGAGGCATGTCACATTAGCTCATGAGTTATTGTATTTTTATTGGTTAGATTGAAAATAACATGACAAACCATGTTCATACAAGAATTTCTCTCTTTTAATTATTCCACTAATAAAATTTAAAAAGAAATTTTTTTTCTAATTTATATGGCTAATTTATACAAAATTTTATTCTTTAATAATTTTTAGTCACATGAAATGAATTTATTTTGTTTAAAATTGATACAAAATTTCTTTAATTATGTAGACAACTTGTGAAGTATGATACTTTATTGAGCGTATGCTGCTTAACAACAATTATTTTTAAAATTTTCCTAATTAAGATAAACTCCTCGACAATAAATCCAGTCTATTAAAAACTTTTAGCATAATTTAAATTCCCCCTCAGATGTGGCCTCCATATTCCACAATTATTTTGCCATTCCTTAATAGATCATGCATGCTTGAATAATTTGGAAAGGAAAAAAAAAAGGATTGAGGCTTAATAATTATGATGAGGCGAAATTATATAGTATAACCCACATGAAGTCATGTGCATATTATCTTCCTCATTTTTGAAACTTTAAAATAAACACCCTTAAACTTTTATATTTATGTAAATATCCTGACAATTAGTTTTTTTAAAAAAAGAATTAAAGTGCAGATTTACTAACCAACTATTACCTGAGGAACGTCTGCTACAAATAACAATTGAGGGGACCAAAATAGTCAATCAACAATTAAAAAGTGAAAAAAAAAACACAAAAAAACTATTAAAAAAAACAACTATCACAAGTAAGTAAAAATATGAGGCACCGACGTATGACAGTGGCAGAAACGTTAGAGAAAAGAGCGGTTAAGCTTTCTTGTTGGATAAGGCAAATACCAACAAAGATGGGATCCATGAGAGTCGGCATTGTGACAGCGGCGGTTGCTGCTTGTGACATCAAAGGGATGGAACTAGGGTGTAAGGTGCGTGCCGGTCGAACGCTGTAGAGTGTAGACTACTGGATGAGTTTAAGAGGGTGAGTGGAACACCCAGTAACAATGGAAGCTTTGGAGATGTCGATGTCGCCGACACTGTGACAGTCAATGGAAGACGGAGATACCAAGACAATGACGGGATAATAGTTCGTTAGCGAATCTACTTCAAATTGTGTGTTTTTTTTCTCCACTTTTTAATTGTTGACTGGCAATTTTGATCCCCTCAATTGTTATTTGTGCCAGACGCTCCTCGGGTAATAGTTGGTTGGCCAATTTGCACCTTGACCCCTTTTTTTAATTACTTATCCATACATAACTTAAAATTTAAGAAAATTATTTGCATATAACCCAAAATTTTATAGATTAAATGCTTAAAAAATAAAGTTTAAGGGGATATATAATTAATGGTTGGAGCTACACGCATGTGTGTGTGCAAAAGCTCAAGAGAATTTTGCATAATGTAATCCAATTATAATGAGGACAAAATTTAAGTATATTTTTCTTATATCCATAGCATTAAATAACTCCCATTCTTCTATCAAAATTTAAAAAGTGATTTTTTATAATAACGAAAATTCATATAAAGAAAATTTCAAAATTATATTCAAGTATTATTGAGGGTTAAGATGCATCTAGCACCCTTAAGTATTTTTTTTTTCCATATGTGTCTATCACCATAAAATATTTTTGGTGCAATCAATATATCCTTCTAAACCTCCTAGCCCCTCAACCATTGGTCCATCTGTTTGATCTACATGTCGATTTCCTCCCCTTCAATTGGATCTGACCTGGAACCTGTCTCACGTATAGGCGTATATATGCCAGTTCAACGCCATTTAATATTGTAATGATAATTTCAACCTTTCTTTCAATTCCATTGGCCAGGTCAAAAGACTCTTCAATTCTTTGTTGAAAATCGAACTGATGAACACGTCGTAATTCTCCATCTATAATAGGATTATTCGTTTATCAATGTTATTTCATTGCCTTTATTGATCCGCGTGAGTAAGCTAACCTGGGAATTCAAACGTGATAGTGGAATCCTATTGGGCTCAACTGTATCATTTAAAACACCAGTTTTCCGATGCATACGTGCGTTTTTTCCATGCATTTTTAGTTCATCAGTCGTCTTTATTTAATATCCACTATTCAACCATTGGTGTGATCAACCGGCCACATTTAATTGTTGTTCTTGAGATAACACTGACGTTGGACTCCTATTTATACAGGTAGATTCTTCTTTTCGGGTCAGTTAAAAAACTCATCTAGCGCTGTCTTAATACCAAATTCCATATTATACTAAAATGGCTGCGTGCAATGTTACAGAATTTCTTTCACTCAATGGTCAAAGCAATATGTGGTCCATTACGGTGAAGGTGGTCTCTCCTTGTAGCGACATTCCCTATCATCAACGTATCACACACAATGTTGTGCTTACAGATTCGAAGTTATTCAGTTTATCAGTTCCTGGTTTTTTTTTTTTCAAATGTTATTATTATTTTATGTTTAGTCCCATCTCATTGCTTTTTCATTTCTTACTCCTGCATGTAGGGTTACTTCTACTTGGCAGTGCTGGCAGCGCGCAAGCGGGAGGTGATGCGTATAGTGGCTAGTGTACTCCTACTAGGATATTGTTTTGTTCTAAAGAATTTCTCTGTTGAGCAAGGGATAAATCTCATCAACCCAGTTTTAAAAATTATTATTGAACCATATTCTGATATAAAATTTGTTGGTGATGTTATCACCACACTAGACATGATTTTTCAACACCTTTTGCCTTTTGCCTTTAGCGGCTACTACTCTTATTAAGCCCACTCTTAAGTATCAATAATATACCACATTCTTTATTTATTTTTCCTATTATTTCACAGCTTTTACATCTATCTGTACCGGATGTCATGGATGAAGGAGAGAAAATTAACAGTTGAATTTTGAAATAATGAGTGAATGGTTTGTAGTTAACTCTTTTTTCATTGATTGTTATATGTTCTTCATGTCGATATTAATTTGCTTTTCATTTTGTAGTGGATACCCCTTTCATTGTTGTGTCAGGGGTAGTCCTGCTTTCTAGGCCACAGTAATTAGTAAGGTTGTGAATAAGGATGATATCGTTGTTGCATTATTTTTTGTTAAGATGATCAAGACCAGTGGTTAGTAATTTTCCTTATCAAATACTCTTACTTTTCTGTTTTTTTCCCGTCAAATATGAAATTGATCATTTTTTCTTATTCATTTTGTAGATGGCCACATAATATTCTTAAGCAATTGTGATCTTTTAGAAAAGGTATTCAACTATTGCTACCATTCTGTAGTTGACTTCCGTTTCAGGCTGAACCTGCCTCTCATATTACTCCTGACAATGATTTCCTAGCATCAGCCAGCCATCTCCTTGATGTGTTGCCTTAAGACGTTTTTCATAAGCTCCTTTTACATGGTTCATGTTTTGCATGAACGGTTTCTATCTTTGTTCCTGTTTTTAGTTTAGTTTTCAGATAATCTACTTTTGTAAGCATTTTAACTATTCCAACTATTGTGGTATCAGTTTTGTTTCAGTTGATCTTTTTGTATCCATTGTTGCAATATAGTGCAATTTATATCAAAATTGTACTGGTAAACGTCTATATTTATTTCATTATTTCCTTTACCTGTAATCCAAATATTTAACCAAATAATATCGTCTTTGCATTTGTTGTAAACTAGGGATTCAGAACTACATGTAACATTGAAAATAACTAACAATTAGTCTGGGAAGTACGGATTATACATGGAACATCAATTTATGATCCATGAAATTCTAATATGTTCGAACGTTATATTTCCAAAAGACATTATACAATATATACAATATTGTAGTTAAAACATCTCCATTAAATTATTTCAAACTACTTATCATATTTGAAGTTAACTGAAGTTTCGTGTTATGATCGTCCTTGCATTTGTTATGATTCATTAAATAAATCATAAAATTCGCTTTCAAGTGAACTGTGTTTGAGTAACTGAATTTTGTGGTGAAAATGAACCTCCAACAACATAAAATCTGTTCAAATAATCTGTCTTCAGTTCTCTGCATCTTTATCATAGATGCTCTTTTTCTTTTATTTGATGTTTCAGATACTACAACTTTTGAATTCCTTTTTTTGTTAGTTTTGAATGACATCACGCAATTATAATTAATTTCAACTTTTTTAATAGTGCTTTGCTTCATTTATTTCCAATTTTAATAGCGTTTATACTAATGGTCACATTTGTGATCCTATGTTAAGTCCTGCCGGTCCATCTACTTATATATGGTGAACATAAAGTTTCCACTAAACCCAACAAAATAATTAATAAGCGGAATACAATCGATGCGTAATAGTATAAGTAGATGCTATCATCTTCTCTTCATAACCAATGCAAAATGCCATTATTTCAAACATTGGAACTTCGTTTTAATAGCTTTCTAATAAAAAAAATTAAAAAGTTTTTTTTTCTTTTTCATATTTCACATATTTTTTAATATATCAATAAGGGAGCTTGAAAAATACAAAATATAACAATAGGCCTAAGTTAGGTAGACTACTAAGCCCAGTTCAAGAAGTATGACATTTCCTAGACAGATAAAGACTCTACATTTTGAGGAAAATATGAAGAGAAGGAAATACTGGAGAGTCACATGTCAAAAAGCAAGAGTTAGTGTAATGATCACAATGGGACACGTGTCACTTCAAGGGTAAAAGAGAAAAAACAAGGGTAAAAAAGTCAGTTCCTTGTCCCTAAAATATTGAAAATTTGTCCACCATGAGAGAGAAGAGAAAACCAGGTGATTTAAGTCATACTCAGGCCCAAACTTGAAATGCGAGTCCCATAGGCGATTGACCGATAGAAACGGGACCGATAGGGACCAGTTAGGGGTTCCTTTGGTCTGAGTGGGACAGGTGCGGGGCCACTCTGGGAAGTTTGGAATGCGTCACATGTGAGTATCTATTCAAAAGGAAACATCTAAAAAAGATGAAGAAAGTGCAAAGGGAAACATCATGTTGGCTAGCGGGACTCACACGAATCGGTAGACCGAGAACTGGACTGATAAAGTGGGAAAAAGGGAATTAAATACCAAGGATCAGATATGTGGGCCCCTTAGGCACCACATACGCCCTTTAATTATCAAAAATATTTACTTGGAGAAAAACAAAGAAAAACCAGTGTAAAAGTTAGACCGCAAGTCCCATATTCAGGAAAAAAAAGAGCAAAATGGGAATAAATGAGCAAAAATTAATTAGGGAAGACATGTGGGCCCGAAATGGCGCCACATGTGTCCCTTAGGCAGACAAAACATGTGGGGAAAATTTGGTAATTATTAAAAAATTCTGGGCCACAATTGTAATTTTTGAAAGTTCCGGGCCAAAACGGGTAATTTGCCCCAAAAGCATAAAATATCTAGATATTTTTGGAGGGGGCTGCGCCACTTGGCAGCACCCTAGAGACTCTGGAATTTTCTGGATTTACTTGGAGGAAAAGTCAAAGAAAACCAAATGAATTCCATTAATTATTGGACAGGGTTTTACTCCAGTTATTTTGGACTGATCTGTACTTTTACCATTATTAAAACACATGCTCTCTCTCTCTCCTACACCATGAAGCACGAAATTTTGCAGAGGAAGAGAAAGAAGTTCAACCAAGCTTCCATAACCAAGAACAAGGTTCAAGCTACCAAGATCATCAAGCCGAACTTCGATTTCAAGTAAACACTGAAAACCCGAACCTTTGCAACTTGAACTTGTGATTTTCGTGCAAGGGGTTAGGGCATGGTGTTGGAATCTGATTTTTATGTTTTTGATGGTCTCAAAGTGTTCAAAACGTGATTTTGTATGGGTTTAAGCTATGGTTTAAGGTTCCGAACTCAAAAACACCGAAAAACCCCTAAGAACAAGTTTGTTGTTAATTCTGGAAATTCTGGCAGCGAACCTTCAACTAAAGTTTAAAAATAGTAAATGAACTTGGTTTAAGCCAAGATTTTACAGAGAGAAAGTAGACATCTTAAGGTTTACCATGATGTAGGGTTTTGTAGTTTTTGGATTTTTCTACTAAAAGATAAAAATTGCTAAAGTTGAGCTAGGGAGCAATTGGGCGAATTTGGACCAAAAAGTGAAAATTGGATACATGCCAAAATATGTGAATGTATGTTTGGTCTCTGAAATTATTGTTCCTGCAAAATAGACATCTTAATGGTTCAGATGGCGCTGAAAACTTTCAAAACAATTTCACAACTAATTGTTACTAATATCGAGATGACCCCTAATAACTGAGTGGTTGAAAAAATTATTACCTGAAATTCAAGTTACTTAAACTCATTAATAGAACTTAAATATATGTTCTTTTTTTTAATTTAAAAAAAAAACATGACTACATTCAAGACCCTACGTAGAATCCAAGTGTTAAGTACGTATATTTAGCGCGAAATTGAAAAGAACATTTCACTGGTTCAATAGATCCCGTCAACATTAATTTCACATTATATATTTGTATCCATTTCAAGATCAAACACCATATATCAGAAAGCTAAGTATTTCATTTTACTTCTATCATAATCGTCTGCCACGTCCTGTCTCTTTCTAATATTATAGTAAGTAACCATTGTTTCAAATTCAAAATGCTCTTCACTCTTTTTCTGCTAAGTTTAAAGAACAATTTTTTTTTTCGTATCAGAAGATGAGCAAGTCTCTTTTTTTTTTTTTTCCTAATATTGATGATAGCAAGGACACTTGGTTGGTGGTTGCAAAGGTTCTCAGGAAGTGGGTGGTTAGGAAGAAGGCTGCACCATACCCAATATAGAAGATAGAAATGGTATTGGCTGATGAAATGGTACGTTGTTGTACACAATAGTTAATTCCTAATAACCCCTATTTTTTGAGAAACAATCCTTCATATAAAGTGTACTATCCTAGAACTTCAACTTCCATTCTTACACGTTCATAGAAGAATCTAATGTTGTCATTAATAGAAAGGCATATAACTTCAAGTCCATTGTAGACATCCGTAAAGGAAGTATCCTTGAAGAAGAAATGTAGGACGTACTGTGTCTAGGAAAGGTATTCATTTGGATAATAGATTTGTTGTCCCTTACAATACTAGGTTGTTAAAGCTCTTTTCAGCTCATTTGAACATTGAGAAGACAAATCAATCACGAGCTGTCAAGTACCTATTCAAATACATAAGTAAAGGGAATGACCGCGTAATCGTAAGTACATATAGCACCAATGATACCCCAGGCTCTTAAGAAGCATTTAATGAAATTTCGCACTACCTCAATTGTAGGTATGTATCTTCATATGAGGCATCGTGGAGAATTTTCGGGTTTGAAATACACCATAGACAACCGCCTGTTGAGAGATTAAGTTTCCATCTTCATCAACAACAACCAGTTTACTACTCTCAAAACCAAAGGATGTCATCGCTTGTCAACAATCCCAGAGTTAAAGAATCAATATTTCTTGCTTGGCTTGAAAAGAATAAGGATGACCCATTTGCGAAAACACTAACTTATTCTTAAGTAATTCCCTAATTACGTTACATTTGTTTGGGAAAAAATAATTTGGAAGCATCGTGAACGTGGTTTTTCTGTTGGAAGGCTAGGTCATTGTACACCTGCTCAAGGAGAGTTATATTACCTACATTTGCTGTTGACAAAAGTTCGAGGTCCAAAGAATTATGCAGATATTAGGACTATTAATAATGTTGTCTATCCGACATTTAGAGAAGCATGTTACGCACTTGGATTGTTAGATGATGACAATGAGCATATCGATGCAATTAAAGAAGCATCATTGTGGGTATCAGGCAATTACCTTTGTCAATTTTTTCACCAGTATGTTATTAAGTCATTCATTATCACAGCCGGGTATTATTTGGAAACAGACAAAAGACATAATGTGTGAAGATTTGTTATATATCACACGGGGCAATCAGCTTTTTCAAGGTACGGTTATTTATTAATGATTTACTTTTAGATGGAGTGTTAATTGTTTTTTAGGATAATGCATAATAATTATATAAAAAATATATTGACACCAGTTGAAAGACGATTTGTCTTGAATATAAGAAGTTCCACATAAATATCATTCATACTAAGTATTCAACCTATTGAGGTATTATGTATGAAAAAAAAACAATGTAATTATGTTTTATATTAATTGACAAAGTCAATACTACTTAAATAATAATGTAGTTGTTTTTTTTTTCATATTTCAGAATTGCAGTTTTCGACTACCAATAAAGAAGCTGTTGGATTGTTCATAATTGAACAACTTTTGTTACACAATGGTAAAAGCCTCAACGACTATCCATCACTCTCTAAACCAAATGAAGAGAACATCATTGACATGTCAAACCAACTGATACTTCAGGAATTAAACTACAACAAAGAAAGGGAGCACGATCAAGCTAATAGGTTGCAAAATCTAATGACTGATGAGCAAAAGAAAGTATTCCATAAAATACTCTCCTCTGTTTCTTCACAGAAAGGTGGATTCTTTTTTTTTTTTTTGCATGGATTTGGTGGTACTGGGAAAACCTTCATCTGGAACGCATTGACAGCTTCCATAAGATCTAAGGGGGGTATCATTCCAAATGTAGCATCTAGTGGAATTGCAGCAACTTTAATACCATCAGGCAAAACTGTGCATTCAAGGTTTTTAATTC
Organism: Acacia crassicarpa; assembly: GCA_034222035.1. NCBI lineage: Eukaryota > Viridiplantae > Streptophyta > Magnoliopsida > Fabales > Fabaceae > Acacia > Acacia crassicarpa. The sequence goes on along the minus strand of JAWXYG010000015.1, from coordinate 3,527,882 downwards.
CTATCGACATCAATGAAGATTCTATTTGTTCAATTACTCAAAATTCACCAACTGCAAACTTGATCAAGGCTACTGATCTAATTATTTGGGATGAAGCTCCAATGGTAAAGAGACATTATACTGAGGCTTTTGACCGAACTTTAAGGGACCTAATGAAGACAAATAGTATATTTGGAGGAAAATGTTTCGTAATGGGAGGTGATTTCAAACAGATTCTTCCAGTCATTCCTAAACTTGGATGAGCTGATATTGTAAGATGCATCTATTAATGCTTCTCCTCTTTGGAACGAATGCCAGTTATTGCACTTAACCAAAAATATGAGACTGAAGTCTTCCATAGATCCAGCTGAGCAGGAAAAAATAAAAGCATTCTCTAAATGGTTGCTACTTGTAGGAGAGGGTGTCATTGGATTACCACACGATGGTGTTGCAAACATAACATTACCATCTAATTTGTTACTTTATGATGATGATAATCCAATCAGCTACATCATTCAATCTACTTACCCAAATTTAGTTGACTGTTTATTCGAGGAAGATTACCTAAACAACAGGTCAATTTTAACCCCAACTACGAAACATGTAGATTCATTGAATGTGTACATTTGTTCTTTGTTGCCATGAGATGAAGTAGAGTACTTTAGTGCTGACTCTATAAATCGTATAGCTTATGCAAATGAAAGTTCCGATGATCTATATGACACAGAGTTTCTAAATTCAGTTAAATGTTCTAGGATTCCTCATCATAAATTGGTTCTGAAGGTAGGAGTACCTGTTATGTTAATAAGGAACATTGACCAGGCAGCAGAATGGTGCAATGGTATGAGGCTTCAAATTACACAATTAGGCAAGAACGTCATTAAGGCAAAGGTGTTGAATGACACTAGCGCAGGTCAAGACATTTTGATACATAGGATGGACATGAACCCATGTGAATTTAAACTTCCATTCAAGATGAGGACAAGGCAATTTCCAATCATCATTTCATTTGCGATGACAATTAACAAGAGTCAAGGACAATCGATGTCAAATGTAGGTATTTATCTACCAAATCCAGTTTTTTCACATGGACAACTTTATGTTGCTTTATCAAGGGTGATGAGTTTCAAAGGTTTGAAAATACTGATTTTGAATGAGTTGAATAAGTGTATTGACAACACAGTTAGTGTTGTATACAAAGAAATTTTCCAAAAAATTTTACCACATTCATAGTTGTAAAGGAAGACTTTGTTCGATTTTGTTATTGTTGTATTTTGGATTTCATAATTACATGAACTCATAATTTGATTACTTCTATTTGTGTATTTATTGTTGTGGTTTGGATTTCATAATAACGTGAACTCATAATTTGATTACTTCCATTTGTGCCTTTACAATTTTTATTTTAAATAGAATAGAAATCCACATTCCGTGCAACGCACGGGTCGGAAGTCTTGTTTTACACATAACAATTTAGATAATTTAGAGTGTTAGATACATTTGAAAACATACTTTAAGGCATCTAGTGCAACAAAAAAAAAAAATTTATAGTGCTAAAAGCATATCAAAAAACACTTTAGTGTGATGCACCACGAAATACTTTGAGCTCTGATTAGAGATGTTTATGGGTAGGACGAGACCCTTATCTAATGTCCTGCCCCAAGGATCATCAGGCAGTAAAATATATCTTAGTGCCCAGTTATACTCGAACCACAAAATACTATAAGTTCTCTCTTGTGTAAGCCTAAAAAAATTACTTGATGACGTGACATGCACCTTAACCCTATTATTAATGATAAAAATCACACATTACAAGATTTGATTTGTAAATTGGATTTAATGGATATAAGAAAATAGAGATAATATTTTTTTATTACTACTATTATTATTAATAGGTTGAATTCGGAAGGGAAATCTGTAAGAAAGAGATACATATTGGCATAACCGTACTTAAAGGAAACCCTCATAAATTAATATAAATTAATAACTTGGAAGGTTGGGTTACAATATAAAGCCTCCAAAACAGCCAGCACTAAATAATTGTAGGAGAGGTACCGGACAAATTTGATATCAGAAGTGGGGGGCACAAATTCACGTAAATTTTTTAGTTAACCAGTTAATTACAAAAAAGTATTCCTATTTTATTCAAAATTACAAATAAACCAGATGGACCCCACATACCGCATAATAATGCACCACGACTTGATAGCATAAAATTTTATATTTTATATTAATATGTTTGAATAAAAAATTTCTAGACAAAATTTTAAAATTCTCAATTTTCTTCACTGGCAGCAACATTTTTCCAGTATATATATACACACACACAGACAAATAGTTTGAGATATATATCAGATTGTGATCTATCTGTCTTTCTTGTCATAACTTCCAACCAAATAAAGATGGACCCTTCTGTAAAACTGAAACCAGTTGAAGGTCACTATTTTTAGCCTCTTTTTCTTCAGATTTTTCTCTATATCCTCCTCTGTTTCTTCTTCAACACCATTAGATTCTTCCATTTCATCATCTGATGAATCAAGAAGAAAACACAGAAAACAGCAAAAAAACGCAAAAAATCATCATCATGAAGCAGAGGAAGAAGACGACGAGTACGATGAACTGGATTCCTCCAATTTCACTTAGCCCCATCTGCTTCTTCTTCTTCTTCCTCTTACCCATTGTTGCTCATGGCTTAAAGGACCAAACTTCAGCTACAATGAGGCTTGAATTGATTCACAGGCATGACCCTCGAGTTTTTCAGCTCCATGGCAAAAAACAGAGTCCTCTTGATAAGTTCGAACGAGTCAAAGAGCTTGCTCACAGAGACATGGTTCGCTATGCAAGGAGGACGAATTTGGAAACTTTTGACATGCCAATGCACGCAGGGAGGGATTTAGGAGCTGGAGTGTATTTTGTACAAGTTAAAGTTGGTACACCATTTCAGAGATTCTGGCTTATTGCAGACACAGGAAGCGATCTCACATGGTTTAACTGCAACTATAAGCCTCAAAATTTCACTTTACGTCGTAAGAGAAGATCTCAGAGCAGAAGGAGGATGTTTTCTCCTCAGCGTTCTCGTACATTCCAACCTGTTACTTGTTCATCCCAGGAATGCAAGGTTGATCTCAGCCATCTGGGTTCTCTACAGGCTTGTCCTAATACTTCTGCTCCTTGTCTATATGATTTCAGGTAGGAATTTTTCTGGCCAAAGTTTCAATTTTTACGGCAAATAGACTGATGGGGTTTTTCTGGAATACAATCTACAACAAGTTTTGCGGCCAATTAATTGTGTCTGTGTCTCTGTGTGTGTCTCAGGGAAACAGATGATGACTATTAGGAGAGGATGTCTTTGTTTAAGTTAAGTAGTCAAGTTCAGTTATAAATGCTAGCCAAAAATAGATGGAACAAGTAATTTTTTCCCCTTTTTGTTGAGTTTTTTTTTTCCTTCCTCAAAGTTTTGAAGGTGATGTTTACTAGCATCATATTGACAACCTATGCTAGCCAACTGATCTAGGTGTACTAGAAACAAAGGTGCATTTATAGTTCTGAAAGGTGTTAGTGTATTTATTATAAGCTTTTGCTTTGCTTATTATTATTATCACACATCATGATCAATGAACAATGTGCTCTACGATTCATATGGAATATTCGCAATATGTGCATGTTGTTTTGGTTGCAGATAATGTTTCTGCTATATGACCTTTTAACAAACAATTAATAGAGCATAGCAACCATTCTTTCCAGCATTCAAAACAATGGTTATAAATGCTAGTTAATGCAAGTAGGTGAGCTTCACATGACCCACATTTCTGTACCAAACTCAGAAACATAACATAACCTTATATGCCAATTGTGAAGTCCCAAGTTTCTGAGCAAAAAAAATAAAAATAAAAATAGTGAAGTCCCAAGTCAGCTGGCCAGGAGAACGAAAGAGCAAGGCAGGGATGTTACACCAACCCTCTGCTATTAATGAATCTCATTGCTCTACCTAGAAACCGATTTTAGTTTTCAATTAATATATCCAGGCCTGCAACATATATTGATCTTTCTTCTTGATCTTATACTGTGCAGATACCTTGATGGGTCAGGAGCACAGGGATTATTTGGCAGAGACACTTTCACTGTAGGCCTCACAGATGGGAGAAAAGGGAAACTGAAGGACATGGTTATTGGATGCACAAGATCTATGATTGAAGGTCCAACAGTTAGCAAGAAAATTGATGGCTTATTAGGGTTAGGCCTTTCAGAAGACACTTTTGTTGCCAAAGCTGCTTCACAATATGGAGGCAAGTTCTCATACTGCTTAGTTGACCATCTGAGTCATAAAAATATTTCAAATTTCCTAACTTTTGGCTCAACAATTTCAAAAGCAAGCCTTCTGAGAGAAATCCACACAACCCCACTTGTAGTAGTCTCTCCAAACTATGGTCTAAATGTGGTAGGTATCTCAATTGGAGGCCAATTTCTGAGAATCCCACAAATAGTTTGGGATTTCAATGCTAATGGAGGAGTCATACTTGATTCAGGCACATCCTTGACATTACTAGCCAGGCCTGCTTATTTAGCTGTAATAGAGGCTCTGGTGAAACCGTTAGATCTGGTTGAGAAGATGAAGGCTTTTGACCCATTTGAGTTTTGTTACAGTTCAAAGGGGTTTGATGAGAATTTAGCGCCGAGACTGGCTTTTCACTTTGAAGGTGGTGCAAGGTTTGAGCCACCAGTGAAGAGCTATGTGATAGATGTGACACCAGAACAGAAGTGTATTGGGATTATTGGAGTTGATTCGCCTGGTCCTTCAATCATAGGCAATATTATGCAGCAAAATCATTTGTGGGAATTTGACTTGGTTCATAAAACTGTGCAGTTTGCTCCATCTCCATGCTGATTGATACCACTATTTTACAGTATTTGGTTTTCTTCATCATTTGCAGGAGAAGAAAAAACACAAAAACACCAAACAAACACAGAGACAAGCAAGTGACTTTTCGGGGACTTGTTTTCGTTGCTTTGTTGTTGTTATTATTGTGATGTGATTATGGTGATGATTATTAATATATTCTTTCAATTTTACCTCTCTTTTCTTTTTTGTTTAATAATAGATACAAATGTGTATCATAAAGCAAGTGAAAGTTTCTTGTGTGACTCAGAACAATGTTTCCTTCAAAATATATGGTATATATAGTGCTAACCTTTGTCCCCTGTTTTTCTTCATTATTATCTTCATCTTCTTCTTCTTGAATCTCTGAGTGGCTTTCCATAATTTTTTATTTTTGATATATCAGTGAGCTGTCTATGACCGAGACCCAAGAAATATTAGTTGAAATTAATATTGACAACTTGATATGGTTTTGGTTTGGAGAATTACATAAAATGAGACAGTCATGTGAATGAATATATGCAAGCACAAGGATCTAGTCAAGATTTTCTGTAAGAAAAATTTTGGAGATGAAATACAAATTAGTCTTCAGGAATACGTTATTAGGTGAAACAAGAAAGGTAGTTAATATATTTTGGGCACTATGATATTTTTTTTTTTGGGTACATGCACTTAATGATATTCTAGTCTAGTCCTTACCTAAAACCATGTGTGGAGGGAGCTTTTGACAATCTTAACATGTTCAAGTATATGGGAGCATCATACAATTTCAAGTTATGCATTTTTATTTATTTATCTTTATTTAAATGTTGTTGTTGTTTATTTATATTTGAGATCAGTTTTTTTAATATATATTTGTTATTATTTTTAATGTTTCTTCTTCAATGAAGTTATGTACAATAATATGTAAATACTTATGTAAGTTTTTTGGAACTTGAAGGTATATATGCCCTAGCTTTATAAGTTTGGGACCCGAATCACCTAAACTTTTATTCTAACAAAAAAATAATGATAAATCTTAAAACCACATTTTTTTGTCAACAATCTCAAACCACTTTTATGACGCTCAAATCATTTCAATGGCCTTACTCTAGCTTCTTATAAATTTGTCTTTAGAATTTAATTTCTTAGGGAGATTTTTTTTATGAAGTCATTAAACTATCTTAGAAATACTCAAAGCAATGTCCTGTAAGTGTGAAATCAAAGGTTTGATCCCACTTATAACTATTACGTAGTTAGTATCTGCCCCTTTAATTTTTTTTTTTTAAAAAAACTCACATTAAGGAATTATTATTATCTTGTAAGAGACTTAACTGTGAAAAATATCTTATGTATAAAAATTAAAAAAACAAAATTATCGTCAATTTTGAAGGCATATGTACTGTTACATTGATCAAATATATGCAAACTTGCATTTTGAAACAGCTGAAAGAGAATATTACAATAAAATATTTGTTCCTTGACAAGCAATCTAAGCCCTTTTGACCACGAAACATCATCTTAGAAATTAAACAAGAGAAATCTTACATTAATTTTCTTCTAGTTATTAATTAATCATTAATGAAAAATGTCAATATTATTATAAATCACAAACATATCCGATACACCACATAATCTTTCTCTTTTTTCTCTCACACACGCACGTAGACAACATATTATCTTGTTGCTAAGGTTAAGACACACGAATTAATGCTTACAAATGAACTCGATCTCACAAACGTATATGAGATTGCCACAACAAAGGTTGACGTGGACGATTACCATTAGCAGATAATAGACAGATAATACAACTTTGTTATAATGATTGGAAAGGACAAAATCACCAAAAGCGATTAACATCCATATTCAATAAAATGAAAATGTAGTTTGCTTTATCAATTTGTATGTATAGATATCAACCATATATATATAGACAGTGTCACAGTGATAAGCATGAGACAACTCAACCTATATGAAAATTGTTATTTAAATAATAAAATAATAATGATGAGAATCATCCTAATTAAAATAACAAGAGAAGAGTGTGGATATATCGATATGGACCCATGATATTGAGAAAAAGACAGATACGTTTTTGTAGCAGTTATGACTTAAACAGTTTCAACTTTTCAAGTTCATGATTTACAGGTCATGATAATGGTGACTAATTATTAATGTATATATAGCAATAATTCATGCAAAATCTTACCACGTGCAATGTCTTGCGGCTCTTGTTATTTCATTTTCAGCATCGTCACCTTTTCCCACCGGCCACCACGTAAATTTATATTCTAAAAAATAAAAATTTTAAGCAGGTTTACAAAGGAAAAACTAAATTATAGTTGTCTGTTTGGAATAGCGATTGAAGCCTTCAAAAATAGTTTTCCAATTGTGATTTACGGTATACGAGATAAGTATGTATATGACTTTTGTTTCGATTTATGTGAATAAATATTCTTAAGGATCCCAAACTCAATGAACAAGCACTAAACTCATGTCATCATTATGTGCAGAGATAACCTCAATCATCTCTTTGAAACTTTACAATAATCTCTCTTAAACTGATCATTTATGTGGATAACTCCCATATTATTAGTTTTGTTCATTACCTAAAGTTTAAGGGGATTATAGGCATTAATTAGTGGGGTCTATAAATACAAGAATAATTAAGTTTAAGAAAGTATAAAATTAATGGTTTGGAGTTATCCACATAAGCTAAAAAGTTTAGAGTGGCTTATGTTGAGGGAGTTATTTGTATGCATTTTAAAGTTGGGATGTATTTTCCAATAATATCTAGTACCCTAATATATATTTTTTGATTGGTCAAGGGTTTTTCCCTCGAGACTTAGAAAGTAAAGGGTTCTCAAATCTCCTAATAAGTATACTTGTCAGAATTTGAACTTGTGTCCTCCTTCATATAAGGGTGACTGTACACCCCTTACTACCTCAATCAACAACTTGTTAGTAGTACCCTAACATTTTTTGTGGTACATTTAACCGATGTTATTTTTCTGTTCCTGATATTATAATTTGTTAGTTATATTCAGTAACCTAATCTTCTTAATAGTTTAGGGTGTTGAATATTAATTTACCCTTTAGAGTTTTTAAGAGTTATGTGTAATTTATGGTTTAAGTTGTTGGGTGGACTATAAATAAGATTTAGGTGATGAGAGCACCATAAAAAAATGAAAATAAAAATAAGATCAAGGTTGTTGGGCACCTAAATTAGATATCTTTCTCAATAAAATGACAAGAAACTAATTGGAATATAATGAATTAATGTATGAAGAATGAAGGGTATGTAAAAAATGGTAAGACTAATTATAATAAGGAATAATATTATTTAAACATAAATGCTTTTTTTTTTGTTTTTTTTGGGGGTCAAAAAACATAAATGATTGAAGAATGAGGGTGTAACATAAATTGAGGCGCGTTCAACGGAATCACAAGCATCAAGGTACCTACTTTGTTTCCTACTCTGAGTGTCTTGTTCTCATTTTGTTTATTTGAGTGTCACATTTTGCCTCTCTTACCTTTTCATGTGCATCTCTTCATATCCTCCATGTGCTTTTTTCCCACTTGCACATTATTGAGTCAGAAGACCTTTTTTCTCCCCTTAAAATATTGTTTAAATATAATTAGATTTGCTCATGTGTGTATTTACGTATGATTCAAGATGAATTGTATTATTCTCGTTTCAAAATACATGTTATATATATATATATATATATATATATATATATATATATATATATATATATTATAAAAAACACATATTCATTTCTGTCATAAATATAAGATAGAGTTGACTTCTTTTAGAAATTAAGTAAATTAAATAAGTTACTAATCATATTATGTGTTAGATATCGTTATATTATATATTATTTTATGTGTTAGGAAAAATAGTTTAAAGCAAAAAATAATAAATACAAGTATTTTAAAGTAATTTAATTAGTTTTTTTAATATTTCTAAAAAAAGCTAATTTTGTCTTATATTTAAAATTGAAGGGGGTATATTATTAATCCAAAATATAAGTCATGTTTAGGTGATGAGAATCGAGAAGTTAACTTTGGCTTTTGATTTGTTGAGTGTGTGAGGTGTGTGTGGGTACAATAAGTACGCTTCTTAAATTGTTAAGATAATATATATATATATATATATATATATATATATATATATATATATATAAACCATAGATCAAAATTAATTAATACAATATTAAAGGGAAATAAAAATAATAAAATGAGGTAACAAATAATAGTTTAGTTGGTAAAGGGGTTGACTTATATATAAAATTGTGAATTTAAATTCAACTGATATGATGACTTTCTTAGTTGGTGATTTGTAAATACTTTTATAAGTACTTTTTGAGTCTAAAGTGCCTTAGCTTTGGTGAGCTCCTGAGACCCAACTTACCTAATCTTTTATTAAAAAAAAATAATAAAATGAAACTTGTTTTTTCCCCCTATCAATACCCTGAGTCTACTATGAATGTTTCTATTGAAGATAATTTTATTCAAGGTATAGTTAGACACTAAATATAAATATTCTATTAAGGATAATTCTTCTCATCCTCTTACTAATATAATATATTGCCAAATTTTTCTTGTTTACCCAAATTGGGGGCCTAGGAATGAAGGATTGGACACATGCACCTTGTTTGGAGATGATGTCCCTCCAAGCATCTTTGACAAATTGCCCAAAAAGAATCTTGCAACATCAAAGCAAGCTTTGACATCTGAAAACCTTATCATTTTGATTATCTTCCCATAATATTCCTTTTAATCTAAGGAAAGTTACTATAAGGTCATAAAGAAAACTCGTCTGTGTCTCATGCTAGACCTCCTCCAGATCCAGTTAGAAAGTCTCCTTTGAAAGCTGTGTTTCCATTACCACATTTGCAAACTCGTTTGATTGATTTGAGTTATCTAGTGGATTGTTTAGGATTTGACTTCTCTCGTTTAATGTTATCCATTTTGATTGTTAGATTAAAAGTTGAGCCAAGTAGCGATCATTACATTCATCCATAACTTCAAGATTCCTTGATTGAGGGCATCTTGTCACTTCTTTACCATATGTTTACGGGCCGTTTGTTTAGAGATTAATAAATAAAATATTATTTCGATTGGTTCATATGAACAAGATTTTGAGAGAACCCTAAACAAGACATGAAGGGTTATTCAAAGAAAATATAGTATTAATTTATTTTGTTGAGTGATTTTGATTTGCTTATAAAAAAGAAATTGGGAAAAAAAAATAATCTTCCAACAACTCCTCAAAGTTTAACTTGAAATTCTTCCAACTCCTTCATGTAACTTGATCAAAATCACCTTTTTTTTATGAAGGTTTTTCCCCCCCTATTTGAGGCAATCTTGTTTGAGGCACTGTCAGGTATTAAATGTGAGTACCTCTCATAACGGGAATTCAAACATTAGTTCATCCCATATGTTAAGTCTAACCAAAAGGGTCCTTGGTCTCACCATACTTTTTTTTTTTTTGATACAACAAAAAGTTTAGGTGGGGGTGGACATTGGTAACCCACCAGGACTAGGGCATGTTTCGAAGCTCAAAGAGTGCTTACAGAAGTATTTACAGATCGTCCACTAACGAGACCCTTACATCAACCAATGGGTATTAAACTTTTTCCCTTCTAGGATGAAGGTCCATGCTTTAGCCATCTGTACCACCTCTCATTCGCATCTCACCATACTTGTCTAATGTGCCGTATAGTAATATGATGAAGCATTCTTAATGAGGTATTTTTGCCTATAGTTGGGCCTATCAATTAGAAGAGCTTGACTTGTTTAAGCCCAACATTGCTTTTATGGGCCACTTCAATAGGCGTCTCTTCGGCCGATGTATTTTTCCCTCTTGCTAGCCCTAGGTTCCTCTTGAACCCCATACGTATTTTTGTCAGTATAGTCGTTTAATATACATGAAAAATGGTAGGAGATTTTGAGTGACTAGATGTGGTAAACTATTCGACTCAATAGAGGCAGTGGATAACATGAATGCTGATGTTAGCTTTTTTGGTGCTTGTTTGGATTTGGTAGGAAACTGCTTCTATACAAATGATTACTCAACCGATATCAATATTGGTAACATGGAAGAAGATTACATCATACCTCAAGGCGTAATGGCTTGAATGTTGGAAAATATTTAATTCAGCAATTAATTTTCCGTTATTTCTATTTATGTCCCACATTATTGCCGGTTTTGTAACCGCCCATTAATACTGTAACGGCCCAATTAATGCACACTTAATATGCAATAAGTGCGTATTCAAATTGTTTCCCTTTTTGTAACTCTGTGATGGCCGGAGTGGAAACAGTGCGAGAAACTCGGTCTGGTCCCCTGAACCTACTCTGACCTTTGAGAAGCACACCATCTGCAGATTCAGAGAGAAGGGTCAGAAGGAAAAGACTCGGTGATTGTTCCTAGTTGCTGGTGTGGACTGTTCGTGTCTGGAGACTCGAAGTCTATTTGCTTCTGAGACAAATCAATGGCGGGAGGTATTTGTAATCTCTATTGTTTTTCCGCATTGATCTTATGCTATTTGGTTGTTTAGCATGATAAGATCGCCTTAATTTCTAACATTTGGTATCAGAGCCGTATAATATGCCTCTGCCTTGATTTTCATTGCTTTTCATGAAATCTGAATTTTCTGGAAAATTTTTTAGATTGTTTGATTTAATCTCTTTTGGTTGTTATTTACATCGATTTAATGATTATATCAAACATATTGTGTTCCGGTTTGTTTTTCTGGATTTCATTTGAATATATGTATGTTCATTTCATTAAGAAATCAGATTAAGCTTTTTCAGTTTGAATATGTGCTCTCTGCTTACAATTTATTTTAATAGTTAAAATAAAATGCAGAATGCCTTGTATATTAAACATGAAACTCTATATATGCGTTTTTTTTAGTTTTCTAAACCGATGCATATATGAGAAATCTTTTTTCAGAGATTTTGTTTGATTCTGCTGATTGTTAAAACCTTCGATTCATCTGCTATATATGAATTTTGACTATGCTTGTGCAACTACTCGGATTGGTTGCTTAATCCATTGATGAATCTTGCTTGGATTACTGCTATGCATATTATTCTTTCTGAATCTACAGTTGCGTTGGAGTCGGTTTTTCAATCGGTTGTTGTTTTTGATCTGGGTTTCATGATTTAATGCCCTATCGATTTGCTTATCGCGTTCGAAGAATTTCAATTTTGCCGACAAAGCCTTCAGTTTTTCAAAATTAATTACATCTGATTCAAATCTTTGATCATTTGTTCTAATTTTGAAATTGATTAATGTGAAAATCTGGATTGAGTTTTTTCATTAACATCGATGGTTGCAACGTCGCCGTTGGTTTTTCATCGGTGAAAACAAATGAAGTCAGAAACGTGATTTCGGTTTTTTGATTCCAAGAACTCAAAATTTTGGTTTTGATTTGGAGTAGATCTCGTCGGATTGTACGGAAAATTTGTGTTTAGAAGTATTTCCAGTGATTTTCACCGTAAAAAACCGTCGTTTTTGAGCTCTGAGATTGCCTGAACCGTCGCCTGAAAACGCGTGAACGTGGCGGGTGTTTCTGGGTTTTCATTTGGGTCGGGTTGGTTCGCTGATCCGGGTAAAGATGAAGAACAAAAACCCTGTCGTTTCTGCCTTTAATGAAACGCTGTGTTTCATTGATAAGAAGGCTGGGCCAGACGCGTTTTGGGCTGGATTTGTTCCTATTTTTGGGCCGAGGCTCTTTTAGTGTTGGGCCACACGCGTTTTGGGTTTACAGAATTAAAAAAAAAAAACTGCAGAAGCTGATTTCAATTTAAAATAAAACGCACAAGCGCCTCAGCTGGATTCGAACATGGGACCTCTAGGCGCGTGAGCGCCTTAAGTGTTGGCACTTTGCCAACTGCGCCACTTGGTCCCCCTATGTTATTTTGTCAGGATTTATTTTATTTAAATAAATTTTCAGCGAAAATCATTTTTAAGAAAAACGCAAAGGTGGTCTCGGCTGGATTTGAACCCAGGACCAGCAGGCGCCCACACGCCTTAAAGGCTGGCGCCTTGCCAGCTGAGCCATGGGCTCTGTGACTTAGGCTGAGTATTTATTTTATTTAAATAATTCTTTTTCAGCAAAAACCAAAAATTTTAAAGTGTTACCAAAGGGATTTGAACCCACTTCCCTTAGGTCCAAAATCTTACTTAGGGTTACTGGACCATCCAGCAAAGGTGACACTAGATGATATGTTTAAATTTTATTTTTTTACATATTATGCCCTTTTGGATTTAAATTTAAATATGAAATTTTATTTTAAATTGGATTTTCATGTGATCATGAATTACATATTGTGTTACTTGCATGAATTCTTTATTATTAATTATTCATGCAATGTTGTGTTAAATAATATGTAAATATCCAATTTTATTTTAATATTGCTTATAGTTTCATGCAATATTATATAGTAATGTTAAGTGATCCTTATGTTTTTAATTAATTAGAGAGTAGCCACAGCATCTTTAATTAATTGAAAATGTAAATTGAGTTGAATGATCACATAATGACATTAGTTGTAATAAATCATATGTACTATAATAAAATTTTATCCAACAGGAATATTTTATTATATATGTCGGTATGATTAATTAGGATAAAATGTCAAATTATATTCTTAATTTACCCACAGGTATTAAGAATAAGGAAATAATTTGATAGTTTTATCATACAGTTATGTATAAATCTAATTGGATACCTTAGGCCATTGGGCCAATTATTCGAATGTATTAAACATTTATTCTGGGCCTTTAAATCTTTTTATTTCCTTCTTGGCAAATTATTAGACCCTATTGCAATTTTTAATCACCTTGGCCATATTTATTTTCTTGGCAACCTGTTTTATGTGAAATGTATTTTATTACATTAAATTGATTTGTTTAAATTGAGAAACGTAATTTTGGCAACTTTCACATTTTGGAAACTTTTTTGAAAAAAATATTATCATTAATTTGAGTTGTTTAATTGTCTAAATATTTGGAAAAATTTACTTTAGACAATTATACATATATCTTTTTCAAATTGTTGAAGCCAAACTTAAGTTGAATTATGCCAAAATTAATTCTTTAAACAATATTTAGATACATAAAACAGTGGGAGGATTTTTCTTTTAATTTGATTAAATAGTTAATCAATTATTCTCTCCATTAAGATGTGCATATATTGGATTTATTTTGAATGCACAAAATAGTGGGAGAATTTGTCTAAGATGATTATTTAATCACATTTTGTTAATTAAATTAATCAATTAAATTCTCATTAATAATTTGTGCATATTTGGGATCCAAATGCACAAGATTAATTTTGGTGATTAATATTGGTAATATTAATTTAATCAAAGTGGGAGGATTGTATTTAGTCATTCATGTTGATTAAATTAATTGGTCAAGTCCTCTATAAAGCTGTGCATACATATACAGATTTTAAGTGCACATTATTGAAGGTGAGTAAATATTTTTTATTCACATTGATGATTTAGTTGATTAAATTAATTCAATCCAGATTTCTATTGACATTGTGTGTATGGTATTTAGATTGTACATATTTGATATTAGTGATTAGCATACATATTTTGCTTAAGGAATAGCTACAATATCCTTATGCACATGTTGTATGCATATTTAGTTATATAAGGTTATACCATATCAAAATTAATGTCATATGTACAATTATTATACACAGTGGTGTGATGTCTTTGTGATGAGTATGTAGAACCAAGGAGCATCTAAAACATCCTTACTAGGGACATACACTCTATTTTGTTCTAACGAACAAAATACATCACACAAGGGTTCTAAAGACATCAATTGTAATTAAATGTGTGGTTATAATTAATCTTTACCCACAGGTAGATAATTATAATCATAGTTTTAATTAGGGTGGAATGGAACAGCTTTATATCTTCTAAGTAGCCCACAGGTATTAGGGGATATAATTGCATTCTAGTTTCATTAATTCGAGATAAATTCATGCTATGCTAATGTCTTTGCCCACAGGTAGACTTTACTGATACGAATTTATAATGATATGGTTAATTGGAATAGAACATCAAATTATATTCTTAATTTACCTACAAGAATTAAGAATAAGGAAATAATTTGATAGTTTTATCATAAAGTTATAAATGGATCTAATTGAATTATAACTTTAGCCCACAGGCAAGTTGTATGTCAGTAGATTCATGTTTTTTAAACATGATTTACATTGGTAAATCATAATATGATTTGTTAGTCTCAAATTTTAGTTATAAGCATGACTATGCAGTCATACAACCTGCAAATCATTAATATTATTTACATGCTTAAGTACAAATGAATCAACAATTTGGAAGCGACTGGTTACCATGATTCAGGTTATGCTGGCTGCATTGACTTAAGAAAATCCGCTTTAGGATTATTTTATGCTAGCCAATAGAGTTGTATCATGGAGTAGTAAAAAGCAATCTTTAGTTGCTACTTCCACTATGTAAGTTGAGTTTGTATCTTGTTTTGAGGCTACCTCACATGGTGTATGAATGAAGAGTTTCATTTTTAGGCTTAGAATTATGGATCCAATTTCTAGGCCATTGAGGTTATATTGTGACAATTCAGTTGCTGTTTTTATGGCTAAGAACAATAAAGGTGGTAGTCGAATCAAGCATATCGACATTGAGTGTCTAGCCATAAAAGTGCGTGTTTAAAATAAAACAGTGGTTTTTGAACACATGAGCACTGAATTGATCTTGCTGATTCTTTAACTAAAGGCATGCCTACATTGAAATTTCAGGATCATGTAGAAAGAATGGGACATGGTTCCTTTATGTGATTTTCGTTGTAAGAACGATGTTTTTTATGAAACTCTATTTGCGATATTTTCTCATTCTGTATTGCGCGCATATTCATTTTGAGAAATATCATTAAAGTTTGGACCTAGAATAAACATGGGGTTTATTCATTAAGTTGCTTGGGCTTGGAAAACATGATGCACTGTGATATATGGGAGATATTACTCGCTTTAAGAGGACTTATTGCCATGATCCATGCTTTTTTGTTTTTCATTGGTATGTACAGGAGTATGTGGGCCAAGTGGGAGAATGTTGGAAAATATTTAATTCAGCAATTAATTTTCCGTTATTTCTATTTATGTCCCACATTATTGCCGGTTTTGTAACCGCCCATTAATACTGTAACGGCCCAATTAATGCACACTTAATATGCAATAAGTGCGTATTCAAATTGTTTCCCTTTTTGTAACTCTGTGATGGCCGGAGTGGAAACAGTGCGAGAAACTCGGTCTGGTCCCCTGAACCTACTCTGACCTTTGAGAAGCACACCATCTGCAGATTCAGAGAGAAGGGTCAGAAGGAAAAGACTCGGTGATTGTTCCTGGTTGCTGGCGTGGACTGTTCGTGTCTGGAGACTCGAAGTCTATTTGCTTCTGAGACAAATCAATAGCGGGAGGTATTTGTGATCTCTATTGTTTTTCCGTATTGATCTTATGCTATTTGGTTGTTTAGCATGATAAGATCGCCTTAATTTCTAACATTGAACACTCCTCCTTATATGGGAAGTCACATGTTCGATCTTACTTGTAACCTCAAAAGTAGATAGTTCAATTAAATAGGTTGGCTGTAAACTTACTACAATTCCTTCAAAAGCATAAATGATCTCAACTTGTGTTAGGCCGGAGTTTACAAGAATATCCCTCAGTGTAGAAGTCATACACTTGATTACTAGGGATGTAACTATAGCCAAAGATATAATTGATGATAATGTAATGCTACTACTGTCACTACTAAATATAAGATTTATTTGACTCTTTTAGAGAGAATAAAAAAGTTAATTAAATTTCTTTTAAGCATTTATATTTATTATTTATCGTTTTTTCTTCAAATTAATTTGTCTGAGTTATAAACTACTATCTCCGGTCTTAAGTATAAGATCTAGTTAACTTTTTTTAGATAGATTAATAAAGCTAAATAAGTTACTTAATCATTTTATATGTTATGTATCTTTAGATTTTATATTTGTTTATTAGTCAAACTAATTAGTTTTCGAGCCAAAAAAAAAAACTAATTAGTTTGAAGAAAAATTTAAAAATAAAAATACTTTAAAGTAATTTAATTAGATTCCTTAATATTTCTAAAAAAGTCAACTAAGTCTTATAATTAGGACTGATGGAATAATATATAATTTAATTATATGCAAACTATAAAACAATTAAGCAACTTATTTAGCTTTCTTAATTTTTTCAAAAAAAGTCAACTAAATTTTATATTTAGGACCTATTTTGTAATTCACAGGGACTAATAGATTTTGTTCATACACACTCAGAGAAAAACTTAAGGCCCATTTGGTTTGATCACATTACACCCTGCAGTGTAGTGCAACATGATGCAATGATAATGCAATACAATATTAATTATAGAGCTAGTGTTTGGTTTGATTTTAAAGTGAGATGCAATGAGTTATTTTTTTAAAATAATTCTTTAGAATCAATATAACACAGAATCTATTTTACCTTTAATATAATATTTGTAGGAAAAATAGTTAGGAGCCATCGCTATGACAAGTGGTGATAGCAACAATGGTGGAGAAGGTAATAACACAATGACAGTAATGGTGGCGACAGGGTGGCAACGACTGTGATGTGGGAGGAGGAGATAATGATGGTAATGGCGGCAATGATGCAGGTGGCAGTGACGATGATGTTGGAGGAGGTAGTGGTAGCAGTGGTAGCTGTCAAGGCGACGACGACAACGATGGAGGCGACGACTGGGAGGTGGCGATAACCAGGGGCAGAGGTTGGAGTAAAAATTTGGGGGGCCATGAAGTGATGGGGGATTTGAGGATTCGGGGGTTTGGGGGCAATGCCCCCGAATTTTTTTTTTAAAGGAAAGTTTTAAATGCATTCAAAAAGAAAAGAATATATAAAAAAAATCATGAAATCAAGTTAATACTGATGATGTAATAAGAGAGGCAATTATTTTACAAACCTGTCATTTAGAAAAGTAAGGTTAAATACTGTTAGAAATGTAGCTACATAAATTACAATGAAGGGTAGACACTTAATAAGTTTGAGTATGGGTAAAAGCATAGTAAATGATACACTACAAAAGTAAATTTCACTGATAAGCTAAAAATTTCAGATAAATAGAATGAAATACAGAAAAAAAAGACAAGATTAACATAAATCATACAAGACCCACATAGAACAAAGATTGAATTATAAGTCTAACGATATAAAAAGAGGGAAAAATGTAAAAAATAAAGAAGTTGGCGGGCCAAAATTAAATTTTACATTATATTAAAAAAAATTAAACAATTTTTTTTTTTGGGGGGGGGGGCCATGGCCCCCTTGTCACATAAAAGCTCCGCCCTTGGCGACAACAATGGTGGAGGAGGAGGTCGGGGTGGAGGTGGCAACAGTGGCAACAATTGTTGTGGTGTAGTGTGGCAAATGAAACAAGATAAGTGAAACAAAGATTAAAAAAAAAAACTAAAGAGTAAATTGTACTTTTTCAACTATACAATAGAGTGGTAGTGAGAATTCATGAGGAGAGGTATGAATGGGGATTATCAACTTTTTAATAATTATCATTATCATGGTAAACTCTATTACCGAGCAACCAAATACTCTTCTCGTGGTAATGCAATCATGATTACCATTGTAAGTATGCAATGGGGTTGAACCAAATGGGCTCTTATATATGAATGAGGACTATCAATTTTTTGGTAATCATCATGACCATGATAAACCCTATTACCATGCTAAAGATCAATCAAATACTCTTCTATAGTAATGCAATCATAATTACCATTGTAAGCATGCAATGAAGTTGAACCAAACAAGCTCTTATATATACTTCTCATAATGTAGAGGGTAATTTTTGTATCCTTGATCAATCATCACCTATTAGTCAAGAGGTACGAAAACTAGACTTGATTGTATATTCCTTGTGAAGTACTCTTTCAGCCCTTCATATAAGACACATTTATTGAGTTTGATTAAATTAAAGAAATTGGTTAAGTTAATTAATATTACAAATGTTTTTTTATAACACCCTAGTCACCTTTTCTTAATTACCCCGTTTCCTCTCCTCCTTAATTATTGTTTTTTTTTTGTATCCCACCCAATTTATTGGAACTTTCGGTTTTGACTAATCCGGATTTCAGCCCCCGTCGGCCCATGGTCATGGAGAAAAAATTCCCAACACTATTTCTTCATTCACACTCTCAATGGTTTTTATGTTTACCAATATTTTAATAAGGGTAAATTAGGAAAATATTGGTAAACATAAAAACTTTGTATCATATTTAGAACCGAGATTAACTTCCCAAATGTATCTTATATTAAGGACCAAAAGTAGTAATCAGTCGTGCAAAAAGCTAAGAAGAAGTTGTCTGCGTGGAAGAGTAAATTTTTAACTATTGCTGGTCACTCTGTGTTGATTAAATCTGTTCTGGCCTCTCTTCCCAGCTACTGTATGCAATCTACCCTCATTCCTATTTGTACTATCAATGAGCTTGACAAGACTTCAAGGAATTTTCTTTGGTCCCAAGAGGAGGATATTAAAAAGATGCATCTTATTGCTTGGGACAAAGTCACTCAAGCTAGGAAGCAGGGGGGACTTGGCTTCAAAAACCTTCGTCGCCAAAACAAGGTTTTCATTGTGAAGCTTTGTTGGAGCCTCCTGACGAAAAAGCATGATCTATGGGTTCAATGTCTTTGGGCTAAATATAATTGTGGTGACTGCCCTATTGATCTAACCATATTTTTATATGATTTTCTTTAATAAAATTGAGATTCTTAATACATTTTATCATGATTATTGAGCTTTAAATGTATTTCTTGTGATAAATTGATATTAAGAGTAAATATGTTAAATTAGGATTAAAAAGGGAAAAATTGTAAAAAAAATGTAATTACTCTTAATTATTGAGAGTATTTGATATTAGGTTAATTGGTTAAAATTGAAGATGCCTAAAAGATTAGATAAAATTGGAAAATGAAAATCTAAACTCAAGTTATAAAAGTTTTCAGTTTAGTCCCTTCTGAAGAACTTTTAAATGTTTCAGTTAGGTCCTTTGAGCTAAGCTGTGTGTTTTGAGCTGTTAAGTTTGATTTTTTTTTTTCAGCAGATCCAACCCGATAGAGAGACCAGAGACGCGTGAAGGCAGCTGACAGAAAGCGCAAACACAGGGATGAAACAGAATCAGCGCAATATCAGAAACGGAGATATAGGAATCAAAACAGAATCTACAAATAAAGAGGAAGGGATCTGATTCGGGGATCATGGCTGAGGGGTATTAAATATTCATAACATCAGCAGTAGGAGGGGACACCTTGGAACGAGCGAGAGAGCATCGTTCATCACCTACTTCCTCTCCCTTTGTCGCTGGCGGTTCTCAACTTCCTCACCTTTGCCACCGGCGACCAACCTCCAGCCACCACTTCCAGCGAATCACTAATCACCAGCGAGCTTCATTCACGCGGAAGAATCAGAGAGCAGCACCACACACGCACGCCTTCACCATCCTCCCTTTCGTTTCAACCTTCACAATCATCCTCCACTCCACCGTCACCTCCATTCACCACTCCCTTCATCGTCTTCTTCACTCCAACCACCTCTGCCGCTGGCGATCAACGTTCCATCACCACCTGTCAATTTCCACTGCTTGTGTGGGGTTCTCTAATCTTTATGGGTGACTGATTTCTTTGCTTCTTGGATGTGGATTTGACTTGAGTTCCAGAGCTAAAAGAGGGGAGTTTATTTTGTTCAATTTATTTTCTCTATTTCATTTTAATTTCCTAGTTTTAGGAATATTGATTTGTATTTTTTTTTAGACTTAGTTTGTCCGTTTGGAAAACTTTGTGAATTGAACCTATGTGATTGGATTGAATTTTGTGGTTTGTAAGAATTATAAATTTATATTTCCTTATTGATTCAGTGAAATTATGCTTTCTACGTGTTATTATTAGATAGTATGATTGAATTGGATTAATTGAGTGGCGTGTTATCGCATTCTTGTCAAGAGGGAGCAAGCTACATTAATTTAATCCTAATCACACACTAAGTGGTTTTAAACAATATCTCAAGAGATAGTAGTTAGCTACGTTAGTAGGAGCTACTATTAATTGGGAATATTGGACTCAAGTGTTATCTTGAGGTTTTTCATCTAGACTTGGTGAAAATTTACTCCTACATTTAATTGAACTATGATAGTCATTATTCCATCCCAAGGGTAATCGTTCATACATTTCATTAAAAATACCAAAAATATTAGTTTAATATTTAATTAAATTGCAATCTTATTATAGTTCATTAATTGAAAAATCTAAAACCTATTTTTCCCATTGTTTTAATTGCAATTGCATTTCATTTAGATTACTTAGGATTCAATAAAAGGCTCCTCGAGAGAGAGAACGATCCTAGGGTTGACTATACGCAATCCTTGATTTATTTTTGATTGTAGACCCCAAGGCTAAAGACAAAAATGCCCTCATCACCTATCCCCATTGTCTCCAGAAAAAGGAACTCATCCTCTACTTGGAAAGCGATTGTTGAAGTTTGGGATAAGTTCCTTAGTGGAGTAGGGAGAAAAGTTAATAACGGGGCTACAACCAAATTCTGGCATGACCGCTGGCTCCCTATTGATCGTCCTCTGATTGCCTTTGTCCTGAATCCTTCTCTTGTTAGCGAGAATGAGATGGTTCGTGATCATGTGTTGGTAAATGGAAGATGAGATATGTAACATCCTGAATTTTGAATTTAATATCTTGAACATAAACCTATTTTGGAAAGACTAGTAGGCTCTATTTTCAGAAAGTGATAAATTTGAAATCAGTATTTTGCGGGACCCACTCAATAATAATTTATTATTTAAATAATATTATATAATAATAATAAAATAATATATATTAAAATATTATTAAAATTTTTAAACAAACGTTCACGGGGCGAGTCACGGGAAAGTTTCTTTTTATAATTTTGGGAAAATTACGTAAAACGACCCAGAGACAAAAATTACACTTAAAGACCCATTTTCCAACTATAAATAGACCTTCCATTTCATTTCATTCTTCACAACTTCTAAGAGCCATAGAGAGAGGTAGAGAGAGAGAGAGAGAGTAGAGAGATATTTGCTTAAGAGTTATAATAGCTGGTTGGTGATTCGGGTATTAGCAAGTAACAGGTAACTCTGAATATTCTTCCTTATACTTGTGAATTATGTATGATTATAAATTTGTTTGTTTACTATTTTGGCAAGAATATTTAGAAAATATTTATGGTTTTAAGATCTGGTGTGGGAACTTTGATTTGCAAATCTGCAGAGGTACTATTTATACGTACGTTACTATTCACGTATACCGTATTTACTATTCATTTTTACTATTCATGTTACTATTCACGTATACTGTATTTACTATTCACGTATACCATATTTACTATTCATACCGTATTTACTATTCATTTTACTATTCACGTATACCGTATTTACTATTCATTTTACTATTCACGTATACCGTATTTACTATTCATAATACTATTCACGTATACATACCGTATTTACTATTCACATATACATACCGTATGTACTCTTCATTTTTACTATTCATGTATATATATCGTATTTTACTATTCACATATACGCATAGTATTCACTATTCATAAATACGCATATTGATGTATAAAACTTTATGGTATAATAATGCATTATTTTGAGTGAACATATTCATCATGGCGGTTGTATTATGATGGGTGGAGTAAGGAGGGATTTGAATGATAAGAATGATTTATGCCACCACTCGGTGCACAGTGGATGGTACTTGTTTCAGGGCCCCATCTTCCATGTTTTCCTCTGGCCGGGATTTCATTGGAGATGTGGGACATGTGACACCTCCTTAGTTGTTATTTTAAAGGAGGGAAGCCATAGTCCAGATTTAAGCTCTATACCTTTGGCCGGGTGTATCTTAAGTTTTGGTGAGCTTGGAACAATTCAGTCAAATGAATGAGTTTCTATTGGACTATGTGTTAGCCTATGGCTCCAGTCAGCGGTATATGGTTGGAAGGTGATATAAGGGAGGGTGCATACTGCATAATGCATTTCTGAACAGTTCAAGAATTTGATATAATGATGAATAATCTGTAAAGACATGAGAAGAGAACTTTTGAGATATATATGTTTTATTACCTTCTATATTGATGACTATTAGTATAAATTATTTTGTATGAGAAATTATGGAATCTACATATATATTTGAAATCAGCCCATATCTTTTTGTCATATATTATTTGCTCGTGTACGGTAGAAATATTCAGTAGTTACTGAGACGTGGAATCTCATCCCATATTAACATTTTTCAGGTGATTATTCTAGTAGAGAGCAAGGGAAGGCACCTATGGAGTGAGCTCTGGAAGCTTTTTTGTACTCCTATAGTTTATGTTATGTTATTTTATTTGCCATGAACCTAAGACTTCCGTTTTGTATTAAACTCTGAAATATTTTCTGGAATTTATTCTGATTATGTATTACGGGTTTTATTCGAAATGGTAACATTATAAAAGGATTTAGATATTGTTGAACTCTTTTGAAGGTATTTTCAATATTTTGACTGAGTTTTTGGGTATTAAAATTGTGACGTTACAGGATACTGTCAGGTGGCAGGGCGTTTTACCATCCTCAATCATACGTATTGTCTCTAAAATGCGCCCCCTTCCAGTAACCTCCCTGACTGCTTCTCCTGGAGAGCTGTGAAGGATGGTGGCTTTTCTGTTAAGTCTTCTTATAATTACCTCACTGATTTGGGGGGGGGGGGGAATAAGGGAGGATAGCTTCTGGGCCACCTTGTGGAAATGGCAGATTCCAGAAAAAGTTAAATTCTTTATGTGGTAGGTTGGTCATGAGAGACTTGTCACTAACTCTCTTAGAGTTAGAAGAGGACTCACTAGTGATCACCTTTGCCCCTTCCATGCAACAACGAGGAAAACGTGATTCACATAATCAGAGATTGCGCAAGGGCTAAAGATCTGTGGCAACAAATTTTAAAGCCTAACTATTTTTCTCAGTTTTTTGCAGGTAACTTGCAGGCCTGGCTTAATTGGAATACAAACCACAACCCTGGAATAGGAAGATTTCAGAACTTCTCTTGGACAAGAGTCTTTAGTTTGGGGTGTTGGATTCTTTGGACAACGAGATGCAAATTCTTATTTTAGGGCGAGATCACAAATACCAGGGAGATGCTTCATTTTTGTAATTATCTTCTAATAGAAAATATAATTAATCAAACTCTAACTCATCAAATTTTCCAACTTGGTAGGTACAGCGAAGAATCTTGGACTCCCCCTCCTGTGGATGCGGCTTGCATTGATGTGGACGGATCGGTGCACTATCAACACCATGCAGCCTGCGGAGGAGTGATAAGGAACTCTCAAAGTTAATGGCTGATGGGATTTCAAAAGTCTCTTGGGTTACAGACGGTTATTGAAGCTGAGCTTCACGCAATTATGGAAGGGCTAAAAGTGGGCCATCAAATGGGTCTTCAGAAAATTCTTCTTTACTCTGACTCTCTGAAGGCAGTTAACATCCTCATGAGAGACTGTTGTACTGATCATCTGCTCAGAGACATCATTAGGGACATTAGAGACCTCCTTCTCCGACACGTCAAGAGACAACATTATTTGTGCGGATTATATGGTGAAACATGGTCATGGTGCTCCAAATGGTGCGGACGTGGTTTTAATACCAATTGTTCCAAATGGCTGTCTCGAAGGGTTTTTGAAGGACTAAACGATCTGTCAATTCTAGTTTCTCTTGATGTACTTTATTGTATTATGGGTTAGACTATCATAGTCTTATCCCTCAAACTCTTTCAAGCTTCGGCTTGCCTCTTTGTCTCAAAAAAAAAAAAAAAAGAACAGGGAAAATCTTAAGAAAAGACATCCAAAATTTCAAAATCTCAAATCGATCATTCCCTATCAAAATTGAGATGTGAATTTCTTGTTAAGTGTAGTCAATTCCCTACCAATTATAGAAACTAGGCCAAATCAGAGATTTTGAAACTCTTTTTCTGAAACTTTCCCGGGAAAAACACAAAACTAACGAAACAGCGACCCTCACTAATTAGAAACCTATAATAAACTCAAGCAGCATCTTCAATGGGGCATTACTTTGACGAGAATGCCCCACCAAAAAAACAACAAAGTAAAAACAGGAGTAATAAAAGGAGAAAACTAATAGTGACACCCTACAATACATACATCAAACATGATCCAAGAGAAATATACACAGTGATGTTACCACGGAAGGTCAGTAATTCTCAACCACAGGCCTAGATGGAAAAAGCCTCAAAAGGAATGTCATCAATGACCAGAGGCACACCAACCCAAGAAATTGGAACGTCACAACCATTGCAAACATGGCACCACTTCGTTCAAACAACTCAGGGGATTTCGGTAGCCCCGACATTGAGTACATCAGCCGCTCCACGAAATTAACAGCTTTCGTCAGCTGATACAGCCGATATACCTGGCAGATCAGTTCCAAATGTTACCACTTTGACTAACTTTTTAAAATCAAGTCCATCTTCAATTTGCCGGTGAATCAAGGAAACATAAGACATAACGTACCTCGAATATAATGGGGACTAGAGGCCAGCAAGATGATCCACGCCTGTCCAAATATCTCTCAAATGCTAATTGAACAGCACAGCCAATTAAAAAGGGAGCTACTGCAACCAGGGATGCCAGGCCAATCACCGGCCAGATGAAACACACGAGAAATACAGGGGCAATAACCTTGAGGCCCATTGTGAGAAAAGCAGATGCTAAGTATCCTCTAAGACCTGTGATTAGACCCCATCTTTTCGCGCTAAACTCCAAATATGGCCTTTGAACATGATCAGCCACACGAAGAAAAGTTGCCAGTCCAATGTAGAAAAGGGCTTCAGAAGAGAGTGAACTCACGATATCTGCATTTGATTGAACATGGAAATGATTATTAGAGATATTTCCACACAGCTGCTTATAAGATTTTTTATAATCAAAACTATATCAAATGTAAAATTCAACTTCTATGCAATAAGAATGTCAATGGAAAGAGAAACTTTATCCAAACTACTATGGATATTTTCTACACAAACACAGAAGCTACATAAACATGTCAAACTGAAGTAAGCAAATGATGTGTGTATCTCAACCCAAACGTCCATGAGCATAATTAAGTATGCATGGGCACTGGAAACACGTCAGAATCTGCAGCAAATCAGTAAAAGAAATAAAATCCATTTATAACAAATCATGTTCATTCTTCTACAAAAGTAACAAGGCCATTCTTTAATATCTGTTGCACAGTTCACTTTGTTTCTCTTCGCCATATGATCTAATAAACATAAAAGCTTCTCCTTATTTCATCACCACAAAAATCATTTGCTTTAGTTTCTTTTTTCGTATTGAAAGCTCAAATGAAATTCAATCAACTATTATACAAGTAAATCATATAAAGCTAAAAGAATTGAGCCAGAAGACAGTGCTGAGTACCTCAACTCAAATTTCAAATGCATTGTTCATTCAAAATAATATATGGACTAGCTAAACAAGAAGAGATGGGAAAAGCTTGGATAAAGGAAGCTACAGAAATCTTAAAATCTAATGTTACAACTCAGTCTACATTTGCCTTAATTGATATAATAAGCATTTAAACACAATATTACTCTAAAGATGATTTTCAAACTATTGACTACTTGGGCCTTTGGTGATCACATAAGTAGTAATTTGAAATGATGTGTGCGCGTGTTTTTTATTCTTTGGCCAATAATGATGTGCGTTGCATAAGGATGTAAACTAAGTGTTAGCAAAAAATTAGAGGCTCGTGTTGGAGTCGACACATCTTACAACTTTCAGGAAATTTGTATCATCGAACTTCTCATCAAACATTAATGAAATGAACCTAAATAGATGTTAAGTTTTAATGCTACTTTCTGGCAATGGAGTTCTAATATAGACAAAATATAGAAGCATCATAATACACAGAAACACAACCACAGTATAAAGACGTGTTGAATTGACAAGAATGTTAAGAGCAAGTACAAGGCTCTATAAATACCTACTAGAATCTCATCTTTGAAGAAGACTTCAATCACATTGCCAAGGAAAAATTGTGGAAGAATCAAAGACGCTATTAACGCAACAGGGGCTAAGACCCAGGAGAGAGAGCCCTTGCCCTCTTGGAAAGGAGAAGATACCAATTTTCTTTCATCAGCTGCCTGGTGTGTTAACCCATAGAAAGAAACAGAACCTGATTTTCCACGAACTGGTTCCACTCCATGATATCTAGTAACAGGCACTCTAGAACTCTGTTCTGCATTTAATTCCAATCCACCATTTTCATTGGAAATCGAAGCCTTAAGAACATGCCTTTTGTCGAAGCGCAATGGTAAAGGTTCTTTAATCATCCATTTTAAACCTGAAACAGAATGTGCAGCAAAATTTCGGCAAATGAGAATATTAGAAACAAGAGGGCGCGAAAGAGAAAAGATAGGAACACTATAACAAATGATAATATGAAAAAAGAAATTATGACATTCAACCAGAAATTGAACAGACAAGAAAATGTACGTTTGGAGGAAGATACAGAGCGAAGTCCCTGAAATCTCAATAACGACTTGGAATTGAAGAATTCCGATGAACGACGATTAGAAGCAAGTGTTTGGGAGGGAAGCCCACAACAAACCGATTGCAATTCCATTTTTTGAATTTAGGGTTTTAGCCTCCGGTATTCACCTAAAACCCTCATCTCCTGGAGGAAGTACAGCATGGATACCATTTAGGCATTTATATGAAAGTGACCCGAGTAGTACAACAAAAGCAATGATAAGAAAGGCCATCGCTCAATCAACTTGTGATAGACTAAAGTTGGATTAGTGTGTGTTTGATTTTTGGGGATAATTTTTTTTATGAATTAATTATATAAAAAGTGGTTTGTTTCGGGTTTTTTTTTTTTTTAAAAAAAGATAAATAAATATCATCTGAATTTATAAAACTTTTAGAAGCCTACCGAATTTGTAAAAAGACTAAAATGTGACAGAGACTTTTAAAGGCTATACAAATTCATAGAAAATAACTCTAATGCCCTTCCTCTCTTCATCTTCCCTCTTCCTTAAAATTTTAACTCTCCCTTATAACTTAGTCCTTTAATTATGATTCGATACAATTTAGTTCTAAATTTTTTAGTGGCATATGACTCAATTCCTTATCTTTCAAATTTTTATAATATTGTCATTGTTATCCACCATTCAGTTGTGGGTCATCCGATGCAACACTAAGTTGGAAGTAATTTTTGTGATATAGGCTCACAACGATGGTGGATAACAATGGCAATACTATAAAAACTTGAAAGATAAGGAATTGATTCTTATGCCACTAAAAAGTTTAGAGCTAAATCGTATCGAATCATGGTTGAAGGACTAAGTTATAAGGGAGTTAAAATTTTAAGGACCTAAATATTAAATTTTTCTTCATAATTCAATAATTATAGCATTTTTAGAATATTTTATTTTACATATTAATATATTTTTAGTCATGAAGGTTATTTTCCCATCTGCAATGAAAGTATTATATATCAATATATATAACATTTTGATTTAATTTAAGAACAACGTCAACATAACCATCACCAATATAATATATGAAAATAGGTACTCCTATCATCATTTATACGTTAGAAGTAATATAATAGATATCATATAAAAATTTTAAAACTCTAAAAAGTGTGTTAGCATTTGTAAAGGATATAAAGGTGATAAGGATCAAATTAAAATTCTAAAATGTTAATGAATTTATTATATGCCCTCAGTTTTTAAATATAAAAAAAGAAAAATAAGGGCGAAGACTTGTGAAGAACGAGTGACATGGATGATGGAGCAAGGTGGAGGTAGAGCAAAGTGAAAATGGTGGAAAATAAAGTCTCACAAGTTCAGGTGTCCGCATTGCTCCCCTGGTCTAAATTGTTGCAGGGAAAAATGGAGGAAGGTGATGGCGAGGTTGTGAAGGTCACCGGCGACAATGGTAGTGGAGGTTGTGAAGCAGGAAGGAATTGGTTTGGTGTTGTGGGTTCTGAGAGGTAGCGCTAGGAGAGAAGATTTATGCAGCTCGGAGAAGAGTGTGGTTGGGGATATTAGAGAAAGTCAGGAGGATAAGGAAGAATAAGGTGAACAGTAGAAGACGGTGAACAGAAGTAATGAGATTGACAAAATTCATAATGAGATTGACAAGTTTAATAATAGTTTTGATAAGCATTGTAATGGTTTTGACAAAAGAATTTGTTGACGAAAAAATGCAAGTCAGGATTCACAAACATTTGTGGCATTTTGCCAAAATTTGCAATGATATTAATAAGTTTAATAGTGATTTTAACTAAAATTATAATAGTTTTCATAAAAGAGTTTACTGATGAAAACATGCAAGTTAAGATTCACCCACGTTTTCACCTAAATTGGTAATGAGATTGACAAATGTAGTAATGATTATGATAAGAATTGTAATGGTTTTGACAAAAGTGTTTGCTGATAAAAATATGAAAGTCACGATTCACCAACATATGTGTCAATCTTATTACTCATATTGTACATCTCATTACTCAATTGGTGTCAATCCTTTTATATATATTATTATCCATACTTATGAATGTTGTTAATTTCATTACTAAACTTATCAATTCAATTACAAATTTTGCCAATCTCATTATTGTTCGATGTCTTCTATTGTTCACCTTCTTCTTCCTCTGCCTCCTGACTTTCTCTAATATCCTCAACAAAACTATTTGCGCAAAACCATGATTTCCTTCCCTCCTCTTTCTTTAGTGCCAGCGTTGGTGTTGCCTCCACTTGGGAGAAGCATGTCACCCATCCTCCACCCCTCCTTACTAGTGCTGCCAGCTTCATCGACCAAGGGGATAGTTGAAAATGTACTTGAGGCAGCGGAGCCAATCTCCTGAAAGCAACCACGTGACAATGGAGATGAAGATTTGCGAGAAGGGAGGAGCAAGGTGTGTTAGTGCTGAGAATGAGGGAAGAAGAGAGAATGGAGTAGAGACAAGGAATGAAGGAGAGGCTGATTTTGTCTTTTGCACAAATATACAAAACCCAGATTCCCACCTGCATGCCTCTCTATCCTTTTCTTTTTTCAGTAAACTTTTATGGGTTTTGGTATTTCATATGGTATTTAAATGTCATTTTCTCTATAATATAACTATTTATTTGTTTTTTCAGTTTTTTTTATTTTTTTAAAAAAGATAAATAAATATCATTTCAATTCTCAAAACCCGAAAGTCTGATAACACATTGAAATGACATAGAGGAAATTAGAAGGGGGGGTTTAATGTTTGTAACAAATAACCAAAACATCCCTCAATTTTTTTTTTTAAAAAAAAGGCAAATACCCAAAACACAAACAAAAACTGAGCCACGAACAAGTTAAAATGGGGTAGTTGACAATTATTTTACTTAATTTGTCATTTTGTCATTGCTTACACTCAATATTGATCTCCCACAAGTTCTTGTTCTTGATTCTCCTATTAGCTTCCCACTCATACCTCTCCCCCAATTTCCTTTACCCCAAAACATCTTCTCTCCCTTTCATCTACCAATTTCTCACCGCCGACTATGACCCTTCATCCACTCGCGTGTTCATCCATTCGATGTTAGGAGCCACATGTGGAGCTTCAGAAGCAACCTATCTGATTTTTTCATCCTCAATTACCTGTCTACTTCCACCTTTCGTCACCAATGAATGCTACTGTAAATAGAAAGGTTGTTTATAAGCTTTTTAAGGTTGCTTCAGTTCTTCTTCCCAACATCATAGCTCCTCTTCGAAAAATGGGTTGTGTCCACGGCAAGTGTTGTAGCCCCTACTCGCTGTCGTCAGATGGTGGTTCTGTGGACTGCTGAGAACTTGGTCCTTCCTATTCCCAGCGGAAAAATGATTCTATATCATCTTTTTAGTATGAGTGTGTGAGGTGGTGATCAAAATTCAGAAGCCATAGATAGAAAAATTTGTCTTCTTTTAATCTGTTTTTTTTTTTATAGGCATACATCTATATCCATCTCAATCTCTAGGGAAGCTAAGTTCTTTGGCTAATTTAGAGCACCAAAGGATAGCTTCTTTGGGGAAAATGAACAAACATGTGGTGGGCAGTAGAAAATTTTGGAACTTGGCAGCCACCGGTGGGCGGCGGCCGGTGGTGGGGTGTTTGAGGGTTTTTTTTTTTAAAAAAATAAAAGTAAAAGGGTAATTTCACCCGAATTTGCATATCACTTATAGGTCTTTGGTACTTCTAAGTTTTTTTTACAAATTTAACGGACTTCTAGGAGTTTTACAAATTCATAAGGTATTTATTTGGAATTTTCTCTTATTTCAATGTGTCATTAGAATTTTATTGGGTTTTTGAAATTCAAATAGTATTTATTTATCTTTTCCCCATTTTTTTTATTAAAAAAATTAACTTTACATTAGAAATCTTGAAATACCCGCTCGCTAACCTGTATTAACTTACAAATAGGTCAGATAATCACACCACCAAAAATTCTCAGCTCATTCGTTATTATTGGGTTTAACAATAAGGAAAGAAGCAAGTTGAATTTGAAATTATACGTTAAATCATATGAATTATAATTATATTAATGTGGTCCAAGCATGCCAAGGAGCTTCATATTCCATGATTGTAAGGATATCCATAAGTATACTAAAGAGCTTCGTACTCCATAATTGTAAGGATATCCATAAGCATACCAAGGAGCTTCATAGTAAGGATATCCATAAGCATACCAAAGAACTTCATATTCCATGATTGTGAGGATATTCATAACTAAGTTATTAGTGTAAAAAATTATATTAATGTGATCAAATTTAAATTAAACGGTTTACTTCACATTTGATTACAGGGAGGATAATCACACCATAAAAAAGGTTTGAATTGGAAGGAAGTAAGTTAAATTTGAAATTATACATTAAATCAAGAATCATAATTATATTAATAATTAAATAACTGTTATCCAAGCAAGTCATCCATAGATTAGATTAATAATTAGGTTATTAGTGCAATAATTTTTAAAAAGTATGTCCTGATGATAATGATTTGATTTTGAAATGGTGATTCCCAATTTTTATTATTGGTTAATGAAAATTATGCCTCCATCACTAATATTAATACGGCAAAGGTTGAAAATGAAGTTTTTAAACATGGATTAATAATTGGGATATTAATATTGAAATAAATACAATTAGGGTATCACTTGGGAAATTTAAAATATTTCAAAATAATATTACTAAATTTTAAAAATAAATTGGATTTGGACTCTCATGAATGATAATAATTATTGCATGAGCAACCGATTTGACCTCATAAAAAGAAATTCATTATTTTTCAAATGCATTGTAGACTTTTGGACATATATAAAAAGAAGTTTATGGAGTACTTTCAATTAGTATATTAATCGGGATACTCTTATTTCAACTTTTAATGATGAGATATTAATTGAGATATTGATAACTTTAAAATTAAATTTTCTTTTGTTTTTAATGAATGATAGTAATTAATTTCATAAGTAACCAATTGATGGATTTCTATAGAATAAATTCATAATTTTCTAAATGAACAAAATTTCTTACTAAATTTTGTTGGGAAAATTTCATTTAAATATCATATAAAATTTCAAATTCCGAGACGTCTATTACAAAATTAAAAGGACACATAGGTGATTGGAAGGAATCTAAAATTTTGAAATTGAATGTTTTAACCAAAATGCTTTCACATTCTTTCTCTCTGCTCACATTCTCACTGAGGAGGAAGAAGCAATATAATCGCTGATTCTTTCTCTCTACCATGGATTCTTCCTCTGCAACTCTCATTGCTCTGTACTGTTTCAGTCCTTACGATGCTTTACTCACCCTCAGTGACTGACATTGATGGACCACAAGAAAGCTCCATGCCTCCAATCATACCATCAACCCCCACATTCCTTCACGTCCATCGTCACGTCACTTTCCGATGGTGGGGACTGGGGAGTATAGGAAGGATTGGGAAGAGGGAGAGGAAGAAAGGGTGAGGAGAGAGAAGATCAATTCCATTATTGGAAGGGTTTGGGATATGGTGGTTGTTGGGGTTGGACTCCGTTGTTGGAAGGGAAAGGAAGGAGAGATGAAGAAGAAGATGAACAGTAACCTGACATATAAACAAAAGTTGAAGTGGAATTAATAAGTTCTTGAATGGGAATAACAAGTGTATTCATTAGGTTGTATATATGTCACTTTGACAAGCACCTTTGTAATTCCTATTACTAAACTTGTTAATGACATTAAAGAATTTGCTATACCTATTATAATATTTGTTAATTGTTCTCAGAGTTTGGTTTCAGTAGAGTGACATGTGTTTCCTTTGACGAATACACTTGCTATTTTCATTATTGAACTTGTTAATCTCATTACGAATTTTGTTAAGAGTCATCATTTACTGTTCACATTCTTCTTTCTCAAACTCATTTATGGTTCATTACTGGATTTTTCACTCCCGAGCTTGTTTTACTGTTTACCTTCTTCGTTATCTCTCTTTCTTTTGCCTTCCAACAATGGAGTCCAGCTCCAACAACCATCACATTTCAAACGATTAAAATTTTAGAAAATCAAACCAGAAACAAACTTCTTTGCGATTTTTGTGAAACCTAGAAGCATAACCAAAATCAAAGCAAAGCCCCACCTCCGTCGGCTTTGTGTTTACTGCCATCAAGTTGAAGAACTTGATTTCACTTAATCATAACCTTTCCTAATATTGTCACATCAGAATGCCAAGCTTGTTCAAAATCTTTTGCGGCGGTCAAGCTGGCTTTCGACAGGGGCAACAAGGGAGGCACGACGATTGTGGGGGTGGCTTCATCTCCATGGTGACACAGCGGCCATGGAATTACATGAAGATCCAATAAGGGAGAGAGAGGAAGATGAAATTACATGGGCCATGGAAGTACAAGTAGCACAAAAGTGTGAAGGGCAATTTGAACATTTTTCCAAAAATTTCATATCCTTAGTTGCCCTTTATCCCTTCTAGGTCCTTTCACAAATTTAATACGTTTTTCTGGATTTAGGAAATTCAAATGATATTTAAGTATCATTTTTCTAATTTTATTCATATACGTCTAAATCAAATAATAATATCCTAGTATGTCTCACCTTAAATAACATTACTCGCACGCGGCTCGGTCGCATATAGCTTTGCTCAATCCTAAAACAAGTCATCCAAATGGTTGGAAGGAGTAATGAAACCAACGCCCGTAAACAAGAGATCCATCTTCAGCCCACGTCTCCTAAGCCTATCATCTTCTAGGCCCATTAAGCCCATCAATTACAATGCCACGTACTCCACATGGGACGAACTTGACTAGAAGAAAGTGAATGGGTATTTTCGTCATTCATTCAATCTTCCATTGTAGGAGAGCTGCGAGTTGTGGTGCCACCAGACGTGGGGCCTGAAAGAAGGAGATTCTTTCCATATCTCCTTTTTCATTTTTAAATTAAGGAAATTTAATTAGTTTCCTTAATTTCTCCAAAAAAATCAACTAGTTCTTATAATTAGGATCGGAGGGAGTATCATTTTAGCTTCAATGGTCTCCTTTGTTAATCCCCCAAAAAAATTTCTTCAATGCTTGGAAGTAACTTCAAATTATTTTTATCTTTAATATATTTATCCAATGATTTGTTCATATGCGAACATTTTCTAAGTCAATTCTCTTTAATATTTCTAAGCTAAGAGAAGATTTGAATCAATTTTTTAGTTTTAATTATATTATAAAAAGAGATAGAGGGATATATCAGTGTATATTTCAATTTAGTTATCTTCTTGATTAGGTTGTGCATGGTAACACTCCCAGAATGACTTTTTTCTTAATTTCTGTGCCCCGGAACAAAAATGGATGGGAATTGTGTTTGGTAAATCTGGTTTTTTTTTTTTTGCTCCTGGGATGAACCGGTTTATTTTTTGTGCTGGGGAGTAAAAAAAAGAAGTTAAAAATTTTAGCTTCTTTGTTCCAGGGCAAAAAATCAGAATTTATTTTTCCCTCAATCAAAGCAGAAATTTACCCTCGTTCACCACCACCGCCGCCATTGCCACCCCCAACACCACCACCGCCCCACCACCACCACCACCGCCACCACCCCAGCACCACCACTGCCACCACCGCCTCACCGCCACCACCACACCATCACCACCACCACCCCAGCACCACCACCACCATCGCCGTCACCACATAAATGATTTTTTGAATATAAAAATTACATAAATAATTTTTTTTAGGAAATTTAAATTTAAGTTTATTTGTAAAGTATAATAATTATATTAATTATTAAAGAAAAGGACAAAATGGTAAAAATAACTCATTAATCCTTCATCTTCCTCCCTTACTATTTTTTTAACTCCCAAACAAGGGGAGGAAAAATGTGTTACCAAACGTAATTCTAATTCTCGGAGTAAAAATAAAATGAGTTAACAAACGTAATTCTAATTCTCAGAACTCTTCCAAAGCACAGAATCAGAAAAAACTGTTTCATCTCAGAAACAGTGCTAGGCAACAGAATGGTCGCCATGCACACCTTTAATGATCCCAGCAAAATTGGAATTTTTTGTGACTGTGTGCTTTAGATTTAAAAGAGCAACAGTATCAACAACAAGAGTTTAATTATAAACAGGATTGAACTTGCTACTTTTCACTTATAGAGAAGTTTTCATGCCATTATGCTATAAGATCATTGACACAATGATTACCTATATAACTGCTGAAACAAGCTTAGGTAAAGAGATCATGCAATATTCTCTAGAGAGCGTGACCGTAGAAAGAGCTTAGAGTCACTAACAAATGTTGTTCATGAATCCTGGTGGAATGGGCTTTAATTAGTTGCTTAAGTACAAAGTTTCAAGTTTGAGTATTTTGAATGTAGAAAAAGGCTTTAAGAGAGTTACCTTTTATTGTATCCAACAATACTCAAATCTGATCAAGTCAAGTAGCTATACGAAAGAGAGACAGCAAGCACGCTTAGAGTAAACTGTTTGTATGACATAGAGAGACTTGGTCAGCTGTTTGTATTATATTTGTCATCAACTGGTACCTCTCATTTATTCTAGTAGGGTCTCTTCCTTGTAATGCGAGTAACCTCTCCTGTATATATTTAGTTACAACCTACAACTCTCTCTCTCTCTCTCTGTCTCTCTCTTTCCCATGTGTACTGTATTAAATGCTTCCAGCAAAACACAAGTTATGCTTCTATATCTTTCCCTTTCAATTTACTTATCTTAACTCTGAAACTATTAATGAATCTGGCTCCAATATGGTCACAAAAATGACAATACATGTACTGTGTTTTCAGGTAATTAAAGATACAAAAGAGAAGGTAAGCTTGTAAATAAATAAGAAAGGACTCTAAATGAATGATCACATGACTAGTGACTCATCAGTTTACCTATTAATTTTTTGTCTAACTTTTTATTTAATTATCAATATGAACATACATAAGGTTATCACAAAATTAACGAAACTGATAAGAGCTTCCATAGCTACTTCATATCCTATTTATAAGGCATTTTCAACGTGTTTCACATATTAAAAAAACTTTAAACTTCATTAACTTTGTTATAAAGGCTTACAATTTTTCAACTTTACCCCTATTTAATATACATTATTATACCTCATCATGAGAACAAAATCATTACAATAATGAATGAACGATAAAATTGTACTTTTATATGTAAAATTTCTCTCTTTGCCCCACACGTAAGACGAAAAAAATTTCATCTTCCTCTAGCTTATAAATAGGATCAAAGGAGCATATATATTATCAACACGAAATAACAGTTAAATTCAAATCAAGTCATATATTAGGTTTAATTTTACAGTTTGAAGGTTGAGTGAACAATAACTTAAAGGTGAGAATTAAAGAGAGAAAGGGATTGTTTGGTTCATAAAAGGAAGTGAGCACATGGGAGAATATACTTATATTATTTCATGAGGTTTACACACACACACACAAACTCATAGGAAATTAAATGGAAATAGCCCAGACGCACATGACTGCAGATGGATTGAAAAGTATTAAAAAGAAATGCACACCAACTTGAAAACATAAATGGCAAGGCCATAACATTACAATATTGACCCCCAAAAGGCCATAAAGTTTTGGAGAATACAAATTAAAGAAGAAAAGAAGAGACTACCAATGTCTAGTTAGTCTAGTGGGCTGAAGCGCTAGATCCTTTGAGCAACGTTTAGGTTTTGAACCTTGAGTTGTGCAAATGGAGCTGATGGCTTGAGAGGGTTACCCTCTTTATGAGGTGCCTTTAATTTGTAGTACCTGAATCCGGTTCGAACCTTGGGTTGTGAATGGAGCTGTTGGCTTAAGAGGGTCGCCCTCTTTATGGGGCGTATTTTCAATACCTAAATTCAGATTAGTATGTTCCCACAGAGTTTCTAGTGGCAAGTGGTTGGTTTAGAATAAAGAAATTAGGATAAGAAATAAAGACAGGGAAGGTAGCTAGAGGGATTGGTGGTCCTACACAGTGATCTGTGGAAGAGTGTATATGTATATATCCCCACATCCACAAACAGGCTGTTAAAGAGAGACACAAATAATGCAAACACACTGATGGATCACATGGCCTCTTCTAATAAAGCACACTGACACCCACACATGCCCTTGCTATTTGCTTTTGCCTCTATTTCCACATTCACATGTTCACTGTCCCCCAAGTCCCCCACCACCACCTTCTTCATTACATTACATTACAACGTATCATTCTAAATTTCTAATGGACATTCATTGTGATTCAACTCTTCATTTAATACAATACTAATAGTCACTCTATTTTTATGCCTTACTCTCTCCAAATACACAATAATAAAATTATACAAGAAGCTCATCATGTTCTATCTAATTAAGGATCATTCTTCACTCTCAAACTTCACCACCTAATTAAGCTATATGTAAAAGAAAAAACATTTTTTGCCTAATATTTTTTTATACACAACGACAGGGACTGAAATGGAACTATATAGTTAGAAGCATTATTTGGGTGTTGAGCTTTTCTTGGTCAATCTTGTTTTTTTCTTCTTCTCTTGAGAATGGTCACTGTGGAGGGGTCACTATGGTGGCGCAGGTGGGGCTAGCTATGGCTGCCGCTGCTGCTGCTAGGAGGGTGCATTGTAAATGCCTGTGGCAAGTGATTAGGTGGTCGTTGGTGAGCCCGGCCGCTTGCATGAACGAATAAACCACGGTTGGACCGACGAACCGGAATCCTCTTCGGATCATGTCTTTACTGATACTCTCCGATTTTGAGGTCTTCACTGGGATCTTGTGGCCAAACTTGTATTGAGTTGAGATTGGTTTATGGTTCACAAACCCCCATATGTATTTGTCCAATGAACCAAACTCCTTGTTGATCTGTAACAAGGAATAGTTTTCCCAGAGAGAATATTAATTATTAAATAGACTCATAAGTAGTCAGAATAATGCATATAATCTCCTTTTTTTTTTTTTGGGGTGATCCAAATTCTCAAGAATGCTTACAGCAGGCTCCTTCATGCATGGTTGCTGAACTAAACAAGTAAAGAATGAGTCTCTATGCATGTATTTGTATGAAATTCAAGGCGTTGCACATTGATATTAATTAAAAAAAAAATTAAATATTATATTATGAAGCATATGAAATAATAGCTCTTCCAAATGGTACAAGTTTTCTTTCAGAAAAAGTTTCATTTAATTGTAACTATTTTTAGCCTTATATTTACAACTTTAACATGCAGTTGGAAATAGGTCATTATTATTGAAAACCTGACTGAAGGTACCAAAAAAAGGAGATTGTGAAGTGTTGTTGTCATATTTAAATATTAAAAATAATTCTGTGTTATTTTCATTTGGGCCCCAACAAAACTGGAACTTGTATATAAATCAGTTAATAGCGCTATACCGACTGACCTTGACTAATAATTATATATATACTACATATAATAAAAGTGGTGCTATTTTCTTTTTATTTTAAAGTCGCCTTCCATATATTTTTTGGTTTATACTTCAGATTTGAGAATATTAAATTCAAAAAAGTTAGAGGCTTTGTTTAGGGCATATACCACTAATATTCGGTTAGCATTGTCAACAACGCCTCGGACTTTGCTGATATCAATGCCGTATTCAGAGCTAATAGAAATCATCTGCTTCTCATTCAAGTTCGCCACAGTTTGTGCATCAAATTCTGAAAACGCGTTCCTGTTTCCACAAAAAACCATTAATAATTAATTCAAACTGATTAATTAATGTCCTCCTCATATATATATATATATATATATATAATATAGTGATGAGAAGAACCCAACCTGAAATCATGGCGTTTCTTCAAGATTGAGGTCCAATCTGATCCAACCTGAGCACCGCTTAGAACAAGAAGTTCGAACAACATTCTGTATATATTAACATAATTGAGGTTATTACTGTCATTTGAATCTGCATTTTAATTTTTGTGATGTGATGTGTGAAATTGTGTGTGTATATATGAGAGTTAGATAGAGGTAGTGACATATATACAGTCTCTCCTGTCCACAACAATATATGACACTCTTAACTAATTTAAGGGAATAAAAAAGTGATAGTTAACTCATCTAATATGTCATAAATTGAAATATTTTTTCACTTCTACCCTTGAAGAATGTGATCTCTCTGTATTATTTTGAAGAGAGAAGATAATGAGTGGGGAAAATTGAAAAATTAGTATTAATGACTTGGACAAAACTTAAAAGTGAGCATTAATTATTCTATACATAACTTATATTTTGCATTATACCTTTATTTTAGAAGCACAATATATTATGGACATGAGGGAGGATATTTATATAGAGAGAGAGAGTGAGAGAGAGAGAGGGAGAGAGAGAGGTGGCCTTACTTGTCATCATGAACTGGAACTCCCCATTCTTCATCATGATAAGCAACGTAAATGGGATCTATATATATCCATCAAACAGAGAATTTCAAAATTAATGTAAGCCATCATTTCATAATGGGTTCTCAAAATGATTGCTTTTTAGAGTTATATATAGAGAGAGAAGAAATTAAAACATATATAATTAATTACCAGAATTGGGTGTGATAAAGGTGCATCGCTTCTCCTCCTCATTTGGTTTTGTGGAGATCAAAGAGTCTTCTGAAGAAGAATTATGAACCAGAGAATTAACTCTTTCAAAGTTGGCAGACTTGGATCTTCCATAATGAGCTATCTTCATCTTTCTTTGTTTCTGTTGAAAAGCCATTTGTTCTCTCCTAACAGCAGCAATACTTCCAGGAGACTCAGTGATCAACGAAGAACAATAACTAAACGATGCCTCCAATGCTACAGGCCCTTCCTTGAAGCTCTTTGACTTCTTCCTCTCCAAAGTGGGACGAGAACTGGTTTTAATCATGGAGCTTCTTGGGGTCGCAACTTTCTCAGAGCTTGAGTTCAAGCTGTTGCTATCATTATTGTTGTTGCCTCTCTTTATAGCAGGAGGCCTAGGGGACTTTGACTTTGGAGAAACTGGAGGTGTTGTGAATAATGAGCTTGTTGTGGTGCTGGTTTTTCTGGTTACAGAAAGTGACTTTGGTGGTGGCACTTTCTTGATTGAGTTTTTTCTTTCTAGGGTTGGAACTCGGTTGCACGTAGGCTGAAGGACCTGCCGGCCATTGATCTTGGCCGTGGAGGCGGCGGCCATGGTGGCGGCCACCGCAGTGGTGGGTTCTAGGCCTATAGTGACTTTGTTGTCCTTTGAGGGGCACATTATTTTTGTGTGGTTAGGTTATGTAGTTGGGAATGTGAAGGATGTGTTAATGGCAGAATATAATGATTGAAGAAGAAGAAAGGAAGAAGAAAGTGAGGGAATTGGTGGATGAAGGAGGAGGGAAGGGAGGAGCGTGGGGTTATATAAGAAGTGAGGAAGGTGGGACATATAAGTGGGGATCACAGGAACATGGGGGGAGGTTGAGCCATACAACCTTTTTTTCCATGCTTAATTATTATTATTATTATTATGGCCGGCACAATTTTCAGCTAAATCTCTTTAAGGTTTTTCATTACTTTTTACAATGTAAATTAGGTTACAAAAATGAAAAATCTTTCATTGAAAAACTTATCGCCTAAAGATACTTAAGGAAGACAGGTTCTAAAGAGAGTGCAACTCTTCTTGAGCCATGTGTACACGTTTCCAATTTGTTTTGCATATAATTAAAGATATATTGCATATAGTTAAAAAAGAGTTATTACATTTGCTAAAGATAAAGACAGGGTCCTTAAACAAATTTGTAAAACCTTCAAGTAATAAATTTGTAGTGGGGGATTTTTCATTAGTTTTCTGTTTAAATTATTATTAAATTAAATTATTAATTTGATTATTAAATTACAAAATACAGTATTTATTTTTAGAACATTTTTAATAATAATTTATCACATTTAATTAATAATATTTTATTAAATTTATGTTTAATATATTTTTATTTAATAATAAAATTGACATTTGAAATAGTTATGACTATTTTTAAGATTCTTTAATAGATTTTAATCTTTAAATAAAATTTTATTTCTCCAAAGAGATTATTCTTTAAAATATTATTCTTTTAATTTTTTTTAAGTATATATTTTCCTATGGTTTATTTCTGGTATGATCCGTGATGTGATTTGGCAAAAAGGTCACGGATTAATATTGAGAGAATCAAAGGAAACTAATAAGAGGAATTGTTGTGGGCGGGATTTTGTGCTGTGCTGGAATCACCACGCCTTACGTTAATTCAACACTTTCTTGTAAGTTTCATATAAATATCACACAAATGTTTGGATTTATT
Organism: Acacia crassicarpa; assembly: GCA_034222035.1. Classification (NCBI taxonomy): domain Eukaryota; kingdom Viridiplantae; phylum Streptophyta; class Magnoliopsida; order Fabales; family Fabaceae; genus Acacia; species Acacia crassicarpa. Next base: position 3,486,130 of record JAWXYG010000015.1, on the reverse strand, counting down.
TTTAATGTAGATGACCATCCAGAAAAGTTGATTAAAACTAACTCAACTATAAACTTCATCAATTAAAAAAAAAAGGGACACTAGATGTGTTTCTTTTGTATATTGCACAACAAATATGCATGGGATGGTTTCAATATTGTTCACATAAAATCCTAAACTTAATTTCGTTTCTTTTTATATATGCAGGAGGCTCCTAATCTTTCCAAGGACTCTTTTGAAAAGAAAACTGCAAGAAAAGGACCAATCAATGATCGATGGTCCATTACCTCTTTTTAGCCCCAAGGAATCTCATTCTCTCCTCACAGAGAGAGAGAGAGAGAGAGAGAGAGAGATCCTTTAATCGTATAAGAACAAAGTAGGGTTGTTTTGATATCTACTTTCTCTCTTTATTTCTTGGCTCCTCATTATTCTTTCCACCCTAACGACTCAAACACAGTTGGTTGTTGATAATTAATTTATACAACATTAAGAAAATTAGTTAGGTTAGTTATGTGTAAAAAAATTTCATAAAAAAAGTTATTTATATAAATGTGTGTTAGTTTTCTTAAAGTACCAATTTTAATAGAATACTTAATGTAAAATATAATTAATTAATTGGAGTGAATTATATATTTTTTTCTAAAACTCCTTAATCATCTTGCATAATTTATTCATTCGCTCTCCTAATTGATTACTGTTCAGAGAATATCAATAGGGTGAATATAGAAAAAAATTGGAAAAAATATGAAATAGGTCCTATATTAATATATGCATTTATGACCAATATCAACTCTCTAATTATATCCTACATTAAGGGCATGAGACCTGAGAGTGTATTTTGCATTGGATACTACTACTATAATAATAATAATAATAAAAAATCCTTTTAATATATATGGTTTAGACGAAAAGAAAAACAGTTAGTTTATTTGAAGACGAACTTATACAACTCCATCACTAATCCACTATTTTTTGTAAGTTATATGGTTTGAGTTAGGCTTTTGAGAAAAGTGATAAAATTATACTTAGTTAAAGGAATAAGAACAGATTCCACAAAAGTGGTCGATTATTTTCCAAGATAATTTTCATAAAACCCTTTATTCATACATACATGATACATATATGATACACACACAGAGACACACATATATATTCCTTTTGATCAGCTTTTGGTCTGGTTACAGCCTGATAGGGCCATTACTATATATGTGTTCTTCTGTGGGTTACAGCTCAAAGCTCTTCATGATTTAAGGGGTTACAGCTCAAAGCTCTTCATGATTTAAAGTTCCTGATGAACGTTGCCTTTTATTGTTATCAGATGACTCTATATTATATTCCCCAAGGACGAGGATTAAAGCAAGCACAAAAATGACAAACAATTAATACAACAAAATTTTTTTTTTTTTAAAGTGAAGAAAGTGCATGAAAGCATAAATTAACCTGTCTGCGTTTCTAATATATAAATACACACACATACATATATTCAAGTTTCTGTGTTCTCTGACAGATTCAACAATTCTCTGGAAAGGAATTGATCCATCCCAAGTTTCAGATATGAACTGTATAGAATATGGTATGTGTTAAAGTTGGGGTACTTTAATTTGTTTATTTTTTTGAGTTGTAAATGTAACCAGAGACCTTTATTATTATTATTATTATTATTATTATGGGAAATGGATAGAATCTTTGACTACATAGGGTTTAGGGCACATCTCAAACCATTCCCAAGGTTTAATCATTGTTTGAACAGTTCAAATCAATATTTTTAATTAAACACAAAACCCAAAATTACTAAAACATGAACGTATCATCCAATCAACATTTTTATTACCTACAACTTACTTAAACTAATGTACTCTGATAGTTGGTCTCAAACATAAACACAGGATTGGTCTTCAATATATATAATGAACAAGTGGAAGTTTTGGTAGCATTTCCTCGTAAACAAATGCATATCGATGCTTAATATTCTAACATGAAAAAAAAAATTAAAATTAATTATATATATAATATCATGAATTACATTGAACGAATCATAAAAGTTCCAAACATAAACACATGTTTAGTCTTCTATGTAAACAAGTGGAAGATTTTTAGCATTTAGAAATAAACAAATTAAACTTATATTAATTCACACATTTATCCAGATATAACAACTCTGAACATTACAAAAAAACTTCAGATCAGAGATGTAATTACTGACGACAGTCAGAAATTATCGACGGAATTCTATCGGTAATGTCTTCCACCACAGTTTTTTCTGCGACGAATGTTTTCAGTTGGAGATCCAATTAACGATCGGTAATCCAGTGTTTTTTGTAGTGGAATTATGTGAAAAGATGAACATAATGTCCTTTTCATTATTACAGGGTTAGGATTTTCCAAAATATTGCTAATTCTGACTCTAAGTTATTTTTTTTTTATTGCTCACACTATCATGTTTGACTGAATTCGAATATTAGTTTATCATAGGGTTAGCTTTTTCTCTGCTAGTCTCAACCCCTACTAGTAAACTCTAGCTAATTAAGTTATTTTAATTAAAACAGTTATTATTTTTAAAATTGAAGATAATTTTAATTATGCATGTAACCAAGAAAGGTATCGCACTTTATAAAATTCCTTATAGTTCTAATTCCCCTTTTGTTCTGTCATGTGTATTGGTGAATTATTCCTTTTATTTTCATTATTTTAAATATAAAATCTAACCGACTATCACATGATTTCCCCCCCCCCCCCCCCCAATTGAATTGAATGATAATTATATTGGAGGAGAATATTTAATTGTATAATGATTATTCTTTTTTTTTTTATATATATATATACACATAGTAGGGAGGCGATGGAGTAGGGTTTGAACCCTGGACATGGGGGAGGGGAGCCAAGCTCCTATGCCACTGCACTACTAAGACGCTAGCTGTATAATGATTATTCTTATTCTCCATTATTCATTTGTGCTAAATATTCCATTTTTATTGTAATTGTTCAATTACCCACCTTTCCAAAATTAGGGTTTGGCTTATGTTATGTTGATGAGTTGATACTTTTGCCACGCAAAGAGACATGCCATGTGATTTAGAACCGACCTTTTTTATTTCAATAATTGTTTATTACTCTTAATATATAATTAATATTGAGTGCTAAATTAAATATATAAGGCCAAATTAAAATTCTACATTCTATAATTTGTATATACGCTATTATTGATATAATAGTATATGTCAATATTCCTCACACGGTTTGCTTAATTATGTATCTTCCATTTTTCGTTCTTTCTTTTCCATTATTTGCATGATTCTTATTTCCTGGAGGCTTCATGCATGCGTGTTGATTTATAATGTTCTGATACTATTTGGCCGGCTTTTGGACTTTTTATTTATTGTCAATCTGTTTTGTATATACAAGAGTGAGTGTCTTGTATTTTCTTCTTGGACAAACATCACATGATGGTGATTTCTTAGAGCGAGGCTTCCCTTTTTGACTTATTTTACTTCATTTATGTTTTTATTGTCATTATTATTAGTATTTTATTGTAATCCAGTGGGGGTTCAAGCCTCCAAACTTTACAACTCACATTTATTAATTGTTTCGCCTTGGTTAACATATAACATGATCTGGATTTTTTTTTTGGACCAAAAAAAGACAGAAGGAAAATAAGCATAGTGCGTGTATTCCCCCCCCCCCCCCCCCCCCCGGGGGCGGGAAAAAATCATAGTATAAATTATGTCTAAGTATTGTTATAGGTCCAATAAAGAGTATCGAAGAAATGACACAAATGATACTTTTGTATCAAGGACCGGAGAGAGTAGTTAAATTGAACCTTCATTAGCACACATTCTTCATTAAAATTTGTGGAGTTTTGTTTTTGTTTTTTTTTTTTAACTGAAGTCAAATTTGTGGAGTTTAGCCATGCAAAAATGGGTTTCTCAATCTGTAATATATATATATATATATATATATATTAAAAGAAGATGCATGCATCATCAAGATCTTGAGGTACAGGGAAATTTCTTGGGAACTCAGATTAAAAATGGGTGATACGATCTATAACATCGAGTCATTAATAAAAGATTTACTTTGTAATTCAATTTCTTCATTAAAGTGATGCTTATATAAGAACTATACGGGGTATTTGATATTTACTGTACCACTAATTAATTCAGATTATGAGTATTATCAAATCCATGCATGTAAAAAAAAAAAAAAAAAACCTCTTTCATATACTAGCTCTAGTTCTTAATATAAGAATCATTTGAGTATTTTTTGAAGAGATTAATGAAACTGAATAAGTTACTTAATCGTAACATATATTGTGTACTATTAGATTATATATCAGTTTATAAGTTATGCAAATTACTTTGGAGAAAAACAATAAATATAAATACTTCAATGTAACTTGTTTAGTTCTCTTAACTCTCATACAAAACTCTTAAATTAAGGATATGAGTACAATATTGGAATTATAGACTCTATTTAACGATACTAAATTCATTTCATTGAGCCATTATCAAGGGCTTTTTGATCAATTTGCCCTTAATTAAATAATTAATTACCGAAATGCCCCTGTCTGGAAACATATTACCTATCTGCCCCTATTTTTTTTACACCTTCCAATGTAATCGACTAAAACACGGGCCTTTATTTTTTTGAATTTCCCGCGATGTAATTGACTAAGCACTGTAGCTTAGTTGATTACATCGCGACAGAGGGGGTTTTTAAAAGCCCCATTTGGTCAAATACGAACCCTAATACTCGATTAAGCCCTCCCCCACCGCCCCCCAAATGCTCTCTTTTTTCTCAGTTTTAGTGTGATCCATCAAAGTTTAATACCATCCCACCTTGTTGTAAGTATTATTGTTATTTAATCATTGTAGTTTCACTTTGTTAAGCTCTTTTGTTTTGTTTTGTTTTGTTTTTTGTGTAATCTGAAATGTTCCCTTTTCTAGCTCCCGAATTCAGATGTGAAGGATGAGTTCAAGTTCAAACACGCACGTTACTGTAATCTACCATAGTGGGAGGCATTTTGAAGGTCCCAATGGTGTCCAATTTGAAGGAAAAACGAAAATGATGAAAATCAACCGGGGCACTACGAACAACGAGCTCAAAGAAAGAATTTACCGAAAATTGGGGCTACATGGCAGCCATTGCATTCATCGGTTGATTGTCAAAGTGGAGACTATAGTGGGTAAAGATAGGGTATACTATGTACATTAGTAATGATGTATGTGATGATGAAGACGTAGAGTGTGTCATAGATGCATTTGCTAATCGAAAATCACAAAATTTTATTGACATATATGTTGAGCTTGAATCTGGTGAATCATCATTTGTACCCATGCATACAAGATCTCCATTTTGGTCAAGAAGAAAGACCTGTCGGTTTATGTGCACCTTCACAAGTCTTAAGCCAGATAACATTGACGGAGGAAGAGGAAGATGAGGAAGACGAGAATATGCACAACGATGAGGAATGTGAATCTGAGAGGTTTATTCCACTAGGTGACACCTCAGATACTAATGTAGAGGGTGATTTTGATGCTCGCACGAACCCAGTAAACTCGAGGACCGCAACAATGCCATCGCTTCGTGTTGACCAAGTTAACAGTGGTAAGTTAGTAAATTTGTATTTGTATGTGTAATTTTTATTTAGTGGTTATGACAAAAAAAAAAAAAACATTTTGACGGATGTAAGGCCTGCGATTGAGCCATTTTGGAACAAAAGCCCACACTATTCCTTCATTAATTGGGCGCACTGTGATGATGACATGGAGATGTTGTATGGTGATGATGACGAGCAAGGTGGTTGGCGTTTAGGCGATCCATTATATTTGTATCAGCAGTTTCCTTCTAAATCTGAAATGCAACATGCCGTGAAATTATAGTGCATGAAGTCTCATCGTACAGTCATGGTTGAAAAAAGCGATGACCATAGGTTTGTGATGAGGTGTCGAAACCATGCTGACAGTTGTTCCTGGTGTATGAGGGCAATGGTCCCCAAGAATGGAAATAGTTGGGTGGTCCGTAAGTGGGGTAAAGATCACTCCTACATGAACCAGAGTCTCGCCTGGGATCATAGACAGTTGGATTCAAATGTTATATGTGCAGCCATTATCATTATGTTTTCTATCCTCTAACCCCTTTATCCGACCCTACATCCACCTCCACCTTTCATTCTCTTTTTCAATGTGGCTCTTCCACCTCCTTTTTCTGTTTCAGTTACATCTTGGAGATCTTTTTCAGTTCCTTCATGACATCACGAAAGGAGAATCCACCATCCTGCTCATCTATGTCCTCCATATCAACATCATCATGGACCTCAGGAGGAATAATGGGTGGAATCGGGCCAGCATCAGATACCTCCTCCTCAACAGTAGTGTATTGCCACACACCATTTGGCCCCTTGGAGATCTTGCATTGCTCTAATAGACGCTGTCAAAACCTAGCATTCAACATTCTCTGACTCACCATTTGCTTAGTATGCATAGGAACACCTAAATGCGTCAATATCTTATGAACTAGATAGGCGTATGGGAGTGTAGCGTTATTCTTCTTTTTGACCTTATACATCATCCAACAAATGTAGTGCCTCCAATTCACATGTATGCCATGACGAATAGCCCACATAATAGGAATGTTACCCTCCAACACCCTCGAATGATTGTAAGGCCGAGGGAACAATATGTGGGTGATGACGTAGTAAAGGATATGGGCATTAACAGTCAGCTGGCCCACAGTAAATATAGCCCTATGACCTCTTGGCCTCATACACAACCTCCTCTCAAACAAATCCATTAATAGGGGCATTGCTATCCCCATCATACTGAACTATATCATGTGCATCAAAATCATACCCTAGTAACTTCGTCCAGATGAGAGCCGTCATCAATATGTCCACACCGCAGACGTGAGACTGCAGATCACCATCTATGTAGCTGAGGTTATGGTAGAAAGTTCTCACCATAACCTCTGAGTATGGACATATCATCTCCGCCAAGACTCTCAAGTGGGAACCCTCCAACAATGGCACTATCTCAAATCCCTCACTCGCAAAGAATGCCACCTCTATTGACTTCGGCTTGCAAATGGGTCTCCTAGCAAACAAAGCCATGAATCGTGCATGTTGTTCTTCATCATCTTCAACCAGATATCCAAAAGGGAGATCAATAATGGGCTCATGCTGCTGTGGCCTAGAAGAGGATGCCCCACAGTTCGCCTGTTGCTTCGTCCACCTCGCACCCTCATTGCCGGGTTTAGTGGGAGCTTCTCTACGATGCATTATAACAACAAAGACCTACAAATGATCGAGCCAAACCATCAACAAACAAGAAACATTCATCATTATCACTTTCCAATATACACTCATCATTTTCACTAAACCAACACAATCAACATAAACAACAAACATTCAAAGAGATGAGTTATTCAAAAAACTTAAAATCTAAGCAACATAAACAAACATTAATCAGTATAAACAACAAACCTTAATCACTTTAAAAAAAAAAAAAACACACAATCTACAACCAAAACAATCAATAAAACCGAAGTGAAATTCATCCAAAAATCAAAAAAGTCTCAACTGATGTAAATCTTTTCACTTTCACATGTACGACATTCATCATTTTCATCCATAAATAGGAATGACATACTCAAATCAATCAAAGATACACAACAAAACTACCCAATGAAAGCACAAAACACAAAACGCAAATGGGGTTCGCATATACGCAAAAACGACGTCGGAAATTTGAAATGGAGATTGGAACATACCTAAATCGACACAAATGACACTAGATTGAAGATCTCTTCGCAACCCACCAATTGATTCAACAATGTTTTGGCGAAAAAATCAGAGGGGGAGAGGTTTAGGGAGGTTTAATAGTCGATTAGGGTTCGTTTGCCGCGATTGGGGGTTTTAAAAAACTCATCTGTTGCGATGTAATCGACTCAACTACAGTGCTTAGTTACAGTGCTTAGTCAATTACATTGCGGGGAAATAAAAATAAATAAAGGCCCCGCGTTTTAGTCGATTACATTGGGGGTGTAATCAACTAAATAAGGGCAGATAAGTAATATGTTTCCAAACAGGGGCATTTCGGTAATTAATTATTTAATTAAGGGCAAATTGATAAAAAGCCATCATTATCAAGTCCAAATAGAACAAGTAACTTTCCAACCTTATTTTTTTCTTCATCGAAAATATATAAAAAGTGGTTTTATTTAAGGGATACAGAATTTATTATACTCGAGGCAGCCTGTTAGTGGAATCAATGAATCATACATAGTTTTTGGATATATGTGCATGTGTGGGAAGCACATAGGAAGATCCAAAGCAAAATGAGATTGAGTGAATAATTCAATTACATTAGGATTGGGCAGTTTCCATGAACCTCAACGAAATATATATTTCTTTAATATTCCTCCGGTTTTAAATATAAAACATATTTTTTAAAAAAATTAAAAAAGCTAAATAAGTTACTTAATCATATTATATGTTATATATCTTTAAATTATATATCAGTTTATTAATCAAACAAATTAGGTTGGAAAAATATTAAATATAAATATTCTAAAGGAATTTAATTAATTTCTTTAATCTCTCTAAAAAAGTCAACTTCATCTTATATTTAAAATCGACGGGAGTATTAATTTTCTTTTTGGATAAATATGAATATATATAAATGATTGTGATAATAAATGATTTTTTATTAAAAAGAAACAATAATAATGTGGAGAAACCAATTATTTGCAATCAATCTCGTGTTTTACGTACGGATATGGATCCATCATTTCTTTCTTGACAAGATTAATTGCAACTGGTACCCCCCATAAACATGCATTGTCGGATATCTTTCTCATTATTAATATATGATGCAACAAGCCTCAAATTTATTTTGCTATAATTAATACTTTCGGTGCTTGATATAAATATATAAACTATAGTATAAATATAAATAAAAAATTTAAATATATAATTGCTTTAAAATTTATTTGTGTATGTAAAACATCATTTTTTAAATTTAAATGTGATGCTCACTTCAATCCTTTATGCCATATAATTTCATTTTTTTCATTCATTTTTTCTAATTTTATCCTTTTGCTTTTGTTTTGTTTTTTGGGTAAAAAGGGTCAGATGTTGTATATTTGAGAGATGAATCTATTTAAATATTGTTGGCACAGTTTCTCCAAATACAATATGTGTAATCTGAGTCACGCCCAAAAACACTATCTTTAAGAGTTATTCCATAATTACTGGCTGATAAGAAGTGACACTTCTTAAGATAAAACAAACTTTTCTTGCAAAATATAGAAGCAACTAATAGATAGAGAGAGAGAGAGAGAGAGAGGTCTTAAGGAGGGGTAACATTAAGTTTTGTATAATTGTAATGTGTAAATGATAAAATAATTAATCCCTCCGGTCCTAATTATAAGAGCTAGTTGACTTTTTTGGAAAAATTAAGGAAGCTAATTAAATTACTTTAAAGTATTTTTATTTTTATTTTTTTTCTTCAAACTAATTAATTTATCTAATAAACTAATATATAATTTAAAGATACACAACATATGAAATGATTGAGTAACTTATTTAGCTTTCTTAATCTCTCCAAAGAAAGTCAACTAGCTCTTATAATTAGAATCGGAGGTAGTATAACATTTCGATAAAAAATTATTCAAAGGATACAAATATATATTGCCTAAAAAGTTATAAATAAATAGGTGCCCCACCACATAGATAATATACTCTACACCAACAGATAACATTTATCCTATGTCAATTTTGTGTATATGAACATTTTACTTTGAAAATATTATATTTAAAACTAATATGTAGTATTAAGAGAAAAATATAATAAAGAATCTAAGAAAAATAATATTTATTAAGAAGGATCATAAAAATGATATTTATTTTGAAGAACCAAAAATTAAAATATTAAAATAGAAAGACTAAATTGCGCTTAACTAGATTTCCTATCTTCTTTCTTACTGGAATGATTTTATTTTATTTTTTAACTTGAGAATCTGGAGTAATTGATGGTTAATAATAAAATAGATACTATGGTTAATAATAAAATAGATACTAATTCAAATAACCATCCACGTTCTTTTTCGATCGCATAAACAAGAAAGCATTAAACTACAGCTCCACATCAATCACTCTACATTATGTGATCATAAAATTAGTCAGAAACGACGGAGCAACGGAGAATAGTTGAAGGCCTTGTGCTTCCTTGGCCAAACGGTATAAGCAACTCTTTTGGTTTCAAGTGATTTTTACCTTGCTGTAAGCATTCTTTTCTCATTTGTTAAATTTGATTAGTTTGAGTACATGGTCACTGGTGATCATAGTCTTGCTAGAACTTCTATTATTACCACACAGAGAAAATGCATTGGCAAGATTTGTCCAGATACATCCTAATTTGGGATCTGCCAGCACTTGAGCGTAATTAAACCAAATATTACACAAAGTTGGGAGCCTCTAGCAGTGAAGATCAAAGCTGCAAGATGTTTTTTGCTCTTTTAGAATCAACTCTTGAAAAAATTAATTTTGTAGATCATTCCAAATTCCCACCGAGACATTATAATCAATAACAGTTACATACAAGAGATAAATATGAATGAATATAAAGTAATTTTAACTTGTTCCCGATTTAAATGAAAGAAGTAAGACTTAATTTTTCAACTAATTCAGTGCCAATGTAACAAACAAATAAGTGGAGAAAAAAGAAGGCTTAGCCATTGCCCAGAAGATGATGATCGCTAAAGCCCAAAAGCTTATAATGTTGTGTAGTTTACTTTTACTTTAAAGTGCAATAAACACAATCCCGTAGCAAGATCAACAGCTCGCTCTTTTTATCAAAAAAAAAAAAAAAAAACAGCTCGCTCTATTGATAATTCATATGCTTGTTTCTGATATATAGAGGAGGGATTGAATATTGGACATAATTCTGCATGTGATATTTCTATTGTTTTGTTCTTGGGCTGTTCAAACACTATCCACATAATGAAAACTGGGCAACTATGAATATTTTGAGGGGAAAGTAAATGAGCTGTTCTATATGATCATACTTTTCAGTGACCTTGATGCGAACGAAATGGCTCAGGAGGCCATGACCCATTCAAGCCAAGAGAGACTGATTTTAGTTTATATCATGAGAATCTAAGCTGATGTTTTAATTTTTGTTTAGGTTATTGGTATGGTAACTAGTAGTCTTTACTCTTCCTGAGAATAGAAACTTAAAATTTGGGATCTATATACGTTGCTTTTACTACCATTCATGGAAGATGTGCTTTTCATCACAGAGAGAACTTTGCACTTGAAAAACTTAACCGTCGAAATGGCAAAGACGGGAAAGAAGAGTATCTGGAGATAATACTTACACATGGGCAATTTAATCTTTCTATTTTAATGTTTTAAAATAATTACTATTTTTATGGTCCTTCTTAATAAATATTATTTTTTTAATCCTTTATTATAATTTTCCCCAATATTAAAAATATACTTAAAAAATTAATCACAATTCTACTTGATAATAAGTAAATTTAACTCCATCGATGATATGGATGCAAGATAATTATGAAGAAAAGTAGTGGCAAGGGGCAATCCACACAGAGAAGAAAATTATGAAAAAAGGTTAAGAAAATGATTAATTAAGTGTGGAATTAATTGATTAATCTCTTTTTTTTTTTTTTTGGGGGGGGGGGGGGGGGGGGGGTGGTGAGTGAGACATATATGTGTGTGACTTACAAGAGAGGGATCAAATGGAGGGGCATGTGTGTCATCATAGTTGTCTAGATAGTGAGAATCGAGAAGTCATAAATCACATACAATAAATATATAACGATAAGTGGACCATATTGTCCCCATTTTCCCTTTAAATTCTCTTCCACACCCTTCCCTACCAATTTCACTTCTCATTTTCTGTCTTCCTCTCTCCATTTTCGTTACACCTCATTATTCAAAGTGCCCATTTGTGTCTGTCTCTGCCTGTCCCCTCTATTCACTTCACCTAAAAAAAACTTCATTAATTAAAAAGAAGGAGTCATATATGATTATTGATTTATATTCCAATCCACATATATATATATATATATATATATATATATATATATATATATATATATAACACGCTTTTTAGGATTTTAGTTTGGCTCTATAGTATTCTATTTTAAAATTTTCTTTCCCTCAATACACTTATTTACTGTTCGACGGAAAATTACACTTATTTATTAGGGAATTATTATCTCTTCACATTACATTTTAATTATTTAGTAGCAAGGGTATTTTCGAAAAATTGTCACACTTCTTTATATAATAACCACAAATAGTATTAAACTTACATACTTGCTGGTCTCTACGAATTAAGAGATCATTAAAAAACAGCTCACAACATGTTTTATATAAATTATATTGATATTAATTAGAAAAAGGACACAGAAAACTATATGAGATGAGAAAATATTTTCTCACTCATGAAAAAAAAAAAAATTTTTGAATTTCTAAATTTGTTTTTCTCACAAAATTTAAAGAATGAGGCAATGAGCTGCATGGTTGATAATTTATAAATTTCTTTTCTCCTTTTTGGTAGGTGGGGAAGGAGACTGGCATGGGTCCAAATGTGGATTAACTTTTGGGTTGGGCCTACGAATTTGTTAGTCCCAAGTTACTCATCTTATTCAAATAACCGAAGACAAAGAGAACATGGCCATTGGAATGATTGGATCACAGAGAAAAACATAAGAAAGAAAAAGAAATTACTTTTACTGTCAAAGAGAGTTGACATAGATAGTATGAGATTTGGATAAGTCCCAAAGAAATGTGTGTTCGATCACTGCTACCGTCATTGGGACTTCTTTAGTAGATGATCTCGTAGGTCCCCAGTAAGTACTCAAAGAGCCCGGGGCTATGCCGAACCCCTCCAAAACTTTTTTATATAAAAAAAAATTACTTTTACTCTTAATCGGGTTCACATTAGATGCTATTCCCTCTAATTAGAGAGATTATGCTTTTTTTTTGAATTTTTTTTTATATATTCTATTATTTATATTAGATTATATACTGCATCTTAAACTTTTTTGCCCTTAATATTTCAAATTAATTAATTTCCAAAATATTGGGGTTACAGAAAAATATTTCTGAATGCAGAGTTGGAATTTAATTAATTTGAGATATTGGGTGCAAAAAAAATTTCAGGATCCAATATATAATCTAATCTAAATAAAAAGAATATATAAGAAAATTTTTTTAAAAAAATGTCTAATCCCTCTAATTAGAGGGAATAGCACCTAAAAAACACATAAGGGAATAGCACCTAATGTGAACTCCTCTTAATCTGATTTCTCTCCAATTGAATTCTTCTTTATTTTAGGTTGGTATCATTTGTCTCAACTTAATTTAAGAGAAAATGACAGAAAAAATTGTCAAAATATGTAAAAGATAAATAAGGGTGTTGAATTTCAATGATTCTAAATTGATTGATTTAAAATTTTGAAATTTTGATAAATGTTGGAAATTACATAACCACTCTTAATTATTTTAAATCCTCACACCCCCCGTCATCTACCACCACCGGAAGAGCTCTGGTAGTCATATATATATATATAAAATAAATTTTCAAATAAAAGTTATTAATATGGATACTTAAGTTTTTAGTATATTTAATATATATTTTTCAATTTCTCAAGCAAAATTCGTCAATATAAATACTTAAGTTGTTAATATGCATATTAAAATCGTAAATAGAGTCAACTGTGACTCCAACAGTCTAATAATTTTTTTTTTTAATTTTCAAGTAAAGGTCATCAATATGTATAGTAACAACTAACAACTCAACTATTCATACTTATGACTGTAGTATACATATTAACAACTGAAACATCTATATTGACGACTTTTGTTTGAGAGATTTAAAAAAATATGAAACCTCCAAAACTTTGGTCGACCATATTTATAACTTTAATATATATATTAACAACTTGCATAGCTATTATTACAACTTTTACTCGAAAAATTCAAAAAAAAAAAAAGTGAGACCGCCAAAGCTCTGGCGGCTAGTCACTGGCAAGGTCACTAGAGCGCCAGGGATAGGCTGCTGCCAGAGCTTTGGCGACCGAAAAGGCGGTTGGGGATTTTTTTTTTTTTTTTGGGAAAAACTAAGGGTGGTTAAGTAGTTTCTCACATTTATCCAAATTTCAAAATTCCAATTCAATCAATTAGGAATTATTTAAGTTCAACATCCTTATTTGTCTTTTATATATTTTGATAGTATTTTTCTATCATTTTTCCTTAATTTAATGAGAAAGTGAAATGTGAACATATTAAAATAAATTTAATAGCTGATGACTGATGGAGTCTTCCAACAAATAATTTAGTGTGTTTAATGTTTGTTTACAAGCTATTGAAATAGCACTTTGCAAGAACCTTGATAATGAAATTTGAATTTATTCATTTAATTAAATAATGGATATCTCGATAAATATTCTAGAACTAAGTAATAAGAAAAATGCACAAGCACAACTAACCCCAACCAAAACAGCCCCAAACTTGGACCATTTCAAAAGGAGCCAAGATGAAGTCAATCAATAAACTTAGTTGACTTAATATGTTAATGATTTCTTCATCTTCAAGGTATCTTTCTTTCTTATTTTAAAATGGGACGATGACTCAAAAGCTTTGTGGAAATTAACAAACTACAAAAGGAAAAGAAATCAGTTGGTCCATTCCTAGCAATTAAATACCATAATATAATAATCACTTAATCATTTGAACACACATATATGTGTGCACCAATAATGGCTCTAGCTCCCCAAAATAGAGAGAACAATTGACAATATAATCCATGTTTGGGTGGGCTCTGCAGTTTGTATTTACAGCTTTTGTAATCGCGCATGGGTTGCATTTATTGGTGAAGAAGATAATAAAAGCCGAAGGCCGAAGAGAAGAAACCAGAAGGCTGGTGAGATTGGCAAAATCAGAACCAGCCACTGTTGAATCAGAACGACAAAGGATAACTGATGTAGCTTGCTCTGTATGTTATCACGCTCCAACTACCACAAGGTGTTCTCGTTGCAAAGTGACTCGATATTGGTAAGCCTTCTAATTAGATTAACGTTAACGTTGACAAAAATGACTTTTATTTCAACTTACTTCTACAGATTGAAGTTGCAGTGGAGGTTAATTAGTGTTAAAACTCCATAATTCTCATAATTTTATTGTTAGTTCTGGGAAGTGCCAAATAATACACTGGAGACAAGGACATAGAGATGACTGCGTTGAGACAAAGGTAATATTCTCATCAATCAATTGTTTTTATTCCATACTTCAAAATTCATTCCATCAATTGGTCTTTCTGCTCTTTTATAAATGGAGGCTGACCTTAAAACAGTTGCATATACGTGATATGTATGTATGTATGTATGTATGTATGTATGTATGTGTATATTTGTGTGTGTGTGTGTGTGTGTTATAAAATCAACTCTAATATGAAGTTTGCAGGGGAATCATTGTCGGCAGGCTGAAACAAATTATGAAGAAGATGAACCCAGGACTGATAAACAACCTTCGGTGCCTGATGCAATCACCAACAACTCATCTAATTCTTTTTCTTTCACATTGGGGGACTTTTTGGGACGCTTCAGGTGGCGGTCACACACACACACACACATATCCGGTCCTTACTATAATCCATATTTGAGGAGTTGATTTTGGTGCTAAATATAAGACCTATTTTTTCATATCTGTCATTCTTTTCTTAATTTACTCCTATTGGTTCTCCTTAAACAATAATTAAGGAGTTGAGGGAATTAGTGAAGATGCATAGAGTGTTTTAGGAAATACATGTCATATTATGTTAGCTAACTTACTTAATTTAATTAAATTAGGTTAATATATCTTATATTAAGAACCGGATATATATAATAATTTTTTACTTCTTCATTGATTTTCAGTCATCTGATTTGTCATATTGCTTGGCTAGATGATGATGCAGAAGAAGAAAACACCAACCCAAATCCTTTGATCGAAAGATCTGAGGTATCATATTGGGCACAATAAGTCAAGCAGGACATGATCTTATAAGAAATAAGGATGTGATGGTTTAAGTTAATGTTTGAATTTATTGCAGGATGCTACTAAGCAAGCCCTTGAGCAGAGTGAGGAAAGGGTGAGGCTTCTTGAGGAAGAGCTAGCTAAGTCCAGGTAATCTCTCCTTTGTAAATAATTCTCATTATCAAAATCAAAGTTTTCATTAGTTTCAATCTGGTCAAGTAAAAAGGACCTGATATTATATTCTTTAAGCAAGATTGTGAGTTCAAACCATATAAATATGAAAAGAACCAGTTTGAATAACTCTTTGTATTATGGAAATCACAACATATTGTTCATACCAATGCACTACACTGGAATAATTGAAATATTGCGATGAATATGAAGATATCTTGACCATCATGTTTTATCTGCTTTCTTTTGTCAGGAAAGAGATTTCTCTGCTAAAATCAGAGTGCAACAATTGGTCAGCCAGGACAAGTTTTGTTAGTAGAAGACTTGCGAGCTTGAGTATAGAATCTGATGAAAACCAGGTGATTATAAAGCTTATCACACAAATATACTTGTGTTACAGGTTTTTTTTTTTTAATATTTAATTTAATACATTCATTATGAATGATATATGCTTCTTTCATGTTGTGTTATATTAAATGGTACGAAAAAAAAAAGGGGGGGGGATTAAGCTTGTGAATGTGTCAAGATTCGTATGTGCATGGTGGAGGTCTTGTTCTCAGCTGCACCTTCTAAATGTTCCATTGGTTCATTCGGTTCTGCTATGTCTGGATTTCAAGCCAAAAATTTGACACATTAAAAGTGATAATGTACAGTTTTTAATACTACCTCCGGTCTTTAATATAAAACATGGTTGAATTTTTTAAAAGAAATTAAAGAAGCTAAATAAATTACTTTAAAGAAATTATATTTATCATTTTTGTACCAAATTAATTTATCTCACTTGTAAATTGATAGATAGTCAAACGATACGTGGCATCTACTATGATTAGCTAACTTAATTAGCTTTCTTTATCTCTCCAAAAAAAAGTTAGAGTTACAGGGAGGAGAAAACAAGAAAAATATATCCAAATGTTAGACGTCAGTTTCTTGTACTACTATTTTATTTTATCTGAAAAGTGTTGAGTATGCTGAGGTACTAACTAATGTTGGTATTTTTCTTAATTTTAAAATTAAGTTGATGAATTATCTTAGGGGTTGGAAGAAATTTTTAGTAAATTAATTTGTCTCTCCCATGAACACTTAAACATATTTTTGATGGGATTTGATATATTAAAGCTTATATGACTTCAAAAGAAAGGCTAGCCAAATAAATATTATGGTTAGAGTTTTATCCAGCTTCTACCCAAATAAATATTTCATTTGAAGACAATCATAGTATGTTTATATTTGTGTGGAGTTTCGTATACTCTCTTTAGTTTCTAATATAAGACAAATTTACCTAATTTGATTAGATTAAGGAAGTAAAAATGATAATTTTTTTTTTCCCTTAAAAGACCTTAATCATTTTCCTCAATTCCCTCTATCAATCTCTTTCTTACATTTAGGACTAAGATCAACCCTCCAATTTAGTTGTACATTAAGAATCGGAGGAGTAGTATGTACACTAAATGTACGATGAATTGGTAACTTGTATGTTTAGAGTGGATGGGTGAAGGCATTGAGAGAGTTGGAAGAAGAGCGAGAGCTTGTGAGATTGCTAAAAATGGAATGTGAGGAGATAAGGCAAAGTTCCATGAGACAAGTGGAAAAGAAGGAACAAGAGTTGGCCATTGCCCTAAATGCTACCGCAGCTGCTAAGGTATTTGTTTGTCCCCATTCTTTGAAAATTCCACCTTCTTCATTTTTATCTTGTTTACTTGTGATTGGCTTAAGATACCTATTTTTGTAAAATTAAACATTTAAGATTCTCTCATTTTCGATTAACTTTATCATGTCCTGTCTTGGTTCATGTTTCAGGCAAAACTCTTTGATCTTGAGAGGGAAGTTAACTCGTTAGCTGATAAGGTATCTTTTCTTTCTATTTTACTCAATATAAGTATTATTTCTTCCTCACATTTCTGTGCGTGTCTTGTTTCATGATGATGAATTTGGATGGACTAATGAACCAAGAGTTGCAATTACATTGACATGCAGGCTTGTGCAATTTGCCTGACCAATGAAAAGGACATAGCCTTTGGATGTGGGCATATGGTAAGCTCTCTTTAATGGAGATTTACTTTGATTTTCCTCCTGATGGTATGAAAAATGATGATTATTAAATAATTCTGATGCAGGCTTGTGAGGATTGTATGTTGACAATTTCCAATTGTCATATATGTCGGGAGCCAATAACGAGCCGTCTCAAGCTATTTCTTGGGTGAAAAACAGTATATTTGAACTGAGGAAGATAATAAAGAGAATGTCAAGTTTGATTTAGGCATTTCTATTGATTTATAGTTAAATCCAAGCTTCCTTTTTTTTCGTTTCCTTTTTCTTTTTTCCAGTTCCACACCTAATTTTCTCGATCCATCCAAAGTATAAGGTTGTAGTAATATTCTATGACTACCTTCTTATCACTAATGTAACAGCTCAATGTTCCATAGAATAGAAAAGCAACAGATGGTACTTCACACAGAGAAGAAAATGACACCAGGCTACCTAATAGCTTGTTTCTAATATTTTAACCGATGAAAACTAAACATTTCTTATCATAATTTGATAAATTAAGACACTTCAGATGGATCAATTCTCTTGGCCAGTGTATCACCAAGAACATAGACTTTCTCAGGGATAATTATTCACTACTCTATTCTCATTCAAATCAATTCAATGCAAGTTTTTTTGTGGTTCCATACCTTGTATCCCAAGGGAACCTGGGCGAAAATATTGAACAAGAAACTAGAAACCAACAAAGCAGTCAAGTTACATCAGGCCTAAGGTTATGAAAAATCTGCAAGAGAGGGTTTAATTTACGGATTAATACAATTTTTGACCCCTTAAATTTGCCTTCATTTCAATTTACGAACTAAAGATTGTATTAACCCTTAATTTATTCTTGATTAAAAGTCCCACTTAATAATCTCATTGAGTCTCTTTGATTTTCTTTTACCCTTTTCAGAAGACTCCAAACTATTTAATCTACCCTCTTCACCGGTACATTAAATGGCATTCTCTATACGTGGCATGGTCAAACCACGTCAAAAGATGCTCTATCCTTTCTTTCCCCCTATAAATGCTACTTCAACATTGACTACCTCAAACTTGGATGCCCCAATAAACCTAAAAAATGGAAATCGTGTACAGTTTCCGAACAGATTAGAAGATATTGAAAAACAAATTTGAATTTAAGCAGCCCAAAACTTTGACCCCTTTGTATGGGGCCCAGCTGAAATCAATAAACTTAGTTCACTAACTTCGTTAATGACTTCTACAACTTCTTAGTAGCTGTATTTCTGATTTTAAAAATACAATGATGTCAAAAGTTTGGTGGAAACCACCAACAAGAACTTCAAAATAGGAAATAAGCAAGAAATATCTTCGTCCATCAACAACAGAAATGAATTAAATACAATATAATCTCTGAGCATACATACTCGCATAAGGTGTGCTTAGCATGCTTCTGAAGTTGATAGTGGTAGCAGTAATAATCGGTTCAGGATTGATTTTCTTGAAGAAGAGAAAAGATCGAAAAACAGAGGAAATCAAGAGACTGCTGAGATTAGCAGAGAAATCAACCAAAGAAGGTGAACAGAGGATCCAGTCTCTGCCTTGCACCATATGTAGGCAACCAACTTTCAAAAGGTGTGCTCGTTGCAAATTGGATCGGTATTGGTAATACATCGAAATTTTTATTTCTTTATTTCAAGGAAATCACAAATCAGAGAATAGGAATAACGTTCTAAAACTAAGGATTTTTTTTTCTTTCCCAATTTGCTTTTGATTTCAGGAGGAATATGTGAATGCAGTAAAAACAGGGGAAAACAGAGCTTCAATAAAATTTAAATAAAATAATCCCTTTAATTTACTCATATGAGATATTAATCTATATTTTCTGTCAACAATATGCTTTACATGTTGAGTTTTTATGTTATTTCTGGAAAATCCCAAATAATACACGGGAGACAAGGGCATAGAAATAAATGTATTGAGAGAAAGGTGGCAAAAGATGAAAATGTAATACTTACTTTATTAGATTGATGATTTAACTTATATTCAAATTTTACTTGAAGCAGGATAATAATTCCAAGAAATTCCTTGGGTAGATTGATGAAAGGGTGAGAAATCTTGAGGAAGAAGAGCTAGCTAAGTCCAAGTAAAGTTCTCCTTTGTTATTTAAGTTTCAAAATCAAATTGCATGATCTTATTTGCTTCTTGCAAGAACCAGCTTAAGCTCATAATTGTGACAAAATTAGTTAATATTTGAACGTGCATGTACTTACATATATTATTTATGGGGTATAGTTTATCCTTCTCAGATTGCAGAGGAATCAAGGATTGTTGAGGGGAGCAAACATGATGAACATAACCAAATGCTTGAGGTCTGATCAAAATGTTCCACTGATTTTCTTTAATTAAAGCAATTCAAGATCTCAACATCAGAGCTTGGGCTATTTATTAATCTTGTTAGTTTCATTATTATATGATTCTGGAGTAAACTTAACAGAATTTTCTTGATTGTGTATTAAAAGTAGACAGATTTGTTACTTATTTTCAGAATTTACATAGAAAGCAAAATTGGTATGTAATAAGTAATATGAAGAAGGCAAGTTTAGTTTCTGTTTCCTTCTCTGCCTTCTCTCTCTATTTCCCCTGTTTCTCTCTCTTTTCTCCCCCTTCCCTACCTTTTCTATACAACAAAATTACACAAAATTCTGACTTTTGTGTAATTGATAAGATTCCACTTCCATAAACATAGATAGTACAAATCACATACACTTCCCCTGGATTTTGGGAAATATTGTTAAGAAACTCCATTTTCATGGATAAATTTGTTGATAAATTGATTTGCAGAGAGAATGTTCAAAGGCTATCAAAGAGTTTACAGAAGGGAAAACAAGTACGAGAGCTTAAAGTAGAAGTAGAGAAGATTACAACTTACATGAGAAAATTGAGGAAATAAGATTTGCTGAGAGGAGAGAGCAAGAAGAGTATATCCAAATGTTGAAGGTTTTGTTTCTTGTCTTTTTGCTGACAATAATTTTTGAAGCCTAACATGTTACTAAAACATATGGCCCAATTGATTTTGTGGGAAATATTAAAGAAGCTAATAAATTACTTTTAAAGTATTTATATTTTTTAAAAAATTAATTTGTTTGACTTATAAACTGATATATAATTTAACTATACATAACATATGATATGATTAAGTAGCTTATTTAGCTTCTTTACTTTCTCCACAAAAAAAAAAAAAAAAAACTAGGTCTTATATTTAAAATTGAAGGTAGTATATAATAATATATTATCAATCAGTAATTTCAATGTACACATGGATGGATGAAAGCAAAGAGAGAGTTGGAGGAGGAGCCAAGAGTTCATGAAATTGCTCAATAGAGAGTTAGCCAATACTAGTAAAAATGTGGAGTATGCTACAACTCGGGCTAACCTTGTTGAGATAACAACAGATGTTGGTAAACCAGTCGGTTCTCAATGCACGAGCTAGATAATTAATTTGTTGAGATTAAGAAAATTAAACAATTATTTATAAAAAAAAAATATGTGCTAGTTTTTTTAAAGTACCATTTTAATCATTTCCATTTGAAATTACTCTCTTGATAGAAAACCCCTTTAATATGTGCAATTAATAAAGAAAGTCCAAGAAACCAACTATAAATTTATGAGACAAAATGAACTGAATTCTTATATTTAGTATATATTCAAACCCCTTCATTAAAAGATTACTCTGGTCCATTATTGAATTTGAAGGATCGAACTACAATAAAAAGATACCTCTCAAGATGTCTTTCATCGGACCATTAATCTTAGCCAAACATACTCAAGAGTAGAAAATCTATGAAACACAGTATATATTAGTGTTAATATGATCTAAAAAATAAAGCTGAATGATAAGAAACTTTTAATTTGTGTTTATGGTTAGAGGCCTCTTCAACTCCAAGTTTTACCAAACTACAAATTTCAACCCAAGACAATCATAGTATGTTTATATCGATATTAAAATGTCATGCATACTGATATGCTAAAAATTGGCAATTTCAATGTTTAGAATGGATGAATGAAGGCAATGAGAGAGTTGGAAGAAGAGAGGGAGCTTGTAAAACTGATAAAGATGGAATGTGACGAGATAAGACAAAGTTTCATGAGTCAAGTGGAAAAGAAGGAACACGAGTTACTTAGTGCCCTTAATGCTGTTGCAGCTGCTGAGATATCTGCTAATTTTTTATGTTCATTGTGATTGGCTTAATATAATTTTCCTAAGCTTACATATATTTAGTTGAATATATTGTTATAACATACACACTTCAGTTGTAACAAACTACACACATGTATGTAGGGGCGGATTCAGAAATTTATGGAAGGAGGGCACTATTGGTTAAGGGGTGTGGGGTTTCGAGGGCAGTGCCCCCGATTTTTTTTTTTTTTAATCATCAAAAGCACAAAAAATAATACAAGATTTAGAAGATTTTCATTTGTCATCAGTTGCAAGTTTGATCATCATCAATAAGAAAAAGAGCAAGTGTTTAGCGATAAAAAGCAAAATTAGCAACCTATAGTTCCAAGCAATTTTTTGTGTTGGGAATATCTACCTAAAATACAGAGAAAAGATAACAAAATACTAGGAAAGGATCTCAAAAAAGGAAGCAAACACTCATTAGATATCAACTTTACCTAATATCAATCAGGCCCAATCAGCATACCTAGTTGCAGTGGCAGAGCCACATTGGAGTTTATGTGGGCAAGTGCACCCATAAAATTCTAAGAATATGTATATATTTTGAATGAACTTTTCAAGAAGAAGCACCAATAGTCTAGCGGTAAAATAATCCCTTGCCATGGTTTAGACCCCAGTTCGAATCCTGGCTTGGTATCCACTGTTTAATTGTGTCTGCCACAAATATAGGGAAACAAATTACAACAAAATACCCAAGTTGTTGAGCTCATAGGGGTATCAGCTCTGTTGTAATGATCCATTCCATATTTTTTAAGAAGCTCTCACAGGTATGTGGTTTGGGAAATTAATATTTCATTCTTCTTTTACTTGATTCGAAGTCCTAAGAATAAATTTAATTCTCCTATCATAGACATTTCAAACTCATCTTGTATAATCTTAGAGAACTCTTAACACACTTATGTTAAACAACATATGTTTAATAAGGTTGATGATGAAGATATAATGCAATATTTTCAAGAAATGAAGAATCGAAGAATGTTTTTGTAACGTTTTGTTGTAATAGCTTAGTTGATTCTTAATTATTATTTTTTTATGTTAAGTTGAAGTTTTTTATTCTTTTTTGTCTATATTCATTTGATTTTTAATGCATTTAAAAATTTCCTTGAAAAAAAAATTTCAGGATAGTGTGCACCCACAAATATAAAACTCTGGTTCTGCCACTGCCTAGTTGTATGGCCAAATTCCAGATTTCAAGAACAGAACTAAGAGACTTCTCTTCAGGTGCATGGAGAACAACTACAACGGATCCCACTATGCATAGAAGGCACCCCACCCTGCCCATTTTCTGCAGCTTCTCGTTCAACATGAAATGTGCTAAGACCGCACTATTCATTTCCACAACGTTATAGTATAAAGTGAAACTGATCAAAGAAGTAAGCAACCACTCATTAGAAATGAACTTTACCATTGGGAGAAAAGCTCAAAATTGGAGCCCCGACCCGGTGGAGCTTCTTCTTCTTCGGGATTCAAAGACACAGAACCATCGAGAGTGAGGCGAGAGACCCAACCACATCGAGCCTTCACCTTTTTCTTCAAGCTCTCACCTCCACCGCCGCTGGTTTTCACCTTCTCCACCTCCGCCGGTTATCACCTTCTCCACCTCCGCGGTCCTTAATCTCCTCCCAACTAGAGTTGCAACGGAGAGAGGCAGAGGCATTGCGGCGAAGCTCAAGGACGAAGCTCGGAGTTTTGAGGAAGATTCACACCAGTCGCCGGTGAAGCTTCACCATTCTTCTTCTCTTCCTCCGATCAACTTCACACTAGTCGCCGGTGAAGCTTCAGAGAGTTCCCTATCTCTGTCTGGCCCATAAAAGAGCAAGGAGGAGCAGAGTGAGCCGGCTTACATGGGAACCACTTTCGGTGCCATCTACCTATCTGATTTGGGCCGTCCAGATCAGATCTAGACGGTCCAGATTTGATTTTTTAACCGTTTCTTTTTAAATAAAAAAAGTCGTTTTTTGAAAAAATATTAATTGAAAGATTATCTTCGTTTTAAATTCTCTAATTATTAAAATAATTTTTTTAAAAAAATATAAAATAAAAAAAATCAGATCTAGACGATCCAGAAGAGAAGAACTCTCCCTACCTATTTTTCCGCATACATGGAAGAGAGAAAAACTTTAAAAAAAAAAAAAAAAATTGGGGGGGAGGGGGGATGCCCCTTTCTCACATACGTAGGTATGCCTCTGCTGATGTATGTAACATTACATGCTCTTCGAATAAGACAAGTCAATTTCATTTCTTCATTCTTCTTTACTCTCTCATATGATATAACAAGTTTCAAGTTCATCCATGAAATTAAATCCCTATCCTCACTACCGCTTGTTCCTCTAGCTTCGTCTCCAACTGATGTCGTTGCTTTCAATCACACTATTTATTTCAAATTAGAAAACTCTAATTTTCCTAAGTTTACGTATGTAAAAATCTCTCATGTTCAAATTGACTTTATCACGCTTGTCTCGGTTTATTTTTTAGGAGAAACTCTCTGATCTTGAAAAGGAATTAGATGATAAGGTATATTTCCTTTCTATATTTACTTAATGAGTATTAGTTTTTCCTCATTTTGTTATATAATGGAACCGTTTGGATTAGCGGTAGAAGAAGTGACTTATTTTTTATCTAACTTTTGTAGAAGTAAGATAGAATAAAAGTTAAATTATAAATGTGATTTGTGTTTAGATTAAATGTGGTAGAATTGGTTTTTTCCAAACTAAAATGTGGTTGAATTATTATTTGAAAAATCAGTTGAAATAGAAAATGATATATATCTTATACTTGTTCGAATGACAAATTTGGAACACATAACTAAATTTAATATTGTGAGACCCATGGCTCATCACTCTTACAATAGCTCTGCCTCTCTCTCCTCCCTTTCGGCTAGGCTTTTGATAAAAATCAAGACATGGTGGCTTTTCATAAAAAGTTCCTTTTTGATAAAAGTTAGATAGATAAGACGCTGAACCCAAACAGATAAAATTGCAATTTGGCTTTTTCTCGAAACTTCTACCATCTGACTGAGTGTTTGGGTTCAGCGTTGAGTGTTTGGGGCTAGCAACGCTGAACCCAAACATGCATGCTCAATATAGCTTCTAAAGAATAGTAAATTGGGTTGGGATGACAAAACTGATCTAATTTGGAAACATATCCAAAATAGTTGATGATGATGATGATGGAGCTGGATTGGCTAACGAACTTGGAGCTGCTTTTACATGACACTACTAGAAAATTTACTATTTGCGAGGAAAAAAAATTCCGTTGCAAATTTAGGTAAATTTACGATGGAATTAAGTTTCCGTCGCAAAATGGTCAATTTTGCGAGGGAAAAATTTTTCCCTCGCAAAAATCACCATTTTTGCGAGGGAAAAATTTTCCCCTCGCAAAATATGACCATTTTGTGAGGGAAACCTAGTTCCCTCGTAAAATGGGAGGAAATTGGAGGGAATTTTCCCTCCAATTTTCCCCAATTTTGCGTGGAAACTGGTTTCCCTCGCAAAAATCACCATTTTGCGAGGGAAATTTTTTTCCCTCGCAAAATTTATGTATTTTTTTTAAAATATCTCTATAATGTATTTTTTAGAAAATTGAAAATTTGCAGGGGAAATGGTTTCCCTCGCAAAAAAAGATAATTTTTGTGAGGGAAAGTATGTTTCCCTTGCAAAAATCACCATTTTGCGAGGGAAACTTTTTCCCTCGCAAAATTTATGTATTTCTTTTTAAATATCTTTACAAAGTATTTTTTAGAAAATTGAAAATTTGCGAGGAAAATGGTTTCCCTCGCAAAAAAAGATAATCTTTGCGAGGGAAACTTTTTTCCCTCGCAAAATTTATGTATTTTTTTTAAAATATCTCTACAATGTGTTTATTAGAAAATTGAAAATTTGCGAGGGAAATGGTTTCCCTCACAAAAAAAGAATTTTTGTGAGGGAGTCAAGTTTCCCTCGCAAAAAAAAGATCATTTTTGCGAGAGCAGCCTAGTTCCCTCACAAAATTACAACTATTGGTTGATTTTTGCGAGGGAACTACGATTCCCTCGCAAAAGAGGTTATTTTTGCAAGGGATAGTTCCCTCGCAAATGGAAAGAATCATTTAATCAAAGCACCCGAGGGAACTTAGGGCTTCATCTTCCCCATTCCAGTTTGATTCATTTCGCGTTCGCCGCTCCTCTCTCCTCCACCGCTCGTCTCTTCTCTCCTCCTCGGCTCTTCTCTTCTCTCCTCATCCGGTCGCCGCTAGTTCGTCCGCCGTCAGGGGTATGTAAAGGACGCCGTAGCATTCGACTCTCTTGTTGGCATTTCAAGCAAGTGAGACGTCGACATTTTGCAGGTACTTCCTATTACTTTCCTTCCTGTCTTCTGTTGAATCTATTTCACTATTTGAGCGGATTCGAGTTGTTTTCTAGTCAGCTAACGACTTTTTAACTTGTATTATGTTGTCGAATTCTATCTAATGGCACTGGCTAAATTGCCCCCCCCCCCCCCCAAATTTTCATTTCATAGTAAATTATTAAGCATAAATTTTCTGTTCCCGGTTCTCTCTTCGGAAATTCCAACTTCTTTTTCCACGAATTTTTTAGAAATGACTGGCATCCATTTTGATTTTCAGTTGCTGCATCAGAGAATGGTGTCTTCACCTCACCGGAGATTGCAAAATCTTTCGACTTTACTGCAGAAGAGCGGATATATAACTGGTATTTTTTCTCTTATTTGTAAGAGCTTGTTTTCCTGTAATTTGTTTACATTTATAATAGTAATTTCCTTATGGAATCAATGATGTGTTGATATTCTTATTGTTGCTTTGGGAGTTAGTTTCACATTAAACTTAAATATGGGGTATGTCACTTGAGGTTTTCTTTTTAAAATAATTTGCCCTCATACTGAGAAGATTTTAACTGCACAAACAGTTCTGAGTTAGCCCAGCGGGTAGGCATTAATGAAGTTGCATAAAGCATGATGGCTTTCAACACCAACTACAAGGACACCGGTCTTTTTGGTGTTTATGTTGTTGCTAAGGTGAGCAATCTTGTAATTCTTATTTGGAACTTGGTGAAATGAGCTAACAATATAACTTGTATTCGAGTACATTGAAATCTTCTGGACAAGAGACCTCGTATCTTCCTTGCATAAATGAATTTTTGTTTATTCTCTTGAACTTTCTTACAGGTCTATTGCATGACTTTTCTCCTTACACCAGATCTATTTCATTAGGGATATATAGCTCCTGTTGTCTAATTTGTATATACATGACAGAAAACATTTTATGTTATCTGGTGACCATAATGATTGGGTTTTTTTTTTTTTTTGTGTTGTGGGGCGGGGAAATGATGTTGGGTATAATTTTCCTCCCAAACTTTGACCTTGAAGAAATGATTTTAACTAAGAATGCCAATGAACTGCTATTCTCAATTTTGAATTTGTACACTGTGTGTATTGTGCTAGTGCGTGAACTCATGTTTTGATGTTTCAAGCATTCATCTTTAAGCTGTAAGAAGAATACTGTGTTGGGCGTTATCTCTTGTTAACTGTTTTTTTCTTAACTATTCTCAATTTTGAATTTGTACACTGGGCGTTATCTTGCTCCAGCAATGGTTTCTATTATACCCACAAGGGTAATTAGACCTTTTAATTGTTATAAGTCTCAGTTCATGCCTTAAAACCGCTTAAATCTCCGTGTCAAGTTTTCATTTAATTACCCTTCAATGTTGAGAACCACATATTAAAGTCCAGCTTATGAGGGCAAGTAACCATTTACAATCATCGGGGAGGTTCTTGCCCTCCTGTTAGAAATAATATTGCAGTGCTCAAAGTTGATCCTTTGCATTTCTGCTGAGAAATAATAGGGTTGGATGTTCTGTTTCTTCTTTTGCTAAATTAATTTTTGTAGCCTCTTTTCTTTCAATACACTGAACATGTGTTATGACATTGGTATGCCCATCAGAAGCTTCCTTTAACTTACTGTCTGTGTTGGGTGCATATATTGAACCTCAATGTTTATTATATCACATGCTATAAGGGGTCGTTCTCAAATTACTCTGTTTTGGTTGCATTGGTGCTTTATGTATTTGGTTCTTATGTCTTATGATCACTTCAGCTAACGTTTTTATTCTGTTATCCTTGATTAGCAAGATTATTGATTGGAATAAATCAAATGAACAGCTTGTTTTCTTTCTTATGATGCCTTACCACTTGATTTGCCACCTGGTAATTTCAGCAGAAATCTAATTGAACATATTTCAAGAGTTTAATTTTGAATTGAATTTAATCTTCTAATTTAGGTTGGAAGTGTGAAATGCAATGATTAAGTTAAAATTTTTGTTATAAAGGAGGCTCAAATCATTTGGATCTGGAAGTTGTAACGCCTCATTTTCATCACCCAAAAACTTGGCCAAAATATTTATAATTCCTCCAAAAGGGTGTATCATTATCCAAATCATTAGATTACATTACCGTTTCAAATAAAGTTTAACCCTTAATCAAAATAAATTTCAGAAAAATTATTTCAGAGTTCAATACAAAGCGGAAGTCTTAGGTTCATGGCAAATAAAATAACATAACATAAACTATAGGAGTACAAAAGAGCCTTCATAGCTCACTCCATAGGTGCCTTCCCTTGCTCTCTACTAGGATATTCACCTGAAAAATGTTAAAATGGGATGAGATTCCACGTCTCAGTAACTACTGAATATTTCTACCTTACACGAGCAAATTACATATGACAAAAATAAAAGGTAATATAATGTGAATTTAATATACAGATATTTTTAGATATACCGTTGTTCACATCAAATGCCTTTACAAAATACTCATCATTCTTTATTGAATAATTCAGAAATGCACTATGCAGTATGCAGCCTCCCTTATATCCCCTTCCAACCGTATACCGCTGACTGGAACCATAGGCTAACATATAGTCCAATAGAAACTCATTCATTTGACTGGATGGTTTCAAGCTCACCAAAACTTAAGATACACCCGGCCAAAGGTATAGAGCTTAAATCTGGACTATGGCTCCCCTCCTTTAAAATAACAACTAAGGAGGTGTCACATGTCCCACATCTCCAATGAAATCCCGGCCAGAGGAAAACATGGAAGATGGGGCCCTGAAAAGTACCATCCACTGTGCACCGAGTGGTGGCATAAACAATTCTTATCATTCAATTCCCTCCTTACTCCACCCATCACAATACAACCGCCATGATGAATGTATTTACTAAAAAATAATGCATTATTATACCATTATATACATTGATATGCGTATTTATGAATAGTAAAATACTATGCGTATCTGTGAATAGTAAAATACTATGCGTATCTGTGAATAGTAAAATACTATGCGTATCTGTGAATAGTAAAATACTATGCGTATCTGTGAATAGTAAAATACGGTATATACATGAATAGTAAAATGAGTAGTAAATACGGTATACGTGAATAGTAACATGAATAGTAAATACGGTATACGTGAATAGTAACATGAATAGTAAATACGGTATACGTGAATAGTAAAAATGAATAGTAAATACGGTATACGTGAATAGTAAAATGAATAGTAAATACGGTATATGTGAATAGTAAAATGAATAGTAAATACGGTATATGTGAATAGTAACGTACGTATAAATAGTACCTCTACAGATTTGCAAGTCAAAGTTCCCACACCAGATCTTAAAACCATAAATATTTTCTAAATATTCTTGCCAAAATAGTAAACAAACAAATTTATAATCATACATAATTCACAAGTATAAGGAAGAATATTCAGAGTTACCTGTTACTTGCTAATACCCGAATCACCAACCAGCTATTATAACTCTCAAGCAAATATCTCTCTACTCTCTCTCTCTCTCTACCTCTCTCTATGGCTCTTAGAAGTTGTGAAGAATGAAATGAAATGGAAGGTCTATTTATAGTTGGAAAATGGGTCTTTAAGTGTAATTTTCGTCTCTGGGTCGTTTTACATAATTTTCCCAAAATTATAAAAAGAAACTTTCTCGTGACATTCTAGCCGCCCCCGTGAACATTCTTTTTAAAAAAATTTAATAATATTTTAATTTATATTATTTTATTATTATAATATAATATTATTTAAATAATAAATTATTATTGAGTGGGTCCCGCGGCCATTTTTTTCAAACTTCACGAGAAAGTTTGCAGAGAATTATTTTTGGCCGTGGGTCCCGCAAAATACTGATTTCAAATTTATCACTTTTTGAAAATAGAGCCTACTAGTCTTTCCAAAATAGGTTTATGTTCAAGATATCAGATTTAAAAATTCAAGATGTTACATTTCTCCCCTCCTAAAAGAAAATTTTGTCCTCAAAATTTTGCTATAATAAGAATTCTAACCTATTTAAATAAATGAGGATAGGTTTGTCGCATGCTCTCCTCCGTTTCCCAAGTAGCATCTCCGGGAGTCATTCCTTTCCACTCGACCTTTACAAGTCTAATGGTCTTGTTTCGTAATCTCTTGTCTCTTGCATCAACAATCCGCTCCGGCTCGGCTTTATACGTCATGTTATCCTTGAGTTCTACCTCTTCTACTTCTATAATGTGGGAAGGATCCGGTTGGTATTTCTTCAGTTGCGATACATGAAAGACATTGTGAAGATTCGCAAGCTGTGGAGGTAATGCAATTCTGTAAGCTATCGGTCCAACTTTCTCCAAAATCTCATAAGGACCCATAAAACGAGGTGAAAGCTTCTTTGCTCGTATTGCTCTACCAATGCCAGTCATTGGTGTGACTCTTAAGAATACATGTTCGCCCACCATGAACTCCAACGGTCGTCTTCTCTTGTCAGCATAACTCTTCTGTCGACTCTGAGCAGTGAGAAGTTTCTGTTGAATCACCTTAATCTTTTGAGTCGTCTCGTCCACAAGTTCTGGACCTATTAAAATTCGCTCATTCAATTCTGTCCAGCAAATAGGAGATCTACATTTTCTTCCATACAAAGCCTCATAAGGTGCCATCTCAATGCTGGAGTGATAACTATTGTTATATGCAAACTCCGCAAGATGAAGATGATCGTCCCAACTTCCTTTTAGTTCGATTGCACAAGCCCGCAACATGTCTTCCAGAGTTTGAATAGTCCTCTCAGTCTGCCCGTCAGTTTGAGGATGATAAGCGGTACTATAACTCATCCGAGTTCCCATAGCATTCTGCAATGCTTTCCAAAATCGTGAAGTGAATCGTGGATCACGATCAGATACGATGCTATTCGGTATCCCATGCAATCTGACAATCTCCTTCATGTAGATCTTTGCTAGTCTCTCCAATGAGTATTCTGCTGCAATTGCTAGAAAATGAGCTGACTTAGTTAACCTATCGACAATTACCCAAATGGCATTATGTCCGGATGTCGTTAGAGGAAGCCCCATGATGAAATCCATAGAGATGCTGTCCCATTTCCACTCTGGGATATCCAAATTCTTTAATAATCCAGGAGGTTTCCGATGTTCGATCTTGACTTTCTGACAAGTCAAACAACAAGTGACAAAGTCAGTCACATCTTTCTTCATGCCCCGCCACCACCAATTCCGCTTGAGATCATGATACATCTTGGTTGCTCCGGGATGGATAGTGTATTTACTCCGATGTGCCTCTTCTAGTATGAGCTTTTTTATTTCTCCATCATTAGGTATGCACACTTTTCCTTTATACCTTAATATCCCATCTCTATCGATCCCAAATTTCGATTCTTTTCCTTCTTCAATATCTTCCCTCACGTTTAATAGATACTCATCTTCGAGCTGAGCGAATTTAATCTCTTTCCAAATTGTGCTTTCAATAGTTAATGCTTTCATGGTAGCGACCAAACCTGACATTACATCAATAGATGTACTTGGTATCTCCTCGAGCAATTTATGTTCTCTGATCATCATCTGGGCTACATGGATTGTCTTTCTGCTTAAGGCATCTGCTACAACGTTCGCCTTTCCTGGATGATACTTCAATTCGAAGTCGTAGTCCTTGATAAACTCCATCCATCTCCTCTGTCGCATGTTGAGCTCCTTTTGGTCGAACAGGTACTTCAGACTTTTGTGGTCACTATAAACCTCGAACTTTGAACCGTAGAGGTGGTGCCTCCAAATCTTCAGAGCAAACACTACTGCTGCCAGTTCTAAGTCGTGAGTAGGATAATTCCCTTCATGTGGCCTTAACTGTCGAGAAGCATAAGCTACTACCCTACCATTTTGCATTAATACACACCCAAGACCTTTCTTGGAAGCATCTGTGTACAAAGTAAAGGTCTGAGCAGGATCTGGAATTATAAGTACCGGTGCCGTAGTCAACTTAGTCTTCAAATTTTGAAAAGCTGCTTCACACTTTTCGTCCCATACAAATGGTTGACCCTTCCTTGTTAACTTAGTCAAAGGCATAGCTATTTGCGAAAAGCCCTTGATAAATCTCCTATAATAGCCAGCTAGACCTAGAAAACTCCTGATCTCAGTCACGGACTTTGGTCGTTCCCATTGGAGAACTGCTTCAACTTTAGTATGGTCCACTGCAACACCTTCAGCCGATACGACATGGCCTAGGAATTTTACTTCCTTCAACCAAAATTCGCACTTAGACAGTTTCGCATAGAGCTTGTGCTCCTTCAACACTTGTAGCACGATTCTAAGGTGCTCTTTATGCTCTTCTTCATCCTTAGAGTAGATAAGGATGTCGTCAATGAAAACCACTACAAATTTATCTAGATATGGTCGGAAAATTCTATTCATGTAATCCATGAATACTGCTGGAGCATTTGTTAGCCCAAATGGCATAACAAGAAATTCATAATGGCCATATCTAGTTCTGAATGCAGTTTTTGAGACATCTTCAGCTTTGACTCTCAGTTGGTGATAACCTGATCTGAGGTCGATCTTGGAGAATATGGATGCTCCCTTCAACTGATCAAGTAGATCGTCGATCCTGGGTAAAGGATATTTATTCTTTATAGTCACTTTATTTAACTGGCGATAGTCAATGCATAGTCTCAGGCTCCCATCTTTCTTCTTCACAAAGAGTACGGGCGATCCCCAAGGAGATACACTGGGTCTGATAAAACCCTTTTCTAACAATTCTTCGATCTGCTTCTTCAATTCTGCTAGTTCCGATGGAGACATTCGGTAAGGAGCTTTAGATATAGGTTCCGTTCCAGGTACGAGATCAATAGAAAATTCTACTTCTCTCTCTGGGGGTAAACCTGTCATTTCTTTCGGGAATACCTCCGGAAACTCGTTTACCACTTCGATATCTTCTATCCCTTCCTCTACTTCTGCTTGAATGGAGAAAAACACCATGTACGCAAGACAACCATGATGAACAGGCTTTTCATCTTGTACTATAGACAATAATTGTGGTCTACTATGACTCATAGAGTCATCCGCAAGAGAGATAGTCTTCCTCTTGCAGTCAAGGATGATGTCATTAGCTGACAACCAATCCATTCCTATTATTACATCGATACCCTTCGTGGGTAAACAAACAAGGTCTATATTTGAGATCCTATTATCAATCTCAATCGTACAATTTAAGCAAGCCCTAGAAGTTTTTACTGAAGCTCCCGCCGGTGTAGAAATAATCATATAATAAGGCAATTCACTCACTCTTAAATTCAATCGAGGCACACAGTCGTATGATATAAAAGAGTGTGTGGCACCAGAATCAAATAAGGCTTCTACTTCAAGACCTTGGAGTTTGAGGATACCTTTAATCAGATTTGGTGAAGCACTTGCCTCCTGATGTGATAGT
The DNA here is from genome assembly GCA_034222035.1 of Acacia crassicarpa. NCBI lineage: Eukaryota > Viridiplantae > Streptophyta > Magnoliopsida > Fabales > Fabaceae > Acacia > Acacia crassicarpa. The sequence continues at coordinate 3,451,982 of JAWXYG010000015.1, read as the reverse complement.
GCAAACACTTTCCCTGGCACTGCAGTTCTAGCATCCTTGGCCCCTCGAGGCTCCTCCTCACAAAATCTGGAAATGTGTCCTGGCTTTCCACAGTTGAAACACGTCACACATGGTCCTTGGTGTATTCTTCCACACTTGGCACACATCTGATTGTTGGCGGTGCTTGCAGCAGGAGCTGTGGATCCCCTATATGAACTCTGACCTCCACTGAAGTGACTCCTTTGAGGTCCTTTGAATTGACTCCTCGGTGGTCTGCTGAAATGACTTCTTTGGGGTCCAGTAAAATAACTCCTCGATGGTCCACCAAAGTGATTTCTGGATGGTTGGCTAAACCGCGTATTCACATTACTGAAGTTGTGACTCTGCTTCTTAGTAACTCCTCCCGTTGGTCTCATGAGGTGTGTAGATCTGGCCTGAAAACTCTTCATCTTCTCAGCTTCCTCTTCTCGTTTGTTCCTTGCTATCGTGCGCAGTTTGTCGCATATTTCTTCAAAATCCCTTGTTTCATCAAGGAACGGTGATAGAGCTGTTTTTAGGTCTGGTCTAGCTTTTTCAACCAATCGAGCACTCAACCATTTAGAGTTGTTCTGTGAATATCCACAGAATTTAGACAACTCTAAAAAGCGAGTAATAAATTCGTCTTCATGTAATTCCCCTTGCCTGAATGTGAGGAATTCAGTTTCTTTCTCTATTCTGATTGAAGGGGAAAAGTAATAATTTTCGAACTTTTCCTTAAACTCTTCCCACGTCATCTCAGCATTTCCTTTTGTTTTGGTGCTTTCCCACCATTCTTCAGCTGCTTTCTGCAACAATTGTTCAGCAACCATCACCTTTTGTTGTGAGCTAATCTCGATAACTCTGAAAATCTTTTCTACACGCTTCAGCCACTCCAGTGCTGCAATCGGATCTAGCTTCCCCTCGAACATTGGTGGAGTAAACTTCCGAAATTTTTCCCAAACCTCAGTAATAGGTAAGGGATGATACTGAGAATGAGAACCGTTACTACCTCCATCTTCAGTGCGAGAATGACTTCCTCCCCTAGATTGATGGTCAGAAGGTGTGACTTCCAAAGCCTTCTCCTTTCCTTCCTTGCCACCTTGGCCTCTTCCTTTTGCTAGTTCATCCTCGTGTCTATTCACTTTCTCTCTCATCTCCAGGATGACGTCTCGTAACTCTGCCAAAAGGGCATTGTTATCCTGAGGATAGGGACCATCTTGATGCGGAGGGAGACTTCTTTGGGATGGAGCAGAGGTTGAATTAGTTCTTCGAGTTCTTGCCATTATCTCCTCCTATGATTAATACTATAAGGACACTAAACAAATAAAAATAGCTAAATAAATTCTAAATCTAACAAAGGGAAGTGCTCATGTTATGATATTTAATTTGCCACGAACTTTTAAATTTTTTTTTTTTAAGAAATCACTTTAGAAAATAAACAAAATTGCCATGGAACCTTTGGCTCTGATACCAAAAATGTAACGCCTCATTTTCATCACCCAAAAACTTGGCCAAAATATTTATAATTCCTCCAAAAGGGTGTATCATTATCCAAATCATTAGATTACATTACCGTTTCAAATAAAGTTTAACCCTTAATCAAAATAAATTTCAGAAAAATTATTTCAGAGTTCAATACAAAGCGGAAGTCTTAGGTTCATGGCAAATAAAATAACATAACATAAACTATAGGAGTACAAAAGAGCCTTCATAGCTCACTCCATAGGTGCCTTCCCTTGCTCTCTACTAGGATATTCACCTGAAAAATGTTAAAATGGGATGAGATTCCACGTCTCAGTAACTACTGAATATTTCTACCTTACACGAGCAAATTACATATGACAAAAATAAAAGGTAATATAATGTGAATTTAATATACAGATATTTTTAGATATACCGTTGTTCACATCAAATGCCTTTACAAAATACTCATCATTCTTTATTGAATAATTCAGAAATGCACTATGCAGTATGCAGCCTCCCTTATATCCCCTTCCAACCGTATACCGCTGACTGGAACCATAGGCTAACATATAGTCCAATAGAAACTCATTCATTTGACTGGATGGTTTCAAGCTCACCAAAACTTAAGATACACCCGGCCAAAGGTATAGAGCTTAAATCTGGACTATGGCTCCCCTCCTTTAAAATAACAACTAAGGAGGTGTCACATGTCCCACATCTCCAATGAAATCCCGGCCAGAGGAAAACATGGAAGATGGGGCCCTGAAAAGTACCATCCACTGTGCACCGAGTGGTGGCATAAACAATTCTTATCATTCAATTCCCTCCTTACTCCACCCATCACAATACAACCGCCATGATGAATGTATTTACTAAAAAATAATGCATTATTATACCATTATATACATTGATATGCGTATTTATGAATAGTAAAATACTATGCGTATCTGTGAATAGTAAAATACTATGCGTATCTGTGAATAGTAAAATACTATGCGTATCTGTGAATAGTAAAATACGGTATATACATGAATAGTAAAATGAGTAGTAAATACGGTATACGTGAATAGTAACATGAATAGTAAATACGGTATACGTGAATAGTAACATGAATAGTAAATACGGTATACGTGAATAGTAAAAATGAATAGTAAATACGGTATACGTGAATAGTAAAATGAATAGTAAATACGGTATATGTGAATAGTAAAATGAATAGTAAATACGGTATATGTGAATAGTAACGTACGTATAAATAGTACCTCTACAGATTTGCAAGTCAAAGTTCCCACACCAGATCTTAAAACCATAAATATTTTCTAAATATTCTTGCCAAAATAGTAAACAAACAAATTTATAATCATACATAATTCACAAGTATAAGGAAGAATATTCAGAGTTACCTGTTACTTGCTAATACCCGAATCACCAACCAGCTATTATAACTCTCAAGCAAATATCTCTCTACTCTCTCTCTCTCTCTACCTCTCTCTATGGCTCTTAGAAGTTGTGAAGAATGAAATGAAATGGAAGGTCTATTTATAGTTGGAAAATGGGTCTTTAAGTGTAATTTTCGTCTCTGGGTCGTTTTACATAATTTTCCCAAAATTATAAAAAGAAACTTTCTCGTGACATTCTAGCCGCCCCCGTGAACATTCTTTTTAAAAAAATTTAATAATATTTTAATTTATATTATTTTATTATTATAATATAATATTATTTAAATAATAAATTATTATTGAGTGGGTCCCGCGGCCATTTTTTTCAAACTTCACGAGAAAGTTTGCAGAGAATTATTTTTGGCCGTGGGTCCCGCAAAATACTGATTTCAAATTTATCACTTTTTGAAAATAGAGCCTACTAGTCTTTCCAAAATAGGTTTATGTTCAAGATATCAGATTTAAAAATTCAAGATGTTACAGAAGTGGGGAAATGGGCATGGGTAGGGATTGAAATTGAACCCTTGATGTCAAGCACATCTCAATCTTAAAAAATTAAAAATGCTCATGTGAACCATCAGCTCAATCACAATTAAGTTAAAATTTGATTATGTCAGGATTGAAGCACAATTTTTTTCCCTCATGTTATTTCTATTGTTTCCTTAAGACTAACTTCTTGCTGCATTGATACAACACAAAATTGTTTATTGATCATTATTTTTACAGATAGTCTCAGAAGGATGTCAAATTTCAGGTGCCTTAACGGTGCCCTGAAGGCTTACCTCCTCACAATGCCATCTGAGAGTTTTTATTTGAGTCTCATGAAACTTCTGCTTTCTGGGTTTCTACATTTTGTTTTTGTATAATGAGAGTGTTTAATTTTGTAATAAAGCTGTGTAAATTTGTACACATTTAAACCCTCACAATGCCAGACTGCTGCTGTTTAGACTTTTTTTTAGTTTATTTTCCTCGCAACATTATAATTTGTAATATTTTGTTTTTGCTATATAAACTCTTATGATTATTACAATTTAATTTTATGATATACAAGTCTTTTTATTTTCTAATTTTAATATTTTTTTATGTAATTATTTTATTTTTTCTGATTTTTTTAATATATTTTTTAAATTAATTGGAATTTGCGAGGGAAAAGTGTTTCCCTCGCAAACTCCTCACTTTTGCGAGGGAAACACCTTCCCTCGCAAAATTTTGGAGTTTGCGAGGGAAAAAACTTTCCCTCGCAAAATTCAGAAATTTGAGAGGGAAATTGCTTCCCTCGCAAACTCCACAATTTTGCGAGGGAAGGTGTTTCCCTCGCAAAATTTAAAAATTTTGCGAAGAAAAATTTTTTCCATCGCAAATTTCTGAATTTGCGAGGGAAAAAGACATTTTTGTGACGGAAAAGTAGTTTGCGATGGCGATTTTTGCGACGGAACGTTTTCCGTCGCAAATTCCGCCTCAAATCAATTTTGAGACGGAAAATGTCTGTTTTACGAGGGAATTTTTCTGCCGCAAAAAATAGTTTTTTTTTTTGTAGTGTGACATGCAGGCTTGTGCAATTTGCTTGACAAACAAAAATGACGTGGCCTTTGGATATGGGCACATGGTAAGCTCTCTCTATAATTGAGATTATTAGAATATAAGTCTCACATCCATCAGTATAAAGATAAATCCATGAAGTAAGTCCTATCAGATTGACGTAAGTTCTTTTGATAAAAAGACATCCTCAACATATGTCTCAATATTAAGAATTTAAAAGAGATTTCAATGATTTTCCTCGTATTGTATGAAAATGATGATTCCTAAATAATTTTGAGTGGGGATCGTATGTTGATAGGCTCTTTCTTGGATGAAAAGAATGCAAAGTTTGAGTCAAGCATTTCTATATATAGTTAAATCAAAGGTTTCTTTTTCTTTTTCCTCCTTTTCTTTCATGGGAATCACACTACAATTCCAAAAAAAAATGATGTGATCATTAAAATGTTTCACAATAAGTAAGTAGCAGATGATGACAAGTTTTGGTGTAGGAAATTAAATAAATTATTTATACTGCTCAATGTCATTGAGATTATTTTAATGATTTCATTTATTCTTTGGGATTTCACAACGATTCAACCTCTCTTTTTTTCTTATTTGATAGAATGGTAAAGCAACATATGCTGCATCACAAAGAGAAGAAAATAACACCAAGCCGATGATGGTGTGATAGTTTGTTTTACTATATTTCAAATTTCACTATTTTTTAAAAATATTGGCCGGTACGTCTATCACAACGACGTGGGCTTAGTGTAGCCCAAAAGAGAGGTTACTTTGGAGCACCTCATGCTCAAAGAGTATATGCTCAGAAGCAGAAGCAGTAATGATACCAAGTCTCGAACCCGAAACCTCACAGCACTTCTATGAAGAACATGCCATGAAGCTACGTGGGAGACTGGTTCTGAGTTGGCATAATTTTTTACTAAGTTCCAGTGGATGAAGAAAAGAAACAGAAACAGACCACTGGCAGGTCGGGTTTCTGACATTGGATTGGATCAGACTTGAATTCACTGGGTGGATCTTTGGTATGATTGAATTTTCAATATCCATAATAAATGTTCTATGGTTCAACTGAGTCATCAACACCCCCTCGTTTTTTAGTTTAACTGATAAAAGGATTGGAAATTTTTATGAAAATGAGACGGTTCGATTTTAGAGTTGGTCAAAGTGTTGGGAGACCATGTTAATTCCTAAGTGCTTAGGTTAATATTTAAGAGTAATAGACAGCTCGCCCTGCCTAACATTAGTTCTAGGGAAAGGGAGATCTTGCCTTGCCCTTAGATTGTGAGTGAACCCAACTCCTTTCCTAAAAATTTATATATCCAAAAAAAAAAAAAAAACTGGTGCATTACCATGTAACAATTGGCTTCACGTTCACCAACAGGGGTTGGCTCAAGTGGTAAGCGGCTTGTGTCGCTTAAGCAAGGTCTCGGGTTCGAGCCTTGTAAATGCAAAAAATACCCCCCGCTGGGAGACTCTCCCACCATAGTTAGGTGCGCGACGCAGGTCGGATCCGGATTAATCGGGGCAAAGCTTTTGGTGAACCGGGTGGGCAACTAAAAAAAAAAAAAAAAAAGACTTCATGGTTCCATGCTCATCCTTACATGCTCTTTATATACTCATCTCTTTAATTTTAGGGTGGGGGCATTTTTTTTTAATTTAAATTAAATTATACGTTACATCTTCAAATATTTTTCGTACTCAGTATCTTAAATTAATTAATTTTTATTATACATTCAAAAATATTTTCCTATAACACTAACTTCAGTCTCCTAAAATATTTTTTCAATAACACCTAATATGCGAAAATATTTTTTCAACACTCAATATCTTGAAATAATTACTTTTTAGTCCATGAAATATTTTTTTCAAAAATAAAAAAACTTTTATTTGGAGATAAACATCGAATGTGGATTCGTAATGTTTCCAAATAATTCTCTAATCTGGCTACCAAATGGCATCAAAGGCATTTGGGTAGTTTCTAAAAGAAGAAAAATGATATTATCAAGAGATTAGAAGTAATATATCGTAAGGTGAGAAAAATGGTTATGTTGTGTCATGAAAAATGGATATTATCAAAAAAATTGATGTCAATGGTGGTGATCGTAACACAAAATTTGCTCATGCCTCAACTAAGATGCGACCAATTAAGAAAGGCCAAGGCGGATTGGGTGGTTTCTAATCAAGAATATATGAAAAAGAATGGCTCTATGAATTATTCCAAAATTTGTATACAAAGGAAAGTACATATAGTGAACATACATTTGTTCTTGATTCGTTTTCTAATAAATGAAAATTTCTTCATGTAATTCAAAATGTTTACTAGAGATTAGCAAACTCAAAAAGTTTTTGCCTCAATATGGTAGGAGGTACTACATACTACCCTCATAAAAGCTATTCTATAAGCTTTGCTAGCTATATTATTCTTTCGGTTCTAAATATACGATATAGTTTATAATACAATTTGTTATAAACTATATTCTATGGTTAGGATCGAAAGTAATAGTACATATTTGTACCCAGAAAGGTAATCTTGTGAGGAAAAAGAAAATGCATGCATTTAATTACTTTCGATAAGACTACATAAAATAACAAGGGTTAATTTTTTATAATATAACAAATCAATATTTGAATCCCTATTAAGGGAAATGTCCATGTTTACTGCTTGATATATACATGTGTGAGAAAAAGATTAATCGTGGCCCAAAAGGGAGGTACTTTGGAGTATCTCACATTGAATTTGCAGAGCCAGAGAAGTACTAACCATAACAAGCCTCGCACCCGTATCCCCATAGAACGTTGATTAAGAACGTCCGACGAAGCTACGAGGAAAACTGGCCCTGGAATGTTATTGCTAATTATATATGTAAAGCTTTGTTTTCTTTCCCGTGTTTAGTTGAAAACTTAAAATTATTGTTAAATCTTTAGGCCCACACTCCTCCGCGCAGAGCCCTACATCACCCATACTCTCTTTAATAAAAAATACACACAATGCACATAATTTTAATCTTATGTCGCAATCATTTAATTTACATTATTTTAGTTTTTTTTTTGAAAAAAGAAAAAAGAACAACAAAAAGGCCTCTATTGTGAAGTAAGTGGAGTACTAAACACATGAATTGCATTTTCTTAGATTACAAAACATTAGGATGAAGATGTCCTAATCAACTTATTTTGTCAGGAAAGAGGATTCCCTACTAAAATCAGAGGGAAACAATTGGTTAACCCTAATAAATTTTGTTAGCAAAAGACTTAACAGCTTGATGAGAAACCAGATGATTATTATAAACTTCATCAAACAAACACGTGCTTGCCTTACTTTAAGATTTTGTTTTCACTATGTTTTTCACTTGACGAATATACTTGTTGAAACTATTATTGAACTTGTTATTCTTATTACGACTTTTTTTTCATAATGCTTAGATTTTGTTTTCACCAGAGTAACATATTTTCCACTTGATGAAAGTACTTGTTAAACTCATTATCGAACTTGTTATTCTCGTTAATGAACTTGTTATTCTTATTATGAAACTTATCAAACTCATTATTTACTGTTCTTCTCACTTTTTTCTTCCTCAACCTCCTCCTTCTCACTTTTTTCTTCCTCAACCTCCTAGTTTCCTCCAAAACTACCAATTTCAACCTTTCTCTACCTTCGCCTCTTTTCCTTGCCAGGTACAAATTGCTATCCGGCCATAATGACAAACAACACCACCGTCAAGAGAGAAGTTGAACATGGCGACAGGAAGAAGAGAAGGAAGAGAGGGAGAGGAGAGAGAAAGACAGAGAGCTCGGACATGGCGACGCGAAGAGGAGGAGGCAAAGAGAGACAAAGAGATCTTGAACCTAATACATGTTATCTTATATTAGACTTATTAAAATACTTTTATTGTACATTTGGCCTCTCAAATATTTTTTTAAAAAAATTAATTAACGAGTAGACATTTGGCCCTCCCAAATATTTATCCCAATGTCACCTACTAGCAGAGATGGAGAGGAGAGAGAAAGTGGAAGAGAGGTTGGACATGGCGTGCGAAGAGGAAGAGGTAGAGAGGGAGAGGAGAGAGAAAGTGAAAGAGATGGTATAATAGTAAATCTATAACATTTTAAAATCTCAATTTAATTGTTTTCAACTTTATGTCCTTTATAAATTTTAATAGTCGTTTTGGATTTTGAAATTTTATATGGTATTTAAATGATATTTTTCTTTTCTTTTCTTTTTTTCTTTTTTTGAGGGGGGATTGGTGTATTTATGAAAAAAAATAAAATTAGAAACTACAAATGACATGATGCTCTCACATGACACACACACGCAATAACTTCATAGTTGCGTGTTTGAAGAGTTTTGTTGGTTGAATTATTGATAATTTCCTGAGCAAAAATTATTGATAATTTAAGGAAATGCCAAATAATACACTGGAAGCAAAGGCATAAATATGAATGCGTCCAGACAAATAGGGCAGTAGATGATCCAGAAATAATTGATTGATTGTCAACGAGCATCAACAGGTAATCCTATTATTAATATTCATGATTATTTTTCTTAACATAGCAAAGTACCAGAAACATCTTTGTTAATTTAAAATTCACCTTTTCATTAAGTAGATTAACATGATTAATTTATACTATATGGTTATAAGCAAGAAGGATTGGTGAGAATTAATATAGGATTGATCTCCTATAATATAATCTATCTCCCAATTTTTCTTTCTATTTTTATTTTGGGTTAAAGGGCACCCTAAAGTCTTTTTTTCATGTTTATCTAATAGTTTATGGTACATCCAACATTTTAAAATACTTAACGGTACTTGGTGCACCACAAAATATTTTAAGACATTAAATACCTGTAGAAAAATTTTGTTAGATAAACCTTAATCTTTTAATTTTTTATTTTCTAAAATATTAGTCTGTAGTATCTTTTTGTTGTAGGAGACAAAGTATTATTCCCTCTCGGCCTTAATGTAGTACCTAATTAATAAATTGATGTTGGTTCTAAATATAAAATCAATTTCACATTTTATACATATTTTCTAAAATTAGATTTATTAATATTCCCTCAACAATAATTAAGTAAGAGGATCAAAGAATTAAGAAAGATGATTATGACATTTTAGAAAAAGAAACAACGTACCACTCTGGTCCTATTTATAAATCTCTTTTGACTAAAAAATTTGCTCCTATTTAGAACTCCTTTTTGACCAAATAAATGAGATTGTGACAATTTTGCCAATATTATTGTACTAATGAAAATAGAGGGAGAAAAAAAAGTTAAAAGGTACCCAATCATAAATGAGGGTAAAGTTGAAAATTTATCCTATAATCATCGAGCTACCTACTCTCATTGGTATGTGTGATTTGGTCAAAGGGATTTATAAATAAGACCAGAGTGGTATTAACTAATTTAACTAACATTCTTAATCTATTGAAATTACTTAATTAGGTTTTAGATTGAGCAATAGGAGAATAATAAGTAGGGTATTAGTTACTTCCAAAACTAACATAATTTTGACGCTTGGACATTGTTTCCCAAGAGTAAAGCTCAATTTATACGTTGTCTTTTCAAAAGAGAGGTACTTTAGAGCACCTCATTGTGAGTAGTATATTTAGGGTTAAGGAGCAGAAGTAGTAGCAATACCAAGTTTCGAACCCAAAACCTCACAGAACATCGATTAGAACAACGTGCCATGAAGCTACGTGGGAGACTGGTGCCAAATTAGCATTGTTTATTCATTTTAATGTGTGCCACCGGTTGAAGAAAAGAAACAGAAACAGACTGCTGGTAAGTTGAGTTTCTCGCATTGGATCAGACTGGAAGCCACTTTGGGGTTGTCTGAATCCTTTGGTATGATTCAGCTTTCAAGATATGAAAAGGATGGTTTGTGAATTATTTTGAAAATTTGTATACAAAGAAAAGTACATATATGTTCTTATTCATTCCCTAGCTTGTTGGAACAAGATCTTAGTCTAATCCGAAGGGAAGTTACAGATTTTGAAATCAAGAATGACACCGTTTCAATTGGTGCTTTCAAGGCACTCCTCCATATGGGCTTTAATGCATAATTATGCATGTCAAAGCAAAAATAATATCATGGGATAAACTAAACATTTGGTTCTTTAGATTTACATCAAGCTTCAGTTTACCCTGCTAGTTTTATTTAATGGAAAAGACATATCCCTGCAGGTTCTCTATTAGAGACAGAGAAACTTACTTAGTCTAGCTGGAGAGGCCAAGTCAAATGATTCAAATGCTTGCGATATGAGTAGTTGAAAAAACTCTCAAGCCTCCCAAACTCTGATCTTTTTTTGGGTGACTTGATTCATTTTTAAAGAACTGTGTATGGATGAAGCTTGCTTAAGTCTCATAGAATAAACCTGCCCGAGACAAAAATGTTTTGCTCGGCAAATGTTAAACACAACCAGCCTCTTGAAATCAATAAAATTCTGAGGGGTTAGTTTAACTTTTGATTCAAGCAAGTATTTTAGTGTTCCTTTTCTGTACAAATGCGTTAATAAATGACAATTTATTTGAAGTGTGCAGTCCATGTTCTTTCTTATGAGTACCTTAAATGAGATTGAGAAATGCTTTAAAAGCTCTCTCTAACAGCCATCTTGAGAGTAGAAAGGACAATATAATGCAAGAATTACTTGCTTGGAATATGGTTGAAAATATTGGATTTTGTGTCTAAATCCTAAGGTTATGAATAAGAAGTCGGTTGTCATCAAATGAGAATAAATTTTAGGGACTAAAACTAAAATAAGGATAAATTTGAGGAACCAAAGATTGTATTAACCCTTAATTTATTCTTAATTAAGTGGTCTCACTTAATAATCTCATTGAGTCTCTTTGATCTGTTTTTTACCATTTGCAATGGACTCCAAACTACTTGATCTACTCTCTTTACCGCCGGTGTATTAAATAGTTTTCTCTATTAGTGGCATGGTCAAACAACCTCAAACAATTTTCTATCCTTTTTTCTTTTCTTTTTTTCCTTTTTTGGACTAGATGGTACTTCAAAATGGAAATCATGTACAGTTCCTGAACAGATTAGAAGATATTGAAAAACAAATATGAACCTAAGCAGCCCAAAACTTTGACTCCTTTGTAGGGAGCCCAGCTGAAATCAATAAACTTAGTTGACTAACTTTGTTAATGATTTCTACAACTTCTTAGTAGCCGTATTTCTGATTTTAACAATACAATGATGTCAAAAGTTTTGTGGAAACCAACAAGAACTTTAAAATAGAAAATAACCAAGAAATATCTTCGTCCATCGACGACAACAAGAAGAAGAAGAAGAAGCCTTACCATGTGAGATAACAACATTGCCAATGAAATGAATTAAATGCAGTATGATCTCTGAAGACACATACTCATCAATTCGTCAAAATAGATTACAACATTGACAATACTAATCGGTTCAGGATTGATTTTCTTGAAGAAGAGAAAAGATCGAAAAACAGAGGAAATCAGGAGACTGCTGAGATTAGCAGAGGAATCAGCCAAAGAAGGTGAACAGAAGAGTCAGTCTCTGCCTTGCACCATATGTAGGCAACCAACTTCCAAAAGGTGTGCTCGTTGCAAATTGGTTCGATATTGGTAATACTTCGAAATTTTTATTTATTTATTTCAAGGAAATCACAAGGCAGAGGATAGGAATAATGTTCTAAAACTAAGAAAAAAATGTTTCCAATTTGCTTTTGAATTCAGGAGGAATATGTGAATGTAGTAAAAACAGGGGAAAGACAGCTTCTATAACATTTAAATAATCCCTTTAATTTACTCATGTTAGAGATTAATCTATATTTTTTTGTCAACAGTAAGCTTTACATGTTGATTTTTGTTGTTAGTTCTGGAAAATGCCAAATGAGACAAGGGCATAGAAATGAATGCGTTGAGAGAAAGATGGCAAAAGATGAAAAGGTAATGGTTATTTTAGTAGATTGATGATTTAGCTTATACTTAAATTTTAATTGAAGCAGGATAATAATACCAAGAAATCCCTTGGGCAGATTGATGAAAGGGTGAGATATCTTGAGGAAGAAGAGCTAGCTAAGTCCGATTAAATTTCTCCTTTGTTATTTTAAATTCAAAATCAAATTGCATGTTCATAGATTATTGAGTAAGAATTTACAAAACATTAGGATGAAGATGATGTCCTAATCAACTTCTTATTTTTGCATGTCTTTGTCAGGAAAGAGGATTCACTGCTAAAATCAGGAGGCAACAGTTGGCCAGCCCTAACAAATTTTGATAGAAGAAGATTAAATAGCTTGATGAGAGAATTTGATGAAAGCCAGGTAATTATATAAGCTTTTATCAAACAAACATATGCTTGCCTTAAAGCTGCTTTGTGAATTTTACTTTGATCCATTTAAATGTGCATGTACTTACAATATTATTTATGGGGTCTAGCTTATCCTTCTCAGATTGCAGAGGAAGCAAGGTTTTTTGAGAGGAGCAAACATGATGAACTACCCAAATGCTTAGGGTCTGATCAAAATGTTCCACTGATTTTCTTTAATCAGCAATTCAAGATTTCAACATCAGAGCTTGGGCTATTTATTAATCTTGTTTAGTTTCATTATTACATGATTCTGGAGTAAACTGAATAAAATTTTCTTGTGTGTGTGTGTTAAAAGTACACAGATTTGTTACCTATTTTCAGAATTTACATAGACTAATTCTAAGATCCCGTTTGGTTCAAGGAACTCACAAGAGTTCCTGGGAACATAACACAGTTCCCACTATCAATACACGTTTGGTTGCGTAACTTCCCGTCAAACCAAGATCCCACCTTGTTCCATCTTCCCACAAACATGGGAAATTTAAATCCCTCCAAAACTAGTGGGATTTCAAAATATTCCCGGGAAAGTGAATTAATGGGACAAAAAAGCCCCACTGCAGGTGGTCTCTTGTAGCTTCTTCAAGCTCAGTTCTTCGTCCCCAAATCGCTCCCCCTCCAAAGACGCAGTCACGACCCAAGCTCTTTGGCCTTCTCATTCCCAACGATGACAAGGAGGACAACAGTGGTGGCTCGTTGGAGATGCAAGAAGGTTGCCGGTGGTCTAGTTCAAACTCTCTCACAGTGGTCTGAAGAATAAAGAAATTACAAAGAAAGAGCAAGCAGAGAGTGATCGATATGAACAATGAATCTATGAAAGAAGATTCAAGTGTCAGCAAAAGTTGCAAAAACAGTAATCTGTCTTTCTTAGTTTTACCACTTTCAATTTCTGCTACTTATTTTCATTCCTCATAACCAGCCTTCTTCTCCAATAAGCTGAAATTAATTGCAACACAGTTTTAGCTACTGTCAGTTTATGCGTTCGAACTTAGACTCTTTTAGGTGAGTGTTACATTCGAACTTGTCAACTTTGTTCGAACCAAGTCATCCAAGTTACTGAACTTATGTCTGACGCGAGAATTTTAGGGTCAACTTATAAAATTCACATCTCTTTCGTCTAAACTCCTTTGAGCTTGCTTTTGGTGTCTATGTGACGCATTAGGAGCCTAGTTTCATATGGAAAAAGTTTCATCACAATTAGATCTGTGGTTTAAGAGATATGATCAAATTATTGAACCTTGTCCATATAAAATGTAAAACAGAGCAGAACAGAGTAGTGTAAATAGTGAATTTGAGAATGAAGTTATTGTTCATGTACTAGTCAGCTGTGCAGTTGTTTCGCATATGTGTGTTTTAAAAATTTCATTTTATGAAACACAGTAATGTTTTCAATTGGTATTGTTGGATTCTTGCACTTGATGCTAAACATTCGTATATGTTTTCTTGATGCAATCTGGGTTCCTTTCCCTTTCTATCCTTCTCCTGGAAATCCTTCTTACCTTCGGCCGTCATTCTAATCATCGCCCTCACAGTAATGTTTAGCATATGTGTGTTTTAAAAATTTCATTTTATGAAACACAGTAATGTTTTCAATTGATATTGTTGGATTCTTGCACTTAATTATAAACATTCGTATATGTTTTCTTGATGCAATCTGGGTTCCTTTCCCTTTCTATCCTTCTCCTGGAAATCCTTCTTACCTTTGGCCGTCATTCTAATTATCGCCCTCACAGATCCCATCAGTAGCTCTTTTGATTTTTCTTCTCAACCATTACAGTCACTATGTGGGTAGTCTGTTTCTACCCGATATTAAAAAAAAAGAAAAAAAGAAGAAAAGAGTCAAGTCTTTTTCTCTCTTTTTTATGTTAGGGGTATTATAGGTTTTTTACCTCTCCTTCCCACTTAATCAACACCCAATTCTTCAAACCAAACAATTTATCTTCCCTCAACTTAATTAAATTCCCATGTTTACTAAACAGCTCAACTTTTTAAAGTTCCCTCTCAATCTTCCCTTCAATTCCTTTTCCTTCTTTAAGTTCCTTTCTCTCCTTAAAAGTTCCCTGAACCAAACGGGCTCTAAAGAGAAAGCAAAATTGGTATGTAGTAAGTAGTACGAAGAAGGCAAATTTAGTTTCTGTTTCCTTCTCTGCCTTCTCTCTCTATTTCCCCTGTTTCTCGCTCTTTTCTCCCCCTTCCCTACCTTTTCTATACAACAAAATTACACAAAATGACTTTTGTGTAATTGATAAGATTCCACTTCCATAAAAATAGATAGTACAAATCACATACACATTCCCTGGATTTTGGGAAATATTATTGTTAAGAAACTCCATTTTCATGGATAAATTTGTTGATAAATTGATTTGCAGAGTGAATGTTCAAAAGCTATCAAAGAGTTGAAAGAAGGGAAGGAACAAGTACGAGAGCTTAAACTGGAAGTAGAGAAGATTACAACTTCCATGAGAAAAATTGAGGAAATAAGATTTGCAGAGAGGAGAGAACAAGAAGAGTATATCCAAATGTTGAAGGTTTTGTTTCTTGTCTTTTTGCTCACAATAACTTTTGAAGCATAACAAGTTACTAAAATATTTTACTACCTTTAGTCCTAAATATATGATTCAATTAATTTTTTGAGAAAATTAAAAAAACTAATTAAATTACATTAGACCCGTTTGAGATAGCGGCGGTAGAAGTGACTTTTTTTTAATGGACTTTTTTTCTGATTTTTTTTTAATGTGATTTGTGTTTGGGATAGCGGTGGTAGAAATGGTTTTTTTTCTTAATGGTCACTTGTTTGACATTGCTTTTGAAAAGATAAATGAGATGGAAAATGACTGAAAAGGGTATGAATTATATATATATATATATATATATATGAACCTTATCATGAGAAAAAGTTTAAGATAATTATTGAAAATTATTTTTGGACCTTGAAAATTTAGGGAAAAAGTATGGAATATTATTATGGTGATCTAGAAATATTATGAGGAGATTTATTACGAAAAATTGGCTTAAATAAATTTTAAAGCTATTTTTTGGAATTTATAGCATATTTTCCAAAAATTCAAGAAAAAATAGTTAGAGGATAATTTTTGGTCTAGAAATTTTAAAGTAGATATTTTATGGCCTAAATAAGTTAATTGAGGAAGAAAATCCTTATATGGTATTAATGATTAATTTCTAGAAATTATTTGACGAAATTGGTATAATAAGTAATAGATAAAGTTGTAAATAAAGATTAGTTGAAGGGTGAAATGGTCATTGGGTATAATAAAATGGATGTGGCTTATGGTGATGGGATAATAAGCAACTTCATGTGGCTTCATGAAGAAACCACTTCAAACCCTGATACTCATCAAGATTTACAGCAATGCCAAACACTCATTTATTTTGCTTTTGCTTTCGGTGTGTGTTCACTGCACTTTTTTTTTTTTTTGTGGCTTTCACAGCCATGCCAAACAAGCACTTTAAAGTATTTATATTTTTTGTTTTTCTCTAAACTAATTTGTTTAACTTATAAATTGATATATAATTTAATCATACACAATATATGATAAAATTAAGTAATTTAGTTAGATTCCTAAATTTCTCCCAAAAAAAAAATCAAGTAGGTCTTATATTTAAGACCAAATGTAGTATATACTAATATACTTTGAATCGGTAATTTCAATGTGTAGGTTGGATGGATGAAACTTGAAAGCAAAGAGGGAGTTGGAGGAGGAGAGAGAGCTAATGAAATTGCTCTTTCAAGAGTTAGCCAATACTAGTAAAAATGTGGAGTATGCTACAACTCGAGCTAATCTTGCTGAGGTAATAGCCGATGTCAGTATACCAGTTGGTTCTAAATGCAGGAGCTAGTTAATTAATTTATAGAGATTAAGAAAATTAAATTAGTTATTTGTAAAAAATATGTTCTAGTTTTTCCAAAGTACCATTTTAATCATTTCCATCAGAAAATACCCTCTTAAAAGAAAACCCCCTTAGTATATGTGTAATTAATAACAAGAGTTCAAGAAAACAACTATAAATTTATGAGACAAAATGAAATAAAGTCTTATATTTAGGACAATACAAACCTCTTTATTAACTCTTACATTAAGGCGTAATTAATTTTACAGGTACTCAAATCCTTTAGTATTAAAAGATGAATCTAGTCCATTAGTCAATTTGAAGGATCGAACTACAATAAAAAGATAACTTTCAAGATGTCTTTCATCCGACCATTAATATGATCTATGAAAATCTATGAAACACAGTATATATATATAGGTGTTAATATGATCTAAAAAATAAAGCAGAATGATAAGAAACTTTTAATTTGTGTTTATGTTTAGAGGCCTCTTCAACTCCAAGTTTTACCAAACTACAAATTTCAACCCAAGACAATAATAGTATGTTTATATCGATGTGGAGTACCTAATATTAAAATGCCATGCATACTGATATGCTATAAATTGGCAATTTCAATGTTTAGAATGGATGGATGAAGGCAATGAGAAAGTTGGAAGAAGAGAGGGAGCTTGTAAAATTGATAAAGAGGGAATGTGACGAGATAAGACAAAGTTTAATGAGTCAAGTGGAAACGAAGGAACACGAGTTACTTACTGCTGCAGCTGCGGAGGTATCTGCTAATTTTTTTTATGTTCATTTGTGATTGGCATAATATAATTTTCTTAAGCTTGTATATACAAAAATCTCTCATGTTCAAATTGACTTTATCACGCTTGTCTGGTTTATTTTTCAGGAGAAACTCTCTAATCTTGAGAAGGAATTGGAAGATAAGGTATATTTCCTTTCTATATTTGCTTAATGAGTATTAGTTTTCCCTCTCTTTGTTATATATTATAGCTTTTGAAGAATAGTAAATTGGATTGGGATGACAGAATTGACCCACTTTATTCGGTCCTAATTATAAAACAACATTTAACAATTGATATTGATCCTAATTATAAGACAAAATTCTAATTTTTATTAATTTCTTCCTAAAATACCGGTTAAATTATAAACTAGCATTAAACATATAAAAGAGACCACCAAGGTCATAATATCCGGCACTAGAAAAATGATCGTTGTAACTGAGCCTCTTTATTGAGACTGAGATAAACAAGTAGTTGGGCTTGGGCTTAAATTACTTGGCCTAATAAAATCTACAGAAAACAATTCATAAATATATCTTCAGTTCTCCACCAAGTATCCATGGCTTGTTGCAAGGTAAACTTTAAATAAGGGCATTTGAGAAAAATGAACCTGGAGATATGTCCTATAATTAAGATCGGGAAGGAGTAATTTAGAAACATGTAAAAAATAGTTGATGATGATGATGAAGCCGGATTGGCTAATGAACCTGGAGATGCTTTTACATGACATGCAGGCTTGTGCGATTTGCTTGACAAACAAAAATGACGTGGCCTTTGGATGTGGGCACATGGTAAGCTCTCTCTATAATTGAGATTATTAGATAAATCCAAGAGGTAAGTCCTATCAGATTGACTTAAGTTCTTTTGATGAAAAGACATCCTCAACATATGTCTCAATATTAAGAATTTAAAAGAGATTTCTATGATTTTCCTTGTGTTGTATGAAAATGATGATTCCTAAATAATTTTGATGCAGGCTTGTGAGGATTGTATGTTGACAATTTCTAACTGTTATATATGTCGGGTGCCAATAGTGATTCGTTTTAGGCTATTTCGTGGGTGACCAATGACAACTCTAAATTGAGGAAGATGAAGAGAATACCAAGTTTAATTCAAACATTTCGGTGTATAGTTAAATCAAAGTTTTTTTCCCTCCTTTTCTTTCATGGAGAATCACTATACAATTCCAAGAAAAAGATGTTATCATCAAAATGTCCCACACATTAAGTAAGTAGCAGGTGATGACAAGTTTGGATGTTGGAAATTAAGCGAATTAGTTATATTGTTCCATTGTTATTGAGATTATTTTAATAATTACATTCATTCTTTGGGATTTCACAACGATTCACCCTCTCTTTTTTTCCTAATTTTTCCTATCCATCTAAAACATAGGCCAGTGGTCATTAATTGAAGGTTAATAGAATAGTAAAGCAACATATGCTGCCTCACATGGAGGAGAAAATAACACCAAGCCGATAATGGTGTCATTTTTTGTTTTACTATATTTTAAATTTCACTATTTTTAAAAATATTGGCCAGTATGTACGTCTATAACAACCACTCGGCTTTGTGTGGCCCAAAAGAGAGGTTACTTTGGAGCACCTCATAGAGTATATTCAGAAACAGAAGAAGTACTGATATCAAGTCTCGAACCCGAAACCACACAGCACGTCTATAAAGATCATACCATGAAGCTACGGGAAGACAGGTTTTAAGTGCTCATTATCATCTTCTTTTAATGAGTGCCACGGGATGAACCAATGAAACAGAAGCAGACCACTGCTAAGTCGAGTTTCTCACTTTGGATTGGATCAGAGTGGAAGTCACTGGGTGGATCCTTTGGTATATGATTCAATTTTCAATATTGATAATACGTGTTCTATGGTTCAACTGGTGCATTACCATGTAACATTTCCAAATAATTCTTTAATCTGGCTACGAATGGCATCAAAGGCATTTGGGTAGTTTCTGCAAGAAGAAAAATGATAATATCAAAAGATTAGAAGGAATATATCGTTGAAGAAACCCAAGTGAGAAAAATGGTTATGCTCTGTCTTGAAAAGTCTGCTTGGAAGGAATTTTGTAAGATTGAAGCTCAAGAACAATCATTTTGGCTTGTTAATTATTCCAAAATCTGCATACAAAGGAAAGTATATATGGTGAACATACACTCGTTCTTGATTCGTTTTCTAATAAATGAAACTTTCTTCATATAATTCAAAAGGTTCGTATAGAGATTAGCAGACTGGAAAGGTTTCTACCTCAATATGGCAGAAGGTATTACGTATTACCTCATAAAAGTTGTTCTATCAACTTTGTAAGCTTTATTAGTATGCAATCCAGTTTGTACCAGGAACAGTCATCTTAATTGTTTAGGATAAAACTACTCAAAATAACAATGGATTTCAGTTTAATGGAAGGAAGGGATTGTGAGGGATTAATGTTTGAATTCTCATTAGGAAAAGTGTTCATATCTCTTTAATGCTCATCGTGGCCCAAAATGGGAGGTATTTTGGAATACCTCATAATTTGAAGAACCAGAGGTAGTAGTAATTGTACCAAGTCTCGAACCCGCAACACCATAGTACGTCTACAAAGAGCATCCCACAATGCTACGAGTGAAACTGGTCTCAGGTTTTTGTTGCTAATTAATATAAATAAACAGCTTTGTACTCTTTCATTTGTTTCATTAAAAACTTAAAAATTATTGTGACCTCTTTAGGTCCCCATTCCTCCACGCAGAGTCCTACGTAACCTATACTCTCTTTAATTTTTTTTAAAAAAAACACACACACACACAATGCGCATTATTTGAATCTTAAGCATTTAATTTACAACATTCTAGTTCTTTTTTCTTTTTGGTAAAAAAAAAAAAAAAAGAACAACAAAAAGGCCTCTATTGTGAAGTAAGTGGAGTACTAAACATATGAATTGCATGTTCATAGATTACAAAACATTAGAATAAGATATCCTAATCAACTTCTCATTTTGTCAGGAAAGAAGATTCCCTACTAAAATCAAAGGAAAACAATTGGTTAGTCCTAACAAATCTTGTTAGCAAAAGACTTGATATATAGCTTGATGAGAGAATATGATAAAAGCTAGGTAATTACTATAAGCTTCATCAAACAAACATATGCTTGCCTTAAATCTGCTTTGTGAATTTTACTTTGATCCACTTCACAAATAAGTGATATTATTTGCTTCTTGAAGAAACAACTTAAGCTCATGATTGTGACAAAATTAGTTAATATTTGAATGTGCAAATACTTGCATATATTATTTATGTAAGAGGACAAGAGAATTAAGACCTATTTAAATATAAGACCTATTTCATATTTACTTTCTCAGGAGAAACTCTCTGATCTTGAGAAGGAATTAGATAACAAGGCAGTGGCGGAGGCACCCTGTAGGCAACGACCTTAAGTGCAGATGCAAACTTCGGCCAACGTGATTTTTTTTTTTTAGTAAATGGAAAAAAAAGAAAGAAAGAAAGAAAATTGCCACGTCTCTTTCACGCAATAAGTACTGAGGTGGAGTTTTCAACAGGTTGAAATTGCTTTTGCAGTGGGCTGTGAAACGAAATTGTATTAATAAAACAGGTTGAATTATATTAATGGATTTGATAATGTTAGTATCAAGTTGCTTAAGTGTTTGAATTGTCTTAATCATCATGATTCATTTGCTAATTTTAATAAAGAAAAGTTGATTAAGTTTATTAGATCCTATCCTTCAGAGTTTGATGAGCTTGCAAATATTCATTTTCTTTCTTCAAGTCTCGATAATTTTATTGTTGATGTAAGAGTTGATTCTGATTTTATCAATTTGAAAACAATTTTTGACCTTGCTTTGAAGATGGTTGAGAAGAAAAATGATATTGTTTATCTATTGGTTTATTTGTTGATAAAGTTGGCACTCATTCTACTGGTAGTAACTGCTAGTGTTGAGTGGGTTTTTTCTGCAATGACTTTTGTTAAGGATAAGTTGCGCAATTAGATAAGTGATTATTGGTTTAACTCATATATGCTAACTTATGTTGAACGTGATATGTTTGATAAGATCAGCGGCGGACCCACACTAGTGCATGTGTGGGCAAGTGCAGACATAAACAATTTAAAATATATATATATCGTGAAGGACTTTCCATACAATTTATCCAATTGGTGTAGTTGGTTGTAACTTAACCCATCTATTCACAAGTCCCTGAACCTCTCTTGTATCCTTTCCTTCTTTTTTCTTTTTTTCTTTTTTTCTTTTTCCAATTTCATTGTTCTCACTCCTCCGCCCTCCAAATTGATCCTCCAGATCCACGGTTGAGTGCTTCTAGATCCTCGGTGTTGCTTCTCGATTCTGTTTTCCAGCTCCTCTGTGGCTCTGTCGTTGCTCTCAAGTTTTAAACTTGCTCATCAGCATGACAGCACCTACAGTATTATAGCACTGAGCCTGGGTAAGGGGCTTGGGTGAAGAAGAAATTCAGCAACAACAGGTAATTCCTTGCTCTTTTATTGGTGAGTTGCTTGCAACGTCCAGCTCCTCCGTGACTCCGTTGTGCTTTCTGGAAACTCGTTGCTGTGTATGAATAGTGTTACTAAATTGCCAGGAAAAATAGAAAATTCTTTGAGAAATCAAATTGAAAATATTTCATCAGAAAAGGATCAAATTTAAAATTTAATCTTGTGAGTGGGTAAAGTGATCCTCCTTCAAGCTGATTAATGAATTCCAAAACTAAAAACACACTGGTACAGTACAGGCAATTAATTACCATGACAGGAACAAGAAGACCAGTGCAAACATTTCAAGGCAAAAACTATGACTTTTGCCCAATGGTTCAATTTTCAAGCAGAATCAGTAACTCTAAGCATAAGATAGTGCAAAGATATGTCTCTCTTTTTCAAACTCAAGAAATTCTTGGAATTTACACCCTTCCTTCTTAATATATGTTTGGATTTCTGTTATACAGATCTATCTCTAAGGGTGATCGAGGTTAGTAAAATGGTTTTTTATGTTTTTCCTAGCCATAAAACAAACCCCACTTAGTTTTTTTTTTTAAAAAAAAAGCCACATAGGAATTTGAAGCTGACTCTTGTCATTAAGAACAAACTCTTGAAGGGTTGTTCCAACATGTATCCTCCTTTTTATTATAACAATATTTTGGTGGAAAAATTTGAATCATTGCGATTCACCTTCTAACATATGATAGTAGTTTAGTAATATTTTTACTCTGCTCTCTGTGCAGTAAGTTTCATCCTTTGGTTTGTCTTTGCTGGTCTTTTAACTGTGTTATGGGCGCTTGCAATTGGTCTTCTTGGTATATCACATAGTGATAAATTTTAATCCTTCTTGTTAACACTAACATATTCTTTCCTTTTTAATTTGATTAACCTCCCCCACATTTTGCAGCTACCATCCTACATGCAAGCTTTAGAACACCTAACTTGAAGGCGCGTCTAAACACTTGCAAGCTACCATTCTGCTCTCTGTGCAGTAAGTTTCAACGCTTCCTGCTTTTACATTAGCATGCAGTTTCAATGAAGTTTTCTTTTCTTTTATTATTGTTTATATTCTTTTGTTTTTTAATATGTTTAAAAATTTCCTTTAAAAAAATTTTTGGGAAACTCCCGAATCCCACCATTAATTGTACACCCACAAACCTAAAATTCTGGGTCCGCCACTGGATAAGATTGATGATGAAGATATAATGCAATATTTTTAAGGAATGAAGAATCGAAGAATGCTTTTATAATCGTTCTGTTGTAATAGTTGAGTTGACTATTGATTATTATTTTTCTATGTTAAGTTGAATTTTCTTTTCTTTTCTTGTTTATATTCTTTTATTTTTTAATATATTTAAAACTTTCCTTAAAAAAATTCAGAGGCTCTGCCCCCGAATCCAGGGGCGGAGGGAGGGGGGTGCTAGGGGTGGCCCCCGCCCCTCCTAAAATTGCAGATGATGACCCAAATTTTTATAGAATTATATTTTAACCTTATAAAAATTTTAATATTTTCACTTAAATCCCTATTATTTCTATAGTAAAAGGACTAAAATAGAAATATTGAAATGTTTATAGGACTAAAATGAAATTTCATAAATATTTGGGTTCTATTCTATACAATTCGCCCCCCGTAACTAAAATTTCTGGCTCCGCCTTTGGGCCGAATCCTCCCCACTAATTATGCGAACACAAACATAAAATCCTAACTCCGCCACTATGATAAAGTATATTTCCTTTCTATATTTACCTAATGAGTATTAGTTTTTCTTCACTTTTGTTATATAATATAGCTTTTGAAGAATGGTAAATTGGGTTTGGGATGACAAAATTGATCAAATTTAGAAACATATCCAAAATAGTTGATGATGATGATGAAGCTGGATTGGCAAATGAACCTGGAGCTGCTTTTACGTGACATGCAGGCTTGTGCAATTTGCTTGACAAACAAAAATGCGTGGCCTTTGGATGTGGGCACATGGTAAGCTCTCTCTATAATTGGGATTATTAGAATATACCACGAGGCTGGTCCTATCAAATTGACCCAAGTTCTTTCGATAAAATGGCACCCTCAACATGTACCTCAATATTAAGAGTTTAAAAGAGATTTCAATGATTTTTCTCGTATTGTACAAAATGTTTCATAACAAGTAAGGAGTAGGTGATGGCAAGTTTTGGTGTAAGAAATTAAATGAATTATCTTTATTGCTAAATTATTATTGGGATTATTTTAATGATTACATTTATTCTTTTACACTTCTCAACGGTTCACCCTTTCATTTTGTTTCCTAATTTTTCCTATCCATCTAAAACATAGCCCAGTGGTCATTATTTGCAGGTTAATAGAATAGTAAAGCAACACATGCTGCATCACATAGAGAAGAAAATAACAGCAAGCCGATGATGGTGTCATTTTTTTTCTTTTTACTATATTTTAAATTTAAATTTCACTATTTTTTTTAAAATATTGGCCAGTACGTCCGTAACAACGACTTGGGCTTAGTGTGGCCCAAAAGGGAGGTTACTTTGGAGCACCTCATGGAATTCATTCAGAATTCTGAAACAGAACAAGAGTGATACCAAGTCTCGAACCCGGAACCTCGCAGCACGTCTATCTTGACCATGCCACGACGCTCCGCGGGAGACTGGCTCCACTTGGGCATTATTAATCCTTTTTAATAAGTGCCACCGTATGAAGAAAAGAAACAGAAACAGATCACTGGCAAGTCGGGTTTCTCACATTGGATTGGATCAAAGTAGAAGTCCCTGGGTGGATCTTTGGTAATTGGTATGATTCAATTTTCAATATTCATACCCATCTTCCTCTCCAACTCAGCAAATGGGTCAAACACTCTCATAAAAGGGAGGGGTTCGATCTTTTTGCTGAGGGAGGTATCTTAGCTCCTGAGTGTCTAGTAAACGTCTGAAAGTAATAGACAGTTCTTTTTACCCAACATCGGTATCACCTAGGAGTAAAGGAGATTTCATTTTGTTCTTGAATCGTAGGTTAACCTAACTCCTTTCTTAAAATTTATGTATAAAAAAAAATTCAATATTCATAATACATGTTCAGTGGTTCAACTAATGCATTACCACCCCTCGTTCTTGGGTTCAACGGACAAAGAGATCAAATACTCTAACCAAAGAAAAGAGGTTCAATTTTAGAGTTAGTTAAGGTGTTGGGAGAGACATTTTATCTCCTAAATGTCTAGATAAACACTTGAGGGTAATAGATAGCTAGCTTTGCCCAACATTGGTATCACTTAGGGAAAAGAAGATTTCGCATTGCCTTCGATTGTGGGTAAGCCTAATCTCTTTCCTAAAATTTATATTTTGAAGGAAGGGGGAGGGGCGGGGGACTGATGCATTATCATGTAACATTTGGCTTTACATTCCATGCTCATCTTACATGCTCCTTATATACTCATCTCTTTAATTTTGGGTGGGGGCATCTTTTAAATTTTTTTGTCATTATTTATTTAGATTAAATTATATGTTGCATATTGAAATATTTTTTACACTCAATATCTCAAATTAATTAATTTTTAGTCTTATATTCAGAAATATTTTTCCTGTAATACCAGTCTCCTGAAATATTTTTTTTTAATAGCGCCTAATATTTAAAATATTTTTACAATACTCAATATCTTAAAATAATTAATTTTTTAGTGTATGAAATTTTCCCCAAAAAAAAACCTTTTATTTGAAGATGATCATGGAACGTGGGACTCATAACATTTCCAAATAATTCTCTAATCTAGCTACCGAATGGCATCAAAGGCATTTGGGTAGTTTCTACGAGAAGAAAAATGATATTATCAAAAGATTAAAAGGAATATATCGTAAGATGAGAAAAATGGTTATGTTGTGTCTTGAAGAGTGTGTTTGGAGGGAATTTTGTAAGATTGAAGCTCATGAACAGTCATTTTGGTACCAAAAAGATGGATGTTGATGGTGGCCATCGTAAATTTGCTCATGCCTCGACTAAGATGAGACCAATTAAGAAAGGCCAAGGCGATTGGGTTTCCAATCAAGAAGATATGAAAAAGGATGGCTTGTGAATTATTCCAAAATCTGTATATAAAAGAAAGCACATAAAGAGAACATATATTCGTTCCTGATTCGTTTTCTAATAAATGAAATTTTTTTCATATAATTCAAAATGTTCATAAGAGATTAGCAAATTGGAAAGGTTTATGCATCAGTATGGCAAGAGGTACTACATACTCCCTAAAAGCTGTTCCATCAACTTTGCGAGCTATATTAGTATGCAATCCATGTTTTAATCAGAATAGTCATGTTGTGAGGAAAAACAAAATGCATTTAATTGGTTAGGATAAGAGACTACTTAAAATAGCAACGAAGTTTAGTTTAATGGAAGGAAGGGGTTAATTTTTCACAATGTCATGAATAAATATTTAAATCCTTATTAATTCAAAATGTTCATAAGATATCAGCAAGCTAGAAAGATTTCTGCGCCAATATGACATGAGGTACCACGTACTGCCCTCATAAAAGCTGTTTTGTTAGCTTTGCCAGCTATATTAGTATGCAATTCATGTTTGTACCAGGAATAGTCATCTTGTCTCAATACTAGAAAAAAAAAAAAAAAGATTGTTTAATGACTCATAAATCTTAGACTCACCATGGCCCTAAAAAGGGAGGTATTTTGAAATACCTCATATTTTATTTGAAGGACCAGAGTAGTATTATCTGTACCAAGTTTCGAACCCGCAACATCATAGAACGTCGATAAAGAGCGTCCCATAAAGCTACGAGTGAAACTGGTCTTAAGGTTTCGTTGCTAATTTATATAAATATAAAAACAGCTTTGTACTCTTTCATTTCTTTAGTTAACAACTTAAAATTATTGTGAACTCTTTAGGTCCACACTCCTCCACGCAGGGTCCTACATCACCAACACTCTCTTTAATAAAAAGGGAATATTACATATAGGTCTTAAGGAACAGAGATATTTACATTTAGGTCCATTGAAATGACAAAATTACTCTGAGTAATTATTTCAGAACGTAAAATTACTTTGCTGCCCATAGTGCATATTTCACACAGAAGCGATTAACAACAGAAAAAACATAAATTAACAACAGAAAATGCATGTATCAACAACAACTTTTGAAAACCCTGAATTTTGTTCATAAATAAAGTTGTTGTTGATACATGCATTTTATGTTGTTAATTTATGCTTTTTCTGTTGTTAATCAACAAAATTCAGGGTTTTCAAAAGTTATTGTTAATACATGCATTTTCTGTTGTTAATTTATGCTTTTTCTGTTGTTAATCGATTCTGAAAGTGAAAGAAGACAAATTCAGGGTTTTCAAAAGTTGTTGTTAATACATGTTGTTAATTTATGCATTTTCTGTTGTTAATCGATTATGTGTGAAATATGCACTATGGGCAATAAAGTAATTTTACGTTCTGAAATAATTACTCAGAAGTCCCTTGGGACTTCTGAGTAATTTTGTCATTTCAAGGGACCTAAATGTAAATAACTCTGTTTCTTGGGACCTATATGTAATTTTCCCTAATAAAAATACACACAATGAACATCATTTTTGTCTTATGAGGTAATTATTTAATTTACATCATTTTATTTTATTTTATTTTCCGTGAAAAAAAAAAACAACAAAAAGGCCTCTATTGTGAAGTAAGTGGAGTACTAAACATATAAATTGCAACTTCATAGATTACAAAAGATTAGGATGAAGATGTCCTAATCAACTTCTCATTTTGTCGAGAAAAGAGTGTTGGTTTTCGGAGTTTTAATAATAATAAGACTTAACTAATTTAAGTTTTTTATTGAAAAGAAATTATGTTTTTGAATCAGTAAATATTAATTATGATAAGATTATAATTACTTGAGTAAATTGTTTTAGTTACTCAAGTAATCCCAATGCGAAATATCATTTGGGCAATCAGTAGAAAATTACTCGAGTAATTTTTGATGTTACTCGAAGTAATGTCGACTTCAAAGGTATGTTTAGATTTTGCCAGATATAGCTACTCGAGCAAGTTTAATTAATTACTCAAGTAATATCACTGATGGAACAATCCAATTTTACCTTATACAAAATTACTCAAGTAACAAATAGTGTTACTCAAGTAATTTTGGTTCAAAATGCTATTGTTCTGAGAAGCTATTTGAAATTACTCAAGTAAAAAAATATTACTCAAGTAATATTTGTATATTACTCAAGTAATTTTGAATGAGACTTTGTGTTCCAAGAAACCATTCGAAATTACTCAAGTAACAAAAAAGTTACTCAAGTAATGTTGATTCCAGTTGCTATTATTCTAAGAGCTATCCGACATTACTTTTGAATGTTACTCAAGTAATATTTATATATATACACATACCTCACAAGTAATTTTGCTACACACTATAGAGGCTTCTATTTTTGAATACCTTTGATATTACTCAAGTAACAAATGTTGTTACTCAAGTAATATCTTTTTAGTGAGATTTTATTTTTGAAAATATGCGATATTACTCAAGTAATTTAGAATGCTACTCGAGTAAGTATCTTTAGAATTCCAGAACACTTTGCTATATCGTTAATCTCGATTCTAACCGTTATAGGTCATTATCAATTTATTCTTTATCTTATTCAAACTCATTTCTATTATTTCTAATAATCTTTTTTAGTGGATTTCAGATGATTAACCATGTTTAATTTGAGATTAGCCGAAGAATCATCCGACGTATCAGAAGCATTTAATGTTCACCGTAAACAAAGTCTACAAATGGAATAAACGCTATGAGCAGACGAATACATTCCTTCAAGACATACTTATTCCGGCAATTATTCTGAGTCAACTTCTGCACAAGTACAATCGACGACGAACACATTTAATGAAGCAACGATCAAATATATTCAACGGATTTTATCTGTGCCTAACAGAAGTTCAAAGTGACTCAATGCCTACATTCAAGACTTCACAACGGCATTCATTGAAGATTGCTATAAATGCTCACCACATTCAATTCCACCAATTACTGACCTACCAAAACTCTATGCAATCAATTCGACTCAACTACTATTTACTGTTTCATTAACTTTTCTTAATGTCTTCGGATATTTTTCTGTATTTCAGTATTTATCATTTATCTACTCATTGAGGAGTTTAAACACTTATTTAATTACTTGTTTAGTTGTTAAATCTTAAGGTTGTTGAACCTTAAGTCTGTGTGTATGATTACAACTTGTAAAATGGGGTAAGTCCTAGTGTGATAAGATCATCTCGAGTCCAGAGTGTGTAATTGTAATTGTTTGTGGATTTGTGAAATATCCAGAGCGTCTGGGGATTGGACGTAAATCGAGGAGTTAGACAGAACCAAAATAAATTGTTTGTATCGTTTCTCTCTGTCTCTGTCTCTGTTCTTTGTGTTCGTACTTATTATCTGAAAAAGAATTTTGAAATCCCCTATTCATCCTTCCTCTAGATGATATTCTATCTTCAAAGAGGATTCCCTACTAAAATCAGAGGGAAACAATTGGTTAGCCCTAACAATTGATGAGAGAATCTGATGAAAGCTAGGTAATTGTTGTAAGCTTCATCAAACAAATATTCCCTCTGATCGTTATTATAAGGCACCAATTAATAATTCTCACGAATCAATAAAAAAAGTTAAAGTTAATAGAGTTGTCTTAAAATTTAAGTAACTTCCAATATTACTCTACTAATTGTATTAAATTCTAATATTATATTAATTACTATTCTTGCCCACTACCCTTATAATTACGGGCATACATGGAAAAAATCATAATTAATGCGCTTTGGAAACAAGCAAGTGCTATTAAACCTGTATTGTGAATTTTACTTTGATCCATTTTCACAAACAAGTGATATTATTTGCTTCTTGCAATAAACAACTTAAACTCATGATTATGACAAAATTAGTTAATATTTGAATGTGCATGTACTTACATTTATTATTTATGGGGCTAGTTTATCCTTCTCAGATTGCAGAGAAGGCAAGAATTGTTGAGAGGAGCAAACATGATGAACACACCCAAATGCTTGAGGTAGAGGTCTAAACAAAATGTTCAACTGATTTGATTTAATTAGCAATGTCAACATCTCCCTTCCCTCTCTATCTCCCCTGTTTCCCTCTCTTTTCTCCCTCTTCCCTACATTTTCTATATAACTAAATCACACAAAGTTCACCTGATTTTTGTTTAAAATGATAAGGATTTCATTGAAACCTGCCCACATTTCTATTAAAATAAAGAGTAAATCACGTAGGCTTCCCCTGGATTTTGGAGACAAAGTATTATCTTTTCTCCCTCTTCCCTACATTTTCTTAATTTTTTATTTTATAAAATATCAATTTGTGGTATCTTTTTGTTGTTGGAGACCAAGTATAAACTTTTTGCCCTTAGTGTAGTACCTAATTAATAAATTGATTTTGATTTTAAATATAAGACCTACTTCATATTTTTATACATTTTTCCCAAATTAGCTCCATTAATATTCCCCCAATAATAATAAAGTAAGTGGATGAGAAAATTAAGAAAGATGATTATGACATTTTAAAAAAATCATATTAACTAAATTAAATAACATTTTTAATCTATTTAAATTAATTAATTAGGTCTTAGAGGGGGGATAATAAGTAGAGTATTATTTTTTTGATTGCTCATTCGGTTTATCGAAACCTTCGATTCCTACTAATCTGGATTCATCTCGAGTTGGGCCTATTGTCGTAGAGAAAGAGCTCATTGCAAATTGGTTTGATATTGGTAATATTTTGGAATTTTTCTTTATTTATTTCAATGAAATCACAAGGCAGAGAATAGGAATAATGTTCTAAAACTAAGATTTTTTTTTTCCCCCAAATTGCTTTTGATTTCAGGAGGAATATGTGTAAGTGGTAAAACAGGGGAAACACAGAGCTTCAATAAAATTTAAATAAAATAATCCCTTTAATGTACTCATATGAGAGATTAATCTATATTTTTCTGTCAACAGTAAGCTTTACATGTTGATATCTTTTGTTAGTTCTGGAAAATGCCAAATAATACACTGGAGGCAAGGGCATAGAAATGAATGCGTTGAGAGAAAGGTGGCAATAGATGAAAAGGTAATGCTTACTTTAGTAGATTAATGATTTACCATGTACCTAAATTTTAATTGAAGCAGGAAAATAATACCAAGAAAAATCCCTTGGAAAGATCGATGAAAGGGTGAGATATCTTGAGGCAGAAGTGCTAGCTAAGTCCAAGTAAATTTCTCCTTTGGTATTTAAGCTTCAAAATCAAATTGGATGTTCATATATTTTTGAGTAGGAATTTACAACACATTAGGATGAAGATGATGATGTCCTAATCAATTTATCATTTTTTTATGTCTGTCAGGAAAAAGGATTCACTGCTAAAATCAGATGGCAACAATTAGTCAGCCCAAACAAATTTTGTAACATCCCAAATTTTGTAGTTGGGAAATTAGAAATATTATATGGGAATTTTGTTATGGAAACGTGGCCAGATTAATTATTGGAAAATAACGTATATTTTCCCCGAATTTTTGGGGAAAATGATTAGTGAAGTTAATGGCCTAGAATAATTTATGGAATTTATTTGATACTAGTACAAAATTAAGAAGGGGTAAAAAAGTAAGTTTATTTCCCCAAGCTTGAAAATGCGTTTGGCCAAAGTCAAAGCCCAAATTATAAGTCAAGGGTATGGCTAATCAAAATTTTGAAGAAGAGAATTGTTGGAGATTATATGATTGTGTTGGATGGTTAAGGAAATTGTTTGGCAGTTTGAGTGTGGGCTTGGGTGTTATGCATCATGGGCCGAAGGTGTGTGTTGTTTGTATGGTTCAAAAACACACACACTGGTTTAATTGGCTGCAACCCAATATACTTAACACACAGCCTATACTCTCTAAATCTGTGATACTCCTCGGCCAAACACTTATTATTTATTTTCTTTTATCAACTCCCATGTCTCGTTCCTGATGGCTAGAAAATAAAAGAAAGTAACCAAGAAGGGCGGAGGACTCACGCCACACCACTTCTCTCATGCACCAATTAATTAATTCAGCATCCCTTACTCATTAACCATTCGGCCAGACAGCAACTCATGCTCCACTACTCTCCTTGTGTTTCGCTCACGTCTGCTCCAATACTTCTCCTTGAAACTCGGCATGTCGCGCATGATCCACGTTTTCCTCTCTTATTTTGCAGCAACCCATACCATCTCCCTAGTGTTCTGCATTTTCAGCGCAGCCCATGCTCCACAACTTTTCTTGTGTTTCCAACATGTACACCGTGCTCTACTCCCCATTTTCGGTTCTGCATAAAATTATTTCAGCCCTCATCCTCATTCAGTTGGGTGCTGCACAAAGTGAACAGATGGTTGAGAGCGAGAGACAGGAAAGTTGGACGCTGAGTGAGAGCATGAGAGTCGGAGGAAGCATTGGAGAAGGGAACCGAAGGTTACACCTCTCACAAACTCCTTTATCTTCATCCTCCAACTGTTCGGTCTGGTTAGAAACAGAAAACAGTGTGCGATGGGGGCTGTCACAGTGACAAACCGTGGAGCTAGTGAAGAGAAATAAGAAAGAAGCACCGAAGCACACATGCAAAGCTAGGATTCAACGAAGGAAAAGTAACGTGGTGTTACTTATGCATGTTGCTATGTTTTGAATGCCGAAAGCAGCAGTTTGAACGTTGTCAATGAAGGTGAGCTTTTGAAACTTTCCTTCTAACTTCAACTGATCCTGCACTTTAGTTTCTGCTGTGTGGATTGAAGCAATAACCGAGAATGATATTTCCTTGTTCTTGGGTCACCAAATAGAGAGCATTGAGGCTTAACGTGGCATGCATGGGGTTCTGAATAGGTTGAAAATGGAAGCTTAACGTTGCATGCACGTTGGTGGTTCTGTTTTTTAGTGCAGAAACAGAGTCAAGGCGTTAGCTACAGTAATTTCGTGGAGGAACAGTGCACTTGTTACTGTAGCATCATCTGGAAAAGTAAACGTGCTGCTGGAACAGTGGTCTTTGAGCAAGGTAAAACCAGGGCAAACAAACTCTTTTGACCCTGAAATTTTGTGGGTAATTAGTATACATCATGATCTTTAACATGAGCCAAAGAACACCCAAATCCGATGTGTACAATGAAAGTTATAAATTTCCAAAGTTTGAAGACGAAAACTGGAAAATGTCATTTTCCAGTAATGAATAGTCTTCTTCGTGTTCAATTTTGAAATAGTAAATGATTGAGTTTTGCTGTGAAAGTTTCCAGAAATAAACTAGACATACCAAGGTTTCATTTGATAGGTCATAAGCCTTAATCAGAGTTGTATCCAAGGAGAAACGAATTTTTAAAGTTGACCTATTAAACTGGAACGTTTTTCTGGACAGCGAAGAAAGAATGAAAATCTGGGAATGATACAGAAAGAAATAAGTCTAGTGATTAGTTGTATATGAAACTAGACTTAATTAATGACAAATAGAAATTTGAATCACCCCAATCGGAGTCCTATATAATTATTGGTGATTTTTCGAAATTAGGCCAAAATGCTGATAGCTTTTGCTACCATTCGAAATTAAAAAGAAATGGCCAAAGTAATGAGAATAAACTCCGAGCGTGTAAGAATGCCTATGAGGCAAAGATAAGCTATTATGTATTTGGTTCACTTGGCTCTAATAATATGGCGATGTGTTTAGGGCCATGAGAAGTCAAGAAAAAGAAGAACGAAAACTAATAAAGGATACTTCAAGCAACTCCGTAGTTGAAAGAGAAGGTACAGCCGGAGGACATAGGCATACCTTGACTCCTCTCCTGATCCCAACAAATTCGGACGAATAAGGACTCAAGCTTGAGGTGGGTAACTGTAATCTTGTTAGCATATATGTTTGTGTTCATGTATTAGCTGATCATGTTTGATAGATGTTTTACATGTATTGTTTTTCCTAGCTATGGATTGAGGCTGCGGTCTCATAGGGCTGCGTGTCCTAAAGGGCTGTGGTCCTTACTTTACATGTACTGTTTTTCCTAGCTATGGATTGAGGCTGCGGTCTCATAGGGCTGCGGTCCTTAGCCGTTAACTGCGGTTACGGTTTGATTGTTTACTTGTAAATGTTTCTATGTTTAACATGTGCTAATTGTCATTTATACTTCATATGTGTTCATGAGATTAACTGTTACCCCTGGGGTTCATTCATTTGAACTCCAGACCACATGAAAGAGACAGGTGGTGATTCGGGATCGAGAGGCAAGATGAAGCTGTAAGGGATACAGCAGACGGAACCTTTTGGAGAATGCGAGTAGTTAGGCAGTATCTTAAACGCTTATCATTTGTCTATTTTGGGATTACTGTATTAATATCCCTCTGTGAGGAGTATTCAATCGCGAAAAATTTATCCTCGTATTTTCAAACTAAGTTATTTTATGAAATTCTCTTTCCGCAATTAAAGTCGTCCAAAAAGTTTCGATGCCTGTGCGCGATAACTCTGATAAATCAGGAAGGGTGTTACAAATTTTGTAAAGAGAACATTAAACAGCTTGATGAGAGAATCTGATGAAAACCAGGTAATTATATAAGCTTTATCAAACAAACCCAGCTCTAGTTTATCCTTCTCAGATTGCAGAGGAAGCAAGGATTGTTGAGAGGAGCAAACATGATGAACACACCCAAATGTTTGAGGTCTGATCAAAATGTTCCACTGATTTTATTTAATTGGCAATTCAAGATCTCAACACCAGAGCTTCGGCTATTTATTAATCTTGTTTAGTTTCAGTATTATATGATTCTGGAGTAAACTGATTCAGTACGTCTATAACAACGACTTGGGCGTAGTGTGGCGCAAAAGAGAGGTTACTTTGGAGCAAACATGATGAACACACCCAAAATGTTTGAGGTCTGATCAAAATGTTCCACTGATTTTATTTAATTGGCAATTCAAGATCTCAACACCAGAGCTTCGGCTATTTATTAATCTTGTTTAGTTTCAGTATTATATGATTCTGGAGTAAACTGATTCAGTACGTCTATAACAACGACTTGGGCGTAGTGTGGCGCAAAAGAGAGGTTACTTTGGAGCACCTCATAAGAGTATATTCAGAAACAGCAGAAGTAGTGATACCATGCCTCGAACCCGAAACCTCTCAGCACGTCAATAAAGAACATGCCACGAAGCTACGGGGAAGACAGGTTGTGATTGATCATTATTAATACGTTTAATGAGTGCCACCGGATGAAGAAAAGAAACAGAATTGGATTGGATCAGAGTGGAAGTCACTGGGTGGATCCTTTGGTATATGATTCAATTTTCAATATTGATAATACATGTTCTATGATTCAACTGATGCATGACCATGTAACATTTCCAAATAATTCTTTAATCTGGCTACGAATGGCATCAAAGGCATTTGGGTAGTTTCTGCAAGAAGAAAAATGATATCATCAAAAGATTAGAAGGAATATATGGTAGCAGAAACCCAGGTGAGAAAAATGGTTATGTCTTGAAAAGTGTGCTTGGAGGGAAGTTTGTAAGATTAAAGCTCAAGAACAATCATTTTGGCTTGTGAATTATTTCAAAATTTGTATACAAAGGAAAGTACATATAGTGAACATACATTGGTTCTTGATTCGTTTTCTAATAAATGAAAATTTCTTCATATAATTCAAAAGTTTCGTACAAAGATTAGCATATTAGAAAGGTTTTTGCCTCAATATGGCTGGAGGTGATACGTACTACCCTCATAAAAGTTATATTAACGTGCAATCTATATTTATAACAGGAACAACAGTCCTTTTGTAAGGAAAAAGAAAATGCATTTAATTGTTTAGGATTATGCTACGTAA
Organism: Acacia crassicarpa; assembly: GCA_034222035.1. Taxonomy (NCBI): domain Eukaryota; kingdom Viridiplantae; phylum Streptophyta; class Magnoliopsida; order Fabales; family Fabaceae; genus Acacia; species Acacia crassicarpa. The sequence continues at coordinate 3,416,240 of JAWXYG010000015.1, read as the reverse complement.
AATAGAAATGAGATTCAGTTTAATGGAAGGAAGGGATTAATCCCTCATAATGTGACGGATCAATGTTTGAATTCTCATTAAGAAAAGTGTTCATATTTATCTCTTTAATGCTCATCGTGGCCCAAAAAGGGAGGTATTATGGAATACCTCTTATTGTATTTGAAGGACCAGATCGAGGTAGAATTAACTGTACGAAGTCTCACACCCGCAACACCATTGAACGTTCATAAAGAGCGTCCCACAAAGCTACACGGGGGGAACTGGTCTCAGGCATTCGTTGCTAATTCATATAAATATAAACAGCTTTGTACTCTTTCATTTGTTTAATTAAAAACCTAAAATTATTGTGACCTCTTAAGGTCCACATTCCTCCACGCAGAGTCCTACGTCATCTATACTCTCTTTAATAAAAATACACACGATGCGCATCATTTTAATCTTATGCGGCAATCATTCAATTTACATCATTTTCTTTTCTTTTTTTTTGGTATAAAAAAAAAGAATAGAAAGGCCTCTATTATATTTGTGAAGTAAGTGGAGTACTAAACATATGAATTGCATGTTCATAGATTACAAAACATTAGGATGAAGATATCGTAATCAACTTCCCATTTTGTCAGGAAAGAGGATTCCTTACTAAAATCAGAGGGAAACAATTGGCTAGCCCTAACAAATTCATATGCTTGCCTTAAATCTGCTTTATGAATTTTACTTTGACCCATTTTACAAACAAATGATATTATTTGCTTCTTGCAAGAAACAACTTAAGCTCATTATTGTGACGAAATTAGTTAATATTTAAATGTTCAAGTACCTAAATTTATTATTTATGTAAGAGGACGAGAGAATTAAGACCTATTTTACATTTTTAAATATACTTACATTTAAATATAAGACCTATTTCATATTTTTATACATTTTTTCCCAAATTAGCTCCATTAATATTCCCCCAATAATAATTAAGTAAGATGACAAGAGAATCAAGAAAAATGATTATGACATTTTTTTAGATAATCATATTAACTAAATTAACTAACATACTTAATCTATTTAAATTAAATAATTGATTAGGTCTTAGAGTGGGAATAATAAGTAGAGTATTATTTTTTTGGTAGCTCGCCAGATTCACCGGAACCTTCAATTATTATTAATTCAGTCCCTGAGTTAGGCCCACGGTTATTGAGGAAGAGCTCTCAATACCATTTTCTTAATTCTCACGCCTCAAATTAAGAACGTACTGAAAAAAGAGTAAGTCCTTTACCACTTATTTTCAATCAATATTGGTAATAAGTAGAGTATTAGTTACTTCTAAAACAAGCATAATTTTGGTGCTTGGAGATCGTAGCCCAAGAGAAAATCTCAACTTGACCCTAAAAGAAAACAGAAAAGCTCAATTTATATGTCGTTGAAGGCAAAGATTAAGGAAAGAACGTATTGGGTTCGGTGTGTCCCAAAAGAGAGGTACTTTGTAGCACCTCATAGTAGCGTATATTAAGGGTTAAGTAACAGAAGTAGTCGTAACACCAAGTCTCGAACCCGAGACTTCACAGAACGTCTATGTAAAGAACGTGCCATGAAGCTACGTCGGAGACAGGTTCCACTTTAGGCATTTAGCACTATTTATTCATTTTAATATGGGCCACTGAATGAAGAAAAGAAACAGAAATAAACTGCTGGTAAGTTGGGTTTCTCGCATTGGATTAGAGTGGAAGCCACTTTGGGTTTTTTTTTTTGTTTTTGTTTTGGGTTGTCTGAATCCTTTGGCATGATTCAGTTTTGACGATATGAAAAGGATGACTTGTCAATTATTTGAATATTTGTATTCAAAGAAAAGTACATATAGTGACCACTCGTTCTAGGGTTTATTGAAAAAAGGCTAGACACTCTTATTAAAAGAAGAGGGTTTGATCCTGGAGTTAGTTAAGACGCTGGAGAACACATCCTAGGTGATGTGAACTTGAAAACGTAGGCTGAGGTAGAGATATATGTACTCTCAATCCTATATGCCTAAAAGAGCAAAGCCATAGTGGTCTGCCATTAAATTATGGGTGAGCCCAACCCTTCTTCTAATATATATATATATATATAGTGAACATAAATTCATTCTTGATTCATTCCTTAGCTTGTTGGAACAAGAATTTGGCGCCGTTTCAACTGGGGCTTTCAAGGCACTCCTCCATATGGGCTTTAATGCATAATTATGCATGTCAAAACGGAAATAATATCATGGGATAAGGCAAACATTTCCTCTTTTAAATTTAGATCAATTTTCAATTTATTCGGCTTGTTTAATTTAATAGAAAATACATATCCGGCTAAGTTGTCTATTAGAGACAAAGAAACTTACTTAGCATAGTTGGAGAGTCTAAGTCAAATGCTTGAAATGCTTGTGATATGAGTAGGCCAAAAAACCCTCAAGCTGTCTAATAGAGATCCTTTTTTTTTTTAACACTGTCTAATAGAGATTCTAGACTCTCATATTTTTTTGGATGACTTAATTATTTTTAGAGAAGTGTGTATAGATGAAGCTTTCGTAAGTATCATAGAATAAACCTTCCCAGAACAAAAATGTTTTGCTCTGCAAATGTGAAACACAACTGCAGGCTCTTAAAATCAATCAAATCCTGGGGGTTAGTTTAACTTTTGATCCGGGCAAGTATTTTGGTGTTCCTTTAATTTTCTGTACAAATGGGTTAATAAATGACAGTTTCTTTTAAGTATGCAGTTCATGTTCTTTCTTAGGAGCACCTTAAATGAGACTGAGAAATGCTTTAGAAGCAAGCTTTCTCTAGAATAGTCATCTTGAGAGTAAAAAGGACAATGTATTTAATTGCTTCGAATATGATTAAAGAAGGCCTTGGCATTAAAGATCCGAAAAAGGGAGGTACTTTGGAGTACCTCATATTATATTTGAAGAATCAGAGATGAAGTATTGGCCATACCAAATTTCGAACCCATAACCCTATGGAACGTCAAAGGAGAACGTGCCACAAAGGTAAGAGGTAAACTTGGCTTCATCTGGTTATTACTAACTGAATATAAACAGCTTTGTATTATTTCGCTCGTTAAAATTGTTGTGAAACTTATAAGTTCACACTCCACACAGTGCACCACATGGCCTATACTCTCTTTAATAGAAGTAGATAGAATGCCACAATGCGTACTATTTTAATCCTATTTGGCAATCATTTAATTTACATCTTTTTTTTTTTTTAAAGGAACACATTAAAAAGGTCTATGTTTGCAACAAATGGAGTAATAAACATATGGATTGGCTCATATACCTCACATAATTGACAAATGACAACGATTCGGTGATTCTAAATAAACCTCATCTGATCTATATGCAGATAAGGGTGATGAGCTCCTACAAACTCATTATCACCTAAGCAAATGTCTACTTATTTATTTGCTCTGATTATAATATGAGTCACTTAAATATTAATTAATGATTATTTATCAATTTTTCCAATATAATTAATATTTTAATATGAATCTTCATTTTTTTCCCTCTTTCCCTCAAAAACCAAATTTTTTCATACCAAAAAAAAAAAAAAAGGAAAGCCCCCATTCGATATGATGAAGTTAGAAAACTTACAAGCCAACAAATGAAGTCTATGACTCTTCATATATTTGTTTTCTTTCTTTCAAACCCTATTTATTATGGATAAAATTGAAAAACTTACCCACTAAAAAAATCGAAAGAGAGGTACGTCAGAGCACCTCATATACTGTTTGAAGGAACAGAAGAAGCATATAGTACGATTGAGAACTTGCGACAAAGCTACGAGTGAGGCTGGTCTGACTGTATTAGTGCTAAATGAATATAAACCAGCTTTACGTTCTTTTATTTATGGAGCCTACTCAAGCAAACTTCTTTAAATAATAACAAGTACGATTATTTATTTATTTTTTTAATTCTTCTAATTTCTAAAGGGTTAAATAGAAATTCTAAAATTTCCGAATAGTACCTTTTTCCAAACCAAATTATTTTTCCTTTAAAAATGAAACAAATGGGCCCTTACATCATTCCTTCATTAACTGATTCGCGCTTTTTCATTTCATTAGAGAAAAGATTTGCATTCTTCTTCTTTTTTGATAAAATTAGGAAACCTCAGTGGACACCTCGCAAGTAGCACCCACAGTCATGACAAATTATCTTCTATGAGTTTTCAGAAGGCTAATAAATTTCATGAAATCCCCATCTCAAATCCAGGCCACTCTTTGCTAGATAATCTGCCGCAGAATTACAACTCCGTTGTACGTAGGTAACCTTCGTCACCAATCCATATGCAGCAGCTTGTGAACTTCAATGATGATGCTAGAGTTGTCTATATCAAGTTTCAGTCACCTGCTAGTTTTATTTAAAGAAAAATACATATTCGGGATTAGAGAAAAATAAACTTATTTAGCCTACTTGGAGAGGCTAAGTCAAAAGATTGAAATGCTTACAACATGAGTAGGTGAAAAAGCCATTAAGCTTTCTACTAGAGATCCTAAACTCTCTTTGTTTTTTGGATGACTTGATTCTTTTTAGAGAAGCACGTATGGATAGATGAAGCTTTCTTAAGTCTCATCGAATATACTTGCCCAAAACAAAAATGTTTTGCTTGGTAAATGTCAAACACAACCAGGCTCTTAAAATCAATCAAATCTTGAGGGGTCACTTATATTTTGATCCGAGCAAGTATTAAGTATTTTGGTGTTCCTTTTCTGCACAAATGAGTTAATAAATGACAATTTCTTTTAGGTATGCAACCTATATTCTTTCTTATGAGTACCTTAAATGAGATTGAGAAATGGTTTAGAAGCTTTCTCTAGAATAGTCATCTTGAGAATAAAAAGGACAATGCCTTTAATTGCTTGGAATACGGTTAAAAACGCCAAGAATGTTGAAGGCCTTGGCGTGAAAGATCCTAAAAGGGGAGGTATTTTGGAGTACATCATATTCTATTTGAAGGATCAGAGATGAAGTATTAACAATACCAAAGTTTCGAACCCATAACCCTATAGAACGTCAAAAGAGAACGTACCACAAAGCTACGAGGGAAGCTGGTCCAGACCGCTGCTTGCTAATTGAATATAAACAGATTTGTATTATTTCTCTTGTTAAAATTGTTGTGAAATTTATAGCTCCACACTCCTAGAACCACAAGGAAAAGCACCAAAATAAGAAATTTTTACAAAAATTATACTTGATTAAAGAAAATGGGAAATATTTTACCAAAGTAATACAGTTAGTGGCGTTGCATCAGACCACACCACTAGTGGCGTAAAAATGGTTTACACCACTGACACAAACTGACAATTTTTGTGTTAGTGGTGTAAGGGATACTCACGCCACTCAATAATTGAGTGGCGTGATGTGAGGGATGCATGCGCCACTCAATCTCTGAGTGGCGCATACTCTCTTTTTTTTAAAAAAAAAAAATTTAATATTAAAATTAATAATAATATATAACAATAGATGATAAAAAAGTGGAATAGTTTAAAACTTTACTTCATTTAATTTGGAGTCAAAAGAAAGAAAGTATGGAGCTGAAATAACTCACTAGGAACGCCCTTTAAAAGATTACGCGGTATAATTTGGTTATAACAACAGATCCCAAATCAGAGGGATCTATATATTTGTTATACACCAAACAAATATTTGAGTGGCATGAGGATCCTCAGGCCACTCAATTATTGAGTGGCGCGAGTATCCCTTATGCTATTGACACAAAAATTGTCAGTTTATCTCCATGGCGTAAACCATTTTTACGCCACTAGTAGTATGGTCCAACGAGACATCATTAACTACATTACTTTGGTAAAATATTTCCCATCTACTTTAATCAAGTATAACTTTTGTAAAAATTTCTTATTTTAGTGCTTTTCCGGCCTATACTCTCTTTAATAGAAGTACATACAATGTGTATTATTTTAATCCTATTTGGTAATCATTTAATTTACATCATTTTAGATTTTCCCCCCAAGGAACAAATTAGAAAGGTCTGTATTTGCAGCAAATGGAGTAATAAACATATGGATTGGCTCATCTACCTCACATAATTGACAATGATTCGGTGATTTTGAATAAGTGTGTGTGTTTGAGTTAGCCTTTAATAAATAAGTTCATACACTACAAAAAGGGGGGAAAACGTGGATTAGCCATGAAATTACCGACGGAAAAAATTCCATCAGAAATAACCTACGGAATTCCGTCGGTAATTTTTGATTTCCGTCACAAAAAAAGCCGTGGGAAAATCAATTTTATTCTATTACGACTTTTTTTGCGACAAAAATAAAATATTATTGACAGAATTACCCACGGAATTCCGTTGCTAATTTCAGTTACCGACGGAATTCCTTGGGTAATTCCGTCGGTCCGTGGGTAATTTTTGACGGAATTTTTTTCATCGGTAATTCCATGGCTAATTGGTGGTTTTTTTTTTTAGTGATATAAGTTGAGACAAAATTTTTATTATATGCTTACCTCGTATATATACCATAAATCACGTTAGAAAAGAAGCTTCTACCGCTAACTCAAACCTCCTCTATATGTAGATAAGGGTGATGAGCTATTACAAACTCATTATCAGTTGATCAAATGTCTACTTATTTATTTGCTCTGACTGCAATATAAGTTACTTTTTAAAAAAATTCTTTAATTCATAAGTATAAGTCACTTAAAGAGTAATTAATGATTATTTATAAGTTTTACCAATATAATTAATACATTAATATGGCTCTTCATAATTTTTTTTTTCTTTCCCTCAAAAACCACATTTTTTTAATACCAAAAAAAATGGAAAACCCCCATTCGATGTGATAAAGTTGGAAAACTTACAAGCCAACAAATCAAGTCTCTTATATATATTTTTTCTCTAAAACTTACCCTCTCTAACAAGTCAGGTCTATGATTTTCAAAAGAGAGGTACTTTATAGCACCTCATGTAGTGTTTGAATTAAAAGATGAAACATAGCACTGCTCGAACCCGAAACCTCATGGGAAGTCTATAGAGAACTTCCCTCAAAGCTACGACTGAGGATGGTTTGAAGGTCTTAGTGCTAATTGTATATAAACCAGCTTTATGGAGCCTACTCAAGCAAACTTCTTTAAATAATAACAAGTGATTTTCTTTCTTTTTTTTAAAAAAAAAATTCTACTAATTTCTAAAGGGTTAAATAGAAATTCTAAAATTTCTCAATATTAGCTTTTTCCAAACAAAATATCTTTTCCATTAAAAATGAAACAAACGGGCTCTTACATTATTCCTTCATTAACTGATTTGCGCTTTTTCATTGTGTTAGAGAAAAGATTTGCATTCTTCTTCCTTTGGGGATGAAAACAAAACCAGAGGTTTAGGAGATTTATTACCTTGATGAATATAATGTTGAATTCTCGGTTGTGGGGAGAACAAAGCACAATTTATAAGTCAACCTTAATCACCTCACCATAATTAAGGAATAGTGGTAGACTAAAATAAAATATAATTTTTTAAAATTTGTCCTTATTTAAGAGTATAGACTATAGAAATACACTACATTATTAGATTAAGTATTTTCCTAGTAAATCATAATAGGGCAATATTCTTGAAAAAAAACTTATTATCGACCCAATAAGTGATGGTATGTCATATGAATTAAGATTTTTTCTTTCTTGATGACGCCTTATATTTAAGCCAGGAGGAAATATTACATTGGCACATGCACTATGTACATATTCAAATATTATCCTATTCAATATAATTAGCATATTACTGACCAATTCTATTGGAGATAATTTTCTCAATATGGATTTTTTATATATAATATTTAATCCTTCGGCCTTACTTGAAGAGAGTGGAGTGATTCTCTCATCAATATGAATTAATTAACTTCTGATGCAGACGTGTGGAGGCTGTATGTTGAAAATTTCTGTATGTATGGATAATGGTGCATATATATATCACTATAGTAACATTAGTGTTCAATACATTAATGCTGCTTAGTTTAATTATAAAGTTTGTTCAACAATTTGGTGAAATTGATTAGATCAGGTCAAAATGATGACCCATATTACTTTATTGGTTAGATGAAAACTTATAGAAAGGACTTGGTAGTATAAAAAAAGAAATGACTTGGTATAATGGTTAGATGAAAACTTATACAAATGACTTGGTAGTATCAAAAAAGAAATGACTTGGTATAATTGATGGGATCCCCTGGGAAAATAACCCATATTAATTAAGAAATGTACACACAACAACTTAGCTTGTTGAGATCTTCTAGTGATATGAAATTGACAAATATATTCATTAATAATATGAATACGAATTTGGAATATTTTAGTCCCTTCTTCTTTTTGAATACATTTTTGTATGAATATAAAAGAAATATCTCCAATGAATTATCTTGTTAATAATAGTGGAGATTTTGAAGAACTAGATTTTGCACCCATGAATGCCATGCACGAAATATTCCTTAATAATGACTTCATTCAATCCTTATTATAAGATGTTTTCATCATTTTCATGTACTTTAAGAAAAAGTTGTCAGACAATTAATAATTTTGTCAAAAAAATTTAAGATTCCAATTTCATCCCTGCTAGTTATACAGATGCATAAGCTAAATTATAAAACATTCGCTTACAATTTACAATATCACTTTTCAGAGTAGAGGGAAAAAAAATGAAAAAATGATCATTATATACTTCTGCAAAACACCTTATGATATGGAACCAGATAATAATCTAAACAAATGTATATAAAAGACAAGAGGGAGTGAAAATTAAAGGAAATAGATGGTAGTATATTCTATGATAATATAATATTCAGAAATTTAGATTAATTTAATAACAGTATACAACTATATATATTTGCATATTTGATATATTGTAATATATATCCACTACTAGAAAAATCCTAAACAGCGACGGAATTTGCAACTAATTATTTCCGTCGTAAATTTCCGTGAATTTGCGACGGAAAATCCGTTGCAAAATTCAGGAATTAGTGACGGATTCAAAATCCGTCGTTAACTGGCGGCCAAAAAGGCCGCCAGTTCCGCCTTTTAGCGACGGATCTAGAATCCGTCGCTAATCTTAGCGACGGATTTAAAATCTGTCGCTAAGAGGCAGCAATAAGGCTGCCAATCTGTCGCTAAGAGGCAGCCATAAGGCTGCCAAAGTCAGCTTTTTAGTTGATACGTCACTAAAAAGCTGATTGCTTTTTGCGACGGAAAGTTCTTTCGTCGCAAAATGTATTAATTATACTATCTACAGCTCACCAGCTCACTCGACCGTAGTTCGCCCCTCTCCACCCCTCAGCTCCGATCCACCGCCCCCAGCTCCCTGTCCACCGCACCGCCGCCCCCAGTTGCCCCGCCCCCAGCTCCCCGCGTCCCACCCCTGGAGCTCCCTTAAGCCCCCAGCTCCCCTAGCCCCGCAGCTCCCCCAACCCCGCAGCTCCCCTCTGCCGCCCCACAGCTCCCCCGCCCCACAGCTCCCCTCCCCTGGCCCATAGCTCTCCTGCCGTCCACAGCCCCCCACCCCCTAGCTCCCCCGCCGCCCACCCCCACAGCTACTCCCCTCTCCAAACGCCGACGGTAAGGTAAGCTCCTCTTATTATTATTTTTATTTGTTTATTATGAAAAATTAGTATAGATAAAAATTGAAAAAATTAGTCATATTTTTTGCTCATGAATAAATAGGTTTCGACACTCGTCGTTCTCTAATCACCGGTGCTCTTCTCTGCCTTCCGACTACCCTTTCCTTCCGGTAAGCTCCCTTTCATTTTTTTTTCCACCACATTATTTGTTATGAGAAATTATTATAGATAAAAATTGAAAACATTAGTCATATTTATTGCTCATGAATAAATAGGTTATAATTTAACTTTATTGTTTATTTAGGTTATAATTATCTTATAAATATAACTAAAAAAGTATACATGAAAAAAAAAATACCAATTGCATTTTAAAATTTGAAATCAATGGTTTTTTTTATTAAAATAATTTGTGAATTGTTAAATTTTATACTAAATACTTATTATGTTGTAGGCCGTAAAAATGATTTAAGATTTTGAATTTTAAATGATATTTTATTTCTTTTTTAAATAAAAATATACATGAATGACATTAATGGTATATAAATGATATTGGTGTGATAATATTATGATTATTTATTAGTTGGTAATGATACATAAATCTAGAAATAGTATGGTGTTCAAATTAGAAAAGTGAAGTGTTGAGAAATAATATTTAGGGATAAGGCAATAATTTTTTTAAAAAATATTCCATTTCAATTTTTTATTTGAATCTATCTTTAACAAGTTATACAATAAAGATCGATAATTTAAAAAACAAAATTATAAATATTGTTTAGATAAATAGGTAATTATAAATACAAAAGATAAAGTTGATTTTGCTTATTATATAAATTTGATTAAGTCTTATATAATCTTTATATGTTAGAAACTCCAAAATACTTATAGTATTCTATTCTTTGTTTGCCCCCTCCACAAGCATGTCCCCATGTTCTGGTATGCTATCCTCATTCTATGGTTGCTTGCTGGGATATGTTCTTTGTTCAATGCATGTGTTTGTTTTGTTTTGTTTTTACTTTCTTGATTAAGTGGCAATTGGTTGGCATAAGTGGCTATTTGTATTGGTTACTTATAGATATATTTGTGGCAAATTGAGATGTTAATTAGGTTAGTAACTGAACTAGCTAGGAAGTATGGAAGACAATCATGATAGGAGTTGGGTGTACAATCGTCTAACTGGAAGAGAAATAAATCAAGCATTCTTGGCGGGTTTGAACGAGTTCATCAAATTTGCTTTGGCGCATTCAAATAATTCAAGTAGGGAGATCAGGTGTCCGTGTGCCAAATGTAAGTGTTTAAGGTTTAAAAATCCGAGCAAGGTCAAAATTCATTTGTGTCAAAATGGATTCATGAAGGATTATGAGTGTTGGGAATGTCATGGCGAAGTTCAACAGACACCGAGTGGTTATTACGGGGACAGTAGTCATCGAGAAAACCTTAATGCGTATGAGCAGTTGGTTATGGATGCCGTGGGACCGTCCATCGGCAGATATTTTGATCCCGTTACTCATGCCGAATTGTCTTACATGGGAGAGGAGACCGGTACACATACTCAACCATCATACATGGGAGAGGATCCTCATCCGGACGCCGATAGGTTCTATAAAATGCTTCAAGAAGCGCAACGTCCGATATGGGAAGGTTGCGAACACTTTGAAAGTAGTGAATATTCATTGCTTTCGGCTACCCTAGCAACATTAAGCTTGAAGACTGATCACCATATGAGTGAGAGGAATTACAACGAAATGATACATATCATAAGCAAAGTTGTTCCCAAAGACAATAATTTGCCAAAGGATTTTTACCAAGCAAAAAAAAAAGGTGAAAGAGCTTGGGCTTGGATGTGAAAAAATCCATTACTGCCCTAGAGGGTGTATGTTGTATTACAAGGATGATGCTGAGCTGATCAATTGTAAATTCTGTGGACATGACAGATATAAAGTTGTGAGGAAAGGAAGGAAAATGACCCGTCAAGTGTTAAGCAAGATGCACTACTTTCCTTTGGTTCCCAGACTTCAGAGATTGTATGCATCAGAACAAACAGCTGCTCACATGAGATGGCACCAGGAGCATCACAGGGATGAAAATTTTGTGACGCATCCATCCGATGCAAAGACCACGATTTCCAGAATAAACGGTAAAATAGAGAAAACCACCGAAGAAAAACACAAGCAAATAGGCGGAATACCTGTATAAGGGAAGTAGAGAAACCGGAACTGTGGAAACGACGAACGGCAGAATCTCGACTAAAAATGGCAAGAAAGAAAACCAGAGAAAGTCTGAGAAAATGCGATAGCGGGAAAAACGAAAGAGAAGCCCAAAGAGGGCTATTTAAACCAAAACCCCAGGGTAAGAGGGGCACAACGGTATATTCCCGTACAGACGTGACGAGATCGGAACAGCACAACGCCAGCGCAATAAATGCGCATTAGCCTCGAAAAACGATAAGGAGCGGCGGTTGCAGACTCCCTCCACTAAGGATCTGACAGCTGTAAAGCCGCAATAATGACTCACGTGGGGGAAACCCGAAGCGTCCGGAGAATCCCAAAAGGTAAAAGGGCAGGAGACCCGGGAAGGATAAAAAACCGCCCAGACAAGAACGAACCCGGCGTCCTAGGCAGGGCAAGAACAGGTTGAGCCGACCACAGTTCCGAACAGGACTGATGGCCGAGGCGTCCAAAAAGCCAACTCAGTCTGCACAGAGGACCTTGGCCATAATGGGACCGGGGCACTAAGCACCTCGGCCGTCCAGAAGCCTGAACGACCAAGCTGGGGGGCAACTGTTACGGACCGGCCCAATAGCCCAAGTCCAGACCTCGGCCCAATAGCGCTTATGAGGGAATCCGCGCTATATTAGGAAGGGATCCGTGATCCCCTATTTTGAGAACCTCATTAATGAAGATTCTCCTACGATCATGGCAACAGCCAATCAGCCCTTGACGGCTCAATCATAGATATCGCCCATTAATAGGGAGATACGAGCACCAAGCTCCGTGATAAATAGAAGGAAACCCTAAATAGGTGCACACGTTCTATCTTATGCTCTTGTTACTTTCTGCCACACAGAGCACACACCCCACTCCCCTGGCTACGTGCCTTCTAGTTTACTACGAACTACGTGGACTTTGATCCCTTCAGAGGGTACGTAGGCTCTAGACTTGACGACTTAGTCAAGTCCAATCTTTGTGTTCTTCATACAAAACAGCTATATTTATATTGTATTTTCTATGTAAAACTCTGTGTTATGAAGATTCGGTTGTTAAGTTATATAACTTTTTTTAAATATTTTGTTATATAATTTTTAAACAAAATTAAAAAATAAAATAAATAAATTTTAAAAGAATAATGGAAAAAAAATATAATTAATTTTAAAAGAATATAATTTTCAAAGAAAATTAAAACAAAAAAATAAAAAATTAATTAAAATAAAAAAATTTTATAATTTTTTTAAAAAAATTAATTAGTTTTGCGACGGATTTTAAATCCATCGCAAATAGTTGCGACGGATTGATATCCGTCGCAAATTTGAATTTTGCGACAGATTTTAAATCCATCGCAAATTGCGATGGAATTTTAAAATCCGTCGCAATTGCCACCAGATTTTTGCGACGGATTTTCATAGTTTTGCGATGGATTTTTCCATCGCAAAAACCATTTTTTCCAGCAGTGATCTTACATTTTTAATTTATATATATGGTATAAAAATAGTAACTACTCCATCGGGAAAAAGTAGTAACTATTACATTAACTATGTTTCATCTGAATATTCCAAATTTATGCCTATGATTTTTAAGAAAAGTATAGATACTAAAATAAAGATAACTCTATTCTCTCACACATCAAAATGTTAACCAAATTTTTACTATAAAAATTATTTAGGATTTTCTAAATTACAAAAATTGAGTGAAAACTCTAGGGTTCCTTTGCAAAGAGGGAAATGGAGGAAAGGAGAGCGAGGGAAAATTTTTACAAGTTGAATTTAAAAATATTGGAGAAGTTGAGTTATAAAATTTTATTAAAGATAAGATGTAGGGTTAAATATCAAATTTGCCATGGAAGTTTCCCAAATTGAGCGTCCAGCACCGGGAAGTTTTTTGGGTACCAAATTTGCCCCGGAAGTATTGAAAAGGTATCAAATTTACCCAAAAGTACGGAAGTCCACGTAGATGCCACGTCATCACACGTGGCATGCCACCTCATCAATCAAAAGTATCATTTTTGCCCTGGAAGTTTTCATTAAGGAGCAATTTTGCCCCGGACGTTTTCATTTAGGAGCAATTTTGCCCCGGAAGTTTTCATTAAGGAGCAAATTTGCCCCGGAAGTTTACAAAAGTAGCAATTTTGCCCTTCTTTTAAATTTGACTATTAAATCAGTCAAAGACCACATATGTCATGCCTTGAAAAGGTGGAACTTGGAGTCAGAGAAGGAGATCCTTGAGATGTTGAGCTCAAGACAGTTAGAATTTGTGAAGCCGAACTGGTCACAAGGACTAAAGCCGGGAAATCAGACCGGGTCCGTTTAAGCCCTGGCCCTGCAGGGCTCGGGCTTGAAAAATAAGCTAGAAATTTGAAGTTGGACCTGCAAGGCCGATCCTGGAGGGCCTCGGGCTTAATCAGGCTGGCCCTGCAGGGCTTGCCCTTGAAAAATAAGCCAAAAATTTGAAGTTGGACCTGCAGGGTCGGCCTTGGAGGGCCTCGGGCTTAATTAGGCTGGCCCTGCAATTTGTATAGGCTGATCATTTGACTAATTTAATAGTCAAATTTTTCAAGGCATAACATGTGTGGTTTTTTACTGATTTAATAGTCAAATTTAATATTGGAAAAAAGAAGGGCAAAATTGCTACTTTTGTAAACTTCCGTGGCAAAATTGCTCTTCAATGAAAACTTCCGGGGCAAAATTGCTCCTCAATGAAAACTTCCGGGGCAAAATTGCTCCTAAATGAAAACTTCTGGGGCAAAAATGATACTTAACTTTTATTGGTTGATGAGGTGGCATGCCACGTGTGATGAGGTGGCATGCCACGTGGACAGTTAGTCAAACTTAACGGTCAAAATTAACGGATGGGCAAATTTGCTACCTTTTTCATACTTCCGGGGCAAATTTGCTACCTTTTTCATACTTCCGGGGCAAATTTGGTACCCAAAAAACTTCCGGGTGCTGGACGCTCCATTTGGGAAACTTCCGTGGCAAATTTGATATTTAACCCTAAGATGTAAAATAAGAAAAATTAATTAAAAACTTTCAATCTCACTTTCTTAGTTTTCTTAATTCTAAGTCCTAAAATTTTTTCTCTCCCCTCCAAATTCTTCATACCAAACAACCTAACCTCTAGAGATTAAAATATAATTTCCCAACAATAATTTAGTCAGTTCATACCAGCACCAGTAGCAGACTGTGCCTGTACTTTGAACGGGAACAAGTCTTCTTTTAAAGCATTTATGAAAGCTCACTCTTACTCCAACATCCAGTACATAGCTTATTATTATTGTTGTTTTCTCTATCTGCATGATGCAATAGAGTTGATTAATGCGCAAATACATAGTACTACCCTCCTATTGTTAATTTAAAATCTTGTAGTATAAATTGTACTATCAACAAGATTTTACATTAAAATAATTTAGACAGAGGAAAATATTGGTTGATAGGGGTGGAAATAGGTTAGGCTCCTATCAGGTGGCCTACAGTTTGGCCTGTTTAAGGTTTGATATGGCCTGGTCTGTTTGTTAAAAAGGCCTAGCTAAGGCCTATTTAAAAGCCTAAATGTGTAAATAGGTCATACCTATTTAGTTAAAGTCTGGCATGTAAGCCTTCAGGCCTGATCTGTTTACACATCAAATAAATATATTTATATTTATATAATATAAATAATAAAATATTTATTGTTTTTATTCATATATTCTACTAAAAAGCCTACATTTATATAGTTTTTTTATAGGCTTAATATGTACAAAGCTTTTTTATGGTCTCCAAGGCCTATAATATGAGGCATTTTTAAAAGCCTACATTATAAGTAGGCCTTTATAAAGGTTCCAGGCCTTATGAAGGCTCAGACCTAAACTTTAAAAGAAGTTTGCATTCAGGCTTAGACCTTCCATCCTATTACAGACTCAGGCCTGTTTAGCCAAAGTCTGCTTTATTCTGATCTATTTTCATCCCTACTAATTGATGACGAAACACATATGCTAACCTACCTTGCGTTGCTTCTTTACCCATAGAGCTTATCTGTTGTGCAGAATTGGTCATTGTTAGAGTTTTAGTTGTATGTATATGTTAGGGTAGTCTTGTACATTATATATGCTTAATCTCTTATTTAATATCAACGTGGGGCAACTGGCCGGCACGCGCTCTTATCATTGTGTCACACATTGAATGCCTCTTGATGTTATGTTAGAGTTTTAAGGGTGAAGGTGAAGATTTGCCAACTAACTATTACCTGAGAAGCGTCTGAGCCAAATAACTATTGAAAGGACCAAAATTGCCAATCAACAATTAAAAAGTGAAAAAAAAAACACCAAATAACTATTAAAAAAGAAAACAACTATCACAATTAAGTTAAAATGTAAGGCACTGACGTAGGACGGTGGCGGAAACGCTGGAGAAAAGAATGGTTAAGCCTTCTTGTTGGAAAAAAAAAAACACCAACAGAGATGGGACCCATGGGAGTAGGCATTGTGGCAGCAGTGGTTGCTGCTTATGGCATCGGAGGGATGGAACCAAAGTGCAACGTGCGTGCTAGTCGAACATTGTGGGCTACTGGATGAGTTCAAGAGGGTGAGTAGAACACCCAACAACAATAGAAGCTTTGGAAATGCTGAAAACTAGGACAGTCAATGGAAGACGGAGACACCAAGACAGTGACGAGGTAATAGTTCGTTGGCGAATCTGCTCTAAATTGTTTTTTTTTTTACTTTTTAATTCTTGATTGGCAATTTTGGTCTCCTCAATAGTTATTTGGCCCAGACGCTCCTCGGGTAATAGTTGGTTGGCAAATTTGCACTTTAACCTGAGTTTTAAATATGGGATAAGGGTCTTATTTGCCTTGAAAGTTTTCCCTCTTGAGCACTCATCACTTGGAGGTTTTTTTAAGAGCAAAATTGCCCTGAAAGTTAATAAAATGGAGCACTTTTGCTCTGGAAGTTTTTTTTAAGAGCAATTTTGCCCTAGAAGTTTTTTTTGGAGTAATTTTGCTTTGAAAGTTTACAAATTGGAGCAACAATTTAATGGTCAAGATTAACGGAAGGGCAAGATTACTACATTTTTAAACTTCTAGGGCAATTTTACTCCCAAAAAAATTCTGGGTAGTGAGTGCTTCTAAGAGAAAACTGTAAGACCCTCATCCCTTTAAATATAGGTCTATGTTAGGGATGTCTTGCTATTAAAATAACTTAAGCCCTATAAAATAAAAAAAAAAAACTTGGCTATCTGATAGGAATCACTTATTACATTATATACCTATTATCTCTTTTTGATTAATCAACGTAATATTTCTTTAATTCTACTAGTCATCCAGTCCATTCATGTACATTTTTTGGTCCATAATATAAGTTGTCTTCTAAAAAGAAATTTTGATCCAAAATATAAGTGGTTTACAGAATAAGTAAGGATTATTTCTCACTTTTTCCCCTTACGGGAAAGAAAAAGAGGTGATAGATAATAAATACATATTTGAAAAATGCAATCTTTTTGTTTTTGATAGATAATATTACGAAATATTCCTTAATAATTACTTCATCCAATCCTTATTATAAGATGTTTTGAACATTTTCATGTACTCTAAGAAAAACTTTTCATATAATTAATAAATTTGTCAAAATAAATTTAAGATTCCATTTTCCTCCCTGCTGAATTATAAAACCTTCGCTTACAATTTACAAGATCACTTTCGAGAGTAGAGATCACAAAAATGCAAAATGATCATTATATACTTCTGCATAACTCCTTATGATATGGAACCATGATAATAATCTAAACAATACTTTATATATATAAAGGATCAGAGGGAGTGAAAATTAAAGTAAATAGATGGTAATTTATTGTATGATATTATAATATTTAAGAAATTTAGATTAATTTAATAACAGTACACAACTATATATATGCATATTTGATATACTATAATATATATCTTACATTTTTAATTTATAAATGATATAAAATTAGTAACTATTTCATTAATTGTGTTCATAAAATTTTTTAAGTCATCCGTATTATTAAAATTTTTAATACAGTTAATTATGTTTCATCTGAATATTCCAAATGTATGCCTATGATTTTTAAGAAAAGTATAGATACAACAATAAAAGTAACTCTCTTCTCTCACACATCGAAATATTAGTAAATTTTTACAATAAAAATTATTTAGGATATTCCAAATTAAAAAAAAAAATTGAGTGAAAACTGGAGATTAAAATATAATATCCCATTAATAATTTAGTAAGTTCATACCTGCACCAGTAATAGACTGTGCCTGTACTTTGAACGGGTCCAAGTCTTCTTTTGAAGCATTTGTGAAAGCGCACTACTCTTACTCCGACATCCAGTGCGTAGCTTATTATTACTATTGTTTTCTCTATCTGCATGATGCGACATAGTTTTTTTTTTTTAAAAAATTATATAGGCAAGTCGAAGCTTGAAATGCTAAGATAGGAACTAGACTGTGAAATATAGCCCTAAATACAACATGAAAAGTACAAAACTAAGACAGACAGGCTAGTTGGTCTTTCAGCACCATATCACGGTAACCCGTAGGAACTGTTGGAATAAGAATCGCGTCCGCATCAACAGAAGCATTATGTCCTTTCTTGACCATATAATCAGCACATTAATCAACTATGATGCGACATAGTTGATTAATGCCTAAATATTACCCCTCCTGTTGTTAATTTAAAAACTCGTTTATAGAAAAATTTGCTCTATCAATAAGATTTTATATTAAAAATTTAATATAAGAGCTTGACTTTTATTGCATATATCAATGTCATCTCTCTGTCTCACACACACACCCGCACAAAAGAGCTTGCATAAAACGACCAACATATATTGCAGCTTACCTCTCAAACTAAAGGGCAACACACAGGACAAATTTGTAGATGGGGCTGAGGATGAAGCTGCTCTTTCTAATTAATCTGTTAGCTGCAGCCATGGCAGCAATAAGTGAAGCCCAATCTCTCCCAGGTTGTCGCGAAAAATGTGGAGATGTGGACATTCCTTATCCATTTGGTGTAGGCCAACAACCTAATACTTCTCGAAACTGTTTCTTGGATTATCAGTCATTATTCAACCTCACCTGTAACAACTCCACATCTAAGTTATACTTCTTCAACGTGCCAGTTTCCAACATATCCCTCCAACAAAGTCAAATGGAAATCTCCATGAACATCTCCAAGGATTGTTACAACCAATCACAACCATCTGTTCCTTACATTCTCAAGACCGGTGCTTTCACCATTTCTAGGAACCAAAACAAGTTCGTAACCATTGGTTGTGACGCGGTCGGCTACTTCGGTACAATGGAGACCAACTTCACTGCTGACAGTGGTTGTGTGGCCATATGTGACAAACCTCCTCCAAGAGAGATAATCATGACTGATGATAAGACTTGTTCTGGGACTGGTTGTTGTCAGGTGGATTTTGGAGCGGGAATTAATAACATTGTTATTCAAGCTGCTAGCCTCTCTAATCATACCAACGTGTCTAGATTCAACAATTGTACATATGCTTTGGTTGTGAAACGTGACTGGTTTAGTTTCTCACTAGATTATCTGAGTAATTTTCCCTATGATGTGGTCCCTGTCGTCCTAGAATGGACTGTTTCGAATGATTCTTGTCGAAATGCTTCGGGCAAACAAGATTATGCCTGCAAATCCAACTCAGAGTGTGTGGATTCTGGTTATGGAGTTGGCTACAATTGCAGATGCAAATCCGGCTTTGAGGGAAATCCATATCATCCAGATGGATGTCACGGTAATTATATAACTTCAATAATATTTTTTCATAACCGGCCATTTCCTCATAAATACACACACACACACATATATTTATGGGTAGATAGATGTCATGTATCGCTTGAGAAATTTCTATGAAAATCCTTAGAGACAACTATTCTTGTACCAAGTCTTTAGTGTGAAACGACCCAATTTTGCTCTAATTGTAGTTGTCATTATTAATTATTGTTGTCATTTCGTTTTTTCATTTTTCATATTTAAGATTAAGGGAATTTTAGTGATTTTGCTTTGTAATTTAATTTTAAACTACTCTATAGGGTCTTCGTAGAGATTAGAACATTTCAGAGTTCTGGGTTTTGCTTATTTGGAAATTTTTGTGTCCTTCCCCCTAGATTTTATTAACTAAAAATTATTCTTTTATTTTTTTATATTTCATTTTTAAACGATATATATATATATATTTACTTGTCTACTTAAAATTCAAAACAATGTTCATTGCCATTTTTTAATTATGCCCTTATTTACAAAACAACATTAAATACTAAGATAAATTGAAGGCATATATTGAATTATTTTCTTAAGAAAAATGACATAATATTTTTTAATCTATATCTATTAAAATCTTAAAGAGACTTATAAAAAGGAAGTAATAAAATCAGAATAAGGCTATATATTCCCCTTTTCTTAATTTCAGATATCGATGAGTGCGCCATACCCAATATCTGCCCTATGCGACGGAGATGCCACAATCATCCTGGTTACTACAACTGTTCTTGTCCACCTGGATTGAAGGACAATGGAACTGCCTGCACCCTTCCTTATTTGCTTATTCTCATTCCATTAGGTGAGAATACATATATGATGGTCTCAGCTAGCTGTTCTATTTTACTTTTAAATTTTTTAGGAACCATTTAATTACATAAATTTAAGGGAAGTGATTCATTTTGGATATTATACTGGAGGAGATAATTAGAAATAAAAAGGGATTTCTTGCAGGTGTGAGTGTCGCCTTGTTATTTGTCATTGCAATGGTCTTCACATTATGCTGGGTAGACAAGCAGAGAACTTTGAAACAACTCAGACAAAAGAATTTCCAGCAAAATGGAGGAGACTTATTGCTACAACAACTTTCGCAACAACAAGACTACAGTACTACTCACACTAAAATATTTACAGAAGTTGAGCTCAAAAATGCCACAAACAACTTTGATGAAAGCCGAATACTTGGTCAAGGAGGACAAGGCATAGTTTATAAGGGTATATTACTGGACGACACAGTTGTTGCCATTAAGAAGTCCAGAGCAGGAGGGGATTCGAAACAAATTAAGGATTTCATCAATGAAGTGTTTGTGCTCTCTCAAATCAATCATCGTAATGTGGTCAAACTTTTGGGGTGTTGTCTTGAAACTAATGTTCCTTTGCTGGTATATGAGTTTGTGGATAATGGCACTCTTCTTTATCACATTGACCCTTTGAAGAATGATATTTCAATTCCTTGGGAGACCCGATTAAGGATAGCTGCAGAAACTGCTAATGCTATTTCATATTTGCACTCTTATGCTTCCATTCCAATTATTCATCGGGATATTAAATCTACCAACATACTTTTAGACCATAATCTTGTAGCAAAGGTGTCTGACTTTGGAGCTTCAAGACTTGTCCCTATCGATGAAACCCATGTTACCACTGTTGTACAAGGGACTCTAGGATACTTGGATCCAGAGTATCTTCACATTGGTCAGCTGAATGAGAAGAGTGACGTTTATAGCTTTGGAGTTGTACTTATAGAGTTACTCACTGGAAGTAAAGCAGTTGAACTCAGCAGGGAGGAGAAGAAATATTTGGCAAATTATTTTGAGTCTTCAATGAAAGAAGATCATTTGTTGGAAATTCTAGACAAACGAGTGTTAAACGAAAAGAATGAACATCAGCTTCAAGAAGTAGCCTTGTTGGCAAGGAGATGTGTAAGAGTAAAAGGTGAGGAAAGACCCACAATGAAGGAAGTAGCAATGGAGCTAGAAGGTATGATTTCCTTGGAAAAGCATCGTTGGGTGAAAGGGGAAGAAATTGCATCAGAAGAAAGTGAATACTTACTTGGTCATGTGCCAGAGGCAAATGGTGCTAGTACTTCAGTTTCCTATGGTAGCAGCATATTGAAGGAGATTGCATTTGAGATTGCAGATGGACGATGATCATTTGCCCTTAGTTTGGATGGGAAAAAATGGGAATTGAAGGAAAGAATATTAGGAGGGGAATCTCTAAAAAAAGTTAGTAAATTTTCTTTACATATTTAATTTGGAAGTTTTCTTCCCAATATTCCCTCCCCCAATTTTTTCCCACTTTTCTCTCTATCCAAATATAGCCTTAGTGTTCAAATGGGGGCCGCATGTATATTTGTCAGTCCTTATTGTTTCATGGCTTTTACTTGTTTTGAACTTTTTAAAACGTTAATGTATGTTGAAAGTGCACTTTGATGGATCTCGTGATTATGTGTCCGTTCAGTTAGGTAGATTGTAAATCATGGATTTCCAACCATTTCAGATCTGTTGAAGCTTTGCTCTTGTAAACTATATAGTCTGTCCACAAATAAAATATGTGTATTGGTTTTGTTTCGATCATAATAAAGTCTTTTCTATAGAATTTGTCATCTTGAATTCATGATTTTATTATAAACTGCCTTTTTTGGCTTAACCTATCATCATGTGTACATAAAGACTTGAGAGGAAATAAGGATGAATTGGCACAAGTGGACAGGCATGCAGATGAAAATAGGACAAGCCCTAGCAAATATCTGTTTGCTTTCACAATAATTAAACTATGTTTGAGAACACCAACATCAAGTTGGTCTAATGGTGTAAGGCCTCGTTAGATTTCTTTGGGTCTCAAATTTAAGTCCCAAAGGAGACACTTGTGTTGGGAGAGGCATCTATGAACCCCAAACATGATATTCAAATGATAATGTTAAAAAAATAACGTTTGGGAACTTTTTGGAGAGTAGAAATTAAGCATATTTATCGTGAATAGAAAAATGTGCTGATAAAGTGATAATCTAGCCAATCATTTAGGCTTTTAGCTTTCTTTCTTTGTTTTTTGACTTTCTGAGCAAAATGATACTAAGGATTTTTCCAAATTATTTGAACTAGTTAAAGAAGAGTTAGAGAATGTCAAGAGAGATGTTTTTTACCATCCATTTTCTAATCTGGTGGATCTGATCTGGCTCCGTCGAGTTTTTAGACATTGCGAAATACATTTGGGTTAGCACGGAAACCGGCAACTTAATCACTTGTCCTATTTTAATTTCGATGATATATAATTTAACTTAGGCATTTAATTAATAAACCTGTAACTTTTATATATGATCCAATTTGATCCTTAAATCTGTAGAATATATTTTCAATCCTCTAATTGCAAGTTTCAAATAATATTTTTTTTCATGATTGTTTCTTTTTAAAATTAATCTCAATATGCCAACATTTAAGAATGTTTTATCAACATTTTTAAAATTTTAACGGCAAGAATGAAGTTAACCGAGTTAGACAACCAAAATAAAATCTTGTGGAAAATTAAAGAAATAATTGCACTCTTTTGCTTATGAAAAAGGGATAATGTTGGTCATTAGGGGAGAGTAATTGTTTATAGAGTAAAGGATTTCTCCTGTCACTGGAGATAGAGTTATCTCCAGTTATCCTAAAACTACGTCGTTTTAAATTAATGAAGAGTGTGTTTGTAATTTTAGGTGAATTAATGAAGGTACAAAATTACGGAAACATCCTTCATTAATTCACCTAAAATTACAAACACACCCTTCATTAATTCAAAATTATGTAATTTTAAAGTCACTGGAGATAACTTTATCTCCAATGACCGGATAAATACTTTTCCCTTGTTTCTATTAATCTCTCTCTCTCAATTTCCTCTTCATTTAATGTATTCAGCGTCAGATTAAGTTTTAATGGGATTTAATACTATATAAAACTATTATAATACCATTAATTAATGGGGTTTGTTTTTCTCATGTTGCAGGAGAGAAACAATATTTCTACACACACATAAAATGGTGGGACCCACATATATATATAGTGCTAATTATATATATATGCGGGTCCCACCATTTTATGTGTGTGTGGCATGAGAAAACATTTCTCCTGTAACATGAGAAATATTTTTCCCTTAATTATAATTAGTGGATGTTTAGATACAGGCTATATAAATGATTCCCGTGGGAATAACCCAAATAAAAAAGTTAATTAAGTTCATTAAAATGACGTGCTTTAACTAAAATATTCTAATCATCTTTCCTAATTTTCTCTAAATCTCTCACTTAATTATTGTTAAAGGGGCATCAATAGAGATGAGTTAGCCAAGAAAAGAATTTTTTTTTTTTAATGATCAAAATCTAGAAAAAGATTCATTAGTATAAGAAATATGTTTACATTATGATTAAGATCAACTCTCTAATTAGGTCTTATCTAGAGGGAGTAATTAATAAAGATGGGGAAAACATAAGATAAATAGATAACAGCGAAAATTCAAAACCTTAACGACCATATATTTGATAATTGATCTTATCCTCTTGATTACTTATTTATTAATTATAACCTGGTACATACAAGTACACGCACCCGGCACCTCCACTATTTTTAGTAATTCGACGTTACGAGCATATACTCCTCTTGTGCTTTATATAAATCTCAGTCTTGCATTCCTCTTGTGCCTATAAAAGCTATATAATTCACTATTCACCATCTTGCATTTCATATTTAATTTTTGTCTAAAGTATGCATTTAGTCCCTTATGTTTGCCTCTGGTATCATTTTAATCCATTAAGTTTGTAAAGTGCACGTTTGATCCCTTAATGTTAACACCATTAGTATAATTAAATGTTGACAAAGCATGCTTATATATTATTTGTTACGGACCGGCCCAATAGGCCTAAGGCCGGACCTCGGCCCAGTAAGCCTATAAGGGAATCCGCGCTATATTGGGAAGGGATCCGAGATCCCCTATATTTAGGAACTCATTAATGGAGATCCTCACGCAATCATGGCACCAGCCAATCAGCCCTTGACGGCTCAATCATAGATATCCCTCTTTAATAGGGCGATACGGGCACCAAGCTCCTCTATAAATAGAAGGAAACCCTAAACAGGTGCACACGTTCTATCTTATGCTCTTGTTACTTTCTGCCACACAGAGCACACACCCCACTCCCCTGGCTACGTGCCTTCAAGTTTGTTGCGAACTACGTGGACTTTGATCCCTTCGAGGGTACGTAGGCTTTAGGCTTGACACCCTAGTCAAGTCCAATCTCTGTGTTCTTCATACAGAACATTGGCGCCGACCGTGGGGAACCGTAAACTTCAATCCCCGTGACTGCTAATGGTGAGCACTAGAAGCCACAGCAGAAATCCCCAACTGGTGGGAGGAGACCCACAAGCCAGCCGCCCGTCGCCAGGCCAGCCGCCGGCGCCACCTCGGAGAGGAAACACCCCAGAAGGACATGTTACCGATACGGTGACTTCCTCCCCGGACAGGGAACAGCCGCTCCATGAGGAGCAGCCGCGGCATGAAGACCGACAACCAGAAGAAGCACTCGCGCCATCTCCAACGCGTGACGTCCGGGCAGTTGATGCAGACGTCCGCATGATGAGGAGGACTCAGGAATCATTCATGCGGCGCCTGGAGAACAAGGAAAAACACGATGACCTGCAGAAGCGGGCTGACTTCGAAGCTATCGGAAAGATGATCCAAGAAGCACTCGAGAATGACCGCCGCATGAGAGGCCGCCACAGGGGTCGCGGTCATACAAGGAGAGCCTCGGCAGGCGGCAGCAACTCCTCGAGCAACTCTGAGCCGAGGAACCCACGCCGCGACGACGGCGAACCGAGGCGGCGCCTGATTACAGGCCACGGCGGACCACGGTCCCCGGGAGACAGAGGAAACCACGGTGCCGGTCCTAACCGCACCAATCGGCATGAAAGGGAATACCGTGATCAAGAAGAGACCCGTGCAGAAGAAAGAACTCCCCGGCCCCGCCACGGATCACCTCGGGAATATCGTGTGACGTACCTATCAGAGACGGGGAGATCCCCGTTCTCGAGGGAGGCGGCAACAGCCCGTTTCCCAAAACGCTTTGATTTAAGCAGCCTGCCGAAATACGATGGGAGCCAAGACCCCCGGAACCACTTGGTTACCTTTGAGAAGCTCATGTGGGTCCGACAGATCAGCGGTCCGGTCATTCAGCGCCTTTTTGCGACTACTCTGGACGGGCCGGCACACAGGTGGCTGACGTCTCTTCCGGACAACTCTATCCGAGACTATGAAGACCTCGGACGAAAATTCGAGCTGCACTTCGCCACCAGCAAAAAGCAGCCGAAGACTACGTTCACCTTGAGCAAAGTACGTCAGAAGAAGGGTGAGGCCTTGCAGAAGTATCTGGATCGGTTCCGAGACGTGGCCATGCAAGTACGGTCATTGCCCGAGGATGTCCACGTACACTGCCTGGTCAATGGACTGGATCCAGCATCCCGGCTGGCTCGCCACCTATGCAAGAATCCAGCGTACACCTTGACCGACTTCTATACCGAGGCGAAGAAGTACCTGGAAATGGAGCAGATGGAGGCGGCCAATGCCGATGAACCTGAACGAACTAGGAAGAGCCCGCCTAGTGACGAGGAACGCCCAAGAAGGACGAAGACCGACCCGAGACAGCGCAGCCGGGACAGCCGGACAAAGTCTGACCGGGCTGACCAGAAGACCAAGTACGACAGTTACACCCCGCTGAACGTCCCTCGGTCCCAGGTATGGAAGGAGGTAGCCCAGACCAAGATGAAGCGGGTGGACAGGCCAAAGCCGATCAGAGGACGCTCCAACACGGACCGTTCCAAGTTCTGCAAGTTCCACGACTGCAACGGCCACACCACCGACGAGTGCTATGACCTCCGCGACGCAATTGAGAAGTTCGTAAGGGATGGGAAACTGCGTCAGTACGTGATCAAGACTCAGGGAAGGACGAACGAGAAACGCAACGACCGCGCCCGCTCCAGAAGTCCGCCCAAGGAATCCCGAACTCCGGGGAAAAAGCAGAAGGCGGCCTCGGACGACGAATTTCCCGACGTCGATTTCCAGTGCAACGTCGTCAGCGGAGGATTTGGGGGAGGAGGAGACACAATAAGCCAGCGAAGGAAGTACCTCCGCGAAGTATTGACCGTCCGAGACCCCCCTAAATTCAAGGAAGACCCAAAGAAGCCTCGGCCCCCTGCCCTAACCTTCACCGAGGAAGAGTTGGAAGACGTCATACCCGGACATCTGGACGGGCTGGTAATCACCGGAACCCTGATAAACTGTCGTGTTAAAAGAATTTTTGTGGATGCAGGAAGTTCAGCGGACATCATAAGCTGGGATGCCTACAAAAGGATGCACCTCGACAAAGAGGACCTTAAGCCTTGCAAAACCACCTTGGTGGGTTTCAATGGCGAGCAATCCTTCCCAAAAGGCTACATCGACCTCCGGTTAACTCTGGGCACCAAAGAGGCCTTCAAATCGGAGCGGGTGCGATTCGTAGTCGCTGATTTCCGGTCCCCTTACAACATCATCCTGGGTCGACCAACGATCCACAACTGGGATATACTAGTATCCACCAAGCACCAGAAGCTGAAGATGGTCAATAATAAGAACCAGATAGTTGTGGTCTCTGGAGACTAGAAAGAGTCGAGGCAATGCTGCTACGAAGCTCTCCGGGTCGAGGAAGGAGGACCGACGTCTCCACCCCGGCTCGGATTTAATGAGCGAGTAGCTGAAGCCGGCCCAGGGGAGCGCCTGCGGCAGCAAGTCAACATGGTCGAGTTGGACCTCCGGGAGCTGGACAATCCGAGGCCCGAACTAGAAGGAGAGCTGGAGGAGATAATGCTAGGCGAGGACCCATCCAAAACTGCCAAAATTGGCCGTGATATGGACCACAGCCTGAGGAACCTCATGATACGCTTTTTAAGGCAGAACCGTGACGTCTTCGCATGGACCTCGGCCGAAGTGCCCGGCATTGACCCCCACTTCTGCTGTCACAAGCTCGGCATCTGGCCGGGATCTAGACCCGTGGCACAGAAGAAGAGGAACATCACGGACAATAGGCAGAAGGCCCTGGAGGGCCACATTGAGGAACTCCTAGCGGCCGGCTTCATTCGAGAGGTACAATACACCACTTGGCTCTCCAACGTAGTCATGGTCCTCAAGCCCAGCGGCAAATGGAGAGTGTGCGTCGATTACTCCAACCTCAACAAAGCCTGTCCTAAGGATTCCTACCCGATGCCTAACATAGATAAGCTCGTGGACAACTCGGCCGGGTACCAACTCCTCTCCTTCATGGATGCCTACTCCGGCTACAACCAGATCGCCATGCATCCCGAGGACCAAGAAAAGACCGCCTTTATAACTGATAAGGCGAATTATTGCTACAACGTCATGCCTTTTGGACTGAAGAATGCCGGGGCCACCTACCAAAGGATGATGAACCGAGTTTTCGAGGATCAGATCGGGCGTAACATAGAAGTCTACATAGATGACATGATCATCAAGTCAAAACTCCCAGAAGATCACATCCGGGACCTAGAACAGACGTTTGAGAAGTTAAGAAGACATCGAATCAGGTTGAACCCGGCCAAGTGTGCCTTCGAGGTCCCAGCAGGGAAATTCCTTGGCTTCATGTTAACGAACCGAGGGATAGAGGCCAACCCGGACAAATGCAAAGCCGTGCTCGACATGCAGCCCCCGGGGTCTAAAAAGGAGGTACAGCAGCTGACGGGCCGACTAGCCGCATTGACGCGCTTCTTGCCGAAGTCAGCCGAGAAAGCCCTACCTCTTTTCAAGCTGCTAAAGAAAGAAACCCGAGGCAGATGGAGCCCGGACTGTGACGCCGCATTCGAAGAAATTAAGAGATGTCTGGCATCCCCTCCGGTGCTCACGAAGCCGGACCCAGGAGAGACCTTATTCCTCTACCTATCAATCGGCAATGAAGCCGTGAGCGCCGCCCTAGTAAGGGAGTCCGAGGATGTCCATGCCCCACTTGTAGAAGGGCCATGGGGCTGGCATTCCTTTAAGTTCAGAGGGTGGTGGCCATATGACCCTGGCGTGCTTCTGGCAACTGTCGCATGTCTTGGCCTTCTCCATGGCGTCCTGACTCATAGTGGGCCAGTAGTAGCCGGCACGCAACGCTTTCCGGGCTAATGCCTTGCCCCCCATATGGTGGCCGTTAGCGCCTTCGTGTAGCTCGGCCAGCACATATTTGGCTTCGGAATCTCCAAGGCATCGCATCATTGGGCAATGGAGTCCCTTCCTGTATAGTTGGTCATCGACCATAGCATAGAAGGCGGCTTCTCTGATCAACTTTTTTGCGTCTGTCGGGTCGGTGGGGATAATTCCCCTCTCGAGGTAGTCTTCAATAGGCTTTCTCCAGTCGGCCTAAGAGATGTCTGGCATCCCCTCCGGTGCTCACGAAGCCGGACCCAGGAGAGACCTTATTCCTCTACCTATCAATCGGCAATGAAGCCGTGAGCGCCGCCCTAGTAAGGGAGTCCGAGGCAGGACAGACACCAATATACTTCACCAGTAGGGCCTTGCAAAGCTCTGAAATCAGGTACCAGAAGCTGGAGAAGGTAGCTTTTGCTCTACTCACAGCCGCGAGAAGACTCCGGTCGTATTTCCAGGGACACCGGATTGTCGTACGAACCAGCCAGCCGATCCGGCAAATTTTGCATAAGCCGGACCTGGCAGGGAGGATGACCAATTGGGCCATAGAGCTATCAGAGTTTGACATCGCTTTCGAAGCCCGGCAGGTGATCAAGTCCCAGGCACTTGCAGACTTCATTAGGGAACTCACCCCGGCCATAGTCAGTGACGGGACGTGGAAGGTCTATGTGGATGGATCATCCAACGCAAAGGGCAGCGGTGCTGGAGTCATCGTGGAAAGCCCACAGGGAGTAGCCACCGAACACTCTCTTCAGTTAGAATTCCAGACTTCTAATAACCAGGCCGAATATGAGGCCCTACTGGCCGGACTACTCCAGGCAAAGGATAATGGCGCCCAGCGAGTAAAGGTCTTAACCGACTCGCAGCTCGTCGCGGCTCAGATAAACGGCACCTACCAAGCGAAGGGCCCGCTCATGGCAAAGTACCTAAATAAAGCCAAAGAGCTGATGGCCGAATTCGAGGAGGTCACAGTGTCCCATATCCCAAGAGAGGAGAACGCAAGAGCCGACATCCTCTCTAAGTTGGCAAGCACTAAGGGGCCGGACAACCATAGGACCGTGATACAACAGAACCTGGCCGAGCCTAGTTGCATCATGGCCATTTTTGGAGGGGCCGACTGGAGAAAGCCTATTGAAGACTACCTCGAGAGGGGAATTATCCCCACCGACCCGACAGACGCAAAAAAGTTGATCAGAGAAGCCGCCCTCTATGTTATGGTCGATGACCAACTATACAGGAAGGGACTCCATTGCCCAATGATGCGATGCCTTGGAGATTCCGAAGCCAAATATGTGCTGGCCGAGCTACACGAAGGCGCTAACGGCCACCATATGGGGGGCAAGGCATTAGCCCGGAAAGTGTTGCGCGCCGGCTACTACTGGCCCACTATGAGTCAGGACGCCATGGAGAAGGCCAAGACATGCGACAGTTGCCAGAAGCACGCCAGGGTCATATGGCCACCACCCTCTGAACTTAAAGGAATGCCAGCCCCATGGCCCTTCTACAAGTGGGGCATGGACATCCTCGGACCATTTAGGCCGGCGCAAGGGCAGTGTAGATGGCTCATCGTCGCCGTCGATTACTTCACTAAATGGATCGAAGCAGAGCCACTCGCCACAATAACGTCGGCCAGAGTGATGAAATTCTTCAGGCACAACATCGTCTCTCGCTTCGGCATACCAGCCGAGGTCGTCACGGACAATGGGACCCAATTCATGGACCATCATTTCCAAGCACTAATGTCCGACTTGGACATTAAGCAGCACTTCTCGTCCGTCGAACACCCCCAGACCAACGGTCAGGCTGAAGCCGCCAACAAAATCGTCCTGGACGGGCTAAAGAGGCGAATGTTGCAAGCCGAGACCAACTGGACCGAACAGCTCCACAGTGTCCTCTGGGGATACCGCACGAGCGTACAGTCTTCGACTCAAGAAACCCCGTACAAGCTGACCTATGGATGTGAGGCAATGATCCCGGTTGAAATCGGACAGCCATCCTGGAGAAAGGTGAGAGCCGGGCAAGAGGGGCAGGGATCGAATGACGACGCTTTGAAGACTGACTTGGACCTCATTGATGAAATCCGGGTTACAGCGCACTACCGGGAACTAGCCGCCAAGCAGCTACTCACGGCGAAGTACAACAGAAAGGTCAGACCCCGGTCTTTCAACCGAGGCAACCTAGTACTCCGACGGGCCGATATAGGCAACAAGAATGCCAAGGACGGGAAGCTGGCGGCAAACTGGGAAGGGCCCTACCGGATTAAGGAAAAGCTTGACGGAGGAGCATATATCCTCGAGACTTTGGCACGAAAGCCAATCAAAAGGACGTGGAATGCCGACAAGCTGAAGATCTACTATAGCTAGACCCTTTCTCGGCAGCGTCTGTTAGCTTTTACGATTATTCCTTTCCTCACATTTGTTTTCCTTTCATCTTGAGTCCAAGTTATGTCATTTCTTGTAATGATGCTTTGTAAGGCCCCGTAGGGCTATTTCTTTTCATCAATAAAGGATCCCACTGGGGATATTTACCAATACGTACAAAGCTTAAGCATGAAGCCTGAGCCGCTTAGCTCGGCCAAAAGCAACAAGGCCAAGGCAATGAAGCCCGGCTAAGGAACCGAAAGCCGGGGCTATTAACCCCGGCACCGGTAGACGGCCCCGAGGTCACGAACCCGGCCGGAACCAAAAACATCTAGATGTACGAAAACCAGCCGTCGTATTCCGACAGGCATTGGTTAGAGCTCGGCAAAGGAATTGAACACAGCCCTTTGCGAAATTGACGCGTCAACGCTCGCCCGGCTAAGCAAGCAGCCTGCCATGCCGACCCTGATCAGGTCAAAATGTCCGACTCCAGGCAGACGAAGCCTCGGTTTGACACGTGGTAGTCCCGCCCTTACGCCGGTACAACTTGATCCAACTAAAAGAAAGTTGGAGCTCGGCTACTTGAAAGCCGGGCCGAGGCAGTATGGTTAGTTATGCCTGACGAGGCTGAAACAAGACAACCTTGCCCCAACCTCCAACACACTAAGTGTTGTAGAGAAACAACGGCCTGTACATATGCAGCCGACAAACACTAAAGCTTGGGCAAAAGAACGATAAAATTATCCATTGCCTAAGTTATCTACACGGCCCGTACCCACCCGGCCGACCGACTCTTAAGCTCAGACAAAAGGATTGCAAAATCCATTGTCTAGAGCATCCAGACGGCCTGCAACCATACAGCCGAAAGAACACCCAAACTTAGACAAAAGAGAGATAAGCTCACCCATTGTCTAAGTTATCTAAACGCCCACACGGCCGACTGACGAAAAAGGATGATACGAAGTTAAATCGTTCATTGTCGAATCCAGACAAAAGTGAAGGTAAAAATTAAAACAAGTACAGATCGCGGCACAAGGCAAGAAAAATATTGTCATTAATTGTTCAAGTCTGTACAAGAATGGCACCAAGGCCAGAATCCTTCAAAGTTACAAGGGCACCAACGCCCCAAAAGGAACAACAACAACAAAAACAAAGCTAGAGCTGGGGGTCAGGTCCGACGTCGGCATTCTTCGCTTCGAGGCCCACAGTATCGGCGGCGTCTTCCACCTCATCCTCGGCAAGATCCTCGGCAGCTGGCGGCTCAAATGGAAGGAAGGACCCGTCTTCCAGCACAAAGGCGCGATGGTCGTACCCATCTACCTTGAGCTCGGCCCCAGGATTGAAATGCCGGATTTGGAGAAGAGCCTGCTTAAAGCACGCCTCGGCGGTCTGTACCAGGGCATCAGAAAGCTCCTGGGAAGTCTCCTTCTCTGCCGCGACGGCCTTCTCGAGCGCCTCCTTCTCGGCGGCCAGAGTAGCGAGCTGCTCCTCCAAAGCCTTGGCCGCAGCCAGGCTCTCAGACATCTCTTGTCGCGCCCGAGCACACTCCTCGGCCACCGAGTCAGCACGCTCCCAAGACAGCTGAAGCTCTCGGTCAGCCTTCACCGCCGAGGTCTTGGCGGCATCCCGTTCCGCCCTGGCCGCATCCCGCTCAGCCTGAGCCTCAGTCAGCTCAGCCTTCGCCGCCCCCAGCCCGGCCCGAGCCTCATCACGCTCCGCCTAGGCCGCAATTAGCTCGTCCTCAGAGGAACTGGCCCTCGCTCTGACTTCGGCCAGTTCCTTCTTCAGTTCCGCAGCAGCCGTAGCCTGGGGCTTCAGCTCGGCCTCCACTTTCTTCAGCCTAACAACCTCGCCCTCCGCCCGAGCATAAAGGTTCCGGACCATCCTCAAAGCCTGAAGATAGCCCACTGACCTAATAAGCTCCTTCTGGGCCACCTGTAGACGGTCCTCGGCATCAGGGGATAAAGTGCGGCCGCCCTCCAGAAAGTGCCGGGGCGGTAGGAAAGCCACGTCAACCTCCGGGACCACCCCGTTGTCCCACAAAAAGCTGCGGGGCAGAACCGAGGAAGGCCCGGTTGGCAGAGGTGGAGGAGGGGGAAGGTGCACCGGAGAAGACGATGGTGACGGCGAGCCAGCAGGAGAAAACAGACGGTCAATCTCCTCATCAGTTATGACAAGGTCCTTCCCCTTGGGACTCGGAGATACGGCGACAACTTCTCCCCGCTCAGAAGCTGAGGCTTCAACGACCGAGAAGGGACCAGCAGCAACAGTGACCGCTTGACTCCCCAGAGCTGGAATCTCCACCACAGGGGCCGACTTGGGAGCCGCGGCCAAAGAAGGAACCTCGGCAACAGGACCCTTCGTCTCCTTCGAAGCCGGTGCAGCAGAAGTACCGGCGTCAGCTGAAGCCGCCCTCTTCTTCTGGCGACTGGAAGGAGCAGCGGCGGCACGCGACAGCCGGGCATACAGCGGCAGGGCGTCCATAGCTCTAGCTGCAAACAAAGGCAAACAGAGTAGGTCAAAACCACTAAATTCAACAGACCAATACTGAAACAAAAACAATACACTGCTAAAAACCCTACAGGCAGGAGGCAGCGGCTCGGCAGATATATAGAAGCCAGCCGGCTGCACACCGATCTCGGCCACCAAAGCCTCAATCCGGGGCACTGCAGAAGCTGATTCCGGAAGAAGACTTTTGCGCGGCACTTGAAAGGATAGGGCTTTGGCTTTATAATGGCCCTCCTCCCAGTACAAAGGGAAGCGACCGCCCTCTTCCAGGAACCACGGCTCCTCCCCTGGTACGGCCTCAACCTTGAAAAACGCCCCCTTGAAACGCTTGAAGGAATCAGAAAAGGGCGTCATCAGCTTGCGCTCCGGATTAAGCCGTAGGGACACCAACCCCCTAAGTTTGTCACCCCCCTTCGGCGAGCTAGGGGTAAAAGGCCCGAAGAAGTAAAAGAAAAGGTTGGACGAGCAAGCTGGGGGAGGCGAGAAATGGCTACAAAGCCTCTCGAAGGCCACAAGATAGGCCCACCCGTTCGGATGGAGTTGGGACGGGGCGAGACGAAGATGCCGCAACGCCTCCATCTGGAAGGGGGAGAAAGGAAGAGAAACCTGGACCCGAGTCAAGTAGTCCCGGTAAAAGAAGAAAAAGTCCGGCTGACCCTCGGACCGAGCAGCACATACACACTCCTCAGGCCCCGGACGCCTAAGGATGCATCCGGGCACTGCCGGGACCTCCAGCCGTGCTATGTCTACCTCCGACATCAGCGACGTTGTGGCCAGCACGTCGTGTGATACCCAGCCGTATCGGCGAATCAGGGCTTCGGACGGACTGGGTGAGTCCGAACCACCAGTGATAAATCCCAATTTAATATATTTTATCCCGCCTTATTCATTTATTTTGGGGACTATTTTAGGCTAATTTGGATTTATTAGACAATAATTGGATTGTTAGCCTATTTTAGGAAATAATATAAATCAGAATTAATTATGAGATTATTGGACTTAAATTATCAATATTCTGATTGAGATCTTGTGATTGAATAATATTTCATGATAGATCACGATTTTATTTAATTCTTGCAGGATAAGAAAAGCATATTGGAAGATCCTACGATGCAGAATTAACCTTGAAAGCTAAAAGAAGATCTAATGGTGGAATTTTGTTGGGCTTTTGGAATTTTAATTGGCTCAAATTGATACCCAAAAAACCCTCTTTTTCTCCTATAAAATTAACCTAGCTGCTTATGGATTATTCACGCTCTCCTTGAGAGAGCCGAGGACGCACACGCACACAGATTCACACAGCATCACGCAGGGAGGTTTGCTCCATTGATTATTTGATTCATCTTCTCTATCCACGGGACCCACGCTTCTTCCCTGTGCAAGAAATTGAATTTTATTCATTAATTTCAATGGCCATGAGGAATTGCTTAACACGTGAAGGGAGAAAATCCATGGAAGCTTAAGTTCTTTTGGGAGGCAATTTGGGAGGATCATGGAGAAAGCTGGAGCTTAGGGTTTTACACTTGAAGATCACAAGGAAGTGTTATTCTTTTTATCTTCTTAATCCAAACTTGAGGTTCTTTAGTTTTAAAGGGTTTTAAGTTGTGTTAATTGAGAACAATCTAGTTTTAGATTGTAAACATATTTCTTTTGGATTGGATTGATAATTTGAAGTTTTTATGTGTGAGACAATTGTTGGAGTTTTGTTTGCAAACTTTTGATTGTCAATTGAATTATTAATTGAGTTTTCGTTATTAATTTAATTGTTAATTTGGTTTATCATCTTAATTGTTTAATTGGGTTGATAAATTATCTAGTTGTTCAATTGGATAATTGTAAACAAGATTTTCAAGATTATTTTATGATTGGTTTTTAATGGGTTTAATCAGCCACCACTTATTTCATTATGAGTTTTCTAGTGGAATATGTGTTATTGAGCGAGAGGGTTTCTCATGTTCAATTAGGTAATTAAATTCATTAATCTTCCTTTGGTCTAATTAATTGGTTTGGGCTAAGAAAGTTAACTCCATGCAATTCCTGAGTTGTCCCCTTCATCTTCATAATTTGGTTGATTTACTTTTATTTAACATTCTTTTTAAATTTTGATTATTTTTTTCCCAAAACAAAAACCCCCAAATTTGCATTCTCATCTATATTAGTTCCATTCTCATATAAGTTTTAGAATCATTATTATCTTGCATTTAGTTTTATTTTATTGCATTTTTCATCACCTAAATTCAATCTAAAGAAAAACCCACAGATTGCTCCTTGGGAGAATGACCTAGGTTGCCACTATATTGCATTATTAGTTGGTCCTGGTTTAATTGATTGCTTTAGCGACAAAAGTAAGCATCATCAATTTTGGCGCCGTTGCCG
The DNA here is from genome assembly GCA_034222035.1 of Acacia crassicarpa. NCBI lineage: Eukaryota > Viridiplantae > Streptophyta > Magnoliopsida > Fabales > Fabaceae > Acacia > Acacia crassicarpa. The sequence continues at coordinate 3,380,244 of JAWXYG010000015.1, read as the reverse complement.
AGGAGCAATGGTTAGGCTTTAGGTTTGATTTCTAGGTGATTTTTTTTTTTAGGTAGTTGTTTATTGGATCCAATCCACTCTTGAAAAATTGAACTTGATCCCCCATATTATGGCTTGGCATGCTTCAGTTTATGGAAATAACTATTATACTTCTGTGCCTTATCATTATGACTATGGTGTTGAGCAGACATCTGAGGTGGGATCACTTTCTTCTAATTATGAGTCTCGCCTAGAGAGCAAAATTGATAGGCTTGCATCTGCTGTGGAAAAATTGGCTATGTCCCATATGCAAAATTCTTCTAATATGGACAATCTTATGGGGCCTTTTACTACTTTTACCCCACAGCCTATGTCTTCTACTTTAATAGGGCCACTCTGTTCTATTTGCTCTCTAGCCACTCATGCTACTGACTTTTGCCCCTACCTGAATGATGGAGCTGAATCTTACAATGCAATATATCCTTCTAGACCCATGACTCAAGTTGGGCATATATATGATCCATATTCAAATGCATATAATCTTGGATGGCATGATCACTCAAATTTTGGATATGTCAATCAAACTGTTCCAGTTCATGACGAGCATTTAAGATTATCAAACAAGCTAGACGTTATGATGAAACTCCTTTAAGAAAGGGGAGAACTCCTTCAAAAAAATGGAGAGCAGTTTGAAGCTCGAGGCGCTCAAATCAGGGAGTGGTCAAATGCAATTAACAATCGCCTGAGTGAAGATTTAGAAGTTCAAAGTGAATTTCCATGTGGTAATATACTTTCACCCTCTAATGATTCATCACTTTTTTCTTCTACCACTTCAAATGATGAGATGATTGGTACATTAGCTGAGTATGCATGCACTGATGCTGTTCCTGAATTGACTAGTTCCGTTGACTTAAATTATACTGAATCTTGTAGTGCATGCATTGACATTTCTTCTCATACCTTTGGTCCTCCAAATTCTGTTGATTATGATGAGGAAGTTGATGAAGAAATTGTTGTTCATTCCCCTAACACTATTGATTTTAAAGAGACCCTGCTTAACACTAATCATGATGATGCTTTGAACGATGGAAGTAATATCTCTATTGATTTTATGGATACTACTCATGATATTGATATGACTATTGTTAGTGGGGATACTATTAAAGATAAGTGTGGGGGAAATCTTGATTTAGATATGCATTTAGAGGGTAAAACCATATTGAATCATGATGTTTCACATGTAGAATTCGTCTTGTGTGATGATTTGAGCAAGCATGGTGAGACCATTTTGAGTGATCACTTAGTTCATTCTTTAGAAAATTTGACTCTTACTGAGGAGAGTCATATTGACTTTGTGGGTTGTTCAAAATATCTTGAAGTTCCAATACTTTCTGTTGGTCAATTTATTTTAGGATCTTCCTTTATTCGTGATCAATCAAATTTTATTGATTATGTTTATGTGGGACGAGATACTGCTTGGTGTTATGATTTTATGCAGGTACATGGATTGATCCCTCCTATCCAAACACCTTCTATACTTGAGCTAAAATATTATCTGCGGAGCTTAAAAAAGGAAATGTTTGCTGAACATCAAAAGAAGACAACACTTGTGCTTTCATGTGATTTACAACCAGACAAAGGGGAGAAACCAATTATACTACTTCATTTGGACCTCCAAGCTTTTAATAGTCCGGTCGTATTCCTTCCTTACTCTTTTACTTGCATTGCTGGTTGTTATTGGTTAGACTTATATTTTGCATTGAGGACAATGCATGATTTAAGTGTGGGGGAGGGATTTTGTTCTTACTTTTGGTTTCTGTTTTTTGTTTTCAAAATGAGAAAAATAAAAATATTTTGGTTTTTACTTTGGTTTTTGTTCCTTGTTTTCAAGAAAAGAAAAAAAAAATTAATGTGAAAACTACAAGTTTTTAGTAACTTTAATATGATGCATTCTTGATTTGAAAAGTGATTGATCATGTTTTGAGTTTGTGAACCTAGTGGCAATGAATTTGACCTTGGTGAATTTAGACTAGTGATCATATTCCCAGTGAGATTTTGAGCCTAATACAGATATATTTTTTTAGTGTGTACCCCTATCTCTTTACTTGATCTAGAATTTGATTTGAATCTTATTTAAGGCTGCATTTTATGCATGAGTATTCATAAAAATGATAAAGGCATTCATTTCATTTTAGCCAGATAAGCTAAAAGGCCTACCATTTTCATGCTATATCCTTTGTTTAGCCCTTTGAGCCTATTTATTTATTATTTTTTTTCCATTTTGTCTACACCCTGAACAAAAAAAAAATCTCTACCCTTTTGAGTGTCTTGGGAGTTGAAGAGGATTGTGTTATTTCTATTTTGGATGGAAGAACATGCGGAAAAAATTATTAAGAATTGGGTCATTGTGGAAAGTATGGTATGTATGGTATGTTATTTTGAAAAAGAAAAAAAATGAAAAAAAAAAGAAAAGAAAAATTGAAAAAAAAGAGTTGGAAAAAAGAAGTTGAAAAAAAAGTTGAAAAAGAAAAAAAAGGAAAAGGAAAAGAAAAAGATGGAAAAAAAAAGAATGAGAAAAAAGGAAAAAAGAAGGAGAAAAGAATAATGACTCAGTTCAAATTTAGTTTGATTTCTTGCGTCCCAAATTCCCTATTGTATCATTCTCTTTATCTTTTAAGATATTCAACTTTGTTTTTCCAAATACCACACCCTTTCTTTCTTAACCTTAACCCCATTACAACCTAATAAAAGTCCTTTGGATTTATGAATACACTTGCTTTATTAGCGGTGGAGAACTTAGATTCTTGTCAAGCCTATGGAAAGAGTATTTGATAGGGATGATTTGAGCGTAAACACAAACCTATACACTTTTGAGTGAAGAGTGACATACACATTATCCTTGGTGAGGGATTTCTAGCTTATGTTCTCCTTTGTCAAGTAAATTGCCATAATGTTTGCTTTCTTAAGTTATGAGAAGATGACTTGGACATGAGAGGTGCTGAAATACTTTTGTTTACTTTTTGCTTGTGGTTGGAACATTCACTTTTGAAGCTTTAGTTTGCTTTTGTTTTGTTTTTGTTTTTTATTGTTATTCTCCCTTGGTCTTGATTTGTTTTGCCCAGGAGTGCAAATGATAAGTGTGGGGGAGTTGATAAATCCATATTTAATATATTTTATCCCGCCTTATTCATTTATTTTGAGGACTATTTTAGGCTAATTTGGATTTATTAGACAATAATTGGATTGTTAGCCTATTTTAGGAAATAATATAAATCAGAATTAATTATGAGATTATTGGACTTAAATTATCAATATTCTGATTGAGATCTTGTGATTGAATAATATTTCATGATAGATCACGATTTTATTTAATTCTTGCAGGATAAGAAAAGCATATTGGAAGATCCTACGATGCAGAATTAACCTTGAAAGCTAAAAGAAGATCTAATGGTGGAATTTTGTTGGGCTTTTGGAATTTTAATTGGCTCAAATTGATACCCAAAAAACCCTCTTTTTCTCCTATAAAATTAACCTAGCTGCTTATGGATTATTCACGCTCTCCTTGAGAGAGCCGAGGACGCACATGCACACAGATTCACACAGCATCACGCAGGGAGGTTTGCTCCATTGATTATTTGATTCATCTTCTCTATCCACGGGACCCACGCTTCTTCCCTGTGCAAGAAATTGAATTTTATTCATTAATTTCAATGGCCATGAGGAATTGCTTAACACGTGAAGGGAGAAAATCCATGGAAGCTTAAGTTCTTTTGGGAGGCAATTTGGGAGGATCATGGAGAAAGCTGGAGCTTAGGGTTTTACACTTGAAGATCACAAGGGAGTGTTATTCTTTTTATCTTCTTAATCCAAACTTGAGGTTCTTTAGTTTTAAAGGGTTTTAAGTTGTGTTAATTGAGAACAATCTAGTTTTAGATTGTAAACATATTTCTTTTGGATTGGATTGATAATTTGAAGTTTTTATGTGTGAGACAATTGTTGGAGTTTTGTTTGCAACCTTTTGATTGTCAATTGAATTATTAATTGAGTTTTCGTTATTAATTTAATTGTCAATTTGGTTTATCATCTTAATTGTTTAATTGGGTTGATAAATTATCTAGTTGTTCAATTGGATAATTGTAAACAAGATTTTCAAGATTATTTTATGATTGGTTTTTAATGGGTTTAATCAGCCACCACTTATTTCATTATGAGTTTTCTAGTGGAATATGTGTTATTGAGCGAGAGGGTTTCTCATGTTCAATTAGGTAATTAAATTCATTAATCTTCCTTTGGTCTAATTAATTGGTTTGGGCTAAGAAAGTTAACTCCATGCAATTCCTGAGTTGTCCTCTTCATCTTCATAATTTGGTTGATTTACTTTTATTTAACATTCTTTTTAAATTTTGATTATTTTTTTTCCCAAAACAAAAACCCCCAAATTTGCATTCTCATCTAGATTAGTTCCATTCTCATATAAGTTTTAGAATCATTATCATCTTGCATTTAGTTTTATTTTATTGCATTTTTCATTACCTAAATTCAACCTAAAGAAAAACCCACAGATTGCTCCTTGGGAGAATGACCTAGGTTGCCACTATATTGCATTATTAGTTGGTCCTGGTTTAATTGATTGCTTTAGCGACAAAAGTAAGCATCATCAACCAGCCTCCAAACGCTTTTTTGAAGATCCCGACTTGGGAGCCATAAATAAGCCTATATGAAAATAAACAAAGCCGGTGTTAGCAAAGAAGTAGAAATACCTGGCACAGGCATAACAGCAGGTACTAAAGAAGGCAGACTAGGACGAATAGGGACACGAGAGGGAACAGCTGGACCAGACCAATGCCGGCAGGAGCCCAGGATAGATGAGGCCTCGGCATCTCCATCACCCGTCATCAATACGAAAGCCTCCGCCAGGCAGTCCCAGCAGGGGCCGGCATAACCCTCTGGGGCGGACGTCTGGCGTGCAGCAGAAGGACCCTCGTAAAAATTTAGGGGTCGAGCCATCACCACCGGAGCCTCGATGTTGGAAGAGGAACCAGCCCAGGCCCCACCAGGAATTCAAGGGGAAAAGCCCGGGCAAGCGGCTGGAAGGGATGACGAGGAAGGGGAATAGAAACCCTTCCCGAAGACGGGCGAGCCCCACCTCGCCCCGGACGCACGGCGCCACCTCGGCGTGAAAGATCCAGGATCCCCGAAGCAGGTGGCTCACCCCCAAGAACCCAGTAAGTAGCCTGCGGGAGACGCGCCCGAAGGAGCATTTCCTCCTCCGGCGTCAATGAACCCTCTAAACCGGGAATACTTCTGCCCCTCACCATGGTCAGAAACCTAAAAGCGCTAAGAACAGTGTTTAAGGTAATGATGGGACGAATTTCGGGTATACTGATCCTAAAGAAACCCAGGAAACCCGGAAGAAGGGAAGAGCAATGATGCAAACGTCGATCAACGAAGAATAAATGGTAAAAGGAAAGGAAATACCAGACAAAATGACAGAAAAGTGGCACGATACCTGTTCTGTGAAAAAGGAGGGAACTAGAACGCTGGAAGACGGCGAAAGTTCCGGGCACAAAGAATCCCCTCTAAAGCTCTAGAGAAACCAGAGAGTAATCTGAGCAAGAGAATGAATTAGCGGGAAAAGTGGAAAAGAAGCACAGGGCAGGTTATTTAAACCGAAATCCTAACACAAGAAGGATACAACGGTATTTTCCCGTACCAACGTGACGGGATTGGCGCAGCACAACGCCAGCGCAATAAATGCGCATTAGCCTCGAGAAACGAAAAGGCGTGACGGTTGCAGACTCTCTCCACTAAGGATCTGACAGCTGTAAAACCACAATGATGGCTCACGAAGGGGGAAAACCGAAGCGTACGGAGAATCCCAAAAGGCAAGAGAAAGCGTGGGGACCCGGGCAGGATAAAAACCGCCCGGACATAAACAAACCCGACGTTCTAGGCAGGACGAGAACCTATTGAGCCGACCACAGTCCCAAGCCGAGCTAAGGGCCACGGCATCCGAAAGCCGACCCAGTCCGCACAAGGGGACCTCGGCCACAACGGGACCAGGTCACTAAGCATCTCGGCCATCCAGAAGCCTGAACGACCAAGCTGGGGGGCAACTGTTACGGACCGGCCCAATAGGCCCAAGGCCGGACCTCGGCCCAGTAAGCCTATAAGGGAATCCGCGCTATATTGGGAAGGGATCCGAGATCCCCTATATTTAGGAACTCATTAATGGAGATCCTCACGCAATCATGGCACCAGCCAATCAGCCCTTGACGGCTCAATCATAGATATCCCTCTTTAATAGGGCGATACGGGCACCAAGCTCCTCTATAAATAGAAGGAAACCCTAAACAGGTGCACACGTTCTATCTTATGCTCTTGTTACTTTCTGCCACACAGAGCACACACCCCACTCCCCTGGCTACGTGCCTTCAAGTTTGTTGCGAACTACGTGGACTTTGATCCCTTCGAGGGTACGTAGGCTCTAGGCTTGACACCCTAGTCAAGTCCAATCTCTGTGTTCTTCATACAGAACATTATTATTTTAATAAATTAACATTTTAAATCCTATTAATTAAAAAATATTTAATCTTTTCGACAAAAAAAATTATATAATCTTCACAAACTGTGAAAACCCATAAAATAATCCATGAAAATTAAATATTTTTCAATTAATAAGATTTAAAATATTAATTTATAAAATACTAACATAAAAGGATGTATGACCAGCATTTAATTATTGTACAGTCATCGCTTAAAACTGTTGAGTCAATAATTTCCATTAAGTTAGACTAACAATGTTAACATTAAGGGACCAAACGTGTACTTTACAAACTTAAGGGACTAAAATGGTACCAGAGGCTAACATAAGGGACTGAATGTATACTTTAGCCTTAATTGTTTTACTTTTCGTCTTTTCTGAGAAAGAGATGAAGATCATGCGAATGAATTGAAGCTGCTCTTTCTCATTAGTCTTCTTTTTGCTGCACCCATGGAAGCAACTGAAGCCCAGTCATCCTTGCAGTTGTCCAGCAAATGCGGAGAAGTGGACATTCTGTTGAGTAATGCTTCAATACTCACAAGCCTGCTCCTTTTTTGATATTTCAGATTATTTAGTTAATTATATTAGGTTTGATGACTTTTCCAAATGCACTTGGTTGTTTTTCATGATCAATAAGCAAGAAACTGTTCAGCATTTACAAGATTTCATTGCCTATGTTGAAACTCAATTTTCTGTATTGTTGTAAAAAGAGTAAGGAGTATAATGGTTTGGAATCTGCAAATCAACGGCTTAAAAACTTCTTGAATGGTAAGGGAATTATTCATGAAACTACATGTCCATACACACCACACCACAGGTGTGGTGTGGTAGAGAGGAAACATAGGAATTTATTAAATGTTGCTAGAGCTCTTATTATCCAGTCCGGTGTGCCGCTTAAGTTTTGGGGCGAAAGAGTGAAAACTGCAGCTTTTTTAATGAATAGAACCGCATCTAAAAACCTGGGATATAAGACTCCATATGAGTTGATTTATGGGAAGGAACCAGATTTGCATTTCCTTAAAATGTTTGGTTGCCTAGCTTTCGTTTCCAATCCACATGGCCATGATAACTTTCAGCTTAGAGCTGAACCTTCCGTTTTTATAGGCTCTCCACCAAATCAAAAGGGTTACCTTCTGTTTAACCTCACTACACATACAATGATGGTAAGTAGGCATATATATATATATATATATATATTTCACGAAATAAGTTTTCTTTCCAGGGTTCATCTTTGTTGAACTAGCGGGTGGGACATTCCCAAAGGCTCTGAACAATTTTTCTATTGATTGTAGTGATTTGCCAGCCACTTCTGGATATCCTGTAGCTGGTAATATATTCTCTCAGCGCAGCTCAGGACGTTTGGATGATGATTCACCCGGTAATGAAACAATAGTTGATGTTGATAATCATCCAACCACTTCTTCCCGACCTTTGAGGGACAAAAGGACTCCCAATTGGCTTAATGACTATATCTGTTTAACAAAAATAGCAAGTATACACGTAAAATTAAGGTAAATTCCAGGTATCCTATCCATAAGGACATGTCCTATACTCATGTATTCCCAAGCTATAAAGATTTTCTACTTTCTACTTTTATGGGTGTTGAGCCTTGTAGCTTTCAGGAAGCATCACAAGACCCCAAACGGATGAATGTGATGCAAGGTTGTTGGGCTTGGTGACTTGTAATAGGTTATTTGTAAATGGGCACTAAGCTTGTTGTATACAGTTTATGTGTTGTATATAAATAATCTTAATATTCTATAAATAGAAGAGTTACTTGCCAAGGGTAGTTGCCAAAGGTTATTCAGATTATTTTGGGTCTAGCTGCCATTGTTTTATCAAGTCTTTCTAGTTTTGTGCTTTGTGTTGCCTCTCCTTGGATGGACTCGGCTGCTTAGTTGTGTAATCGCATTATTTCGCTGCTTTTGAATATGAATAAAGCACTTTCAGACTTGATTTAAAAAAAAAAAAAGGAGAGAGATGTTCCCACGTATTCACTTTACACCTGTGCATAGTCATTCTGCAATGTTTGATTAGGTGAAAAAAGTACTCGTACTTTTTAAAAACAAGAATTGAGAAATGTACGTAAAAGAGAAAATGAGATAGGTATATTTCTTGTTTCTTTCTCCTTTTGTTGTTTTTTTGTTGTAGCCAAAGCTACTTTTTGGACCAAAAAAAAAAGGTACTGTGTTTTTTCTTTTCTTTTGGGAAAATCATACTTAAGTCTTAAGAATCAGAAAAAAAATAAAAATAAAAAAGTCTCTTTGTTTATTATCATATAAAAAAAGTCTCTAGAGACTTCATAGATATAAAATTCTGAATGTGAAATTACTTTTTCGCCCTTAGTAATTGATATTTGGTTATATGAAATTAACTTATATGACTAGTTTCAGATATTTGTCAATTGCTACTTTATAACTTGTTAATATAGACACATCCACTAGTCAATGAGAGCTATTTTAGTTAATATATATGGGTTTATCAATGGTCTCTATGACTTGTCAATATAATCACATCCACTTATCAATAAGAGTTGTTTTAAATGATACTAAAAAAATGATAATAATTAACATAGATAGGCTTATCAATTACCACCCTTTGACTTATCATTATAGGTATATAAACTTGTCAAAATAGACAGCATCAACATTTTGACTTGTCATTAAATGTTATTTTCTACGGACTTATATTTATGGTATGTGTATATTGTGATGCAGGTGGTCCTCCAATATGCTCATATTAGGATGCAACAAGAGGTATGTTTGATGTTGATTTTAACGGAAGATGACCAAATGTTGAATTTCAGGTTTTTTATATCCTTATTTTGTAATGATGTTGGACACTGATTTATGTAATTGATTTTCTTATCATTTTTTTTTCATTTTTCTTTATTAGCCTATTCGAGCTATTGATTGGGAAAATAAGAAAAATGTTAAATAAGTGTTTTGATTGATTGGATGGATTTGACATAAAGATAATGAGAGATAATGAGAACAGAATCAATATATATATAATAACAAATCACTTCAAGCCATTCAAAAATCGGCTTATCTATAGCTTATCTCAAAAATTACTGTTCATAAGCCGTTCACTTGTTATTGGGCTCCGCGTAGGCTGACCTCCATCTCCAAGATATAATAAATCAAAAGTCTCTCATTTGGTAGGCGATCTCGTAAGTCCCCAGTAAATGCTCATAGAGCCCGGGGCCGTGCCCTGACCTTGATGGGGGACTGATGCCGAAGTCCTCCAAAACTTTCTCGTATCAAAAAAAAAAAAAATCTCTCATTTCTCTTCTCTCTCCTTTCCTCCGTCTCTGTCCTCTTTATCTCCCCAAAGTCCTTTCTTTTTCTCACATCACGTCTCATAGCGTACGGAATTTCAAAATTTGAATCCCTCCTTCTCCCTCCTCTCCATGTTCCCCTTTTTACTCTCCCTAACGCCCGATGCCCTATTCCTCTCAGTCCTGAATCCTCAGTTCCTCTCATAGCCACCTCATTTCTTCTGTGTTGTCTAAAGCTTCGACGAAAGCCTCAGTCTACCATCACCGGCATCATCTCCCAAGGCAGTCTCTTTGATTGGAGAGGTGTTAAGGTGAAGGTCCTTTTTCTGTGGATTAACATTCTCTCCATCACTCGCGTCGACGATGAGCTCAAGTTCTCTGTCGGCATCGCTTCTGTAGATTTGGACGTCAGTAACTTCTACAAGAGTCCCACTTGCGGCTTCGATTGTCTTTCTATGGTTTCCAATCAGACCCATTCGCATCAAAGCTTTTAGGTTTTCTTACAGACTCAGAGGAGCATCGCTTTCCGCCGAAGAACGAGGTAAATCTTTTTCAATGAACTATCTTTGTACATGTGTATTTTGAATCAGTGTGCATTTTTCAGGGTTTTTACCGTTCCTTTGGGTTTACATTTTGCAGAGAGGCATATGTAGAAAGGGAAAACGAAAGAATAAGCTATTACAGTGGACGATGACAAAATTGGTGACGAAGAAGAATCAGAAAATGGTAATGAACTAAAAATCATCGCTTTCTTCTCCAGATTTATTTAGTCCTGAACTTTAAACTTGAGCTTCATTTCTTTCTCCTCCTTCTGTCGTCCTTGGTTTTATTTGCTCTGTGTTGTGTAAGCAGTACAAGTTCCCGTCCTCGGTTTTGCACAGTATTAGGAAAGTTGTCATTATTAATTTTGAAATGCCATTTTCAGTTCAAGTTTAAAATTAAAAAACTCAATAAAGCATTTTCATGTTTTATGCTGTCCACATTTTCGATTTCCGCGGTAGACACAGACGTTTGCTTATATGCAGGTGAGACATAGATCTCGAGCAGCATTGAAGAAACCTGATAGCCTTAAGAAAAGTAGAAAACACAGCTGAAGCTGAAAGGTACGCGTTTCTAATCTCTACAGTAAAATCTTTGTTTTTCATGTTTCTTTGTTATTTATGCGGCTGAATCATTGATAGTCAATGGCTGAATTATATACTTGTACTTTGTTCTGAATTATGGATGGGTAAAAGTCAATGGTATTTTATTCAATGAATCTGCTCTAAAAGGGGCTCATTTAATTGAAATGGCAAATGGCATAGCAAAATCTAGAGCAGATGACTGGTAATGGCTGTTTGTTGTGCAAAGCTTAGTTTCCTCCTAACCTGGTCCAGTTTCTTGTGTGATTAGTTATATTCTATATATACACATCTTCATGACTTAATTATTTTGTGTCAATGTTAACTTTGCGTCTTAGTTAAAACAAATATGAGCACATGTACCTGGATTGATTTCATTTGCTGGCTTTCTGAGGATTCTCTGTGTTTTCTTTTATTGGATTTGAGCACATGTACCTGGATTGGATTGGTGTAAAAGCTTGAGTTGTCATTGGGTTATTTGTATTGTAGAACTTCTGGTCAAACAGATAGCTTTGGCTATTTTATTTAGTTTTTTGCGTTTTGCTGTTTTTTGTGGTTTTTTGTTTCAATTCTTCTGCTGGTGATCTTGGTGAACAACCCGAGCTTTGGAAGCTTGGGATCTGAAGTTTGATGGAGCTTGCAAAGGGGAAGCTGCGTTCTATTAATGACGGAGCTGACAATAATTCCTGCATCATGCAGAAGTTCAAGCTCTACGAAACTCGCTCGGTATAATGGGCGTTCATGAACGTAAAGTATTGCTTTTCTCTTCGAGTCTCTAGACACTAAATTGTTCGCTTTGCTTCACTGTGAGATTTTCATATGCTGATCTGGCATTAATGGGAACATGAACTTTTCTCCTAATTCTAAGGTTATTCTATGTTCAGAAATTTTATATGATTGGGCGAGACAAGAGCAGAACCTCTTGGAAGGTCTTAAAGATTGATAGATTGGAGACAGCTGAACTAAATATCACTGAGGATTCGATGATGTACTCAGAAATTGAGTGTTGTGATCTTTTAAGACGGATACATGAAGGAACCATGTCAACTGGGGGACTTAAATTTGTTACAACTTGCTATGGAATCATTGGTATGTTCTAAGTTAACTGATGCTGTTACCATTTTTTCACTATTATTAACCAGAAAGCATCCACATCTTCTTTTGATATAGGATTCATCAAATTTCTTGAGCCATATTACATGTTGCTCATAACAAATCGAAGGAAGATTGGCACAATTTGTGGGCACGCAACATATACCATTACAAAGAGCGAAATGATTCCAGTTCCACATCCTTCTGTGCGATCCAAAATGGCATATTCTAAAGATGAGAACAGGTCTTTAGTCCATTCTACATGTAAATGTAATATGTCTACGGTACATTTGAAGGGACATCTGAGTGTAACATTGAGAATTATACCCTGCCCATTGTACTTAGATGAGAATAATGTTATATATTATGGTTATTTATTTAAGTTCACTTTATTCTTGAGTGATAACATTCTGTTTGTTTTATTGAGAAAAAATTGTTTGAGCGTCGTATTTTATTTGTGTTGGAAATTTTCATTATAGGGGCTTTCTTTGTACTATATATGTTGATATCTTTCTTCAGTGTATATACACAAAGTGGGCATTCTCAGGTCAACCTCGTCATGTCTCTCTGGTACTATCTACTTGTATCTTTTAAAATATCATGCATACTGCTTTTTCCAGATTTGAGTCCTGTAATTTTTGTAGTGTTTACCGGCATCAGTTAGTTTTCTTTTCCTACACTCTATTGCTAGTTCATTCCCTGCATATGTACAAGGGCAATCTTCATTGCTGTTGTGATGTAAATATAACTTTTAGAGTGAGACAAGGTACCACCAAGGTTTTCACCGGGGAGATTATTTTCTTTCCCCCTTTTTTTTTCCACTTTTGGTTGGAGATAATGCTCCTTAAGTTGTTTTTATTAATATTTCTTTACATCTATATTAAGAAGCATCTATTAATGGGCTTTGCTCTTTCTTCTCTTGTGACTTAGATACAAGAAGCTTCTATGCAGTTTGGATCTTAGGAAGGACTTCTTTTTCAGCTACTCATACCATGTCATGCGAAGTCTTCAAAAGAACTTATCTGAAAATAATACAGCAGGACACAAACTTTATGAAACAATGTTTGTTTGGAATGAGTTCTTAACTCGTGAAATCAGGAATAACCTTCAGAATAGTACCTGGACAATTGCTTTAGTGCATGGCTTTTTTAAACAGGTACATCTTCATGCACAAATTCTGGGAGAATCTTGAGAAAGGAAAATATGTTATTTAACATTGAGATATTTAGGAATGTTAATGAATTAGAAGACATTAATATTTAACATTGTTGAGATTTTATTTGTAATATGTACTTCAAATCGATGCGAGTATATTGTTGTTTACCATATGTTTAATTTCTAATATGTAGTTATTCATTGATAGTTATGTTTTCATATTCTTTAAAGACAATAAAATTGTTTCACTAAAGCAAAATATGTTTAAGTAACTTATGAAATACTTTTATCCCGTGCAACGCATGGGGGAAGTATAGGCTCGTTTTAAAAGAAACTCAACCTGTGAGAAGGAAGGTGTTGAATGTAACGCCTACAAATATCTCAGATCCAATAACAGATGCCTCAGGCCCAATGTCCGATGGAATGGCCCAAACCTTTCAACCAAGACGTAGCCAGCGCATGAAAAAGCCTTCCAGGAAGCTACGTGAATTAGATGATGGGACCACTATATAGGAGGGCAAGGAGACGGTTACGAGGGTGTGAAAATGATTGGAATCTCTCCTTTCTCTTATTTCTGAAATCTTCCTTTCTGCTGTCATTATCTTCCTGTTCCATTTACATTCTGCAGTACATCTTTCTGAATTTCTGTTATAATCGTTCCTGTAATCGTTCATACAGTGGATACGATAAGGATAAATATACGAACAGCGAATTGCAGATTATCCATTTATTGTTAGTTAGCTATTTCAAGCTATAACCGTTACATTTGGTGCTTTCATTGAGAGGGTTCAGTCTTTCCCATGGCTGAAAACACTCGTTTGAAGGAGCTCCAGGCGGACATGAAACGCACTACCGAATTTGTTGACGATACTAAGGGTCGCCTTGAGCGTATAGATTGCCGATTTGATCAGCTTGACTCTGTCCTAAAAAAAATGGCTGAGTCCATGGCTGAGATGTCTAAGCGGCTAGATACATTACCTATCTCTGACCATAGCATTTCTTCCTCGTTGCCGCTCACGGCTCCACATATGCCTCAACACTCTCAAATTGTCCCTCGAACCATTAAAATGGAGTTCCCTCGATTTGATGGTACAGACGCATTGAACTGGTTGTTTAAGGCGGAGCAATACTTTAAGTATTATGAAGTTCCAGATCCTTTACGTCTGGTGATTGCCTCTGTTCATTTCGACGGAGAGGTTTTACCGTGGTACCAAATGTTGGACAAGGCTCAGCGTTTACCAACGTGGCTTGCGCTGGCTAAGGCAGTTGAGATTCAATATGGTCCGTCCCAATTTGATTGTCCCCGTTCGTCACTTTTTAAGTTGACACAGACTAGCACCGGTGGTCCTCTGGAAAATTACAACAGTAAATTCTTAGCTCTGGCCAATCGCACCGAGGATTTATCGGAATCTGCATTACTGGATTGTTATTTGGGGGGGTTGAAACCCGACCTCAAACGCGACGTTCTAGTTCAACGTCCTACCTCCGTGCTCAGCGCCATGGCTTTAGCTCGGCTTTTTGCAGAAACGTCAGTTGCACCTAGTACATTCTCAGGTGGACGACCTAGCACATTCTCCCCTGCTCCAGCTAAACCTCTTCCTACAGCCACATCAGCTACACCTAGCTCGTCAGTCACCATGGCCGGTGGGGGAAAAACTAATCTACCCCCTTTGTTACCAACCCCGAAGACACCGCCGATCCGTCGGATGACAGCAGCTGAGATGCAAATCCGGCGAGAGAAGGGCCTTTGCTATACATGTGACGCGAAGTTCTCCCCATCTCACCGGTGCCCCAATAAGCAGTTGATGCTACTATGTGTCGATGATGATGATACTCCCTGTTCTGATTTACCCACTGAAGAGGATGCCACAGACACTACTGCCGAGGCCACACTCCACCACCTCTCACTTCACGCATTTCGTGGGACTCCTGGGGCAGCCACTATACGATTTACAGGCGATGTTTTTGGCACACAGGTCCAAATCCTGCTTGATGGTGGAAGCTCCGATAATTTTATTCATCCTCGAATCGTGCGACATCTGCACTTACCAATTGAACCCACTGATGAGATCCGTGTACTTGGGGGAACGGGACAAATTCTGCACAGTAATGAGTTGGTTTGCAAGGTACCTGTACACATTGCCGGCCACACCCTTCACCTGGACTTGTTTGTGTTGCCCATTTCGGCAGTGGACGTGGTCATCGGTGCATCATGGTTGGAGACACTAGGGCCTCATGTAGCAGATTATAGTACTTCCACTGTGAAGTTTTTGGAAAATGGCCGGTTTGTTACATTACAGGGACATCGTGGTACGACAGCTGACCAAGCCACTTATCACCATCTTCTTCGGTTACATGACACCGATGCCGTAGCAGAGTTATACCTCCTCAATGCCCTTGATACGTCCTTGAATCCGACAGAGTTCCCTACTGATCTTCCGCCCACGTTGCTTCATATTCTTCAACAACACACACCTGTGTTTCATTCTCCAAGTGGCCTACCTCCCAGTCGTGACCATGAGCATCAAATTGAACTCAAACCAGGAACGGGTCCCATTAAAGTCCGCCCATATCGTTACCCTTTTAGCCAGAAATCGGAAATCGAGCGCCTAGTCTCTGAGTTGCTTGCGGATGGCCTCATTCAACCAAGCTCCAGTCCGTTCTCTGCACCAGTCCTGTTGGTCAAGAAGAAGGATGGCACTTGGCGTTTTTGCGTTGATTACCGAGCCTTGAACGCAGTTACCATCCGAGATGCCTTTCCAATGCCAACAGTCGATGAACTCCTAGATGAACTCCATGGGTCTTGTTTCTATTCCAAACTCGACTTGCGCTCGGGCTACCATCAGATACTTATGCGTGCAGGGGACCGTGAGAAAACAGCTTTTCGCACACACCAGGGATTATATGAGTGGTTAGTTATGCCATTTGGGCTCACCAATGCCCCGGCCACCTTCCAAGCCTTGATGAATTCAATTTTCAGACCCTACTTGCGCAAGTTTGTTCTCATCTTTTTTGATGACATCTTAGTATATAGCCACTCGTGGGAAGAACATCTGACACATGTCGACATAGTGCTTACCGCCCTAGCTCAGCATAAACTTTTTGCTAAACTGTCTAAATGTGCTTTTGGTTGTACCAAAATCGATTATCTCGGCCATATTGTCTCTCTCTCTGGCGTCGAAATGGACAATTCGAAGGTACAAGCCATTCACTCTTGGCCTCCTCCCAGTAACGTGCGTCAACTCAAGGGATTCTTGGGCTTGAGTGGCTATTATCGTCGCTTCATCCGCAATTATGCAACCATTGCAGGACCTTTAACTGACTTATTGGGCAAGGATCGTTTCCTGTGGACCCCGGAGGCTCAATCGGCGTTCATGGCACTAAAGAGTGTGCTAAGTCAGGCCCCTGTTCTAGCACTACCTGACTTTACTAAACCATTTGTGTTAGAAACCGACGCATCTGGGCTTGGCATTGGGGCTGTCCTTAGCCAGGATAATCATCCTATTGCTTTTTTCTCTAAAAAGCTATCACCGCGTCTCCAAGCACAGTCTACTTATGTCAGGGAACTTTATGCGCTCACTGAATCGGTCTCCAAATTCCGCCATTATTTGCTGGGTCATCCATTCACCATTCGTACTGATCATGCCAGCCTTAAGCATTTATTGGAGCAATCGATCCAAACTCCAGAACAAGAAGCGTGCCTCCCCAAGCTCTTGGGCTATAGCTTCACTATCGAATACAAGTCTGGAAAACATAACCAAGCAGCCGATGCTCTCTCTCGCGCTACCCATATGGCTTTGTCTACTGTGCAGAACCCTTTCATGGACTATGTTTATCAGCAACTCCAATGCTCTGACTGGATTCACAATCAGAAGACTCTCTTGCAGAGCGCCACCGCCACCGCCAACACTCATTTCCATATTCGCAATTCCGATTTGCTTTGGAAACAACGTTTGGTTATTCCGCCTGACAACCCTGAATTGATTACTCGCATCTTGGTTGAATTTCATGCCTCGGTATTGGGAGGCCATGCTGGTTTTTTGCGCACTTTCCATCGCATCGCCACTCTGTTTTTTTGGCCAAATATGCGTCGAGATATCCGCAACTTTATCCGCGCCTGCTCTGTTTGCCAACAAGCAAAGTCATCTCAGCTGAATCCCGCTGGTTTACTTCAACCATTACCAATACCGAATCAAGTCTGGGAGGACATTGCGATGGATTTCATTACGGGTTTGCCGCTCATCAAGGGGTACTCAGTCATCTTTGTGGTCATTGACCGTCTTTCGAAATATGCTCATTTCATGCCACTGCCTCCCAATTTCTCCAGTCAATCCGTTGCTGATTCTTTTCTGGCCAATGTGGTTCGCCTCCATGGAACGCCACGTTCTATTATTTCTGATCGGGACCGTGCATTCACTAGCTCATTTTGGCGTTCCCTTATGAAGCTCCAGGGCACGGCACTATGCTTGAGCTCCGCTTACCACCCACAAACGGATGGCCAATCCGAGGCAGTTAATAAATGCCTAGAAATGTATCTCAGGTGCTTTGTGTATGATTATCCCCGTCAGTGGTTGGCTTATTTACCGTGGGCCGAGTTTTGGTACAACACTTCGTTCCACTCTGCTATCGGTATGACTCCGTTCAAGGTCGTCTATGGCCGAGAACCCCCTCCGGTACTTCGAGCAACATCCCTGGAAGATACACCATTTGACGTTCATCATCAGTTGGCGCAACGTGACGAGGTGTTACAGGTTCTCAAGGCTAATCTTTTAAGGGCCCAACATCGTATGAAACAGCAAGCTGATAAACGGCGGACTGACGTGGAGTTTTCGGTCGACGAGTGGGTGTTGGTCAAGCTTCAACCATATCGGCAACACTCTGTTCAACTACGCAAATTCCAGAAACTTGCTCTGCTGTATTTCGGGCCTTTCCAGGTCGTCGCTCGCATTGGCAAGGTTGCTTACCGCCTGGCTCTTCCAGACTACGCCCGGATTCACCCAGTCTTCCATGTTTCGGTTCTTAAGAAATTTCACGGCAATGATCCATCTCCACAATATTTACCATTACCACTCCTGACGATGCCTGAGGGTCCCGTGTGTCGACCGATAGAGATTCTTCAATCACGTCTTTTGCAACGTGGGGCCCAGTGGCGCACACAGTGTTTGGTTCGTTGGGATAGCTCTCCGAATGCCACCTGGGAATGGGCTATGGACCTCCAATCGCTTTATCCAGATTTCAACCTTGCGGACAAGGTTCTGTTTGAGGAAGGGAGTAGTGTAACGCCTACAAATATCTCAGATCCAATAACAGATGCCTCAGGCCCAATGTCCGATGGAATGGCCCAAACCTTTCAACCAAGACGTAGCCAGCGCATGAAAAAGCCTTCCAGGAAGCTACGTGAATTAGATGATGGGACCACTATATAGGAGGGCAAGGAGACGGTTACGAGGGTGTGAAAATGATTGGAATCTCTCCTTTCTCTTATTTCTGAAATCTTCCTTTCTGCTGTCATTATCTTCCTGTTCCATTTACATTCTGCAGTACATCTTTCTGAATTTCTGTTATAATCGTTCCTGTAATCGTTCATACAGTGGATACGATAAGGATAAATATACGAACAGCGAATTGCAGATTATCCATTTATTGTTAGTTAGCTATTTCAAGCTATAACCGTTACATTGAACCAGATATATGTAGTTGGTAGTGATGGACACAGCATGAAGTGATTGTATTATTTTAATTAATGGAAAATGCGGTTATGAAATAGATTGTTGGAAAAACATATCTACATAAGTTGAAATAAAACTCTCCTCATAAACTAACAAACTTATATGTATATTCATAAATTATGTTAAAAAAAAATGTTTTACCGCTAATCCAATAAGATATATAATAATGTGACGAGTCCCCATCACAGTGCCAACGTAAAAGCACATTCCACAATTTTTTTGGTACAAATATAACTTGACACTTTTTTAATTAAAGTACCACTTAATTCTTTTCTGTACAATACTACTTCATAATTAAGTGGCCGGGCATTTGGAAATACCAAATCGTAATTTCAGAAGCCTTATTTTCCACATACTTAGCTTAGCTCACACGTTTTGGCTTAAAAAGCACATTCTGAAGTCCGAAGACTGCTTTCGTCCAAGTTCCTTCATCGTCCTCCTGCCTTCACTACTCAGCAATCAACCATTCATGCTTCTGATTCTCCGTTCTATCTTCCATCGCCACTAAAAAACTTAACAATGAAGCTTTAGCCACTCTCACCATTCCACTAACTCAGCGGTTTAAAAGCTTTTCTCACAAGGCAACAGTGGCAGATACGGCATTATAGTGTGCTGATGAGTGATTTTCTCTTCTACTTTCAATAATTTGTTATATTTCTGCTGCAATGTTTCATGGTTTCTGCAATTTGATGCCTGTACGAACTACGGAGACTGATAAACGAAAATTCCCCCCCCCCCCGGGGGTTTTTTTTTTTTTTTAAATCTTTTTGTAATCTATTGTTTTATCACTCTTGGTACGCGATCATTATGCTGATATCAAAATAATAACATTCCATTGTAGCATTTCAGAATGAATGATTCAGGCAAAGACAAAGTTATAATAAGATGAAGAGCCCGTTGAATTACTAAAGCTGAAACTTGAGGAGACAAGATAGGGGCCATGAGGCCAGTTCAAGAGATGGATATGGAGTTTGTCAATGCACTAAATGCTGCTGAGGTATTTGTTCGTGTTTCTGTTGTATTATGATTGTGTTCATTTTTTACTGTGTCTGTACATTTTTATTTTCATTTTGTTCAACAGAATATCCATGTATTTCCCCCTTTAACTCTATTCTATCTTGTGCTTCTCTCACGATGAAATAAGTTCCTTTTGTGTTTGTGATTTGTGAAGAAATATGTAAACTATATGTTGATTATTGTATCTTTTGTTTTTCCATACTTCAACTGCATCACTCATTTATGGTTATGCTGAATCTGTCGCTAACTTTACAGAGTGAATGTGCTAAACTGAGAAGAATGCTGGAAGAGGAGCAAAAACTGGTCCAGAGGCTTGAACAAGAGAAAGAAGATGAGGTGCAAATGGCCAATATAAAAATTGAAAGAATGAGTCAACAGTTAGCTGAAGCTCGAAAAGATGTTGAGTTTGCTACAGTTAGAGCTGATGTTGCTGAGGTTTGGGCTAGTCCTGGTCTTTCTCTCTCTTAATTTTGTAATATTTAGATGTCATATCTTACAGTAATTTACTAGAAATTTTTATTAATGTTCTAAATTAAAAGAAAAGTAGTGTGTTCTTGTTTTTGTGATTTGAAAATTGTCCGAATACTAGTACTGAAAAGCCTACATGTGCATGATAAGAAATTTTCTTTGCTCACAACTTAGCCACTCCTAAATTTAAGATTTCCAAAATTAATGTTGCCTTGTTTCTGTAAATCAGATTTTACTGGATTTTAAATTCGAAATATCAGATCACATATGATTTTAATCTCCTAAATTAAATAAAAGATAAAATTATATGAAATATCAACTAATAAATCAGATTAAAGGAACCCCTAAACCGTAAATCTTAAACCTTCCAACTGTACTTAGGTCGCTACTAATTGGTAACCTGTTTCCCTTATAAGAATGAATGGATTAAGGTGAAAAGAGAGTTGCTAGAAGCTCTAGTGCTTGTGCAATTGCTAAAGCTGGAAAATGAGAAGAAAAGACAAAGTACACTGAAACAAGTTGAAGAGAAGGAATTACAGTTAGCCAATGCCCTTAACGCTAGGTCGCTAGTGCAATTTCTGAGGTATGTGTCATGCTCTGTTATTTTCTTCTAATATTATTTTACTCCAGATAAACTTTTTAAAGGATTTTTTTAAAAAAAAAAATTTAATTAGTATTTGCTAGAATTCTATAATGAAGATGCAACTAGTGTAGCACTCATATCAATGATTAATATTCGATCAATTATTTTCAGAAAGTACTTTTTTTGTTAAGTCATTGAAAATGGCATGTTAGAAGTATATGGATGGCTTTCATTTGTACTCAAACATGTTGATTTTGATGATTTCTTTTTCTTTGCTTCTGATATTGCTCTGCAAGGAAACTCTAATTTTATGCTTTTCTCACTGTGGAAAATTTAATCTGTCTGCAAATGAAAGCAAATATATGCATTGATCAAACACAAAACCTAAAAGAAAAATAAATGTAATAAAGTTTTTTGCTCTCTTTCATAGTTGAGCTTGAGCAACCAGAATTTAATTATGTGTCCTGTAATATTAAAAACTATTAAAATTTATGAAGTTTTAAAGTAACATTACTATAATTTTCGTTCCTTTTATGCTTGTAATTTGTGAGTATAAATAGATGCTTATTTGATGATTAAGATTTTCTTTTTACATCTGAGCTGAAAGGTGATAAAAGACTATCATTTTATTACTATTATGTTGAAGCTACTGCTAATATTGCAGAGTGAATATGATAAACTAAGGACAATGCTGGGAAAACAGCAAAAACTTGTCCGAAGGCATAAACTCGAGAAAGATGATGAGGCACAAGCACAACTTGATAAGAGACGAATTGAAGAGGTAAGTCTAGAATTAGTTGAAGTTCAAAAAAATGCCAAGTATGAGACAACTAGAGCTGATCTTGCTGAGGTAGTAGCCGTGTTAGTATTTTTTCGGTTTATATTATAACATTTGTCTATAATTTTTTTGACAACAGAACAAAATGAACGATTTTGCAAGGAACTGTGATCAATGTGAAAAGCAAAACACAGGATTTTATTTTAATTTTAAAACAATGACAATGCTCTACAAAGAAGGCTGAAGGATGAAGAATTTCTATTATTCTGATAGGGTAACAGTGGGAAGTAGGAATGATGATCTAATTCAATGGAAAGGAAATTGTGTTTAGTGCCTTCTATAGAAAGGTGCCTAAATCTTCAGTGGAAGCCTGTGTTTGATTACGTATTAATAGAAAGGTGCTTTCTATAACAAACTTGTGCAAGTTCAAATCTCAGCCTAACCAATCACAAACATCCACCGAAGATTCAGACAGAAAAAGAAAAGACAGAAGAAATGGAATAAAAGGGGGTTCTGAACATAAAACAAGGGAACAGCTATGTGTTGGGAGATATTTCTTTTCTTTCCTGTGTGGCAAATAATGTGTCTTCCTCCTTACCAGAATTAATCTTAATGTGGAAAGACGATGCTGAGTAACTTCATTTTTGCTTGTTTTTTCCTCCAATGTGAAGGAATTTATAGTGCCAGATGATTCTCCGTTATTTTTGCAAGGAGGCAACACAAGGTTAGGCCACGAGTTTCTCTTAATTTTGGCTCAACCTTGAGGACTGTGTGTCAGGGCTAGGTCCTAGGGACGAGCTGGCATGAGATTGTAATGAGTTGTGCCTTTCTGTCACTGTTGATTCCTATAAAAAGTGGCCTTCAGACATTAGGGAGAGACGGGGAAGCATATTGTTGGTGATTTGGGTGCAAAAACCAGTGGAGTACCTTCCAATCTCAATGAGGATTAACTTTCTGTTTTAGCATCATTTTTCTCCCTATCTCTGTCTGTTATAATTATATTTAGAATTTGGTTTGTGCTTCTTTCATAGACTAGATCCTGGCAGTGTTTTTATCCCTGTGATTTGAAGTCTAACCCCAAGTCTCCTCTCTAAATGATTCTATATATTGATTAGGAGCAATTATAATAATATGACATGTGTACTTAAACAATTGTTTAAGATGGAATAATGGGTAACTTTCATGTTTAGAACAAATGGATCAAAACAAAGAGAGGGTTGCAAAAAGAAAGAGAGCTTCTGCAATTGCTAAAGCTGGAATATGACGAGATAGGACAAAGTGCTATGAGACAAGTTGAAGAAAAGGAATTGGAGTTAGCCAATCTCCTTAATTCTTCTGAAATTGCTGAGGTAATTCTTGGAGTCCCCGTTATTTTATTTTATCATCTTTTTAGTTTGTCTGCCTCATTTAATATTGCATGTTATCTTATTTATTTTATTCTACATAATCTTTTAAAAGAAAAATTTTATTGCTAATATTTCCAAAAGCTCTAACAAATAAGGATTTGGTCAAAATTACATTATAAATGCTTTGACCAATGATTAAGTCCTCTGATCAAGGAATGGTTGGATTATTGCTGTACCTTTATATGTTGTTTCTCCCTTCTGCTTTCTATAGTTTATTATCTGCTCTTATATTTATGATAGTCAAAATTAATGTTTGTACACATTTGTCTTTAAGACATACCCAAACTATGCCACCTCACCTAATGTTTTTTTTGGTTATTGATACAGAAAATTATAATATTGTATTATGTGTACTTGAGGAATATTTTAGTATGAGCTGAGGCATTTAAGTGACTATTAATTTGTATCTTATTATGTTTAGATTGAATGGATTAAAGTGAAGAAAGAGTTGCAAGAAAAGCTTGAGCATGTGCAGTTGCTAAAGCAGGAATGTCAGGAGACAAGACAAAGTGCAATGAGACAAGTAGAAGAAAAAGAGCTAGAGTTCGCTGATGCCCTTAATGCCCTTAATGTTGCCGCAGCTGCAGCACCAAGTTCTGCTGCTGCTGAGGTATTTAAGTAAGAAAGAAAGAAAAAATCTGATCTTGAGAAGTAAATCAAATCTTAAGATGATTAGGAATGTTTTGCTGTATATGATTATTATTTCTGCCTGACATTGTGTGTTCCTAGCATATATTCTAAGTTTATTGTTTATTATTTGAAAGCGAAGGGAAGCATCTTTCTGACTGTTTGTAACATTTACAACTTTTGAGATGAAATGATTATATTTAGTTTTTGAGCAAATTATCATATCTTTTAAGTGTTTTTGACACTGATTAATACCTGGTTCATTGTTTTAAAAGGTATTTTTTGATTTTGGATCACTAAAAAAGACACTTAAAAATAAAAGGAGTATATGATGGATCATATTTGCACTTTTTAACTTTGATTTTATTCAAAAGACTTTTATTTTCTGGTTCTGATATTGTCTTATTAGAAAATAAAAACTGTATGCTTTGCTGTCGTAGGGGTAAATTTGATTATTCTATAATTTAATAGTAAATATGTATCATGATCAAATATTTCAACATTAAAAGGAAATTTATAAAGAACTAGACTGTGGTCCATGTTTTGTATGGAATTTGAGAATAGCTGCACTGTTAGCTAAGGCTACATTCGAACATATGTTGGTTTAAAACCGATGTGAAGATAAAAGTAATTTTACTTTTAGTTCCTTCAGTGTCTGCATTATGTGAAGAATTGCGAACAATTATTGTCTGGTGCCAGGGATTTGCTGCTTCTGCTACGAGTGTGTTTGCAACTCCTACTCACAGTCAGTCAACTCCATTTGGATCATCTCCTTTATTTGGGTCAAGTGGAAATACAACTATTTCTTCAAGGAGTTCAATGTTACCATCTAGTTCAGTCGCAGATGTTTTCAATTCAGCATCCAACACTTGTAGCTCTCACTGTAGTGCAATGTCGAGTATATTTGGATTTTCCAGTAGGGAGAAAAAGTCCTCTTCTAGCTTTCCCTTTGGAGTATCGAGTGACTTTGTTTCTTCTGCTAGTAGTTTGCCCCTACTTGTATCATCCACTGCTTCAACTGTTAGCTCACCTATACTTGTATCATCCACTGCTTCTGCTGCATCAAATGCTAGCTCACTCAAGTTTGGTTCATCCACTTCTTCTGTTGCTTCAACTGCTAGCTCATCCAAGTTTTCATGCTCCCCTGCTTTCATTGCTTCATGTACTAGCATGCCTATTATTGGATCAGTCTCTCCTTCTAGCAGTTTCAGTCTTGGAGGGAGTTACTCGTCTGGTAGAAAACTTGTTAGGGTCAGAAAAGTAAAGTCAAAAAAGTAAGTTCACACAAGGAGTAAGACTTGGTCTTTGAAAATATGATTATTTACTTTCGTTGCTTTCATCTGTCCCATCTTTCATTTCACAATTAACAAAGTTTAATGGTGGGTTGTTTTTTAGGACCGTTCTGTTGGAAATCTTGAATCATTTGGTGCTCCATGCTGCTTTGCTTCATTGGTTTGCCAGTACTTAAATTAGTCTAAAATAAATATATTTATATATTTGCCCCGGAAGTATGAAAAAGGTAGCAAATTTGCCCCGGAAGTATATAAAAGGTAGCAAATTTGCCCATCCGTTAATTTTGACCGTTAAGTTTGACTAACTGTCCACGTGGCATGCCACCTCATCACACGTGGAATTTAAAAGAAGGGCAAAATTGCTACTTTTGTAAACTTCCGGGGCAAAATTGCTCCTCAATGAAAACTTCGGGGGCAAAATTGCCCCTTAATGAAAACTTCTAGGGCAAAACTGATACTTTTGATTGATGAGGTGGCATGCCACGTGTGATGACGTGGCATCTACGTGGACTTTCGTCACTTTTGGGTAAATTTGATACCTTTTCAATACTTCCAGGGCAAATTTGGTACCCAAAAAACTTCCGGGTGCTGGACGCTCCATTTGGGAAACTTCCATGGCAAATTTGATATTTAACCCATTATTTTATAAAGGAACATACCCAAAAAAAGAAAAGGTTTGAACTAATTAGCATGAATACCAAATTAAAGTTATTATAAATTAATGATAAAACAATAATTAAGGTGCAATCATTATGTGTATTGAAATTTATTTAATAATTAAGGTACAATCATTACGTCAAACTTACTGGTGAGCAATCGCTTTGTAGCTGTAATAATTTAATTGTTGCTTCCTGTTATCAACATGTCATCTATATAAAGACAGACTATGGCAAAACCATTTCCAGTATTCCAAATATACACTTGTCACATTCATTAATACTAAAGCCATTTGATAACATAATTTTATCGAATTTCGCATGCCATTGTTTCGGGTTTGCTTTAGTCCATAAAGGGACTTGATCAAGCGACAAACTTTCTTCTCTTGTCTTGAGATAATAAATCCCTCAGGTTGTTCTAGATAAATCTCTTTCTCTAAGTTACCATTCAAGAAGGCTATCTTTACATTCATTTGATGTAACTCCAACTCATTCAATGCTGTTAATGCGATTAATATCCGAATGGATGTAATTCTTTTAACAAGTGAATAGGTATCAAAGTAATCTAGGCCTTCACGTTTTCTGTAACCTTTTACTATCAGCCTAGCTTTGTACTTATTAATAGTGCCATCTTCTTTTATCTTCTTTTTGAAGACCCATTTAGTTCCTAGAGGCTTATTGCCAGGAGGAAAGTCAACCAATTTCCAAGTGTGGTTTAACCGAATGAATTCAACTTTACTATTAATAGCCTTTTCTAAAAATGGTGCTTTAGGGGAGCTCATAGCCTCTCTATATATTCAAGGCTCATTTTCCAACAAAAAGGTCAGAAAATCAAGACCAAAAGATATTTTGGTCCTTTGTGTTGTACTACGTCTATGTTCCTTCTCTACAGGATTATCACTTGTCGTAGTATCCTATGGTAACACAGTATTGTTATCATTATTACCACTTGCTTCACTTCCCTTGTTATACGGAAATACATTCTCAAAGAACATAATGTCCCTTAACTCAATAACCATATTAACCAGGATAACTGATACGACCAAAAAATGCCATGCACTATTCTCAAGTGCATAGCCAATAAACACATAGTTCATTGTCTTAGGTTTAACTCTCAACCTTTTGGGTGTAGAAATCGCAACCTTAGCCAAACACCCCCACATAGTAGTAAATCTTGAAAGTTGGAGCTTGATACCCAAGAGGGGAGGTGAATTGGGTATCTTTATAATTTTTGAAACTTGGTCTGTTTTTGAACACTTAAAACAGAGCAGAACAGAGGAGTAGGGAGAGGAAGCTTAACACAATGCAGTTTATACTGGTTCGGTCCTTTCTCTGACCTACATCCAGTCCCCAAGCCTCACTTGGGATTTTCAATCCACTAACTCAATGAAGTTGATTACACACTTTGTACTAAGAGTTGTTTTCTCACTAGAACACACTCCCCTTTACAAGTTGTAATCAATACTCCCCAACTACCAAGTCCCCTGACTTGTAGTTATCTCAATCAATAAATGATTTACAAGTGAAAAACTCTCTCAAAGAGTAGATAGATGAACACTGAAGTACTAAGTATCAAAATGATACTATTACAAATGAAAGCTAATACACAATAAATGAACTTAGTAAATTTTCGCTCAGAGTTGGTGTATTAGCTGGAAATGAAGTTAATGCTATCTATTTATAGGTAGAGAACATTAAATGACCGTTGTGAGATAATTCCAACCGTTGGAAGTGATTTGCTTAAGTTCTGGTCATCTTCTCTTTTTAAACTTCTGCTAATCCAAGGCTTTATGTTGTCTGATGTGGCTCTCTGAGTTTCTGCCCGTTGGAATTAACTTTACTTGATGAAGTAAGCTTCCTTTAACATTCATTAGACGTGCTCAGATGGATTAGCCGAAAGTAGGTGAGATTGTGCAGGTGCATTAAATGCACTGTTCACCTTTTTGCTTTGACTTTCCAATTCTTCAATAATCCTTTGTTAAACTGTCTGAAACTCACTAGAAAGATGGTTAAACATATCTAGAATCAATATTGAATAAACATGGAAAGCATTGAGATCAAACAAGAAGGTATTGCAGATTTTCCAAATTTGAAAATGCACCAACGGTCATAAACCTTGAGGCTAGTTCATCTAACCTCGAGGTTTGCTTGAAGGTTTCAGGCAAATATAGTTTTTAAACATGTAACCTCGAGGTTACTAAGTGAACCTCGAGGTTTCTTTTGAAAAGAAACCTTTTGAAAGATCTTAGAAGATCACAAACCTTGAGGTTCCAAAGGTAACCTCGAGGTTTGAAACTTGTTTCAAAATTTCATTTTTCACTGGAGCCCGATAACCTCAAGGTTGCAAATCCATACTCGAGGTTGGTTTCAAACTTTACAAAGTCAAGACTTTGATTTAAAGGGCTAGCCTCGAGGTTATAAACAAAACCTCAAGGTTTTCATTTCTTTGAAAAACTAGTTGCTTTCTGTAAGTTGGAAAACTCGAGGTTGCAAACTAAAACTCGAGGTTTATGAATTTTTTTGAAAACTTGAGTTTCAAAACAAAGTGCCTAACCTCGAGGTTGAAATATGAACCTCGAGGTTTTCAAGCTTGTTGAAAATCATGACCTCTCTGGATGAGTTAAAAACTCGAGGTTTGCTTTTAATACTCGAGGTTTATGTGTTGGTTCAAAACTTGAGATTTTCTAAAGTGACCATGACCTCGAGGTTAACTTGCCAACCTCAAGGTTTCACATAGTTTTTGTGAAACCAAGTTTTGAATCATTGAAACACTTGATTTTTAAAGCATCTGTAAGTCCAAACCTCGAGGTTACAACACCAACCTCGAGGTTTGCTCTTAAACAGAGTTTTTGACACTTAAGAGCAAAGCCTCTTTAATTGTTTGTAGTTGTTGGCAATCATCAAAACCATTAGAGAACTAACAAATCTCAGATAGTGACATGTAGCAACTGGCCCAAAAAACACTATAGCGGAATAGCGCATTGCGAGATGGTCGCTACATCGAAGATATGCAGATAAATACTCAAAAATAAACATGTACTCAAACTTTAAGGCATATTCATCATTAAACAATAAATAATCCAAATCTCTAAAAGCCATAAACAAAAAATTAACAAATAAAAAATTCATAATTAAATTAGTCTTTAAATGCCATAAATAAAAGGAAAAATTCTCTAGTCTTCCATGAAATCTTCATCCAAGTCCTCTTCATCATTCTTGCTTTCACCGGTACTAGACTTGTAGATCTCTTCCTCCTCATTGTCACTTTCTTCATCATTTGCCTCTTCCTCTTTGTCTTCCATGGTATGCTTTCCGTTGTTGCTCGTTGAAGGCCTTGAAGTTGAAGTTGCAATATGTTTATTCTTTAATCTGCTTTGCTGCCTATTTTATCTTCTAGGCTCACCAGCCCCAACTATATCAACAACAGCTCTCCAAGTCAAAGTGTCATCCTCAAAAACTAACTCGTCCTCAGCAACTTCTTCATCTCCACCCATTTCCCCCACCAACCACTCATTACTATCATCAATGTCATTTAGGAGAATGGGATCAATCACATCATGACAGTCAAAGCGTTCTTTAAGAGCTTGGTTATACTTGACAAAAACCAAGTCTTGCAACTTTTGATGCTCAAGCTTGCTTCTCTTCTTAGAATGAATCTGTTGTATAATTTACAACAAAAGAATGTTTATTTCACAAGCACTACTTGAAATTCTATAAAGTATAATCATTTAAATGAATACTTACATGCTCAAAAGTACTCCAATTACGCTTACATCCAGATGCACTACAAGTCAAGCTTAACACTTTGATGGCAAGTTTTTGCAAAATTTGAGTAGATGCTCCATACAGCCTCCACCACTCAGCTGTAATGAGTGAACTAATTAGCAATTCAACAAAACCACTAGTTTTAATTATTTTATAATGTAATTAATTTTATCAACGAATGCACTTTTACTTACCAGGAGCCATGGTGGTCCTTTGTCTTATTACTAACCTTATACCAAAGTTGCCTCCATCTCTTTTATATAATGATAACTCATTTATAATCTTATCTGCCTCTCCTTCAGTTGGTATTAACCTGTCAATGCATTTATATAGTCCTGAAGTCACTTCTCCATCAAATTCAATTTGTGGATTTCTATAATACAACTCTAGGTTTAGAAAATGAGCTGCTGCATGCAATAGATGATGAAGTTGGCTCTCCCATCTTTTGTCAACAATTGCAAAGATCTCCTTGTACTTGTCTTCATTTCCATTAAAGGATTTTTGAATAGCTTCTTTAGCCCTTTCCATAGCTTCATATATGTAACTCATTGCACTTTTTTTCATTATCAACAAGCTTAAGAACACGTACAAGAGGCCCCATAGCCTTAAGAGAATAAACAACACCATTCCAAAATGTAGGAGAAAGTATAGTGTCAATTGCCCTTTTCCCCTTAGCATCTTTAGCAGCCTTAGATTTGGACCATTCATCTGAGATGGTCATCATTCTAAGGTTGATTTTTAATTTGTGCAACCTTTGTAGTATAAGGAAGGTTGTAGCAAACCTTGTGACTCCATGCCTAACCAATTCCGACTTCTTTGTGTACTTCCTCATCATGTTCAAGGCCAGCTGATGTGATTCCTGAAAGGAGAGGATGATCGGATCAACTAGGAGTGGAATTTTCGCACCAGAATTTTCAACCTCTGACGCGTCCTAAAGAACAGAATGTATCTCGCGCTACAAACCTTGGATTTGAACGCTTCCAAAACGAGCGGAAAGATGACGTTCTGAACTATGATTTTGACTCAAAAAAGCACCGAAAAAGGTTAAGGGAAACTGGAGATATGGGACGAAGAAATTTAGCACGAAAACTGAAAACTGCAGATTAGATGTAGGCGCCACAATTCCAAAGAATTGATAAGCCCAAGAACGCCACAAGGATCGATACCCTTGATAAGTTCAGAGATTCTCAAAAGAACCCTAGAGAAGCTTGTCTCTCACAAAAAAGGTTAAAATCTCAATTCAAATCTACCGTTCCAAAAGCCATGGTGTACCCTTATAAGGTGGGCAACATCCATATTAAGTTTAACCTAATTCTGCTTACACACAAAGCCCAATAAGCCTTATTACAAAAGTTTAACTAAATGTAAGAAAATAAAACTAAATGCAGAATTTGGGCCAAGGCCCAATGAAGCCTTCATGCATATCCATTGAGGCTTATTCTTCAAAGTTTTCAATCTGGAGCCTTTTTAGCTTTTGCTCTTCTCATTGGGTCTCCAAGACCTTGTATGTCCTCCAAATTTGTTGCCTTGGTCATGCTGCCTCCTATGTCCTCATCATTCCCTCCTTCTTTAGAAGAATTTGTCCTCAAATTGCAATCCTCGTCTCCGTCTTTATGCACTTCCTTGAAGAACAAATCTGCAATGTGGATTGCATCATCAACCTCTTTAGGAAAAACATCTTTAAATTCCTGCAACAAATTAGAAACTTCATTTGAAAGAGAGTTAGTAGGACTTGCATCTGTAAAATTATTCTCTTTACTCAAAAGTAAGAGCATTGGCTTTTTCAATTGCATTGCCTTTTTCACCTCTTTTTCTTTTATAAGCAAGTTTGGTGCTTTCCTCTCTTCCTCTCCTTTTTTTTCTTGCTCTCTTCCACTCTCTTTTCTCTCTTGCTTTCTTTTTTCTCTCATTTTTAAATTATCCTCACTAACTTCTCTTGGTGTCAAGGATGTAAAAGTAATCTTGCGTTCTTTATGAACAAAAGAGAACTTGTTGGTGTAACCATTATGCATAACTTTCCTATCATATTGCCAAGGTCTCCCAAGTAGCAAATGACAAGCCTCCATTGGTACCACATCACATAAAATTGTATCATCATACTTTCCTATGGAGAAGTTCACCTCCACTTGTTTGCTTACGGTCACTTCACCATCCTCACTAAGCCATTGAAGCTTGTATGGTAGTGGGTGAGGTTTGGTTTCCATGCCCAATTTAGACACCATTCTAGCACTTGCAACATTGGTACAACTACCTCCATCAATAATTAAAGAACATACCTTCCCTTGGATAAGACATCTAGTATGAAAGACGTTTTCTCTTTGACTATTATTCATGTCTTTTGCTTGGCTACCCAACATCCTTCTTACCATAAACAAATCTCCTTCTGGAATTATTTCTTCAATATACTTCATCATCTTGTGAAGCAGAATCTTGTGAAGTAGAATCTGAAGAAGACTCACTAGTAAGCTCTCCATCCTCTTTAAGTAACATGGTCTTCTTAGTTGGACATTTTGAAGCTATGTGACCTCTCCCCAAGCACTTGAAGCATTTTATTTCACTACTCCTTGTCTTTTTAGGGATCTCATTGGATTTAGTTTGAGTCCTTTGAGGTGTGGCAGTGGGATTGCTTGATGAAGTACCTTCCTCCTTCTTATTTCTATCCTTCCAGCTTGAAGAATTGAAATTTGAAGAGTTTTTCCTCATGACACCCTTTCTCTTGAGTTGTTGTTCTACCTTACTAGCTTGTTGCACTAAATCCTCCAACTCTACATAATTTTGCAACTCCACAACATCCCTTATATCACTATTCAGCCCATGCAAGAAACGTGCCATAGTAGCCTCCCGCTCTTCACTAATATTTGCTCTAATCAAGGACACCTCCATCTCTTTAAAATACTCATCTACACTCTTGTTACCTTGTGTGAGTCTTTGAAGTTTATTGTAAAGGTCTCGATGATAATGGGAAGGAACATATCTTCTTCTCATTAGCCTTTTCATCTCCACCCAACTATCCACCAATGGTTCTTCATATCTCACTCTCTCCTTTTGCAATTGGTCCCACCAAATGAGAGCGTAATCACTAAACTCCATAGCTGCCACCTTCATTTTCTTCTCTTCAGTATAATTGTGACATGCAAACAAGTGCTCAATCTTCATTTCCCAATCTAAATAGGCCTCTGGATCACTTTTTCCCTTAAAATATGGTATATTAAGCTTCACTCCCTTAATTCTATCATCTCTAGCATCATTCTCATTATCTTTTCTTCTCCTTCTTTCATCCCTCCCTCTCTGTCTATCTTCATCATGATTCCTCTGATTTTCTATTCTCTCAATTCTCTCATATAACTCCTCTGTGTGTTCTCTCATCATCCTTTGCATTTGAGTTGTAATCGCTTCAATTAGCAATCTGTTATCTCCTATAGGAGGAGGAACACCTTCACCACCTGTACCTGCCATAATTCAAGGAAAAGAACAAGAACAAAAGTAATAGGACCTTACCACTTGCTCACGTGTTTACACTCTTAAAAATGTATCACTCGTGTTTGTTGCTCTCTATAAGGCTTTTGTGTAGTATGCTCTCTTGCCTTTTACCACTCAATAGCTCTCTTCAAGTTCTTAACAGAATCTCCAAGAACACTCAAGAGTACAATCCCAAACTCAGGAATTGGTGGTGACTCACAATACAATTTGGAAAAGATGTCAAAGAAGACACAACAAGACAGAAAATCCAAATCAATTTGGAGGAATTATTCAAAGAAGACACTTTGGACTCAAAGAAGACAAGACAAATAAAATCCAAAATCAAAACAATTTGGAGGAATCATTCAAGGAAGACACCTTTGGACTTGATTCACACGTAGTAGTGTGTGTAATTGAATAATAGGAAGGTGATGTATAGTTTTTTTTTCCTCTTGTTTTTTTTTTTGTAACACCTGATTCTTTTTTTTTAATCACAACTGATTTTTTTTTTAACACCTGATTCTTCAATAAGAGGAATTTGTGGTTTTGGAATCAAACTTTGAAATTTGCACTAATTCAGAACTGAATTAGATAGAATTCCCCACAAAATGAGCTATTACTTAACACACTAACAACACACTACTCAAGAAACATGAATCGAAGGATTAAAACTCAAGAACAATGATGAACAAGGGATGAACACCAAGAACAAAGTGCAGAAATATATGAACTGAACAAGAAATTGAAAGGAAAAAACAACCAGAAGATTGAAAGAACAAATTAGGAACAAAGAACGACGGCTAAAACAGAATTTCACAATTCAAAAACCAAAAACACAAATTTAGGGATTAGGGTTACCAGATTGGATGTAAACAATCAAGAAAAGATAACCCAATTCCAATCCTAGAACCGTGCTCTGATGTCAAATGATGTGATTCCCGAAAGGAGAGGATGATCGAATCAACTAGGAGTGGAATTTTCGCACCAGAATTTTCAGCCTCTGACGCGTCCTAAAGAACAGAATGTAGCTCGTGCTACAGACCTCGGATTTGAACGCTTCCAAAACGAGCGGAAAGATGACGTTCTGAACTATGATTTTGACTCAAAAAGACACCGAAAAAGGTTAAGGGAAACTGGAGATACGGGACGAAGAAATTTAGTACGAAAACTGAAAACTGCAGATTAGAGGTAGGCGCCACAATTCCAAAGAATTGATAAGCCCAAGAATGCCACAAGGATCGATACCCTTGATAAGTTCAGAGATTCTCAAAAGAACCCTAGAGAAGCTTGTCTCTCACCAAAAAGGTTAAAATCTCAATTCAAATCTGTCGTTCCAAAAGCCATGGTGTTCCCTTATAAAGTGGGCAACATCCATATTAAGTTTAACCTAATTCTGCTTACACACAAAGCCCAATAAGCCTTATTACAAAGGTTTAACCAAATGTAAGAAAATAAAACTAAATGCAGAATTTGGGCCAAGGACCAATGAAGCCTTCATGCATATCCATTGAGGCTTATTCTTCAAGGTCTTCAATCTGGAGCCTTTTTAGCTTTTGCTCTTCTCATTGGGTCTCCAAGACCTTGTATGTCCTCCAAATTTGTTGCCTTGGTCATGCTGCCTCCTATGTCCTCATCACCAGCGAGTGGTTATAAATAAAGCCTACTAAACTGATGTCTTTTTGTATTGTTGTTTTAACTTTAGGAAGCTTCCCAATGTCTTCTAACATCAAGTCCAAGCAATGTGCAGCACATGGAGTCCAATAAAGATTGGTTCTTTTGGCTGTTAACAATTTACCAGCTAACACATAATTGCTGTCATTGTCAGTTACCACTTGAATCACATTCTTTTCCCCAACCTTCTCCACAAAATCATCCACCAGCTAAAATATCTTCTCCCCAGTCTTCATATATGATGAAGCATCAACACTCCTCACAAACATAGTCCCAAATGAACTATTCACCATGAAATTGATCAAGGTCCTATTCTTCTTATCAGTCCATGCATCCGACATAATTGAACATCCAAAGTCCACCCATTCTTCATTGTGACTCTTCATCGTTTTATTTGTTCGCTCAATCTCCTTCTTAAGGAATGGAACTCTTAATTCATGATAGCTTGGAGCCTTTAGATGTTTACCATAGTTTCCAATAGCTTCAACCATCAACTTGAAGCTTTTTGTATGAGAAACATTGAAAGCTATTCCATTCCTATAAAAGAATTGAGCTATGTATTGACAAGTTCTCTCCCTTGTTTCTCTATCACAAGCATCATTTATACTTGTTTGCTTTGTGTTCTTTCCCAATTTGATAGTTGCTTTAGGATTTTTAAAAATAAGTAAATCCATAGGGCCTTTCACACTTTTGGCTTTCTTGGTAGATGGATCACTTGATGTTGCTGGCCTTTTCCCACTTTTTAAGGTATCAATTTCTTCCATCTCATCTTCCTCATTATCATCTTGCAACTCAGTGTAAGCTTGAGTAACCTTCTTCTTCTCAGCAGCTTCCTTGAGTAAATTTTTAACTTCAGGTGGACATTTTGAACAAGCATTCATGTCTCCTCTAATTCTCATTTGATGCTTTTTTGCTCGAGTAAGCCCACCCATAGTCACCTTTTTATAGAAATCACATGTCACACTTTTCCTATTATTTATATCACTTAAGTTATTCCATTGCCATGCCATGTCAATATTTTCACCTATAGGTTTGACCAATCCACAAGAAGAGACTCTAGATGAAGTCTGTGGTTGTTGTGACTGTTGGTGGGACTAGGATGACATTTTTATTGTAGAACATTGTTGTTGTGGTGACTGGGATGGCATATTACTGTAGAAATCAGAAGTCAAAATGGCGAGAATATTGTTCCAGAAGGTTGAAAAACCAAATAAGAAGTCAGAATGGCGAGAATACTGTTTCAAAATGCCGAAAAACCAAATTAGGAGTCAATCACAAATGATTCTCGATCACGACTACGTCTGCGTCTCACCCTCTGGATCTCGTCTTCTGAAACGTCTGGCGGTAGTCTCAACCTAAGTCACCTGTTGTCATCGGGTCGGGTGGTTTTTTAGGTTAAAAAAGCTAGGTCTCTCAGTATGGGCCTCTAAATTGATTTTTTGAAAAAACAAAATACCCCAAATCGCGTGAAGCCCGCGCGACTTGCTGTGCTGCAACGCGCGCTATAGGCGCGACGCTCAAACGCTCTACAAAGGAGTATCTATGGCGTCAGTGTGCAGTTCCATACCGCACTGGCACTATAGCGCCACTATCCCACGCTATCAACTACTCTGCACCCCCACACTTTCAAATATTTCAAGGAATATCTCTTTCCTTTCCATATTTTGTAAGGTATACTTTGTATTCTTTTGTGAGGCATTCTATTAATTAGAAAATTAGCCATGAAAATGGCTTCACCCCACAAGTTATGTGGTAAAATAGACGTAATCAGCATTGCATTCATCATTTAATTCTATGCCCCTTTTTTTGTTACTAATATACAACATTCAACCATAATGGCAAAGACGGACCTAGGGGGCTAGGGGTGCCCCCCCCCCCCAAAAATAGGGGTGAGCATTCGGTTTTCGGTTCGGTTTTTCGATAAAAACCGAAATACCGAAATACACCCATTTTAACCACCGAACCGAAACCGAAGAATTGAAAAAACCGAACCGAAAAACCGAAATACTTCGGTTAATTAACCGAAATATTTCGGTTTTTGGGCTTAAAATGGACCTTATTGTGGGCTTTTTTTGGGTTAATTCTTTTTTTCCGCCTCAAATTTTTTTGGTGAATTTGTTAAATGTCCAACCTGCTATCTTTGATTTTATTTTTCTCGAATCGATCTACAATATATTTTGAGTGCAAAACAACGAAATACAAAACATGGCAATATTATACAAAACAATGGAGCAGCAAGAAAATATATGCAGCTGGTATATATCAAGGCAGCACCAGATCTTGCACATCAGATGATAACCAGCATCGTCATCATCGTCAAATTCAGCCTCATCCTCATCATCATCAGAACCCTGCGAGCGACATGAAAGAAAATAGATGAGATGATAACACAAAATTGAAAGATGCAATTTACTTTCTGGTTCTAATTCTTAGGCAAAGCAACCGATTAAACATCAATAGGTCTGATCTATCTTGCTTCATTGAACAAATAGAAGTTTATCATCATTCAAAAAGGTTGATACTTGAGAGGTTTACACTGACAGACATGGAGAATTAAATGGACACTACAACAAAGGTATCCATCTAGTAATCAACACAGAGCTATGACAGATATGAACCAGAAGAAGGGCATTTTATACAGACAACAAGACGAAGCAAGGAATCAGTGTCTTCCCCCTTTAATCTCACACTTCCTCTTCCCTTTATTTTTCAATAAGCAGATCTCTCTCTTTCCTTTAATTTTTTTTTCCAGTAAGCAGATTGTTTTGAGTGGGAGAAGGATGCAACCAAATGAGGAAAGGAGAAGCAAGGAATGATGGAAATACCTACAAGAGACTGACGACGGTGGGGGGTCTGAGAGAGACGACGATTGTGCTGGAGAGAAAGCTGGGGGCTCCCCAGATCTGGCACCCACAAACAGATCTAGCTGAGAAATGGCAAGGAGAAGTCGAACACCCACCACCCACAAACAGATCTGACCCTCGAACAGCTTAGCTCACTGTCACCGGTTACTAGATCTGGATCTCTCTAGTCCCTCTACTGGTGATGTACTGATGTAGTGATGTTGCCGATGAGTTGGAGAGAAAAGAAAACGATGAGTGAGATAAAAGAGGAGGAAGAAGACGATGGAGTGATGGACAAAGGATTTTTTTTTTAATGAAAGAATGAAGGCCGACGGATTTGATAGAGGAAGGATGGAGGAATTAGGTTAAGAAAAGAGGAGGAAGACGATGGAGTGATGGACAAAGGATTTTTTTTTTAATGAAAGAATGAAGGTCGACGGATTTGATGGAGGATAGATGGAGGAATTAGGTTAAATTTCTAATGGGACTTGGACTTGGACCTAATGAAATGGGCCTGCAAGTTTTTAAGTTTTTTTGTGGAAAAAATGAAACAAGCACACAAACCCAAGGCTTCATATAAAAAAAAATGAACAAGGCTAATAATTTCGGTTATTCGGTTTTAACCGAATTCTTTTTAAAAAAACTGCACCGAAACCGAACAACCGAAATAAGGAAAATAAAAAACCGAACCGAAACCGAAAACCGAAAAAACCGAACACCGAATTAGTCGGTTCGGTTTTCAGTTTCAGTTTTGATTTGCTCACCCCTACCTAAAATTACAGCATTCAACCCAAATTTCTTGGAAATTATACTTCAGCCTCGTAAAACTTTCATTTTTTTCACTTTAGTCCTCATTGAGTGTTTGATAAAAGAACTAAAATGAAAACATTGAAATTATTACAGGGCTGAAGTACAATTTTATAAACACCTGGTTCTATTTTATAAATTTCGCCCCTCCTAATTTTAATTCCTGGTTCTGTCCCTGCATAATGGTGCAATAAAGATTTCACATAATTTGGTAGTGATGTATACCCCAACTAGAAATATTTATCATCTTTGAGTGTCTAAATAAAACTATCAATATTTATTTTCAATAATTATAAAAACAAATAATCAACCTTTGGGTTGATCCATAAACATCTTATAATAACAAACTTTAATTCACCCACATGTACAAACATAACATCAAAGTATCAAGGTTATGGGTAGTTGAAAAATCAACGTAATATTTGGAATTAAAAAGATTTGGCTACTTTGATGACTAACACATCCACCATACTTAATTCCAAAACTTAAATATTTAACTTATCATAATATTTGGTATTAAAACAATTCATAAAGAATTGATCACTTTGGTGACTAATAAATCCACCATATTTAATTTTAAAACTTAAATATTTAACTTCCTACAATATTTGGAATTAAAATAATTCATAAAGAATTAACCACTTTGGTGATTAATAAATCTATCATACTTAATTCCAAAATTTAAATATTTAGCATTCATAAAATTTCTATTCACAATATTTAAAAAGTACAAAATCATAGCAACAAAATTATCCATAATTATAAAATTAAGGCTATAATCGCATTTCTACTAATACATGAAGAGTTAAGGTGCAAAAATACACATGTGATTTACCTCTAGGAGCGCCCAATACCGTGTGCTTTTTTTTAGATCCAATAGTGACTATGTGGTTACCAAATAGGTGCAAAAATCACACTAGATGTTAGTTGATCGTTAGGTCAACGTTAAATTAGAAGGAGTTAATATATTTGTTGATGTCGACTCTAAAAGGGGAGGGGGAAGAAGCCACGTGGGATCTCATAGGTGATTAGGATATGATGTAATATTGGAGGAGGATGAATTGTGGAAAACAAAAGCTGAACAAGGATGAAATTTTGAAATTAAAATTGGGGACAAAAATTAATAAAACAATAAACAAAAACCTAAAGTTTAAACCTAAAGATGAAATTCTGGCAAAAAAAAAAAAAAAAACCTACAGACAAGAGGATTGGAGAACGATTGGGGAGAAATAAAACAATTAGGGTTCTGTCGATGCCCAAGAACAGAGTTTGAATCCAAATATGAAGAATAATTCCTTAAAGTTTTTGCACTTTTTTTTTTAATTAGGGGTATTTTAATATTTTCATAAAAATAATATGGATCCCACCCTAAAATTAACACTGTAACGGTAGTGTGACTTTTGCTTCTAAAATATAACCATATCGTGCTACGCACTCTCAAAAATAAAGTACATGTCTCTTTTTGCTCCTTTACCTTTTTATTAATTTAAGGCCCAACCAAATGACCCCATGGACATGTGGTGTGGTTTTTTTTTTTTTTTTTGTATTTTTTTTGCATTCATTGGACAAGCATAGATTAAAATTGATCCTATTGATTCATACTACCTGCTCCACGAAGACTCCTCACTTATATAATATATGTCCCACCAAAATTCTAATTGACAACACAATTATACTCCTAAAAGAAAAATAACTTAAAGACTATGAGAATGAGCTAATTTATCGGCGCACATTAACGTGTGGTCTGAATTTTAGTTAACAACCTCTTGTATATTTTGACTAAGTCTCTTCCTCAATTAACATCGTGTCACTTCAAAACAGGTACGTGTCACTTCAACACAGGTATGTATTACGTTTTGCGTCGTTGGATTTTTATTGCATATATTAATGTCATCTCACTCAGTGGCGGAGCCACGTTGGAGCATGAGACCGCAAGTGCAGACATGAAATTTCAGGTCTTCTTTCTTTCTTTTTTTTTTTTTAGACAAATGGTTGAGATTCATATACGTATCTGCATAAAATACAGCAAACTCACCAGAAGGGCTCCTGCTGGCATGCAAAAGAAGGACACTTCAGAAACCTTCTAATTTCTTCATTGTTTTTACCTTTCATGATGAATTTCTTCACTTAGTTTCCGGAAACAATGAAGATTGGGACTGAGAGAGCTAACTGATGAGCCTCTATCTATTTTGCGTGATTCAAAGAACGCAAAGGCCGGTAAGCGACGGACAGGGACAGGAAGGAACAGCGTTCGGTTGAGATTCAACGTGAAGCACAAATGAGGCGGTTGGAAGATAAAAGAACAGAGGAGAAGATGAAGGGTGTCTTCTTTTTTACAAGAAACTCGTGTGTCGAATAAATTAGCGGTACTTGGATGTTGAAGTCTCTGGAAATAATAGAGATATAATGGGCACAAAACTTATAAAGGATGCCGATGGTTAGGAAGAAGAAGTGAGAAAACCGCGAGATGTTGGGCTGGGACGAAGACAGCTCCGCGAGCGAACAGTCAATTGATCATTTCCGTTGATCGGGGATGTTGGTCGGCTTTCATCTTTTCTTAGCATTCGATCATCTCACGCATTAAATTAAATTAGTCAGAAAGGGCATGTAAATTGCTCTTCTCATTTACTAATATACCCCCGAACACAAAAGACCCCACCATCCAGACTAGAGCTGGGAATCAGGGCCGGCCCGGCCCTACAGGGCCTGGCCCTCCAGGGCTTGGGCCCTACAGGGCCGGCCCTCCAGGGCCTGAGATAAGGAAAACATCTGTTTTTCAAAGCCCGGCCCGATAGTACCCGGGCCAGGGCTGGCCCTACAGGGCCTGGAAATTACTATTCGAAATTTTAATTATTTTTTTTCTAGCTTTTTTCCAAAAAAATATAATTAGTAAATTGCAACCATTAAAGTTCTAATCTATCAAATAAATATTATCAACATTAATATCTAAACAATACAAATCATCCAACAAATAAACACATTCATTAATTCGTAATAAAAAACAAATCATTGTCCACAATTGACTCACATAAAACTTAAGAAGTATTAAACTAAACAACATTAGATAACTCACATAAAATATAAAAGCATACCACTATCATTGTCAATTGTCACCTTCTTCATCACTCTCATCAATTTCATAGATATTTGATTATGCTTCACTTTGAGCAGAAGGCTGTGCTTCAGGAGTAAAAATGTTATGAATTTCTTCTCCCGCATCATGAACACATCCATAATAATAATTATCTGCAACAAATAATATACCAAATCATAAAATCAGAGTATAGTTATTATGTATTTATATATGTGCCTCCTAGCCTCTTCCTCTTGGCACTCTTTGACTAATTTTTTTTCTTACAAAAATGAAAATGCTACAGTAACAGGGCCTGCAGGGCCGGCCCGAGGCCTTACAGGGCCGGCCCGATAAAGCCCGAGGCCCTACAGGGCCAGCCCTGCAGGGCCAAATTCAAATTCCAGGCATATTTTTCAAGCCCGAGCCCTACAGGGCCAGGGCTTAAAAGGGCCGGCCCGACGGGCCCGGCCCGATTTCCCGGCTCTAATCCAGACCTCAACTAGTGTGAGCAAAGCTCC
This sequence comes from Acacia crassicarpa, assembly GCA_034222035.1. Taxonomy (NCBI): domain Eukaryota; kingdom Viridiplantae; phylum Streptophyta; class Magnoliopsida; order Fabales; family Fabaceae; genus Acacia; species Acacia crassicarpa. The sequence continues at coordinate 3,338,381 of JAWXYG010000015.1, read as the reverse complement.
ACCTTTTTTTTACGAACCTACAAAAACAAATTTTAATTAGTTGTTTTCTTTACCTAATGTAGTTATTTTTTATCTTTCTTTAAGTCTTGGTAATTTTATTGTTGATGTAAGAACTGATTCTGATTTTGTCAATTTGAAAATAATTTCTGATCTTGCTTTGAAGATGGTTGAGAAGAGAAAGGATATTGTTTATCTATTGGTATATCTATTGATAAAGTTGGCACTCATTCTACGGTAGTAACTGCTAGTGTTGAATGAGTTTTTTTCCTGTAATAACTTTTGTTAAGGATAAGTTACGCAATCGGATAAGTGATGATTGGTTTAACTCATGCATGCTAACTTATGTTGAATGTGATATGTTTGATAAGATTGACGATGAAGATATAATGCAATATTTTTAAAGAATGAAGAATCGAAAAATGCTTTTGTAGTCATTCTATTGTAATAACTTAGTTGAATCTTGATTATTATTTTTTAATGTTAAGTTCAAGTTTCTTTTCTTGACTATATTCTTTTATTTTTTTTAATGCATTTAAAACTTTTCTTTTAAAAAAAAATCCCCTACTAATTGTGCGGACACAAACATGAGATCCTGGCTCCGCCACTGATCTCACTGTCTCTCCCACACACCCCAACCAAGGGTCGGATGCTTTCATTGATATTTTTTTATTATCTTTTATTAGTTTTAAATTTAGACCATATATTTAATAAAATTATTTACACTAATAATTTCATTAAATCAAATCAATAACTTAGATTGGATGAAAAAAATTTACTAATGAGAGAATCTTCTTCCCCAACAATAAGCATCCTTCTCGAGAAAAACCTTCGTAGATTTGCGGTGAAAAATATTCCACAGCCCAATTCCACGTGTCACAATTCCCTCCAAAAGATTCAACAGCCATGTCCACTCACCCCAAAATTTAAAAAATTTAAATATCTTCCCAGTGCCTCCATTCATATCCCCACTCCAAAAAAAAAAAAAAGTTAAGATGTATTTTTGCCAACAAACTATTACAGAAAGAGCATCCAGCACAAATATTAATTAAGCGTACCTTAAATACCAACAAACAATTAAAAATGTGTAGATTTGCCAACGAACTTTTACAAAGATGCAATCAGCACAACGCCGTTAGAAAAAGTTAACTGATCGTTTAAGGTGTAGATTGGCCAACGAACTTTTACTCCAGGAACACCCAGCACAAAATTCTTAATTTCACTAAATTAAATAATTTTTGTCTCAATTGTGATTATTCAAAACTACTTGTATAGATATCTATGGAAAAATTACTCATTTGCTCAAATAAACAAAAATTTTAATTGAAAATATAATTATATGATTTAAATAAAACTCAAGGTGTTTTATAATTTATTATATATGTTAAACAAAACAAATTATATGATTTATTTTTATTTTAGAAGAAATTTATGTGAGTTAAGAAATTCATTTAATGTTCATAAAATTTAAAAAATCTATTATATGCTGAAAGAAATGAAATGTGTTTAATTTTTATTTTTATAAAAAGAGTTTAATGGATATTAACGTTGACACATAATAATATAAATCCGGTAACTTGATGATTTTTTGTTAATTAAATTATCTATTGATTATATGAATATGAGACTTGTTACAAAATAAAAATAAAAAGTCCCATAAATAAATTGTTGAGGCTATTCCAAGATACTTAATGACAATTTTTTTCCAACATATAATTATTTTTAATTAAAAATTTTGCTTATTTTAGCAAATGAGTAATTTTTCCATAAATATCTATACAAGTAGTTTTGAATAATCACAATTAAGACAAAAAATTATTTAATTTAGTGAAATTAAGAATTTTGTGTTGTGTGCTCTTAGAGTAAAAGTTCGTTATCTAATCTGCACCTTAGATAATGGTCAGTTAACTTTTTTTAACGTTGTTGTGCTGATTGCACCTTTATAAAAGTTCGTTGGTAAATCTGCACACTTTTAATTATTTGTTGGTATTTAAGGTACACTTAATTAATATTTATACTGGATGTTCTTTCTAATAATTTGTTGGTAAAAATACACTTTAACTCAAAAAAAAAAAAAAGAGAGACGTTTCGGTGCCTATTACCCAGCGCTGGTGTATTTGAATATATGGGTTGTCCAAATTTTATTTTTTTAACTTTTGCTTTTTTGAATAAAAATTATATTTTAGAAAAATGTTAATTAAGGGATTAGTTTTATTTTAGTTTTTTTATTCATTAAAATTAATTTTTTAAGAAAAATAAAATCTGAACTATTTAAATTGCATCTGAACGATCCAAATATAGAGAATCCGCACATATAATTCATAAGAGCTTGCATAAAACGACCAACATGTATTGTGGATTCAGTTTCCCTGCGGCCAGACCTGGCGGTCCAGATCTCCAGATATATATATATATATATTTTATAGGAGTTTTTTAAATTTCTTTTTCTAGTACCAGTCAGTATCCTGAAATATATTGTTAATATCAATCAGTACTACCAATCAATGATCTAAAATAGTTTTTCAACATCCTCAAAAAATATTTCAGGGTACCGATTGATACTCAATAAACTAAAATATTTTTTCAACATCCTTAAAAAATATTTTAGGGTACCGACTAGTACTAAAAAGATACTTTAGCGTACTGGCTACTTTTTTTTAATACCCGTACGTGTCCTAAAATATATTTTTAGTACCCGTCAGTACTCTGAAATATTTGTTTTAAGATCTTAAAATAATTTTTTAAGATCATGAAGTATTTTTAAATAGCAGTTAATACCCTGGAGTATCTGTTTAGTACCAGTTGGTACCCTAAAATGTTCTTAAAAAAATATTTAAGGATACTGATTGATACTAAAAAGATACTTTAGAGTGCTGCTACTTAAAAATACTTCATGATCTTAAAAAATTATTTTAGGATCTTGAAAAAAATATTTCAAGATACTGACTAGTACTAAAAACATACTTCAAGAATATATATATATTTTTTTAAAAAAAAAACACTTCAAATTTTTTTTAAAAAAATCTATAAAAAAGAAGGAAAAAAGAAAAAAAAAATGGATGGTACAGATCTTCAAAGGAGAGAACCGTCAGATCTCCCTAGGCGCCCCCTGCTCGGCCTTTGAGGGAAACCGAGTCCTATATATTGTAGCTTTCCTCTCAAACCAAAGGGCAACGCACAGGACAAATTTGTAGATGAGGCCGATGATGAAGCTGCTCTTTCTAATTAATCTGTTAGCTGCAGCCATGGCAGCAGTAAGTGAAGCTCAATCTCTCGCAGGTTGTCCCGAAAAATGCGGAGATGTGGACATTCCATATCCATTTGGTGTAGGCCAACAACCTGGTACTTCTCGAAACTGTTTCTTGGATTATCAGTCATCATTCAACCTCACCTGTAACAACTCCACATCCAAGTTATACTTCTTCAACGTGCCAGTTTCCAACATATCCCTCCAACAAAGTCAAATGGAAATCTCCATTAATGTCTCCAAGAGTTGTTACAACCAATCACAACCATCTGTTCCTTACCAACTCAACGCCGGTGCTTTCACCATTTCTAGCAACCAAAACAAGTTCGTAACCATTGGTTGTGACGCGGTCGGCTTATTCGCTACAATGGACAACTCGAAGAGCAACTTCACTCCTTACAGTGGTTGCGTGGCCATATGTGACAAACGCCCTCCAAGAGAAATAATCATGACTGATGATAAGACTTGTTCTGGGACTGGTTGTTGTGAGGTGGATTTTCGAGCGGCAATTTATTACATTGAAATTGTAGCTGGTAGCCTCTTTAATCATACCGACGTGTCTAGTTTCAACAATTGTACATATGCTTTGGTTGTGAAACGGGACTGGTTTAGTTTCTCACTAGATTATCTGAGTAATTTTCCCTATGATCTGGTCCCTATCGTCCTAGAATGGACTGTTTCGAATGATTCTTGTCGAAATGCTTCTGGTAAAGAAGATTATGCCTGCAAATTCAACTCAGAATGTGTGGATTCTAGTAATGGAGTTGGCTACAATTGCAAATGCAAATCCGGCTTTGAGGGAAATCCATATCATCCAGATGGATGTCACGGTAATTCTATAATTTCAATAACATTTTTTTCCTAACCGGCTATTTCCTTATATATATATATAAATTATAGGTAGGTAGATCTCATGATGTATCAATTGAGAAATTTCTATGAAAATCCTTAGAGACAACTATATATACTTGTACCAAGTCTTTAGTGTGAAATGACCCAATTTTTCTCTAATTGTAGTTGTCATTATTAATTACTATTGTCATTTCATTTTTTCATTTTTCATATTTAAGATTAAGGGAATTTTAGTAATTGTGCTTCGTAATTTAATTTTAAACTAGTCTATAGAGATTTCGTAGAGATTAGAACATTTCAGAGTTCTGGGATTTGTTTATTTGGAATATTTTTGTGTCCTTTCCCCTAGATTTTATTAACTAAAAATTATTCTTAAATTTTTTATATGTCATTTTAAAGGATTTTTTTTTTATTTACTTGTCTATTTAAAATTCAAAACAATGTTCATTGCCATTTTTTAATTATACCCTTATTTACAAAATAACAAGATAAATTGAAGGCATATATTGAATTATTTTCTTAAGAAAAATGACATAATATTTCTTAACCTATATCTATTAAAATCTTAAAGAGACTTATAAAAAGGAAGTAATAAGATCAGAATAAGGGTATAATATTCTCCTTTTCTTAATTTCAGATATCGATGAGTGTGCCATACCCAATATCTGCCCTATGCCAAGGAGATGCTACAATCATCCTGGTTACCACAACTGTTCTTGTCCACCTGGATTCAATGACATTAATGGAACTGCCTGCATCACTCCTCAACGATCTAATCAACATAATTTGCTTATTCTGATTGCTTTAGGTGAGAATACATTTATGATGGTCTCTGCTAGCTGTTGATCTATTTTACTTTTAAATTTTTTTAATCATTTAATTACATAGATTTAAGGGATGTGATTCAGTGTGGATATTATACTGGTGGAGATAATTAGCAATAAAAAGGGATTTCTTGCAGGTGTGAGTGTCGCCTTGTTAGTTGTCATTACACTGGTCTTCACATTATGCTGGGCACACAAGCAGAGAACTTTGAAACAACTCAGACAAAAGAATTTCGAGCAAAATGGAGGAGACTTATTGCTACAACAACTTTCGCAACAGCAAGGCTACAGTACTACTCACACAAAAATATTTACAGAAGTTGAGCTTAAAAATGCCACAAACAACTTTGATGAAAGCCGAATCCTTGGTCAAGGAGGACAAGGCATAGTTTATAAAGGTATATTACGGGACAACACAGTTGTTGCCATCAAGAAGTCCAGAGTAGGAGGGGATCCAAAACAAATTAAGGATTTCATCAATGAAGTATTTGTGCTTTCTCAAATCAATCATCGTAATGTGGTCAAACTTTTGGGGTGTTGTCTTGAAACTGATGTTCCTTTGTTGGTATATGAGTTTGTGAATAATGGCACTCTTCTTTATCACATTGACCCTTTGAAGAATGAGATTTCTATTCCATGGGAGATTCGATTAAAGATAGCTGCAGAAACGGCTAATGCTATTTCATATTTACACTCTTATGCTTCCATCCCAATTATTCATCGGGATATTAAATCTACCAATATACTTTTAGACCATAATCTCATAGCAAAGGTGTCTGACTTTGGAGCTTCAAGACTTGTTCCTATCAATGAATCCCATGTTACCACTGTTGTACAGGGGACTTTAGGATACTTGGATCCAGAATATCTCCATGCAGGTCAGCTGAATGAGAAGAGTGACGTTTATAGCTTTGGAGTTGTGCTTATAGAGTTACTCACCGAAAGTAAAGCAGTTGAATTCAGTAGGGTGGAGGAGAAATATTTGGCAATGTATTTTGTATCTTCAATGAAAGAAGATCGTTTGTGGGAAATTATTGACAAACGAGTGTTAAACGAAAAGAATGAACATCAGCTTAAAGAAGTAGCCTTGTTGGCAAGGAGATGTGTAAGAGTAAAAGGTGAGGAAAGACCCACAATGAAGGAAGTAGCAATGGAGTTAGAAGGTATGATTTCATTGGAAAATTATCGTTCGGTGAAAGGGGAAGAAATTGTGTCAGAAGAAAGTGAGTACTTACTTGGTCATGTGCCACAGGCAAATGGTGCTAGTACTTCAGCTTCCTATGGTAGCATATTGAGGGAGATTGCATTTGAGATTGCAGATGGACGATGATCATTTACCATTAGCTTGGATGGGAAGAAAAATGGGAAAGAAAGAATATTAGCAGGGAACACTCTAAAATAGTAAATTTTCTTTACATACTTAATTTGGAAGTTTTCTTCCCAATATTCCCTCCTCCAATTTTTCTCCCACTTCTCTCTCTATCTAAATGGGTATGTATGTTTGTTGGTCCTTATTGTTTCATGGCTTTTACTTGTTTTGAACTTTTTAAAACGTTAATGTATGTTGATGGTGCACTTTGATGGATGTCGTGATTATGTGTCCATTCAGTTAGCTAGATTGTAAGTCGTGGATTTCCAACCATTTTAGCTTTGTTGAAGCTTTGCTCTTGTAAACTGGATAGTCTGTCCACAAATAAAAGATGTGTATTTGTTTTGTTTCGATTATAAAGTCTTTTCTATAGGATTTGTCATCTTGAATTCTTGATTATAAACTGCCTTTTTGGCTTAATTAACCTGTATCATCATGTGTACATAAAGATTTGAGAGGAAATAAGGATGAATTGGCAGAAGTGGACAAACATGCAGATATAAATAGGACAAGCCCAAGCACATCTCTGTTTGCTTTAACAGCAAATTAAAATATGTTTGACAACACGGAAATAGATTTTATAGTAGTGTAAGGCCTTACTAAACTCCTCTGGGTCTCAAGTTTGAGATTCAGAGGAGACATTTACATTGGGAGGGGCATCCATAAACCCTGAATTGGATACTAGATGTTAATATTAAAAACAAAATACGTTTGAAAACTTTTTAGAAAGTAGAAATAAAGCATACTTATCGTGAACAGAAAAATGTGCTGATTTTTTAGCCAATCATACAGGTTTTAGCTTTCTTTCTTTGTTTTTGAACTTTCTAATTCTACATTATTTAATTCTATAGTCAATTTAAGATTCCTTTCATCAAATTCAATTCTCAATAACCTGCTCAATAATGGCCAATCACTAAGTAAATAACAATAAAAATAAGATTAAATAAACTGAAATACCATTAAGCAAAACTAATTTATGGGAACAATCTCTAAGCTTCAAATAAGTTCATATAATACTCTAAGTTGTAGAGAAAAAGTTAGGCACAATAGTTTTAGTCAAATCCATCTCAGTAAATAAAGACTCAGAGTTCAAATTCGCATAGAGAGGAGATGAAAATAAAACCAAGCTCAGCCAAAATCCTGCTGCCTCCCAGTGCTACGGGTTCTTGGGGAAGTGGATGAAGACTGAACTGAAATAGCCGCCTCCTCTTGCTGCTCTCTTCGTGACTCTGATTCTCACCCAAAAAAAAAAAAAAAACGAAAAAAGAAGAAGAAGACGGTAATGATTTTTCCCAAGCGGCTGCCTCTTCTCTTCTACGCTCAAGCCCATGAGAGATAATGAACTAATGATGCCCTCTCTTGCTTAATATGATAGTGGCTGCTTCCTTTTCCACCAGTTTTCTAAACGGTGCGGTTTTCCATCTCCATCTCCATTTCTTTTTCTTTTTTTTTTTTTAAATCTAATACTCAATCTTCAATTGCCAAAAGTGATGCACCGTCCTTCCCCTATTACTTGAAAAAACAATACATTAATAAGAATAATCATAATAAATTGATTTTTTTCGATTTCTTTTCTTTGAGAAAACTCTCATTCTTTCCTAAACTTAAAAACTTATATTCTAAGTTGAAATCTTATAAATGATGTACCCAAATTGATATCTTTTAAAACCTCAAGAAAATCTCTTTAATTTAGCATTGATGATTTCTCAAACCATAAAAAAATATATCTCCAATCTATTAAAAATGGAAATTCATCAATGTGAGAACTATCCTCACACTTGCTACAATGCATGGCTGGCCTCTTTTTCAAATGGATGTCAACATAATGCATTTTTGTATGGGGATTTACTTGTGGAGGTATCTATGAGGATCCCACAAGGATTTAATAATCTGGGTAAGAATAAAGTTTGTAACTTCAACAAATTCTTGTACGGACTCAAGCAAGCATCCTTCCAATGGATCACTAGGCTCACAGAAGCCTTGCTTAAAAGGAGGGTTTCGACAAAGTAAATATGACTATTTATATAGCAAGATGGAGATATATGACTTTAATGTTGGCTTATGTGGATGACTTAGTCATCAATGAGGATAACCGCGATTAAGAATCACTTTCATTGTAGTTTTAAGATGAAGGATTTAGGGGTCTTAAATATTTCTTGGGTTTTGAATTTGCACGATCATGAAAGGGAATTGTTCTGAACCAAGGGAAGTGCACTCTTTACCTTATATCAGACATGGGGCTTAATGGCTCAAAGCCATTAAAGGTCCCTATGGATCATGGAACTCAACCAGCTCTTGAACCCTGGAAGTCAGTTTCAGATGCTAATGACAGAACTTGCAACATACTGGCTACTTGTAGGTAGGTTGTGTTATTTAACTACAACTAGACTTGACATTAGTTTTTCTGTGCAGGCTTTGAGTCCATTCTTAAGTGCGCCTCGCAAATCCCATACGGCAGTTGTCGTTCCAGTTTTTGCTACCTCAAAGGGTGCCTGGGTTTAGGAAATTTACTTGCTCCTAAGAAGAAGAATGCATTGGAATGCTATGTAGATTCTAATTGGACTGTTTGTCATGACACCAATAGGTCTGTGCCGGGCTATTTTATTAAGTTTAGCAGCTCCTTGGTGTATTGGGAGTCGAAGAAACAAACATACAGTTTCTAAGTCATCTATTGAAGCTGAATACAAAGCTTTATCTTCAGTAGTGTCAGAGGTTATTTGTCTTACATGCATGTCCAGATTTGGCTCTGGTGAAGGTGTATTGTGATAATAAAGCAGCAATACACATTGCCAGCAACCTAGTGTTCCACAAAAGAACAAAACATATTGAGATCGATTTTCACTTCGTACATGAAAATCTACAACGAGGGTAATTGATCTAGAGCATTTCTGTTTGAAGAATCAGGTAGTGGTTATTTTGACAAAGCCTCTTAGGTGTGAGGATTATGAGCATTTTTTGCTTAAGTTAGGAACCATCAATTTGTATGGTCACTAACTTGAAGGGGTGTTAAGATTAGTATAACATATGTTTGTGTGTTAGGTTGTTGGGTTTAGTGCCTTGTGTACATTTTACGTGTTTTGTATACATATACTCTTAATATATTCTATGAACAAAAGATTTATCTGTTAATGGTAGTTGACTGGGCTATTTAGATTATTTGGGTTCTTTACCATTGGTTTACATATATCTTAGATATTTTAATTTAATTAGATTAGATTAAAATAGATAGATTCTAGAGTTAGTTTATTAGCTTTAGGATTGCTTGTATAACGATATATTTGTACTCTCCTTTCATTAAAATCACAGAGGTTTTTATTTTTCTTATGCATCATTATAATCTTTCAAATGTAACATGGTATCAGAACAAGGTTGCTTCAAAATTTAACATAGTATCAGAGCCAGATTACTTCAAAATTTAACATGGTATCAGAGCTATGTTGTTGCAGATTATCAACAGGAGCTGAAGTAACTCAACCATCACATGTTAATGCCATTATTGGATTCATTAGGCGTTGTACATCTATACATGGGTCCATGCCATTTTGATTGTTGCCCATATACTAAAACCTTAGTTGGAGTTCTGTTGCAGCATCTGTTTCTATTGCACATGTTGGAAGTTTCCATCCTACCAAACACTCATCATTTGCCCCATGCTGAACTTATCTTTGAAGTATGACATAACGAAATGTGGAGCAACGCCGGGACACATCATAGGCAAGAGTTGCATGTTGAAAACCAAATCCGAATTGCTAAGGTGGTATCAAAGCAGGTGTTCCCTTATTTTAGTACAACTACCAAGGGGCAAGTCTAGGTGCCCCAGGGTGATATCTAGGAATTCTAGCCGGCCGAGGTCCCATACTACCATATCTGAAATTGAGTAGAATGAGCCTGCAAGCCTTCCTCTCTTCTTTATACTGCCTAGGCCACAACAACATATATAGGTTTTCCATCTATCATTTTCCCATTTATTTCATTCAAAGCTTTACTTGCTTCCTTGGGGATAGAAAAAGTCACAAAATCGTCTAGAAGCTCTATTCAATGTCACTGGCCCAAAACATTTTGGACATGAGGAAGCAGATGGCTAGACAAAACAAAGAGGTGAAAAAAAAGCATGTTGATTTAGCAAAGACTTTGTTCTGCTCCTCATTTGACATTTCAGATTATTTAGTTAATTATTATTTTATTATTAGGTTTGATGTTTATTATTTAATATTTATTATATCATAAGATTTATGGATATTATATCTTAGGATTATATCTTAAATATTTTGATTAAATTAAATTAGAATCTAAGTCAGTCTATTATCTTTAGGTTTCTTATATAAATATGTATCTGTACTCCCTCTTTTTTATTTAACGATTAACAATAATATTTCAGTGCATCAATATAATCTTTCAAAATTCAACACATTCCATATCCATTCGGAGTTATTGGATCAGCAGTTCAATCTCACTTGTGATAACTCCTCCACAAAAACACCTACATTAAACTTCAACAACAACCTCACAATTTCCAACATATCTCTCCAACAAGTCAAATGGAAATTTCCATGTATGTCTCCAAAGCTGTTACAGTCGATCAGACCAAGATCTCTCTCTTTACACCAAAACCCTCATTGTTTCCAGCACCCAAAACAAGTTCACAAGTGTAGGTGGCAACGCTTTGGGCCTAATCAGTTTCCAAACCAACTTTATATATTACAGTGGCTGTGTTGCCTCATAAGACAAACCTCCCCAAAAGAGATGGGGGAAAATCTCATATAAAAATGGTTGAATTACCTAACTTCTAATCTATGTTATTAAACTTAACAAATTATTAATTAGGTTATATGACACAATTAGAAATTTAGAATTTAAGCCAAATTACCTCTATATGCCCTAGTTGTTTTTTTTAAAAAAAGAGATGGAATAATATTGTTTACGCATTATGTAACAACCCTAAGAACAGTTGGAGGCCTCGACACTGTTAGAAAATGGGAAAAGAAGCCTACAGTAAGTTGGTTCTAATGTTAATCTTCATTCCTTAATCCCTTTTAGTTAATATTTGCTAAATTCTGATTGACTTCTCCATTGCAAGTATTCTTCAATCACAGTTTTGTTTGCTTCTTGGCCGATGATATTCTGCAAAGATGAAAAAGATTAAGCCATTTAGGCCTACATTTTTTAGTCTTGATCCAACTAATAGCTGAATTTATCTGATCAAGGGAGAATGCCAACCCCCTACTAAAGTTCATCTAAACATAGCGTTTTAATATGAATGTAATAGTTAGATATAAAAATTTAACGTTTGCACAAAATCCACTCAAATGTTAAGATGCAAGAGCATATTTATAGATAGTACAATTATACTCTCAAGTTGAACTTGAAGGGGTTAATAATCTGGCAGTATCAATCATGGTGGCCTTAAAACCAATAACAGGAAAGCTTGAGAAAGAAAGAGAAAATCGTCGAGACAGAAATCACATTCCCCTGATAACTTCCTTAATTTGTTATCTTAAATTTTAAAGTATCCATCTAAGATATTCTATAGATCAACTAATTTTCTGGCTTCTTAGTTTATTGCTTTTGGCTTTATCAAGGATTTCTTCTGGTGCTCTTTCTCCTTCAAGAGTAAGCTATAAAGGTTAATATCTGTAGGCAATTTTTTTGTCCTCTTTATTTATTCATCACAATATTTTTCTGCCCTATCCAAGTTGTGATTTCCAGTAAAGGTATCATGAGGATTTGAAAGTTTAGTTATGTTATGTACATTTTATAAAGTGATGATAATGGGAAACAATATACATGATAATGAAAGTTGTCTTGTTTAATGTAGGTTAGCACAACAAATGGCTTCTTCAGGATCAACATCTGGAAAAGAACTACTAGTATTGTGTTTTTTTTCATGTAGGTGGACAATTTAAGAAGAATGTTCAAGGGAGATTTTAATATAATGAGGGCAGTGTAAGGGTAAAACACACACAGAGAAGGTAGGATAGCCTGAAAAATGAAGACAAAGAGATCCAAATCCTTTTGAAGCTGAAGCTCCAGGAGGTAGATGGTGATGAAGCTCGTGTGGGAAGAATGCTCCGTGACCAACCTAATATTACGAGTGGATAAGGGAATTCGGTTATTACAGCAGTAGACTGGTGCCATACCGAGGGCCGTACGTAGCAGGAGGAGGCGGAATTTATATCTTAGATTCTCATTCAACCAAGTCCGACGACTATGCCTAATTTATAAGTATAATGAAATGACAGTATTTCAAGATGAAGTCATTTATGTAATATGAATTGCCTATAACTGATGTAGCATGGACAACAAGCAGAACATTCATAAGAATCTTGACTCTGACTCTGAGGACAACAAAGACTGCAATTATCTTCAAGCCATCATGTGCACAAGAAAACAGTCGGGAACCACACTGCACACATACAAATGCCCTATCAATAATTAAGTGAATAATAATCAACATAAGAAAATTCCAAAAATTTAAACTGTGTTTTTGGAGGGAAGCAAGACTAAAAGATTCTGTCCTTGTTCACTAACCAAAGAATATTTAGATTTCAGAAGGGACAATTGAGTTTTTTAATTTTTCCAATAAAAGAAAGAACATTATATTAATAAGAAAACAGCCACAGAGCACAACGAGGCTAAATGCAGATAAATATGCAAGTACAACAGATGGATAATAAAAGATAGAAGGCAGAGAGACAGTCCTTTTGCTATTAGCCATAACCAACTAAATACTCCAATAAAATCCAACTTACAGTATTCTTCATACCATCCATAATCCCATGAACCATTTTGATTAAGTTTCTTTTCCAAGAGCTGCCAGAAAGTCTCCAAAACATATTTCTTGGTCTCTTCTTTGGAGTTCAAAGTTTACAGAAGAACCAAAGATCAAGTATATGCAGTAAGGAGCGAACAGCATATCCCACCCTCATCCCATTTTGTGCATCTGGAACCAACTTGATTGTTTCATCCTTTTCTTTAGAAATTAAGAAGTAGCAAGAAATTTCTTCGCTAAGGGTAGAAATTCATACCCAACTTACAAATTCGCCAGAAAAACACTCAGTTTGGCTAAAAATAACTCTTCCACATCAATAGAAATCAAGAAGTACTAAGAAATTTCTTCGCTAAGGGTAGAAATTCAACCCAATTTACGAATTCGCCAAAAAAACACCTAATTGAGCTAAATAACTCTTTCACCAACACTAATCAAAGAAAAATTATATATCGCGAAAGTGGAGGAACATACCAACTTACGAAATAGTTGAAGAAATTCCTACCCGACTTTTTTGCACAAATAGGGTTCCCCATGGTGACAGTGGCTTCGAACGGCAGCGACTTTTCAAGGCATCGACACTTCTCATGGCGTCGTTCATGCGGCACACGAGAGAGAGAGATGGTAACAAGTGCGACTTTTCCTCTTTTCTTTAGACCATGAGTTAAAGGTATTCGAAACATAACCAACATTTTAAATATTTTATATGGGTCATGACCCAATTTAAGGTCTTTTTTTTTTTTTTCAAGTTTACCAACCAATTTTAAATATATAATTCAATTATCTTTATATAAGATTCTCCTAAGAGACTAATGATAAGACTTGTTCTTGTACCGGGAGTTGTCAAGTGTAGAGCTGGGAATCAGGGCCGGCCCGGCCCTACAGGGCCTGGCCCTCCAGGGCTTGGGCCCTACAGGGCCGGCCCTCCAGGGCCTGAGATAAGGAAAACATCTGTTTTTCAAAGCCCGGCCCGATAGTACCAGGGCCAGGGCCGGCCCTACAGGGCCTGAAAATTACTATTCGAAATTGTAATTATTTTTTTTCTAGGTTTTTTCCAAAGAAATATAATTAGTAAATTGCAACCATTAAAGTTCTAATCTATCAAATAAATATTATCAACATTAAATATCTAAACAATACAAATCATCCAACAAATAAACACATTCATTAATTCGTAATAAAAAACAAATCATTGTCCACAATTGACTCACATAAAACTTAAGAAGTATTAAACTAAACAACATTAGATAACTCACATAAAATATAAAAGCATACCACTATCATTGTCAATTGTCACCTTCTTCATCACTCTCATCAATTTCATAAATATTTGATTATGCTTCACTTTGAGCAGAAGGCTGTGTTTCAGGAGTAAAAATGTTATGAATTTCTTCTCCTGCATCATGAACACATCCATAATAATCATTATCTGCGACAAATAATATATCAAATCATAAAATCAGAGTATAGTTATTATGTATTTATATATGTGCCTCCTAGCCTCTTCCTCTTGGCATTCTTTGACTAATTTTTTTTCTTAAAAAAATGAAAATGCTACAGTAACAGGGCCTGCAGGGCCGGCCCGAGGCCCTACAGGGCCGGCCCGATAAAGCCCGAGGCCCTACAGGGCTGGCCCTGCAGGGCCAAATTCAAATTTCAGGCATATTTTTCAAACCCGAGCCCTACAGGGCCAGGGCTTAAAAGGGCCGGCCCGACGGGCCCGGCCCGATTTCCCGGCTCTAGTCAAGTGTATATTCCAAAGGGAACGAACACTATGCATAAAATGTCACCAATTATTATACCAGCGTATTGGCCTTCAACAACTGTACTGCTGCTTTTATTGCCAAAAATTGTTGCTTTACTTTCTTACCCGATTATCTACGACACTTTCCCCTTTATAGGGCTCCGCTCGTCTAAGATTGGAGTGTTCCATTTCTTTTTTCTAGATTGATTTGACCCCATTGGTTACTTGTTCCATTTCTATCTGAAAGAGGATTTTCTCCTCTTCCTTCTCTCTGCCCATCTCTCACAGTCTGATCTGAACCGTTCAAATCTTGATCCAACGGTCCAGATTTAAAAAAAAATTATTTTTTTTAAAATCTGGACCGTTGGATCAAGATTTGAACAGTCCAGATTGGACTGTAAGAGAAAAAGAGAAAGGGGACTATGAGAAGATCCGGACGCTATCTATCTATAGGACAGAATTACTTAACTTACATAATTTTTTTTTTCAACAACTTAACTTACATGTACAGTATATTCTTAAAGCAGTTTTAACTAAATTATATTTTGAGGGTTTTCCATATTTTCACTTCCACCCTCAATTAATACTCGTCATTTTCTTATGTGAACCGAGTCACTTAATTTGTTGATTAGGGGCTTTAAAAAAAAAAATCTTAATCACTCTTAAAATTTTGTAAATTATCTTATAGAGTATATAAGAATATCACACGTTTCAAAATTATGTCATGTAATTAGGATGGAGAGTGTTTATTAATTATTAATGATAATAACCTTTTAATTTCTTTATTTTAGTTAGACGTCGATAAATGTAGAAGACCCAATAACTGCAGCATGCCAAGCAATGTCGCAATTTTGTTGGTATACCTACCATATTGTACTTATCCACTTTGGACACTACGCGATCCTATTCAAAACAATATATGTTGGATTACATTGCTTGCAGGCATTAGTGCAGCCTTGTTGGTTGTCATTACATTGATCTCAACAGTATGTTGGGCACACAAGCAAAGAACTCTGTAACAATTTTGATGAATATAATGCAGAATCCTTGGCTGTGGGGCCAAGGCATGGTTTATGACGGCATAACTTAAGATTGGGAATGCCTTATTATACAATTAAATATGAGCTTAAGTTCGTAAAAAGGTTGATAAGAGAAGTCTTCAAATTGACAATTGGTGTTTTAATTGTTGACTGGTTTTAATGACATTTAAAAAGTTTTATCACATTAAATCATTATTAACACTTACTTTGTAAATATCATTTTAATTGTCATTAAACCGTCTTTAATGGCTATTATTGCCGCTCAACAATTATATGTTTTCTACCTATAAAGCACAATGCATAGGTCCTTGTGTTCATGCATGCACGCGGAGAAGGGTGTGTTTAGTTTGAAGGGATGACCTTTGATTTTGTTGGATTGAAAGGGAAGAGTTTTTTATGATCTTTATTGGAAAAATCCATATGGGGACTCTTTTACCAAAAAAGACCCAAAAATTCTAAAAATCCCAAAAAATGCCCCAAAGCCTTTTCTGGTATAAATTCATTAAAACGTTAACAGCTAAAACAGTCTCATTAACAACTAAATCAATACCCGTTAACAATTAAATCAGTCGCATTAACAACAATATTTTAACAACTATATCAGCCCCCATTAACAACTATATCAGCCCCATTAATAACTCACGTAGATTCTGAAAATCTCAGCATTTTCTGGGATTTTCAGAATTTTGGGGCCTTTTTTGGGGTTTT
Organism: Acacia crassicarpa; assembly: GCA_034222035.1. NCBI lineage: Eukaryota > Viridiplantae > Streptophyta > Magnoliopsida > Fabales > Fabaceae > Acacia > Acacia crassicarpa. The sequence continues at coordinate 3,321,834 of JAWXYG010000015.1, read as the reverse complement.
TTTTTTTTTTTGTAAAAAGGGCCCTGATATAAATTTTCCCATCTTTATTTGGTTCACCCGTGAAGAGGAGGGATGGTCATAATTAATTTACTATTCTACTCTTACATACTTATATATATTATAATTTATATAAATTAATTTACACCTTAATTCAAATTCGATAAGTCATTCTCATCCCAACATTTTATTAAAATGCGTATAAAAATTGATATGACCCAATATTTTATATTTCTAATTAATATAAAAATATTTTTTAAGAATCAAATTTAAAAAATTATGAGAGCAAAATAGCTAAGAAATTTTTGTTCTAAATTAATTTGCCCTCTGTGTCCGAAAAAAAAAATAAATAAATATTTTTTTCTTATGAGAATTAATGGAATGTCAAAAAAAATCATTTTTTCATGAGAGTAAAAAATTATTTTATTTTAAATTAATTTTCCCGCTATATCGGGAACAGGTGATGAGTTTAGTTTTATATTTTTCTCACGGGTTTTAATGGAATGTAACAAAATTAATCATTAGGGTAAAATAATTTTGGAAAATAATTTGTTTGTTTTTTTGAAATTAATATGCTTTTTGTGTCTAGAACGAGTGATGGGTGTATTTTTATGTTTTTCATGGACATATAATATCAAAAAATTCATGAAGGCAAAATAGTAAAAAGAAAATATTTATTCATGGTGTCTGAAACCCTCTCTTGTATGATTAACAAAAATCAAATGGGAGGACAACTAAAAGGGATTAAACTGGGAATACATTGCCCCTGAGATCACTCATAGTCTCTTTGTCATTCTTTGGAGAAATTCTTTGGAGAAATTAAGGAAGTTAACCCACAAGAACAATCTTGAATGGCTTCACCCTAAACTAGATACCAAAATGACGCTAGAAAGGTTTGAAAGAAATGTGAAGCTATTTCACAAAATTCAGTCAATGCATTTGAATCTCTGTATTGCGGGTGAAAGAATTGCTTCCACAAAACCTAGTTGGGGATTTAGACAACTAGACCTTCTCTCTCACCTTTTCTGTTTATCATGGTGTATGAAACCCTCTCTTGTATGATTAATAAAAATCAAATGGGAGGACAACTAAAATGGATTAAACTGGGAATACATTGCCCCTGAGATCACTCATAGTCTCTTTGTCATTTTTTATGAATGTAGATTTCAATAATTGCTAGAAACTAGCTAGCTGAAATTCTTGATATCTATTGCAAAGCTTCAGCTTCAGGCCAGCTTGTTGCAAAGTTGGAGAAATCTAACGTAATTCCGCAGCATATTAAAGTTCGTTGATGTCTGTAATTCTCTTGGTATATATAGGAGAAAGAACAGATCCTGGAAGATATCTGGGCTAAAACAATTAAAGCATGAAGCTCTGGCATTTGTATGGAGAAATCTAATCAAACATTGCATGAGGTTCTGGCATTTGTATGTGAAATTGTTGTGTGTTTTGTCGTGTCGGTAGCGGTATTTCGCTGCTTTTGAATATGAGTAAAGCAATTTCAGAGTTGATAAAAAAGAAAGATGTTCCTACGTATTCACTTTGCACCTGTGCATATAGTCAGTCATTATGCAATGTTTGATTAGGTGAAAAAAGTGCTTTTTTAAAAAAAAGAATTGAGAAATGTACGTAAAAGAGAAAGTGAGATAGGTACATTTCTTGTTTCTTTCTTTCTTTTTTAATGCCAAAGGTACTTTTTCGAAGGAAAAAACGAAGGTACATTTTTTTTTTTGAAAATCACACTTTTTTTTTTTTTTTTTGATACATGAGAAGAAACAAAAGTAAAAGCTATTACATGTGGGGAATAGATCCCAATCTATCATGTGAAAACTCAGTGTGCAAGAAGTCAGGGCACACATCAAAGAAGGCTGAGGTGGAGAGACCCTTTTTTGCCAATCTATCTGCTACAGTATTGATTTCTCTTGGAATCGTGTGGATTAAGACCATCCAATCCCTGTTGAGAAGCTCCCTTATTCTCCAAAGCAGCAAACTTTCACTAAACTCTTGACCCTCAACCATCAATAAATTAGTCACTTCGCGTGCATCTGATTCAATAATAACCCTCCGCAATCCCAAATCCCATGCTAGGGTAAGCCCTTTGAACACAGCCCACATCTCTGCTTCAAAAGGGCTGCAAGAACCCAAGTACTTCGAAAAACCAGCAATCCAGGAGCCCTCACAATTCCGAATTACAGCTCCACACCCTGCACGTTCCTGGGACTTTGTAACAGCGCCATCCACATTGACCTTCAGCCAATCACCTTCAGGAGGAGACCATTGAGTATTCTGGGTAGATCCAGAAGAAAGACATCCATCAGTTTCCTGTAAAATAACAAAACTTTTCCAAGTATGTAGGATAGCTGCAGACGGATTGCATGGTTTTTGATAATCCATTTCGAAAATAACACCGTTCCGCCAGAGCCAAAGTTTCCATAGAGCCACTCCCCACATAAGATTCCAGTCGCCTGACTTTTGAGAGCTGAGATCTCTGGTAAAATTCATCATACCCCAATCCTTGAGGGAGGAAGAGAAAAACTGGGAAATAACATCGGGGTGGATTAGTTTAAGCCACATCTCCTTTGCAAAGGTGCAATCTCTAAGGATGTGTAACACCGACTCTGCATCCTCTCTACAGAAGTCGCACAGTGCAGATGTTTGTGCCCATCTACTGCGCCAAAGATTTGTAGGGAGTCGATTATTGAAGGCTATCCACATGAAAACTCGGATGCGTTCGGCCCCCTTCCACTTCCAGATAAATTTAAATAGCCTCTCATTCGAACCATCAACTATATTCTCTAGTAGATTATACGCGCTTTTAACAGTAAAAGCACCAGTATTTGTTCCTTTCCAGACAAGCATATCTTCTCCAGCGTCTTGTCTCGGCGGTACTCTGGAAAGAAGTTGCCGGATAGTTTGATGGGGAAGAATGGTAATTAATCTATCAAAATCCCAGGCATCATTAAGAACCCAGTCAGAAACTTTGCTATTCATCTCATCATTAGTAAGATCCCTGAGGCAAAGATCTTTAAGGACACCCGTTTGCAATAACCATGGATCTGCAAAAAATTGAACAGAAAGGCCGTTTCTGACAGACCATGTAGACCCTGACTCAATTAGAGGGTGTTGATCGACCAGAAATTTCCAAAGTAGAGAATCGGTGTTCTTAACATTGAGTAACTCATTCTCATCCCTGAGCATATATTTCCCTTGAATTACTTCGGCCCAGAGGCCTTTGGAACCTGTGATGAACCTCCATGCGACTTTGGCCCCACAAGCCATATTAAGAGAAGAGAGGTTTTTTAGACCAAGACCCCCCTGCACCTTAGGGCGAGTAAGTTGTTGCCACCCAATAGGATGATAGCCATAGCTCGATTCCTGGTGCCCCCAAATGAATTGGCGTTGGATTCGTTCAATTTCATGGCAAATAGAGTTGGAAATTCTTGCTACAAACATAGGATACAATGGGATTGCAGCTAGGACTGACTTAGCTAGAGTGATCCTGCCTGCAGTAGAGAGGCATTTACCTTTCCATGCCGACAGTTTTGATCTTACCTTGTCCACAATGTAATGGAAAGTCTCTGATGAATTCTTCTTCCTGGATAGTGGAAAACCTAGGTAACGACCAATTTCAGCAGAAATCGTCATCCCAGTAATCCGAGAAAAACGTCGTGCTTCAGAATTTGGGACCCTTGGAGAGAAAAAAAGAGAAGACTTAGCTTTACTAATTTTCTCCCCCGAAGCCAAGCAAAATCTATCAAGGCAAGAGAGCATGCACTCAACTTGAGTATGTGTTGCCTCACCAAATAGTAATAGGTCGTCTGCAAACATTAGATGGGAGATAGCCGGGCCATTTTTTGAGACCCTGATTGGTTTCCAATTGCCAGCAGCCACTTCATCGCAAATGAGATGCGATAATTTATCCATACAGAGAACAAACAACAGGGGGGAAATAGGATCCCCTTGTCTAAGGCCCCTTTTAGCAGGGAAGTATTCCGTAGTAGCCCCATTCCAAAGGATATTATAGGAAACAGATGTGACACAAGCCATAATCAAAGCTATAAAGGGGGATTCAAAACCAGCCTCCACCAGGACTTGGTATAGAAAATCCCACCTTATACGGTCATAGGCTTTCTCGAGGTCAATCTTCATTGCTAACCAACCTTTCTTGCCGCGGGCCTTCTTCATTGTATGCATTATTTCCTGTCCTATGATGATATTGTCATGGATCAATCTCCCTTTAATGAAACTTGATTGAAAGGGAGAGATAATATCATCCATCATGTATCTGAGTCTGGCCGTGATAACCTTAGTAAGGCATTTGTAGTGAACAGAACATAAGGAGATTGGGCGAAAGTGACCAACTCCTTCAGGTTTATCCCTCTTAGGAATAAGGGAAATTAGAGTCTTATTGTGCTCTCGTAGGTCCTGTGCCCCTGAGAAAGCAGACTTGACAAAATGGCAAATAGCAGGGCCTACAGTTGCCCATTTGGACTGGAAGAAGATTGGTGGAAATCCGTCAAACCCTGGGGCCTTGTAAGGGCCTATAGAAAATAAGGCACGCTTGATTTCTTCATCATTTGGCATATTACTAAGAGAGTTCCGGAAGTCAGTGTCTAAACCTGGGAAGGAGACACCAGTGGCTAACTGGAGGTGATTGCCCTCCTCTGTAGTGTAAAGTTGACGAAAATAATCCACAATCATGGACTTCAATAGCTCTTCATCTTCTACCCAGACCCCTGCATCATCTTTCAACCTTTGGATCTTATTCTTCCGCCTTCTCATAGTTGACTTAAGGTGGTAGTATCTTGTATTTCTATCTCCTCTTGTGATCCAATCAGTCCTTGCTTTTTGAAACCATTTTATTTCCTCCCTCTTTGTAAGTTCTTCCAGATCTGATTGTAGGTCGCTCTCTAATCCACATAAGTAGCTAGATGCAGGATAATTTGGAGAAGACTGGATGCCCCTGAGTCTAGCCAATAAGATGCGTTTACTCTTCTCAACATAACCGAAGCATTCCTTATTCCACGTTACTAGATCTTCCTGAAATTCCTTGAGCGCGTCCACCATATCCAAATCCTTCTTCCAGCATTCATTTAGGAAGCCGTCAAAGCTTTCATGAGAAAGCCACATGGCTTCAAATTTAAATGGTCTTGGGATAACCATATTCTCATTATTCTGCAAAAATAAAAGTAACGGATTGTGGTCAGAGAAAGAAGTTCTAGGTAGTACCTTTACAAAAGCTTCAGTCATCTTGGCCAGAAAGTTAACATTGGCAAAGGCCCGATCAAGGCGTTCGAAAAGGCGAGTGAACCCTGTAATTTTTGGCCCTTTCCAGGTAAATCTGGGACCCCTAAACCCGAGATCCGTGATGCCACAGGCCATAACTTGCTCATTAAACCACTGCATTCTTCTATGGTTACACCTTATGCCCCCAGTGCGTTCAGTCGGCGCCAGGATATCATTAAAGTCTCCTAGTAGAACCCAGGGTAATGAAATAGCCATGGACATATTTCTCAGTTTTGCCCAGAGTGAAGCCCTCAAGTTAGAATGAGGAACAGCATAAACAGCAGTTAGGAGAAAAGGATCTTGCCCAGGAATGACACAATGGGCATGGATAAATTGGCGGTCAGTCTGCAGGATAGAGATTTGGACGAAGTTGCTTCGCCAAAGGAGAATAATCCCGCCTGATCGTCCTTCGCTTGGAATTACTTCCAACTTGTCAAATCCCCACCTTAGCAATGGTCGGAAAGGACGGTCTGATGCAACTTTTGTTTCTACAAGAATCAATATGTTGGGTGTGGGCCCACTAAATAATGGTTGAAGATTCCTTAGGAGTGTCCTATTCCCCGCTCCTCTAATGTTCCAAAATAGAATCCTATCCATAAAATACTGATAATAAAAACTAGGTACCTCATAAAGGAAGAAACCTTTTAGAGACAATTTTGGTTCTCTGGAACCAGAACCACATCCACGTCATCACAGTCCACAAATTCGGACTCTAGCTCTATGGGTGAGGGCCCAATGCCGGGGTCTAAGGGAATTCCATGTAGCTCATTATTTTCGCCTGGGTCAATCACCATGCCTTCGATTTGGACCTCATTGGGTAACTCCATAGCCTCAGCCCGTGTTCCAATTACCTCTTTCTGAACCCCTTCTCCTGATTGCTCAGAGCCATCTTTTTGCACTATATCAGAATGCCACGTGAGTAACCGCACTTCCCCTGTTTTAACTTCTCGTGTTCTCTTCTCTGCGCGATTTCTCATTTCCATAGGGTGGTTGTCACGTGTAGTACTATAGGTCTCTTTTCCTGCATGAGAATCTTTTTCCAATAACAGACTTCCCTTTTTTGATCTTTTAATGGCACGCACTGAGGTCTCTACTTGGGGGAGTTGCATCTCCACTATCTGGGACTCAGAGACCACTACCGTTTTAGTCACACCCACATTCCCTTGTCCGCCATCTTCCTCTGCCAAAGCTTGGAAACGCGAGCCATTGCCATCCTGCTTTGGAAAAGTCTCCTTAACCTCTTTTGTCTTACGTGGACGCCGATAACGCTGCACCGTTCGCCAATGGTCCCGGGAGGATGAGCTTTCCCCTTCTTTCCGATAAGTAGTTCCAACCCCATTCTTCTGCAGATCGCTAGTCACTGCCCCTCCATGCACGTCGACCGAAGAGCTCTGTTTTTTCTTCGCGGGACAGAGATCGCCAATGTGCCCATATAAGCCACAGTTATAACAAAGTAGATGCAGGTTCTCATATTCTAGATAATATTCCCGACCATCAATACAAAAACCCGCCATTAGTTGTTTTTGCAGATCCACCATAACACAGATGCGAGCATAATGGCCTCTTTGGTGACTGGCTGTGTTAATATCAACCTTTAAAATATCACCTATCCTATCACCGATGATACGTAATGCTTCACGATCATAGAATTCTAAAAAGATCTTGGGCATGCGAACCCAGACTGCAACTTTATCTATCTTCGCTGTAGCAGGAGAAAAGTTGGGTTCCCATGGCCTGACAGATAGATAATGGTCATAGATCATCCATGGACCCCCAGTCAAAGCGTTGGTATAATCCTCCTTATTAGAAAATTTCACCACGTAAAAACCATACCCAATGTCGATAAGGCTTAGTAGAACTCCTTTTTTTGCCCATAAGGATTGTAGTCGTGTGAGCAACGCCTTATATCCGATGGACCTATCTAGAAGTTTAACAATCAGCGATTTCCTCCATGCTCTGTAAAGTCTTTTCTTCATTTTTTCTGAGAAAATAAACGTCGGAAAGTTGCGAGTTAAGTCCTCCTCCACGCGAAACAAAGGTTCGCAGTCATCATCTTCCTGCTCTTCCTCTGACATATCGTCCTCAGCTGGACCTCCATTTTCCTTAACAGATCCGTTGCTGGAGTTGTCAGTTTTCCCAGCAGAGCCTTTCAGTTTTTCCGCGAACGAAGGGCCACTGTTCACATAACTAATCACTTTGGCGCCAACCTTGGGCCATTCCTCTTGTATGGGTTGTTTCCCCGAGCTTGTTGTGTCATTTTTTAGTTTCTTATGGCTTCTTCTGAGTAGGTCGTCTTCCTCTTTGGATAAAGGAAAGAAAGAGCAGAGGTTCTCGGTGGCCGTCATTCCCTCTGGTTAGTAGTACCTTTGAAAATCACACTTGAGTCACAAAGGTACGTTGTTTTTGGAAAATAACACTTAGGTCATGAACCAGTTAAAATAACAAAACAGTCTAATTCATATTTTTTTGTCCTTAGAGACCTAGTGATATAAAATTATAAATGTGAAATTATTTTTTTATCCTTAATAATTGATATTTGAATATTATATGATATTAAGTTGGTTCAATTATTTTGTCAATTATTACTTTATAACTTATCAATATAGACATATCTACTTGTCAACATGAACTATTTTAATTAATATAATAGATTTGTCAATTATCAAGATATGGTTATGTCCACTTGTCAAACTATGGACAGATAATATAAAATAAGACATGTCTTAATGCTCGTTGTACCCAATAAAATATTAAAATCAACTCCCAATTACTTGAGAAGGAGTACATTCAGTCTTTGGGATTTCTTTCTTTTATATTCGTAAAAGCACATTCCAAAATTTCTTTCACACAAATTGTATTATAAATTTTATGCTATGTTTAGTATTTGAGGATATACAATAAAATTTGTCCCATATGTGGAGTTGGAGGGGAGTACCTTTTTGTTTAATAGTACTCTTATTTTATTTATAAATTTATTTTGACCAAAAAATTTGGTCTTATATATAAGTTCAATTTCATGTAATAAACAAGATTATGACAATTTTACTCATATTAATTGTACCTATGAAGATAGAGATAGAAGAAACAGTTTAAACATGCTTAATTATAAATAAGAGTAAAGTTAAAAATTTACCCCTATAATCATTAAGTTAACTATCTCTCCTTAATATGTATAATTTGGTTAAAATAGATTTATAAATAGGATTTGAGTGATACTACTTACTCTCTTCGGTCTTAATTAGAAGGTCATGTTGACTTTTTTAAAGAGATTAAAGAAACTAATTAAATTACTTTAGAAATTTTTATTTTTAGTGTTTTATAAATTAATTAGTTTGACTAATAAACTAGAGATAGGATATTGTCACTACCAATTTTATGTCACTATCAAGTCACTACCACATTTTTACCGTTAGATTAGAATTTTATTTACCTTTATCATTTCTCTCTCCTATTTAGATTTTGATCTAACGGTGAAAAAGTAATAGTGACTTGATAGTAACATAAAATTGGTAGTGGCAATATCTTATCCCAATAAACTAATATATAACCTAAAATACACATCATTAAGTAACTTTTTAACTAATTTCAAAAAAAAAAAAAAAACAGAAGAAAAATCAACTTGTTCTTAAAAAGCACATGCTTAGGTCCAAAGACTGCCTCCGCCCGAGTTCTTTCGTCTTCCTCCTGCCTTCACTACTCAGCAATCAACGATTCATGCTTCTGATTCTCCGTTCTATCTTCCATCGCCACTGAAAAATTAACAATGAAGCTTCAGCTACTCTAAGCATTCCACTAACTGAGCGGTTTAGAAGCTTTTTTCAGAAGGCAACAGTGGTAGATACGGCATTATAGTGTGGTGGTGAGTAATTTTCTCTTCGGCTTCCAATAATTTGTTATGCAATGCTTGATGCGTTCTGCTATTTGATGCCTGTACGAACTACGGCAACTGATAAACACAAATTTTCCCCTTTTTTTTTGGTCTTTTTGTAATTTAGTGTTTTATCACTCTTGTTACGCGATCATTATGCTGATATCAAAATAATAACATGCCATTGTATCATTTCAGAATGAATGATTCAGGCAAAGACAAAGTTGTAATAAGATGAAGAGCCCGGTGAATCACTAAAGCTGAAATTTGAGGAGACAAGATAGGCGCCATTAGGCCAGTTCAAGAGATGAATGTGGAGTTTTTCGATTCCCTAAATGCTGCTGAGGTATTTGTTTGTGTTTCTGTTGTATTATGATTATGTTCATTTTGGACTGTGTCTGTACATTTTTATTTTCATTTTTTCCAACAGAATATCTATCTATTTCCCCCTAAAACTGCTTATTAACGAAACTCTATTCTATCGTGTGCTTGTTTCACGATGGAATAAGTTCCTTTGGTGTTTGTGATTTGTGAAGAAATATGTTGACTATGTGTTGATTATTGTATCTTTTGTTTTTCCATACTTCAACTGCACCACTCATTATGCTGAATCTGTTTCTAACTTTACAGAGAGAACTTGTCCAAAGGCTTGAACAAGAGAAAGAAGATGAGGTGCAAACGGCCAATAGAAAAATTGAAAGAATGAGTCAACAGTTGGCTGAGTCTCAAAAAGATGTTGAGTTTGCTACAGTTAGAGCTGATGTTGCTGAGGTTTGGGCGTTTGGGCTAGTTTTGCTCTTTCTCTCTCTTAATTTTGTAATATTTAGATGTCATATCTTACAGTAATTTACAAGAAATTTTTATTAATGTTCTAGATTAAGAGAAAAGTACAATGTTCTTGTTTTGTGATTTGAAAATTGTCCGAATAATAGTACTAAAAAGGCTTCATGTGCATGATAAAAAATTTTCTTTGCTCACAACTTAGTAACTCCTAAATGTAAGATTTCCAAAATTAATATTGCCTTGCATCTGTAAATCCGATTTTACTGGAGTTTAAATTCTAAATATCAGATCACATATGATTTTAATCTCCTAAATTAAATAAAAGATAAAAATATATGAAATATCAACGAATAAATCAGATTAAAGGAACCCCTAAACCGAAAATCTTAAACCTTCCAACTGGACTTAGGTGGCTACTTATTGGTAACCTGTTTTCTTTATAAGAATGAATGGATTAAGGTGAAGAGGGAGTTGCAAGAATCTCAAATGCTTGTGCAATTGCTAAAGTTGGAAAATGAGGAGACAAGACAAAGTACACTGAAACAGGTTGAAGAGAAGGAATTAGAGTTAGCCAATGCCCTTAATGCTGCTGCAAGTGCTAAGGTATGTGTCCTTTCTCTGTTATTTTCTTCTAATATTTATTTTACCCAGATAAACTTTTTAAAGGATTATTGTTTTTTTTAAAAAGAAGTATTTGCTAGAATTCTATAATGAAGATGCAATTAGTGTAGCCCTCATATCAATGATTAATATTTGGTTAATTATTTCAGAAAGTACTTTTTTGTTAAATCACTGAAAATGGCATATTAGAAGTATATGGATGGCTTTTATTTGTACTTAAACATGTTGATTTTGTTGTTGTTTTTTTTTTTCTTTGCTTCTGATATTGCTCGGCAAGGAAACTCTAATTTAATGCTTCTCTCACAGTGGAAAATTTAATCTGTCTGCAAATTAAAGCAAATATATGCATTGATCAAACACAAAACGTAAAAGAGAAATAAATGTAATAAAGTTTATTGCTCTCTTTCATAGTTGAGCTTGATTAACCATAGTTTAATTATGTGTCCTGTCATATTTAAAACTATTAAAATTTATGAAGTATGAAAGTAACGTTACTATAATTTTGGTTCCTTTTATGCTTGTAATTCTTGAGAATAAATAGATGCTTATTTGATGATTAAGATTTTCTTTTTACATCTGAGCTGAAAGGTGATAAAAGACTATCAGTTTATTACTGTTATGTTGAAGCTACTGCTAATATTGCAGAGTGAGTGTGATGAACTAAGGACATTGCTAGAAGAAGAGCAAAAACTTGTCCAAAGGCTTAAACTTGAGAAAGATGATGAGGCACAACTGGATAAGAGACGAATTGAAGAGATAAGTCGAGAATTAGTTGATGCTCAAAAAAATGCCAAGTATGAGACAACTAGAGCTGATCTTGCTGAGGTACTAGCCATGTTAGTATTTTTTTCCGTTTATATTATAACGTTTGTCTATCAATTTTTTTTTTTTAACAACGGAACAAAATGAACTATTTTGCAAGGAAATGTGATCAATGTGAAAAGCAAAACACAGTATTTTTTTTTTAAAAAATAAATTTTAAAATGATGACAATGATCTACAAAGAAAGCTGAAGGATGAAGAATTTTTATCGTTCTGATAGGGCAATAGTGGGAAGTAGGAATGATGATCTAATTCAATGGATAGGAAATTGTGCTTAGTGCCTTCTATAGAAAGGTGCCTAAATCTTCAGTGGAAGCTTGTGTTTGATTACGTAGTAATAGAAAGGTGCTTTCTATAACAAACTTGTATCTCAGCCTAACCAAACACAAGCTTCCACTGAAGATTCAGACAGAAAAAGAAAATACAGAAGAAATGGAATAAAAGGGAGAGGGTTCTGAACATAAAACAAGGGAACAGCTATGCGTTGGAAGATATTTCTTTTTCTTTCCTTGTAGCAAATAATCTGTCTTCCTCCTTACCAGATTTATTTTTAATTCTTAATCTTAAGGTGGAAAGATGATGCCGAGTAACTTCATTTTTGTTTGTTTTTTCCTCCAATGTGAAGGAATTTGTAGTGCCAGATGATTCTCCGTTTATTTCTGTAAGGAGGTAACACAAGGTTATGCCATGTGTTTCTCTTAATTTTGGCTCAACCTTGAGGACTGTGTGTTAGGGCTAGGTCCTAGGGATGAGCTGGCATGAGATTGTAATGAGTGGTGCCTTTCTGTTACTATGTTAATTTTTCTCTCTATCTCTGTCTGTTATAATTATATTTACAATTTGGTTTGTGCTTCTTTCATAGACTAGATCCTGGCAGTGTTTTTATCCCTGTGATTTGAAGTCTAACCCGAAGTTTCCTCTCTAAATGATTCTATATATTGATTAGGAGCAATTATAATAATATAACATGTGTACTTAAACAATTGTTTAAGATGTAATAATGGGTGACTTTCATGTTTAGAATGAATGGATCAAAACAAAGAGAGAGTTGCAAAAAGAAAGAAAGCTTCTGCAGTTTCTAAAGACGGAATATGATGAGATAAGACGAAGTGCTATGAGACAAGTTGAAGAGAAGGAATTGGAGTTAGGCAATCTCCTTAATGCTTCTGAAATTGCTGAGGTAATTCTTGGAGTTCCCATTATTTTATTTTATGATCTTTTTAGTTTGTCTCCCTCATTTAATAATGCATGTTATCTCATTTATCTTATTCTACATAATCTATTAAAAGAAAAATTTTATTGCTAATATTTCCAAAAGCTCTAACAAATACGGATTTGGCCAAAATTACATTATAAAAGCTTTGATCAATGATTAAGTCTTTGAAGCTCATTAGAAGAAAAGGGGTAATATACGAGATACATTTGAAACAGATGTAATTGAAGGAATGGTTGGATTATTGCTGTATCTTTGTATGTTGTTTCTCCCTTCTGCTTTCTATACTTTATTATCTGCTCTTATATTTAAGATAGTCAAAATTAATGTTCGTACACCTTTGTCTTTTAGACATACCCAAACTATGCCACCTCACCTAATTTTTTTTGTTATTGATACAGAAATTATTATAGTATATTATGTGTACTCGAGGAATATTTTAGGGTGAACTGAAGCATTTAAGTGACTATTAGTTTGTATCTTATTATGTTTAGATTGAATGGATTAAAGTGAAGAAAGAGTTGCAAGAAAAGCTTGAACATGTGCAGTTGCTAAAGCAGGAATGTCAGGAGACAAGACAAAGTGCAATGAGACAAGTTGAAGAAAAAGAGCTAGAGTTTGCTGATGCCCTTAATGCTGCCGCAACTGCAGCATCAGGTTCTGCTGCTGCTGAGGTATTTAAGTAAGAAAGAAAGAAAAACATACTGATGCAATTTACAAAAGCAGACTAAACTGATCATGCATTAGTCAAAATTTTCAATAAAGTTCACATTGACTTGCTTACATATTTATTCATCATTAGCTTAATATACGTATATTTTATATACTGAAACTACCTAATAATTTCACTCCTTATCCCGGTTTATCCCTTAGGCAGAAAACTCTGGTCTTGAGAAGTAAATCAAATCTTTAGACGATTAGGAATGTTTTGCTTTATAAGTATTATTTCTGCCCAACATTGTATGTTCCTGGTGTATATTCTAAGTTTATTGTTTATTATTTAAAAGCTAAGGGAAGCATCTTTCTGACTGTCTGTAACATTTACAACTTTTGAGATGAAGTGATTATATTTAGTTTTTGAGCAAATTATCATATCTTTTAAGTGTTTTTAACATTGATTAATAGCTAGTTAATTGTTTTAAAAGGTATTTTTTGATTTTGAATCACCAAAAAAGACACTTAAAACTAAAAGGAGTATATGATGGATCATATTTGTACTTTTTAAGTTTGATTTTATTCAAAAGACTTTTATTTTCTGTTTCTGATATTGTCTTATTAGAAAATAAAAATAAAAACTCTGTGCTTTGCTGTCGTAGGAGTAAATTTGATTATTCTATAATTTAATAGTAAATATATATCATGATCAAATATTTCAACATTAAAAGAAAATTTATAAAGAACTAGACTATGGTCCATGTCACTGTTAGTTAAGGCTACATTTGAACATATTTTGGTTTAAAACTGATGTGAAGATAAAAGTAATCGTACTTTTAGTTCCTTCAAGCGTCTGCATTATGTGAGGAATTGCGAACAATTATTTATTAAATGTGTTTTGTTTTTGTTTTACCATTAGTTGAATTTGACACAACAGCTATTTCACTCCATTACTGTTATGTTGAAGCTTTAGCTATTTCTACAGGGTGAATGTGCTAAACTGAAAAGAATACTGATAGAAGAAGGGAAAACTGTCCAAAGGCTACTTGAGAAAGATCTTGTGGCAAAACTGGCTCAGAGACAAATTGAAGAGACCCGTCAAGAATTAGCTATTGTCCTTAATGCCACCACAACCACAGAATCAAGCTCTACTGCCAAGGTATTTATTCAAAAATTAAACTGAAAATGAAAAGAATGTTTTATTTGACTCAAGCACAACTTTGTCTGGTGCCAGGGATTTGCTGCTACGAGTGTGATTGAAACTTTTACTCACAGCCAGTTCACTCCATTTGGGTCGTCTTCTGCATCAACTAGTAACTCACCCATGTTTGGTGCATCTGCTACTTCATTTGCTGGCCCACCCATGTTTGGATCAACCGCTACTATTGCATCAACTGCTGACCCACCCAGATTTGCTGCTACGAGTGTGTTTGAAACTTTTACTCACAGCCAGTCAACTCCATTTGGGTCGTCTTCTGCATCAACTAGTAACTCACCCATGTTTGGTGCATCTGCTACTTCAACTGCTGGCCCACCCATGTTTGGATCAACCGCTACTATTGCATCAACTGTTGACCTACCCAGATTTGCTGCTACGAGTATGTTTGAAACTTTTACTCACAGCCAATCAACTCCATTTGGGTCGTCTTCTACATCAACTAGTAACTCACCCATGTTGGGTGCATCTGCTACTTTAACTGCTGGCCCACCCATGTTTGGATCAACCGCTACTATTGCATCAACTGCTGACCCACCCATGTTTGGATCAACCACTGCTTCTACTGCATCAATTGCTGGCCAACCCATGTTTGGATCAACCACTGCTTCTGCTGCATCAACTACTGGCCTAGCAATGTTTGGATCAACCACTGCTTCTGCTCCATCAATTGTCAACCCACTCGTGTTTGGATCAACCACTGCTTCAACTGCTAGCTTATCCATGTTTGGATCATCCACTACGTCTACTACATCAACTGTTAGCCCACCTATGTTTGCATCATCCATTGGTTCTGCTGCATCAACTACTAGTTCACCCATGTATGGATTGTCCTGTTTTTCTGATGCAACGACTGCTAGCCCACCCAAGTTTGGATCATCCTCTCCTTTTGCTGCATCAACTACTAGCCCACCCATGTTTGGATCATCCTCTCCTTTTACGGCATCGACTACTAGCCCACCCATATTCGGATCATCCTGTCCTTTTGATGCAACCACTACTAGCCCACTCATGTTCGGATCATCCTCTCCTTTTGGTGCATCGACTGCTAGCCCACCCGTGTTCGGGTCATCCTCTCCTTTTGGTGCATCGACTGCTAGC
Source organism: Acacia crassicarpa (assembly GCA_034222035.1). Lineage (NCBI taxonomy): Eukaryota > Viridiplantae > Streptophyta > Magnoliopsida > Fabales > Fabaceae > Acacia > Acacia crassicarpa. Next base: position 3,306,273 of record JAWXYG010000015.1, on the reverse strand, counting down.
CCACTCGTGTTCGGATCATCCTGTCCTTTTGCTGGATCTACTGCTAGCACACCTTTATTTGGATCATCCCATCCTTTCAATGCATCCACTGCTAGCCCACCCATGTTTGGATCATCCTGTCCTTTTGATGCATCGCCGGCTAGCCCACCCACGTTCGGATCATCCTCTCCTTTTGTTCAATCGCCTACTAGCCCACCCATGTTCGGATCATCCTCTCTATTTGGTGCATCGACTGCTAGCCCACCCATGTTCGAATCATCCCCTCCTATTGCTGCATCGACTACTAGCCCACCCTTATTTGGATCATCCCCTCCTTTTGGTGCATCGACTGCTAGCCCATCCATGTTTGTATCATCCCGTCCTTTTGCTGCATCGAGTGCTAACCCACCCATGTTCGAATCATCCTCTCCTTTCGATGCAATGACTGCTAGCCCACCCATATTTGGATCATGCCGTCCTTTTGCTACATCCACTGCTAGCCCACCCATGTTCGAATCATTCTCTCCTTTCGATGCATCACCTGCTAGCCCACCCATGTTTGGATCATCCTCTCGTTTTGATGCATCGAATGCTACCCCACCCTTGTTTGGATCATCCCGTCCTTCTACTGCATCAACTGCTAGCCTACCCATGTTCGGATCATCCACTCCTTTTGTTGCATCGACTGCTAGCCCACCCCTGTTCGGATCATCCACTCTTATTACTGCATCGATTGCTAGCCCACCTGTGTTCGAATCATCCTGTCCTTGTGTTGCATCGACTGCTAGCCCATCCATGTTCGGATCATCTGCTCCTTTTGCTGCATCGATTACTAGCCCACCCATGTTTGGATCATCCTCTCCTTATGCAACGACTGCTAGCCCACCCTTGTTCGGATCATCCACTCCTATTGCTGCGTCGACTGCTAGCCCACCCATGTTCGGATCATCCCGTCCTTGTGTTGCATCGACTGCTAGCCCATCCATGTTCAGATCATCCGCTCCTTTTGGTGCATCGATTACTAGCCCACCCATGTTTGGATCATCCTCTCCTTATGCAACGACTACTAGCCAACCAATGTTCGGATCATCTTGTCCTTCTGATACAACGACTGCTAACCCACCCATATTTGGATCATCTTCTCCTTTTGGTGCATCGATTGCTAGCCCACCCATGTTTTGATCATCCCATTCTTTTGCTAAATCCACTGCTAGCCCACCCATGTTTGGATCATCCTCTCATTTTGATGCAACGACTACTAGCCCACCCATGTCTGGATCATCCTCTCCTTTTGATGCATTGACTGCTAGCCCCCCCATGTTTGGATCATCCTATCCTTTTGTTGCATGGACTTCTAGCCCACTTATGTTTGGATCATGGGTAATTGTGTAGGTTCACTTATCTATAGTAATTTTATAGCATATAAGGCAAATATTGTAGGAAAATTTTCATTAAATACTAAATGAAATTCTAAAACCCTCAAATATCTGTTAAAATTTATAAAGGACTTAAAGGTGACGGGATTAAATTGGGATTTTAAAATGTTGGTAAATTTACTTTTTTGCCTTCCTTTTTTAAATAACTTAAAAAAAAAATGACCCTCGCTGGAGGGCTACCTTGACTGACTGCTGGAGATCCGAGGGGCAGATGACCTGTAACCTCCGATGGCCTAAGATCCAACGAGGGTGTTTTTTTGGTGGGGTTGAATTTTTTTTTTTTAAAAAAAGAAACATTGATTTTAAAATGTTGGTAAATTTACTTTTTTGCCTTCACTTTTTAAATACTTTTTTTTAAAAAAAAAAAGGAAAGAAAAATAACCTTTGCCGGAGGGCCACCTTGCCTAACCGCCGAAGATCCAAGGGGCGGATGACCTGCAACCACCGATGGCTTGAGATCCAATGAGGTTTTTTTTTTTTTTTTTTTAAAAGAAACATTGAATGAAAGTGGGAAGGTGGGGTTCGAACCCAACCCACCTTTATAGAGATGAAGTGGCCCAACCACTAAGCCACTTAATTCCTTTGTTATATATATACATTACCAAATACATATATACTTCTCAACAATTCGTATAAATCTCATTACTAAACTTGTAAATCCCATTAATGAATTTATTATTCTCATTACAGATTTTGTTCATAGTGTTTAGATTTTGTTCAATCCTATAAATCCTATTTTATATATATGCATTAATACACACACACATTTAAATATATATGTATATATATATGTATATATATGTGTGTGTGTGTGTGAGTCTGTGTGTACAAATACATATATAATATAATACTTACGAGGAAAGTTTGCAAGAGGAGTTTTGCCTTAACTTGCATGAATGTATCTTACAGCTACTTTAAATATTATGTTTGTTTGAATTAGCAGTAGAAGTTTTGTATCGACTTGTCTGAATGTGTTTTTACAATATTGTTTCCCTATGAAGGTAAAAAAAGAATATTTGCCCCCAACAAAACTCCATGGATAAGAAAGGAAAGGTCTTATTACTCTGTTGAATTATTACTAGAGAATGTTTTGTCCTATATATGATTTGAATTCTCGTTTTGGTAGCGGATCATTCAAGAGGTTTCTGCCTCAAGATGCCTGGGTCGTCTTCATCTCTCATCTCCCTTTCTTCTAACATGTTTTACCTACATTTTCAACAATTACCCCCTCTGGTTCTCCACTTTATCCCCACAGAGGAAGCTTCAACAATTTATTGACCAGAAGAATTAGGAGCCTTCAGACTCTCTTACCTTTCCACTAGCCGAACAGTTGAAAGCCTTTTCGCAAGAAATAATGGCAGAAACAGCAAAACTGCAAATTCAAAGTTCTAGGAATTCCACTACTTCAATGAGACAAGTTCAAGAGATGAATGTGGCTGAGGTACTTGTTAAGTTGTTGGTTTCTTAATTATCGCAAAATTTTATGCATGTGTTCCTTTTGGATTTACAAAGCCTTATCCCGTTTGGAGAGATCAGCTATGTGAATTGTATCGTGCCATTGTGTTCTATAAAACACTAGATCGTTAGATAGATTATTAACAAAAAAATTCTTCTCTTTAATCTCATTAAGCGTTCACTTTAGTCTTCCTCTACCTCTTTTCAAAAGAGTTCATACTATATGATTAACTCTCCTTATAGACGCATCCAATGACTTTTGAACGTGAATGAACCACCTCGGTCCATATTCCACCATTTTATCTCTATAAATGCCAACCCAACTTATTTGTTTATATTATCATTATGAACCTTATCTTTTCGTCTATAGTCAATTTTTCTTTTGGATTATTTTAGTTTTTTTATTTTTATTGAGCCCAATAGCGTTTTTTTTTTTTATACAAGGCGATAGGGGAGGGAAGAATCAAACCCAGGACCAGGAGGAGGGAAATGAATCCCAATACCACTACACTACTGGTAGTGCTGGTAGCCCAATAACGTTGTTTGATCATATAGCCGACCTCATTTAGTGGGATTAAAATTATGTTGTCGTTTGCGACAACTTTTTTTTTTGGGTTGGGTGACTTCTTTTGTTACTCTGTAGAGAAGCTATGATATTATGCTTCTTTCACAGTGGAATTAGTACGTTCTTTGTTTGTAATTTGTGAATAAATATGGATAATTATGTGTTGATAATTGTATTTCGCTTTTCCATTTGAGTTTGATTGTGATTGGGAAATCATGATTACCCTCTCTCTCTCTCGTTAGATATGTTTTTAAAATCCTGCCTCCGTGTTCTATTAATTTTTTTTTTGAAATAACAACAATTACAAAATGAAAACAATATTTTAAATATTCATGAAATTTATTAATCCATATTCAATAATAAGTATTAAATATTTAATTATCTTTATTACTAAATGCGATCATGAAAATGTAAATAAGTCTATTGAATAAATAAACTTGATTACATAATCTAGGGCAATCCTAGCAAAAACTCATTAGTTATCATATTTTCAATTTATTTTCCCATTATGATAATGATAAATCTGTAATGTGTTCACTGAAATATATTCTAACATGTATAATTTTTCTTTTAATTATATATGCACCTTGTCATGAAGTTTTATGCGACCGTTTTTGATTTTAAATATAATTTTACAAAATATATGCCCTTTTTTTGTCAATTATATATTCATAAGTGTTTTTAATAAATGAAATCCAAACATAATCATTATAATGGTTAAAGTCACATAAAAAAAATATCTAAATAGAAATCACGACACTTTTAACCAATGTTTAGGCATGATAGCAATTGGATCTTTCAAAAACTATTTTCTAATCATAATTTATTATATATGAATAAAATATGAGATGAATTTTATTTCAATTTACATTGAAAAGTACTTTTATAACCCCAATAACAATCCCAAACATACACTCATCACAATCACAATTTCCTGCAAACAGGCACTCATCAAATATTTTCATAAATTTATTAAACTTATTCATTAATAAATTAAGTCAGATTTCTTTCACCATCCCTTATAATTTTTAAAGTAGGTCTCTCCAATCAATCTCAGTCACATTTATACTTCTTGATTATTATTATTATTTTTTTCTTAATCAACATTCTAGATGGACAGATTTTTACGTACACACACAGTTGCTATTTCTGATCCTCCACTTTCTTCCAACTTCGGTCACCACCGGGTAAGCTTCATCAATAAAAATAGGAAGCTTCAGCTACTCTGTAGCTTTCCACTCGCAGAACAGTTAAAGGGTCTCTTTGGGATACCATCTGATGGACTTATTATCGTTAAAAGGGTAAGTTCAATTATTGGGTGTTTGGGTTGGTAAGTTCAATTATTGGGTGTTTGAGTTGGTTTTTTTTTAATGGGCTGATATTTTTTTGAAGTCACATCATGGAGCTTCGAATCCTATCAATTTCTTTTCCATCAATTTTTTCTGTGGGCCCCATCAGTAAAAAGCAAAAAAGACGTTTCTCTCCTTTCTTAATGAATGCTTTTTTCTTGACTTTTGTTTTTGTCTGTACCATTTCAGTCTAAAATCATTTAATTTACACTCTAATTCTTTCGGAGGCCATGTTATATTTATCTAGAAGTTTTGTTGAATGATGGTTACTAAAATAATGAAAAGAATAATGGAGAACGAGTTTGTTGGTTTCATAATGTGATTTCGTAATACCGTTTAGTATTCTAGAGTATCTTCTTAATATCAGTCAGAACTCTAAAATATTTTTTTTAAGGTCCTAAATTAATTTTGTAAGATTATGAAGTATATTTTTAGTACCAGTCATTATTTTAAAATATCTTTTTAGTAACCGTCAGTATCTTGAAATAAAGAAATAATAATAATAACAATTAACAACACAGCTGCTAAGTGTTTTGACATAAAACAGCACCGTTTTATGTATTGGAGCGCAGTGGACAATAGTATGCAAAGAATCAAAGCCACGTCCCTCTTTAGCTGTATCACTTCCTTACTGTTGTTAATTCATATCTAATCTTACAGCTTGAATCTGCTCAACTGAAGATAATGCTGGAAGAAGAGCAAAAACATGTACAAAGGCTTAGACTTGAGACAATTTGCAACTGTATAAACAATCGTGTGTACTAAAAGAATTGTTTAGGATGTGTTGAAATAAATTAAATGGGTATTGATGGGTTACTCCTATGTTTAGAATGAATGGATCAAGTTAAAGGGAGAGGAACAGATTATCATGCATAGATCTAAAGTTGCAAATACTGGAGATAGGACAAATTACTATGAGACAAGTTGAAGATATCAATCAAGAATTAGAGGGTGCTCAGAAAGAAGCTGTGTGTGCTCGATCAGATGCTAAAGTTGCTGACGTACTGTCTACTCATTTACAATGAACTGATATTTTTCTGATTCTATTTATAAGTCACGTTCAATATGTTTCACATACATTAAAAAGACCTTGAATTTCATTAGCTTTGTTTTAAAATTTAACAACTTTTCAATTTTATCCCTATTTTATATAATATTATACTCATTAGAATAAAATCAACACAATAATAAATGAAAGGTAAAATTATACATTCATATGAAAAAAAATTAATCTTAAATTATAAATAGAATCATAGTAGTCAATCTCAGATAGCGGAGTGTAGCGGCTGGCCCAAAAAACGCTATAGCGGTATAGCGCATTGCGGGATGGCCGCTACATCGAAGATACACATATAAATACTCAAAAATAAACATGTACTCAAAATTTAAGGCATATTTATCATTAAACAATAAATAATCCAAATCTCTAAAAGCCATAAACAAAAAATTAACATATAAAAAATTTCTTAATTAAATTAGTCTTTAAATGCCATAAAATAAAAGCAAAAATTCTCTTTAGTCTTCCATGAAATCTTCGTCCAAGTCCTCTTCATCATTGTTGCTTTCACCACTACTAGACTCGTAGATCTCTTCCTCCTCATTGTCACTTTCTTTATCATTTGCCTCTTCCTCTTCATCTTCTATGGTACGCTTTCCATTATTGCTAGTTGAAGGCCTTGAAGTTGAAGTTGAAGTTGCAGACTATTTATTCTTTAATTTGCTTTGCTGCCTAGTGTATGTTTTAGGCTCACTAGCCCCAACTATATCAGCAACAGCTCCCTAAGTCAAAGTGTCATCCTCAAAAACTAACTCGTCCTCAGCAACTTCTTCATCTCTCCACCCATTTCCCCCACCAACCACTCATTACTATCATCAATGTCATTTAGGAGAATGGGATCAATCATATCACGACAGTCAAAGTGTTCTTTAAGAGCTTGGTTATACTTGACAAAAACCAAGTCTTGCAACTTTTGATGCTCAAGCTTGCTTCTCTTCTTCGAATGAATCTGTTGTATAATTTACAACAAAAGAATGTTTATTTCACAAGCACTACTTGAAATTCTATAACGTAGAATCATTTAAATGAATACTTACATGCTCAAAAGTACTCCAATTACGCTCACATCCAGATGTACTACAAGTCAAGCTTAACACTTTGATGGCAAGTTTTTGCAAACTTGGAGTAGATGCTCCATACAGCCTCCACCACTCAGCTGTAATGAGTGAACTAATTAGCAATTTAGCAAAACCACTAGTTTTGATTATTTTATAATGTAATTAATTTTATCAACAAATACACTTTTACTTACCAGGAGCCACGGTGGTCCTTTGTCTCATTGCTGACCTTATACCAAAGTTGCCTCCAGCTCTTTTATATAATGCCAACTCATTTATAATCTTATCTTCCTCTTCTTCGGTCGGTATTAACCTCTCAATGCATTTATAAAGTCATGAAGTCACTTCTTCATCAAATTCAATTTCTGGACTTCTATAAAACAACTCTGGGTTTAGAAAATGAGCTGCTGCATGCAATGGATGATGAAGCTGGCTCTCCCATCTTTTGTCAACAATTGCAAAGATCTCCTTGTACTTGTCTTCATTTCCATTAAAGGATTTTTGAATAGCTTCTTTAGCCCTATCCATAGCTTCATATATGTAACCCATTGCACTTTGTTTTTCATTATCAACAAGCCTAAGAACACGCACAAGAGGCCCCATAGCCTTAAGAGAATAAACAACACCATTCCAAAATGCAGGCGAAAGTATAGTGTCAGTTGCCCTTTTCCCCTTAGCATCTTTAGCTGCCTTAGACTTGGACCATTCATCTGAGGTGACCATCATTCTAAGGTTTTTTTTTTAAAAAAAAAAATTTGTGCAACCTTTGTAGTGTAAGGAAGGTTGTAGCAAACCTTGTGACTCTATACCTAACCAATTCAGTCTTCTTTGTGTACTTCTTCATCATGTTCAAGGCCAGTGAGTGGTTATAAATAAAGCCTACTAGACTGATGCCTTTTTGTATTGTCGTTTTAACTTTAGGAAGCTTCCCAATGTCTTCTAACATAAAGTCCAAGCAATGAGCAGCACATGGAGTCCAATAAAGATTGGTTCTTTTAGCTGTTAACAATTTACTAGCTAACATATAGTTGCTGCCATTGTCAGTTACCACTTGAACCACATTCTTTTCCCCAATCTCCTCCACAAAATCATCCAACAGCTGAAATATCTTCTTACCAGTCTTCATATATGATGAAGCATCAACACTCCTCACAAACTTAGTCCCAGATGGACTATTCACCATGAAATTGATCAAGGTCCTATTCTTCTTATCAGTCCATGCATCCAACATGATTGAACATCCGAAGTTCGCCCATTCTTCTTTGTGACTCTTCAACATTTTGTTTGTTTGCTCAATCTCCTTCTTAAGGAATGGAACTCTCAATTCATGATAGCTTGGAGGCTTTAGATGTTTACCATAGTTTCCAATAGCTTCAACCATCAACTTGAAGCTTTTTGTACGAGCAACATTGAAAGCTATTCTATTCCTATAAAAGAATTGAGCTATGTATTGACAAGTTCTATCCCTTGCTTCTTTATCACAAGCATCATTTATACTTGTTTGCTTCTTATTCTTTTCCAATTTGATAGTTGCTTCAGGATTTTTAAAAAGAAGTAAATCCATAGGGCCTTTCACATTTTTGGCTTTCTTGGTAGATGGATCACTTGATATTGCTGGCCTTTTTCCACTTTTTAAGGTATGAATTTCTTCTATCTCTTCTTCCTCATTATCATCTTGCAACTCACTATAAGCTTGAGTAACCTTTTTCTTCTCAACAGCTTCCTTAAGTAGGTTTTTAACTTCAGGTGGACATTTGCTACAAGCATTCACATCTCCTTTAATTCCCATTTGGTGCCTTTTTGTTCGAGTAATCCCACCCATAGTCACCTTTTTACAAAAGTCACATGTCACACTCTTCCTATTATTTATATCTTTCAGGCTATTCCATTGCCATGCCATATCAATATTTTCACTAGTAGGTTTAACCAGTCCACAAGAAGAGATTGTGGATGAAGTCTGTGGTTGCTTTGACTGGGATGATGTGGCCATTTTTACTGTAGCAGCTTCCTCTTTTTTTTTTTTTCTTAACTGTAGCAGGAACGAAAAATCAGAACTGGGCGTGAATACTGAATATTAAACTCTGTTACTGTAGAGTGTAGACATATAACGCACGTGCAAGCAAAAATCAGAATAGGATATTCGAAGCTTACACTTATCTTTTTGCTGCAATTGTGTAGACCTATCGACCAAAAAAAAGGAATCGTATACTTGGAACGTCAAAGTCCTCTCTGACAAAACAGAAGAATAGAGCTCGTCGCACACTCTGACCGTCAAAATTTGACTGTAGCAAGCAAACCCAGTCGTGATTTTATCTCGCTCTCGCCGTTCGAACTCAGAGGCGTGATCGTGAATGGTTTAGGGTTTCGGTTTTTGCGATTTTATGGAATGGACCGGCGTGATCTTCGGAATTCAGGTAACAGGATTTTTGTTTCATTTTCGCGCACCGCAACTTGTGCGACATGCGCGACCATGAAGCGCTCCGCCATGGAGCTTCTGTTGCGTCATTGGGCTGTTTTACGACGCTCCTGCACTATAGCGCCGCTATTTGGCGCGATTAACTACTCTGAATAGAATCAAAGAAGTAACTTTAAAATCTTGGCAAAATTATTACATTGTGAATCCATTATATTATTTTGACTATCTTAAACGTAAGATAGTCAAAATTATTGCTACTTTATATTTGGCTTTGAGATTTCCCCAAACTGAATCTCTTTACCTAATGATTTTTGTTATTGATAGGGCAATTATAATAATATATTATGTGTGCACAGAGAACATTTTAGGATGGATTGAAGGATCTAAGTCAAGTAACCATTAATTTGTAACCTTTTATGTTTATAATGAATGGATCGAAGCGAAGAAAGAAATGCAAGAAAAGATTGAGCTTTGTGCAGTTTCTAAAGCTGGAATGTTATGAGATTAGTGAGTGTTTGATAACTCCTGAAACTGTTTTCCAAAAGTCGAGACAAAACTCTTCTCACATGCTTATTTTATAAATTGTAAAAGTTATTCTCTAAAAACCAATCTAAAACCATGAGACACGTTGAAGAAAAAGAACTAGAATTAGCTGATGCCCTTGATGCTGCCACAGCTGAAACATCGAGTTCTACTGTTGCTAAATTATTTATCCAAAAAAATCAACGGATCCTTTTGTACAAAAACAAACTAAACCGATCTTAAATTATCATTTACGTGTGCTAGTTAACTTTTACAATGATTTTATTCATTAATAGCTTAATACACACGTACTTTAAATAGTGAATCTACCCAATAACTTCATCACTTCTCATCCCAATCTTGAGAAGGAAAGCTAATATTTAGATGATTAGGAATCTTTTGTTTCTTTTGATTCTTTATTTCTCTGATCAATGAAAAGGACCCAGCGGTGGACACATGGTAATTACTCTACGGGGGGGTGTGTTTGGTTCCAACTCAGAAACCAAAACTTGCATTACGAGAAAGATTTTTATTGCCTTTTTTTCTTTGCTAGTGAGAATGATGATAATTATGTGATTCTAATGCAGATTTGTGAAGAATGTGGGATGATGCTGACCACGAGTCCGATTTGTCGGGTCGAGATAACCCATCGGGTCAAACTGTTTCCCGGATAACTTGGGGCATGTTTAGCTTCAAATCAAACCTCCCTGTCTAGTTCTTTCTCCTTATTATTTTGTCATTATCTTGTTATTTCATTCATGTATCAGAAGTTGTCTTACCACTTTGTTCTTTACTTTGGATGAGAAGGATACAAACTAAGATTATAACTGGAAATAAAATGAGAAATAAGTTTGAAAAAACATGCCTCAAATGCAGTCACCCCACGTGTCTTTATTTTTGAGATAATGACATTCAAGTATCGACCAAGGGAAATAATCAATTGATAAGTCTTATAAATTATTAATGGTAATTGTTGTACTTAATTAATCCCCATGTTCACTTGTTAATCACTACTACAAAAAGTCAAAATAGCTACAAAATTTGCGACGGAAAAAATCTGTCGCAATTAGCGACAGAATTTGCAACAGAAATAAAATATGTCGCAAAATTTTGCGACGGAAAACTAATTTTGCGACGGATTTTTTTTTTCGTCGCAAAAGTCAAAAAAATAAATCCAAAAATATTAGTTTCGGCCAAAAGGCGGGAAAAACTCCGCCAACTTGCGACGTGAATAAAATCCATTGCAAAATTTTGCGACGGAATTTAAAATCCGTCGCAAATTGCGACGGAAAACTAACTCCGTCGCAAAATTTTGCGACGGATTTTTTTTCCGTCGCAAAAGTCAAAAAAAAAATCCAAGAATATTGGTTTCGGCCAAAAAACGGGAAAAAATCCGCTAATTTGCAACGGATTTCAAATCCGTTGCAATTGCGACTGAAAAAATCCGTCACAATTGCGACGGATTTGAAATCTGTCGCATATCTCGAAATACAGACAAATTTAAATCCATTTAAGTCTGATCCGTAGTCCTCTTCACGTGTCTCTCACCTCTAGCCCTTCGCCTGTTCGATGGTGGATGAAGGTGTGGTTGAGCCTCGTGTGTGGGTGAGGATGGAGGAAGACTGAGGTGAAGGGTTAAGGTTGGCGGTGTAGTGTTTAGAGGAAGAGGGTGTGGTGAAAAGAAGAACGATGGTCGAAGAAGCAAGATGGTTCACGGCGCTGGTTCTGCAACTGAAGGTGCCTGCGTCGTCGGAAATGGTGGAGAGATGGAGTGTGGAGGTCCAGTATGAGGGAGCTGGTTCTGCAGTGATGAAGGCGTGGTGAGGATGTGCAGGACCGAGAGTCGGTAAGAGAGAGAGCGTCGGGAGTGGACGTCGGTGGTGCTTTCTTCTGATTCTTGCGTGTTTCCTCTTTTTTCTATTTCAGCATTCCTCTTGATTCTTGCGACTTTCTTGTTCTTTCTTCCCGTTAGCTGCCTGCTGATTCTTGCGTGTTTCCTCTCCTATATTTCTTTTTTTCGTCTCAGCGCCTCTTGTATGTGCATATATCAGGTCCTCCCTTTCTGCGTTTTCACGGGTATCTCTCTTGGGCCGTTGGCATGATCTGCGTTTTCTGATAGTGCGCTGGATAATCCGGATCAAATCTCTCCTACCTTGGCTCTTTGTTCGCTGATTCTGTTACAGGCCGTTGGCATGATCTGCGTTTTCCTATTTTTTTTAATGTAATTTTTTAAAAAAAATAAAAAAAAATATTTTTTTTAAATGATTAAATTTGCGACGGATTTAAAAATCCGTCGCAAGTTGCAACGGATTTAGAAATCCGTCGCAAGTTGCGAAATTTGCGACGGATTTATATCCGTCGCAGTTGCGACAGAATTTAATCCGTCACAGTTGCGACGGATTTCTAAATCCATCGCAATTGCCACCCGTTTTTTGCGACGGATTTTTTCCGTCGCAAAAAATCGGTTTTTCTAGTCGTGAATAAGGACTTTTCTGACATTATTTTCTTTAGTTGGGACCTCAAAGTCATTCTCTATTTATCTTGAGTGCTCCTCATATATGTTCAACTACAGCCATTGGCTTCTAAAAGACTTTGGATGAGCCCAAAGGAAAAAGCATGCATTAATGCAATGGAATGGTTAATTAAAGATGAGACAACTTTAATAATCTCATTTGAGTGAGCGTCTCACAACATTGTAGCATCTCACAATTGCATAGATCAATTCATTTGGTATCTTTTTTTTTTTACCCCCTCTTCTAGGGTGTAGTCGTGTAGGTATCACCTATTAGAAGTAATCTTGTTTCAAGTTTAAGGATATCTTTGTTTTTTAACATGGCGTTTTGTGCTTAAAGTATAATTCTTGAGGCCAAAATCCAATCCAAATAAAAAGGTCTTGAAAATAATATATTTAATAATAATTATAAATATTTTAAAATTGATTGGGTTTCTCTCATCATTTTCTTATCATTTCTCATAATGTTCAAATCATATCCGTCCAATTGATCTAAAAGATCATAATATTACTTTGACTTTTCTCTCATCTTTCCAATCAATAGCCTAGATAGGCTGATAACAAATAATGAGGGGAAAAAAAAAAGATGAGGAAAGGATCTACTTTAATTCTAGAACAACATGTCGGCCTTTAATTATCATTTTGTAATAATAAAAATCCACCCAAATTGTATACATGTGAATTGTGATGTTTTCCTCTCTTGTCTCATGTCTCCATTCCAATGGCAATAAATTCTAAACTTTAGTCTTGAAGGTCTTGATTTTGGTGATCTTACTCTGTATCCAAGTATTATAGGTAGCCGTTAGAATTTGTCATTAATCAATGTCACGAAGCAGCCTTATCTTATTAGGTGAAAGTTAGCTATATGAATCATACTAGACTATTGTGTTATATTAACAATCAAATCTCTAAATATATTGTTATCAAAAGATCTCATTCAAGTATTTGTTATTAATCGTGATTGTCCATTTATACATCATCCTAGAAAACATCATTGGGTCTGTTTGGAGAGAGCGGTGGCTGAGCGTTAGGAGCGTTCAGGGGCAGTGGCTTCATCAGTGGGAAAAAAGTCAGATTGGTGCCGTTTGGATCAACGTTTAGATAACTGCGCTTTTCCCAGCTTTTTTCATAAACGCTCAGTAGAAGAAAAGCTCACTTTCGGAGAGTTGGAAGAAAAGCTCGGCAACGTTAGAAGCCACGTGTTCACAGCAGAGAGAGAAAAGGCAATATATCAGGGAGAGAGGACATAAATCATTGAAGAAGAAAACGAAAAACTAATCGAAGCAGGGGAGAAGTATGTTTAGCAAGGAAGGAAGTAGAAGAGGAAAGGCTCGGCTCACACCTGGATGTATTGAATAAAGGCAGTGAAGTAGATTTGTCAGGCAAGGAGAAAGAGATCCTAATAAAATCAGTAATCCGCCACCAACAACCTTGAGAATGTCGAAGCAATCCAAAATTTTCCTGGTTTCAGCCGACCCCATTGATTTTGTCAGGTTCTTGAGAGAGAAAACTGTAGCCATTTATCTATCATTCTATCCCTTCGTACCCTTCTCATTTCCTTTTTAAATATTAGTTTCTTCAATTATTAACACAATTGAAAGTATGTTTCAATTCCACCTCCTCTAGAAAATAATTTAACGGCTGCCAAAAAAAGTTTTTATCAATTGAAAGTTTATTGTTGATTAATTTTTTTTTACTAATCATTTAATTTTTTCCAAATTAAAATTGAAATTAAAATTTTTATTATCCTAATATATACAACTAATATGTATAGTAGTACTCAATATGATTCATGCCCTTTTCAGTCATTTTCTATCTTAACTGACTTTTCAAATAATAATCCAAACACTCATCAGTTAAGAAAAAAGCTACTTCTGCAAAAAGCCACACTGACAATCCAAAAACAACAACTTGACTTTTTTCTTACCGGGCTTAAAAAAAAGTCAGATAACTTTTAAGCCACCGCTCCTACCGCCAACCCAAACGGACCCATTAGCCTTATGCATATGGCACATTTCATCTTGCTTTAATCATCACTCAATTGCCACTACAACTAGAGAAATTTTTTGTCACATTGCCCTGTTATTTACTTTGATAACTTGCAAACATCAACCTGTAGATATTAAAGGAAAACCATTTTTGAGCTATCTATATTTTCCCTCAATTTTTAATTTGGTACTTGTAATGTTTTCTATCTTTATTAAATTATTAAATTTTTCTTTATTAGCACCATTAGCCCCTAGGCAAAACAAAGTTGAAGGATTTATTAAAAAGAAAAAAAATATGGATATCAAATTAAAAATGGTTTCTAATGTTATAAATAAACCGCTTCTATTTCATTGTTTTGGATCCTTACAAAAGATTCGGGTTGAGTTTCTCTCGTTTGACCGAGTTGGAATACGTCAGCTTTATTCAAATACATAAAGATGATCCTTGTTGGATTTGTGATGTAGTCCAAAATTTTGATGAGACCAAAGAATCTGATAGTGATAGTTTTTTTTGACAAAAAAAAAAAGATAGTAATAATTTGATATCATTATGTCGAACAGAAAAAGAGGCTTCAATAAATTTTTTTTAAAAAAATAGAAAACTAAATAAAAAGGAAAACCAAAAAGTATAAAATATTATAATATTATATGTTGAGATTATTTATTATTTTAACTATTTTATAATAATTTAATTAACTTCCTTAATATCTCTTAAAAATTTAATTCTATTTTATATTTAGAACCAGCAGGTACACACTATATTTTGGGAGTTGATTTTTGTCATAAATAAAAAACTTATTTTTTATATTTGTTGACATTTTTCTATTATATCCATATTTATACCTTAATAATAATCAAGGAGAAGAGTCGAGGAGAGAATTAAAATTAAGAAATATGACTAAAGTGTTTTAAAAAATACATGTCATGTTAACTAACTTCTTTAATATAATTAAATTACATAAATATGTTATATATTAATTGTCGGTTGGGTTAAGCTGTAAGATCTAAAATAAGTTTGATAATCCTAAAAAATTGCTTATGTGGCTTAAGCGATTGGGAAATCATGATTTATAATGTATCACATGTGTATTTTTATACATTTACCCAATTGTTCCTAAACTATCTCATCTTGCTCCTCAATTATCTATTGCCCCAGATATTTCCCAAATATTTTTCAACCAAAATTTTTAAATAAGTTTTTAAATTCCTGCCTCGTATTCTATTAAATTATTTTAAATAATAAAAATTATAAAATGAAAATAATATTTAAATATTCATGTAATTTACTAATCCATATCCAGTAGTAATTATTAAATTTTAATTATCTTCATTACTAAATATAATCTTGAAAATGTAAACAACTCAATTGAATAAATAAACTTGATGACGTCGTCAGCTGGGGCAATCATAGCAGAAAATAATTAGTTATCATATTTTTTAATTTATTTTTCCATTGTGATAATGACAAATCTTGTGACGTTTTCTCTAAAATATATTCTAACATGTATAATTTTTCCTTCTCGATTGTACATGCACCTTGTTATGAAGTTTTACGTTGCTTTGCTTTTACTTAAGTCCATTTATTTCTTTTCTTTTTTTTTTTTTGGTCAAAGAAGTCCATTTATTTCTTGAATATAACTTTATAATTGTGCTTTTTTATTGTTAATTATATATTCATAAGCGTTTTTAATAAATAAAATCCTAATATAATCACAATTCACAATTAGCAACATGTAATATATATATATATATATATATATATATATATATTTAACCTGAGGTTGGTATAAGTGATAAGCAGCTTGTGTCGCTTAAACAAGGTTTCTAGTTTGAGCCTTATAAATATAGAAAAGCCATATTGAAAAACTCACCAATCACAACCAAATGCGCGACTCAGGTCGGATCCAGATTAGTTAAAGCTCTAACATACACACACATATAGGGTTTAACATTTGTTATGTGATTTAACATAAGATTTTGTCAAGTTACCTCAAAACTATGTCATTTTGGGAGTTCATTAATTCAACTAACTCCAAAATTACGTCATTTTAGAAGTTAGGAGAATTAATAAAGGATTCTTTGATATTTTTGTTTTTATATTTTTTATATGAATTTTATCAAGACACTCTTTACTAATTCCTTTAACTCTTAAAGTTTTAGAGTAAAGTCTTTATATTAATCACATGACAACCAATAAATCTATATATATATATATATATATATGAACAAAATTACGGTTGACCAACCACATTTTTAACCTTGGTTAGAAATGCCAACGCAGATAAACTTTAATCAGACTGATCCATGATTTTCCCAAGGAACTTCGTACAACATGATGTGACTTCATTTTTTAAAGAGGAAATTAGATTACCCAAGAGGTTCCTTCCTCAGAACGTTAACACCAGCCTCCGCTTCTTGCCTTTTCCTTTCATCGTGGATGTTTTACTTACAGACATAGTTGCTATTTCTGATTCTCCGCTTTCTTCTTGCTTCGGTCACCACCGGGTAAGATTCATCAATTTCTTGACCAGCAAAAAAAGGAAGCTTCACCCACTCTTTTGTTTTCCACTCACTGAACAGTTAAAAGCTTTTTTGCAGGCAAGATCAAATAGTGGCAGAAACGGCAAAACTGTAATTATAGAGCTGTAATCGTGAGTATTTTCTCATGTAAATTTAATATTTTTTCTGCATTACTTGCTTGATGCGCTCTGGAATTGAAACCTGTAAGGATTTATGAGACAGATCAACGCAAGCTTCTTGTTCTTCTTCTTTTCTCCTCCTTGTGGTGTTTGTGCAATTAATTTCCTTGCCACTCTTGTTAGGTGATTTTTATGTAGATACCCAAATCGAGTTCTATGGACTTTTCGCCCTCATTTCACAACAATGACGTTGGCTTTTTTAACCTTTGTATCATTTTCGGATGATTTGATTAAGGTAAAGAGGAAATTGCAAGAAGAGGAAGAGCTCATCGAATCGCTAAAGCTGGTATTTCAGGATACCCGATAAGTCCCATTAGATCAGACAAGTTCAATAGATGGCTGTAGAATTCGTCAATGCCCTTAATGCCGCTGCAGCTGCTGAGGTATTTGTTGGGTTTTTTTTTTTTTTTAAGATTTAATTTAATTTATGTATATGTTTCTTTTGGATTATTTCAGTACTTTGTTATTTTGATTATGTTCCAATGATTTATTTTTCTCTTTTGGGCGGGAGGTTCTTATATTGCTCTGTGAAGAAACTCTTATTCTATGCTTCTTTAACGGTAGAATTAATTCTTTCCTTGCTTGTAACTTGTGAAGCAATATAGATAATTATTATCTTGCATTTCTATTTGAACCGAATGTGATGCTTCAACTCCATCAGTCAGCTTATAGTTGGAGGTGTTGCTAACTTTACAGAGTGAATTTGCTAAACTGAGGAGGCTGCTGGAAATAGAGAGAAAGCTCGTGCACAGGCTTAAACAAGAAAAAGAAGATGAAGCAGAAATGACCAAGAGAAAAATTGAAAGGATGAGTCAACGATTAGCCGGGGCTCAAAAAGATGTTGAGTACGCTACAGCTAGAGCTGATGTTGCTGAGGTTTTGGCTTGTGTTGATCCTCACTCCCCGCAATATATATATATATATATATATATATATAGATACACACACATAATTTTTTGACAAATTTATAATACAGGATTCTTTCATTTCTGGCTCTAAAGTTATCACAATATTTAGACTAACAAGGCTGTATGACAAATCTATTTGTGTGCCACTCTAAAAATTTGAGAATTGCAAGTTTTTATCTGTCATTCAATTAATCTCCTTTCCAAGTGATTTTATGTTTTTATGCGATCAGTTATTAAAACATATTAAAAGCCCTTTGAAAATGATATAGGATAGATTAAAGTACTCAAGTCAAGTGACTATTGAATGGTATCTTTTTATGTTTACAAGAATGAATGGGTCAAGTTGAGAAGAGAATTGCGAGCAGCTCAAGAGCTTGTGCAATTGCTAAAGCCAGAAAGTGAGGAGACAGGTCAAATTGTACTGAGGCAGGTTGACGACAAAGAACTAGAGCTAGCCAATGCCCTTAATGCTGCTTCAGTTGCTGAGGTATTTGTTGTTGCTAGTGTTATTTTGGTTGACTATTTATCTTATTTTTTTCTGCCTTGAAAGATGTATTTTAATCCAGATAAGCTTTGTAAAGATTATTTTTTTAAGAAAAAAAAATTAGCATTTGCTAATACTATATAATGACGAAGCAGTAAGTCTTAAACGAAATTATCATGTATCAATGATTAACATTTGGTCAATTTGGTTTTCGATTTTTTTTTTTGGGGCCCTGCCTCTAATATTTCTCTATAGCGAAACTCTAATTTTATGCCTCTCTCAGGGTGGAAAACTTAATCCATCTGTAAATCAAAAGATGTCTGCGTTTAAGAAACACTATTAGTGTAAAATAAATAAATGAACACATTTATTTTTTATGCATAATTGGGCTAACCATGATATAATTATGTTGCTTCCGATTTTATAAAGGGTGATGCTGAATTTGAAAATAATTTGAAATTTATGTTGGTTTATGTCATATAGAGAGCTGCAAATTTTGATTTGACAAATTTTACGAAAAGATGGAAGTGATGTTGCTCTAATATTAATTCCTTTGATGATTGTAAGTTGTCAATGTGCATACAGATACTTATATTTTTATGATTGAATTTTTTCCCCATTTGAGTTTACTGTGATACTTTTTTGTATCACTCCGCCATTGTCATGTTGAACCCATAGCTAATTTTACAGAGCGAATGTGATAAACTGAGGACATTGCTGGAAGAAGAACGAGAACTTGTCCAAAGGCTTATAGTTGAGAAAGAAGATGAGGCTCAGTTGGCAAAGAGACAAATTGAAGAGATAGGTCAAGAATTAACCAATGCTCGAAAAGATGCCGAGTATGCTACTGCTAGAGCTGATGCTGCTGAGGTGTGATTCCTGTGATATCATTTTTCATTTATATTGGCATATTTATCCATCTTTTTTCAGACAAATAAACAAAGTGACCCATGTTACAAGTTGTTGTGATCATTTTGGAAAGCAAAATACAGGATTGTTGTGCTTAAAAAAATATAAAAACATTTATATAAACCAATTTGAATGACAAAGGATTTCTATTTATTCATAATAGGGATATGGTAGGAAGTAGGAAATATGATGTGATTCTAATGAAGACCCAGGACAGTGTGATTGTGTGTGGTTAGGTTGGGGGAATAATGATCGAAATATGATGGAAAAGGTGATCAGCTCTTATGGCAAGAAAATATGAAAAATGTAATTGGGACTTTTTGCTGGTTAGGTCAAAGTGTTACCTAGAATGAGGTTATTATCAAGGTTACTTTTCTGTCATTGTGCTGGTTAGGTCATTGTAATTAGCATTCTGCTTTAGGTTCACTTTTCTCTTTATCACCTGCTTTCATTATATTTACCGTATGAAAGTTGTTTTATACCTCTTTCCCTGTTTTTTCTTCTGTGCATTTGGTCTTTGCTTCTTTCATATACTAGATCCTAGCACTATTGTTATGCCTGTCATTCAAATTCTACTGATAACTGACTCTCCTCTCTTAATGGCTATGTATATTGATGAGGAGCAATTATAACAATGTACTTTGTGCACGTAAAGAATGGTTTAGGATGTATTGAAGGCTCTTAAGTGCTTATTAATACGTAATTTTATGTTTAGACTGAATGGATTAAGGCAAAGAAAGAGTTGCAAGAGGAGAAAGAGCTTTCTCAATTGCTAAAGCCAGAATGTGATGAGATAAGACAAAGTGCCATGAGGCAAGTTGAAGAGAAGGAACGAGAGTTAGTCAGCGCGCTTCATGCTTCTGAAATTGCTCAGGTATATCTGGTTTCTGTTGTTTATTTATATATGCCTTTGAGTTTGTCTGCCTCTTTTAATATTGCATGCCGTCTTATTCTACACAAACTTCTGGAAGATTTTATCGCTAATCTTTCCAAAAGTTGTCACTAATAAGGAATTGTGCTTTTCATCAAAGATGTGCATTAGAAAAGAAGGTATAAACTACAGGAAATAACTGAAACCTGGACACTTAAAAGAGTAGTTGGATTATATTTGTACTTTTTTACGATACTGCTCTGTAAGCAAACTCTTACTTTAAGCTCCCCTCATTCAGTGGGAAACTAAATTGTTCGACCATTTTAAAGTAAACATATGCCATTATCAAATAAAAAGAAAAATTTAGAAACATAAATTATCATTATATATTCTTATCTTTCCTTCTCAGGTGAAACATGCTATAACTATGTGGCTAGTGACTTTAAGGTTTGAGGCAACAGTTGAAAATATGGTTTTAATGTTGTTGTTGTTGTTTTTTTCCCCCTCAAAAAGGTAAAATTTATAAAAATATGAAAGTGATATTACTCATGTCAGTTGATTCATGTTTGTAAGTTGTAACTGGCGAAGAAATTTGTATGATTTAATTTTTTCCCCCATTTGGGTTTGGCATGAGAGTTTGACTGTATCACTTCCTTACTGTTATTGATTCATACATGATCTTCAGCGGGAATGTGCTAAACTGAAGGGAATGCTGGAAGAAGAGAAAAAACTAGTACGAAGGCTTATACTTGAGAAAGATGATGAGGTACAGCTAGCCAAGAGGAAATTTGAAGAGATTGATCAAGAATTAGCCCATGCTCGAAAAGATGCCAAGTTAGCTCGAAAAGATGCCGAGTTAGCTCGAAAAGATGCTGATGCTGCTGAGGTATTGAATATGTTGGTATTTTCTCTTTAAACTTTGTGATATTGATCTACCAAATTTTTGATTAATTTACATTATGAACCAACTTACATGCAATTGTAATCAATTTGATAACAAAATGAGTCTTAGCTATCAAAATTCAGTTTGTGCACAGCTTCTTAATCCATGATTTTATCTGTCATTTGAATCTTCAAATGACAATATATTTTGATGCTAGCAATTAGAAAATATCATGTGTAAGAACTGTTTTGGGTTGACTGAAGTGCTTAAATGTAAAATGGCTATTAAATGGAAGTTTTTGGTATTCAGAATGAATGGACTAAGGTGAAGAGAGATTTGAAGAATATGGAAGAGCATGTCAAATTGCTGAAGTTGCAGTGTCAAGAGATAAAAGAAAGTGCCAGTAGGCAAGATGAAGAGAAGGCACTGCAGTTAGCCAATGCCCTTAACGCTTCGGTGATCGCTGAGGTGAATTTTAGATAAATGTATGGTATTCCAGATAAATGTTCTAGAGAACAATTTTTTATTAAGTATCTACATATAAAGAAGCAACTAGTGTTTGATTGATCCTTATTCAATTGTTTTAACCTCCGGTCCTAATTATAGGAACACTTTTGTAGTTCCTTGTTGCACTATAAAAGTGTTTCTATAATTAGGACCGGAGGTAGTACTTTTTATTTATTTATTGTTGAATCACTATAAAAGACGTACATAAAAACTAAAAGAAGTATATCTGTACTCCTTTCATTCTGGTTTATTCAGTTGCATTTCTTCTCCATTTCTGATACTAGCTTTTCAGAAAATAAAAACTACAAGTACTTTTTTATTTTATTTTTTCAATCTTTATTTGTTACAGGAAACGTGCTATAATTATGTGGCTAGAGATCATATAGTGAGGCTACGTTTGAAAATAATATGATATTTATGTTTTTTTATTATTTTAAAATTTACAGATTTAGGCTTGACAAAATGTATGGGAAGATAAAAGTAATAAATTCTTCCGTGCATTTAATTTGTGAAGAAATGTGCATAATTACTTATTTGTAACTACGTTCTCTGATTTTCCATTGAAGTTGATTTTGACACTTAAAAAGACATCATTCGATTACCTTTCTTTTAAAGCTTTGGCTAATTTGACAGAGTGAATGTGCTAAGCTTAAAAGAATGCTGATAGAAGAAGGAAAAACTGTCCAAAGGCTTATAATTGAGAAAGATGATGAGACAGAACAGGCCAAGAGAGAAATTGAAAAGATGGGACGAGAATTAGCTTACGCTCAAAAAGAAGCTCAATATGCTCGGAATGATGCTGACATTGTTGAGGTACTAATTCTGTTGATTTTTCCCCTGTTGTATTCAATTTTAAAATCATGAAAATATTAGACGAATGATAGGAAATCATTAGATTTTGTACAGTTCCTTGTTCTTAGATTACCAAGATCAACGTTACATGTTACCTAGCATTTGAATGCTACTTGTAACTGAATTCTCTCTTCAAATGATTGTATTTGTTCACATGGTGCAATTTGCATAAACAGTTGTGTGTACTAAGTGGTTACTTCTATGTATAGAATGAATGGACCAAGGTGAAGAGAGAGGTGAAGCAAAAGGAAGAGGTCATCAAACTTCTAAAGTTGGAAATTCAGGACACGAGACAAGATACTATGAGACAAGTTGAAGAAATAAGTCAGGAATTGGACGAGGCTCGAAATGAAGCTGAGCATGCTCAAAATGATGCTGACATTGCCAAGGTACTGACTACTCTGGCTCCTAAGTGCAATATGTGCGCGCGCGAGTGCATTCATATATAATATTTTAGACAAATCGACATTATGAACCCTATTACATTGAATTTCTAACTAAATTTTTGAAAACATCATCACTAATCAGGCTGGGTGATAACTGGCGAAAAAGAAAATCAGGTTGGGTGGTGATAATTTCTTTGTTTGTGCTTCTCTTAAATCTAAGTCAAAATTAATGTTTCTTCATATTTTGTTTTGAGATTTGCCTCCTCACCTAATGATTTTTGTTATTGATAGGGCAATTATAATAATATGTTATGTGCAGTTGAATTGAAGGATCTAAGTGACCATTAATTTGTAACATTTTATGTCTAGAACGAGTGGATTAAAGCAAAGAAAGATTTGGAAGACAAGCTTGAGCTGATTCAGATACTAAAGCTGGAATGTCAGGAGGCTAGCGAAAGGGCCAAGAGACAGGTTGAAGAAAAAGAACTAGAGTTAGCTGACACCCTTAATGCTGTCACATCTGCATCGTCGAGTTCCTCTGTTGCCCAGGTATTTAAATGAAAACAAAAGAAGATACTAGTATTAAACAGATCCTTTTGCAAAAACAGACTAGACTGATCATATATTATCATATAGGTATAGTAAACTTTTTCGGTGAAATTCAGATGTGTCATGCTTACATGTTTATTCATGATTAGGTTAATATACCTATATTTTAAATAGTGAATCTACCTAATAACTTCGTCTCCCAAACTACTCTGATAAGACACTTCTTGAGAATGAATATAATCTTCAGATGATTTTTAATATTTCGCTTCTAATGAGTATTATTTCTTCCTCATTACATGTGGGCCTACCTTATTCATAAATTTCTTGTTTGTTAATTGAAAGTCAAGACAAGCATCGTTTTGTTAATTGAAAGTCAACATGCGACAGAACAAATTTTAGATGTGATTTTAAAGTTAGCATCACATGATTCTGTCATCTAAGAAAATGGTTATGCACATGCTATATTTTTATTGAAAAACTTGATAGCAAACATTTATAGAACTTTGCCCAAGTTTTGTCTGATACAATATGCAAACTATTGACTGAAATGAATGCCAGGAATGATTTGCATTGAGCTTTATGTTCATCAATATTGTAGTAGTTATTTTTGCAAGGTAGAGATTTCTTTATTATATAATGTGAATGAGTTTCTCCGAAGACTAATCAAATGGTAAGCTGAATGGAAGTATTCCTGGTATATGTAACAAAGCTAAACCTGAAACGATTTTGCAGGATTGTGCAATTTGTCTGACCAATGAAAAGGACTTCGCATTTGGATGTGGACATATGGTAAACAAGCCTAGGTTTCATTGCTTTTTCTTCTCTTTGCATAATGAGAATGATGAGTTATACGTGATTCTGATGCAGACTTGTGAAGAATGTGGGGAGACACTGTCCATGTGTCCCATATGTCGGGAATTTATAACCATTCGCATCAAACTGTTTCCTTGAGTAGGGGTATGTTTAGGTTCAAATCAGGCTTATCTGTCGCATCCTCTTTCATTCTCTATATATATATCACTTAGTTTCCTGTGTGCTGTGAAGATGATGCAATGTGGATGAACTGTGCTGTAGTTTCGGATCAGAAGCATACAAGCCAAGAGATGATAAGTGTAAATAATGGAATCAGAAAGAATGCAGCCTAGCATGACTTATTTTAGCTGAGGAAACATATGCTTCAAATGTAATCATCCTATGCAAACTTGTTTCGTATGCTTACAACCTTCAGCTTTTCTTCTGCTCCTTATTTTATTGGTGAGTGGAGGGAACTTTACTTTCTGAATTTGTGTTTTTAACAAATTTGGTAATGGTTTATACAACAAGTTTGGTGATGATGGTGAGTTGGATCATTTCATTGAGTGAGTGTCTGGCATTTAGCATCTGACAAATGCTAATATCAGTTGATTTGGATATCTTAGATTATTACGAGGTTAAAAAGAATTTGGGAAATTATTAAACATGCATCTCTTGCACAAACACCTAATGGTCATTTCTTACGTTTGAGACAATGTGCAAGATAATGAATCTGGATCGGTTTTGATGATTCATACTTAGAATTTATCTAATACTTCATTCATGTCTTCCTCTTGACATGAGAACCAAAATGAACAATCTTGGTCCTATATATTTACTTTAATGTGAAAAGAATCTAGAGACACATCTCTATCTCCTAAAACGGTAACATTTTAAGCATATAGAATTGGGAAGAACATAAATGAAATTGGATCCCTGGAACTGAAGCTTAAAAGGGAAAAATAGATTGTTTAGAGAATCTTTACTTCAACTTAATCAAGACTCATTTTAGAAAAACTTGTTATTTTAAAATGCGTTCTTACGCAAGTGAGTTCATGCAGTGGCTAATCTGTGGGGAAACTTTAATGAGTTTATTTTTTTTTAAAAAAAAAAATTGAATGAGTAGAGTTATGAAATCTTAATAAAAAAGATGTAAGATAAAAAAATAAGTAAAATTAATTAAAAGCTTCTAACCCACATGTCCAAATTTTTAAATCGAGCTTGTTAAAATTTCCCCACTCCAAACATACGCAAGTGAAAATGCTAATCCCTCCAAGTGAATACTTTGGGTGGAGTATTTGTTTCTCTATGCAATGCTCCTCTATTTCAGCAGTTGGAGACCATTATATGTTAATAAACTGAATCAATTTTGTTTTTGGCCGAAACAAACTAAGTCAATGTTCTTGAGGAAATTGTTTCAGAGAGGTGCCGTTGAGAGGATTGTTTGATATGGACCTGTAAGTGTAACCATGTCTTTTTGGAGGAGGTAAGACATAATAGAATTAAATTTGGAAAATACTTTTCAAGGCTTATATTACCAAAAAAATTCCATAAAAGACCCCAAAATTTTGAAAATTTCAAAAAAGACCCCAAAATTCTGAAAATTTCAGAAAAGGTCCCAAGATTCTAAAAATTCTAGAAAATGCCCAACGTAAGTTGTTAATGGGACTGATATAGTTGTTAGCGGGGTACTGATATAGTTATTAACTGGGCTGATTTAGTTGTTAAAAAAAATTTTAACAACTAAATTAGTCCAATTAACAATTATATCAGTACCCCGCTAACAACTATATCAGTCCCGTTAACAACTTTGTAAATTCTGAAGGGGCTTTTTTGAAATTTTCAGAATCTTTGGGTCTTTTCTGAATTTTTTAGATTTTTGGGGCCTTTTCTAGAATTTTTTTGATAATTTTCCCAATTAAATTGATTTTGACAACTCAAATGAGAACTTCCAAAACAACAATGGCGGGCGAATTGTATCATGAAGAGTCACTGTCATGGAGTTTTGAGGCTATTCTGTCATGGAGAGTCACTGTCAATAAATAATTTTATATTATTATTACTGAATTTTATGTGGTTACTGGCCGACGGAATCTTTCTTTCTTTTGCTTTCCAATTTTAGCTCTCTCCTACTTGGAAGCACTCACCGGCATTAATAAATTTTGTCGCCAAGATCATAAATAATATAATTATATTTTTTAAATTTGGTGTAGTGCATTAATTGATACAGTATTTAGTTAATTTTCAAGTTAAGCATGCTTTATACACAAAATTTATCACTCTGATTTTATCTATAAGTCTATTTTGACCAAAAAATTTAATCTTATTTATAAATCAAGTTTTATGTAATAAATAAGATTGTGACAATTTTATCCATTTTAATTATATTCATAAAGATAGAGAGAGAATAAACAGCTGAAAAATATTCAATCATAAATGATGACAAAGTCCAAAATTACCCCATAGCCATCGAATTAACTACTTCTCCTTAATATGCGAGATTTAGTCAAAATGAACTTATAAATAGAATCATAATAATAACTTATAAAGAATATAAATTATTGTAAATTTGATTAGTACATATTAATTTTTAACATAAATTATATATATATATATATGGATTTTATTTATTTTTGATTAAGCTAACACATGAAAAAAATGTTATTCTAATAATGTTTAAAATATTAAACAGGTATATATTTATTATCTAGAGCATAATAATATCATGCAATATAGCAGTCTACTAGTGGATAAGATTTGTAGTTGTTTTTGTTTTAATGAGCCGCTTGTTGTTGCTATTGTCGGTGTTGCTAAGAGCCAATCTAATTTATTTTTCAATACTTATTGGTCTTTTTTATAAGAGCTCAAAAAATTAAATTGTCTTAGTTCTTTTTATAAGAGTCTGATAAAAATTGTCTAAACTTTTGATGAGTTTTTTTTTCCTTTTTTGTCTCTCGTTAATGTATTAATAAAAAGGTTGGTGAAAACAAAAATTTATTTTAAACACACTTATTATTTTTAATTAATTTTAATTATTTTTTAAAACTATGTATTTCAGTTATTGATCTCTTATAAATAGGACTAGAGTAAGCAACAAGGGAAAACTCTAAAAATTCAAATATTCACCAAATATACAATAATGGCATACTCATATGCTGAGATTTTTTTGTTTTTTGAATGAAAACCGAACTCATTGAAAAGCTTAACAAATCAATACGATTATAAGTCACCAAAGACACCCCGCCAAAAAAGAAAAAAAGACACCCCGCAAATACACGCTAAGAATTCTCTGTCAAATGATATTGGCCTTTTCTATTTAGACTTATTATAAATTATTTCTTGTGGTCCTTATTATAATGTATCAACTAACAAGTATATTTGGTTCTTTTTATAAGACACTTGTTTGTTCTCAAGAAATATTAATTATTTCTTTTCATATATGCCTATAATTAATAAGGATAGTTGGTGAGAGTAATAACTAATATGATATTATTAGTACAATTAACGAAGTAATATTAGAGATTACTTAAATTTTAGAACAACTTTATTGAGTTTAACTATTTTTATTAGTTTGGTTTATGAAAATTGTTAATTAATGTCTTATAATAAAAATCAAAAGAAGTACCTAAGTTGATTGTTATAGGTTACTTCACACCAAAGACACACCCGCTGATGAGTATATATTATATTGTGCCAAAACCAATTTTAACCCCCTCCCCCCCAAAAAAAAAAAACAATTAACAAAACTAAAAATAGACTTTTTCACAATTTACAAGAATGTGAGGTGGATTTCGTAAAATATAGTTGGCCACTAAACGAAGAAAGCCAAAAAGTTGTGAAGCATGCGCATGCATGCATATCTCTTTGTGGAGACGTGTTTTGGTGCAAAAGTCTCTTTTGAAAGACGACAGATCAATAATTTTCTTAGATATTTTTGTTGGTACAAGGAAAAAGTAAAGCAAGTGAGAGTGAGGGGAGCGAAAATGAATTATTGATGAGATTCTGAGAGATGTTGAAGGCAAGGCTTCTGAGGCAATCTGCTCTCGCCGTCGTATAGATAGTTCTTCCCTGCAATTTCACTCTTCAAAATAACAACCGACTGCTTCTGAAATCAAACCCTAACGTTCTAATTATTCCAATATGGGTCAGGTCAGTTCTTTTTCTTCTTCCTTCTCTTCTTCCTTTCTCTTTTTCCGTTTCGCAGTTTTATTTCCTTTCGGGTGCTATCACGCTCTCCCTCTCTCATTCTGTCGTTTAATTATGCGCGCAGAAGAAGGACGACGCTCCCCCTACTTGCGTTTTCAAGTTCAACTGGCATTGCG
Organism: Acacia crassicarpa; assembly: GCA_034222035.1. NCBI lineage: Eukaryota > Viridiplantae > Streptophyta > Magnoliopsida > Fabales > Fabaceae > Acacia > Acacia crassicarpa. The sequence continues at coordinate 3,277,774 of JAWXYG010000015.1, read as the reverse complement.
ATTGCGAAGGCTGCACCGAGAAGATCGAAAAAGCCGTCCGCCGTACGCTCTATTCCTTCACCCTCAACTTTTCGGCTTTCCTCTGTTTTGGATTTCGAGGCTGGATAATCCCTCTACATTTTTATTTGCTTCACAATGGCTCTTGAAATCGTTAACTCAAGCCTCATTCTTGGCCGTCTTTATGGTTTCAGGTGTGGTAAACGTCAAGGTTGATATGTCCGCCACACTGGCGGACCCACATTGGTGCAAGTGTGGCCAAGTGCAGACATTAAAATTTTGATCATCTATATATATTTTGAAGGAATTCTGTATCAAATTACCTTGGTAGCCTAGTTGGTTACAAGGCTTTTGAGTTGATTTTCAGAAGGACCCTGTTCGAATCCTCAATGGCGCGTTTCTGTCATTTATTTTTGTTTTTTTGTTTAAAACAAATCCTTTTAAAACACATTGCACAAAAACTACTCTCACCGGATTCGAACCAGTGACATAAGGGTGTAGCTCATCCTAAGAGTGTGTCCTCTACCAAGTGAGCGACGCAGCTTTTCTAAGAGAGGGAGAAGCAAAAAATATAAAAGACGTCTTTCATTTAGTTTATTTATCATAAATATTGTCTTTTCATTCTTTGGATTTAATTTATCTTATTTTGGATTACTTGCTAATTATTTATTAAATTAACATAGAGTGCGAATTGTTTAGTTGCTTTGGAATTGAAAATCATAGCTTTTGTTTTTTAATGTATTTAAAACTTTTTTTTAAAAAAAAATTTCGGGGGCAACCCTCGAATCTCACCACTAATTGTGCACCCACAAACCAAAAATTCTGGGTCCGCCACTGAACTGACGGTGATTGTTAAAGTGGACCCCACTGAAGTCCGGGATAATCTGATGAAAGAGTTCCCGAAGAAGGAGGTGGAGATTGTTGCCGGCGGCAATGAGAAGCCGGACAACAAACTGGAGAAGAAGGTCAACAAGAAGGAATCCGATGTTAAAAAAGAGCAAGATGACAAGTCCAAAGAGGTAATTCATTCTACTTCCGTTGCCGCTGAAAATGCCTTCTGATCTCTTTAGGGCCCGTTTGGATCGCGGAAAATTAGGGGAAAGAAAAGGAAAATGAGTATTTTCCATTGCGCGCGGCTGTTTGGTTCGCATTTTCCGTCAAAATATTTGCTAGCGGCGGGGCGATTTTCCTTTATACATGGGAAAATGGGTTTCCACCAATTTTAGTGAGAACCATTTTCCGGCAACTACAGAAAATCGAGAAAGACAAACTTACCCTTGCGAACTTCTTGTGTCTTCAATTCGCAAAGAAGAGAACAAAATTTACTGGATTAGGCTCTCCTTGTGTTGCGAGTTTCTGGTGTGTTTTTTGCTATTTGGAAGTGCAACTCTCGCTAAACCTTGTGTTGCCGTTACTATAGCTAATTTCAGACGCAGAGGTGAACTAGGACTCATCCATTTGCCGTGACTGCCGATTCGCAGAGGTGAACTAGGAAAAAAAACTGAATTTTTCGATCTGAGAGATTAGAGATTGGAAGAAAAAATTGGAAGAAGAAGAAGAGACGACGTGAAGGAAGAAGAGCATGAAGGGTGAAGGAAGAAGGAAGAAGAAAAAAAAAGTGCACATGGGAAGGCATTCTCGAGAATTCGCAAGGCATTTTCAAGAATGCCTTGTGAATTTGCAAGGCATTTTGAGAATGTCCAGGGCATTCTCGAGAATGCCTAACCCAAGGCATTCAAAATGCCTTGGGTTATGGGTTAGGCATTCTCGAGAATGCCCAAGGCATTAATGCCTTAGGCATTTTGAGAATGCCCTGAGCATTCTCACAATACCTTAGGCATTCTGTAGAATGCTTTGTCAAGGGTGATCGTCTTTCTTCTTTCGTCGATCGTCGATGGCGAAGGTCAAGAATCACGGCACATGGAGGAGATCAGATCGGAGCCTGAGATTTCGTTCACATCTCTCTCTCTCCCTTTGAAGGATGAAGGACGAAGGATGAAGGAAGAAGGAAGGAGGGATCGAAAAGGCATTGATGTTGTGTGGTTTAAAATAATATTTTATATTTATGGGTGAAATGGTATTTTGCGTCATTTTCCTATCTTATTTTCTTCCAACCAAATAAAAATTTTCTTATCAACTCATTTTCTTTTCCAGTGTCAACCAAACATATTGAGGGAAAATATTTTTCTTTCCATTCCATTCTTTTCATTTCTATTTATTTCCATTTTCACCTTTTCTTTGATTCAAACGGGGCCTAAGTCAATGCGAGACATATTATTAGGGAAATACTGATAGGAAATCGTTAGATTTTGTACAGTTCCTTGTTCTTGGAGTACCAAGATCAACGATACATGTTACCTAGCATTTGAGTTCTTCTTGTAACTGAATTCTCTCTTCAAATGATAGTGTTTGTTCACATGGTGCATTTTGCATAAACAGTTGTGTGTACTAAGTGGTTACTTCCATGTATAGAATGAATGGACCAAGCTGAAGAGAGAGGTGAAGGAAAAGAAAGAGCTCATCAAACGTCTAAAGTTGCAAATTCAGGACACGAGACAAGATACTATGAGGCAAGTTGAAGAGTTAAGTCAGGAATTGAAGGAGGCCCGAAAAGAAGCTGAGCATGCTCGAAATGAAGCTGGCATTGCTAAGGTATTGACTACTCTGGTTCCTCCTAAATGCAATATGCGCGCACACGCACATGTATAGATATAATATTTTAGACAAATTGACATTATGAACCTATTTACATTGAATTTGTAACTAAATTTTTGAAAACATCATTGCTGATCAGGCTGGGTGATAGCTTGCGGAAAAGAAAATCAGGTTGGGTTATAATAATTTTTTTGTTTGTGCTTCTCTAAAATCGAAGCCAAAATTAATGTTTCTTCATATTTTGTTCTGAGTTTTGCCTCCTCACCTAATGATTTTTGTTATTGAGAGGGTAATTATAATAATATGTTATGTGCAGTTGAATTGAAGGATCTTTTTTTTTTGCTCAGAGAATTGAAGGATCCAAGTGACCATTAATTTGTAACATTTTATGTCTAGAACAACAGGATTAAAGCGAAGAAAGATTTGCAAGAAAAGCTTGATCTCATTCAGAAGCTAGAGCTGAAATGTTAGGAGACTAGCAAAAGGGCCACGAAACAGGTTGAAGAAAAAGAACCAGACTTAGCTGATACCCTTAATGCTGTCTCATCTGCATCATCGAGTTCCTCTGTTGCCCAGGTATTTAATTTTTTTTTTAAAATCAAACAGGTCCTTTTTGCAAAAACAAACTAGACTGATCATATATTATCATACAAGTATAGTAAACTTTTTCAGTGAAATTCTAATGTTCCCTGCTTACATGTTTATTCATGATTAGGTTAATATACCTATATTTTAAATAGTGAATCTACCTATTAACTTAACTTCTTCTCCCAATCTACTCCTCTGGCTAGACACTTCTTGAGAATCAAATCTAATCATCAGATGATTTTGAATATTTTGTTTCTTATGGATATTATTTCTTCCTCATTACATGAAGGCCTAGCTTATTCATAAATTTCTTGTTTGTTAACTGAAAGTCAAGAGAAGCATCTTTCTGATTGGTTTGAGGTAAATCATACAACTTCTGCCTGTAAAATTTACAACTTTTGAACAAGGATGAAATAATGAAGGTCAACATGCGACAGAACAAATTTTAGATGTGATTTTAAAGTTAACATCACATGATTCTGTCATCTAAGAAAAATGGTTATGCATATGCTATACTTTTATTGAAAAACTTGATAGCAAACATTTAAAGAACTTTGCCCAAGTTTTGTCTGATACAATATGCAAACTAGTGACTGAAATGAATGCTAGGAATGATTTGCATCGAGCTTTATGTTCATAAATATTGTACTAATTATTTTTGCAAGATAGAGGTTTCTTTATTATATAATGTGAATGAGTTTCTCCAAAGACTAATCAAATGGTAAGCTGCATGGAAGTATTCCTGGTATATGTAACAATGCTAAACTTGAAACGATTTTGCAGGCTTGTGCAATTTGTATGACCAATGAAAAGAACTTGGCGTTTGGATGCGGACACATGGTAAACAAGCTTACTAGAATAGTTTCATTGCTTTCTTCTCTTTGCATAATGAGAATGATGAGTTATACACTTATACGTGATTCTGATGCAGACTTGTGAAGAATGTGGGAAGACGCTGCCCAAGTGTCCCATATGTCGGAAACGTATAACCATTCGCATCAAACTGTTTCCTTAGGTTCAAATCAAACCTATCTGTCGCTTCCTCTTTCATTCTCTATATATATATCACTTAGTTTCCTGTGTGTTGTGTGCTGTGAAGTGATGCAATGTGGATGAAACATGTTTCAAATGTAATCAGAAAGAATTCAGCCTAGTAAGACCTATTTTAGCTGTGGAGAAACATGTTTCAAATGTAATCATCCTATGCGAATTTGTTTCCTTAGCTCCTCGTATGCTTACAACCTTTAGCTTTTCTTCTGCTCCTTGTTTTATTGGTGAGTCAAAGGAACTTTAATTTTTGAATTTGTGTTTTTGAAAAATATGGAAATAGTTTATACAACAAGTTTGGTGATGATGGTGACTTCGATCATTTCATTTGAGTGTGTGTCTGTGGCATTTAGCATCTCACAATTGTAAAGATTAGTTGATTTGGATATTTCAGATTATTACAAGGTTAAAAAGAATTTGGGAAATGATTAATATATGCATCTCTTGCACAAGCAACTGTATGGTCATTTCTTATTATGTTTGATACAATGTTTTAGATAATGAATCTCAATTGGTTTTGACGATTCATGCTTAGAATTTATCTAATACTTCATTGGTGTCCGGCCCTATAGGGTCTCAGGCTTAAAAGGGTCGACCCTGTAGGCCCTTTTAAGTGTTTATTATTATTTTTTTGGATACAGATTCACATATGATGATAATTTACTAATTTATATATATTTTGTATTTGTTATAGAGTTATTTATTTATTTAAGTACAGATACATAAATACATAATAATTATACTTTGAATTTATGATTTGGTTTATTATTTGTTGCAGATAAAGATTATGGATGCGTTCATGATGCGGGAGGAGAAATTCATGATATTCTTACTCATAAAGTAGGGGAAAAACACCAAAATACCAACTTTTAGGAAAAAAAAGTACCAAATTCGCGCTGTTTTGAAACAATTTACCGGATTAGGGTTGTTTTGGAGAAGATTCGTCAGGTGGGTCGACGGAATTTGAACTTCCGGTAGGGTATCTGGCGCAAGTATTAGTACCGTCAGTCCAGCTGACGGTACATCTGCTGAGTGCCGTCGAGGCACCTGACGGAACAAAGTGCTGTCAGGATTCTTGACGGCACATAGTACACTTGCCTTTAGGTGCACTGACGGCATTAAGCCTCAGCGAGCCCCACCTGATGCTGCATCAGGAATCCTTGCCAAAAGGAATCTCTATCCCTGCATGCCAGAAGGAATCCCTGCATGTGATGCTCCCCAATTCAACATTCAACCGTGACCTTTTTTTTGCTCCAAACCCGTGACTCCTCCACCCCCAACATTTCACCTGTGACCCCGCACTATTTAGCTCCATCTTATAAATTCACTCAATACTTGACTCCTCTCTCTCAGCATTCACTCTTTGTGATTCCTTCCCTCTTCCTCTTAATATTCACCTGTTCCCTCATTTGAAAAACTCTCTCCGTCTTCCATCTTTGTCATTCTGTTTGAATTTTTTATTTTTTATTTTGCAAAAAATGAGTCAAATTCCTTCATTTGTATATTGTAATGGTTCTAAAAGTATAGGTGCAAACGGATTGACCTTTGAAGGTGAAACAAGAGCAATGTATATTGTTCGAGGCATGTCCGCTGAAGAATTATATGAAAAGATCCGTCAAAAGTTAAAGCTACAACAAAATCAGGTAATATCTTCAGTGACCGGTAGAGTTCCTTGTGGAAACCGCAAATATGCGGGTTTTGACATATCCGATGATGAGGATGTAGATGTTTTTGTTCAAACATTCAACCAAAACTCTACGTCGTCCCAATTTGCTGAGTTATATGTGAATATTAAGACGCCAAACGAGGGTGCACCAGTACCAACTCATGGACTCCATCAGTCAAATTATATGACTCATTTTGCTACATACCATCGAACACAATCAACCGTTGCGCATGAAGAAGAAATTGACTATATAGTAGATGAACTTGACAATGAGGAGGAGCAAGACCAAGAAGATGAAGACATTTTATTGGCGAATGACCATGATCAAAATGATAGTGATGCAGATGATGAATATCATCGTAATGTCATGTCTCAGCAAACTGGTATGTTACAATCATCAGGCTAGTTACGGAGTTGTATTATTATATAATTTATCTTTTATTAGTTACCATGTTTTTGCATAAACTGAATATGTGTGAATATGTAGAAATTACACCGTTTTGGAATGAGATTCCGCATTATGAGGCTGTTCATGAAGATTATCCGCATGAGGATATACTGGATGTGGGAGGCTTGGAACGGGTTCGTGGGCAAGAGGAGATGGATTAGATTTGAAACAAGAGTTCGGGTCAAAGAAAGATGTGCAAGCCGCAATAAAACATTATTGCATGAAGGAACATCATGAAGTTGTTGTGGTTGAGAGTAATACAACCATTTTGTCTATGAAATGTCGGAATCATGAACAAGGTTGCGAATGGAGAGTAAGGGCAATTAAATCGAAGAAAAGCAACACTTGGGTCGTAACGAAATGGATTGGAAATCGTAGTTGTGTGAGCCAAATTCTCTTCCAAGATCACAGACAACTAGATTCTGAAATTATTTCTGAGGCCATAATAGGTATGAAGCACTATACTAATTGATAATTTGTGAATTCATTTGTGTTGTTATTAGTGAATATAAATAACAGTCATACTGTATACTTTTTGTAATTGGTTTTGCAGACTTGGTCAAGGAAACACCTTCGGTACCTGTGAAATTGATACAAGAAAGGGTGACTACAATGTTTGGTTATCATGTTTCTTACAGGAAAGCATGGAAAGCAAAGTAAAAAGCAATTGCTAAGATTTACGGGGATTGGGAGGAGTCATATGCGTTCCTGCCAAGATGGTTCGAGCACATGTTGAAATTTTCCCTGGGATCTATTTATCATATTCAAGATGGACCGTATATTGTTGATCGGCGGATTGTTAATGGGGTTCAGGTTTTTCAACGTACATTTTGGACCTTCAGACAGTGTCGTGACGCGTTTGAATGGTGCAAACCAATCATACAGGTGGACGGTACGCATTTATACTGTAAGTATAAGGGGACATTACTGATTGCCACCGTCCAAGACGGAAATAATGAGATCCTGCCGATTGCATTTGCAATTGTTGAAAGTGAAACTAAGGAAGCGTGAGAGTATTTTTTGTCTTGCATACGACTGTATGTTACAAATAAGGTTGGTCTATGCCTTATTTCTGATCGTCACAAGAGCATAATAGCAGCAGTCAGTGATTTGACAAAAACCTTAGTCGTCTCAGGGTCAAATCACAATTAACCACGAATTAAAATGCAATATAGTGCAAACAACTCGGGATCGTTCTCTTATCAAGGAGCCTTTTATTTTGAATTCCCTAGGTTAAACTAAGTGCAAAAAAAATGATTAAAAAGAAAGGGTTTTGAAATTGATTTTCTCTAAACTAAAATTCATAAAACAAATAAAAAGAAACTAATTCTAATTTTTTTTTTGGTATTTTTGGAAAACAATGAAGAATGCTTAGGATTAAAAAGAATTAATTATGGATGTTCTTGGTAATGAAGAAGATGGCTATCATTGCTAGAAAAATATATGGGAGTTAATTTCTCATTAGGTATAAAGAACAACCTCAAGATAACACTTGAGTCCAATAATCTCAATTAATAATAGCTCCTACTAACGTAGCAAACTACTACCTTTTGAGATATTGTTAAAATCCACCTAATGTGTAATTTAAATTGGGATGATGTAAATTGTTCTTCTAAATTAGAATGTTCTAACGAACCATTCAAAAACTTAAATCAATTATGATTACTAATCACAAACATGACAGCAAACATAATTTTATCAAGCATATAAAGAAATTTGGAAATTTAAACATCAAAATAATCATCCAATAAAAATCACAATATTCAATCCTCTTGGACACATAACAGTCATCCAAGTCTCAAAACTAAATAATGAATAACCTAAATTAGGAAATCAAATAGATAGTCTAAGCAAAAGATTAAATTAAATAACTCCCCTATTGAAGCCCCAATGCTCAAGCCATTAATCTTCACCACCAAGAAGCAAGGATTTAGCTACACATAGCCATTAGAGGACAAACTCTAATAAAATCTGACCGCAACCCAGCCATGAAAACAAGCTTTGCTGGAAATAATGGAGTTAAGGGCAGATGGTTGGTGACGGAGGTGGTTGTCGGTGATGATGAAGGAAGGGAGAAATGGAGGAAGCTTGAGTCACGGTGGGAATCGGTGAAAGATGAAGATGAATGATTCTCGATCCTCCTTCGCGGCGTTGGTTCCTTCAATGAATAATAATCAGGTCTCCTCAAATGGTTCGCGGCACTCTCCATATATCAGCTCTCGGGTCTGTTTTATTGGTCCAGGAATAAGATGGTTAAAGCTGATCAAAAGCCCATAGTCAAAACGCAGTAGTTTAAATAGGGACTAAACTGAAATCTTTAAAAAGTTTTGTAGAGGGACTAAACTGAAAAGTTTATAACTTGAACTCAAACTTCCATTTTTAAATTTCATCTAATCTTTTTAGCCATCTACAAATAAAATAATTAATCTAATATTAAATATTCTCATAAAAATCAAAAATTAAGAGAAATTACAACTTCTTTGACAATTCTGCCCTTTTTAGCCCTAATTTCATGTATTTACTCTTAATATCAATTTATCATAAGAAATACATTTAAAGCTCAATAATTATGAAAAAACACATTAAAAATCCCTATTTAATTACCAAAAATCATATAAAAATATGGTTAGATCAATTCCCCCACACTTAGACCTTTGTGCTCCTGAACAAAGGCAATTGAGTACATAATTCTAAGTCCAAATCGCTAATGCATTTGAAAGATGAGCAATTTCATAATTAAAAAGCAATGAATTAATTAATCAAATTCTTCAAGCCAACACCAGTGATAGTTAAGTGATGTAAAGGGATTAGCTGACTTCACAACTTCAAAATATTAGAACGAAGCACAAGTGGACTCTCAAGATATCAGTGTTTCACTCATCTTACCTCATTGATTGGGATAATTTCACTCTAGTTCACTTAATTAACACCCTACCATAGGCTTAACAACTCTAACATCTCCACTATTAATAGCAATTAATGAAATGAATCAAGAGGACTTTTAAGGGTTGTAATGTTGGATGAAGGCTAGATGGAATGAATTGATTAGAAAATGAATAGTTGATATGCAAGTCAAAGTTAAGGAACAAGTTCATAGCATCTAAATAACTTTACAAACTTTTGCCAATTCTTTTGAAAATCATGAACAAATGCCTTCTTGATTTTTTTTTTCTCTTGTTTTTTTTTAAACTTCAAAATACCATTTTTTTCTCCTTTTTTTTTTTCAAATAATAACACTCACTTTTTTTCTTTTGCTTTTTTGCTTTTTTTTGTTTTGTTTTTTGTTTTGGGTTTTTTTTTTCTCTCTCTTTTTTTCCCCCTCATACATGGCATTTCAAATTTTTATTGGCAATTCTCTTTTGATTTTTAGAATACTATGAACTCTATGAGTAATGACATGCATAAAACAATAGAAAGGCTCAAATGGGGTAAGCAAAGGGTAGATGAATGTAGGCTTGTGTTTGGGTAAAAATGGTTTAGAATTGAATGCCTCTTTCATTTTCATCATAATAACGCAAATATTGTTTCGGAAAAGAGTTGAAACAAGTTCTAGAAAGTGAAAAACCAAGTGAACATGCACACAAGAAAAGAATTTAAGGCTCAAATATCCTTCCAACAAGGTTTTTCTCTAATGCTCATTCCAACACAATCAATTGTATAGTAAGCTAATCACAAAACATCTGCTTAACTATTCCAAGTGTTAACCTTACCAAATACAACCAATCAAAACATTGCAATCAGTTCAAACAATGCTCAACCATTAAATGCACTAACGATTTATGAACATCTCATTTTCAAAATAAGGAGTACGCAAAAATCCAATTGTGGGTTCATTTCTCTTCCCATTAACTTGAAAAACAAGACATGGTTTTCTAAAGTTGCCAAAACACTAGATCTCATGAAAGCTCAAAGAATTTCCCACAAATTATACACTTCCAAAGTGACAAATGCGACCCTTTACCACTTAGGACATGTATTAATGCAGGTCATTCTTGAAAAAATTTTCTAGTTTTAGGCATTTTCTCATTTGAAAACAACCAAATAATTGGGGTTCAAAATGTATTCCCCTCCCCCACACTTAATCAACACATTGTCCTCAATGTTTGTAAAGCAATTCTATTATTCTAACTTGTTCCTTAATGAAGTGGAAAGTTGTGAAGTCCAATTGCAATTGAAGCACAACACATCAACATCATAAAGAGAAAAGAGAGAAGAAACAAGTCATAATAATAGAGAAAATTAGAGTGAAGAGGCACAATGGTAATTAAGCAAGGTAGTGGCTAAGATGCAAAGCATAAATTGGGAGTTCTTATTCTAATTACTAAACTATACTACTACTACTGCTACTGCTACTACTACTGAGATAGTCCCTCCCCCACACTTATTTCAAGCATTCAGAATCACAAATGAAATAAACAATTCAAACTAGAAAATGTAAGTGAAGGAAAGAGACAACCTGGCCCTAAGTGGGCTTTGATGATGGATCATAGTAGAGCTTGAGGAGGTGTCCATTGACTTGAAATTCCTTTCCAGTAGTCTCGTCAAGCAGCTCTACTATGCCAAATGAATGCACTTTGGTGATAGTGAAAGGGCCATACCATTTATCTTTAAGCTTTCCATCCAACAACTTGAATCGGGCCCTATATAGCAAAACCTGATCACCAACTTTGAAATTCTTTCGCATAATCTTCTTATCATGAAGTAACTTGGTCTTTTCCTTGTAAATGCGGGAGCTCTCATAAGCTTCCAGGCGCATTTCCTCAAGTTCTTGCATTTGTAGCTTCCTTTCCAGGCCAGCTTCTTCCACATCCATATTGCACATTTTCACAGCCCAATAGGTTTTGTGCTCCAACTCCACCGGAATATGACATGCTTTACCATAGATAAGCCGGTAAGGAGACATTCCAATTGGTGTCTTGAAAGCGGTTCTATAAGCCCATAGTGCTTCCTCCAACCTTGAGCTCCAATCCTTTCTTGAAGGCTTGACAATCTTTTGTAATATGTGTTTGATCTCTCGGTTGGATACTTCTGCTTGCCCATTTGTCTGTGGATGATAAGGGGTGGACATTTTGTGGGTTACCCCAAGCTTAACAAGTAAGTTATCAATAACCTTATTGCAAAAATGGGTACCTCTGTCACTCACTATAGCCCTCGGTACTCCAAATCTACAAAAGATGTTAGACTTAAGAAACTTGGAAACCGTTTGGGCATCATCTTTCCTAGTGGGAATGGCTTCTACCCACCTAGAGAGGTAATCTACGGCTAAAAGAATGTAGGTAAAGCCAGATGATGGTGGAAAAGGACCCATGAAATCGATACCCCAGACATCAAATACTTCACAAAAGAGCATGGGCTGTTGTGGCATTTCATGTCGTTTACCTAACCCCCCAAACCTTTGGCATTTATCACATGCCTTACAATACAAATATGCATCCTTAAACAAGGTGAGCCAGTAAAACCCAGAATCTAACACTTTTCTAGAGGTCTTTTGAGCACTAAAGTGTCCACCACAAACCATGGAATGGCAAGCAGAAAGTATGTCCTTGGACTCGGTCTCCGAAATGCACCTCCTGATAACTTGGTCATTGCATAGTCTCCATAAATAGGGCTCATCCCAAATGTAGTGTTCAGCTTCTCGTTTAAGTTTTTGAGCCTGAAAAGAAGACATATGCTCAGGTATGAGACCGGTCACAATATAATTTACTAGATTAGCAAACTAAGGAACATAGAGCGAGATAGACATAAGAGATGCATCAGGGAAATCATCACAAATAAAATCAGAGTCAAGTACTCCCCTTGTACCATCCGGTAGTCTACTCAGGTGATCTGCTACAAGGTTCGCAGTTCCAGGCCTATCCTTAATGCTTATATCAAACTCTTGTAGCAGAAGCATCCACCTAATAAGCCTTGGTTTGGATTGAGGCTTAGTGAACAGAAACTTCACCGCCGCATGATCTGTGTACACCACCACTTGAGAATTGATTAGATATTGGCGAAACTTATCTAATGCAAATATGATAGCAAAAAGTTCTTTTTCTGTGGTTGTGTAATTCTGTTGTGCACAGTCCAAAGTTTTTGATGCATAAGCAATCACATGAGATAACTTGCTATGCTTTTGTCCTAGCATGACCCCCACAGTAGAATTGGAGGCATCGCATGCTAGTTCAAAAGGCAAAGTCCAATCTGGTGCATGCAAAATAGGAGGAGATATCAAGTGTGCTTTTAACTTATCAAATGCTTGTTTGCAAGAAGTATCAAAGACAAAATCAACATCTTTTTGCAATAGTTTGGATAACGGTAGAGCTATTTTACTAAAATCTTTTATGAATCTCCGGTAAAAACCCACATGCCCTAAGAAAGAACGAAGTGTTTTAATATTAGTGGGGTAGGGCAAGGAAGAAATCACCTCAATTTTAGCTCTATCAACCTCAATGCCCTTGCTAGATATCAAGTGACCAAGTACTATTCCATGATCAACCATGAAATGGCACTTCTCATAATTCAAAACCAAATTTTTCTCAATGCATCTAGCAAAAACATTGTCCAAACTATTTAAACAAGCATCAAATGAATTGCCATACACTGTAAAATTATCCATAAAGACTTCCATGCAATTTTCAAGAAAATCAAAGAACAGTGACATCATGCAACGTTGGAAAGTACTAGGTGCATTGCACAATCCGAATGGCATTCTCCTGTAGGCATAGGTACCAAATGGACAAGTAAAAGTGGTCTTTTCCTGATCTTCAGGAGCTAATGGAATTTGGAAATATCCTGAATAGCCATCTAGGAAACAATAGTGACTCTTACCCGCCAACCTTTCAAGCATCTGATCTATGAAAGGTAAAGGAAAATGATCTTTCCTAGATGCTTCATTCAACTTCTTATAGTCTATGCACACTCTCCAAGCATTTTGCACCCTAGTAGGTATCAACTCATCATTTTCATTTTTTACCACAGTTATCCCACTCTTCTTAGGAACTACATGCACTGGACTCACCCACTCACTATCAGAAATTGGGTAGATGATACCCGCACTCAATAGCTTGGTTACTTCTTTCTTAACCACATCTAAGATTAAGGGGTTGAGTCTCCTTTGGGGTTGCCTAAGAGGTTTGGATTCCTCATTCAAAAGAATCCTATGGGTACAAATGGCCGGACTAATCCCAGGAATGTCAGCTAAAGTCCAACCTAGAGCCTTTCTATTTCTACTCAAAACATCAAGCAATCTCTCCTCCTCACTCACAGACAAAGAATTTGAAATAATAACAGACAATTTTCCATCAGCAGCAAGGAAAGCATATTTCAAATTAGAGGGGAGGGGTTTAAGCTCTAAATCAGGAGGTTGGACAATAGAGGGAATTAATCTCGGAAGATCAAGGGTAGGAGAAATACTTCCCTTTGCGAGCTTAGGAGGTGCATGGCTTGTGCTAAGCTCCATAGACTCTACCACTTGTTTATTAGTCTTCCCAAGTGTTGAACCAACATTAAGTTGGCTTACAGCAACAACAGGCTTGGGGAAAGTAGCCTCCTCCATACCTACTTCACAAGGAGTGATTAGCTCATTCAAAAATCTCAAGGTATGAGGAGTGATCTTAGTTTGATGATTAAGTAATGAGTTAGAAAGTGGCCCTTTAACCACATTGTGTTGAGGTCCATAGTGAGTCACATGAGAGGATGTCTTCGTCGGTGTGAGGGCTATCCCCTTAGAGAACAAATCATCCAAATCTTGGCTACCAACTTCAAACTCAGCTTCCTCCACCAGTTTGTGACCTGAAACATTGACAACAACACCTCCCTCACAAGCATCATTACTGGGTAATGAATCATTGGAAGAATTAAGCTCAAATGAACTAAGAGAAGTAAGAGAAAAATCATCAAGGGATGATAACCAACAATCAACCATCAATGAGTCAAGGTTGGAAATCTCACTCCCAAGAGAATCAAAAGTATCAACAGAAGAAGGGGGCGATTTATTATCACATGAATCCAATGAAATTCCACAGTTAAAATCACAATTATCAGTGTGCAAATTAAGCTCATATTCATTAACCACATCATCAAGGGCCAAATCAATTGAATTCAATCCTAATAAAGAGTAATCTTCAAAAGGATGTTTCATGGCTTCATACATATTAAAACTTAGCTTATTGTTACCCACTTCCATAGTGATTGAACCATCTCTCATATCTATCAAAGTACTGGCTGTTCTCATAAAGGGCCTCCCTAAGATAAGGGTGGATTCACTAGACTCATGAGACATGTCCAACACATAAAAGTCAGCAGGGAAAACCAAGTCTTTAACTTTCACAAGCAAGTCCTCGATGATGCCTAATGGATACCTAATGCTCCTATCAGCTAGTTGGAGAACCACACTAGTTCTCTTAAACTCCTTGACACCAAGAGATTTAAAAATGGCACTAGGCATGACATTAATGGCTGCACCTAAATCTAACAAGGCTTGAGCTACATTCACATTACCTATGGTACAAGGTATAGTGAATGAGCCGGGATCCTTGCACTTAACAGGGAGTTGGGGTTTGAAAAGGGCAGACACATTAGAGCTAATTTGCACTCTCTCATTAGGCCTAAATTTCCTCTTGTTTGTACACAGCTCTTTCAAGAATTTGCAATAACTAGGCATAGACTTAACCAATTGGAAGAAAGGAACATTGATATGTAGCTTGCTAAACAAATCATACATTTCTTTCTCATTTTGCTCATCATGCATTTTCTTACCTTGAAAGTAAGCTTTAGGAAAAGGGAGTTGAGAAATTTTTACCTCCTTACCATCAGTACTGGATAAGATGCCTTGTTCGCTTGTCTCACCTTTCTTAAAAGTGTTTCCTTCCTTGGAGCCAACCTCTCTCAGAAGTGATTGTTTTTCCACTTGAGGTTGCTCAACTGCTTTGCCATTCTTCTTCGCAAGGATAGTCTTCTCTTTGACTCTTTCAGATTCAGGAAGCTTCATTGGGCTCAATGGTGGGCTTTCAACCTCTACTTCTTCATCTACATCACTGTCAACCTCTTTAGAAAAACGTACTTTCTTACCACTCCTTAACTCAATAGCATTAAGTGACTTAGGATTGATGACTGTGTTTGAAGGAATAGAGCCACTTGTCTTAGCATGCACATCACTCACAGAATTAGAGAGTTGAGTTAAGTGGGATTGCACATTGTTATGCTTCAACTCCAATTCTTCCAACTTCTTGCACATATAAGCCATTTGATTACCACCACTTGCCCTATCACTTTGTAGCTTTTGTAGGGTGTTGGAAATAGAAGAGAATTGATTTTCATTTACAGCTTTATCTTCCATCATCCGGTTGTTCATACTAGTAAGTTGAGAAACCATACTCTTCAACAATTGAGTGTTCTCATCACCCTTAGACTCTTGAATAGGTACCATTTGCCCACGGTTTGACCCATATGGTTGGACTTGATATGATGAACCTTCTTGATTTCTCCAACCAAAATTAAGATTAGGTCTTCTACTTTCATTATAGGTAGTTGTGTTAGAATCCCACCTTTGTTGTTGTTGATTAGACCTCCCCTGATACATGGCATTAACTTCCTCATGATGATTAGGGCATAAACTTGTAATGTGCATCATTGAACCACAACTATCACAACTAGGTGCAACAAGAGCTTGTGAAGTAGGGGACGGAGGTCTTCGTTGAATACTCAGATTATGAAGTTCAGATGTGATTAGAGAAAGTTGTGAAGTGACTGTATCCATCTTGGACTCAAGTGAGACCATCCTTTGGTTGGAACCAATATCACAAACTCCCCTTATGTCTCTCACACTATATTGTTGAGTATTTCTTGCCCTCGTTCGAATTTGAGCCCATCCTTCTGCAGCCGTGCAATCTTCCAAAGAACCTCCAGCTGCAGCGTCTATAATGCCTTTCTCATTAGGCAAAAGACCATCATGAAAGTATTTAATCAACTGTTCATCAACAATTTGATGGTGTGGACACTTAGCTAAAAGCTCTTGAAAGCGGCACCAATATTCATAGAAGGACTCCAAAGGGTTTTGTTTGATAGAGTAAATCTCTTTTTTAAGCTCCCCAATCCTTGCATCAGGTAAGTACTTTTCCAAGAAAGCTTTCTTCATATTAGCCCATGAGTGAAGAGCATCATTAACATGCCTAGGTAACATCATGTACCATTCCTGAGCCTTCCCCTCCAAAGTGAAGTAGAACACCTTTAATTTCACATCATCTAGGCTAGCACCAACAGGCTTCATATTTGAGCAAGCCACATGTAAGGCATTGAGATGGCTACATGGGTCTTCCTTTTCAAGTCCATGGAAGCGAGGTAATGAATTGAGCAGAGGACCTTTAAGCTCGAAATTAACCTCAAGGTTAGGGCATGCAACGTTGAATGGATCATTAGTGACATCTGATCTTGTCACATCCCTTATAGTCCTCCTTCTTTGATGACCATTGTTTTCTCCCTCCATAGTTGTACCTTGTGAAGCACAATCACTCAAGTCAATGAAAAATTCAAGTTGAGGAGAATGAATAGAGTTCTCCTCAAATTGGTCAGACATATAAAGCTACCAGAACTATCTTAGACACAAATTCAAACAAGAAAATGTGCAAATATGAGTGTATGTCGGAAGGAATGCAAATGCAAATGCAGAAACAAAGAAAATCAAACAAACTATGAAAAATTTTGAAAATTATGAAAAATGAAAGAAAACCTAATAGGCTCACAAGGGCAAACCCTAGTTAATCTTAAACCAATTGACACTTAGTAAACCAAAGGAGTCAAAATTGACTCTTCGGCAACGGCGCCATTGATTTGACAAAAACCTTAGTCGTCTCAGGGTCAAATCACAATTAACCACGAATTAAAATGCAATATAGTGCAAACAACTCGGGATCGTTCTCTTATCAAGGAGCCTTTTATTTTGAATTCCCTAGGTTAAACTAAGTGCAAAAAAAATGATTAAAAAGAAAGGGTTTTGAAATTGATTTTCTCTAAACTAAAATTCATAAAACAAATAAAAAGAAACTAATTCTAATTTTTTTTTTGGTATTTTTGGAAAACAATGAAGAATGCTTAGGATTAAAAAGAATTAATTATGGATGTTCTTGGTAATGAAGAAGATGGCTATCATTGCTAGAAAAATATATGGGAGTTAATTTCTCATTAGGTATAAAGAACAACCTCAAGATAACACTTGAGTCCAATAATCTCAATTAATAATAGCTCCTACTAATGTAGCAAACTACTACCTTTTGAGATATTGTTAAAATCCACCTAATGTGTAATTTAAATTGGGATGATGTAAATTGTTCTTCTAAATTAGAATGTTCTAACGAACCATTCAAAAACTTAAATCAATTATGATTACTAATCACAAACATGACAGCAAACATAATTTTATCAAGCATATAAAGAAATTTGGAAATTTAAACATCAAAATAATCATCCAATAAAAATCACAATATTCAATCCTCTTGGACACATAACAGTCATCCAAGTCTCAAAACTAAATAATGAATAACCTAAATTAGGAAATCAAATAGATAGTCTAAGCAAAAGATTAAATTAAATAACTCCCCTATTGAAGCCCCAATGCTCAAGCCATTAATCTTCACCACCAAGAAGCAAGGATTTAGCTACACATAGCCATTAGAGGACAAACTCTAATAAAATCTGACCGCAACCCAGCCATGAAAACAAGCTTTGCTGGAAATAATGGAGTTAAGGGCAGATGGTTGGTGACGGAGGTGGTTGTCGGTGATGATGAAGGAAGGGAGAAATGGAGGAAGCTTGAGTCACGGTGGGAATCGGTGAAAGATGAAGATGAATGATTCTCGATCCTCCTTCACGGCGTTGGTTCCTTCAATGAATAATAATCAGGTCTCCTCAAATGGTTCGCGGCACTCTCCATATATCAGCTCTCGGGTCTGTTTTATTGGTCCAGGAATAAGATGGTTAAAGCTGATCAAAAGCCCATAGTCAAAACGCAGTAGTTTAAATAGGGACTAAACTGAAATCTTTAAAAAGTTTTGTAGAGGGACTAAACTGAAAAGTTTATAACTTGAACTCAAACTTCCATTTTTAAATTTCATCTAATCTTTTTAGCCATCTACAAATAAAATAATTAATCTAATATTAAATATTCTCATAAAAATCAAAAATTAAGAGAAATTACAACTTCTTTGACAATTCTGCCCTTTTTAGCCCTAATTTCATGTATTTACTCTTAATATCAATTTATCATAAGAAATACATTTAAAGCTCAATAATTATGAGAAAACACATTAAAAATCCCTATTTAATTACCAAAAATCATATAAAAATATGGTTAGATCAGTCAGCAATGAGATGATTGGTTGGCAGCCTCCACATGCGTACCATGTGTTTTGCATTCGTCATGTTGCGAGCAATTTTAATACCTGCTTCAAGGACCAAGAGATGAAGAAAACTTTAACGAGATTAGGTAATATAGTCCAACTGATGTGCATTGACGTACATTTTTCTCATTACTGCAACCTTATAATGTTGTGTCTTTCTTTCCTTTTTTATAGGATATGTTCCAAGCAAAATACACTTCGATTCTTTATACGCCGAATTCTGCAGTCACAGTCGTCAAGTGGCTGAATGGATTGAAAGAATTCCAAAAGAGAAATGGTGTCGGAGTTATGATGAGGATGGACAAAGATACGGTCATATGATGACCAATTTGTCTGAATCAATCAATAAAGTTTTCAGGGGAGCGAGGAACATGCCCATAACAGCATTGGTGAAATGCACCTATAGTCGTCTTGTTCGGTATTGGGTCAAAAGAGGGACCAACGCACAAAAAGATGCAATGACCGGAAAGCATTTCTCGAGTGTTGTGGGAGAAGCTATGGCAAAGAATGGAGTGCGATCTACATCGATGTGTGTTCGGGAGTTTGATGTGGCGCGAACAATGTTTGAAGTTGATGATCAAGGCGATACATACTCAGTGGACTTGACCCAGAGGAAATGCCAGTGTGGCAAGTTTCAGGCATTCAAATTCCCATGTAGTCATGTAATTGCAGCATGTTCGGCGATATCCCTGTCTCATGAACAGTACGTGGACCCAGTATTCTCAATCTACAACATTATGAAAGTTTACTCTTCGTCATTTCAGTTGATCGGTAGTGAACAAGGAATACCACCCGTTGCCGGACCAAAGATTATCCCCGATGAATCGAAATTGCGTGGTACGGGGCGCCCAAAATCTACACGCATTCGCAATGAAATGGATGAGGTAGAGGTCCAACCTAGCTCCAGTCGAAGTAGATGTAGTATATGTAAACAGTTCGGACATAATATGCGTTCATGTCCTACAACGCGCACAACAAATTAATTCAAATTTTCTTTCCTATTTGCTATCATATTTGCCTTAGAATGAGATGTAGTAATTTCAAGGGAAAATTAACCTTCATGTTCTCATAATTTTATTTTATATTATAGCTTTTATACTTATGGCTAATAATTCACTTGATTTTTTTATTAGTTACCTTCTGACATTCAACAGCAACATACCATGCAATACGCTTAAAGAGTTTGATAGAAGACTAAACATTAACAATGAATATAGTAATCCATAATAGAGTGTGACATAATACAGTAATCCATGCAATGATACAAAACATGCAATACGCTCACGGAGTTCGATAGAAGACTAAACATTAACAGTGAAATCCAGTAATCCATAATACAGTATGACATAATATAGTAATCCATACAAATGATACATAATACACAAAACGCTCAGGGAGGAGTATATGGAGGCCACGGTCTCGAACGCGCATCACGATCAGGGTTCCTACGCAGGCCATCGGGATTGCGTGTAAAATTGAAATCCTCAGCAGCTGCCCGTATAAAGTCATCAGACTGTTCACCTCCGTCTCCGGGCGTGCGGGCTCCTGCCTGGTATGGACTGCTACTAGATCCGGCCTCAGTAAAGCCCTGTCCATGATGGGAGGCATGAAAGCCAGTAAAGCCGTGGCCAGGCTGGAAGCCAGGAAAGCCATATGGAGGCTGATATGCACTAAAACCGTGTCCAGGCTGGTAAGGGTTGAATGTAGGAAAGCTAGTCTGAGAACTCTGAGAAGGCCATTGATATGAGTAGGAAACTGTGTCTCCGGAGCGTACATCGTCTCTAGCTGTGGGTACGTAGGGATGGGTGCATGTATCTCTGGAGGCACCTCTACTGGCATCTCCTCTGGGTTCCACGAAACGGGAGTATAGGTCATATCGGGCCATACAAACGGTCTATATACACCTCCGCCACGTGGACCCGGCTACGGTATCTCATATGGCGCCATCTTGTGCCGTGGTCATCTATAACCTAGTCCTCGTCCCTCCCTCGCACAGGGCAGGACCTCTAAAGCGGGATCCGGTACACCAACTAAGAGACCACTTGGTGCGTTAGGACTAGGCTCTGCAATGCGGCCAAACTCCCTTAGTGCTCGCAGTAATTGGTCACAGACCTTTTGAACCTCCCTATTGTTATAGTGGGAACTAAATTGTAGAGAATTCATCCACCAAATCCACTCGACACCATCAATCTGCATTTATACAGTAAAACCATGTTAGATTAAAAATATAGGATGAAAAAATGGAAGAAAGAGCAATACGTACCACGTGACCAAGCCTAGCGACCTGTCTCGTCTTATACCGTCTAGTGTGTGTGAAGAACTAAGCCATGTACTCGGAGTTCGGGGAAATCGGCCCCTCCGATGGATCTGTAGTCTCGATGCGCTCATATCGCGTGTTCCATAACTGAATAAATGGAATCATCTTGATTTCGCAATCAACAGTCATCTTCCCCCGTAAGGTGAGATCATGTGCACCCTTAAGCTGTGGTGCATTCATCGGGATGTGTTGTTGCAACCCAAATTGTCGCATGCAGCAATCGGGCTAGTGCATCTCGACAATGTGGAAAGCATGTATGGGCGTCACTACCCTCCACCGCAACTGTACGTGGACATCTACACCCATAAAGTCATACCCGGTGTCCCTATATGGCTCCCACGTCACCTGTACATGTACACAAACGGTCACACATATAATGCGAATTAGTTTACTGTTGTTGTTCTCTAATCTCAAATTTATTATACATACATCGTCTCGATCCATCTGGTCAACCTCTATCCGATATTTCTGTAGATTACGTGGCAATAACCGCAGGTCGACATTATTGAACCTGCAATATGTAACTCAATATCATTAGTGAGCCGACCTACAAATAAGGACATAATTGCTCCATTATACCAACTACTTGAAAATATTCATTCCATCAAATTGCTTCCATACCTGTGTCTGTAATGATCATCTACGTCACTAGGCGGTGGAATGGGAGGTGATATAATAGGAAATCTGGACCATGCCCATATCTGCAATAACAACAAACAACCCCCGATGTCTTTAGCTGAAGCTGAAGTAGCCTGACATAGCTCGTGAAACAGTGTAGCAAGTACAGCAGACCCCCAACTGTATGTAGCAGTCTCTGCAAGGTCACCACCTAGTAATTGTATATATCGGCAAGGGACCTCTGAGCTGGACTTGTCACACAACAAAAATCCACCGAATAGGCGCATGAGGTAAGCACGTGTGTACAAAAGCTAACCATCAATAGTAGCTGAGTGCTCCTCCCAGTGGCCCAATAATGGTCAAACCAACTCATCTTGATGTTCCCGCCAGTCATTTCAGATGGGAGTGGAGTCCGACCCATGTGTTCCTGCATAATTGCTGTCCAGTTGCCATGGTCTGACCGGAAACAACTCGGCCCTCAGTGGACAAACCTAAAATGCCCTCTACATCCTGTAGAGTAATAGTCATCTCACCAACTGGCATATGGAAGGTGTGAGTCTCCGGCCTCCACCGCTCAACCATAGCAGAAATAAGATATTTGTCCATTTGCACCAACATAAAAGTAGACCACCAATATGTAAAGATCCTATATTATCTGTATCATGTACAAACACAAGTTTATACATATAATTAATTACATAAAGAATTTTGAAACATACCGGGGGTCTTTTCATGCGACACACATGCCAGAAACTTGCACGCATAAGGTGCTCCTACAAATCTAGTGGGATAAGATCTAGATCATGGACATCTCCCAAAGACCCTTGTGAGGCTCTCCTTGGCCTTAAAGGAGCGCAATCTCCTACGTTCCACACCACTTGTGATCGGTGTGATTGCTACACCTCCTCACTAAGGACTCCCCACTTTTTGGGGCCGGGGTCAACATTATGGTCGCATTGATCATCCATTTAACTAATAAAAATTTACAATAACACTACACATGATTAATTTACTAATTATTATTATCATAATTTTATTTAATTCACTAATTCTTATTATCATAATTTTATTTAATTCAATTTAGCTAATAATAATATTTTTCAATATATATATCAAATTTTTAATTTGCAAAATATTAAATAATTAATTCACTATAATTTTAATTAGTGTTTCAAAACTGATTATATTTTTTAATTATACAATTTGAATCAAACGTATATTTTAATATATAAGGAACACATTAAAAATAATATTTTGAATCTTTTTTATATTAAGTTTAATTGTATATTTACAATTTCAGACAAAATATCCCTTAATATAACTCCTATGATTTTAAAAATATAATTAGATATTTATATAAACCTTTTTAATCCCATTTTTTGGGTTCTTTAATATTTAATTATCACTTATATGTCTATGCTATTTTGGAATATATAATCACTTAAAAAAATATGATCTAAAATAGTATCATTATCTTGTTTGTCCACTCTCTTTTACTGCTAGAGTCTTTTTTATAAGATTCAAATTATTGAATTAAGTGGATTAGGAAGTTGGTTGAAATAAGTTTAAGAAAATAAATGTGTAAGGAATATATTTATGTAACTTATCAAACCTAATAAATACTAGATATACAATAACTGAAATTCTCTAATCTACATTTATGAAACAAAAATTTGGTGAATATTTAAAATCTAACTATCAATTAAATTAATTTTAAAGCTAAACTGTGATAATTCATGATTTTATTTTGTTGGCAAAGGTTTTTTTTCCTCCAAAAAAATTAAACGCCTGTGATTTTCTTTTTTAAGTTTTTTTTAGGGTTAAGGAGCATTGTCGCCAACAAACTATGGGGGCAGGAGCAACCAGCACAACAAACTATTTTGTGGTCCAAAAATGCAAATTAACTATTGAAAATATTAAACACGCACAAAACCGTTTCTTTCTCTCTAACTCCGTTTGCCATTTGCATTTTGGGGAAATTGCCAAACGTCCGGACAGAGCAAGGAAAGAGACGGCGTCCACATGATGCACCCACGTGTACTTCTTGTGCCGCCGTACCTGAACATAGTTCTTCGCCGAGAACTGCTTGCAGAAACGATCGCCAATAGTCGGAAGAGTCGCTACGGGTTTGAACCTCGGGTTTGGATCGCCGGATTGGATCTTCCAGACCTGAATTTTGTGATCTTGATGAGCGCTGAACAGCTTGTCGCTGGAAACCACCAGTGATTTCACAGCTCCATTGTTTGTTGCCACGACGTCTCCATGTGGATTGCTGGTAAAATTAGGGCTTCGGCTCCATGCACGAATCTCGCTGTTGAAAGAGCCAGTGTAAAGGAACTTGCCATGGAGGATTAGGGAGAATATTGGAGAGGAAGGGGACGAAGTGAGTGTGGTTATGAGCTGGTGATGGGACTGAGGCGAATCCTCTGGCCGATGTGACGATGGTGGTACCGGAGGCGTTAGGGAAGGAACAGAAGGTAAACTTGGCTGAGAAGAAAGGGATTCAGCATTTGATGATTCAGAATGAAGGTGATCGGAAATTTCATGAGATGGTGGTTCTTGATCCTGTGAGTGGCAACAGAGAAGTCCCATTGGTGTTCCTGTAAATTTCCCATTGGTGTACCTCGTGGCATTTTGTTTTAAATTCAATTTCCACCAAAATGTAATTGCCAAACGGACGTTAGGGAAAGAAACGGTTTTGTGCGTGTTTAATATTTTCAATAGTTAATTTGCATTTTTGGACCACAAAATAGTTTGTTGTTCTGGTTGCTCCTGCCCCTATAGTTTGTTGGCGACAATGCTCCTTAACCCTTTTTTTTATACAATTTGTTTTCAAGTTTTAATTAATCATGTTTTTATTGGCTCTTTTTCATTTTTTTTAACAATTTAACCTTCCCTAATTGAAGAACAATATAAAATTGGAAATGTCAAAGAAAATAAAACCCAATAAATATAACATTCAGCCTTGCTAGAAGTAAAATCTAAAGTAGGAGTAAACTATTTAAAACCCAATAAGAAAGATTAAACGGGCAAAAAAAAAAAAGCACTTACACAGGAAATGATAAATATTAACAATAAAAATAACTAAAAAATTAAATGTTACCTATGAAGTATGCCTGAGAATGAAAAAAAGATGGAGGATGAAACCAACTTTCAGATGAAGAAGATGAGATGAATAATGGTGAGGGAGAAGGAAGGGTTGTGTGTGTGTGTGTTGGGGGGGGGGGAGGGGTGGCATGCAGAGGGGGTGGGGGCGGCGGGAATGTCTGTGGGTGGGGGGAGAGGGGCCTGCAGAAGAGGGGTTGGGGGCGGGATGGGGTGGGGTTCTCATTCCATGCACATAATTATGTGCTTCTTAGGTGCTCATACTTCTAATTAGAGGTATGAGCATATTTTTTTTTGATTTTTTTAAATTTTTTTTATGTATTGTATTTATTTAATTTAAATTATATATTGCTTTCTAAGATTCTTTTTGCACCCAGTATGTCAAATTAATTAATTTCCAATTCTGCATTTGTCTGTAACACCAGTATTATGGAAATTAATTAATTTGAGATACTGGGTGCAAAAAAAATCTCAGAAAGTAGTATATAATTTAAATCTATATAAATACAGTATATAAAAAAATTTAAAAAAAATCAAAAAAAATATGCTCATACCTCTAATTAGAGGTATGAGCACCTAAGAAGCATATAATTATGTGCATGTAATGTGCATTCGATGGGGTGGGGGCGGGATGTGTGTGGGTGGGGGAGGGGGGGACCTGCAGAAGAGGGGTGGGGGCGGGATGTTTATGGCATGGGGGAGGGGGGGACCTGCAGTGGGGGCGGGAATAATGGTGAGGGGGAAGGACGAAAATTATTTGTGTTGGGGGGGGGGGCTGCGTGGCGTTGTTTTGGGGGGCCTGCATGGATGCTTAGACGCGGGGGAGGGGGGGTGGGTGCCAGGATTCCTGACGCTGCGTTAGGAATCACTGACCGCGTCAGGATTCCCTGATGCCGTGAGGCCTCAGGGACCCTGACGGCTCATTGAGCCGTCAGCCTAGCTGACGTAAATTGTCCCATGTACCGTCAGCTAGGCTGACGGTACAATTACTTCCGCCAGGGTTGCTGCCGGAATTTCAAATTCCGTCGTACCACCCGCCATGTCTTCTCCAAAACAACCCTACTCCGGTAAATTGTTTCAAAACAGCGTGAATTTGGTACTTTTTTCCCCCTAAAAGTTGGTATTTTGATGTTTTTGCCCATAAAGTAGAGCTTACTCCTCAAAGTAAAGCATAATCAAATGTCTTTGAAATTGATATTGTGGGGAAGAAGATAATGATGACAGTCATCATACTGATGTTGTTTAGTGGTATACTTCTTACGTTTTGTGAGAGTTATTTGTAGACAATAATTTGCTTTTGATTACAAATTGGTGAATGTGTTTATTTGTTGGATAATTCGTGTTGTTTGGATATTAATGTTGATAACATTTATTTGATAAATTAGAACTTTAATTGTTGTAATTTACTAATTATATTTCTTTGAAAAAAAACACAAGAAAAATAGTTAAAATTTATAACAGTAACTTTTGGGCCATGTAGGGCCGACCCTGGCTGTGGTGCTCTCAGGTCGGGCTTTAAAAAACAAATGTTCTTTTTTTTTTTTTTTACCCCAAGCCTTCAAAGGCCAACCCTGATTTCCGGCTCTGTGAAACCCAAAACGAACAATCTTGGACCCATAAATTTACTTTAATGTGAAAAGGATCCCAGAGACACTTCTCCATCACACGTGGATTCTCCTACCATCACACGTGGATTCTCTTAAAACGGTAACATTTTAAGCATACAGAATTGGGAAGAACAAAAATGAAATTGGATCCCTAGAACTGAAGTTTAAAGAGAAAAATAGATTATTCAGAGAATCTTTCCTTAACTTAATCAAAATTCATTTTAGAAAAACTCATTTTATTAAAATGTGTGCGTACGTAAGTAGAGTTATGAAATTTTAATAAAAAGATGTAAGATAAAAAATAAATAAAATTAATTAAAAGTTTTTAACCCACTTGTCCAAATTTTTCAAATTGGGCTCATTAAAATTTTCCCTCTCCTCCATTTCCCTTATGCCAAACATACCCTAGTGAAAATGCTAATCCCTCCAAGTGAATACTTTGACTGGAGTACTTGTGTTGTTTCTCTCTGCAATGCTCCTCCAACAGTCCCTTTATCTCATCCCACACATTTGTTTCACAACTTGGAAACCATTATATGTTAATAAACTGAAACAATTTTGTTTTCGGCTGAAACAAACTGAGTTAATGAAGGAAATTGTTTGAGAGGTGCGGTTGAGAGGATTGTTTGATAGAACTGCTGGTGTAACCATGTCTTTTTGGAGGAGGTAAGAGAAAATATAATTTGATAACTCAAGTGAGAATTTCCAAAACAACAATAGTAGGCGAATTGTATAATGAAAAATGATAAAATGTAAAGGAATTGTGTTTTATTTCACGTCACTGCAAAAGGAAACAACCTAAGCTGAGGTTGATTAAACCTCAAAATATTCCATAGCCTAGGAGAACTTTGTAATTCCACAGAAGAACACACATGAAATCCAGAGAAGGAAAAGTCCTGTCTATATATAATTATGCAAACCCAAAAAGATTCCCTTCTGTATGGAATAAAACCAAATCAAAAAGTAAAGACTTGTAGCATCAAGTTCATACTGAGCTCCTAAACACTAGTGAGATCTTGACATACAGATACCTAGCACGTATTCACACCAAATGCCTATCAGACTTTATTCTTCTGCTCCTTGTCAACGCCAATGTCATTTTGCTTAGGAACAGGTTGAATTCTCAGATACGGTTTTCTGGTTAAAGTCTCGCCTTTCAGAGCAGCAACGTACCGGTCATTTGTATCCTCCTTCCGCTTTAGTTCTCCAAGGAATTCAGCCAACCTTTCTTTATTTACTTGTCCCAGCGTCTAATTAATCAAAGCAGCCATATTGTCAAGATAAAATTTTTCACCAGAGGAAAAAAATCATGCTGACCCAAAAAAAAGTCCTAAAACATGTTAGCAACTATTCAGCTCATTAAGCTTTTTTTGTTTTTTTGTTTTTTTGCTCATTAAGTTATTTAACCTTAATTCAAACAAACAAAAAAGTCATTTAATCTCCAGATAGATTTATCTTCTAGGACAACCCCATACCTATATGATAGACTATCAATGTAGTTATGCAATATCCAGAGACCTGTAGAGGAAAAAGAAGTATTACAGAATAAGGAAAGAACAAGGAAACCAAATGGTCATCAGACTCAAGTAGTGATAAAAATGTGATATTACGAGGACCTTTGACCAACTGGAGAAATTTTGAATTGTTAAAAGATTGGGAGATTTATTATGTCCAACCCCCACCTTCTTATAGGACATAGGTGGTGGATGAAGAAAGGTTTCCATAGGATGTTTTTTCTTTCTCCTTGTACTCCTTATTAATTATTGATTCAGCTTCCATTAAAAGGAGAAAAAAGCAGAGGTTGAGGTACGTGATTACTTTATCCTAAGGATCTCTGTTGCAGATATGCGGTGCTTTATCTGGACAATCTGAACAAAAGATGATACATCAGTCTCACAACTTGTTTCGCCTTACTCTGCTCTTAAGAAAAATGGATTTGAGGCCCAATATGTTGTGTATTATGTCAAACGCAATAGCATAAGCAAATACAATATATTGTATGGTGTTTGGGGCATACAAAGGATTGTAGAAGCTTATTATATTTCGGTATTCTTATCCTAATATCACCTAAGCCAGTGCAACCATGCCAAATCGAACAGCCTAAAATACCAAGCAACAAGTTTCATACGGAGATCAAGTCCTAATCACCAGGCACTCGGTGAGGCCCATGCTATTGGAGACTAAGGGCTTGTATGGGTTGGTGTTCGAAAAACACTTCACTTCACGTTTGTTGAGACAAAACTCTTCTTACAAATTTATTCTGTATACAATAAATCATGTTAGAAAACTTCTCACACTAATCCAAACAGGCACTAAGTCAATAGATATTGAAGTTATAACTTATATCAGGGTACATTTCCAGGTGACAGCTCACATTTCACGGAGTACTCATATGGCCAAGTTTCCCATGGTCTTTCTCAGAGAGAACCAAAGCCCAAAGGTATGGCAAGATTGATACATTTGACATTTCTAAAATAGAACTTGCATTTGTTTAAAGTTCAAGAAGCTCATTTTCCCCATAAAGCAAGCTCCTACTGTGTATGACGATCTCTTTCATGTTAGAGCACAAGATTTCTGATAGAAAGCTAATACATCAAAGCACACATAAGCTTCATCCGCAGCAAAAGCTAACCATCGAGCCCAGACAGAGCTAAATAATGGAAAAGATGAATTATATCCAAATTCATTAACAATGAAGAGCCCACAAGTTCAGCACATCTTTCCAATCAAAAGTCTAAACACCTAAATCGCTATGCCAACCATCAGATCAACAAATTACGAAATCACCAATAACAAAATAAGTATAACAGCTAATAGATTCAGTATGATTTCTTGGGAAACAAACGGAGAGACCGTGGTTTCGGGGCAAGCATTTTTGCGAAGCTGGGTCTCAAGCTGTTCGTTGCGGGTGTTGGTGACCTGCATGACGCCATAGCCAATGACTCCGGGAACGACGCCGCATATGGTAGCGAAAGCAAGGAAGAAGGGCTTGGAATCTCTGGTCCGCCGGACGAGCCATCTCCAAGTCGCGCTCCTCTCCCACAGGATCTACATCTCTCACTCTGCCTCTCCCCCGCCTCTCACCTCCTCTTTTTCTCCGAGCCGATTTTACCATCATCCTCTTTTTTTTTTTAGTGATAAATTACATCATAATTCAATTATTAATTTCTGTTATTTAATTATAACAAACGGTAATTTTTTCATAAAAACTTAGAGCATGAAGGGTCTTATTCTTATCAATTATGATCGATTAAAAAAGAGTGATTTTCAAATAGTTTAAAATTTTTATATTGATTAAAAAAATTGGTCAGTGAGGACAATTTTTTTTTAAAGGTGTTAATTTATTAATGAATTGAAAGTATGTATTAATTAATTTAAAAAAATAAAAAATGAAATTTGATAGATACCTTAATTTTAATTTTAATTTAGAAATCCCCACGTTCTCACAGGAGCAGTAAAGAACTCTGTTCTGTATTCTGGCCTCAATACCGCACACCAAAATCTCTTAGCATACTCAATCATGGAGGATATGTAACACGTCTTCAACTCCATCATTGCAGTGAGAACAAATAGGGGAAATATGTGACCACTGGCATCTCCAAAAATTAGTAGGCAGACGGTTATGAAAAATATCCACATAAAAAATTTAATCCGTTCGATATTGAAAGATATTCCTTCTACTGTTCCTACTTGATCTCTCTAGTAGGCTATATGCGCTCTTGACAGTGAAAACTCCACTGTTTGTCTCCTTCCATGACAGGATATCATTTCCTGCCTCAACCATGGGTGGGATGGTTGAGACTAATTTCTGTAGAACATTTGCAAGTAGAAGTCTCGACAGTTGAGTGAAGTCCCAGCACCCATTTAATACCCAGTTGGCTACCACACTACTTTCTTCTTTCATTGAGAGAGGTCTGATGCATACCTCTTTCAACGTCTTATCTTTCCACAACCAGTTATTCCATATAGAATCACTTCTAATTAAATCTTTCTGTTTGGCAATAAACTTCAGAGGGTGGAGTCACTGCGTTTCACACAGTACAGATCAGTTTCATCTCTCAGCACATATTTCTTCAATAATCCATCAGCCCAAAGACCGTTGGTTCCAGTAAGAAGTTTCCATGTAATCTTGGCACCACACGCCACATTTAAAGATGCAAGTTTCTTAAAACCAAGTTCCCCCCCCCCCCCCCAAAAAAAAAAAAAAAATCTATAGATTGAAGGATTTGTTCCAAGCCTATTGGATGAAAACCATATGAAGAATCACCGTGTTCCTAAATAAAATTCCTTTGAATTCTTTAAATTTCTTGACAAATAGAAATTAGAATCTGTGCAACTTGCATTGGATACAGGGGAATAGTACTAAGCACCGATTTCACTATTGTAACTCTTCCAGCCCTTGAAAAACATTTTTCTTTCCAATTTGAAAGTTTAGATCTAACTTTATCAACTATGTAATGAAAAGCTTTAGTAGGCTTTTTTTCCCCCTTAGACAATGGGATCCCAAATATTTTCCTATTTTAGCTGAAACATGGAAGCCAGTCATTAAAGCAATATTTTGTTTCACCAAACCCGGAACCCTTCGGGAAAAAATATTGAAGACTTGGTTTTGCTTACTTTCCCACCAGGTACTTCACAGAACAGGTTTAAGCAAGTCATCATTCAATTAGCTTGTTTCTCAGTAGCTTCACCAAAGAGTAAGATATCAAGTCATCATTCAATTAGCTTGTTTCTCAGTAGCTTCACCAAAGAGTAAGATATCATCCGCGAATATAAGATGGGATAAATAAGGGTCTTCTTTAGAAATTTTGATCGGTTTCCAATACCTAAATTGACTTCATCCGTTATAATATGTGACAATTTATCCATGGATAGGACAAACAAAATAGGGGAAATAGGATTTCCTTGTCTAAGCCCTTGTTTTGCATAAAAGAATTCCGTTGGGGATTCTGTTCCCTAAAATATTATACGAAACAAATGTAACACAGTCCATAACTAAATGGATAAACTTAGAATCCATACATGCTTCTTCTAGGACTTGTCTCACAAAATTCCATTGTATTCTATCATAGGCTTTTTCTAGATCAATCTTCATAGCCATCAAGCCCTTCCGTCCCCTAATTCTCTTCATGGTGTGCATTATTTCTTGACCCACTATTATGTTGTCATGAATTTGATGGCTTTTGATGAAGCTAGACTGAAATGGAGATATAAGAGAATCCATTAGATTTCTGAGCCTTCCAGTGATGACTTTGGTAATACATTTATAGTAGACAAAGCATAAAGATATTGGCCTAAAATTACCAACCATTTCTGGTTTATCCGTCTTGGGTATGAGAGTAATTATAGTCTTATTGTGAACATCAATCACCTTCTTCCCTTCAAAAAAATCTCGCACCAGATTGCATAAAGCAGGACCCACAATGTTCCATTTAGATTGGAAGAAGATTGGGTAAAAACCATCGAAAACTAGAGCCTTGTAAGGACCAATAGCAAAAGAGCTTTCCTGATTTCTTTATCCGACAGGACTCTGCTAATAATTAAGATTATAAGTTAAGTCGGGAGAAAAACTTTTCTATATTTTTGAAGCATAATCTGATATACAAGAGTGGGGTTCTGTCCACACTTATATATTGTGACAAAATACAATTACAACTAACTAACAATTATGCCTATACAAATTACTAAAATATCCTTTTACAACAAACTGTTTTGCACTCCCCCTCAAGTTGGAGGTGTAAAAATATTTACAACTGACAACTTGACTAACAGTCTTTGCTGAATTTCCTTTCCCACAGCCTTAGTTAGTAAATCTACTTCTTGATCCTCAGACCTAACATGCTGTAAATCAATTAGTCCCTTTGTCAACTTTTCTTTGACAAAGTGACAATCCACTTCAATATGTTTTGTTCTTTCATGAAATACAGGATTGTTTGCTATATGAATGGCTGCCATATTATCACAGTAGACTCTAACAGGATTATGATGACTTATATTTAAGTCTCTAATCATTCCCAATGTCCACACAATTTCTGAAACAACCATGCCCAAGGCTCGATATTCTGCCTCTGCAGAAGACGTTGACACCGTAGCTTGCTTCTTAGTCTTGCAAAACACCAGAGATCCTCCAAATTTTATTAGATATCCACTCACCGACCTTCTTGTAGTGACACACGAAGCCCAATCGGAGTCGTAGAAGCACTCAAGTGCAAGATCTCCTTTAGAACTGAGCAGCACTCCAAGTCCAGGGGTCCCTTTCAGATATCGCATAACATCCAAAGCAGCAACCATGTGTTCCTTGGTTGGCATTTGCACGAATTGACTTAAAAGTTGCACACAAAAAGATATGTCAGGACATGTCATGGTCAAGTAAATCAACTTACCAACCAATTTCCTATAATGTTCTGGATTCTGCAACAAATCATCCAACTTGTTCTTTCCTTGCTCAAAGGGATGGAGTTTCTGATTTTGTGCCAATGGAACTCCAAGTGGTTTACACCTACTCATGCCTGTTTCAGCCAAAATATCCAAAACATATTTTCTTTGACACAAGACAATCCCTTTGTGATCTAGCAACTTCTATCCCTAGAAAATATTTCATATAACCAAGATCTTTGATTTTAAAGGTGGTATGTAGAAATGACTTGGCTTCATTTATCCCATATACACTACTACCAGTAACCAATAAGTCATCAACGTAAACAAGAATTAGGACAACACCATCTTCACAGTTTTTAATAAAAAGGGAATAGTCATGCTTACTTTGACTGAATCCAGCATGAATCAAAGCTTTTGACAATTTATGATTCCACTGTCTTGAAGCTTGTTTTAAGCCACCAAAGATTTATTTAACTTACATACCATTTGCTCCCCCTTACTTTCAAAGCCTTGAGGAATTTTCATGTATAATTCCTCATCTAAATCTCCTTGCAAAAAAGCATTACATACATCCATTTGATGTAACTCCCATTCATAAATAGCTGCTAATTTAAGAACAAGTCTAACAGTTAACATTTTAATAACAAGAGAAAACGTTTCATGATAATCTATGCCTTCTCTTTGACTATATCCTTTAGCAACTAGTCTAGCTTTAAATTTATCAATTGTTCCATTTGAGTGGTATTTAATCTTATATACCCACTTACATCCTATAGCCCTTTTATCTTTAGGTAATGGAACAATAGTCCAAGTAGCATTATCTTCTAAAGCCTTAATCTCATTATTCATAGCCTCTATCCAACGATGATCTTTTATAGCATCTTCATAAAATTCAGGTTCATGCATAGAATCAATTGAAGTCAAAAGACACATATGAGATGGAGATATATGATTATAAGAAACATATTTATGGATACTATAAAGACATCTATCATGTTTAGCCCGTACTAGAGAACAGACATAGTCTTTGGACCAAATTGGTGCTTGTCTTTCTCTAGTAGGTCTGGATAATACCTCAGTAGGTGTTTCATCAAGGATGGGGGGTGGTTCCGACCTTGAAGCTTGCATGGGATTAGACTAGAAATTCACATCAGCTGGCTGGTCATGATCGCCAGTTGGAAAGACATGATCAAACTAGAACATATGCTGAAATTCCTTGCAATCTGTACTTAGAATATATGGGTTAGTTTCTTTGAAAGGAAATTTATTTTCAAGGAAACTCACATGTCGACTAACGAAAATAGTTTTGTTTTTCAAGTCAAGTAATAGGTACCCTTTTTGATTGTCAGGGAAACCAAGAAAAACACATGGAATAGATCTAGCTTTCAATTTATCGTTACTCTTTAGGTTTGTAGCAAAGGCCAAAGATCCAAATGTTTTCAAATTAGCAAGGTCCAGGGGGATCCCATATACAATCTCAAAAGGTGTCTTATAACTTAGGATTCTAGATGGCAACCTATTAATCAAATAAGTGGCCATTCTAATGCATTCCCCCCCAATATTTAATTGGTATACCAGATTATAATATGAGACCTCTAGCAACCTGAATTATCATTCTATGCTTTCTCTCTTCTACTCCATTTTGTTTTGGAGTGTAAGGACATGAAGTCTGGTGAACAATACCTTTACCCTTAAGATATTGTTTTAATTCATTGTTTGTAAACTCTGTGCCATTGTCACTTCTAAGTATCTTAACTGAAACTGAAAATTGAGTCAAGATATAAGCAATGAAGTATTGAATACAAGCTGTAACTTCAGTTTTATTCCTAATCAATAGAGTCCAAGTTGCTCTAGAAAAATCATCGACAATTGTTAAGAAATAGAAATATCCTTGATGTGTTGGAGTTCGATATAGACCCCATACATCAAGATGCAACAGTTCAAAGCAACGAACACTTTTAATACAACTTGGAGCAAATGAAAATTTTGTCTGTTTCGATTGAATACATATTTCACATTTGTTATTCATAATATCCTTGTCACTACACTCAAAACCAAGGTATCTCATTACAATAAGAGGGGCATGCCCAAGTCTATTGTGCCACACGCACATTTCATTCCTATCAAGATTCAAATGACTACTTTGAACTGAATTAATCACATTACATGCTTTGTGAGAATTTTTCAAAACGTATAAACCTTCAACCAGCTTACCAGTCACCATCGTTTTGCCATCCTGAAGGCCCTGCAGTAGACAGTAGTGAGGAAAAAACAGAACACTACATTGTTGTTCCTTAGTTAATCTAGCCACAGATAGGAGGTTAAATTCCAAACATGGAGCATATAAAATCCCATTTACAGTGAGATTATCAGTTATACACGCATTACCTATATGTGTTACAAGTACTCTTGTTCCATTCGGCAATTGAATTGATCTTATGGGACCCTCATATTTTTCAAATTTATTTAAAAACCTTAAATTCCCAACCAGATGAGTAGTTGCCCCAGAATCAATAACCCAACAAGAATAAGAGTTAGAATAAGCTGAGGGAACAGCCAAACCTGTACCGGCTAGAGCATGGATGGTAGGCTCAGAATCCTTTCTGAGGAGCTCCAACATACGTTGGTACTGGTCATTAGTAAAAGATGGTGCTGTAGTATTGGCTGGATGGGTAAGTGCATCTTCATGATGAATTAACTTAGTGGATGCTTGATTGACAAAAGAATCCTTTTCTTATTTTGGTTTGTTTCCTCAGAAGTTTGGTGGGTGACCTACAATTTGGAAGCATTGTTCCTTAAGATGCCCCTTTTTGTCACAATGAGAGCATTCAAGATTAGAATTACCGTGACCACGTCCTCGGCCTTTAGCAACCATAGCTATCCCTTCAATGATTGAGGTCTGCTTAAGTGTTGTACTGGAACGTTGACCTTTATCTTCTAAGATCATCCCAAAGGCTTGTCCAACAGAAGGTAGGGGTATCATAAGCAAAATTTGACTACGTGCTTGACTATAGCACTTATTTAGCCCCATCAGGAACTGTAACAGCTTCTGTTGCTGAATTAAGTTAGCATATGCAGTGGAAGTGGCACATCTACAGGAAGGGATATTAACAAGAATAGACTGCTCTTCCTAGAGTTCCTTTAATTTGGAAAAATAGCTAGCAACAGAGAGGGGGCCTTGCCTGAGAAGACTGATTTCGCGGTGTAGAGAAAAAATCCGGGAGCCGATTTTCTTATCAAAGAGTTCTTGTAGGTCACTCCATACACGATGAGCCTCTTCATGAAACATGAGACCACTTGCTAAATCCTTCGAGACAGAATTCAACAGCCAAGAAAGTACTACTACATTGCAATGTTCCCACTGGTCTTTCAAGGCATCAGCTTGGTCAGCCTTCGTACAAGAGCCATCAATAAAACCAACCTTATGTTTACCCTTCAGTGCGATCTTCATTGAGCGACTCCAAATCACGTAATTTTCAACTCCAGTCAAAACTTGAGGAATGATTGTGGCACCTTGAGTCTCCGATGGGTGCAAGAATAAGGGGTGAGAAAAGGGAAAATTTTCCGGATTGACAGTTTTCTCAGATGCCATGGCAAGTGCTTATTTCTCAGTTCAGAAATCAGACTGGAATAAAAGAGACCGGAATCTCGAAATGCCTTATTGTGGTTTAGAGTGCCGTCGCGGATTTGTGGCAGTGCAAGAGTAATCGTTGGAGCTTGGTGGAAGAGGACGCTCAAGGCTTGTGCTTGGTTATTAGCGCAGATCGCAGGGGCACAAGTGATACAGTTCAAAGTGCCTTTCGTGCGTTTCTTGTAGATCTTGGTTCAGAGCGCAGGGGCGTGGTTGCCTTTTGTGTGTCTGACCGTTCACGGCGGAAACCGTGGCGGATCTTGAGTCTTGCCGGTGATGGCAGGGGAAAACTTCCTTTCGTGCGTCTCGTTCTTCGAATCATGAGGTTAATCGGCATTCTTGGGTCTCAGTTCAAAGGGCAGGGGCTAAATGAATTGAAATTGCCTTTCGTGCACTGAGAAAAGACAGTGAAATGCTTAATCGGCATTCTTGGATCTCAGTTCAAAGCGCAGGGGCTAGATGAATTGAAATCGCCTTTTGTGCGGTAAGATGAGAAAAGACGGTGAAATGCTTCAAAGAGGTACTGTTCTGAGTCGTGGGGCCCATTAACCAAGAAGTTCTTGATTAGACTTTTCTCTTCCTTCTGAGTTGTGGGGCCCATTAACCAAGATGAGTTTGATTAATGTTAGACTTTTCTCTCCCATCGTGGCAACATGTTGCAATCACCTGGGTCCTATACTGGATCTTGATTCGTGGGGCCTAAACTTGAAAAACAGCCTGGTTCATGATACCAAGTTAAGTAAATAGAGCCTGATCTTCGAGAGAAAAACTTTTCTATATTTATGAAGCATAATCTGATATACAATAGTGGGGTTCTATCCACACTTATATATTGTGACAAAATACAATCACAACTAACTAACAATTATGCCTATACAAATTACTAAAAATATCCTTTTACAACAAACTGTTTTACAGTCCTCCATCTCCAAAGCTGGAAATTTAGTATTTGTAATTAAATTTCCAGTATTGCCTTCCTCCTCTTGATGTAGATGTTGGAAATGATTAATCATCAACATGTCTTTCATCTTAACCTCATCCTCAATCAACATCCCACTATCATCCTTTAGCATTCCTTTTTCTCATAGAGAACTTCAGGTGATAATATCAAGTGTTCCTATCTCCTTCAATGATCCATTCTATTCGAGCCTTTTGAAACCACTTAATCTCCTCCCGCATTAGAAGTTGATCAAGGTTTGATTGTAAGACTTTCTCCAACCAACATAAAAAAGAAGATTGTGGGTACTTGGTGAGTTTTGAATTCCCCTCAATCCGGCAAGAATGATTCTCTTCTTTTTTTCAACTAAAGCAAAACAATCTCTATTCCACTCCTTTAAAGCTAGATGTACCTCATGAAGAGATTCCATTATATTATCATTATCCTTCCAGCATTCCAATAGAAATTTTTTAAAGGATTCACCCGTCAACCACATTGCTTCAAATTTAAAGGTGTGAGGCAAAAGACTCCCCTAATTTGTTATAAAGGACAATCACAAAGGGTTACCCAAGCAAAGAAACAGGATGAGGATGCAAGGAAAATGCATCTTATTGCTTGGGATAAGATTACCCAAGCAAAGAAACAGGGGGGCTTGGATTCAAAGATCTTAGACGTCAGAATAAGGCGTTCCTTATGAAACTCTATTGGAATCTTCTGACTAAGACATGCTCTATGGGTACAATGTCTCTGGGCCAAGTACAATTGTGGAAATTCATCTATGCCCAAAGTGTCAAAAAAGAGGAATTCATCATCGGCTTGGAAAGCCATTATTCAAGTGTGGGACAAGTTCATAAGTGGAGTTGGGAGAAAGATTAATAACGGGGAGGACACCAAGTTTTGGTGTGATCTTTGGCTTCCCCTGGATCGCCCCCTTTTAACCTTTGCTCACAGTCCATCTTCAATAAATTAAGACGATTTTGTAAGTGATCACATCTTGATAAATGGACGGTGGGACATAAGCAGGTGGTAGAGAATTCTTTCCTTTGACATTATTAACATTATCTCTAGAATGCGTCCACCTGCCAACAGCTCCCCTGACTGTTTCACTTGGAGGGCTACGAAAGATGGAGCCTTCTCTGTTAAATTGGCTTATCGATACCTCTCTACTCGGGGAGGAGAGAGTAGAAATCACTTCTAGTCATTGATGTGGAAGTGGCAAATTCCTGAAAAAGTAAAGTATTTTATGTGGCAGGTTGGCCATGAAAGACTTGCCACTAACTCGCTCAGAGCCAGAATTGGTCTTACAAGTGACAATCTCTATCCTTTCCATTGTAATAGTGAGGAGAGTGTTCTTCATATTATCAGGGATTGCGAAAGAGCTAGAAATTTATGGAAAGAAATTATAAAGCCTAACTTTTTTTTCCCAATTTTTTGCAAGTAACTTGCAGGGTTGGCTTAACTGGAACACCAAGCACAAGCCCGGAAAGGGAAAATTTCAGAATATCCCTTGGTCCAAAGTCTTTAGCTTTGGATATTGGATCCTTTGGACATCGAGATGCAAATCCTTATTCCGGGGAGAAAACATAGATATCAGGGAGATGTGTCACTTATGTAATTACCTTCTGTTGGAAAGTACTGCCAATCATAAATTATTTCACCAAATTTTTCAACTTGACAGGAACGAGGAAAAATCTTGGA
This sequence comes from Acacia crassicarpa, assembly GCA_034222035.1. Classification (NCBI taxonomy): domain Eukaryota; kingdom Viridiplantae; phylum Streptophyta; class Magnoliopsida; order Fabales; family Fabaceae; genus Acacia; species Acacia crassicarpa. The sequence goes on along the minus strand of JAWXYG010000015.1, from coordinate 3,238,708 downwards.
CTCCCCCACCTGAAAATGTGGTTCGCATCGACGTTGACGGATTAGTTCGACAGCAATATCAAGCAGTGTGTGGAGGAGTGATCAGGGACTCTCGAAGACACTGGTTGATGGGATTTTACAAGTCCCTTGGGCTTCATACGGTCATTGAGGCGAAGCTACACGCTATATTGCTTGGCCTGAGGATAGCTAAATAGTTGGGGCACCAACAAATTCTGCTCTATTCGGATTCACTTGATGCAATCAACATTCTCATGAGAGACTAATGTCATGCTGATCATCCGCTGAGGGATATCATCGGCGAGATTAGAGATCTTCTTTTCGGGGAGTGGGATGTGAAGCTCAGTTATACCCTAAGAGACAACATTGATTGTGCTGACTATTTGGCCAAGGAAGGACATGATGCTCCGGTCGATACGGATGCGATTCTCATCCCAACAATTCCTATGGGGTGCCTTGATATGGCGTTGAAGGATCAGTTGGTCTGCCGGTCTTAGTTTTGTACCTTGTGTGTTGTATTTAGGACTAGGTTTCCATGTTCTAGTTCCTATTTCATCTTCTCAAGCTTCGGCTTGCCTGTATTACACAAAAAAAAAGGGGGTATTGCATTTCGTTTCTACAAGAATGATCATGTTGGGCTTAGGCCCACAACATACTGCTTTCAAGTTGTTGAGGAGTTTTTTTTTTTAATTAATTTCGCTTACATTCCAATATAAAATACAATCCATGGACAAAATATTTGAAGATCCAAAAAGACCTATTGGCCAAAATGTGTCTCAGGCACCATCGATAGCCCAACTAGATTTTCATCTTCAATCTCTATAGACCATAGGAAGCTTCACTCACTCGTTAGCTTTCCACTCACTGACAGTTAAAAGCTTTTTCGCAGGCAAGACCCAACAGTGGCAGAAACGGCAAAACTGCGATTATAGAGCTGTGATCATGAGTTTTTTTTTCAAAGCCTTTAATGCTGCTGCAGCTGCTACGGTATTTTTTTTCCCGCAAAACTGTTTTTTTAACCGAATGTTATGCTTCAACTCCATTACTCAGCTTATAGTTGGAGCTGTTGTTAACTTTACAGATTGAATGTGCTAAACTGTGGAGGCAGCTGGAAGAAGAGAGAGAGCTCGTGCAGAGGCTTAAATAAGTTGTGCAGATTCCTCTTCCAAGGCGAAAATATGAATACTAAGGAAATGCTTCACACTTGTAGCTACCTTCTCATGGAGAATACATCTTCCAAGGTGAAAATATGAATACCAGGGAAATGCTAGCTACCTTCTTATGGAGAATACATCTAATCAACCTCTAACGCACCAAATTTTTAACCTTGGCAGTGATGTTGAAAAAGCTTGGACTCCTCCTCCAGCAAGCAAACGTTGTCCGTATTGACGTTGACGGCTCTGTGTGTTATCAACATCAGGCAGCTTGTGGTGGTGTCATAAAGGACTCTCAGGGTCGCTGGTTGATGAGATTCCACAAATCGCTTGGCCTCCACACTGTGCTCAAAGCGGAAATATATGCTATCATGTTTGGTTTGAAGCTGGGCCATCAGATGGGTTTTTAGAGAATTGTTCTCTACTCGGACTCGTTGGATGCTGTCAACATCCTTATGAGGGACTACCATACTGACCACCCCCTTTGAGAAATTATTGGGGAGACTAGAGAATTGCTCTACAAAGACTGGAACGCGGAGCTCCACTATACTCTTAGAGGAAACATTCATGCGCCGATTATATGGCTAAACAGGGCCATGATGCACCTGCTGATACTGACATGATTCTTGTCCCATTTGTTCCCGGGGGATGCCTGAATATGTTTTTCAGAGACCAGATGGCCTGTTTTTGTTAGTTTATTTTGCTAGTTTGATGTATTAAGGACTGGATTTCATGATCTAGTCCTTTCCTCATCATTTCAAACTTCATAGCTTGCCTATAATTTACAAAAAAAAAAGAAAAAAGAAAAGAAGGTCATGAAAAGACTTAAACAAGAAAAAGAAGATGAAGCAGAAATGGCTCAAAAAGATGTTGAGTACGCTACAGCCAGAGCTGATGTTGCTGAGGTTTCAGATAGAAATTAGGGTAAAATACAGAAATAGCAAATGACTGCAGGCTCAGATAAATCATCTGGCCAGTGTATTGTATTAATAGGAGGAGAATACATCATTCTAGAAAAATATTCAGATATCACAATCGTACAGAAATCAAGGGCATTAATTACAATTAATTATAATTGTAATTGTAATTAATTGTAATCAAGGGCATTAGTTACAATTAATTACAATTATAATTATATTATAAATTGATTACAATTAATTACTATTACAATTATACTATAATTGATTATAATCTAACATTCCCCCTCAAACGAGAGGGTGTGACAAGCAAACCGAGTTTGTCTCGAAAATACTCAAATTGCGACTGTGATAATGGTTTAGTAAAGCAATCAGCAATTTGATCTGAGGAAGGAATATATCTGATATCAATCAAACCAGAGGAAACCAAATCTCTAATAAAGTGTATATCAACTTCAATGTGTTTACTCCGAGCATGCAACACAGGATTAGCAGCCAAAGACTTGGCACTTAAGTTATCACACCAAATCACTGAAGGAGTCTTGATAAATAATCCTATTTCAGACAGTAAGGAATTCAACCATTTAAGCTCAGCAGACCCATCAGAAAGTGATCTATATTCTGACTCAGTACTTGACCGTGAAACTACTTTCTGCTTTCTAGAAGACCAGGACACCAGATTAGTTCCCAGGAAAACACACATACCAGCCATAGAGCGTCTATCATCCAAGTCACAGGCCCAATCAGCATCCGTATAAGCAATCAGCTGAGGGTTATTGAAAGGCTTAATGTGCAGTCCTAGGTTGTAAGTACCCTTAAGATACCTAAAAATCCGCTTCACAGCTTGGAAATGAGTAGTCCTAGGCTGAAATAAAAACTGACTCAGTTTATTTACTGCAAAAGAAATGTTTGGACGTGTTGTGGTCAAGTATTGTAAAGAACCTATGGCACGCCTATACTCAGTAGGATCAGACAATAATTCACCATCGCTAGAGGCAATTAAACGTCCAGTTACCATTGGAGTAGCAACCGGTGCACAATTAGACATGCCAAACCTTTTAAGGATATCAACAATGTATTTAGTCTGGTTAAGATAGATTCCCATATTGTCTCGATAGACCTCCAGCCCCAAGAAATAGTATAACGGTCCCAAGTCTTTCAGGGAAAAGATTAAATTTAGCTTCTTCACAAATTTGTTCACATACTCAGAATTGTTCCCAGTAACTAGTATATTGTCCACATAGATAAGTATAAAAATAGTCAAATTAGACGTTTGCAGCAAGAACAAGGATATATCACTTCTCAGATTTTGAAATCCCCAATTTAGCAAAGTTAATCTCAAACGATCAAACCAAGCTCAGGGAGCTTGTCTCAAACCGTAAATAGCTTTAACTAACTTACAGACATGTGTTGGATGATTTCGATCAATGAAGCCTTCGGGCTAAGCCATGTAGACATCTTCTTGTAGGTATCCATTCAAGAATGCGTTATTCACATCGAGCTGCCGAATCTCCCACTTGAATGTGACCGCAATTGACAGAATCACTCGGATCGTTGTGGACTTAACGACTGGACTGAAGATCTTAGCAAAATCAATTCCAGGTATTTGCTGAAAACCCTTGGCCACCAATCTTGCTTTATGTTTGAGAATCGAACCGTCAGCCTTGTACTTGACTTTGAACACCCATTTATTATCAATTAGTTTCTGACCAGTGAACGGAATGAGCTGCCATGTGCGATTACGCAGAAGAGCCTTGAGTTCTTCTTCCATGGCGTTTCTCCACTTTGGTGAAGATAAAGCTATCCGAGTTGACGAGGGTTCTGGACTTACACCGTCAGACACAGCGAGACCAATATATGGATGTTTGGGCCGGGTAATACCATCCTTGGCCCGAGTCACCATAGAGTGACGATTAATGGGTGGCCCAACTGTGTGATGATTTGGGCTGTCACTGTGTTCTACAGGTCCGCTACCAGTAGAGGATGAAACAACAGACGATGTGCGCAGAGGTGAACCTTGATCAGGTGAACTTTGATCTCTTGCTTCCACACTATGTTCTACAGATCCACTACCAGTGGAGGATGGATCAATGGACGGTGTGAATAGAGGTGAAGCTTGACCTCGTGCTTCCATTGATGTATCAGATACTTCAGGATCAGAAAGCACAGGAGAAATTTGCCCAGAGTCTTGATTCATTTGTATAATGAGAGGGATTGAATTCATATTTTCTGGAGTAGAAGATTTCGGTGTTTGCTGCATAAAACCTGTTTTGAAGGGAAAACTGGTTATATCAAATATAACATGCCTGGAGACAAAAACTTTACCTGAGGCACTAAGACACTGATGCCCTTTCTGCTGAGGAGCCAAACCAAGGTAGACACACCTTTGGCTATGGAATTGAAATTTATGATTATTGTAGGGCTTCAAACATGGGAAGCAGGCACAACCAAACGGTTTGAGCTCGTTGTATTGTGGCTCTGTTTTAACTAAGCGAAACAGAGGCGTATCACCCTCTAGTACTGGTGTTGGCAAACGGTTGATGAGATATACAGCTTGTTGAAAAGACTCAACCCAAAATGATAGAGGCATCCCTGCATGAGCTAATAAGGTGAGTCCCATTTCGACAATGTGCCTATGCTTTCGTTCAGCTCGCCCATGTTGAACAGATGTATATGGACAGGTTAGGCGAATGCGAATTCCTTCTCCTTGTGCAATGGATATTATCGGCTTGTATTCAGTACCGTTATCACATTGAATTAATTTGATTTTTGAATCAAACTGGTTTTCAACTAGTTTCTTGAAATGTTTAAAAACATGTACAACTTCACTTTTGTGTCGCAATGGATAAAGCCAAGTATAACGGCTAAAATCATCGAGAAAATGTATGTAAAATCGATGTCCTCCATTAGATTCAATAGGTGCTGGATCCCATAGGTCAGTGTGGATTAACTCAAGTGGTAATCTAGATTGAGAAACAGAACTTGGAAAAGGTAGTAACTTAGATTTCCCCTGTTGACAAGCTTCACAAACGAAATTGTCACAAATGGAAGCATTTGAGAGCTTCTTATTACATTTATTCAAAATAAGCTTTAAAACTCGTGCACTGGGATGACCGAGGGTGTGGTGCCACTTCAGAAATTCTGCTTCACTGCCATTGTGCTCTGCTGCCATCACCATCGGATTGCCATGACTACTTCTTTCCTTCTTCATTGGATACATTCCGTGCTTTGGAACCCCCTGCATTATTATTCTTCCGGTCGCCGGATCCTTCACATCACAACGTTGATTAGAAAAGTTTACAGAGATAGAATTATCCTGAACTAGACGATTTACACTCATGAGATTCTTAGTAGCTGAAGGAACATATAGAACATCCTTAAGATGAAGTTTAGATTGTTTGCAGGGTATAGTCACAGTACCAATGCCCAGAATAGGTCGTTGTTCCCCAGTACAAGTAGTAATATGTGACTTACCAGTAGGAATCATTTCTTCGAATTGCTCAAAGTGAGGAGTGATATGATAATTGGCCCCGCTATCCATATACCAGTCAGAGTAGGAATTTGAATTTGCATAATACGCTTGAGGAGGTGAGTGATTGAAGGCTGCAGATTCATCTCAATAGTAGCATGTGGCCAGCGTGTGACCAGATCGCTGACAATTAATACAGAACGGCCGTCCACCGCCGCCACGGCGACCTCCACGATAACGTCCGCCTCTGCCGCGTGAATTCCGATAGTTGTTCCTACCGCCGCGATGGTTGACAGAATCAGAGTTGTCGGTGGTGCATTGTGCAAGATTAACAGAGGGCTGGATGCTTAGGTTGGCAAAATGACTCTGTTGAGTAAGCCGGGATTCAAAGGACAGAAGAGCGGCTTGAACTTCTACCCACGTGATAGCGGGTTGATCTAGTAGTCTCACAGCTATTGCATTATAATCCGCATCAAGACCGTTGAGTGTATGCAAAATCAAATCATCCATAGCGATTGGTGAACCAGCGAGCGCGAGTTCGTCAGACAGGTTCTTCATCTTGTTAAGATATTCGTCCATTTTCAGGGAGTTCTTCCGTGTGTTGTGCAGATCAGACTTAATAACCATTACTCGAGCCTTTGTGGAAGCGCAGGTCAGCACTTTCGCCCCATTCCAGAGATCTTCAGCAGTTTTGTGATGAAGCAATTGAGCTCCAATTTCCTGAGACATTGTGTTTCTCAGCCACCCGACTAAAAGCCGGTCAACTGAGAACCACTCAGACCAGGCAGGATTTTCCTTTTCTCCTTTCTCGCCGGAAATGACCTTCGGCGGTGCTCGAGAGGTTCCATCGATGTGGCCCTCCAATCAGTTACCTTCGATGAGAGGAAGGACGATTGACTCCCAGACCATGAAATTCACACGATCCAGCTTGATCGTGGTGGTCTGACCAGAGGAGCTGAAGAGTGAATAGGTTCGTCCATTTGAGGCAGCAGCAGAGACGACTGAGGATGCTGTCAACATACCGTGTGCTTTGATACCAAGATAGAAATTAAGGTAAAATACAGAAATAGCAAATGACTGCAGGCTCAGATAAATCATCTAGCCAGTGTATTGTATTAATAGGAGGAGAATACATCATTCTAGAAAAATATTCAGATATCACAATCGTACAGAAATCAAGGGCATTAATTACAATTAATTATAATTGTAATTGTAATTAATTGTAATCAAGGGCATTAGTTACAATTAATTACAATTATAATTATATTATAAATTGATTACAATTAATTACTATTACAATTATACTATAATTGATTATAATCTAACAGTTTGGGCTTGCCTGATCTTCACTTCACCTCAACACACACACACAAATAAGCTTACGAATCTAGAAGTAATAATTAATAGTCGTTTAATTTTTTTTATTAATTAAAAGTAATTCTACCCCTGTGAGTGATAGAGCTATAATATTGAAATTATAAAGACAAGCAAGTTGGGTGATAATAATTTTTTTTGTATTTGTAACTAAATTATTTAAAACATCATCACAAATCAGACTGCGTGATAGCTGTCCGAAAAGAAAATCAGGTTGGGTGATAATAATATTTTTGTTTGAGGCAACAGTTAAAAATATGGTTTTTATGTTGGTTTTTATTTTTTTTAAAAAAAAGTAAAATTTATAAAAATATGAAAGTGATATTACTTATATCAGTTGCTTCATGTTTATTTGTAGGTTTTAACTGGTGAAGAAATTTGTATAATTTAATTTTTTTTCTTTTTCCATTTGAGTTTGGCATGTTAGTATCACTTCCTTACCGTTATTAATTCATACAATCTTACAGCGTGAATGTGCTAAACCGAAGAGATTGCTGGAAGAAGAGAAAAAACTAGCACGAAGGCTTATACTTGAGAAAGATGATGAGGTGCAGCTAGCCAAGAGGCAAATGGAAGAGATTGATCAAGAATTAGCCCATGCTCGAAAAGATGCTGAGGTATTGAATATGTTGGTATTTTCTCCTTTAACTTTATGATATTTATCTACCGTATTTTCGATTAATTTACAATATGAACTAACTTACATGCAATTGTAATCAATTTGATAACAAAATATGAGTCTTAGTTATCAAAATTCGGTTTGTGCGCAGCTTCTTAATCCATGATTTTATCTCTCATTTGAATCTTCAAATGATTATATAGTTTGATGCGCGCAGTCATAACATTTCATGTGTAAGAACTGTTTTTGGTTGATTGAAGCGCTTAAATGTAAAATAGCTACAGGTGTTTTTTTTATTTTTTTTTAATCTTTGTTTGTAACAGGAAACGTGCTAAAATTATGTGGTTAGAGATTATGGAATGAGATCTTCTCTTTATCTTATTTCTTATTTTCTCTCATTGGCCTCATCTGGGCCCTTGATTTGAGAAGGTGAGATAAAATTGAAAGTAGTATTGTATTGATTGAGTGGATGTGATTTAAAGAGTATGAGGGATAATGAGAAAATGATGATATGAGAAACCCAACTCAAAAATTATAAAGTGAGGCTACGTTTGAAAATAATGTGATATTTATGTTTTTTTTTAAAAAAAAATTTACATATTTAGGCTTAACAAAATGTATGGGAAGATAAAAGTAATAAATTCTTCCACGCATTTAATTTGTATTAACATATTTATCCATCATTTGTAAGACAAATAAACAAAGTGACCCATGTTACAGGTTGTTGTGATCATTTTGGAAAGCAAAATACAGGATTCTTGTGCTTAGAAAAATATAAAAACATTTATACAAACCAATTTGAATGACAAAGGATTTCTATTTATTCATGATAGGGATATGGTAGGAAGTACGACATATGATGTGATTCAATGGATAGGAATTTTTTTTTTTTTTTTTTTGAATGAAGACCCAGGACAGTGTGACTGTGTGCGGGTTAGGTTGAGGTTTGAGCTTGAACAAGTGTGTCATGGAAGTCAATTTTCTCTCACTGTGCTGTTCAAAATGTAAAGGAATATGAAAGTAATAAATTCTTCCGTGCATTTTGTAAGTTCCGGCTATCACCCAAGAGGGGGGGTGAATTGGGTGAAGTATAAAAATTTCCACTCTTTAAAACATTTTCGCAATTCAGTGTTTTCATCTTGAGTAACAAAAGTGAGTTTTCAAACAATTGATAATTGCTCAAATGTAAATGCTGGGAATGCAAAAGATAAGGAAGAAGAGCTTGCAAACAGATTTATACTGGTTCGGCCCTCTCTGACCTACGTCCAGTCCCCAAGCCTCACTTGGGATTTTCAATCCACTATCTCACTCAAGCTTTAATCGGGTACTTGAGAACCGCTACAATCCCACAAGTTTAGCCGGGCACTTGTGCAGCCTTTTACAAATCTCTTACTGAGATACTCCCCCTTACACACCGTAAGGATACACTGCTTGATCACACACTTCGTACTCGAAGTAATCCTCTCTCTCTAGGATTCACTCCCTCTTACAAGTTGTAATCAACACAATGTATAACCCACTCAAGATTACCCAATCTTGAGTTTCTCTCAGAAGGATAATGTGTTTACAATGAATTTCCTCTCAAAGGAATGGATAAATAAACACTGAAGTACAGACACAATTCATTTCACACTCTTAAGCTATTTAGATATGAAAAACAGAGTGAGAATGATGTAGAAGAAGAGCATCAGCATTTTGGCATGGTAATCATATGTCTCCACGTTTTTCTGCTTCAATCCATGTCTTTTATAGGTAGAGAAGAGTCTGTGACCGTTTATGACCGTTGAAGAATCAATCAGACCGTTGTAGCTGATTATCTTTAAGTTTGGTCAGCTTCTTTCTCTAATCTCCAACTAATCCAGTTGTATAATTGATCTGAGGTGGCTTTCTGTGGATTTGCCCGTTGGAGAAGACTTTGCTTGTTGTAGTAATCTTCCTTTTAGCCTTTTGCAGACGTGTACAAGTGGATTAACCAAAGGAAGCAACTATCTGGGCTGTGCATTTATTGTTCTGACAGTTTTTTTTTGCTTTTTGCTCTAATCCTTCAATGAACCTTCGTTAATCTGTCTGAAACTCACTAGAAAGATGGTTAAAAATATCTAGAATCAATATAGAATAATCATGGAAAGCATTGAGATCAAACAAGAAGATATTGCAGATTTCCCAAATTTGAAATTGCACCAACGGTCACAAACCTTGAGGCCAACCTCGAGGTTAGCCTGAAGGTTTCAGGCAAATTCAGTTTCAGAAACTCACAACCTTGAGGTTGAAACAGTAACCTCGAGGTTGGAAACTTGGTTGAAAGAGCATTTTTCCTCTGGAGCCCGATAACCTCGAGGTTGGAAATCCATACTCGAGGTTTGCTTCTGAAATTGCAAAGTTCAGTTCTTGAAAACAAGCCTCAACCTCGAGGTTGCAAACTTGACCTCGAGGTTGTCATTACTTTGACAACCAATTTGCTCTCTGTAAGTCATAATACTCGAGGTTGAAACTCCATACTCGAGGTTCAGAGTATTTTCATGAAATCTCAAGTTTAAAACAGAATACCCAACCTCAAACTCAATTTTACATGTCCAAGCTCGATGTAAGAATCCAATGCAAGAAGAATCAGCTCCAAACTCATTGTATTATGTCCATTAAGATCGGATGAATGAAGGCTGTTCTTGATCAGCCCTTTTTGCATTGTCCTGAACTGATTGTCAACTTCCAAAAGCCATATCTCCCTGGTCTGAAATCCGTTTTGGTCCGTTCAAGTCTTGTTGGAAAGCTATGTGAGTCTACTTTCATATGCCACTGATTTCAGTCCAATCGGATTTGCCGTTTGTGAGATATACTCAAAATACTAAAGGCTGTTCCTGACTGTGACGCTGATATTTATGTCAACTTGTAAAATTCATCAATAATTCATCTGAACTCCTTTGGACTTGAATCTTTGTCAACCGTACGTGTTGGGAGTCTAGTTTCCAATTCTTTTGGTTTCGTCGCAATCCGATCTCTGGTTTTGAAGATATCATCAAATTACCAAAGGTCGCCAGAAGCTGAACGTGGAACAGAGTGCACCAGAGTTGCTGATAGTGCTGAAACCTTGAGGTTATGACTACAACCTCGAGGTTTCACTTGCAACCTCGAGGTTGAACTTCCAACCTCGAGGTTGGCTAGTCCAGAGACACCAAAAATGCTGAAAACACTCAAACCTCGAGGTTTATACCCAAACCTCGAGTTTACTCGTCCTGGACCTCATATTTGCTTGATTTAACTCTGAATTGAGCCATTCCAACTTCCATATGACCTTGGAGACTTCTAGCATCAATATAAGAACTTGAATAATGATCTCTTCATTAAATTCAACAAGTTGTTCCTTCTTCCATCTCCCAACTTGATCATTCTTCATCAATTAACTTGGGCTCATCATTATTTGCAGCTTCTGCCTTCTTCAACATAAGCTTCATTTCAACTTCTGCAAATGCTTTCTTTCTTTCATCTCTTATCTCCTTCTTGATTATTCTTCTTAATTTAACTTCAAATAATCTACATTAAATATAGCAGGTAGTCAATGTAGGAGATAACAATATTACTCAATCTTTTTGCTATTAATAATGGCATCTATATAAGACATCATCAAAACTAATCATAACCAACACATTTAACTTGTGAAGAAATGTGCATCATTATTTATTTGTAACTATGCTCTGTGATTTTCCATTGAAGTTGATTTTGACACTTAAAATACATCATTCCATTACCTTTCTGTTAAAGCTTTAGCAAATTTGACAGAGTGAATGTGCTAATCTTGAAAGAATGCTGATAGTAGAAAGAAAAACTGTCCAAAGGCTTATAATTGAAAAAGATGATGAGGCAGAACGGGCCAAGAGAGAAATTGAAAAGATGGCCTGTGCTCGAAATGATGCTGACATTGCTGAGGTACTGATTCTCTGTTGATTTGCCCCCTATTGTATTCAATTTTAACATTATGAAAATATTATACGAATGATAGGAAATCGTTAGATTTTGTACAGTTCCTTGTTCTTAGATTACCAAGATCAACGTTACATGTTACCTTACATTTGAGTGCTACTTGTAACTGAATTCTCTCTTCAAATGGTTGTATTTGTTCACAATTTCACATGGTGCAATTTACATAAACAGTTGTGTACTAAGTGGTTACTTCTATGTATAGAATGAATGGACCAAGGTGAAGAGAGAGGTGAAGGAAAAGGAAGAGCTCATCAAATTTCTAAATTTTCTAAATTCATTGTGTGAGAGAAGCTGGAGAGATAATGAGTGAGGAATTGGAGGAGGCTCGAGATAAGGCTGAGGAGGCTCGAGACATTGCTCAGGTACTGACTGCTCTGGCTCCTCCTAAATGCAATATGTGCGCGCGCATGCATATAGAATACTTTAGACAAATTGACATTATGAACCCTATTACATTGAATCTGTAACGAAGTTTTTGAAAACATCATCACTAATCAGGCTGGGTGATAATAATTTCTTTGTTTGTGCTTCTCTTAAATCTAAGTCAAAATTAATGTTTCTTCATATTTTGTTTTGAGATTTGCCTCCTCACCTAATGATTTTTGTTATTGATAGGGCAACTATAATAATATGTTAAGTGCAAGTTGAATTGAAGGATCTAAGTGATCATTAGTTTGTAACATTTTATGTCTAGAACGATTTGCAAGAAAAGTTTGAGCTGATTCAGATACTAAATCGGGAATGTCAGGAGACTAGCGAAAGGGCCATGAGACAGGTTGAAGAAAAAGAACTAGAGTTAGCTGATGTCCTTAATGCTGTCACATCTGTATCATCGAGTTCCTCGGTTGCCAAGGTATTTAAATGAAAACAAAAAAAGATATTAAACAGATCCTTTTTGCAAAGATAGACTAGACTGATCATATATTATCATATAAGTATAGTAAACTTTCTCAGTGAAATTCAGATGTGTCATGCTTACATGTTTATTTGGTTAATATACTTATATTTTAAGTGGTGAATCCACCTAATAACTTACACTACAAGAAAAAAGGGTTTTAGCGACGGAAAAAATCCGTTGCTAAAACCTAAAATTCCGTCGCTAAATGAATTTGCGACGGATTTTTTCCGTCGCCAAAAAGTGGTCGCAATTGCGACGGAATTTCAGATTCCGTCGCAATTAGCGATGGATTTCAATTCCGTCGCTAATAGCGACGGAATAATTTTCCGTCGCTATTAGCCACAGAATTGAAAATCCGTCGCTTATTTGAATTTAGCGACGGATTTAAAATCCGTCGCTAAATTCAAATTAGCGACGGAATATGATTCCGTCGCTAATTTTGCTAAATTCAAATTAGCGACGGATTCACTTTTCATCGCTAATTTGATTAATTTTTTTTTAAAAAATTATATATTTTTTTTAATTAATTTTTTATTTTTTGTTTTAATTTTCTTTGAAAATTATATTCTTTTAAAAATAATTATATTCTTTTCCATTATTCTTTTAAATTTTTAAATTTTATTTTTAAATTTTGTTTAAAAATTATATAATAAAATATTTTTTAAAAAATTATATAACATACATACCGAATCTTCGTAACACAGAGTATAAAATACATTATAAATATAGTGTTTCAACAAAGACGTATTAAAAAAGTAATCTAAACAGCAGCATCCTCATCATCATCATCAGCAGGAGGATCACCTTCAGGAGGCGGCAACGGACCCTTGTCTTTCATTAGGGCCATGATTTGACGTTGCATCTGTCTAACCATCTCCTATGTCTGGTGGAGCTCAATGTCTGTGTTCAAACCCGCCATGAATGCTGGATTTAGTTCTCTTCCAGTTAGACGATTGTACATCCAACTCCTATCGTGATTGTCTTCCATACTTCCTAGCTACTTCAGTTACTAACCTAATTAACATCTCAATTTGCCACAAATACAATTATAAATAGCCAATACAACTAGCCACTTATGCCAACCAATTGCCACTTAATCAAGAAAGCGTAAAAACAAACACATGCATTGAACAAAGAACATATCCCAGCAAGCAACCAGAGAATGAGGATAGCACACCAGAACATGGGGACATACTTGTGGAGGGGCCAAACAAAAAACAGAATACTATAAGTATTTCAGATTTTCTAACATATAAAGATTATATAAGACTTAATAAAATTTATATAATCTGCAAAATCAACTTTATCTTTTGTATTTATAATTACCTATTTATCTAAACAATATTTATAATTTTGTTTTTTAAATTATCGATATTTATTGTATAACTTGTTAAAGATAGATTGAAATAAAAAATTGAAATGGAATATTTTTTAAAAAAATTATTGCCTTATCCCTAAATATTATTTCTCAACACTTCACTTATCTAATTTGAACACCATTCAATATTTCTCGATTTATGTATCATTACCAACTAATAAATAATCATAATATTATCACACCAATATCATTTATATACCATTAATGTCATTTATGTATATTTTTATTTAAAAAAGAATTAAAATATCATTTAAAATTCAAAATCTTAAATCATTTTTACGGCCTACAACATAATAAGTATTTAGTGTCAAATCTAACAATTTATAAATTATTTAATAAAAAAACCATTGAATTCAAATTTTAAAATGCAATTGGTATTTTTTTTTTCATGAATACTTTTTTAGTTAGGATTTATAAGATAATTATATCCTAAATAAACAATAAAGTTAAATTATAACCTATTTATTCATGAGCAATAAATATGACTAATGTTTTTAATTTTTATCTAAAATAATTTCTCATAACAAATAATGAGGTGAAAAAAAAATGAAAGGGAGCTTACCGGAAGGAGAGGGTGGTCGGAAGGTAGAGAAGAGCACCGGCGACGAGTGTCGAAACCTATTTATTCATGAGCAAAAAATATTTTCAATTTTTATCTATAATAATTTTTTACCATAAACAAATAACTAAATAAATAAACAAATAAAAAAAACCCTTACACCGTCGGGTTCAGCTGAAGGAGAGGGGATGGAGCAGCTGTGGGGTGGGCGGCGAGTGAGCTAGGGGGTGGGGGCTATCGGCGGGGGAGCTAGGGGGTGGGGGAATGTCGCCGGCGGCGGAGCTATGGGCCGGGGAAGGGAGCTCTAGGCGGCTGGAGCTGAGGGGCGACTGGATCTGCGGGATTGGGGGAGCTGGGGGCTTAGGGGAGCTCGGGGTTGCGACGAGGGCCAGCTGGGGGAGCTGGGGGCGAGGCAGCTGGGGTGGGGGGGAGCTGGGGGCGGCGGTGCGGTGGCAAGGAGCTGGGGGCGGTGGATTGAGCTGAGGGTCGCGTGGTGCTGCTGTTTCTGAGCTGGGGGGGAGGGTGTTTATTTCGAAATTTGCGACGGAATTCAATTCCGTCGCAAATTTTTTTACTTTTTGCGACGGAATTGAATTCCGTCGCAATTTTTTTTTGCTTTTTGCGACGGAATTAAAGCAATCAGCTTTTTAGCGACGAAAACAAATTCCGTTGCTAAAAAGCTGACATTTTTGAAGCTGGCGGCCTTTTTTACTGCCATTTAGCGACGGATTCAGAATCCGTCGCTAAACAACGGACTTGGCCACCTCGTTTGCTGCCATTTAGCGACGAAAATGTACTCTGTCGCTAAATTTGGCGACGGATTCAAATTCCGTCGCTAAACTTAGCGACGGAATTTGAATCCGTCGCTAGTTTCAGCAATTAGCGACGGATTATTTTTTCCGTCGCTAATTTCCGTGAATTTGCGACGGAAAAAATTCCGTCGCAAATTCCGTCGCTGTTTGTGATTTTTCTAGTAGTGTTAACTTCTTTTCCCAAACTACTCCTCTACCAAGACACTTCTAGAGAATGAAATATGTTAGGAACTAACAAAATATAGTATCTCAAAACATTGCACAATCTGATATATTGACTGATATCAAGATTACAACACTCTGCTAGGAGCAAAACAACTCCTAAACAGCCAAGAATAGTCCCAAGTTTAACACTGAACAACTCCTAAACAGCCAAGAATAGTCCCAAGTTTAGCACTGAACCTGATCCTCTTCTCCTCATACACTCAAAATATTTCATATCCTCCCCTAATGCCTCTAACGACTAATATAATCAAAACATACAACTTTCATAGAAACCCAAAAGACCACCCTACAAGACAGCTAATATCCTAAACTTACTCCAATAAGGAAAGTCAAACCCTGCAACCTTAAAAGCATGTTAGTCCTTTGTTTGTACTAACTTTGGCTGCCTAGATCTCCTAGCATAGACCTTATCACTGAATTGGGTCCTTTCAAAATATAATCTTCAGATGATTTTTAATATTTCGCTTCTTTTGAGTATTGTTTCTTCCTCATTACATGTGGGCCTAGCTTATTCATAAATTTCTTGTTTCTTAATTAAAAGTCAAGACAAGCATCTTTCTGATTGGTTTGAGGTAAATCATACAATATGCAAACTATCGACTGAAATGAATGGTAGGAATGATTTGCATCGAGCTTTATGTTCATAAATATTGTAGTAGTTATTTTTGCAAGATAGAAATTTCTTTATTATATAATGTGAATAAGCTGCATGGAAGAAGTATTCGTGGTATATGTGAAAATGTTAAAACCTAAAACGATTTTGCAGGATTGTGCAATTTGTCTGACCAATGAAAAGGACTTGGCGTTTGGATGTGGACACATGGTGAACAAGCCTACTGGAATGGTTTCATTGCTTTCTTCACTTTGCATGATGAGAATGATGAGTTATACGTGATTCTGATGCAGACTTGTGTAGATGGTGGCAAGACGCTGTCCAAGTGTCCCATATGTCGGAAACGTATAACCATTCGCATCAAACTGTTTCTTTGAGTAGGGTTATGTTAAGGTTCAAATCAGACCTATCTGTCTCATCATCCTCTTTCATTCTCTATATATATTTCTAAGTTTCCAGTGTGCTGTGAAGATGATGCAATGTGGATGGACTGTGATAAGTATATATTTTATAATTAAATAGGTGTATATTTTATGATATAATTAGTTAGATTTATTAGTATTATATGTTTATTTAAAATCTACTTATTTCTTATTATATTTTGCAGGAAATATTAGCTGATTTAGAAAGAAGTAGAAAAAGCAACTAAGAGGAAATGCAATCAGCCAAACTTGATGGTCCCACGCAAGAAAAATAGAAACACAATCAATTGTGTGATATGGTGGAGGAGATTTCAATGTATAAGATATCTTTTTAATAAGAAAAGGAGAATCAGTGACCCACGACCTAAGTTATATTTAAGTTATATATATAAATCAAAAGGACGCACGGAGGCTAAACCACCAAAATGAAGAAGTAGAAGAGTAGCGGCTGAGCGTTTTGGTTCTCTTCATCATTTCTACAGAAGGACGGAAGGACCGTGGAGGCGACGAAGAACACAGTCGGCAACTTCGTCTTCTTCATTTATGGCTCACCATCAACTTCGAAATCCCCTATTCACCCCCTTTAGGTAAAATTCTCTCTTCAATATCAACTTATAGATATTAAAGGGAAAACAATTTTGACTTACTATATTTTGTCTCAATTTTTAATTTGGCAATTGTAATTTTTTCTATCTTTATTAAATTATTTAATTTTGTTTTATTAGCACCTAGGCAAAACAAAGTTAAAGGATTTATTAAAAAGGAAAAAAAATATAGATATCAAATTTAAAATTAGGGAAAAGTATACATACTTGTAAAATGATTTCTAATGTTATAAATAAACCACTTCTCTCCCATGATTCACCTAGATTTGGCCAACTTGGAATCCCTCACCTTTATTCAAATACATAAAATTGATTCCTGTAACTCCTCGTCTTTGTGTTTAACTGGCGTGAGGGTCGGACTTTCTCACCTTAAGTGAGGGGTTCGATTCCTGCGTTGCTCAAGGCGCTGGGGGAGGCATCTTAGGGGTCTAGAAAACAATGGAAACGCTGGTAGAGGTGGAGGCATGTGTACTCTCTAGCCAGTATGCCCTGTGGACTGGGCTTCAAGCGCTCTGCCCTTGAACTGCGGGTGAGCCTCACCCTTTTCCTAAAATTTTTATATAAAAAAAATTTTAAAAAAAAATAAAGCTGATCCCTATAGGATTTATGCCTAATAGCGATAGTTTGATATCATAAAGTCGAACAGAAAAAGGAGCTTCAATTCATTTTTTCAAAAAAAAAAAAAAACTAAAGGGAAAATTCCATTAAAATACCATTTGAATTTATAAAACCCCAAGAAGTCTTCTGAATTTGCAAAAAGACTGAGAGATACCAAGGACCTATGAGGGATATGCAAATGCGGGTGAAATTACCTTTTTGCCCTTACTTTTAAATAAATAAGAAAAATAAAAATGCCCTCACTAGAGGGCCACCGACGGCCGAACGCCGGAGGGCCGCCACTGGCTGGGCACCGGCCTGCAGCCACCGGTAGGGTTTTTTTTTGGGGGGGGGGGTTGGGTGTTTTTTTAAAAAACAATACATTGCAAGTGTGGGGGGTTCGAATCCCCCACCCCCCACACAGGAGTTGGGCTACTTAGTTCCTTCATTATATATACACATTAACAAATATATATATATTCTTTTTAACATTTTTTCAATTGTATTTACAAATCCTGAAATGAGAATTACCATTCCACAAACGAGAATTACCATTTTTTTTCCACAGGGTTCCCTTTTTTCTACCATTTGATGCATGTTTTGTAAAACCAAAAAAATTGCACTATTACCATTTTACAAACGAAAATTACCATTCTACAAATGCGAATTACCATTCCACAAACGAGAATTACCACTTTTTCTATTGGCTTCCCTTAAAATACCTTTTTACTACTACAAAAAAGGGAACCTTGTAGAAAAAGTGGTAATTCTTGTTTGTGGAATAGTAATTTGCGTTTGTGGAATGGTAATTTTCGTTTGTGGAATGGTAACAGTGTAATATTTTAGGTTTTACAAAACATGCATCAAATGGTAAAAAAAAAAGGGAACCCTGTAGAAAAAGTGGTAATTCGCATTTGTGGAATGGTAACAGTGCAATTTTTTTGTTTTACAAAACATGCATTAAATGGTAAAAAAAAAGGGAACCCTATAGAAAAAGTGGTAATTCGCGTTTGTAGAATGGTAATTTTCGTTTGTGGAATGGTAATAGTGCAATTTTTTTTTTTTACAAAACATGCATCAAATGGTAAAAAAAGGGAATCCTGTAGAAAAAGTGGTAATTCGCATTTGTGGAATGGTAATTTTCGTTTGTGAAATGGTAATAGTGTAATTTTTTTTTGTTTTACAAAACATGCATCAAATGGTAAAAAAAAGGGAACCGTGTAGAAAAGAGTGGTAATTCACGTTTGTAGAATGGTAATTTTCATTTGTGGAATGGTAATAGTGCAATTTTTTTGGTTTTACAAAACATGCATCAAATGGTAAAAAAGGGAACCTGGTAAAAAAAATGATAATTCTCGTTTGTGGAATGGTAATTCGTTTTTGTAAAATGGTAATTCTCATTTTCGGATTTGTAAATACAATTGAAAAAATGTTAAAAAGAATATATATATTTGTTAATGTATATATATATAATGAAGGAACCAAATAGCCTGGTTGGGCTACTTGGTTCTTGTGAACCCCCACCCCCACACTTACAATGTATTGTTTTATTTTTTAAAAAAACACCCCAACCCCCCCCCCCCCCAAAAAAAACCCCCATCGGTGGCCGGTTGTCGTCGGCCGGTGCCCAGCCGATGGCGGCCCT
Organism: Acacia crassicarpa; assembly: GCA_034222035.1. Taxonomy (NCBI): domain Eukaryota; kingdom Viridiplantae; phylum Streptophyta; class Magnoliopsida; order Fabales; family Fabaceae; genus Acacia; species Acacia crassicarpa. The sequence goes on along the minus strand of JAWXYG010000015.1, from coordinate 3,219,449 downwards.
TCGGCATCCGGCCGCTGGTGGCTTCCTGGCGGCTGGCCGGTAGCGTCCCTCCGGTGAGGGCATTTTTAATTTTTTTGATTTATTTAAAAGTAAGGGCAAAAAGGTAATTTCACCCGAATTTGCATATCCCTCATAGGTCCTTGGTATCTCTCAGTCTTTTTGCAAATTCGGAAGACTTCTGGGGGTTTTACAAATTCAAAAGTTATTTTAATGGAATTTTCCCAAAACTAAATAAGAAGGAAAATCTCAATCGCAATCCAATTAATTAGCCCGAGAAAAAAAGTAAAAAATAAAAAAATTATATATTTTGTATTGTTAAATTATTTATTATTTTAAATATTTTAAAATAATTTAATTAATTTTAATAATATCTCCTAAAAATTTTACTCAATCTTAATTTAGTACCAGTGAAAGTATAAAAAATGGTTGGAGTTGATCTTTGTTATAAATATATGACTTAGTTTCTATATTTATTAACATTTTACTAATTTACCCATATTGATACTCTTTCAATAATATTTAAGGAGAAGAGTGAAGAAGTGAATCAAAATTAAGGAAAATAACTAGGGTGTTTTAGAACATACATATCATATTAAATAATTTTATTAACTTTTTTAATCTAATTAAATTAAGGGAAAAATACTTCTCATGTTGTAGGAGAAGTGTTTTCTCATGTCACATACACATGAAATGGTGGGACCACACATATATATAATTAGCATTATATGTGTGTGTGGGAGTCTCACCATTTCATGTGTGTAGAAATCTTATTCTTCTTATGCAACATGAGAAGTTTAAACCCCTTAAATTAAATAAATATGTTTTATATTAAATGTCTTTTTCGTTAAGCGTAAGAACTCAAATAAGTTTGATCATCCCAAAAAGTTGCTTGTGGGGCTCACTCATCATCTTTAGGTATTTTTTGGGAAAATCCGTTTCAGGGTCCTTATTAGTCAAAAAATTCCAGAAAAGGCTCAAACAATCTGAAAATTCAAAAAAAGGCTCCAAGATTCTGAAAATTCCAGAAAAGGCCCTTCAGAATTTACGGAGTTGTTAATGGGGCTGATATAGTTGTTAGCGGGGTGCTAATATAGTTGTTAACCGAACTGATTTAGTTGTTAAAAATATTTTAACAATTAAATCAGCCCGATTAACAACTATATTAACACCCCGCTAACAACTATATCAGCCCCATTAACAACTCACTCTTGGGCCTTTTCTGGAATTTTGAGAATCTTAGGGCCTTTTCTGGAATTTTCAGAATCTTGAGGCATTTTCTTGAATTTTCAGATTGTTTGGGTCTTTTCTGGAATTTTTTGACTAATAGAGGCCTTGAAAAGGATTTTCCCTATTTTTTTTAAAGCTTGGGTTAATTGTGATTTCTCTCTCCAAGAGCGCCTTTAGCGTAAGCCACCCTGAGTTTACATTAAGTGTTATTCCCTTATGTGCTTCTTATGTGCTATTCTCTCTAATTAGAATGATTAGGCATTTTTTTTTGTAAATTTTTTATATATTCTTTTTATTTAGATTAGATTATATACTGGATCCTGAAATTTTTTTTGCACCCAATATCTCAAATTAATTAAATTCCAGTCCTGTATTTAGAAATATTTTTCTGTAACCCCAATATCGTGGAAATTAATTAATTTGAAATATTGGGTGAATTTTTTTTTCAAGATGTAGCATATAATCTAATCTAAATAAATAGAATATATAAAAAATAAAATAAATAAATAAATAATGTATTATCACTCTAATTAGAGGAAATAGCACTTAAGTAGAACATAAGGAAATAGCACCCAATATGAACCCAGTGACCCTGGCTTACAGGATTGGGAAATCATGATTAAGCTCTCGTTAGATATGTTTTTAAATTCCTGCCTCCGTGCTCTATTAAATTATTTAAATTATAAAATAAAAATAATATTTAAATATTCATGTAATTTATTAATCCATATTCAATAATAAGTATTAAATATTTAATTAGCTTTACTACTAAATGTGATCATGAAAATGTAAATAGCTCTATTGAATAAATAAACTTGATTACATAATCCAGGGCAATCCTAGCAAAAAATAATTAGTTATCAGATTTTCAATTTATTTTTCCATTGTGATAAGATAAATCCTGTAATGTGTTCTCTAAAGTATATCTGACGTGTATAATTTTTCTTTCGATTGTATATGCAATGACGACGGAGCTTCTACAATAATGGCCCCCAAAAAGAAAATTGTCCCAAAAATTTAGTGAAAAATAGTTTATATATATATATATATCCAAAAATTTATACAATTGTCTCAAAAAGTTATACATTTAGCCCCTAAATATTTTTTTTTCTTTTTAATTAGTTAATGACTATATATTTGCCCTTCTAAATATTTATCTTAAATTCCGTCCCTATGTATATGCATCTTATCATGAAGTTTTACGTGGTTTTTACTTAGTTCTATATATTTCTTGAATATAACTTTATAAAATTCATGCCTTTTTGTTTTGTTAATTATATATTCATATGTTCTTTTATAAATGAAATCCAAACATAATTATGATTGTTAAAGTCAAATAAGGAAAAATATCTAAATAGAAATCAGGATTGGCTAACGGTATTTTTAACCAATATTAACTGAGTAATAGCAATTGGAACTTTCAAAAACTGTTTTTCAATTGTAGTTTATAACATACCAAGTAAATATGTGAGATGAATTTTGTTTCAATTTATTTAGATGTACTTATAGGACCCCATCACAATCAAGATTTTCTACCAACGGGCACTCATCAAATATTTTCATAAATTTACTAAACTTATTTATTAATAAATTGGGTTAGATTTCTCTTATAATTCATTTTCTCATTGACCTGTATAATTTTTAAATTATATCTGTCTAATCAATTTGAAAAGTCACATCATCAAGTTATATTTTTTGAAGTTTTTTCTCTTCTTCCTAATCAACAACTCAAATAGGCTCATAAAAAAAATACCATTGATACTATTTATTAGTTTATTTTGACAAAAAATTTGATTCTATTTATAAAGGGATAAGATATTGTTACAACCTTTTTTTTGTTACAACCAATGTTACTACCACTTTTCCACCGTTAGATCAGAATCTCATTTACCTATATAATTTCTCTCTCCTATTAAGATTCTGATCTAACAGTGGAAAAGTGGTAGTAACATTGGTTGTAACAAAAAAAAGGTTGTAACAATATCCTATACCATTTATAAATTCAGTTTTATGTAATAAAGAAGATTATAACTATTTTATTTATATTAATTGTACCCATGAAGATAGAAAAAGAAGAAACAATTGAAAAATACCTAATAATAAATGAAAATAAAGTTAAAAATTTATTTTATAATCATTGATTTAACTAAATCTTCTTAATACGTAAGATTTAGTTAAAATAGACTTATAAATAACATCTGAATATAGATGATAGGGGATGTTCTCCTGAAAATAAACATCTATAAATTTCCCAAGGGAATCTTCGTACAAATGATTTGACATCATTTTTTAAAGAGGAAATTACTCAAGAGGTTCCTTCCTCAGCACGTTAACACCAGGACGTCTCCTTTTATCCTCCGCTTCTTGCCTTTCCCGCTCATCGTGGATGTTTTACTTACAGACATAGATGCTATTTCTCATTCTCCACTTTCTTCCAGCTTCGGTCACCAGCGGGTAAGCTTCATCAATAAACATAGGAAGCTTCACCCACTCTTTAGCTTTCCACTCACTGAACAGTTAAAAGCTTTTTCGCAAGCAAGACCCAACAGTGGCAGTGGCTGGCAGAAACTGCAATTATAGAGCTGTAGTCGTGAGTATTTTCTCATGTAAATGTAAGATTTTATAATATTTTTCCTGCATTACTTGCTTGATGCGCTCTGCAATTGAAACCTGTAAGGATTGATGAGACAGATCAACGCAAGCTTCTTCTTCTTTTTTCCTCCTTGTGGTGTTTGTGCAGCAATTAATTTCCTTGCCACTCTTGTTAAGTGATTCTTATGTAGATACCCAAATTGAGTTCTATCGACTTTTCGCCCTCATTTCACAACAATGACGTTAAATTTTAAATAAGAACACTTTAAATCTGAATAATCATTTGTATAGAAAATTAGAAATTGCAATTTCCTGCCAAATCCAAACACGCACGAAAAAGCTAGCATGAGCATTCATGTTATCCACTGCCTCTATTGAGTCAAACAGTTTACCACATCTAGTCACTCAAAATCTCCCACTCCCACCATTTTTCATGTATATTAAACGATTATATGCTGACAAAATACGTATGGGACTCAAGAGGAACTTAGGGCTAGCAAGAGGAAAAACACATTGGCAGAAGAGACGCCTATTAAAGTGGCCCATAAAAGCAATGTTGGGCTTAAACAAGTAAAGCTCTTCAAATTGATAGGCCCAACGGTAGGCAAAAATAGCTCATTAAGAATGCTTCGTCCGGATCTTCTCCTTATCAGCTCTCTGCCTATCCCTCATCATCAGTAAATCCTAGCCGTTAAAATCCTGATCCAAGGGTCCAGAACAATTTTTTTATTAATAATATACTCTGTTTGGTTATAGATGTAAAACAAAGTTAATTTTTTTAGAGATATTAAGAAAACTAATTAAATTACTTTAAAATATTCATATTTATTGTTTTTTTCTTCAAACATTTTTCCTAACATATAAACTAATATATAATTTAATAAATGATGATACATAGCATATAATATGATTAAATAACTTATTTAACTTCCTTAATCTTTCCAAGAAAAAGTCAACTCTATCTTATATTTAAAACTGAAGGGAGTATAAGGTTTTTTAAAGATATCATATATTTTGAAACGAGAAGAATACAATTCGTCTTGAATCATACATAAATACACATAAGCGAATCTAATTATATTTAAACAATCTTAAAATTAAAAAAAAAAAAATCTTCTCACCCCATAATGTGCAAGTGGGAAAAGAGCACATGGAAGATGTGAAGAGATGCATATGACAAGGAAAGAGAGGCAAAATGCGGCACTCAAACAAAATGAGAACCAAGACACTCAAAGTAGGAAACAAATTGGGGTGTATATTACCTGTTGGAAGCTTTGAGAGGTTCACAACAAAAAATTTTTTTTCTGATGATAACTTTACTATTGATGGCATACTAGCTCATGTAAACTAAAGGACGGAGAGAGGGGGGGCTAGGGGTGGCCCCCGCCCCCCCCCCCTAAATTTTTTTTTTTAAAAAAAATGCTGGACCAGAGAAAGCACGATGACATTCACGTAGGAGGTTTGATATTTCATCTTGATAGTTTTATATCAATTCCAAAAAATCGTGATTGCATTGGCATTGGGCCCACAAGTTTGCTTTCACTGACTATTCCTTCCATATATATTCACGAAAAATAGGTTTGCCTTCATATATAATTTAAGAAATAGTAAAGAGGTGGGGCCACACCATTAATATATATTCACTGCATTACTTGTTTTGCGTCTCTTCTTCCTTATACTCACTGGCGGCTTGTCCAGCAATTTTTCAATAGCTTAAGAAATAGGTGGGGCCACACCATTAATATATATTCACTGCATTACTTGTTTTGCGTCTCTTCTTCCTCATACTCACTGGCGGCTCGTCCAGCAATTTTTCAATAGCTTATACATAAATTTTGAAAACCAATAAGGCACTTAAAATCACTTTTTTTTTATTAAATTTCTTTTATAAAATTTATTATACATGATCATATCTTTTTGATTATACTACTTTTATAAGGCTCGTCCAGCAATTTTCAATAGCTTATACGTAAATTTATTTATAATTTAGCATTTTTAATTTTTGCCCCCGTAAGTAAAATTCTTGGGTCCGTCCTTGTGTAAGGTCCATAGTTGTCCATTCCCAATTTAGTTTTTCTAGGTTCATGCTGATTTTGTAATTCTTTGAACCTCTGTAACTTTTTGACCAGTTTAATGGAATTCCTTTTCATTCAAAAAAGTAGGAAACGTTGATGCTTGTGGTTCCGTTGAACGCGCTTCAATTTATGTTATACGCTCATGCTTCAATCACGTATGTAATTTTGAATAAAATAGGAATACTTTTGAATAAAATAGGAATACTTTTTTTTAATTAATCAAAATTTACGCGCTACAATTATTTAGTGCTGGCTGTGTTGGAGGCTTTATATTGTAACCCCACCTTCCAAGTTATTAATTTATGAGGGTTTCCTTTAATTTCGGTTATGCCAATATGTATCTCTTTCTTACAGATTTGCCCTCCAAATTCAACCTATTAATAATAATAGTAATAATAAAAAATCTTATCACTATTTTCTTATATTGTTAAGGTGTAAAAATACATTGCTTTTCTCTGAGGAGCGTCGAGTAGTAAATGTTTTTTTAGGTGCAAAAGTGCACACGTGGTTACAAAATAGGTACAAAAATACTGTTTGACCGTTAAGTTTGACTTTTTGTACTGACTGGATGATGAAGTGGCATTTCAAAGGTGCAAAAATACACATGTGATTTGTCAAGAAGAACGCCCAACAACAAATTTTTTTAATTTAATAATTTTATTTTAATTACTACCGGGTGCTAAAAAGATATTTAGAATACTAACCTTACTGAAAAAATACTTCATAATCTTGAAAAATTATTTTAAGATCTGAAAAAATATTTCAGGGTACTGACTGGTATTAGAAAGATACTTTGAAGTAATTTTTCTATACCAGTCAGTATCCTGAAAGTACTTTTTAGTACCATTCAGCACCCTGAAATATTTTTTTCAATATCAGTCAGTATCTTTTAGTACCAGTCAATATTTGAAATATTTTTTCAAGATCCTAAAATAATTTTCAAGATTATGAAGTATTTTTTCTGTACCAGTCAGTATCCTAAAAGTACTTTTTAGTACCAATCAGTACCCTGAAATATATTTTTCAGTATCAGTCAGTATCCTTTTAGTACCGGTCAATACCTGAAATATTTTTTCAAGATCCTAAAATAATTTTTCAAGATTATGAAGTATTTTTCTGTTCCAATCAGTACTTTTTAGTACTAGTCAGTACTCTAAAACATTTTTTCCAGTATCAGTCAGTATCCTTTTAGTACTGGTCAATACCTAAAATATTTTTTCAAAATTCTAAAATAATTTTTCAAGATTATGAAATATTTTTGTTGTACCAGTCAGTATCTTGAAAGTACTTTTTAGTACCAGTCAGTACCCTGAAATATTTTTTCAGTATCAGTCAGTATCTTTGTAGTACTGGTCAATACTTGAAATATTTTTTCAGGATCCTAAAATAATTTTAATTGAAGTAAAATTATTAAATTAAAAAAATAATTTGGTGTTGGGCGCTTTTTTTGACAAATCACATGTGTATTTTTGTACCTTTGAAATGTCACGTCATCGTTTAGTCAGCAAAAAAAAGTCAAACTTAACAGTCAAACGGTATTTTTGCACCTAATTTGTAACCACATAGTCACTTTTGTACCTAAAAAAAGCACTTGTTACTAGGCACTCCTCAAAGAAAAATACATGTGTATTTTTGCACCATAACCCTTCTTATATCCATTCATATTTTCAATATCATACCATTTCATTCATTCATTCATTCAACATTTTAAAAAAAAAAACCAAAAGCAGTAGTTTAGAATTTAATTAAATTGCATTACTCTTTTAAATTATTAAATTGAAAAATCCAAAAACCAATTTTTTCCTTGTTTTCATTACATTTACATAGTATTTGGATTACTTAGGAATCAACAAAAACTCGTCAAGAAGAGAGAATCAACAAAAACTCGTCAAGAAGAGATAACGATCTCAGATTTGTTTATACATAATCCTAGATTAATTTTTTATTATGGACCCAGTGGCTAACAATAAAAGCCCCTCATCTCAATAATGAACCCAGCAGGTATAGCATGTGGAATACGCTGTATCCACTCAATTAATTCATATTGGAAGGTTTTGAGTAAAGCAGATAAGTCCCAAGAAAAAGTCCCAGAAACTGGAATTCCACATAGTGCTTCCAAATTCTTCAGTCCTCTCACAAAGAAAAGCATATAGCTACTACAATCAGGGGCCATTTTCACCTTTTAAAGTCCCAAGAAAAAGTCCCAGAAACTGGAATTCCACATAGTGGTTCCAAATTCTTCAGTCCTCTCACAAAGAAAAGCATGTAGCTACAACAATCAGGGGTCATTTTCACCTTTTAAAGTCCCAAGAAAAAGTCCCAGAAACTGAAATTCCACCGAGTGGTTCCAAATTCTTCAGTCCTCTCACAAAGAAAAGCATATAGCTACTACAATCAGGGGTCATGTTCACCTTTTAAAGTCTTAGTCTTCCACTTAGAATTATACTAAAGAAACGTGCGCATTTGAACCTTCCTTCCTATATTTACACGCGCGGGGACTAGCTCCAACCATTAATTATATATGCCCTTAAACTTTATTTTTTAAGCATTTAATCTATAAAATTTTGAGTTATATGCGAATAATTTTCTTAAATTTTAAGTTATGTGCGGATAAGTGATGAAAAAAAAAACTAATTGTCAGGATATTTGCATAAATATATAAGTTTAAGGGTGTTTATTGTAGAGTTTCAAAAATTAGGAAGATCGTATGCACATGACTTCATGTGGGTTATTATATATATATATATATATATATATATTTCCCCCTTCAATTATTCAAGCATGCATGATCTATTAAGGACTGGGAAAATAATTGTGGAATATGGAGGCAACACCTGAGGGGGGGGGGGGGGGGGAATTTAAATAATTATGCTAAAAGTTTTTAATAGACTGGATTTATTGTCACGGAGTTTATCTTAATTAGGAAAATTTTAAAAAATAATTGTTGTTAAGGAGCATATGCTCAATAAAGTATCATACTTCAGAAGTTGTCTACATAATTAAAGAAATTTTGCATCAATTTTAAATAAAATAAATTCATTTTCATGTGACTAAAAATTATTAAAGAATAAAATTTCGTATAAATTAGCCATATAAATTAGGATAAATTTATTTTAAAATTTTATTGGTGGAATAATTAAAAGAGAGAAATTCTTGTATAAACATATTTTGTCACGTCATTTGTAGTCTAACTAATAAGAATGCAATAACTCACGAGGTGATGTAGCATACCTCCTAAATATTAGCTGTCATTTTAATAAAATTAAGAGATTTCACAAGATTTAATTTTTCATTACTTGTAAAATCTTAATTAAAAGATTTATTTTTTTAAGAAAAATAAATATGTAAAAAAATAAATATGTGAATCACATGATCAGCCAACTAGGACTAATATTAATTGAGTTATTATTTCTTACTCTGCCTCATGATGATGATGTTTTGCGTTTTCTGTGTTTTCTTTTAGATTCAGTAGACGATGAAATGGAAGAATCTAATGATGTAACTTTTATAATTATAGCCTAATTTATTAAACAATTTCCAAACCTCCAGATACTCATAATCATATTAATACTAATTTAACAACTCAAATCCTAATTCAAAATTTCTTATAAATCAAGATTTAGCAAAACCAACTAATTAAACCTTAAATAATATTTCTACTAATCCACATAAATGCTTAGATTTTCATTTAATCGGTAAAAATATCCTATATGACACAAATCTAAATTCATTTAGATAGAAAATGACTCTAAATTCCTCCAGTAACCAAATAAGAAATCTAAACCGATTAAAGTTATTTATAAATTATACTTAACATATATACAGCCTTCTATTATCAAAACTCAAAACTTTACCAATATTCTAATCCTAAAATTTTCACTAATCAATACTATATTACCTTCACTAGAAAGAGAAAAATATGTAGAATAATTTTCATGAAGAAAATTTATTAAAAGGAAATTAATTTAACTACCTAAATGATCTAATAAAATAAATAATATATCTTAAAATACACTGGAAACCACCACACGCCTCTTTCTCCTCTTCTTCTTCGTCACTCCCGCTCCCTCTCTGGAAAAATAAACAAACGCACACACTGTACACAAACCATCCAACATATATATTTATATATGTTGGATGTTGGAAGGCGGTGGGAGGTAATTTATCACTCCCACCGTCATTTAATTTGTGGTGGATTCATTTGCCACTAAAAAAATTTCACATTTTGCTACGGATTTTTTCCGTAGCAAAATTCCTCGTAGCAAATTGCAACGGAAGTGGAAAATTCATCGCAATTTGCGACGGAAATTCCAATCCGTAGCAAATTGCAACGGATTTTTTTCCATAGCAATTTGCTACGGAATTTTTTCCGTACCAAATTTGAATTTTGCTACGGAAAATTTTCCGTAGCAATTTGCTACGGATTTTTTTTCCGTAGCAAATTTGAATTTTGCTACGGAAATTTTCCGTAGCAAATTGCTACGGAATTTTTTCCGTAGCAAATTGCTACGGAATTTTTTCCGTAGCAAATATTCCGTAGCAAATTCTCAATTTTGCTACGGAAAAATATTCCGTAGCAAACTTGAAATTTTGCTACAGACTTTTTTTCCGTAGCAAATTTCCCCATATTTGATAGTTTGCTACAGAAACAAATTTCGTAGCAAAACTAATAATTATTTTAAAATATATATTTTTTTAAAAAAAAATTTAAAAAAGTGAGTACAAAAAGTAGTGATTCATGGATATAATAACAATTATAAGGAGTTCACATTAAGAGTAATCTAACAAATACCAAATACTAAAAAGTAGTCTAACAATGTCACAAAGAGTAAATTCTAAAAAGTAGTCTAAACAGCAGCATTGTGATCATCATCATCACCAGCATGGTCATCATCATCAATAGCCGACCCCGAACCCTTGTTCATTAGGGACTTGAGTTGAAGCTGCATCTGCCTCATCATCTCCTCTTGCATCTGCCTCATCTGCTCCTGCATCATCTCTCGTTCCTTAGTCATCCGCTCCTCCATCATCTCTCGTTCCTGAATCATCATCTGCCTCATCTCTCTTGCTCTTCAAGCATCCGCTCCTGTTCCTGAGTCATCTGTGCTGTCAAAGCCTTCATCTTCTTCATCTCATCTGCAAAAACAATATGAAGTACATTTATTATTTGGACTTCATTTGAATGGACAAGAGAATGGAAATTATCAATATCAAATACGTTTACCTGGAGAAACATCTTCAATGCTGGATGAGGAGCGCTTTGTTGGCTTCAGTCGGCTAGCAGAGGCACCGTATCCAAAGACTCTCCCTTTCTTCTTAAATCCACCTGTAGCCTCAAAGAACAAACTATCGTTATCGGACACAGAGGATGAGGGGTCAGTGTCACGCTGTGAGTCTCTCTCCTGTGACAGCTTCATAAAGTTTTCCTACAAAGACAAAAATACATAACAAATAAGACATGTAAAATGAAATAAATATTGTGGTGCATAAAACAAGTAATAAAGGCAATAAATGTCTAACCGTTACTTGGTGGGCCCTTGAGTTAATCCATTCCCTCTCACTTCCTTCAGACTGCCAGGAATGGGTCCGCTCAAAGGTAGCCCAACCTATCGACTCCGGAGGAACTCCAGTCTCTGCCTGCAAACGCAAATGATGATCATAGTTAATTACTTCAAAGTACAAAATATTGAATACCTAAATAGAAAATAATGTGTACTTACAATTTTCCGTCTCCACTCAGTAATTGGAACGGAGCCGCCAACATATGATGATCCTTCCATTTTGGCCCTATTTTCCTTATTTTTCGCACTTTTATTCTGAAACTTTTCATTGGTGGCCCAATTGTCAAATAATTCGTCTACAATCTCCTGTGGAAGCCAATTTCGCCTGCCTTTTGCCTCTCTCAATGAATAAAGCTTTTGAGACAACCTGTAACACCCCCAAATTTCTAACACATATAATGACATAAAATTTGCTATAACTTGTGAATAAATTCTGGAATTCAAAATAACCAAATCTGGGAAGTGTTACCGCCGCACTTGTACTGGTACAAGTGCAAGGCTACTTTATTACAATACGAAAATCAAAACTTAAACAAAAATGTTTTTTTTTTATTTCAAAGCATAAATTCAAATAAACTAGCTAGAAATCTGAACGTTCCTTCTCACTTCTCACTGCTAGTCCCAACAGCCCCAACTTTGAAACCTGTTTCACTGAAATTCTGCTCCCCCGAAGGATCGTCGCAGCCCAGAACACAAACATCAGCAAAAGCTGGTAATCCTAATAAACAAGGGTAATATAAAATAACAACAACAACAACAACAACACCAATAATAATAATAATAATAATAATAATAATATTCATCATCATAATACCTATAAATATCCATATCAATATTCACAGGATGACAGAAAAACATCATATATATAATTCAAGGCATCAATTTTAATACTATCATATCTATATGTTCTCATCGAAAGATATTCATCATTATTTTAATTTAATTTCATTTGGACCCGGAAACCTGCCAGTCCAATTAGTTTAGTGGGAAGAGAACCATGGTAAACCCAGAAACCTGCCAGTTTACCCTGTGACCCGGAAACCTGCCAGTCACAAATCATCAGTTTGGCCATATCACAATAAATCAATTCGTCCTAATATGCACACCTCTCCCCAAAGTTGCTACTAATGTCCCGGAAACCTGCCAGACACCACCTTGGAGAGAACGGATATAATCAAGTTCACATCAAATAATATATCGAGGCATAAAGCCTAAGAATTGTGTTCATCACTTTGGGGGTACCATCCCAAAGCTATCCTCCCACGATTTAAAGTATTTTATATATAGTCACATAATAAATAGATTTCTCAATAATATATGTATACATATGAAAACATTTATAAATTTCAATCACACCAAATAGATTTCTCAAATTTACGAAAACCAAACCGAGTATATATACTACTATTTGTTAATTATGAAAACCCAAGGTAAAATCATTTAAAAAAGAGAATTGTTCTAAGGATTAGGATTACATATAATATATTTTATATATAACAATTCTATCAAAATTTATATAAAAGTATAAAAATAACCTAAGATTCATGGAGATTAGGATTAGTAAAATATGATGTAGAGAAGAAGAAGAAGAAGAAAAAGCATAAAATTACGCTGAGACTTATGGAATTATGATTAGTAAAATAGGATGTAGAGTAGAAGAAGAAGCATAGGATATAAAATTACGCTAAGACTTATGGAATTATGATTAGTAAAATAGGATGTAGAGAAGAAGAAGAAGAAGAAACACGAGATTTAAGGTTGTTCTGGGAATTAGGATTACCTATCGAAATATAAAATTACACTAAGACTCATGAGATTAGGATTACCTGGTCTCCGTTTTGCTAGCTTTTAGAAGAATAGAGAAAGAATAGAGGAATTAGAAGAATAGAGAAAGAATAGCGAAAGTAGTAGAAGAGAATATGAGAAGAGAAAGGGAGTATTCAGGGTTAGGCTAGGCTCATATTTATAACAAAATTTTAGGGTTTAGCTTCGGCTCTTTTACCATTGCCAACTCATTAATGGGGTACATAAAAAAAAGATCAATCAACAATGATACAAATTTAATATCATTAATAAGGTATATTAAATTAAAAACCAGTCAGCCATGATGTGAATTTAATATCATCAATAGGGCATATTAAAATAGAAAAAATCAACCAATCATGGTTCGCATTACGTTCGGTCAATCAATCATGGTGTAAATTAATGTGACTTAGTTGACAAGTAGAGGACGTATTACCTAAAATGGTGTAAATTAATGTGACTTAGTTAACAAGTAGAGGACTTATTACCTAAAATGGTGTAAATTAATGTGACTTAGTAAACAAGTAGAGGACTTATTACCTAAAATGGTGTAAATTAATGTGACTTAGTTAACAAGTAGAGGACTTATTACCTAAATCTCTTTCTTAGAGTATAAGCAGAAAATTCCTACGGCAATTAAGACTAGGAATATTTGGCCCACCAAGGCTATCTAAAATAAATGGGTAATTACTACTAATAATAATATCATCAATATTAATAATAATCAGGGATATTACATTCTACCCTCCTTAAAACAAGTTTCGTCCTCGAAACTTAATCGCATACCTTCTCCGAATAACAACGGATATTTATTGCGCATATCGTCTTCTGCCTCCCATGTTGCTTCTTCCACCTTTTGACTCCTCCACAAGACTTTAACTAGTTTGATTGACTTGTTTCTCAACATTCTTTCACTTCTATCAAGGATCTTTACAGGACGTTCTTCATAGGTGAGGTTCTGATCTATCTTGATAGATTCGGGCTGGAGCTTGTGTAAAGGGTCTGGTATATATTTTCGGAGCTGAGATACATGAAAAACATCATGCACATTCTCCAATTCCACTGGAAGGGCTAGTCTGTATGACACTTCACCGATTCGTTCCACAATTTCATATGGGCCAATATACTTTGGACTCAGTTTGCCTTTCCTACCAAATCTCATTACCCCTTTCATTGGTGATACTCTCAAAAATACTCTTTCTCCGGTCTCAAATTCTGCTGGCCGTCGTCGTTGATCTGCATAAGACTTTTGCCGATCTTGAGCTGTTTTCATCTTTTCCTGAATTACCTTAACTTGTTCCATCGATTCTTGAATCATATCTGGACCCACAATGCCAGCTTCTCGAAAGTCATTCCAACATAATGGGCTTCTGCACTTCCTACCGTACAATGCCTCATAGGGTGCCATATCAATACTCGCATGGTAGCTGTTGTTGTAAGAGAACTCGACCAAAGGTAAACACTTATCCCAAGAATGATTGAATTCCAACGCACAGGCTCTTAACATGTCCTCAAGAGTTTGAATCGTCCTCTCTGTCTGTCCATCCGTAGCAGGATGAAAGGCTGTACTATATTTGAGTTGGGTTCCAAAAGCTTGCTGAACCTTGATCCAAAAGTTTGATAAAAATCTCGTATCTCTGTCAGAGACTATGTCCTTTGGGACTCCGTGCAACCTTACTATTTCTCGAACATAGGCATCAGCCAACTGGTTCAAACCCCATGTGTTTTTCATCGCAATAAATCTTGCAGTCTTAGTCAACCTATCAACTATGACCCAAATCGCATTCTTATCCCCTCTAGTCAAAGGTAAACCCGTGACAAAATCCATAGAAATTGACTCCCATTTCTCTCTCGGAACTTCCAATGGTTGTAACACTCCTGCAGGTCGTTTGTGTTCGATCTTCACCTTTTGACAAGTCAGACACCTTGCCACAAATTCAGCTATTTCTCTCTTCATCCTAGGCCACCAAAAGCTCTTCTTCAGATCCTTGTACATTTTTACTCCTCCCGGATGAATTGAGTAGGGCGTATTGTGCGCTTCTTCTAAGATTTTCCTCTTTATACTTTCATTGTCAGGTACACATATCCTACCCTTGAACTTCATCATGCCATCTTCGTCAAATTCAAATTCTATAGCTTCTCCCTGGCCATTCTTCTCCTTAATTCCTTGTAACAAGGAATCAGACGCTTGCGCTTCGCGGATCTCATCGAAGATAGTGGGTTGAATGGTGAGGGAATTAAGCATAACCTTTAGCTCTGCAGGTAAAAGCACTTTAATTTCCAATCTCCTGAACTCTTCGTATAATTCATTGGGTATCACAAAAGCATTAAGGGTATGTCTCGATTTCCTACTAAGTGCATCCGCCACTACATTGGCCTTGCCTTCGTGATATTGGACTTCAAGGTCATAATCCTTAATTAGCTCTAGCCACCTCCTTTGCCTCATGTTAAGTTCCTTTTGGGTGAAGATATACTTCAAGCTCTTGTGATCTGTGTACACCTTACAAGCCGAGCCATATAAATAATGTCTCCATGTTTTCAAGGCAAAAACCACAGCAGCTAACTCCAAATCGTGGGTGGGATAATTTTCTTCATACGGCTTCAACTGCCTTGAGGCATATGATATCACCTTCCCATGTTGCATCAGAACACAACCGAGCCCATTTTTGGATGCATCACTGTAGATCTCGAATCCACTCGTTCCCGATGGCAATGTCAATATCGGAGCTGTAGTAAGTCGTCTCTTAAGTTCTTGAAAAGATATCTCACAAAATTCATCCCAGTTAAACTTTGTCGTTTTACGTATTAATCTTGTTATCGGCTGAGCTATCTTCGAGAAATCCTTCACAAACCTTCTGTAATAACCCGCCAAGCCAAGAAAACTCCGAACCTCCGCAACATTTGTAGGCCTAGGCCACTCAGTGATAGCTTCAATCTTTGCTGGATCAACAGAAACCCCTTCTCGAGATATTACATGACCTAAAAAGGCAACTTTCTCCATCCAGAACTCACATTTTGAGAGTTTCGCATACCATTTCTTCTCTCTTAGAATATCTAGCACAATCCTCAGATGTTGCTCATGCTCTTCTCTTGTCGTGGAATACACCAGAATATCGTCTATGAAGACCACCACGAATTGATCTAAGTACTGCTTGAAGGTTCTATTCATCTGGTCCATAAAAGCTGCTGGCGCATTCGTCAAACCAAAAGGCATGACTGTAAACTCATAGTGCCCATATCTGGTACGAAAGGCCGTCTTTGGGATGTCGTCTTCCTTGATTCGTACTTGATGATATCCAGTCCTCAAATCGATCTTTGAGAACATACCTGCCCCCTTCAATTGATCAAACAAGTCTTCGATCCTTGGCAATGGGTATTTGTTCTTTATAGTCACCATGTTCAGTCCTCTGTAGTCAATACACAACCTCATACTTCCATCTTTCTTTCGCACAAACAAAACTGGAGCTCCCCACGGCGAAACGCTCGGTCTTACGTAGCCTTTGTTCAACAGCTCCTCAAGTTGGGTTTTTAACTCCTTCAGTTCTGCCGGGGCCATTCTATATGGTGCTTTTGATATCGGAGCAGTGCCGGGCATGAGATCGATAGCGAACTCGACTTCTCTAACAGGTGGCATACCAGGAATCTCTTCGGGCAAAACATCAGGATATTCTCTGACCACAGGTATTTGCTCAATCTTCTCCTCGAGAGTTAGGTCACGCACGTTGCACAAATAAGCTGGGTATCCCTTGGTAAGGAGACTCTTAATAGTCATAGCAGAGACTATTTGGATGGAAGGTTTGGGCACAACACCCTTATAAGAAAGGTATTTCCCTTTTGGTGTCTTAAATGATATCTTCTGCTCCCTACAATCTAGCCTAGCCCGGTACTTTCTAAGCCAATCCATTCCCAAGATAACGTCGAAATCAGCCGAACTGGACTAGGTCAGCTGGCAGCTCAGAACCAGCTATAGTAATCGGAATATTTTCATAAACATTGGAGCAAGGGATAACAGCTCCAGAGGGCAAAGTAATGTTGGTTAAGATGGTCGAAGATGGTACCATTCTTGCCTTCTCAACGAAAGAAGATGCGATAACAGAGAGCGATGCACCGGTGTCAAATAAAATATAAGCAGGTACAGTCCGGAGTAAGAAAGTACCTGTGATAACATCTGGGTTTGTGTCAGCTTCTGAGTGGCTCATGACATAGATCCTTCCTTGATTCCCAGTGGTTTGATTAATAGCAGCATTCTGACCCGTTGCTCGATTTGCTCCAGCTCCATTGTTGAGGTTTCCGGTAGTGGCATATTGTCGATTCCCTCCACTTCCATTCTGAAAGTTTTGGTGGTAGCGTGACTGATTGTCATTGTTCCTACCCCCTTGGTTATTGTTCATATTTCGTCCTCCATCTGGCTTTGGTTGTCCTCCTTGAGGGCCTGTTTGTGAATTAAATCCCGTGACAGTGCACCGACTAGCCTTGTGCCCCTTGCCACCACACTGGAAACAAGTTATAAGTTCCCCATTGCACTTCCTCCCTGGGTGTGGCTCCTTGCCGCATCCTCTACAAGGATTTGATCTTGTTTCTCGAACTTGGGTCTTTAGCTGATTCTCACCATAATTACCTTTGTTAGCATACTTTTGTCCTTGTGGTTGCTTGCCGCCCCAGTTGCTGTCTTTGTTCTCATAACGAGGCTTCTTGTCCCCACCATCTTGCTGCGGACCACTGCCAAACTGCTTTCTCTTGTTCCTCTCCAAGACTTCCTCTTCAGTTCGTAGGATATCGAAAACATTCAAAGCCCGTTCATAAGCTTCCTGGAAGGTCCGTGATGGTATACCTCCCAAAGACTTCTGAATTTTGAATGTCAGCCCTTTTTCGTACTTCCGTGCCTTGTCCCCCTCTGTAGGAATGAGGTTCGAAGCAAAACGCGAGAGCTCAATGAACTTGTCAGTGTACTCCTGCACTGTCATCTTCCCTGCCATTCTGAACCTTGCAAATTCCTCCTGTTTCTGCCACTTAATTGCATCGGGGTAGAATCTATTGCGAATCCGTTCCTTGAAAGTCTCCCAATCAAATCCTTCTTCAGCTAAGTAGCCCATCTTCACTGTGGACCACCAACTATCTGCCTCCTCCTTCAGGTAAAATGAGCCAATGCCAATCTTCATGTTCCCGGGGCAATTTGTCACTTCATACAACTTTTCCATATCGCGAATCCAGTTTTCAAGAGCAATTGGATCGATAGACCCTTTGTAAGCAGGCGGATGATGAGACGCCACTCTCTTAAAGATGGTATTCTCAGCATTAGCTTGTTGGACGTTTTGCTGTCCAAGAGCCAAGGCAAGATTTTCAATGGCCCTGAGACGTCGATCCATTTCCTCAACACCATTGTTCGCAGCCATTCTAGGGTTATGGCGGGTATAGTACCTAACCATAGGGCGTATGTTTTTAGAATCCTATGCGTTTGAATCAACTCTAACTATCACTTACAACACATATTTGTATTATACAAAAAAAAAAATTAACAGTCAAATAATGCAACTTAAATTGAAACAATATCCAATATAAATTCAAATGGCAACCAACATCTTTTAAAAAATAATAATAAATAAGAATTACATCATTCTTCCTTATTCATAAAATAAA
Source organism: Acacia crassicarpa (assembly GCA_034222035.1). NCBI lineage: Eukaryota > Viridiplantae > Streptophyta > Magnoliopsida > Fabales > Fabaceae > Acacia > Acacia crassicarpa. Next base: position 3,200,554 of record JAWXYG010000015.1, on the reverse strand, counting down.
AATTCAGATCTAGAAGGAACCCTTTAACCTATAGGTAATTCTACCCATTTGCTCACATTCCCATTGCTTCCTAGGGACTAGTGGTGGAGGTTTTTCCAACCTTTCAAGCTTTTCTTCACAACTTCTTAATGCATCTTTCAACATACTATTTCGCGGTCGTGGACGTTTATATTGTCCAGAATTTATTAAAGTTCTTTTTATTGCAGCTTCAATTTCTTGAACATCCTTCTCAGTTTCACCTATGAACTCTATCACTTGTTGATAACCATAAGGGAACCAACCCATTTTAGGGATTTTCTTTCGTAGCATTTTTCTCACTCTTCCAAGACTTCCATCCTCTGGTAGTGCGCTTATCAAGTGCTTAGTCCAAGAGCTAGGGGTGATCTGGGATTTGCATTCCCTATTGAAGGCTCGAATTATGATCCACAATCTTAAGGCATTTATCTCTATTGACACTTCTCCATCCCATTTGTACTCCCATGGCTTACTTCTAATCACCTCTCCCACATTTCTTCTTAAATTCTCCATTTGCTAAAATAAGACAGGGTAAAATATCATAAAATAAAATAGGGTCAAATAACATAAAATTTACAAGTCAATAAAACTCTAAATCACATAATGAGTCACACAATAATTTCAAACATACAATTATATGTATATATAAAACTTTCAAAAAGATCCTTTAAAAGACAAGAGAATAACCCTTTACTACCCATCTCTCACGTTTAATCAATTATTATTATTATTTTTTACTTATTTATTTGTTGTATTATTATTATCATTATTATTAATTTTTTTTTTACCATTATTATTTTAAAACTCTGGAATCTTTGATCCCTGAGTTAGCATCAAAAGCGAAGCTAAGGAGAACCTGGCTCTGATACCATTTTGTAACACCCCCAAATTTCTAACACATATAATGACATAAAATTTGCTATAACTTGTGAATAAATTCTGGAATTCAAAATAACCAAATCTGGGAAGTGTTACCGCCGCACTTGTACTGGTACAAGTGCAAGGCTACTTTATTACAATACGAAAATCAAAACTTAAACAAAAATGTTTTTTTTATTTCAAAGCATAAATTCAAATAAACTAGCTAGAAATCTGAACGTTCCTTCTCACTTCTCACTGCTAGTCCCAACAGCCCCAACTTTGAAACCTGTTTCACTGAAATTCTGCTCCCCCGAAGGATCGTCGCAGCCCAGAACACAAACATCAGCAAAAGCTGGTAATCCTAATAAACAAGGGTAATATAAAATAACAACAACAACAACAACAACACCAATAATAATAATAATAATAATAATAATAATATTCATCATCATAATACCTATAAATATCCATATCAATATTCACAGGATGACAGAAAAACATCATATATATAATTCAAGGCATCAATTTTAATACTATCATATCTATATGTTCTCATCGAAAGATATTCATCATTATTTTAATTTAATTTCATTTGGACCCGGAAACCTGCCAGTCCAATTAGTTTAGTGGGAAGAGAACCATGGTAAACCCAGAAACCTGCCAGTTTACCCTGTGACCCGGAAACCTGCCAGTCACAAATCATCAGTTTGGCCATATCACAATAAATCAATTCGTCCTAATATGCACACCTCTCCCCAAAGTTGCTACTAATGTCCCGGAAACCTGCCAGACACCACCTTGGAGAGAACGGATATAATCAAGTTCACATCAAATAATATATCGAGGCATAAAGCCTAAGAATTGTGTTCATCACTTTGGGGGTACCATCCCAAAGCTATCCTCCCACGATTTAAAGTATTTTATATATAGTCACATAATAAATAGATTTCTCAATAATATATGTATACATATGAAAACATTTATAAATTTCAATCACACCAAATAGATTTCTCAAATTTACGAAAACCAAACCGAGTATATATACTACTATTTGTTAATTATGAAAACCCAAGGTAAAATCATTTAAAAAAGAGAATTGTTCTAAGGATTAGGATTACATATAATATATTTTATATATAACAATTCTATCAAAATTTATATAAAAGTATAAAAATAACCTAAGATTCATGGAGATTAGGATTAGTAAAATATGATGTAGAGAAGAAGAAGAAGAAGAAAAAGCATAAAATTACGCTGAGACTTATGGAATTATGATTAGTAAAATAGGATGTAGAGTAGAAGAAGAAGCATAGGATATAAAATTACGCTAAGACTTATGGAATTATGATTAGTAAAATAGGATGTAGAGAAGAAGAAGAAGAAGAAACACGAGATTTAAGGTTGTTCTGGGAATTAGGATTACCTATCGAAATATAAAATTACACTAAGACTCATGAGATTAGGATTACCTGGTCTCCGTTTTGCTAGCTTTTAGAAGAATAGAGAAAGAATAGAGGAATTAGAAGAATAGAGAAAGAATAGCGAAAGTAGTAGAAGAGAATATGAGAAGAGAAAGGGAGTATTCAGGGTTAGGCTAGGCTCATATTTATAACAAAATTTTAGGGTTTAGCTTCGGCTCTTTTACCATTGCCAACTCATTAATGGGGTACATAAAAAAAAGATCAATCAACAATGATACAAATTTAATATCATTAATAAGGTATATTAAATTAAAAACCAGTCAGCCATGATGTGAATTTAATATCATCAATAGGGCATATTAAAATAGAAAAAATCAACCAATCATGGTTCGCATTACGTTCGGTCAATCAATCATGGTGTAAATTAATGTGACTTAGTTGACAAGTAGAGGACGTATTACCTAAAATGGTGTAAATTAATGTGACTTAGTTAACAAGTAGAGGACTTATTACCTAAAATGGTGTAAATTAATGTGACTTAGTAAACAAGTAGAGGACTTATTACCTAAAATGGTGTAAATTAATGTGACTTAGTTAACAAGTAGAGGACTTATTACCTAAATCTCTTTCTTAGAGTATAAGCAGAAAATTCCTACGGCAATTAAGACTAGGAATATTTGGCCCACCAAGGCTATCTAAAATAAATGGGTAATTACTACTAATAATAATATCATCAATATTAATAATAATCAGGGATATTACATTCTACCCTCCTTAAAACAAGTTTCGTCCTCGAAACTTAATCGCATACCTTCTCCGAATAACAACGGATATTTATTGCGCATATCGTCTTCTGCCTCCCATGTTGCTTCTTCCACCTTTTGACTCCTCCACAAGACTTTAACTAGTTTGATTGACTTGTTTCTCAACATTCTTTCACTTCTATCAAGGATCTTTACAGGACGTTCTTCATAGGTGAGGTTCTGATCTATCTTGATAGATTCGGGCTGGAGCTTGTGTAAAGGGTCTGGTATATATTTTCGGAGCTGAGATACATGAAAAACATCATGCACATTCTCCAATTCCACTGGAAGGGCTAGTCTGTATGACACTTCACCGATTCGTTCCACAATTTCATATGGGCCAATATACTTTGGACTCAGTTTGCCTTTCCTACCAAATCTCATTACCCCTTTCATTGGTGATACTCTCAAAAATACTCTTTCTCCGGTCTCAAATTCTGCTGGCCGTCGTCGTTGATCTGCATAAGACTTTTGCCGATCTTGAGCTGTTTTCATCTTTTCCTGAATTACCTTAACTTGTTCCATCGATTCTTGAATCATATCTGGACCCACAATGCCAGCTTCTCGAAAGTCATTCCAACATAATGGGCTTCTGCACTTCCTACCGTACAATGCCTCATAGGGTGCCATATCAATACTCGCATGGTAGCTGTTGTTGTAAGAGAACTCGACCAAAGGTAAACACTTATCCCAAGAATGATTGAATTCCAACGCACAGGCTCTTAACATGTCCTCAAGAGTTTGAATCGTCCTCTCTGTCTGTCCATCCGTAGCAGGATGAAAGGCTGTACTATATTTGAGTTGGGTTCCAAAAGCTTGCTGAACCTTGATCCAAAAGTTTGATAAAAATCTCGTATCTCTGTCAGAGACTATGTCCTTTGGGACTCCGTGCAACCTTACTATTTCTCGAACATAGGCATCAGCCAACTGGTTCAAACCCCATGTGTTTTTCATCGCAATAAATCTTGCAGTCTTAGTCAACCTATCAACTATGACCCAAATCGCATTCTTATCCCCTCTAGTCAAAGGTAAACCCGTGACAAAATCCATAGAAATTGACTCCCATTTCTCTCTCGGAACTTCCAATGGTTGTAACACTCCTGCAGGTCGTTTGTGTTCGATCTTCACCTTTTGACAAGTCAGACACCTTGCCACAAATTCAGCTATTTCTCTCTTCATCCTAGGCCACCAAAAGCTCTTCTTCAGATCCTTGTACATTTTTACTCCTCCCGGATGAATTGAGTAGGGCGTATTGTGCGCTTCTTCTAAGATTTTCCTCTTTATACTTTCATTGTCAGGTACACATATCCTACCCTTGAACTTCATCATGCCATCTTCGTCAAATTCAAATTCTATAGCTTCTCCCTGGCCATTCTTCTCCTTAATTCCTTGTAACAAGGAATCAGACGCTTGCGCTTCGCGGATCTCATCGAAGATAGTGGGTTGAATGGTGAGGGAATTAAGCATAACCTTTAGCTCTGCAGGTAAAAGCACTTTAATTTCCAATCTCCTGAACTCTTCGTATAATTCATTGGGTATCACAAAAGCATTAAGGGTATGTCTCGATTTCCTACTAAGTGCATCCGCCACTACATTGGCCTTGCCTTCGTGATATTGGACTTCAAGGTCATAATCCTTAATTAGCTCTAGCAACCTCCTTTGCCTCATGTTAAGTTCCTTTTGGGTGAAGATATACTTCAAGCTCTTGTGATCTGTGTACACCTTACAAGCCGAGCCATATAAATAATGTCTCCATGTTTTCAAGGCAAAAACCACAGCAGCTAACTCCAAATCGTGGGTGGGATAATTTTCTTCATACGGCTTCAACTGCCTTGAGGCATATGATATCACCTTCCCATGTTGCATCAGAACACAACCGAGCCCATTTTTGGATGCATCACTGTAGATCTCGAATCCACTCGTTCCCGATGGCAATGTCAATATTGGAGCTGTAGTAAGTCGTCTCTTAAGTTCTTGAAAAGATATCTCACAAAATTCATCCCAGTTAAACTTTGTCGTTTTACGTATTAATCTTGTTATCGGCTGAGCTATCTTCGAGAAATCCTTCACAAACCTTCTGTAATAACCCGCCAAGCCAAGAAAACTCCGAACCTCCGCAACATTTGTAGGCCTAGGCCACTCAGTGATAGCTTCAATCTTTGCTGGATCAACAGAAACCCCTTCTCGAGATATTACATGACCTAAAAAGGCAACTTTCTCCATCCAGAACTCACATTTTGAGAGTTTCGCATACCATTTCTTCTCTCTTAGAATATCTAGCACAATCCTCAGATGTTGCTCATGCTCTTCTCTTGTCGTGGAATACACCAGAATATCGTCTATGAAGACCACCACGAATTGATCTAAGTACTGCTTGAAGGTTCTATTCATCTGGTCCATAAAAGCTGCTGGCGCATTCGTCAAACCAAAAGGCATGACTGTAAACTCATAGTGCCCATATCTGGTACGAAAGGCCGTCTTTGGGATGTCGTCTTCCTTGATTCGTACTTGATGATATCCAGTCCTCAAATCGATCTTTGAGAACATACCTGCCCCCTTCAATTGATCAAACAAGTCTTCGATCCTTGGCAATGGGTATTTGTTCTTTATAGTCACCATGTTCAGTCCTCTGTAGTCAATACACAACCTCATACTTCCATCTTTCTTTCGCACAAACAAAACTGGAGCTCCCCACGGCGAAACGCTCGGTCTTACGTAGCCTTTGTTCAACAGCTCCTCAAGTTGGGTTTTTAACTCCTTCAGTTCTGCCGGGGCCATTCTATATGGTGCTTTTGATATCGGAGCAGTGCCGGGCATGAGATCGATAGCGAACTCGACTTCTCTAACAGGTGGCATACCAGGAATCTCTTCGGGCAAAACATCAGGATATTCTCTGACCACAGGTATTTGCTCAATCTTCTCCTCGAGAGTTAGGTCACGCACGTTGCACAAATAAGCTGGGTATCCCTTGGTAAGGAGACTCTTAATAGTCATAGCAGAGACTATTTGGATGGAAGGTTTGGGCACAACACCCTTATAAGAAAGGTATTTCCCTTTTGGTGTCTTAAATGATATCTTCTGCTCCCTACAATCTAGCCTAGCCCGGTACTTTCTAAGCCAATCCATTCCCAAGATAACGTCGAAATCAGCCGAACTGGACTAGGTCAGCTGGCAGCTCAGAACCAGCTATAGTAATCGGAATATTTTCATAAACATTGGAGCAAGGGATAACAGCTCCAGAGGGCAAAGTAATGTTGGTTAAGATGGTCGAAGATGGTACCATTCTTGCCTTCTCAACGAAAGAAGATGCGATAACAGAGAGCGATGCACCGGTGTCAAATAAAATATAAGCAGGTACAGTCCGGAGTAAGAAAGTACCTGTGATAACATCTGGGTTTGTGTCAGCTTCTGAGTGGCTCATGACATAGATCCTTCCTTGATTCCCAGTGGTTTGATTAATAGCAGCATTCTGACCCGTTGCTCGATTTGCTCCAGCTCCATTGTTGAGGTTTCCGGTAGTGGCATATTGTCGATTCCCTCCACTTCCATTCTGAAAGTTTTGGTGGTAGCGTGACTGATTGTCATTGTTCCTACCCCCTTGGTTATTGTTCATATTTCGTCCTCCATCTGGCTTTGGTTGTCCTCCTTGAGGGCCTGTTTGTGAATTAAATCCCGTGACAGTGCACCGACTAGCCTTGTGCCCCTTGCCACCACACTGGAAACAAGTTATAAGTTCCCCATTGCACTTCCTCCCTGGGTGTGGCTCCTTGCCGCATCCTCTACAAGGATTTGATCTTGTTTCTCGAACTTGGGTCTTTAGCTGATTCTCACCATAATTACCTTTGTTAGCATACTTTTGTCCTTGTGGTTGCTTGCGGCCCCAGTTGCTGTCTTTGTTCTCATAACGAGGCTTCTTGTCCCCACCATCTTGCTGCGGACCACTGCCAAACTGCTTTCTCTTGTTCCTCTCCAAGACTTCCTCTTCAGTTCGTAGGATATCGAAAACATTCAAAGCCCGTTCATAAGCTTCCTGGAAGGTCCGTGATGGTATACCTCCCAAAGACTTCTGAATTTTGAATGTCAGCCCTTTTTCGTACTTCCGTGCCTTGTCCCCCTCTGTAGGAATGAGGTTCGAAGCAAAACGCGAGAGCTCAATGAACTTGTCAGTGTACTCCTGCACTGTCATCTTCCCTGCCATTCTGAACCTTGCAAATTCCTCCTGTTTCTGCCACTTAATTGCATCGGGGTAGAATCTATTGCGAATCCGTTCCTTGAAAGTCTCCCAATCAAATCCTTCTTCAGCTAAGTAGCCCATCTTCACTGTGGACCACCAACTATCTGCCTCCTCCTTCAGGTAAAATGAGCCAATGCCAATCTTCATGTTCCCGGGGCAATTTGTCACTTCATACAACTTTTCCATATCGCGAATCCAGTTTTCAAGAGCAATTGGATCGATAGACCCTTTGTAAGCAGGCGGATGATGAGACGCCACTCTCTTAAAGATGGTATTCTCAGCATTAGCTTGTTGGACGTTTTGCTGTCCAAGAGCCAAGGCAAGATTTTCAATGGCCCTGAGACGTCGATCCATTTCCTCAACACCATTGTTCGCAGCCATTCTAGGGTTATGGCGGGTATAGTACCTAACCATAGGGCGTATGTTTTTAGAATCCTATGCGTTTGAATCAACTCTAACTATCACTTACAACACATATTTGTATTATACAAAAAAAAAAATTAACAGTCAAATAATGCAACTTAAATTGAAACAATATCCAATATAAATTCAAATGGCAACCAACATCTTTTAAAAAATAATAATAAATAAGAATTACATCATTCTTCCTTATTCATAAAATAAAAATTCAGATCTAGAAGGAACCCTTTAACCTATAGGTAATTCTACCCATTTGCTCACATTCCCATTGCTTCCTAGGGACTAGTGGTGGAGGTTTTTCCAACCTTTCAAGCTTTTCTTCACAACTTCTTAATGCATCTTTCAACATACTATTTCGCGGTCGTGGACGTTTATATTGTCCAGAATTTATTAAAGTTCTTTTTATTGCAGCTTCAATTTCTTGAACATCCTTCTCAGTTTCACCTATGAACTCTATCACTTGTTGATAACCATAAGGGAACCAACCCATTTTAGGGATTTTCTTTCGTAGCATTTTTCTCACTCTTCCAAGACTTCCATCCTCTGGTAGTGCGCTTATCAAGTGCTTAGTCCAAGAGCTAGGGGTGATCTGGGATTTGCATTCCCTATTGAAGGCTCGAATTATGATCCACAATCTTAAGGCATTTATCTCTATTGACACTTCTCCATCCCATTTGTACTCCCATGGCTTACTTCTAATCACCTCTCCCACATTTCTTCTTAAATTCTCCATTTGCTAAAATAAGACAGGGTAAAATATCATAAAATAAAATAGGGTCAAATAACATAAAATTTACAAGTCAATAAAACTCTAAATCACATAATGAGTCACACAATAATTTCAAACATACAATTATATGTATATATAAAACTTTCAAAAAGATCCTTTAAAAGACAAGAGAATAACCCTTTACTACCCATCTCTCACGTTTAATCAATTATTATTATTTTTTTTACTTATTTATTTGTTGTATTATTATTATCATTATTATTAATTTTTTTTTTACCATTATTATTTTAAAACTCTGGAATCTTTGATCCCTGAGTTAGCATCAAAAGCGAAGCTAAGGAGAACCTGGCTCTGATACCATTTTGTAACACCCCCAAATTTCTAACACATATAATGACATAAAATTTGCTATAACTTGTGAATAAATTCTGGAATTCAAAATAACCAAATCTGGGAAGTGTTACCGCCGCACTTGTACTGGTACAAGTGCAAGGCTACTTTATTACAATACGAAAATCAAAACTTAAACAAAAATGTTTTTTTTTTATTTCAAAGCATAAATTCAAATAAACTAGCTAGAAATCTGAACGTTCCTTCTCACTTCTCACTGCTAGTCCCAACAGCCCCAACTTTGAAACCTGTTTCACTGAAATTCTGCTCCCCCGAAGGATCGTCGCAGCCCAGAACACAAACATCAGCAAAAGCTGGTAATCCTAATAAACAAGGGTAATATAAAATAACAACAACAACAACAACAACAACAACACCAATAATAATAATAATAATAATAATAATAATAATAATAATAATAATATTCATCATCATAATACCTATAAATATCCATATCAATATTCACAGGATGACAGAAAAACATCATATATATAATTCAAGGCATCAATTTTAATACTATCATATCTATATGTTCTCATCGAAAGATATTCATCATTATTTTAATTTAATTTCATTTGGACCCGGAAACCTGCCAGTCCAATTAGTTTAGTGGGAAGAGAACCATGGTAAACCCAGAAACCTGCCAGTTTACCCTGTGACCCGGAAACCTGCCAGTCACAAATCATCAGTTTGGCCATATCACAATAAATCAATTCGTCCTAATGTGCACACCTCTCCCCAAAGTTGCTACTAATGTCCCGAAAACCTGCCAGACACCACCTTGGAGAGAACGGATATAATCAAGTTCACATCAAATAATATATCGAGGCATAAAGCCTAAGAATTGTGTTCATCACTTTGGGGGTACCATCCCAAAGCTATCCTCCCACGATTTAAAGTATTTTATATATAGTCACATAATAAATAGATTTCTCAATAATATATGTATACATATGAAAACATTTATAAATTTCAATCACACCAAATAGATTTCTCAAATTTACGAAAACCAAACCGAGTATATATACTACTATTTGTTAATTATGAAAACCCAAGGTAAAATCATTTAAAAAAGAGAATTGTTCTAAGGATTAGGATTACATATAATATATTTTATATATAACAATTCTATCAAAATTTATATAAAAGTATAAAAATAACCTAAGATTCATGGAGATTAGGATTAGTAAAATATGATGTAGAGAAGAAGAAGAAGAAGAAAAAGCATAAAATTACGCTGAGACTTATGGAATTATGATTAGTAAAATAGGATGTAGAGTAGAAGAAGAAGCATAGGATATAAAATTACGCTAAGACTTATGGAATTATGATTAGTAAAATAGGATGTAGAGAAGAAGAAGAAGAAGAAACACGAGATTTAAGGTTGTTCTGGGAATTAGGATTACCTATCGAAATATAAAATTACACTAAGACTCATGAGATTAGGATTACCTGGTCTCCGTTTTGCTAGCTTTTAGAAGAATAGAGAAAGAATAGAGGAATTAGAAGAATAGAGAAAGAATAGCGAAAGTAGTAGAAGAGAATATGAGAAGAGAAAGGGAGTATTCAGGGTTAGGCTAGGCTCATATTTATAACAAAATTTTAGGGTTTAGCTTCGGCTCTTTTACCATTGCCAACTCATTAATGGGGTACATAAAAAAAAGATCAATCAACAATGATACAAATTTAATATCATTAATAAGGTATATTAAATTAAAAACCAGTCAGCCATGATGTGAATTTAATATCATCAATAGGGCATATTAAAATAGAAAAAATCAACCAATCATGGTTCGCATTACGTTCGGTCAATCAATCATGGTGTAAATTAATGTGACTTAGTTGACAAGTAGAGGACGTATTACCTAAAATGGTGTAAATTAATGTGACTTAGTTAACAAGTAGAGGACTTATTACCTAAAATGGTGTAAATTAATGTGACTTAGTAAACAAGTAGAGGACTTATTACCTAAAATGGTGTAAATTAATGTGACTTAGTTAACAAGTAGAGGACTTATTACCTAAATCTCTTTCTTAGAGTATAAGCAGAAAATTCCTACGGCAATTAAGACTAGGAATATTTGGCCCACCAAGGCTATCTAAAATAAATGGGTAATTACTACTAATAATAATATCATCAATATTAATAATAATCAGGGATATTACACAACCATCGGGCTGCCCTGGCGTTATAAGCTTTTCTCAGACGTTCACGATGTTCAGGCAACGACATATGCCTCTCCTGAAAATCAACAACGAACAATTAGTGCTACAATTTTTAAAAGTACTTAATTAATAACCATAAACAAATAACTTACCATAAACTCATCGAACCAAGCATTTCGATTGTCCTTAGGAATCGCTGTCCAGCTGGTCCAAGCTTGATTGTAATTACGGAATAATTGGTCCTAGATGAAAGCCCCCACCGGATTATGAGGCACAATGCTGAAGACAGAGGACATCATGCAAATATTATTAGCATACAAACCAATTAGAGAAGGGATTTGTAACATTACTGGTAACTTGGCATGACTTACTAGTCGCCGTCAGGACAGATCCAAAGCATCCCTGTCGAAGGATCTGTTGTGCCCCAGATTGGTGTATTGGAGGAACTACCTTCTTCCCCGACGTGGCTCTGAGGCGATGAAGTGTGCTAAGCAAGGAATGTGAAATAATAAAGATGTTTGTACATAGATAGTTTCATGAAACTAAACATATGTAAATCAATTAGAATTGGGCTAGTAAACCTGTTGTCCCATTTGCTGCGGATCAGTGGGGGTAGACGGTGGCGACGACATATACAGGACGGTGAAGATGACATATTAAATGGTGGCACCTCTGGGGCACCGCCCCGCCCTCTGCCTACAGAAGGGGCAGATGGCGTCGCCCTACCCCCTCTGATAGGACGGGGCCGGGATCGACCACCACCACGTCCACTACCTGAACATCCTCCTGGATGCTCAATCTCTGAACACTTATAGACATTAAGTCAAAGAATAAAAAAAAAATAACAAAGATATTTAGGGTTTATTACATTAGTGAAGTAATAAAGTATGTAGTATAACAGATCGTCATAAACAAAGAACTAACAAGCCTCAACCGGACGATTCCTGTTCATTGACATCTGCTTGCACGTCTTCCTCTGAAGTCTCATAGTCGTCGAACTCAGATTCACTGTCAGAGTAAATCAATTCTGCCTCATCGTCTGATTCTTCATCGTCAATTTGTATAGGAATCAATTCTAAATCCGCAGCAGAATCAAAGAGATTGCTTGGTACTTCGTTGTCTTCGATGTTTATGGGCAGTAGATGTTCCACATCAGCTTGGAACGGTTCAGCCATACCGTCATTTGATTCCGACTCTTTCGACTTCGGTATAATATTTCGTGCTTTGGTTTTAATAACCCCCCTCCACCCTTAGCGGGATGTGGGGTATGATGTATAGTAAACTTGTTCTGCCTGTTGAGCAAGGATGAATGGGTCATAACCAACCGCATATCTCCTTGTCCAGTGGATCTCAATATTTCCATGCTTGTCCATTTTTGTCCCACGCGGACTGTTATCAAACCACTCACATTTAAAAAGGGCCACCACCTTGTCCCACGGATAACTCAACTGAATTATGTCACGTAACTTCCTATAGTAGACAGTCTCCACCCCGTCAACTTGGTCACCACGACAACATACACCGTAATTGCAACATTGTGTACCTGCATCCGTGTCAACAGTTGAAAATCGATACCCATTGATTATATATTTGTTGCATCGAGTAACACTAATTGGAGCTCCATAAGATAAATTCCACGCAACTTCATTGCGATCTGATCGATTTTTCGCGAAATAGGTTCGAAACCATTTTGGAAACTTAGAGTTCATGAATTGATCAACCTGGGACACCGACAATGAAGGATTTTCCGATCGGACCCAATTAGAAAAGTAACTGTAAAAATATATATATATATATATATATATATATATATATATATATATATGAATATATATATATGAAGTTAATACTTTAATACTTACCGTAATAGTAAAAAGGAAAAACAAAAATCTTACTTTAAGTACTCGGCGACCTCTTCACAGTTGTTTAGAATGTACCACTCCGCTACTTGCTTTTCTCTTCCGTCAAGAGTTGATTTCCAATGTTTTCCCACGACTCGCCCTGGATAATTAAATATTGATTTTTGATCTCTTGTATCACCGGCATCATTGTGAGGTACCCTTCTCCATCTTGACATCATTTCAGGGGGATGATAGTATGACGCAAATTTAGCGGCCTCTTTGACTAGATATGCTTCAGCGATAGATCCTTCAACGTGGGTTGAATTTTTGATATTGTGCTTAAGTGTGCGTAAAAACCTACAATGGAATATCATAGGGTATTTATAAACTAAAGTACCATGTCGGTCAATTAATAACAGAGCGAAAGAAATATATATTACCTCTCAAACGGATACATCCATCTATATTGTTGCGGGCCTCCTACCTTTGCTTCGTAAGCCAAGTGAACGGGCAAATGTTCCATTGAGTCAAAAAAGGTAAGAGGAAACACCGTCTCTAACTTGCATAGCGTTATGGGCATACTCGCCTCCAGGTGCCGTAACTTTTCAACATTAAGCTCTGAAGCACAAATTTCTCTAAAGAACATGGAAAAGTCCGTTAGAATAGACCATATTTCCTTCGATAGTGCTTTGAAGGCCCAAGGCAACAATCTCTGGGAAAAAACATGACAATCATGACTCTTCATCCCGAAGAACTTCCCCTCGTTCATGTTGACACATCTTTTCAAGTTTGACGCATAACCGTCCGGGAGTTTCAAATCTTTAACCCATTGCAACAATTCTAAATTTTGCTCTTTGTTGAATGTGTACGGCGCTCTAGGTTTGGAAATCCGTTTCATACCATTCTCCACCAAATGCAAAGCAGGCCTTCTGCAAATCTCTTCTATGTCCAGTCTTGCGTTGACTATGTCCTTCGTCTTGCCCTTGGTGTCCATCACGGTGTACAGAATATTGCAAAACACATTCCGCTCAATATGCATGACATCGAGGTTGTGTCTTAACAGTTGATCTTTCCAATATGTTAGTTCCCAGAAGATGCTGTGTTTGTTCCAATGATGATCAATGCCATATCCCTCAAGTTCGCTGGAAGCAGCCCCCTCTTCGACACTTGGAATGTACTTGACCCTATCCCATATTTCTTGGCCACTTAAACGACGAGGTTGATCTGCTCGTTCGACAACATTCCGCGTGAAGTCTTTTCTATTTCTCCTGTACGGATGATCGGGGGTAGGAATCGCCGATGCCTGTCAAACCAATAGACCTTGTGACTGTGTTCCAAGCTAAAACCCGTATTCTGTTCAAGACATACCGGGCATGCAAGCTTTCCCGACATTTGCCAGCCACTCAACATCCCATATGCAGGGAAATCATTTATCGTCCACATTAAGGCAGCCCGCATGGTGAAATTCTGACTTAATGATATATCATACGTAAGAACCCCTTCACTCCACAACATCTTCAACTCGTCTATCAAAGGCCTGAGGTACACATCTATCTTCTTTTTTTGGGTTGGATGGCCCAGGGATTAACGCGTTAAGGAACAAAAACTCTCTTCTCATGCACATAGAAGGTGGGAGGTTGTACGGTGTCACAATGACAGGCCAATAAGAATAATTCTTGCCTGTTTTATCAAAAGGAGCGAACCCATCCCAACATAAACCAAGACGGACATTACGGGGATCCATAGCAAAGAAAGGATTCGCCTCGTCAAATTTACGCTAAGCTTCAGCATCTGAAGGATGTGTCACAAAGTTTTCATCTCTGTGATGCTCCCGATGCCATCTCATGTGAGCAGCTGTTTGTTCTGATGTATACAATCTCTGAAGTCTGGGCACCAGAGGAAAGTAGTACATCTTGCTTAACGCTTGACGGGTCATTTTCCTTCCTTTCCCCACAACTTTATATCTATCATGTCCACAGAATCTACAATTGGTCAGCTCAGCATCATCCTTGTAATACAACATACATCCCCTAGGGCAGTAATGAATTTTTTCACATCCAAGCCCAAGCTCTTTCACCTTTTTTTTGCTTGGTAAAAATCCTTCGGAAAATTATTGTCTTTGGGAACAACCTTGCTTATGATCTACATCATTTCGTTGTAATTCCTCTCACTCATATGGTGATCAGTCTTCAAGCTTAGTGTTGCTAGGGTAGCCGAAAGCGATGAATATTCACTATTTTCAAAGTGTTCACAACCTTCCTATAACGGACGTTGCGCTTCTTGAAGCATTTTATAGAACCTATCGGCTTCCGAATGAGGATCCTCTCCCATGTATGATGGTTGAGCATGTGTATCGGTCTCCTCTCCCATGTATGACGATTCAGCATGAGTAACAGGATCGAAATATCGGCCAATCGACGATCCCGCAGCGTCCATAACCAACTACTCATATTGATTAAGGTTGTCTCGATGACTACCGTCCCCGTAATAACCACTAGGTGTCGGTGTCTGTTGGACTTCGCCATGACATTCCCAACACTCATAATCCTTCATGAATCCCTTTTTACACAAATGGATTTTGACCTCCTCAAAATCTTCAAATCTTATACACCTACATTTGACACACGGACACCTGATCTCCCTACTTGAATTAGTTGAATGTGCCAGAGCAAAATTGATGAACTCTTGAAAACCCGCCAAGAATGCTTGAGTTAGTTCTCTTCTCTCAGTTAGGTGATTATACATCCAACTTCTATCATGGTTGCCTTCCATATTTCCTAGCTAGTTCAGTTACTAACTTAATTAACATCTCAACATGCTACAAATATATAAAAGTTGTCAATTCAACAGAACAAGTATTTAGTATAAAATTTATCAATTTACAAATTATTTTAATAAAAAAAACCATTGATTTGAAATTTTAAAGTGCAATTGGTATTTTTTTTCCATGTATATTTTTTTAGTAATATTTATAAGATATTTTTAAAAAGAATTCTTAAGCGAATAATTTTTACTGCTATTTTTACTAATGTTTATAAGATATTTTTAAAATTTATCCTTTTTTTTTCAATTTTCATTTTTACGCCTTCTAATGTTTATTGCTATCTTTTACTACTTTTTTCATTTAAGCGTGAGTTTATGTTACAAATTTACCTTTCCAAACAAAAATATTAAATTTACAAATATTTAATATTGAAAATACTAGAAATGCCTTGAAAGTACAAACTTTCTATATATCTTTAAAAAAATATATACTTTCACCTAACATAAAAAGTCCTAGATAAATTAATATCTTATACATTTGGCAATATTTTATTTTAAAGGGAACAAAAAATATTTAAACAAAGTAAACTAATTAAAATAAAATATTATTACCAACATAGGGTTGGTTTAGCGGTGTAAGGTTTTGATAATTCCTTTGAGTCTCGAGTTCGAATTTCAGATGAATCACTTATGTTAGGAGAGGCAGGGGTAGTTACAATCTTCAAACCAAATAGAGGATCATAATATTAAAAAGTGAAAAACAAAATACTATTGAATGCTATGATTTTAAGAATTATTATATAATAAAAATTGATGTCAACTTAACTTAAAATAATTTTTTGTAAAAAAACAAAAATGAAAATGAAAAAACTTTACTTAAAATAATTCTATACGTTTAATAACTGTGTTTACTTGTAAAATTTACTTTTTTAATTTATTTTTGTCCCAAAAAACAATGCAAGATTAAAAAATTCAAAATCATTAAAACCCAATAATTAAAAAAAAAATCATGGAATCTCCTACACGCTATAAGTATAATCCAAATTAATAAACACATTGAGTATCAAGATCTTTATGTAATTAATACAATCAGCCAGAGAAGAAACTAAAACCCAAAAAAAAAAAAAAAATCTAAACTCATGTAATTGATAATCTTCTGCCAACATACATATTTCCACTATGTACAATAATAACCAGTAATGAACAATATCATAATTTTAACACATAATTTATTCATTATACAAAAGAGACTAGTCAAAAAAATAATACAACATTAATACTCTCATTAATAAACAATATCATAATTTTACTACACTTTCATTATAAAAAGAGACTATAAAAAATTAATGCAACATTAATATTATCACTAATACTCACAAATCAACATTAATAACCAATAACAAATAATTTAATCAACATTAAAGAAATAACACAAAATATTAAAAAAGATATGTTCTGCAGAAATTTCACTCAAGAGAACCAGTAATATTTTTGACATAATTTTATTACAAATAAAAATAATACTCAAGAAAATAATAAATAAATAAAATCAAATCTTTCCACACCAGAAAAAAGAAAAAAGAGAGCAAGCTTACTTGGAATAGAGGTGCAGACGGTAGTAACTAGTAAGGGAAGAGGAAGAGGAGACACCGCCGGAAAATCACTGACCGGAGCACAGGGAGACACCACCGGAAAATGAGAGATAAATGTGTTTATGGGTGTCCAATATTTAAAAAAAAAACCAGATGGCCAGTGTTAAAAAAAAAAAAGAACAAACCTGACGAGCTGAAGCTGGCGGATGAGGACCTACAAATGGGTAGGGGCTGGAGCTGCAGCTGAGGGGGCTGGGTTGGGGAGCTGAGGGGGCGGGGGGAGCTCGGGGGAAGCTGAGAGGAGGGCAAGCTGGGGGGAGGGGCGAGCTGGGGGCCGACCAGAGGAGGAGCTGAGGGTGGGGCCGGAGCTGGGGGCGGCGATTCGAGCTGAGGGGAGAGCTTCGCGGTGAAAAGGGCGGCGAAAATGGCGAATACGAGCTGGAGGGGGTGCTTAAAATGACTTTTGCGACGAAAATCATTTCCGTCACAAAAAAAAATTTTGCTTTTTGCGACGGAAAATCTTTTCCGTCGCAAAAAGCATTTCCTTTTGCGACGGAAAATATTTCCGTCGCAAAAGGGAGGGGACGGCGACCCTTAAGGCCGCCGTTTTGCGACGGACATCTAGGTCCGTCGCAAATACTTGCGACGGAATCTCCGTCCATCGCAAGTGGGGTGAAAATGGCGGCCTTCTTGGCCGCCATTTTGCGACGGACATGGAGTCTGTCGCAGCCTTTTGCGACGTACTGTATGTCCGTCGCAAATTTTTGTGACGGACTGACTTTCCGTCGCAAATTTGCGACGGATTTGATATTCCGTCGCAAACTTTGGGACGGAATATCAAATCCGTCGCAAATTTTTTTATTTTGCGACGGATTTATGATTCCGCCGCAAAATTCCTTAGTTTTGCGACAGAATCAAAATCCGTCACTATTCCACGTTTTTCTAGCTGTGTGCCCACGTTAATACATTAGCTGCCACCATTTAATAGTTTTTTTTTAAAAAAATATTAATTTATTGTTTTAATTTATTTATTATTATTACTTTTTCTTTTTCTTCTCTTGCACGTTTTTGGCGTCCTCCTTCTTTCTTTTTTCTTTTTAACAATAAAATAGTATTTGTTATGAAACTAAGTAGAATAACAAGAGAAATTAAGATGAGGGAGATGAAGAAATGTAAGAGAGAAATAGAGAGCAAAGAGAGAGTGATTCTTCTTTCTATTGTACTCTTCCAACCTTTGATACATGCCTACTATATATAGGCAATGAATCCTTAACATCATTATAAGAATTACACAAAAGAGTAAATCTACATAATGCATGTTATGGAGTTTTGTAAGTTATATGAAACTCCCACTAAACCATTCATGTCATATGTTACATTGCTTTAAGTGTAGAAATCCCAAAAGACTCTTCTTGAAAAAGGTTGTGGACATTCACACTAATATTGGAATATTTACAACACTCCCCCTTGAATGTCCATTATGAATGTGTCTTATTAAAAACTTTAACTAGGAAAAACCCAATGGGATAAAAACCTAGCCAAAGAAAAGAGTACAACATCCATTGATACACTATCCAATGCTGCTTCATTAAAAACCTTTCTAGGAAAACCCAGTGGGATAAAACCTAGATAAGGGAAAAAGAGTACAGCGTGTATCGACTCCCCTTCTTGACAACATCAGTTGAGATCTTTGAGTCTCCGAAGACCAATACCATGGACGAGTCTTTCAAAGATTGCTCCTGGAAGTGACTTGGTGAATAAATCTGCTAGATTTTTACTTGAACTGATTTGCTGGATATCTATTTCACCATCCTTTTGAAGATCACGAGTGAAGAAGAATTTTGGCAAAATATGCTTCGTTCTATCGCCCTTGATATATCCTTCTTTAAGTTGGGCAATACATGCAGCATTATCCTCATATAGAACTGTTAGAACCATTTTTTTTGAAGATAAATGACAAGTTGTTCGTATATGATGTAATACTGACCTTAACCACACACATTCTTGACTTGCTTCATGCATTGCTAGAATTTCTGCATGGTTAAATGATGTGACTGATATAGTCTGTTTCATAGATCGCCATGAAATAGCTGCACCTCCACATGTAAACAGATAGCCTGTTTGTGATTTACCATCGTGTGGGTCAGACAAAAATCCAGCGTCTGCATAACCAATCAGTTCATGCTTGGATACATTTGAGTAGTATAACCCCATGTCCATGGTGCCTCTAAGGTAACGAAAAATGTGTTTTACTCCATTCCAATGCCTCCGTATTGGTGCAGAACTATATCTTGCTAATAAATTAACAACAAATGATATATTAGGACGTGTGTGTTGAGCAAGGTACATTAGTGCTCCAATAGCAGTAAGATATGGTTCTGGACCAAGTAGTTCTTCTTCACCTTCTTCGCTAATTATTTGAGGTCGGAATGAGTCTTTATCAACCTGCAAAGATCTTACAATCATTGGGGTACATAATGGATGCGACTTATCCATATAAAATCGCTCCAGGATCTTCTTTGTATAAGCTTCTTGATATACAAAGATCCCATTCTTTATGTACTCGATCTGTAGTCCAAGACAGAATTTCGTCCTACCCAAATCTTTCATTTCAAATTCTTTTTTTCAAACAATTAATTGCCTTTTGAAGCTCTCCAGGAGCTCCAATAATGTTGATATCATCAACATAAACAGCAATTATAGCGAATTCATTTCTAGATCATTTCATAAAAATGCATGGGCATATTAGGTCATTTTTGTACCCTTCTTTCAACAAATATTCCTTAAGACAATTATACCACATGCATCCTTATTGCTTCAAGTCATACAAAGACTTATTTAACTTAATCGAGTATTGTTCTCTAGAATTTGAATTAGATGCTTCTAACACCTTGAGTCCTTCAGGGACTTTCATATAAATATTATTGTCAAGTGAGCCATACAAATAGGCAGTCACGACATCCATTAAACGCAAATCAATCCCTTCATTTACTGCTAAGCTAATCAAATAACAAAAAGTAGTTGCATCCACTACCGGTGAGTACGTTTCTTCAAAATCAATGCCAGGTCAAGCCTTGGGCTACAAGACGTGCCTTATATCTTGTGATTTCACCCTTTTCATTTCTCTTTCGTACAAAAACCCATTTGTACCCAACTGGCTTTACATCTTCAGGTGTATGGACTACAGGTCCAAATACTTTTCGTTTTGCCAGTGAATTTAATTCTGCATTAATAGCATCTTTCCATAGGGGCCAATCCTTTCGCTATTGGCACTCGCTAATGGATTTTGGCTCATGATCCTCATTATCATTCATTACATCATATGCTATATGATAAGCAAAGATGTCATCAATGTTAACTTCATTCGGTCCCATCGGATACCATTCATTAAATAATTTATTGAGATCTCATTATTTTCACATATTTCAGGTACCTGGGTCTCTTTGGGACTATAACATTCTCTTCTGTAGATATCTCTACTGGAGGTAACGACTCTTTTAGGAGCTACCAATTTTTCTTGATGATCCTCGACTTGACCATCTATATTCTTAGCTCCTTTTCTCATTCGAGGATTTTTATCTTTGGAACCGATGGGCCTGCCACGCTTTAGGCGTGTTTTAGATTCATTTATAATAGGTTGCCCTTCATGGACATCAATTCGAATAGGAGCATTAGCAGCTGGAACATGTGACTTTGTCACTTTCTTTGAGTCAGTAAATGCTTCTGGCATTCGATTAGCTAAATTTTGCAAATGAATTATCTTTTGAACTTCCAGTTCACATTATTTTGTACGAGGATCAAAATGAGCCAATGATAATTCATTCCAACTAATCTCTTTACCCAATTGCTTATTTTCTCCCCCTAATGTTGGGAAAACTGATTCATCAAAATGACAATCTGCAAATCTTGCAGTAAATAAATCTCCTATAGATGGTTCTACATATTTAATGATTGAAGGAGATTCATACCCAACATATATTCCCATCCTTCTTTGAGGACCCATTTTGGTGCGTTGTGGTGGTGCTACTGGCACATATACTGCACATCCAAAAATTCGTATATAGGAAATATTAGGTTCTTGACCAAAAACCATTTGTATGGGGGAAACTTTTAGGTAACTAGTTGGCCTGATGCGGATTAACATTGCTACATGCAAAATGGCATGGCCCCAAGCAGAAATAGGGAGATTAGATCTCATAAGTAAAGGTCTTGCAATAAGTTGCAATCATTTAATCAATGATTCCGCGAGTCTATTTTGGGTATGAACATGAGCTACAGGATGTTCAACATCTATTCCAAGGGACATACAATATTCATTAAAAGCTTGTGAAGTAAATTCACCAGCATTATCAAGATGTATTTTCTTGATATGATAATCAGCGTAATGTGCTCTCAATCTAATCAATTGAGCAAGTAATCTCGTAAACGCCAGGTTGCGGGAAGATAATAAGCAAACATGTGACCATTTAGTTGATGCATCAATTAAAACCATATAGTACCTAAATGGTCCGCATGGTGGGTGTATTGGCCCACAAATATCTCCCTGTATCCATTCTAGAAATGTGATAGATTCACTTTCTACTTTGTTTGGTGAGGACCGAATTATTAACTTTCCCTTGGAACATGCATCACATGAGAAATCATGGGATTGTGGTACTTGTTTACACTTCAGGGTATGTCCACATGAATTCTCAATTATTTGTCGCATCATGATTGACCCGGGATGGCCTAACCGGTCATGCCAAACATTAAATTCATTAGTAAACTTCTGGTTTACATTGGCAAACTGCTAGTTTGTGTTGGTAAACTTCTGATTTGTGTTCGTAAACTTCTGGTTTACAATAGCATGTGTTTCAATTGTGCTTATAAATGTATAATACCAAACCAGAAGAGAAAATAGGAAAACTTTCTAACGTGCATTTTCTTCCAGAAACAATATTTGTGATAGCAAGACATTCCTGATTATTTTTAGTTGTTGTTTCTATATGATATCCATTTTTGCGGATATCTTTGAAACTCAATAAGTTTCTCTTAGATTTGGTAGAATAAAATGCATTATCAATACATAATTTTTTTCCTCCAGGTAACAAAATATTAGCTCTTCCGGAGCCTTCCATCAAATTTATATTACCAGATATAGTCTGAATATTGGCTTCTTGCATTATTAAGGAAGAGAAATATTTATCATTTCTTAGTATGGTGTGGGTTGTTGCGCTATCAACGAGACATAAATCTTCAGGATCGATGCCAAGGAAATTCATTCTTCATTCAAAGATACATGAAAATAAATAAAAGCATAGTTAAAAGAAAGACAAATAATAGAAACAAGTTTGATTACACAAAAACATAGTTGAAACATAGTGATACGAACAAGCAAAGATAACTTATGCTAAGAAATCAGCAGCTTCTAAATAATTAATATCTATGTCTTTTTGCTCGGAATTTTCAGTCATATCAACATGGTTTGCTTCAGTCCTTGGCCCTTTACCACCTTTTTTCAGTGATACTTGGTAAAGATCAACCAAATGTCTTGGCGTACGACAGGTACGAGACCAATGACCTTTGCCACCGCAACGATAACATGCATTTTCAGTATGCTTGTTATTTCCACTAGTTTCCCTTTTGGGGTTCTTTTCAATCATTCCTCCCTTAGAGTGGGAATTAAATCCACCGCGATTTGAACCACGGCCACGGCCACGACCACCTCCTCGGTTGTAGCCTCTTTTATGTCCTTATCCTCGGCCTCTAAAATTTTCATTGGTTACTGCATTCACTTCTGGGAATGAAGTTGAGCCTGTTAGACGAGATTCATGGTTCATCAATAAAAGCTCATTATTTTGCTCAGCCATGAGGAGACAAGAAATTAATTCAGCATATTTCTTGAATCCTTTTTCACAGTATTGCTGCTGCAGGAGCAAATTGGTGGCATGAAATGTGGAGAATGTTTTTTCTAACATGTCTTCATCAGTAATTTTTTCTCCACATAATTTCAATTGAGAAGTCATTCTGAACATGGCGGAGTTATATTCACTCACAGATTTAAAATCTTGTAAACGCAGATGTATCCAGTCATGTCGAGCTTTTGGGAGGATGACCATCTTCTGGTGATCATACCTTTCTTTTATATTGTTCCAGAGAACCAGTGGGTCTTTCACGGTCAAATATTCAATTTTTAAACTTTCATGTAAATGGTGGCGAAGGAAAATCATGGATTTGGCTTTATCTTGATTAGATGCTTGATTTCCTTCTTTAATTGTGTCTTCTAGACCATGGGCATTCAGATGGATTTCCGCATCCAGCATCCAAGATAAATAATTCTTTCCAGTAATATCAAGAGCCACAAATTCAAGTTTTGCAAGATTTGTTCTTGTTGTGTTTGTCATGGTTCAGACTAATTTTTTTTTAAAAAAAACAAGAATTATTAACATAGAAATACTAATGATAATAAGATGAAATTTAAAAACACAATAAGTATAATAATAAGAATTAAAACTTTATGGCTTCGAGCCATGTAATTCTCATAACGAGAAATTAGATTTATATGACTTCTGGCCATAAAATTAAGAAACTAAAATGATAGGACTTCTGGTCATATAATTTTAGAATAAGAAAATAGAGGTGTATGGCTTCTGGCCATAATAATATTAATAACATAACAGAGATTGCATTAAATATAAAATAACATAACATTAAAAGTTAGCAACAATAACATAACAATAAAAGTAAAATGTCATGTTAGCAACAATAAAAGTAAAATGTTATGTTATGTTAAAGTTTGTAACATATATTGTGCAAAAGTAAAGCATTATGCAATAATATAAATATTAAAACAATCGTAAATTACTATGCAATTGCTGTGCATGAATAAAATTAATGGATGAATAATGGTAAATACTAAAAGTACTATATAAAATAGTAAATAATCTCCAATCTTAACCATGGAACCCGATGTATAAAAACAATCGGTAAAAGAATATTTTTAAATTCCATATAGTAGTTTAGATTATCCCAGATATATAAATAAACATATAATAAAATCATTAGAGAAAGTAGATGAAATCGTTAAAGAAATTATACCTTCGTTATAGCAATCATGCTGATAACATGTTATGAAACTAAGTAGAATAACAAGAGAAATTAAGATGAGGGAGATGAAGAAATGTAAGAGAGAAATGGAGAGCAAGGGGAGAGTAATTCTTCTTTCTATTGTATTCTTCTAACCTTTGATACATGCCTACTATATATAGGCAATAAATCCTTAACACCATTACAAGAGTTACACAAAAGAGTAAATCTACATAATGATATGTTATGGAGTTTTGTAAGTTATATGAAACTCCCACTAAACCATTCATGTCATATGTTACATTGCTTTACGTGTAGAAATCCCAAAAGACTCTTCTTGAAAAAGGTTGTGGATATTCACACTAATATTGAAATATTTACAACAATATTATTATTTTATTCATTGTTTTATTTATTATTTTTATATTCTTATTCTACTAATTTATTTTATTATCATAAATGATTTTATACGAAAACCTTTATTTTAACAATTACATAATAAATTCAATTATCATGATTAATTATTTTTCTTATTTATAATTAAGTCCTACTATAAAAATTAGGATGTTACAAATAATCTTATTTTAAGTATATGCAAGACCCTAAATTACCTAAATTATTAAGTGCAAAATCACACAAAAAATATTTTAGAGTGATAGACGTATATGAAAAAAATACTTATGGGTGCTTGATGCGCATTAACCTTAATACTACCTCCGGTCCTAATTATAAGGCATAGTTGACTTTGTTTGGAGAGATTAAGGAAGCTAAATAAGTTTCTTAATCATTTTACATGTTATATATCTTTAGATTATATATTAGTATGAGAGTCAAACTAATTACTTTGAAGAAAAAAATAAAAAGAAAAATACTCTAAGTTAATTTAATTAGCTTCATTAATTTCTCTAAAAAAGTCAACTATGCCTTATAATTAGGACCGGAGGGAGTAATACTTTAACATAAGTTTCAAATTTTCTTTATATGAATTTTTGTTATTAGAAAAAAGGAAGAATGACATTTCGATCTCAACCAAGAGAAATAATCTATTAACAAGTCTCATAAGTTGTTAATAGTAACTATTGCACTTGCTAATCTCCCCAATTCATTTGTCAATTGAGACTTTTCTGATATATTTTTTTCTTAATTGAGACTTCAAAGTTATTCTCCTAAAAAAAAAATCACTTTTTTAGATTTGATAGGAGGATTCGACCTAATGATATAGATATAAGAAAAATATACCTAAATTTTGTCCTCCTTATTATTGGATTAAATTCTGCAAAATAGATGATCCATGTGCCCGCAATTAATCACAATTAAGTCTGATTAATTGTGAGCGCGTGGTTAATTGCGATTAATTGCGGGCGCGTGGATTATTCATTTGACTAATAAAAATTTACAACAACACAATACATTATTAAATCACTAATTAATTATTTTATAACTAATTAATTAGTGAATTAATTATTTGACTAATTATTGTTCTCTATTTAAACTTATCCTATCTATCTTAGGGTATTTTATAAATAATAATATACAAAATATTTCACAAAATATTTTCATTAATTCACTAATTATTATTCTCACAAATTTCTTTAATTAAATTTAGCTAATAATATTTTACAATTTATATATCAAATTATTAATGTACAAAATATTAAATAATTAGTCATCTATCTTAAGGTTTATAATAAATTCACTAATTAATTAATTTAGTAATTAGTCTTGTATTCTAAGATTTATAATAAAATTATTTATAATTAAGTAGAATTATCATTTATAATTTTAGATATTATTTATAACTTTAAATATATATATATATATATATATATATATATATATATATATATATATATATATATTAAAATTGACGCCACAAGGCGTCAATTAATAGACACCACTAGTGGTGTTAATAAGTACGACGCCACTGCTCAATGGTGTTAGATAATCTGACGCCACTAGTGGTGTCCCCTAACACGACGCTATTAACTGTTTTAGTTTAGTAAATATTTTCCCATCTGCTTTAATTGGGTACAATTTTTATAAAAAATTCCTATATTGGTACTTTCCTCTAGATTTTTTAGATTTTTAAAATTTTATTAATATTAAATGAATTTTTTAACTCACATAAACTTCTTCTAAAATAAAAATAAATCATATAATTGTTTTTGTTTAACATATATAATAAATTATAAAACATCTTGAGTTTTATTTAAATCATATAATTATGTTTTTAATGAAAATTTTTATTTATTTTAGCAAATGAGTAATTTTTTCCCATAAATATTTATACAAGTAGTTTTGAATAATAACAATTGAGAAAATTTTTATTTAATTTAGTGAAATTGAGAATTTTGTGTTGGGCGTTTTTGGATATAACTCTTTTGTGCTGGACGCTTTTGGAGTAAAAGTTCGTTGGCCAATCTACACCTTAGATAACGGACGTTAACTTCTTTCTTACTGCGTTGTGACTACACATTTTTAAAAGTTTATTAGTATTTTCGGTCCATTTAAAAGTTAATTGTGCTGGACGCTCTTGAGCCAATAGTTTGTTGGCCAAATCACTCCTTAACCCTTTAGACTTATTTTGAATTACTCTTTTTAATCTTTATTATAAGACACTAACTAACAAACATATTTAATTCCTTTTATAAGGTAACCCATAGTATCCGACTGACATATGAATTTGATGCACAAACCAGATGGCAAGAACCAAATTTGAATGGTATTGGTCGGCCAAAAGCAAAAGAGAAGTCTCGAGAGCCATTGCATGTGGACCCCAGGCGGTGAATTTGAGCTACAGAGCCTCAATTGCACCCCAAGAAACGCCCAACTGGAACTTCATAGAATCCTGGTAGGTTAAGATACAAAGATGCTTTTGGGAGCCTTTTTGTTTTTTGTTTTTTTGTTTTTTTCCCCTCTTTGATTTCTTTTGGTGATAAAACATGAAGGATCCTCTCTTTATTACATTGGGCTGTTCCCCAAGGCATAGATAGATAAATAAATTTGCCTCCAACCTAAAAAAACTCATTTTTTCCCCTATTTTCAGAAAAGTATCAATTTTAAAGTTACCCTCCAATTAAATAATTCCAAGATGAAATTTTCTCCTTTCATTTTCTCTTTTTTAGTGAGGATGTTCGACGCTTTTATCAATTGACCTACAAAACAGGGTACATAGTGCACGGATTTTTTTTTTTTTTTTGATATCGAAGAGGAGGCCAAAGCCTTAAAAAAGAAAACAGAGATTACAGATGTGGAGAAATTAATCCCCAGCTCTCATGTAAAACCCATATCTTTAGGTGAATAGAATAAGTGTCTAAAATAATAGACATAGAAATACCATACCTTGCCAACGCATCGCGATTTAAGTCCGACTGACAAATGAATTTGATGCACGAACCAAATGGCAAAAACCAAATGGTCGGTCAAAAGCAAAAGAGGGGTCTGAGAGCCATTGCATGTGGACGCCAAATATCTGCTGACGGAAGCCGTGACATAAATGAAGGATCCTCTCTACAATGGGGTGTTTTGTTGAGCTACAACTCCTCACCGCCCCCATTAGAGAATAATCACATTTGGTCTATCAGCATATACTGTGGAATATGCTGTTGTCCCATTCTGTTGTAATGCAATCTGTGCAATATTTTCCTTGCATACGTGTCCCTCTATAACAAAAAATTATTATAATAAATTGAGGAATCTAAGGGCTTTCTCTTCACTCCTGCATTTCCTGTTGAGCATTTCCTACCGACTGCTTCTACAATCAAACAACCCCAACGTTCTAATTCCAATATGGGTCTGGTCAGTCGTTTTTCTTCTCCCTCCTCTTCTTCCTTTTTCTTTTTCCTCTATCTGTTTTGCAGTTTTATTTCCTTTCAGCTGGTGCTATCACGCTCTCCCTCTCTCATTCTGTCGTTTAATTATGCGCGCAGAAGAAGGACGACGCTCCCCCTACTTGCGTTTTCAAGCTCAATATGCATTGCAAGGGCTGCGAAGATGAGATCGTGAAAAAGGTCCGCAAGGTTTCCGGTACGCTCTATTCCTTCACCCCCAACTTTTTGGCTTTCCTCTTTTTTGGATTTGGACGCTGGATAATCCCTCTACATCTTTATTTGCTTTAGAATGACTCTTGAAATCGTGCACTCAAGCCACATTCTTGGCCGTCTTTATGGTTTCAGGTGTGGAAAACGTCGAGGTTGATTTATCCGCCAATCAACTGACGGTGTTTGATAGAGTGGACCCCGCTAAGATACTCGATCATCTGAAGAAAGAGTTCCCGAAGAAGGATGTGCAGATTGTTGCCGGCGGCAATAAGAAGCCGGACAACAAACTGGAGGTAATTGATTCTACTGTTGCCGCTGAAAATGCCTTCTCTGATCTCTTTAGTCAATGCGAGACATATTATCAGGGAAATACTGATAGGAAATCGTTAGATTGTACAGTTCCTTGTTCTTAGAGTACCAAGATCAACGATACATGTTAGCTATCATTTGAATTCTACTTGTAACTGAATTCTCTCTTCAAATGATTGTATTTGTTCACATGGTGCAATTTGCACAGATAAGTCAGGAATTGGAGGCCCAAAATGAAGCTGCCCGTGCGCATGCTCGAGATGAACTTGTGCGTGAACGTGCGCGTGCTCGGGATGAACCTGCTTGTGCTCGCGCTCGGGATGAACCTGCTCGTGCGCGCACGCGTGCTCGGGATGGACCTGCGCCGGCGCGTGCTCGTGCTCGGGATGAACCTGCGCCTGCGCGTGCTCGGGATGAACCTGCTCGTGCTCCTGCTCGTGGTCGAGACGAACCTGCACCGGCGCGTGCTCGTGCTCGGGATGAACCTGCTCGTGCTCGCGCTCGGGATGAACCTGCTCGTGCGCGCGCGCGTGCTCGGGATGGACCTGCGCCGGCGTGTGCTCGTGCTCGGGATGAACCTGCGCCTGCTCGTGCTCGTGGTCGGGATGAACCTGCGCCTGCTCGTGCTCGTGGTCGGGATGAACCTGCTCGTGCTCGTGCTCGGGATGAACCTACTCGTGTGCGCGCGCGTGCTCGGGATGAACCTGCGCCGGCGCGTGCTCGTGCTCGGGATGAACTTGCGCCTGTGCGTGCTCGTGCTCGGGATGAACCTGCTCCTGCTCGGGATGAACCTGCTCGTGCTCGTGCTCGTGCTCGGGATGAACCTGCTCGTGCGCGTGCTCGTGCTCGGGATGAACCTGCTCGTGCGCGTGCTCGTGCTCGGGATGAACCGGCGCGTGCGCGTTCTGGTGCTCGTGCTCGACATGAAGCTGACATTCCTCAGGTACTGACTACTCTGGTTCCTCCTAAGTGCAATATGCGCGCGCGCATGTATTTATATAATATTTTAGACAAATTGACGTTATGAATCCATTTACATTGAATTTGTAACTAAATATTTTAAAACATCATCACTAATCAAATTGGGTGATAGCTGGCGAAAAAGAAAATCAGGTTGGGTGATTATAGTTTTTTTATTTGAGGCAACAGTTGAAAATATGGTTTTTATGTTGGTTTTTATTTTTTTAAAAAAATTAAAATTTATAAAAATATGAAAGTGATATTACTCATGTCAGTTG
Organism: Acacia crassicarpa; assembly: GCA_034222035.1. Taxonomy (NCBI): domain Eukaryota; kingdom Viridiplantae; phylum Streptophyta; class Magnoliopsida; order Fabales; family Fabaceae; genus Acacia; species Acacia crassicarpa. Next base: position 3,170,666 of record JAWXYG010000015.1, on the reverse strand, counting down.
CTTCACGTTTGTTAGTTGTAACTGGTGAAGAAATTTGTATAATTTTGTTTTCCCCCGTTTGGGTTTGGCATGACAGTTTGACTGTATCACTTCCTTACCGTTATTAATTCATACAAATGGTATGCTGCATGGAAGTATTCTTGGTACATGTAACAATGCTAAACCCTGAAATGATGATGTAGGATTGTGCAATTTGTCTGATGACCGATAAAAAGGATATGGCGTTTGGATGTGGACACATGGTAAACAAGTCTACCAGAATTTTCATTGCTTTCTTCTCTTTGCATAATGAGAATGATGAGTTATACGTGATTCTGATGCAGGCTTGTGAAGAATGTGGGAAGAAGCTGTCCATTTGTCACATATGTCGAAAACCTATAACCATTCGCATCAAACTGTTTCCTTGAGTAGGGGTATGTTTAGGTTCAAATCAGACTTATTTGTCTCATCCTCTTTCATTCTCTATATATATCACTTAGTTTCCTGCATGATGTGAAGATGATGCAATGTGGATGAACTGTGTTTTAGTTTCGGATCAGAAGCTTATGAGTATATATTTTATGATTAAATATAGGTGTATATTTTATGAGATTTAATTGGAATTATTGATATTATATACCTATTTAATTATCTTTTATGAATGTTTCCATAATTGAATGAAACTTGGGATCAAAGAATAAATCGACATAAAATCTACTCATATCCTATTTTTATTGTGCAGGAAATATTAGCTGATTTGGAATGAAGTAGAAAAGGCAATAAGAGAATATGCAATCAGTCAAATTCAGTGGTCTCATGCAAGAAAAATAGAAACAAAATCAATTGTGTGATCTGATGGAGTAAATTACAAGATATGAGATATCTTTGTAATAAGTGAAAGAGAATCAATGGCCCAAGATCTAAATTGTTATAAATAACGAAGCAGAGACAAGCAAAAGAGAAGACGGAGCAGAAAGATCGGGAGACGCAGAACGAGAAGGAAGGGACGAATAAGCATAAGAGTAGAGGTTGGGCGTTTCGATTCTCTTCATCATTTCCACGGAAGGACTGTGGAGGCGACGGAGAAATTTTCTTTCCTCTCTCTTCTTCTTCTTTGAACCTGAATTCTTATCTTTTTGTTTATGAATTTGAATAAAGCCATGTGTGGCTAGTTTATTTTGCAACCTAGAGAATCTATGAACTTGTTTGGGTTTTAGAGATTATTCCTACTTGTTATTTTTGCTTAATTTTATTTCAGTTTATTTAATCCTGTGTTTATTGTTATTGTTTATTGACTGATCACCATTGAGCATGTTTTGGGGATTTAGGGTTGGACTTGGAAGAGGGAATCCTAAATTGACCTTGGGAATAAATAATGTGGAATTAGGTTTAAATTTAACGTGAAGTTAGGTTTTAATCTAATTTGCGTCTAGGATAGGAATATATCTAGAAGCTCCGCATAATCAAATTAGAGTGAGCTCGATTTGAATTGCACCTTAATTAATTGTGTGAGACATTGCATAATTATTTGAGGTAGGTGTATAAGTGGACCGACAGGCACTTATAAACATTAATACTCTAGATTAGCTGATTAAATTTAGTCAAAGTTAATTTAGTGGGGATAAAATCTAGGAAACAAATAAGGGATTAGTGACTCTAGGTTGCTCGTTTGATTATTGTGGTAGTTTTCTTATTTTTATTTTAGTTTTAATTTCTTTTCTCTTCATTAAATTTAATTTGATTTTTTCAACTTAAATGAAATTGTGAAATCAATGCTTAACTAAAGTTTGTGATACCAAGTCCTCGTGGGAACGATACTTTTCTTATCACTTTATTACTTGATACGGCCCGTGCACTTGCGGAGTTTTTTTAGGCTTTAAATTTTGCCCTATCAGAAGCATACAAGCCAAGAGATGATAAATGTGAATAATGGAGTCAGAAAGAATGCAGCCTAGTAAGACCTATTTTAGCTATGGAGAAACATGTTTCAAATGTAATCATCCTATATGAATTTGTTTCCTTAGCTCCTCCTATGCTTACAACCTTTAGCTTTTCTTCTGCTCCTTGTTTTATTGGTGAGTCAAAGGAACTTTACTTTCTGAATTTGTGTTTTTAACAAATTTGGAAATGGTTTATACAATAAGTTTGGTGATGATGGTGACTTGGATCATTTCATTTGGGTGGGTGTCTGGCATTCAACATCTCACAATTGCCAAGATTAGTTGATTTGGATATCTCAGATTATTACAAGGTTAAAAAGAATTTGGAAAATTATTAAATATGCATCTCTTGCACAAACAACTGTATGGTCATTTCTTATGTTTGAGACAATGTTCAATATAATGACTCTGGATTGGTTTTGATGATTCACGCTTAGAATTTGTCCATTACTTTATTCATGTCTTCATCAGTACATGAGATCCAAAATGAATAATATTGGACCCATGAATTTGCTTTAATGTGAAAAGAATCCCAGAGACACATTCACCTCTCCTAAAACAGTAAGAACAGAAATGAAATTGGATCCCTGGAATTGAAGCTTAAAGGGAAAAATAGCTTGTTCAGAGAATCTTTACTTTAACTTAATTAAGACTCATTTTAGAAAAACTCGTTATTTTAAAATATGTGCTTACGCAAGTGAGCTTATGCAGTGGCTTATCTGTGGGGAAACTTTAATGAGTCTTTTTTTTAAAAAAAAAAAAAAGTAGAGTTATGTAATTTTAATAAAAAGATGTACGGTTTCAAAGGGAATATAACTTTTAGTCATATAATAAGAAATCAAAGGTGTATGGTTTCTAGCGATACTATAATAATAAATCAAAGGTGTATGGTTTCTGGCGATACTATAATAACAATATAAATAATATAAAAGAAATCAGACAAATATAAATAATATAAAAGAAATCAGACAAATAAACGTATATCCTTAAAGAAAGTAGATGAAATCATTAAAGAAAGTATACCTTTGTTAGAGTTTTCGTGTTGATAACGTGTTATAAATATAAGAATATAGAAGAAGTAAAAGATAGAGAATAAGAGCAAGAGAGATTCAAAAGAGAGAAATTTTCATTCAGTTTCTTTGGTATACATTTGTGAGGGGGTGGAGGACTATTTATAATGGTTGAATAGTAGGAAAGTTTTATGTAGTTTTTACCCACTCACTACCATGAATGTAGTGGGTGACTACCCACTCCCCACCATGGGCGGATTCAGGAATTTATGGAAGGGGGCACCATTGGCGGGAGGATGTGGGACTGCCCCCGGATTTTTTTTTTTAAAAAAAATATATATAGTGCAAGATTAAGTACTGTTAAAAATAGCAAGGCTGGACACCATATATTTTAATAACAAAAGTATATTACAATAAAAATAATTATAATGTCATCCTTTTAGGCCTTATTTTTTGGAATTCCATCATAATTGTCTCATTATCAATACTATTAAATACATCTTTATCAATATTATCAAATACTTATATTTATTATTTTTTCTCCAAACTATTTTCCCTAACATATAAAATAATATATAATCGAATGATACATAATATATAATATAATTAGTCATTTATTTAACTTCTTTAATTTCTAGAAGAAACCCTTAACTAATAAAAATATATATTAGGGTGTCAAATGTTATTGGGAAATAACATTAGGGGTGTATGCTACTTTTCCCAACTTTAAATCGCATACAAATAACTCCCTCAACACACGCCACACTCTAAACTTTTAGCTTATGTGGATAACTCCAAACCATTAATTATAAACTTTCTTAAACTTATTTTTGTATTTATAAACCCCACTAACTTTGAGTTATATGCCTATAATACCCTTAAACTTTAATTATGATGATTCTCATCATTATTATTTAAATAACAATTTTCATATAGGTTGAGTTGTCTCATGCATATCACTGTCTATATATGGATGATATCTATTACATACAGGTTGATAAAGCAAACTGCGTTTTCACTTTATTAAATATGGATATTAATCGCTTTTGGTATTTTTGTCCTTTCCAATCTTTTGATGTTATTTATGTCTAAATAATATTCCTTATTATAATTAGTCTTACCATTTTTCACATACCGTTCATTCTTCATACATTCATTATATTCCTATTAGTTTCTTGTCATTAGATTGTGAAAGATATCTAATTTAGGTACCCAACAACCTTGATCTTATTTTTATTTTTTATTTTTATTGTGCTCTCATCACCTAAATCTTATTTATAGTGCACCCAATAACTTAAAAGGAGAATCTCATATAAAGACGGTTGAATTATCTAAATTATAATTTGGGTCACTAAACTTAATAAATTATTAATTAGGTTATGTAACATAATTAGGGATTCAGAATTTTGGTCAAATTACCTCTATATATTTCTTAGTTATTTTTTTTTAAAAAAAAGGCAAAATTGGAGATAGAACAAAATTATTTACGCACTATGTAAGAACTTTAACGACAAAAAATTTATTGGAGGCCTTGATACCTTCAAAAAATCAGCAAAGAAGACAACGCTAAGTTAGTTCTAATATTAAATCTTCATCCTTAATCACAAGATAATAACAAATATGGTTTCACCATGTGGTTCTGGTATATTTTCAGGGTAGAGGACAATTTGCTGTAAAAGTCCCTTTAAATTAGCGTCTATGTCAAGAGCTACCATTCTAGGAATTCCCACCCAGATTCTCCCAGCACAAGACGAAAGATATGACAATGAATAACCTCGAATTGCTGCAATCAAATTTTACAATTAGCAACTTAATGAAGGCAAAATCAAGTATCGGGATAAAAACCTCAGGATATTAATATAAAATTTTATGCTCAAGTCGTGGTGCATTATTATCCAGTATGTGGGGTCCATCTGGTTTATTTTTAATTTTGAATAAAATAGGAATATGTTTTTTTTAATTAATTAATTGGTTAGCTAAAAAAATTTACGTGAATTTGTGCCCCCCACGTCTGATGTCAAATTTGTCCGGTACCTCTCCTACAATTATTTAGTGCTGGCTGTTTTGGAGGCTTTATATTGTTTCCCCACCTTCCAAGTTATTAATGTATGAAGGTTTCCTTTAAGTACGGTTATACCAATATCTCTCTCTTTCTTACAAGATTTCCCTTCCAAATTCAACCTATTAATAATAATAGTAATAATAAAAAATATTATCTCTATTTTCTTATAGCCATTAAATCCAATTTACAGATCAAATTTTGTAATGTGTGATTTTTATCATTAATAATAGGATAAAGGTGTATCTAGGGTCCTGAAGTAATTATCGTGTTCATCTAGAGCTCAAAGTATTGAGCTCAAAGTATTTTGTGGTGCATTTAACACTTTAAAGTATTTTTTAAATGAATTCATCACCTTAAAGTATTTTTTTTAGAAGCATCAAGAACTATAAATTACTTTTTGTTGCACCGGACACCTTAAAATACGTTTTCAAGTGTATGCAAGACCCTAAATTACCTAAATTATTAAGTGCAAAGGCACACACCTAAATTATTAAGTGAAGGAGCGTTTTCGCCAATAAACTATTGCGTCAGGAGCGATTTTGCCAACTATCTTTTAATGGGCCCAAAAATGCCAAATAACAATTAAATATGATAAAAAAATACAAATCCGTTAAATGAACAGTGAAGTCCGTTTGTTGCCACGCCACGCAGGATTTTATAGAGTGCCACGTGGGATTTCTGATGCCAACTCATTCACTTATGTGGAAATTTCACTACCCAGTGGCTTTTCCGGTTTTTCTTTTTCTTTTTTGGTTGAATATATTTTTAACCCAAACCCTTACCCTTCCTTGCTTGAGATACGAACCTTTCCCCAGTGGTATTCCTTCGATCGTAGAGTCCGAGGCTTCGATCGTAGAGAAGGAGGATCATATATATACTATGGCTTCAATTATAAATTAAAGCTTTCTGGATCGTAGAGTCCGAGGCAGAGTTATGGATGAAGGAAACAGTGGAGATAGTGACTGGCCTTTGATTGAATAGAATAAAGCAAAAGGAGGAGATAAAGTGAGTATAAATGCAGAGACAATCACTCCAAAACAGGAAATGATTTTAAAAAAAGCAAACAAAAACGCTAATAATTGAAGTAAACAAAGTGTGAATATAACCCTCCTCCTCCTTGGTCCACATGTTCCATAAAGGTTCCTCGGCTATGGATCAATCTCACAATTCATGCCCCTTCTTAAAAATATTCCCTTTTCCCCTCTTTTTTCTACAAATATTCCGAATAATGTGAACAATCATCAATCACCAATAATGGATATCAGCAAATAACGACAACAACTAATATAATTTATGGGGAAAAAGTATAAGGAGCAATGGTTAGAAGGGTGAGAGAAAAGGACAGAAGCACAACAGGCCCAAAACATATCCTTTGATCACACATGAGAATTTTAGCCCCAAGACAAAAATGTGAGTGCGTCTAACTTGAGCAAAAATATATGAGCTATTTCAAAATAGCTCAGGAAGATACCTGAGCTATTTCACTCAAAATGTCAACTCTTTTGCAGATCACATTAAACTCTCCGACTGGGTTCTCTGACGCACGCTTTCCAGACGAACTGAAAGTTCTGTATCAAGGTCGCCTTCTCTGTCTCGGTGATGATCGCATTCAACTCTCCGACTGGGTTCTCTGATGCACGCTCTCGGCACGAATTCACCTTCTTTGCCTCGATGTGGTTCTCTTTTTGCCCTAGGCAATGAATGTTCTGGGTTCTCTCCGGTGCGCGTTTTCTCGACGGGGTTTGGGTAAAAAATTGTTATTCAACAAAAAAAAAGAAGAAAAGAAAAACCAGAAAAGCCACTGGGTAGTGAAATTTCCACATAGGTGAATGAGTTGGCATCAGAAATCTCACGTGGCACTCTATAAAATCCTACATGGCGTGGCAACAAACGGACTTGACTGTTCATTTAACGGATTTGTATTTTTTTATCATATTTAATTGTTATTTGGCATTTTTGGGCCCATTAAAAGATAGTTGGCAAAATCGCTCCTGACGCAATAGTTTATTGGCGAAAACGCTCCTTCACCCTTTAATATATGATATAGCCTCTATTCATAGTTCCTACTTTTATCCGTGAAGTTTTTTTTGATCGAATTTATCCGTGAAGTTCACTCTTGAGTCTTAATTTTTTTTTCCTATATAATTAATAATTACCATTCTTTCAATTCTAATTATAACATCTAGTTAGCTTTTTTTAGAAAGATTAAATAAACTAATTAATTTAGTTTATAATATTTTTATTTTTTTAAAACTAATTAATTTAAAATATAAAATTTTCTTCTATCAAGTCGTGGTGCATTATTATGCAGTATGTGGGGTCCATCTGGTTTATTTGTAATTTTTGAATAAAATAGGAATATTTTTTTAAATTAGTAATTGGTCAGCTAAAAAATTTACGTGAATTTGTGCCCCCCACTTCTGATGTCAAATTTGTCCGGCTGTCTCCTACAATTATTTAGTGCTGGCTGTGCCTGTGTTGGAGGCTTTATATTGTAACCCCACCTTCTAAGTTATTAATTTATGAGGGTTTCCTTTAAGTACGGTTATGCCAATATGTATCTCTTTCTTACAGATTTGCCCTCCAAATTCAACCTATTAATAATAATAGAGATAATAAAAAAATATTAGCTCTATTTTCTTATATCCATTAAATCCAATTTACAAATCAAATTTTCTAAGGTGTGATTTTTATCATTAATAATAGGATTAAGGTGTATTTAGGGTAGGGTCTAAAGTAATTTTCATGTTCATCTAGAGCTCAAAGTATTTTGTGGTGTATTTAATACTTTGAAGTCTTTTTTAAATGAATTCATCACCCTAAAGTTTTTTTTTTTTAAAAAAAAAAAAGAAGCGGCAAGAACTATAAATTACTTTTTGTTGCATCGGACGCCTTAAAATACATTTTTAAGTGTATGCAAGACCCTAAAGTACCTAAATTATTAAGTGCAAAATCACACAAAAAATTATTTTAGAGTGATAGACGTATATGAAAAAAAATACTTAAGGGTGCTTGATGTGCATTAACCTTAATAATACTTTTACATAAGTTTCAAATTTTCTTTATATGAATTTTTGTTATTAGAAAAAAGGAAGAATGACATTTCGATCTCAACCAAGAGAAATAATCTATTAATAAGTCTCATAAGTTGTTAATAGTAACTATTGCACTTGCTAATCTCCCCAATTCACTTATCAATTGAGACTTTTTTGATATATATATTTTTTTAATTGAGACTGATAAATCCCAATTTAATATATTTTATCCCGCCTTATTCATTTATTTTGGGGACTATTTTAGGCTAATTTGGATTTATTAGGCAATATTTGGATTGTTAGCCTATTTTAGGAAATAATATAAATCAGAATTAATTATAAGATTATTGGACTTAAATTGTTATTATTCTGATTGAGATCTTGTGATTGAATAATATTTCTAAATATATGATAGATCACGATTTTATTTAATTCTTGCAGGATAAGGAAAAGCATATTGGAAGATCCTACGATGCAGAATTAATCTTGGAAGCTAAAAGAAGATCTAATGGTGGAATTTTGTTGGGCCTTTGGAATTTTAATTCGCTCAAGTTGGTAACCAAAATCTCTTCCTCTCCATTTTTTATTGAACCTAGCCGCTGAGACATTGACGCACGCGGAGAAGCACATTGAGACACAAAGACGCCACAATACGCAACAGTAGAAGTTTTGATTCTTTGTCTAATTGATTCATTGAACCATTCACACTCACGGGTCCACCTCCACCAATTACCTCAATTATCATATATTTCTCCAGTGGGTGATGCGCAGTAACCAAGACAATTGAATTGATTACTTCTTCTCATTCTTCCCTCATGGTTGTGACGCTTTGTTTGAAGCTTGGTGAGGAGAATATTTCCATGGCAGCTTAAGCGCTTTTAGGAGACAACTTGGGAGGAGCATGGAGAAGGCTAGAGCCTAGGAACTTATACTTGAAGATCATAAGGGAGTGTTATTCTTTTTATCTTCTTAATCCAAACTTGAGGTTCTTTAGTTTTAAAGGGTTTTAAGTTGTGTTAATTGAGAACAATCTAGTTTTAGATTGTAAACATATTTCTTTTGGATTGGATTGATAATTTGAAGTTTTTATGTGTGAGACAATTGTTGGAGTTTTGTTTGCAACCTTTTGATTGTCAATTGAATTATTAATTGAGTTTTCATTATTAATTTAATTGTCAATTTGGTCTGTCATCTTAATTGTTTAATTGGGTTGATAAATTATCTAGTTGTTCAATTGGATAATTGCAAACAAGATTTTCAAAACTATTTTGTGATTGATTTTTAATGAGTTTAATTAGCCACCGCTTATTTCATTATGAGTTTTCTAGTGGAATATGTGTTATTGAGCTAGAGGGTTTCCCATGTTCAATTAGGTAATTAAATTCATTAATCTTCCTTTGGTCTAATTAATTGGTTTGGGCTAAGAAAGTTAACTCCATGCAATTCCTAAGTTGTCCCCTTCTTCCTCATAACTGAACTAGATCTCTGTCATTTAATTTGATTTCAATCAATTTTCTTCTTAGGATTTTAATTTTTCTCTCATAACAAAAACCCCCAAAATTGCATCCATATTCATATAGGTTAGTTTCATTAGTTGCATTCTCATTTAGGTTTTAAAGTCAATTGCATTAGTGCATTTAGTTAGTTTAATTTCATTTTATTGCATTTTTCATCACCTAAATTCAACCTAAAGAAAAACCCACAACTTGCTCCTTGGGAAAATGACCTAGGTTGACCCTATATTGCATAATTAATTAGGGCCTAGTTTAATTGACTGCTTTAGCGACAAAAGCAGGCTCATCAATTTTGGCGCCGTTGCCGGGGAGCAACGATTAGGCTTTAGGTTTGAGTTTTTAGGTGACTTCGTAGGTGGTTGTTTATTGCATGACCCGATCCTCTTCTAAGAAATTGTTTGACTTTGATCCTGAGATTGAGAGGACTTTTCACCAACGAAGAAGAACTAGAGTGAGTACTTTTGTAGGCAATAGTTCTTCTGTTAAGCCCATTGTTGAATCCTTTGAATCTAAGGTCAATATGGACGGTGATAATAATGCAAATCCGAACGCGCATGTTATTGTTAATGCTGGTAATAATGCAAATCCAAATGCTCATGTTGTTAATCCTACTATGACCATTAATGAATTGGGTTCACCTGATTTGCATTTTCAAAATTGGTGCATCAATTATCCTGATATTAATGTGAATTTTGAGTTGAAATCTGGATTGATACACTTACTTCCAAAATTTAATGGTCTTTCAGGGGAGGAAGCATACAATCACTTGAAGATGTTCCACATGGTTTGCATTGCTATGAAACCGGTTAATGTGACTGAAGATCAAATTAAGATGCGTGCCTTCCCATTCTCTTTGGAAGGATCTGCTAAAAGCTGGTTGCTTGGTTTGCCCCCTGGATTTATTACTTCATGGAATCAACTGAAGAAACTATTCTTAGAAAGGTATTTCCCAGCCTCTCGCACCACATCTATTAGGAAAGACATAAGTAGATGTCAACAAATTGTTGGGGAAACTTTATATGAGTACTTGGAGTGTTTTAAAGCACTATGTGCTAGCTGCCCTCACCATCAAATTGCAGATACATTATTGATCGAATACTTCCATGAAGGGCTCTTACCTTTAGAGAGAGAATTGTTAGATTCGGCTGCTGATGGTGGTCTTCTTGACCTGACTGTCAATGATGCTTGGGAATTGATTGAAAAGAAAGCTAAGAACAGCCAACAATTTGGTTCTAGACAACCCGTAAAAGTTAATGAGGTGGGATTGCTTTCTTCTAATTCTGATTCTCGCCTGGAGAGTAAAATTGATAGGCTTACATCTGCTATGGAAAAAATGGCTATGTCCCATATGCAAAATTCTTCTAATATGGTCAATCCTATGGGGCCCTCTACTTCTTTCACCCCACAGCCTACCTCTTCTGCTTTAATAGGGCCACTCTATTCTATCTGCTCTCTAGCCACTCATGTTACTGACTCTTGCCCCTACCTGAATGACGGAGCTGAATCCTGCAATGCGATATATCCCTCTCGACCCATGAATCAAGGTGGCCAAAAATATGATCCTTACTCCAATACATATAATCCTGGATGGCGTGACCATCCAAATCTTCGATATGGAAATGGCCAACCTCAGCAAGCACAGTTTAATCAAAGTGGAAATTCTAGTGGCAAAATGTTTCAGCAGGGTAGACAATCAGTGCCAGTGCAAGATGAAGGTTCAAAATGGGATAGCAAGATGGAAGCTATGATGAAAATCCTAATACAACAGCAGCAGCAACAGCAGCAGCAACAGCAGCAGCAATTGCAGCAGCAACAGCAACAACAGCAGCAATTACAGCAACAACAATTTGAAACTCTTCTAACTCATCTTGGTCAATTGTCTAATGTACATGATAATACACAAAGTCAAGGTTCAGGAAGGCTTCCATCTCAAGTGGTAACCAATCCAAATGCTGGAACTCAGCAAAATCCTAATATAGGTGGAGTCAATGCTATATCTCTTCGACGTGGGAAGACAATCCCCTCTGCAGATCCTGTTACCATCAATACTTCAAAAGACAAGGAAGTTACTGATGACTCTCCTTCTGCTTCCACATTACAGGATCCGTCCACCTTACCAAAAACATATGTGGTGCCTAATGAAGAACAAGAAAAGGAGGATGAAGGAAAACAAGTGATCAAGCAGGCCCTACCTTTTCCTACTGTGGTAGCTAAGGCTCAAAAGAGAAAGAAGGAAGCTGAGATGTTCAATGAAATCTTTGATATATTCAAGAAGGTGATGATTAATGTTCCACTAGTTGACTTAGTCACACAAGTGCCCAAATATGCAAAATTCTTGAAAGAATTGTGTACTACAAAGAGAAAGTTTAAGCATGAAGGCAAGGTTGACTTAGGGGCAGTTGTCTCTTCTCTTTATCAAATGCCAATGCCAATGAAGTGTAAAGATCCTGGTAGTTTTCTCATACCTTGCACTATTGGTGATGTTGAATTCTCCGATGCCTTAGCAGATTTGGGAACCGCTATTAATGTTATGCCAAAATCAGTCTTTGATCAACTCAAGGGTGTAGAACTTAAACCCACAAATCTTGTTGCATCCCTTGCTGATAGACGTTGCACAGTCCCAGAAGGCGTCCTGGAGGACATCTTGGTTAAGGTAAAAGATTTCATATTCCCTGCGGACTTCTATGTTCTTGATATGGATGATGGTTGGTTTAGGCAGAAAGGACATTCATCTTTAATCTTAGGTAGACCCTTCCTTAAAACTGCTAGAGCTATGATAGATATGCATGCTGGTAGCCTTACTCTAGAATTTGCTGGTGAAACTATTAAATTTAATGTGCTTGAATCTATGAGACATCCCCTTGATGATTGTGCAGAGATTGATGTTAATGCTATTGATGCTATTACAGATGATTCTGTTGTAAATCTTAAAGAGAGTATGCTTAGTAGATCCTGTGATATTGCTGGTTTAGATGATACTATCTCTTGCTCATGTGCTAAAATTGGTAATTGTGATGCATGTTCTGACCTTAATGATACTGATATTGATATTTTCACTGATGCTATTGAGATTATGAGACATTCTAGACATGATGTTTCTGTGCCTATTTGTAACATTAGTGATTCTAGTAGTCATGTATCCGATACTACTCTTGATTCTGATGGACTTTCTCAGTTACTTAGTGTGATTGATGCCATGGATAAAACTGATTTATCTTCAGTATCTGATTCCAAGTTATTGATTAGCATTGATCACATTTCTGATGGGGAGATCTCTGATTCTAATTCTATCTCTGACCTGAGTGCTACTGATGGCACTATTGATGTTGATTGTGATTCTTCTGCTCTTGCAGTTTCTACTAATACTCCCCAAAGTGGGAAAGTTTGCTCTTCTGTTTGTGAGTCTGTTGTGCAGGTTTCTAGTCTGACTGATGTTGAATTGAAGCCGCTCATACCTTCAATTCAACAAGCTCCATCTTTGGAGTTAAAGCCACTTCCTGACTCATTGAAGTATGCATACTTGGGGACAGACAAGACACTTCCTGTGATTGTAGCTAGTGACATAGCTGCTGATGAGGAGACCCGCCTGCTAGAAGTACTTAGGCGACGGATGAAAGCTATTGGATGGACTCTTGCTGATATCCCTGGAATCAGCCCAAATGTGTGCACGCACCGGATCTTATTAGAAGATGGTGCCAAAGCTGTTCGACAGCCACAGCGACGACTCAACCCACTAATCCTTGATGTGGTAAAGAAAGAGGTCTCTAAACTTCTTTCTGCAGGTATAATCTACCCTATTTCTGACAGTCGATGGGTAAGTCCAGTTCAGGTAGTACCTAAGAAAACTGGTATTACTGTGGTTCGTAACGATGAAGGTGAGCTAGTTCCAACTAGAGTTCAAAACAGCTGGAGAGTATGTATTGACTATAGAAGATTGAATTCGGTGACTCGAAAGGATCATTATCCCCTTCCCTTCATAGATCAAATGTTAGAAAGACTAGCTGGTAAATCACATTACTGCTTTTTGGATGGTTTTTCTGGTTATTTCCAAATTTCTATTGCACCTGAGGACCAGGATAAAACCACATTCAAATGTCCATTTGGAACCTTTGCATATAGACGCATGCCATTCGGTTTATGTAATGCACCAGGTACTTTTCAGCGTTGCATGGTTTCCATATTCTCTGATTTTCTTGAGCACTGCATGGAAGTTTTCATGGATGATTTCACTGTTTATGGTGATTCTTTTGATGTATGCTTAGCTAGTTTGGACATGATTCTGGAAAGATGCATTCAATATAATCTTGTGTTGAATTTTGAAAAATGTCATTTCATGGTTAAGAAGGGAATTGTTTTGGGCCATGTTGTTTCACATGATGGTATTGAGGTTGATAAAGCTAAAGTTGATATTATTTCCTCTCTTCCATATCCCTCATGTGTGAAGGATGTACGTTCATTTCTTGGGCATGCTGGATTTTATAGAAGATTCATTCAGGATTTTAGTAAGATAGCATTGCCATTGTCTCGTTTATTGCAGAAAGATGTGGGTTTTGTTTTTGATGATGCTTGCAGGTATGCATGGGATGAGTTAAAGAAGAAACTCACTACACCCCCTATCATTCAGCCACCTAATTGGAGCCTTCCATTTGAGCTCTTGTGTGATGCATCTGATTATGCATTAGGTGTCGTTCTTGCCCAGAAAGTAGAAAAGAGACAACGTATCAGAGCCTATGCATCTAGGACTTTAGATGTTGCTCAAGCTAACTATACTACCACAGAGAAAGAGTTATTTGCAATTGTCTTTGGGCTCGAGAAATTTCGATCCTACATCTTTCATGCGAAGGTGACTGTGTTTACTGATCACTCAACGATCAAGTACTTGTTTAAGAAACCGGACTCCAAACCCCGCCTCATTAGGTGGGTGCTTCTGATACAAGAGTTTGATGTGGAGATTCGTGATAAGAGTGGTGCAGAGAATATGGTAGCTGATCATTTGAGTAGAATTGAAACACCTATGGTAACATCTCCACCTTTAGATGACTTTCCTGATCAAAGGCTCTGTGAGGTAGTTGCTTCTATTCCTTGGTATGCTGACATTGCTAATTATTTAGTTGCATCTATTCTGCCCGATGACATGAATAAACATCAATTGAATAAGTTTAAGAGAGATGTTAAATTCTATATATGGGATGATCCCTACTTGTGGCACATTTGTAGTGATCAAATTATTAGGCGATGCATTCCTAATGTTGAATTTGATTCTGTCCTGACTTTTTGTCATACTCTTGCATGTGGGGGACATTTTAGTGCTAAGCGTACTGCTAGGAAAGTTTTGGAAAGTGGATTGTTTTGGCCAAGTCTGTTTCATGATGCCCATGAGTTTTGTAAGAAGTGTTCTAGGTGTCAATTTGTGGGTAATAATTCTAGGAAGCATGAGATGCCCCAACAACCCTTATTATTCTGTGAAGTCTTTGATGTTTGGGGAATTGATTTCATGGGACCCTTTCCCACTTCATTTGGTTATGTGTACATCCTGCTAGCTGTGGATTATGTGTCAAAGTGGGTTGAGGCAATCCCCACTCGTACTAATGACTCTTCTATAGTGGTTTCTTTTGTTCGCTCTCACATTCTTTGCAGATTCGGCATTCCTAAAGCCATCGTTAGCGATCAAGGGACTCATTTTTGCAATCGGAGTTTGCAGAGCTTGCTTGGTAAGTATGGGGTGATGCATAAGGTGGCCACCCCATACCATCCTCAGACGAATGGTCAGGCAGAACTCTCTAATAGAGAAATCAAGCTCATTTTAGAAAAGACGGTGCAACCTAACCGGAAGGATTGGAGTAAACGGCTCGATGATGCACTTTGGGCATATCGCACAGCATATAAAAGTCCCATCGGCATGTCTCCATACAGGATTGTCTATGGCAAAGCATGTCATTTGCCAGTGGAGGTGGAGCACAAGGCATATTGGGCAATTAAAAGGTGCAATCTCGATCTTGATAGTGCTGGTATTGAAAGGAAGTTGCAATTGCAAGAGCTTGAGGAATTAAGAAGAGAAGCTTATGAGAATGCTAGAATTTATAAGGAAAGAACTAAAGCAGCCCATGACAAACTTATCATGAAAAGAGACTTTCAAGTGGGCCAGAAAGTTCTACTCTATGTTTCCCGCTTGAAACTCATGCCTGGAAAGCTTCGCTCTCGATGGGAGGGACCTTTCATTGTCACTGATGTTTTCCCCTATGGAGCTGTGAAGATCAAAAGGGAGCCACATGGAAAATGCTTTACTGTCAATGGACACCGCTTAAAGCCGTACTTTGATGGATTCTCCACTCAGGCAGTGGAGGTTGCTGCACTAAGTGACACCACGTAGATCTTGGTTGTATTCCTTCCTTCACTCTTTTATTTTGCTTTGTCATATTATTTATTGTCATGTTACTGCGTTGTGTAGTACTACGTATTACTTGACTTTGTGATCTATTTTGACTGTTTTGCATTGAGGACACTGCAGTGTTTAAGTGTGGGGGAGGGATCAACTGTGTTGAATGTGAAAATTGCAAGTTTTTAGTAACTTTAGTATGATGCATTCTTGATTTGAAAAGTGATTGATCATGTTTTGAGTTTGTGAACCTAGTGGCAATGAATTTGACTTTGGTGAATTTAGGCTAGTGATCATATTCCCAGTGAGATTTTGAGCCTAATACATATTTTTTTTTCTTTTTTTAGTGTGTACCCCTATCTCTTTACTTGATCTAGAACTTGACTTGAATCTTATTTGAGGCTGCATTTTATGCATGAGTATTCATAAAAATGATAAAGGCATTCGTTTCATTTTAGCCAGATAAGCCAAAAGGCCTACCATTTTCATACACATATCCTTTGTTTAGCCCTTTGAGCTTATTTGTTTATTTATTTTTCCATTTTGTCTACACCCATAGCCAAAAAAAAAAAAAAAAATCTCTACCCTTTTGAATGTCTTGAGAATTGAAGAGCATTGTATTTATCTCTTTTGGATGGGAGAACATGTGGAAAAAAATTATTAGGAATTGGGTCATTGTGGAAAATATGGTATGTTATTTTGAAAATGAAAAAAAATGGAAAAAAAAAAGAAGAAGAAAAATTGGAAAAAAGAGTTGAAAAAAATTGAAAAAAAAAAATTGGAAAAAGGAAGCAAAAAAAAAAAGAGAAAAAAAAAGAGAAAAAAAGAAAAGATGAATCGTGACTCAGTTCAGATTTAGTTTGGTTTCTTGCATCCCATATTCTCTATTGTATCATTCTCTTCATCTTTTAAGATATTCAACTTTGTTTTTCCAAATACCACACCCTTTCTTTCTTAACCTTAGCCCCATTACAACCTAATAAAAGTCCTTTGGATTTATGAATACACTTGCTTTATTAGCGGTGGAGAACTTAGATTCTTGTCAAACCTATGGAAAGAGTGTTGGATAGGGATGAATTTGAGCGTAAACACAAACCTATACACTTTTGAGTGAAGAGTGACATACACATTATCCTTGGTAAGAGATTTCTAGCTTAGGTTCCCCTTTGTCAAGTAAATTGCCATGATGTTTGCTTTCTTAAGTTATGAGAAGATCACTCGGACATGAGAGGTGCTGAAATACTTTTGTTTACTTTTTGCTTGTGATTGGAACATTCACTTTTGAAGCTTTAGTTTGCTTTTGTTTTGTTTTTGTTTTTTATTGTTGTTCTCCCTTGGTTTTGATTTGTTTTGCCCAGGAGTGCAAATGATAAGTGTGGGGGAGTTGATAAATCCCAATTTAATATATTTTATCCCGCCTTATTCATTTATTTTGGGGACTATTTTAGGCTAATTTGGATTTATTAGGCAATATTTGGATTGTTAGCCTATTTTAGGAAATAATATAAATCAGAATTAATTATAAGATTATTGGACTTAAATTGTTATTATTCTGATTGAGATCTTGTGATTGAATAATATTTCTAAATATATGATAGATCACGATTTTATTTAATTCTTGCAGGATAAAGAAAAGCATATTGGAAGATCCTACGATGCAGAATTAATCTTGGAAGCTAAAAGAAGATTTAATGGTGGAATTTTGTTGGGCCTTTGGAATTTTAATTGGCTCAAGTTGGTAACCAAAATCTCTTCCTCTCCATTTTTTATTGAACCTAGCCGCTGAGACATTGACACACGCGGAGAAGCACATTGAGACACAAAGACGCCGCAATACGCAACAGTAGAAGTTTTGATTCTTTGTCTAATTGATTCATTGAACCATTCACACTCACGGGTCCACCTCCACCAATTACCTCAATTATCATATATTTCTCCAGTGGGTGATGCGCAGTAACCAAGACAATTGAATTGATTACTTCTTCTCATTCTTCCCTCATGGCTGTGACGCTTTGTTTGAAGCTTGGTGAGGAGAATATTTCCATGGCAGCTTAAGCGCTTTTAGGAGACAACTTGGGAGGAGCATGGAGAAGGCTAGAGCCTAGGAACTTATATTTGAAGATCATAAGGGAGTGTTATTCTTTTTATCTTCTTAATCCAAACTTGAGGTTCTTTAGTTTTAAAGGGTTTTAAGTTGTGTTAATTGAGAACAATCTAGTTTTAGATTGTAAACATATTTCTTTTGGATTGGATTGATAATTTGAAGTTTTTATGTGTGAGACAATTGTTGGAGTTTTGTTTGCAACCTTTTGATTGTCAATTGAATTATTAATTGAGTTTTCATTATTAATTTAATTGTCAATTTGGTATGTCATCTTAATTGTTTAATTGGGTTGATAAATTATCTAGTTGTTCAATTGGATAATTGCAAACAAGATTTTCAAAACTATTTTGTGATTGATTTTTAATGAGTTTAATTAGCCACCGCTTATTTCATTATGAGTTTTCTAGTGGAATATGTGTTATTGAGCTAGAGGGTTTCCCATGTTCAATTAGGTAATTAAATTCATTAATCTTCCTTTGGTCTAATTAATTGGTTTGGGCTAAGAAAGTTAACTCCATGCAATTCCTAAGTTGTCCCCTTCTTCCTCATAACTGAACTAGATCTCTGTCATTTAATTTGATTTCAATCAATTTTCTTCTTAGGATTTTAATTTTTCTCTCATAACAAAAACCCCCAAAATTGCATCCATATTCATATAGGTTAGTTTCATTAGTTGCATTCTCATTTAGGTTTTAAAGTCAATTGCATTAGTGCATTTAGTTAGTTTAATTTCATTTTATTGCATTTTTCATCACCTAAATTCAACCTAAAAAAAAACCCACAACTTGCTCCTTGGGAAAATGACCTAGGTTGACCCTATATTACATAATTAATTAGGACCTAGTTTAATTGATTGCTTTAGCGACAAAAGCAGGCTCATCAGAGACCTCAAAGTTATTCTCCTACAAAAAATCACTTTTTAAGATTTGATAGGAGGATTCCACCTAATGATATGGATATAAGAAAAATATACCTAAATTTTGTCCTCCTTATTATTGGATTAAATTATGCAAAATAGATGATCCATGCGCCCGCAATTAATCACAATTAAGTCTGATTAATTGTAGGCACGTGGTTAATTGCGATTAATTGCGGGCGCGTGACTTATTCATTTGACTAATAAAAATTTACAATAACACAATACATTATTAAACCACTAATTAATTATTCTCTAACTAATTAATTAGTAAATTAATTATTTGACTAATTATTATTCTGTATTTAGGCTTATCCTATCTATCTTAGGGTATTCTATAAATAATATACAAAATATTTTCATTAATTCACTAATTATTATTCTCACAAACTTCTTTAATTAAATTTAGCTAATAATATTTTACAATTTATATATCAAATTATTAATTTACAAAATATTAAATAATTAGTCATCTATCTTAAAGTTTATAATAAATTCACTAATTAATTAATTTAGTAATTAGTCTTGTATTCTAAGATTTATAATAAAATTATTTATAATTAAGTAGAATTATTATTTATAATTTTAGATATTATTTATAATTTGAAATATAATTATAAACTATATATATATATATATATATATATATATATATATATATAAAATTTACGCCACACGTCAATTAATAGAGGCCACTAGTGGTGTTAAGAAGTACGATGTCACTGCTCAGGGGTGTCAGATAATCTGACGTCACTAAGCAATGGCATCGTGGGCCTTAACGCCACTAGTGGCGTCGCCTGACACGACACCATTAACTGTTTTAGTTCGGTAAATATTTTCCCATATGCTTTAATTGGGTACATTTTTTATAAAAAAAATTCCTATATTGGTACTTTTCCCTAGATTTTTTTGATTTTTAAAATTTATTAATATTAAATGAATTTTTTAACTCACATAAACTTCTTCTAAAATAAAAATAAATCATATAATTGTTTTTGTTTAACATATATAATAAATTATAAAACATCTTGAGTTTTATTTAAATCATATAATTATGTTTTTAACAAAAATTTTTGTTTATTTTAGCAAATGAGTAATTTTTGTCCATAATTTCTATACAAGTAGTTTTGAATAATGACAATTGAGAAAATTTTTATTTAATTTAGTGAAATTGAGAATTTTGTGTTGGGCGCTTCTGGATATAACTTTTTTGTGCTAGACGCTTCTGGAGTAAAAGTTCATTGGCCAATCTGCACCTTAGATAACGGATGTTAGCTTTTTTCTAACTGCGTTGTGTTGACTACACATTTTTAAAAGTTTATTAGTATTTTCGGTTCATTTAAAAGTTTATTGTGCTGGATGCTCCTGAGCCAATAGTTTGTTAGCTAAATCACTCCTTAACCTTTTAGACTTAATATAAATTACTCTTTCTAATCCTTATTATAAAACATTAACTAACAAACATATTTAATTCCTTTTATAAGGTAACCCATAGTATCCGACTGACATATGAATTTGATGCACAAACCAGATGGCAAGAACCAAATTTGACTCGTATTGGTCGGCCGAAAGCAAAAGAGAAGTCTCAAGAGCCATTGCATGTGGACCCCAGGCGGCGAATTTGAGCCGCAGAGCTTCAATTGCACCCCAAGAAACGCCCAAAATATCTGCTGGAACTTCATAGAATACTGGTAGGTTAAGATACAAAGATGCTTTTGGGAGCCTTTTTTTCTTTCCCCCCTCTTTGATTTCTTTTGGTGATAAAACATGAAGGATCCTCTCTTTATTACATTGGGGTGTTCCCCAAGGCATAGATAGATAAATAAATTTGCCTCCAACCTAAAAAGAACTCATTTTTTTTCCTATTTTCAGAAAAAGTATTAATTTTAAAGTTACCCTCCAATTAAATAATTCTCATATCGAATTTTCTCCTTTCATTTTCTCTTTTTTAGTGAGAGTGTTCGACGTTTTTATCAATTGACCTAAAAAACAGGGTACATAGCGCACAGATGTTTTTTTTTTTTTTGGATATCAAAGAAGAGGCCAAAGCCTTTAAAAAAAAAAACAGAGATTACATATGGGGAGAAATTAATCCCCAGCTCTCATGTAAAACCCATATCTTTAGGTGACTAGAATAAGTGTCTAACCCATATCTTTAGGTGACTAGAATAAGTGTCTAAAATAATAGACGTAGAGATACCATACTTTGCCAACGCATTGCAATTTAAGTCCGATTGACAAAAGGCCCGTTTGGGATAGCTGTGGGAGAAGTGACTTTTATTTTTTATGGACTTTTCTTAATGGACTTTTTTCTAATAGGCTTTTTTCTGAT
Organism: Acacia crassicarpa; assembly: GCA_034222035.1. NCBI lineage: Eukaryota > Viridiplantae > Streptophyta > Magnoliopsida > Fabales > Fabaceae > Acacia > Acacia crassicarpa. The sequence continues at coordinate 3,149,398 of JAWXYG010000015.1, read as the reverse complement.
GTGATTTGTGTTTGGGATAACAGTAGCAGAAGTGACTTTTATTTGTGATGGGAACTTGTTTGGTGGCATAGCTTTTAAAAAGATAGATGAGATGGAAAATGACTGAAAAAAGTATGAATCAAATTCTCTCACACACACATATGTGTTGTATAAAATATAATAATTTGGGATAAAAATTAAAAATAAATATAAATTTGCCAAATAAAATAGTAAAATTCCATTAAATAAATTACAACACAATAAAGTACTTAAATAAACCTAGTCCCTACAAGTTCATCTCTGATTTTATCACGAAGATCATTCATTCGTGTTGATGAGGATGCTTCATCAAATGGATCATCATTATCTTCTTCACCCATATTTCCTTCTTCAGATTGATCAAATTCCACATCATTTTGGGAATATCTCCGAATAAAATTATGTATTGTCATTGATTAATTTGTTTCGTAAGTATGAAGTTCTTCATATTATTGATTTCACCGATTAAGGATCTGTTTCAGAAACGGCTATAGGGGTTTTTTTTTTTTTTTTTTCCAGATTTAAGCAGCTAGTCACAACCGACAAACCGTAGGGTATTACAAGCTTTTGATAAATTGGTATTACAATTACTATTTAGCATGCACTACTGTAGTAAATGCATAAAGGAAACAATAATCAGCAAATGCAGGTTCTATTCTTCACATATCAATAATCAGCAAATGCATAAACCGTAGGGTATTAAAAGCATTTTTTTAAAAAAATAATCAGCATATCAATACATATAATAAAATCTATATAGTCATGTAAATTATGAATAACAGATCATAAAAAAATATCAACGGTTTCCACAGTACAACAAAACAATTCATGGTTCTATCACAAATTGGGAGGGGGTAAATGGTAATTTAGCAAATGGACCCCATATAAAAAATTGAAGTCCATTGCCCTAATGGGATCAAGAGCCACAAATGGGAGCTTTAAAAAAAAAACTTCATTGCCCATTGAAGTTCATTAATTTTTGAGTGTTCCCAAACATTCTTAATTTTTTGATGGACTTATTATCCTATCTAATGGGATAATAAGTCCATTTGGGGTGTTCCCAAACAGGGCCAAATGAATTTGATGCACGAACCAAATGGCAACAACCAAAGAATTCATGCTTCTTAGGTGCTTGTCCTTCTAATTAGAGGGTTGAAACATTTTTTATTTATTTATTTATTTTTTTTATATATTCTATTTATTTAGATTAAACTATATGTTGCATTCTGAAATTTTTTTTGCATCTAATTTCTCAAATTAATTAATTTTCATGATATTGGTGTTACATGGAAAATATTTCTAAATACAGGATTAAAAATTAATTAATTTAAGATATTGGGTGCAAAAAAAATTTCAGGATGCAATATATAGTTTAATCTAAATAAATAGAATATATAAAAAATAAAAAAAAATGTTTCAACCATCTAATTAGAAGAACAAGCACCTAAGAAACATGTAAATGGTCGGCCAAAAGCAAAAGAGAAGTCTGAGAGCCATTCCATGTGGACGCCAAATATCTGCTGACGGAAGCCATGACGAGCTCTCCCCCAAAACTGGTTCCACCTTCTGCATTACCTGATTTCTACTTGTAGTTTCCAGAGTGTTCTTTTTTTTGCTCAAAAGTTTCCAGAGTGTTCACTTGCCTATAAATTGAGGCATCGACGAGTTTTCTTTTCACTCCTGCATTTCTTGTTGAGCAGTTCCTAACCGCACCTGCCTATATTAACCAGTTCTTGCCTCCAGTTTCACTCCAACGTTCTAATTCCAATATGGGTCAGGTCAGATCTTTTTCTTCTTCCTTTTTCTGTTTCCGTTTTGCAGTTTTATTTCCTTTCTGGTGCTATCACGCTCTCCCTCTCTCATTCTTCGTTTATGCGCGCAGATGAAGGACGACGCTCCCCCTACTTGCGTTTTCAAGCTCCATATGCATTGCAAGGGCTGCGAGGATCAGATCGTGAAAAAGGTCCGCAAGGTTTCCGGTACGCTCTATTCCTTCACCCCCAACTTTTTGGCTTTCCTCTTTTTTGGATTTGGAGGCTGGATAATCCCTCTATATCTTTATTTGCTTTAGAATGACTCTTGAAATCGTGCACTCAAGCCACATTCTTGGTCGTCTTTATGGTTTCAGGTGTGGAAAACGTCGAGGTCGATTTGTCCGCCAATGAACTGACGGTGTTTGATAGAGTGGACCCCGCTAAGATACTCGATCATCTGAAAAAAGAGTTCCCAAAGAAGGATGTGCAGATTGTTGCCGGCAGCAATAAGAAGCCGGACAACAAACTGGAGGTAATTGATTCTACTGTTGCCGCTGAAAATGCCTTCTCTGATCTCTTTAGTCAATGCGAGACATATTATCAGGGAAATACTGATAGGAAATCGTTAGATTGTACAGTTCCTTGTTCTTAGAGTACCAAGATCAACGATACATGTTAGCTATCATTTGAATTCTACTTGTAACTGAATTCTCTCTTCAAATGATTGTATTTGTTCACATGGTGCAATTTGCACAGATAAGTCAGGAATTGGAGGCCCGAAATGAAGCTGCCCGTGCGCGTGCTCGAGATGAACCTGTGCGTGAGCGTGCGCGTGCTCGGGATGAACCTGCGCGTGCTCGGGATGAACGTGCTCGTGCTCGGGATGAACCTGCTCGTGCTCGCGCTCGGGATGAACCTGCGCGTGCTCGTGCTCGGGATGAACCTACTCGTGCACGCGCGCGTGCTCGGGATGAACCTGCACCGGCGCGTGCTCGTGCTCAGGATGAACCTGCACCTACGCGTGCTCGTGCTTGGGATGAACCTGCTCATGCTCGTGCTCGGGATGAACCTACTCGTGTGCGCGCGCGTGCTCGGGATGAACCTGCGCCTGCTCGTGCTCGTGGTCGGGATGAACCTGCGCCTGCTCGTGCTCGTGGTCGGGATAAACCTGCTCGTGCTCGTGCTCGTGCTCGGGATGAACCTACTCGTGTGCGCGCGCGTGCTCGGGATGAACCTGCGCCGGCGCATGCTCGTGCTCGGGATGAACTTGCGCCTGTGCGTGCTCGTGCTCGGGATGAACCTGCTCGTGCTCGGGATGAACCTGCTCCTGCTCGTGCTCGGGATGAACCTGCTCGTCCGCGTGCTCGTGCTCGGGATGAACCGGCGCGTGCGCGTTCTCGTGCTCATGCTCGACATGAAGCTGACATTCCTCAGGTACTGACTACTCTGGTTCCTCCTAAGTGCAATATGCGCGCGCGCATGTATTTATATAATATTTTAGACAAATTGACATTATGAATCCATTTACATTGAATTTGTAACTAAATATTTTAAAACATCATCACTAATTAGACTGGGTGATAGCTGGCGAAAAAGAAAATCAGGTTGGGTGATTATAATTTTTTTATTTGAGGCAACAGTTGAAAATATGGTTTTTATGTTGGTTTTTATTTTTTTTAAAAAATTAAAATTTATAAAAATATGAAAGTGATATTACTCATGTCAGTTGCTTCACGTTTGTAAGTTGTAACTGGTGAAGAAATTTGTATAATTTTGTTTCCCCCCCCCCCCTTTGGGTTTGGCATGACAGTTTGACTGTATCACTTCCTTACCGTTATTAATTCATACAAATGGTATGCTGCATGGAAGTATTCTTGGTACATGTAACAATGCTAAACCCTGAAATGATGATGTAGGATTGTGCAATTTGTCTGATGACCAATAAAAAGGATATGGCGTTTGGATGTGGACACATGGTAAACAAGTCTACTAGAATTTTCATTGCTTTCTTCTCTTTGCATAATGAGAATGATGAGTTATACGTGATTCTGATGCAGACTTGTGAAGAATGTGGGAAGAAGCTGTCCACTTGTCACATATGTCGAAAACCTATAACCATTCGCATCAAACTGTTTCCTTGAGTAGGGGTATGTTTAGGTTCAAATCAGACTTATTTGTCTCATCCTCTTTCATTCTCTATATATATCACTTAGTTTCCTGCATGATGTGAAGATGATGCAATGTGGATGAACTGTGTTTTAGTTTCGGATCAGAAGCATACAAGCCAAGAGATGATAAATGTGAATAATGGGGTCAGAAAGAATGCAGCCTAGTAAGACCTATTTTAGCTATGGAGAAACATGTTTCAAATGTAATCATCCTATATGAATTTGTTTCCTTAGCTCCTCCTATGCTTACAACCTTTAGCTTTTCTTCTGCTCCTTGTTTTATTGGTGAGTCAAAGGAACTTTACTTTCTGAATTTGTGTTTTTAACAAGTTTGGAAATAGTTTATACAATAAGTTTGGTGATGATGGTGACTTGGATCATTTCATTTGGGTGGGTGTCTGGCATTCAACATCTCACAATTGCCAAGATTAGTTGATTTGGATATCTCAGATTATTACAAGGTTAAAAAGAATTTGGAAAATTATTAAATATGCATCTCTTGCACAAACAACTGTATGGTCATTTCTTATGTTTGAGACAATGTTCAATATAATGACTCTGGATTGGTTTTGATGATTCACGCTTAGAATTTGTCCAGTACTTTATTCATGTCTTCATCAGTACATGAGATCCAAAATGAATAATATTGGACCCATGAATTTGCTTTAATGTGAAAAGAATCCCAGAGACACATTCACCTCTCCTAAAACAGTAAGAACAGAAATGAAATTGGATCCCTGGAATTGAAGCTTAAAGGGAAAAATAGCTTGTTCAAAGAATCTTTACTTTAACTTAATTAAGACTCATTTTAGAAAAACTCGTTATTTTAAAATGTGTGCTTACGCAAGTGAGCTTATGCAGTGGCTTATCTGTGGGGAAACTTTAATGAGTCTTTTTTTTTTTAAAAAAAAATGAATAAGTAGAGTTATGTAATTTTAATAAAAAGATGTACGATAAAAAAATAAGTAAATTAGTTAAAAGCTTTTAACACAATTGTCCAAATTTTTTAAATCGAGCTCGTTAAAATTTCCCTTGTGGTAAACATACCCAAGTGAAAATGCTAATCCCTCCAAGTGTTGGGTGGAGTTCTTGTGTTGTTTCTCTTTGTATTGCTCCTCTAACAATCCCTTCATCTCATCCCACACATCTCTATTTCAGCACCTGGAGACCATTATATGTTAATAAACTGAATCAATTTTGTTTTTGGCTGAAACAAACTGAGTCAATATTCTTAAGGAAATTGTTTTAGAGAGGTGCAGTTGAGAGGATTGTTTGATATGGACCTGTCGGTGAAACCATGTCTTTTTGGAGAAGGTAAGAGATAACAGAATGAAATTGATTTTGACAACTCAAGTGAGAACTTCCAAAACGACAATAGTGGGTGGATTGTATAATGAAAATGATAAAACGTGAAGGAATTGTGTTTTATTTCACGTCACTGAAAAAGGAAACAACCTAAGCTGAGGTTGACTAAACCGCAAAATATTCCATTAACCTAGGAGAATTTTGTAATTCCACAAAAGAACACACATGAAATCCAGACAAGGAAATGTCCTGTCTGTATATAATCATGCAAACCCACGAAGATCCCCTTCTGTATCGAATAAAACCAAATCAAAATAAAAAAGTCAAAACTTGTAGCATCAAGTTCATACTGAGCTCCTAAACTCTAGTGAGATCTTGACATACAGATACCTCGTACGTATCCACACCAAATGCCTATCAGACTTTCTTTCTTCTGCTCCTTGTCAACGCCAGCGTCATTTTGCTTAGGAACAGGTTGAATTCTCACATACGGTTTTCTGGTTAAAGTCTCACCTTTCAGAGCAGCAACGTACCGGTCATTTGTATCCTCCTTCCGCTGTAGTTCTCCAAGGAATTCAGCCAACCTTTCTTTATTTACTTGTCCCATCATCTAATTAATCAAAGTAACCATATTGTCAAGATCAAATTTTTCACCAGAGGAAAAAAAAAATCATGTTGACCCAAAAAAAAAAAGTCCGAAAACATATTTTTAGCAACTATTCAGCTCATCAAGTTTTTTGTTTTACTCATTAAGTTATTTAACCTTATTTCAAACAAACAAAAAAGTCATTTAATCTCCAGATAGATTTATCTTCTTGGACATAAGATAGACTACCAATGTAGTTATGCAATATCCAGAGATCTGTAGAGGAAAAAGAAGTAATACAGAATAAGGAAAGAACAAGGAGACCAAATAGTCATCAGACCCAAGTAGTGATAAAAATATGTGATATTACGAGGACATAGGTGGTGGATGAAGAAAGGTTGCCGTAGGATGTTTTTGGTTTCTCCTTGTACTCCTTATTAATTATTGATTCAGCTTCCATTAAAAGGAGAAAAAAAGCAGAGGTTGAGGTACGTGATTACTTTGTCCTAAGGATCTTTGTTGCAGACATGCAGTGCTTTATCTGGACAATCTGAAAAAAAGATGATACATCAGTCTCACAACTTGTTTTGCCTTACTCTGCTCTTAAAACTTGACATTGGTTGCTTTCCGAGATCAACTAGAACATAGATTCCAATGTGCCTAAGCTTACTTTCGTTTGTCTTCTTGTCTCTCTGATTACCACTTATCATTGGGATTTGCATCAATTAGATCTTAAGAATGTCTTTTTGAATGGCGACCTTCTTAAAAAAGTTTCTATGGAGCAACCACCTCGGTTCGTTGCTTAGGGGGAGCATAGGAAAATGTGCTATATCTGAAAGTTGTTGTGTGGTTTGAAACAAAGTCCTCGTGCCTGATTCGATAAGTTTTGTTGTGTGGTAAAAAAGTTTGAGTTAAGCTAAAGCAAGTGTTATCACTCTGTGTTCTACCAGTAATCCAATGCAGACATGATTCTTTTAGTAGTATATGTTGATAATATTGTGATTATTAGGAGTAACATATCTGGCATATCAGAACTTAAAGTCTTCCTTAACTCCCACTTCCAGACAAAAGACTTAGGTCCATTGAAGTACTTTATTGGTATTGAAGTTTTGAGAAGCAAGAAGAGCATCGTTTTAACTTAGAGGAAGTATGTTCTTGATCTATTAAAGGAAATTTGAAAACTTGGCGTTGCACCAAGTAGCATTCCCATGATTTCGAATTCGTTTCTAGATCTTAATGATAGCATGTTTGATGAACTTCCTAATGACTTGAAGAAGAAGATTGATCCAAAGAAATAGAAGCCATTTGCATCTACTGAGAGATATAGAAGACTCATTGGGAAGTTAAATCTGATAGTAACTCATCTTGATATAACTTTCTCAATTAGTATACTCAGTCAATTCATGGCATCTCCAACAGTGGCATAATGGAAGGCCTTAAAGCATATCTTGCGTTATTTGAAAGCTTCCCTTGGTCATGACGTTCTTTATATAGATTATGGGCGTACTAAAGTCTAGTGCTTCTGTGATGCAGATCATACATGATCTTAGGCCACAAGACGGTCCACCATGGGTTACTGTGTATTTATTGGTGGAAACTTGATATCTTGGAGAAGCGAGAAGCAAGAAGCAATGTGTTGCATCAATATCAAGTGTAGAAGTAGAATATAAAGCCATGTCACAATTTGTACAAGAAATTGTGTAGGTATTTCAACTCATGAAGGAAATTGAGAACTTTATGACATTACCTGTGAAACTATGGTGTGACAATAAAACATCACTCTATATAGCATCGAACTTTGTATTTCATAAGTGTATGGAGCATATTGAAATCGACTGTCACTTTATTTTTATCAAGATCAAAGAGAATGTTGATATAACAAAAGCCTTGAATGACACACAGGTTAAGTATGTTTGTAACCAATTAGGCAAGATCAATATATATGCTCCAATTTAAGGGGTAGTGCTAAGAAATGTATTAGTATTAATGTAGATATATGAAATTATGAGATTGTAATAAGATCCCATTCATATACTAATAATTAGGGATTACACATATAACCATTATGTATAAGCTCCTTTCTTTTATATAAATACTCGTACATTTATCATAAATAGTACATCTTTTTGATTGATTTCATTACAATTATATATGTTAGAGGAAAGGCAAATCAAAAGGTGCACATGGAGGCACATGAAAGCTTCATATGATCAGGTATGACTAAATTAAAGGAATGAAGAAAGAAAAATATACGAGATAGATCAATTTGTCTTTTGTTGCTTATACACTAACGGATATGAAAACAGTGGCATGTAAGACAATGGCTCTGTTTGGAATGCACCACGTTAGGAGCGTTAGAAGCGTTAGAACCAGTAATTTTGAAAAAAAGTCCACTAACGCTGCTAACGCTCATTTGGTCTGTTTGGGTTGAGCGTTAAGAAAAAGCTCCTAACGCTCAAAAAGCCCGTTAAGCTAAAAGCTCCACCATGCAGCTTTTTCCAAAACGCTCTCAGCTTTTTGACGTGGGTCCCGCCACTTCTACCACTATCAATCCAAATACAAATTAGATAGCTTTTAAGCTACCACTCCTACCGAGCTTTTTCTAAAGTCAGTAGCTTTTAAGCCACCGCTCCTACCGCCAACCCAAACAGAGCCAATAACTTTGGGGAATTTGATCCGCTTCACCATCTTTAAATTTACGACAAACACGACCCTGCTCTGCTAGAGTATGGAAGTTTGAGCTTTCTTAGCTTGGTCTAGAATGTAAACATCATCCGGACATTTGAATTCCTTTGGCCCCTCCGGAGTTAGCAGCTTCACCTTGTACGCCGCCATACACATCACGCGACCTCCAATGCTGCAACCTCCCATCAACCACCACAATATTATCTGGTGTCTTCCTTTCTCCTGATGCTGAAGAGGATAAGTTGGCCTTCTTCCATTTTTTGATCCACTAGAAAATGGGTTCCTACTAAAATAGGTAATAACCAATTTTTCTATGTTAATGGCCCGTTGTCACAAAACGTTTTTCTAAGAAAATGTGAACCAAACTGCCACACAAGATAAAAAATAACATTTTCCATTTCTTTCTCCTAATTTTTCTTGAAGCAAACCAGCCCTTAAACAAAACGTACCAAGGGGTACCATCAAATATTTTCATAAATTTACTAGACTTGTTAATAAATAAACTTCAATTAGGCTGCTCCATAATTTTCCCAAGGGAATCTTCGTACTACATGATTTGACTTCATTTTTTAAAGAGGAAATTACTTGAGAGGTTCCTTCCTCACTACGTCAACAACGTCAACACGAGTCCGCTTCTTGCCTTTCCCCTTCATCTTGGATGTTTTGCTTAGAGACATAGTTGCTATTTCTGATTCTACACTTTCTTCTAGCTTCGGTCACCACTGGGTAAGCTTCATTAATTTCTTGACCAGAAAAATAGGAAGCTTCACCCACTCGTTAGCTTTCCACTCACTGACAGTTAAAAGCTTTTTCGCAGGCAAGACCCAACAGTGGCAGAAACGGCAAAACTGCGATTATAGATCTTTGGGAAAATTCGTTTGAGGGCCCCTATTGGGCAATTAATTCTAGAAAAGGCCCACAAAATCTGAAAATACGGAAAAAGGCCCTGAAATTCTGACAATATCCAAAAAGGCCCAAAGATTCTGACGGGGGCTGATATAGTTGTTAATGGGGCTAATATAGTTGTTAACGGGGGGCTGATATAGTTGTTAACCGGGCTGATTTAGTTGTTAAATTTTTTTTTTAACAACTAAATCAGCCCGGTTAACAACTATATCAGCGCCCCACTAACAACTATATCAGCCCCATTAATAACTCCGTCAGAATTTTTGGGCCTTTTTAGGTATTGTCAGAATTCAGGGCCTTTTTCCGTATTTTCAGATTTTGTGGGCCTTTTCTGGAATTAATTACCCAATAGGGGCCCTCAAACGAATTTTCCCTAGATCTTTGATCATGAGTTTTTTGCCAAAGCCTTTAATGCTGTTGCAGCTCACTTATTCTTCTCCCTACACGGAACGTATTCTTCTCCCTTCTCTATTATTTTCTAAAACAAACCTTTCTAATTGATGAATTAAACATGTCTTGGAAGGGATAATCTTTTTTCTAAAGACAGTTCAACAGCTCACTTATCTGCGTTTTACAACCACTTAAAACCCTCATTCTGGTCAGTTATCACAGCGTTTGCCGATACAACGTAACAATATTAAAGATCATATATAACGTCTCAAATTTTAGAATTTAGAATTTGAATATTATATAGGAAATTGAATTGTGAAATTTGCCCTAAAATAATTATGAGAATAATTATTGGCAATCTAGGCTCTCTCTTTTTTTCCCCTTAATTTATTTTGGGAAAAAATAATTCAAATTAGGAATAATTTTAAGCCTAAAAATTTGTAGAGAATGATATTTTATGTCTTAGGAAAATCCTCATATTAACTAAGGGATTTATCCAATATTTATAATTAATTAAAATAAATGTCATGGGCTCTCTTTATGCTAAATCCAATATTTTTCATTAAATGAACAAAAGACCTAAATGCAAATAAAGACTTTGAAGAGGATCAAGTAAGGATTAAATGGGTCCTCAACACATGCACATTTATTCTTTATATTCTCAACCCTTCATCTCAGCAAACGCAGACTTCTTCATCCAACAATGGTTTCAATCCAACCCAATACATTCACATAACCCATTATATATATAGCACGGCCCATAATTAAAACCAAACAATTATCTCATTGATTCATTCAAAATAGGATGGAGCTGGTGCTCATTCCCAATGGAGTGTTGTGTTTGGTGTGGCCATTTGGATGTTGTGGAGATGGAGGAACATGGCATGTTTTGAAAGGAATTTTTTTAAGCCCGATGATCCAGCTGTGAAAGTCTTGCATTGTTGGAGGTATTTTGCTGTGAGTTCAGATGGCTTACATGAGGGTCTTAACTCTACAGAATACTCGGATCCTGCAAGGGGGACAGTTTGGAAAAAGCCACAGAATGGCTGGTACAAATTGAACGTCGATGGGGCTGTGGCTATACGGTCCTCTTTGGCTGGATGTGGGGGTGCTCTAAGAGACAGTGGGGGGAATTGGGTATGTGGCTTTGTGAAAGAACTTGGGGTTTGTGAGGCCTTGGTGGCGGAAGAGTGGGCCTTATTGGAAGGTTTGACTCTTGTGTGGGATTTGGGTATAAAGAAAGTTATTATTGAATCTGATGCTATGGATCTTGTTAATTTGGTGTCTCAACAGGATGTTTCAAGTGCCAGTTTTTTGCTTATCAGGATCAAGGAATTGTTGGGAAGGAATTGGCATATTACATTATCCTATATTCCCCGCGAAGCCAATCGTGTGGCGGATGTGTTAGCAAAGCAGGGAATAAACTCTACTGCTATTGTTAAAGAGTGTCCAGGGATACTGCTGTCTTTAGTTGCCCAGGAAAGTTTGGGAATTCTTTCCCCTAGTTCTGTTGTTTCTTATTAATGTAATTTTGGCTGTAGCCATCTTCTAATATCAAAAAAAAAAAATATCATCACAATAGGAACCGTTTTGAAGTAAGACACAGCCCAATGCTCCTTCTCATCTGCTCATTGTACAACGCAGCCCATAACCATTTAAGTGGTTAATTCTTTTGGTCAACACGCAAGCACAGGGAGTTCACAATGAAAAAAAAAAGAAAAAAAGAAGAAGAAACACCCCATATCACGTAAAGGACGCTGAGCATATATATTGCCATCATAATCTCTTCATCAGATCGCTTAGAACACGCCAAAAATCTCAGCCCGGTTACAGAAAACGCCGAATGGACCAGAGACGCACAGTGTGCCATATCTCTCACGTCAGCCTATCAGTAAATCTATACTCTTCCATGCTTCTTGAGCCCCATCACAGATCATCCCCCATCGGTCCTTCTCTTTCGGTCTGTCATTTTCTTGCATCCAACTAGACCCTTAAGTTTTATTTAAAGTAGTTCCTTAGCTCTCATTCACTCACTTACTTCCACCAAAAGTGAGAGAGAGACCGAGAACATAAGAGAGAAGCTGAGGAAGGAGGAGAGCCAGCGGTGGGTATTCATTGATCACCCTTCCTCTGTAAAACAACACCAAAACAGAGGCTAGTTGCGTTGGTGAGGATCTGTGAGTTTGAACAAGCAGGCTAGTAACTAATTAAAGGTATGTTATCGGGTTCCTCCTGCATTAACATTCTTGGACTGTCATGAACCCAAGCCTTTATATATAGATATTATCGTTGCTGCACACTTTGAAAACTGAAACAAGAACATACTGCTTCTATATATATATATATATATATATACCACTCTGGTGCTATTTATAAGTCTCTTTTGACTAAATCACACATACAAAGAAGAGGTGGTTAGCTCAATGATTATAAAGTGAATTTTCAACTTTACCCTCACTTGTAATTAGTTACCTTCAACCTTTTCTTCTCTCTCTCATTTCATTGGTACAATTAATGTGGGTAAAAGCATCACAATCTCATTTATTTAGTTAAAGGGGATTTATAAATAGGACCAAATTTTTTTGGTCAAAATGGACTTATAAATAGGACCAGAGTGGTGTATATATATATATATAGCTCCCTGTAGGTCTCTGTGTTAGGAGTTTTTTTTTTTTAAAGCAAGAGGAAGCCTTTAGCATTATATATATATATATATATATATATATATATATATATATATATATATATATATTTGGCTGTATACATAAAAGGAAAAAGAATGAGAATAGTAACCAAAATAATGGGTCCTGGTCCTATACATGACATATAAAGGGTGAAGTACAGCACACATGACAACTACATTAAAGCACAAAAAATAAGATTGGTTAAGTGAACTCAACAGAACCATACATAAGAATTTGTCTGTTAATCTAGACAATTAATATATTTAAAATATATAATGGATTTAGACAGAGAAGCAAAGCCTATATTAACGGCTATTGTGATGCATCTACTTTGTGGCATCAATACCCTATAGTCTAAATGGGCTCAGCAAATCACCTTGTGGGTTTGAGTATCAGCAAACTTATGCTAGCTTCATTATCACGGTTGTCTATCTAGCATCACGCTTGAAACTGTCGCTACAAGTGCTCATAACAACATGGTGTGTTGCACTTACCACTACTTTGAAGCATGAGGCAGATTAAGTTAATATATGAATTTTAAGTTTGAAAAAAAAAAGGTTTTTTATAATAGACAAGTAAAACAATTGATGACAAGTAAAACAATTGATGATTGATCATTTTACAACATAATTCGCACTTAGAAAAAATGAACTCAACAATTGTCTAAAATCTTATACTAGCAAGCATGAAAGATCCAAAAAAAAAAAAAAAACCTCAAATTATAAATGTGTCAAAGTTGAAATTAAACTTAAGATTTTTATTTCTATAAATATATATATATATGATGAAACATTGTACTTTAGAAAAGAAAAACCATGAGAAATATTAAGTGTAATACCTTAAAAGTATAATTTATATGATGATTAGTAATTATTAAGCTCCTAATTTAAAATATTAGTATAGCTTTTGAGAATTTAAAATAATTGTAGAAAAATAATAAAATAATTAGTAATTATTATTAAGTAGTAATATTATTATTCTTACTACTTAATAATATTAGTAATTTGGCAAAAATTCGGCCTAAGAGTAAAAAGGAAAATAAGACCTAATAGCCTTACACTACGTCTAGTGCCATGACGTTGGAGATTGTGAAGAGTTTGGGCAAATAATAACCCGCCGTCTGTAAATGTATATTTTAGGACGCAATAGTTGTCGAGATAATTAATCGAACGTGAAACCAGTTGAAGATTTTGGAGCAGTCAGATAGTAACCTTAATCCTCATATACTCTGTGTGACTTGTGTATGTATGTTTTACCTTGAAATTGCATACATTTAGTTATCATTCATTTCCAAGTACCATGAAACCGGAACATGCTGTGTGCATTAAAGGCCTTGCTGTGTGCCGTGCCCTGTGGTTTGTGCTGTGTGCTATAAGGACCACTGCAGTCTGTGTTGTGTGCTATTAGGATTGCTAGTTCCGGATTTGGCTATGTGCCTTGATACTAAATGTTATATGGTATTTGTTTATTTATGATTTTTTTTACATGCATTATTTATACATTTTATATGAGATTAACGGTTATTCTGGGATTCAATTTTGAATCCTAGCCCCTTTTAAGCCCTCTGGCAGCTCATATAGATTTGAACAGGGAGACAGGGGTAAGGCTCCAGAGTTGAACTAGTGTAGTGGAGGATGTTGGTGATTTCTTTTGGATATATATATTTTGGCATTCTGGATGACTGTATTATAATTATTTTGGGTATCAATATCGAAACAATTGTATACTTGATCCCTCTGGGGAAATTTATCTTTCCGTATTTTATCTTACCAGTATATTGTTGTCCAAACCGGTGTATATTCTGTCGCTAATACCCTGATGAATGATTTAAATTAACATAGAAAATAATTTAAATTAAATGAAAGTAAAGGATCACACTACCCGCCACCTGAAAGAGTGAGACGGGTAGGTGTATAACATCATACATATGTAAAGGATAAATAATCTTAGCGAGTAAGAGAGAGACCGACCAGTCAGATTTTGTTAAAGTGGAGAGAGTATCTTTAGCCAAATGAAAATGATAGTTTGAGGAAAACAGTAAAGAAAAAGTAAGTTTGGATGGCAAAGAAAAAAAAGGGATTAAAGGGAAACAAACATGAAAAGAAAAAGAAGTCAGGGACTTTTGTGTGTGTCTGTGTGCGCCAGTTAGCTTTTTTAAGATCCATGCTAGACGATGAATTATGATAAAAGGGTTCTTTCTAATTCCTTTTGGGATAAATTTTAAAGACAATTTCAGAATTCCATCACATGACCCCACTAATACTAATTATTGTTATTGTTATTAGGATTATATGTTTCTTCAAAATATAGCCCCATTATTAAATTATAATCAAGTTACACATAATAACTAATTATGGCGGCGTTTCATTTAATTCATAGCCGTTTTCATTTTTTATATGCTTTTGCAGATTTAATTTATTTATAATAAGGCGCACTAGTTTTTTTTTTTTTTCCTAGCATGAAAATAACACAATTTAATTTTGGACAAGCTAGCTAGCTAGAGAGCTGAACAACAATATCTTATTCACAAACAAGCTATATATTTACTTTTCTTTTTTTTTTTTAAGTTATCATTATAGGTCAGATCTTATTTTATTTTTTAGGTTAATATCAAGCTAGTTAGTCATTATTTCAAATCTTGGTGGAAACTTGATATCTTGGAGAAGCAAGGAGCAATGTATTATGTCAAAATCAAGTGCAAAAGTAGAATACAGAGTCATGTCACAATCTGTATAAGAAATTGTATGGGTATTTCAACTCATGAAGGAAATTGGGATCTCTATGACATTACCTGTGAAACTATGGAGTGACAATAAAACATTACTCTATATAGCATCGAACTCTGATTTCATAAGCGTATGGAGCATATTGAAATGGACTGTCACTTTATTTGTGTCAAAATCAAAGAGAATGTTGTATCTATAAGGCACTTGCAATCAAACAACCAAGTGGAAGATCTTTTAACAAAATACTTAAATGGCACACATGTTAAGTATATTAATTTGTAACAAGTTAGACAAGATCAATATATATGGTTTAACTTGAGGGGCAATGTTAAGAAATATAATAGTATTAATGTGTATATTTGAAATCATGAAATTGTAATAAGATCCCAATTAGATCCTATATAATTAGATATTACACATATAACCATCATTATGAGCCATTATGTAAAGGCTCCTTTCTCTTATATAAATACCCGTACATTTATCATGAGTAATACATCTTTTTGATTCATTCCATTACAATTATATATGTTAGAGAAAAGGCAAATCAGAAGGTGCACATGAAGGCACATGAAAGGTTCATGTGATCAGGTGATGACTAAATTAAAGGAATGAAGAAAGAAAAATATATGAGATAGATCAATTTGTCTTTTGTAACGGATATGAAAACAGAGTGGCATGTAAGACAATAATTTTGGGGAATTTGATCCTCTTCATCTCCTTAAATTTACGACAAACACGACCCTGCTCTGCAAGAGTACAGAAGTTTGATTCCAGCTTTCTTAGCTTGGTCTAGAATGTAAACATCATCGGGACATTTGAATTCCTTTGGCCCCTCCGGAGTTACCAGCTTCACCTTGTACGCCGCCATACACGTCACGTGACCTCCGATGCTGCAACCTCCTATCAACCACCACAATATTTTCTGGTGTCTTTCTCTCCCCTAGTGCTAAAGAGGATAAGTTAGTATTTTTCCATTTTTTGATCCGCTAGAAAATGGGTTCCTACTAAATCAGGTGAGAACCAATTTTCCATGTTAATAGCCCGATGTTGGAAAACATTTTTCTAAGAAAATGTGAACCAAACATACTAGATAAAAAATTACATTTTCCATTTCTTTTTCCTAATTTTTCTTGAACCAAACCAGCCTTAAACAAAAAGTACCAAGGGGTGCCATCAAATATTTTCATAAATTTACTAGACTTGTTAATAAATAAACTTCAATTAGGCTGCTCCATAATTTTCCCAAGGGAATCTTCGTACTACATGATTTGACTTCATTTTTTAAAGAGGAAATTACTCGATCGAGAGGTTCCTTCCTCACTACGTCAACAACGTCAACACGAGGTTGCTTATTTCCTCCGCTTCTTGCCTTTCCCCTTCATCTTGGATGTTTTGCTTACAGAAATAGTTTGCTATTTCTGATTCTACACTTTCTTCTAGCTTCGGTCACCACTGGGTAAGCTTCATCAATTTCTTGACCAGAAAAATAGGAAGCTTCACCCACTCGTTAGCTTTCCACTCACTGACAGTTAAAAGCTTTTTCGCAGGCAAGACCCAACAGTGGCAGAAACGGCTAAACTGCGATTATAGAGCTGTGATCATGAGTTTTTTTGTCAAAGCCCTTAGTGCTGCTGCAGCTGCAGTTCCTATGGTATTTTTTTCCCCGCAAAACTGTTTTTTAAACCGAATGTTAATATTTTATGCTTCAACTCCATTACACAGCTTATAGTTGGAGCTGTTGTTAACTTTACAGATTGAATGTGTTTACCTGACGAGGCAGCTGGAAGAAGAGAGAGAGCTCGTGAAGAGGCTTAAACAAGTCGTGCGAAGACTTAAACAAGAAAAAGATGAAGCAGAAATGGCTCAAAAAGATGTTGAGTACGCTACAGCCAGAGCTCATATTGCTGAGGTTTCGGCTTGCCTGATCTTCACTCCACCTCAACACACACACACACACACATAATTGTTTTGAGAAATTTTTAATACAGGATTCTTTTATTTCTGGTTTTAAAGGTATCACAATATTTAGACTAACAAGGCTGTATGATAAATCTATTTGTGCGCCACTCTAAAAGTTTGAGAATTCCAAGTTTTTTATCTGTCATTGAATTAATCTCCTCTTCAAGTGATTTTATATTTGTGCGCCACTCTAAAAGTTTGATTTTATATTTTTATGTTCGCATGCATATAGATTACTTTAGCCCATGCTCGAAAAGATGCCGAGTTAGCTCGAAAAGATGCTGAGGTATTTTCTCCTTTAACTTTATGATATTTATCTGCCGTATTTTTTTATTAATTTACAATATGAACTAACCTACATGCAATTGTAATCAATTTGATAACAAAATATGAGTCTTATTTATCAAAATTCGGTTTGTGCACAGCTTCTTAATCCATGATTTTATCTGTCATTTGAATATAATCGTCAAAAGATTATATATTTTGATGCCGACAGTCATAAAATTTTATGTGTAAGAACTGTTTTCGGTTGATTAAAGCGTTTAAATGTAAAATGGATACAAGTACTTTTTTATTTTATTTTTTCATCTTTATTTGTTACAAGAAACGTGCTATAATTATATGGTTAGAGATTATATAGTGAGGCTACGTTTAAAAATAATGTGATATTTATGTTTTTTTTAAAAAAAATTTAAAATTTAATATTTAGGCTTAACAAAATTTATGGGAAGATAAAAGTAATAAATTCTCTTCCGCACATTTAATTTGTGAAGAAATGTGCATCATTATTTATTTGTAACTATGTTATCTGATTTTCCATTGAAGTTGATTTTGAGACTTAAAAAGACATCATTCCATTACCTCTCTGTTAAAGCTATAGCAAATTTGACAGGGTGAATGTGCTAATCTTCCGCACATTCACTTGTGAAGAAATGTGCATCATTATTTATTTGTAACTATGTTATCTGATTTTCCATTGAAGTTGATTTTGAGACTTAAAAAGACATCATTCCATTACCTCTCTGTTAAAGCTATAGCAAATTTGACAGGGTGAATGTGCTAATCTTGAAAGAATGCTGATAGAAGAAAGAAAAACTATCGAAAGGCTTATAATTGAGAAAGATGATGAGGCAGAACGGGCCAACAGAGAAATTGAAAAGATGGGACGAGAATTAGCCTGTGCTCGAAATGATGCTGACATTGCTGAGGTACTGATTCTCTGTTGATTTTCCCCCTATTGTATTCAATTTTAACGTTATGAAAATTTTAGACGAATTATAGGAAATCGTTAGATTTTGTACAGTTCCTTGTTCTTAGATTACCAAGATCAACGTTACATGTTACCTTGCATTTGAGTGCTACTTGTAACTGAATTCTGTCTTCAAATGATTGTATTTGTTCACAATTTCACGTGGTGCAATTTACATAAATAGTTGTGTACTAAGCGGTTACTTCTATGTATAGAATAAATGGACCAAGGAGAAGAGAGAGGTGAACAAAAAGGTAAAGTTCATCAAACGTCTAAAGTTGGAAATTCAGGACACGAGACAAGATACTATGAGACAAGTTGAAGAGATAAGTAAGGAATTGGAGGAGGCTCGAAATGAAGCTGAGCATGCTCAAAATGATGCTCACATTGCTAAGGTACTGACTACTCTGGCTCCTCCTAAATGCAATATGTGCGCACGCGAGGGCATGTATATATAATATTTTAGACAAATTGACATTATGAACCTTATTACATTGAATTTGTTACTAAATTTTTGAAAACATCATCACCAATCAGGCTGGGTGATAGCTGGCGAAAAAGAAAATCAGGTTGGGTGGTGATAATTTCTTTGTTGGTGCTTCTCTTAAATCTAAGTCAAAATTAATGTTTCGTCATATTTTGTTTTGAGATTTGCCTTCTCACCTAATGATTTTTGTTATTGATAGGGCAACTATAATAATATGTTATGTGCAGTTGAATTGAAGTATCTAAGTGATCATTAATTTGTAACGTTTTATGTCTAGAACGATTTGCAAGAAAAGCTTGAGCTGATTTAGATACTAAATCGGGAATGTCAGGAGACTAGCGAAAGGGCCATGAGAGAGGTTGAAGAAAAAGAACTAGAGTTAGCTGATATCCTTAATGCTGTCACATCTGCATCATCGAGTTCCTCTGTTGCCAACTTATTCAAATGAAAACAAAAAAAGATATTAAACATATCCTTTTTGCAAAAACAGACTAGACTGATCATATATTATCATTTAAGTATAGTAAACTTTCTCAGTGAAATTCAGATGTGTCATGCTTAAATGTTTATTCATGATTAGGTTAATATACCTAATAACTAAATTTCTTCTCCCAAACTACTCCTCTGCCAAGACACTTCTTGAGAATGAAATATAATCTTCAGATGATTTTCAATATTTCGAGTATCATTTATTCCTCATTACATGTGGGCCTAGCTTATTCATAAATTTCTTGTTTGTTAATTGAAAGTCAAGACAAGCATCTTTTTGATTGGTTTGAGGTAAATCATACAATATGCAAACTATCGACTGGTAGGAATGATTTGCATCGAGCTTTTTGTTCATAAATATTGTAGTAGTTATTTTTGCAAGATAGAGATTTCTTTATCATACAATGTGAATTAGCTGCATGGAAGTATTCGTGGTATATGTAAAAATGTTAAACCTGAAACGATTTTGTAGGATTGTGCAATTTGTCTGACCAATGAAAAGGACATGGCGTTTGGATGTGGACACATGGTAAACAAGCCTGCCAGAATGGTTTCATTGCTTTATTCTCTTTGCATAATGAGAATGATGAGTTATACGTGATTCTGATGCAGACTTGTGAAGAATGTGGGAAGACGCTGCCCAAGTGTCCCATATGTCGGAAACGTATAACCATTCGCATCAAACTGTTTCATGGATGAGTAGGGGTGTGTTTAGGTTCAAATCAGACCTATCTGTTCTATCATCCTCTTTCATTCTCTTTTCTCACTTTAAGTGGTCCATTTGTCATGCCACTCTAATTTAAGCTCTAGTAGTTTAAAATCTGCGTGAGAACTTTAGATCGACCCAGATCCGAACACGGAACGTATTCTTCTCCCTTCTCTATTATTTTCTAAAACAAACCTTTCTAATTAGCGTGAAAGGGATAATCTTTTTCCTAAAGATAGTTCAACATCTCACTTATCTGTGTTTTACAACCACACTTAAAACCCTCATTCTGATCAATTATCATAGCGTTTGTCGGTACAATATAACAGTATTAAAGATCATACATATGTAAAGGATAAATAATCTTAGCGACTAAGAGAGAGATCGACCAATCAAAGATTTTGTTAAAGTGGGGAGAGTATCTTTAGCCAAATGAAAATGATAGTTTAAGGAAAACAGTAAAGAAAAAGTAAGTTTGGATGGCAAAGGGAAAAAAGGGATTAAAGGGAAACAAACATGAAAAAGAAAAAGAAGTCAGGGGCTTTTGTGTGTTTGTGTGCGCCAGTTAGCTTTTTCAGATCCATGCTTGACGATGAATTATGATAAAAGGGTTCTTTCTAATTCCTTGGGGCTAAATTTTAAAGACAATTTCAGAATTCCATCACATGACCCCACTAATACTAATTATTTTTATTGTTATTAGGATTATATGTTTCTTCAAAATATAGCCCATTATTAAATTATAATCAAGTTACAAATAATAACTAATTATGGCGGTGTTTCATTTAATTCATAGCAGTTTTCATTTTTTATATGCTTTTGCAGATTTAATTTATTTATAATAAGGCACATTAGGTTTTTTCTTTTTTTTCCTAGCATGAAAATAACATAATTTAATTTTGGACGACAATAACTTATTCACGAACAAGCTATATATTTACTTTCTTTTCTTTTTTAAGTTATCATTATAGGTCAGATCTTATTTTATTTTTTGGGTTAATAACGAGCTAACTAGTCATCATTTCAAATCTTGGTGGAAACTTGATATCTTGGAGAAGCAAGAAGCAATGTGTTGTGTCAAAATCAAGTGCATAAGTAAAATACAGAGCCATGTCACAATCTGTACAAGAAATTGTGTGGGTATTTTAATTCATAAAGGAAATTGGGATCTCTATGACATTATCTACGAAACTATGGTGTGACAGTAAAACATCACTCTATATAGCATCAAACTCTGATTTCATAAGCATATGAAGCATATTGAAGTTGACTGTCACTTTATTTGTGTCAAAATCAAAGAGAATGTTGTATCTATAAGGCACTTGCAATCAAACAACCAAGTGGAAGATCTTTTAACAAAAGCCTTAAATGGCACAAATGTTAAGTATATTAATTTGTAACAAGTTAGGCAAGATCAATATATATGGTCCAACTTGAGAGGAAGTGTTAAGAAATATATTAGTATTATTGTATATATTTGAAATCATGAGATTGTAATAAGATTCCAATCTGATCCTATATAATTAGGTATTACACATATAACCATCATTATGAGCCATTATGTATAGGCTCCTTTCTCTTATATAAATACCCGTACATTTATCATGAATAATACATCTTTTTGATTCACTCCATTACAATCATATATGTTAGAGGAAAGGCAAATCAGAAGGTGCACATGAAGGCACATGAAAGGTTCATGTGATCAGGTGATGACTAAATTAAAGGAATGAAGAAAGAAAAATATATGAGATAGATCAATTTGTCTTTTGTAACGGATATGAAAACAGAGTGGCATGTAAGACAATAATTTTGGGGAATTTGATCCTCTTCATCTCCTTAAATTTACGACAAACACGACCCTGCTCTGCAAGAGTACATAAGTTTGATTCCAGCTTTCTTAGCTTGGTCTAGAATGTAAACATCATCGGGACATTTGAATTCCTTTGGCCCCTCTGGAGTTACCAGCTTCACCTTGTACGCCGCCATACACGTCACGTGACCTCCGATGCTGCAACATCCTATCAACCACCACAATATTTTCTGATGCCTTTCTCTCCCCTACTACCCCTAGTGCTAAAGAGGATAAGTTGGTCTTTTTTCATTTTTTGATCCGTTAGAAAATGGATTCCTACTAAAACAAGTGAGAACCAATTTTCCATGTTAATAGCCCGATGTTGGAAAACATTTTTCTAAGAAAATGTGAACCAAACTGCCACACTAGATAAAAAAATAGAGTAAATACCCTATTTGGTCCCTGAAAAAAAACACGGACCCTATTTTAGCCCCTCAAACAATGAAAACCCATTTTTAGTCCTTCAAAAGGACGAATTTCCAAAAAACGGACCCCATTTTGGTCTCTCGAAAATTCCCAAAAACCCATTTTTAGTCCATAAAAATGTTATATTTTAGTCTCTGGGGACAAAAAAGGGGTCCGTGTTTTTTTCAGGGACCAAATATGATATTTACTCTAAAAAATAACATTTTCCATTTCTTTCTCCTAATTTTTCTTGAACGAAACCAGCCTTAAACAAAAGCACCAAGGGGTACCATCAAATATTTTGGCTTTTTTCCCTATTTGTCACCTTTTAAATAAATAATTACCAATTTGCCACGGTTTTGAAAATATTTCCCCATCTGCCACTTTTAGTCGACTAAACCCCGGTTTAGTCGACTAAAAGGGGTTTAATCGACTAAAAGTCGTCGGGTCCCTTTTTTTGGCTGACCACGAAATTTAGTCAACTAAACCACTAGGTTTAGTCGACTAAATTTCGTCTGAAAGGTTTTTAAAAAACCCGCGAGATTTAGTCGACTAACCCGATTGGGTTAGTCGACTAAATTTCGACAGTAGGGTTTTTTAAATTCAAAATAAAGATCTTCTATCTACTACTGTTTAGAAAAATGAATTTATCATTTAAAAAATCTTGAAAATCTTCAATTTCGACTATTCAAATTAAATTTGAACGATTCATCCAACGAATTTTTATATATTCAAATTAAATTTTTATAAATTTGAATATATAAAAATTCGTTGGATGAATATATATTCAAATTAAATTTTTATAAATTTGAACAATTCATCCAACCAATTTCGGCTATTCAAAAATCTATCTACTATTGTTGATCATATATATGTTCTTGTTTCGCCAAATATATATTTTTATAAAAAGCTGAATTTTATATTTTATTAAAATTGAAGTTCCCTGTCGAATTTAATCTATTGATCCCAAAAACTTACTTTTATTCAACACAGCTCGTGGGATTATATACGGTAGAAAATATTAACTGCTGGCCTAGATAAACCCTAATATCTAAAGATAGATCCTAATATGTAGGAATTACAAATTTACATAATCTTCTAACTAGATCCTAAGATCTCTACAACAATCTTCTAGCCTAGATAAACCCTAATATCTAGAGATAGATCCTAATGTCTAGGAATTACAAATAATTTTTTTTTAGGTATAAATGAATTTTTTTTTTATTATATCAATGCCCCGGTAAATATTATATTGCTGTTTTTTTATTAACTTTTTTTTATATCAATGCCACGGTAAATTAAATCCAGTATATTACATTTGTTTATTAAATCCAGTATATTATATTTAGTCTAACCCTCCAGCCGAGATTTGGTCGACTAACCCAAGTGGGTTAGTCGACTAAATGAGCAGTCAACCAAAAAAAAAAGGGAAACCACGACTTTTAGTCGACTAAACTGTGGTTTAGTCGACTAAAAGTGGTAGATAGAGAAATATTTTAAAAAGAGTGGTAAAATGGTAATTATTTATCTAAAAAGTGGCAAATAGAGAAAAAAGCCAAATATTTTCATAAATTTACTAGACTTGTTAGTAAATAAACTTCAATTAGGCTGCTTCATAATTTTTCCAAGGGAATCTTCGTACTACATGATTTGACTTCATTTTTTAAAGAGGAAATTCTTGGAGAGGTTCCTTCCTCACTACGTCAGCAACGTCAACACGAGGTTGCTTATTCCCTCCGCTTCTTGCCTTTCCCCTTCATCTTGGATGTTTTGCTTACAGAAATAGTTGCTATTTCTGATTCTACACTTTCTTCTAGCGTCGGTCACCACTGGGTAAGCTTCATCAATTTCTTGACCAGAAAAATAGGAAGCTTCACCCACTCGTTAGCTTTCCACTCACTGACAGTTAAAAGCTTTTTCGCAGGCAAGACCCAACAGTGGCAGAAACGGCTAAACTGCGATTATAGAGCTGTGATCATGAGTTTTTTTGTCAAAGCCCTTAGTGCTGCTGCAGCTGCAGTTCCTATGGTATTTTTTTCCCCGCAAAACTGTTTTTTAAACCGAATGTTATGCTTCAACTCCATTACTCAGCTTATAGTTGGAGCTGTTGTTAACTTTACAGATTGAATATGCTTACCTGACGAGGCAGCTGGAAGAAGAGAGAGAGCACGTGCAGAGGCTTAAACAAGTCGTGAAAAGACTGCAAAGACTTAAACAAGCAAAAGAAGATGAAGCAGAAATGGCTCAAAAAGATGTTGAGTACGCTACAGCCAGAGCTGATGTTGCAGAGGTTTCGGCTTGCCTGATCTTCACTCCACCTCAACACACACACACACACACATAATTGTTTTGACAAATTTTTAATACAGGATTCTTTCATTTCTGGTTTAAAAGGTATCACAATATTTAGACTAACAAGTCTGTATGATAAATCTATTTGTGCGCCACTCTAAAAGTTTGAGAATTCCAAGGTTTTTATCTGTCATTGAATTAATCTCCTCTTCAAGTGATTTTATATTTTATGTGATCAGTTATAAATACATATTAAAAGCCCTTTGAAAATGATATAGGATAGATTAAAGTACTTAAGTCAAGTGGCTATTGAATGGTATCTTCATATGTTTACAAGAATGAATGGGTCAAGTTGAAGAGAGAATTGCGAGTAGCTCAAGAGCTTGTGCAATTGCTAAAGACAGAAGGTGAGGAGACAACACAAATTGTACTGAGACAGGGTAACGACAAAGAACAAGAGTTAGCCAACGCCCTTAATACTGCTTCAGTTGCTGAGGTATTTGTTGTTGCTAATGTTATTTTCTTAAACTATTTATCTTAGTTTTTTCTTCCTTGAAAGATGTATTTTAATCCAGATAAGCTTTGCAAAGATTATTATTATTATTTTTTAAAATAGCATTTGCTAAAACTACATAATTAAGAAGCAGCAATTCTTAAAGCAAATTATCATGCAAGTGCTTTTATCAATGATTAACATATGGTCAATTATGTTGTCGATTTTTTTTATTTTTATTTGTTGCCCTGCCTCTGATATTGCTCTGTAGCGAAACACTAATTTTATGCTTCTCTCAGGGTGGAAAATTTAATCCATCTGTAAATCAAAAGCAGATGTCTGCGTTTATGAAGCACAATTAGTGTAAACTAAATAACTGAGCACATTTATTCTTTAAGCATAGTTGGGCTAACCATGATATAATTATGTTGCTTGCGATTTTATAAAGGGTGATGCTGAATTTGAAAATAATTTGAAATTTAAGTTGGCTTATGTCATATAGAGAGCTGCAAATCTTGATTTGATAAAATTTAAGAAAAGATGAAAGTGATGTTACTCTAATATTAATTCCTTTGATGAATTTTTTCCCCATTTGACTTTACTGTGATACTTTTTTGTATCACTCTGGTCTGAAAGATGCCGAGTATGCTACTGCTAGAGCTGATGTTGCTGAGGTTTGATTCATGTGATATCATTTTTCATTTATATTAACATATTTATCCATCATTTTTAAGACAAATAAACAAAGTGACCCGTGTTACAAACCAATTTTGAAAAGCAAAATACAGGATTCTTGTGCTTAGAAAAATCTAAAAACATTTATACAAACCAATTTGAATGACGAAGGATTTCTATTTATTCACAATAGGGATATGGTAGGAAGTACGACATATGATGTGATTCTATGGATAAGAACTTTTTTTTTTTTTTTTTAAATGAAGACCCAGGACAGTGTGATTTTGTGTGTTAGGTTGAGGTTTGAGCTTGCACAATTGTGTCATGGAAGTCAATTTTCTCTCACTGTGCTGTTCAAAATATATGGGAATATGAAAGTAATAAATTCTTCCGTGCATTTAACTTGTGAAGAAATGTGCATCATTATTTATTTGTAACTATGTTCTCTGATTTTCCATTGAAGTTGATTTTGACACTTAAAAGACATCATCCCATTACCTTTCTGTTAAAGCTTTAGCTAATTTGACAGAGTAAATGTGCTATTCTTGAAAGAATCGTGATAGAAGAAGGAAAAACTATCCAAAGGCTTGTAATTGAGAAAGATAACGAGGCAGAACAGGCCAAGCGAGAAATTGAAAAGATGGGACGAGAATTAGCCTGTGCTCGAAAAGAAGATCAATATGCTCAGAATGATGCTGACATTGTTGAGGTACTAATTCTCTGTTGATGTTTCCCCTATTGTATTCAATTTTAAAATCATGAAATTATTGGACGAATGATAGGAAATCGTTAGATTTTGTACATTTCCTTGTTCTTAGATTACCAAGATTAACGTTACATGTTACCTAGCATTTGAATGCTACTTGTAACTGAATTCTCTCTTCAAATGATTGTATTTGTTTACATGGTGCAATTTTCCAATTAATTGTGTAGTCATGAATTGACGGAGCACACTAACTGAAAAGGTTATATCGGGGCGAGTCTCTGTGAGATAGTTTAATTTCCCAATTAATCTACGCTATTTCTCGGGATAGGCGAACAACTTGATGTTTTCCGGGTCAACTTTCTTTCTCACATCCTAAAGTAGCTCATCAATATGCTATTATCAATATCCAAGAAGGGATTAGGAATCATGGGAAAGCTACTCAGACTTGCTTTGAGTTTCCTAATTTCTTTTAGCAGATCAAGAACATATTTCCTCTATGTCAAAAGGATGCCTTTCTTACTTCTCATAATCTCTATCCCAAGAAAGTACTTTAATAGACCTAAATCCTTTATTTGAAAATGAGAACTAAGAAATGCCTTAAGTGATGAGATTTTCGAAGCATTGTTACCCGTTATAACAATATCATCAACATATATTACTAAGAGAATTATGCCAGCATTTGTTCACTAATAAAACACTGAATGGTCACACTTATTTTGACTCAACCAATCTTCTTAACCATAAAGCTAAACCTATCAAACCAAGCATGAAGGCTATACTTTTAAGTCATATAAAGACTTCTGAAGATGACATACCTTCCCACGCTTCCCCTAAGCTACAAAACTAGGTGATTGCTCCATATATACTTCCTCAAAAAGATCACCATTTAAGAACGCATTGTTAACATCCAACTAATAAAGATCAAACCATAATTGGCTGCCATAGAAATGAAGAGGTGGATATAGGATAGTTTTGCCATAGGGGAAAATGTTTCTAAATAATCAACACCATAGGTCTGAGTACATCCCTTACATCCGATAGCCTTCTTGCCTAAAGTTAAATCAACGAGATTTCAGGTATTGGTTTTATTAAACGCCATCATTTCTTCTTCCATCGTAGCATGCTAGTCGGGATAGGCCAAGGCTTATTGGAGAGTAGTGGGAACGATGAAAGAGTTTAAAGATGCTATGAAGGAAGAAGATAGAGGAGACAAATGGTTATAGGAAATAAAGGAAGAAATAGGATAGGTGCAAGTACATTTACCTTTATGTAAGGCAATAGGCAAGTCATCAGAAGTATCAGGCACTAAGCAGGTTCAAAGGCAAGAGCAGAAGTATTAGAAGTATCAGAAATAGTAAACACTGTTGCTGGTGTAGAAGGAGTAGAAGGAACTAATTTTAGATCAGACACCAAAGCTGGCACTGGTGGGTCATGAACTTGATTGACTACATTGCTTGTCCTAGGATGTTTCCGATAAACATAACAGATAAGTGGTTTAGCATATACCAAGTCTGATACTTGCATTGGTGGTAATTAAACTGGATAGACCAAGTGATCATCTAGGCTTTCGGTGGTGTCATTTGTTGAGACAGGGGATGTAGGTGGAGTAGAGACAGGAAAGAATGAGGTAAACTCATGGAATATGACATTTGTAGACACAAGATAACACCAAAGAGTAGGAGAATAGCATTGATAACCTTTTTGAATCCTAGAATACCCAAAGAAGACACATTTAAGAGACTTGGAATAAAGTTTGGTAATAGTGGAACGAACACCGTGAACAAAACAAACACAACCAAAGATTTTAGGGTTAATAAGAAATAAGGTTTTGGAAGGAAACAAGGTTGTGTATGGAGTGACACCATTGAGGACAGGATGAGGCATACGATTAATAAGAAAGCACGCAGTAGAGACGACATCATCCCAAAGAGGCTTGGGAACATTCATTTGGAACATGAGAGCCTGAGCAACTTCAAATAAATATCGGTTCTTACATTCTGTAATACCATTTTGAGCCGGTGTATTTGGATAGGAAGACTGGTGAAGCATGCCATGCTGGAGCATGTAGGTTTGAAATTGGGTAGAAAAAATATTCTTTAGCATTGTCACTCCATAAAGTGTTTACATATACACCAAACTAAATTTTGATTTCAACACAGAAATTGCAGAATTGAGAAAACAACTTAGGATGAGTTTTCATTATATAGAGCCAAGTGGTACGAGAGAAATCATAAAAAAAAAAAGTAACAAGTAGCTAAAAGCAGGCTTGGACTTGACATGACATGGACCCCAAACATCAGAACTAACTAAATCAAAGGGAGTCGTAGCTCGTTTGTTGACTCGAGGTGCCAAGTGAACACGATAATGTTTAGCAAATTGACATAATTCACATTCTAAAGATGACAAATGATGGAATTGAGGATACATCATCTTTAAAGAAGGCATAAACACATGACCTAGATGATAGTGAACGTTAAAAGGGAACGAACCATTAGAGCAAGCAACTAAACACAGCACCTGATCCTTAAGGAAGTAATGGCCACCAGATTAATAGCCTCGACCAATAACTCACTTCGTTGTGACATCCTGAATCAAACAATTATCAAGAAAGAAAGTGATGAAATAATTTGATTGTCGAGTAAGCTTGCTAGAAGATAAAAGATTGAATGTAAGGTTAGGGACATTAAAGAAAGTGATAAAATAATTTGATGGCTGGCAATTGTTATACTAAAGGATTGGCGTAAGGCACATACAAGGAAAACAAATGATGGTTACTTGTTATATGATCAATAGCACTGGAATTGATGGTCCACTTGAAGGAAAAAGTAGCAAAACTAGAAGCAATATTACCTATCGCAAGGCAATGGAAGAACTAGACTTAGATTCAACCATCAATCCTCACCAAAAGCAAGTTCAGTTCCACAGCAAACTCTCTGAGCAAAATCACCAACTACTAGAAAGACCAATAAGCCTCCAATGGACAGCAAAGAACACTATTCCCAACAGTGAGCCAAAAACTCACTAAAGATGACAACACCCAAACAACGCTATGAAACCAAAGAGAATAGCAACCAAACACCCAATATCTTGTATTGGACCAAACAATGCAGAAGAAGCCACAACAAAAAATGCCAAACCTAGGCAATAAAATGCAATTCTAGCAACTAAAAACAAATGCGATGCACCAAAGATACGAAATTGCCACCAATGAAATGTCAACCCAATGCCAAATAGAAAGCCAACAACACAGTAGAACGAAATACCACAAACCCAATTGCCAAACACAATCTTGAAGCTTGTGGCAAAGCCAAAACACACTTAAAACAGTGCTAGAACTAAGAAACAAACTAACCCCACGACCAAACTCACTTGAATGAATCGAAACCACCACGGTTGTGTCGGAAAAACAAAGTCGATGTCGGAAAATGAAAGCACAGCTTGATTGACACGCTCATGGGCCAAGAAGATGCTACTGACAGCGAAGCGCATAACCTACATGCAACAGCGAACAGACCACCTGAAGCTTGGAAAACGCCGATCAGCAGTTGGGTAAGACGTTGGGCTAGGCGGTGACACTCGTCAGACATTGTGGGAGTGTCGCCGAAGCTTTCTCTCAATGTCACTATTCATGCGTGAGCAGTACAAGCCAAAAAAATAAACAAACCCTAAACCTAAGCTCTGATACCATGTAAAGTAGAGTAATTTGAATGTCGTGTCTATTCATTTACAGAAAGGGTCTATATATACATGATGAGTGAGCCCTAGCATTTATGGCTCTTAACTATAGTATCTAATCTGGTTAATACATATTTCCTAACAAAGAGATAAGTCAGGAACTGGAGAAGACTCGAAATGAAACTGAGCATGCTCAAAATGACGCTGACATTGTTCAGGTACTAACAACCCTGGTTTCCTCCTAAATGCGATATGTGCGAGCACTCGCGCATGGATATATAAAATTTAGAGAAATTGACATTATGAACCCATTTACATTGAATTTGTAACTAAATTTTTCAAAACATCATCACAAATCAGATTGGGTGATAGCTGTCGAAAAAGAAAATCAGGTGGGGTGATAATAATTTTTTTGTTTGAGGCAACAGATAAAAATATGGTTTTTATGTCGGTTTTTTTTTTTTAAAAAAAGTAAAATTTATAAAAATATGAAATTGATATTACTCATGTCAGTTGCTTCATGTTTAGGTTTTAACTGGTGAAGAAATTTGTATAATTTATTTTTTTTTCTTTTTCCATTTGGGTTTGGCATGTTAGTTTGACTGTATCACTTCCTTACCGTTATTAATTCATATAATCTTACAACGTGAATGTGCTAAACTGAAGAGATTGTTGGAAGAAGAGAAAAAACTAGCACGAAGGCTTATACTTGAGAAAGATGATGAGGTGCAGCAAGCCAAGAGGAAAATTGAAGAGATTGATCAAGAACTAGCCCATGCTAGAAAATTTGCCTAGTTAGCTCAAAAAGATGCTGATGCTGCTGAGGTATTGAATATGTTGGCATTTTCTCCGTTAACTTTATGATATTTATCTACCACATTTTTTATTAATTTACAATATGAACCAACTTACATACAATTGTAACTAGTTTGATAACAAAATATGAGTCTTAGCGATGAAAATTCAGTTTGTGCAAAGTTTCTTAATCCATGATTTTATCTGTCATTTGAATCTTCAAGTGTTTATAAAATATTTACTGTTTTGGGTTGATTGAATTCTTAAATGTAAAATGGCTATTAGATTGAATGCTACTTGTAACTGAATTCTCTCTTCAAATGATTGTATTTGTTCACATGCTGCAATTTGCATAAATAGTTGTGAGTACTAAGTGGTTACTTCTATGTATAGAAAGAATGGACCAAGGTGAGGAGACATGTGAAGGAAAAGGAAGAGCTCGTCAAATTTCTAAATTTGGAAATTCTGGACATAAGACAAGTTGCTATGAAACAAGTTGGAGAGATAAAAAGTCAGGAATTGGAGGAGGGTCGAAATAAAGCTGAGCATGCTCAATATGATGCTGACATTGCTCAGGTACTGACTATTCGGGTTTCCTCCTAAATACAATATGTGCGCGCGCATGCATATAGAATACTTTAGAGAAATTGACATTACGAGCCCATTTACATTGAATTTGTAACTAAATTATTTAAAACATCATCACAAATCAAACTGGGTGATATATAGCTGTCCGAAAAGAAAATCAGGTTGGGTGATAATAATTTTTTTGTTTGAGGCAACAGTTAAAAATATGGCTTTTACGTTGGTTTTTATTTTTATTTTTTAAAAAATTAAAATTTATAAAAATATGAAAGTGATATTACTCATGTAAGTTGTAACTGGTGAAGAAATTTGTATAATTTAATTTGTTTTTTCCCATTTGGGTTTGGCATGATAGTTTGACTGTATCACTTCCTTACCGTTAATAATTCATACATAATCTTACAGCGTGACTGTGCTAAACTGAAGAGATTGCTGGAAGAAGAGAAAAAACTAGCACGAAGGCTTATACTTGAGAAAGATGATGAGGTGCAGCTAGCCAAAAGGAAAATTGAAGAGATTGATCAAGAATTAGCCCATGCTCGAAAAGATGCCGAGTTAGCTCGAAAAGATGCTGAGGTATTGAATATGTTGGTATTTTCTCCTTTAACTTTATGATATTTATCTACCGTATTTTTTTATTAATTTACAATATGAACTAACCTACATACAATTGTAATCAATTTGATAACAAAATATGAGTCTTATTTATCAAAATTCGGTTTGTGCGCAGCTGCTTAATCCATGATTTTATCTGTCATTTGAATATAATCTTCAAAAGATTATATATTTTGATGCGGACAGTCATAAAATTTCATGTGTAAGAATTGTTTTGGGTTGATTGAAGCGCTTAAATGTAAAATGGATACAAGTACTTTTTTATTTTATTTTTTCATCTTTATTTGTTACAGGAAACATGCTATAATTATGTGGCTAGAGATTATATAGTGAGGCTACGTTTGAAAATAATGTGATATTTATGTTTTTTTTTAATTTTAAAATTTAAATATTTAGGCTTAACAAAATGTATGGGAAGATAAAAGTAATAAATTCTCTTCCGCACATTTAATTTGTGAAGAAATGTGCATCATTATTTATTTGTAACTATGTTATCTGATTTTCCATTGAAGTTGATTTTGAGACTTAAAAAGACATCATTCCATTACCTCTCTGTTAAAGCTATAGCAAATTTGACAGGGTGAATGTGCTAATCTTGAAAGAATGCTGATAGAAGAAAGAAAAACTATCGAAAGGCTTATAATTGAGAAAGATGAAGAGGCAGAACGGGCCAAGAGAGAAATTGAAAAGATGGGACGAGAATTAGCCTGTGCTCGAAATGATGCTGACATTGCTGAGGTACTAATTCTCTGTTGATTTTCCCCCTATTGTATTCAATTTTAACGTTATGAAAATTTTAAACGAATGATAGGAAATCGTTAGATTTTGTAAAGTTCCTTGTTCTTAGATTACCAAGATCAACGTTACAGGTTACCTTGCATTTGAGTGCTACTTGTAACTGAATTCTCTCTTCAAATGATTGTATTTGTTCACAATTTCACATGGTGCAATTTACATAAACAGTTGTGTACTAAGTGGTTACTTCTATGTATAGAATAAATGGACCAAGGTGAAGAGAGAGGTGAATGAAAAGGTAAAGTTCATCAAACGTCTAAAGTTGGAAATTTAGGACACGAGACAAGATACTATGAGACAAGTTGAAGAGATAAGTAAGGAATTGGAGGAGGCTCGAAATGAAGCTGAGCATGCTCAAAATGATGCTAACATTACTAAGGTACTGACTACTCTGGCTCCTCCTAAATGCAATATGTGTGCACGCGAGCGCATGTATATATAATATTTTAGACAAATTGACATTATGAACCCTATTACATTGAATTTGTTACTAAATTTTTGAAAACATGTTAGAATATAATTGAGATTATAATTGTATTCCATTGTATTCCTCCACCATATGATTTTGTTATACATTTCTGTTATTGTAATATTCTCTGTATACACGTGTCAAGTGTTGATAAGAGTTGTTATGATTGTAATATCTGGAGATATTCTTCCAGAGCCTTGTATAGCCTTCTATATAAGAGAGCTGCCAGAGTCATTCCTCTCTGTGCATTCATAGTAAACTTTCCCCTGCTAGTTTTCTCTATTTTCTATCTTGGTATCAGAGCCATGTCGACCACCTCCACTGCCAACTCCGGCACCGCCCCTACTGCTCGCTCTTGCCCTCTATTCTCGTCCTCCAGTCAAACCTCTGCTATTAAGCTTGACCGAACCAACTTTCTGGTATGGGAATCCATTGTTCTCCCGCTCATCGAAGGCAACCAACTTGAAGGCCACATCAATGGCCGCTCTCGTGCTCCGGCGAAAGTTGTCGCCGGTGAGACAGTCACAGTTGTGAACCCAGAGTATACTGAGTGGTTCTCCACTGATCGGTTGCTAGTAGGATGGCTACGCAACACAATGTCTCTCGAGATCGGCGCTTAGCTGCTCCATTGCACCACTGCCGAAGCTCTCTGGAATGGATGCAGAGACTTGACGTGTGCATCTACCAAGGCCTGAGTTATGGTAATAAAAAACGAATTGCATACTGATCGTAAGAACTCTCTTACAATGAACGACTACCTCAACAAGATGAAGAAAATTTCTGATAAACTAGCTTTGGCTGGTTCACCGATTGCCACCGATGATCTGATTCTACACACCTTGAACGGACTCGATGCCAAAAATAATGCAATCTCGATTAAGTTGGTCGATCAACCTGATCTCTCTTAGGTTGAAGCTCAAGGAGCTCTGCTCTCCTTTGAATCACGGCTGACCCAACAACTCAGCCACTCCAGCCTCAGTGTTCAGCCGACGGCCAATTTCGCTCATAAGCAGGAGCTCAACCACGATTCTGGCACTGGTCGTGGTTGGCAACACAACTCTCATTCTCGTGGTTCTCGGCCCAGAGGTGGACAGTCTCGTGGAGGAGGCCGTGGTCGAGGCGGATGACCCTTCTACATTTACTGCCAACGTCCTGGTCACACGCTGGCCACTTGCTACTATCGGGAAGGAGCACCATCGCATGGTTTTAACTCACCTCCTCCTTAGAATCATTATGCTAACTTTTCTTTCATTTCAGATCCCTCCTGGTACATGGACAGCGGCGCTAATTATCATGTGAACCCAGATTCCGATCAATTTGACAAGCTCACTCCCTATGGTAAGTCTCACTTGAATACTTGTACTGGTGCAAAGAGCCTGATATTGGGTATTGGTTCAGTAACTCTCCCTTGCAATAAGTCTCAGTTACTTCTTAAAAATGTTCTGTATGTTCCCACGGCCACCAAGAAATTGTTGAGTTTAAATAGGTTGGTCAGTGATAACTCTGTTGATGTACATTTCACTAACACCAGCTGTGATGTGAAGGACTCGGTGACAGGCAAAATGTTGCTCCAGGGCAGGCCCGAGGAAGGAATGTATCCCATGATGGGAAGAAAACTACCTGATCATACAGGTCCCAACGCTCTAATGGTAGAAATCGTGCCCACCGAACACAACCAGAGCCGTTTGCAGTGTGATTTTTTGAAGTGGCATCATCTCTTCGAGCATCCTAGCACTAGGATTTTAAAACAAATTTTAGACAAATGTAATAAGAGCTTTATCATTGATGACAGTTTTGTATGCGAAGCGTGTCAATTAGGAAAATCTAGACTACTGCCTTTCCCAACTTCTGTGTCTAAATCACATGCTCCACTTGAATTGATACACACGGATCTCTGGGGTCCAGGCCCCATTACCTCTACTGGTGGACATCACTACTACATCCATTTAATCGATGACTACAGCCGTTTCACCTGGTTGTACTTACTGAAAAACAAAAGTGACGCAGTACATGCCTTCAAAATCTTTAAGGCACTAGTTGAGAATAAATTCAATTCTAAAATAAAGACAATGCAGTGTGACAACGGAACCAAATATAGGCCTATCATCCCCATAGCTCAAGACTTTGGTATTAACATCCGTTATACGTGTCCTTACACGTCGCCTCAGAATGGGTGAGCAGAGCACAAGCATAGGCATATTGTCGAGATGGGATTAACACTGTTAGCGTATGCAGGTATGCCATTGAAGTTCTGGGGAGATGCCTTTCAACATGCCATTTTTCTCATAAATCGGTTACCAACACTAGT
Source organism: Acacia crassicarpa (assembly GCA_034222035.1). NCBI lineage: Eukaryota > Viridiplantae > Streptophyta > Magnoliopsida > Fabales > Fabaceae > Acacia > Acacia crassicarpa. Next base: position 3,113,615 of record JAWXYG010000015.1, on the reverse strand, counting down.
TTTGGAAAATGATACACCTCTGTTCTGTTTATTACAAACATAGCCTGATTATGAGAATTTCCACCCATTCGGTTGTGCCGTATACCCTTGTCTCAAACCTTATAACAATCATAAAGTTCAATTCCACAGTGAGAAGTGTGTGTATCTTGGCTCAGCGTCTCAACAAAAAGGATCGAAGTGTCTGAGTAAGTCTGGGCGATTGTTTGTTTCACGGCATACTGTGTTTGACCCTAGTTGTTTCCCTTACAGGTCGAAAAATGTTGAAGATGACTGTGCTCCCACCGACGCACAGTCTGTGATTCCACTTCTTATTGATATACGACGTCAAGAGTCCACAATCAGTACACCTGCTGATGCTGAACCACCTGCTATGCCATCGGACTCGATGCTGGAAATGGAGGTCAATGATGGCATCGGGTTGAGTAATTCCCCTTGCCCAAATCCATCCCCGTCTGAAACACAGTCCTCAAGTCCACACGATTCGCCCAGCTCAGTCCAAGAGTCCACGCCAGCTCGGCCCAGTAATCTGCATGTCATGACCACACGGGCCAAGGATGGGATCCGTCAGGCCAAATACCCTTTCATTGGCCTTGCTATAGCTCCTGCCTCTCTGTCGCATAACCTGGAGCCAAAGTCGGTGTGAGAAGCTCTCTCTTCCCCAAAATGGTACAATGCGATGAACGATGAATTTCAGGCGCTACTACGCAACCAAACTTGGTATCTCGTCCCGTATACTGGTCAGAAGCTTGTGGATAACAAGTGGGTGTTTAAGACCAAGTTCCAAGCAGATGGTGCTGTCCTCAAACACAAAGCACGCTTGGTCGCAAAGGGATTCCAACAAACTCCTGGAATCGATTTTGGGGAAACCTTCAGTCCGGTGGTGAAATCAACTACGATTCAAGTAATTCTGTCTTTGGCCGTCACCTACAAGTGGGAAGTCCGACAACTTGATGTGAACAACGCTTTCCTCAACGGATCTCTGAAGGAGGAAGTATATATGCCGCAACCTGATGGATTTGCAGACCCAAAGAACCCGAAACATGTCTGTAAGTTAGCTAAAGCCATTTATGGTCTGAGGCAAGCTCCAAGAGCTTGGTTTGATCAGTTGCGTTTTACTCTTCTCAAATGGGGTTTTCGAAATCTACGGAGTGACATCTCCTTGTTCATGCTTCAGGAACATGATTTGACTGTCTTCATCCTGATTTATGTAGATGATATCTTAGTGACAGGAAATAACTCTGCGTATGTGAATAAATTTGTGGAAAATCTGAATAGAACCTTTTCATTAAAAGACCTAGGACCGCTATATTATTTCTTGGGTTTGGAAGTCTATCGTGATAATTTAGGGATGTATCTAAATCAGACCAAGTATATTGTTGATCTTTTGCACAAATTTGGTATGCCTGATAGTGCTCCTGTACCTACCCCTATGGTAACTGGTAAACTTATCTCCTTTGGTGATGGCGAATTGCTTAAGAACCCCACTGAATATAGACAGGTCATAGGGTCCCTACAGTACCTGACCACTACACGGCCTGATATATCCTTCGTAGTCAACAAACTTAGCCAATTTCTGAGTCAACCAAGAACAACTCACTTGCAGGTAGCCAAAAGAGTCCTTAAATATCTGAAAGGCACCTATAATCTAGGACTACACATTAAACCCTTCAGTAATCCACAACTAATTGCCTACACAGATGCAGATTGGGCTTGTGATTTGGATGATCGACGCTCTATGGGTGGTTTATGTGTATTTATGGGCAATAATCTTGTTTCTTGGTCCTCACGTAAGCAAAAGGTTGTCTCACGGTCTAGCACTGAATCTGAATATAGAGCACTGTCCGATGGCTCTGCTGAAATTAAATGGTTGGCTGCATTGTTGTCTGAGATTGGCCTATCTGTTAGAAATCCATCAGTGATATGGTGTGATAATATGAGTGCAAAATCCCTAGCTGCGAACCCTGTGCTACACGCTAGAAGTAAACATATCGAAGTTGATATTCACTTTATTAGAGACTTGGTTGCTTCTGGTCTCATCGATATCAGATACATCCCATCATCACAACAACTTGCAGATTGCTTCACAAAACCTCTATCTTAGGATCAGTTTGAGTTTTTTAGGGACAAACTCGGGCTGTTGGTTACACCCTCTCGTTTGAGGGGGAATGTTAGAATATAATTGAGATTATAATTGTATTCCATTGTATTCCTCCATCATACGATTTCGTTATACATTTCTGTTATTGTAATATTCTTTGTATACACGTGTCAAGTGTTGATAGGAGTTGTTATGATTGTAATATCTGGAGATAGTCTTCCTGAGCCTTGTATAGCCTTCTATATAAGAGAGCAGCAAGAGTCATTCCTCTTTGTGCATTCACAGTAAACTTTCCTCTGCTAGTTTTCTCTATTTTCTATCTAAACATCATCACTAATCAGGCTGGGTGATAGCTGGCGAAAAAGAAAATCAAGTTGGGTGGTGATAATTTCTTTGTTGGTGCTTCTCTTAAATCCAAGTCAAAATTAATGTTTCGTCATATTTTGTTTTGAAATTTGCCTCCTCACCTAATGTTTTTGTTATTGATAGGGCAACTATAATAGTATGTTATGTGCAGTTGAATTGAAGTATCTAAGTGATCATTAATTTGTAACATTTTATGTCTAGAATGATTTGCAAGAAAAGCTTGAGCTGATTTAGATACTAAATCGAGAATGTCAGGAGACTAGCGAAAGGGCCATGAGACAGGTTGAAGAAAAAGAACTAGAGTTAGCTGATATCCTTAATGCTGTCACATGTGCATCATCGAGTTCCTCTGTTGCCAACTTATTCAAATGAAAACAAAAAAAGATATTAAACAGATCCTTTTTGCAAAAACAGACTAGACTGATCATATATTATCATATAAGTATAGTAAACTTTCTCAGTGAAATTCAGATGTGTCATGCTTACATGTTTATTCATGATTAGGTTAATATACCTAATAACTAAACTTCTTCTCCCAAACTACTCCTCTGCCAAGACACTTCTTGAGAATGAAATATAATCTTCAGATGATTTTTAATATTTTGCTTCTTTTGAGTATCATTTATTCCTCATTACATGTGGGCCTAGCTTATTCATAAATTTCTTGTTTGTTAATTGAAAGTCAAGACAAGCATCTTTTTGATTGGTTTGAGGTAAATCATACAATATGCAAACTATCGACTGAAAAGAATGGTAGGAATGATTTGCATCGAGCTTTTTGTTCATAAATATTGTAGTAGTTATTTTTGCAAGATAGAGATTTCTTTATTATACAATGTGAATTAGCTGCCTGGAAGTATTCGTGGTATATGTAAAAATGTTAAACTTGAAACGATTTTGCAGGATTGTGCAATCTGTCTGGCCAATGAAAAGGACATGGCGTTTGAATGTGGACACATGGTAAACAAGCCTACCAGAATGGTTTCATTGCTTTCTTCTCTTTGCATAATGAGAATGATGAGTTATACGTGATTCTGATGCAGATTTGTGGAGAATGTGGGAAGACGATGTCCAAGTGTCCCATATGTCGGAAACGTATAACCATTCGCATCAAACTGTTTCCTTGAGTAGGGGTATGTTAAGGTTCAAATCAGAGCTATCTGTCTTATCATCCTCTTTCATTCTCTATATATATTTCTAAGTTTCCAGTGTGCTGTGAAGATGATGCAATGTGGATGGACTTTGATAAGTATGTATTTTATAATTAAATAGGTGTATATTTTATTATATAATTAGTTGGATTTATTAATATTATATACCTATTTAAAATATGCTTATTTATTATTATATTTTGCAAGAAATATTAATTAATTTAGAAAGAAGTAGAAAAAGCAATTAGGAGGAAATGCAATAAGCTAAACTTGGTGGTCCCACGCAAGAAAAATAGAAACAAAATCAATTGTGAGATATGGTGGAGGAGATTTCAATATATAAGATATCTTTTTAATAAGAAAAGGAGAATCAGTGACCCACAACCTAAGTTATAATTAGGTTATATATATGAAGTAAAAGGACATACAACAAAGAACGGACGGAGGCTAAACCACAAAAACGAAGACGTAGAGGAGTAGCGGCTGAGTGTTTTGGTTCTCTTCATCATCTCCACAGAAGGATGAAAGGACTATGGAGGCGATAGAGAACACTCATTCGACAGCTTCATCGTCTTCGTCTGTGGCTCACCATCAACTGAACTAGAGGGAGCACTTTTGTTCTTAATTTCAATATTCTGTTCCTATTCCCTTTCCCTTTGGTTTTCAATATAGTTTTGAACCTTGTGTTGCTTCGATGGATTTCAATCTAGCCATGTGATAAGGCAAAACTTTATAGCCTATAAACTCTGCAAGCGCATAGGCTGTATCAAGTAATAAAATGATAAGAAAAGTATCGTTTCCATGAGGACTTAGTATCACAACTTTAGTTAAGAATTAATTTCACAATTTCATTTAAGTTGAGCAAAACAAATTAAATATAATTAAGATAAAGGAAAAGAAAATCAAAACTAAAATAAAAATAAGAAAACTACCACAACAATCAAATGAGCAACCCAGAGTCACTAATCCTTTATTAGCTTCATAAACTTTGTTTTCACTAATTTAATTAGCTTTAATATCAATTTTGTTAATCTCAAGTATAAATAGCTATAAGTGCCTGTCAATCCACTTACAACCCTCTCTTGAGTATAACTTGTTATGTCTAACATAGTTACTAAAGAGGCAACAAAGATCGAACACACTCTTCAACAATTTTGTGGGGGCTATTAGGTATATGTCTATCATAATCGCAAATTAAATCGTAATCTAATCCCATAATACTTAATCCCAGAGCCTAATTAAAATCCCCTTCGTCAAGATAAATCCTAATGCTTAAAATCATATTCAATGATGGCCAATCACTAAATAGATAAAACTAACCAAGATTAAGTAACCAAAATTAATATCAAATTTAACTAAATAATAAAAACAAAATTCAATTCAACCACAAATTCATAGGTCCTCTAGGTTTCAAAACCAACTAGCCAAACATGGCTCTAATAAAATCCATAACAAAAAGATAAGAACTCAGGTTCAAAGAATAAAGAGAGAGAGAGTGTGAGTGAGAGAGAGGAAAGAAAATTTCTCCGTCGTCTCCATAGTCCTTCTTGAAAGACCTGGCTATCACCGAAAAGGGGGGTGAATTAGGTGTCTAATTAAAAACTTGAAACTTTGAGATTCTTTTCACAAGTTGCTAAAGCAGTTTGTATGACAATAATAATTTATAAAGCAATAGTCAGTGATGCTATCAAAATTTAACTAAGCACCACAAGTGTATAGGTCTTGAAAATAGTAAGTGGCAAATCAAGGTCATCCCACAGAGATTCAATCAAACTAGTGATTAGGTGTCAAATTTCCTTTTTTTCATTTAAGTTGAGCAAACAAGAATTGTTTTCAGTAACAGTAAAACAAGATATTCTAATAAAACCAAGCACTTTCAGAGAGAGAGAATTCAAATATCAAGGAGGATAACCTAGAGATACTAATCCCTTGTTTGTTTCTTAGATTTTATTCCTACTAAATTAATTCTAACTTAACTTCATCAGTTAATCTAGAGTATTAATGTTTATAAGTGCCTGTCAATCCACTTATACACCTACCTCAAATAATTATGCAATGTCTCACATAGTTAATTAAGGTGCAATTCAAATTGGGCTCACTCTAATTTGACTATGCGGAGCTTCTAGGTATATGTCTATCCTAGACGCAAATTAGATTAAAACCTAATTTCACATTATTTAATCCAAGGTCAATTTAAGATTCCCTTCGTTAAGTTCAATCCTAAATCCGCAAAACATGCTTAACGGTGGCCAATCACTAAGCAATAAATAATAAAAACAAGATTAAATAAACTGATTAAAATTAATCAAAACTAATGAGTGGGAACAATTTCTAAGTCTCAAACAAGTTCATAATACTCTAGGTTGAAAAGAAAATTAGCCATATATGGCTATAAGAAAACCCATTACAAAAATAAGAAATTCAGGTTCCAACATAAAGAGAAGAAGAAGAAAAAGAAAAGACAAGATCACAAAATTGTGGAGCCTTCTCCTTATACAACGTATATGCAACTCTCCTCCAATTCCTCAGACCTGTGCAGCGCGTCTTTGCTCTTTCTTCCCTTTGTCGTGCGTCTTGTTCTCCTTCTTCAAAATTCCGCTAGTGTCCAGATTGTTGCCTTCTTATAGATGCAATTTACGGTTGCTTTTTTCATTCAATTTTGTGGGCCCAATTGTCACCACGCCTCCTCTCGTGCTCCTTTGTATGTGTTCTGCTTCATTCTTCTTTTGTGTGGTCCCCACATATCAATCTCCCATCCAAAACAATGAATTGAAACCAAATCAAATAATTACTCCTTATGTTGCCCTAATTGTGCACAAGAAAAGGAAACTATACAAAAAGAACTGAATTCTTATTATTTTATTTTATTTTTTTATTTTTAGAAAATTTCCTATTCTCTTATTTATTTCCTAAACTCAAAACTTTTATTTTAAATTGAAATCCAATAATAATGCATCTAGATTGATATCTCTTAAAATCATATTAAAATCTTTTTAATTTATTATTGATGACTTTCTAAATGTATCAAAATATATCTCAAATCAATTAAAAATAGGAAGTCAACATACTCTCACACTTGCATCAAATCTTGTCTTTAAGATTTTTAAATTCTAAAACAATCAATTCATGAAAATCATGGAAACAAGACTTTTAAAATAAGCACTAAAACAAACTTTCTCAGAAATCTTTTCAACCTTCCAAAAATGCAAGTAGCAAGGTAATTAATTTGGCAAGATAAATCACAATAGGATGTCCCTCACAAGTGAAGTGTATACACTCATCTCTCAAAATATTCAAGGTTTTGTGTTTCACTCATTTCCACCTATTTCAACTTATCTGCCATAAGCTTGTGCCTCATCTCATTCTCCACTAAATTATTCCCTTACATACACAAATCAGAAGGACTTTAACCATAGATAAATGCTTTAGTTAGTGCCAAGTAACTCAATACATAATATGAAGAATGAAGGGACCTTTTTCTTTTCTTTTCTTTTCTTTTTTTCTTCTTTTTTTTCTCTTTTTTTTCCTCTTTTTTTTTTTTAAAAAAAAAAATTTCTTGAGCCGTTGTAGATCCCCTTTTTACGTGACCCTGCACATGGGTAATGCAGCACCGGTTACTCAGTTATTCCAACAGACAACTCAAGAGGCTTTTAGCCTAACTCATAACTCTTTTTGACTTTACCGTTTGACGCGAGTGCCAACATTGGTGATGAAGTGCCCCCGGTTACTAAATAAGGTCTAGAAAAGTCATTGGAGTTGTGTGTGTATGTGTGTGTGTGTGTGTGTTTTTTTTTTTTTTTTCAACCCCTTCAATCTTCTTCTTTTTTTTTTTCACTTAGCACTGACTAGAGCTACCAATAAAAAAGAATGCCCAAACATCTTCATGTATGTAAAGGATTTTTTTTTTCAAAGAGACTCAAAACAAGTTCTAGAGATAAAATCACAATAAGTGTATTCTCTCTTAGTAGGATGAATATTTGGCCTCAAATTCCTCACGGGTTCTTTGATATCCTAAAGTAGAGTACCCAAACTAAATCTTTACCTCTTTACTAACATTCAAAGAACATAGAATCAATTCTCAATCAAATTCACTTCTTTTCATGTTCAAATTAACCCAATTGTGAAGAATTTTGAGGACAAAGCAAGTTAAAATCAAGGACACTCTCACCTCCACACGTAAATGCCACATTGTCCTTAATGTAAACAAGTAACAACAAGTAATGGAAGTGAAGAGCAACCACATGTGAGGTGTAAGGGTAACACCAATTTCAGAGATTTCAGATTTCCACCAGTGGAACAGCTCAAGTGCTAGCAGTCACTCAATAGTTATCACAAACAGTCATCACATGCATATCTAACTAAGAGGAGCACTCATTCCCAAGCAATATATCATCAACAATCAGATAAAACAAATCAAAGAAAAGTAGAAGGAAACTTCCTAATTTGTTCTTGATTGCGCTTTTAATCCTTGCTACCAAAGTGGACGACATCATCAAGGGCTATCAACAGTCCTACAAAATCAAAGAAAGCATCAAATCACACCTTGGGTTGCCTCCCAAGAAGCGTTTGGTTTAAAGTCTTCAGCCTGACTATACCAACAATCTAAGTAGGTGATGACAAGCGGTGAACCACTGTTTGTCGGTTCACTTCACCACCATGGTAATGCTTCAGTCTTTGCTCATTCACTTTAAAGCAATCTCTTGTTCTCTCATCTTTAACTTCAATTGCACCTTTTGATGACACCGAAACCATTTTGAAAGGACCAGACCACCTTGGTTTGAGCTTCCCAGGAAATAGCTGCAATCTTGAATTGAAGAGAAGCACCAACTACCCTGGCTCAAAAGATCGCTTCAAGATATGACTGTCATGCCATTTCTTTGTCCTTTCTTTATACAATCGTGCACTATCATATGCTTGAAGTCTAAATTCTTCCAACTCATTTAGTTGCAGCAACCTTTTTGAGCCCGCTTGATTGTGATCCATATTTAGCCTCTTGATTGCCCACTATGCTTTATACTCCAATTCAAGTGGTAAATGGCATGCTTTTCCGAAAACCAAACGGTATGGTGACATGCCAATTGGAGTACGAAAAGCTGTCCTATAACCATAAAGCATTATCAAGCTTGTCAGACCAATCTTTTCTAGTTGGGCCCACAGTCTTCTCAAGAATCCTCTTAATTTCCCTGTTAGTCAATTCACACAAACCATTAGTTTGTGGATGCTATGCAAGTGACATCCGGTGGTGCACTCTATATTTTTCCAAGAGAGTCTTGAAATTCTTGTTGTTGAAATGGGTCCCTTCATCAATAATGATTGCTCTGGGGGTGCCAAACCTTATCAAGATATACTTCTTCAAGAATCGAATCACTGTGTTGGCATTGTTAGCTTGGCAAGCCATAGCTTAAGCCCATTTACTCACCTATTCCACAGCAACAAGAATGTACTTGTTTCCTCTTGAAGATAGAAAAGGACCCATGAAATCCATCCCCCAAACATCAAACAACTCCACCTCAAGGATTCCAGATTGAGGCATCTCATGTCTCTTAGAAATATTACCTGTTCTTTGACATTTATCACACTTGGTAACAAATTGGTGAGCATCTTTAAACAAAGCAAGCCAATAAAAGCCAGATTCAAGAACCTTTGATGCAATTCTTTACCCCCCATAATGTCCCCCATATGCAGATACATGACATGCATTCAAAATTTCCTCTTGTTCTACCTCAGGCACACATTTTCTAATAATCAAATCAGCACATCTCTTAAAAAGAAATGGTTCTTCCCAAATATAGTAGGCAACATCATGCAAAAACTTCTTTCTTTGGTAGAAATTCAAATCAGGAGGTAATACTTCACACACAAGATAATTCACAATATCAACATACTATGGCAAACCACAACTACTTACAGCAAACAATTGCTCATCAGGAAAACATTCATTCACCAACAAATCACTCACATGATCATAAGAGTTCACAATTCTAGACAAATTATCAGCAACTTGATTTTTAATTCATTTCCTATCAACTATATGCACATCAAATTCTTGTAGCAACAAGACCTATCTAATCAATCTAAGTTTAGACTCTTTCTTCCCTAATAAGTATTTAATGGCAGCATGATTAGTGTGAACTATAACCTTAGCACCCATCAAATATACCCTAAACTTTTCAAAAGCAAACACTACATCAAGCATTTCTTTTTCAGTGGTAAAGTAATTTACCTGAGCTGCTATTAATGTCCTGCTCGCATAGTATATAAGATGGAAAATCTTCACACGCCTCTGTCCCAACACAACTCCAACAGCATAGTCACTCGCATCGCACATTACTTCAAAAGGTAGTGACCAATCAGGAGCTACAATGATAGGAGCTGAAGTCAATCTTCTCTTTAGTTCTTCAAAAGCCTTCATATACTCCTCATTAAACAGAAAAGGAGTATCTTTCTCCAGTAACTGTGAAAGGGGCTTTGAAATTTTAGAAAAATCTTTAATGAATCGACGATAGAAATCAGCATAGCCCAAGAAGCTTCTCACAGCTTTGACATTAGAAGGAGGAGGAAGCTGCTCAATCACAGAAATCTTGGCTTTGTCAACCTCTAAACCATGTTTAGAAACTTTATGACACAAAACTATGCCTTCAGTCACCATGAAATGACACTTGTCCCAGTTAAGCACTAAGTTTGTCTCTTCACATCGCTTCAACACCTTTTCCAGATTGATCAAGCACTCCCTAAATGATTCACCAAATACCGAGAAATCATCCATGAATACTTCCATTATCTCTTCTATCATATCAGAAAATTTAATCATCATGCATCTTTGGAAAGTGGCAGGAGCATTGCATAAACCAAATGGCATTCTTCTGAAGGCAAAAGTACCATAAGGACAGGTAAATGTTGTCTTCTCTTGATCTTCGGGAGCTACCACAATTTGATTATACCCTGAATATCCATCCAAGAAACAAAAGAATTCTTTACCAGTCAAACGATCTAACATCTGGTCAATAAAAGGAAGTGGGAAATGATCTTTCCTTATAGCATCATTCAACTTTCTGTAATCCATGCAAATACGCCAACCAGTAACCGTGCGAGTAGAGATAAGCTCATCTTGCTCATTAGTAATCACTGTCATGCCCCCTTTTTTAGAAACACATTGTACTGGGTTGACCCACGCGCTATCAGAAATAGGGTAAATGATCCCAGCATCTAACCATTTAATAATTTCCTTCTTGACCACTTCTTTCATCATAGGATTTAGCTTTCTCTGATTCTGGACAGATTTCTTCTAATAATCTTCCAAGAGTATCTTGTGCATTACAATTGACAGGCTTATACCTTTTATGTCTGCAATTGTCCATCCCAGGGACGGAGTTTGAAACAAAAATTTGGGGGGGCCAAATATATACTTATTAACTAATTAAAATTTTTAAGATTATATAACATTTTTAAGATATTCAGATTTATAATAAAATTATTTTAATAATTTTAATGTATAAGATAACATGTCTGTCTCTAGTATATATGGATGTCATATCAATTACAAAATGAGAAGATATCATAAAATTCCAGAAGATTGTCTGTTATATAATATATCAAAATATTAAAAGTTAACAATGTAATACACCTTATATTTCTCTGTTTTCATCAAAGTACAACATAATTCAGGTAGAGTTAATAGATTGTTCAAATCTCGATGACTAAAAGCATCAATAACAAAATGTTAAATTGAGACTTCAAAATTATTTTCTCTTGCTCAGTAAAATTAGTAGGATAGTATTTTGCAATAAGAGGATAAATATTATCAATGGTGAAAGCTTTACAAGCATCTTTAGGAATCAAATGAGAGTTAAGTGTAAAAAATTCCAAAATTTTAAGTTATGAGCGTCTTAGGGGGAGGGAATGGGGAAAAAAAGAGGGAAAAATGTATTAAAAAAATTGGGGGGGCCAAAATTAAATTTTACATTATATAAATTTTTTTAAAAAAAAATTCTAAACAAAATTTATTTTTCTTAGGGGGGTTGTCATAGTGAAGCTCCGTCTTTGGTCCATCCTAAGGCACCTTTATAGCTCTTGAGAACTTTCAACAACTGTTCCTTTTGATCTTCAGATAAGGAAGAAGAGATGATAACAGGTAGTGTCTCAAACTTACCCAAGTATGCATATTCAAGATGCGGTGGTAAGGGTTTAAGCTCTAGAAGTGGTGCTTGTTAAATGGAAGGCTTCAAAGAAGTAGTTTGCCTTGATTCCATCTCTAACAACTCGAACTGCGATGATGATTTCCTGTAATGAGGAGAGGCTTTAAGTAACTTCTTACATTCGACTATATTCCCTTCTTCAATCTCATATGTCCCAAGTAAAACAGCAGATAACGGTTCTGTTATAGAAAAGGATTCTAAAGTCTCTTGAATAACCTCATCAAACATATCAACCCTGAAGCAATCTGTCACCTCCCTAGGATACTTCAATGCCTTGTTCATGTTGAATACAACTTCTTCATCTTTTACCCTTGATAATTGAATATTATTACACTTAATTGTATCTCTTGGTGAATAAATTTAGGATTGTTTAGTCATTAAATAATGGATTTTATTACTTAATCGAGCTTTGAGCTTTTAATTGGATTTAATTCATTTTTATGATTAAATTCCAGATTTACAGTGATTTAGTATTTTCGCCATAACTTTTGATCTAGATATCCGATTAGCCTGATTCTTCTTTCTTTTTTTAGATGATTCAGAGAGCTACAATTGTTATGAAGACTCGGAAGGCTAATTTGGACAAGAAGATGGACGAAATTGGAGCTAAAGACAGACCTATTTTTCTGGATTTTTATTTTGCTCGAATTTTGTAATAAAAGACCAATTTTTAGATGTTTCCTTTTTTATAGGGATTTCCTATTGATTAGGGGTTTCCTATTTATTAGAGGTTTCCTATTTTTTAAAGATTTTCTATTTATTAGAGGTTTTCTATTTTTAGTCATCTTTCCTATATAAGGAATATGAGATGGTGGCTACAAACATATTCTCAATTACCCTTTATGGGTTTTTCAGATTAAATTAGAAGCTTTTTATTTTCTCTTAGTTGTTCTTCATGTTCTTCATCATCTTTTCTTTTGTGTTTTTCCTAGCCATGCTTGGCTAAGCTTCTTTGATTGATCCAACGTTGAGGGTTCCATGATTCGTCTAGAGAACTTGTGCTTTATCGTAATTTAACTCGTTTCTATTTTCATCTTATCGGATCCGATTTCTGGAAATAGTTCGAATATTAGATTTAATATTCGGTTTGGTTCATCCCAAGGACTGAGTTCGAACTAGGTTTTAAGTTTTGCTGTGCGATCGCACAGTGGGACGCCGCTGTTCGGACATATTCTAGGCGATCGTCTAGTCGAGGGATTTTCTGGGCGAATGCAGAGATCTCGGTTCGTCCAGAGCCAAACGTGGGTTATTTATATTTCGTTCAATGATGGAAGTCTCTGGAATCTGAACGTTGGGTTGATCGATTTTAATCTGTTTCTTCTCGTTTTTTTTATATTCTATTTTATCTTTGCTTCATTTAAATTGCATTTCTATTTTAGTTTATTAATTTAAAAATCCAAAACCCAATCCCCCTTGTTTTCATTGCATTTGCATGACATTTAGATTACTTAGGATTCAATAAAAGGCTCCTCGAAAAGAGAGAACGATCCTAGGTTTGCCTATACGCAATCCTTGGTTAATTGTTGATTGTGGACCCCAAGGCTAATGACAAAAGGTCCTCATCAAATGGCGCCGTTGCCGGGGAGCTAAGTAATTGGCTCCCTAGGTGATTTAATTGTCAAATTCACTTTTGACAAGGGGTTTCTCTTGTGAAGCTTGTTAGATTTGCATTTTTTGATTTTTTATTGCATATAGTTTAGGATTTTTGGCATGTAGGTAACTTGCATATAATTCATTGCATTGTCTTAACTTGGTAGCTTCTGTGTGGTGTGTTTGTATCAAATTTGATATGATTTTGGGCGTAATTGTTTGAATTCACCATGTCTCCAAGTTAATTCATAGCATACTTGCATCTTTAATCATTTTCCAAAAAAAAAAAAATCTTTTCTTTTTCACTTGCATTTGTATTTTATTAGATTCCTTTTCTTAGTTTTTATAGTTTATAGTTAGACAGTTTTCTTGTAATTCTTTGGAAATTAATTGTTTTGAAATTTCATGGCTTGGTTTTATGGCAATCATAATCTACCTTTCAATTCTCACTCTTTTGTAGGCAATCAAGAATGTCATGGTCCTTTCCACCACCCATTATATGAACCATACCACCACCCATTTCAACAATATCATCAACCCTCTCACTTACCATACCATCCTTCATTCCATCCCACTTCAGGACCATGTCATCCATCTCATGAATCCCAATACTCATTTGAACCACCTTATGAACCTCATTCTCAACCATGTATGCCCAACCAAGATCCTTCATTTTGTGAAATCATTGGAGATCACCAAAATCAAACGGCTTGGGCTATAAATGAGGAGTGGTCACATAAGGATGACTTTCATCAACAAATGGACTCTCTTCTTAGAATTATGGAACAACAAGCGAAATCATCTGAGAGATTAGCAAAGGAAATTGAGCAGCAAACACAAATGTTGAAAATGAATTTTCAACAAAATCCTTCTCTCATGGTCACACATGTACAAGAAATGAAGCAAGTACAAAAGTACATTGAAGAGTCTTCTCTCCCATCCGGTAATGATCCTATCCTTATAGAGGTAGACTCTCCTACTACTTTGATTAATGAAGCAATTCATGATTTGAGTGATAATGAGGTGGCCGAGGAAATCATTGTTGAATTCCCTCAATTTTTTGGAAATGTAATTGCTCAACCAATTGACTTTAGTAGTAGTGATTCGATTGTACTTGTTAATGAGTGTACTCTTATTTCTTCATGTGATGCTTTAATTGTTGAAAATGCTTCTCTCCATAGTACTATGGATGAATGCGATAAATTGAATGACATATTTTCATGCTCTTGTGAGGAATATCAAATGTGTGTAGATTGTTATCATGAAAAATGTCATTTACTTGTTGAACTTCAAAAGAAAGCATTTAGTGAAGTGGTTGATTCTACCATTGATCAAAATGCACACTCTTGTACTATTGATGATAGCAAGCATGTCAATTTTGAAAAGGTTGAATTAAGCATGGATGACAATGTTGTTGATGATGTTCTTGCTCAATGGTATGTTGATTATCCTGATTTTGCATGGACGAGTAATTCTGCCAATTGTGCATGTTCTGATAATGAATGGTGCCCTATTTGCACTGAGATTAATGCTGCATTATTTGATGATTCTGACTTGCTTAGTGATTCTACATTACTTGTGGATTCTGTTGTTGATGTGAGTGAGAAAGATCATAGCCTAGAATACCAAATACATAAAATTCTCATTGAGTTACCTCTTTGTAGTCTTGTTGGTGACAAAGATTCTGAAATTTTGATTGATAAAATCTTGCATGTTGATGGATCTTCCCAACAAGTACTTTCTTGTGATTTGCCACCTGATTTAGAAAAACAAGATAATTGTTTTGAATCTTTACACATTCCAGGTGGTGATGATTTGAAAACTTTGCTTCATTCTTCCACTCTTTTCCCTTCCATCTCTTGTGATTGCAACGATGTTGTGGTGTACTCCAACACTAAATTGGATTCCACACCTTCCATTTTACAAGCACAAGAGAATTTTCACAATATGACTGGTTGCTTGACTCCTACTGATGGGAGTACCATTGATTTCCTTGGATGTGATAGTTACTTGGAGAGTTTGGAACTTAACATGTCTTTCATTTACTTAAAATCTCTCCATGTCTCTATTTTTGGATGGGATACTGCTATTTGCTTGTCTTATTTGCAGGCACATTTTTGGAAAGGTTGTCGATGGAATCAACATCCACCATACATTCTTGGACCTCTTCCAATAGATCCTGAGCCACCTCCACCAAGGAAATTCAATGCGGGAGAAGATGTTCCAAGGGAAAAATTCATGATTCTCATCAAAGATGAGAACTTCTCCTTCAAGCAACTCAAGATACTCTAACAAAGGTTGTCTCTTTCCTTACTTATTTTCTTCCTAATTCATATGATTACTTGGGCTTAATTGTTGTATGAGGAAGATAAGTGTGGGGGAGGGACAAGAATCAGTAAAAAAGTAGAAATAATGTAGTTTAGTAGGTAAAAAAAAATTATGAATAACACGCTCTCTTTCTATGATTGCTCTACCTCTTGTGAACCTTGACATCTTGGTTTTGATGGATCCTTCTCTCTGAGGCTGAATTTCTGGACTCTTGGATTATATTTCTTGGTAGTTAATTTTGGGATGCTGGTTGCATGATTTGGTATTAACCCTAGTGAGGTTTTGGGCCTGCATGAATGGAATTCATCTTTTACCATTCTTTCTTTCATGTGTGCATCTGCTCATGATTTGTGTTCTCTAGAACTTGCTCCTTTTCTTTTTGAAGCTAATTTTTCACTTACGTGCATAAATATGATGGAAGCTTGTTTTCTTCCTTTCATTTTCCCACTTTGGCCAAATAGCCTTTCCCTTATATTATATTTCCTTTGCTAGCCCCTTTGTGCCTTCTTGACTCATTCTTTTCTAAGCCACATTACAAGCCTAAGCGTAAAACCATTTTATCCCGCACCTTGGAAATTTATTGAGCATTGGTTTCACCTTAGTTTTGTGCTTAAGTGTGGGGGTTGCCCAGGTGTGCAACATTTTAAGTGTGGGGGGAGTATTTGATTGTGTATCATTTATCATTTGGCATTGATTTTGGTCATTGTTATTCTAAAAGAAAAAAAAAGTACAAAAGAAAAAGAAAAAAAAAGAAAAAGAAAAAAAAAGTACAAAAAGGAAAAGGAAAAAAGGAAAAAAAAATTCAAAAGAAAGAAAAAAAAAGAAGAAAAGAAAAGAAAAGAGAAAAAAGAAAAAGAGAGGAAGCAATGTAAAGAAGGAGAAATAAAAAGGAATGTTACTGAGGTCATTTGCTATTACTAACTGATGTTCTTTGAATTTTTTGGGTGCTTAGCCAATCATATCCATACTTATTCACACCTATACCCTAGCCCCATTACAGCCTTCAATAACAAGCTCTCTTGATTTTTGCATGCATGTGTCATAAGTGGTGGAGAAGTAGAAATTGAGCAAGCCTATGGTAGGACTATTTTCTTGAGCAGAATTTGAGCGATACACTTATTTATCCTATACACTTGAGAGATTGATTGAGGGCATCCCTTGAGAGACTATCTTGTGTGATTAGCATCATTGATTGAGATTGCCAGGATTTGTAATTTGAGATGAAAGAATTTTGGTCTTGATTGATTGGTCTTTTGAAGTCTTGTGTCCTTTATTAAATTTTTCCATTGTTAGCGATTGTTAGAAAGGAAGAGTTTTTCATTTTAGTCTTTTTCTTTGAATTTTGCCCAGGAGTGCAAAAAGATAAGTGTGGGGGAATTTGATAATTGAATATTATTACACTTAATTGTATCTCTTGGTGAATAAATTTAGGATTGTTTAGTCATTAAATAATGGATTTTATTACTTAATCGAGCTTTGAGCTTTTAATTGGATTTAATTCATTTTTATGATTAAATTCCAGATTTACAGTGATTTAGTATTTTCGCCATAACTTTTGATCTAGATATCCGATTAGCCTGATTCTTCTTTCTTTTTTTAGATGATTCAGAGAGCTACAATTGTTATGAAGACTCGGAAGGCTAATTTGGACAAGAAGATGGACGAAATTGGAGCTAAAGACAGACCTATTTTTCTGGATTTTTATTTTGCTCGAATTTTGTAATAAAAGACCAATTTTTAGATGTTTCCTTTTTTATAGGGATTTCCTATTGATTAGGGGTTTCCTATTTATTAGAGGTTTCCTATTTTTTAAAGATTTTCTATTTATTAGAGGTTTTCTATTTTTAGTCATCTTTCCTATATAAGGAATATGAGATGGTGGCTACAAACATATTCTCAATTACCCTTTATGGGTTTTTCAGATTAAATTAGAAGCTTTTTATTTTCTCTTAGTTGTTCTTCATGTTCTTCATCATCTTTTCTTTTGCGTTTTTCCTAGCCATGCTTGGCTAAGCTTCTTTGATTGATCCAACGTTGAGGGTTCCATGATTCGTCTAGAGAACTTGTGCTTTATCGTAATTTAACTCGTTTCTATTTTCATCTTATCGGATCCGATTTCTGGAAATAGTTCGAATATTAGATTTAATATTCGGTTTGGTTCATCCCAAGGACTGAGTTCGAACTAGGTTTTAAGTTTTGCTGTGCGATCGCACAGTGGGACGCCGCTGTTCGGACATATTCTAGGCGATCGTCTAGTCGAGGGATTTTCTGGGTGAATGCAGAGATCTTGGTTCGTCCAGAGCCAAACGTGGGTTATTTATATTTCGTTCAATGATGGAAGTCTCTGGAATCTGAACGTTGGGTTGATCGATTTTAATCTGTTTCTTCTCGTTTTTTTTATATTCTATTTTATCTTTGCTTCATTTAAATTGCATTTCTATTTTAGTTTATTAATTTAAAAATCCAAAACCCAATCCCCCTTGTTTTCATTGCATTTGCATGACATTTAGATTACTTAGGATTCAATAAAAGGCTCCTCGAAAAGAGAGAACGATCCTAGGTTTGCCTATACGCAATCCTTGGTTAATTGTTGATTGTGGACCCCAAGGCTAATGACAAAAGGTCCTCATCAACCCTCAACTTGATCTCTCCCTTTTCAACATCAATCAGTGTTCGAGCTGTAGCAAGAAAAGGTCTTCCCACAATAAGCGGTAGATCTCTATCTTCATCACAATCCAAGACAATAAAGTCAGCAGGGAAAATAAACTTGTCAACTTTAACCAAAACATCTTCAATGATACCTTTTGGAAACGCTAAACTTCGATCAACTAGCTGAAGTGTCACAGAAGTTGGTTAAGCTTCCCCCAGTTGCAATTTTCTGAACACAGATAGTGGCATCAAATTAACACTTGATCCTAGATCACATAATGCTTTTCCTTGAAACTTTTCTCCAATTATGCAAGGTATGGAGAAACTGCCTGGATCTTTCTGTTTAAGGGGTAGCTTGTTGAGAAGAATAGCACTACACTCTTCGGTTAAGGCTATGGTTTCATAGTCGCCAAACCTTCTCTTCTTACTCAACATCTCCTTTAAAAACTTCACATATTGAGGCATCTGCTCTAACGCCTCAAGGATAGGGATGTTAATATGTAGTTGCTTGAAAATCCTCAAAAACTTCTTGTATTGCTCATCTAAAGCTTTCTTCTGAAATCTTTGAGGGAATGGTAAAGGCGGTACCCATTTAAGATTATCTTGGGTTGCCTTTTTTTTCACTTCGCCCTGTTTAGACTCAATCTCAACTTTCTCTTCATTGACTTTTCCATTCACCTTCTGTAAAATATCTTCATCATCCTCTATAGTGACTGTAGGATTGGTTTGATCAGTAGAAGCTGAAGGTGTCTTCTTTGGTTGAGGAATCTCAGGTAATTCCTTTCCACTTCTCAATGTAAGAGCTGTGCATTCCTCTCTCCCATCTCTACGAGAATTAGGCACAGTATTGCTTGGCAATTCTCTCTGTTGTAAAACATTCACAGCATTTGCAAGTTGTCCCATTTGTACCCCAAGATTTTTTATAGATGAGTTGACTTCTGCAATAGATGAGTCTACTCTTGCATTAGTAGCAGCTTGATCCTGAGCATTCTTTAATTGAAAACTTGTGAGCTGAGATATCACTGCCTCTAGATCAGATTTAGGTTCTTGGGTAGGAATAACTTCCTTTTCAAATTGATAGAACCCAGGAGGTTACACTTGTTTTGTACTAGAGGTCGATGCTTCATTAAGTGTTGCACCGTATTTCCACGAGAGATTGGGATTCTTATGCCACCCAGAATTGTATGTATTTGAGTATGGATTGTTCTGGTTATTGCCTTGATAATTTCCTGCATAGTTGAGATATGAGGCATTGTCCATTATCATGGCCATTTCCACAGTAATCACAAGAAGCATGAATAACATTGACTCCCAACTGGCTACCATTAGATCAGTTTACTTTAGCTTCTAAGTGATCAAATCTCCTATTGATTGTATTCAACATTGCCATCAACTATGAAGAAGGTTCCTCACTAATTTTATCAACTAACTTCACCAGTCTTCTGTCATTGTTGTTCTGGAAAAAGTCAGTGGATAAGTCATCTAGGCATTTCCAGACATGATTTATTGGTTGCTTTGTAATTCTCCCATTAGTGACAGCATTCAATTCTGATTTGGATTTAGGAGTCAACCGAGTACTGAATATTTGAAGTAAGACCCATCTCTCTAGATTGTGACTAGGGCTCTACCTGACAAGCAACTTGAATCTCTCCCATGCCTCATACAGATGCTCACCAAATTGTTGACAGAAATTAGTAAGAGCGGCTCGTGCATCCACAATCTTGTTATGAGAAAAAAATCTTGATCTGAACTTTTCTTCCAGTGTCTCCCACGAGGTTATGCTGCCCTCTGCCAAGTTATTGAGCCATTCTTTAGCTTTCCCTAGTAGAGAGTAAGGAAAAAGCCGAAGGTGAATCACATCATTAGGTATTCCATTTTGCTTGAATAAGTTGCAAACATCAAGAAATTGTAGCAGATGTCGATTAGGATCTTCTGAATCATTTCCTGCATACTGACCCTAGAGTTCAAGCATCTTAAGCATAGTCTGCTTGATTTCGAAATTGTGGGCTTGAAATTCAGGCACTCTGATTCCTGATTGATACCCTTGAGATTGTCTTCCCAGAAAATCGTTGATACACAAACGATCATTTTCATCCTGAGCCATTTCTTCAGTGTCAGGTTGTACTGCTTCTTCCTCTTAAATATGAGGTGTTGTAGCTTCCAAAAGCTCTTAGATCTTCCTTGTTTTCTGTGGTGTTTTAGTAGCTTTGGGTCTATCAGTCATGTACCAAAGTACCTACAAAACCAAGTAAATCTCAAAGTATCAAACTAACACCAAAAGCTAAAAAGAAAAAAATGGTTTTTATTTTTTAATTTTTTGATTTAAAAAAAATTACTCAAACTAAAACTACTAAAGGATTTCTAATACTAATCACCAATTGCCTTGAGTCCCCGGCAACGGCGCCAAAAACTTGATAGGACAAAACTTTATAGCTTATAACTCTGCAAGTATACGAGCCATATCAAGTAATAAAGTGATAAAAAAAGTATCGTTCCCACGAGGACTTTAGTACCAAAACTTCAGTTAAGCATTAATTTTACACTTTCATTTAAGTTAAGCAAACCAAATTGAATTTAATTAAGATAAAAGGAATTAAAACAAACAAATTACGACAATAATCAAATGAGCAACCCAGAGTCACTAATCCCTTATTAGCTTCATAAACCTTGATTTCACTAATTTAATTAGCCTTAATATCAATTTTGTCAATCTCGAGTATAAATAGCTATAAGTGCATATTGGTCCACTTACAACCCTCTCTTGAGTATAATTTGTTATGTTTAACACAATTACTCAAGAGGCAACATAACTCGGACACACTCTTCAACAATTATATGGGGCCATTAGGTATATGTCTATCCTAATCGCAAATTGAACTGTAATCTAATCTCATATTACTTAATCTTAGAGCCTAATTAAAATCTCCTTCATCAAGGTAAATCTTAATTCTCAAAATCATATTCAATAATGGCCAGTCACTAAATAGATAAAACTAAACAATTTTAAGTAACCAAAATTAATATTAATTCCAACTAAACAATAAAACAAAGTCCAATCCACACATATAAGTTCAAAGTTCCTCTAAGTTGCAAAGAGAAATTAGCCAAACATGGCTTTAACAAAAATTCAGTTCAGCACAGCCAATAACAATTCAGAGTTCAATGAGAAAAGAAAAATAAAACCATGGCAGAAGTCACTGCCTCCCACTCTGGTTCTTTGATCAGAATTTGTTCCCCCCTTGTGGTTGTGAAGACGAAGCTCGCCGGCGACCGTGATGGAGAGGGAAGCCGTCGGCGAGAGAGAAAGAAGAAGGTTGAAGGTCTAAACCCGCAGCGCTGCTCCTCTGCTCTGTTCTCTCCTTTTTTTAGAATCGCGTCTCCAGTCCTCTGCTCAAAAAAAATGCCGCCGCCTGTAGCTTTTTCTTTTTAGGTTTTCAATTCATTCCCTTCATTACAAAAATGGTGCGTCTTCTTTTCTAGGGCTCCCTTTCTTTATAATATGTGGGGCCCATTTCCATTCAATCTACAAGGTGCCAAAAGCAATCCATCTCCTGTGCCTACGCATTTTGTCCTTCTAAAAGAAATATAGTATTTAATAAAAATAATACTGAATATATATATATATATATATATATATATATATATATATATAGACCTTATTTTAAATAAACATTAAAAAAAACTTATTTCTAAGTTGAAATACTACAAATGATGGATCCTGATTGGTTTCTCTTAAAATCTCAATAAAATCTCTTTAAATTAGTAATAATGACTTCTCAAATATATCAAAATATATTTCAAATCTACTAAAAATGAGAAGTCATCAGTCAGTCATTCAAACATATATGCTGGAAAGATAAGAGTTTAGGGAAGAGAATATGCAAACTGAGATTTATACTGGTTCGGCCCAATCCTTGACCTACATCCAATCACCAAGCTCCATTTGAGATTTTCAATCTACTATCCTCTTGTTTAATCCAGGCACAAGAGAAGCCTTTACAATCCCACAAGTTCACTCAGGCACTTGTGAAGCCAAATCTCTCACCGAGATACTCTCCCTTACACAATGCAAGGTTACAATCTGTTTCCCTCTCAAGATCACTCATTCTTGAGTAACTCTTAGATAAACAGATAGAATGTTTATAATGAATCTTCTCTCTCAGAAGTGAATAAGATAAACACTGAAGTGCATTACAAATGATTTCACTCTCTATGCTAAACTATGTAAACATTGAAAACAAAGAGTAACTAAAATGAAGATCAGAATATGAGCATTTTATAAATGTAGTCTTGTGTCTTGCTCTTCTATCTTGAATTTGTCTTCTTTTATAGGTAGTTGCAATTTATGATCGTTGAGAAATTCTTCCAGATAAGAATATGACCGTTGGAAATCCCTTAAAAGTAGCTGTTAGGGTTTCTGCAACACATTCAATGTTTTTGACACAAATCTGACATTTTGAAGATTTGCATCTAATTCTTCGTTTAATCACCTGAAACTTGTACACAAATGATATAGATAATGTTCGAAAGTAGTATAAGTCATTTAGGTAATCATCTGGATGTTTATCAAAAGAATCACGATTTTCGAAACTGTGATTTTCTGAAGCGGAGATGAAAACTCGAGTTTTCATTTGTAAAACTCGAGTTTAGAAGTTGTTGCTTTACTCCAGATTGCTCTCAGTCTGATTAAAACTCGAGCTTTGACTTTGTTGAGCCTTCTTGAACTAACTGTCAAATTTTGAAGGTCATATATCCTTGATCTGAACTCCGTTTTGGTTTGTTCAACTCTTCATAGAAAGCTCTGTGAGTCTACTTTCATATGCCACTGATTTCATCTCAATCGGATTTGTATTTGGTGAGATACACTCAAAACATTGAAGCTTGGTTTGTTGTATGGTGTGGATTTCACTGTCAACTTCCACAATTCATAGCTCCTTGATTTGAGCTCCTTTAGCTTGAATTTTATATTAAAATGACACATTGGAAGTCTAGTTTCATATAAAATTAGTTTCACCTCTATCCGATTTCTGGTTTAGGAGATATCATCAAATTACCAGACGTCGCCAGTGCTGAACGTGAAACAAAGTGGAGTTGAAGAGCTGATGACCGCTAGAAACTCGAGTTTTCTTAGTCCAGAGACGCAAGAGATGCTGAAGATGCTTATTGACTCGATTTTGAAGTCCTAAACTTGAGTTTTGAGTCAAAACTTGAGTTTTGTCATACCAGAGGAGCAAATCATTGTAGCGAAGCAAGAAACTCGAGTTTTGAGTTGTGAACTTGAGTTTTTTCATCCTGAAGCTGATTTTTGCTGACTTTAACTCTGAATTGAGTCATTCCAACTTCCATATGATCTTGGAGGCTTCTAGCTTCAATATAAGAACTTGAATAATTATATCTTCATTCCATTCAGCAAGTTCTTTCTTCTTCCATCTCCCAACTTGATCATTCTTCATTATTTAACTTGGGCTCATCATTCTCTGCAGCTTATACCTTCTTCAATATCCATAAAGTGATGAAGCTTCATTCCAACTTCTGCTTATGATAGAGACTTCCAATATCACAAGAACTTGAATGTTGATATTCTTATTATATTGTGCAAGTTCTTTTAATAACATCTTTCTCTAGTCTCTGCTCTTCTTCTTGGTTATCCTCCAAAATCTATTGATAACATCTTGCTTCCTTGACAACCTCTGCAAGTTCTTCTTTCCATTAATCCCTTATCTCCTTCTTGATTATTCTGCATGATTCAACTTGGACTAATCTACGTTAAACATAGTATTAGTCAATGTAGGAAATAACTATATTACTCAATATATTACTCAATCTTTTTGCTTTTAATAATGGCATCTATATAAGACATCATCAAAACTAATCATAACTAACACTTTCGTCCTTCCGTGGAGATGATGAAGATAACCGAAACGCCCAGCCCCCACTCCTCTGCTTCTTCATTCCTTCTCGTTCTACGTCTCTCAGATCTCTTCTCTTGCCTCTTCCTTTCTTCATATATATAACCTAAATATAACTTAGACCGTGAGTCACTGATTCTCCTTTTCTTATTAAAAAGATATTTCATATCTTGTAATCAACTCCACCAAATCATGCAATTGATTTTGTTTCTATTTTTCTTGCGTGGGACCATCGAGTTTGGCTGATTGCATATCCTCTTAATTGCTTTTTTCTACTTCTTTTCAAATCAACTAATATTTACTACAAAATATAATAAGAAATAAGTAGACTTTATATCAAAATATCTTTTTATCCTATAATGATAGTAGAATATATAAAAGATAATTAAATAGGTATATAATATCAATAAATCCAACTAATTCTCATAAAATATACATGTATTTAATCATGAAATATATACTTATCACCATGTGTGGCTAATTCTTTGCAACCTAGAGGACCTATGAACTTGTGAATGAATTGGATTTTGTTTTCATTATTTAATTAAATTTGATATTAATTTTGGTTACTAAATCTTGTTTAATTTTATCTGTTTAGTGATTGACCATAATTGAATATGATTTTGAGCATTAGAATTTACCTTGACGAATGTGATTTTAATTAGGCTCTAAGATTAAGTAATATAGTATTAGATTACGATTTAATTTGTAATTAGGATAGACATATACCTAATGACCCCATATAATTGTTGAAAAGTGTGTTCAATCTTTGTTGCTTCTTAAGTAACTATGTTAGACATAACAAGTTCTACTCAAAAGAGGATTGTAAGTGGACCAACAGGTACTTATTGTTATTTATATTCGATATTAAAAAAATTGATATTAAGTTTAACACCCTAATTTTTATATTAGGAGTTAATTATAAATAAGAAAAAAATTAATTAATCATGATACATAAATTTATTACATAATTGTCAAAATAAAGGCTTTTATATAACATATCATTTATGATAATAAAAGAATTAGTAGAATAAGGATGTACAAATAATAAATAAAATGATATTATTATTTTATTGTTGTTAAAAAAAAAAGAAGAAGAAGAAAAGGCCAAAACGTGTGTAGGAGAAGAAAAAAAAAAGACATGTGCTGCCACCTGTTTGAAGTGAACAATGGCGGTGGAAATGTAATGAATATTTCCACCGCCACTTCCCTTCTATATAAATGGGTGTGTAAATGTAGAGTGTGCGTGTGTATTTTTCGGAAAATTGAGAGCCGGTGAGCGTGAGGTGAGGGTGAGGGTGAGGTGAGAAGAAAGGGGAGAGAAAAGAAGAGTCTAGAATGTACGTTATTTATTTTATTAGATCATTTAGATAGTTAAATTAATTTTTTTTTTCAGTAAACTTCCTTCATAAAAGCTATTTTACACATTTTTCTCTTTTCAATGAAAGTAATATAGTACTGGTTAGTGAAAATTTTGGGATATGAATATTGGTAAAGTTTTGAGTTTTGATAATATAAGGCTGTATATATGTCAAGAACGATTAATAAATAATTTTAATCGGTTTAGATTTGTTAGTTTATTGTTGTGGGAAATTAAGTTATTTTCTATCTAAAAGAAATTAGGATTTTTGTCATATAGAATATTTTCCCCGATTAAATGAAAATTTAAGCATTTATTTGGATTACTAGAAGTATTATTTAAAAATTTAATTGGTTAGTTTTGCTAAATCTTGATTTGTATGAAATTATGAATTAGGATTTGAGATTTTAAATTAGTATTGATATAATTATAAGTACTTGGAGGTCTGGAGATTGTTTGATAAATTAGGTTATAATTATAAAAGTTAGTATTAGGTTAAAATTGAGAAAATAGATAAATTGTCATTCTTTTTAGGAAAACTAAAGTGATATAATAGTTAAATTAATTATTTAATCATGGTATTAGTGGTTATTCTTGTTAATTCTATTAACGTATAATTATATATTTATTTTAAGGTGACTGATTTCTATTACGCTTAGTGTCGTGTCAAAAACTTGAGGTAACCACTTTCCACTCATTGTACTTGCTTATATGATGATTTGTGAGTGATTTTTAATCTATGAAAGCTATGGTTTTGACGAAGTTGCCTTGTGGAATTTATTTTGGAACGACTAATGATATTACATGATGTGGAAAATATACTTTTATGGTTTCTTGAGCTGAAATAGTATTGTTATTTTAATAATTATCGTGACGATGTATTACTGTCATAAATCTTGATTGGAATTTCATATATTCATGCCAAGATTATGACGATGTGGAGCGGTGATGGATATGGAGTGATGATGGGAGTTATTGTGTATATAATACCACGTGGTATGCCACCACTGAGCGCACAGTGGATGGCCGGATATTGCCCTTGGTATCATCCTTATCCTTTGGCCGGGATAAGGGTCAGCCCTTGGGACAATGACACCTTTCCATATTCGAAGGAAAGGGAACCCAAGTCCGATATGAGTCATGTAGTCTTTGGCCAGGCTAAACCTCATTATCGGAGAGCTTAGTGTAGTCTGGTCACAGAGGCTAAACCTATTATACTATAGCCCATGGGTTCTGTCAGCGGTTATAAGGGTGGGGGGTGATAAGGATTGTCAGGGAATCGACCTATTGCTTGGCATGTTATATATGTGATTCGCGATGTGTTATTTGATTTAAAATTATGATACAGAAATTGTGATCTGATGATTTTGTAAATTTGTTAAATAGTACTTTGTTATTTAAAATGTTCCACTTGGCACCTCACGAGCACGTATTAGCATTTACAATGAGCTGGATTGATGGTTACAAATATTTTTCAGGTAATAGTCCTCGTGTGGGTCAAACAGGGAAGGCTTCGGAAGCTTAAGTTACCTTTGCTATCGGTAGTGCTTCCACCTTTTTGGTACATGTTGAATTGTTGTATATTGCCACGTCTTTAGGGCTCACTTGGTATACTCTAATATATTCTTGGCAAATTTTGAGGTATTATTTAGTTAAAAAGTGTGGGTCAAGTAAAATCTGCAACTTAACTGTATGCTAAAATTTTTTTTGAATGGTTTAATCAAGTTATTTATTAAGAATTGTGCCTTAAAATGTAGGATGTTATAATTTGGTATCAGAGCAAGTGGCAATATACAATAATTCAACATACCTTCCCTGTTTGGTTATGTTTTTTCATCACTCGGTTGTTATATTAGGTTCATCCTTCGATCGAAACCAAAAGATTTGTGTACACCGTCAATATAATGATGCAATTAGGTGGTGTATATAGTTTAAATTTAGTAGGAATTTAAAGTCAAAACAAAAAAAATCTTTTGTGAGCATAGTGATAGTTAGACATCCTGTTATGAGGAATGCCAAGATTTAGATACGGATGTGCTTTTGTCTATAGAATTGGGTACCTTGAAAACTTATTTACTCTTCTAGGATAAAATAAGGTCAAATTAGGTTTTCTAAGGCTATTTAATAATCATGATTCTTTAGGAAAATGGTATCTTATTACATGCTTAGCCAAATAATCGTTTGTCGACATGTGAGTAAATTTGTCCTTAACATTAAGGAAGAGGATTACAACAGATGAGAATTTTGGGATCTCAATTGAAGGAACAGTTGTGTAACTGTATGGTTGAGAATATGAGGATTAAAATTGTGTAGGTAGCCGCCAGATATTTAGAGGTGTTAACATATATAAAGTGATAAAATAAAAAATAATAATGATAAAATTTAAGAACTTGTGAAAAGCTTGTATGACGATATATTTTAAAAGCTTGAAAGCCATATGATACTTGGGTTGGAGTTAATTTTTGTCTGGTTTTTAGGTCCATTTTCAATAGCATATGAGACAATATATCTCTAAGCACAAGAGAAACTGAATATATATATATATATATATATATGGAAAAAGAAAAGGTTTTAGTAAGTTATAGACAATTAGCGTTATATGTTGTTGGGAATTAAAAATTATTTTTGTTGTCTTGGTTTCATAAGAGATTAGCTTGAGCTTGTGGTAGTTTAGTGGAAATGAATGGAAGAAAATGATTTAGCTATATATTTAAGAAGCAAATTGGAAGAGAGTGATTTTTACTGTACATCAAAAGGAATTAATCTGGACATTGGTATTTGCATGTCATGAGACAATAATTGATTTGATATACTTGTACTAACGATCATCGATGTAAATATGGGTATGGATGAGTTTCCATTAATGGCACTATTTTGGATTACGAGTATAGAATAACAGTTACATATATGGTTGCAATGTGTCTATTAAGAAACTAAGTGATTTAATGTGATACAAGAGGAAATGAGTATAAAGGAAGGTTTCCTAACATAAGTCATATTATTTTCTGTAGTAGTTAACTTATAAGAAAAAAATCAATGTTTTGATATGGTTACTAAATTTTGAAAGTATTTCTTGAAGAAATGATGTATACCATAAGAGTGATGGTTAAGGCTCCGGCAAGTTAAGGTTTTGGGAATGGCTAAGGTAGCACAGGATCTGAATTTCATTGTTAACTCTTTAGCTGTTGATGTTGAGATATATGATTTAGATCACCAACTCCTATTGGAATTTTTAGATTAAGCATGCTTAGGAGAGAAAAATCTCGAGATGAGTGATCTTCTAGAAAGTATCATCAGCATTCTAAATCATTTGATTTGAGGCATGAGTGTCTTGAAATATAACATATGGTGATTTATAAGGATGCCAGGGGGATGTACATTGAATGTGAAAAGGATTGAGGCTAGGCTTGAAGCTGATCTAAGTTAAAACAGTGCCTAGATTTAATGTGAATGAGATTGTACTAAGGTTCTAGTACCTGAGAGTTGGAACCCTGTGAATATTGATTGATGTTAAACTGTCAGCATATTTGCTGGGTATAGTTAAGGATTTATGATTGGCCTTGAGGTGAAAGAATATTATTAGAATATACCCTTATGATATTGAGGACTGAGATAAAATTAAAACCTAAATAGTGTTGATGTTATTTGAACGTTTCGAGGTTTAGACTAAGAATTGTGAATCATGATCTTATTTTGTATTCTGGGTATTGTTGAGGTAATATGATTTCTTGCCTAGCAAATATTGAGGTTCTAAGAATCAGATTGTGAATTTGATAATTGTTGATTCGGGAATATTTGAGGATAGTGCCTAAATGTTATAAAGTTGTGAATTATGACGATTCTAGCATATTTATTGGGTACGGTCGAGGTACCAATACTAGGTTGATGAACTTGAACATTGGATAGGCATCTAGACAGTGCTATTAACCAAATCGTAACCTAATAGTTGAGTGGTTTTTTAGGCATTTGAATCAATCTAAATGAATTGAAGATTTATTAAATAATGTCTCTTTTGAAGTACACTTGCAGTATTTGTAAAGAAGAAAGATATTAAAATTGAAACTTTACATTAACTAAGGACAGTTGAATAAAGACACCATTAAGAATGAATATCATTTACTAAGAATAGATGATTTGTTAGGTTGACTTCTAGGTTCATCAATTTGAGGTCAGGTTATCGATTAGAAAGTAGAGTAGAAAAATAATTCTAAGTTGACTTTCTGTACTAAGTATGGTCATTATAAGTTCTTTATTATGTTTGTGAATCAACTAAGGCATCAACAATATTCATGGGTTATATAAATTAGGCTTTCATGTTGAATCAATTTAATGTCGTCCTCATTAATAACATTCTTAGAAGAAGGAAGAGCATTGAGAGCAACTACATATTCATTAGGGTTACCAATTGTGTGCTAAGTAGAGTAAAACTGAGTTTTGGCTCAAAGAAGTAAATTTTCTTAACCACGTATTTGCTGAAGAGATAACTGTTGATCAAATTAGTGGATGTATTTATGCAAGATAATAAAGTGATGACATATGCGATCAGATAGTTGAGGACTCATGAGGACAATTATTTGACTAAAATTTAGAATTTTCTATCATGGTGTTTGATTTAAAGATTTGGAAGTATTATCTATATAGAATATAGTTTGAGATATTGAGCGATCATAATCTTTCATAACTTGTTGAGAATTTTGGGGACAAAATTCTATTTAGGTGGAGAGGATTGTAACACCCTAATTTTTATATTAGGAGTTAATTATAAATAATAAAAAAATTAATTAATCATGATACATAAATTTATTACATAATTGTCAAAATAAAGGTTTTTATATAACATATCATTTATGATAATAAAAGAATTAGTAGAATAAGGATGTACAAATAATAAATAAAATGATATTATTATTTTATTGTTGTAAAAAAAAAAAAAGAAGAAGAAGAGGTCAAAACGTGTGTAGGAGAAGAAAAGAAAAAAATAAAAAAAAATAATATAACATGGCGGCAGCACGAGCTGCCACCTGTTTGAAGTGAACAATGGCGGTGGAAATGTAATGAGTATTTCCACCGCCACTTCCCTTCTATTTAAATGGGTGTGTAGATGTAGAGTGTGCGTGTGTATTTTTCGGAAAATTGAGAGCCGGTGAGCGTGAGCTGGGGAGAGGATTTTCTCCCCAACAAGCTCTCTCCCCATTCTTCATTGGTGCAATCCTGGCCGTCCAAATCTTGATCTAAGGGCCCATAATGATTTTTAAAAAAACCGCATGCGGTACCGCCACCGCATGCGGTTTTTTTTTTCTAAAAAAAAAATCTAGACCGTCGGATCCAGATTTAAACGGTCAGGATTGCGCCGGTGAGAGATGAGGAGAGAGCCGCCAAAGAGAGAAACTGGATCCGCGTGAGGTGAGGGTGAGAGCGAGGTGAGAAGAAAAGGGAGAGAAAAGAAGAGTCTAGAAGGTACGTTATTTATTTTATCAGATCATTTAAATAGTTAAATTAATTTCTTTTCAGTAAACTTCCTTCATAAAAGCTATTCTACACATTTTTCTCTTTTCAATGAAAGTAATACAGTACTAGTTAGTGAAAATTTTGGGATATGAATATTGGTAAAGTTTTGAGTTTTGATAATATAAGGCTGTATATATGTCAAGACCGATTAATAAATAATTTTAATTGGTTTAGATTTGCCAGTTTGTTGTTGTGGGAAATTAAATTATTTTCTATCTAAAAGAAATTAGGATTTTTGTCATATAGAATATTTCCACCGATTAAATGAAAATTTAAGCATTTATTTGGATTACTAGAAGTATTATTTAAATATTTAATTGGTTAGTTTTGCTAAATCTTGATTTGTATGAAATTATGAATTAGGATTTGAGATTTTAAATTAGTATTGATATGATTATAAGTACTTGGAGGTCTGGAGATTGTTTGATAAATTAGGTTATAATTATAAAAGTTAGTATTAGGTTAAAATTGAGAAAATAGATAAATTGTCATTCTTTTTAGGAAAACTAAAGTGAGATAATAGTTTAATTAATTATTTAATCATGATATTAGTGGTTATTCTTGTTAATTCTATTAACGTATAATTATATATTTATTTTAAGGTGACTGATTTCTATTACGCTTAGTGTCGTGTCAAAAACTTGAGGTAACCACTTTCCACTCATTGTACTTGCTTATATGATGATTTGTGAGTGATTTTTAATCTATGAAAGCTATGATTTTGACGAAGTTGCCTTGTGGAATTTATTTTGGAACGATTAATGATATTACATGATGTGGAAAATATACTTTTATGGTTTCTTGAGCTGAAATAGTATTGTTATTTTAATAATTATCGTGACGATGTATTACTGTCATAAATCTTGATTGGAATTTCATATATTCATGCCAAGATTATGACGATGTGGAGCGGTGATGGATATGGAGTGATGATGGGAGTTATTGTGTATATAATACCACGTGGTATGCCACCACTGAGCGCACAGTGGATGGCCGGATATTGCCCTTGGTATCATCCTTATCCTTTGGCCAGGATAAGGGTCAGCCCTTGGGACAGTGACACCTTTCTATATTCGAAGAAAAGGGAACCCATGGTCCGATATGAGTCATGTAGTCTTTGGCTAGGCTAAACCTCATTATCGGAAAGCTTGGTGTAATCTGGTCACAGAGGCTAAACCTATTATACTATAGCCCATGGGTTCTGTCAGCGGTTATAAGGGTGGGGGGTGATAAGGATTATCAGGGAATCGACCTATTGCTTGGCATGTTATATATGTGATTCACGATGTGTTATTTGATTTAAAATTGTGATCTGATGATTTTGTAAATTTGTTAAATAGTACTTTGTTATTTAAAATGTTACACTTGGCACCTCACGAGCACGTATTAGCATTTACAATGAGCTGGATTGATGGTTACAAATATTTTTCAAGTGATAGTCCTCGTGTGGGTCAAACAGGGAAGGCTTCGGAAGCTTAAGTTACCTTTGCTATCGGTAGTGCTTCCACCTTTTTGGTACATGTTGAATTGTTGTATATTGCCACGTTATAAGGGCTTACTTGGTATACTTTAGTATATTCTTGGCAAATTTTGAGGTATTATTTAGTTAAAATTGTGGGTCAAGTAAAATCTGCAACTTAACTGTATGCTAAAATTTTTTTTGAATGGTTTAATCAAGTTATTTATTAAGAATTGTGCCTTAAAATGTAGGATGTTACATTAAGGCTAATTAAATTAGTGTAATCAAGGTTTATGAAGCTCATAAGGGATTAGTGATTCTAGGTTGCTTGTTTAATATTTTTGGTAGCTAGTTTATTTTAATTAATTTCTTTTCTCTTAATTAAATTCAATTTGGTTTGTTCAACTTAAATAAAAGTGTAAAATTAATATTTAACTGAAGTTAGGGTACTAAATCATCATGAGAATGATACTTTTTTTATCACTTTATTACTTAATATGACTCGTATACTTGCGGAGTTATAAGCTATAAAGTTTTACTCTATCAAACTGTGTTGTAGTTGTGGATCAAAAGCATACAAGCCAAGAGATGATAAGTGTGAATAATGGAATCAAAAAGAATGCAACCTAGTAAGACCTATTTTAGCTGTGGAGAAACATGTTTCAATTGTAATCTTCCTGTACAAATTATTTTCCTTAGCTCCGCTATGTTTACAACCTTTAGTTTTTCTTTTGCTCCTTGTTTTATTGCCATTGGTGAGTCAAAGGAACCTTACTTTCTGAATGTGTTTTTAACAAATTTGGAAATGGTTTATACAACAATTTTGGTGATGATGATGACTTCGATCATTTCATTTGAGTATCTCTAGCATTTAGCATCTCACAATTGCAAAGATTAGTTGATTTGGATATCTCAGATTATTACAAGGTTAAAAGAATTTGGGAAATTATCAAATATGCATCTCTTGCACAAACAACTGTTTGATCATTTCTTGTTATCTCTTGTCCAAAATGAACAATCTTGGACCCATAAATTTACTTTAATGTGAAAAGAATCCTAGAGATACATCTCCATCATGCGTGGATTCACCTAAAACGGTAACATTTTAAGCTTATAGAATTGAGCAGAACTGAAATGAAATTGGATCCCCTGAACTGGAGGTTAAAGAGAAAAATAGATTTTTAAGAGAATCTTTCCTCAATCAAAACTCATTTTAGAAAAACTCGTTATATTAAAATGGGTGATAACACAAGTGAGCTCATGCAATGGCTTATCTAAGGGGAAATTTTAATGAGTTTAATTTTATAATATAAAAAATGAATAAGTAGAGTTATGAAATTTTAATAAAAAGATGTAAGAAAACAATGAGTAAAATTTAAATTAAAAGCTTTTAACACACTTTTCCAAATTTTTTAAATCGAGCTCATTAAAATTTCCACACCTCTCCATTTCCTTGGTGCCAAACATACCCTAGTGAAAATGCTAATCCCTCCAAGTGAATACTTTGGGTGGAGTACTTGTGTTGTCTCTCTCTGCAATGCTCTTCTAACAATCCCTTTATCTCATCCCACACATCTGTTTCAGAACTTGGAGACCATTATATGTTAATTTTGTTTTTTGGTCGAAACAAATTGAGTCAATAATGGAAATTGTTTGAGGGAGGTGCGGTTGAGAGGATTGTTTGATATGAAACTGTTGGTGTAACCATGTCTTTTGGAGGAGGTAAGAGATAACAGCATTAAGTTGATTTTGACAACTCAAGTGAGAATTTCCAAAACAACAATGGTGGGCGAATTGTAAAATGAAAATGAAAAAATGTGAAGGAATTGTGTTTTATTTCACGTCACTGAAAAGGGAAACAACCTAAGCTGTGTTTGATTAAACCTTAAAATATTCCATAGCCTAGGAGAACTTTGTAATTCTGGAACACCCCTAATTCCGACGTCTGTTATGATATTCATTTATGTTCTTAATCTCTTATTAAACTAATTTGTGTGTATTTAAGAGAGTAAAGGCGTTAACAGATCAGAGTGAGTCACAATAGAGAGCATGACTAACATTTGGACGAATGAGTGACTAAAAACATATGCTGGTTAATTTAAAATTCCCGGAGAAATATAAGCATGATATAACTTAAAATTCAATAATAGTTAAGGTTAATCCCGTTGGAGACGTTATACAATGATCCCGAATTGTCAGTCAAATAGTTAGCAAATATAATCCAAAATATTAAAGTGTAAAATTTAGACTTAATTAAATTCCCTCATTCTTGGTCTTCTTCAACTACTCCAGTTGCACGACATTACTTCCTGATCCAGAGCATCTTCCTAGATCTTTAGGTGTGACTGAGATTCATTGATCAGATGAATCCCAGAGTAACGGTTAATTTCACATTTAAAATGTAAATCATACATGATAAATATTTCACATATTGCAGAATAAAAGAAAGCATTCAGCAAACACACGACTACTCGACTACATAGTACCCAGTATATACATCGTTAATGGTGAAAGCACTCGCAAGTGTTACGTGTCCCAGACACGAAACCTCAGTGCTAGGAAAATAAGCATGTAGCATTATCATTAAAAAATAATAACCCACAACTAGCTGAATAAAACGCATAGACTCTGGCATAAAAACCCGGCCAAGAATCCACAATACATGAACATACAAGACATATATGTAAAACACAAAGAATTTGAGATTAAGTTACCAATCTCAACTTTACGAATAAATAAAATCCCTGAATGTTAGAAACTCGAACTTCTTCAATATCCTAAAATAAAATCATTGTAACTATTAATTTCTCATTTTAATTATTATTTAATAATACCTCTTTCTATTAATTAATAATTCCCTTTACTATTTATTATGTATTCCTCTTTTAATAATAATATTATTATTTATTACTATTTATTTATCTATTTTATTACTTATTCCCTTTCCTTATAATAATAAAAATAGAATAAATATTATTATTATTCTTATTATTTTGCTATTTCTTATTTATTTTTCTACAATTAATTCAAACTCCCAAAGACTATTCCACTGTTAAAACATGACCTTAACACTCTAATTAGGAGTTTAATAAACATTAACTCCATGTCAAAATATGCTTTAATGAATTACATATATACATACTTATATATATACATGTCTGTATAATAGTAAGATTTTGGGTTATATATATATATATATATTAATAACTTGGCCATATATAGGCTCATAAGTCATAACAACAACTTTTCTATTATTTTCTTATAAGGGTTAAATATCAATTTTGTCATGGAAGTGTTGGTAAAGGGGCACTCAGTACCCGGAAGTTTTTTTAGTATTATTTTTACCCTGGAAGTTTACAAACATAATGATCTTGCCAATCAGTTGATCTTGATCGTTGGATCATTGCTCTCTTTATAAACTTCTAGGGTAAATTTACTCCTAAAAAAAAAACTTTCAAGGCAAATTTGCTCCTTTAAAAAACTTCAAGGGCATATTTGCTCCTTTTTGTAAACTTTTGGGGCAAAAATGATATCAAAAAAATTTCTGAGTGCTGAGTGTCCACTTACCAATACTTCCGTGGTAAAAATGATATTTAACCCTTCTTAAAAATATGCAGTGTTGATATACTCATCATGTGTGCAGCATTTTTCCCCCTTTTCTTGTCACTCACTGCATGCATGGTCTCGTTATGATTATTAGCATACTTTCCATTGAATAAACTCATCAAGGTAACTCCAGATTCTATAATATTTAACTAGCTTTGGATTTAAGATATAATTGTTTTGACTCTATAAGCTGCTTAGCGTCGTATACATTAGATCAGTAAGGTCTTCTTAAATATAGTTACATATATATTATCTTATCATTTGCCTATAGTTTCCAAGGTAACTACTTATAAATAGCTATATATATATATATATATATACCCTTATACCATACAAAAAGATTTCCATTAGCTTCCAAGTGCAGAAATATATCAGATGCCATTTTTTTCTTTCCAAAAGTAGTTGCAAACCGACAAGCATGTAGATATATATTAAGTCTCCTTCTATTATTTCCCACAAGTAGAGATGTATATCAACAAAGTCAGGTATTTCCTTTCTCTGTTTCATGTATGAGTAGCAATATTTATATGACACTTTGGTTCTAAAAAAATATCATTTAATTTCATATTAGTTTCCAAAGCCTCCATATGTGAGAGCCACATTTGAGAGCAATTTCCTATTATTTTTGTAATATCCCGAATTTTGGGCCTATAGACTTGAAATTAGTCTATTTTTGGAAGACTACTAGGCCATATTTTTGAAAGTCTTAAATAATACACTCATTGCCTTTAGTATTATTATATACATATTCATTATTAGTCATTCTTCCTCCCGTGAATGCAAGAAGACAAGCTATTTTAATCAAGCACTCCACTAGTCTCATCATAATTGCTAATCAAATATCTACCCAATATTTTAATCTTCTTCTCTCATTTATGCGGATGGACAGCATGATGGATTCCTTTACATTACCTATCTTTGAATAATTAAGGGATCCGATTGGCAAGATTTCCTTCATTATAATCCAAATGAAATGCCAACTCACATTCCATTCTAATCAATCACCCACTACCTTTCGGATTGTCTCCCACCTTGTTTAATAATTCTTGGATATAATACTATCTTCCTTTGTATTTGGTTATTCCATATGACATATGCCCTACCATTCAATCAAAAGGACGGTAGGCAAGGAAAATGATTTATAATTTAGGCAATTGTTGATTCATGGACCGGTGCACGATGGATTTATTTATTCATGAGTGTAACCTCCACTTCTCATGATTAATATATGCAAGTGTATCCTTCTCATTTATACACTTCCATCGGTAAGAGAAACGAGAGAGAGAGAGAGCTGGAGAAAAGAATATGAAAGAAAAGAAAGAGGTCATCGGAAGAGGAAGAAGGAACCAGTGTCACTTATGGAAAATCTGTGGAGTCAGTCGGGCTCAAGTGACAGTTTAACTAGGCAAATGATATCCTCTGACCGTGAAATTTGGTAAGATGAAAGTACACTTCTTAAGCTTTCAAATGAGTGCTAGAACGTATTAATCCGACGTCTAGAACTCTAGTTATGAATTTTCAAAGTTTGTTAAGAAAAACTGGAAATTCATGTTTTCATATTCAAATAACGTTGTTTTTACGAATTTCTGGGAATTATACAGTCATTAATTGTCTTGATGAATATTTTTCTCATAAACTAGACTTATAGAACTTCAAATAGAATTTTGAATCACCTTAATCGGAGTTCTATAGAATTAGTTATGATTTTTCAAAGTTAGAAGTTGAACACTGAAAAACGCTGGTTTCCAGAAATGAACAGTGAATTTCGGATTCACTTTTAAAATAGTAAACATTTGAGTTTTTCTATGAAAATTTCCAGAATAAAAGTAGACTTATCAAGCTTTAATTTGATAGGTCACAAGCCTTATTTGGATTTATATTCAAGGAGTTATGAATTTTTGAAGTCATGTATGAAATCTGGGACGTTTTCTGAAACATCTTCTGAACAGTGTTTACATTTTTGAAATCTGGGAATTATTAGCATATGATTAAATGTTGAAACCAATTTTTCTAGAAACTAGACTTAACAAGGAGTTCATGGATTTTTGAAACACCTGATTTGGACACCTAGAACTCCAGATATGGATTTTTCAAGTTAAGTGTTAAACCTGAACGTTTTTCTGAAACAGTAAGGATTTATTGATTAATCTGGAAAAGTGTCTGTCGATTTGGAAATGAAATGTATTTTCCTCTGAAAATAGACATAATAAGGAACACGTGATTTTTGGAAGCACATCAATTGGAGTTTTGTGTAATTAAATATGAATTTTCTAAGTTAATTGAAAATTCTACCGGATTATAGAATTTGTTCAGAAATAAGAAATAGAGAATTTGGACAAGTAATAACTTGCCATCCATAAATATTTAAATATAGGATTCGGTATTTATCTAAGATGACCAGAGGATAGAGAACCGGATCAGGAATTTGAAAGGCTATCAGGTAGTAACTCTAATCTTGCATTCTTTGTATGTCTTTATATGATTGTATGTACCATTCAATATGTATAAATATGTACTGTATGAATTGTTTGTGCTGTATGTGCTGAATGTATATGTGATGGTTATCTGTCATATACTGATCTATGCTTAGAATGTAAGATTAACATGTTACTCTGGGAACCTTCGGGGTCCCAGTATTTATTGCTACCTGTGGATTGTTCAGTTTAGAGAACATGGCTCACAAGGCAAGGCGGTACTCACTGTTGAATAGTGATGCTGGGACGAACCGAGAAATGCTATAGGTTATTTTTATTAGCCTATTTTAGAGACTAGAAATTTATTTGTATAGCCCTATGTGGATTTTGTTATGTAATCAGAATTTAATATCAGTATTACTATGCTAGAATGATTATGCTCATTAGGCTATGCGCTACAACTCTGATAATAATTGATATATCAAGGGGTGTTACAATTTTCATATGTAGCTACAAATATATTTCAGCAAGGTTTCATGCAGTTGTATATATATATAATACCATAGCAGCTTTTCTTCCCTTTCCATGTGCAGTAACATGTATATTTAAACACATGACAGCAATTTTTCAGGTTTTTAGCTGAACTTTGGAAAATTATTTCTCTCATTCTACATATCCATTTTGCGTGTTCTTTAGCTTGTTTTAAACATTAGTATGTCTACTGTTTTCTACCAAAATTTCAAGGAAAAACTCAGACGTTTGCCTATGAAACCGACCAGCGAAAGACACTCTGTTTTTCAGCCAAATAACAGAGCACGTTTTGCTTTCCTTCGTTTTCCTTCTAACCAGACAGATACCCAGCTGACTAAAACCCTGAGAATGAAAATGAAAAGGTGCAAGGAACTCACCTTGGTTGATTCCTCAAGCTTGCACAATGAGCTCCTTTGTTTCTTCCGCCTTGCTCTCCCTACAACTATCGTCTCTCCCTCTCTACGTTTTTTTTTTTTCCTATTTTCTTTCTCTGCTCTATGGGGGTGCCGTTGCTTATAATGAGGAAATGGGGGAATGCACTGGGCTCAAGAGGCATGGTAGGGGCCTAGGGGGTTGTGTTGCTTGAGAAGCATGGAGCTGTGCTGCTGTGACGTGAGGAGATATGGCGCTGTGATCTATTGTTTACGTGTGCAACTGATATTATTCAGATAAAAAATGTTGGGTTCTGGCTATTGGCTGAGTAGTTGATAAATAGAAGGAGTATGGCTTTTCATGTGTTGGGTTGATGAGGGGGAAATGAAAAAAGAAAAGATGGGTCGAATAGGTATTGTTGGATAATGGAGGGAGTATTTAAATTCTAATTTGCAACTAGGTTATTTAATTTGTTTGTTCAATTGTAATTGTTGGATAATCCTGGAAAATAAATTCTTAATTTCATATAAGGACTTTTCCTTCTTAATTAATTCTCTTTTGGCCATAAAATATCAATTCCAATTTGTAGGCCTAAATTATTTTTTACTTGAATTTATTCTTTTTTCCAAAATAAATTTATTAAGGGATAAATAAGCCTAAATTTTCAATAATTATTTTAAGCCAAAATTACATAATTAATTTTCCTATCTTATTCAAACTTTAAAATCCCAAAATTTAGAATGTTACAAATTCCACATAAGAACACACATGAAATCTAGAGAAATAAAAGTCTTGTCTATATATAATCATGCAATCCCACAAAGATCCCATTCTGTATGGAATAAAACTAAATCAAAATCAAAATGTAAAGATTTATAGCATCAAAATCATACTGAGCTACTAAACACTAGTGAGATCTTGACATACAGATACGGAGATACCTCTTACGTATTCACACCAAATGCCTAGTAGACTTTATATCTTCTCTGCTCCTTGTCAACTAGGGGTGTTCATGGGCAGGGCAGGGCTAGGCAGAGTGAGACCCTTGCCCGATGCCCTGCTCAAAAGATCATTAGGCTGTAAAATGAAGCCTAGTGCCCAACCCTATCCGATAGAAGCTCTAAAATTTTTGTGCAGGGCAATAATGGGTTGGGCAGGGTGGCCCTTACCTGCCCAAGTGACAATACCCTACCACACTTTATATGAAAAAAATAGTTTTAGTTATACCTAATAAACAATATTGCAAATTTCAAATGAAATCCATAATTCTACACTTCGAAATATTCAAATATAAGTTTACAATTTAAGTCGTAAAATTAAAAAGACAATCATATTTCTTAACAAATAGTCAAATACCCATAACTGAAGTATTAAATAACATCCATAATCCATTAAATATAATTTGTAAGGGAAGAGCTGAAGAAATGAAGATGTTTTTTTTTATTATAAGTTATATAATTTGTAAAAAATATATAATATCATTCTATAAAAAAATATATAATACATTTTTTATTCTATTAAAAAAATAATATGATAACTATTGGGTAGAGCTAAATGGGCGGGGCGACATATCATGCCCGATGCCTAGCCTTGTCCACAAAAATGTCTAACCCAGTTGTACCTAACCCAGTTTGGGCTGCTTTTCTTTAGGTTAGATTGGGTGATTTTTTAATAGGCGCAGGCGAATGGATAGGACCATGGACATCATAAACACCCCTATTGTCAACACCAGTGTCATTTCACTTAGGAACACGTTGAATTCGGTCATACGGTTTTCTAGTTAAAGTCTTACCTTTTAGAGCAGCAACATACCGGTCAGTTTTGTGACATAAAAAGGAGTTTCACGCAATAGTATTTGTTTGGTTTCACTTATCTAAAGTAATTTTATGGCGTAGATAGGGTAGTTTTATCTCATAAAGCCTATAAGTACTTAAAACGTGCACAATTTAAACCTGTGCATAATCATTATGCAATGCTTGATAGGTGAAAAAGTGTTTTTTAAAAAAAATGAAATGAGAAATGTACGTATGAGAAAATGAGATAGGTACATTTCTTATCTGTTGTTTCCCCCCAAAGGTACGTTTCTTATTTCATTTATAGAAGACAATTTTTATATAGAAAATTGAATAATATTACGGAGGTAAGTACTCATAAATGTAGTGTTCTTTAGGAAGTATTGTACCCCTTTTTTAGGTGTTTTTTTTTTTAAAAAAAAAGAAAATTATGCATAATAAATGAAAATTTTTCTTTTAAGATGGCCTTAAATTGAGTTTGACAAATATTCAAATATAATCCAATAACCTAGCAGACATGTAATGATTGTGTTAAAAACAAACAGACCGGCACAACAGAAGAAGTTGAATATTGTTTCCCCAGTAAGGGTAAGAAAAGAATATTTTTCCCCAACAAAATTCCATGGATAAGGGAGGAAAGGTTTTATTAGTATGCTGAATTACTACTAGAGAATGTCTTGTCCTATATATGATTTGACTTCTCTTTTTCGAAGCAGATCATTCATGAGGTTGCTGCCTCAAGACGACTGGGTCATCCTCATCTCTCATCTCTCTTTCTTCTAACATGTTTCACCCACAGTTTTAAACAATTACCACCTTGGATTCTCCACTTTTTTCTAGAAGCTTCTATCCCCACAGAGGAAGCTGCTCCAGCAATTCATTGACCAGAACAGTTGAAAGCCTTTTTGCAGGAAATAATGGTAGAAATGGCAAAACTGCAAATTTAGGTATGTTTGGATTGAGGAGGGAGGGAGAGGAGGAAAAGGGAGGGGGAGGGAAAAAAAAAAGGAGAGGAGGGAAATTTTTTTTAAAAAATTGAGTATAGTGGAGCCCATAAATTTTCCTCCCCCCTCTTTTTTTTTCCCTCCCCCTCCCTCTATCCAAACATACCCTTAGAGTTGTAGGCATTCCACTACTTCTATTAGACAAGTTCAAGACACTAGTAAAAAAAAGGTTTTAAAACCGCTTCGTTTAAATCTTAGTGATGAGGCTGTGGTTTAAAAAGTATGACCAATGATAGTTTCATAAATATAAAGAAATTTTTAGATCAGAAATAGAGTATCAGGTCTAAAAAGTATGACTGGTGGTAGATCTGTAAAAATATAAAGTACATTCTAGACCGGATTATAGAAAATCAAATCTAAAAAGCATGACTGGTAGCAAATTTATAAATATATAAAGAATTTTTTAGACCAGACTTCTAAAATATAATAGCTTAAAAGTCTTAATTTTAAAACCTAATAGTTTAAAAGTCTGGTCTAAAAAGTATGACCGCTGACAATTTTGTAAATATAAGAAGTCTTACTTTTATGACCGAATGTTTAAAAAGTCCGATCTAAAAAATTTAAAAGATGAATCTTTTATTTTCACACTCTAAAAATTAAATTTTGCTCATTAAACCTTTTTTTTTTCATTTAGGGAATTAAACCTATGAACAGTTCACAAACTTTGCTCACAAGTAGCATAGAGAGAGCAATGGTCACCTCACCCTCAAATCGGAGGGAATTGGCTTAGCTCCGCCGCGGACCGTTGCCTGGAAACTACACCATTTTGGCGTAGTTTCAACCCCTTATCCATTCAAAAAAAAAAATTTAATTAAGCACTCCTGGATAGTAAAAAAATAATTTAGAATATTAAATGCTGATGAAAAAATACTTCATGATCTTAAAAAATTATTTCAGAATATTGAAAAAATATTTCTGGGTATTGACTAGTACTAAAAGGATACTTCAGGATACTGAAAAAATAATTCATAATATTCAAAAAGTTATTTTTGGATCTTAAAAAATAATTCAAGTACTGAGTACTACTAAAAATATGATTTAAGATATTTTTTTCAAGATACTAAAATAATTTTTTAAGATCATGAATTATTTTTTCAATACATCTTGAAATATCTTTTTAATATCAGTTAGTACTCTGAAATATTTTTTCAAGATCCTAAAATAATTTTTCAAGATCATGAATTATTTTTTAGTATCAATTAGTATCCTGAAGTATCCTTTTTAGTACCAGTCAATACCCTCAAATATTTTTTCAGTATCTCGAAATATTTTTTCATAATCCTAAAATAATTTTTCAAGACTAAGAAAATTTTTTTCAGTATCATTCAATATCCTAAATTATCTTTTTACTTCCCAAGGATAGGGGGTTGAAACTTTCAAGACAGCGGTCCGCAGCGGACCCAAGCCAATTCCAAATTGGAGACCCTGGATTCGTCCTTGATTAGAGACATTGAGTAATGAGTCCCATTCCCTAGTCTTTTAATGAATTTGGTAAAAGGAGCGTCTTGCTTCCACTTCAATGCAGCACATTCACGACACTACTCTTGCTACGAAGGGCAAGAGGAAAATGTGCAAATCGGAGCTTCCTCCGCCATCTACTCCTCCCATATCCACTCCCCATTTCATTCTTTCTTCACCTGAGACTTCGACGAACTACAATCATCGCCTTCTCCAAATAATGCAGACTAATACTTACTTCCGATGCGGCCAACAAGGTCATTAGATGCGTGATTGCCCTAGCAACTCTCGAAATCTCAAATACGAAGGTCCCACAGCTGAAAATTCCGATATTCTCAAGATTTATTGCCGTTGTGGTCATGGGTTTTGTGAGGTCAGAAAGGTCAAGAACTATCGCAACTATGGCAAAAACTACTGCGTCAGCCCCATCAAAAGGGTATGTTATAAATCTCAATAGTTTTTTCCCCTTTCAGTTGGTGATGATAGCCGTTAGCTCTTAGTTGTTTGCAATATTTACCAGTTTCTCCCATATCTTTACTGAGTTTAGAACTTGGCTTCTTTTATCAGGGGAAGAAATGTAGAGATTTTGTAGGATGGTGTGGTGGTAATGCTAAAGATCTTTGATCTTTGTAAAATCAAAGTTCACAAGGTAGACCAAGATATATCTTCAAAATTAAGTTCAAATAAGTATTGATTTTTGCGGACAAGTTTCTGATTTCCAGTTTTGCATTCTGATAAGGAGAATATTGGACTTCAGTAATGCAGACATGGCTGTAGACGGACACAGATTTAAGGTAACAAGGAAGATACTATGACTTTATCAACTTTTCTACCTGTGTCTCAA
The DNA here is from genome assembly GCA_034222035.1 of Acacia crassicarpa. Classification (NCBI taxonomy): domain Eukaryota; kingdom Viridiplantae; phylum Streptophyta; class Magnoliopsida; order Fabales; family Fabaceae; genus Acacia; species Acacia crassicarpa. The sequence goes on along the minus strand of JAWXYG010000015.1, from coordinate 3,068,980 downwards.
ATAAACTTGAAATGGCTCAGTTTAAGGATGTGTTTTTTGCCGACAAATTTCTGATTTACAGTTTTTTTTTTTTGTGTGATAGAGATGGATTTTTAAGCTTCTTTTTTCTTTTTTTTTTCTTTTTTTTTTTTACTTTTTTCCCTTTTTGTGATACAAAAATACTTTTAAGACTAGTTGTGTTTTCACAACCAATTCTAAAAATCCCTTCTTCTTTTTTTTTCATTGAAAGGAATTTTAAAACCTAATATTAAAAATCCAACATAGACTTCATATTTTAATTGTTTGGTCTAAAAAATATATTTTAAGATTGGTTGTAATATTCTTGAAATAATTTTTTAAAAAAAAAGAAAAGAAAAAAGAAAAGAAAAAGAAAAGAAAGTTACTTAATTTATTAAATTAAAATAAAACAAAACAAAACAATAAATAAAATTATATAGGTATAATTTTGTGGCAGGTACGCTGCCACATTTGGAAGTGGCAGCGTCCTTCCACATAACGTGACAGAGGGAGTATTATTGTTAATAAAAAAAACAAAACAAAACAAAGAAAGATCCCATTGTTAATCCATCGCCATAATCATCTATTATATATAGGTGTGTGTGTTAGTGAAGTGTAAGTGTGTGATCCTGTGTGGGATCTGGAGAGTCAGGAAGAGCCAGAGCTACAAATCAGGGTCGGTCCGGTCCTATAGGATTTGGCCCTCTAGGGCCTGGGCTATACAGGGCTTGAGATAAGGAAAACATCTATTTTTCAAAGTCCGGCCTGATAATACCAGGGCCTGGAAATTACTATTCTAAATTTTAACTATTTTTCTTCTGAGTTTTTTCAAATAAATATAATTAGTAAATTGCAATCATTAAAGTTCTAATCTATATTATCAACATTAATATCTAAATAATTCACATCGATCATCCAACAAATAAACACATTCATTGACTAAAGAGACTGAGATGGCGAGTAGCAACTGGAGCGACCGAGCGAGGGAGGAGGCTAATCTGATTGAGTGAGTGACTGAGCGGTGCCAGCAGGTGAGCATGCGAATCTGAGATTCAAATTTTTGAAGGAAACACAAGCAATAAAGACTAAAGACACCAAGATAGTGAGAATAGATATGAAATTAAGGTTAACCGGTTAAGTGCCTCCTAGCCTCTTCTTCTTAGCACTTTTTAACTAATTTTTTTTTAAAATGAAAATGCTACAATAACAGGGCCTAACGAGCCGACCCGAGATCCTGCAGGGCTAGCCCGATTAAGCTCGAGGCCCTACAGGGTTAATTTCAAATTTCATGCCTATTTTTTAAGCCCGAGCCCTACAGGGCCAGGGCTTAAACGGGCCGGCCCGATTTCCCGGCTCTAGGAAGAGCAAAGGAAACAGAGAGAAAGAGTTTTTTAAGGTACGTTATTTATTTTATTAGATCATTTAGGTAGTTAAATTATTTTCTTTTCAATAAACTTTCTTCATGAAAGTTGTTTTACATATTTTTCTCTTTCTAATGAGGGTAAAATAGTATTAATTATTGAAAATTTTAGGATTAGAATATTGGTAAAATTTTGAGTTTTGATAATAGAAGACTGTATATATGAAGAGTATTATAAATAAATAGTTTTAACCGGTTTAGATTTATTAATTTGTTGCTGTGGGAATTTAAAGTTATTTTCTATCTAAAAGAATTTAGGATTTGTGTCATGTAGGATATTTTTATCGATTAAATGAGACTTTAAGCATTTATTTGGATTATTAGAGGTGTTATTTAAAGTTAAATCGGTTAGTTTTGCTAAATCTTGAAATATATGAAATTATAAATTGGGATTTGAGATTTTAAATTTGAGTTGATATGATTCTGAGTATGTATGTGGAGGTCTGAAGATTATTTAATAAATTAGGTTATAATTATAAAAGTTAGTATTATGTTAAAAATGGAGAAATAGATAAGTTGTCATTTTTAGGAAGACTAAAGTGAGATAATAATTTAATTAATTATTTAATTATGGTATTAGTGGTTATTTGTGATTAATTCTATTGACATATAATTATATATTTATTTTTAAAAGGGACTGATTTTTCTTACAATTAGTGTCGTATCAAGAACCTGAGGTAACCACTTTCCAATTTATCTTGTATACTTGTTGAGTTGATTATAAGCATATGCTTATATATTTAAAAGATATGGATATATAATAATTTGTTACCTATGAAAATTTATATTTGTGAGATGTTTGTTTGAAGGTAAAATTTTAGTTAAATGGGCATAGTTATGATTAAAATTGTTTATCTTGAAATTATGAAAGTTTATGCACGATGTTGATTATTGAACATGACTGTGAATTGTTGATGTTGAAAATTGTGACTATTTCACTTCATATTAAGGTGTTCTGAATTGAGATGAGATGTGATGGCAGGAGATTGATTTTATACCATGTGGTATTGTCGCCACTAAGCGCACTGTGGATGACCAGATATTTCCCTTGGTATCATCCTAATCCTTTGGCCGGGATTAGGGTCAACCCTTGGGAGTGACACCTTTCTATATTCGAGAGAAGGGAACCCATGGTCCGATATGAGTTTTGTAGCCTTTGGCCGGGCTGCACCTCATCATGGGTGAGCTTGAAATAATCTCATCAAAGAGATTAAACCTATTATATTGTAGCCCCTGGGTTCTGTCAGCGGTTATAAAGAGGTTATAAAAATGGTTGAGGGAGTTACATGCATATTGAATAATTTTGAATTATTAATTGGTTTGGTAAATTATTCAAAGTTATTGATATACGAATGAACAATTGGCCCGCTTAACTATCTTGTAATTGCTCCCTGTATACTTGTTAAATTAGATATATGGTTACTCAGTCTTTGTGTCTCACCCCGTCATTGTTTATTTTTTCAAGCGAGAATACCGAGGGGAAGAAGGCATCCGAAACTTGATCAGAGTTATCAATCTTGTATGTCTTATTTTGTTACATGAGCATAGTTTGATGTATATTGCCAAACTTTAGGGCTTCTTTAGTACGTTGCATATTTTGATTATTCCGCTGCATACTGGAACTTATGATATGAACAGTTACGGTGTATATGAATTTTTATTATGGAATGATTTATTTTGACTGGAATTAAGTACATTTAGGTATAAAATAATTATTCAATGGTAATTTTGGCAGGATGCTACAATGGTTGCGCATCAGGTCTTACAAATAACAGACTTTTTAGACCACCTGTATCAAGACCGGTCCCAATCTAGTCTTACGATGCGTTTTTCATTTGGTCTTAAAAGTCTTTTTTGTTCTAGTGAGAGATGAATGTAGCTTAGGTACTTGTTGAGTTTTTGGTTTTTTAATTTTCGCTAAATTTTATGCATGTGTTCCTTTTGGATTTACGAAGCCTTATCTCACTTGGTGGGATCCACTATGTGGATCATACTATACCATTGTGCTCTATCAAAAATTAGATTGTTAGATAGATTATTAACCAAAAGATCCCTTTCTATGACCTCATTAAACATTTACTTCGGTCTTCCTCTCTCTCTTTTCAGAGGACTCCATACTACAAGATCATCCATCTTTATAGATGCATCCAATGACCTTTGAACGTGACTGCACCTCCTTAGACAATATTCCACCATTTTTGCCTCTATAAATGCCAATTCAACTTGTTCACATATACGATCATTACGTATCCTATCTTTTCCTCTATAGACGATTTTCCTTTTGGATTATTTTTGTATTTTTTGTTTTTGATTGAGCTCAATCACGTTATTTGATCCAGGTAACTGACCCCACCTAATGGGATTAAAGCTATGTTGTCGTTGACAACAACTTTTTTCCGAAGTTTTGTTTTGGGTTGGGTGACTTCTTTTGATGCTTTGTAAATGAACTCTGATGATATTATGCTTCTTTCACGTCGGAATTAGTACCTTCTTTGTTTGTAATTTGTGAAGAAATGTGGATAATTATGTGTTGATAATTCTATTTCGCTTTTTGATTTGAGTTTGACTGTGATACTTCAACGCCATGGCTCCCTTATAGTTGGAGTTGTTGTTAACTTTATGAAGTGAATGTGCTGAACTGAGAAGATTGCTTGAAGAAGAGAAAGCTTGTGCTAAGGCTTAAGCAAGAAAATAAAGATGAGGCACAAATGGCCGAGAGAGAAATTGAAAAGATGAGCCGTCTATTAGCCAAGGCTCGAAAAGATGTTGACTACACTACAACTAGAGCTGATTTTGTTGAGGTTCTGGCTGGTCTTGTGCAAAGGATTCTTCATATCTGGTTTTAAAATTCTTACAATGTTTCAACTGACATGGCTGTATGATAATTTATTTATGCACCACTCTTGAATTTGAGAATTCCAAAATTGCTATTGATTTAAATCTGTAATTCAAATTTTACCCATAACTAATGTCCTCTCCAAATGGTTATATGTATGTACTTATGTGATCAGGCATAATAACATATTACAAACCCTATAACAAAATTTTAGGATAGATTAAGGTCCTTGTATGGCTATTGATTGGTAAATTTTTATGTCAATAAGAATGAATGGTTTAAGAATGATTTGAGAAAGACAGAGATAATTCATTCACCAAAATACCAAAATGGCAAGGGATAGATACACCATGTATGTGTTATCTCTACCTAGCCATGTCTTCACTACTACTCTCTCTCTTCTAACGAACTCTTAGGGAAGATATACACTTTTCCTATAGTTATTCACTATAAAGCCCTCACTAGATAACAACATATATATCAATTACTCCCCTCTCCTAAGGAGAATCTTTATCCAAGAGGATTTCATTAGTAGGCATTGCAGTGGTGGAAAAATGAGGAAATTGTTGTTAAATAACTGAGAGGTCTTCCCAAGTGGCATCTTCAAGTTGAGCAAACTTCTATTGAATCAAGAGTTGGGTAACTGGAAGGTTATGGCGCTTAACAATCTTGCAGCTCAGAATTGCTTCAGGTTCAAGTGAGAAGTGTCCCTGATCATCAACTGGTGGTAAGGACTGATTAATGGTAGCTGAAGGTCCCACATGCTGCTTTAGATGTGAGACATTGAAGACTGGATGCACTCTAGTTTATGAGGGTAACTCAAGCTCACAAGCAACAGCACCAACCTTCTTCAATATTCGAAAGGGACCAAAGTATCTGGCAACAAGTTTGTGAACGGAAGAATTATTTTGTAAATTTAGTCGAAAAGGGTGCAATTTAAGGTAGACCATATCACCAACAGCAAAGTGACGTTCAGAATGATTCATGTTTGCTTGCTGTAACATGCCATGTTGAGCCTTGAGTGAATGCTTTTTCAAATACTACGGAATCATCTCATGCGAGAGACAAGTACGGTCAATTAAGTCATTGGAAGAATCCCTTGCAATATATGGAAGATGAACATAAGGAGCAACACCATAAACAGCCTCAAAGAGGGTCATGCCAATAGCAGAGTGATAACAAGTGTTATACCACAATTTAAGGCTAGTGGGACAAGGCTTGTTTTTTTTTAATTATGTGAAGCATGTATCATGGTCTGTTGTGTTTCTTTTTTTACCCCATCTAATAGAAGCCTTGTAAAGTGGTTGGTTTTTAAACATGTATGAGAAGATATAAGCAATAAATCTTTCAATTTTTTTTTAAATATATTTTATTTATAACTATTTTTTCAGTTTCATTATAATCTTTCAACAGTATCACTTCATTACCTTTCTTTCAAAGCTTTAGCTAACTTTACAGAGTGAATGTGCTAAACTTAAAAGAATGCTCGTAGAAGAAGGAAAAACTGTCCAAATGCTTATACTTGAGAAAAATGAGGAGGCAGAACTGGCCAAGAGACTACTTGGAAAGATATTTCACGAATTAGCCAATGCTCATAAAGATGATCAGTTTGCTCATGAAAATATTTTATGTTGCAACTGTATAAACAATCGTGTGTACTAAAAGAATTGTTTAGGATGTGTTGAAATAAATTTTATGGGTATTGATGTGTTACTTCTATGTTTAGAATGAATGGATCAAGCTCAGTTAAAGGAAAAGGAACAGTTTGTCATGCATAGATCTAAAGTTGCAAATTCTGGAGATCAGACAAATTACTATGAGACAAGTTGAAGATATTACTCAAGAATTAGAGGGGGCTCAAAAAGAAGCTGAGTGTGCTTTAAATTTCTAAGGTACTGTCTACTCTGTCCCTACCATCCCAATTTTATAATTTCAAACAAATTGGCATTGTGAACTCATTTACAATGAGCCATCGTACTCCTTTAATTTTATTTATAAGTTACTTTCAACATATTTTACATAAACTAAAGAAACTTTCAACTTCATTAACTTTGCTTAAAATTCAACAACTTTCAAATCTTATCCCTATTTAATATATATTATATCCCATTAGAACAAAATCAATACAACAATAAATTAGGGGTAAAAGATACATTCATATGAAAAATTTAATTGTAAACTATAAATAGGACCAAAGAAGTAACTTTAAAATCTTGGCAAAATTATTACATTGTTAACTCATTATATTATTTTGACTATCTTTAATGTAAGATAGTCAAAATTATTGTTTCTTTATATTTGGCTTTGAGATTTCCCCAAACTGAATCTCGTCACCTAATGATGTTTTGTTATTGATAGAGCAATTATAATAATATATTATGTGTGCGCAGAGAATAATTTAGGATGGATTGAAGGATCTAAGTCAAGTGACCATTAATTTGTAACCTTTTATGTTTAGAATGAATGGATCGAAGCGAAGAAAGAGTTGGAGGAAAAGTTGAGCTTGTGCAGTTGCTGAAGCTGGAATGTCAGGAGACTAAAGAAAGTGCCATGAGAATGAACTAATCTTAAATTATCATTTACATGTGCTAGTTAACTTTTACAATGATTTTACTCATTGATAGGTTAATACACATATATTTTAAATAGTGAATCTACCCAATAACTTCATCACTTCTCATCCCAATCCAGTCCTCAAGGGCAAGACACACTAATCTTGACAAGGAAAGCTGATATTGAGATGATTAGGAATCTTCTGTTTCCTATGATTCTATATTTGTCTGATCAATGAAAAGGACACAGCCTTTGGATGTGGACGCATGGTAATTACTCGTTTGGCTCCAAGTCAGAAACCAAAACTTGCATTATTACCAGAAAGATTTTTATTGACTTTTTTTCTTTGCCAGTGAGAATGATGATAATTACGTGATTCTAATGCAAACTTGTGAAGAATGTGGGATGATGCTGACCACGTGTCCTATTTGTCGGCTCGAGATACCCCATTGGGTCAAACTGTTTCCCGGATAACTTTTGGCATGTTTAGCTTCAAATAAAACCTCCCTGTCGTTCATTCTCTTATTCTGTCACTATCTTGTTATTTCATTAATGCATCAGAAGTTGTCTTACCACTTTGTTCTTTACTTCAGATGAGAAGGATACAACTAAGATTATAACTGGAAATGAAATGAGAAATAAGTTTGAACAAACATGCCTCAAATACAGCACCCCATGTGACTTTATTTTTGAGATGATGACATTCGGGTTTTACGCAAGGGAAATAATCAATTAATAAGTCCTATAAGTTGTTAATGGTAACGATTACACTTGGTAATCCTCATGTTTACTTGTCAATGAAGACTTTTCTGATATAATTTTTCTTTGGTTGGGACATCATAGTCATTCCCCCTTTATCTTGAGTGCTCCTCATGTATGTTCAACTACAGCCATTGGCTTGTAAGAGACTTTGGATGACCCCAAAGGAAAATGCATGCATTAATGCAATGGAATGGTTAATTAAAGATGAGATGACTTTGATAATCTTATTTGAGTGAGTGTCTCACAATATTGTAGCATCTCACAATTGCAAAGATCAATTCATTTGGTATCTTTTCTTTCCTCTTCTAGAGCGTAGGTATCCGCCTATTAGAAGTTATCTTGTTTCAGGTTTAAGGATATCTTTGTTTTTAACATGGTGTTTTGTGCTAAAAGTATAATTCTTGAGGCCAAAATCCAATCCAAATAAAAAGGTCTTGAAAATAATATATTTAATAATAATTATAAATATTATTGAACCAGTTGGGTTTCTTCCATCATCATTTCTCATATTCTTTAAATTATGTCTATTAAATGGATTTAAAAGGTCACAATATTACTTTAACTTTTCTCTAATCTTTCCACGGCCCAAATGGATTGATAAGAAATAATGAGGAAAAAAAGATAAAAATGGGGTTTGCTTCAATTCTAGAACAACATTCCGGCTTTTAATTTTCATTTTGTGATAATAAAAATCCACCCAAATTGTATACTTGTGAATTGTGATGTTTTCCTCCATTTTCTCATGTCTCCATTCCAATGGCAGTAAATTATAAACTTTCGTCTTGAAGGTCTTGATTTTGGTGATCTTACTCTGTATCCTAGTATTATAGCTAGCTGTTAGTATTCATCATTAATCAACATCACGAGCAGCCTTATCTTTCTATAAATCATATTAGGCCATTATGCTATATTGATAATTAGATCTTTAAATATGTTGTTATCAAAAGATCTCATTCAAATATTTGTTATTAATAGTGATTTTCCATGTATATATCCATAGGCGGATCCATCTATGTAAGAAGGGGGCACGTGCCCTCCTTGATTTTTGATTTTTTTTTTTTTAAACAAAGCTTTTATTCAAAGATGATCTGGACATATTTTATTCAAAGAAGGGGGACACGGCTCACCTTGTGGACATATTTTAGTATTGTGACCTCAACTGGGAAAGATCTACTTCTTTTTTTGAGATACTTTCCTAGCATTTTGTTGCCTTTTCTCTATATTTTAAGTGGATATTCCCAGTACAAAAAATTACTTGGAGCATATGTAGGTTGTTAATTTTCTGTCATAGGCATTTTATGACTAATACTTGCTCTTTTTTTTTAAAAAAAAATTAATGATGATCAAACTTGCAATTGATGACAAGTGAAAATTTTTTGAATCCTATATTATTTTTTGTGCTTTTGATGACAAGTGAAAAAAAAAATTTCGAAGGTGCTGCCCCCGAACCCCCACACCCCCTCCCACCAATAGTGCCCTTTCCATAAATTTTTGGATCCGCCTGTCATCCTAGAAAACATCATTAGCGTTATGCATGTGGCACATTTCATCTTGCTTTACTCATCACTCATTGCCACTACTACTTGGAATTTTTTTGTCACATTCCCCTGCTCTTTACTTTGATAACTTGCAACATCAACCTATATATATTAAAGGAAAACCATTTTGTAAATGGAGCTAAATACTCAAGAGGGGAGTGAATTGGGTATTTTCAAATTTTTGACTAAGTGCTCTGTTTTTGAACTATAAAAACAGGGTAATTCAGAGTGAGGGAAGAATAGTAAGACACAAGAAGATTTATACTGATTCGGTCTTAACCACTGACCTACGTCTAGTCCCCAATCTCACTGGGATTTCCACTATATCAAGGATTACACACTCTACACTCAAGAAGTGATTCTCTCACTAGAACTCACTCCCCCTTACAAGTTGTAATCAATGAACCCAACCACCAAGTCCCCTGACTTGTGGTTCTTTACAATAAATGATTAATAATCAAAGAAAGACTCTCTCTAAGAGTAGATGATGATAAACACGGAAGCTTTTGTATCAAAAGATACTATACAAGAGAAAACTGATGAAAATTATGTCACTGTGCACTTAAGTCAATACTTGAGTATCCAACTTGATACTTGAGTATTCATCATCCAGAGAAAAATCATCGTGATGTGAACTTTGGACCTTAGGTACTTGAGTATTCAAATCAATACTCGAGTATTCAAGTCATTGACAAGAGGGAAAGCTCTCTATATGCCCAATACTCGAGTTTTCAAATCAATACTTGAGTATGCACTCATTTAAAAATTTTGTGGAGTTTTTCCATGTCAATACTTGAGTTTTTCAAATGAATACTTGAGTATTCATAAGCGGATGTTAAAACTTGAAATCTTTGTAAAAGTCCAATACTTGAGTATGTAAAATCAATACTCGAGTATTCATAAGGTGTAAATCTTTGATGTCTCTCTGTATGACCAATACTTGAGTATTCAATTGAATACTTGAGTATTGAGAACTTATGTCAATGTTGAAATTCTCTCTGTGTTCAATACTCGAGTATTGCAATCATTACTCGAGTATTGTCTCAAGGTGAAAACTTGGAGTGCTTTCTGTAAGTTCAATACTCGAGTATTGCAACCAATACTTGAGTATTGTCTCAGGGTGAAAACTTGGAGTGCTCTCTGTAAGTTCAATACTCGAGTATTGCAACCAATACTTGAGTATTGCTTTGTGAAAATGGATTTGAGCATCTCTCTGTCAAGTCAATACTTGAGTATTGATACCAATACTCGAGTTTGTCTTTGACAGTAAGTTTTTACCAAAGACAAACACTTCCAAGTGAGTTTACAATTGTTGATTATCATCAAAACACATAGGATACTAACACATTTTTGAGCTATCTATATTTTCCCTCAATTTTTAATTTGGTACTTGTAATTTTTTTTTCTATCTTTATTAAACTATTTAATTTTTCTTTATTAGCACCATTAGCCCCTAGGCAAAACAAAGTTAAAGGATTTATTAAAAAGACAGAATGCAGATATCAAATTAAAAATTGAGGAAAAGAATATGGGAAAATCCCATATAAATACCATTTGAATTTGCAAAACCCCCAAATGTTTGTTGAATTTGTTAAAGGACTTAAAAGTACCAAAGATCATATGGGGATTTACAAATTTAGGTGAAATTACCTTTTTACCCTTAGTTTTAAATAAATTTAAAAAATAAAAATGACCCTTGTCGGAAGGCTGACGATGGTTGAGCCCATGGACGTGTGGGGGAGGGGGGTTCGAACCCTACCTCCCACACTTTCAATGAATTTTTTTTTTAAAAAAAAAAACCACCCCCCCCCCCAAAAAAAACCTATCGTTGGTGCTGGTAGCCCTCCAGCGAGGGTCATTTTTATTTTTTAAAATTTATTTAAAGCTAAGGGCAAAAAGATAATTTCATCTGAATTTATAAATCCCCATATGTCTTTGGTACTTTTAAGTTATTTAACAAATTCAATAGACATTTGAGGGTTTTGTAAATTCAGATGGTATTTATATGAGATTTTCCCAAAGGATATATACTTGTAAAATGGTTTCTAATGTTATAAATAAACCACTTCTCTCTCATCGCTTTGGATCCTCACTCACTAGTGCACATTATATGCTTATTACGTGCTTATATCTTAGAGGTATAAGCATATTTTTTTAAAATTTTTTAATATATTGTATTTATTTATATTTAAATTATAAGCTGCTTTCTGAGATCTTTTTTCACCCAGTATCTCAAACTTATTAATTTCCAGTTCTGCATTTGTCTCTAACACTAGTATTGTGGAAATTAATTAATTTGAGATATTAGGTACAAAAAATATCTTAGAAAGTAGCATATAATTTAAATTTAAATAAATATAATATATATAAAAATTTAAAAAATATACTTATACCTCTAATTAAAAATATAAACACATAATAAACATATAACGTGAACTCCTCACAAAAGATTCACGTTAGACTTTTTTGTTTTTTGTTTTTTCTCGAAATTCATGTTAGACTTGACCAAGTTGAAATACCTCAACTTTATTCAAAATACATTGTCACACCCCAAAAATTTAGAGGTGACCGTCACAGACCCACATTCCTTAAGCTTTAGAACATGAAGAATTTCCAATTCTTACATACAGATATATTTACAATGGGTGAAAAATAAATATCATAACATCTTCCATTTAACCGGAGTAGTTAATTTTAGTAGAAAATTCAATAGAATCACCCCTGCAAGTGGGACCTTCCCAAATATTCTATAATAGCATGACAATGCCAAGAGGAGCTCTACTTCTTGTCATCAAATACTAACAGGAAAATCAGGTGAGGACCCTAGCTATAGCATACGTGGAGCACCTAAATTACAATAATGAATCCGTAGGTATGAATGTTGCAATAACTAAGAAATCTCAACATGACACTTCAACTTCGAACACCAGAACGGACATTCAGTGATCACCAAGAGGACCCAAGTCGACTGCACTATCTGAGAACAAAAATAATCTTCCGGTTAATAACGTCCCATGTATAATAATTGAATAAATACAGAAGTAAACAATTAAAATATGAATTCTCTGCTAGAATCGGTTTCAACAATAAACCACAGTTCTATGTCGTGTAAATATAATTGGAGCAAAACTATATGTAAGAATGATAAACCAAGTACTTTGAAATATGAAATCCCTTAATTGAAATATGTAGTAAATCATCTGTTTAACCAGAATCAGTTCGAACAGTAAATCTCAAACCACATCTTTTAGTAGGACCTCAACAGAACGATGAAACAAGCGTGGACACACAGTCCATGTGGGTAAGCTAACCAAGCGCGGCAAAGCCACGAAAACAAGCGTGGACACACAGTCCACGAGGGTAAACTAACCAAGCGCGGCAAAGCCACGAAACAAGCGTGGACGCACAGTCCACGTAATCAAGCGCAGCACGAAGCCACGAAACAAGCGCAGGTACAAGACCCACGAAAACAAGCGTGAGAACACATCCCACGAATAACAAGCGAGCTCGAGATTAACCATGGTGCACCAAGGACTAACAGTACTGCTGTTAGTAACCAGCGTTCTGTATTCGGCCCTCTCAAAAACGTTTTCAAGCATGACTGGGGCTAATTTATCAATAGCAACCAAATCGGTTTCCTTTAAGGATATGAACTGAGAGAGAATACTTTATAACAGAAAACCCCCAGCATGTAAGATACAAAAGTCTCAAACATTTCTTTCCAACACCATCATTTGAAACTCCTTCCAAATAACAACATCTTGCATAAGAGCATTTAAAATATATGACCAAACTTAACATGAAGGTAGTAAGAGAAAAATCTTTGAAGTATCCTTGTAAATCTTTTGTACAACACTTATAAACAATAGTTTGATGTCAAGTTGCGAACCTTGAATAAATCACCATGCCGTTTAAATATAAAAGCATCAATGAGCATTTCATATAAACTGACAACGTTATCTTGAGAAAAATGATTCTAGAGAACATGATATTTAAATAAAATTATAACAAGAAAGCATCACTTTTGAGAATTTAATGAAAATAAAGCAAGTAAGCTTCTCATTTTGGAAACCAATGGGACGTTATTCACGCACCTGCTGCTCCTTCTAAAACTATACCTTTACCATAACCCCTTTTGGTTCATTTTTCTCTTGAGCTCAGGTGATTGCCAATTCCTATTCATATAGAGATAAATCAACATTGGTAGTCTTTTACATAGATATACTTACCAAAACATAATTAAATACCTACTATCCTACTCGGAACTCTCAACTCAACAAGCTCACCATATCAATTTCGTTTAATCAGGATTTATTTTCTTAACCCACATATGAGGATTCCCAAATATACTTTTATAATCTAAGATACTCCTTAGTACTTAGAGGCACCAAACAGTAAAACTCCATGGGTTCCGATAACTAATTTAACAACATTTTTAGTGCTCAAAATATTCAAATAGAAGCACCATAACATCCTTAAGCAATAACAAAACTTGCGTCACTTGATTAGCATTTAGACACTCATAAGCTTTTGGTTTCACACACTACTAACTATTATGTTCTTTTTAACTTTCATAGGGAACTCGACACCTACAAACGTAAACAGGGACCAATGATTCAGCAAATTACAGAGTTGAAGGAGGTTTCCCCTTTTCAGGAGCATTTCATCAAACACTTTAAAGGCAATCAAAACTAATTCACATGACAAGCACCTTAATTCCCGAATTAGTAACCATAACTTTCAAGCATAACCTTCTAAGAAACATTATGTGCATAGAATACCTACAAATGAAATCCCTCCTTATCAATATACTACTTCCATCGAGACTAAATTCCATTCGACCCACCCCCCTTTTTTCAAACGGCTGAGAAAGAAGAAAATTCACTTCAGTCCCTTATTCTAACAGATCACAGCAGCGAAGAAAAAGAAACAATGATACTCTTCCCCAATCTTCCAAAACACAGTAGAGAAATTAAGCTTACCCATAACCACAACAATCACAGCAACGACACAGAAGAAAAAGAAGAGCTCGAACACCAGCAACCACCAAGAATTTCCTCCAACCCCACAAATGCCACCAACAAGAAGAAAACGAAACAAAACCACCGTCCCCCCTAAACCACCCAACGGCTTCAAACGGCAACAATAAGAAGCAACAATCGATCCCCACCCAAAGAAGGACGACGACGACGAACGGAAAATGGCAGCGCAGCACCGACAGACGATGGGAGGATAATAGCAAAGTTGAAGAACGAAGGGAGTTGGGGATTTTGTGGTAGGGTTTGAGTTCTTGCAAAAAAAATGAAAGCTCGGAAGAATCCAGAATTTTTTTCCCATCTCCTCTGCTCAATCGTGTTTTAAGGATGCAAAGGAAAAAAAAAACAAAAAAACAAAATAAAAATAGAAAAAGAATGGAGTAGATTATAGTATCTGCTGGCCCACTTATTAATTTTACTCTAAAGAAGGGTTTGTGGTAATTGCATATCAATAAAGCAATAGAAAAATTTCCTTAAGACCCCATACCATCCAAACCATCAATCCATTCTCTTCTTTTTTTTTTAAAGAGCCTCACGATAACAATCTATATATAATAATTGAAGATTTAATAAACATTCAGGGAATAATAGAGATAACAACAAATCTAATACGTAACATATAGATGTGAATTTTTGAAATTTCTCAAATTCTTGGGTTGTTACATACATAAAGTTGAGGGTGAAAGTGCAATAATACACACAAGCTTTTCCTCTGGGAGCATTCAACACCATGAGCTTTTTTTGGGATCAAAAATACACATGAGCTCCCAAAAGTAGTGCAAATATACACACACCGTTAAAAAACTTTAACTAACGTTATTTAAGTGGGCCCCACACCATTTTTTTTAAAAAAAATGCTCAGCTTTTGTCAATTTCCTGATTTGCCCTTCTCGACCTCTGGAATATCTGGGAATCGACTTGCTTCGATTGCAGAGATGCACAGATCTGGAAATCAAGAAACTTAAGCTTGACAAGTCGGAGGGACTGAACGAAGCCAGAGCGCAAGCAATCGTCGCCGGAGAAGAAGAAGGCACGGCGGAGTAAAATCTCAGCGAAGAAAATGAGAAGATCTTGAATCTCAGTGATTCACGAAGCAGAGATGCACAGATCTTGAAATAAAGAAACATAATTTTGACAAGCCGGAGGGACTGAACGAAGCCGGAGCATAGGCAATCGTCGCCGGAGAAGAAGAAGGCACGGCAGAGTAAAATCTCACCCAGAGATGGGGTTTCTTGTTAACGCGTTTTCATGCTACTGGACCTTCACAAGGGCTAGGTACAAATCGAGAGATGGGGTTTCTTGTAGGCCTCAAATCGAGACTTGAAATCAGAATTGGAGGCCGATCGATTAACGGAAGAATCAAGAGACTTGAAATCGGAATTGTAGGGCTCAACTTTTTTTTACTTCAGATCTGACGTCTCTACTTCTGCTTCGATTTTGATTTTGATTTCTCTAATTTCTCTGGTTCAAGTTCTGGTATTTTTCTTTGATTTCTACAGCAGTAATGCCTGGGAGTTGAAGTTTATTTTCATCCTTAGAGAAGGAAATATGGTCGCCGAATCACTTGCTAAGAGAGGTAACGCTGCCTCTGTCTTCCTGGACTCATGTTCTGATTTTCTACAGGATTTGATTTCGCATGAGATTTTGGGATTGAATTCCCCTTTGTAACCTGGTCTTTTAGTTTGTAGCTCTTCTTCTGTACCAAAAATTTCTTTGATTTCTGAATGAATTTCTCTGGTTCAAGATTCTGATATATTTCTTCGATTTTGGCTTTGATTACTACTAAAAGAATTTTTACTGAATGACATGGAGAGATTTGTGTAGATATGATGTTATTTTTGCTTTGATTATATAAGTTTGGGTAAACATCTATTGATTCCCCTCTTCTTCCACCGATGATCTTTGGTTTGATTTGTCTAAGGCATTTTGATTTGAGTTTTGATTGTTCTTTCATGGAAAAGAGTTGCAGAGGATGAAGGTTGGGGAGGGTCTGAGGGGTATTTTGGTATTTTTACACTGCATTTAACGTCTGTTAAGCAAATTTAACTGTGCTGGTATATTTGCTCCCCTTTTGGAAACTCATGTGTATTTTTTATCCCAAAAAAAGCTCATGGTGTTGAATACTCCCAGAGAAAAAGCTTGTGTGTATTATTGCACCTTCACCCTAAAGCTGATCCTTGTAGGATTTGTGATGCAGTAGTCCAAAGTTTTGATGAGACCAAAGAACTTGATAGCGATAGTTTGATATCATTATGCCACACATATGTATTTTGAATAAAGTTGAATAATTTAATTAACTTCTTAAATTAAATTAAATTATATTATATTAAGTGTCTTGTTAATTAAGCGTTAGAGCTAAAATAAGTTTGATGATACCAAAAAGTGGCTTGTGGGGCTCACTCATCGGTCATCATCTTTAGGTATGTTTTTCTTTAAAGCTTCGGTTTATTGTGATTTCTCTCTCCAAGAGCGCCTTTAGCGTAAGTGACCCTGGCTTACGGGATTGGGAAATCATGATTAACCTCTCGTTAAATATGTTTTTAAATTCCTGCCTCCTTGTTCTATCAAATTATTTAAATAATAACAATTATAAAATTAAAATAATATTTAAATTTTTATGTAATTTATTAGTCCATATTCAATAATAAGTATATTAAATATTTAATTATCTTTATTAATAAATGTGATCATGAAAGGTGTAAATAGCTCTATTGAATAAATAAACTTGATTACATAATCTAGAGCAATCCTAACAAAAAAATAATAATTAGTTATCATATTTTCAATTTATTTTTTTCATTGTGATAATGATAAATCCTGTAATGTGTTCTCTGAAATATATCTATATCATGTATCAAAAAAAATATATCTATATCCTGACATGTATAATTTTTCTTTTGATTGTATATGCATCTTGTCATGAAGTTTCACGTTGTTTTTACTTAGTTCTATTTATTTCTTGAATATAACCCTATAGAATTCATGCCTTTTTGTTTTGTTAACTGTATATTCATATGTGCTTTTATAAATGAAATCTAAACATAATTATGATTGTTAAAGTCACAAATAAAAAAAATATCTAAATAGAAATCAGGATTGACTAACGGCATTTTTAACCAATGTTAAGTTAGTAATAGCAATTGAAATTTTTAAAATTATTTTTCAATCGTGATTTATAACATACCAAGTAAATATGTGAAATGAATTTTATCTTAATTTATTTGGATGTACCCATAGGACCCCAAAAGTAATCACAAAGATAAACTCATCACAATCAAGATGTTCTATCAATGGGGCACTCGTCAAATATTTTCATAAATTTACTAAACTTATTTATTAATAAATTGAGTCATATTTCGCTCATAATTTATTTTCTCACCCTCGCATAATTTTTAAATCACGTCTAATTAATTTGAAAGCTCATATCATCAAATTGTATTCTTTGAAGTTTTTCTCTTCTTCTTAATCAACAACTTAGATAGGATTATAAAAAAAATATCATCCTGATTCTATTTATAAGTTCATTTTGATCAAAAAATTTGATTCCATTTATAAGTTCAGTTTCATATAATAAATGAGATTGTGACGATTTTACCCATATTATTTGGAAAGCTATCAATTTACAAATCTATTTTATTCATTTGAAAATTTATCTCATAATTAACTAAATTTTTTTTATATATGAGATTTGATTAAAATAAACTTATAAATAGGATGTTCTAAATAATAAACGTGAATTTGGCGAATCCATAATTTTCCCAAGGGAATCTTCGTACAAATGATTTGACATCATTTTTTAAAGAGGAAATTACCAAAGAGGTTCCTTCCTCAGAACGTTAACACCAGGACGCCTTCTTCTATCCTCCGCTTCTTGCCTTTCCCTTTCATGGTGAATGTTTTACTTACAGACATAGTTGCTATCTCTGATTCTCCACTTTGTTCTAGCTTCGGTCACCACTGGGTAAGCTTCATCAATAAAAATAGGAAGCTTCACCCACTCTTTAGCTTTCCACTCACTGAACAGTTAAAAGCTTTTTCGCAGGCAAGACCCAACAGTGGCGGAAACGGCAAAACTGCAATTATAGAGCTGTAATCGTGAGTATTTTCTCATGTAAATGTAATATTTTATAATATTTTTTCTGCATTACTTGCTTGATGCGCTCTGCAATTGAAACCTGTAAGGATTGATGAGACAGATCAACGCAAGCTTCTTCTTCATTCCCCCCTTGTGGTGTTTGTGCAATTAATTCTCTTGCCACTCTTGTTAAGTGATTCTTATGTAGATACCCAAATCGAGTTCTATCGACTCTTCGCCCTCATTTCACAACAATGACGTTGGCTTTCTTAACCTTTGTATCATGATTGGATGATTAGATTAAGGTAAAGAGGAAATTGCAAGAAGAGGAAGATCTAATCGAATCGCTTAACGCTGGTATTTCAGGAGCCCCGATAAGTCCCATTAGATCAGACAAGTTGAAGAGATGGCTGTAGAATTCGTCAATGCCCTTAATGCTGCTGCAGCTGCAGCTGCTGAGGTATTTGTTGGTGTTTTTTTAATTTTATTTTATGTATATGTTTGTTTTGGATTATTTCAGTACTTTGTTTATTTTGATTATGTTCCAATGATTTCTTTTTATCTTTTGGGCGGGAGGTTCTTATATTGCTCTGTGAAGTAACTCTTATTCTATGCTTCTTGAACGGTAGAATTAATTCTTTCCTTGCTTGTAACTTGTGAAGAAACATAGATAATTATTGTCTTGCTTTTCTATTTGAACCGAATGTGATGCTTCAACTCCATCACTCAGCTTATATTTGGAGTGTTGCTAACTTTACAGAGTGAATGTGCTAAACTGAGGAGGCTGCTGGAAGAAGAGAGAAAGCTTGTGCACAGGCTTAAACAAGAAAAAGAAGATGAAGCAGAAATGGCCGAGAGAAAATTTGAAAGGATGAGTCAACGATTAGCCGGGGCTCAGAAAGATGTTGAGTACTCTACAGCTAGAGCTGATGTTGCTGAGGTTTTGGCTTGTCTTGATCCTCACTCCCCTCAATATATCTATATATACAGGATTCTTTAATTTCTGGTTTTAAAGTTATCACAATGTTTGGACTAACAAGGCTGTATGATAAATCTATTTGTGCGCCACTCTAAAAATGTGAGAATTCCAAGGTTTTTATCTATCATTCAATTAATCTCCTCTCCAAGTGATTTTATGTTTTTATGTGATTAGTTATAAAAACACATTAAAAGCCCTTTGAAAATGATATAGGATAGATTAAAGTACTTAAGTCAAGTGACTATTGAATGGTATCTTTTTATGTTTACAAGAATGAATGGGTCAAGTTGAGAAGAGAATTGCGAGCAGCTCAAGAGCTTGTGCAATTGCTAAAGCCAGAAAGTGAGGAGACAGGACAAATTGTACTGAAACAGGGTGACGACAAAGAACTAGAGCTAGCCAATGCCCTTAATGCTGCTTCAGTTGCTGAGGTATTTGTTGTTGCTAGTGTTATTTTCTTAAACTATTTATCTTATTTTTTTTTTCTTCCTTGAAAGTTGTATTTTAATCCAGATAAGCTTTGCAAAGATTTTTTTTTTTAAAAAAATAGCATTTGCTAATACTATATAATGACGAAGCAGTAAGTCTTAAACGAAATTATCATGCAAGTGCTTTTATCAATGATTAACATTTGGTCAATTATGTTGGTGAAAATTTTTTTTTATTTTATTTTTTGCCCTGCCTCTAATATTGCTCTATAGCGAAACACTAATTTTATGCCTCTCTCAGGGTGGAAAATTTAATCCATCTGTAAATCAAAAGAAGATGTCTGCGTTTATGAAACACTATTAGTGTAAAATAAATAAATGAACACATTTATTTTTTATGCATAGTTGGGATAACCATGATATAATTATGTTGCTTGCAATTTTATAAAGGGTGATGCGGAATTTGAAAATAATTTGAAATTTAAGTTGGCTTATGTCATATAGAGAGCTGCAAGTTTTGATTTGATAAAATTTATGAAAAGATGAAAGTGATGTTACTCTAATATTAATTCCTTTGATGATTGTAAGTTGTCAATGTGCATACACATACTTATATTTTTATGATTGAATTTTTTCCCCATTTGAGTTTACTGTGAAGCTTTTTTGTATCACTCCGCTAATGTCATGTTGAACCCATGGCTAATTTTACAGAGCGAATGTGATAAACTGAGGACATTGCTGGAAGAAGAACGAAAACTTGTCCAAAGGCTTATAGTTGAGAAAGAAGATGAGGCTCAGTTGGCAAAGAGACAAATTGAAGAGATAGGTCAAGAATTATTCGATGCTCGAAAAGATGCCGAGTATGCTACAGCTAGAGCTGATGCAGCTGAGGTGTGATTCATGTGATATCACTTTCCATTTATATTAGCATATTTATCCATCTTTTTTCAGACAAATAAACAAAGTGACCCATGTTACAAGTTGTTGTGATCATTTTGGAAAGCAAAATACAGGATTCTTGTGCTTAGAAAAATATAAAAACATTTATACAAACCAATTTGAATGACGCAGGATTTCTATTTATTCATAATAGGGATAAGGTAGGAAGTAGGAAATATGATGTGATTCTATGGATAGGATATATATATATTTTTTTAATGAAGACCCAGGACAGTGTGATTGTGTGTGGTTAGGTTGAGGTTTGAGCTTGCACAAGTGTGTCATGGAAGTCAATTTTCTCTCACTGTGCTGTTTTCCTATGAGAAAGGAGCTTTAGCTCTTAAGGACGGATATGAATGTTATTGTTTTAATGACTTGAGTGTAAAAGGCAGTGAAGTTCCTTCTAGATTTAGAGGAAGAAAAACATTCCCTTCTCATCAATTGTCTGGACAAAAGCAACGAAGATTTGGGGTCTGTGAATAGTGAGATCATTCAAATGAGGATCTATGTGAATCAGACTAAGTCAAGGATGTAGAGCATTATGGAATGTTACTACAATTATAATATTATTCTGCTACAAGGTTTTCCTGTTGTCAGTTCTCATGAGTCAGAAATTTGTGGAGGATGTCTATTTTACTTTTGATCCTTGATGAATAGATTGGTCTAATATAAGGTGTTTGCCTTTCCAAGGGGAGACCACTTTTGTTGCAAGACATCCAATGTTTAGCTTGAAATCCACGAGTTAATAAAAGAAGAAATTACAAAGCTAATGGAAAAACAAAGACATTATGAGAAAAGGTGAGAAGAGACTCGGGCATAAGAGAATAGAGTGGGGCTGAAATAAAGAGCAGAGAGGGATGGCAGAGAAGAGATTAAAGAGGAAAATGTATGAGGGAGACGTGCAAACTTCCTGTGAAGATTTTGGCAGAAGAAAACAGAGAAGAAGCCAAATATTAGACCGAAACAGTACTGAACAGAAAAACAAGGGACACCCATTCACTCATGGAAGTTATGCGTTGGAAGACAATTCAATTCTCTCATGTGTGTCTTTACTTGTTTCTTTGTGCTCCAGTTGGAAGGAACTTTTCTGGGGGCAAGACAAGGTGATGCATGTGTTTCTTTTAAATTTTTTGAAGTTTTAATTTTCATTTTTCTGCCAATGGACAAGGTTGTCTTATATGCGGGAATAATGATCGAAATATGATGGAAAAGGTGATCAGCTCTCATGGCAAGAAAATATGAAAAATGTAATTGGGACTTTTTACTGGTTAGGTCAAAGTGTTACCTGGAATGAGGTTATTATCAAGGTCACCTTTCTGTCATTGTGCTGGTTAGGTTATTGTAATTAGCATTCTGCTTTAGTTTCACTTTTCTCTCTATCACCTGCTTTCATTATATTTACCGTATGAAAGTTGTTTTATACCTCTTTCCCTGTTTTTCCTTCTGTGCATTTGGTTTTTGCTTCTTTCATATACTAGATCCTAGCACTATCGTTATGCCTGTCATTCGAATTCTACTAATAACCGAGTCTCTTCTCTTAATGGCTATATATTGATAAGGAGCAATTATAACAATGTATTTTGTGCACGTATTTAGGATGTATTGAAGGCTCTTAAGTGCTTATTAATACGCAATTTTATGTTTAGACTGAATGGATTAAGGCAAAGAAAATTGAAGGCTCTTAAGTGCTTATTAATAAGCAATTTTATGTTTAGACTGAATGGATTAAGGCAAAGAAAGAGTTGCAAGAGGAGAAAGAGCTTTCTCAATTGCTAAAGCCAGAATGTGATGAGATAAGACAAAGTGCCATGAGGCAAGTTGAAGAGATGGAACGAGAGTTAGTCAGCGCGCTTCATGCTTCTGAAATTGCTGAGGTATATCTGTTTATTTATATATGCCTTTGAGTTTGTCTGCCTCTTTTAATATTGCATGCCATCTTAGTCTACACAAACTTTTAAAAGGTTTTATTGCTAATCTTTCCAAAAATTGTCGCTAATAAGGAATCGTGCTTTTCATCAAAGATCAACATTTGTGCATCAGAAAAGAAGGGATAAACTACAGGAAATAACTGGAACCTGGACACTTAGAATAGTTGGATTATATCTGTACTTTTTTATGATACTGCTCTGTAAGCAAACTCTTACTTTAAGCTCCCCTCGTTCAGTGGGAAACTAAATCCTTCGACCATTTTAAAGCAAACGTACGCCATTATCAATTGTAAAGAAAAAATTAGAAACATAAATTATCGTTATATATTCTTATCTTTCCTTTTCAGGTGAAACATGCTATAACTATGTGGCTAGTGACTTTAAGGTTTGAGGCAACAGTTGAAAAATATGGTTTAATGTTGGTTTTTATTTTTTTCAAAAAGGTAAAATTTATAAAAATATGAAAGTGATATTACTCAGTGTAAGTTGTAACTGGTGAAGAAATTTGTATAATTTAATTTTTTTCCCCATTTGGGTTTGGCATGACAATTTGACTGTTTCACTTCCTTACTGTTATTAATTCATAAGTGATCTTACCGCGTGAATGTGCTAAACTGAAGAGAATGCTCGAGGAAGAGAAAAGACTAGTACGAAGGCTTATACTTGAGAAAGATGATGAGGTACAGCTAGCCAAGAGGAATATTGAAGAGATTGATCAAGAATTAGCCCATGCTCGAAAAGATGCCGAGTTAGCTCGAAAAGATGCTGATGCTGCTGAGGTATTGAATATGTTGATATTTTCTCATTTAACTTCATGATATTTATCTACCATATTTTTTATTAATTTACAATATGAACGAACTTACATGCAATTGTAATCAATTTGATAACAAATATGAGTCTTAGCTATCATAATTCAGTTTGTGCACAGCTTCTTAATCCATGATTTTATCTGTCATTTGAATCTTCCAGTGACTATATATTTTGATGCTAGCGATTATAAAATATCACATGTAAGAACTGTTTTGGGTTGATTGAAGCGCTTAAATGTAAAATGGCTATTCAATGGAAGTTTTTTTGTATTCAGAATGAATGGACTAGGGTGAAGAGAGATTTGAAGAATATGGAAGAGCATGTCAAATTGCTGAAGTTGCAGTGTCAAGACATAAAAGAAAGTGCCAGTAGGCAAGATGAAGAGAAGGCACTGCAGTTAGCCAATGCCCTTAATGCTTCTGTGATCGCTGAGGTGAATTTTAGATAAATGTGTGGTATTCCAGATAAATGTTCTAGAGAACAATTTTTTATTAAGTATCTACAAAATTGAATTATAAAGAAGCAACTAGGGTTTGATTGATCCTTATTCAATTGTTTTGAATAAGTACTTTTTTTTTTTAATTGTTGAATCACTATAAAAGACGTACATAAAAACTAAAAGAAGTATATCTGTACTCCTTTCATTCTGGTTTATTCAGGTGCATTTCTTCTCCATTTCTGATACTAGCTTTTCAGAAAATAAAAACTACAAGTACTTTTTTTTTTTTCTTTTTTTTTTTTTCCAATCTTTATTTGTTACAGGAAACGTGCTATAATTATGTGGCTAGAGATTATAGTGAGGCTACGTTTGAAAATAATGTGATATTTATGTTTTTTTTATTATTTTAAAATTTACAGGTTTAGGCTTGACAAAATGTATGGGAAGATAAAAGTAATAATTTCTTCCGTGCATTTAATTTGTGAAGAAATGTGCATAATTATTTATTTGCAACTATGTTCTCTTATTTTCCATTGAAGTTGATTTTGACACTTAAAAAGACATCATTCCATTACGAATTATGTTGATTTTTCCCCTGTTGTATTCAGTTTCAAAATCGTCAAATTTTAGCCGAATGATAGGAAATCATTAGATTTTGTACAGTTCCTTGTTCTTAGATTACCAAGATCAACGTTAAATGTTACCTAGCTTTTGAATGCTACTTGTAACTGTATTCTCTCTTCAAATGATTGTATTTGTTCACATGGTGCAATTTGCATGACCAGTTGTGTGTACTAAGTGGTTACATCTATGTATAGAATGAATGGACCAAGGTGAAGAGAGAGGTGAAGGAAAAGGAAGAGCTCATCAAACTTCTAAAGTTGCAAATTCAGGACATGAGACAAGATACTATGAAACAAGTTGAAGAAATAAGTCAGGAATTGGAGGAGGCTCGAAATGATGCTGACATTGCTAAGGTAATGACTACTCTGGCTCCTACTAAGTGCAATATGTGCCCGTGTGAGCGCATGCATATATAATATTTTAGACAAATTGACAGTATGAACCCTATCACATTGAATTTGTAACTAAATTTTTGAAAACATCATCACTAATCAGGCTGGGTGATAGCTGGCGAAAAAGAAAATCAGGTTGGGTAGTGATAACTTCTTTGTTTGTGCTTCTCTTAAATCTAAGTCAAAATTAATGTTTCGTCATATTTTCTTTTGAGATTTGCCTCCTCTCCTATTGATTTTTGTTATTGATAGGGCAATTATAATAGTATGTTATGTGCAGTTGAATTGAAGGATCTAAGTGACCATTAATTTGTAGTGTTTTATGTCTAGAACGAGTGGATTAAAGCAAAGAAAGATTTGCAAGAAAAGCTTGAGCTGATTCAGATGATTGTATTTGTTCACCTGGTGCAATTTGCATAAACGGTTGTGTGTACTAAGTGGTTACTTCTATGTTCAGAATGAATGGACCAAGGTGAAGAGAGAGGTGAAGGAAAAGGAAGAGCTCATCAAAGTTCTAAAGTTGCAAATTCAGGACACGAAACAAGAGACTATGAGACAAGTTGAAGAAATAAGTCAGGAATTGGAGGAGGCTCGAAATGAAGCTGAGCATGCTCAAAATGATGTTGACATTGCTAAGGTACTGACTACACTGGCTCCTGCTAAGTGCAATATGAGTGCGCGTGAGCGCATGCATATTTGATATTTTAGACAAATTGACATTATGAACCCTATCACATTGAATTTGTAACTAAATTTTTGAAAACATCATCACTAATCAGGCTGGGTGATAGCTGGCGAAAAAGAAAATCAGGTTGGTTGGTGAGAATTTCTTTGTTTGTGCTCTCTTAAATCTAAGTCAAAATTAATGTTTCTTCATATTTTGTTTTGACATTTGCCTCCTCACCTAATGATTTTTTTTATTGATAGGGCAATTATAATAATATGTTATGTGCAGTTGAATTGAAGGATCTAAGTGACCATTAATTTGTAGTGTTTCATGTCTAGAACGAGTGGATTAAAGCAAAGAAAGATTTGCAAGAAAAGCTTGAGCTGATTCAGATTATTGTATTTGTTCACATGGTGCAATTTGCATAAACAGTTGTGTACTAAGTGGTTACTTCTATGTTCAGAATGAATGGACCAAGGTGAAGAGAGAGGTGAAGGAAAAGGAAGAGCTCATCAAAGTTCTAAAGTTGCAAATTCAGGACATGAGACAAGAGACTATGAGACAAGTTGAAGAAATAAGTCAGGAATTGGAGGAGGCTCGAAATGAAGCTGAGCATGCTCAAAATGATGTTGACATTGCTAAGGTACTGATTACCCTGGCTCCTGCCAAGTGCAATATGAGTGCGTGTGAGCACATGCATATATGATATTTTAGACAAATTGACATTATGAACCCTATCACATTGAAGTTGTTACTTAATTTTTGAAAACATCATCACTAATCAGGCTGCGTGATAGCTGGCGAAAAAGAAAATCAGGTTTGGTGGTGAGAATTTCTTTGTTTGTGCTTCTCTTAAATCTAAGTCAAAATTAATGTTTCTTCATATTTTGTTTTGAGATTTGCCTCCTCACTTCTCTTAAATCTAAGTCAAAATTAATGTTCCTTCATATTTTGTTTTGACATTTGCCTCCTCACCTAATGATTTTTGTTATTGATCGGGCAATTATAATAATATGTTATGTGCAGTTGAATTGAAGGATCTAAGTGACCATTAATTTGTAGCGTTTTATGTCTAGAACGAGTGGATTAAAGCAAAGAAAGATTTGCAAGAAAAGCTTGAGCTGATTCAGATGATTGTATTTGTTCACATGGTGCAATTTGCATAAACGTTCGTGTGTACTAAGTGGTTACTTCTATGTATAGAATGAATGGACCAAGGTGAAGAGAGAGGTGAAGGAAAAGGAGGAGCTCATCAAAGTTCTAAAGTTGCAAATTCAGGACACGAGACAAGAGACTATGAGACAAGTTGAAGAACTAAGTCAGGAATTGGAGGAGGCTCAAAATGATGCTGACATTGCTAAGGTACTGACTACTCTGGCTCCTGCTAAGTGCAATATGACTGCGTGCGAGCACATGCATATATGATATTTTAACAAATTGACAATTATGAACCCTATCACAGTGAATTTGTAACTTAATTTTTTAAAATATCATCGCTACTCAGGCTGGGTGATAGCTGGCGAAAAATAAAATCAGGTTGGGTGGTGAGAATTTCTTTGTTTGTGCTTCTCTTAAATCTAAGTCAAAATTAATGTTTCTTCATATTTTGTCTTGAGATTTGCCTCCTCACTTCTCTTAAATCTAAGTCAAATTAATGTTTCTTCATATTTTGTTTTGACATTTGCCTCCTCACCTAATGACTTTTGTTATTGATCCGGCAATTATAATAATATGTTATGTGCAGTTAATTGAAGGATCTAAGTGACCATTAATTTGTAGTGTTTTATGTCTAGATCAAGTGGATTAAAGCAAAGAAAGATTTGCAAGAAAAGCTTGAGCTGATTCAGATGATTGTATTTGTTCGCATGGTGCAATTTGCATAAACGGTTGTGTGTACTAAATGGTTATTTCGATGTATAGAATGAATGGACCAAGGTGAAGAGAGAGGTGAAGGAAAAGGAAGAGCTCATCAAAGTTCTAAAGTTGCAAATTCAGGACACGAGACAAGAGACTATGAGACAAGTTGAAGAAATAAGTCAGGAATTGGAGGAGGCTCGAAATGAAGCTGAGCATGCTCAAAATGATGCTGACATTGCTAAGATACTGACTACTCCAGCTCCTCCTAAATGCAATATGTGCGCATGCGAGCGCATGCATACATAATATTTTAGACCAATTGACATTATGAACCCTATTACATTGAATTTTTAACTAAAGTTTTGAAAACAACATCACCAATCAGGCTGGGTGATAGCTGGCGAAAAAGAAAATCAGGTTGGGTGATAATAATTTCTTTGTTTGTGCTTCTCTTAAATCTAAGTCAAAATTAATGTTTCTTCATATTTTGTTTTGAGATTTGCCTCCTCTCCTATTGATTTTTGTTATTGATAGGGCAATTATAATAATATGTTATGTGCAGTTGAACTGAAGGATCTAAGTGACCATTTATTTTGTAACATTTCATGACTAGAACGAGTGGATTAAAGCAAAGAAAGATTTGCAAGAAAAGCTTGAGCTGATTCAGATATTAAAGCTGGAATGTCAGGAGGCTAGCGAAAGGGCCAAGAGACAGGTTGAAGAAAAAGAACTAGAGTTAGCTGATACCCTTAATGCTGTCACATCTGCATCATCGAGTTCCTCTGTTGCCCAGGTATTTAAGTGAAAACAAAAAATGATATAAACAGATCCTTTTTGCAAAAACAGACCAGACTGATCATATATTATCATATAAGTATAGTTTCGGTGAAATTTAGATGTGTTATGCTTACACTTTTATTCATGATTAGGTTAATATACTTATATTTTAAATAGTGAATCTACCTAATAACTTTACTTCTCCCAAAATACTCCTCTGGCAAGACACTTGTTGAGGATGAAATATAATCTTCAGATTATTTTTAATATTTCGCTTCTCATGAGTATTATTTCTTCCTCATTACATATGGGCCTACCTTATTCATAAATGTCTTGTTTGTTAATTGAAAGTCAAGACAAGCATCTTTTTGTTAATTGAAAGTCAACATGCGACAGAACAAATTTCAAATGTGATTTTAAAGTTAACATCACATGATTC
The DNA here is from genome assembly GCA_034222035.1 of Acacia crassicarpa. Lineage (NCBI taxonomy): Eukaryota > Viridiplantae > Streptophyta > Magnoliopsida > Fabales > Fabaceae > Acacia > Acacia crassicarpa. The sequence continues at coordinate 3,040,481 of JAWXYG010000015.1, read as the reverse complement.
TGTCTTCTAAGAAAATGGTTATGCACATGCTATATTTTTATTGAGAAACTTGATAGCAAACATTTATAGAACTTTGCCCAAGTTTTGTCTGATACAATATGCCAAGTATTGACTGAAATGAATGCTAGGAATGATTTGCATCGAGCTTTATGTTCATAAATGTTGTAGTGGTTATTTTTGCAAGATAGATATATAATGTGAATGAGTTTCTCCGAAGACTAATCAAATAGTAAGCTGCATGGAAGTATTCCTGGTATATGTAACAATGCTAAACCTGAAATGATTTTGCAGGATTGTGCAATTTGTCTGACCAATGAAAAGGACTTGGCGTTTGGATGTGGACACATGGTAAACAAGCCTAGAATGGTTTCATTGCTTTCTCTTCCTTGCATAATGAGAATGATGAGTTATACGTGATTCTGATGCAGACTTGTGAAGAATGTGGGAAGGCGCTGTCCACATGTCCCATATGTCGAGAACGTATAACCATTCGCATCAAACTGTTTCCTTGAGTAGGGGTATGTTTAGGTTCAAATCAGACCTATCTGTCTCGTCCTCTTTCATTCTCTATATATATCACTAAGTTTCCAGTGTGCTATGAAGATGATGCAATGTGGATGGACTGTGTTGTAGTTTCGGATGAGAAGCATACCAGCCAAGAGATGATAAGTGTAAATAATGGAATCAGAAAGAATGCAGCTTAGTAAGACTTATTTTAAGCTGTGAAGAAACATGCTTCAAATGTAATCATCCTTTGCGAATTTGTTTCCTTAGCTCCTCGTATGCTTGCAACCTTTAGCTTTTCTCCTGCTCCTTGTTTTATTGGTGAGTCAAGGGAACATTACTTTCTGAATTTGTGTTTTTAACAAATTTGGAAATGGTTTGTACAACGAATTTGGTGATGATGGTGACTTCGATCATTTCATTTGAGTGTGTGTGTGTGGCATTTATCAGCTCACAATTGCAAAGATCAGTTGATTTGGTCATCTCAGATTATTACAAGGTTAAAAAGAATTTGGGAAATTATTAAAATATGCATTTCTTTAACAAACAACTGTATGGTCCTTTCTTATTATGTTTTGAGTCAATGTTTAAGATAATGAATCTGGATTGGTTTAGACGATTCATGCTTAGAATTTATCAAATACTTCATTCATGTCTTCATCAGTCCATGAGATCCAAAATGAACAATCTTGGACCCATAAATTTACTTTAATGTGAAAAGAATCCCAGAGACATCTCCATCACGTATGGGTTCTCCTAAAACAGTAACATTTTAAGCATATAGAATTGGGAAGAACAGAAACGAAATTGGATCCCTGGAATTGAAGAAGCTTACAAAGAAAAAAAGATTATTCAGAGTATCTTTCCTTTAACTTAATGAAAACTCATTCTAGAAAAACTCGTTATATTAAAAATATGTGCTTACGCAAGTGAACTCATGTAGTGGCTTATCTGAGGGGAAATTTTAACGAGTTTAATTTTTTAAAAAAATTGAACAGGTAAAGTTATGAAATTTTAATAAAAAGATGTAAGATAAAAAAATAAGTAAAATTAAAAGCTTTTAACCCACTTGTCAAAAATTTTTAAATCAAGTTCATTAAAATTTCCCCACCCCTTCATTTCCCTTGTGCCAAACATACCCTATTGAAAATGCTAATACCTCCAAGTGAATACTTTTGGGTGGAGTACTTGTGTTGTTTCACTCTACAATGCTCCTCTAACAATCCCTTTATCTCATCCTACACATCTCTGTTTCAGAACTTGGAGACCATTATATGTTAATAAACTGAATCAATTTTGTTTTTGGCTGAAACAAACTGAGTCAATGAAGGAAATTGTTTCAGAGGTGCAGTTGAGAGGATTGTTTGATATGGAACTATTGGTGTAACCATGTCTTTTTGGAGGAGGTAAGAGATAATAGAATCAAATTGCTTTTGAAACAAGTGAGAATTTCCAAAACAATAATACGAATTGTATAATGAAAATGATAAAATGTTAAGGAAGCGTGGTTTATTTCACGTCACTGAAAAAGGAAACAACCTAAACTGAGGTTGATTAAACCTCAACATATTCTATGGCCTAGGAGAACTTTGTAATTCCACAAAAAAGCGCACATGAAATCCAGACAAGGAAAAGTACTGTGTCTATATATGATCATGCAAACCCACAAAGATCCCCTTCTGTATGGAATAAAACCAAATCAAAATCAAAAAGTAAAGACTAAGAGCATCAAGTTCATACCGAGCTCTTAAACACTAGTGAGATCTTGACATACAGATACCTCGTATGTATTCACACCAAATACCTATCAGACTTCATTTCTTCTGCTCCTTGTCAACGCCAGCGTCATTTTGCTTTGGAACAGGTTGAATTCTGACATACGGTTTTCTGGTTAAAGTCTCACCTTTCAGAGCAGCAACATACCGGTCATTTGTATCCTCCTTCCGCTGTAGTTCTCCAAGGAATTCGGCCAACCTTTCTTTATTTACTTGCCCCATCATCTAATTTATTAAAGCAACCATATTGTCAAGATAAAATTTTTCACCGGAGGAAAAAAAATCACGTTGACCCAAAAAAAGAGGTCCTAAAACATATTTTAGCAACTATTCAGCTCATCAACGCTTTTTTTTGTGTTTTTGCTCATACCTTATTTCAAAAAAAAAAAAATCATTTAATCTCCAGATAGTTCCAGGACAATCCAAAACGTGTATGATAGACTATCAATGTAGTTATGCAATATCCAGAGATCTGTAGAGGAAAAAGAAGTATTACAGAATAAGGAAAGAACAAGGAAACCAAATGGTCATCAGACTCAAGTAGTGATAAAAATATGTGATATTACGAGGACCTTTGATCAACTGGAGAAATTTTGATATGTTAAAAGATTGGGAGATTTGTTATATCCAACCCCCACCTTCTTGTAGGACATAGATGGTAAAAATAAGAAAGGTTGCCATAGGATGCTTTTGGTTTCTCCTTGTACTCCTTATTAGTTATTGATTCAGCTTCTATTACAAGGAAAAAAAAAAAAAAAAGCAGAGGTTGAGGTACATGATTACTTTATCCTAAGGATCTCTGTTGCAGAGATGCAGTGTTTTATCAACAAAATATGATACATCAGTCTCACAACTTGTTTCGCCTTACTCTGCTCTTAAGAAAAATGAATTTGAGGCATAATATGGTGTGTATTACGTCAAACGCAATAGAATAAGCAAATACAATCTATTCTATGGAGTTCGGGGCATACAAAGGATTGTAGAAGCTTATTATAGTTAGGTATTCTTATCCTAATATCACCTAAGCCAGTGCAAGTGTGCAATCATACCAAATCAAACAGCCTAAAATACCAAGCAACAAGTTTCATTCAGAGATCAAGTCCTAATCACCAGGCACTCAGTGAGGCCCATACTGTTGGAGACTTAGTCAATAGATATTGAAATTTGAAATTATAACTTATATCAGGGTATGGTTCCAGGTGACAGCTCACATTTCACGGAGTACTCATATGGGCAAGTTTCCCAAGGTCTTTCTCAAAAAGAACCAAAGGTATGGCAAGATTGATACATTTAACAATTCTAAAATAGAACTTGCAATTGTATAAAGTTCAAGAAGCTCATTTTCCCCTATAAAGCAAACCCCTATTGTATATTACGATCTCCTTCATGTTAGTGCACAAGATTTCTGATAGAAAGCTAGTACATCAAAGCAAACATAAGCTTCATCCGCAGCAAAAGCTAACCATCGAGCCCAAACAGAGCTAAATAATGGAAAAGATGAATTATATCCAAATTCATTAACACTGAAGAGCCCACAAGTTCAGCACACCTTTCCCATGAAAAGTCTAAACACCCGAATCGCTATGCCAACCATCAGATAAACAAATTACAAAATCACAAATAACAAAATAAGTATAACAGCTCATAGATTCAGCATGATTTATTGGGAAACAAACGGATCATAAGGAGAAATGGTGAAGAGATACCGTGGTTTCGGGGCGAGCATTTTTGCGAAGCTGGGCCTCAAGCTGTTCGTTGCGGGTGCTGGTGATCTGCATGACGCCATAGCCAATGACTCCCGGAACGACGCCACATACGGTGGCGAAAGCAAGGAAGAAGGGCTTGGAATCTCTGGTCCGCCGGACGAGCCATCTCCAAGTCGCGCTCTTCTCCCACAGGATCGACATCTCTCACTCCGCCTCTCCACCGCCTCTCACCTCCTCCTTTTCTCCGAGCCGCTTTTCCCATCATTCTTTTTTTAAAATAAATAAATTTGTCAGTGATAAATTATCATAATTTAATTATAGGGAAAAAGATTTCTCTTGTCACTGGAGATAGAGTTATCTCCAGTGACCCCAAAACTACGTCGTTTTGAGTTAATGAAGGGTTTGTTAGTAATTTCAGGTGAATTAATGAAGGGTGTTTTGATAAAATGTATATGATTAAAAAATAAACAGAATTATAGAAACACCCTTCATTAATTCACCTAAAATTACTAATAAACCCTTCATATCTCTAGTGACAGGAGAAATCATTTACCCTTAATTATAATAAATGGTAATTTTTTCATAAAAATTTGAGCATGGAGTGTATTAATCAATTATGATAGATTAAAAAAGATTGGTTTTCACATAGTTTAGAAATTTTATATTGATTAAAAAAGTTAGCGAGGACAAAATTTGTTTTTTTCAATAAAAATATATACATTTTTTGTTTTATAAGGTTTTAATTTATTAATGAATTGAAATTATGTATTAATTTATAAAATAGTAAATTTTAAAATTTGAAAGATCCCTTCATTTTAATTTTTCATAGTAAGAAAATTTTCTTAAAAAAAAAAAGATTGAGCTCGAAGGAATAAATTTGTCCATTATAAGTTCATCTCTTTCCAATTACTCTTTAAATAAAATTGATACATTATCCACTTTACATTTCCTAGACCTACTTTTTTTTTTTATCATTAGCTGTATAATCTTTTTTTTTCTTTTGTATATAATGTATCAATCCGCAAACAAAATATTTATTTATTATAAATTTAGTCGACTGTTTTAACTAGAATACACCCCATGAAACAAAGCCACCTATTATGACATTGAACAGTACCACACCAACAAAAATATTCTTTAATATAAGATTTGTCGACTATTTTAACTAGAATAACAAAAATTGATTTAAAATATTTATATTTATCAGCTTTCTTCTATTTTATTTGCGTAACTTCTACAGTTATATATATATATATATATATATAATATGAGGTTACATTTATTTCATAGCGGTCATACAACACATGTTGTAGTATCAATATTCTCAGATTAGTTATATTAAAAAGGGGGAGATAATAGTGTACGCCATAAATACATACATATAACCCACACATAACAAATGGAGGAAGAGAAGACAAAAACAGTACTATCACAAAAGAAAAAGGAAAAACAACATCAAATGAGGCGTGCTTATTTGAAATAGTAATTGGAGCCTTCAAGAATAGCTTTTCAATCATAATTTATAATATATGAAGTAAGTATAAGATATGAGTTTTATCTCAATTTATGTGAATAGGCATTTTTGGGGTCACAAACATGATCTCAAACAAACGTAAACCACAACATCATTAGTTATGAGAATGCGAAAATTCTAAATAAATATCATTTGAATTTGCAAAACTCCCAAAAGTCTCCTGAATTTATAAAAAATCTGAGTTTTAAATAAAAATAATAAAAATACCCTCCCTGGAGGGCCGCTGCCAAGTGGCCGCCAGCCACCGACGAGGGGTTGAGAGTTTTTTTTTTTAGGGGGTTTAGGGTTTTTTTTTTTAAAAAAAGTTATCGTTGAAAGTGTGAGGGTAGAATTTGAACCCCCCCCCCCCCCCCAACACATGGGGCTAAGTGGCCTTCTTTTGATATATATATACACACACACATTAATAAATATATATATTCTTCTTAACATTTTTTCAAGGATATTTATAAAACACGATTTACAAATTGTATAACGCGATTTACAAATTGCATAACGTCATTTACAAATCTCATAACGCAATTTACAACATTTTTTGGAGGTTTACATTTTTTTTACCCCTGATGCCTCTGGTTGATTTTTTTTTTTAAAAAAAAATGCACTTTTACAAATTGTATAACGCGATTTACAAATTGCATAACACAATTTACAATGTTTTTGGAAATTTACATTTTTTTACTCCTGATGCCTCTGATTGAAAAAAAAATGCACTTTTACAAATTCCATGACGTGATTTACAAATTACATAACGCCATTTATAAATCTCATAACGCAATTTATAACGTTTTTTGGAGGTTTACATTTTTTTTACCCTTGATGCCTTTAGTTGGAAAAAAATGCACTTTTACAAATTGCATAACGCAATTTACAATGTTTTTGGAAGTTTACATTTTTTTGTGCCCCTGATGCATTAGATTGAAAATTATAAAAAAAAGATGCACTTTTACAAATTGTATAACGCGATTTACAAATTGCATAACACCATTTACAAATTCTATAACGCAATTTACAACGTTTTTTTGGAGGTTTACATTTTTTTTTCCCCTAATGCCTCTGATTGAAAATTTAAAAAAAAAATGTAAACCTCCAAAAACGTTGTAAATTAAGTTATGGGATTTGTAAATGACGTTATGTAATTTGTTAATCGCGTTATGCAATTTGTTAAAGTACATTTTTTTTTATTATTATTTTCAATCAGAGGCATCAGGGGTAAAAAAAAAATGTTGTAAATTACGTTATACAATTTAATTGCTTTATTCAATTTGTAAAAGTGCCTTTTTTTTTCCAACCAGAGGCATCAGGGGTAAAAAAATGTAAACCTCCAAAAAATGTTGTAAATTGCGTTATGAGATTTGTAAATAGCGTTATGTAATTTGTAAATCACGGTTTGTAAATACCCTTGAAAAAATGTTAAGAAGAATATATATCTTTGTTAACGTGTGTATATATAATCAAAGGAACATGGTTGGGCCACTTGGCCATATGGACGAACCCCAACCCCCATACTTTTAATGAAAACATTTTTTTTTAAAAAAAAAACATTAAACCCCCCCCCCCAAAAAAAAAAAATCCCACTCCCCTTACCGGTGGCCGCTGGCTGGCGCCCACCCAGCGGCGGCCCTCCGGCGAAGGTATTGTTATTTTTTATTTATTTAAAATTAAGGGTAAAAAGGTAATTCCACCCGAATTTGCATATCCCCTCACAAGTCCTTGGTACGTCTCAATCTTTTTATAAATTTGGGAGACTTCTGGGGATTTTATAAATTCAAATGGTATTTAATTGGAATTTTCTCTATAAGAAACAAGTTATTGAATTAATTACTACTACATTGTTTTAAAAAGATTAAGGAAGTTAAATAAGCTATTTAATCATATCATGTATTGCATATCATTATATCATATATCAGTTTATAAGTTAAATAAAATAGTTTTGAGAAAAATGATAAATATAGATACTTTAAAGTAATTTAATTAGATTAATATTATTAAAAAAATCAACTGAATATTATATTTAGAATTGGAAAAGGTAGTACTTAAATTTTCAAATAATTACAGCTTCTAGCTAGATATTACTATTATTATGGAAGATGATTCTCTCATTAGCAAGTTTCTCATTATCTCTCATAGTCGGATCCTGACCGTTAAAATCTTGATCTAAAGGTCCTGAACAACTTTTTTAAAAACTGTGCGTGGTTTTTAAAAAAGTTGTTTAGAACCCTTGAATCAAAATTTTGACAATCAGAATTGAAAGATGATGAGGGATGGGTGGGTTGGTAGAGAAGTGATAAGGAGAGAAACCGGACTCATATCATTATTCCTAATTTTCAGGCTTCTAATTAGCTTTACTGTTATTTTCTGATCCAGAGCTTTGCAGCTTCCTCTTCATATTTAACAAGTCATCCATGATACGCATGTTGCTGCTCGTTTCTTGATTTATTGCCGTTTCGTGCCCGTGGGTTTAAGGAACCAATAGAGCTTCCAAAAGCTATGGCCCCCATGTTCCTATTAAAAAGGTAGTTGGACTTTGAGACGATTTATGGCCAATAGGTCCATGTAACTCATCCGTCATATATGTTGGAGATTATATAGGTTTCGAGGTTTATTCCTTTATATTTTATACAAAGAAAGAAGGGTAGGGACGTAAAAATACACATATGTTTTATTTTTGGGAGTGTCTAGTATCAACTATTTTTTATTTTTTGAAGTAAAAATACTCACATGGTTATAATTTTAGAGTAAAAGTCATAGTAGAGGGGATGTTGACCGTTAAATTATAATGTTTGACAAAAATGCTGATGTGTACAATAAATTGGAGTGAGAAGAATGCAAGTGGAACCAAAATTGCCGACCAAGAAATATTTGGCTGAACAAAATTGAAGCAACGGAACCATACCTGCAACACCAACAGGGGATAAGTTTCGATTCCACGGGGATAATTGATGGCGATAATGAGCTATCGGAGTTCAAGCGTTGGAGCGATGTCGCCGAAATCGTCAATGGCTCTGTCTGTTTCAGCCTTGACGAAGATGACGCCTTCGCCGTTGCAGTCAATCTCGACGCGGTGCCGACGAATCAGAACAAAACAGAGCCACCAAAACAAATCTCTATTTCAGATCAAATAGGCGCATTTCAATGCACACCTGGGAAATCTAATAGCTTTATGATTGATATGGATGTTTTCTCTTCCACCATCGACAAGGATAACAGTCCCAATTCCAGAATCACAGTAATTTTCTTTCGGTTGTCCCAAGAGGGAAGAAAAGGATAATGGTCATCAGCAAAAGAGACAAGCTTCAGAGGCAAGTCTTCGATGCGTTTCTATGTCTGTGTCTAAATGCAATAATGCTTAAACAAAATAGAAAAGAATCCACCAAGAATATATATATTAATTTTCCCAAAAGTTTTGTTGCATAGGATCAGGTGGAGTAAACCGAGACACCCAAGTATGAGAGAATTCCCAGACAAAATTTAGAAGAAGCCTAAACAGAGGGAATTAAAGATGATTAGACCTCAGATATCTGAACAAAAGTTAAACCAGATTCCACTTGCGAAGCCTGAATAGGTCTCAATGTACAACACAAAGGCAATTACGGGAATGGAATTGGGAAGAGAAAAAGAGATTACCAGAAGGATTTTGGCGACTCCGTTCCTGTGTCTCGACTGCATCTCGACCCTTCAACCAGAGAAGATGACGAAGGGACAAGTTACATTGAGCAGCAATTTTTCTCACTCCAATTCATTCGTACACATCAGTATTTTTGGTCAAACATTGTAATTTAACGGTCAACATCTTCTCCTTGCTCCACAATTATAACTACATGGCTATTTTTCTCTCAAAAAAAAGTATTTGGTGCTGGACGCTTCTAAGAGTAAAGTACATGTATATTTTTGCACCTTTACCTAAGAAAGAAATATATGTTACCCTTCTAAATATAAGACATAATTGACTATATTTAGAGAAATTAAAAAAGTAAAGTAAGTTACTTTATCATATCATACGTTGTATATCAATATACTACCTGTAGTCCTAATTATAAGACCACAGGGAGTATTTTATATCAGTTCACATATGTTAGACAAAATAGTTTGAAAAAATAATAATAAATATAAATATTTAAAATAACTTAATTAGCTTATGTAATATCTTTTAAAAAGTAGTCAATTTTATTTTTTATTTAGCGGAGTACATATAACTTAAGTGGGATAATTATGCCTCATTCTTATAAGAGATATACATATTGTACTACTATTATATTGTAAGTGGGACATTTATTCCCGACTGTTATACATAATGTAATATAGGTTGGACGACTTTTTGCCATCAAAGATTTTGATCATATTTACTTTGCCTTTTTGATAATATGTTTCAAAAAAACTCTTCCATGCCTTTGTTTCCCTCCCATGCTCTTTGTTTTATATGTTTACCACTCCTTTATATATATATTTTCAGATGATGCAACCAGTATAAGTGGCTGTGGTCGGTTATGCTTCATATTTAGACTTAGATTGTGTTGAATTGGTATGTTATATAGAGTATTGTGACACTATGACTACTATGATAGAGTTGGAGTCAATGTGTTAAACTTATATAGGCAATGAGATAGTGTGCGTTATTTTTGTTTGATTTGTTTCTCAGTGAGATTTTTTTTTTTGGTCAAAGTTCTCAGTGAGATTTTAATAGTTTTAAAAACTGAGAGTTTAACAAGCATTATTTTATTATTGTAGAGATGTTTGTCTCATATAATTTGTTTAGACTTATTAGGCTATGTGCAATTTCTTAGCCTATACATTGATTTCAACTCGGATTTTGCGCCGTGATAGTGATAGTTTGTACTCCCTCCGGTCCTAATTATAGGACATATTTAACCACTTTTGAGATATTAAAGAAAGAAGTTAAATTAATTAATTTTACTCTTTTTCCTAAAATGCTCTTATATAAATTTTAAATGATAAAAGTAAAAGTAAATTAACAACCTCTTCCCACATACCTTTCTACCCTATAATTTTCCTTTCTACACGCTTTATAATTGAAATAATGGTTTTATTATATATATATATAGGTATGTATGTATATATACACATGTATATATGTGTGTGTGTATACATATGTGTGCACACGCGCGCACGCGCACGCATATATATGCATACACACACAAAATATATAGACACATATATACACACACACTCACATACAAATATATACAAATGTATATATGTGTGTGTGTGTGTGTATACATATGTGTGCACACGCACGCGCGCACACGCATACACACACACACAAAAATATATAGACACACATATACACACACAGGGGTATACACACACACACTCACATACAAATATATATAAACACACACACAGGGCCCACTAACATTTTCTTGGGTTACTTGGGTAGATGAACCGCTAACATTTCTCTGGGTAGATGACCCATTTTCTTGAGTTTGGGTAGATGACCCAATTTGAGTGTATGACTCATTCAATTGCATTTCAGTTTGTCACATTGATTCATCAGTGCTTAAATTTCTTTTTCCATTTCCTTCTAATTTCTCTACTCTTTTGAATAGAGTATCAACCTGTTGGTTTAAATGTGCAATACTAGTTAAAAGATTCTGTATAGTTGAACTGCATTGACTGTTTAAATATATGTGTGTGTCTGGACACATATATATAGAGACACACATATATTTGTGTGTATATGTCTATATATATATTGACAAATTAACGTCAACTGATTGATAAATAAATTAAAATAAAACAAAAGTTTCATTAATTAGAAGAGTTTACACATTCATATACATATATTCACTAAAAATCAAACACACTTGAGACAACAAAATAGGGGTATTTTAGAAAAAAAAAATTGATAAAACTTAGAATATTGTTTTATAATTAAGACTAAAATAAACCTCCAAATATTATCTTATAATAAGGACAGAAGGGAGTATATTGTAAGGGGGTTTTGCACCTCTTGTGGGGTCTTCTTGGGCTTGAGGAAAGCACCCCAAGGAAGGCTATGTAATGGCATTTGTTAACCAGCAGAAACTAGGTACATCAGGAGTCCACATTAGTAGGTGTTTAGACTTTATCTGTTCATTACATAGTTCCTATTTATAATTTCTTTTAACTAAAAAAATTTGGTTCTATTTATAAGTCCTTTTTAACCAAATAAATGAGATTATAATAATTTTACCCATATTATTGTACCAATGAAAATAAAGAGATAAGAAAAAGTTAAAAGATACTTAATCATAAATTAGGGTAAAGTTAAAAATTTACCCCCATAATCATTGAGCTACCTATCTTTCCTTGGTATGTGTGATTAGATCAAAAGGGAATGAGTCCTAAGTGGTATACCTCAACTGGACATGCATTATTTATTTTTATTTTTTTTTATATATTGCATTTATTTATATTTAAATTATGTGTTGTTTTCTGAAATTTTTTTTTTACCCAATATCTCAAATTAATTAATTTTCATGATACTGATGTTACAAACAAATGTTTCTGAATGCAGGACTGGAAATTAATTAATTTAAAATATTAGGTGCAAAAATTATTACAGAAAGCAGCATATAATTTAAATCTAAATAAATATAATAAGAAAAAAATATGCTCATACCTTTAATTGAGACATAAATATATAATAAACACATAAGGTCTAAGCATCTAACGTGACTCACAAATTAGGAGGTGCACATGAAGGCACATGAAAGCTTCATATATGATCAGGTAATCACTAAATTAAAGGAATGAAGAAATAAAAAAAAATGAGGTAGATCAGTTTGTCATTTGTTGCATATACACTAACTGATGCGAAAGCACAGTGGCAGGCAAGACCGTTGACTATAATTTTGGGGAATCTAATCCTCATCACCTCCTTAAAATTTATCTCACTTTATATATATATATATATATATTTTGGGTCGAAATCTCACGTTATATATATATATATAGAAAGAGATCAGCAGCAACTATAAACTCTAAAATTGAAGTGGTTGTTCAGAAAAAGCCTCGGACGTTGATAGTACGAGAGAGAGAGAGAGAGAGATGGATGATGACTTTGCTTCTTCGTGGAAATTGCTCACCGTTTCATTTCGTAGTTTCCACCTTCTTTCTTCAGCCTTCATATTTGACTGTAGCTTCCACCACTTTCCTCTTCTCCATCGTGGGACGATAACAGCAGGAATAATGATCGAAATGGACGGGAAACCTCTGCGAATGGGAAGGGAAGTTTGTTTAATGACTCGACTTTATGAAACTTGGCTGACAAGTCGAGGAGCGGGAGAGATGCTGGTATAAACGCGCTTCTTCAACAAGCATAAACCAGTTCTTGCCTCCAATTTCACTCTTCAAAATAACAACTGCTTCTAAAATCAAGCTGATGAGTATATATTTTATGATTAAATAGGTGTATATTTTCTGAGATTTAATTAGAATTAATGATATTATATACCTATTTAATTATCTTTTATGAACGCTTCCATAATTGCATGAAACTTGGGATCAAAGAATAAAACATAAAATCTACTCATATCCTATTTTTATTGGGCAGGAAATATTAGCTGATTTGGAATGAAGTAGAAAAGGCACTCAAATTCAGTGGTCTCACGCAAGAAAAATAGAAACAAAATCAATTGTGTGATCTGGTGGAGTAAATTACAAGATATGAGATATCTTTTTAATAAGAAAAGGAGAATAATAACGCAAGACCTAAATTATTATAAATAAGGAGGCAGAGACAAGAAAGAGGATCACGGAAGAAAAAGAGCAGAAAAATCTGAGAGACGCAGAATAAGAAGGAAGGGACGAAGAAGCAGAGGAGCAGAGGCTGAGCGTTTCAATTCTCTTCATCATCTCCACGGAAAGACGGAAAGACTGTGGAGGCGACGAAAAATCTTTCTTTCCTCTCTCTCATTCTTCTTTGAACCTGAATTTTCATCTTTTTTATAGATTTAAATAAAGCTATGTGTGGCTAGTTGGTTTTTCAACCTAGAGTCCTATGAACTTGTTTGAGACTTAAAAATTATTCCCACTCATTAGCTTTATACCCTATCACAAGCCCCAACCCTTACCCTAACGTTCTAATTCCAATATGGGTAATTGTAATTCCAATGTGGGTTCTTCCAATATGGTTGAGGTCAGTTCTTTTTCTTCTCCCTCCTCTTCTTCCTCTTTCTTTTTCCTCTATCTGTTTTGCAGTTGTATTTCCTTTTTGGTGCTATCACGCTTTCCCTTTCTCATTCTGTCGTTTATGCGCACAGAAGAAGGACAAAGCTCCCCCTACTTCAGTTTTCAAGTTCAGTTCGCTTTGCGAGTGCCAAGGCTGCGCTGACGAGATCAAAAAAGCCGTCCGCGGTACGCTCTATTCCTTCACCACCGACTTTTCAGCTTTCCTCTGTTTTGGATTTGCAGGCTGGATAATCCCTCTACATTTTTATTTGCTTTACAATGACTCTTGAAATCGTGAATTCAAGCCACATTCTTGGCCGTCTTTATGGTTTCAGGTGCGGAAGACTTCAAGGTTGATTGGTCTGCCTATCAACTGACGGTGATTGGTAAAGTGGACCCCGTTAAGGTCCTGGGTAATCTGAAGAAAGAGTTCCCAAAGAAGAAGGCGGAGATTGTTCCCCCTCAACGTAAGAAAGACGCCACCGCCGGCAATAAGAAGCCGGGCGACAAAAGGGAGAAGAAGGTCGACAAGGAGAAATCCAATGATAAAAATGATAAAGATAAAATGCCCAAAAAGGTAATTGATTCTACTTCCGTTGCCGTTGAAAATGCCTTCTGATCTCTTTAGTTAATGCAATACATATTATTAGGGAAATACTGATGGGAAAGGTGATCAGCTCTCATGCCAAGAAAATATGAAAAATGTAATTGGGACTTTTTACTGGTTAGGTCAAAGTATTACCTGTAATGAGGTTATTATCAAGGTTACCTTTCTGTCATTGTGCTGGATAGGTCATTGTAATTACTAATTAGCATTCTGCTTTAGTTTTACTTTTCTCTCTATCACCTGCTTTCATTATATTCACCGTATGAAAGTTGTTTTATATGTCTTTCCCTGTTTTTCCTTCTGTGCATTTGGCCCAAAACATCCAGAAGAAGGTGGAGATTGTTCCCACTCAACCTAAGAAAGACGCCGCCAGCAATAAGAAGCCGGGCAACAAACGGGAGAAGAAGGCCTACAAGGAGAAATCCAATGATAGAAAAGATCAAGATAAAAAGCTCAAAGAGGTAATTGATTCTACTTCTGTTGCCGCTGAAAATGCCTTCTGATCTCTTTAGTCAATGTGAGACATATTATCAGGGAAATACTGATGGGAAATCGTTAGATTTTGTACAGTTCCTTGTTCTTAGAGTACCAAGATCAACGATACATGTTACCTGGCATTTGAATTCTACTTGTAACTGAATTCTCTCTTCAAATGATTGTATTTGTTCACATGGTGCAATTTGCATAAACAGTTGTGTACTAAGTGGTTACTGAATTCTCTCTTCAAATGATTGTATTTGTTCACATGTATAGAAGGAATTGACCAAGGTGAAGAGAGTGAAGGAAAAGGTAGAGCTGATCGAAGTAAGACAAGTTGTGAAGATAAGGCGGGAATTGGTGGTGGAAGGCCCGAAGTGAAGCTGAGCATGCTCGAACTGAAGCTGACATTGCTCAGGAACTGACTACTCTGTTTCCTCATAAATAATGGAAACAGAAAGAATGCAGCCTAGTAAGACTTATTTTAGCTGCGAAGAAACGTATGCTTCAATTGTAATCATCCTAATAAATTTGTTTCCTTAGCTCCTCGTATGCTTGCAACCTTTAGCTTTTCTTCTGCTCCTTGTTTTATTGGTGAGTCAAGGGAACTTTACTTTCTGAATTTGTGTTTTTAACAAATTTGTAAATGGTTTGTACAACAAGTTTGGTGATGATGGTGACTTGGATCATTTAATTTGAGTGAGTGTCTGGCATTTAGCATCTCACGATTGCAAAGATCAGTTGATTTTGATATTTCAGATTATTACAAGGTTAAAAAGAATTTAGGAAATTATTTAATATGCATCTCTTGCACAAACAATTGTTTGATCATTTCTTGCTATGTTTGAGACAGTGTTCAAGATAATGAATCTGAATTGGTTTTGACGATTCATGCTTAAAATTTATCTAATACTTCCTTAATGTCTCAATTAGTATGTGAGACCCAAAATGAACAATCTTAGACCCATAAATTTAATGTAAAAAGAATCCCAGAGGCACATCTCCATCACATGTGGATTCTTCTAAAACGGTAACATTTTAAGCATATAGAATTGGGAAGAACAAAAATGAAGTTGGATCACTGGAACTGAAGCTTAAAGAGAAAAATAGATTATTCAGAGAATCTTTCCTTAATTAAAAGTCATTTTAGAAAAACTCGTTATCTGAAAATGTGTGCTTTTGCAAGTGAGCTCATGTAGTGGCTTATCTGGATCTGCTTGATACGGAGAAGGTAGAGGAAATTTTAATTCGTTGATTTTTTTTTTGTGGAATAAGTAGAGTTATGAAATTTTAATAAAACGATGTAAGATAAAAAAAAATAAGTAAAATTAATTAATAGTTTTCTACCAATGTCGTGCTCGGTTTTTCTCATTACCATCTTTTCATTATCCCTCATAATTTTTAAATTATGTTTTTCCAGTTAATCTACAAAATCACAATATTAATTTAGCTTTTTTCTTCTCAACCGTCCAAATGAACCCACAAGGGATAATTTAAATAATAAAAAAAAAAGATCAAGAGAGGATCTGCTCCCGTTAGAGCTCATTAAAATTTCCCCACCCCTCCATTTCCCTTTTGCTAATACCTCCAAGTGAATACTTTGGCCGGAGTACTTTGCTCCTCTAACAATCCCGTTATCTCATCCCACATATCTCTGTTTCAGAACTTAAAGACCATTATATGTTAATAAACTGAATCAATTTTTCTTTTTGGCCGAAACGTACTGAGAAAATGAAGGAAATTTTTTCACAGAGGTGCGGTTGAAAGGATTGTTTGATATGGAACTCTTGGTGTAACCATGTCTTTTTGGAGGAGGTAAGAGATAATAGAATTAAATTGATTTTGACAACTCAAGTGAGAATTTTCAAAACAACAATAGTGGACGAATTGTATTATGAAAATGATAAAATGTGAAGGAATTTTGCTTTATTTCATGTCACACAAAAAAAGAAACAACCTAAACTGAGGTTGATTAAACCTCAACATATTCTATAGCCTAGGAGAACTTTGTAATTCCACAAAAAAGCGCACATGAAATCCAGACAAGGAAAAGTACTGTGTCTATATATGATCATGCAAACCCACAAAGGTCCCCTTCTGTATGGAATAAAACCAAATCAAAATCAAAAAGTAAAGATTTACAGCTTCAAGTTCATACTGAGCTCCTAAACACAAGTGAGATCTTGACATACAGGTACCTCGTACGTATTTACACCAAATGCCTATCAGACTTTATTTCTTCTGCTCCTTGTCAACGCCTGCGTCATTTTGCATTGGAACAAGTTGAATTCTTACGTACGGTTTTCTAGTTAAAGTCTCACCTTTCAGAGCAGCAACATATATACCGGTCATTTGTCTTCTCCTTCCGCTGTAGTTCTCCAAGGAATTCAGCCAAACTTTCTTTATAAACTTGTCGCATCATCTAATTAATCAAAGCAACCATATCGTCAAGATAAAATTTTTCACCAGGGGAAAACAAAAAATCATTTTGACCCAAAAAAAAGGTCCTAAATGTTATGAATATTCTAATATTGGTGTGAATGTGCACAAGTTTTTCAAGAAGAGTCTTTTGGAGTTTTTAAAGCCGTGTAACCTATGACATGAATGGCATGGAAGTTTTATATGATTAATGTAAATAACTTACAAAACTTCATAATATACCATTATGTAGATTTAATCTCTTGTATATAACTCTTGTAATGGTGTTAAGGATTCATTGCCTATATATAGTAGGCATGTATCAAAGGTTGGAAGAGTACAATAGAAAAGAAAAATCAATCTCTTCTTGCTCTCCATTTCTCCATTGCATTTCTTCATCTCCTTCATCTTAATCTCTATTGTGTTTTACTTAGTTTTATAACACTAAAACATATGTTAGCAACTATTCAGCTTATTATTATTTTTTTAAAAAAAAAGTTATTTAACCTTATTTCAAACCCCAAAAAAAAAATCATTTAATCTCCAAATAGATTTATCTTCTAGGACAATCCAAAACCTATATGATAAAGTATCAATGTAGTTATGCAATATCCCAAGATCTGTAGAGGAAAAAGAAGTATTGCAGAATAAGGAAAGAAAAAGGAAACCAAATGGTGTCATCAGACTCAAGTAGTTATAAAAATATGTGATATTACGAGGACCTTTGATCAACTGGAGAAATTTTGATATGTTAAAAGATTGGGAGATTTATTATGTGCAACCCCCACCTTCTTGTAGGACATAGGTGGTGGATGAAGAAAGGTTGCCATAGGATGTTTTTGGTTTCTCCTTGTACTCCTTATTAATTATTGATTCAGCTTCCATTAAAAGGACCAATAAATTTTTTTTTAAAAAAAAAGCAGAGGTTGAGGTACGTGATTACTTTATCCTAAGGATCTCTGTTGCAGATATGCAGTGTTTTATCTAGACAATCTGAACAAAATATGATACATCAGTCTCAAAACTTGTTTCGCCTGACTCTGCTCTTAAGAAAAATGAATTTTAGGCCTACAAAGGATTTTAGAAGCTTATTATAGTAAGGTATTCTTATCTAATATCACCTAAGCCAGTGCAGCCATACCAAATCAAACAGCCTAAAATACCAAGCAACAAGTTTCATACGGACATCAAGTCCTAATCACCAGGCACTCAGTGAGACCCATATTGTTGGAGACTTAGTCAGTAGATATTGAAGTTATAACTTACTTATATCAGGGTACCGTTCCAGGTGGTAGCTCACATTTTACGAGTACTCATATGGGCAAGTTTCCCGAGGTCTTTCTCAAAGAGAACTAAATGTATGGCAAGATTGATACATTTGACAATTCTAAAATGGAACTTGCATTTGTTTAAAGTTCAAGAAGCTCATTTTCCCCTATAAAGCAAGTTCCTACAGTGTATTACGATCTCCTTCATGTTAATGCACAAGATTTCTTTCTTTCTTTCTTTTTTTTTGATAATAAAGATGGCTAAACAGCCAGGAAATACAAACAAAAACTAACGACTTGTTTGTTACAGCGAAAGCGTGCGGTGGAAAGGGAAGATTAGAAGGCTCCCTCCCAAAGAACTCGTTTGGAACGAGCGTCTTCCGTCGACCAACCTTCCCGTGAGTCTAGATCTTCCATCAACCATGGGAAGTGACTTTCCCTCTAAAAGAGGCGGGAATGTTGAAATCTTCCTGGGAGAGTGAAAATTTGAAACAAAAGAGCCCCTTGAAAAAAGTGAACCTCTTCAAAAGAACGAGGAATGCGAGAGCTGCTGTCGATGAAGAAGCTTGGAACTATAGTGGGCATTTTTTGGTGAAGGAGAAGTCGAAGCCAGGGCTTGCTACCTCACTGTTCATCTCAGTGAACCTCCCTGGTTCACAAAGCGCGCCGCTCCAAAGAGGTCCCCATCGAAGAAGAAGAAGAACTTGGGACAAAGTTGTTTATCGTGTATGTTTTGAGTTAAATGTAATGAGCTTGTGCAATATTGTCTATGGTTTTTGTTGTTACGGCTGCTGCTTCACTGTTGCTGATATGGTTTACATGCTGTCATATAGAGTTTGAACTCTCTTGTTTGGTTCGAACTTCAACTTTTGTGTTTTTCTATCATGTTGAAACAGTTAGGTGCCTAATGCATCTTGTGATAAACTTTACAATTAATTGTCGAAAAAACCAATTTCCTTCATTTTATTTCCTTTCACCCTACAGTTCACATGGTATGACATATGCTTCACTGTTGCTGATATGGTTTACATGCTATGATGAGACTTCGAACTTTGTTGTTTGTTCGAACTTCAACTTTGTTATTCTGTCATGTGAAAACTGATTAATGATGTTTATTCTTCACTTCTCTATAGCATCACCTAAGTTCAATGTTCAGTGCTAATCTTCCCTATTCCTCTTGTCATACTCGTTTCCGTAGCTTGTTTCATATACTTTCGTGCTTTCCTTGCCTAATTCCTTCCATCTTTGTTGTCCTTGTCACCACCGAAAGCCAGTCCTCGTCGCAATTTCATATCCCATTGCATCTACTTCAATTTTACATCTCAACCTTCATGCAATTTGGTTTTAGGGTTCGTTTTTGTCGCACAAAAATAAATCAAATCAATTATTAACTTTTTTTTCCTTTTTTTAATTTAGGGGCAATGTGGGAATTTCACCTAATTTTCCCACTTAACCTACACCTAATTTTTCATACCAAACATTTCATTTTTCCTCAACTAAGGCCTTGTTTGGTACAGGGAATTGAGCCGAGGGAAAGGGAACTTGGGCCAGTTCCCACTTAAAAAACCCATTTGGTGAGGCACAGTTCCGGTGAGATGAGTTCCCACGAATGTGGGAAGGTGAATTCCATTTGAAATTGGCGGGATCTCAAAATGTTCTCGGGAGAGCCAAATAATGGGACGAAAAAGCCCCTGAACAAATCATATTATAAACACTTGCGAAGTGAGAAGGAGGAGGTGCGAGAAGGAGAAGGAGGAGCTGGGAGAACGGTGAGGTATTCTCGGTGCTTGAATGACTGGAAGGACAAGTTTAAGGAAGGGGAGACGAGTGTCGAATCCAGGTAATTGGAAATGGGTATTTAATTTCTGAGAAATTTTGGTTGATGGCGTGTTTGTTGTAGATCGTGAATCATGTTGGGTGAGTGTTAAATTGATTGTGTTATAATGTGTATGGCTGTGTGTTGAGTTTTGTATTCGGTAGTGTAATTCTATAGGAAGCTGAAATTTTCGTGTTCATACATCACTAAGGGCACTTTTTGTATTTTCCATTGTTGTTTTGATTACCTGGTTAACTCCTTCTGTACTACTTTCCATGTTCGAATGGGTCTGTATGGTTTGAACGTAAACTTCAGTTGTTTTGTGCAGTCTGACTATTTAACTTGTGTGAACTTATTAAACTGATGTTGCCATTATTGATGTATGCAATGACATCAGTTTGTTCCTCCGCTATCAAACTAACACTTGGGTTTATATGTTCAGTGATCATCTTTCCTGATCCTTGTCACATTCATTTCTGCACTTGGGTTTACATGCCTAACTTAGCCATAGCAAAAACCAATTAAAATTAAACCTTCCCCAAAGAATAAAAAATTAACAAAAGAAAAATTCGACACATGATAAAAATAGACATTTTCTCAATTTACAAGAATGTGAGGTGGATTTAAGAAAACCAAAAAGTTGTGAAGCATGCATATCTCTATCTCTCTGTGGAGACGTGTTTTGGTGCAAAAACTCTGTTTTAACTTAGGTGACGAGGAGAGAGCACACTATTTTGAAAGACTGACAAAATAAGACAAGTGGGATAGCACACTACACTACGTTATACCCCTACCAACCTCGTTCGTGGGTGACGGATAAAAGGATTTCTTTAGATAATTATCATTTATCATCTAACTACTATTTATTAGTATGCATCAAGATTCATCGCAGTAGAGTATTTCCGAGTTAGATTTTAGACAATATTGGTGTAATTAAATGCAAGTGACAAAATATAATCCCGAAGGATCAAATATACAATCATCCATCAGTATCTGAGGCTAAAAGAATATATAGTTATCCAATTCCACATATACCAGTGACTCCAACTACTCTTGTCCAGTAGTGACACCTTTTCTTCAGATTCCACCCTCAAAAAACTTTGAGAAGCTGTACAAAAAATTTGGGATTTATAAATGGATCCAATGAATCAGTAAAGATTGAATGATTTGATATGGATTCAATGAAAGTGGTGGTCCCACACTTGCACATGCGAGAAGATAAGGGGCGATGACTCCTACTGAGTTTGGACCAATCATGTTGAGGGAGGAAAAAGGTAAAGCAAGTGAGAGTGCGGGGAGCGGAAATGAATTACTGATGAGATTCTGACAGATCTCTAGGAAGGCTTCTGAGGCAATCTGCTCTCGCCGTCGTATAGGTTTATAAGTATAAACAGTTCTTCCCTGCAATTTCACTCTTCAACCGACTGCTTCTGAAATCAAACCCCAACGTTCTAATTATTCCAATATGGGTCAGGTCAGTTCTTTTTCTTCTCCCTTCTCTTCTTCCTTTCTCTTTTTCCGTTTTGCAGTTTTATTTCCTTTCTGGTGCTATCACGCTCTCCCTCTCTCATTCTGTCGTTTAATTATGCGCGCAGAAGAAGGACGACGCTCCCCCTACTTTCGTTTTCAAGCTCAATATTAATTGCGATGACTGCGTCAAGACGATCGAGACAAAGGCCCGCGAATTTTCCGGTACGCTCTATTCCTTCACCCCCAACTTTTCGGCTTTCCTCTATTTTGGATTTGGAGGCTGGATAATCCCTCTACATTTTTATTTGCTTTTACAATGACTCTTGAAATCGTGAACTCAAGCCCCATTGTTGGCCGTCTTTGTGGTTTCAGGTGTGGAAGACGTCAAGGCTGATATTTCTACCAATAAACTGACGGTAATTGGTAACGTAGACGCCACTAAGGTCCGGGATTATCTGATGAAAGAGTTCCCGAAGAAGGGGGTGAAGCTTGTTTCCCCTTTACCTAAGAAAGACGCCTCCGGCGGCAATAAGAAGCGAGGCGACAAACAGGAGAAGAAGGCCGTCAAGGAGAATTCCGATGTTAAAAAAGAGCAAGATAAAGAGCCCAAAGAGGTAATTGATTCTACTTCCGTTGCCGCTGAAAATGCCTTCTGATCTCTTTAGTCAATGCGATACATATTATCAGGGAAATACTCTTAGGAAATCGTTAGATTTTGTACAGTTCCTTGTTCTTAGAGTACCAAGATCAACGATACATGTTACCTAGCATTTGAATTCTACTTGTAACTGAATTCTCTCTTCAAATGATTGTATTTGTTCACATGGTGCAATTTGCATAAGCAGTTGTGTACTAAGTGGTTACTTCTATGTGTAGAATGAATCGACCAAGGTGAATAGAGAGATGAAAAAAATGGAAGAGCTCATCAAACGTCTAACTCAGGAATTGGAGGTACTGACTACTCTGGTTCCTCCTAATTGCAATATGCGCGCGCACGCACATGTATATATATATATCTATATATATAATATTTTAGACAAATTGACATTATGAACCTATTTACGTTGAGTTTGTAACTAAATTTTTGAAAACATCATCACTGATCAGGCTGGCTGATAGCTTGCGAAAAAGAAAATCAGGTTGGGTGATGCTAATTTTTTGGTTTGTGCTTCTCTTAAATCCAAGTCAAAATTAATTTTTCTTCATATTTTGTTTTGAGTTTTGCCTCCTCACCTAATGATTTTTGTTATTGAGAGGGCAATTATAATAATATGTTTTGTGCAGTTGAATTGAAGGATCTAAGTGACCATTAATTTGTAACATTTTATGTCTAGAACAAGAGGATTAAGGCGGAGAAAGATTTGCAAGAAAAGGATAAGCTGATTCGGAAGCTAGAGCTGAAATGTCAGAAGACTCGTGAAAGGGCCAAGAGACAGGTTGAAGAAAAACAACTATTGTTAGCTGATACCCTTAATGCTGTCACATCTACACCATCCAGTAAAAAAAAAGTTCAAACAGATCCGTTTTGCATAAACAGACTAGACTGATCATATGTTATCATACAAGTATAGTAAACTTTTTCAGCGAAATTCTAATGTGCCCTGCTTACATGTTTATTCATGATTAGGTTAATATACCTATATTTTAAATAGTGAATCTACCTAATAACTTAACTTCTTCTCCCAATCTACTCATCTGGCTAGACACTTCTTGAGAATGAAATCTAATCTTCAGATGATTTTGAAAATTTTGCTTCTTATGAGTATTATTTCTTCCTCATTACATGTGGGCCTAGCTTATTCATAAATTTCTTGTTAAGTCAAGAGAAGCATCTTTCTGATTGGTTTGAGGTAAATCATACAACTTCTTCCTGTAACATTTACAACTTTTGAACAAGGATGAAATGATGAAAGTCAACGTGCGACAGAACAAATCATAGATGTGATTTTAAACTTAACATCACATGATTCTGTCATCTAAGAAAAATGGTTATGCGTATGGTATATTTTTATTGAAAAACTTGATAGCAAGCATTTAAAGAACTTCGCTCAAGTTTTGTCTGGTACAATATGCAAACTATGGACTGAAATGAGTGCTAGGAATGATTTGCATCGAGCATTATGTTCATAAATATTGTAGTAACTAATTTTGCATGATAAAGTTTCTTTATTATATAATGTGAATGAGTTTCTCCAAAGACTAATCAAATGGTAAGCTGCATGGAAGTATTAAGGTATATGTAACAATGCTAAACCTGAAATGATGTTGCAGGCCTGTGCAATTTGTTGGACCAAGGAAGATAACATGGTGTTTCAATGTGGCCACACGGTAAACAACCTACCAGAATGGTTTCATTGCTTTCTTCTCTTTGCATAATGAGATTGATGAGTTATACGTGATTCTGATGCAGACTTGTGAAGAATGTGGGAAGGAGCTGCCCCGGTGTCCCATATGTCGAGCAGATATATCCATTCGCATCAAAGTGCGTCGTTGAGTAGGGTATGTTTAGTTTCAAAATAATTCGTCTGTTATATAAGTTGTTGTGGTCGGTTATGCTTCATATATAGACTTAGATTGTGTTGAATTGGTTTGTCTTATGGGTCTTCTGACGCCATTACTAGTACTATGATAGAGTTGGAGTAAATGTGTTAAACTTATGTACGCAATGGGATAATGCGTGTACCTGAAGTTTTTTTGTTTTTGTTTTTGTTTGATTTGTTTCTCAGTGACGTTTGTTTAGCTTTAAAAACTGAGAGTTCAATAAGCATTATTTCATTATTGTGAGATATTTGTCTGAGAGTCGGCATAATTTGTTTAGGCTTAATTATTAGGTTATGTGCGATCTTATCGTTCTCAATAGAAATTATAGTCGTGTGAAAGGTTGCATTGCTTTTGACCCCATGTAACAATTCAACACCTCTCTCTATGGTTCAAGCATTTTTTTTAAAAAAAAAAAATCAATTCATTTCAAAATTCAATCTCTGAATTAGTACTTTTGAAGAGTATAAGTTATACAATGTTATCTTATAGACTCTATTGAAAATGTACAAATTTTTCATATTTTAAAATTTATATAGATCTTCCTTAAATATGACAAGAAAAGCACAGATACGATCCCTAATAATATAAAATTAAATTACAGAAAAAATTTTATGATTTTTTTTTAAAAAATGCACTGATATTTTACCTCGAAAATTAACTCTATTTATTTCTTTCAAAACAAACTAACAAAGTAACTGGAGGAGATTATTTATGTATGGTTATTTTGAAAGTAGAAGTAATATTTGTGTGATTTTAACAAAACTCGTTTGAGCTTTATTTTTTATTTTTTTAATACAAGGCGATAGGGGAGGGGGGATCGAACCCAGGACCGGGAGGGGGGAAATTAATCTCAATACCACTGCACTACTAGTAATGCTGGTTTGTGTGAGCTTTATATTTGTGCTATAAATGAGAGGGATGGCTCGTGGCCCTTAACTTAGGGTCCGGGTTCTCTCATTTTCAGCCCCCTCCCCATCCCTCCCAAGCAGATCTCGGCCGTCCATTCCGTGATCTAACGGCCGAGATTAAAAAAAAAACAAAATTTTTGTTTTTTGTCTTTTTCGAAAAAGACAAAAAACAAAAATTTTGTTTTTTTTTTTTAAATTTCGGCCGTTGGATCACGGAATGAACGGTCGAGATCTGACTGTGAGGGATGGGGAGAAAAAATGATAATGAGAGGATCCGGTTCACTTAACTTAATGGATTACTCGTATGCGACAAACATGTTATATTATTTTTAAAGGTTAACATGTTGTTTAGGGACTTGTGTCAAATAAGCTTACGAGCGAATCTAGAAAGCTCTAAGCAAAAATAAAAAATAAAAAAATCTAGAAAGCAATAATTAATTAGTCGTTTAATTTTTTTTATAAAGTAAAAGTAACTCTACCCCATGTGAGTGATAGAGCTAGAATATTGAAATTATAAGACATGCATGTTAATTAACTGGATCGGGATGATTACATATATACTGTGGATTTTGCACTATTTCATTATTCAAATGGATCAGTTTTGGAATCTCTTTCTACAAAATCATCATAAGCTTTGTCTCTCCAATTTCTCAAAGATAATGTTAGCTAGCTCGGGAAATTGTTTCAAAATAAAGCTATGTAATAAAAAATATCTTTTGGCAAAAGACTTCCACCAATTAAAAACCCTTTTCTCTATTGTGTTGATTAAAAACAGCCACAGATTCAAAGATAACTATTTATAGAATTAGGAAGTAAACTCAGAGGGTTTGGATAATATTATCTTAAGCCTAGCTCCTTTTTCATTTTCTCCCCCGAAAATAACTTTTCTAGTCGGGGAACGAATAAGATATTTGCCTAAACCTATAAAAAAAGTTATAAACTATGTTACTCAAGTATTATCGTAGATATATTAATCGACCAACAAGTTATTGGTTGAAGTGGTAAGGAGTTTCAATTCTATAAGGAAGGCAATACAAGTTCGGATATCAGGAAGCACTTAGGATAGGTGAGAAGCATTATTTGCCTTACTAAATAAAGGGTGTTCTCTATTAGTTATTTTCCATGCATCCCAACCGTTAAGTTCTCTCTCTTTTCTCACTTTAAGTGGTCCATTTGTTAGGCCACTCTAATTTAGGCTTTAGTAGTTTAAACTCTGCGTGAGAGCTTCAGATCAACCCGGATCCGAACACGGAACGTATTCTTCTCCCTTCTCTATTATTTTCTAAGACAAACCTTTCTAATTAACGAATTAAACATGTCTTGAAAGTTGAAAGGGATAATCTTTTTCTAAATATAGTTCAACAGCTCACTTATCTGAGTTTTACAGCCACACTTAAACCTGGTTCCGGTCAATTATCACAGCGTTTGCCGGTACTACGTAAAAGTATTAAAGATCATGCATATGTAAAGGATAAATAATCTAAGTAGTGAGTAAGAGAGACCGATCAGTCAAAGTAAACATTGAAGTGGAGAGAGTATCATTAGCTAAATGAAAATGATACTTTAAGGAAAACATTAAAGATGAATTGATTGATATTTTAAATTCTTTGAATAAATATAGGTAACGTAAAAGGAGCATAAATGATAGTTGTCTTCCATATGTTGATTTTTCTCAATATGTTTGCATGTCTTATGCTTATTGTGGAGAGAGTCATATATATGAGCATTGTCCGTATATTATAACTAGTCATTTTGTAGGGGATGATTTTGCTAAGAACTAAGCTTATTTTGATCATTCATTGTGTCCTAGTGAAAGTTTTGAGCAATAAAAGTTTAAGGATCCATATGTCTATTGTTTTCATGAGAATACCCCTCCTTTTTACTCTTATCCATTTGTTAAAGAACACACCATTAAGTATAAGGAAAAATCTAATTTAGAAAGATTGTGTATGAAATATATGGAATCCTTAGAGAGATCTAGTAGAGAGGTTGAGTCAAGTGTTCAAAATATGGGAGTATATGCGAGTCAAATTCTTTCAACCCTTGAGACTATGCTGCAATATAATTCCTTAAGCCTGATGGTCACTTCTTATGCTGATAATGATTATTGTGAGGAAGTTGAAGGTGTGAAATTACATGAGACTATAGATAATGTAGAAAATGATTGTGGGTTTGAAATTGATTTAGATGAGAATAGTGGATGTCTAAAAGAGGTTTCGGTTGTGGAGCCTAAGGTTTGTGATTTTGATGATCAATTTGATGTGAATGTCCCTAGAGTTGTTGCTATTGACTCTCCTATTAAAGTATTGACTCTTACTGATGAGAGTCAAGTGGATTTTGTTGGATGCTCTAAATTTTTGGAATTGCCTATATCTATTTGCAAAGATATACATGTTGTTCTTTATTTGAATTCAATGAATGATTGTAATCCAAGATTGTCTATGATTGAGGAAGTATAAGTCATTAACTTGAATGATACATTTTTATGTCTTATACCTTGTTGCTTGAAAAGGAATGAAGACAAGGTAATTGAGTTGTTTGATATTTATGATTAGAGGTTTGTTTTGAAAAGTCTGGCTGAAGACTCTAAATTTAGCATTTCTTGGGAGGCGACTTAAGGGTTTTGCTTGCATATTTTATTATTATTATTTCTTTCTTTCAGTTTTATTTAGGTTTGAAGAAGATCACTCCTTTTATTGCTACAAGGTCTTGCTTTAGCACTCTCTTCTCCCTTAAAATTTGAAATATCATGGATGATACCAGGGGAAGCACTCCACATCAGAGTTAGAGGCCTAAACCAGGAGAATACTAGTTCATTTCTCTCTTTATATTTTTGCAACATTGAGGACAATGTTTGATTATAGCACGCATAGCAACGACTGATGAAGAAAGATGATCACACACGCACACCGCCAGCAAACAAGAAGAAATGTTTTCTGGGAATTCAATGGGGGTATTTTAATTTGGACTTTTGATATTTGGTATATATTGTAAAAAGTCTCATGGGACTTCACCACAAATTTGAGATTTCAATAGACCATTTTGTTATATTTTCCCTTACTTAAAACCTAGATACAAGTTTTCGAAGAATATGAGATAGATCAGTTTGTCTTTTGTTGCATATACACTAAAAATAAGATCAGTTTGTCTTCATATAGTTTTTTAATTCGAGTCCTATAAGAAACCCCTGTAGTGGGAGTAATAACTATAAACCTTAAAATTAGAGTAGTTGGTTGTTGAGATACTTAAAAATAAGATCCCAAAAAAGCCTCAAATACCCAAAAAAGCCTCAAATACCTGTTGATGATATGAGAGAGAGAGAGAGAGAGATCAGTAAAGAATGAAGGTATATATGAATATTGGCCCACCCACCTTTTTTTAACCTCACTTTGCTTTGCTTTTCCATATATATCCATAACATCATCTCGATCTTCTCGTGATCAATAAAAAGTATAATGGTGCGAAAGTTTGCATCGCCTTATACCCCATTTAACAATTCAACACCTCTCTCTCTCTCTCTCTGTGGTTCGTTTAAGCATCCAAAAAAATCAATTCATTTTAAAATTCAATCTCTAAATTAGTAGTTTTGAAGAGGAGTATAAGTTATACCATGTTCTTTTATATATTCTATTGAAATTGTACAAATGTTTCATATTTTAAAATTTATATAGATCTTCGTTAAAGATGACAAGAAAATTACAGATACTTTCCCTGATAATATAAAATTAAATTACAGAAACTTTTTTATGATTAATCTAAGTATTAAAGATCATACATATGTAAAGGATAAATAATCAAAGTGGTGAGTAATTAAGAGAGAGACCGACCAGTCAAAGGTTTTGTGTTGTAATCATTAAAGTGGAGAGAGTTTAGCTAAATGAAAATGATATTTTAAGGAAAACAGTAAAGAAAAAGTTTGGATGGGGAAGAAAAAAAAGGAATTAAAGGGAAACAAACATGAAAAGAAAAAGAACTCAGGGACTTTTGTGCGTCTGTGTGCCCCAGGTAGGTTTGTCCAGATCCATGCTTGACGATGAATTATGATAAATTGATAATAAAAGGGTTCTTTCTAATTCCTTGGGGCTAAATTTTAAAGACAAATCAGAATCCACATTTTTTAAAAGTAATCGACATTTTTCCTATTTTTATTTTTTTAGGCGGGTTGTTTGGAAAATCGGTCAAATTTTTTATTTTTTAATATTTATAAAACCACCATTGATTATACTTTTTAGATCCGATTCTCTATATTCGGTCTATATGTGACGATCTAAAAGCTTTTTTTTTCTTTTTTTTTTTTGTAGTAGTAATGGACCCCACTAATAATAATTATTTTTATTGTTATTAGGATGATATGTTTCTACAAAATATAGCCCCATTATTAAATTATAATCAAGTTACAACTAATAATTAATTATGGCAGTGTTTCATTTAATTCATAGCAGTTTTCAATTTTTTTTTCCTATGCTTTTGCAGATTTAATTTATTATAATAAGGCAGATTACTTTTCTTCTAGCATGAAAATAACATAATTTAATTTTGGACAAGCTAGCTAGCTTGAGAGCTGAACAACAATAACTTATTCACAAACAAGCTATACATTTACTATTTTTTTTAAAAGTTATCATTATAGGTCAGATTTTATTTTACTTTTAGGTTAATAACGGGCTAGCTAGTGATCATTTCAAATCTTGAAATAGTTAAATAACAACGTCTTCTTTTTTTCTTTTTCTTTTTTTTTTTTCATGTTCTAGATAATAGTTATTTTCATTATTATAAGGAACTCCAGCATATTTCATAATATGAAATATTCTATTTAAAGTAATAAACTTTTGGATTGAACGTTGTTTAGATCCTTTCGATCAAGTTATTATTTGTTATTGTTAGTTATCAAAATTAGAATTGGTGAAATAGGTTTTGGGAATGTTGAATTAATAAAACGTTTGTAAGAGAAAGTTACTGAAAAAATCTTGAAATGGGGATAAATAACTTTTTAGTTTACATGTTGAAAATGAAATTTGGATGCACAATGATACGAGGAAATTCTTCTTGCGTTTAGTTAATCCAAATAAAATGTATTAAGATAACCATTCATTTGAGTATTCGTATTAGATACTAGAGAATGAAACTTTTTTTGGTTCTAAATATAAGATAAAATTAACATTTTAGAGGAGATTAAAAAAGTTAAATAAATCATTTAATCATATCATATATTATATATGCTTTGATTATATATTAGTTTATATTGTGTATATTTGAAAACCATGAAAGCTCCAAGGCACGATTAAAAAAATGGTGCATAGAAAGCAATCCATAAACATTCACAAGTTCGAAATCAAATACAAAAGCCCATGTTATGATAAAAAATTACAATATCAGAGTGTTGTCAGGTATGAGTACAAATTGAAAAGTAAATTGTAAGATGCAAGAATTCCAATCTTCAACACTCACTGGTAAAAGGAAGAACTTGATGGAAGGAGATATTCTCCTTATCCTTCTTCTCATTGTCCTTCATTGGCCATATCTTGGTCATTGATTTGAAAAAATGAGAGAAAAGTGAAAGTAGTACAGTGTTGATTGAATGTATGTGATTTAGAGATTGTGAGGGATAATGAAAAAATGATGATGAGAGAAACCCAACCCAGAACTTGATATGGCTTCATTTTGGAGAGGTTTCTTGAGGCATTTTGGCGACAATAGAGAGGGCATGTAATCCAGATTGAAGCTCATCCGCGTTTTTCCTTTAAATTTTGGCAGCCAACCCTAGCTCCCTCTTAGGTCTGCCCCTGCTGCTTTGTCTATGTTGTTGTCAAATGTTGACATACTTTGATTTTAAAAATGGGAAAATCAAGCTACTAGTACATCAAGGATTGTGACCGTCTCCTCCTCCTCTTCCTTCTCCGGTGTTCTCTACTCCTCTTGTTTCACACCTCTCTCACGCTATGATCATGTGGCTCTTAGACAAAGGCTGAGGAGATGATTACTGAGTAAGTGATAGTTTTATGTGTTTTTCTTTGGGGCAATTTAGTCATTCCACATTGATAATTAATCACAAAAAAGTCCCCAACTTTTTTGTTGAGAGAACTTGGTATGGGACTTTGTTGTGGTTGTTTGTACCTTGAGACTTGATATTGATTTTCCCTAATTTTCCCAAGGCTTTATTTGAGAGTTTGGAAAGAAGGGGAAGGAAAGTGACGCAAGGAGAATGGAGGGGAGGGAATAAAAGGGAAATGAAGGATATTTCTTCTCCTTGTTTGGGAGTTAAAAAAATAATAAGGAAAGAAGATAGAGGATTAATGAGTTATTTTTACCATTTTGTCCTTTTGTTTAATAATTAATATAATTATTATATTTTACAAATAAATTTAAATTTTTTTAAAAATTATTTATGGTAATTTTTATATTAAAAAAATTATTTATGTGGTGGTGGCGGCAACGGTGGTAGCGGCAGCAGCGATAGTCTTGACGGTGGTGGGGCGGTGGTGGTGGTGGCGGTGGCGGTGGTGGTAGTGGCGGCGGTGACGACGACGATGGTGGTGGTGGTGGGGACGTTGGCAGCGGCGGTGGGGCGGCGGCGGCGGCAATGGTGAACGGGGTAAAAAAGTAATTAATCTATTTTTCTTCTTAAAACCCTGGAACTTTATTTTTTAAAAGAAAGAAGGTTTTGAGGGATTTGTAAAAATCCTTAATTTCCTCCCCTCTTATTTTTAAAACTTATAAATAAAGGAAGAGACTACCAAAACCCTCACTTCTCTCTCCTTTTTCTCTAAAATGAAAGTCTCAAACAGGCCCCAAGGGAATCTTCGTACAACATGATTTGACTTCATTTTTTAAAGAGGAAATTATTACTAAGAGGTTCCTTCCTCAGAACGTTACAGGTCGTCTTCTTTCCTCCGCTTCTTGACTTTCCCTTTCATCTTGGATGTTTTGCTTACAGACATGGTTGCTATTTCTGTTTTGATACAAACATAGTTGCTATTTCTGATTCTACACTTTCTTCTAGCTTCGGTCACCACTGAGTAAGCTTCATCAATTTCTTGACCAGAAAAATAGGAAGCTTCACCCACTCTTTAGCTTTCCACTCACTGAACAGTTAAAAGCTTTTTCTCAGGAAAGACCCAACAGTGGCAGAAACGGCAAAGCTGCAATTATAGAGCTGTAATCTTGAGTATTTTCTCATGTAAATTTAATATTTTATAATATTTTTTCTGCATTACTTGCGTGATGCGCTCTGCAATTGAAACCTGTAAGGATTGATGAGACAGATCAAAGCAAGCTTCTTCTTCTTTTCCCTCCTTGTGGTGTTTGTGCAATTAATTCTCTTGCTACTCTTGTTACGTGATTTTTATGTAGATACCCGAATCGAGTTCTATGGACTTTTCGCCCTCATTTCACAACAATGACGTTGGCATTTTTAACCTTTGTATCATTTTCGGATGACTAGATTAAGGTCAAGAGGAAATTGCATGAAGAGGAAGAGCTAATTGAATTTCTAAAGTCGGTATTTCAGGTGAGCCGACAAGTCCCATTAGACGAGACAAGTTCAAGAGATGGCTGTAGAATTCGTCAATGCCCTTAATGCTGCTGCAGCTGCAGCTGCTGTGGTATTCGTCAATGCCCTTAATGACTATGTTTCTTTTGGATTATGTCAGTACTTTGTTTATTAATTATTATCTTGCTTTTCGATTTGAACCCAATGTGATGCTTCAACTCCATCACTCAGCTTATAGTTGGATCTGTTGCTAACTTTACAGAGTGAATGTGCTAAACTGAGGAGGCTGCTGGAAGAAGAGAGAAAGCTCGTGCACAGGCTTAATCAAGAAAAAGAAGATGAAGCAGAAATGGCCAAGAGAAAGATTGAAAGGATGAGTCAACGATTAGCCGGGGCTCAAAATGATGTTGAGTACGCTGCAGCTAGAGCTGATGTTGCTGAGGTTTTGGCTTGCCTTGATCCTCCGTCCCTTCAAAAAAAAAATATATATATATATATATATATTATGACAAATTTATAGTACAGGATTCTTTCAATTCCGGTTTTAAAGCTATCACAATATTTAGATTAACAAGGCTGTATGATAAATCTATTTGTGCGCCACTCTAAAAATTTGAGGAGTCCAAGGTTTTTATCTGTCATTCAATCAATCTCCTATCCAAATGATTTTATATTTTTATGTGATCAGTTATAAAAACATAGTAAAAGCCCTTTGAAAATGATATAGTATAGATTAAAGTACTTAAGTCAAGTGGCTATTGAATGGTATCTTCTTATGTTTACAAGAATGAATGGCTGAAGTTGAAGAGAGAATTGCGAGAAGCTCAAGAGCTTGTGCAATTGCTAAAGCCAGAAGGTGAGGAGACAAGACAAATTGTACTGAGACAGGCCGACGACAAAGAACTAGAGTTAGCCAATGCCCTTAATGCTGCTTCAGTTGCTGAGGTATTTCTTGTTGCTAATGTTATTTTCTTAAACTATTTATCTTAGTTTTTTCTTCCTTGAAAGATTTATTTTAATCCAGATAAGCTTTGCAAAGATGATTATTATTATTTGTTCTGTATGAAGAACACAGATGTTGGACTTGACTAGGTTGTCAAGCCTAGAGTCTACGTACCCTCTAAAGGGATCAAAGTCGATAAACTGGAAAGCACGTAGCCAGGGGAGTGGGGTGTGTGCTCTGTGTGACGGAATGTAAATAGAGCATAAGATAGAACGTGTGCACCTGTTTAGGGTTTCCTTCTATTTATAGAGGAGTCTGGTGCGCGTATCTCTGCCTTAATGAGCAATATCTTAGATTGAGCCGTCAAGGGCTGATTGGCTGGTGCCATGATTGTAGGGGAATAGCTATTAATGAGATCCTATATTTGTGGGATCTTCGATAGTATTCCTTTCCTGGCGTGGATTCTATCCCTAGCGTGATTGGGCCGAGGTCCGGACCTGGGCCTGTTGGGCCGGTCCGCAACAGTTGCCCCCCAGCTTGGTCGTTCAGGCTTCTAGACGTCCGAGGTGCTTATTGCCCCCAGTCCTCGAAGTGGCCGAGGCCATTTGCCTAGCCTGAGTCGGCTTAGGGGTGCCGCGGCTGTCAGTCTGGTCCGGCGAACTGGTCGGCTTACCCTTCTCTTGTCCAGCCAAGAACGTCGGGTTCATTCTGACCTATTGCCTTTTGGGATTTTCCGGACGCCTTGGGGCTCCCCCGCGCGTGTCATTATTGCGGTTTCACAGCTGTCAGATCCTTAGTAGAGGAAGTCTGCAACCGTCGTGTCTTTCCGCCTTTCGAGGCTAGTGCGCATTTATTACGCTGGTGTCGTGCTGCGCCAATCCCGTCACGTCTTGCACGGGAATAGACCATTGCACCCTTGCGTTGGCTTTTAAATAGCCCTCTTTCTTTTCTCTTTCACTCTTTCCCGCTACTTCACTCTCTTGCTCAGATTTTTCTCTGACTTCACTAGAGCTTAAGAGGGGATTCTTCTTTGTCTAGGACCTTCGCCGTCTTCCAGCGTTCCAGTCTCTTCCATTTCCTTTATACAGGTATTCCGTTTACCTTCTACCCTCTTTGGCTGGTACTTGTCTTTGTTTTGTCGTTTATTTCTAGAAGTGTTGCCTGTATTACTGTTCTTCGAGGATTCTGGGTTTTTCTGGGTTTCTGTTAGTATCACCACCCCCGAAATTCACCCCAAAACTCCTTCGAACACCGATTTCTAGCACCGTAGGCATTTGGTTATGGCGAGAGATGGAAGTGTTCCTAGGCCAAGGGCGTTATTGACGCCTGAGGAGGAAATGTTCCTCCGTGCTCGTCTCCCCAGGGCTACTTACTGGATTTTTGGGGGTGAACCACCTGCTTCGGGGGTTTTGGATCCCCTGCGCCTGGGCGGCGTTGTTCGTCCGGGGCGTGCTGGGGCTCGTCCATCTTCGGCCAGGGTCTCGGTTCCAATCCCTCACCGTCCATTCTGGCCGCTAGTGCGTGCCATTCCTCTCGGGTCGCCCAGTGGGGCCGGGGTAGGCGCCTCTTCCGGCTTTAGGTCCCCGGTGGTGATGGCCCAACCCCTCAACTTCTATGAGGACCCTTCTACCGTCCGCTCGGCGTCTGCCCCGGAGGGGTATCTCGGTCCCTGCTGGGACTGCCTGGCGGAGGCATCCGCGCTGATGGCCCGTGGTGGAGATGCTGAGGCTTCCGCCATGCTTGGCTCATGCCGTCATTGGTCGGCCTCGGTCGCTCCTTCTCCTGCCCCCGTTCATTTGAGTCCGCGGCCTTTCTTGCCTGATACTGTGTCTATGCCAGGTATTTCTGCTTCTCTGCTAATACCAGCTTTGTTTATTTCCGTATAGGCTTATTTATGGCTCCCAAATCCCGGACTCTTAAGTCGCGCTCTGAGCCAGAGGGTTCGGGCTCTTCTAGCCCTCCGGAGGCCCTCCGCCGACGCTTCGACTGGGTTTCTTTCGAGACACTAGTGACGTTGTCCTTAATGTCTAAGGTGGATGTGACCCGGCTCCAGCTTCCCGGGTTAGAGGGTTGTGTGCATGCTCCAATGGGGACGGGGGAGCCGGTGTGCTCAGCCTGCGAGGAGGGGAGGCCGAACTTCTTCACCTTTTATCGGGACGTGTATACACGGATCGAGGTCCGCTTTCCTTTTACCGAGTTCCAGATGTCGGCTCTGGCCTACCTCAGCCTCGCGCCGTCGCAGCTTCACCCGAATGGATGGGCTTACTTAGTGGCCTTTGAGAAGCTATGCGGCTCCTATCCCATTCCTATCCCCTGTACCGCCAACCTCTTCTTCTACTACTTCTGCCCCTTCACCCCCGGCCTGACCAGGGAGGGCGATAAGCTCAAAGGGCTGGTCTCGCTCAGGAACGTGTCGGACAGGAAGTTGATGGGGGCCTTCTCGAACTCCTTCAAGCAGTTCAAGAGTGCTTTCTTCAAGGTGGTGGCCGTACCCGGCCAGCAGCCATGGTTCTTGGACGGGGCTGAGGGCCCGAATGTGAAGTGGCGATTCCCCCTTTACTGGGACAAGGGGCATTATAAGAAATCGCCGACGTCCTACTTGGTAGATGATGACCATTTGCTGCCTGAGACAGTCTCCCATATCCCTAGGCTGGCCACCTTTGTAGAGAAGTATGGGGTCCATAGCGCGGCCAGTTTTATCTCGGGGGATGCCTCTGAGCCTTTGCCTCCTACTTGTAGGTCTTAGTATTTGTGCATTTGCTTTCGACTTCTTCTTTCCGATTTACTTACTTGTGTTTTCTTTTTTGGATTACAGCTAGGACTATGGACGATCTGCCGCTGTACGCCCGGTTGTCGCGTGCCGCCGCCGTACCATCTAGCTGTCAGAAGAAACGGGCGGCTTCTGCTAATGCCGGTGCTTCTACTGCCCCGGCCTCGAAGAGGGCGAAGGGTTCTGCTGTCGGGGGTCCTTCTTCTGCCACGGCCCCCAAGGCTGTTCCCGTGGCGGATACTCCAACCCCGGGGAGCCAGGAGATTGCTGTGGAGACCCCGGCTCCGGCGAATCCGGAGGTTGTTGCTGCCGCTGGTCCTACCCCGGCCCTTGTGCCCCAGGCTTCTGAGGGGGGCGAGGCGGTGACCGCTTCTCCAGCTTCCAAGGGAAAGGAGCAGGTCCTTTCTGACGACGAATTATTGGAGTCACTCTCCCTCCCCGGCTCGCCATCGCCCTCGTCTTCCCCGGTGCCGATGCGCCCTACTTCGCCTCCGCCCACGGGCCCCTCTTCTGTGTTCGCCCGCAGCTTCTTATGGGACCATGGGGTGGTCCCTGAGGTGGATGTCGCCTTTATGCCCCCACGGCATTTCTTGGAGGGTAGCCGTCTCTTGTCCTCTGATGCCGAGGATCGGCTAGTGGCGGCCCAGACGGAGCTCATTCGGTCGGTGGGCTATCTTCAGGCGTTCCGGATGGTCCGGAATCATTACGCCCAGTCCAAGGCTGAAACGTTGAGGCTGAGGAAAGTCGTGGCCGAGCTGAGGCCCCAGGTTGCTGCTGCGGAAGGTCTGAAGAAGGAGCTGGCCGAGGTTAAGGAGAGGGCGAGTGCCTCTGAGGATGAGCTCATCGCGGCATGGAAGGGGCGGGATGAAGCTTTGGCCGAGCTGGGGGCGGCTAAGACTGAGTTGGCGGAGGTCCAGCCTGAGCGGGACGCGGCCCGGGTGGAGCGGGATGCCGCCAAGACCGCGGCAGTGAAGGCTGACCGGGAGCTACAGCTGTCCCGGGATCATGCCAACTCGGTGGCCGAGGAGTACGAGCGGGCTTTGAAGGAGAGGTCCGAGAGCCTTACTGCGGCCAAGGTTTTGGAGGAGAGGCTGGCTACTTTGGCCAGCGAGAAGGAGGCGGTGGAGGGAGCTCTTGCTGCGGAGAAGGTGACTTCCCAAGAGCTTACCGATGGCTTGGTGCAGACCGCCGAGGCCTGTTTCAAGCAGGCCTTGCTCCAGATTCGGCACTTCAATCCCGGGGTCGAGCTTCAGGTGGAGGGTACAATCACCGTGCCTTTATCAAAGATGATGGGTCCTTCCTTCCCTACGAGCCTCGAGCCACCGGAGATCTTGCCGAGGAGGTGGAGGAGGATGCTGCTGCCGCCGAGGGTCCAGAGGCTGAGAATGCCGATACTGGGCCTGGTTCCTAGCTTTATTTGTCTTTTTTGTTTGTTTTGGGGAATGATTCTGGCCTTGGTGCCATTCTTGTACAGACTTTGACAATTAACGACAATACTTTTTCTGTCTTTACTTGATGAATGATTTTGATTTTTACCGTCCCTTTTGTCTATATCCGACAATGAACGATTTAAATTCGTTTCATCCTTCTTCTGCACGGCCGAGCTCGTGTAGCTACCTGGGGCC
Source organism: Acacia crassicarpa (assembly GCA_034222035.1). Lineage (NCBI taxonomy): Eukaryota > Viridiplantae > Streptophyta > Magnoliopsida > Fabales > Fabaceae > Acacia > Acacia crassicarpa. The sequence continues at coordinate 3,002,461 of JAWXYG010000015.1, read as the reverse complement.
GAAGGTGGCTTATTTTCTGCCATCGTTCTGTGGCCTCGGTTTGTGTCTTCATCGGCTGTATGTGCGTAGGCCGCTTGGGCCGCTTAGGTGACTTAGGCAATGGGTAACTTTACCGCTCTTTTGACTAAGTTAGGGTGTTTGTCGGCCGCATGTGTGCAGGCCGTTGGTACTCTACCACATTTAGTGAGTGGGAGGTTGGGGCAAGGTTGTCTTGCTTCAGCCTCGTCAGGCATAACTAACCGTACTGCCTCAGCCCGACTTTCTAGAAGTCGAGCTCCAACTTTCACATAGTCGAATTAGTTCGTACCGGCGTAAGGGCGAGGCTACCACGTGTCTAACTGAGGCTTCTGTCCGCCTGGAGTCGGACATTTTGACTTGATCAGGGTCGGCATGGTAGGCTGCTTGCTTAGCCGGGTGAGCGTTGACGCGTCAATTTCGCGAAGGGTCATGTGTGGCTCCTTCGCTGAGCTCTAACCAGTGCCTGTCGGAGTACAACGGCCGATTTTCGTACATCTAGATGCTTTTTAATTCTCTTGGCCGGGTTCACGACCTCGGGGCCATTTTTTGGGTGCCGGGTTTATATACCTCGGCTTTTGGTTCTTTGGCCGGGCTTCGTTGTCACAGTGCCTATGGCCGGTGCCGAGCTTTATGACCTCGGCTTTCGGCTTCCTGTCCAGGCTCCATTGCCTCGGTCTTGTCGTTTTTAGCCGAGCTTCATGGCTTCAGCTTCACTCTTAAGCGAGTATTGTGCACATTCATAGTTTGCTCAACAGGATCCTTTATTGATAGAAAGAAATAGCCCTACGGGGCTTTACAAAGCATCATAATAAAAAATGACATAACTTGGACTCAAAACGAAAGGAAAACAAATGCGAGGAAAGGAACAATCGTAAAAGCAAACAAACACTGCCGAAAAAGAGTCTAGTTATAGTAGATCTTCAGCTTGTCAGCATTCCATGTCCTTTTGATGGGCTTTCGCGCCAAAGTCTCGAGGGTATATGCTCCTCCGTCGAGCTTTTCCTTAATCCGGTAGGGCCCTTCCCAGTTTGCCGCCAGCTTCCCGTCCTTGGCATTCTTGTTGCCTATGTTGGCCCATCGGAGTACTAGGTTGCCTCGGTTGAAAGACCGGGGTCGGACCTTTCTATTGTACTTAGCCGCGAGTAATTGCTTGGCGGCTAGTTCCCGGCAGTGCGCCGTAACCTGGATTTCATCAATGAGGTCCAAGTCAGTCTTCAAGGCGTCGTCGTTCGATTCCTGCCCCTCCTGTCTAGCTCTGACCTTTCTCCAGGATGGCTGTCCGATTTCAACCGGGATCATTACCTCACATCCATAGGTTAGCCTGTACGGGGTTTCTTGGGTCGAAGACTGTACGCTCATGCGATATCCCCACAGGACGCTGTAGAGTTGCTTGGTCCAGTTGGTCTCGGCATGCAACATTCGCCTCTTGAGTCCGTCCAGGACGACTTTGTTGGGGGCTTCGGCCTGGCCATTTGTCTGGGGATGTTCCACGGATGAGAAGTGCTACTTGATGTCTAGGTTGGACATCAGCGCTTGGAAACAATGGTCCATGAATTGGGTGCCATTGTCCGTGACGACCTCGGCTGGTATCCCGAAGCGGGAGACGATGTTGTGCCGGAAGAACCTTATCACTCTAGCCGAGGTTATGGTGGCCAGTGGCTCTGCTTCGATCCATTTGGTGAAGTAGTCTACCGCGACCATGAGCCATCAGCATTGCCCCTGCGCTGGCCGAAACGGTCCGAGGATGTCCATGCCCCACTTGTAGAAGGGCCAGGGGGTTGGTATCCCCTTCAATTCTGAGGGCAGCAGCCATATGATCCTGGCATGTTTCTGGCAACTGTCGCACGTCTTAGCCTTTTCCATGGCGTCATGCTTCATAGTGGGCCAATAGTAGCCGGCGCGTAGCGCCTTCCGGGCGAGTGCCTTGCCCCCCATGTGGTGGCCGTTGCTGCCTTCGTGGAGTTCAGCCAGCACATATTTTGCTTCAGAATCATTGAGACAGCTCATCATCGGGCAATGGAGCCCCTTTCTGTAGAGTTGGTCATCAACCATGGCGTAGAGGGCGGCCTCTCTGATCAGCCTCTTGGCCTCGGTGGTGTCGATAGGGATGATTCCCCTTTCGGGTAGTCTTCTATCGGCTTCCTCCAGTCGAGGCCTGCTGAGATGGCCATGATGTAGCTCGGCTCAGTCAAATTTTGCTGGATCACGGTCCTGTGGTTATCCGGCCCCTTTGTGCTTGCCAGCTTAGAGAGGATGTCGGCTCGGGCGTTCTCCTCTCTTGGGATGTGGGAAACCGTCACCTCTTCGAATTCGGCCATGAGTTCTTTGGCCCGGTTCAGGTATTTGGCCATGAGTGGGCCTTTTGCCTGATAGGTGTCGTCGATCTAAGCTGCGACGAGCTGTGAGTCGGTTAAAACCTTTACCCGTTGAGCGCCATTGTCCTTTGCCTGAAGCAGTCCGGCCAGCAGGGCCTCATACTCAGCCTGATTATTAGAGGTCTGGAATTTTAACTGCAGAGAGTGCTCGGTGGCTACCCCCTACAGGCTTTCCACGATGACTCCTGCACCACTGCCCTTTGCGTTGGACGAACCGTCCACGTAGACCTTCCAAATCCCGTCATTGGTAGTGGTCGGGGTGAGTTCCCTGATGAAATCCGTGAGTGCCTGGGACTTAATCGCCTGCCGGGCTTCGAATGTGATGTCGAACTCGAACAGGTCTATGGCCCAGTTAGTCATTCGTCCGGCGAGGTCAGGCTTATGAAGGATCTGTCGGATCGGCTGGCTGGTTCGTACCACTATCCGATGCCCCTGGAAGTAGGGCCGGAGTCTTCGTGCCGCGGTGAGTAAGGCAAAAGCCACTTTCTCTAGTTTCTGGTACCAGAGTTCAGAGCTTTGCAGGGCCTTACTGATGAAGTATATGGGCGTCTGCCCTGCCTTAGATTCCTTTACTAGAGCGGCACTCACGGCTTCGTCGCCGATTGAGAGGTAGAGGAATAAGGCCTCCCCGGCGTCCGGCTTAGTGAGCACCGGCGAGGTTGCCAGACATCTCTTGATTTCTGAAAAAGTGGCGTCACAGTCTGGGCTCCAGCCACCTCGGGTTTCCTTTTTCAGCAACTTGAAGAGGGGTAGGGCTTTCTCGGCCGACTTTGGTAGGAAACGCGTCAGGGCGGCTAATCGGCCTGTTAGCTGCTGTACCTCCTTCTTGGTTCTCGGGTGCTGCATGTCGAGCACGGCCTTACACTTGTCCGGGTTTGCTTCGATCCCTCGGTTTGTCAGCATGAAGCCTAGGAATTTCCCAGCCGGAACTCCGAAGGCACATTTGGCCGGGTTCAACTTGATTCGATGTCTTCTTAACTTTTCAAACGTCTGTTCTAGGTCCCGGATGTGGTCTTCTGGAAGTTTCGACTTGACGATCATGTCGTCTATGTAGACCTCTATGTTGCGCCCGATCTGATCCTCGAAAACCCGGTTCATCATCCTCTGGTAGGTGGCCCCGGCATTCTTGAGTCCGAAAGGCATGATGTTGTAGAAGTAATTCGCCTTATCAGTCATAAAGGCGGTCTTTTCTTGGTCATCTGGATGCATGGCGATCTGGTTGTAACCGGAGTAGGCATCCATGAAGGAGAGGAACTGGTACCCGGCTGAGTTGTCCACAAGCTTATCGATGTTTGGCATCGGGTAGGAGTCCTTTGGGCAAGCCTTGTTGAGGTTGGTGTAGTCGACACATACTCTCCATTTGCCGCTGGGTTTGAGGACCATGACTACGTTGGAGAGCCAGGTGGTGTACTGCACCTCTCAGATGAAACCGGCCGCAAGGAGCTCTTCTATGTGGTCTTCCAGGGCCTTCTGCCTGTTGTCTGCGATGTTCCTCTTCTTCTGTGCCATAGGCCTTGAACCCGGCCATATGCCGAGCTTGTGGCAGCAGAAGTGGGGGTCGATGCCGGGTACTTCGGCCGAGGTCCATGCGAAGACGTCTTGGTTCTGTCTTAAGAAGTGTATCATAAGGGCCTTCAGGCCATTGTCCATATCTCGGCCGATTTTGGCAGTTTTGGACGGGTCCTCGCCTAGCACTTTCTCCTTCAGCTCTCCTTCTGGCTCGGGCCTCGGGTTATCCTGTTCTCGAAGGTCGAGCTCTACCATGTTGACTTGGTGCCGCGGGCGCTTGTCAGAGCCGGCTTCAGCTACTTGCTCATTGGGTCCGAGTCGGGGTGGAGACGAGGGTCCTCCTTCCTCGACACAGAGAGCTTCGAAGTAGCACTGCCTTGACTCTTTCTGGTCTCCGGATACCACAACTATCTGGTTCTTACTATTGACCATCTTCAGCTTCTGATGCTTAGTGGATACTAGTATATCCCAGTTGTGGATCGTTGGTCGGCCCAGAATGATGTTGTAAGGGGACTGGAAGTCGGCGACTACGAATCGTACCCGTTCCGATTTGAAGGCTTCTTTGGTGCCAAGAGTTAACCGGAGGTCGATGTAGCCTTTTGGGAAAGACTGCTCGCCATTGAAGCCGACCAGGGTGGTCTTGCATGGCTTGAGGTCCTCTTTATCGAGGTGCATCCTCTTGTAGGCGTCCCAGCTTATAATGTCGGGCGAACTCCCTGCATCCACAAAAATCCTTTTAACTCGACAATTTACCAGAGTTCTGGTAATTACCAGTCCGTCCAAGTGTCCGGGTATGACGTCTTCCAACTCTTCATCGGTGAAGGTCAGGGTAGGCGGCCGAGACTTCTTTGAGTCTTCCTTGAACTTAGGGGAGTCTCGGACGGTCAGTACCTCGCGGAGATATTTCTTCCGCTGGCTTACGGTGTCTCCTCCTCCATCGAATCCTCCGCTGACGACGTTGCACTGGAAATCGACGTCGGGAAATTCGTCGTCCGAGGCCGCCTTCTGCTTTTTTCCCGGATTTCAGGCTTCCTTGAGCAGACTTCTGGAGCGGGCGCGGTCGTTGCGTTTCCCGCTCGTCCTTCCCTGAGTCTTGATCACGTACTGATGCAGTTTTCCATCCCTCACAAACTTCTCGATAGCTCGCGAAGGTCATAGCACTCGTCGGTCGTGTGGCCGCTGCAGTCATGGAACTTGCAGAATTTGGAACGGTCCGTGTTGGAGCGTCCACGGATAGGCCTCGGCCTGTCCACCCGCTTCATCTTGGTCTGGGCTACCTCCTTCCATACCTGGGACCGAGAGACATTCAACGGGGTGTAGCTGTCGTATTTGCCCTTCTGGTCGGCCTGGTCAGACTTGGCTCGGCTGTCTCGGCTCCATCGTCTGGGGTCGGTCTTCGTCCTTCTTGGGCGTTCCTCGTCACTAGGCGGACTCTTCCTAGTCCGTTCGGGCTCGTCGGCATTGGCCGCCTCCATCTGCTCCATTTCTAGGTACTTCTTTGCCTCGGTATAGAATTCGGTCAAGGTGTACACTGGGTTCTTGCACAGGTGACGAGCCAGCCGGGATGATGGGTCCAATCCATTGACTAGGTAGTGCACGTGGACATCCTCGGGCAATGACCGTACTTGCATGGCCACGTCGCGGAAACGATCCAGATACTTCTGCAAGGCCTCACCTTTCTTCTGACGCACTTTGCTCAAAGTGAACGTGGTCTTTGGCTGCTTTTTGCTGGTGGCGAAGTGCAGCTCGAACTTTCGTCTGAGGTCTTCATAGCTCCGGATAGAGTTTTCCGGGAGAGAAGTCAGCCATCGGTGTGCCGGCCCGTCCAGAGTGGCTGCAAAGAGACGCTGGATGACCGGACCGGTGATCTGTCGAACCCACATGAGCTTTTCAAACGTGACCAAGTGGTTGCGCGGATCTTGGGTCCCGTCGTACTTCGGCAGGTCGGCCAGGTCAAAGTGCCTTGGGTAACGGGCTGTTGCCGCCTCCCTTGAGAACGGGGATCTTTCGGTTTCCGATAGATATGTCACTCGGTATTCCCGAGGAGATCCATGGCGAGGCGATCTGTGGGCCCGGGGAGTTCTATCCTCCACGCGGGTTTCTTCACGGTCTCGGTCCTCTCTTGCTAATTGATCAGTGCGGTTAAAACCAACACCGTGGTTCTCTCTGTTTTCTGGGGACCGTGGTCTGCCTCGTTCTGCACTCACCCTCCGCCCCGGCTCGCCGTTGTCTCAGCGCGTGTCCCTCGGCTCAGAGTTGCTTGAGGAACTGCTGTCATCCACTGGGGCTCTCCTTCCCCGCCTATGATTCCTGCAGCGGCCCCTCTCGCGGCGGTCCTTCTCGAGTGCTTCTTGGATCATTTTTCCGAAAGCTTCAAAGTCAACCCGTCTCTGCAGGTCGTCTCGTTTTTCCTTGTTCTCCAGTCATCGTAGGAACGATTCCTGCGTCCTTCGCATCATGCGGACGTCGGCATTGACTGCCTGGACGTCGCGCGTTGGGGTCAGTGTGAGCGCTCCTAGTGGTTGCTGGTCCTCCGCTGAAGGGGTGGTTGCCGTGTCGGTGACATGCCCTTCGGGGGTGTTTTTGTTGGGATTCGTACACGCAGCGGATTAAAAATTTCTTACGAATCCTTCCGAAGGATCACTCAACGACGTTTAAATCAGAGTTAAGGAAACCGAATCATACCTTTGTAGAACTAGTCCGCGTTCCGTTCCTTTGATCAGGTGGGCTACCTTCTCGAACAACACGTCCGCGTCTCGTTCCTTTGATCAGGTGGGCGATCAACACGTCCGCGTCTTGTTCTTTCGATCAGCAGAAGTCGACTCTTGGATCGGCTTCCTCTACTGGTATCCACACGAACAATCCCCTAAACGGTTGCGGCAGCGTGCTAGCGCTTCTTGTGCGTCTCTCTCTCTCAAATTGCTCTAGGGTTTCTCGCGGCTTTTCTCAATACGCTCGACTGAAAATCCCGTAGGTTTTTCTAAACCCGATAGGCGTATTATATAACCAAAATTAATCCTTTATTAATTTTGGAAATTCGGATTTTGAATCTGGTCAGCATATCAATCACATCTATCTCATAAATGTAATTGAATATATTAAAAGCCAGATTTGGAAATTCGAATTTTTAAATTTAAATCAAATCTAAATTTAAAGCCTTTTTGATTTAATTTATCATCATAAATTAAATCCGAGATATGATATCTATCTATTTAATTAAATCTGAGATACCATATCTCAATTTAATATTAAACAGATATACGATATCTTTATTCGAAATTAAATGAGATACAATATCTCTATTTGTTTCAGATATTTAATTTATCAAATAAATTAAATACTAAACAAATATCATATATAATATTATAATCTCAATTTATAATATATATATTAATTTCGAATTATATATATATATATATATATATATATATATAAATCCTAGATCAAATTTAGTATTCATTTAATCTCAGATTAATCTGAGATTCAATGAACCTGGACACCTTCACCCGTGTTGGATTATTCTTGTGTGCGACCCTGCAGGCCCATATGAGATTGGCAGTGGGCCAACACTGTATCAGCCCACAAGTCGCAAGCGGCCTCTAGCAAGACATTGCAACTACCCAATTCACATGGGGATCGATGACACGATACTACCTATCGTACAACCATGTCACGTCCCTTTTGTCACGCGATAATTCGGTCAAGGATGAGGCATGGATAATGTCAACTTCCTTTTCTTGACCAATGCTTTCTCGATTCTCGAGTAGTCTAATTAGTGAAATGGAAACTCCTTTCCATCACAGTATGGCCATACAGTTTTCTCGCCGCAGTGGTTGCGGCGGCTGATCCGGTGGTGGATGGCTAGCTTGCGGGTCTCCTCCCACCGGCTGAGGGTTTCTGCTGTGGCTTCTAGTGCTCACCATCGGTGGTCACGGGGATTGAAGTTTACAGCTCCCCACGGTCGGCGCCAATGTTCTGTATGAAGAACACAGATGTTGGACTTGACTAGGTTGTCAAGCCTAGAGCCTACGTACCCTCTGAAGGGATCAAAGTCCACGTAGTTCATGATAAACTGGAAAGCACGTAGCCAGGGGAGTGGGGTGTGTGCTCTGTGTGACGGAATGTAAATAGAGCATAAGATAGAAGGTGTGCACCTGTTTAGGGTTTCCTTCTATTTATAGAGGAGTCTGGTGCTCGTATCTCTGCCTTAATGAGCAATATCTTAGATTGAGCCGTCAAGGGCTGATTGGCTGGTGCCATGATTGTAGGGGAATCGCTATTAATGAGATCCTATATTTGTGGGATCTCCGATGATATTCCTTTCCTGGCGTGGATTCTATCCCTAGCGTGATTGGGCCGAGGTCCGGACCTGGGCCTGTTGGACCGATCCGCAACATTATTATTTTTTTAAAAGGCATTTGCTAATACTATATAATGAAGAAGCAGTAAGTCTTAAAGCAAATTATCATGCAAGTGCTTTTATCAATGATTAAGATATGGTCAAATATGTTGTCGAACTTTTTTTTTTTTTGCCCTGCCTCTAATATTGCTCTATAGCGAAACACTACTTTTATGCTTCTCTCAGGGTGGAAAATTTAATCCATCTGTAAATCAAAAGCAGATGTCTGCGTTTATGAAACACAACTAGTGTAAAGTAAATAAATGAACACATTTATTTTTTATCCATAGTTGGGCTTACCATGATATAATTATGTTGCTTGCGATTTTATAAAGGGTAATGCTGAATTTGAAACTAATTTCAAATTTAAGTTGGCTTATGTCAAATAGAGAGCTGCAAATTTTGATTTGATAAAATTTATGAAAATGAAAGTGATGATACTCTAATATTAATTCCTTTGATGATTGTAAGTTGTCAATGTGCATACATATACTTATATTTTTATGATTGATTTTTTTTCCCCATTTGAGTTTACTGTGATACTGTTTTGTATCACTCCGCTTTTGTCATGTTAAACGCATAGCTAATTTTACAGAGCGAATGTGATAAACTGAGGACATTGCTGGAAGAAGAACGAAAACTTGTCCAAAGGCTTATAATTGAGAAAGAAGATGAGGCTCAGTTGGCAAAGAGACAAATTGAAGAGATAGGTCAAGAATTAATCGATGCTCGAAAAGATGCCGAGTATGCTACTGCTAGAGCTGATGTTGCTGAGGTTTGATTCATGTGAAATCATTTTTCATTTATATTAGCATATTTATCCATCTTTTTTCAGACAAATAAACAAAGTGACCCATGTTACAAGTTGTTGTGATCATTTTGGAAAGCAAAATACAGGATAAAAATATAAAAAGATTTATACAAACCAATTTGATTGACGAAGGATTTCTATTTATTCATAATATAGGGATATGGTAGGAAGTAGGAAATATGATGTGATTCTATAAATAGGAATTTGTTTTTGAATGAAGATTCAGGACAGTTTGATTGTGTGTGGTTAGGTTGAGGTTTGAGCTTGCACAAGTGTGTCATGGAAGTCAATTTTCTTTCACGGTGCTGTTTTCCTATGAGAAAGGACCTTTAGCTCTTAAGGACGGATATGAATATTGTTGTTGTTGAAAATACTTTAGAAGTGAAAATTTTCACAAGGATGAGAATTTGTATAACTAAGATGTCATAATCTGTAAATGTACAACAATTCTGTACAACATAAAAAAGCAGAAAAAGCTCACAAGACTGTTGAAAATAATGGCGGTGAAATTGATGAAATCCGAGCCCAACGGATATTGTCTTCTTAAGACAATTTGTTCCCTCTAAATGGTTGGCCAAGGATCTCGAACAATTGTTTTCCAGGATAAAATGGATTGCGTCTTTAGAAGGATGACACTATCAATTAGGAGCCCCCACGAATACAACCAAATGTAGAGTAATTGCACAGTACATGAAATATGGCAAAATGCATAATACTATATTTATGGTAGCGGAATGATGAAAATAGAGTGTCTATTTTTTGTCATCCGCATGTCCATTTATTGACGTCAAGAAGTCAGTTAGATGGACATGATCGCTCACCGGTGAATGAACATGACGGTCGCAGCGTTTTTGTTTTGGAAATGATGGAATAATTTGAATAAAAAATTATTTTGATGCTAGCGGTTATAAAATGTCACGTGTAAGAACTGTTTTGGGTTGATTGAAGCGCTTAAATGTAAAATGCCTATGAAATGGAAGTTTTTTGCATTCAGAATGAATGGACTAAGGTGAAGAGAGATTTGAAGAATATGGAAGAGCATGTCAAATTGCTGATTTGGCAGTGTCGAGAGATAAAAGAAAGTGCCAGTAGGCAAGATGAAGAGAAGGCACTGCAGTTTGCCAATGCCCTTAATGCTTCTGATATTAGCTTTTAAGAAAATAAATACTATAAGTACTTTTTATTTTATTTTATTTTCAGTCTTTATTTATTACAAGAAACTTGCTATAATTATGTGGCTAGAGATTATATAATGAGACTACGTTTGAAAATAATGTGATATTTCTGTTTTTTTTTTTATTATTTTAAAATTTACAGATCTAGGCTTGACAAAATATATGGGAAGTTAAAAGTAATAAATTCTTCCGTGCAATTAATTTGTGAAGAAATGTGCATCATTATTTATTTGTAACTATGTTCTCTGATTTTCCATTGAAGTTGATTTTGACACTTAAAAGACATCATTCCATTACCTTTCTGTTAAAACTTTAGCTAATTTGACAGGGTGAATGTGCTAATCTTGAAAGAATGCTGATAGGAGAAGGAAAAACCGTCAAAAGGCTTATAATTGGGAAAGATGGTGAGGCAGAACAGGCCAAGAGAGAAATTGAAAAGGGTAGAAGGTGAAATTACAAACGGGATGAAATTCGCGACTTTTAAGAGAACTTTCATTCAATTCCTAATCAAATTCACTCCTTTTCATGTTCAAATCAACTCAATTGTGATAATGCTTACAAATAAAATTCAAACTTCCATAAGAATTTTTTTCAAAAAAAATCTGAGGACAAGAAAAGTCATGTAAAATCCAAGATACCATCACCCCCACACTTAAATGTCACATTGTCCTCAATGTAAACAAATAACAAAAAGGAATGGAAGTGAAGAGCAACCATATATAAGTGTAAATGTAACATCAATTTCAGAGATTTCAAATTTTCACCAATTAAACTGTTCAAGTGCTAACAACTATTCAATAGTCATCACAAACATATTTAACTGGGACCAGCACTCATTCTCAAGCAATATATCATCAACAATCAAATTGAACAAATCAAAGAAAAGTAGAAGAAAACTCCCCTATTTATCCTTGACTTGCACTCTCAATCCTTGCTACCAAAGTGGACCACATCATCAGGGGCTTTCAACAATCCTACAAAAGCAAACAAAGCATTAAATTATTCCTTGGGTTACCTCCTAAGAAGCGCTAAGTTTAAAGTTTTCAGCCAGACTTCTCAAAACAACTTCTAATCATAAGTATCAAACACCAGAATCACCTCGTCTTCATTTCTTTTCAAGCAACAAGGTGTCACATACAAAAATTGATAATTCAAGTTACTTACTTGTACTTCCTCAATCATAGACAATCTTGGAGTAAGTGTTCATTGAATTCAAATGAAGCACAACATGCATATCTTTGAAAATAAACATAGGCACTTCCAAGAATTTAGAGCATCCAATAAAATCAACTTGACTCTCATCAGTAAGAGTCAACACTTCAATAAGAGAGTCATAAACAACAACAATTGGGACATCCACATCAATTTGATCACTAAAATCACAATTCTTAGGCTCCACAGCTGGAACCTCTTCTAGACACCCATTATTCTCATTTAAATCACTTTGAAGCTCACAATCACTTTCTATATTATCCATAGTCTCATGTAATTCTACATCTTCAACTTCCTCACAATAATCATTATCAGTATAAGAAGTGGTCACCATGTTTAAGGAATTATCTTGCCCTATAGTCTCAAGAGTTGAAACAATTTGACTCACATATACCTCAATATCTTGAACACTTGACCTAATATCTTGGACACTTGACTCAATGCTAGTAACAAACTCCTTTTGCTCTCTACTAGATCTCTCTGATGCTTCCGCACACTCTTCAATTAATCTTTCTAAATTGGATTTTTCCTTATACTCAATTGTGTGCTCTTCAATATGTGGATAAGAGTAAAAAGGAGAGGTATTTTCATGAGAACAATAGACTTGTAGATCCCCAAACTTTTGTTGCTCAAAACTTTCACTAGGACAAAATGAATGATCAAAATAAGCTTGGTCCCTAGCAAAATCATCCCTCACAAAATGACTAGTTGTATTATATGGACACTGCTCATATAAATGATTCCCTCCACAATAAACACAAGACATGCAAACATATTGAGAAGAATCAACATATGGAATACAACCATCATTCAAGCTCCTTTTACGTTGCCTATGTACATTCAAAGAATTTAAAATAGCAATCAATCCATCTTATATAGAAGACGAAGAATTCATCTCCTTCTCAATATTAAGACCAGTTGGTTGCCAATTGAAATCCATTTGTTTTTTTAATTTTTTTTTCTATCAAAATAAAATAAAATAAAATATTTATGAACTCAAACTTAAACTACTATTGCTCAATCAATTCTAACCAGGATAGTTGTGGCACACAAGTCCCCGGCAACGGCGCCAAAAACTTGATAGGGCAAAAAACTTTGTAGCCTATAAACTCCGCAAGTGCACGGGTCGTACCAAGTAATAAAGAGTGAGTAAGATATCGTTCCCACGAGGACTTGGTATCACAAACTTTGGTTAAGCATTAATTTTACACTTTCTTTTAAGTTGAGCAAATCAGAGTGATTTAATTAAAGGAAAAGAAAATCAAAATAAAATCAAAATAAACAAACCACCACAATAATAAAAGGAGCAACCCAGAGTCACTAATCCCTTATTAGCTTCATAAACTTTGATTTCACTAATCTAATTAGCCTTAATATCAATTTTGTTAATCTCGAATATAAGTAGCTATAAGTGCTTGTCGGTCCACTTACAACCCTCTCTTGAGTATATTTTGTTATGTCTAACATAATTACTCAAGAGGCAATAAAACTCGAACACACTCTTCAACAATTATATGGGGTAATTAGGTATATGTCTATCTTAATCATAAATTAAATCATAATTTAATCCCATATTACTTAATCTCAGAGCTTAATTAAAATTTCCTTCGTAAAGGTAAATCCTAATTCTCAAATTCATATTTAATGATAGCCAGTCACTAAATAGATAAAGCTAAACAAGATTAAGTAACCAAAATTAATATTAATTATAACTAAATAATAAAAATAAAGTCTAATCCATAATTATAAGTTCAACCTTTAGGTTGCAAAAAGAAATTAGCAAGGCTTTAACAAAAACCATCACAGCACAGAAATTCCAGATTCAGGAAAATTAAAGGAAAAGGGAATAAAAAACAGAGTATTGGATTTAAGAATATGATCTCTCCCTCTGATTCGACGTTCTCGTTCAATGCCTCCCTTTCCAGGGGCTGTGAGACGAGGCTCGCCGGCGGCCTTTGTGGTGGATGATGCCGCCGTCGAGATAAGAAGAAGAAGGTGGAAGGTCTGGACTGCGACGCTGCTCCCTGTTCTGATTTCCCGTCTAAATCCTCTCGCGTCTCCAGTTGTGTTTTCCCCCAAGAAAATGATCGATGAACAGTGCTCCTTCTTTTTCCAATTCTAGCCTCCGCTCTCCAAGTCGTAACTCCTGCGCCTCTCAATTTCCTTTCCGTGTTGCTGTAGCCTTTAGGTTTTGGAATTGATTCAAATCATTTAGCCCCCAGACGGTGTCGCTCCTGGTTGTAAAAGGAAAGAAATTATATTATTATAAAAACATTAACAATAATAATAATAATAATAATATATAATAATAAACTGAATTTTTATTTCATCTTTTCTTTTCTTTTCTTTTTTTCTTTTTTAATAAACTGAACTACTACTATTTATTTCCTAAACTCAAAAACTTTTATTTTAAATTGAAATCCCATAAATGAAGTATCCAAATTGATTTATCTTAAAATCTCAATAAAGTCTCTTTAAATTAGTAATAATGACTTTCTAAATATATAAAAATATCCCTCAAATCTACTAAAAATGGGAAGTCATCAAAACTATTAAGCGTATCGGCGCCTCTCTCACTCTTGTTGCGCTCAGTCAACCAAAACGGTAATTCGTTTTTATTTTTTTGGTCAACCAAGACGGTAATCCGTTACCTCAACGTATAATCAGTTATGCTCAGAAATTTGAAATCTGAAACTAAGCACAAGGAAATTGCCACATTCACATGAATTTAGCTCTTTCGTAATCATACATATGTATAACAGAGAAAATCAGTGTGAAAATGTGGTGATCATGATGTGTACGTGTGAGATTAGTAAGTTGAGTTTAATCTAATTACCTCCATTGAGTCAGAGAACAAGAGGCTTGGCGTGAGGGGAAGTGTAAGCCTCCGTCAACCAGTAAAACATAGCTCGGCCGTGCTCTTCGTTCACGCTGACGTAGCCGGAGAATTGAGAAAACGGGAAGAAAGGAAAAGGACCAAAAGATAAAATGAATAGCTCAGAGATAAATTCCTGTGACCTATATATAATACTCCCTCCGGTTAGGACATATTTAACAGATTTTGGAAAGATTAAGGAGAAGAGTTAAATTAATTAATTTTACATGCTTACTTATTACTATATACATATGCATAGTGGCGGAACCAGGATTCTATTTTTGTGGGTGCATAATTAATGGAAGATTTGGGGGTTCGGGGGAAGCACCCCGAAATTTTTTTTAAAAGGAAGTTTTACATGCATTAAAAAAACAAAACAAATATAGACTAGAAAAGAAAAGAAAACTTCAATTTAATATAAAAAATAATAATCAAGAGTCAACTAAGTAATATCAAATACAAGAATGAACTATACTCAAGAAGACACAGGCATAGCTCACTGAAGGAAAATTAGGAAACATTTATGTGTATGTGAGGCTGCTAGTTTGCCAAACCCAGTTTTCGTTCTCAAAAACCAATTTCCTTGAAGTAACACTCTTACTATTTGCAAAACCCAATTTTAGGTTAATATTCCATTTTTCAAAAATCACTTTTGAGTTACTCAAATAAACATTATTAAAACTAAGTTTTGCAAAAGTCAAGCTGGACCTTCAAAACTAATAGCCACACATATACTATGATATTTTACTAATTTATTTTGATTAGGTTTTCTTTGGTTGTTTCCTATTTTATTAAGAATCCTAAGTATGCATATTTATGATATGTGTGAACAAAGGCGGACCCAGGTTATGCACTTGCCCCCCTTAAATTTGTGATTTGCTAAAAAAATAAAAAATAAAAAATTAATACACATTTGAATGATAGCCCACCGACCACCGTTAAATTAAATGTCCACCCTTAATACATTAAGATTGTACTTCGTAATCAGATAAGAGATGAATGATTGTTTAGTGCCTTATATTGAAAAGGATATATTTGATAGCATTGATAATAAAACAATTATGATAGAATTTAAAAAAATAAGGCCTAGAATGATGACATTGTAATTATTTTTATTGTAATATACTTTTGTTATTAAAATATATGTACTTAACTTATTAAGTGCCCACCCTTTATTGTAATTTATGTAAATGTATTTCTAACAGCAGTTAGTCTTGCTTTTCTTATTATATAATCAATGTTCACTTGGTTTCATGAATAATTTTTTGATATTCTTTTTTTTCTTGTTTATATATTTTTATTTTTTTTAATGCATTTAAAACTTTTCTTTTTAAAAAAAAATTTTGGGGCCCCGATAATGGTGCCCCCCTTAGGTAAATTTCTGGGTCCGCCCCTGTGTGTGAATATATGTTCATATTCAAGATCTGATTCCCCCACCCCCCCCCCCCCAAAAAAAAAAGGATATCTTTTATGGGTGCACTTGCACCCATAGGAAACCATGTGGCTCCGCCACTGCATATGCATGTACCTGTCCAAACAGATATACATATAAATAAATTATATAAACTTTAAACATTTGTTAAATAATAAGAATTTTTTTTTTTTTTGAAAAATGAACGTGTTAGATTGATAATGAAATTATTTTTTTTTTAATTTTTTTTGGGGTCAAATGATCGGTTATGAAATTGTTAGTTAAAACATGTATATCGTGGACAGAATGGGCATCAATATTTTAGCTCAAAAATTGAAAATTGAATTAAATTATGGTACAAGACTTATTTTTTTAAAAAAGCGTGCAACTTATTCTTGTGTGTGTTATAGCTAATTTAACTAGCACACATTATTATTGAGAAAGTATAAATAGAGGTATTTTAGAAAGAAATTGACAAAAATTAGGATGTTATCTTATAATTAGGACTAAAACTAACTCTTAAATGTTGTTTAATAATTAGGACTGGAGGTAGTAATATAAATGGGCTTAAAATATTCTATTACAAAAGAATATGGGCCAACCATATGTCTTATGACAACTGGTATATCTACAAATCTACAATAAATATTACAAGATACTAATCAATTATTTATTCTAACATTCTCCCTCAAACGAGAAGGTATAGGACACACTTTAAGTTTGTTTCTAAAATAAGAGAATTGAGAGTGAGATAAAGCCTTAATAATGGGTATCTAGGTACTATGCTTACCCCTATCTACAATAAATATTACAAGATACTAATCAATTATTTATTCTAACATTCTTCCTCAAACGAGAGGGTGTAGGACACACTTTAAGTTTGTTTCTAAAATAAGAGAATTGAGAGTGAGAGAAAGCCTCGGTAAAACAATCAGCTACTTGATGAGATGAAGATACATATCTAACTCTTATAGATCCAGATAGAATTTGATCTCTAATGAAATGGACATCTATATTGATGTGTTTAGCATGATGCACAGGATTTGAAGCAAGAGCTTGAGCACTCAAATTGTCACACCATATTGTGGAAGGTTGCCGAACATAAAGGCCAATTTCCATCATTAAGGAATGAAGCCATTTAAGTTCTACTGGCCCATCAGATAAAGACCGATATTCTAATCTAAACTAAACTGAGAGACTACCTTTTGTTTCTTGGAACACCATGAAACAAGAGTGCCTCCCAAATATACATAGTATGCTCCCATGGATTTTCTATTATCAAGATCCATAGCCCAATTAGCATTAGTAAAAGCCATAAAATGAAGTGACCCTATTGGTTTGATATGTAGACCATAGTGGTAAGTACCTTTTAAATACCGTAGCATTCGCTTGACACCTTGAAAATGCACCTCAATTGGCTTAGATAAAAATTGACTAAGCTTATTAACCGAGTAAATTATATTAGGTTTAGAGGTGGTTAGGTATTGTAATGAGCCAATAGCACGTTGATACAAAGATGGATCGGCCAGTGGTTTTCCATCTTCAGTTGAAAAGTGTCTGCTAGTAACCATGGGACTAGGCACAGGAGCACAGTTATACATATTAAATCTTTTCAACAAATCTAGAATGTATTTGGTTTGATTCATATAAATACCATAGCTGTCTCTAAGAATTTCTAATCCTAGGAAATAGTAAATGGGACCTAAATCTTTGAGAAAGAAAACTTCATTCAACTTAATAGTGAATTTTTGAGCAAACATCAGATTATTTCCAATGATGAGAATGTCATCAACATATTTAAGAATAAAAACCATGAGCCTTTTGGTTCTGAGAAAAAATAGGGAAACATCACTATTTGTCGAAGTCATTCATACCATGCCCTTGGAGCTTGTTTGAGCCCATAAATGGCCTTCGTAAGCTTGCAGAAGCTTGCAGATGTGATTCAAATATTTGGAGTCTCGAAAACCAAGTGGCTGATTCATGAAAACTTCCTCCTTCAAATACCCATTTAAGAAGGCATTGTTAACATCTACGTGACGAATTAGCCATTTGTAAGTTGTTGCAATTATAAGGATTAAGTGAATAGTGGTTGGCTTTGGCAACGAGGCTGAAAGTCTCACCATAATCAACACCGGTTGATTCTTGAAAGCCTTTAGCAACCAATCGGGTTTTGTATTTCAGTAAGGAACCGTCAGGTTTAGGCTTGGTTTTAAAAACCCATTTAGAATCAACAAGTTTTGACCTCTGTATGGGACTAGCAACTAGGTGCGATTGCGAGAGAGTGCCTCGTACTCAATTCTCATAGCCTTTAACCAGAGTGGTGAGGCGAGAGCATCTGGAAGAGTTTGAGGTTCAGCAACGTGAGATAAAAATTGAGAAATAGCAGGTTCACAGAGACCAATAAAAGGGTATATTGGTTTGAAAATACCAGATTTACCACGAGTAATCATAGGGTGTTGGTGGGAAGGAGAAGAGTGGTGAAGAGGATGACCGGCATGGAGAGGGAAAGAAGAGACCGACGATGAGGTATTGGACAATGTGTCCGCGGAAGAAGACGAAATATGTGAGGGCGAGATGGGTGTTAGGCTAGGGGAGGCTGTTGAGTTAAAGGAGGATGTCAGATTGGGATAAGCTGTCGGGTTGAGAGATGAGACTTGAGAGTGAAGGTGTGGATTGAATAAGGGATTCGACTGAATAGGTGGGTTGGTGTTGAGTAGATAAGATGGGCTGATTGGGAGAATGGGGCGTATGGGCTGGAGAAGGGTCTTGACGGTTTGAGAAGTGGGTGAGTGATTGGGTTGATGTGGTGGGCTGAGGTGTATGGGCTGGAGCGGGAGAGACAACAGGCTGGTTAACTAAAGAAGTGGGTGGTGAAACAGTGTTGGGACGTGAACAAACCTGAGTGGGCCGTGAAAACTGTTGCTCGCCAATAACCAGCATAGCCAGGTACGTGACACGAGTCGGATCCGCATTAGTCGGAGCAAAGCTCTGGTGAACTGGATAGGCAAAAAAAAAAAAAACATAGGTACTGGGCTCACCTTTGCTGGTCTCTGTAGAATTTTTTTGAATATTCACCAAAGGGAAGGGGTTCAATCCTAGAGTTGGTCAAGACGTTGGGGGAGACATCCTAGCTCCTAGGTGCCTAGGTAAACGTCTGAGGGTAATAGACAGCTCGCCCTGCCCAACATCGGTATGACCTAGGAGGAAGGGAGATTTCGCCCTGTCCTTGGATTGTGGGTGAACCCAACCCCTTTCATAAAATTAATGTATCAAAAAAAATAAACCCTATATGAAAGGGAAAAGTAACTGGGTCAAAAACTACATGGCAAGAGACATATAAACGACTAGTGGAATTGAGACATTTATAACCCTTCTGATTTGAAGCAGGACTAAGATATACACATCTTTGACTATGAAAATCTAATTTGTGAGAGTTGTAAGGCTTCAAACATGGAAAACAAGTGCAACCAAAAGGTTACCACGTACAGATGAGAAGAATCATAGGTGACATGGTGTGTGGCACCACTATCCATGTACCAGTCAGCATCAGAGAGTTCTGAAGACTCAACAAAATAAGCCTGAGAAGGAGAATGAGGACTTCCAGCTGCCCAGGGAGGGCTAAGATTCGATTGTCGTCTTATTCTTTGGGAACACCATTGGAATACAACGACAAAGCCAAAATGCGTACAGGCCCAACATCAACAACAACAACAACCAAGGACTTGGCTTGCGTCCGCGGCCTCCGCCGCCATCCTTTACTTAAAATTGCGCCATTACAACACAATTTTAAGTGAACCTTTGCTTTTTAAAAAAAGAAAAAGAAAACAAATATTAGGGCACGGATGGTGACAGGTATTAAAAAGATACTTCAAGCTACAGACTGGCACTGAAAAAAAATTCATGATCTTAAAAAATTATTTTAGGATCTTAAAAAAAATATCCTGAAGTATATTAGTTAGTACCTTGAAATATTTTTTTCAATATTTTAAAATATTTTTTTAGTGTTATTTAGTATCCTGAAATATATTTTTAGTATCAATTATTACCATGAAATATTTTTTTAAGATCATAAAATAATTTTTTAAGATTATAAAATATTTTTTCAATATCAATCAGCATCCTGAAGTATATCTTTAATACCAATCAGTACCTTGAAATATTTTTTCAAAATCATAAAATAATTTTTTTAAGATTATGAAATATTATTTCAGTACTAGTTAGTATCCAGTATCTTTTTAGTATCTGTTTGAGAAACTCTTTTTTTTAAGGGGGAAAAAAGACAAAAAGTTCACTTACAATTGCATCAAAACGGGGCAGTTTTAAGTACAAGATCCAGCTATTGTCCTCTTCCTTTTTCATCCTCTTCTATGCTCTTCCTCATCTGAGCTGTCGGAATTTAAAAAATTTTGAATTATCCAGATTTTTATTAGACGGCTCAGATGAAGAAGAGGACAGTAATCCGACCGTAAGTACAGGACAGCAAAGGGGAAGACAAGTCCAACCAACAGACAACGACGGGGTGCCGAGAGAAAATAGGTTTCTCTCTCTGATGTGATATTGTGCAGAGAGAGAGAAAGTGTTAAGGGGGGAGAGAGAGTGTGTGTTTGTGATTTGTGAATGTGAATATACTTTGTACAGCGACAGGTGCGAAGAGAAAATAGTTTTTGTTTTTATCTAAACCTCTGATGTCATTTTTGGGGGAGAGAGAGTGTGTGTTTGTGATTTGTGATTTGTGATTTGTGATTTGTGAATGTGAATATACTTTGTACAGCGACAGGTGCGGAGAGAAAATAGTTTTTGTTTTTATCTAAACCTCTGATGTCATTTTTGGGGGAGGGAGGGTGTGTGTTTGTGGTTTGTGGTTTGTGATTTGTGATGTGTGATTTGTGAATGTGAATATACTTTGTACAGCGACAGGTGCGAAGAGAAAATAGTTTTTGTTTTTATCTAAACCTCTGACGTCATTTTTGGGGGAGAGAGTGTGTGTGTTTGTGATTTGTGAATGTGAATATATTTTGTACAGCGACAGGTGCAAAGAGAAAATAGTTTTTTGTTTTTATCTAAACCTCTGACGTCATTATAGGGGGGCGAGAGAGAGTGTGTGTTTGTGATTTGTGAATGTGAATATATTTTTAGTGAAAAGAGTGTGTCTGTATATATATTCCAGGGGGAGAGGATTTTCTCCCTTTCAAATTTTTTATCCATCCCTTATTGTCAGATTTGAGTCGTCGAAAACGGATCCAACGGTCCAGATTTAAAAAAAAAATAAATTTTTGTTTTTTTGTCTTTTTCGAAAAAGACAAAAAACAAAAATTTGTTTTCTTTTTTTAAATTTGGACCATTTGATCCAGTTTTCGACGGCCCAGATCTGACAATGAGGGATGGGTAGAAAATTGCATGTGAGAAAAACCGGACCCATTGAAGGGGATTGTGAGGATGTATGCGTTACTCTCCTAAAGCAGAGCACGGTTCTCTTACTGTCCTTTTCTTATCATCTTTTATTATTTTTAAATTATATTTATTTAATCAATATAAAAGGGTACAATACTATCTTAATTTTCCTCTCATCTTTTTAATCAACAAGCCAGATGAGCTTATTAAAAATAATAAGAAAAATACATCATCTGGGGCTCTCATTCTACACACAACTGCGTGCAAGTTGGCTTTCTCCCCGTGGACCCCACCTCTCTCTCTCACGGGGAGAGAGAGAGAGAGGGAGATGGTCCTACGTGCGGGGATTCAAACTTCATATTCATAATCTTAACATGCACCTCGTCAAGTCGGTGAGAAGAGACTGAGGCACCCATCACCATCATAAGTTTACATGCACCTTGTCAAGTCTAGAAACAAAGAAATTGCAAAGCTAACGGAAAAACAAAGACAAGATAAGAAAAGGTGAGAAGAGACTCGGGCATAAGAGAACAGAGTGGGGCTGAAATAGAGAGCAGGGAGGGATGGCAGAGAAGAGATTGAAGAGGAAAATGTATGAGGGAGACGTGCAAGCTTCCTCTGAAGATTTTGGCAGAAGAAAACAGAGAAGAAGCCAAATATTAGACAGAAACGGTACTGAACAGAAAAACAAGGGACGCCCATTCACGCATGGACGCTATGTGTTGAAAGACATTCCAATTCTCTCATGTGTGTCTTTACTTGTTTCTTTATGCTCCAGTTGGAAGGAACTTTTCTGGGGGCAAGACAAGGTTATGCAAGTGTTTCTTTTAATTTTGTTGAGTTTCAATTTTCATTTTTCTGCCGATGGACAAGGTTGTTTTATATGGGGGAATAATGATCGAAATATGATGGAAAAGGTGATCAGCTCTCATGGCAAGAAAATATGAAAAATGTAATTGGGACTTTTTACTGGTTAGCTCAAAGTGTTACCCGGAATGAGGTTATCACCAAGGTTACCTTTCTGTCATTGTGCTGGTTAGGTCATTGTAATTAGCATTCTGCTTTAATTTCACTTTTCTCTCTGTCACCTGCTTTTATTATATTCACCGTATGAAAGTTGTTTTATAACTCTTTCCCTGTTTTTCCTTCTGTGCATTTGGTTTTTGCTTCTTTCATAGACTAGATCCTAGCACTATTGTTATGCTTGTCATTCGAATTCTACTAATAACGGACTCTCCTCTCTTAAGGGCTAAATATTGATGAGGAGCAATTATAACAATGTATTTTGTGCACGTAAAGAATGGTTTAGGATGTATTGAAGGCTCTTAAGTGCTTATTAATAGGTAATTTTATGTTTAGATTGAATGGATTAAGGCAAAGAAAGAGTTGCAAGAGGAGAAAGAGCTTTCTCAATTGCTAAAGCCAGAATGTGATGAGATAAGACAAAGTGCCATGAGGCAAGTTGAAGAGAAGGAAGGGGAGTTAGTCAGAGCGCTTCATGCTTCTGAAATTGCTGAGGTATATCTTGTTTCTGTTGTTTATTCATATATGCCTTTGAGTTTGTCTGCCTCTTTTAATATTGCATTCCGTCTTATTCTACACAAACTTTTAAAAGAATTTATTGCTAATCTTTCCAAAAGTTTTCACTAATAAGGAATTGTGCTTTTCATCAAAGATCAACATTTGTGCCTGCATTACAAAAAGAAGGGATAAAGTACAGGAAATAACTGGAACCTGGACACTTAAAAGAATAGTTGGATTATATCTATACTTTTTATGATACTGCTCTGTAAGCAAACTCTTACATGATCGTACAGCATGAATGTGCTAAACTGAAGAGAATGCTGGAAGAAGAGAAAAAACTAGTACGAAGGCTTATACTTGAGAAAGGTGATGAGGTACAGCTAGCCAAGAGGAAAATTGAAGAGATTGATCAAGAATTAGCCCATGCTCGAAAAGATGCTGAGTTAGCTCGAAAATATGCTGATGCTGCTGAGGTATTGAATATGTTGGTATTTTCTCCATTAACTTTATGATATTTATCTACCATATTTTCGATTAATTTACAATATGAACGAACTTACATGTAATTGTAATCAATTTGATAACAAAATATGAGTCTTAGCTATTAAAATTCAGTTTGTGCACAGCTTCTTAATCAATGATTTTATCTGTCATTTGAATCTTCAAATGACTATATATTTTGATGCGAGCAATTATAAAATATCACGTGTGAGAACTGTTTTGGGTTGATTGAAACGCTTAAATGTAAAATGGCTATTCTATGGAAGTTTTTTGTATTCAGAACGAATGGGATAAGGTGAAGAGAGATTTGAAGAATATGGAAGAGCATGTCAAATTGCTGATTTGGCAGTGTCGAGAGATAAAAGAAAGTGTCAGTAGGCAAGATGAAGAGAAGGCACTGCAGTTAGCCAATGCCCTTAATGCTTCTGATATTAGCTTTTAAGAAAATAAATACTATAAGTACTTTTTATTTTATTTTATTTTCAGTCTTTATTTATTACAAGAAACTTGCTATAATTATGTGGCTAGAGATTATATACTGAGGCTACGTTTGAAAATAATGTGATATTTCTGTTTTTTTTTTTTATTTTAAAATTTACAGATTTAGGCTTGACAAAATATATGGGAAGTTAAAAGTAATAAATTCTTCCGTGCATTTAATTTGTGAAGAAATGTGCATCATTATTTATTTGTAACAATGTTCTCTGATTTTCCATTGAAGTTGATTTTGACACTTAAAAGACATCATTCCATTACCTTTCTGTTAAAACTTTAGCTAATTTGACAGGGTGAATGTGCTAATCTTGAAAGAATGCTGATTGAAGAAGGAAAAACTGTCCAAAGGCTTATAATTGAGAAAGATAACGAGGCAGAACAGGCCAAGAGAGAAATTGAAATGATGAGACGAGAATTAGCCTATGCTCAAAATGTTGCTGACATTGCCAAGGTACTGGCTACTCTGGCTCCTCCTAAATACAATATGTGCGAGCGCGTGCGCATGCATATACAATATTTTAGACAAATTGACATTACGAACCCTATTACATTGAATTTGTAACTAAATTTTTGAAAACATCATCACTAATCATGCTGGGTGATAGCTGGCGAAAAAGAAAATCAGGTTGGTGATAATAATTTCTTTGTTTGTGCTTCTCTTCAATTTAAGTCAAAATTAATGTTTCTTCATATTTTGTTTTGAGATTTGCCTCCTCATCTAATGATTTTTGTTATTCATAGGGCAATTATAATAATATGTTATGTGCAGTTGAATTGAAGGATCTAAGTGACCATTAATTTGTAACATTTTATGTCTAGAACGAGTGGATTAAAGCAAAGAAAGATTTGCAAGAAAAGCTTGAGCTGATTCAGACACTAAAGCTGGAATGTCAGGAGACTAGCAAAAGGGCCAAGAGACAGGTTGAAGAAAAAGAACTAGAGTTAGCTGATACCCTTAATGCTGTCACATCTGCATCATCGAGTTCCTCTGTTGCCCAGGTATTTAAATGAAAACAAAAAAAAGATATTAAACAGATCCTTTTTTGCAAAAACAGACTAGACTGATCATATATTATCATATAAGTATAGTAAACTTTGTTAGTGAAATTCAGATGTGTCATGCTTACATGTTTATTCTTGATTAGGATAATATACCTATATTTAAATAGTGAATCTACCTAATAACTTCTTTTCCCAAACTACTCTTCTGGCAAGACACTTCTTGAGAATGAAATATAATCTTGAGATGATTTTTAATAATTCGCTTCTTATGAGTATTATTTCTTTCTCATTACATGTGGGCCTAGCTTACTCATAAATTTCTTGTTTGTTAATTGAAAGTCAAGACAAGCATCTTTCTGATTGGTTTGAGGTAAATCATACAACTTTCTGCCTGTAACATTTACAACTTTTGAACAAGGATGAAATGATGAAAGTCAACATGCGACAAAACAAATTTTAGATGTGATTTTAAAGTTAATATCATATGATTCTGTCATCTAATAAAAATGGTTATGCATATGCTATATTTTTATTGAAAAACTTGATAGCAAACATTTAAAGAACTTTGCTCAAGTTTTGTCTGATACAATATGCAAACTATTGACTGAAATGAATGCTAGGAATGATTTGCATCGAGCTTTTTGTTCATAAATATTGTAGTAACTACTTTTGCATCATAGAGATTTCTTTATTGTATAATGTGAATGATTTTCTCCAAAGACTATTCAAATGGTAAGCTGCATGGAAGTATTAAGGTATATGTAACAATGCTAAACCTGAAATGATGTTGCAGGATTGTGCAATTTGTCTGACCAATGAAAAGGACATGGCGTTTGGATGTGGACACATGGTAAACAAGAATGGTTTCATTGCTTTCTCTTCTTTGCATAATGAGAATGATGAGTTATACGTGATTCTGATGCAGACTTGTGAAGAATGTGGGAAGACACTGTCCACGTGTCCCATATGTCGGGCACATATAACCAATCGCATTAAACTGTTTCCTGGATGAGTAGGGGTATGTTTAGGTTCAAATCAGACCTATCTGTCTCATCCTCTTTCATTATATATATCACTAAGTTTCCAGTGTGCTGTGAAGATGATGCAATGTGGATGAATTGTGTTGTAGTTTCGGATCAGAAGCTTACAAGCCAAGAGATGATTACTGTACATAGAGGAATAAGAAAGAATGCAGCCCAGTAAGACTTATTTTAGCTGCAAAGAAACATGCTTCAAATGTAATCATCCTATGCGAATTTGTTACCTTAGCTCCTCGTACGCTTACAACCCTTAGCTTTTCTTCTGCTCCTTGTTTTATTGGCGAGTCAAAGAACTTTACATTCTGAATTTGTGTTTTTAACAAATTTGGAAATGGTTTATACAACAAGTTTGGTGATGATGATGACTTCGATCACTTCATTTGAGTGAGTGTCTGGCATTTAGCATCTCACAAATGCAAAGATCAGTTGATTTGGATATCTCAGATTATTACAGGGTTAAAAATAATTGGGAAATGATTAATATATGCATCTCTTGTACAAACATCTGCATGATCCTTTCCTATTATGTTTGAGACAATGTTCAAGATAATGAATCTGGACTGGTTTTGACGATTCATGATTAGAATTTATCTAATACTTCATTGATGTCTCAATTAGTACGTGAGACCCAAAATAAACAATCTTGGAACCATAAATTTACTTTAATGTGAAACGAATCCTAGAGAAACATCTCCATCACGCGTGGATTCTCCTAAAACGGTAACATTTTAAGCATATAGAATTGGGATGAACAGAATTGAATTTTTTGTTTTGCTAAATAAATTTTAGGAAAGGAGTTAGATTTACCCACAGTCCAAGGACAGAGTGCTTGAAACCCAATCCGCAGGGTATACTGGGTTAAAGAGTACACATGCTTCCACCTCTTCCAAACGTTTCCACTACTTTGTAAACCCCTAGATGTCTCAAAGAGGTTAGATTTACCCACAGTCCAAGGACAGAGTGCTTGAAACCCAATCCGCAGGGTATACTGGGTTAAAGAGTACACATGCCTCCACCTCTTCCAAACGTTTCCACTGCTTTGTAAACCCCTAGATGTCTCCCCCAGTGCCTTGACTAACTTCAGGATCGAATCCCCTCTCTTTAGATGAGAAAGTCCGACCCCTTCGCCAGTTAAATCCAAGGACGAGGGATAGAAATGAAATTGGATCCCTGGAACTAAAGCTTAAAGAGAAAAATAGACTAGTCAGAGAATCTTTCCTCAACTTAATCAAAACTCATTTTAGAAAAACTCGTTATATTAAAATGTGTGATGTCCAGGGTTCGACCCCTGCCTCCCCCTCCTCCTACTGGCTGTATAAAAAAAAATGTGTGCTTACGCAAGTGAGCTCATGCAGTGGTTTATCTGAGGGGAAATTTTACTGATTTTAATTTAAAAATAAAATTGAATAAGTAGAGTTATGAAATTTTAACAAAAAAATGTAAGAAAAAAAAATAAGTAAAATTAATTAAAAACTTTTAATCTTCTTGTCCAAATTTTTTAAACCAAGCTCGTTAAAATTTCCCCACCCCTCCATTTATTTACCTTGTGCCAAACGTACCCTGGTGAAAATGCTAATCCCTCCAAGTGAATAGTTTGGCTGGAGTACTTGTGTTGTTTCTCTCTGCAATGCTCCTGTAACAATCCCTTTATATCATCCCACATATCTCTGTTTCAGAACTTGGAGACCATTATATGTTAATCAATATTGTTTTCGGCCGAAACAAACTGAGTCCGTGAAGGAAATTGTTTGAGGGAGGTGTGGTTGAGAGGATTGTTTGATATGGAACTGTTGGTGTAACCATGTCTTTTTGGAGGAGATAAGAGACAATAGAATTAAATTGTTTTTGACCACTCAAGTGAGAATTTCCAAAACAACAATAGTGCGCGAATTGTATAATGAAAATCAAAAAATGTGAAGGAATTGTGTTTTATTTCACGTCACTGAAAAAAGGAAACAACCTAAGCTGCGGTTGATTAAAGCTCAAAATATTCCATAGCCTGGGAGACCCTTGTAATTCCACAGAAGAACACACATGAAATCCAGACAAGAAAATGTCCTGTCTATATATAATCATGCAAACCCACAAAGATCCCCTTCTACATGGAATAGAACCAAATCAAAATCAAAATCAAAAAGTAAAGACTTATAGCATCAAGTTCATACTGAGCTCCTAAACACTAGTGAGGTCTTGACATACAGATACCTCGTATGTATTGACACCAAATGCCTCGGACAATGCCTATCAGACTTTATTTCTTCTGCTCCTTGTCAACGCCAGCGTCATTTTGCTTAGGAACAGGTTGAATTCTCACATACGGTTTTCTGGTTAAAGTCTCACCTTTCAGAGCAGCAACATACGGGCCATTTGTATCCTCCTTCCGTTGTAGTTCTCCAAGGAATTCAGCCAACCTTTCTTTATTTACTTGTCCCATCATCTAATTAATCAAAGCAACCATATTGTCAAGATAAAATTTTTCACCAGAGGAAAAAAACTCATGTTGACAAAAAAAAAAGTCCTAAAACATATTTTAGCAACTATTCAGCTCATCAAGTTTTTTTTTCCTCATTAAGTTATTTAACCTTATTTCAAACAAACAAAAAAGTCATTTAATCTCCAGATAAATTTATCTTCTAGGACAATCCAAAACCTATATGATAGACTATCAATGTAGTAATGCAATATGCAGAGATCTGTAGAGGAAAAAGAAGTATTACAGAATAAGGAAACCAAATGGTCATCAGACTCAACCAGTGATAAAAATATGTGATATTACGAGGACCTCTGATCAACTGGAGAAATTTTGATATGTTGAGATTGGGAGATTTATTATGTCCAAATCCCACCTTCTTGTAGGACATAGGTGGTGGATGAAGAAAGGTTGCCATAGGATGTTTTTGGTTTCTCCTTGTACTCCTTATTAATTATTGATTCAGCTTCCATTAAAGGGGGGAAAAAGAAGAAGCAGAGGTTGAGGTACGTGATTACTTTATCATAAGGATCTTTGTTGCAGATATGCAGTGCTTTATCTGGACAATCTGAACAAAAGATGATACATCAGTCTCACAACTTGTTTTGCCTTACTCTGCTCTTAAGAAAAATGAATTTGAGACCTAATATGGTGTGTATTATGTCAAACGCAATAGCATAAGCAAATACAATCTATTGTATGGAGTTTGGGGCATACAAAGGATTGTAGAAGCTTATTATAGTTAGGTATTCTTATCCTAATATCACCTAAGCCAGTGCAACCATGCCAAATCAAACAGCCTAAATACCAAGCAACAAGTTTCATACGGAGATCAAGTCCTAATCACCAGGCACTAAGTGAGGCCTATACTGTTGGAGACTAAGGGCCTTTTTGGGTTGGCGTTTGAAAATACGTTCACGTAGGTCGAGACAAAACTCCTCTTACAAATTTACCTCATATCTCATACGTTAGAAACAACTTCTAACCTAATCCAAATAGGCACTTAGTCAATAGATATTGAAGTTAATAACTTATATCAGGCTACAGTTCTAGTTCTAGGTGACAGCTCACATTTCACGGAGTACTCATATGGGCAAGTTTCCCAGGGTCTTTCTCAAAGAGAACCAAAGTCCAAAGGTATGGCAAGATTGATACATTTAACAATTCTAAAAGAGCACTTGCATTTCTTTAACGTTCAAGAAGCTCATTTTCCGCTATAAAGCAAGCTCCTACTACGTATTACGATCTCCTTCATGTTAGTGCACAAGATTTCTGATAGAAAGCTAATACATCAAAGCACACATAAGCTTCATCCGCAGCAAAAGCTAGGCATCGAGCCGAACCAGAGCTAAATAATGGAAAAGATGAATTATATCCAAATTCGTTACCACTGAAGAGCCCACAAGTTCAGCACATCGTTCCCATCAAAAGTCTAAACACCGAAATCTCTAGGCCAACCATCAGATCAACAAATCACAAAATCACAAAGAACAAAATAAGTATAACAGCAAATAGATTCAGCATGATTTCTTGGGAAACAAACGGAGATACCGTGGTTTCGGGGCGAGCATTTTTGCTAAGCTGGGTCTCAAGCTGTTCGTTGCGGGTGTTGGTGACCTGCATGACGCCATAGTCCATGACTCCCGAACGACGCCGCATACGGTGGCGAAAGCAAGGAAGAAGGGCTTGGAATCTCTGGTCCGCCGGACGAGCCATCTCCAAGTTGCGCTCTTCTCCCATAGGATCGACATCTCTCACTCAGCCTCTCCACAGCCTCTCACCTCCTCCTTCTCGCCGAACCGCTTTTCCCATCATTTCTTTTATAAAAAAACAAGCGGAGGCAGATGCAACAATGTGATAACATGAATTAATCA
The DNA here is from genome assembly GCA_034222035.1 of Acacia crassicarpa. Classification (NCBI taxonomy): domain Eukaryota; kingdom Viridiplantae; phylum Streptophyta; class Magnoliopsida; order Fabales; family Fabaceae; genus Acacia; species Acacia crassicarpa. The sequence continues at coordinate 2,972,379 of JAWXYG010000015.1, read as the reverse complement.
AAGGGGCTAAGCAAAGGGTAGATGAATATAGGCTTGTGTTTGGGTAAAAATGGTTTAGAATTGAATGCCTCTTTCATTTTCATCACAATAACGCAAATACTGTTTCAAAGAAGAGTTGAAACAAGTTCTAGAAGTTGAAAAACTAAGTGAATATGCACACATGAAAAGAATTTAAGGCTCAAATAATCTTCCAACAAGGTTTTTTTTCTCTAATGCTCACTCCATCACAATCAATTGCATAGGAAGCTAACCACAAAACATCTGCTTAACTATTCCAAGTGCTAACCTTACAAACATTACCAATCAAAACATTGCAATAAGTTCAAACAATGCTCAACTATTAAATGCACTAATGATTTATAAACATCTCATTATCAAAACAAGGAGTAAGCAAAAATCCAATTGTGGGTTCATTTCTCTTCCCATTCACTTGAAAAACAAGACATGGTTTTCTAAAGTTGCCAAGACACTAGATCTCATAAAAGCTCAAAGAATTTCTCACAAATTATACACTTCCAAAGTGGCAAATGCGACCCTTTACCACTTAGGGCATGCATTAGAGCAAGTCATTCTTGAATTTTTTTTTTCTAGTTTAAGGCATTCTCTCATTTTAAAAACAACCAATTAATTGGGATTCAAAATGTATTTCTCTCCCCCACACTTAATCAACACATTGTCCTCAATGTGAAAAATCACTATAAAGAGAATGATAAACAAGTTGAAATTCAATGGACAATGGTAATTAAGTAGGGTAGTGGCCAAAAAGATCCAAAGCATACATAGGGGGTTCTTATTATCAAATGGCGCCGTTGCCGGGGAGTCCACAATAAAAAATAAACCAAGGATTGCGTATAGGCAAACCTAGGATCGTTCTCTTTCTCGAATAGCCTTTTATTGAATCCTAAGTAATCTAAATGACATGCAAATGCAATTAAAACAAGGGGAATTGATTTTGGATTTTTCAATTGATAAACTAAAATAAGATTGCAATTAAATTAAATGCTAAACTAATGTTTTTGGTATTTTTATAAAATTGGTGAATGAGTGAATTAAATGAGATCGAATTGAAAATATGGAAGATAGTGCTCTTAGTGATGAATGAATGACTATCCTTGCTCAAAAAGATTATAGGAGTTAAAATTCATCAAGTCTTTAAGAAAAATCCCAAGATAACACTTGAGTCCAATATTCTCAATTAATAGTAGCTCCTACAAACATAGCCAACCACTATCTCTTGAGAAATTGTTAAAAAACCACTTGATGTGCAATTAAAATTGAAATAATGCAATACGAGTCTTCTTAAAATTGAGTACATAATAGTCCCTCAAAAGGGCACAAATCAACTACATTAATTAGACAATAACACGCTAATTAATTTAATCTCATTGCAACCATAAGAAATTAAAGCAAATATAATCTTCACATTGCAAAATCCAAAATCAATCACAATTATCAATCTAACAAAGACAATAAACATTAATCTCAGTTCCAGAATTTATACACAATGATCCCTAAAACTAGGCAACCTAAATATATAAATCTAGACTAATAGAATTAACAAATTAACTCCCCTTTAAAGCTTTCGAACTCAGGTCAATATCTACCACCAAGAGATGAAAGAAATCAGCTACACACAGACATTAAAATTCCCAATTGGATCTGCAAAAGCGTGAATGAATTGTGGAGGACGGTGGTGCTGGTGTTTGGATTGTATGTAGCTTGTGGGTGTGAAGATGGAGGGGGAAGGACGAAGTCGGTGGTTATGGCGGACTAGAGAAGGGAGGTGGAATCAACGGCGTGGTGGGGGGGAGACTCACCGGCGACGGCGAAGGAGAAGGTTGTCGCCGGTAGGGAGGAAGGAGACGATGAAGGATGAGGGATCAAGGTCGTGAATGGCGTCAGAGCATGATTTCCTTCGCGGCGCTGTTCTGAATTTATTCATTAATTCTCTCAGATCCTCCAGCTGCTCACGGGTCTCCATTCTGAATTCAAACAATCAAATTCAAACCTAATATCCAATAATCCATATTATCAAAAAAAAAAATCCAATAATCCAAAACGCGTAGCTTTCACTTAAGGACCTGTTTGAACATTTTAAAACTTTTGCAGCAGGGACTAAATTGAAAATCTTAAAACTTGAATTAAAACTTTCATTTTCAAATTTGATTTAATCTTTGCAAGCAACTACAATCAAAATAATTAATCTAGCATCAAATATTCTTGGAAAAATCAATGATTAAGAGTAATTACATTTTTATTTGACAATTTTTCCCTTTTTAGCACTAATTTAATATGTTTACTTTTAATCTCAATTTATCAAAAGAAATACTTTTAAAGCTCAATAACTAAGGGAAAATGCATTAAAAATCCCAATTTTATTATAAAAAATCATATAAAAATATGGTTAGATCAGTAATTTATTTAATTATATCATGTGTTGTATATCAATATACTACCTTCAGTCCTAATTATAGGATAGAGAGAGTATTATATATCAATTCACATATGTTAGACAAAATAGTTTAAAAATAAAAATAAAAATAAATATTTAAAGTAACTTAATTAGCTTATTTAATATATTAAAAAAAGTAGTCAACTTTATTTTTTATTTAGCGGAGTATATATAACTTAAGTAGGACAATTATGCCCCATTCTTATAAGAGATATACATATTGTACTGTAAGAACCGGCTGTCACCCAAGAGGGAGGTGAATTGGGTGTTAGATAAAAACTTTAGTTACTTTGAAAATCTTTTTGTAACTTACTGAAATCAGTTTATAAAGCAATAATCAGTCATTCAAATATATGTATGCACATTCAAACATATATGCTGGAAATGTAAGAGACAAGGGAAGAGAATGTGCAAACTGATTTATACTGGTTCGGCCCAATCCTTAACCTACATCCAGTCCCCAAGCGCCGCTTGAGATTTTTAATCCACTATGTTCTTTCAACTTGATTACACGTTCAGTACTTGAGGTAATTCTCTCCCTAGGATTCACTCTCCCTTACAAACTGTAATCACCACACCGCTTGATTACACACTCTGTACTCGAAGTAATCCTCTCACTAGGATTAACTCCCCCTTACAAGTTGTAATCAACACAATGTGTTTCTCACTCAAGATCACCCAATCTTGAGTAACTCTCAGATAGATAGAATGATTCCAATAAATCTTATCTCTCAGAAGTGAATAAATGAACACTGAAGAATAATACAAATCATCTCATTCTCTAAGCTAGCTAGACATGAAAAACAGAGAGTAAGTGATGCGAAAAACAGAGTATTAACATGTTGAAAATGTAAGCTTGTGTCTGCGTTTTTCTGCTTGAATCTGTCTTCTTTTATAGGTTGAAATCAATATATGACCGTTGTAGACTTCAATATAACTGTTGGAAATGTTCAACAAAGGTTAGGGAGTGGTTTGGTCTTCTTCTCTCTCTATTCTTCACTTAATCCAGCTGTACAAAAATTCAGAGTTGACTTCCTGAGAATTAATCCATTGGAAAAGCAGGTGCTGGATGTGGAAATCATTCTTTAATTCTTTGCTAGACGTGTGTAGACGGATTACCCAAAAGATTGCAACTTTCTGGGTTTGCATTTAATGTGCTGACGTCACTTTTGCTTTTGCTTTAAACCTTCAACAAACATTCTCTAATTCATATGAAACTCACTAACAAAGTGGTTAAATATATCTAGGAACATTAAAGAATAATCATAGAAAGTATTAAGATCAAACAAAAAGGTATTGCAAATTCGTCAGATTTGAATTTTTGGATCTGTGATGAAACCTTGAGGTTTGTCTTCAAACCTTGAGTTTTGGACTGTAGCATGTAAAGTTGATTTAAGTCCAAAACATCAAAACTTGAGGTTTCTATTCAAAACTGGAGGTTTTCAACACATTAAAAAGTTCAGTGCTCTCGGGTTGACAAAACCTCGAGGTTTCTCACTAAACCTCGAGTTTTGGTTCAAATATGAAAACTTGAATTTTTGCGCCAAGACAGAAAACTTGAGGTTTTGAAGTAAAACTGGAGAATTTGAAATCTGAGAAAACACAGATGCTCTCTGCCTGGACAAACCTCGAGGTTTGTCATGAAAACTCGAGTTTTCTCTTTAAATGTGAAAACTTTGAGAAAACTGGGCAAAGCTAAAACTGGAGGTTTTTCACAAAACTGGAGGTTTTGAAAAACTTGGCTAAAACATGAGATTTCTCTGGCAAGTCAAAAACCTCGAGGTTTCTTACCAAACCTCGAGGTTTCACAAAACTTGTGAAAAGCTGGAATTTTCATTTCAAAACAAAAACTTGAGGTTTTAGACAAAAACTGGAGGTTTTAGACAAAAACTGGAGGTTTTCAAGTGTTCAAAACTCAGGAGACTCTCTGTGAGGCCAAACCTCGAGGTTTTAACAGAAACCTCGAGTTTTGCATTTTCCAGAAAATATTGAGAAGTCTCTGTGTGATGAAACCTCGAGTTTTCTATGAAAACCTCGAGTTTTCCTCAGTTTAGAAACCTTGAGTTCTTCTCTGTAAAGCCAAACCTTGAGTTTTCAACTGAAACCTCGAGTTTTTCCAAACTATGGAAAACTTGAAAAATTCTTGGTCAATCTCAAACTCAAGTTTACATGTCCAGCCTCGAGGTAAGAATCCAATTCAAGAAGAATCATCTCCAAACTCATTGTATTATGTCCATTATAATCAGATGAATGAAGGCTGTTCTTAACTAACGTTTTTGCAACGTTCTAAACTGACTGTCAACTTTTAAAGTCCATATCTCCCTGGTCACAACTCCGTTTTGGTCCATTCAAGTCTTGATGGAAAGCCTTTTGAGTCTACTTTCATATGCCACTGATTTCAGCTCAATTCGATTTGTAGTTTGTGAGTTACACTCAAAACATTGAAGCTTGGTCTACTGTTGTTCACCTCACAAGTGTACAAGTTTCGCAAGTAATAAAGTGATAAGTACAGTATCGTTCCCATGAGGATTTGTTTAACAAATTGGTCAAGCAAAAGGCTTAGTGAATTCCATCAAGTTGAGCTAAAAACAAAGTTTTGAGTTGGAATGAGAATTTTTAAAGACTTTTTCTAAAACTAAAAATTGATAAAGGCAAATGACTTTTGACTTCAAGAATAATGGAGCCTAGGATTCTTCTTCCCCTTTTGCATTTCATAAAACTTGGTTAACTTCCTCTCTAGTAGCATTTCAATACATATATGTGTTAGTCTAGGGTTCAAAAACACTTGAAACGCTCTCTCAAGTCAAAATCAAGTTTCTCTTCTCACTAAAATGCACAATCTCTTGCTACAATTAGTAAGAATCAATAATTAAGCAACAACCCTAATGTGACAATGCAAAGTTAGTAAATATATCTCTATTTTACCAACAAACTATCCATTTATCAAGTAAACTTTAAGACGAGCATGATTTCAATCAAGTTCTACACCTAGATTAGCTCTCTCGAGTCAAAACCTATGTGAATAAATCATCTAAATGGAGGCCAATCACTTAGAAGCATTAAGCCAAGGTTGAAATCAACACATGTGTATATTTATCTACTAAAAGAGAGGAAACTCCAAGTATTAATCCATACAAAGGGTCAAAAGAACCCTAGAATGAAAGGTTTAGCTACTCATGTTCAAATACAAAGAGATTCTAAGTAAAGAAACTAGGAAGAAAAGAAGAGAAAAGAGGAAGAACCAAGGTGAAATCCCCAAAATCTCTCTTGAGAAGAGTACCCAAGCCTCCAAAATGCTCCAAATCTCTCTCCCAAGCTCTTCCCTTGTGTGCCCACTTGTTTCCTTAGGTCAAGAGTTTGTTTTTCGGCCTTTCCCTTTAGGTTAAATAGGGTTTTTCTGTTTCTGAACTGTAAAATGTGTAGCTGTACTTTCTGCACTTTTTTCACGACTGGCTGCGGCCAGTTGTGACTTTCCATGGAAACTACTGGCTGCGGCCAGTTGTGACTTTCCACGGAAACTACTGGCTGCAGCCAGTTGTATAGGTTCTTCAAACTTTGAACTGGTTCGCCTCCTTCGTTTCTTTCCTTGTTTCTTGATTCTTATAGAGCTTCAAAGCTTATCTCAATCTTCCTACAAAAGAGGAAGCAATTATCAATTCTCAATTGAATCATAAACTCTATAATAACAAGAATTTCTTTGATTTTTGCCTTATTACTTTGATATGCATATTTTCCTCTATAACTTCATTTCTAGGTACATTTTGAACCAAAAATAGGTAAAACGAGAGAGAAAATGTGTTGGAATGTTGTCAATTTCTAAGAGTTAACAACTGTGTGGCGTGAATTTTTCTATCAACTTCAACAATTCATATCTCCTTGATTTGAACTCCTTTTGGCTTGAACTTTATATCAAAATGACGCATTGGGAGTGTAGTTTCATATGCCACTGGTTTCATCTCAATCGGATATCTGGTTTAGGAGATATAATCGAATTACCAGACCTCGCCCGAGCTGAATATGAAACAGAGTAGACCAGAGTTGCTGATCAGTGCTGAAACCTCGAGGTTTTGCTTGTAAACTCGAGGTTTCACTTGCAAACTCGAGGTTTCACTTGCAAACTCGAGGTTTCACTTGTAAACTCGAGTTTTCCTAGTCCAGAGATGTCAGAGATGCTGAAGACACTCAAAACTCGAGTTTTGAGTCCTTAACTCGAGTTTTCTTATCCAGAACCTCATTTTTGCTTGTTTTAACTCCAAATTGAACAATTCAAACTTCCATACCATCTTGGAGCCTTCTAGCATCAATATAAGAACTTGAATAATTATATTCTCATTCCATTCAACAAGTTCTTCCTTCTTTAATCTCCCATCTTGATTATTCTTCATAATCCAACTCTTTATTTCTTCTCTTCTCTTGATCATTCTTTGTCATTCAACTTAGACTAATCTACATTAAACATAGTAGTTAGTCAATGTAGGAGATAACTATATTACTCAATCTTTTTTCTTTTAAATAATGGCATCTATATAAGACATCATCAAAACTAATTATAACCAACATGTACTACTACTATATTGTAAGTGGGACATTTATTCCTGACCCTTATACATATAACTGTTAGGGATAGCAATAGTAGAAGTGGCTTTTGTTTCTGATGGACTTTTTTTGACGATTTTTTTTTCTAATTTATTTGTCTTTAGGATAGTAGTGGCAGAAGTAGCTTCAAGGTCTAAAGCCTATCAAGGTTTGAAACTATGCCAAACAATAAATAATCTAGCTTCTACTTTCGTTGAACTTCTGATAGACTTATTTGAGCTTTTGAAACTATCCCAAACAAGCCTATAATGTAATATAGGTTGGGCGGCTTTTTGCCATCAAAGATTTTGATCATATTTACTTTCCCTTTTTTTATAATATGTTTCAAAAAATTCTTCCATGCCTTTGTTTCCCTCCCATGCTATTTGTTATATCTGTCGACTACCACTCCTTTCTTTATATATATTTTTTCAGATGATGCAACCATTATAAGTGGCTGTGGTTGGTTATGCTTCATATTTAGACTTAGATTGTGTTGAATTGGTATGTCCTATGGAGTATTGTGACTCTATGACTACTATGATAGAGTTGGAGTCAATGTGTTAAACTTATGTAGGCAATGAGGTAGTGTGTGTTAAACTTATTTTTTTGGTAGTGTGCGTTATTTTTGTTTGATTTGTTTCTCAGTGCGATTTTAATAGTTCTAAAAACTGAGAGTTGAACAAGCATTATTTTATTATTGTAGAGATGTTTGTCTCAGAGTCAGTATGATTTATTTAGACTTATTAGGCTATGTGCAATTTCTTAGCCTACATATTGATAGGGTGGAAAGAGGCCAGGGCTTGTCAGGGCCCGTGGCCTGGCCTATTTTCGGTCTGGTCAGATTTGGCTTGTTAGGCTAAAAGGTCAGGTTAAGGCCGTTTTTGAGGCCTGTTTTGCTTAACAGACTAGGCCTAGGCCTCTCAATGAGTTTGTTAGGCCTGTCAGGCCGGCCTGTTATGAGGGTAAAAATGTAAATTTATAATTAATCTTTTTTTAATATAATAAATATATAATTAATGGGGTTTACTTTTCTCATGTTGCATGAGAGAAACAAGATTCCTACACACATAAAATGATGGGATCCACATATATATATAGTACTAATTATATATATATGCGGGTCCCACCATTTTATGTGAGTGTGGCATGAGAAAATATTTCTCCTCCAACATGAGAAATGTTTTTCTCATAATTAATATGTCTATGCCCTAATTTCAAAATAAGCCTCTCAATCTCATCTTCTCACGTCTCAGCTGGTCGATCTCGCTCTCAGCCTCTCAGTCTCGCCCCGATTTAGTCTCTAAGGAAAGCTTATCTGTTATCTCATACCGATTTGCTCTACAGATCTTCTCTTGTTTCTACCTTGTTTTCGTCTTGAGATCATGGAGATGGAGCGCGTCTTTTGAGTTTCCTCATACTCACCTGGATCGTCGGCCGAGGAAGAGACCGCGTTTAGGTTGGGACGTCACTGAACCCCCTAAGGTAACTTCTTTGATCTTGAACTTTCAGATCTCATGTGTTTTCCTGCTGTTTTTGGCTTTCTTGTTGTAGATCTGGTGAACTTTGTAGAGATTAGGTATGTATGATTCAGGTATGGTCGTAGCTATTTTCATAATTTATTTTTATACTGTTCTTTTAATCTTTCTTTATGGATCTGCGTAATTTCATTTGTCTTTTATATAAATTTTGTTTCCGATCAGTGATGGTGAAAAAGTTGATCTGGGACTTATTCCCTTTTTTGCCCTGAACTATGTTATTCGCTGCTTTGCTACATTTGTATTTTCTGTTTGCAGTTCACTCTCTGTTTTTGCACTGCATCCATTATATCTGAGAGTACAAGCACTTTCAGAGAACCTGCCAGATGAAATTAAGGTTATATTTTAGAATTTTACTTTCTATTAGAGAACATGCTAGCTTGTTACTTCATATTATCTTGCTTATATTTAAAATGTTCTTTAAATGGCAGCAAGAGATTGAGAAGGCAAAGCGGCATTTGGACGGGAAGGTAATAGTTTCAGTTGTTTATATCTATCTTAACATCATCTACAAAGGTTGTTAACAATGTATATTCGTGCAGCATTGAATGAACCACTGTTTCAAACTCTAAAGACTGGGTTTTGTGCTGCGAGTCCATTTTATGGTTATTATCTAAATTATGACATAATTTGCTTCCACTACTATGTCTAGTACCATTTACATTTACAAGTAAGTTGAATCAACCTTATCCCATTAGTGACTTCACATGCAACAAAATTTCTTAATGTTGAAAAAACCTAATTGTTTGCATTCATCTCAAACTTCCAGCTGTCAGAAGCCGCAGAATATGCAAGAAATATGGGAGTGGTACTAAAGGGTGATCTTCCCATAGGTGCTGACAAAAACAGTGTAGATACCTGGGTTTATCCAAATTTGTTCCGAATGAACACTTGACCTGGGGCACCTCCAGATTATTTTGATAAAAGTGGCCAGATTCCTATGTATAATTGGGAGGAAATGTCAAAAGATAACTATGCTTGGTGGCGAGCTCGTTTAGCATAGGTTTTGTCTCACAGGACTTGTATTTCTTTTTTCTATTCTCAATTGGGGAAATATCTAATAGTTACCATTTTCTTCCGTCCATGAAAGATGGCAAAATATTTTACAGCTTATAGGATTGATTGCATATTGGGGTTCTTTTGAATCTGGGAGCTTTCTGATAGCTTAATTACAATTTTTTTTTAACCAAAAAAAAAAAATACAAAATTTTTGAAAACAAAAGCCTCTTAACAGGCCACAGGCCTTGTCAGGCCTGAGGCCAGGCTCAAGCCAGAAAAGCGCTTGTAACAGGCCACAGGTCAGGCTCAGGCCACTTTCTTCCTTAACAGGCCAGGCCTGTTAAGGGTGAAGCCTGGCCTGGCCTGTTTCCACCCGATTACAACTCAGATTTTGGGCTGTGATAGTTTGTATATTGTAAGGGGGTTTTGTACCTGTTGTTGGGTCTTCTTGGGCCTGAAGAAAGCATCCCAAGGAAGGCTATGTAATGGCATTCGTTAACCAGCAGAAACTAGGTAAATGAGGAGTCCATTAGTTGTTCAGCCCTTATGTGTTTATTACATAGTTATACTTCAATTAGAGGTATGAGCATACATTATTTATTTTTTTTTATATATTGTATTTATTTATATTTAAATTATGTGCGGCTTCCTGAATTTTTTTTTTTGCACCCAGTATCTCAAATTAATTAGTTTCCACGATATTGGTGTTACGGACAAATATTTCTGAATGTAGGACTGGAAACTAATTAATTTGAGATGCCGGTTGCAAAAATTATTACAGAAAGCAGCATATAATTTAAATATAAATAAATACAATATATAAAAAAATAAAAAAAATTAAAAAAATATGCTCATACCTCCAATTGAGGTATAAGCATATAATAAATACATAAAGGTGGAAAATTAGAAGGTGCACATGAAGGCACATGAAAGCTTCATATATGATCAGGTTATCACTAAGGGTATGTTTGGTTTGAGGGGAGGGGAGGGAGGGGGAGGAAAAGTTGAGAGAGAAAATTTTTCTCTTATCTTTATAAAATTGTCTATAGATAATTTTCAATATTCCTAAGATATACTCTTAACAAAAAAGAATATTCTTCTCATTAATGGCAAAATGGTTAATGTCTTCCTAAAAGATTTTTTCCCTCCCATTTCCTCCCCTCAAACCAAACATACCCTAAATTCAAGGAATGAAGGAATAAAAATGTATGAGGTAGATCAGTTTGTCTTTTGTTGCATATACACTAACTGATGTGAAAACACAGTGGCAGGTAAGACCGTAAGACAATAATTTTGGGGAATCTAATCCTCATCATCTCCTTGAAATTTATCTCACTTTATATATATATATATATATATATATATATATATATATATATATATATAAAGGTAAAGGAGCAAAAATAGACATGTGCTTTGCTCTCATGAGCGTTTAGCATCATGTGCTTTTCTTATACCAAAAATACACACGTGGTTACCTTATAGGATTAAAAGTCACACACTTCCTTCAGATAGTGGATGTTGACCGTTAACTAGGTTTTGTTGATCATTAGTGTTGACGTAAATGGCGAATTGGAGTGAGAATAAGCCAAATGGAAAGAAGAAAATAGTGGACACAGTGCATACAAGAAGCCCTAAAATCAACGCATGAGATCCCCTAAAATCCACGCAGTTGATTTTTTATTGGGTTAAGGTACATTTTTGCCAACAATCTATTACAGAAAGAGCATCTCGTACAAATATTAAATAAGCGTACCTTAAATACCAACAAACAATTAAAAATGAGCAAATTTGCCAACGAACTTTTACACAGGTGCAATTAGCATAACGTTGTTAGAAAAAGTTAACTGACCGCTAACTAAGGTGCAGATTGGCCAATGAACTTTTATTCCAGGAGCACTGATAGGGCAAAACTTTAAACCTAAAAACTCCGCAAGTGCACGGGCCGTATCAAGTAATAAAGTGATAAGAAAAGTATCGTTCCCACGAGGACTTAGTATCACAAACTTCAGTTAAGCATTGATTTCACAATTTCATTTAAGTTGAGAAAACCAAATTAAATGTAATTAAGATAAAAGAAATTAAAACTAAAATAAAAATAAGAAAACTACCACAATAATCAAATGAGCAACATAGAGTCACTAATCCCTTATTTGATTCTTAGATTTTATCCCCACTAAATTAACTTTGACTTAATCTAATCAGCTAATCTAGAGTATTAATGTCTATAAATGCCTTCCGGTCCACTTATATACCTATCTTAATTAATTATGTAATGCCTCACACAATTAAATAAGACGCGTTTTAAATCAGGCTCACTCTAATTTGATTATGCGGAGCTTCTAGGTATATTCCTATCCTAGACGCAAATTAGATTAAAACCTAACTTCACGTTAAATTTAAACCTAATTCCACATTATTTATTCCCAAGGTCAATTTAGGATTCCCTCTTCCAAGTTCAACCCTAAATCCCCAAAACATGCTCAATGGTGGCCACTCACTAAGCAATAGCGATAAACACAGGATTAAATAAACTGAATAAAATTAATCAAAAATAAAAAGTGGGAATAATCTCTAAAACCCAAACAAGTTTATAGATTCTCTAGGTTGCAAAACCAACTAGCCACACATGGCTTTATTCAAATCCAAAACAAAAAGATAAGAATTCAGGTTCAAAGAAGAAGAAGAAGAGAGAGGAAAGAAAATTTCTTCGTCGCCTCCACAGTCCTTCCGTCCTTCTGTGGAAATGATGAAGAGAACCGAAACGCTCAGCCTCTACTTCTCTGCTTCTTTGTTCCTTCTCCTTCTGTGCCTCCCGATCTTTCTGCTCCGTCCTCTTTTCTTCCGTGATCCTCTTTCTTGTCTCTGCCTCCTTATTTATAATAATTTAGGTCTTGCGTCATTGATTCTCCTTTTCTTATTAAAAAGATATCTCATATCTTGTAATTTACTCCACCAGATCACGCAATTGATTTTGTTTCTATTGTCTTGCCCCCGGGGGGGGATTAAGTTTGGCTGATTGCATATCCTCTGATTGCCTTTTCTACTTCTTTCCAAATCAGCTAATATTTCCTGCACAATAAAAATAGGATATGAGTAGATTTTATGTTAATTTATTCTTTGATCCCAAGTTTCATGTAATTATGGAAATGTTCATAAAGAATAATTAAATAGGTATATAATATCAATAATTCCAATTAAATCTCATAAAATATACACCTATTTAATCATAAAATATATACTCATCAAACACCCCCACACTTAAACATTTGCTTGTCCTCAAGCAAAAGAAAGAGAATTCATTATCTGAAAAGAACATTGCTTATGAAATTCCTAAATAGAGAGCAATAAACCACCACACTTAGATCATATCATCAAATCTTATTTAAGTTAATGTCTTATAAAAATAGGTCACTAAGCCAATAGAGTGTAACAATCTCTTAACGTCTCCTGATCAAAAGATAGGCAAGCAATAAGTTCAACTATAAGATTAGTAAAAGAATATTACACTACTTAATTTCTCCAGAAAAATTCAAATGTCCCCACCAAACCAAGCTTTTTATTTAATTTATTAAGAATTCTCAGGTAGGAAATAATTCATTTTGCCCTTTTTTTTTCCTTTCCTTTTTTTCTTTTTTTTTTCTTTTTTGATTCTTGAGCCGTTGTAGGTCCCCTTTTGACGCGACCCTACACATGGGTGATGCAGCACCGGTTACTCAGTTACTCCAACAGGCACCTCAAGAGGCTTTTAGCCCAACTCATAACCCTCTTTGACTTTACCGTTTGACGCGAGTGCCAACATTGGTGATGAAGTGCCCCCGGTTACTAAGTAAGGTCTAGAGAAATCATTGGAGTTGTTTTTTTTTCTGTTTTTTTTTTGCTTTTTTTTTTCCTGAGTCCTTTCCCTACACAAAAGTTTTACTTGGTTAGCACAGATCATCATCTAATTTTCTAAAGAAATCATGTAGCAAAATATTCTTGAACTAATAATTTGTTGATCATATTATAAACTAATCTTTATTCTCATAGTCCATCTCAAGATTGCAAAAAAAAAAAACTCAAGGCTTAGAGACTTGGTTAAAACATTTTTTTTTCTATTTTAATTTTTGACTTGATAATATTTTCTAAGATGGGGAAAGCCCAAAATTAAGGTCAATCCTCAACAATGCAAAAAATCTCAAATTAACAAACATCTTTTCAATTGCATAAGGACAATCATAATTCAAAGAAATTATATCATAACCAAAGAAATTTTATCCCTCCCCCACACTTAAATCAAACATTGTCCTCAATGTTGCAAAAAATAAAGAGGGAAAGGAACTAGTACTCCCCTGGTTTAGGCCTTTAACTCTGATGTGAAGTGCTTCCCCTAGTACCATCCATGATATTTCAAATTTTTATGGAGAAGAGAGTACTCAAGCAAGACCTTGCAACAACAAGAGAAGTGATCTTCTTCAAACCTGAATAGAACTGAAAGAAAGAAAACAACAAGAATAATAATAATAATAATAATAAAATATGCAAGCAAAACCCTTGGGTTGCCTCCCAAGAAGCGCTAAATTTATAGTCTTCAGCCAGACTTCTCAGAACAAACCACTAATCATAAGTATCAAACACCATAATTACCTTGTCTTCATTCCTTTTCACGCAACAAGGTATCTCACACAAAAATTGATCATTCAAGTTAATTACTTGTATTTCCTTAATCATAGACAATCTTGGATTACAAGCAATCACTGAATTCAAATTAAGCACAACATGTATATCCTTGAAAATAAATATAGGCACATCCAAGAATTTAGAGCATCCAATAAAATCAACCTGACTCTCATCAGTAAGAGTCAACACTTCAAGAGGAGGGTCATGAACAACAACAATTGGGACATCTACATCAATTTGATCACCAACATCACAAACCTTAGGCTCCACAGCCGGAACCTCTTCTAAACATCCAATATGCTCATCTAAATCATTGTCAAGCTCACAATCACTTTCTATATTATCAATAGTCTCATGTAATTCCATACCTTCAACTTCCTCACAATAATCATTATTAGCATAAGAAGTAGTCCTCACGATTAAGGAATTATTTTGCTTTATAGTCTCAAGGGTTGAAAAAGTTTGACTCGCATATACCTTCATATCTTGAACACTTGAGTCAAGGCTAGCTAGAATCTCCCTTTGCTCTCTAATGCTAGCGAGAATATCCCTTTGCTCTCTACTAGATTTCTCTAATGCTTCCCCACACTCCTCAAGTAATTTTTCCAAATTAGATTTTTTCCTGTACTCAATGATGTGTTCTTCAACATACGGATAAGAGTAACAAGGAAGAATATTTTCATGAGAATAATAAACATGTGGATCCCTAAAATTTTGTTGCTTAAAACCTTCACTAGGACAAAATGAGTTATCAAAACAAGCTTGGTTCCTAGTGAAATCATCTCTTACAAAATGACTAGTTGTACTATATGGACAATGCTCAAATGAATGATTCCCTCCACAATAAACACAAGACATGCAAACATATTGAGAAGAATCAACATATGGAATACAACCATCATTTATGCTCATTTTACGTTGCCAATATTCATTCAAAGAGTTTAAAGTAGCAATCAATCCATCTTATGTAGAAGACAAAGAATTCATCTCCTTTTCAATATTAAGACCAGTTGATTGCCAATTGAAATCCATTTTTTTTAAAAATTTTTTTTCTTAAAAAAAATAAAATAAAATATTTACAAACTCAGACTTAAACTACTAATGCTCAATCAATTTCAACCAAAAAAGTTGTGGCACACAAGTCCTCGGCAACGGCGCCAAAAACTTGGCAGGGCAAAACTTTAAACCTAAAAACTCCGCAAGTGCACGGGCCGTATCAAGTAATAAAGTGATAAGAAAAGTATCGTTCCCACGAGGACTTAGTATCACAAACTTCAGTTAAGCATTGATTTCACAATTTCATTTAAGTTGAGAAAACCAAACTAAATGTAATTAAGATAAAAGAAATTAAAACTAAAATAAAAATAAGAAAACTACCACAATAATCAAATGAGCAACCTAGAGTCACTAATCCCTTATTTGATTCTTAGATTTTATCCCCACTAAATTAACTTTGACTTAATCTAATCAGCTAATCTAGAGTATTAATGTCTATAAATGCCTTCCGGTCCACTTATATACCTATCTTAATTAATTATGTAATGCCTCACACAATTAAATAAGACGCGTTTTAAATCGGGCTCACTCTAATTTGATTATGCGGAGCTTCTAGGTATATTCCTATCCTAGACGCAAATTAGATTAAAACCTAACTTCACGTTAAATTTAAACCTAATTCCACATTATTTATTCCCAAGGTCAATGTAGGATTCCCTCTTCCAAGTTCAACCCTAAATCCCCAAAACATGCTCAATGGTGGCCACTCACTAAGCAATAGCGATAAACACAGGATTAAATAAACTGAATAAAATTAATCAAAAATAAAAAGTGGGAATAATCTCTAAAACCCAAACAAGTTTATAGATTCTCTAGGTTGCAAAACCAACTAGCCACACATGGCTTTATTCAAATCCAAAACAAAAAGATAAGAATTCAGGTTCAAAGAAGAAGAAGAAGAGAGAGGAAAGAAAATTTCTTCGTCGCCTCCACAGTCCTTCCGTCCTTCTGTGGAAATGATGAAGAGAACCGAAACGCTCAGCCTCTACTTCTCTGCTTCTTTGTTCCTTCTCCTTCTGTGCCTCCCGATCTTTCTGCTCCGTCCTCTTTTCTTCCGTGATCCTCTTTCTTGTCTCTGCCTCCTTATTTATAATAATTTAGGTCTTGCGTCATTGATTCTCCTTTTCTTATTAAAAAGATATCTCATATCTTGTAATTTACTCCACCAGATCACACAATTGATTTTGTTTCTATTGTCTTGCCCGGGGGGGGGGGGGTTAAGTTTGGCTGATTGCATATCCTCTGATTGCCTTTTCTACTTCTTTCCAAATCAGCTAATATTTCCTGCACAATAAAAATAGGATATGAGTAGATTTTATGTTGATTTATTCTTTAATCCCAAGTTTCATGTAATTATGGAAACGTTCATAAAGGATAATTAAATAGGTATATAATATCAATAATTCCAATTAAATCTCATAAAATATACACCTATTTAATCATAAAATATATACTCATCAAGCACCCAGCACAAAAAAAGTTTTACTCAGAGCTCCCACAACAAAATTCTTAATTTCACTAAATTAAATAATTTTTTCTCAATTGTCATTATTCAAAACTACTAGTATAAATATCTATGGACAAAAATTACTCATTTGCTAAAATAAACAAAAGTTTTAAATAAAAATATAATTATATGATTTAAATATATTATTAAATGTCAACGTTGATATCCATTAAGCTCTTTTTATAAAAATAAAAATTAAACCCATTCCATTTCTTTCTAGATATAATAGATTTTTTATATTTTATTAACATTAAATGAATTTATTACCTCACATAAATTTCTTCTAAAATAAAAATAAATCATATAATTTTTTTGTTTAATATATATAATAAATTATAAGACACCTTGAGTTTTATTTAAATCATATAATTAGATTATTAATTAAAAATTTTGTTTATTTTAGCAAATGAGTAACTTTTATCCATAGATACCTATACAAGTAATTTTGAATAATGAAAATTGAGAAAAAAAATTATTTAATTTAGTGAAATTGAGAATTTTGTGCTGGGTGCTCCTGGAGTAAAAGTTTGTTAGCCAATCTGCACATTAGATAACGGTTAGTTAACTTTTTCTAACGGTGTTGTGCTGACTGCACCTGTGTAAAAATTCGTTGGTAAATCTGCTCATTTTTTATTGTTTGTTGGTATTTAAGGTACACTTAATTAATATTTGTGCTAGATACTCTTTCTGTAATAGTTTGTTGGCAAAAATGCACCTTAACCCTTTTTTATTTATTGTTTCGCTGACGGCTGAAATTGATGGTCTTAATTATTATTGTTATTAATTAATTAATCTCTTAATAATTTATTTAGAGCTAGAACTGATGTTGGCGCAATCTCTGTTCACAAGCCGAGTTGGGTTCAATTTTTCCCGAGAAGCTCTCATTTTCCGGTACAGTACCAACACTTGAAATCGTGATTTATATTTATGTCGCCCTCTTTTTCACCTTTTGCTTGGTTCAAAATCGCATTGGAAAGAGATTGAGCTGGATATGCGATATGCCATCTGTTCGAGTATTGAACAAAGATTAAACGGGCTTGAACTAGGATTAATACCTAGGGCCTACGTACCCTCAATAGGGATCAAAGCCCACGTAGTTCGATGATAATTCCGGCGTTTAGCCACAATGGAGTGGGGTGTGTGCGGTGTGCAAAGCAATAATGGGAATTTGCATGTACCGTTCACCAGGGAGGAAGTTTCCTATTTATAAGATAAGGTAATTGCTCCGACTTTGTCAGTTATCACCTGTGAGGGTATAACCGCAGGCGGGAATTTTATATGGTGGACTGGGCTTCTTGGCCCAATTTCCGAGGTCCACAACAGTTGCCCCCCAGCCTGACAGCTCAGGTCTTTGGGTTTTCGGGATGTACTGACTGTCTTTTATATCCAATGTGGAATTGTCTGAGATGTACTCGCCTTATTTAAGTTATTCACGGGCCTTATAACTTGCCTGCTTACCAACTCGTAAGTTGTTCCGCCTTGCATATCTTCAAAGTCGGTAGTCCTGGACTGTGGATCGTCGAGTTTATTTCGGCCCCGGATTCTGAGTTTGAAGCCTTTCGGGACCTTTATTGAGATGTTTTACCGAGGTGTCTAGGGCCCTTAGCTAGACTAACTAATGTGACTATCCACCTGGCATTGCGTCTCTTCAGTTTATGGTGCAGTATCATATAACCGTTGCTTTCGAATTTGAAGCGACACGTTCCTCAAAACGCTGCCTTCAGTTACCGCGCCCATTAATGCCCTATGTCACACTCTAGTCTTCATGATTACTTTTAGGGTTCCAGTAGGGTTTTAGCCTTGATTTCTTCTGTCCTGTATCGGCAAAACGCTTGAGTTCCAAATCGCCACACCTTTTGGACACCTCGCAACCGGCGAAACGCTCGGATTTTGAAGCGTTACACGCTTTGGTTTGTTTATAAGTACCCTTTCAAACAACTTGTTTATTTCCACTATTCCCACTTTGTTTGATTCATTACTTCCTTGCACGAAGGGATTGCTAGCATAGTGTTCTTCAGAGTGTTCTTCAACGTTCCATCTTTTCCCAGTTCCTTCTTAGGTAACTTCTTCGTTTAAACTTTTGCTCCGTTTGTGTTGCTGTTCTTCATCTCTTTCTGGATTTTCTATTAGTTGATGCATACATTATCGTTTTTACTGGGTTGCTTGAACGACGGTGATGATTTTTGAATTCCTCTCTAAAAGAGAAAATGTTGAGAGCAATTGTGAAATATTTTTGTCTGAGTCGTTATGATATTGGAGAATTTGGGGGAATCTGGGGTTACATTCATCATATTTTCATTATATTGCTTTGGTGACTTCACGTGCCGTCACGGTTGTTCATCATACCTGAATCTTGAAATGTTTTGTAAGGCTGTTTAATATGCACAAATTACCTGTACTTTAGCACGTCACTTGTTTCTCGAAAGATGGATCTGAGACCTCCATTAGTAGACATGTACGGTAGGCCCATCCCTGAAGAGGATAGAGAACTACTCCAACGTGTCCCCGGTCGAACTAAGCTTTGGCTGTGGTCCATTCTTCCTACCGAGAAAGAGAAGACGGAGGATATGCTTCGCTCCTCTCGGGGTAGTGGAAGCGGGAGGTCCAGCCGAGGTCGCATTCAACCTACTTCATCCACTGCCTCTTCGCGTCCTTCAATAGCTCCAGGCGCAGATCCCGAGGTTTCCATCCTGACTTACTCTGCCGAGATTTCTGCTCCATGCGAAAAATGTACTCATGAAGCCGTTGAACTCGTTCAACTGGGCCATGACCAAGATGCCGAACAAGTTTTGGACCGTTGTCGTTGTAACGAAAGACCTCGGAGCTTTTCAACCACTAATGCTACTTTATTGCCTTCAACACTTCAAACTCTTCTTGTAAACCCTATGATTTCAGGTATTCTCGAGTTCTGACCTTGCCTATTTTTGTTTGTCTTGTATAGGTATTTAATGTCTTCCCCCTCTCACCAAACGAACCAATTCGAGACCGGAGAGTCCGCCCCTTTCGGATCTTCACAAATGTCTCAAATTAAAAGATACGCTGTGAGCAATGCCGTTACCGATATGAGAAGCAAAATGTCTTCTCAAGCTATTTCACGTATCATCCGAGGTGGGGACGGGTAATGTCGTATGCCAGCCTTCGGCCAATGAATTAGTAGCTTCTAGGCGATCAAACAAGGAGTATAACGTCTTCTTCTTTTATAAAAACCTTATAACCCGGCTTGGGATGGAATTCCCTTTCTTTGATTTCCAAATGTAGCTTCTCCGCCATTTACACCTTGCCCCATCTCAACTTCATCCCAATGGTTGGGCATTCGCTGTGGCCTTTGAGAGTTTTTGCCACAAATTTGATATAGTATGTTCCGTGCCCGTTTTTTGCCATTTCTTCTCCCCCCCTAGAAACCAATCTATCTACGGATGGAGACCTGCTAGAGTTTGGATGGACTTCACTCCGGGCTTCGCCTGGTCGTAAGTTTCTCAAACCTTTTACCGATTCTTGGAAATGCTTCAAGAATGCTTTTGTCAAGGTTGCGGCTAAACCAGGGTGCGTCCCCTGGTTTCTTCAAACCTTGGCTTTTGGGGATCTTGAAAGGCGTTTCCCTTTATATTGGACTAAGGAGCACCATAAATTTGAAGCTAAGGATTTTTTGACTCCTCTTTCTCAGTTGACCGCCCAAGAAAATGAAGCTATCTCCTTCATTTCTACTTCGACTAATAAAGATCCTTTAATAGACTTGGCCGAATACATAGTGTCTTTTGTTTGGAAACAACCCGTTACGGGTATGATAGTTTCTTTGATTCATAAGTCTTGATGTTTGTTTTCCTTAAACTCTATTTAATTCTCTCTTCCTTTTACAGGTGATCCAATGGGAAAAAGGCCCGTTTACATGGACGTAACATGTCGTCCAGAAAATATGTTACCACCACCTCGTCCTCCGACCCTGGGCGCGAAAAGGACCACCCCTGGTCCCGAGTCATGACAGCCGTCATCGACCAAGAAAGCCAAGACTTCAACGAAGAAAAGAATCATCGATTCTGGTACCGATGAGGTCGAGGTCGATATCCCGCTAACTCTTCCAGTTTTTGAGCCTGAAAGTGTGGGACCCAAGGCCCCGACGTCTTCTTCAGGCCCTATTATCCGGCTCCCTGAATCTTATATTTGGGAAAACAAAGTTTCTCCTAGCTTGCGTTCTGCTCTTCGCCCTCCTTCTTACTATTATGATATGAAGAAGCTTTCGAAGCTAGAGGCCAAGGAGCTCAGGGAAATGGAGCACTTGAATCTGAAGAATGCCGGACTCTGCTTTCTCACTGCAAACCTCAAGGAACAAGTCAGGGAGCAAAAGTTGGAGATAACTGCTCTGAAGGCCGATAAGAAGACGGCCGATGACCATGTGGCCCAAGCCCAGGAGGAGTTGCAGATAGCAAGGGCTGAGAAGGAGAGCCTGTCTGACGAGATCATTGCACTGCGTGACAAGCTTTATAAGGCTGAATCCGAGGTCACTCACCGACTTCAGGTCCATGAACAAGATATGACTTCAATTGCGAAGTATAAGGACGAGATCAACAAGCTAGAGTCATCGCTTGAGTCTAGCCAGGCAGCCCTCGTGTTCGCCAATGATGATATAGCGAAGTTGAAGTCGGGTGTGGTAGATGCCTTCGAGAATGCCTTGGAGCAGGTCCGGTTCCCGAACCCCTCGGTGACTTTAGATCTGGAGAGAGTGCACGTCAATGCTTATGTTGAAGATGGGGTGTTCGTCCCGGCGCCTTCGACTATTCCTTCAACCAGCATGGGTCCCGAGGAGACTGGCGCGGACCATCACGCTAATGCTTGATCTGATTTGCTCTCTTTTTATGCTTGTTCAAGCATTTGTAAATTGTAGCACCTGTGTTGGGCTTTTATTTTGACTTTGTAAATCAAAGATTATGATTTGGTTAATCAGAAATCACCGAGTTATGCTTATCTTTGTTTATCCGCCTATGATTTTTCCGAGATGAAAGTGCATAACCAACGTGATCAGGGTCGGTTAATACACTTGTCTATTCTTAGCAATCATGTTGCCGTCATTACATGATTCACGAAAATACACGTTTGCAATATTGTTCGTGCATGTTTATAATATGGCCATTATCGCGATACAATAAACACGAATCATCCAACCTGAGTTTCCGTTCGCTATGTTTTTGGCGGCTTTACCGCTATATGATCATTTTTAGATTCACATTCGGCGGATTGTTCCGCTGGCATTTTAATCGCTACATGATTTATGAACTAACTCTTAATTCATACATGTGTCGGCCTACATGATTTATGAACTAACTTGGAATTCATACATGTGTGGGCTTGCTTCATAATAACTTTGACATTCGGGCTTTGTAATCCTGTCAATTCATTCATCAAGTCATTTACATAATGCTGAGCGAGATCAAAATCCCGCGATCAGACCTCCTGAAAACAACTTACGAACTGGTAATAACGAAAAAACATAATAAGCTGAAAGTAAGCAATTTCAACTGTAATAGGCTTTAAGCTTGTCGGCGTTCCAAGTTCTTTTAATCGCTTTCCCGTCTAGCGATTCCAGTGTGCAAGCTCCTTTCTCGAGTTGTTCTTTGATTCTATAAGGGCCTTCCCAATTAGCCGCCAGCTTTCCATCTCGGGCATTTTTGTTGCCGATGTCAGCTCTCTGGAGCACTAAATCATTTTCCTTGAATGAACGTGGACTAACCTTCTTGTTATATCGAGCCATGATGAGCTGCTTTGTGGCCAAATCCCTAAAGTGAGTCGTAGTCCGAACTTCATCAATCAAGCCCAACTTGGCTGTAATAGCCTCGTCATTATCTCGTTCTTGCGCAGCTTTCATTTTCCTCTAAGAGGGTTCACCAACTTCAACGGGAATCATGGCTTCGCATCCATAGGTAAGTCTAAAAGGAGTGTCTCCCGTGGACGATTGTATTGTTGTCCGATATCCCCACAACACCGAGTATAGATGTTCTACCCAACTATCCCGGGCTTCTTCCATTCGCTTCCTTAGTCCATTCACGATGATTTTGTTTGCTGCCTCTGCTTGTCCATTAGATTGTGGATGCTCCATAGAAGCAAAATGATGTTTTATTTGGAAGTCGGACATCATCTTCTGAAACCCTTGGTCCACGAACTGCATTCCATTGTCCGTGACCATCTCTGCTGGAATCCCAAATCGCAAAATTTTATTCCGCTGGAAGAATTTTTGTGCTTTGGCCGAGGTTATCGTTGCTAATGGTTCGGCTTCGATCCACTTGGTGAAATAATCCACTGCCACAATCAGCCACTTCAATTGACCAGGAGCTGGTTTGAATGGTCCCAATAAGTCCATACCCCATTTGAAGAATGGCCATGGAGCCGTGATTGCCTGCAAGTCAGATGGTGGAACTCTCATAATCCTTCCGTGTTTCTGACAACTGTCACATCTTCGGACGTGGTCCTTAGCATCCTGAGCCATTGTAGGCCAATAATATCCTGCCCGAATAGCTTTCCGAGCCAGTGCCTTGGCACCCATATGTTGCCTGTTGATGCCCTCGTGGATTTCTGCTAAAACGTACTGAGCTTGATCTTTCCCGAGGCATTTCGCCAAGGGTGAATGTATCCCTTTTCGGTAGAGTTGGTCGTCTACCATTGCATAAGCGGCTGCCATTCTTAGTAGATTTTTAGCCTGCATCACGTCCTCGGGGGTGATTCCTCGTTCCAGATAATCTGCAATTGGCTTTCTCCAATCATCAGAGTCTGATATCAACATTATGTAGCTTGGTTTCGGTAAATTTTGTTAGACTATCGTTCTTAGGTTTCCCGGGCATTTGGTACTGGCCAACTTTGAGAGGATGTCGGCTCTTGCGTTTTCTGCTCGTGGTATGTGTGTTACCATTACCTCGTCAAAGAGTGCCATGATCTCTTTAACCTTTGCTAGATATTTAGCCAACAGTGGCCCTTTTACCTAATAAATTCCTTGGATTTGTGATGCCACTAACTGAAAATCCATGGATACATGCACCTTCTGGGCTCCGTTTTCCTTTGCTTGTGACAATCCTGCTAATAAAGCTTCATATTCGGCCTGGTTATTAGATGTCGGGAAGTCAAGTCGGAGAGAGAACTCCATGGCGACACCATCCGGGCTTTCCACAATAACTCCTGCTCCTCCTCCTTGTATATTGGATGAGCCATCTACGAATACTCTCCATAGTTCCGTTCCTGCTTCTTTTCTTTGAGCAAAAGTTGATTCCACCAGGAAATCGGCCAAAGCTTGTGATTTTATCGCTTGGCGAGCCTCATAAATGATGTCGAACTCGGAAAATTCAATTGCCCAACCTGTCATTCTTCCTGCTAAATTCGGTTTGTGTAAAACTTGCCGAATTGGTTGGTTTGTTCTGACTGATTGAGTGGCCATGAAAATAGTGCCGAAGTCGCCTTGCAGCCGTTAATAGTGCGAAAGCCATCTTTTCTAACTTTTGGTACCTTACCTCGGGTCCTTGTAAGGCACAACTCACAAAGTACACCGGCTTTTGCCCTTCATCAGTTTCTCTAACTAGAACCGCGCTCACCGCCTCCTCTCACACAAATAAATACAGAATCAATCTCTCTCCAGGTTTAGGTCTTGATAGCACTGGTGGGGAAGACAAACATTGTTTAACCTTGGTGAACGCTTCTTCACATTCCGAGTTCCAACCCCCCTGAGCTTCTATCTTTAGGAGTTTAAAGAATGGGAGCGATTTTTCAGCTGACTTTAGCAGAAACCTTGTTAAAGCCGCCAACCTTCCTGTTAGTTGCTGAACCTCTTTTTATTTGTCGGAGCTTTCATCTCCAACACCGCTTTGCACTTTTCTGGATTAGCCTCTATGCCTTGGTTAGTTAGAAGAAAACCCAAAAATTTTCCCGAGGGTACTCCAAAAGCGCACTTTGCCGGGTTGAGTCGAATTCGATGCCTACGCAACTTCTCAAATGTCTGATTCAAATCTTGAACATGGCTGCTTTGTTCCTTGGATTTTACTATCATATCGTCGATATACACTTCCACGTTCTTTCCCAATTGTTTGCTGAAGACCCTGGTCATCATCCTTTGGTAAGTTGCCCCAGCATTCTTGAGGCCGAAAGGCATCACATTATAGCAATAATTTGCTTTATTGGTAATGAAAGCTGTCTTATCTTGATCATCGGGATGCATAGTGATCTGATTATACCCCGAATACGCATCCATGAACGATAATAGTTGGAAACCAGACGATTGATCAACTAGCTGGTCAATGTTGGGCATGGGGAATGCATCTTTGGGGCATACCTTGTTTAAATCTTTATAATCAACACAAACGCGCCACTTGCCATTCGGTTTCTTAACCATGACCACATTTGACAACCATGTGGTATATTGCACTTCCCTTATAAACCCGGCTTCAAGCAATTCCCTAACGTGTGCCTCCAAAGCTTGTCCCCGATCTGAACCTATCTTTCTTTTCTTTTGCGCAATTGGTACTGATCCCGGAGGAATAGCCAGTTTATGACAACAAAACTTGGGATCTATCCTGGGAATCTCGGATGGTTTCTATGCAAACACGTCCTTATTGTCTCTTAGGAATTTCTCTAACTGTGCCCGAATCTCGGGATCCAGCGCCTTTCCAATTGTTGTCGTTTGTTCTAGCCCTTCTCCTAGGACAAAATCTTCTACTTCCTCGTTCAGCTCAGGCCTCCGTTCCTTGTCTTCCTCTCTCAGATCCAACTCAACTACATGGACAGAACTGCTATCATTCTTCCCTTTGTTGGCTGACTTGCCTTCTTGGACTGCTTCAAAATAACACTTCCGCGAGTCTTTTTGATCTCCTTTGACAGTGATCACTTGGTTTTTCTTATTTATGAACCTTAACTTTTGATGATTAGACGACACTAGCATGTTCCAGTTGTGGATAGTCGGTCGTCCTAATATTATGTTGTACGGTGAAGGGAATTCAGCCACCACGAACCGGACTATCTCGGTCTTGAATGCTTCTTGGGTTCCCAATGTCAGCTTGAGATCAATGAATCCTTTCGGGCGAGTGTCCTCTTCATTGAAACCAGTCAAGGTAGTCCTACATGGCTTCAAGTCTTTTGAATCAAATCTCATGCGTTTGAACGCGTCCCACAAAATTATATCCACTGCACTTCCGTTGTCCACAAATATCTTTTTGACTTGGCAACATTCTACTGTCCCTGTTATAACCAAACCATCATTATGTCCTGGTACCACATCATTTAAATCTTCTTCCGAAAATCCCAACAACGGCATGTTCGGCTTCATCTCTTTTTTGAATCTGGGGCGATCAGATACAGACATGACTTCCTTCAGATATTTCTTTTGCTGATTTGTAGAATCTCCTCCTCATTCGAAGCCTCCGACTATCCCATTACACACGTATTTTGACTCGGGGAATTTGTCATCAACGCTTCGCCCTATCTTTTATAATCTCGTCTCTTCTGCCCACCAGCGGGCTCCTACTCTTGTTCTGCCGCTTGTTATGCCGGCCTTGAGTTTGAATAACGTATCGGCGAAGTTTTCCTTCTCAGACAAACTTTTCAATGGCGTCCCTTAAATCCCAGCAAGCTTCCGTGGTATGTCCGTGTTGGTCATGAAACTCACAGTATTGAGACCTATCTAAAGGTTGATTACTCCGCATTAGTCGTGGTCATTCAACATTTTTCATCTCTATCAGAGAAACATCCTTCCATATCTGAGCTTGAGGCAACTTCAACGGTGCATATCGGTTGTACCTTCCTTCTGCTCTGCTTCCGCGGGGTCTATTATTCCCGTCACGACCATGGGCATCTCGTCTATTTGTATTGTACCGATCTTTACCTCGGGAAGGGGAGCCCTTAATCAATTCTTTAGGTGTTTGATTTGCAGCCTCCATTTGCTCCAACTCTATGTATTGTTTTGTGCGATCCCGGAACTCGGCCAAAGTTTTTGGACGACGTTTCATGACCGACTTCTTTAATGGTGAAAACTTGTCCAGTCCTGCAGTTACACAATGCAAATGCACGTCTTCTTTCAATCCGGGCACTTGTAGTGCTGTGCTATTGAAGCGCTCCAAGTATTTTTGCAGAGTTTTCCCAGGTGTTTGCCTCACCTGATCAAGTTGAAATTCCGTTTTTGGTTGTTTCCTACTTGTAGCAAAGTGAAGTAGGAATTTATTTTCCAAGTCCTTTAGGTTCGGGATTGAGTTAGCTGGTAAACTGTTGAACCATATTTGTGCGGGTCCTCGCAATGTCCCCGCAAACAAGCGTGGTATCACGGGTCCCGTATAACCCTTGACCATGATTTCCATCTTGAAATTTCCGACGTGTATTTGTGGATCTTGGCTTCCGTCATATTTGGGAAAATCTTTCGTGTCTAGGCCTTTTGGCCCGTGAAAGGAGTCTCAACCTTTTCTTCGTCATCCGAACTTGAGTCTGATGAGGAGGACGCAGCATGATTTCTTGACAAACTCAGATCCCTGATTGGTTCTTTGTCTTTTCTTCGTACTTTAGTTTATGCTTGATCTCGCCTGGTGCCGCTTGTTTTTTCACGAGTCGTGGTAGCCCGACTTCGTCCTTGATCTCGGCCATCCTCTTGAGATCGCCTTGGGTCCTTCTTTTGTCTAGTTTCTTCTCCATCACAACATTCGCGCATCGGTTGTGCTTCGTGAAGTGAAACATCGTGTTGGCTTGGTCCTGCCATTTCCTTGTTGGTTCTAGTATTCTTATTTTCGAATCGTCCGGCGTATTGTTCGAACAGCCTTTTCCACTCTGCATCACATCGGTCCATTTCTTCCTTTAAAATCCGGGCATTTTCTGCCATTTGAAGATTGTGACGATTCTCCATCCCGTCAATTCTGTCCAACATGGATCCTATCGTGTTTTGCAATAAGTGAATGTCTGGATTAACTATTTGAAACTCCACTTGCGGACTACTTGGGGGGGTTTGAGAACCCACTTGCTGCAGCACGTCGTTTTCCGGAAGAGGGGAATTTGCTGTGTCGGATATCTCCGCTTCAATTTCCACTATCACCTGATCTACATTATCGTTGGAAGGATCCTCCTGGTGTACTGTCTGTTCAACCTGTTGCCGTTCTTCTGACATTTGAGTTTGCCGAGTTGCTAAAGTTCGTCCTCTAGTGTTTGCCATTTGCATTGATGAGCACGTAGCCTGATAATCTGATGTTTGAACCTTTCGGTCCCCACGGTCGGCGCCAAATGTTCGAGTATTGAACAAAGATTAAACGGGCTTGAACTAGGATTGATACCCAGGGCCTACATACCCTCAATAGGGATCAAAGCCCACGTAGTTCGATGATAATTCCGGCGTTTAGCCATAATGGAGTGGGGTATGTGCAGTGTGCAAAGCAATAATGGGAATTTGCATGTACCGTTCACCAGGGAGGAAGTTTCCTATTTATAAGAGAAGGTAACTGCTCCGACTTTGTCAGTTATCACCTATGAGGGTATAACCGCAGGTGGGTATTTTATATGGTGGACTGGGCTTCTTGGCCCAATTTCCGAGGTCCATAACAGCATCCACTTTCCATTATTTTCATTGACTTCTTAGCTCTTGTTCTTGTTTATTTTAATCCTTTGTCTTCTGATTCTTTGAAATTTAAGGGTTAAGAATCCCAGAAATTCAGATATGGCACCACCGATTCTTTCTCTCGCTCTTCCGTCGGAGACTGGCCGAGTCCTTAGCATTCAGTCACACACTAGGCAGGTTTTTAGGGTTTTATTTTTCCCTAATTTGTTTAACCTTGCACCGTATCGGCATCCTAATCAGCATTATTTTCTTCCTATTTGACTTATTCTCATTCTAATTCACCATCAATGGCAACACTAGACAAAGCCTAGTTAACGGTTAACATCCACTATCTAAAGGAATTCTGTAACTTTTGCTCTTATAAGGTAACCACGTGTGTATTTTTTGTCAAAAAAAATATATATATGGTGTTGGACACTCTTAAGGTTAGTTCAGTTTGAGGGAAGGGGAGGGGAGGGAAAAAGATTAGGGGAGGGGAAATTGGGATTAAAATTCAGTGTAGTGGGGCCCACAATATTTTTCCCTCCCTCCCCTTTTTTCGCTCCCCTCCCCTTCCCTCAAACCAAACTAACCCTTAAAGACAAAGTATATATATATTTGGGTTAAGGTGCAAAAATACACATGTGCTTTTGTCTGAGGAGCACCCAGCAGCAAGTGCTTTTTTTTTTTGGAGCAAAAGTGACTATGTGATTACAAAATAGGAGCAAAAGTCACAGTAACCGTTAATGGGGTGGATGTTAACTGTTAACTTAGAAGATTTGACTTAAATAGATGACATGGACGCTGACTAGGAGGGTGTAACTGACAACTGGAATCTGAGCAATGGATGACTTGGAAAAAGAATGTTTTATTTCTCAGGAAAAATTGGGGATCTGAGTAATTTATTAATTCCCCAAATCTAACATATGACTTCATTCGTGGAGAAGAAAATGTCGACGACTCAGGTGACACTGAAAAAAACCTAAGGTTCAATCCCCATTGTCGTCAATTTAGCCAGATTTACGATACACCACGGTCTAACTCTACACAACTGAGCTACGGTTTAACTCAGGGATTTAGCTTCTTTGTTGAACGACTCACCATTGTTGTCTGCAACCTCGACGGAGAACAGCGTCGACCATGCTATGAGGTGTGAGGAACGAGGAATCGAGTGGGAACTCAATGCAGTCGTCTTCAACATCGACCAAGGGGAGAACCCAGAAATCGCGAAGGAAAGTAGTTTTCCTAAGATGCCACAGTCGCGAGGAGCATTACGAAGGTCCCATTCGTTATTGCCATCACAATTTGTTGGCTTCCTGTTGGACGTCGTGGTCGGAAGGAAACCTAGGTAGGAGGTTTTATGGGTGTTGGAATTACTATAAGGTAAGATTTAGTTGATTTGGAATTAATTTTGTTGCGATGGGTTCATGAAGTTTAATGGTGGGGTATATGTTGAATCACAGGATGGAGGTTGTGGGTATTTTGAATGGCACAATGGTGTGTTTAGGGATAAGTAAAATGCAGTTATCAACGAGTTACTCACAGACATAGACAAGTTATATGAGGAGAACAATCATCTTCGAAAAGGGAATGCAGGTGCGAGGAATTATGAAGATGTTGCCGTTGAAGCTGAGGTGATGAGACTGAAAGCTGGAGATGAAGTGAAGAAGGTGCAATTGAAGTTGAAACTTGCCTTAGTAACATTGTTACTAACTTGGGTTGTGTTGGTGGTAATAAAATTGTAAGGGTGTATGTTAGTTGTTAGTAGTAGGGATGTGGCGGGTTTAATTGTAAGGGTATATGTAAGGGTGTATGTTAGTTGTTACTAACTCGTGTATGTGTTTTGATTAATTACAGTCCCTCAGCAATATACATTACATATTTTAGTTTTGAAATGATTGACCTGAGATCCAAGCCAAAATGGTAGCATGCACGGGAATGAAAGTGCAATTAGATACAAACTGAGTGAACATATATACTACCTAGTCGATCCATGATGTTGGTTGCTGTAATCATTATTAGAAACAAACTTTGATATAATAATGATGATGAATGAATGAAATTGAATGAACAAATATAACACAGGAAAGATCCTTCAACTTCAATCCAACCTGATGAAAATAAGATATCCACAATTGCATACGGTGTAGCTGTTGATAATGGAAATGAGAAGAAAAGAATAATAAGAACAACACAAACATTTAGTATTGGTTATTGTAAGTTCTCCGGGTACAAAAAGTTCTAATGGCATGCAACGCATAAGTTGTTGCAGCATCAGCACAATGACCATTCATCTAATATTTAACCTATCTAATGTGTATTGACAACAACATGAGGAAGCAAATTACACAAAAAAAAAAAGACCCACTTGGGCCACACAAAAGGCAACCTAGCTGTTTACACAAATGGCAACCACATTTGTTCCAAAATATTACCAAAAGGCTACCAAGGCTGTTTACACCAAAATGTTACCAAAAAACTAGCAAAATATAGCTAAGGACATAGACATTTAAGTAGGCTTCTTTGCTCTAAGTTTGGTCCTCTGAATTTGCCTCTGGGTCTGCACTATGAGCTGAGAGGTTGTCACAGAGGGGTGTCCTCTCCATTGCAGACCTGGTGGCTGAAATGGAAGGTCAGCAGCGCAGCTGCATTGATTGGGTGGGGTTCAAATTGAATTAATCTTGAACCCTCAATTGCTTGTGCAGAGTTAGATCCTCTTGTCTTTCGCATTTCCCTTTCATTGGGTATGGCAAATTTGGTTTCTGGATCAGCAGTGTGGTGCATCCTTGCATGTGCAGTACCCTAGTCTATAACCACCTCAGAGGCAAGTCCAGGACACAAGAAAAGCACAAAAAAACCAGTAAAATTTTCAGGCAACAATAAAGACATTACAGTAAGTACAAATAAGGACCATACATTGTACACAGAAGATCCTGTGGTTTCGTCATATATTATCCCAAACCCACATGCTCTTGATTTGTATATTTTCCTTGTTGTTCCTCTCCTGGCTGTTGAATTACTTGGTTATCGTTGGGAACTTCCAATCTCGTTAGGTGCTTCTTGGGTTGGTTGTGTGGGTTCAGGTGGTTGTTGGGAGGTTTGGGAATCGACAGGTTCAGGTGGCTACTATTGAGAGGTTTGGGCAGTGTCATGGGGCTGTTTAGAGGTTTCAGATGACTTCCGCTTGCCTTTCCTTCGATTATGTTCTTCGTTTGCAGTGGGAGGCTAACATGGAACAAGTTAAAATTTCAAGTAAAGTAGTGTAACAATATCACATAAGAGCCTTAACAAGTAAATCAGTACAAAAGGCAAAATTACAACAATATCACTTACCTCTTTAC
Source organism: Acacia crassicarpa (assembly GCA_034222035.1). Taxonomy (NCBI): domain Eukaryota; kingdom Viridiplantae; phylum Streptophyta; class Magnoliopsida; order Fabales; family Fabaceae; genus Acacia; species Acacia crassicarpa. The sequence continues at coordinate 2,940,719 of JAWXYG010000015.1, read as the reverse complement.
AAGTTGATTTATTGTGCCCTTCTTGCTTGCAACGGGTGCATTTGTGGCGCTTACCACGCCTGTTCAACCTTTCAAGTCCAACTTGTTCAGTATTATTAAGAGGAGCTGACCCACTTGGGCCACTTACATGAGGACCAACTTTTGATATTTTCCTCCTTCTAGTAGCTTCCTCAGTTCTGCTTCTTTTGGTAGGAGGTCGTCCTGGCAAGTTAGCAAGTGGTGGTGGTAACATGGGTAGGAAATTTTCAGTGTCCCAAAATTTTTGTCCCCCTAACTGGCTCAAGTTTTGTTCTATATGCAGCAAGGTAGGTATCCTTGTGATAATAATGTGAGATTTGGGATTTGGGCTCAATCTTAGAATGATACATGGTGCAAATAGCATGTTGACAAGGTATTCCAGTCAAATCCCAAGCCCTACATGTACACATGCCTCTGGAAAGATAAACTAGATGCCTATCTTGTCCGCCAACTACCTCATATCCCGCATCTCCATTGAAGGCTACTCTACAATCAACAGCTAAAAACCTATTACACTTAAATAGGTCCATACATTCAGGATTGAATTCAGTAAGCCAGCCCCTTACATTTGCCTCACTTTCAGCCCACTTTGCCATCATCTTCAATCTTATGCCATCTAACATCCTAATCACAGGTAAGAACCTAAAATCATCTATCGACGCATTGAACGACTCACTAATGTTGTTATCCACCATCCACGACTTATATCTTGGGGTGAAATATGCTCTTACCCATGTGTTAACGTTGTAACTGACTGCATCCTCTGCTGCTCCCTTCTTCAATGAACCTAAAGTTGATAGGTTGTCTTTGAACTCTTGAGGATACGAACTCCATGCACAAGTAAAGAATTTCTTCTTCAACTAAGTCCCCCCCCCTCTTGCTCCAGTTAGCATAAATATGGCGTGCACAAAATCTATGTTCAGCATGAGGAAGCACCTCACCTACTGCATTAGTCAGTCCCTGTCATACAATAGCATCCATGTTGAATGACAAATATAAGAAAAATATGTAATCCATATGACAGGTGTATGTCACTTTTGCATATGTACATCAAACTAGTTCCCAGAAGGTCTATCTATGTAACTTGTTCATACCTACATCTAACATTTTTTTATTAAAAAAAAAAATAGACGGAAAAAAACACATAGGAACCACTTTCTTCTTTCAGACCAATTCCACTCTTGAACATATAAACTTAGAAAAGGGTATAATAAAAATATCATCTCTTTGAAAAAAAAAAACATCAAACAATAGGAAAAATATTATATCAGGGAAATTACACAGAACAACAACCATTCTAGAGGAATTTTTATCACTGCATAGTCCAAAAAAATATTATGTCAAGCAGACAAGATTAATACAGATAACAAATGGAAGAATGAAATAAAGTAGACATCATCAAGGATTAATTACCTTTTGCATATCAGAGATGAGGATTACTGTCTCGCCATTTCCCAACTCTAGAGAGTGTCTGAGCCATTGTAGGAACCAAGTCCAGTGGTGTGCATTCTCCTTCTCCACCAAAGCAAGAGCCAAAGGGTACACAGAGTCATTGCCATCAATACCCACAGCTCTTAACATTATTCCTCTTGCCTTTCCTTTCAGGAATGTCCCATCCACACCAATAAGGGACCTACACCCTTCTTTCCAGCCAACCTTTGAAAAAAATGAATAAATAAATATATATGATAGATGCAATTACTACTTTCAGCAACTACATTTAATACATATAACAGATGCAATAACTACTTTTACCAACTACATTACAAATTTCTTATCCCTTTCAACAACAACTACTTTCAATAATTATAATAATAAACATATATAACATATACAATTACCTTCGCTGCATTGAAGCATAAATACAGCTGCTTAAACACTCTTCTTCCTTGTTCCAAAGCCTCTTCGCTCACCTCCACACAGACATCAGAACCACGGTTCGATAGTTTCAACTCATTACAATATGCTTCTAACTTTCTGAATTCATCTTTGAAACTACCGTCCATTTCTTCCATAATCTTCTTTTTTGCCCGCTTACATTTATGTACACTATCACAGACCTTTAGATCCCTTTGAACCTCGTTCTTCATGTCTTTTGCTTTGAACTTAGGAACTTCTTGTACCTTGTCTTTGAAATGCTGAGCCAACCACGTAGTAGAAGGTCTTTGATTTTTATAAACACGTGCACACTTATGGTCATACACCAATGATTTAACTTGCCACCCTATAGTTATCCCATAAGTGGATAAATATAGTGAAAATGGACATCCCTCTTGACAGACCACTTGGTATGTCCTCTTATCACTTCACACAACTTTCAAGTTAACGCCCCGCGTGATTGAATACTTGTCGATGGCCCTCTTAACCTCTTGTTTATCTTGAAAAGTCATGCCAACAGTAAAATGAGGTCTTGTAGCAGCTGCTTGTATCTCTTGAAGAACATTTGGCTCTTGCATAGGCCCATCATCACTTTCGTGGCCCAACTCATCTTCCTCACTATCACTCAAAGGGTCCACATCCACCTCCCTGCCTTCAAATTCATCATAAACACTTTCCTCCATATCTGAACTAGAACTTAGCCCCACATAAGTGCCGTCATAACTATCATCATCAGTAGACCTATTACAATTTTCATCACTCCAATGCCCCTCTTTATCATCCTCTTCAACGTCAACAATCCCTTTCCCTTTTTCAATTATGTTATCGCAACCTACTTGGTTAACTCTATCTGTTTCCTCTTCATCATTCACGTCATCACCATGGAACTCTATATCATCATAGTTATCATAGTCATCAACCCATTCCATTTCCTCAATCAGACCTTCCACATTTCCTTTCACTGTGGTCTCATCTACTGTTTTTTCAGCATCTTCTCTCACAGTATTTTCACGTTCCCGACCTCCAACAGCATTTAAAATGCTTTCTTTTACAGACTTATGCCCTCCCCGCAACCTAGTCTTAGTTTCTTCCCACCCCTTTATCATAGACTCATACTTTTGAAGCACACTTTTTACTGACCTTTGACCGATGTTTGTGTCTTCATCCTCAATTACCACTTTCTCCTTTCCATTCGATGCCATTATCACTGCACAGTATAGAAAAATATTATATCAAGGGCCTCCATGCCATTTCACCATAACCGAAAGCAAACAAACAAGCAAAAAGGTAAACTTTTTGTCGCTTCCTCGCTTAAACCTTCTTTCCAAAGATTCCCTACTCACATGCGAATCAGCTTTTCCACTGCCAACCTCAGTCGATTCCCAACTTCCGCCTAACTCTCTCGATTTCCCCCTTCTTTATCATCACTGTGAACTTCTTCTTTTGCTTACTCTTCGCGTCATGAACCTTAGGTTTTGATCTTCACCCTTCTTCACGTCGTGAACCCTAGCTTTTCTCCAGATGTTCGTTTCCCCAATTTCGCCGATAAGTGGATTTTATATGAAACCTAGGTTTTCGCCCCGAACAATTGAACCCTAGGTGTTAGATGTTGAGAATCTATTTTATTTTGGATTTGGGAATTAATCAATTTAGTTATGTGTTAGATTTCGTTTCCCCAATTTTTTCCAGAGAAATAAAACATTCTTTTTCCAAGTCATCCATTGCTCAGATTCCAGTTGTCAGTTACACCCTCCTAGTCAGCGTCCATGTCATCTATTTAAGTCAAATCTTCCAAGTTAACAGTCAACATCCACCCCATTAACGGTTACTGTGACTTTTGCTTCTATTTTGTAACCACATAGTCACTTTTGCTCCAAAAAAAAGCACTTGCTGCTGGGCGCTCTTCAAACAAAAACACATGTGTATTTTTGCACCTTAACCCTATATATTTTTACTCCTTATCTCCTTTGGTTTTCAAATTCTAAGTCCCATAAAAAAACCTATGTGTTGGGAGCAGCAACTATAAAGGAGTAAAAATAGGTTGATAGTACAAGAGAGAGAGATATGGATGATGACTTTGCTTCTTCCTGGAAATTGCTCACCGTTTCATTTCGTAGTTTACACCTTCTTTCTTCAGCAGTCACATTTGACTGTAGCTTCCACCACTTTCCTCTTCTTCGCGGGACAATAACAGCAAGAATAATGATCAAAATGGACGGGAAACCTCTGCGAGTGGGAAGGGAAGTTTGTTTAATGAATCGACTTTATGAAACTTGGCTGACAAGTCGAGGTGTGGGAGAGATGATGGTATAAACGCGCTTCTTCAACAAGCATAAACCAGTTCTTGCCTCCAATTTCACTCTTCAAAATAACAACCGACTGCTTCTAAAATCAAGCCCCAACCCTTACCCTAACGTTCTAATTCCAATATGGGTAATTCTAATTCCAATATGGGTTCTTCCAATATGGTTGAGGTCAGTTCTTTTTCTTCTCCCTCCTCTTCTTCCTTTTTCTTTTTCCTCTATGCGTTTTGCAGTTTTATTTCCTTTCTGGTGCCATCACGCTCTCCGTTTCTCATCCTGTCGTTTATGCGCGCAGAAGAAGGACAACGCTCCCCCTACTTCCGTTTTCAAGTTCAGTTCGCTTTGTGAGTGCCAAGGCTGCGCTGAGAAGATCAAAAAACCCGTCCGTGGTACGCTCTATTCCTTCACCCCAACTTTTCGGCTTTCCTCTGTTTTGGATTTGCAGGCTGGATAATCCCTCTAGATTTTTATTTGCTTTACAATAACTCTTGAAATCGTGAATTCAAGCCACATTCTTGGCCGTCTTTATGGTTTCAGGTGCGGAAGACTTCAAGGTTGATTGGTCCGCCTATGAACTGACGGTGATTGGTAAAGTGGACCCCGTTAAGGTCCTGGGTAATTTGAAGAAAGAGTTCCCAAAGAAGAAGGTGGAGATTGTTCCCCCTCAACATAAGAAAGACGCCACCGCCGGCAATAAGAAGCCGGGCGACAAAAGGGAGAAGAAGGCCAACAAGGAGAAATCTAATGATAAAAAAGATAAAGATAAAATGCCCTAAAAGGTAATTGATTCTACTTCCGTTGCCGTTGAAAATGCCTTCTGATCTCTTTAGTCAATGCAATACATATTATTAGGGAAATACTGATGGGAAAGGCGATCAGCTCTCATGCCAAGAAAATATGAAAAATGTAATTGGGACTTTTTATTGGTTAGGTCAAAGTGTTACCTGTAATGAGTTTATTATCAAGGTTACCTTTCTGTCATTGTGCTGGTTAGGTCATTGTAATTACTAATTAGCATTCTGCTTTAGTTTTACTTTTCTCTCTATCACCTGCTTTCATTATATTCACCGTGTGAAAGTTGTTTTATACGTCTTTCCCTGTTTTTCCTTCTATGCATTTGGCCGAAAACATCCAGAAGAAGGTGGAGATTGTTCCCACTCAACCTAAGAAAGACACCGCCGCCAGCAATAAGAAGCCGGGCAACAAACGGGAGAAGAAGGCCGACAAGGAGAAATCCAATGACATAAAAGATCAAGGTAAAAAGCTCAAAGAGGTAATTGATTCTACTTCTGTTGCCGCTGAAAATGCCTTTTGATCTCTTTAGTCAATGCGAGACATATTATCAGGGAAATACTGATGGGAAATCGTTAGATTTTGTACAATTCCTTGTTCTTAGAGTACCAAGATCAACGATACGTGTTACCTAGCATTTGAATTCTACTTGTAACTGAATTCTCTCTTCAAATGATTGTATTTGTTCACATGATGCAATTTGCATAAACAGTGGTGTACTAAGTGGTTACTGAATTCTCTCTTCAAATGATTGTATTTGTTCACATGTATAGAAGGAATTGACCAAGGTGAAGAGGGTGAAGGAAAAGGTAGAGCTGATTGAAGTAAGACAAGTTGTGAAGATAAGGCGGGAATTGGTGGTGGAAGGCCCGAAATGAAGCTGAGCATGCTCGAACTGAAGCTGACATTGCTCAGGTACTGACTATTGGGATCCGTACACGCAGCGGATTAAAATTTTCTACGAATCCCGTCCCGAGGATCACTCAGGTGCGTTTAAATCAAGGTTAGGGAACCCGAATCATACCTTATAGAGAACTCGGAATCATCCGGAGCCGGAGGTTTTCCTTTGATTTTAGCGAACTAGTAACTCAAGAATCTACACAAACCCTTTGTGCACATTTTCTTATGGCGATCAAGAAAACCCAAACTGTAGTGAATTTGTCCGCGTCTCGTTCTCTTTGAACTGGTGGGCTACCTTGTCGATCAGCAGAAGACGACTCTTAGAATCGGCTTCTTCTACCGGTATCCACACGAACAATCTCCGAACACGGACGCGGCAGCGTGCTAGCGCCTCAGACTGTGCGTCTCTCTCTTTTTCGCTCTAGGGTTTCTCGCGGCTTTCTAATACGCTCGATTAAAACTCCCGTAGGTTTTTCTAAACCCATCGGCGTATTATATTCAGAATTAATCCCCATTAATTTTGAATTTTGAATTTTAATTAAAAAAAATATATTAATTAAATCTATCTGATAGATTTAATCTAATATATTTATTTAATTCAAATTAAAAGCCTTCTGATTTAATTTATCTCTATAAATTAAATCCGAGAAATGATATCTATCTATTTAATTAAATCTGAGATATAATATCTCAATTTAAATTAAATAGATAATGATATCTTTATTCGAAAATCAAATGAGATATAATATCTCTATTTGTTTTAGATATTTAATTTATCCGATAAATTAAATATAAAACAAATATCATATAATAATATTATAATCTCCATTAAATAATATTATTATATTATTTTTGAATTTAATACACACACACACACACACACACACACACACATATTTACCCCAGATTAAATTCAGTATTCATTTAATCTCAGATTAATCTGAGATTCAATGAATCTGGACACTTTTACCCGTGTTGGATTATTCTTGTGTGCGACCCTGCAGGCCCATATGAGATTGGCAGTGGGCCAAGACTATATCAGCCCACAAGTCGCAAGCGGCCTCTAGCAAGACATTGCGACTACCCCAATTCACATGGGGATCGATGACACGATACTACCTATCGTACAACCATGTCACGTCCCTTTTGTCACGCGATAATTCGGTCAAGGATGAGGCATGGATAATGTCAACTTCCTGTTCTTAACCATTACTTTCTCAATTCTCGAGCAGTCTAATAAGTGAAATGAAAACTCTTTTCCATCACAGTATGGCCATACATTTCTTAGACTCACTCATCGAGGGGCCCAGTATTATCTCTCTACAAATGTGAGGGACAAATTCCATCTTGACCATTCACATTCCTCCGCATGAAAACCACTGATCCCGATCCCAGCCTTTATCATCACACGGTCAAAGGTGACTTTTGACTAGGTCAAAGACCAGTGACTCATCATGTAGGAATCCATGATGATCTCAGGTCATAAGGCGTTGTGACGTGGTTATACATGAGATAAGCTTATGACTTAATCCATGCAGCTTTCTCATAGTGGGTCGGTCCAGTACCTTATACTCTTACAAGTGCCCATGACTTGGATTCGTATCTCCATACCTCATCAAAGTCATACTGGTCTTAACTCATCTTCGCTCCCGCGTAGATGACCGACCAGGGACATTTAGGATAATCTATAAGATATATCCTGGGATACAGTTATCACCATAAACATGTGAACGAAGTGATAACTTAATGGAGAACAATGACTTGCCCCTAGGGCATAATTTCCAACACTGACTACTCTGTTTCCTCATAAATAATGGAAACAGAAAGAATGCAGCCTAGTAAAACTTATTTTAGCTGTGAAGAAACGTATGCTTCATTTGTAATCATCCTAATAAATTTGTTTCCTTAGCTCCTGGTATGCTTGCAACCTTTAACTTTTCTTCTGCTCCTTGTTTTATTGATGAGTCAAGGGAACTTTACTTTCTGAATTTGTGTTTTGAGCAAATTTGGAAATGGTTTGTACAACAAGTTTGGTGATGATGGTGACTTGGATCATTTCATTTGAGTGAGTGTCTGGCATTTAGCATCTCACAATTGCAAAGACCAGTTGATTTGGATATTTCAGATTATTAGGAGGTTAAAAAGAATTTGGGAAATTATTAAATATGCATCTCTTGCACAAACAGTTGTTTGGTCATTTCTTGCTATTTTTGAGACAGTGTTCAAGATAATGAATCTGGATTGGTTTTGACATTCATGCTTAGAATTTATCTAATACTTCATTGATGTCTCAATCAGTATGTGAGACCCAAAATGAATAATCTTGGACCCATACATTTAATGTAAAAAGAATCCTAGAGGCACATCTCCATCACGGGTGGATTATCCTAAAACGGTAACATTTTAAGCATATAGAATTGGGAAGAACAGAAATGAAATTGGATCGCTGGAACTGAAGCTTAAAGAGAAAAATAGATTATTCAGAGAATCTTTAACTGAAGCTTAAAGAGAAAAATAGATTATTCAGAGAATCCTTCCTTAATCAAAAGTCATTTTAGAAAAACTCGTTATCTTAAAATGTGTGCTTATGCAAGTGAGCTCATGCAATGGCTTATCTGGATCTGTTTGTCTATTTGATATGGAGGAGAAGGTAGAGGAAATTTTAATTAGTTCAATTTTTTTATTTTGAATAAGTAGAGTTATGAAATTTTAATAAAACGATGTAAGATAAAAAAAATAAGTAAAATCAATTAATGGTAAAATTAATCATGTTTGTCTAGTTATTCTAAAAAATCATAGCACTACTTTGATTTTTCTCTTCTCTTCCCAATCAACAGTCCAAATGGACTGGATAATAAGAAAAAGATCAAGAGAGGATATGCTTCCCTTAGCGCTCATTAAAATCCCCCCCCTCTCCATTTCCCTCTTGCTAAAGATACCCTAGTGAAAATGCTAATACGTGCAAGTGAATACTTTGGCTGGAACACTTGTGTTGTTTTTCTCTGCAATGCTCCTCTAACAATCCCTTTGTCTCATCCCACACATCTCTGTTTCAGAACTTGGAGACTATATGTTAATAAACGGAATCAATTTTTGTTTTTGGCCGAAACGTACTGAGTCAATAAAGGAAATTTTTTCACAGAGGTGCGGTTGAGAGGATTGTTGGATATGGAACTGTTGGTGTAACCATGACTTTTTGGAGGAGGTAAGAGATAATAGAATTAAATTAATTTTGACAATTTAATGGAGAATTTCCAAAACAACAATAGTGGGCGAATTGTATTATGAAAATGATAAAATATGAAGAAATTTTGTTTTATTTCACGTCACAAAAAAGGAAACAACCTAAGTTGAGGTGGATTAAACCTCAACATATTCCATAGCCTAGGAGAACTTTGTAATTCCACAGAAAAACACACATAAAATCCAGACAAGGAAAAGTCCTGTGTCTATATATGATCATGCAAACCCACAAAGATCCCCTTCTGTATGGAATAAAACCAAATCAAAATCAAAACGTAAAGATTTATAGCTTCAAGTTCACACTGAGCTCCTAAACACTAGTGGGATCTGGACATACAGATACCTCGTACGTATTTACACCAAATGCCTATCAGACTTTATTTCTTCTGCTCACTACTACAAAATACCTAAAAGACGACCTAAATAAGACCCAAATAACGTCCTTTTTTTAAGGGACGTCGGGGAGAGTGTAGTAGTTTCTGCTGTATTAGGCAACCTGAATATAAATCAGGTCGCCTCATATGAGGCGACCTAAAGAGCTAAAAGAGGCGACCTTAATTTGTTTCAGGTCGCCTCATATGAGGCGACTTAAAACAAATTAAGGTCACCTCTTATAAGTTTCGAGGCGACCTAATTTCAAACTCAGGTTGCCTATTATATGTTAATAGGCGACCTTACTAATATTCAGGTCGCCTTTTATATTCCATGGACAACCTGAATTGGTTTTCAGGTCGCCTTATATTAGTTTTTTTAAAAAAAGTTTGTTCTCGCTGTTTGTTTGGCCAATTTGCTGGAAAACTGAATACTTCACAATTACAGCAATTTCCTACCAAATTCCTGTTTTTTTAACACCAATTACAGCAAGGCAATTCATAACTCAATGGACAAGTTTTTACCATAATACTCAGCAACCATAGCAAAATTCAAACAACGTTAATGGTACATGTCCATGGGATATTCACAACAAAACTACAGTTACAATCAATCAAATTCAAGCCATATATTCACTCAACTTCCAGACTCAGAAACTATCCGCTGAACAAGTTACTACAACAATTTAAGTATACCACTACAAAACAGAACTAATTTTGTAAAATATTAATGATAGAGACTAGACAGAGCTAAGTCATAACACAAGTCATACCACAACAAGTCATACCTGATAGGGCAAAACTTTAAGCCTATAAACTCCGCAAGTGTACGAGCAGTATCAAGTAATAAAGTGATAAGAAAAGTATCGTTCCCACGAGGACTTAGTACCCACAATTTCAGTTAAGCATTGATTTCACAATTTCGTTTAAGTTGAGAAAACCAAATTAAATTTAATTAAGAAAAAGAAATTAAAACCAAAATAAAAATAAGAAAACTACCACAATAATCAAATGAGCAACCTAGAGTCACTAATCCCTTATTTGATTCTTAGATTTTATCCCCACTAAATTAACTTTGACTAAATTTAATAAGCTAATCTAGAGTATTAATGTTTATAAGTGCCTGTCGGTCCACTTATACACCTACCTCAAATAATTATGCAATGTCTCACACAATTAATTAAGATACAATTCAAATCGGGCTCACTCTAATTTGACTATGCGGAGCTTCTAGGTATATGTCTATCCTAGACGCAAATTAGATTAAAACCTAACTTCACGTTAAATTTAAACCTAATTCCACATTATTTATTCCCAAGGTCAATTTAGGATTCCCTCTTTCAAGTCCAACCCTAAATCCCCAAAACATGCTCAATGGTGGCCAATCAATAAGCAATAACAATGAACACAGGATTAAATAAACTGAAATAAAATTAAGCAAAACTAATTAGTAGGAATAATATCTAAAACCCAAACAAGTTCATAGATTCTCTAGGTTGCAAAAGAAAATTAGCCACACATGGCTTTATTCAAATCCATAACAAAAAGATAAGAATTCAGGTCCAAAGAAGAAGAAGAAGAGAGAGGAAAGAAAATTTCTTCGTCGCATCCACAGTCCTTCCGTCCTTCCGTGAAAATGATGAAGAGAACTGAAACGCTCAGCCTCTACTTCTCTGCTTCTTTGTTCCTTCTCGTTCTGTGTCTCCTTGATCTACCTTCTGTCTCCTCTTCCGTGATCCTCTTTCTTGTCTCTGCCTCTTTATTTATAATAATTTAGGTCTTGCGTCATTGATTCTCCTTTTCTTATTAAAAAGATATATCATATCTCGTAATTTACTCCGTCAGATCACGAAAATTGATTTTGTTTCTATTTTTCTTGCGTGAGACCACTGAATTTGATTGATTGCATATCCTCTTATTGCCTTTTCTACTTCATTCCAAATCAGCTAATATTTCCTGCACAATAAAAATAGGATATGAGTAGATTTGATGTCGATTTATTCTTTGATCCTAAGTTTCATGCAATTATGGAAATGTTCATAAAAGATAATTAAATAGGTATATAATATCAATAATTCCAATTAAATCTCATAAAATATACACCTATTTAATCATAAAATATATACCCATCAAACACCGCCACACTTAAATATTTGCTTGTCCTCAAGCAAAATAAAGAAAATTCATTATCTGAAAAGAAATTGCCTATGAAATTCCTAAATAGAAAGCAATAAACCACCACACTTGGATCATATCATCAAATCTTATTTAAGTTAATGTTTTATAAAAATAAGTCACTAAGCCAAAAGAGTGTAACAATCTCTTAACGTCCCATGATCAAAAGATCGGCAAGCAATAAGTTCAACCATAAGATTAGTAAAAGAATATTATGCTACTTAATTTCTCCATAAAAATTCAAATGCCCCCACCAAACCAAGCTTTTATTTAATTTATTAAGAATTCTTAGGTAGGAAATAACTTATTTTGCCTTTTTTTTTTCTATCCTTTTTTTTCTTTTCTTTTTCTTTTGTTTCTTGAGCCGTTGTAGGTCCCCTTTTGACGCGACCCTGCACATGGGTGATGCAGCACCGGTTACTTAGTTACTCCAACAGGCACCTCAAGAGGCTTTTAGCCCAACTCATAACCCTCTTTGACTTTACCGTTTGACGCGAGTGCCAACATTGGTGATGAAGTGCCCCCGGTTACTAAGTAAGGTCTAGAGAAGTCATTGGAGTTGTTTTTTCTCTTTTTTTTTTTTTTTGCTTTTTCATGAGTTATTTCCCTACACAAAAGTTTTACTTGGTTAGTACAAATCATCATCTAATTTTCTAAAGAAATCATGTAGCAAAATATTCTTGAACTAATAATTTGTTGATCACATTACAAACTAATCCTTATTCTCATAGTCCATCTTAAGATTGAAAAAAAAAAAAAAACTCAAGGCTTAGAGACTTGGTTGAAACATTTTTTTTTCTATTTTAATTTTTGACTTGATAATATTTTCTAAGATGGGGAAAGCTCAAAATTAATGTCAATCCTCAACAATGGAAAAATCTCAAATTAACAAAAATCTTTTCAATTGCATAAGGACAAGCATAATTCAAAGAAATTATATCATAACCAAAGGAATTATATCCCTCCCCCACACTTAAATCAAACATTGTCCTTAATGTTGCAAAAAATAAAGAGGGAAAGGAACTAGTACTCCCCTGGTTTAGGCCGCTAACTCTGATGTGAAGTGCTAAAGCAAGACCTTGCAACAACAAGAGAAGTGAACTTCTTTAAACCTGAATAAAACCGAAAGAAAGAAAGCAAGAAATAATAATAATAATAATAAAATATGCAAGCAAAACCCTTGGGTTGCCTCCTAAGAAGCGCTAAATTTATAGTCTTCAGCCAGACTTCTCAAAACAAACCACTAATCATAAGTATCAAACACTATAATTACCTTGTCTTCATTCCTTTTCACACAAGGTATCACACACAGAAATTGATCATTCAAGTTAATTACTTGTATTTCCTTAATCATAGACAATCTTGGATTACAAGCAATCACTGAATTCAAATTAAGCATAACATGCATATCTTTGAAAATAAATATAGGTACATCCAAGAATTTAGAGCATCCAATAAAATCAACTTAACTCTCATCGGTAAGAGTCAACATTTCAAGAGGAGGGTCATGAACAACAACAATTGGGACATCAAGATCAATTTGATCACCAATATCACAATCCTTAGGCTCCACAGCCGGAACCTCTTCTAAACATCCAATATGTTCATCTAAATCAATGTCAAGCTCACAATCACTTTCTATATTATCCATAGTCTCATGTAATCCCAAACCTTCAACTTCCTCACAATAATCATTATCAACATAAGAAGTGGTCATCAAGTTTAAGGAATTATCTTGCACCATAGTCTCAAGGGTAGAAAGAATTTGACTCACACTTACCCCAATATCTTGGACACTTACCTCAATATCTTGGACACTTGATTCAACTCTAGTGATAAATTCCTTTTGCTCTCTACTAAATCTTTCTGATGCTTCCGCACACTCCTCAACTAATCTTTCCAAATTAGATTTTTCCCTGTACTCAATGGTGTGTTCTTCAACATACGGATAAGAGTAACAAGGAGAGGTATTTTCATAAGAATGATAGATCTGTGGATCCCTAAAATTATATTGCTCAAAACCTTCACTAGGACAAAATGAGTTATTAAGACAAGCTTGGTTCCTAGTGAAATCATCTCTCACAAAATGACTCATTGTACTATATGGACAATATTCATATAAATGATTCCCTCCACAATAAATACAAGACATGCAAACATATTGAGAAGAATCAACATATGGAATACAACCATCATTTATGCTCCTTTTACGTTGCCAATATTCATCCAAAGCATTTAAAGTAGCAATCAATCCATCTTGTGTAGAAGACAAAGAATTCATCTCCTTTTCAATATTAAGACCAGTTGGTTGCCAATTGAAATCCATTTTTTTAAAAAACGTTTTTTTTTAAATTTTTTTTCTAAAAAAATAAATAAAATATTTACGAACTCAAACTTAAACTACTAATGCTCAATCAATTCCAACCAAGACAATTGTGGTACACAAGTCCCCGGCAACGGCGCCAAAAACTTGATAGGGCAAAACTTTAAGCCTATAAACTCCGCAAGTGTACGAGCCGTATCAAGTAATAAAGTGATAAGAAAAGTATCGTTCCCACGAGGACTTAGTACCCACAATTTCAGTTAAGCACTGATTTCACAATTTCGTTTAAGTTGAGAAAACCAAATTAAATTTAATTAAGAAAAAGAAATTAAAACCAAAATAAAAATAAGAAAACTACCACAATAATCAAATGAGCAACCTAGAGTCACTAATCCCTTATTTGATTCTTAGATTTTATCCCCACTAAATTAACTTTGACTAAATTTAATAAGCTAATCTAGAGTATTAATGTTTATAAGTGCCTGTCGGTCCACTTATACACCTACCTCAAATAATTATGCAATGTCTCACACAATTAATTAAGATACAATTCAAATCGGGCTCACTCTAATTTGACTATGCGGAGCTTCTAGGTATATGTCTATCCTAGACGCAAATTAGATTAAAACCTAACTTCACGTTAAATTTAAACCTAATTCCACATTATTTATTCCCAAGGTCAATTTAGGATTCCCTCTTTCAAGTCCAACCCTAAATCCCCAAAACATGCTCAATGGTGGCCAATCAATAAGCAATAACAATGAACACAGGATTAAATAAACTGAAATAAAATTAAGCAAAACTAATTAGTAGGAATAATATCTAAAACCCAAACAAGTTCATAGATTCTCTAGGTTGCAAAAGAAAATTAGCCACACATGGCTTTATTCAAATCCATAACAAAAAGATAAGAATTCAGGTCCAAAGAAGAAGAAGAAGAGAGAGGAAAGAAAATTTCTTCGTCGCATCCACAGTCCTTCCGTCCTTCCGTGAAAATGATGAAGAGAACTGAAACGCTCAGCCTCTACTTCTCTGCTTCTTTGTTCCTTCTCGTTCTGTGTCTCCTTGATCTGCCTTCTGTCTCCTCTTCCGTGATCCTCTTTCTTGTCTCTGCCTCTTTATTTATAATAATTTAGGTCTTGCGTCATTGATTCTCCTTTTCTTATTAAAAAGATATATCATATCTCGTAATTTACTCCGTCAGATCACGAAAATTGATTTTGTTTCTATTTTTCTTGCGTGAGACCACTGAATTTGATTGATTGCATATCCTCTTATTGCCTTTTCTACTTCATTCCAAATCAGCTAATATTTCCTGCACAATAAAAATAGGATATGAGTAGATTTGATGTCGATTTATTCTTTGATCCTAAGTTTCATGCAATTATGGAAATGTTCATAAAAGATAATTAAATAGGTATATAATATCAATAATTCCAATTAAATCTCATAAAATACACACCTATTTAATCATAAAATATATACTCATCAATACCCTAACAAGTAATAACTTGCCTATATATTCATAGTGAGCCACGTTCAAGAAGATATCTAGCCAACATGTCTCGAACCGAATCGATGTCATCCTGTGAGTATGGATCCTCAGTACGAAAAAATTGTAAATTGGAAAACAAGCTAGGTATAACTAACAACTGAAGTACCACAACAAAAAATATTATCATTTGAGGATCACAGAGCATTACATACGTTTAGAAAGCCAGTAGTTTTTTCAGTGGAAATGATAGATTGCATCCAACTGATAACGTAGTATCCGCACTCGGTGTTCCTTGGTTGTTGATGGCACTATAAATCAAAAACAAATTCTTAAAACGAAAGCTACTGTGTCTCAAAAAAAACTTGAATTGAAAATACTTACCTTCGGATAAAACCACTTCGGTCCACCCTGATCTCGTGCTCCAGCAAGCTGTCTATATGTCCTAAGACCCCTATCATTAAAATGGAAATTAACAGACATGAAAACAATTCATCTAAAAGAAGAATCGATGATTTAGACAAAAATTTACTTACTCGGCAAACATATTTTTGATATCCTCGGTTGGCCTGCCACTTAGGGAATCGTACCAATAACATGCATTCTTGGCGGGGCAAACTCACACAGGGTCCAATGACCACTACAACATATACATATTAATATTAAACTAAGATAAGAAAGCAATTTATTCTTAAAAATCTTATATAGACAAAAAAAAATACGTACCTTTCAAGTATTGGCGCTAGATAACAAGACGATTGTAGGTCGCCCATTGCTAAACCAGCATAAATGGCCCTCCTGGCTAAGATATTGCGAGCTGAAGCCGTGCTTCCAGGACATAAGAATCCAAACGAATATTCGGCCTTCCTTTTTGCACATGTCGTGGCAGACACTATGATCGAAAGAAAATGATAGATGACCCATAATGATTATAGCAGAGTATAAGCACAAATGCATGGTTTCTGGAATTTGCAAGAACTTACTCATGTAGCTTAAAGGTTTACTTAAATAATATCCAAGTTCTTCAAGAAACAGAGGCGTTAGAATCATTTTCAGTTTCAGAAAGTTAATTCTTTGATATTTCCAGAAGCTCGAGAAAGTTAACTCAAATCTTTTTAAACAAAAGAATTAACTCTTCGAAATGTTTTAAACAAAAGAGTTAACTTGAAATAAAGAGTTAACTTTTGAAGTGAAAAGAGTTAACTTGAAATAAAGAGTTAACTTTTGAACTCTTTTAAAAGAAAAGAGTTAACTCTTCGAAGTGTTTTAAACAAGAGTTAACTTTTGAAGTGAAAAGAGTTAACTTGAAATATTCAAAAAAAAAAAAGAGTTGACAACCGATGCTGAACTGAAATTCAAATACCAACTTTTGAAGCCCATATCTCCCTGGTCCGAACTCCGTTTTGGTTGATTCAAGTCTTGTTTGAAAGCATTTTGAGTCTACTTTCAAATGTCACTAATTTTAGCTCAATTGGATATGTATTTTATGAGATACAACCAAAATACCGAAGCTTGTCTGGAAAGTGACGGTGATGTTTGTACCATCTTGCAAAAATCATAGCTCCCTCATCTAGACTCCTTTGGACTTGAAAGTTTTCCACAAATACGTGTTGGATGTCTAGTTTCATTTGCCGCTGGTTTTGTGTCAATCCGATTCCTGATTTTGGAGATATTGTCGAATTACCACCGGAGGTCGCCAGAAATAGAGCTGAACAGAGGAAGCTGAAAAGCACTTCTTAACTTGAGTCTTAGATGCCTTGTGAAGTTGCCTTGAGATTAATTATAATTGTTATCATCAAAACAAGTGAACTAACATTCTCCCCCTTTTTGATGATGACAACACTTATAATTAATTTGAAGTTTTTGAAGAGACTTAACTTGAGATGGGAGAAAAAAAATAACCAGCAGTGACAGATAAACATATGAATTTTACTTAATAAAGTTTCATGCAAAACACACATCAGATATAAACAAGATATAAACAAGTTTGCACAAAACATAACATAACAGCAAGCAAGTTCTAAGAACAAATATAAAACATAAATTTCATAAAGACAAAAACTTCTACTAATTCTCTCCCCCTTTGTCATCAGCAAACTGAACAGAAGGACGAACAGAAGGAGAAGATGAAAAAGGAAGACAGATAAAGTTCTTAGGAGCTAGTCAATATCATCAAGGCGGTCTGCAATCCCAAGATTGATTAGCTTGCCAACCTCGGCTTCAATCTTGGCAGTGATCTCTGATTGTTGAGCAATTAAGGAGTCTTGGAGAGATCTCACTGTCTCAGTTACAACTTTCTCCACTATTCCCTTGATTAATGAATGAACCATAGATGGAGGAGGCCGAGAAGGTGGAGAATGAACAGCAGCTCCAATAAGGGATGATTGTGCCTCAGGTGCTTGGGAATAAGAAACTCTAGAATTAGACCGAGCTTTAGACTGTCCAGTACCCTCTTTGAAAGTAATCCCCATATGATTGAGATGAGATTGGCCAAACATGAGTGGTTTAACCGGTGCTTCATTCGATTCAAGGTGCCAAATGCCAGCCTCAAAGAGTATAAGAGAGACTAAATTTGGAAAGGGAATTGGAGTAGAAGGTTTAGAGGCAGATTTGAATTTATGCATTTCAGAATATACCCATTCACCAATATTATGTGGAACTTTATCAATGATAGATGCAAAGAGAGCATGATCTTTTCTAGCAAAATGAGTGAAATTGTTGCCTTTTTGGACAAGATTTCTAGTATAAATATACCAAAGAACTCGATGCAATGGTGGCATAGAAACAAGAGGAAAGTTTAAAGCCCCAATTGGCGTATTGGGCCTCAGGATTTGAAAGATTTGTGCATCAGTATATGTAATAACTGGAACAGAAGGAGGATCAATAATGCCAAGCAAGGTGTTGATATACTGAGCAGTGATAACGATTTTCTGACCTCTAACAAAGGTGGTCATTCGAGCCTCTTGAAGATCACCATTATCATCGAAAGCATTGGTGATATTCATATTGAAGTAAAACATTTTGACAACATAAGGAGAGTATGGAGTCCTGATGGCCAGCAAGCGTTGAAAAGGTCGGAACCAAGGAGATAAATCCAGATTACAATCCTCTTTAAGTTTAACTAAATCAACATATATGGTGGGACAAAATTCACGATGTGCATATCTTTCTTGAAAAATTGCAAATCAACAGTAGAGAGAATAATAGGAGTTGTAATAAGAGGATGATTAGGCCCAGCAGATCTAGAGGGTGCAATTAACAAGGGGACAGAGCCAGCAATAGGAGCAATACTGGTTAGAGTCGTAGACTCAGATACTGTGAATGCTGATTTTCCGCGAAAAGAAGAGGCTGAGTTAGGTATATTAATTCGTTGGCTCAGTGGGGCAGCAACCACTTGTTTATCCTTTGAGTTGGTTGATTCTGAAGAAATATTCACTAGAGGTTCCTTGATCTTCACTGATTTCCTCTTCAATTTTGGAGAAAACACTTTGTCATTTGCGACTTTGGCCTTGAATTTCTTTGTTGGTTTCTTCACACGAATGGGCCGAGAAGAGGAATTTTTGTTAGAAGAGAATGGATTCGTGTGAAGATCAGAGGATTCGAAGGATTTTGCTGGATTTTTTTGATTTCATGTTGGGTAGAATGAAGAAGGCTGACGCGATGAGAATTTAGGGAAGAGAAGAACTACCAACCGAGGATGTAGGAAGCATAAGAAAAATTATAGTAGCGAACCTCCATGTACAGATTTTTCTCAGAGCAATCGCAAAGGAGGTAATACACTAATACTAAGAAGAGATGATGTTTACTAAGCCCAAATAATAATAATAATAATGGACGAACAATTATTGGTATGAATTTAAGAATTGGATATATTAAAATATAGGAAAAGTGAATAGTGTATATTGAAGTATAAAGCAACGGAAGATAAAAGAATCCAAAGAAGTAATTGGAAAAGTCAAAAAGCTTGGTCATTCAATGAGAAAGATGAAGATACCAAATCCACATGTTTTTGTCTCTTCGCATAGAACACTGAAAATATGAATGCTTCATGGGTCCATAAATAAAAAGCTGCAGTTTTTCTTTTGGCATCGATCAAGTCACATTTGTATTCGAACAATTATTTATTATTTATTTTTTTTTAATTTTTTTAATTTTTATTTTTTTTAAAAAACAAAGAAGTCAATGTTGGAGGCTGGAAAGAAAAAGTGAGATCCTACACAAAGACAGAAATATCTTGAAGCTACCAAAATCAAAATGTCGAAACAATTAAAAAGCAAGGGTTACCGTCACAGACAACGAAAGATGTGCCTCTGTTAACCTCTGTTTTCGAAAGCGCGGACAGAGCATCCTCTGTTTCGTTTCTTCTTTCCAGAGTCCTGCAAAAACAAGAACTAAATACTCCGATGCTTAAGTTAGCTTTTAATTTGTCATCAAAACAAGATTATCAATATTAAACTAACGTTACTTACAACTCATTGGGATTTACCATTCCCAATTCCCTTCAGATGAATGTGAATTGCTCTTTGGCCAGAGGCTTGGTGAAAATGTCAGCGAGTTGCAAATGAGTAGGAATGAACATCACTTTAACATCTTTCTTTTGCACATGATCTCTGATAAAATGATGTCTCACATCAATGTGCTTGGTTCTTGTATGTTGAACTGGATTTTTTGCTAAGCTGATTGTGCTTGTGTTGTCACAAAGGATTGGTATTTCTTTCAGATGAACTCCCAAGTCAGCTAATTGTTGCTTTAGCCACAGGACTTGTGCACAACAACTAGAGGCAGCAACATATTCAGCTTCAGTAGATGATACAGCCACAGTAGTTTGCTTCTTACTAAACCACGATACGAGTGAACCTCCAAAAAGCTCACATTGTCCACTGGTGCTTTTTCTATCGGTTTTGTATCCAGCATGATCCGAGTTTGAATATGCAACCAAGAATTCTTGTTGTCCTTTTGGGAACCAAAGACCCAATTCTTTTGTATTTGAAAGATATCGAAAAATTCTCTTCACATGCTCAGCATGTAATTCCTTTGGAGCGGATTAAAATCTTGCGCACATACCAACACTAAACTGAATGTCTGGTCTGCTTGCAGTCAAATACAGTAAGGAACCAATCATTCCTCTATATTTGGTTATGTTGAAGTCTTTTCCTTTCTCTTCGTCGGCATCCAGAGAAGCAGTGGAACTCATTGGAGTGTCAGCTCCATTCCAAATTTTTTGAGCAAATCACGGAGATACTTTGTTTGTGATATGAATATCCCATCCTTCCGTTGTTTGATTTGCAAGCCAAGGAAGTAGTTCAACTCACCCATCATCGACATTTCGAATTCACCCTGGATTTTCTTGGAAAATTCCTCACAGAAAGAATCATTAGTAGCACCAAATATAATGTCATCTACATATATTTGCACAATTAATATTTCATTAAGCTTATCACTTTTAATGAAGAGTGTTGTATCTGCTTTTCCTCTAACAAAACCTTGATCTAGAAGAAATTTGCTTAACCGCTCATACCAAGCTCTAGGAGCTTGCTTAAGACCATATAAAGCTTTTTTGAAACGGTAAACATGATTTGGATATTGATCATTTTCAAAGCCAGGAGGTTGTTCAACGTAAACTTCTTCTTGAATAAAACCATTTAGAAAAGCACTCTTAACATCCATTTGATAAAGTTTAAATCCTTTGATACACGCAAAGGCTAAAAATACTCGTATAGCTTCCAATCTAGCCACTGGAGCATATGTTTCCTCCTAATCAATACCTTCTTCTTGATTATAGCCTTTGGCAACCAATCTAGCCTTGTTACGAACTATGATTGCAAATTCATCACGTTTGTTCTTGAATACCCATTTAGTGCCAATGACCGGATGATCTTTAGGCCTAGGTACCAAGTCCCAAACTTGATTTTTATCAAATTGATGTAATTCCTCTTGCATTGCTATCACCCAATTATTGTCTGATAGGGCTTCGTCAATTTTAGAGGGTTCAATCTCAGATATGAAGGCAGAAAATGTAACTTCATTCAAGGTACTTCGTCTAGTCCTTACACCTTGATTTATATCCCCTATAACTTGGTCCAAAGGATGATTCCTAAAGAATTTCCAAGCTTTAGGTTGAGATTGATCAGGATTTTCGCAAGAATTTTGAGAATCATTTTCAACAATATCTTCAGACTTTTCAAAAGAGCCAGAAGTAGTTTTTGAAAGGAATTGATTTTTATAAATGGGTTCCTTATCAATATCTAAAGGTTCATCAGATTTGGAATCACAAAACACAACATGGATTGACTCTTCTACTAAACGAGTACGTTTATTGAAAACTCTAAAAGCCTTACTCCTATTTGAGTATCCAAGAAATATACCTTCATTAGATTTGGGATCAAATTTTCCTAAATTATCCTTACCATTATTGTGGATGAAGCATTTGCAACCAAAAATGTGTAGGTGAGCCAGATTTGGTTTCCTTCCTTTATACAGCTCGTATGGAGTCTTGTTAAGCTTCTTTCGGAGATAAGCTCGGTTTGAGACATAGCAAGTCGTGCTCATTGCATCTGCCCAGAAAACTTGTGAAGTCTTGTTTTCATTCAGCATTGTACGAGCCATTTCAGTGAGCACTCGATTTTTCCTTTCAACCACACCATTCTGTTGTGGTGTCCTTGGAGCCGAGAAGTTGTGGCCAATACCATGAGCATCACAAAACTCTCTAAAAGCATGATTTTCAAATTCTCCTCCATGATCAGTCCGTATACCTGAAATGTAAAAACCTTTCTCGTTTTGCACTTTCTTAGCAAACACGACAAACAGATCAAATGTTTCATCCTTGGAAGATAGAAAAATAGTCCATGTAAAACGAGAGAAATCATCGACAATTACTAAAGTGTAAAGATTGCCACTGAGACTCTTAACTCTTGCCGATCTAACTAGGTCCATGTGAAGTAGTTGAAGAGGTCTACTAGTTGAGATTTCAAACTTATTTTTGAAGGATGATTTAGTTTGTTTAACTTTTTGACAAGCATCACAAATCATGTTTTTTTTAAAACGTAATTTAGGTAAACCAAGAACTAAATCTTTTCTCAACAACTTGCCTAGTTATAACATGTTCACATGAGCCAAACGCTTATGCCACAACCAACTTTCATCCAAGTTGCTAACAAAGCATTTTTCAGAATTGACATTAGGAAGATTTAAGGTGTAGCAGTTACCTTCTCTTGGTGCCTTAAACAAAGTTTGAAGGTTACCTTTGTCAATCTGAAGATCATCCTTGTTCACAATGAGACATTCTTCTGAATCAAAAATGATCCAGTTGTTCTTGTCTGCAACACGACAGACATTTGCAACGTCCTCTTCCTCACTATCTTCTTCGTCTGATGAACTATCTCCCCATACTGCAGACATATAGGCCTTTTTCTTGAAGTGATTAAACTTCTTCCTTTTATCCTTTTCTTTCCCTTTCAACTGAGGACATTCCGATTTGATGTGACCAGGCTTTTCGCACTCATAACAGACAATTTGATCTTTGTCTTTGAAATCTCGTCTTTTGTTGCTTGTGCTTCTTTTCTGAAATCGGTTTCTGAAGTCTTGATCCTTTTTGTAAAATTTCTTGAATCTTCTCACGAACATCCCCATTTCATCGTCATCGTCATCGTCATCGTCGTCGTCGTGATTTTCGTTTCTGACCTCTTTCTCTTTTACACAATTGAGGGCAACACCTTGGCTTCGATTGGTGTTGATTTCGTCCAGGCCCTTCTTGAATTTCAGTTTGCTTTCATATTCATATAGACTTCCAAATAAAGCAGCAACTGAAGTCATTGATTCTCCACGGGTTTCTTCGATTGCTGTGACTTTCGCTTCCCAATCTTTAGACAAGACGTTCAGGATTTTCCTAACTTGAGAGTTTTGCTCATAAGTTTTTCCCAAAGCCAACAGTTGATTGATTAGATGAGTAAATCGAAGTTGGAATTCTCCGATGGATTCTCCAGTCTTCATTCGAAGAAGATCGTATTCGGTTGTCAACGTGTTGATACGATTCTCTTTTATCCCAGATGTTCCTTCGTACGCTATCTCCAATGCTTTCCACATTTCTTTCGCACTTGATAGATTACAAATGTGAAAATATTCTTGTTGACTGAGAGCGCTTTGGAGCATCAAAATAGCTTTGCTATTAAGAGTAACAAGTCTTCTATCATTCTCATCATATTGTTCTTCATGTTTTGCGATTCGAACTTCATCTTTGACGGTAGTTGGTTGATAGTTTCCTTTTTCGAATACATTCCACAAACCAAACTCAGTTGCCATAACGAAAACTCTGAACTTGGCTTTCCAGAATGAATAGTGTTCACCATTGAAGCCAGGAGGACGATTGATTGAAGCACCATCAGGTAATACTCCTTCCATGATCTATCTCGGGATGTTAAGCCCAACTGAGACACCTTTGCTCTGATACCAAATGAAGGTGGAATATCACCTAGAGGGGGGTGAATAGGTGATCTCAAAAATTCTTTCGTCGTACGATGGATAAACGATGAAAGTAGTAAAGGAAGTAAAGAGAAATGACGCAGAGGAATTATACTGGTTCGGTCCAACTCCTTGACCTACGTCCAGTGCCCAGACTCTCTGGGATTTTCACTATCTCACAAATACAATTACACACTCTGTAACTCAGGATGATCCTTTCTCGCTAAGACTCACTCCCCCTTACAAGTTGTAATTGTACACCCACACTCAAGATACCTCTACCTTGAGATTTGAACAAATTGTAAAAAACAGATAAAAGAAAAACTCTCTCGCAGAGTAGATATATAATAAGCACTGAAGCTCACTAATATTCGAAGATATAAACAGATAGAGATTGAATGCTTTGAATACTTTTTCTGTATCTGTGTTGTTCGTGCTGATGAGTTCAATTCTTCAGCTATTTATACTACTTGAAATTTGATGACCGTTTGAGTCGAATTGAATGCGCAAGGCTTCGGTAGCTTTGGTAGTTGAGTAGTTTGGCGGATGCGCAGAGTGGCAGAATTAAATGTGGTGAGCAGCTTTTATCACGTTCGCCATTAATGCTGCTGAGAAACTTTGCAGAAATAGCCGTTGAGAGTCTTCGTATAGTCGACCGTTGTTTCACCTACTTGTTCAAAAGATTAGCTGAGAAATAAATGCTTCTACGTTTGAAATGCTTTTTGGGCTCATCTGAAATCCACTCAGAAAGGTGTTTAGATATGATATAGATAAGTTTGAAAGTAATTAACAGATGACCCATAATGATTATCGCAGAGTATAAGCACAAATGCATGGTTTCTGGAATTTGCAAGAACTTACTCATGTAGCTTAAAGGTTTACTTAAATAATATCCAAGTTCTTCAAGAAACAGAGGCGTTAGAATCATTTTCAGTTTCAGAAAGTTAATTCTTTGATATTTCCAGAAGCTCGAGAAAGTTAACTCAAATCTTTTTAAATAAAAGAGTTAACTCTTCGAAATGTTTTAAACAAAAGAGTTAACCTGAAATAAAGAGTTAACTTTTGAAGTGAAAAGAGTTAACTTGAAATAAAGAGTTAACTTTTGAAGTGAAAAGAGTTAACTTGAAATAAAGAGTTAACTTTTGAACTCTTTTAAAAGAAAAGAGTTAACTCTTCGAAGTGTTTTAAACAAGAGTTAACTTTTGAAGTGAAAAGAGTTAACTTGAAATATTCAAAAAAAAAGAGTTGACAACCGATGCTGAACTGAAATTCAAATGCCAACTTTTGAAGCCCATATCTCCCTGGTCCGAACTCCGTTTTGGTTGATTCAAGTCTTGTTTGAAAGCATTTTGAGTCTACTTTCAAATGTCACTAATTTCAGCTCAATTGGATATATATTTTATGAGATACAACCAAAATACCGAAGATTGTCTGGAAAGTGACGGTGATGTTTGTACCATCTTGAAAAAATCATAGCTCCCTCATCTAGACTCCTTTGGACTTGAAATTTTTCCACAAATACGTGTTGGATGTCTAGTTTCATTTTCCGCTAGTTTCGTGTCAATCCGATTCCTGGTTTGGGAGATATTGTCGAATTACCATCGGAGGTCGCCAGTAATAGAGCTGAACAGAGGAAGCTGAAAAGCACTTCTTAACTTGAGTCTTAGATGCCTTGTGAAGTTGCCTTGAGATTAATTATAATTGTTATCATCAAAACAAGTGAACTAACACCTCGTCCATCCAATGGTTGTACATGGCCTTATTGTTGGGCACATCATACGTTTGCTGCAAGGTAAAAGAGAAGATATGAAAGAAATCAAGTAATAAAACTAAAGATACAAATGCAGAAGATATCGAAAGTGAGATACCAAAAGTTGTGCCCAGATCAACTCCTTCGTTTTAGGAGGAACAAACTTCCAATGAGAGAATACAATGCGAACTTTGCTTCGAGCCAGATAGCCTACGTAGCTAATG
The DNA here is from genome assembly GCA_034222035.1 of Acacia crassicarpa. Taxonomy (NCBI): domain Eukaryota; kingdom Viridiplantae; phylum Streptophyta; class Magnoliopsida; order Fabales; family Fabaceae; genus Acacia; species Acacia crassicarpa. The sequence continues at coordinate 2,914,793 of JAWXYG010000015.1, read as the reverse complement.
AAACTGTCTTCCTCTGGACCAATTGGATTCATATTGTCATCGAACTCCACATGCAGCCTCTTTTTTTGACTTTGACGACGTGCAATTAATGCACCCATATGAGTGCTACCTCTACCCTTTCTGCCCACCGGTACATCATTCCCACTATCACCCAATGGCTCGTCAGAGCTAGACATATTCCTGTTCATCAAAGACAAATCAATAATGTTAGATAGGGTTATTATTAAATAATAAACAAATGAATAAAATGAACTAACATGTTAAACCTGTACAAAACTAACATAGGACTTTTTCATAACTTAAGATCTTACTTTATATGGTTTCCCATATTCCTTCAGAATGATCCTTTCTTGGAGCATATTTTTCATCATCTACCAATTCTACTTCACATGTTGTAGGTGGATTTGTTGTGAAAGGGAGTGTATCGTCCAGGTTCAAGGATTCTTCACCATGCGTCTGTTTTTTACTTTGAAGTACAATGGACATTTTGTTATTTGCAGTGTCTGTAACATAAAACACTTGTTTCGCCTAGCTTGCTAGAATGAATGGCTCGTCTCTATGACCAAGTCTTTGAAGATCAACTGAGACAAATCCAAATTTAGTATCTATTACAACAACATTATTGTTAACCCACTTACATTTAAATAAAGCAACTTTGAACTTGGTGTAGTTCATCTCCCATATTTCTTCAATAACTCCATAATAGGCCATTGATGCTAACACCGGGTTTTTGTCTTTCGAACTTGAAAAGTGCATGGATTCAGCTTCAACCATCACCCCACTATTTTGCACAAAACTTCTGTCATCTTGGTCTATTGTGTAGAAAGAATATCCATTTATATCATAACCTGTCCAAGTGATTATCTGATAAGAAGGCCCCCAAGCTAACCACTCGATTGTATCCGACACTCCGGTCTCGTGCAATACCTTCTCCTCGAACCACTTTATGAACGTCTTCTTTTGCTCATGAGCTATTTGCATGTCATTCTTCCTTGGATTCTTATTCTTCAAACTCTTTCTGTGTTCATCAATGTATGGTTGAACTTCTTCCATATTATTCAAGATGTACAGGTGTGCTTGCAACACCTCTTCACGAGGCTTATTTTTCAGTTTGATTCCTCGAGTTCCTCACTTATCCCCTTATCATGCTGAGATTGTAACGTCGCCCCTGATAGATAATCTTTACAGAACTCCATAGCCTCTTCCACTACATATCTCTCAACTATTGAGGCTCCCGGTCGATAAGGATTTTTAGAATACCCTTTTAAGATCTTCATGTATCACTCGAAAGGGTACATCCACCTTAGGTAAACTGGACCGCAGAGCCTTACCTCCCTTACCAAGTGCACTATCAGGTGCACCATTATATCGAAAAATGCAGGAGGAAAATGCATCTCTAGTTGGGACAAAATAATATAACCCTCATTTTCCAATTCATCCAACTTGTCAATGTCAATGACTTTGTTACATATAGCATTAAAGAAAATACACAATTTTGTTATAGTAGTCCACACTTCATCTTTCATAATGCCCCTAATAGCTACTGGTAATAGTTGTTGCATCAACACATGATAATCATGGGACTTCATTCCCACTAACTTGAAATCATCCATTGAAACACACCTTCTCAAATTTGAAGAATATCCTTGTGGAACCTTAATGTCATATAGACACCCACACAAACTTTTTTTCTCCGCTTTTGATAGTGTATAAGCTACTGGCTCCATGTATGCCCTCTTACCATCTTCCATTACTCGTGGATGTAACCGTTCTCTTATTCCCATATCAACCAGGTCTAGTCTTGCACTAATTCCATCCTTACTCTTCCCTGGTATGTGCAAAAGAGTACTGACAAGGCTATCACAAACATTTTTTTCCACATGCATCACATCAAGACTGTGTCTCACATCAAGACTACGCCAATATGGAAGATCAAAGAAAATTGATCTCTTCTTCCATATATTCTTCTCACCCGCAATCCTTTTCTGCTTACCCAATATGACATTGATATGCATCACCCGACTATAGACTTCCTCTCCGGTTAATGCCTTTGGAGCTGTTCTATGCTCCGGTAAGTCGTTAAAACGCTTTCTTAACTTACGATATGGGTGGAACCGATCAAGAAACCTCCTGTGACTGAGGTAGACCATTTTTTTTTCCATGCTTTAATTGCTGGAAGTTTGTGTCAGCTTCACATATTGGACATGCTTTATGCCCCTTCACACTGTACCCAGACAAATTTCCGTATGTAGGAAAGTCATTGATCGTGGTAAAAATCATTGCACGCAACTTGAAGGACTCCTTCTTGTATGCATCAAACACATCTATGCCTTCCTCCTACAACTTCTTCAAATCCTCAACCAAAGGCACCAAGTACACATCGATATTGTTACCGGGCTGTTTTGTTAAAATCGGTAAAAACAGAATAATGATCAAGAGAGCAAGCTTAACTTGTGAATAAATTAAAACTTTCAAACTTATATTTAGTTTAAAAGAAATAGACAACACCAGAAAAAAAAGATCGAGGGAGAGACCGTGATGTCAGATGTCTGCAAAGTCAAATTGTCTCGAAGAAGTTGCATGATGTAACATCCTCATTTTCAAAATCCGTTTTCAAAATATTTCAATCAGAGTAGAGCATCAGAATAATTTAAAAGAGCGAGTATCTGATATACATTCCCTGTTGTTGAGTCTGGTTGCTATTACAGTGGTAAATTCTATGAATATTAATACAAGAACTCATGACTATCTTCTTTGCCCATGTCCCCTCGTGTGCTCTGTATCCTCGTTCTTGTCTCGGGTTCCGACAGAACCTGAGACTATGAGCTGAGGTTCAATTCCCATTGAACCTCAAGTAACGGTTAACCTCATGCTTATGTACAGTTATGTATGACAGATATTCATGACATTACAATGATAATCAATACAAATGCCCATAATAGATGTATGATTAGAAATACATAACCACGTATGTAAGATAATAACAATGTATGTAACATAACCACGTATGCTACAACAATAATTAGAACATAACCTCGTATGTAACATAACCACGTATGTAAGTCTTTATCAATGAGCACAACCATCATATACAATCATACAATAAGCATTACGCGAACACACCTTCGATGACGGAAAATGGTACTTTTGACAATGGTACGACAGCGGTACGTGATTACAGATATCCTATAGGGATAATATCACATTTATCAGTGATCCACATCATAATAGGCATTTTAGGTACAAATTACCATTTTGCCCCTAGTTTGACTAACCGGCGAAATTTCGCCAGAGCTTCGCTGTTTTGACTCTAATCTTCCAAAATTTTGACATATCTCCATCTCCAATATATTTTTGAAATAAATATCATATTTATCCCTAAAACATGATTTCTAAACTTACTTGGAAGATTAAAGATTAATCTAGCATTTCTACTATAACTATCGAAACAACTATGAAAACTAAAGACTAGAGAACAAAGAACTTACTCGGGACTTGCTATTTACTCCAGACTCCTCCTTCTCTCTAAAACCTCTCTCTAAGTGGCTCTAGGAATTGTGAAGAATGAAGTGAAGAGGGGTTGCCTATTTATAGAGAATTTCCATGGATCTCAACCCTTGGATCAACTTTTGTATCAAGGGCTAGGATGATGAAGATGTGGCCTAATGAATAACACTCATTTTCCTTTTCTCTCTACCACACAAGTGTCCCCTTATGTCATCAAGATGATGTCATCCATTTACTTTATGCATTTACCCGATAAAAATCCCCTGGTCGGTGTTCTAATCGCGTAATCTTTAGAAAAACTCAACAATCCGGGAACACAGCCTTGAAGTTCTATTCTTCCTCTTTGGAAATATCTGAGTTAACTAAATTTTTGATCCCATTAAGGGTATTTCGTAACCTGCTGAATATTTTCGGATAACCGCCGTCGGTTACGGAAATGACTTTGGGTAACATCAGCTTCGGGACAAAAATTCACTGATTCATAATATGTCCAGTTGTTTTCTACTTAGTTCAGGGATTTCAAGTTATGATTTATTTTCCATTGGTTCTCACTTTTCTTATCTGCCCTTTGTTTACAAAATATCATGATATTATTTTTGAAAAACCCACAACCCTTTTCACACTCAATTTTCGGTTTTCTCTTTTCTGCACCTTGCTTAACAAGTTGCTTCCTTAGTCTTCCAACTTGTTCACCAAGTTTCACCATCCGGTCTCCAATCAACCTGTTCACCCAGTTTCACAACTTGCCCACCAAGTACTAAGTAACTTGTCCACCAAGTAACTCGTCCGCCAACTAACTTGTCCGTCAAGTAACCCCGTCCGCCTAGTAACTTGTTCGCCAAGTAACCCCGTCCGCCTAGTAACTTGTTCGCCAAGTAACCCCGTCCGCCTAGTAACTTTTTCGCCAAGTAACCTCGTCCGCCTAGTAACTTATTCGCCAAGTAACCTCGTCCGCCTAGTAACTTGCTCACTAAGTAACTTGCTCCCCAAGTTTCCCTGACTTGCTCTCCAAGTTTCCTAACTTGTTCTCCAAGTTTTCCCCGACTTGCTCTCCAGGTTTCCTAACTTGTTCCCCAAGTAACCCAAAAATCGCCCCCTACCTTCTTCCTTTCTTTTTGTTCATTTTATGCTTTCATTTTACTTGTTGGATAATGCTTAGGAGTTATATCATCGGTCCTTTGATTATTAATTAAGGTAAAACACTCTTAATTACGTCATTTTATTTGCTACTAGATTAATCATGAATATTAATTTAATCAACAATTCACTTAATGCTAATATTGACCCCTTGTTGGTCTTTGATCTTTAGCTAAGTCAAAACAATCATACTTAATGACCTTTATTATGTCTTTTAATTATTTATGAAAATTAACTCCATTCCTTCAATTATTGAATTTAATTGTCCAACAATTTTTGACAATTTCCTTTAATTTGTTTGGGTATTTTATGATCTCAAAATAAAATTAGAGAATTTGGTTTTTGATTACCTTAAGTCTTAGAGAAAATTTCCTAAATTGATATAAATATGTTACTCAATTTTGAGACCACATATTCACCTATTTTTAATAGGCATTATGTGCCAAAATATAATATCTATAATGATTATGAATTTTAGGGTATTACACATGATCAATGTACTATCTTTGTATGACTCTTCACCCAATTGTCTTGACTTTTTCTGATCTCTCATTCTATATTTTTAGGTATGTTCCCAAGGATCATTTATAAACACCAAATTTAAATATAAAACACATTTACAATTGAACTTTTATTTTATCTTTTTTGAAGTTTGCAAAATTTATGTTAGAAAAAAGACATTTCTACTACCGCTAATCCAAACGGTCCCTTATTAAATTCATTGTTAGTAAACTTATTCATTTTATATGCATGGATGTTATATATATTTCTATAAGAAAGTGTTTCTATGAGTTTGGTTATTACAAAAATGTTTCAGGGTCAAGGTAAAGTACATGTCGATTCACTACAAGAAAATGCCAAATTTGCGACGGAATTTGCGAGGGAAGAAAATTCTGTCGCAAATTTTGGCCAATTTGCGAGGGAAAAGTTTTTCCCTCGTAAAAATGGTGATTTTTGCGAGGAAAATTTTTTTCCCTCGCAAATTGGCCAAAATTTGCAACGGAAGAGAATTTCCCTCGCAAAAATCACCATTTTTGCTAGGGAAATTTTTTTTCCCTCGCAAAATAAAGACAAAATGACTTCAATTTTGTGAGGGAAATAGGGTTCCCTCACAAAAAAGATGATTTTGCGAGGAAACTTTTTTCCCTCGCAAAATTATGTTACATTGACTGTCAAAAAGTTTTGCGAGGGATATAGGTTCCCTCGCAAAATCATCTTTTTTGCGAGAGAATTTTGTTTCTCTCGCAAAACTAAGGATAACTTAACCCATCGGCTTCCTTCCTACTCCATTCGAAAATCCCCAGTATTCGGTGCCCTACATCCCAAATCATCATCAGCGTTCTCTTCCTACTCCATTCGAAAATCCCCAATATTCGGTGCCCTAAATCCCAAATCATCGTCGCCGTCCTCCACTCACAGCTTCGTCGGTCGCCCTCCACTCGCAGCTTCGTCGGTCGCCCTCCTCCTTGATTGATCCACTCGGCCCATCGCTCATCGTGCCTCTGCAGAGCACATTGCTTTCTAAAACTCCGTCGTAGAGCAGGACTTGTATACTGTATAACTTCTCGTCGAATTTTTTACTGAGAGAGCAGTACAGAGATCCATGGAATGAGGTTCGAATTGGGAAATTGCTTGAAGATCTTGACGTCCTAGCTGGAACTATTTCCGTCAAGGTACGTTGTTTTCAATTCTCTCACTGGCGTTTAGTACTTTTTAGGGAAAAGACAAGCACTCACTGGAGCTAGACTTCACTGTAATGTTCCCTGAACTTTGACGAAGTTCAAGGAGACGAAGCAGGGTTTTGTGGACTATGACAGTGGTAAGCACGAAGTGTCCACCAGGGTGAGCGGGCTCCGCAAGGATGACATTCCCCAGCACTATCGCTTGCGAGTGGAAGGCAGACGCTTCCAGAACGACTGGACGGTGTCTGAGGTGGTGGACATGGTTTTGATGCACAATCTCTCGGAGGATGTTGAAGGACTCCTGAATCGCTGGGTTGGACGCTTTGCTCGGAAGAATTTCCCCGTGCTTATTAGGGTATTGCAAAATTCTCTGTTCGCATTTTACGCTTGCTAATTTTGTCTGTTGCGTGCAATTTCGCTAATATAGCTCATTTTGAATTTTGATAGTCACTGGAGTCCTCAAAAGTTCTTCGTATTTTTCATTTTCATTTCTGAATTCTGCTGCAAAAATAAATTTATTTAGCTGTTAAGTTTCAGTTTGATACGCCAATAACTAAACCTGCATTTCTATTTTGTAGGAGTTGGTTCGAACCGGATTTATTGAGCACTGTAATCTAGTGTTCCGCTGGATGAAAAATCAGAAAAATCATTGTGCTCGAACTGATATATATAATATGATGATAAGGTTAAATGCTAGGCATAATCAAACGGATCAGGCACGTGGCTTGTTTTTTGAGATGCAAGAATGGAGGTATGGGGTTTTATTTTGGTGCAAATTATCATTGTTAGTAAGATTGGATTCCATATTCTTAAGCTCCCTATGCTCTTTATGTTCGTCTTGAACGTGGATGGACTTTTACTATTGTTGAAGCTGCTCAAGTGTGTTTTTCAGTGGTTTGCTTATGAATATCAGAATATGATTAGTGTTGCATTTAATTTTTAAGTCCGCCTGATTTTTTGTAGTCACCATTTGGATTATCACATTGCATTCTTCTTATTTTTCAAGGTGCAAGCCTGATGCTGAGACCTACAATGGTCTCAGCATTAAATAAATAATTGATTGATTTTGACAGTTAGTATTTATATTTTGAGTGCTGTTTGTAACACTAACAAAAATTGCAGATTCCACCAACCCGATCAACATATAACAACTTGATCAATGCTTGTGGATCTAGTGGAAATTGGAAAGAAGCTCTTAATGTTTGCAAGAAAATGACGGACAATGGAATTGGGCCTGATCTTGTTACTCACAATATTTTGTTATCAGCTTGTAAGTTCTTATTATACCCTGCAATTTACAACGATTTTTCATTGTTTATTCTTTGTGAAACTGCTGGGATGTCCATTTTATCACATTCTCCCAGACTACATTCTGTTGATACAAATTGAATTTTGCTTATTATCTTCTAGGCTTCATTGCGCATTCTCCACTTGGGCAAAATTTTAATAGCTGATATTTTCATTATTAGAAGTATATTGCTAACCACATTGATTGATATATAAGGGGGAGGGGCCTTCATTTGTGAGACATTAAGATACTTGTTTTCCCTTCCTTCATTTGGTCCAACTGGTCATTGGCTCGTTGTTGCTTATTAAAAAGCATATTTCTTAACTATAATACTATTTGATTTTGATGTTACAATTTTGCTCATTTAAGTACGTGTTGCTCGGTAGATCTTCAACTAGGATATTTAGATATTGGTTTTTTTTTTTTTTTTTTGCCTCTGTTAATTTCACATGGTATGGTATTTTGGTAGAAAGTAAGTTAGTATTAAATTCATGTCTATGTGGTTTTCTGATGTATTTTCTCTTTGATATTTTGGCTGCACTTCTCTTTGATATTTTTACATTCATGTCTATGTGGTTTTCTTTTTCTTTTCTAATTTTTAATATTTTTTTATGTAATTATTTCATTTTTTATGATTTTATATATATATTTTTTAAATAAATCCTAAAATTTGCGAGGGAAAATTCTTCCCTCGCAAAATCCTGGATTTTGCGAGGGAAAAATATTTCCCTCGCAAACTTCAACTTTTGCAAGGGAAAATTCTTCCCTCGGAAAATACATTTTTGCGATGGAAAATTAGTTTGCAATGGGGTTTTTTGCGACAGAACTTTTTCCGCCACAAATTATGCCGCAAAACTGATTTTGCGACGGAAAATACCTTTTTTGCGAGGGAATTTTTCCGCCACAAAAAACAGTTTTTTTTGTAGTGATTACTGCCAACAAATTCTTCAGCAACAGAATTTTAACTCATTAACTTATGAGATATGGCCCAATTTTATATGCATGGATGTTTGCTGCCAACTAATAGTACTATTATGGGAAATAAACTAGTATTATTGTTTGGATTTACTTCATCCCACTATTGACTTTTGTAGCCTTTGATCAATTGCTAGCCATGCTCTGTCGTCTCCTTTATTACATCAATCATGCATTACATATAATAACAAAATCATTCCCTCTTGAATTTTTCTTGCTTTACAGATAGAGCCACAAGCCCAAAATAGTGCTAATAATATACTAATCAAGTTTTTTTTTAAAATAATTTATATCTTCAAATTAACAGAAATAAATAATCGAACTCATTCCATTGGGTTTTCCTTTTTTGCCACTGATGCAAGGTGATGAACGACGATGATGAAACCAAACCAAAGCAATACTGCTTTATTGTGTGTGATCAAATTTCCTTTTTCCTCTTCATGCTGAAATTATATAAAGTTACTGAAACAGCTAAGAGACATTTTGACATGACTATTTCTTTTACTGGAATTTATTTGAATCCTAGAACTCCCATCTTATTTAAATTGTATGGCCCAAAGTAGTGAGTTGTGACGCAGAGGAAGAGGCTGTGAGTGTGTAGAGAATCCATCAATATCATGAACAACAAGACTGTTTGGATCCTAGTGACATTATGATTGGGGATTATTAATTAGTGGGAATCGTCTTCTTGTGCGTGCACACACTACTCTCACCCTAAGTTGTATGATCAATGTACTATCTTTGATTTGCATTTTTTTACTCATATTTGATTCGTATTTACTAACAGAAACATTTGACCAGGTTATGAATTGAATTGATGTACATATCTAACTTGTTAAAACCAATGAAAATCAGAGAAGGTTATAAAAAAACCAAGGGCATAAAAACCAATAAAACCAAGGGCATAAAAAAGCCCATTGTGGCAGAATAAGTTGCTAGCTAATAGTGCCAGTTTGTTGACACTAGAGCCGACGATAGGCGAAGAACCAAAGGTCCGACCAAAATCAGAGAAGGACCACAGGAAGAATTTAATACAAAATTAAAGAAGCCATGTTAAATTAACCTATTAGCACTAAATCAAGGCAGAAATGTGGCGGGATTTGAGCACAAAATCAGATCAAACAAACCACAATTTTTATAAGTTCACAAACAAGGAAGCCACAGATTGGAAATTTGGAATAATGGAAGCCGTGGGAAGATTAAACTGACCTGAAGCAACGGTTTGGAATAGCGGCAGAGTCGTGAAAAGGAAAAGCCAAGACCTCCCTGAACTTCTAGGTCCGACTTCGAGCTTGTGTACGTCTAAGCTTCTGGAGTTCTAGGTCGTGCCGAACAGCCGAAGGACGATAGAGGTGGGTGGTGGCGATAATGGAAGGAGGAAGGAGGAAGGAGCAGAGTGAGCTTCTGGGTCCGAGCCGTGGGTGCGTCTGATTGTCCGAACTTCTGTCTCGCTAGGTCAGAAAAGAGGGAAGGAGAAGAGTGAGCCGTGTATTGATCGAGGATGGATGACAGAGAGGCGAATTGGCGAAGGCATAGAAGGATTAAATTAAAATAAACTTAAATTAAATTTTTAAAAAACGCCTATAGGCGACCTGATAATTAATCAGGTCGCCAATTTTCAAATATTGGCGACCTGAAAAATTAATCAGGTCGCCAATATTTTTAAAAAGGCGACCTGATAGTATATCAGGTCGCCTTTTTAAAAATATTGGCGACCTGATATATTATCAGGTCGCCAATTTTAAAAAAATAGGCGACCTGATAGTATATAAGGTCGCCTATTTTCAAATATTGGCAACCTGATATATTATCAGGTCGCCAATTTTCCCATCACGTGGCGCGAAAACAAAAAATTCTCCCATATTTCCCTTTGGCGCCAGATTATTTGGCAGATTTTAGACGTCTTGAAACAATGTCAGGTCGCCAAAAATGAATTTTATTCCAAAAAAATTAAATTTGATGGCGCTAAACAAAAAATTCTCATATTTCTCATGGTGTGAAGCAATTAAAGCGTCCTGAAAAACATTTAAAACGTCAAAAATTAATTTTACAAGACGTTAAAGGCTCATTTTCCTTATATATAATTACAAAAAAGTCATTTGCCTCATTTTTTACTACCTATTTCTAATTTAGGATGTATTATCAAATTTTTGTAGTAGTGGCTCCTTGTCAACGCCAGCGTCATTTTGCTTTGGAACAGGTTGAATTCTCACATACGGTTTTCTGGTAAAGTCTCACCTTTCAGAGCAGCAACATACCAGTCATTTGTATCCTCCTTCTGCTGTAGTTCTCCGAGGAATTTGGCCAACCTTTCTTTATTTACTTATCCCATCATCTAATTAATCAAAGCAATCATATTGTCAAGATAAAATTTTTCACCAGAGGAAAAAAAATCACGTTGACCCAAAAAAAAAGGTCCTAAAACATATTTTAGCAACTATTCAGCTCATTAAGTTTTTTTATTTTTGGCTCATTAAGTTATTTAACCTTATTTCAAACAAACAAAAAATTCATTTAATCTCCAGATAGTTTCAGGACAATCCAAAACCATTATGATAGACTATCAAAGTAGTTATGCAGTATCCAGAGATCTGTAGAGGAAAAATAAGTATTACAGAATAAGGAAAGAACAAGGAAACCAAATGGTCATCAAACTCAAGTAGTGATAAAAATATGTGATATTACGAGGAGCTTTGTGTAGGAATCTCACCAAAAACACGGAAGCGTATCGTACCACGCGATAAGGAAAAGTTAAAACCTTCATCGTTTTGATTACCTGGAAAGATGCAGCGATCTGAAGCAGTGATCTGAAAGCTTCTCCACGAACAGTCCTCGTATCTAAAGAGCGATCTAAAAGCCTCTCCACAAACAGTCCTCGTCCGCTCTATGATCGATCTTCCAGACTATCTCTCGAGGGAAATAGGATGGTTTTGTGGGCAACCGTTCAGATGATGAACGTCTGCCTCTAGGGTTTGTTTCTGATGAGAGCCTCCTTATGCGTCTGTTTTACTCTCAAGCAGGTGAAAGTAGGTTTATATGCTACTACACCCAAGACCTAACCCTAAAGCACATGGGCCATAGAGTTCTTGGGTTGTAGTCTCAATTAAGCCTTATTGGGCTTAAGTGACCAAAGAGCACAATAACCCAACAATCTCCCACTTGCTCTTTAAGATACAAACTTGAGTTCGTAAACCCAAGACCATGTAGCCCATAAGCCATCATCATCTGATTATATACCCTATCCCTTGTTTCGAGCTAGCCTGGGGATCTACCATTTGTCATCCATCAAGGCTCATGATAATCTACAGAAGATTATCTAGTTTGGTGCTATTCCACTAAAAGCCCAAACGTGATCTCCAAGAATAATGACACTTATAACAAGAATATGCATTACCCCTTTATAGAATGTCTATAATTGATTGACTAGTTTTCTGTAACCCAATCAATTATTTATTCCCTTGACTTTAACAGTTTCTCTAATGGATTACATGCACTGGCCAGTGTCTTAAATATCCAAGTACCGAAACATATCAAGGGGACATTTCCCATAAATTCCATGTTGTTGATCTCATAAACACCGATAACCAAATGGTCTCAATCCCAAAATACCGAGTTATTGGCCGTCATATAGATCAAACCTCACCCGTTGGTAAATAAAGAATGAAAACCATTTGACTACCTATTTAAAATAAACTCAGGATTAAGAGTAACTACATGATTATAGTTATCTGGAGATTTGATTCCTTATGACAGAAAGAACAACCTTAATCAAATCTCTCCTTGATCCATTCAATGTAAGTATTAACTCACACCAATATTTCATAATGATTCGGACAAAACCATTTCATAAAATATTGCAGCCTAAATAAAGTGCCTAACTTAATTTAATAGCTGTGAACCAATTCATCAATTGTGAGAACTTATGACCACGTCCTCTATGAACATATCCATATGATCATATACTCCACAATTGATCCGGACCTTAAAGTTTGTAAATAGTGTGCGAAATAAATGAAAAACACCTCATTTATCAACATTCAGAAAAAAATGCAATGTCATAATGTCTTGCTCAAAAGGCACAAAATAACAAAGTGAAATAACAACTACCTAAAGCTATAGCAAATCTGGAATCCTCCTAAGACCCATAGATGCAACATGCCTCTCGAACACACGTTCAGGCAAACTCTTAGTGAAAGGGTCAGCAAAGTTCTCGTCTGATGCTATCTTTGCTACCAATGTATCTCCTCTTTTAATTATTTCTCGGATCAAGTGGTATTTCCTCTCTATGTGTTTTTGTCTCTTGTGACACCTTGGTTCCTTGGACTATGCTACTGCCCCACTGTTGTCACAATAAAGTGTGATAGGACAATTAATATCACCTGAAGGTCCGTTAGGAACTTCTTTAACCATGCAGCTTCCTTAACAGCCTCAGAAGCAGCCACATACTCAGCTTCTGTGGCAGAGTCAGCCACACATGATTGTTTTACACTTCTCCAACAAATGGCACCACCATTAAGGGTGTACACATATCCCGAGGTGGACTTTCTTGAGTCAATATCTCCTTGGAAATCTGAGTTCGTGTAACCAATGGTTTCAAGACTCCCACTCGAGTAGACCAACATATAATCTCTCGTTCTCCGTAGGTACTTGAGTATATGCTGAACCGCTACCCAGTGTTTCTCTCCAGGGTCTGATTGGTACCGGCTTACTACTCCCACTGCATAGCAGATATCTGGTTTGGTACATAGCATAGGATACATGAGACTACCTACTGCTGAAGCATAAGGTATCCTACTCATGCGTTCTCTCTGCTCAGGAGTTTTAGGAGATTGCTTCTTAGAGAGATGAATCCCATGCCTGAAGGGTATAATTCCCCTCTTGGAATTCTCCATGCTAAATCTGGCAAGTATTTTGTCAATGTATTTAGCCTGGGATAATGCCAAAACCCTATTCTTCCGGTCTCGCAAGAGTTTAATACCAAGAATATAATTGGCTTCCCCCAGGTCCTTCATATCAAAATGCTTGCTCAGCCAGGTTTTTATGCCTAACAATTCCTCTGTATCATTTCCGATAAGAAGAATATCATCCACATAAAGTACCAGAAAAGATACCACACTACCTTGGATCCTTTTATACACACACGGCTCATTAGGACTTTTCTCAAAGCCATACAACTCAATGGCTTGATCAAATCTGATGTTCCATGATCTGGATGCTTGCTTAAGTCCATAAATGGACCTCTGCAACTTGCATACCATTTCTTCTTGCCCTTTGGCTATAAACCCTTTTGGTTGCTGCATATAGATTCCCTCTTCCAAATTTCCATTTAGAAAAGCAGTTTTGACATCCATTTGCCAAATCTCATAATCAAGATTTGCTGCAACAGCTAAGAGAATCCGGATGGACTTGAGCATGGCAACCGGCGAAAAAGTTTCATCATAATCCACACCTTCTTTTTGGGAGTACCCTTTCGCCACCAATCTAGCTTTGAAGGTTTCAACCTTCTCGTCCGATCCTCTTTTTCTCTTGTAAATCCACTTACACCCAATGGGTCTTACCCCTTCAGGTGCATCTACAAGAGACCAAACTAAGATGGAACACATAGAATCCATTTCACGATTCATAGCCTCAAGCCATTCCTGAACATTAACATCTCCTAGTGCTTCGTCATAACTCGTGGGATCACCATCTTCATCAATGATGACATCCTGATTTGACTCACCCAACAAAAGATATCTTGCAGGTTTACGAATCAATCTCCCACTACGACTTTGTCGCACTTGATGTTGTGCATCTACAGGGGGTCCACATTTTGTGGGTTAACAATTTCTAGATGAGGACCCTCATTAAGTGGATTAACCAATTCATGATTTTGTTCTTCATTAAGTTCATCATCATGTTGAATTTCATCATTATACTGAACTTCTGGTTCTGTCTCTAGTTCCTGTGTATGTTCAGGTACATTTTCCCCTCTTTGAACAACCACAGGAACAAAAGCTGGAACCCCTTGAGGTTGTGGTGAAACTTGATCTGAGACTAGCTCATCAAGAATAACCTTACTCCTTGGCTTATAATTTATCATATAGTCCTCCTCTAAGAAAGTTGCGTGAGTACTCACTATGACCTTCTTTTCTTTTGGACTATAAAACAACCAACCTCTGGTTCCTTTAGGATAGCCTATAAATATGCATACTTCAGTACGTGAGTCCATCTTATCTGGTTTCTATTGCAAGACATGTGTCGGAGCACCCCAAATCCGAATATGGTTCATGGTAGGCTTACACCCTTTCCACAATTCTATTGGTGTCTTTGAAACCGACTTGGACGGAGCTAAGTTCAATAGATACATAGCTGTTTCTAAGGCATATCCCCAGAATGAATCAGAAAGAGATGAATAACTGAGCATAGACCTTGTCATTTCTAAAAGGGTTCTATTTCTCCTTTCAGCAACTCCATTCTGCCGGGGTGTCCTCGGAGAAGATAATTGTGAAACTATCCATTCTTTGGTCAGGTAAGACCTGAACTCTCCAGATAGGTATTCACCCCCTCGATCAGATCGAAGAATCTTAATTTGAACACCTAGATGCTTTTCTGCCTCAGCCTTGAACTCTTGGAATTTTCCAAAAGCTTCAGACTTGTGACGCATCAGATACACATGTCCAAATCTAGAGTAATCATCAGTAAATGTGATGAAATACTGATACCCTCCTTTGGCTTGGACATTTATTGGTCCACATACATCAGTATGTACCAATTCCAGCTGAAGTGTGGCACGTTTTCCCTTGGCCTTGAAAGATCTCTTGGTCATTTTACCCTCTAAACAGGATTCACATACTGGTATCGATTCAAAGTTCAGGGATTTCAAAATCCTACTTTTGACCAAACCTTGTATCCTGTTAGAGTTAATATGACTCAATCTCAAATGCCAAAGATAAGTTTCATTGGAAACTTTTCTTTTCTTTGATGAATTAATATGCTCAACATCTTTTAATTCAACATGATTAACTTCACGGGGAACAGGATTAAGGAAATAAAGACCATTAAGCTTTACACCAGAACAAATAAAAGAAGATGAACTTCTTATTGAAACTGAGGAATTAAACTGAACTGTCAAACCATGTTTATCCAAACAACTAACAGAAATTAAATTCCTCTTAAAATCTGGAATAAATAAACAGTCTTCTAAAACCAAAGTCCTGCAATTATCAAAAGATAAAATAACTTGTCCTACTACTAGTGCAGACACAAGCTCCCCAGTTCCAAGCTTCAAATCTCTTTGTCCTTTAATTACAGGCAAGCTATGTTTGAACCACTGCAAAGAGTAACAAACATGGTTAGTGGCTCCTGAATCAACGATCCATTTATCATCGTGATTCTCCACTAAACAAGCCTCAATCACATGTAAATCACCCATGCTAGGCGTAGCAAACATGTCATCAAGAGTCTGGAGCATTGTTGCTCCACTCTCAATCATGCTCACTTGCTCTTGAAGGTGATTGGCGAGACTGGCCCAAAATGTAGCAGCGAACTGACACATTCGCCTTCTCCCATCTATCCTTCTCCTACTAAAATCGAGTCCAAATTGCATCAGACGCATCTGCAGCAGGCTGCGCTGGCATAGGAGTAGTGAGAACAAAGTTGAGTTTTTCATATTGAAGAACAATATCCAAATTAGTTTTCCATTGTTTGTAGTTTGTACCATCCATAGGTTTTTGGCTCAAGATTGTAGCTAAAGGATTGAATGAAGACATTTTTCTGAAAATAAGGAAAAGCACACTAATTACAAACTATAATTAACAATAAACAGATATAGGCTAGTAGATTCTAATAACTACTATTCGTTTATTGTTTAACAATCCATTAGTTATCTTTACAAGGCTTACGATAGGCAAGTTTCTTGTAAAACTAATATTGTTAATTTGGGCCTTCAGTTCCATTACCAGAGCCTCGATGGGAGGGTTAACAATTTTACCAAAGTTGAATGTATTTAACCATTGTTTACTTTCAAAATTATCTTTAGTGTCTAAGTGTTGCTGACGATAGGCCGTACAAAACTTTACTAAAATCTTGAAAATATTATGGTTTAATCTAGCGAAATCCGATTATCCTTATCCGATGGGGCTTCAGCGATAACCATTTCACTAATAAACCCACAATTGGGGCCCGTAGGTTTTAAAATTAAATACTTAATTTAAAACCTTCACCCATTCAATATTTTAAATTTAGAATTTTCAATTTTCAAGAATTTGTTCAATTTAGAGTAAATTATTAGGTATCTAAAAACTAGTCATGATCTGGCAAAGTGTGCGTCACATAACCATTTTAAATAGCCCACAAATTACTCCAAATGGTACAATTCTCTTAGGAAATTTCCTGGATTAGTTGTCTAGATTTTAATTCCACAATTATTTTTCTAGATTTTAATTTAAAATCATAATAATTGATAATTAATGTCTAGATTTTTAATTCCACAATTAATTAATCCAATTATTATTCTAGATTTTAATTTAAAATCATAATAATTGATAATTAATGTCTAGATTCTAATCCCACAATTAATTAATGCAATTATTATTCTAGATTTTAATTTAAAATCATAATAATTGATAATTAATGTCTAGATTCTAATCCCACAATTAATTAATGCAATTATTATTCTAGATTTTAATTTAAAATCATAATAATTGATAATTAATGTCTAGATTCTAATCCCACAACTAATTAATCCAATTATTATTCTAGATTTTAATTTAAAATCATAATAATTGATAATTAATGTCTAGATCTTAATCTCACAATTAATTAATCCAATTATTATTCTAGATTTTAATTTAAAATCATAATAATTGATAATTAATTTCTAGATTCTAATCCCACAATTAATTAATCCAATTATTATTCTAGATTTTAATTTAAAATCATAGTAATTGACAATTAATGTCTAGATTCTAATCCCACAACTAATTAATCCAATTATTATTCTAGATAATAATTGATAATTAATGTCTAAATTCTAATCCCACAATTAATTAATCCAATTATTATTCTAGATTTTAATTTAAAATTATAATAATTGATAATTAATGTGTAGATTTTAATTCCACTATCAATTAATCCAATTATTATTCTAGATTTTAATTTAAAATCATAATAATTGACAATTAATGGCTAGATTCTAATTCCACAATCAATTAATCCAATTATTATTCTAGATTTTAATTTAAAATCATAATAATTTGATAATTAATGTGTAGATTTTAATTCCACAATCAATCAATCCAATTATTATTCTAGACTTTAAAACTTAAAATCATAATAATTGATAATTAATGTGTATATTTTAATTACACAATCAATTAATCCAATTATTATTCTAGATTTTAATTTAAAATCATAATAATTTGATAATTAATGTGTAGATTTTAATTCCGCAATCAATCAATCCAATTATTATTCTAGACTTTAATACTTAAAATCATAATAATTGATAATTAATGTGTAGATTTTAATTCCACAATCAATTAATCCAATTATTATTTTAGATTTTAATTTAAAATCATAATAATTGATAATTAATGTAGTGGGCAATCTAAATAATCTCGCATAATAACTATCATACTAGTCGATTCAAGACATAATAGCTACTAAGCAATTATGACATGTGATTATGCAACAATATGGCATCTTCCTATTCTATATGACACGTTATTTACCAACATCATGTTAATCACAAATATAATTCATACAATTTAACAAAGGCATTAAATAATCAAACAAATAACTTTAATCCAAGGCTTTCCTAAAAAAATAGGAATAAAAAATTACAACTTTGGAATTCCTCTTTTGTCAGCCCATAGTATCTGTCTCTAGCCCCTTTAGGATATCTATGGGCCTAAAAACCCAAAGACCCATACTTTAGCTAGAAACCCTAGAATACACAAGAGGAACCCTAGCCGTCACTTCTGCCAACACCTTCAGCCGAAGTCATCTCATCTTCTTCACAGTTTCTTGATCTCCATCTTTTACAGAAATTCGAAAAATACATAGAAATTCCAAAATAAAATTAAAAACAGCAAGGAGGAAACCTAATCATTTGGGATTAGCCTCCTTGTTACAAATCAAGAAATACACGAGAAAATCTAACCATGGATTAAAGCGATTAACCGATTGAAATTAAAACTAATACCAAATATGAATTATAAACGAATAGCTACCATGAAATGAATAACAAATATAGAAAAAGATGCCATATTTTCGAAAAATAATTTTTGAAAAAAAAATCACATGAAATATAAATTAATATCAAAACTCGGTTCTTTTCCTCATCACTCTTGGCTCTGATGCCAATTGTAGAAATCTCACCAGAAACGCGGAAGCGTACCGTACCACGCGATAAGGAAAAGTTAAAACCTTCATCGTTTTGATTACCTGGAAAGATGCAGCGATCTGAAGCAGTGATCTGAAAGCTTCTCCACGAACAGTCCTCGTATCTAAAGAGCGATCTGAAAGCCTCTCCACGAACAGTCCTCGTCCGCTCTATGATCGATCTTCCAGACTATCTCTCGAGGGGAATAGGATGGTTGTGTGGGCAACCGTTCAGATGATGAACGTCTGCCTCTAGGGTTTGTTTCTGATGAGAGCCTCCTTATGCGTCTGTTTTACTCTCAAGCAGGTGAAAGTAGGTTTATATGTTACTACACCAAAGACCTAACCCTAAACCACATGGGCCATAGAGTTCTTGGGTTGTAGTCTCAATTAAGCCTTATTGGGCTTAAGTGACCAAAGAGCACATTAACCCAACACTTTGATCAACTGGAGAAATATTGATATGTTAAAAGATTGGGAGATTTGTTATATCCAACCCCCCATCTTCTTGTAGGACATCTATGGTGGATGAAGAAAGGTTGCCATAGGATGCTTTTGGTTTCTCCTTGTACTCCTTATTAGTTATTGATTCAGCTTCCATTAAAAGGGGGGGGGGGGGGGGGGGGGGGAAAGCAGAGGTTGAGGTACGTGATTACTTTATCCTAAGGATCTCTGTTACAGATATGCAGTGTTTTATCTAGACAATCTAAACAAATATATACATCAATTTCACAACTTGTTTCGCCTTACTCTGCTCTTAAGAAAAATGAATTTGAGGCATAATATGGTGTGTATTACGTCAAACGCAATAGCATAAGCAAATACAATCTATTCTATGGAGTTCGGGGGCATACAAAGGATTGTAGAAGCTTATTATAGTAAGGTATTCTTATCCTAATATCACCTAAGCCAGGGCAGCCATACTAAATCAAACAGCCTAAAATACCAAGCAACAAGTTTCATACGGAGATCAAGTCCTAAATCCTAATCATCAGGCACTCGGTGAAGCCCATACTGTCACAGACTTAGTCAATATATATTGAAGTTTTAATTTATACCAGGGTACTGTTCCAGGTGACAGCTCACATTTCACGGAATACTCATATGGGCAAGTTTCCCAAGGTCTTTCTCAAAGAGAACCAAAGGTATGGAAAGATTGATACATTTGACAATTCTAAAATAGAACTTGCATTTGTTTAAAGTTCAAGAAGCTTTTTTCCCCCATAAACCCAGCTCCTACAGTGTATTACGATCTCCTTCAAAAAGTGAACAAGATTTCTGATAGAAAGCTAATACATCAAGGCAAACATAAGCTTCATCCGTAGCAAAAGCTAACCGTCGAGCCCAAAGAGAGCTAAATAATGGAAAAGATGAATTATATCCAAAATTCATTAACACTGGAGAGCCCACATACAAGTCCAGCACATCTTTCCCATCAAAAGTCTAAACATCTAAATCGCTATGCCAACCATCAGATAAACAAATTACAAAATCACAAATAACAAAATAAGTATAACAACTCAGATTTAGCATGATTTCTTGGGAAACAAACGGAGATACCGTGGTTTCGAGGCGAGCATTTCTGTGAAGCTAGGTCTCAAGCTATTCGTTGTAGGCAGAGGCAGACCTAGAAAATTATAGAAGGGGGCACAATTGATGCAGGGGATTCGGGGGCATAATTGAAGGGGCTGCTGCCCTCGAAATATTTTTTAAGGGAAGTTTTAAATGCATTAAAAAACAAAAGAATATAAACAAGAAAAAAATATATATCAAAAAAATATTTATGAAATCAATTGAATACTGATGATGTGATAAGGAAGGCAATTATTTTACAAACCTGTTATTTAGAAAAACAAAGCGAAGTACTGTTAAAAATAAATGCAGTTACATATATTACAATGAAGGATGAGCACTCAATAAATTCAAGTATACATATATTTTAATAAAAGAAGTATATTACAATAAAAATAATTATAATGTCACCCTTCTAAGCTTTATTTTTTGGAATTCCATCATAATTATTTTATTATCAATGCTATCAAATACATCTTTTTTTTTCTTTTTTCTTTCTCAATATAAGACACTAAACAATTATTCAACCATTCATCCCCATCCAATTACGAAGTGCAGACTTGATGTATTAATGGTGGACACTTAATTTAAGGGTGGATAATCATTCAAATATATATTAATTATTTTTTAAAAATCTCAAATTCAAGGAGGGCACTTGCCCCCTTCTCTAACAAGTGGGTCCGCCCTTGGTTGCGAGTGTTGGTAACCTGCATGACGCCATAGCCAATGACTCCCAGAACAACGCTGTATACGGTGGTGAAAGCAAGGAAGAAGGGCTTGGAATCTCTAGTCCACCGAACGAGTCTCCAAGTCACGCTCTTCTCCTAGAGGATCGACATCTCTCACTCAGCCTCTCCACCTCTCCACCGCCTCTCACCTTCTCTTCTTCCCCGGGCCACTTTTCCTATCATTCTTTTTTTTAAAATAATAATAATAATAATCAGTGATAAATTACATCATAATTTGAGGGGGGAAAAACATCATAACTGAATTATTAATTTTTGTTATTTAATTATAATAAATGGTAATTTTTCCATTAAAAGTTGAACATGAAGTGTATTAATCAATTATAATAGATTAAAAAAGATTGATTTTAAAATTTTTATATTGATTAAAAAATTTAGTTAATGAGGACAAAATTTATTTTTAAATAAAAATATATACATTTTTTGTTTTGTAATATTTTAATTTATTAATGAATTGAAATTATGTATTAAGAAATAAATTTGTCCATTCTAATTTTGAAGCCACTCTAAAAAAGGATATAGAGCCCGTTTGGATGGGTTTTTTTTCTCCCCTTTAAAAAAGTCCTTTTTTCCAAAAATTAAGTGCTTTTTTAGTTAATTTATATGTTTGGATGACAACTTTTTTAAAAAAAGCAAAAAAGCCGAAAATTCTGTTTTTTTTAAGCTACAATTTGCAGCTTCTGGAAAAAGCTAATGCGATAGAAGAGAGAGAAAAGAAATAAATGACCGGTCTTTTGTTTGACACCAGATACCCTTAATTTGTTTGAGCGTCTTGTTCCTTTGCGCGTGCCATCTTCATCTGCAACAATTTCGGCAATACTTCCTTCTCCTTTTCCTCTCTTACAGGTAAACGATCTCTTCTGGGATTTGATTGTGAGATTGTATCTCTGTTTCTGATTTTATTTTCTAGGTTTTGTGTAACTGGGATCTGAATTTTTTTTCTCCTAGATTATTTTGTGCTGTATCTTTGTTCCTGATTTTATTTTCTGGGTTTCTGATTAATCAATCCAAATTGTTTCAGATATGATTTTTTGTATCTCTGTTTCTCCTTGGTTAAGAATTTACGGAAAATCGTAAAGGGTTTATATGGTGGGGGTTTAAGACTAAATGTAAAGTGTAAACCAAATGTTATGAAAATCAGATTACATGTTCAATTAGTTCTATTGTATAAACCAATAATAATTAATAAAACGAGAGTAGATATTCACTGTGATTACATGTTTCAATGATATTCACTCTAGTTTTAACTATTCCTTCATTTGAGTTTAGAATGCTCCGAAACTAGCTCGTATAACATCTACACAGTCTGAGAATGTTAGTAAGAGTTCTAGAAAGACAAAATGAAATGATTCAAATAGTGAGGGCCCGTTTGGTTTAGGGAACTTTTAAGGAGGGAAAGGAATTCAAGGGAAGATTGAGAGGGAACTTTAAAAAGCTTAGCTGTTTGGTAGACATGGGAATTTAATTAAGTTGAGGGAAGATAAATTGTTTGGTTTGAAGAATTGGGTGTTGGTTAAGTGGGAAGTTGAGGCAAAATGGCCAAATTGCCCCTAAAAATAAAAAACGCTGGAAAAAAACTGGAAAAAAAATTTGTTTTCCCCCATCGAAAGAAAATGAACCCTAAAACCAAATCGCGCTGTTGTTCAGATGGAACTTGTAATGCGTCGTCAACGGGAAATAAACGGCGACGAGCATAACAACGAATTGATGTTGGAAGACGACAAGCAAGGAGCGAATTAGAGGGGAAAACACTAGAGTATGAAAAATGTTCGAGAGTGAAGATTACAAGATGTACGGGGAAGTAAATCGTGGAACATTACTTGGATGCGGAATTGATAAGCAAACCTATATATAAATGGTCATAATAAGCAGTGGCAAACCATTGGTAGTATTGAGTCGCTTAAATAAAATCCACTGTGTGGGTAAGAAAAAACAGAGTTGTCAATTGAAAATGTGGAACAAGCGTGAATTGCTTGCTGTATGCCTAATTAAGGTCAGCACAAGTGCAGAAATCTGTTGCACAATAGAGTGAAAGCAATATGAATTGTTCAATTTGGCCTTTTCAAATGCTGTATAACAATGAACACAAACTTCCAATAATTGCTGATGTAAAAAATAAAAAAGCTGTTAAACATGAGAACAAGAGAGCTTTACAATTTCATCAGCCAATTTACAAGATGCTGTTATGCAAAATGAAGTTGTGTTTCAGAACAAGCCAATACTTTGATAAATGCAGCAATTAAAACAAATGCAGATATGACAGAGCAAATTCATATGAACTGAAACCTTTTCCACATAAGGTGGACTTTGAACAGGTATGATGAACAACCAAAAAATGTGGTGTAAAACATATAAGAATAAGCAAAGCCTGAGCACTAATAACTTAACCAGGGCCCTGCATGCAGAACAATTATGGTTAGACATGACATTAACTGGAGTGGTGCGTTTAAAACTTTGGACAGAATAAAAAATTGCAACTTACATGCAGGAAGTAGTAGGCATAGCAATCTCATATACGTCCAGAACCTGACAAATGTATGATTAAAGGTTATAATAGCAAGTTTAGACACTTTCCAAGTTAATAACTAGTGAGATGAAAAATGTGCATATCAGTATAACGGTTTTAGAAAAGGTCACCATAATTTTCAAACTTTCTTCAAATTTCCAATTTGACCTTCTCAAATGTTGTAGAATAATGAAGACAAAGTTGAATAGAAGGACAAAAAACAATCACACAGTGAAAAAATGCAGCTACCATCCACTAAAGCACCCACGGTGATAATTGATTTGATGTTTTTTAAAAAAATACAATTTACCCGTGAACGATTGGCCTTCCCTCTGATGTAGGGGAAAAAAAAGAAAAAAAAAATCAACAAAACCCCAAAACGCATGTTTTGTTGGGGATATACAACAGAAGATGTAACGTTCGAATGTAACCATTACGTTCAAACTTTCAATTGTGGAGTGGGAACAAACCAGGAACTAACAAATGTGAGTTGACGTTCGAACTTATTGCTCATGTTCGAACATAAAAAAGAACAATTTATATAAGTTCGAAGTGCACACATGATAGAAAAACATAAACCTGTGACAGCAGCCCATCATCATCTGTATCAGAAGCAGGCATGAATTGAAATAAAGTGCAAGTTCACCATGGTAACATAAGGTTGAAGTACATAAATTCATTTACATTGATACAAACCAAACATCAACATTCTGCTACATTTCACAGATGGCCAAGCATAAGTACAAAATGGTGCGATGACATTGACACTGAACCTTTTATCACAAGGCTATATACAGATGGGAGGGACACATTCATAGTTCCTACAATTACAAGTTGATGTACAAAGGGGATACAAACTTTGTTCCATGTTTAGTGTAGCATGTTTCATTAGTTGAACATGGTGCAAAGTTTGATGTCCTACACAAAAAGCATAGTTGCTTACAAAATATTATCTGACAACAAAAAATCACCCTTCCCATCCCACAAAAAGGCAGTTAACATTAGTAACCCAAGATCTACTGTTGCAGCAAGTTACGAATCCACACTGGCTTATACGCAGAAAGAACAATTGTAAAGGCCTTCAATAGCTTCTCACACCCTATGATCTTTATGTGAGCAGCGGTCCTCTCATTCAATGTCAGATCTTCTACCTCCAGTAGCTCTATGAAAAGATTATCACCCTTTGCATCAAGATCAGCTTGCCTTTGTTGAGTGGGCAGCCGATTGCAAAGTTTGTCAAACACACCGACTATTGTCTTGTCCAAAGAGCCAACTGTGTCCTTCAGTGCACCTAGCCAACATTGCAACCATTTCCTCGGCCTCTGGATCCATACCTACACAATTTTTTTTCACAGTGATTTGCTTTTCAATGTCATCTACTACTCCTCTTTACATACTATTATGTCTACTTCTTAACATTTAAACATATGTTATTTTTTTCTTCACACAAAACAAGTCACATTCCCAAATTTTACTCCTTACTCCAGTGGTTTCCCTTGCTGGTTTAAATGTAAGCTATAGACCATTATAACCCAAATGTCATATCAATTAACCATAGCAGCAGCCAACATATATAAACACTAACCTATATCATCACATTCATTGTTTACATCAACACAACACAGTCTACATGAAAAGGAAACAGATAATCACACATCTTCAAACATATTTCATAGTAGGCATTAAAGAATATAAAATAAACAGAGCATTTAAAGTAAAACATTCATGTGGATTTAAATAGCTACACCTCCTACATAGACGAAGAAGAAGACGAATTTTTTTCCACAGTTCACCCAAGGCTTCATCACTTTCCTTCCTCACCAATACGCAACCCACACACCACATACTAGGCATGAATGCCAACAAGAAAATACTCAGATTTATTCCCCCTCATTTTTGTAGTTGCGTACCCAACTGGCACAACCAGGCAGTCGCCAATTTTTTCCACCCCACGATTCACAATGAAACAAGAAAAGCCATTCTTACCTCCAATCGATCTTTGTTGCCTTCTCGTTCGATTGAAGCTTGCTGTCCTCTGAACCTTCTTTCGTCAACTCCTTCTACTCGTTCTTGCAGATCGAAGCTCGATTCTTGCTTTTTAATTATGTAGGGGCTTTTCAATCAAAATATTTCACTCACCCGGGAGGTTTTTCCGGATCCCGCCACAAATAAAGGGAGCTGAAATTCCCACGTTTGTGGGAGCTTCGACAAAGGTGGGAAGGTGAGTTCCCACAAGGTGCGCGCGCCAAACAGTCTTTTTTCGTGGGAACTTAATTAAGTTCCCTCTCCCTCCAGTGAATTCTGTCAACCAAACGGGCCGTGAAACTTTCTTGAAAGTTTGTGTTGAGAAGGTTGAAGTGGTAATAGGCCTCATACACATTTTAGTAAAAAGGGTGGGCCAATCTAGTTAACAAGTTTAATAATATTACCGGGAAGAATTATGATAAGAAACAGTTGAAAAATAGATGGGATACACTGAAAGCATAATTCAACATGTGGGCAATGTTGGTTGAAAAGGAGACCGATCTTGGATGAGACTCAGTGAAGAACACTATAATAGCACCTCCAAAGTGGTGGGCAGCCAAGGGCAAAGTATGTATTGCCAATTAAGTACAACATTGCAAGTCTTATGCCTGTATTAGTTTGTAATTTACTTATTAATTGGTTATTCATTTTCATTACAGGCATTGGCGGACCCACACATGTTTTTGTGGGTGCAAGTGCACCCATAAATTTGAAGGAGATATATATTTTTTTTAAAGGGACTTTGCAATAAGTTGTCTAGGTGGTGTGGTGGTAATTTCACTAGTCCCACAACAGATCCTGTATTCAAACTCATGCATGGACAACTTTCTTACCTATTTTTAATATCTTATTACATATGAGAAATCATAATAATTTTTGCTTGCATGTTGCTTTGGAATTTGATTGTGTAACATCTGAGTATTTGTATGCCATGGGATTAGAATATATTGTTCTATTTAAATTGATTTCCTCGAAAATACTTTTCAATTGAACCCAATTTCTGATTCTAAATTTTACGAAGGTGTGGGTTGCCTTTTATCCTCCTTAAAAAAAAAATCCCCCGAATCCCACTATTAATTGTGCACCCACAAACATTACATCCTGGGTCCGCCACTAATTACAGGAGAATCCAAAATAATTGAATTGGAAGGAAGAAGGTCCAAAATTCCTGAGTTGGATGGAAATATGTTTCAAAGATGTAGTTGCTACTGGTTATGTTGTTTTTATGCTGCATGAACATATTCTGTCACCTAACGAAGCCATAGATGATGAGCTAATTAATGATAATGATCATGCTTTGAAGGATGAAGGGTGGGTGAAGGGGATACTGAGGAACATCCTTCAAATCACAATCAAAGGCCAAGTGTACGAAACAATGATCTAAGAAAAAGGAAGAGAGGGAGGAAAGGAGAGAAAAAATAAGGGATAGCTAACAAATTGCAACACTCTCTTGACCGGATCCTTGAAAATATTGACCAAATGTCACAAACAACAGAGCCAACGTCAAGTGCAAATGCCCATTTTAGCATAAGTAGATGTCTTCTTTTATGAAAATATCTTACGTTTTATGCCCATTTTAATAATTTTACTAATAAAAAAGTGTTTCTCTATTTTAACATCCAAACGACATTTTTATTTAAAAGTGCTTTTCAAATTATATATCCAAACGTAAAATAACTTGACTTCTAATTAAAGCATTTTTTTAAAAAGTAAAGGGAAAAAAGTCCCTCTTTTTTTTTTTTTTTTTAAGTCTATCCAAATGGGCTCATAAACTCGCTGCTTTCATCTCTTTCCAATTACTCTCTATATATACTCTCTCTTTTTTTCCCCTTGTATATCATGGATCATTTTATTTTTTTTAAAAAAAAAAGGCTAAGGGAATGAATGATTCATCGAAGCCCAATCCGCAAACTCAAACTAAACATAGCCAACTATTATGATATTGAACCGGCACTACTAGTAATGCAGTAATATTGGGATTAGTTTCACCCTTCCTGGTTTTGGGTTTGATCCCCTCCTCCCCTATCACCTATGTATATATATATATAACTATTATGACATTGAACAGTATCACACCAACAAAAATATTCTTTAATATAAGACTAGATGACCATTTTAACTAAATTAAAGTTAAGTAAATTGATTTAAAATATTTATAATTATCATGTTTCTCCTATTTTATTTGTGTAACTTCTGAAGTTACATATAATATGAGGTTATATATAAGTATTTATTTCATGGAGATCTTACAACATATGTTATACTCCCTCTGGTCCTAATTATGGGACATATTTAACCGATTTTGAAGAGATTAAGGAGAGAGGTTAAATTAATGAATTGGATCTTATATTAAGAACAAAAGATAGTAGTGTACACCATAAATATATACATATAACCCACACATAACAAATAGAGGAAGAGAAGACAAAAACAGTATTGTCACAAAAGAAAAAACCAAAACAACATCAAAACCAGTGTCCACGGAGCATGAAGCATGCAGTTGAAGGAGAGAATGGCAAACAACACTCTTTGATGAGTATACTTCATTAAACTTCTCTGAAGTGCAACGACGAGAGGCGACGAAAGTTTGACCACAGCATTATTAGTTATAATTAACTAATTTAACTACTATCTTTAATCTTTTTAAAACCTAGTAAACATGTCCTATAATTAGGACTGGAGAGAGTAATTACTACCTCCGTTCCGGTTGCCCTTTTTGGGAGAATTTTGGGGCTCTTTTTGAGATTTTTTTCTCCAAAAAGGGCCCTTAAATACATTTTCCCTTATATTTTATACAAAGAAAGAATTATATGTTACTCTCTTTAATCTGAAATATAAGATATAATTGACTTTTTTTTAGAGAGATTGAAGAAGTAAAATAAATTACGTAATCATATCATATGTTATGTATCATTATATTATGGGAAAAACACTTCTCATGTTGTAGGAGAAGTGTTTTCTCATGTCACATACACATAAAATGGTGGGACCCACCTATATATATAATTAGCATTATATATATATGTAGGTCCCATTATTTCATGTGTGTGTAGAAATCTTCTTCTTTTCATGTAACATGAGAAGTTTAAACCCCTTATATTATATATCAATTTATATGTATGGTAAAATAGTTTGCAGAAAAAATGATAAATATAAATATTTTAAAGTAATTTAATTAGCTTTCTTAATATATTCAAAAAATAGACAACCTTATCTTTTATTTAGCATCGAAATGAGGATATATAACTTATGTGGGATAATTATTCCCCATTCTTAAAAGAGATTTACATATTGTACTACTGTCACTACTATATTGTAAGTGGGACAAAATGTTTCAAAAAACTCTTCCACGCTTTTGTTTCCCTCCCATGCTCTTTGTTGTATATCTGTCTACCACTCCTTTCTTTATATATATTTTTCAGATGATGCAACCAGTATAAATAGCTGTGGTCGGTTATGCTTTATATATAGGCCTAGATTGTGTTGAATTGGTATGTCCTATGGAGTCTTGTGATGCCATGACTACTATGATAAAGTTGGAGTCAATGTGTTAAACTCAAGGTTATAAATTGAAGAAAGTAAGAAAATGAAGATTTCAGGGTTATTAATATAAAATTATAAAAAAAACATTTTTTTTAAAAAAAGAAAAACTAAATCTAGTTAATGCCTAAAACCATACTAGTTTATCGATCGATTCGCCAGTCTCTTGGTTTAATAACATAGGTTAAACTTATGTAGGCAATGGGATATATAGGGTATGGGTCCTTGAAGTTATTTTTTGTTTGATTTGTTTCTCAGGGAGATTTTAATAGTTTAAAAAACTGAGAGTTTGCTAAGCATTATCTTATTATTGTAGAGATGCTTGTCTGAGAGTCAGTATAATTTTTTTTTTTTTGATACATAAGTCAGTATAATTTGTTTAGACTTATTAGGCTATGTGCAATTTCTTAACTTAGCCTGTGCACTGATTGCAACTCGGATTTTGGGCCGTGATAGTTTGTATGTTGTAAGGGGGTTTTGTTCTTCTTGTTGGGTCTGAGAAAAGCATCCAAATAATAATATGAAGGCTCTGTAGTTGCACTTGTTAACCAGCAGTAACTTTTTAAAAAATGGAAATCTAGAAAAGAGAGAAGCATTATTTATGTTAGAGGAAAGGTAAATGAGAAGGTGCACATGAAGGCACATGGAAGCATCATATATGATCAGGTGATCACTAAATTAAAGGAATGAAGAAAGAAAAATATATGAGATAGATCAGTTTGTCTTTTGTTGCATACCTCTCTGGTCCTATTTATAAGTCCACTTTGACCAAATCTCACATACCAAGAAAAGTTAGTTGACACAATGATTATGGGGTAAATTTTCTACTTTGCCCTCATTTATGATTAGGTACTTTTTTTAACTGTTTCTTCTCTCTATCTTTATGGGTGTAATTAATATGGATAAAATTGTCACAATCTCATTTATTTTCGAAATTGGATTTATAAATAGGACCAAATTTTTTTGATCAAACTAGACTTATAAATAAAAATAGAGTGATATATCCTAACTCATATGAAAACACAGTGGCAGGTAGGACCGTAAGACAATAATTTTGGGGAATCTAATCCTCATCATCTCCTTTAAACACTACAAAAAAATCAGTTTTTTGCGGCGGAATTTTTCCCTCGCAAAAGAGCAAATTTCCGTCGCAAAAACCTTTTGCGGCGGAATTTGCAACGGAAAAAGTTCCCTCGCAAAAACAGCCATCGCAAAAAAATTTTCCGTCGCAAAAATGCACATTTCCGTCGCAAAAATTGGATTTAGCGGTGGAATCATTTTCCCTCGCAAATTTCAAGATTTGCGAGGGAAAAACAATTCCGTCGCAAAATTTTGGATTTTGCGAGGGAATTTATTCCCTCGCAAAACCTCGATATTTTGCGAGGGAAAAAATCCCTCGCAAAATTTGATTTTTTTGCGAGGGAATTTGTTCCCTCGCAAAATTTGAAATTTTTGCGAGGGAATTTGTTCCCTCGCAAAATTTGAAATTTTTGCGAGGGAATTTGTTCCCTCGCAAAATTTCATTTTTTTGCGAGGGAATTTGTTCCCTCGCAAAATTTCATTTTTTTGCGAGGGAATTTGTTCCCTCGCAAAATTTGGAATTTTTGCGAGGGAATTTGTTCCCTCGCAAAATTTCATTTTTTTGCGAGGGAATTTGTTCCCTCGCAAAATTTTGAAATTTTTGCGAGGGAATTCAATTCCCTCACAAAAGTCAATAGTTTTGTAATTTGCGACGGAGTAGTACTCCCTCGCAAATTTCATATCTTGCGAGGGATCTTTTTCCCTCGCAGAATTTTTATATTTGCGAGGGAATAAAATTCCGTCGCAAAATTCAATATATTGAATTTTCGCCAAAATCCCAATTAAATTTTTTAAAAAATAAAATGATTTTAAAAATGTAATTAATTTCATAAAAAATATTAAAAATTAGAAATTAAAAAGACTTATATATGATAAAAAGATATTGTAACAAGCATCAAAGTTTACATAAAAATAACAAAATATTACAAAGTATAATGTTTCAACAAAAATAAACTAAAAAAAAGTCTAAACTGCAGCAGTCTGGGCAGGATCACCATCGGCATCGCCATCACCATCAGGAGGTAGCCTCGTACCCTTGTCCTTCATAAGGGAGTTGAGAAGTTCCCGCATCTCTAAAATCATCTTTCCTTGCTCCTTCATCTGCGCTTCTTGCACCTTCACCTTCGCTTCTAACGTCTTCACCCTCTTATCATCTACAAATTTAACCAACAATACAAAGTTAGTTTATTTTTTGTACTTCATTTAAATAGACGAGGGAATAATGGTTTGCAATTGGTAGCAAAAGTATCACGTCCACCTGGAGCAACACTTCCAATACTTCCTGATGAGCGCTTCATAGAAGACTTCAGTTCGCCGGCAGAGGCACCCATCCCGAAGACTCTCCCCTTCTTGTCAAATCCTCCTGCAGCCTGAATGAAAAGACTCTCGTTATCAGCATAAGAGGACGTCGGGTCGTTCTCAATCTGCGAGTCTCTCTCTTGCGTCAGCTGCTGATAAGTCTCCTACAAACACACAATAATATCCCACAAATAAGACATGTGAAATGAAATAAATGTTATTGTTTTAAGCAACTAATAGAACTAGTTAATATCTCACCGCGCATTGCTGGGACTTAGCGTTAATCCAACGCTTCTCACCTTCAATCTCCTTGGAGTGGGTCTGCTCAAAGGCAGCCCAATGAATCGTATCCGCAGGAACTTCCCCTTTGTCTGCCTGCAAACACAAATTGATGAAGCGTCAATTAAAACAGAAAGAATAAAAATTGATAATAGTCAATTAATTACTTCAAAGTATAAAATATTGAAAGCTAACGTATACTTACAATTTTTCGCTTATGCTCACTAAATGGAATGCAGCCACCAGCATATGATGGTCCATCCATACGGGCCCTATTTAACTTATTTTGTTCTCTTTTCTTTATAAATTTCTCGTCGGTGGCCCATCTTTCAAATAGCTGAGCTTTGACCTCATCTTGAATCCAATTTTTCTTTCCCACGCCCACTCTCAATTTATAAAATCTATCAGACATCAACTTGCTGGCCTTGAAGCTATAAGCTCTTTTTAAATCTACCAAATCAACCGGTAACCAACTAAACTCACCCTGAAAAACAATAACAAACAATTAGTTCTCCAAAGTATAAAAGTAGTTAATCAATTTGTGTTTTGATAAGAAGAAATTAATAACCATAAATCACACAACTTACTAAGAATTCCTTGAACCAAACGTCCCGGTCGGCCTGAGGAATCTCTGTCCAACTGGCCCAAGGATGAATGAAATTATGGAACATTTGATCCTTTAAGAATTTCTTGACCGGCTTATTGGGCAGAAACCTGAAAACAAAGAAAATGTTACAAATATTAGCATACAAGCTAAAGGTAAAAAATCATATTACTAGTAACTTTATATTACTTACTCTTTGCCAGCAACAGGTTTAATCCACATCTTCCCTGTACTCGGATCAAATGTTCCCCAAGCTGGTGTGCCGGAGGAACTAGCATCCCCGACCTGACTCTGAGGCGACGGAGGCTGCTCTCCAAGGAAGAACTATTGAAAATGTTAGAACATAGATGCTTATAAAAAACAAAATATATGTAAATTAGTCAGAAATCGTAAACTCAACCTGCTCTGCCCCTTGCTGTGGATCACTCGGAGAGACAGGCACACCTCTACCTCTACAACCCAAAACAGAGTCGACAGTAGACGGTGAAGATGAAAGAGTAAAAGATGGCATCTCTGGGGAAGAGCCAAGCCCTCTGCCTATGGAAGAGGTAGATGATATCGCCCTACCCCCCCTAATAGGATGGGGCCGAGAGCTACCACCATTACGACCAGTACCTGAACGCCCTCCTCGATGCTCCATCTCTGAACACTTATAAACATTATATCGGTATATATAAAAGTATAAGAAGTTTACTCAAAATGATACTGGCGAAGTAATAGAGTATATAGTATTAAAAAAAAAAACTAACTCAAATCAATCGGACGAATCCTGTTCTTCGACCTCTGCTTCCTCCGATGTCTCATAGTCGTCGAATTCAGATTCACTAGTAGAGTATATCTCTTGTGCCTCATCATCATCTGATTCCTCATCGTCAATATTGATAGGAATCAGCTCTAACTCCGCAGTGGAATCAAAGAGATTGGTTGGTAAATCGTCATCGGCAACACTTACGAGTGGAACTAGTTCATGTTCCACATCAGCTTGGAACGGTTCAGTAATATCGTCATTTGTTTCTGACTTTTTCGACTTAGGTATAATGTTTCGTGCTTTGGTTTTGATAACTCCCATCCACCCTTGGCGGGATGTAGGGTATGATGTATAATAAACCTGGTGCGCCTGTTGAGCAAGAATGAATGGGTCATAACTAACTGTATATCTCCTTGATGTGTGGATCTCAACATTTCCATATTTGTCCACTTTCGTCCCACGTGGAGTGTTATCAAACCACTCACATTTAAATAGAGTCACAAAATTGTGCCACTTGTAATTCAACTGAATTATGTCAATTAATATCCCGTAATAGTCGCCCTCGACTCCGTCAGCTTGGCCACCTCGACAACATACACCATAATTGCAATATTCTGTATCCTTGTTTGCTTCAACAATTGCAAACCGATACCCATTGATTACATATTTTTTGATCCGCGTAACAGTTGTTGCAGCCCCATAAGATAAACTCAACACAACATCTTGGGGAGCATCAGTGTTGTGCACGAAGTAGGATCTTAACCATTTAAAAAACTCAGCGTTCATGAATTGATAAACATCTGAATCCGACATCTCAGGATTTGTCGAGCGGACCGAATTAGAGAAGTGACTGTAACAAGAAAGGAATGAAATTAATACTTTCATTTTTACCGTAACAGCAATAAAAGAGGAAATCTTACTTTAAGTATTTGGCGGCCTCGTCACAGTTGTTTAAAATGTACAACTCCGCTGTTTTTTTATCTATTCCTTCCAGACTTGACACACAATTTTTTCGCACGACTCGGCCAGGATAGTTAAATATTGATATATGACCACTCAGTTCACCGCCATCATCGTTACGAGGTACCACTCTCCATCTTGATATAACTTCAGGGGGATAATAGTATGAGGCAAATTTAGTGGCCTCTTCGAGTAGAAAAGCTTCAGCGATACATCCTTCAACGTACCTTGGATTTTTTACCTTCTTCTTAAGTGTGTGTAAAAACCTACAATGGACAATCAGAGAGTATTTATATCATAAAGCATAATGTGTGTGTTTCAATTAATCACAGACAAATTTTTGTGTGTATATATTACCTTTCAAACGGATACATCCACCTATATTGTTGTGGACCTCCTACCCTTGCTTCGTACGCCAAGTGAATAGGCAAATGTTCCATTGAGTCAAAGAAGCTAGGAGGAAACACCATCTCTAACTTACATAGCATTATTGGCACGCTCTCCTCCAGTTGCCGTAACTTATCAACATTAAGCTCAGAAGCACAAATTGTTCTAAAGAGTTAGGAAAATTCTGTCAGAATACTCAATATATTCTTCGGTAGTGCTTTGAAGGCCCACGGCAACAATCTTTGAAAGAAAACATGACAATCATGACTCTTCATCCCGACTAACTTCACCTCGTTCATGTCGACACATCTCTTAAAGTTTGATGCATAACCGTCCGGTAGTCTCACACCTTTAACCCATTCCAACAATTGTAAATTCTGCTCTTTGTTCAATGTGTAAGGCGCTTTAGGTTTGGAAATTCGGTTGGCGGCATTCTTGATCAAATGCAAACCAGGCCTTCTGCAAATATGTTCTATGTCACGTCTTGCGTTGACTGTATCCTTCGTCTTACCCTTTGTGTCCATTACGGTGTGCAGAATATTACAAAACACGTTCCTCTCAATATGCATGACATCGAGGTTGTGTCTTAACAATTGATCTTTCCAATATGGTAACTCCCAAAAAATGCTGCGTTTGTTCCAATGATGCTGAACGCCATATCCCTCTGGTGGTCTAGAAGCGGCTCCCTCTTCAACACTTCGAATGTACTTGACCCTTTCCCATATTTCTTGGCCACTTAAACGACGAGGTTGATCTGCGTGTTCGACAACATTCCGCTTGAAGTCTTTTCTATTATTCCTAAACGGTTGATCAATAGGCAAGAATCGCCGATGCCTATCAAACCAACAGACTTTGTGACTATATTTCAAGCTATAACCCGCATTCTGTTCGAGACATATCGGACATGCAAGCTTCCCCGAAGTTTGCCATCCACTCAACATCCCATATGCAGGGAAATCATTTATCGTCCACATTAAGGCAGCCCGCATGATGAAATTCTGGCTCAATGATACATCATACGTAAGAACCCCTTCACTCCACAGCATCTTCAACTCGTCTATCAAAGGCCTGAGATATACATCTATTTTCATTTTTGGGTTGGATGGCCCAGGGATCAACGCGTTGAGGAACAAAAATTCTCTTCTCATGCACATGGAAGGTGGGAGGTTGTACGGAGTCACAATCACAGGCCAACAGGAATAATTACTGCCCGTCTGGTTGAAAGGAGCGAACCCATCCGAACATAAACCAAGACGAACATTACGGGGATCGCCTGCAAACGAAGGATTTGCCTCGTCAAATTTCAGCCAAGCTTCGGCATCGGAGGGATGCGTCACAAATTTTTCATCCCTGCAATGCTCTTGGTGCCATCTCATGTGAGCAGCTGTTTTTTGTGATGAATACAATCTCTGAAGTCTGGGCACGAGAGGAAAGTAGTGCATCTTGCTCAACGCTTTATAGGTCTTTTTTCTTCCATTCCTCACAACTTTGTACCTCTCATGTGCACAGAATTTACATGTAGTTCGCTCAGCATCATCCTTGTAATAGAGCATACATCCTCTAGGGCAGCAATGAATTTTTTCACATCCGAGCCCAAGCTCTTTCACCTTCTTCTTTGCTTGGTAAAAATCTTTCGGCAAATTATTATCATTGGGAACAATCTTATTCATGATCTGCATCATTTCATTGTAATTCCTCTCACTCATATTGTGATCAGTCTTCAAGCTTAGTGTTGCTAAGGTAGCCGATAGTAATGAATATTCACTATTTTCAATGTGTTCACAACCTTCCCATAAAGGACGTTGCGCATCTTGAAGCATTTTATAGAACCTCTCGGCTTCTGGATTAGGATCCTCTCCCATGTTTGCTGGTTGAGTATGTGCACCGATCTCCTCTTCCATGTATGACGGTTCAGCATGAGTAACGGGATCAAAGTATTGGCCGATCGACGGTCCCGCGGCATCCATAACCAACTGCTCATATTGATTGAAGTTGTACCGATGAGTACTATCACCGTAATAACCACTCGTTGTTTGTCCGACTTCCCCATGAAATTGCCAACATTCATAATTTGGCATGAATCCTTTTTGACACAAATGGATTCTGACCTCGCTCGGATCATGAAATTGCATACACCTACATTTCACACACGGACAACTGATCGAGGTACTTGAATTAGCTGCGTGCGCCAAAGCAAATTCGATGAACTCTTCTAAACCCTTCAAGAATACTTGAGTAAGTCGTTTTTTTGAAGTTAGACGATTATACATCCAACTCCTATCACAATCACCTTCCATGCTTCCTCAACCCAACCCTACACAAACTAATTCAACTACAAGACCTAAGTGGCAAATACAACTAGCTGCTTATACCAGTTAATTGGCACTTAATCAAAAAGGTGGCAAACAAACACATGCAGTGAGCAAAAAAAAGATCTCAGCAAGCAACCAGAGAATGAGGATAGTACACTAGAAGATGGGGACATGCATGTGGACGGGGCATGAATACAAATATATGTTAAATACAACGAAGGAGCAAAGGAGTATAACAAAGAGAGCATATATCAAAACTGGGTCTGTAGAAAGTAAGTTTGGCAACTGCAAACGATTAGCCAAACGCACACTAAATCAATGGTCTCACTCAATGTATCAAAATATCAAAATATACAGTTCCCATATTAATGTTGTTTTATAAAATATCAAAATTCGTTAAGTGAAAGCTCTGAACAAGGAGTTCATGAAGGGCTAATCTTAACACAAAATAAGAAAAGAACAAGCACAATTAAGAATTGGCTATATTCATAATATTTATTCTAATAAGAAAATTCGATAATAATTTCTTATCATTCTATTACAAAATTTAATTAAATTAATACCAGATATCTAAACAAGTGTGGAGTGTAGGCCCAGCCTACCGTGCGTGCATGATAGATTTGCCTTTTGCTACCAATGACACAACTTGTGCTGAAAAGAGAAGAGTTGCCTTTTTATTACTTTATTCCTTCTACATGTAAAGGTCATCCCATTATAGTTAACCAATATACATGCAGTCTGCAAAGTAAATGACCAAGATATTTAAGAAATTCTGAAACTACTTTCAAAGGTCAAACCAAAGAAGAAAAGATGTCCATATGAGTGGTTGGTGGTTGATGCTATAAAACAAAATCAAAGAGAACTCATTCCTTTAGAATGAAACATGTTGCAAGAGGAATTTGTGTGATGCGTATTTGATTCTTTGTTTTAGGGCTTACAAGTAACCTTGGAGATAGTTCCAAAATACGTACATACCAAGTTGCATGTGAAATCTAGTTGATAAAGACATGTGGCATGAATCCTAAAGGAATTAAAAAGCAACAATTTGTGAAAACCGGAAACTTGATAGAATCATAGCAAGTAGTATTTTGTTTGACAAAGAATAATGGAACGCTATTCACGCACCTGTTTCGCTTTCGAGTCCACAACTTACTCCAATTTATTCAACTCCGAAATATGATTCCTCCTCAATTTCCTAATACCCCAAGATAAAAACATTAATACTCTAATTCTATATATATATATACACACACCTTCACATTGAATCGAATGTCCACAGTCACACATGGTAATTATCTTTTCCTTAGTTCCCTTCCTTAAGCTCCATAGACCATTTAATAGTGAATTCTTAACACCACCACACACACAAACACATACAGCTCCATGATCCTCAACTCATGACTATCACTACACTAGGTGAACAGAAATCATTCATTAAGACTCCCCTAATTCATAACCACAATAGCCACATCTTCATAAAGCATACAAACCTCTACAATTTTTCTCAAAATAATTAAAAACACAATTTGCTTGGTAAATGAAGACAGCCTATACATTAACATTGTACACACGACATGAGCAAAAGCACTTCTAAAGTCATACCGATGACCATTACAATTAACATTGGGTAGCATAATCCCCAACCTTCAATTTCTAAATTTTAACTAAAACTTTTCCAGCATCCAACATCTTCCTCAACCCGCTCTAAAATTTAATATGAAAGTTAGGTATAAAAAAAATCCCTTTCATTCAACAACACTCAACACCTTTGATCCACAATAAAGAACATACCAAAAAGCCACAACGAGACTACACATACAGCATCAACCACACACGCATACATACACTTAACAACCATCAATCAGCGCACCCACATATTGAGTTAAAGGGTTTATGAAAGCATGAATTTAACCACACACACACGACTGCCAGGAAAGAGAAGAAGAACAAAAACAAAATCAGCAAAACAATATTGAGCCAAAAGGAACAAACCTAAGAATCCTTTCTTCCTGGAATTCCTTCCAGCTAGAATCATCACCAACCCAACCGGATTCTAGAGCCGATTAGCAAAGATGAATCATTCTCCAACCCTAGATTTCAACACCATAACAGCAATCAGAACCAGCAACACCGGCGCACAGAACGAAACAGAAGAGGGATTCAGACAGAAACAGTGGCGAGTTACAGACCGACGAGAGTGAGACGCCGGCGAGCACAAGCGAAAGGGACGAAGGACCAAAGTTGAACGCTGCAACCGAGTATCTACAAAACGACAGCAACGGCTCGAACCAGAAAGAGGTACCGGCGTGAACGACCAACGACGGCAGCAGGCTCAAACAGAACGAACAGAGGAATCAATCGATCGCTGGGGTTGAAGTTTGATCCCAAAACCGCACGCTCTCACCTCAGAACTCTCGCGAATTCGGTTCCTTCCCTTCTCGTTTTTATTTAATTTTTTTTCTCTACTTAAAAGAACCCATCTGCCCCCTTTCTCTTCTTTCTCTTTTTCTTTTTTTTTTTAAAAAACAAAATGGGGAGGGTTAAATTCGGAAATTTCTAAGTCACAGGGAACAAAATAAAATAAGAAAAAGAACCACACTTGCCTCTTCTTATTTTTTTCTATTTTTATTTATTATAATAATTTTTTTTTCGGGCTGTTACAGGTGGAAAGATGGAGGAGCAAGCGGCGGCGGTGACGCTGGACATCGCTGGAGAGGAACGAAGCAGAGAAGCCAAGTGGAGATGTGAAGAGTGAAGAGGGAAAAAAAGTTTCCAGATCAAGCTGGAAACTGATGCTTCCGAGGAGGTTCGTTTATTGCGTCAAAGAGATGTGATTGCTCATCCGGACAAGAATTTGATTAAGGAAGCCCAAGATTTGGTTGCTCGGCAATGGGTTGCGGAGATTTGTCATGTAACTCGACTGGTCAATTCGATTGCTGATTATCCAGCTAAACAAGTGCTTGGAATCGTGCCGGACAAGTGCTCGGAATTATGCCGGTTTAGGGTAGTGAAATGCGAGGTTGTTTTAGCCCGAGAATTACGAGCTTTAATACCTTATGTCTCGTTGATTGCGTTTCTCAAGACGAAGGGAAGAACGCGCAAGGCTAGGGTTCTGAAAGAGTAACTCGGTCTCTTCCTCACTCTCGATGAAATCGTGCCTCCACCGACAAAACAAAAGGCTTCAGTTTTTTTTTAAATTTTTTTCATTTTACCAATTAAGTTAAATGGAGGGAAGAATGAAATTTTTGGAGGGAAAATAAATTCCTTTTTGCATTGGAGAGAATATGTAAATCTTTTATAAGAATAATAGTTTGAGAAAATTTTATATAAAGTTGTTTAAAATAAAAAAAAATCTAAGTTAGATTGTTAAACCCAACAAATCCTTAATTAAGAATAATATGATTCATTTAAACCAAATGAGTTTTTGTGTTTAGGAAGAATGATTAAAAATGTTGAGTTAAAAAAAAAACATGGATAGTCACGTTAAAAAAAAAAACATGAGTTAAAAATGTTGAAATAGTCTAATGTGAATAGTCTAACGTGAATAATACTCCATCCATTAATATTTATAGTCTAACGTGAATAATACTCCATCCATTAATATTTGATTTTCAAAACAACAACAAAAACTAAAGAAACAGCAAACATCTTGAAATAAAACCCATGGCACTCACCAAGTTGCACCCTAGACAACGTGTAAACATGGATAGTCGATACAATGAAACTTGGAC
The DNA here is from genome assembly GCA_034222035.1 of Acacia crassicarpa. Classification (NCBI taxonomy): domain Eukaryota; kingdom Viridiplantae; phylum Streptophyta; class Magnoliopsida; order Fabales; family Fabaceae; genus Acacia; species Acacia crassicarpa. Next base: position 2,874,050 of record JAWXYG010000015.1, on the reverse strand, counting down.
CAAAAAAATAGAAGAAACACAAAATCCTTAAGTTTTGACCCATGTGTTTTCATTGGATTAAACACACGCACACAGAACCTATTAAAATAAATTAGATGGGATAGCATGGGAAACATGGTACTAACAAACCAGGGTTGAGATCGAAGAAATCCTAGAGAATGAGAATCGACGGGTAGACGAGGGAGACAATGAGGGAAATGGAAAAAATGGCGCTGAGGTCGGGAAAAGGGGGGAAAATGGCGCCGGGTAAATTGGACATTTGGCAGCGACAAAAAGTCGCCACCAAAACACCTTTTCGGCGGCGACAAAACATTTTTAAACAATAATTTTTAAAAATGGTCATATAGTTCATGATTTTAATGGCTTTTATTCTATCATTTACTAGCAATAATTATTCGCTTATTTAAACATTTTTAATCATGTCATTTATAATTTTTTGATATATTTCTTATGAAGGTTTTTATTAATTTGCATTTTTTAAAAATATGTCATATGTTCTATTATATTTATTTGATTAAATGGTAAAAAGGAAGATATATAGAAATAATATATATTAATTATAAGACAAATGTTTATCAATATATTTTAAAATTAATCATGTCAAATTAATGAATCCGAAATTGATAATCAAATTAAACCTAAAAGCCAAAAACGCACGGACTTGATGATGTCGAAATGATACTTGTTTTTTTTGGGTCAAAAGAAATGATACTTGTCATATACTAGTAATACTCTCATCCAAAGTTTAACTTCTAAACAAAATTGAAAAACAGAGAGTAATTATCGGATGTTGATCGATCATTTTTATGGGATTTGTTTAAGGGAAAATGACAGTGAGCTCTTTTTTAATGAGAGATATATAGTAGCATTTAAGGATTCAAATATTTGAAATATATGGTCAATTTACTATTATGAGAAGGACAAAAATGATTTTTTATGACTTATCTAGATTAAAATATCATTAAAAAATTCATATTATTCTTACTCAAAGTTTTTCTCCTAATTTTCTTTTAATTATCGATTCAATTCATAAACTTTAGTTTTAAACAATTTAGTTGTTATGATTTATTGAATTAGAAATTATACTGAGTGAATCATGCTCCAAGTCAAAGAATAATAGGGATCGAATTTTTTTAAGAATCCAGATGATATCCTCCAACTAATAGCTAGAGACTAATCTTATCAATCGGGGCATATAGATCATACGAGTTTTGCCTCTCCTAACTAAGCATTTTCCATGCATATGACTTGGTTCAAATCAGAACATCATGTTTAAGAGACTCAACAATCTATCGACTGAGCCAGGCTTTTATTCGTGCCATTGTTTAAAAGTTGATACCTTATCAGAAAGTGTATATTGCATTTAGGTAGGTGGAAAAGATATAGTAGCATTATATTTGACTTTGCTGAAGATTCAAATCATTTCAATCTAAATAAATAAATATTTGCACTTTAGATGGGATAAATCGCAGCACATTATTTATTAATTTTGATTTCGTATAATTAAATATCAAGAAGTTAGAACCATGTTAGAACATTTGTCAGTTCATAATTTTGTAGGAATATTTAAGAAAGTATTTGATGTCGATTATTTAATTTTTGCAAGATTTTTTCTCATAATCAAACTAATTAAAACTTATTAATAGTTCAATTGTGACCAAATACTAATTCCTAAACGGATATTCATGCTAATTTGATTAGTGGAATTAAAACTTATTGATAGGTGAATTGTGACCAAATACAAGTAAGTAGTGTCTTCAATCATAAATATAGGATCTAATTGAAGAATTGATATTGATCTCATATATAATATTATCTCTGATTTTAAATATAAGATAAAGTTTGCAGTATGATTTATTCTAAAAGCTTTGTCTTATCTTTGAAATCGGAGGAAGTAGTTTTTTTTTTCATGTTGGTCAATTTTTTTTCTTTATCTCTATTGATACACAATCAACTGTTATCAGGTATGAGAGGGAATAAGAAATAAAGAAAGATGTATGAGTGTTTTAGAAAAAAATAATATATAGTATATCATGTTAACTAATTTAACTAAAATTTTGTAATATAATTTAATTCAATAAATGCGTTTAATAGAAAAAACAGAAACGAGTAATAAAAAAAGGAAGAGTGGTTGGTAAGATCAAAATAGATAGAGTGCATTGGAAAAGGTAATGTGGCAAGCTCCAAATACTTATGTCGCAGTGTGAGGAGTTAGGCTCACATACATGTTACAGGTAACTAAAAAGGAAGATATATAGAAATAATATATATGTTAATTATAAGACATATGTTTATCAATATATTTTAAAATAGTATTCTTTAGAGGAAAATTGTCTTGATTTTAATCAATATGCTATTTAGTTGAACAGAGGCAGAAATGAGTGAGAGACTTAAATTTATTTGTTTTAATTGCTTTGGGTTTACTTTGGAGAGATATTTAACAAAATATATATATAAATATTAATATACTATTTTGCGAGGGAATATAGTTTCCCTTGCAAAATGTAAGGATTTTTGCGAGGGAATAAAATTCCCTCGCAAAATGTCTACAATTTTGCGAGGGATCCGTTATTCCCTCACAAAAATGTAAGGATTTTTGCGAGGGAATTTTTATTCCATCGCAAAATGCCCAAAATTTTGCGAGGGATGAACTATTCCCTCGCAAAGTTTGTCCTTTACTAAAAATTTTTCGTAATTTTACGAGGGAAGAAGGTTCCCTCGCAAAATGTAAGGATTTTTGCGAGGGAATAAAATTCCCTCGCACAAAATGTCTACAATTTTGCGAGGGATCCGTTATTCCCTCGCAAAAATTTAAGGATTTTTGCGAGGGAATTTTTATTCCATCGCAAAATGCCCAAAATTTTGCGAGGGATGAACTATTCCCTCGCAAAGTTTGTCCTTTACTAAAATTTGGGGGGAAATTTCCCCCCAAATTTTTCGTAATTTTGCGAGGGAAGAAGGTTCCCTCGCAAAATGTCTACAATTTTGCGAGGGATCCGCTATTCCCTCGCAAAAATTTAAGGATTTTTGCGAGGGAATTTTTATTCCATCGCAAAATGCCCAAAATTTTGCGAGGGATGAACTATTCCCTCGCAAAGTTTGTCCTTTACTAAAATTTGGGGGGAAATTTCCCCCCCAAATTTTTCGTAATTTTGCGAGGGAAGAAGGTTCCCTCGCAAAATGTAAGGATTTTTGCGAGGGAATAAAATTCCCTCGCAAAATGTCTACAATTTTGCGAGGGATCCGCTATTCCCTCGCAAAAATTTAAGGATTTTTGTGAGGGAATTTTTATTCCATCACAAAATGCCCAAAATTTTGCGAGGGATGAACTATTCCCTCGCAAAGTTTGTCCTTTACTAAAAATTGGGGGGAAATTTCCCCCCAAATTTTTCGTAATTTTGCGAGGGAAGAAGGTTCCCTCGCAAAATGGGCAAATTTTGCGAGGGAATTTTTATTCCCCCGCAAAATGCCCAAAATTTTGCGAAGGATGAACTATTCCCTTGCAAAGTTTGTCCTTTACTTAAAATTGGGGGGAAATTTTCCCCCCAAATTTTTCGTAATTTTGCGAGGGAAGAAGGTTCCCTCGCAAAATCGGCAAATTTTGCGAGGGAATAAAAAATCCCTCGCAAAATAGCCCAATTTTGCGAGGGAACCTTCTTCCCTCGCAAAATAGCGAAAAAATTGGGGGGAAATTTTCCCCCCAATTTTTCGCGATGTGCCCAAATTTACGAGGGAACGACGATTCCCTCGCAAAATGTCTACAATTTTGCGAGGGAATGATTTGTCCCTCGCAAAATGGCAGATTTTGCGACGGAATAGTACTTCCCTCGCAAAATTTCATTCTTTTTGCGAGGGAATAATATTTCCCTCGCAAAAATCACCTTTTTGCGAGGGAAATCGATATCCCTCACAAATTTCCCAAAATTTACGACAGAATTGTTTCCCTCGCAAAATTCCGTCGCAAATTTCACATTTTCTTTTAGTGAAATTTATCTCACTTATATATATATATATATATAGAAAGAGATCTCCTCTGGCTTTCAAATTCAAGTGCCATAAGAAACCTATGTTGGGAGCAGCTACTATAAACCTTAAAATTGGAGTAAGTGGTTGTTTCAGAAAAAGCCTCGGACGTTGATAGTACGAGGTTGGAGTACGTGGCTGTTCATATACTGGATCATATGATTCAGTAAAAGCCTCGGACGTTGATAGTACGCGAGAGAGAGAGAGAGAGAGATGGATGATGACTTTGCTTCTTCCTGGAAATTGCTCACCGTTTCATTTCGTAGTTTCCACCTTCTTCCTTCAGCCGTCATATTTGACTGTAGCTTCCACCACTTTCCTCTTCTCCATCGTGGGACAATAACAGCAGGAATAATGATTGAAATGGACGGGAAACCTCTGCGAATGGGAAGGGAAGTTTGTTTAATGAATCGACTTTATGAAACTTGGCTGACAAGTCGAGGAGAGGGAGAGATGCTGGTATAAACGCGCTTCTTCAACAAGGATAAACCAGTTTCCAGTTTCACTCTTCAAAATAACAACCGACTGCTTCTAAAATCAAGCCCCAACCCTTACTTACCCTAACGTTCTAATTCCAATATGGGTAATTCTAGTTCCAATGTGGGTTCTTCCGATATGGTTGAGGTCAGTTCTTTTTCTTCTCCTTCCTCTTCTTCCTTTTTCTTTTTCCTCTATCCGTTTTGCAGTTTTATTTCCTTTCTGGTGCTATCAGGCTCTTCCTTTCTCATTCTGTCGTTTATGCGCGCAGAAGAAGGACAACGCTCCCCCTACTTCCGTTTTCAAGTTCAGTTCGCTTTGCGAGTGCCAAGGCTGCGCTGACAAGATCAAAAAAGCTGTCCGCGGTACACTCTATTCCTTCACCCCCCAACTTTTCGGCTTTCCTCTGTTTTGGATTTGCAGGCTGGATAATCCCTCTACATTTTTATTTGCTTTACAATGACTCTTGAAATCGTGAATTCAAGCCACATTCTTGGCCGTCTTTATGGTTTCAGGTGCGGAAGACTTCAAGGTTGATTGGTCTGCCTATCAACTGACGGTGATTGGTAAAGTGGACCCCGTTAAGGTCCTGGGTAATCTGAAGAAAGAGTTCCCAAAGAAGAAGGTGGAGATTGTTCCCCCTCAACGTAAGAAAGACGCCACCGCCAGCAATAAGAAGCCGGGCGACAAAAGGGAGAAGAAGGCCGACAAGGAGAAATCCAATGATAAAAAAGATAGAGATAAAATGCCCCAAAAAGGTAATTGATTCTACTTCCGTTGCCGCTGAAAATGCCTTCTGATCTCTTTAGTCAATGCGAGACATATTATGAGGGAAACACTGATAATGATCGAAATATGATGGGAAAGGTGATCAGCTCTCATGGCAACAAAATATGAAAAATGTAATTGGGAATTGTTACTGGTTAGGTCAAAGTGTTACCTGTAATGAGGTTATTATCAAAGGTTATGTCATTGTGCTGGTTAGGTCATTGTAATTAGCATTCTGCTTTAGTTTTACTTTTCTCTCTATCACCTGCTTTCATTATATTCATCGTATGAAAGTTGTTTTATACGTCTTTCCCTGTTTTTCCATCTGTGCATTTGGCCGAAAACATCCAGAAGAAGGTGGGGATTGTTCCCACTCAACCTAAGAAAGACGCCGCCGCCAGCAATAAGAAGCCCGGCGACAAACAGGAGAAGAAGGCCAACAAGGAGAAATCCAATGATAGAAAAGATCAAGATAAAAAGCTCAAAGAGGTAATTAATTCTACTTCTGTTGCTGCTGAAAATGCCTTCTGATCTCTTTAGTCAATGCAATTATGCAAGACATATTATCAGGGAAATACTGATGGGAAATCGTTAGATTTTGTACAGTTCCTTGTTCTTAGGGTACCAAGATCAACGATACATGTTAGCTAGCATTTGAATTCTACTTGTAACTGAATTCTCTCTTCAAATGATTGTATTTGTTCACATGGTGCAATTTGCACAAACAGTTGTGTACCAAGTGGTTACTGAATTCTCTCTTCAAATGATTGTATTTGTTCACATGTATAGAAGGAATTGACCAAGGTGAAGAGAGTGAAGGAAAAGGTAGAGCTGATCAATGTAATACAAGTTGTGAAGATAAGTCGGGAATTGGTGGTGGAAGGCCCGAAGTGAAGCTGAGCATGCTCGAACTTATTTTAGCTGCGAAGAAACGTATGCTTCAATTGTAATCATCCTAATAAATTTGTTTCCTTAGCTCCTCGTAAGCTTGCAACCTTTAGCTTTTCTTCTGCTCCTTGTTTTATTGGTGAGTCAAGGGAAATTTACTTTCTGAATTTGTGTTTTTAACAAATTTGTAAATGGTTTGTGCAACAAGTTTGGTGATGATGGTGACTTGGATCATTTAATTTGAGTGAGTGTCTGGCATTTAGCATCTCACGATTGCAAAGATCAGTTGATTTGAATATTTCAGATTATTACAAGGTTAAAAAGAATTTAGGAAATTATTTAATATGCATCTCTTGCACAAACAATTGCTTGGTCATTTCTTGCTATGTTTGAGACAGTGTTCAAGATAATGAATCTGAATTGGTTTTGATGATTCATGCTTAGAATTTATCTAATACTTCCTTAATGTTTCAATCAGTATGTGAGACTCAAAATGAACAATCTTGGACCCATAAATTTAATGTAAAAAGAATCTCAGAGGCACATCTCCATCACGCGTGGATTCTCCTAAAACGGTAACATTTTAAGCATATAGAATTAGGAAGAACAGAACAGAAATGAAGTTGGATCGCAAGAACTGAAGCTTAAAGAGAAAAATAGATTATTCAGAGAATCTTTCCTTAATCAAAAGTCATTTTAGAAAAACTCGTTATCTTAAAATGTGTGCTTTTGCAAGTGAGCTTATGTAATGGCTTATTTGGATCTGTTTGATACGCAGGAGAAGGTAGAGGAAATTTTAATTCGTTGATTTTTTTTTTGGAATAAGTAGAGTTATGAAATTTTAATAAAACGATGTAAGATAAAAAAAAATAATAAGTAAAATAGTTTTCAACCAATTTCGAGCTCGGTTTTTCTCATTACTATTTTTTCATTATCCCTCATAATCTTTAAATTATGTTTTTCCAGTTAATCTACAAAATCACAATACTACTTTGGCTTTTCTCTTCTCTTCACAATCAACAGTCCAAATGAACACCAACACTACTAGTAGTGCAATGGTATTGGGATTTATTTCTCCCCTCCCAGTCCTGGGTTTGATCCCCGCTTCCCTATCGCCTTGTATCCAAAAAAAAAAAACAGTCCAAATGAACTCACAAGGGATAATAAAAATAAAAAATAAAAATAAAAAGATCAAGAGAGGATCTGCTCCCTTTAGAGCTCATTAAAATTTTCCCACCCTTCCATTTCCCTTTTGCTAAACATACCCTAGTGAAAATGCTAATACCTCCAAGTGAATACTTTGGCCGGAGTACTTTGCTCCTCTAACAGTCCCGTTATCTCATCCCACACATCTCTGTTTTAGAACTTGAAGACCATTATATGTTAATAAACTGAATCAATTTTTCTTTTTGGCCGAAACGTACTGAGAAAATGAAGGAAATTTTTTCACAGAGGTGCGGTTGAAAGGATTGTTTGATATAGAACTCTTGGTGTAACCATGTCTTTTTAGAGGAGGTAAGAGATAATAGAATTAAATTGATTTTGACAACTCAAGTGAGAATTTTCAAAACAACAATAGTGGGCGAATTGTATTATGAAAATGATAAAATGTGAAGGAATTTTGCTTTATTTCATGTCACACAAAAAAAGAAACAACCTAAACTGAGGTTGATTAAACCTTAACATATTCTATGGCCCGAGAACTTTTTAATTCCACAAAAAAGTGCACATGAATCATACCCCAAAAAAAAAAAGTGCACATGAAATCCAGACAAGGAAAAGTACTGTGTCTATATATAATCATGCAAACCCACAAAGATCCCTTTCTGTATGGAATAAAACCAAATCAAAATCAAAAAGTAAAGATTTACAGCTTCAAGTTCATACTGAGCTCCTAAACACAAGTGAGATCTTGACATACGGATACCTCGTACTTATGTACACCAAATGCCTGTCAGACTTTATTTCTTCTGCTCCTTGTCAACGACTGCGTCATTTTGCATTGGAACAGGTTGAATTCTCACGTACGGTTTTCTAGTTAAAGTCTCACCTTTCAGGGCAGCAACATACCGGTCATTTGTCTTCTCCTTCCGCTGTAGTTCTCCAAGGAATTCAGCCAAACTTTCTTTATAAACTTGTCGCATCATCTAATTAATGTTGGAAATTGGAGGTAAGAGAGATGAAAATGATACTTTGATTAAAGATAATCTCAAAAATAAAAATACACAAATCTTTCTCTCTTACACTCACAAATCTTTCTCTCTTACACTCACAAAAATAATTCTCTTATTTTTCTCTCAAAAGTGCTTCGGCACTTCTCTCTATTTTCTCTCAAGTCTCTCTCTTTTCTCTATTTTTTCGGACACACACATACTGTATCGTTGAAACACATACATATATATATAGTGTAAGAGGACCGACTCATCCTTGTAGCTTAATACGTACGTGTAGTTTTTTTATCCAGCCACTATATTTGACTTTGTGCACCTCCTAAGTTGCAATTTGTTTGATTCATTTACAACTCATCAGCAATATCCTTTGCTCCATTTGTAGCCGCCATTTTTGACTTTGTTTCAACATGTAGCTTTGCCTCTTGTCTAGCCGTATGACACCTTATACTTCTATGTGACACCTCATGCTTTTATTTGACACATTATGCTTCCACTAATCCATTTAATTTGATTACTCATATCTTCACAACGTCACCAGCTTTGACAGCTAATGCATGCTTTATGAATATTAAATCTGGCGGTGAGCATTAAATGGGAGAAACATAAAATGAGTTTGATTTCTATCACTCCCCCTCAAACTCGATTTTGCATATCAATCATATGTTTGAACTTGTTGAATGTATTTGCCTTCAAGGGCTTTGTAAAAATATCTGCTAGTTGTTCTTCAGTTTTGCAGTAGATTAACTCCACAACTTTATTTTTGACTTGCTTCCGAATAAAATGATATTTGGTGTCAATGTGTTTGCTTCGGTTGTGAGAGACTGGATTCTTTGCTAGTGATATTGCTGACTTGTTGTCCACATGTATGGTGATTGAACCTTCTTGCTCATGATGTAACTCTTTCAAAATATTCTTTAGCCATATTGCTTGGCATGTGCATGCTGCAGCAGCTATGTATTCAGCTTCACATGATGAAAGAGCAACTGTCTGTTGTTTCTTTGATGACCATGAAAATATTGCTGAGCCAATATGAAATGCATATCCCGAAGTACTCTTCCGATCATCTATATCTCCACCATAATCACTATCTGAATACCCAATTAACTTTGAATCTTGAGAATGTGTATAGAACAGCCCATGGTTGATAGTTCCTTTGATGTATCTCAAAATTCTCTTTGTTGTACGGAAATGATCTTGCTTTGGCCGCTCCATATATATGCTAATTAAACCAACTGCATACATAATATCTGGTCTAGTGAAAGTTAAGTACCTCAAGCTTCCAACCAAGCTTTTGTACAGTGTTGGGTTTATGGGTTTTCTTGTTGAATGAACTGTCAACTTCTTTCCTTTTTCTATCGGTGTTGACATAGGCTTGCAATCTTTCATTCTGAATCTGCTCAATATCTCTTGTGCATACTTCTTCTGTGACATAAATATTCCTTCCTCCCTTTGTTCCACTTCAACTCCAAGAAAATAAGACATCTCTCCAATATCTGTCATTTCAAATTCTCTAGTCATAGCTTTCTTAAATTCGACAAACATACCTGGATTATTTCCTATGAAGATCATATCATCCACATACAGACATACGATCATTATATCTCCATCTTCATTCCTTTTCGTGTATAAAGCATGCTCGTACGGACTCTTCACAAATCCGTTCTTCTGAAAGTATTCATCTATTCTCGTGTTCCATGCTCTTGGAGCTTGCTTCAATCCATATAGTGCCTTTTTCAACCAGTAGACTTTGTCTTCTTCTCCTTTTATTATGTATCCTGGTGGCTGTTCAATATAGACCTCTTCTTCTAAGTAGCCGTTAAGGAAAGCTGACTTCACATCCATCTAATATATCTTCCATTTGTTTTGTGCTGAAATTGCTGCAAGAAGTCTGATAGTGTCAATCCTTGCAACTGGTGCAAAAACCTCTTCATAATCAATTCCATATTTCTGCTTGTAGCCTTTAGCCACTAATCTCACCTTGTGCTTCTCCACCTTCCCTTCTTTGTTGGTCTTTGTCTTGTATACCCACTTAACTCCAAGCTTATGCTCCTTAGGCATAGTTGTGAGCTCCCACGTGTCATTTCTTTTGATTGCGACGATTTCATCGTTCATAGCTTTCTTCCACTTTTCATCATTTGCTGCTTCTTCATATGTCACTGGATCACATTCAGCTACCAAGCAAAATAATGAATAATCAAGTATAGTTTGTACTGGATCTGTAGCATCATAGATATCACTTAAGTTTCTCATTTTTGTTGTCACTCCCCCTGAATTGCTTCTACTGCTACTACTTCCTGTTGTTGATGATGTAGATGCCGGAGTTGTTGGATTAGGACTTGGTGGTGGAGTTTGACCATTATCTGCTTCAACTATTTGGTCTTTTGAGTCGACATCATCTTTAAAGAATAAGCCTTCCACTCTTCTTTCTTCATCACTCCATTTCCAGTAGTATGCTTCATCAAACTCTACGTCTTTTGAGATGACTACTTTCTTGGTTAGAGGATTATACAATCTGTAGGCTTTGCTCCGATGCTCGTAGCCAATGAAAATGCATTTTTCTCCTTTATCATCTAACTTTTTCCTCTTCTGATCTGGAATATGAGCATATGCTATGCAACCAAAGATTCTTAGATAGCTAACATCTGGCTTCCTACCACTCCATGCTTCATCTGGAGTTTTGAACTTGACACTTTTTGTTGGACAACGATTTAATAGATAGGGGGCACACTGAACAACTTCGGCCCAAAATGTTCTCGGCATATGTTTTCCTTTAAGCATGCTTCTTGCCATATCGAGAATTGTACGATTCTTTCTTTCTGCAATTCCATTTTGTTGTGGCGTGTAGGCAGCTGTCAGTTGATGAATTATTCCATGGTCTCGGCAAAATGCTTCAAATAATCTGGAAGTATATTCTCCTCCCCTATCTGTTCTGAGCACCTTTAAATATTGACCACTTTGCTTTTCTGCCATTGCCTTGAATTCCTTGAATTTATCAAAGGCTTTGGATTTTTCTTTGAGGATATACACCCAAGCTTTTCTGCTGAAATCATCAATGAATGTGATATAATACCTGTTTCCTCCAAGTGAAGGAATGTCAAGTGGACCAGCTATATCTGAATGAACTAGTTGCAGTGGCATTTTTGCTCTCCATGACTTGCCAACATCAAATCTTAATCTATGTTGCTTTCCTTGCATGCATCCTTCACATAGTTGATCTGGATGATTTATTATTGGCAATCCAGTCACCATCTTCGCTTTTGATAACAGCTTCAGGCCAGTGAATCTGAGATGACCAAATCTGAGATGCCACAACCATGAACTATCTTCAATGGTAGACTTCATGCATTTGATTCCATCTGTCTGTATATTCAACTTGAATAGACGATTGCTTGTCATTTCAACTTTTGCTATCAATTCTCCTTTCTGGTTTCTCATGGTGAGAGAACTATCTTTCAAATGAATGTCATATCCCTTCTCCAATAATTGTCCAATACTGAGGATATTGCTCTTCAAAGATGGTATATAATAGACATCTGTAATGTATCCTCTATCTCCATTCTTTGTAAATATCATAATATTACCTTTTCCTTTAACTGCGGTTTTTGTGTGATCACCAAATGTGACTTCTCCTTGGATTCCTTCATTCAACTCTGTGAATAATTCCTTTTTGCCACACATATGATTGCTTCCTCCAATATCAAGGTACCATACATTTTTTCCAGTATCTTTTTCACCTTTGTAAGTGAATAAGACGGTTGGTTCATCAAGTTGTGCTACATTTGCTGTATAATGACTTCTCTCCTCAACTTTAGCAGCATCTCTGCACTCATAACTGAGATGACCAAATCTATTGCAATTATAACATTGCAATTGGGATTTATCACTTCGTTGTTGATATCTGCCTCCTCCTCTGGACAAGAATCCTCGACCTCGGCTTTGGCCACGACCTCGATTATATGATCCTTGACCACGTTCATATTCCGCTGTATAAGTTTCAAATCTTCCATTTGATCGGCCATATCCATTGCGTCCACCACAACTACCTCGAGTATTGAAACCACCTCAGGTGTTTTATCCACCACGATTTCCTCTGCCACGTACATAGCTGCTGCTACTGGCTTGATTTTCATTTAGCGATAATTTGGTCTGCAAAGCTTGCTCCAAATTGCTAGAGCCTTCATTTAAATTCATTTTTTGCTCATGAGCTTGAAGAGAACCCACAAGCTCATCAATGGACATGACTGACAAGTCTTTTGGCTTCTTCAATGGCGGTGACAATGTAATCAAACTTTCTTGTTAATGACCGTAGAATCTTTTCTATTATTCTGACATCATCTAGAGTCTCTCCATTTCTTTTTATTTCTTTAGCCACCTTTTGCACTCGTGAGACATAATCTGTAACTGGCTCCGAATTCTGCATCTTCAAATTCTCAAATTTAGCTTTAAGTGATTGCAGTCGTACCCTTTTGGCTTTGTCTACACCTTCACAAGATTTTTGTAGAATCTCCCATGTGTTTTTGGAAGTTTTTGCGTTTGATATTTTCTTAAAGGTTGATTCATCAACACCTTGAAAAATTAAGAATAGATCTTGTCCTTCTTTCGAGAATTCTTTAGTGTCTTTCTCTGAGCGTCTGACAAAGTTGCTTCAGCAGTTGCATCGGTGGGCTCCGTGTATCCATCCTCAACAAGATCCCATATATCTTGGGAACCTAATAACGTCTTCATTTGAATACTCCAGTTTCCATAATTGCCTTTCAACAATTTTGGAATTTGTGGTTGCACCATCTCCACCATTTTACCAACCTGTCTCTGATACTACTTGTTGGAAATTGGAGGTATAGAGAGATGAAAATGATACTTTGATTAAAGATAATCTCAAAAATAAAAATACACAAATCTTTCTCTCGTACACTCACAAAAATAATTCTCTTATTTTTCTCTCAAAAGTGCTTCGGCACTTCTCTCTATTTTCTCTCAAGTTTCTCTCTTTTCTCTATTTTTTCGGACACACATACTGCATCGTTGAAACACATACATATATATAGTGTAAGAGGACCGACTCATCCTTGTAGCTTAATACGTACGTGTAGTTTTTTTATCCAGCCACTATATTTGACTTTGTGCACCTCCTAAGTTGCAATTTGTTTGATTCATTTACAACACATCAGCAATATCCTTTGCTCCATTTGTAGCCGCCATTTTTGACTTTGTTTCAACATGTAGCTTTGCCTCTTGTCTAGCCGTATGACACCTTATACTTCTGTGTGACACCTCATGCTTTTATTTGACACATTATGCTTCCACTAATCCATTTAATTTGATTACTCATATCTTCACAACGTCTCCAGCTTTGACAGCTAATGCATGCTTTATGAATATTAAATCCGGCGGTGAGCATTAAATGGGAGAAACACAAAATGAGTTTGATTTCTATCAATTAATCAAAGCAACCATATCGTCAAGATAAAATTTTTTCACTAGGGGAAAACAAAAAATCATGTTGACCCAAAAAAATGTCCTAAAACATATGTTAGCAACTATTCAGCTTATTATTATTATTTTTTAAAGTTATTTAACCTTATTTCAAACCCCAAAAAAAAGAAAAAAGAAAAAAGTCATTTAATCTCCAGATAGATTTATCTTCTAGGACAATCCAAAACCTATATGATAAAGTATCAATGTAGTTATGCAATATCCCAAGATCTGAAGAGGAAAAAGAAGTATTGCAGAATAAGGACAGAAAAAGGAAACCAAATGGTGTCATCAGACTCAAGTAGTTATAAAAATATGTGATATTACGAGGACCTTTGATCAACTGGAGAAATTTTGATATGTTAAAAGATTGGGAGATTTATTATGTCCAACCCCCACCTTCTTGTAGGACATAGGTGGTGGATGAAGAAAGGTTGCCATAGGATGTCTTTGGTTTCTCCTCGTACTCCTTATTAATTATTGATTCAGCTTCCATTAAAAGGACCAATAAAAAAAAAAAAAAAAAGAAGCAGAGGTTGAGGTACGTGATTACTTTATCCTAAGGATCTCTATTGCAGATATGCAGTGTTTTATCTAGACAATCTGAACAAAATATGATACATTAGTCTCAAAACTTGTTTCGCCTAACTCTGCTCTTAAGAAAAATGAATTTGAGGCCTACAAAGGATTTTAGAAGCTTATTATAGTAAGGTATTCTTATCTAATATCACCTAAGCCAGTGCAGCCATACCAAATCAAACAGCCTAAAATACCAAGCAACAAGTTTCATACGGACATCAAGTCCTAACCACCAGGCACTCAGTGAGACCCATTCTGTTGGAGACTTAGTCAGTAGATATTGAAGTTATAACTTACTTATATCAGGGTACCGTTCCCGATGGTAGCTCACATTTCACGAGTACTCATATGGGCAAGTTTCCCAAGGTCTTTCTCAAAGAGAACCAAAGGTATGGCAAGATTGATATATTTGACAATTCTAAAATAGAACTTGCATTTGTTTAAAGTTCAAGAAGCTCATTTTCCCCTATAAAGCAAGTTCCTACAGTGTATTACGATCTCCTTCATGTTAATGCACAAGATTTCTTTTTTTTTTTTTTTTTGATAATAAAGATGGCTAAACAGCCAGGAAATACAAATAGAAACTAACGACCCGTTTGTTACAGCGAAAGCGTGCGGTGGAAAGGGAAGATTAGAAGGCTCCCTCCCAAAAAACTCATTTGGAACGAGCGTCTTCCGTCGACCAACCTTCCCGTCAGTCTAGATCTTCCATCAACCATGGGAAGTGACTTTCCCTCCAAAAGAGGCGGGAATGTTGAAATCTTCCCGGGAGAGTGAAAATTTGGAACAAAAGAGCCCCTTGAAAAAAGTGAACCTCTTCAAAAGGACGAGGAATGCGAGAGCTGCTGTCGGTGAAGAAGCTTGGAACTACAGTGGGCGTTTTTCGGTGAAGGAGAAGTCAAAGCCAGGGCTTGCTACCTCACTGTTCATCTCAGTGAACCTCCCTAGTTCACAAAGCACGCCGCTCCAAAGAGGTCCCCATCGAAGAAAAAGAAGAACTTGGGACAAAGTTGTTTATCGTGTATGTTTTGAGTTAAATGTAATGAGCTTGTGCAATATTGTCTATGGTTTTTGTTGTTACGGCTGCTGCTTCACTGTTGCTGATATGATTTACATGCTGTCATATAGAGTTTGAACTCTCTTGTTTGGTTCGAACTTCAACTTTTGTGTTTTTCTATCATGTTGAAACAGTTGGGTGCCTAATGCATCTTGTGATAAACTTTACGATTAATTGTCAAAAAAACCAATTTCCTTCATTTTATTTCCTTTCACCCTACAGTTCACATGGTATGACATATGCTTCACTGTTGCTGATATGGTTTACATGCTATAATGAGACTTCGAACTTTGTTGTTTGTTCGAACTTCAACTTTGTTATTCTGTCATGCGAAAATTGATTAATGATGTTTATTCTTCACTTCTCTATAGCATCACCTAAGTTCAATGTTTAGTGCTAATCTTTCCTATTCCTCTTGTCATACTCGTTTCCGTAGCTTGTTTCATATACTTTCGTGTTTTCCCCGCCTAATTCCTTCCATCTCCGTTGTCCTTGTCACCACCGAAAGCCAGTCCTCGTCGCAATTTCATATCCCATTGCATCTACTTCAATTTTACTTCTCAACCTTCATGCAATTTGGTTTTAGGGTTCGTTTCTGTTGCACGAAAATAAATCAAATCAATTATCAACTTTTTTTTCTTTTTTTAATTTAGGGGCAATGTGGGAATTTCACCTAATCTTCCCACTTAACCTACACCCAATTCTTCATATCAAACATTTCATTTTCCCTTAACTAAGGCCTTGTTTGGTACAGGGAATTGAGCTGAGGGAAAGGGAACTTGGGCCAGTTCCTACTTAAAAAACCCATTTGGTGAGGCACAGTTCCGGTGAGACGAGTTCCCAGGGCATGGTCAGTTCCCACGAACGTGGGAAGGTGAATTCCATTCGAAATTGGCGGGATCTCAAAATGTTCCCGGGAGAGCCAAATAATAGGACGAAAAAGCCCCTGAACAAATCATATTATAAACACCAGCAAAGTGAGAAGGAGGAGGTGCGAGAAGAAGAAGGAGGAGCTGGGAGAACGACGAGGTATTCTCGATGCTTGAATGACTGGAAGGACAAGTTTAAGGAAGGGGAGACGAGTGTCGAATCCAGGTAATTGGAAATGGGTGTTTCATTTTTGAGAAATTTTGGTCGATGGCGTGTTTGTTGTAGATCGTGAATCATGTTGGGTGAGTGTTAAATTGATTGTGTTATAATGTGTATGGCTGTGTGTTGAGTTTTGTATTCGGTACTGTAATTCTATAGGAAGCTGAAATTTTCGTGTTCATACATCACTGAGGGCACTTTTTGTATTTTCCATTGTTGTTTTGATTGCCTGGTTAACTCCTTCTATACTACTTTCCATGTTCGAACGGGTCTGTATGGTTCGAACGTAAACTTCAATTGTTTTGTGCAGTTTGACTATTTAACTTTTTGAACTTATTAAACTGATGTTGCCATTATTGATGTATGCAATGACATGTTCCTCCGCTATCAAACTAACACTTGGGTTCATATGTTCAGTGATCATCTTTCCTAATCCTCGTCACATTCATTTCTGCATCTGGTTTCATTCTTTCCTGTCCTCCCCCGGTAATTCTTTCCTTCTCCGTCATTGTCGTCACCTGTGGAAGCCATTCCTCATCGCAATCTCATTTCCCATCGGCGTCTACTTCGATTTTGCATCTCAACTATCACACGCGATTTCGTTTCGTTAATGTCGCGATTGTTCTAACGACAAAATCACTTCGTCATTTTTTCACTTTTTTATTTAATTTTAAGGGCACTGTGAGAATTTTACCTCATCTTCCCACTTAACCAATACCTAATTCTTCATACCAAACAGTTCATTTTCCTTCAACTTAAATTCCATTCCTTCATTTACCAAACAGCTCACATTTTTAAGTTCCCTCCTAATCTTCTCTTCCTTTCCTTTCCCTTCATTTTCTTTCCTTTCCTTCCTCAAGAATTCCCTATACCAAACAGGGCCTAATTTCTATTCCCTAATGTACCAAACAGTTCGCATTTTTAAAGTTCCCTTCTAATCTTCCATTCCTTTCCTTTCCTTTCCTTCCTCAAATCTTCTTTGTAACAAATAGGTCCTAAGAAACAGGGGAAACAATTCCCAAACTTTCATGTTAATGCACAAGATTTCTGATAGAAAGCTAATACATCAAAGCACACGAAAGCTTCATCCGCAGCAATAGCTAACCATCGAGCCCAAATAGAGCTAAATAATGGAAAAGATTAATTATATCCAAATTCATTAACAATGAAGAGCCCACACGTCCAGCGCATCTTTCCCATAAAAAAGTCTAAACACCTAATCGCTATGCCAACCATCAGATAAACAAATTACAAAATAAGTATAATAGCTCATAGATTTAGCATGATTTCTTGGGAAACAAACGTAGATACCGTGGTTTCGAGGCGAGCATTTTTGTGAAGCTGGGTCTCTAGCTGTTTGTTGCGGGTGTTGGTGACTTGCATGACGCCATAGGCCCATAGCCAATGACTCCCGGAACGACGCCGCATACGGTGTGGCAAAAGCAAGGAAGAAGGGCTTGGAATCTCCGGTCCATCGGACGAGCCATCTCCAAGTCACACTCTTCTCCCACAGGATCAAAAATTGAACGATCTAGATGAGGAGATGATGAGATATAATGAGGGAGATGCCAATAAGCCAAACCGAACTCTCTCTCACCTCCTCTTCTTCTCCGAGCCGCTTTCCCTATCATTCTTTTTTTAAAAAAAAAAATCAGTGATAAATTACATTATAATTTGAGCCCAAAAAAAAATCATAATTCAATTATTAATTTTTGTTATTTAATTATAATAAATGGTAATTTTTTCATTAAAAGTTGAGCATGAAGTGTATTAATCAATTATGATAGATTAAAAAAGATTGATTATAGAATTAGGAAGTAAACTCAGGGGGTTTGGATAATATTATCTTAAGCCTAGCTCCTTTTTCATTTTCTCCCTAGCTCAAAAATAACTTCTCAGTCCTTGGTTTGGATAAATTACATTATAATTTGACCCGAATTTACATATTTCTCATAGGTCCTTGGTACTTCTCAATCCTTTTATAAATTCAACGGACTTCTGGGGGTTTTACAAATTCAAACGGTATTTATTTAAAATTTTCTTTTTTCTTTCTTCTTTTATTGAAAGCTTAACAAATCAATACAAATATAAGTCACCAAAGACACCCTGCAAATAACGCGCTAAGAATTTTGTGTCACATGATATTGGCCTTTTCTATTTGGACTTATTATAAGTCACTCCCTCTGGTCCTTATTATAAGGTATCAACTAACAAGTATATTTGGTCATTTTCATAAAACACTTACTTATTCCCAAGAAGTATTAATTATTTCTTTTCATATATGCCCCAAATTAATAAGGGTAGTTGGTGAGAGTAATAATTAATATGATATTAGAGTTTAGTGTAATTAACAAGGGTAATATTGGATATCACTTAAATTTTATGACAACTTTATTAAGTTTAACTATTTTTATTAGTTTGATTTGTGAGAATTGTTAGTTAGTTTCTTATAATAAGGACTAGAAGAAGTAGGTAGGTTGATTGTTATAGGTTACTTCACACCAAAGACACACCGGCCGCTTTATTTTGGAACCAAAACCAATTAAAATTAAACCTCCCCCAAAGAATAAAAAATTAACAAAAGAAAAATTCGACACATGATAAAAATAGACATTTTCTCAATTTACAAGAATGTGAGGTGGATTTAAGAAAACCAAAAAGTTGTGAAGCATGCATATCTCTATCTCTTTGTAGAGACGTGTTTTGGTGCAAAACTCTGTTTTAACTTAGGTGACGAGGAGAGAGCACACTATTTTGAAAGACGACAAAACAAGACAAGTGGGATAGCGGACTACATTATATTATATCCCTACCGACCTCATCCTTCTGAATGGTAGATAAAAGGATTTCTTTAAATAATTATCATTTATCATCTAACTACTATTTATTAGCATATATCAGGATTTATCGCGGCAGAGTATTTTTGGGTTAGATTTTAGATAATATTGGTGTAATTAAATACAAGTGACAAAATATAATTGGATCAAATATACAATCATCCACCAATACCTATGAGACTAAAAGAATATACAGTCATCCAATTCCAAAATACAAACCAGTGACTCTAACTACTCCTACACAGTTGTCATACCCTTTTCTCCATATTCCACCCTCAAAAAACTTTGAGAAGCTCTACAAAAACTTGGGATTTATAAATGGATCCAATGAATAAGTAAAGATGGAATGATTTGATATGGATTCAATGAAAGTGGCGGTCCGACACTTGCACATGCGAGAAGATAAGGGGCGATGACTTCTACTGAGTTTGGACCAATCATGTTGAGGGAGGAAAAAGGTAAAGCAAGTGAGAGTGCGGGGAGCGGAAATGAATTACTGATGAGATTCTGACAGCAAGGCTTCTGAGGCAATCTGCTCTCGCCGTCGTATAGGTTTATAAGTATAAACCGACTGCTTCTGAGGCAATCTGTTTTCTGAAATCAAACCCGAACGTTCTAATTCGAATATGGATCAGGTCAGTTCTTTTTCTTCTCCCTCCTCTTCTTCCATTTTCTTTTTCCGTTTTGCAGTTTTATTTCCTTTCTGGTGCTATCACGCTCTCCCTCTCTCATTCTGTTGTTTATGAGCACAGAAGAAGGACGACGCTCCCCCTACTTGCGTTTTCAAGCTCCATATGTATTGCGATGGCTGCGCCAAGGAGATCAGGGAAAAGGTCCTCAAATTTTCCGGTACGCTCTATTCTTTCACCCCCAACTTTTCGGCTTATTTCTTTTTTGGATTTGGAGGCTGGATAATCCCTCTACATCTTTATTTGCTTTACAATGACTCTTGAAATCGTGAACTCAAGCCACATTCTTGGCCGTCTTTATGGTTTCAGGTGTGGAAGACGTCAAGGTTGATCTGCCTGCTAGTGAACTAACGGTTTTTGGTAAAGTTGACCCCGCTATGATCCTGGATCGTCTGAAGGAAGAGTTCCCGAAGAAGGAGGTGCAGATTGTTTCCCCTAAACCTAAGAAAGGCGCCGGCGGCGGCAACAAGGATAACAAAGATCAAGATAAAAAGCGCAAAGAGGTAATTGATTCTACTTCCGTTGCCGCTGAAAATGCCTTCTGATCTCTTTAGTCAATGCGAGACATATTATGAGGGAAATACTGATAGGAAATCGTTAGATTTTGTACAGTTCCTTGTTCTTAGAGTACCAAGATCAACGATACATGTTACCTAGCATTTGAATTCTACTTGTAACTGAATTCTCTCTTCAAATGATTGTATTTGTTCACATGGTGCAATTTGCATAAACAGTTGTGTACTAAGTGGTTACTTTTATGTATAGCATGAATTGACCGAGGTGAAGAGAGAGGTGAAGGAAAAGGAAGAGCTCATCAAACGTCTAACTCAGGAATTGGACATTGCTCAGGTACTGACTACTCTGGTTCCTCCTAAATGCAATATGCGCGCGCACGCACATGTATATATATATAATATTTTAGACAAATTGACATTATGAACCTACTTACGTTGAGTCTATAACTAAATTTTTGAAAACATCATCACTGATCAGGCTGGCTGATAGCTTGCGAAAAAGAAAATCAGGTTGGGTGATGCTAATTTTTTTGTTTGTGCTTCTCTTAAATCTAAATCAAAATTAATTTTTCTTCATATTTTGTTTTGAGTTTTGCCTCCTCACCTAATGATTTTTGTTATTGAGAGGGAAATTATAATAATATGTTTTGTGCAGTTGAATTGAAGGATCTAAGTGACCATTAATTTGTAACATTTTATGTCTAGAACGAGAGGATTAAAGCGGAGAAAGATTCGCAAGAAAAGGATGAGCTGATTCAGATACTAAAGCTGGAACTTGAGTGTTAAAAATCAAACTCAATTTTGTGTTTCTCCCATTTAATTCACCGTCAGAATTAAAGTGATGGTAGCAATTAGCTGTCAAAGTTGGATAAAAGGATGATCAATGCAAGCTGTGTCAGATGAATATAAATGGTTGCATGAGTTGTCAAACCGAAAGAGTAGTAGAAGTATGAGGTGTTGAATAGAAGCATGAGGTGTTGAATGAATAAGAAGCAAAGCATCTGTTCTTTCTCTTCCATCGCCAGGCCAATTAATTGAAGGAGTCTCATGATGATCACAAAGTCAACAAAGGTGGCTCAAGAAGAAAAGCTGGAACCAAGTTGCACGCACACCATTGTCAGCTAGAAGAAAATTAAAATAAAATAATGTACTTGTTGCAAAAAAATCAGTCGTTGCTATTGCCTATAAATATGTTTTAATGTGTGTGTATCTGATAGTGTGTTAGATCAAAAAATAGAGAACAGAGATTTGAGAGAAAAACAGAGTTAAGTGCCGAAGCACTTTGAGAGGAGAGGAAGGAAATTTTTTTGTGGGAGAGAAATAGTTGTTCTTGTGGGAAAAAAAAAATAGAGATTTATTTCTTATTTGAAATTATAATTGAAGTAGTGTTTTCCATCTTTTCATATTCTTAATTTCCAACAAGTGGTATCAGAGCCAAGTCGATAAAGATGGCGGAGATGGTGCAACCACAAATTCCTAAATTGTCGAAAGGCAATTATGGGAACTGAAGCATTCAAATGAAGAGTTACTAGGTTCCCAAGATATATGGGACCTTGTTGAAGATGGATACACGGAGCCCGCTAATGCAGCCGCTGAAGCAGCTTTGACAGATGCTCAGAGAAAGATGCTTAAGGAGTCTCGGAAGAAGGACAAGAAGGCTCTATTCTTAATTTTTCAAGGTGTTGATACCTTTGAAAAAATATCAGATGCAAAAACTTCCAAAAATGCATGGGAGATTTTGCAAAAATCTTGTGATGGTGTAGACAAAGCCAAGAGGGTACGACTGCAATCACTTAGAGCTGAATTTGAGAATTTGAAGATGCAGAATACGGAGCCAGTTACAGATTATGTCTCACGAGTGCAAAAGGTGGCTAAAGAAATGAAAAGAAATGGAGAGACTCTAGATGATGTCAGAATAATAGAGAAGATTCAACGGTCATTAACAAGAAAGTTTGATTACATTGTCACCGCCATTGAAGAAGCCAAAAACCTGTCAGTCATGTCCATTGACGAGCTTGTGGGTTCTCTTCAAGCCCACTGATCTAACCATATTTTTACATGATTTTTGGTAATTACATGGGGATTTTTAATGTATTTTGTCACAATTATTGAGCTTTAAATGTGTTTCTTTTGATAAATTGAGATTAAGAGTAACTATATTAAATTAGGGCTAAAAAGGGAAAAATTGTCAAAAAAATCTAATTACTCTTAATTATTTTCCAGAACTTTTTTTTATTTTCACCCACGAACAAAGAATGAATCTAAATGAAGGCTCTAGCAATTTGGACCAAGCTTTGCAGACCAAGTTATCCTTAAATGAAAATCAAGCTAGCAGCAGCTATGTACATGGCAGAGGAAATCGTGGTGGATATAGAAGTGGATATAACACCCAAGGTGGCTTCAATGCTCGAGGTGGTCGTGGTGGACGCAGTTGATATGGTCGATCAAATGGAAGATCTGAAACTTATACAGCAGAATATGAACGTGGTCAAGGATCATATAATCGAGGTCGTGGCCAAAGCCGAGGTCGAGGATACTTGTCCAGAGGAGGAGGCAGATATCAACAACGAAGTGATAAATCCCAATTGCAATGTTATAATTGCAATAAATTTGGTCATCTCAGTTATGAGTGCAGAGATGCTGCTAAAGTTAAGGGTAGAAGTCATTACACAGCAAATGTAGTACAACTTGATGAACTAACTGTCTTGTTCACTTACAAAGGTGAAGAAGATACTGGAAAAAATGTATGGTACCTTGACACTGGAGCAAGCAATCATATGTGGGGCAAAAAGGAGTTATTCACAGAGTTGAATGAAGAAATCCAAGGAGAAGTCACATTTGGTGATCACACAAAAACCGCAGTTAAAGGAAAAGGTAATATTATGATATTTACAAAGAATGGAGATAGAGGATACATTACAGATGTCTATTATATACCATCTTTGAAGAGCAATCTCCTCAGTAGTGGTCAACTATTGGAGAAGGGATATGACATACACTTAAAAGATAGCTCTCTCACCATGAAAAACCAGAAAGGAGAATTGATAGCAAAAGTTGAAATGACAAGCAATCGTCTATTCAAGTTGAATATACAGACAGATGGAATCAAATGCATGAAGTCTACCATTGAAGATAGTTCATGGTTGTGGCATCTCAGATTTGGTCATCTCGGATTCACTGGCCTGAAGCTGTTATCAAAAGCGAAGATGGTGACCTGATTGCCAACAATAAATCCTCCAGATCAACTATGTGAAGGATGGATGCGAGGAAAGCAACATAGACTAAAATTTGAAGTTGGCAAGTCATGGAGAGCAAAACGGCCACTGCAACTAGTTCACTCAGATATAGCCGGCCCACTTGACATTCCTTCACTTGGAGGAAACAGGTACTATAGCACATTCATTGATGATTTCAGTAGGAAAGCTTGGGTGTATATTCTTAAAGAAAAATCCGAAGCTCTTGATAAATTCAAAGAATTCAAGACAATGGCAGAAAAGCAAAGTGGTTAGTATTTAAAGGTTCTTAGAACAGATAGGGGAGGAGAATACACTTCCAGATTATTTGAAGCATTTTGTCGGGACCATAGAATAATTCATCAGCTGACAGCAGCTTATACACCAAAACAAAATGGAATTGCAGAAAGGAAGAATCGCACAATTCTCGATATGGCAAGAAGCATGCTTAAAGGAAAACATATGCCGAGAACATTTTGGGCCGAAGCTGTTCAGTGTGCTGCCTATCTCTTAAATCGTTGTCCAACGAAGAGTGTCAAGTTCAAAACTCCAGATGAAGCATGGAGTGGTAGGAAGCCAGATGTTAGCTATCTAAGAATCTTTGGCTGCATAGCTTATGCTCATATTCTAGATCAAAAGAGGAAGAAGTTAGATGACAAAGGAGAAAAATGCATTTTCATTGGCTACGAGCATCGGAGCAAAGCTTACAGATTGTTTAATCCTCTAACGAAGAAAGT
Organism: Acacia crassicarpa; assembly: GCA_034222035.1. Classification (NCBI taxonomy): domain Eukaryota; kingdom Viridiplantae; phylum Streptophyta; class Magnoliopsida; order Fabales; family Fabaceae; genus Acacia; species Acacia crassicarpa. The sequence continues at coordinate 2,849,515 of JAWXYG010000015.1, read as the reverse complement.
AGTCATCTCAAGAGACGTAGAGTTCGATGAAGCAGACTACTGGAAATGGAGTGATGAAGAAAGAAGAGTGGAAGGCTTATTCTTTAAGGATGACGTCGATTCAAGAGACCAAATAGTTGAAGCAGACAATGATCAAACTCCACCACCAAGTCCTAATCCAACAACTCCTGCATCTACACCATCAACAACAGGAAGCAATAGCAGTAGCAGCAATTCAGGGGGAGTAATAGCAAAAATGAGAAGCTTAAGTGATATCTACAATGCTCCAGATCCAATACAAACTACACTTGATTATTCATTATTTTGTCTGGTAGCTGAATGTGATCCAGTGACATATGAAGAAGCAGCAAAAGATGAAACGTGGAAGAAAGCTATGAACGATGAAATCGCCCCAATTAAAAGGAATGACACGTGGGAGCTTACAAGCATGCCTAAGAAGCAAAAGCCCATTAGAGTTAAGTGGGTATACAAGACAAAGACCAACAAACAAGGGAAGGTGGAGACATTCAACAAGTTCAAACATATGATTGATATGAAAAATCGAGTTTGAGGGGGAGTGTTAAAAATCAAACTCAATTTTGTGTTTCTCCCATTTAATTCACCGTCAGAATTAAAGTGATGGGAGCAATTAGCTGTCAAAGTTGGATAAAAGGATGATCAATGCAAGCTGTGTCAGATGATATAAATGGTTGCATGAGTTGTCAAAGCGAAAGAGTAGTAGAAGTATGAGGTGTTGAATAGAAGCATGAGGTGTTGAATGAATAAGAAGCAAAGCATCTGTTCTTTCTCTTCCATCGCCAGGCCAATTAATTGAAGGAGTCTCATGATGATCACAAAGTCAACAAAGGTGGCTCAAGAAGAAAAGCTGGAACCAAGTTGCACGCACACCATTGTCAGCTAGAAGAAAATTAAAATAAAATAATGTACTTGTTGCAAAAAATCAGTCGGTTGCTATTGCCTATAAATATGTTTTAATGTGTGTGTATTTGATAGTGTGTTAGATCAAAAAATAGAGAACAGAGATTTGAGAGAAAAACAGAGTTAAGTGCCGAAGCACTTTGAGAGGAGAGGAAGGAAATTATTTTGTGGGAGAGAAATAGTTGTACTTGTGGGGGAAAAAAAAACAGAGATTTATTTCTTATTTGAAATTATAATTGAAGTAGTGTTTTCCATCTTTCCATATTCTTAATTTCCAACATTCAGGAGGCTAGCGAAAGGGCCAAGAGACAGGATGAAGAAAAAGAATCATTGTTAGCTGATACCCTTAATGCTGTCACATCTGCACCATCGAGTTCCTCTAATGCCCAGGTATTTAAATGAAAAATATATATATATATATATATATATATATATATATATATCAAACAGATCCGTTTTGCATAAACAGACTAGACTGATCATATGTTATCATACAAGTATAGTAAACTTTTTCAGCGAAATTCCAATGTGCCCTGCTTACATGTTTATTCATGATTAGGTTAATATACCTATATTTTAAATAGTGAATGTACCTAATAACTTAACTTCTCCCAATCTACTCATCTGGCTAGACACTTCTTGAGAATGAAATCTAATCTTCAGATGATTTTGAAAATTTTGCTTCTTATGAGTATTATTTCTTCCTCATTACATGTGGGCCTAGCTTATTCATAAATTTCTTGTTAAGTCAAGAGAAGCATCTTTCTGATTGGTTTGAGGTAAATCATACAACTTCTTCCTGTAACATTTACAACTTTTGAACAAGGATGAAATGATGAAAGTCAACGTGCGACAGAACAAATCATAGATGTGATTTTAAACTTAACATCACATGATTCTGTCATCTAAGAAAAATGGTTATGTGTATGGTATATTTTTATTGAAAAACTTAATAGCAAGCATTTAAAGAACTTCACTCAAGTTTTGTCTGGTACAATATGCAAACTATGGACTGAAATGAGTGCTAGGAATGATTTGCATCGAGCATTATGTTCATAAATATTGTAGTAACTACTTTTGCATGATAGAGTTTCTTTATTATATAATGCGAATGAGTTTCTCCAAAGACTAATCAAATGGTAAGCTGCATGGAAGTATTAAGGTATATGTAACAATGCTAAAACTGAAATGATGTTTCAGGCTTGTGTAGTTTGTTGGACCAATGAAGATAACATGGTGTTTGAATGTGGACACACGGTAAACAAGCCTACCAGAATGGTTTCATTGCTTTCTTCTCTTTGCATAATGAGATTGATGAGTTATACATGATTCTAATGCAGACTTGTGAAGAATGTGGGAAGGAGCTACCCCAGTGTCCCATATGTCGAGCAGATATATCCATTCGCATCAAAGTGCGTCGTTGAGTAGGGGTATGTTTAGTTTCAAAATAATTCGTCCGTTATATAAGTTGTTGTGGTCGGTTATGCTTCATATATAGACTTAGATTGTGTTGAATTGGTATATCTTATGGGCCTTCTGACGCCATTACTAGTAGGGGCGGACCTAGAAATTTACCTAAGGGGGGTACCATTAGCGGGGCCCCAAATTTTTTTTTTTTAAAGAAAAGTTTTAAATGCATTAAAAAAAATAAAAGAATATAAACAAGAAAAAAAAGAATATCAAAAAATTATTCATTAAATCAAGTGAACATTGATGATGTAATAAGAAAAGCAAGACTAACTGCTGTTAGAAATACATTTACATAAATTACAATAAAGGGTGGGCACTTAATAAGTTGAGTACATATATTTTAATAACAAAAGTATATTACAATAAAAATAATTACAATGTCATCATTCTATGCCTTATTTTTTAAAATTCTATCATAATTGTTTTATTATCAATGCTATCAAATATATCCTTTTCAATATAAGGCACTAAACAATCATTCATCTCTTATCTGATTACGAAGTACAATCTTAATGTATTAAGGGTGGACATTTAATTTAACGGTGGTCGGTGGGCTATAATTCAAATGTGTATTAATTTTTTATTTTTTATTTTTTTAGCAAATCACAAATTTAAGGGGGGCACTTGCCCCCCTTATGCATAACCTGGGTCCGCCTTTGCTAGTACTATGATAGAGTTGGAGTAAATGTGTTAAACTTATGTACGCAATGGGATAATGCGTGAACCTGAAGTTATTTTTTGTTTGCTTTGTTTCTCAGTGACATTTGTTTAGCTTTAAAAACTGAGAGTTCAATAAGCATTATTTCATTATTGTAGAGATATTTGTCTGAGAGTCGGCATATATAATTTGTTTAGGCTTAATTATTAGGTTATGTGTGATCTTCTCGTTCTCAATAGAAATTATAGTCGTGTGAAAGGTTGCATTGCTTTTGACCCCATGTAACAATTCAACACCTCTCTCTATGGTTCAAGCATTAAAAAAAAAATAATAAAAAAAATCAATTCATTTCAAAATTCAATCTCTGAATTAGTAGTTTTGAAGAGTATAAGTTATACAATGTTCTCTTATAGACTCTATTGAAAATGTACAAATTTTTCATATTTTAAAATTTATATAGATCTTCCTTAAATATGACAAGAAAAGCACAGATACGATCCCTAATAATATAAAATTAAATTACAGAAAAAATTTTATGATTTTTTTTAAAAAAATGCATTGATATTTTACCTCGAAAATTAACTCTATTTATTTCTTTCAAAACAAACTAACAGAGTAACTGGAGGAGATTATTTATGTATGGTTATTTTGAAAGTAGAAGTAATATTTGTGTGATTTTAACAAAACTTGTGTGAGCTTTATATTTGTGCTATAAATGAGAGGGATGGCTCGTGGCTCTTAACTTAATGGATTACTCGTATGCGACAAACATGTTATATTATTTTTAAAGGTTAACATGTTGTTTAGGGACTTGTGTCAAATAAGCTTACAAGCGAATCTAGAAAGCTCTGAGCAAAAAAAAAAAAAAAAAATCTAGAAAGCAATAATTAATTAGTCGTTTAATTTTTTTTTATAAAGTAAAAGTAACTCTACCCCATGTGAGTGATAGAGCTAGAATATTGAAATTATAAAGACATGCATGTTAATTAACTGGATCGGGATGATTACATACTGTGGATTTTGCACTATTTCATTATTCGAATGGATCAGTTTTGGAATCTCTTTCTACAAAATCATCATAAGCTTTGTTTCTCCAATTTCTCAAAGATAATGTTAGCTAGCTCGGGAAATTGTTTCAAAATAAAGCTATGTAATAAAAGTTATCTTTTGGCAAAAGACTTCCACCAATTAAAAACCCTTTTCTCTATTGTGTTGATTAAAAACAGCCACAGATTCAAAGATAACTATTTATAGAATTAGGAAGTAAACTCAGAGGGTTTGAATAATATTATCTTAAGCGTAGCTCCTTTTTCATTTTCTCCCCCGAAAATAACTTTTCTAGTCGGGGAATGAATAAGATACATGCCTAAACCTATAAAAAAAAGTTATAAACTATGTTACTCAAGTATTATCGTAGATATATTAATCGACCAATAAAAGTTATTGGTTGAAGTGGTAAGGAGTTTCAACCTTATAAGGAAGATAATACAAGTTCGAATATCAGAAAACACTTAAAATAGGTGAGAAGCATTTGCCTTACAAGTCTCAAGTGGAAAATCCTTGATCAAATGGAAAAAAAAAATAAAAATCAAGCAAATAATAACTCAAACACACAACAAATTATTTCTAGCTAACCCAGGTAAAACAACCTTTCTTGAGTATTTAAGCTACCAAAAAAATCCTCCATCTGACACTATAAATAAAGGGTATTCTCTATTAGTTATTTTCCATGCATCCCAACCAACCATTAAGTTCTCTCTCTTTTCTCACTTTAAGGGTGTGCATATCAATCGTTCTGTTGCCCAGCACTGTTTCTGAGATGAAACAGTTTTTTCTGATTCTGTGCTTTGGAAGAGTTCTGAGAATCAGAATTATATTTATTAACCCATTTTATTTTTACTCCGAGAATCAGAATTACGTTTGGTAACACATTTTTCCTCCTCTTGTTTGGGAGTTAAAAAATAGTAAGGGATGAAGATGAAGGATTAATGAGTTATTTTTACCATTTTGTCCTTTTCTTTAATAATTAATATAATTATTATACTTTACAAATAAACTTAAATTTAAATTTCCTAAAAAAATTATTTATGTAATTTTTATATTCAAAAAATTATTTATGTGGCGGTGGTGGTGGGGGCGGTGGTGGTGGTGGCAGTGGCAGTAGCGGTGGCGGGGGGGGGGGGCGTGGTGGTGGCGGCGGCAGCGGCGGGGCCGGTGGAGGTGGCAGCGGCGGTGGCGGTGGCGGTGGTGGTGGGGCGATGGCGACGGTGGTAGTGCGGTGGCGGTGGTGGTAGCGGTGGTGGGGTGATGGCGGGGCGGTGGCGGTGGTGGTGGTGGTGGCGGCGGTGGTGGCGACGGTGGCTGGGTGGTGGGGCAGCGGTGGTGTTGGGGGTGGCAACGGCGGTGGTGGTGGAGCGGTTGTGGTGGTGAACGAGGGTAAATTTCTACTTCGATTGAGAGAAAAATAAATTCTGATTTTTTGCCCTAGAATAGAGAAGCCAAAATTTTTAGCTTCTTTTTTTTACTTCTCAGCACAAAAAAAAAAACCGGTTCATCCCGGGAACAAGAAAAAAAACCGGATTTACCAAATACAATTCCCATCCATTTTTGTTCTGGGGCACAGAAATTAGGAAAAAAGTCATTTTGGGAGTGTTACTATGCACACCCTAAGTGGTCCATTTGTTAGGCCACTCTAATTTAGGCTTTAGTAGTTTAAACTCTGCGTGAGAGCTTCAGATCAACCCGGATCCGAACACGGAACGTATTCTTCTCCCTTCTCTATTATTTTCTAAGACAAACCTTTCTAATTAACGAATTAAACATGTCTTGAAAGTTGAAAGGGATAATCTTTTTCTAAATATAGTTCAGCAGCTCACTTATCTGAGTTTTACAGCCACCCTTAAACCCGATTCCGGTCAATTATCACAGCGTTTGCCGGTACTACGTAAAAGTATTAAAGATCATGCACTAAGTAGTGAGTAAGAGAGACCGATCAGTCAAAGTAAACATTGAAGTGGAGAGAGTATCTTTAGCTAAATGAAAATGATACTTTAAGGAAAACATTAAAGATGGATTGATTGCTATTTTAAATTCTTTGAATGAATATAGGTAATGTAAAAGGAGCATAAATGATAATTGTCTTCCATATGTTGATTCTTCTCAATATGTTTGCATGTCTTGTGCTTATTGTGGAGAGAGTCATTTGTATAAACATTGTCCGTATATTACAACTAGTCATTTTGTGGGGATGATTTTGCTAAGAACCAAGCTTATTTTGATCATTCATTGTGTCCTAGTGAAAGTTTTGAGCAATAAAAGTTTAAAGATCCATATGTCTATTGTTTTCATGAGAATACCCCTCCTTTTTACTCTTATCTATATGTTGAAGAATACACCATTGAGTATAAAGAAAAATCTAATTTAGAAAGATGGTCTATGAAATATATGGAATCCTTAGAGAGATCTAGTAGAGAGGTTGAGTCAAGTGTTCAAAATATGGAGGTATATGCGAGTCAAATTCTTTCAACCCTTGAGACTATAGTGCAAGATAATTCCTTAAGCCTGATGACCACTTCTTATGCTGATAATGATTATTGTGAGGAAGTTGAAGGTGTAGAATTACATGAGACTATGGACAATGTAGAAAATGATATAGGGTTTGAAATTGATTTAGATGAGAATAGTAGATGTCTAAAAGAGGTTTCGGTTGTGGAGCCTAAGGTTTGTGATTTTGATGATCAATTTGATGTGAATGTCCCTAGAGTTGTTGCTATTAACTCTCCTATTGAAGTATTGACTCTTACTGATGAGAGTCAAGTGGATTTTGTTGGATGCTCTAAATTTTTGGAATTGCCTATATCTATTTGCAAAGATATACATGTTGTACTTTATTTGAATTCAATGAATGATTGTAATCCAAGATTGTCTATGATTGAGGAAGTACAAGTCATTAACTTGAATGATACATTTTTATGTTTGATACCTTGTTGCTTGAAAAGGAATGAAGACAAGGTAATTGAGTTGTTTGATACTTATGATTAGAAGTTTGTTTTGAGAAGTCTGGCTGAAGATTCTAAATTTAGCACTTCTTGGGAGGCAACTCAAGGGTTTTGCTTGCATATTTTATTATTATTATTTCTTTCAGTTTTATTTAGGTTTGAAGAAGATCACTTCTCTATTGACCAAAAAAAAAAAAAGAAGATCACTTCTCTTATTGTTGCAAGGTCTTACTTTAGCACTCTCTTCTCCCTTAAAATTTGAAATATCATGGATGATACCAGGGGAAGCACTCCGCATCAGAGTTAGAGGCCTAAACCAGGGGAGTACTAGTTCCTTTCTCTCTTTATATTTTTGCAACATTGAGGACAATGTTTGATTATGGCACGCATAGCAACGACTGACGAAGAAAGATGATCACACACGCACGCCGCCAGCAAACAAGGAGAAATGTTTTCTGGGAATTCAATGGGGGTATTTTAATTTGGACTTTTGATATTTGGTATATATTGTAAAAAGTCTCCTGGGATTTCACCGCAAATTTGAGATTTCAATAGACCATTTTGTCATATTTTCCCTTATTTGAAACCTAGATACAAGTTTTCGAAGAATATGAGATAGATCAGTTTGTCTTTTGTTGCATATACACTAAAAATAAGATCAGTTTGTCTTCATATAGTGTTTTTTAATTCGAGTCCTATAAGAAACCCCTGTAGTGGGAGTAACAACTATAAACCTTAAAATTAGAGTAGTTGGTTGTTGAGATACTTAAAAATAAAATCCTAAAAAAGCCTCAAATACCCAAAAAAGCCTCAAATACCTGTTTGATGATATGAGAGAGAGAGAGAGAGAGAGATCAGTAAAGAATGAAGGTATATATGAATATTGGCCCACCCACCTTTTTTTAACCTCACTTTGCTTTGCTTTTCCATATATATCCATAACATCATCTCGATCTTCTCGTGCTCAATAAAAAGTATAATGGTGCGAAAGTTTGCATCGCCTTATACCCCATTTAACAATTCAACACCTCTCTCTCTCTCTGTGTGGTTTAAGCATCCAAAAAAATCAATTCATTTTAAAATTCAATCTCTAAATTAGTAGTTTTGAAGAGGAGTATAAGTTATACCATGTTCTTTTATATATTCTATTGAAATTGTACAAATGTTTCATATTTTAAAATTTATATAGATCTTCGTTAAAGATGACAAGAAAATTACAGATACTTTCCCTGATAATATAAAATTAAATTACAGAAACTTTTTTTATGATTAATCTAAGTATTAAAGATCATACATATGTAAAGGATAAATAATCAAAGTGGTGAGTAATTAAGAGAGAGACCGACCAGTCAAAGGTTTTGTGTTGTAATCATTAAAGTGGAGAGAGTTTAGCTAAATGAAAATGATATTTTAAGGAAAACAGTAAAGAAAAAGTTTGGATGGGGAAGAAAAAAAAGGAATTAAAGGGAAACAAACATGAAAAGAAAAAGAACTCAGGGACTTTTGTGCGTCTGTGTGCCCCAGGTAGGTTTGTCCAGATCCATGCTTGACGATGAATGATGAATTATGATAAAAGGGTTCTTTTCTAATTCCTTGGGGCTAAATTTTAAAGACAAATCAGAATCCACATTTTTTAAAAGTAATCGACATTTTCCCTATTTTTATTTTTTTTAAGTTGGGTTGTTTGGAAAATCTGTCTAATTTTTTTTTTTAATATTTATAAAACTGTCACCGGTTATACTTTTTAGATCCAATTCTCTATATTCGGTCTATATGTGACGATCTAAAAGCTTTTTTTTTTCTTTTTTTGTAGTAGTAGTAGTAGTGGACCCCACTAATAATAATTATTTTTATTGTTATTAGGATGATATGTTTCTACAAAATATAGCCCCATTATTAAATTATAATCAAGTTACAACTAATAATTAATTATGGCGGTGTTTCATTTAATTCATAGCAGTTTTCAATTTTTTCCCCTATGGTTTTGCAGATTTAATTTATTATAATAAGGCTATTAAGGCAGATTACTTTTCTTCTAGCATGAAAATAAGATAATTTAATTTTGGACAAGCTTGCTAGTTAGAGAGCTGAACAACAATAACTTATTCACAAACAAGCTACATATTTACTATTTTTTTAAAGTTATCATTATAGGTCAGATTTTATTTTATTTTTTAGGTTAATAACGAGCTAGCATAGTGATCATTTCAAATCTTGAAATAGTTAAATAACAACGTCTTTTTTTTTTTCATGTTCCAGATAATAGTTATTTTCATTATTATAAGGAACTCCGGCATATTTCATAATATGAAATATTCTATTTAAAGTAATAAACTTTTGGATTGAACGTTGTTTAGATCCTTTCGATCAAGTTATTATTTTGTTATTGTTAGTTATCAAAATTAGAATTGGTGAAATAGGTTTTGGGAATGTTGAATTAATAAAACGTGTGTAAGAGAAAGTTACTGAAAAAATCTTGAAATGGGGATAAATAACTTTTTACATGGTGAAAATGAAATTTGGATGTACAATGATACGAGGAAATTCTTCTTGCGTTTAGTTAATCCAAATAAAATGTATTAAGATAACCATTTGTTTGAGTATTCGTATTAGATATTAGAGAATGAAACTTCTTTTGGTTTTAAATATAAGATAAAATTGACCTTTTAGAGGAGATTAAAAAAATTAAATAAGTTATTTAATTATATCATATATTGTATATATTTTGATTATATATTAGTTTATATTGTGTATATTTGAAAACCATGAAAGCTCAAAGGCACGATTAAAAAAATGGTGCATAGAAAGCAATCCATAAACATTCACAAGTTCGAAATCAAATACAAAAGCCCATGTTATGATAAAAAATTACAATATCAGAGTGTTGTCAGGTATGAGTACAAATTGAAAAGTAAATTGTAAGTTGCAAGAATTCCAATCTTCAACACTCACCGATACAAGGAAGAACTTGATAAAAGGAGATATTTTTCTTATCTTTTTTCTTATTTTTCCTCATTGGCCATATCTTGGCCATTGATTTGGAAAAATAAGAGAAAAGTAAAAGTAGTACTGTGTTGATTGAATGGATGTAATTTAGAGATTATGAGGGATAATGAGAAAAAGATGATGAGAGAAACCCAACCCAGAACTTGATATGGCTTCATTTTGGAGAGGTTTCTCGAGGCATTTTGGCGACAATAGAGAGGGCATGTAATCCAGATTGAAGCTCATCCACGTTTTTCGTTTAAATTTTGGCAGCCAACCCTAACTCCCTCTTAGGTCTGCCCCTGCTGTTTTGTCTATGTTGTTGTCAAATGTTGACATACTTTGATTTTAAAAATGGGAAAATCAAGCTACTAGTACATCAAGGATTGTGACCGCCTCTTCCTCCTCTTCCTTCTCCGGTGTTGTCTACTCCTCTCGTTTCACCTCTCTCTCACGCTATGATCATGTGGCTCTTAGACAAAGGCTGAGGAGATGATTACTAAGTGAGTGATAGTTTTATGTGTTTTTCTTTAGGGCAATTTAGTCATTCCACATTGATAATCAATCACAAAAAAGTCCCTAGACTTTTTTGTTGAGAGAACTTGGTATTAGACTTTTTTGTGGTTATGTTTGTACCTTGAGACTTGATATTGATTTTCCCTAATTTTCCCAAGGCTTTATTTAAGAGTTTGAAAGGAAGGGGAAGGAGAGGGACGCAAGGAGAATGGAGGGGAGGGGATAGAAGGGAAATGAATGATATTTCCTCTCCTTGTTTGGGAATTAAAAAAATAGTAAGGGAAGAAGATAGATGATTAATGAGTTATTTTTACCATTTTATCCTTTTGTTTAATAATTAATATAATTATTATATTTTACAAATAAATTTAAATTTAAAATTTTTTAAAAATTATTTATGGTAATTTTTATATTAAAAAAATTATTTATGTTGTGGTGGTGTTGGTAATGATAGCGGTGGTGGCGGCAACGGTGGTAGCGGCGGCGTGGTAGTCGTGACGGTGGTGGTGGCGGCGACAATGACGAACGGGGTAAAAAAGTAATTAATCTATTTTCCCTTTTAAAACCCTTATATTAGGGAAAACTTATTTTTTAAAAAAAAAAAGGTTTTGGAGGATTTGTAAAAATCCTTGATTTTCTCCTCTCTTATTTTTAAAACTTACAAATAAAGGAAGAGACTACCAAAACCTTCCCTTCTCTCCCATTTTTCTTTAAAATGAAAATCTCAAACAGGCCCCAAGAGAATCTTCGTACAACATGATTTGACTTCATTTTTTAAAGAGGAAATTTATCAAAAAAAAATAAAGAGGAAATTATTACTAAGAGGTTCCTTCCTCAGAACGTTACAGGTCGTCTTCTTTCCTCCGCTTCTTGACTTTCCCTTTCATCTTGGATGTTTTGCTTACAGACATAGTTGCTATTTCTGTTTTGATACAACCATAGTTGCTATTTCTGATTCTACACTTTCTTCTAGCTTCGGTCACCACTGAGTAAGCTTCATCAATTTCTTGACCAGAAAAATAGGAAGCTTCACCCACTCTTTAGCTTTCCACTCACTGAACAGTTAAAAGCTTTTTCTCAGGAAAGACCCAATAGTGGCAGAAACGGCAAAACTGCAATTATAGAGCTGTAATCTTGAGTATTTTCTCATGTAAATTTAATATTTTATAATATTTTTTCTGCATTACTTGCGCGATGCGCTCTGCAATTGAAACCTGTAAGGATTCATGAGATAGATCAAAGCAAGCTTCTTCTTCTTCCTCCTCCTTGTGGTGTTTGAGGCTTTGAGCAATTAATTCTCTTGCCACTCTTGTTACGTGATTTTTATGTAGATACCCGAATCGAGTTCTATGGACTTTTCGCCCTCATTTCACAACAATGACGTTGGCTTTTTTAACATTTGTATCATTTTCGGATGACTAGATTAAGCTAAAGAGGAAATTGCAAGAAGAGGAAGAGCTAATCGAATTTCTAAAGCAGGTATTTCAGGAGACCCGACAAGTCCCATTAAACGAGACAAGTTCAAGAGATGGCTGTAGAATTCGTCAATGCCCTTAATGCTGCTGCAGCTGCAGCTGCTGTGGTATTCGTCAATGCCCTTAATGACTATGTTTCTTTTGGATTATGTCATTACTTTGTTTATTAATTGTTATCTTGCTTTTCTATTTGAACCCAATGTGATGCTTCAACTCCATTACTCAGCTTATAGTTGGATCTGTTGCTAACTTTACAGAGTGAATGTGCTAAACTGAGGAGGCTGCTGGAAGAAGAGAGAAAGCTTGTGCACAGGCTTAATCAAGAAAAAGAAGATGAAGCAAAAATGGCCAAGAGAAAGATTGAAAGGATGAGTCAACGATTAGCCGGGGCTCAAAATGATGTTGAGTACGCTGCAGCTAGAGCTGATGTTGCTGAGGTTTTGGCTTGCCTTGATCCTCCGTCCCCTCAAAATATATATATATATATATATATATATATATATATATATATATATATATATATATATATATATATATATTGACAAATTTATAGTACAGGATTCTTTCATTTCCGGTTTTAAAGCTATCACAATATTTAGATCAACAAGGCTGTATGATAAATCTATTTGTGCGCCACTCTAAAAATTTGAGCATTCCAAGGTTTTTATCTGTCATTCAATCAATCTCCTATCCAAATGATTTTATATTTTTATGTGATCAGTTATAAAAACATATTAAAAGCCCTTTAAAAATGATATAGGATAGATTAAAGTACTTAAATCAAGTGGCTATTGAATGGTATCTTCTTATGTTTACAAGAATGAATGGCTGAAGTTGAAGAGAGAATTGTGAGAAGCTCAAGAGCTTGTGCAATTGCTAAAGCCAGAAGGCGAGGAGACAAGACAAATTGTACTGAGACAGGCCGACGACAAAGAACTAGAGTTAGCCAATGCCCTTAATGCTGCTTCAGTTGCTGAGGTACTTGTTGATGTTATTTTCTTAAACTATTTATCTTAGTTTTTTCTTCCTTGAAAGATTTATTGTAATCCAGATAAGCTTTGCAAAGATGATTATTATTATTATTATTTTTTAAAAAAAGCATTTGCTAATACTATATAATGAAGAAGCAATAAGTCTTAAAGAAAATTATCATGCAAGTGCTTTTATCAATGATTAAGATATAGTCAAATATGTTATCGGACTTACTTTTTTTTTGCCCTGCCTCTAATATTGCTCTATAGTGAAACACTACTTTTATGCTTCTCTCAGGGTGGAAAATTTAATCCATCTGTAAATCAAAGGCAGATGTCTGCGTTTATGAAACACAATTAGTGTAAAGTACATAAATGAACACATTTATTTTTTATCCATAGTTGGGCTTACCATGATATAATTATGTTGCTTGCGATTTTATAAAGGGTAATGCTGAATTTGAAACTAATTTCAAATTTAAGTTGGCTTATGTCAAATAGAGAGCTGCAAATTTTGATTTGATATAATTTATGAAAATGAAAGTGATGATACTCTAATATTAATTCTGTTCTGTCATAAGAACATAAGTGTCTAGCCCTAGGTGGGCTAGTATGTCGATATAGGATCTGTAGCTTACTCCTAGGTATCCATGGATGGGATACCCAAGAGGATAGGATGATTACAGAGCACAAACAGGAGGGTTTTCACCCAATGGAGTGAGGTGTGTGCTCTGTGCGGCAGAATTGTAAAGAGGCAGAGTTCAGAGCTTATGCACCTTTAGGGTTTGCCAACTATTTATAGAAGGTACCTTAGGGTTAGGTCTTGGACTGTTGGGCCTTATGGGCCTCCAAGCCCAAGTGTGTTGCCTCAATATCTGAGCCATACTTTTATTCCATAACAGTTGCCCCCCAGCCTGGTAGTTCAGGTCTCTGAGCTGCCGGGATGCATTAGTTGCTTGATTGTGAAGCACGGATTTGGCTGATGTATATACAGCTTATCCAGGTTGTTTGAGATGAGATAAGGTCCTTGCTTGCTTTCGTAGCGATTTTTCACAGTCTATACTCCTGTATTTAATAACATGTAAGCAAATCATAATCAATGAAAAATACTTACTGCTTGCGCAAATCGTTTAGCTTGCTCATCTCGAATGCTTGTCCGAGTTTACATTAATCTCGGTTATTAATAACATGTCTTTCCACGAACAACTCGTCCTGCTCTGTTGCCCCCCAGCCCGGTAGTTCGAACCTCGGGACTGCCGGGATGCATTTAAGATTTAACCAAGATTTGCACATGAAGCCCGGATTTAAACTAGATTCAGTTTAATTGGGTCCGGCTTTAGAGATGTACGTGGATCCCGGATCTTAACTAGATTCAGTTAGCCGGGTTCGTCTTCAAATTACACTTTATGTGTATCCCGAGTTTAAACTAGATTCAGTTTAAACCGAGGCCGACTTCAGAACTTTACGCGGATACCAAACATTAACTAGATTCATTTAACTGCCCGACTTTAAACTTAATACGGATCTCGAACGTTAACCAGATTCGGTTAACCGGGTCCGCCTTCAATTGCTTAATATCTGCAAACATTTACACGGAGCCCGGATTTAAACCAGATTCGGTTTAAGTCGGGTCCGACTTTAAAAACTATTATGGATCCCAGATCTTAACTAGATTCAGTTAGCCGGGATCTAGGCGGCGGAAACCAACACGCACAATCTTCATCCGTTGCCGGTTCCACTTTATTAGCTATTTTTGTTTGTAGTTGTACATTTAATGTACCGAGTTGTAGCGCCCGTGTTGAGCTCTTGTTATGACACTTTCAATTTGTAAAATCAAAAGTGTGCCAATTTATGCTTGCTCCCATTTGTCTTTGCCTTTCGTGAGAAGAGAATGTAAGAGCCAACTTGATCAAGGTCGGCTAGTACACTCGAACGTTTTTTCCCCTTTTTCAACTTTACCGTGTTCCAATGGACACAAGTTTTAACCTTTCGGTTTTATCAGGTTCCAAAGAACACATGTTTGAATTGGTTTCTCCACGCAGCCCGGATCTTAATCAAATTCAGTTTTACCGGGTCTGCCTTCATCCCTGTCGTAAGGGTTCATTTCATATGGAACTCCGGGTTAGCCAGTGTAATCGGATTCCGCCTTCGTAACTCGTTCGAGTTTTATTTGATGACTTGGCCAGAGTCAAAAATTTTGCTGCGCAAAATACCGGTCTGGGACCATCCATGAGCTATCAAACCGCCTAGGTGATTTACCAGAAATCATTGGCTTTTTAGCCTTTACATAATTTTCCATCTGGTTCAGGCTTACAACCGACGTGATCAAGGCCGATTATAGTGCCTTTATTTTCAGCATTTTAATTGCCGAGGTGCATGATCCACGAAATTTTGCGTTTGCAAAACTCGCGCATGTCTGTTTATTATTTATGGCCATTTAAGACGAAACGGTAACCGCAGATCATCCAACCCGAGTCCCGTCCATCCCTTCATTTTTTTTTTGGCGGCTTTGCCGCTATACGGTCAAGCTTAGACTCATACATGTTAATCACATGATTTATGAACCACTTCGGGGTTCATACATGTTCGTTTTAGTGACATGATTTATGAACCACTTCGGGGTTCATACATGTTCTTTTTAGTGACATGATTTATGAACCACTTCGGGGTTCCTACATGTTCTTTTTAGTGACATGATTTATGAACCACTTCAGGGTTCATACATGTTCTTTTTTCCATACTTTGTTGCTAGATGATTTATGAACTAGTTCACAATCCATGCGTGCTTCGTCGCACCTCGTTATCATCGCTACATGTTTCGGAACCAGGTTTATGTAACCGAGTTCCGTCCAATGTTCTGTCATAAGAACATAAGTGTCTAGCTCTAGGTGGGCTAGTATGTCGATATAGAATCTGTAGCTTACTCCTAGGTATCCATGGATGGGATACCCAAGAGGATAGGATGATCACATAGCACAAACAGGAGGGTTTTCACCCAATGGAGTGGGGTGTGTGCTCTGTGCGGCAGAATTGTAAAGAGGCAGAGTTCAGAGCTTATGTACCTTTAGGGTTTGCCAACTATTTATAGAAGGTACCTTAGGGTTAGGTCTTGGACTGTTGGGCCTTATGGGCCTCCAAGCCCAAGTGTGTTGCCTCAATATCTGAGCCATACTTTTATTCCATAACAAATTCCTTTGATGATTGTAAGTTGTCAATGTGCATACAGACACTTAATTTTTTCCCCATTTGAGTTTACTGTGAACTGTTTTGTATCACTCCGCTATTGTCATGTTGAACCCATAGCTAATTTTACAGAGCGAATGTGATAAACTGAGGACATTGCTGGAAGAAGAACGAAAACTTGTCCAAAGGCTTATAGATGAGAAAGAAGACGAGGCTCAGTTGGCAAAGAGACAAATTGAAGAGATGGGTCAAGAATTAACTGATGCTCGAAAAGATGCCGAGTATGCTACTGCTAGAGCTGATGTTGCTGAGGTTTGATTCATTGTGATATCATTTTTCATTTATATTAGCATATTTATCCATCTTTTTTCAGACAAATGAACAAAGTGACCCAAGGTACAAGTTGTTGTGATCATTTATTGAAGGCTCTTAAGTGCTTATTAATACGTAATTTTATGTTTAGACTGAATGGAGTAAGGCAAAGAAAGAGTTGCAAGAGGAGAAATTGCTAAAGCAAGAATGTGATGAGGTAAGACAAAATGCCATGAGGCAAGTTGAAGAGATGGAACGAGAGTTAGTCAACGCGCTTCATGCTTCTACTGAAATTGCTGAGGTATTTCTTTTTTCTGTTGTTTATTTATATATTCCTTTGACTTTGTCTGCCTCTTTTAATATTTCCAAAAGTTGTCACTAATAATAAGGAATTGTGCTTTTCATCATAGATCAACATTTGTGCATTAGAAAAGAAGGGATAAGATACAGGAAATAACTGGAACCTGGACACTTAATAGTTGGATTATATCTGTACTTTTTTATGATACTGCTCTGTAAGCAGACTCTTCCTTTAAGCTCCCCTCATTCAGTGGGAAACTAAATCCTTCGACCATCTTAAGGAAAACGTATGCCATTATCAAATACATAGAAAAATTTAGAAACATAAATTATCATTACATATTCTTATCTTTCCTTATCAGGTGAAACATGCTATAACTATGTGGCTAGTGACTTTAAGGTGTAACACACCCTTATTACTGGGGTTGGCTACGGTCAGAGGCGGACCTATGTGTTTAATTTGGAGGGGGGGGCAAGTGCCCCCAAAAAATTTGAGACTTTAAAAAAAAAAAGGCTCATATAGGAATAGCTGCCAAATGTGTATATTCAGCATATTCAGGAATAATACATGTTTTTCATTCTAAAGGTGCAGCATTTCTATATTTGGCAGCTATTCCTATATGCTGGATTTCCATTAGTATTAATATTATTTGTCTACTTTCCTTGAATTAATACATGTTTTCCTATATTTGACAGCTATTCCTATATGTTGGATTTCCATTAGCATTAGTATTATTTGTCTACTTTCCTTAAATTAATACATGTTTAAATAATTGTCTACTTTCCTTGATTGTTTAATGCCTTATATTGAAAAATATATATTTGATAGCATTGATAATAAGGCAATTATGATGGAATTCTAAAACATAAGGCCTAGAAGGATGACATTGTAATTATTTTTATTGTAATATATTATTTTTATTAAAATTTATGTACTTGAACTTACATTATCAATATTTACTTGATTCCATAAATTTTTTTTTCTTATTTATATTCTTTTGTTTTTAATGCATTTAAAACTTTCCTTAAAAAAAAAATTTCGGGGCGCTGCCCCCGAACCCCCAAATCCCCCTGCCACTTATGCCCCCCATCTATAATTTCTTAGATCCGCCATTGGCTACGGTCCACTTCTCTTCCCATCCTCTTCTTCATCTCAGCCGTTAGATTAAAATCTTAACCGTTTAGATTTAATATTTCATAAAAATATTATTTTTATATTTTCTTAATAATTTAATATTTTATTAATATAAAAATAATATTTTTATAAAACATTAAATCTGAACCGTTCTGATTTCAATCTAACGGCTGAGATAAGGAAGAGGACGGGAAGAGGATGGGAAGAGAAGTGGACTATAGGCAAATCCCTTATTACTAACGTCCTATATCAGAGTTACTACGCAATAGAGCGTGTGGATTTGGTTTGGATGAAAGAGTAATTGATAATATGCACAAAATATTAACTTGGTAATGATTAAAATTTAATCCGATCGGGATATTTATAATACATTCATCCCAAATCTACTTCAAAAATAAAACTCCTTATACAAACCATCTAAATATATACAAAATATATACAAAATAAAAGTACTCTTCTCAAGTATCACCTTCTTCTTCCTGACTTACGGTCTCATAGTACTGCCTTCCCTTTCTTACCCGTTCCCCTTCCTACACCTTTATGTAAATCTGAGATTCACAATTGAATTTCAGAGTAACAGGTTAATCTCTATGAATAGTGTAAGCAATATATCATAATTAAATACCACAATTGAGACATAGCAATTTATAACATCAGCATCAACGCACATCAACAATTAAACAGTGTATTATACATGTTTTGTTAACTGCGAATGGACCCACCAAGTCCAACGACCCAGGACCGGATAAGTCTTGAATTCCACAGTGCTAAGAAAATAAACGCAAGACCTTACCAGTCATGAATTCCTTATTAGGAAAGATATAAGCGCAGGACCCTACAAGTCCCGAATTCCACTGTGCTAGAAAAATTAAAAGCAGGACTCTACAAGTCCTGAATTCCTCTACCCGAGGAAAAATAGATGCGGAACCTTACCAGCTCCGAGTTCCTCAGCAAATAGGAAAATAAATGTAGAACCTTAATGGTTCCGAGTTCCTCAGCGCATAGGAAGACACATGCTATTGGCCACATAACAAATACTAAATATAAACAGCTACATGTACAAGACACGAATCCACAATCATGACAAATTAACATAAAAGCATACACATGTCATAGAGGATTAAGTTACTACCTGACTGCGTAGTAACCTCAGCAACGTCCAATTGCTTCGCGGTGTGCGTGCGCTCGGGAATTCCTTTAAATTTGGGATGATGACCATTACTTAACACTTATACATAAACATGACAATGGAGTCTTTAATTATCATGTTAATCCTTGTTTAACCCTTATCTTATTAGGGTATAATTTTAGTTACCGTAAATTACCATTTTCAGATTTAATCTTCAATTCCCAGAATTTTCATTAAACTTTGAAAATTCATAAATAAATGCCTAAAAAAAAAAATCAAATTAGTGTTCTGTTAAAGCCCACATGTTCCTTGACCAGTCTATTTTCACAGAAAAATAATTCCAAAGGTCAGAACATGTTAGGGCATTCCCAGTTTCAAATATTTCCTTTACTGTCCAGTTGAAACTTCCACCAATTATGCTTAACTTTAAAGCCCAATTAGCCTTTCCAAGGGTCCAATTAGCCTTCCCAAGGGTCCAATTAGCCTTTCCATAATCATTGCTATAGGCCAAAATCCTTAGCCCAATTTGTCTTTTTCTTTTCTTTAATGGAGATAATGAATAGCAAAACCCCTCTTGCGTGTGTGCCTGCGGCTACCAGAGAGAATCCGATGGTGATTATTAATGAGCTTCCGTGAGAGAATGAATCATTCTTGCGGCTCGTTCTCCCAGCGTACGTGCGTGTTTGTGGCTCTCAATGAGAGGTTTTTTTAAAAAAAAAAAATATATATATATATACATAAAAGTTCTCTTCTCTTGATTGCTAGGTCTTTTTTATTAAAAGAGGAGAGAGCTTTGGGTATCAATTTGGAGTCCATTAAAATTTAAGAAGCCCAATACAATTTCCCCATTAGATTTTCTTTTAGCTTTGGGTACCACCAAGGCTGTGCCCTGGCCTTGGTGGGGGACTGATGGCGAAGCCCTCCAAAACTTGTTCAGTAGCAAAAAAAAAAAATCTACACCATAAGATCTTCTAATATGATAAAATCATGGTCTATCATATATTAAGACATAGTATTTAATCACAATATAACAATTAGGATATTAATAATTTAAGCCCCATAATCTCATAATTAATTGAGATTTATATTATTTCCTAAAATTGGCTAATAATCCAAATATTATCTAATAATTCCAAATTAGCCTCAAATAGTCTCCAAAATAAATAAATAAAGTGGGATAAAATATATTAAAATTTGGATTTATCAATGGGTGTTGCACGGTTTTTGAGGAGGTATCGTATATGTTGGTTTTTAGCGTCGGTTGCCTTGATTTAGGCATTTGAGTTTTGTTGTCTTTGTTGACCAAATTCATCCAAATACAAAATATTTAATAAATAAATAAATAATATCACACTGGATATTTAAACTTAACATTTTATTGAATATTTCATAATATACAGGATTTTTGCTAAAGCATAAACCTAGACATTACATGAGGGTTGAGGCAACAGTTGAAAATATGGTTTTTATGTTGGTTTTTATTTTTTTCAAAAAGGTAAAATTTATAAAAATATGAGTGTGATATTACTCATGTCAGATCAGTTGCTTCATGTTTGTAAGTTGTAACTGGTGAAGAAGTTTGTATAATTTATTTTTTCCCCCCTTTTGGGTTTGGCATGATAGTTTGGCTGTATCACTTCCTCACCGTTATTAATTCAACATGATCTTACAGCGTGAATTAGGCCATGCTCGAAACGATGCCGAGTTAGCTCGAAAAGATGCTGATGCTGCTGAGGTATTGAATATGTTGGTATTTTCTCCATTAACTTTATGATATTTATCTACCATATTTTCGATTAATTTACAATATGAACCAACTTACATGCAAATAGTAATCAATTTGATAACAAAATATAAGTCTTAGCCATGAAAACTCAGTTTGTGCACAGCTTCTTAATCCATGATTTTATCTGTCATTTGAATCTTCAAATGATTATATATTTTGATGCGAGCAACTGTAAAACATCATGAGTAAGAACTGTTTTAGGTATCTACAAAATTGAATTTAGATAAATGTTCTAGAGAACAATTTTTTATTATCTACAAAATTGAATTATAAAGAAGCAATTAGTGTTTGATTGACCTTATTCAATTGGTTTAATTAGTACTTTATTATTATTGTGGAATCACTATAAAAGACATACATAAAAACGAAAAGAAGTTCTGTACTGGTTTCATTCTGGTTTATTCAGGTGCATTTCTCTATTCTGATACTAGCTTATCAGAGAGTAAAAACTATAAGTACTTTTTTATTTTTTTTCCATCTTTGTTACAGGAAACGTGCTATAATTATGTGGCTAGAGAGTATATAGTGAGGCTACGTTTGACAATAATGTGATATTTATGTTTTTTTAAAAAAATTTTAAAATTTACAGATTTAGGCTTAACATAATGTATGGGAAGATAAAAGTAATAAATTCTTCCGTGCATTTAATTTGTGAAGAAATGTGCATCATTATTTATTTGTAACTGTTCTCTGATTTTCCATTGAAGTTGATTTTGACACTTAAAAAGACATCATTCCATTACCTTTCTGTTAAAGCTTTAGCTAATTTGACAGAGTGAATGTGCTAATCTTAAAAGAATGCTGATAGAAGAAAGAAAAACTGTCCAAAGGCTTATAATTGAGAAAGATAACGAGGCAGAGCAGGCCAAGAGAGAAATTGAAAATATGGGACAAGAATTAGCCTATACTCGAAAAGAAGCTCAATATGCTCGGAATGATGCTGACATTGCTGAGGTATTAATTCTGTTGATTTTTCCCCTATTGTATTCGATTCTAAATTATGAAAATATTAGACGAATGATTGGAGATCTTTAGATTTTGTACAGTTCCTTGTTCTTAGATTACCAAGATCGACGTTGCATGTTACCTAGCATTTGAATGCTACTTGTAACTGTATTCTCTCTTCAAATGATTGTATTTGTTCACATGGTGCAATTTGCATAAACATTTGTGTACTAAGTGGTTACTTCTATGTTTAGAACGAATGGACCAAGGTGAAGAGAGAGGTGAAGGAAAAGGAAGAGCTTATCAAACTTCTAAAGTTGGAAATTCTGGAGATAAGACAAGTTACTTTGATACAAGTTGAAGAGATAAGTCAGGATTTGGAGGAGGCTCGAAATGAAGCTGAGTATGCTCGAAATGAAGCTGAGCTTGCTCGAAATGTAGCTGAGCATGCTCGAAATGAGGCTGAGCTTGCTCGAAATGAAGCTGAGCATGCTCAAAATGATGCTGACGTTGCTCAGGTACTCACTACTCTGGTTCCTCCTAAATGCAATATGCTCGCGCCTGCGCATGTGTATATAATATTTTAGACAAGTTGACATTATGAATCCATTTACATTGAATTTGTAACTAAATTTTTGAAAACATCATCACTAATCAGGCTGGGTGATAGCTGGCGAAAAAGAAAATCAGGTTGGGTGATATTTGTGCTTCTCTTAAATCTAAGTCAAAATTAATGTTTCTTCATGTTTTGCTTTGAGATTTTCCCCCTCACATAATGATTTTCGTTATTAATAGGACAATTATAATAATATGTTTTGTGCAGTTGAATTGAAGGATCTGAGTGACCATTAATTTGTAACATTTTATGTGTAGAACGAGTGGATTAAAGCGAAGAAAGATTTGCAAGAAATGCTTGAGCTGATTCAGATGCTAAAGCTGGAATGTCAGGAGACTAGCGAAAGGGCCATGAGACAGGTTGAAGAAAAAGAACTAGAGCTAGCTGATACCCTTAATGCTGTCACATCTGCATCCTCGAGTTCCTCTGTTGCCCAGGTATTTAAATGAAAACAAAAAAAGATATTACAGATCCTTTTTGCAAAAACAGACTAGACTGATCATATATTATTATCATATAAGTATAGTAAACCTTTTCAGTTAAATTCAGATGTGTCATGCTTACATGTTTATTCATGTTAAGTTTAATATAACTATATTTTAAATAGTGCGTCTACCTAATAACTTCTTCTCCCAAACTACTCCTCTGGCAAGACACTTCTTGAGAATGAAATATTTCGCTTCTTATGAGTATTATTTCTTCCTCATTACATGTGAGCCTAGCTTACTCAAAAATTTCTTGTTTGTTAATTTAAAGTCAAGACAAGCATCTTTTTGTTGGTTTTAGGTAAATCATACAACTCTGCCTGTAACATTTACAACTTTTGAACAAGGATGAAATGATGAAAGCCAACATGCGACAGAACAAATTTTAGATGTGACTTTAAAGTTAAACATCACATGATTCTGTCATCTAAGAAAATGGTTATACACATGCTATATTTTTATTGAAAAACTTGATAGCAAACATTTATAGAACTTTGCCCAAGTTTTGTCTAATACAATATGCAAACTATTGACTGAAATGAATGCTAGGAATGATTTGCATCGAGCTTTATGTTCATAAATATTGTAGTAGTTATTTTTGCAAGATAGATATTTCTTTATTATATAATGTGAATGAGTTTCTCCAAAGACTAATCAAATGATAAGCTGCATGGAAGTATTCCTGGTATATGTAACAAAGCTAAATCTGAAACAATTTTTCAGGATTGTGCAATTTGTCTGACCAATGAAAAGGACATGGCGTTTGGATGTGGACACATGGTAAACAAGCCTACCAGAATGGTTTCATTGCTTTCTTCTCTTTGCATAATGAGAATGATGAGTTATATGTGATTCTGATGCAGACTTGTGAAGAATGTGGGAAGACGCTGCCCACGTGTCCCATATGTCGGGAACATATAACCATTCGCATCAAACTGTTTCCTGGATGAGTAGGGGTATGTTTAGGTTCAAATCAGACCTATCTGTCTCATCCTCTTTCATTCTCTACATATATCGCTAAGTTTCTAGTGTGCTGGGAAGATGATGCAATGTAGATGGACTATGTTGTAGTTTCGGATCAGAAGCATACAAGCCAAGAGATGATAAGTGTAAATAATGGAATAAGAGAGAATGCAGCCTAGTAAGACTTATTTTAGCTGTGAAGAAACATGCTTCAAATGTAATCATCCTATGCCAATTTGTATCCTTAGCTCCTCGTATGCTTACATCCTATAGCTTTTCTTCTGCTCCTTGTTTTATTGGTGAGTCAAAGGAACTTTACTTTCTGAATTTGTGTTTTTAACAAATTTGGAAATGGTTTATACAAGAAGTGTGGTGATGCTGGTGACTTGGATCATTTCATTTGAGTGGTGTCTGGCATTTAGCATCTCACAATTGATATATGCATCTCTTGCACAAACAACTATATGGTCATTTCTTGGTATGTTTGAGACAATGTTCAAGATAATGAATCTGGATTGGTTTTGACGATTCATGCTTATAATTTATCAAATACTTCATTGATGTCTTCATCAGTGCGTAAGACCCAAAATGCGTAAGACCCAAAATGAACAATGTTGAACCCATAAATTTACTATAATGTGATAAGAATCCTAGAGGCTCATCTCCATCATGCGTGGATTTTTAGTAACCTATGCCATACTCCCAGGAAAAGCTTGAACGACCTTCAACAAAAGGATACCTGTACCCAAAACGGACATAGGTGGGTAGGTAAAGAATACCTAGGGGTGCAAGACAACACTCTCTAAGGAACTCGGCAAAATAGCCCTGTAACTTCAGGAGAAGGGATGCCTTCTCACAAACGGGGTCGTAGTGACCAGGCCCGAGCCTACCCCATAGATGTATTAGAAATAATACCTTGAGACGGATGTAAAGCTAAGCAAATAGCTTTTGCTTCAAAAACAGAGGATTGTGTTGGTTGTAAAAGGTGTGAACCTGCCTGTTTAACAATTTCTTGAGTGTTTGAGTTTATTTATGGCATGAAACAACTCGAAGCATGGGTCTAGCTTATTGATACGTTTCAAAAAACCACATACGAATACCTTTTTTTTACTGACAAAAACTCAAGCTCAAAGTGGAAAAATGAATAATTTTTTTCCCCTTTTTGGCATTACATCGACAAACCAAAGGCTTGGAGTTTACAAAAAAGTCTAAGATTAGACTACATCCACTAATCTTAGTGACATTCTGACACACTCAAGATCCACTAAGTCCACACATTCAATACGTTGTGATGAAATAATCACAAAATCATGATTCATCTCTTGAGCTATAAGTATATCTTAATGCTTCCCTACAAGTATGAATAATCTGTAGATCCTCGTGTGAAAAGATAAAAGATCTTACCTCCTGTATTTCATCTCTCATTGGATGACTCTGCCCATAGTATGGAACATAATCTTGAAACCCAATTGATTGCATAGTATAAGGCCCCTATAGATAGTATGGATTTCTGTAGCAGTTGACATAGTATGCCCTAACTTCTATTGAAACTTGCATATCCATTTTCCTTGATGATCTCTGATCACTCCTCCACAAGTTGTCTATCCATTGTTCCTGTATGATCCATTCACATCCACTCATACATAACTTGGATTCAGGGGACACCACTTGCTTCTGCTTTGTCTGGTATCTGCATAATTAGATATTGGAAACGGCCATGCGACACTCCTTCTATTAAGTGGAATATGCATCTTTGTGTAATTGCTCTTGACTGATCTCTCGTGCCTTCAAATACTTTCGTACACCTATTCTTCTACAGAAGCCAACACACAACACCAAATGTTTTGTGCCAAGGCCATCTAGCAGTAAGCCTATCAGATGGATTGTTTTTTGAGTTCCATTTCAGCCAATCCTAGAAAGAGCCAGAGAAAAATATAGAATAATATGATGAGTTAGTTAAATTAAACCACACTCTCTTAGCAATCTCACAGTCTCTCAATATATAGATGATGGTTTCCTCCCTGTCACACTCAAAAGGACAAGTGTTTTACACATGGGGATTATATTTTGCCTTAAGACGGTAATATTTTAAGCATATAGAATTGGGAAGAACAAGAATGAAATTGGATCCCTTGAACTAAAGTTTAAAGAGAATAATAGATTATTTAGAGAATCTATCCTTTAACTTAATCAAAAATCATTTTAGAAAAAACTAAAATGATATGCATATTTAACAAGGCATCCATGTTATGCGTATTGCCGCTCGTTTCTTGATTTATTCCTCTATATTTTATACAAAGAAAGAAATATGTTACTCCTTTGGTATTAAATATAAGACATAAATGATTTTTTTTTTAGAGATTAAAGAAGTAAAATAAGTTACTTAATCATATTATATTATTGTATATCATTATATTATATATCAATTTATCAATTTAAATGTTAGGCAAAAAATTTAAAAAATAATAAATATAATATTTTAAAGTAATTTAATTAGCTTCATCAATATCTTTAAAAAAATAATCAACTTTATCTTTTATTTAGCACAAGAGAGAGTATATATAGTTTATATGGGATAATTATTCGCCATTCTTATAAAAGACATACATATCGTACAATCACTATATTGTAAGTGGGACAATTATTCCCGACCCTTGTACGTATAAGAGATACATAATGTAATAGAGGTTGGGCGGCTATTTGCCATCAAAGACTTTGATCATATTTACTTTCTCTTTGTGATAATATGTTTCAAAAAACTCTTTCACGCCTTTGTCTTCCTCCCGTGCTCTTTGCTATATCTGTCTACCACTCCTTTCTTTATAGATATTTTTTCAGATGATGCAACCAATATAAGTTGTTGTGGTCGGTCATGCTTCATATATAGACTTAGATTGTGTTGAATTGGTATGTCTACTATGATAGAGTTGCAGTCAATGTGTTAAACTTATGTACACAATGGGATAATGCGTGTCCCTGAAGTTTTTTTTTTATTTTATTTGTTTTTCAGTGATAGTTTTTTAGCTTTAAAAACTGAGAGTTTAATAAGCATTATTTTATTATTGTAGAGATATTTGTGAGAGTCGGCATAATATGTTTAGGCTTTTTTTTTTTGCTAAAAATAATTTGTTTGGGCTTAATTATTAGGTTATGTGCAATTTCTTGACTTGGCCCATACACTGATTCCAACTCGGATTTTGGGCTGTGATAGTTTGTATTGTAAGGGGGTTTTGGATCAGAGGAAAGCGGTTTTGGATCAGAGGAAAGCATCACAAGGAAGGCTATGTAATGGCACTTGTTAACCAGCAGTAACTATTTTAAAAAATGGAATTCTAGAAAAGAGAGAAGCATTATATATGTTAGAGCCTTAGAGGTAAGGCAAATCAGAAGGTGCACATGAAGGCACATGAAAGCTTCATATATAATCAGGTGATCACTAAATTAAAGGAAAGAAGGAAGAAAAATATGAGATAGATCAGTCTTTAAATTTGTTGCAAATACACTGACTGATATGAAAACAGTGACAGGTAAGATAATTTTGGGGAATCTGATGCTCTTCATCTCCTTTAAATTTATCTCACTTTATATATATATATATATATATATATATATATATATATATATACACACAGAGAGAGATTTCCCTTTACCCTTTGAATTCAAGTCCAATAAGAGACCCTTGTGCTAGAAGCAACAACTACAAAACCCCGAAATTGGAGCAATTGGTTCACACGTTGTTTAAGGACTTGTGTCAAATAAGCTTACGAATCTAGAAGCAATAATTAATTAGTCGTTTAATTTTTTGATTAAGTAAAAGTAATTCTGCCCCATGTGAGTGATAGAGCTAGAGTATTGAAATTATAAAGACATGCATGTTAATTAACTGGATCGGAATGATTACATAGTGTGGATTTTGCACTATTTCATTATTCAAATGGATCAGCTTTGGAATCTCTTTTTACAAAATTATCATAAGCTTTTTTCCTCCAATTTCTCAAAGATAATGTTAGCTATGGAAATTGTTTCAAAATAAAGCTATGTAATAAAAAATCTTTTGGCAAAAGACTTCCACAAAATAAAGCCCTTTTCTCTATTGTGTTGATGAAAAACAGCCACAGATTCAAAGATAAAAATTTATAGAATTAGGAAGTAAACTCATAGGTTTGGATAAAATACTATCTTAAGCCTAGCTCCTCATTACTACAAAAAACCTAAAAAATGATCTAAATAAGACCTAATTAAAGTCCATTTTCAGAGGGACGTCTCGAAGGAGGTAGTTGATTGGATCACTTTATTTAGGATGCCTCATATGAGGCATCCTGAATGCAATTTAGGACGCATTAAATCACTTTTTGGGCGTCTTGACCTTTGTTTCAGGACGTCTTATATGAGTTTTTTTTTTTTAAAATGCCTGCTTTAATAATTGGCCAATTTCCTACAAAACTGAAATATCAAACTTTACATTCAGAAGTCATAGATTTCAGCCATCAAGTAATAGACCTAATTCGTGGAATCAAAACAATCTACAACACTTTAGGACACAAAATTAATAATATGTGTTGAGACCAGTCTAATCTTTTAACGTGTTATTTATCTGTTGTACTTTAGATGGCCAAGTCATCGAAGCTTGGATTAAATTATTCTTATGTTTTAATTTTGGCTATCTATCTGTAGTACTATGAACTTTCAGTCCTAACTATAAAAACACTTTTGTAGTAACAAATTGCACAATAAAAGTGTTCATAATCTTGGCTATCTATTTGTGGGCGAAGTCATAGAAGCTTGATTTAAATTATTCCCTGGGATAAATACCATTTTTGTCATGAAAATTTTGCCTGTAAAGCATTGGTTACTAGGAAGTTTTTTTGGTATCATTTTTGTTTTGCAAGTTTGAAAAACGTAGCATTTGTACCTTACCATCACAGAAGTGCCACGTCAATCGTTAAAATGACACATGGCGGTGGAAGAAATGCCATGCAAGCTTGTAGGGTTGACACAAGCCATGTGCAGGTACAGGGAGCTAGGTTGTAGATTTTTTTTAGGGGTTGAAAATTACTTCGTCAGTTTTTTTGGGGCAATTGGTAGCCAACATCCCAATCGGATCCTTGGTAGTTTTCAAGAAGCGTCGTAATGTTAACGTCAGTGCATCTCATTCCCAGCCATCGGAGAAGGACCCATCAAGGTTCCTGGCATGATAATCAATGCATCTCATTCCCAGCCGTCGGAGGAGGAGCCATCAAGATTCCTGGCGTGAAAGCTTCCGTTTCAAAGGCTTTTCTTCATAGCATAATGCAATTCATGTGCCAATTTTGCTCTTCTTTGTTTTGATCCATGTGTTGTCACTGGGCTATCTCCAAATCTAAAGCTAGAAGTCTTAGCTTCTTCAAGTCTTCTGTACGCAACAGAGTATTTCCATAATGGGTCCTTTCGAATTTCTGTAAGGAGAGTGAGATAGTGTAACCGATCCGTAATGGATCCATCTTTATCTTCTGAATTCGAGGAAGATAAAGATGGAGTTCTGTCTTTTCCTCTTCGCTCCTCGTTTCCTGCTTTTTAGTTGACAATGCGTTGCTTATCGCCTTCATTGGCAATCTAGATCACCACGAAGAAAAAAGCGGGCTTTTAATTGATGCAAATTCGTTTGAAGATCCCAAGATCTTCAAATTTGGTTGGCAGATAACACTTCTTTGTCATGAACTGTATCACATTTCTCCTCACTTTTGGTCTAATCATTGCCTTCAAGAAATGAAATCTTGATTTCTAATTTTTGCTTTTGAGTTTGTTTTCTGCTTTCATCTTGAAAATTTTCTTTAGCTTTCTTGTTTCTCACTATGGTAAAGATTGTAAGTATGATGTTAATATTCGATTCATGCTCGCACTAGCAGATTTCAATGCAAGTGCTGGATCATAGACCATTTGAACGGTGACTTGCTTTAATTAATAATTATAAACTTCATTGCTTTAGATCCATGTTAGGCAAACACTTCAAACCAAATCTGGTGCTTCTTTAGTTTTCTGCTTTCTACCTTCCTGAAGTGATGAAATACTCTGGACTATGAACTCTATTGGCGACTTGAGTTACTAAGTATAGAACAACTTCTCAATGTTAATAGAAGGCAAAAAAACCTAAGTTATCGAGAGCATTTCCAGTGGTCTGATGCAGTATGGTTGTAAGCACGATGCCTTTAGAGATCTGGTGAAACTTGGGAAGACCGTAGTAATCGAGGAGGACGAGGGCGTTCTTGATGATGAATGGAGAGGGGGTGTTTGGCTGTGAGGGAAGATAAAGCGCCATTGTTGACCATGTAAGCTTGCGTGGCATTTCTTCCACAACCATGTGTCATTTTAGTAGTCGACATGGTGCTTCTGTGATAATAGGGCAAAAATGCTACTTTTTTAGACTTTCAAGACAAAAATGATACTAAAAAAACTTCAAAGTAATCAATACTCTATAGAAAAAACTTTTATAGCAAAAATGATATTTAACTCTTATTCCCCACATGATGAATGTTTATTATCATAAATGATGAACAAGCAGCGTGCACACACACATATATATATATATATATAGTAGTATAAACAATTAACTTTAGTTGAAACAGTTATCAAGTGAAGAAACTAAGTTAGGGGATAAATTGAATGAAATGGTATAAGCCCAGAATGAATATATATATATATAGACACACATGCTAGATTAATGGTGGGACGAGCATTTTGCATCTTCCTTTTCTTTTCCTGCCATCTTCCATACTTTGGGAAAATTAATATTACATAAGAATGGAAGATGGCAGGAAGAGAGAAGGAAGATGCAAAATGCTCCCACCATTCTAGATTGGAAACAAGGGGACAATTTCCCCCATTCACACGTAGCCACCCCCTAACATATGTAATATATATATTATATATTTATATTATATTATTATTATATAATATAATGGGGAAATAATGTGGACAGATAAGAGTCAATAAACGTCAACTTAATTAGTACCATAGGTAGGATATTCATAACAAAAGTAATATTTTTTGTAATTTTAACAAAACGTCAAGATTGATATGTCCGCCAATTTTGACCAAAGAAAATATGTCAGCCAATAAACTGACGGAGATTGATAAAGTGGACCCCGCTAAGGCCCGGGATGATCTGGCTGAAAAGATCCAGAAGAGGGTGGATATTGTTTCCCCTTCACCTAAGAAAGACGCCGTGGCTGGCAATAAGAAGCCAGACGATAAACCGGAGAAGAAGGCCGACAAGAAGAAATCCGATGATAAAAAAGATCAAGATAAACCCAAAGAGGTAATTGATTCTACTTCCGTTGCCGCTGAAAATGCCTTCTGATCTCTTTAGTCGATGCGAGACGTATTATCTGGGAAATACTGATCATACTGGGGGAAAATGATCGAAATGGACGAGAAAAAGGAGGTGTCTGGCAACCCCTGCGAATGTGAACGGAAGTTTGTCTAATGACTCAACTTTATGAAACTTGGTTGACCTGTCGATAATGGTACACACGCGCTTCTTCAACACAAGTACATCCATCATCCCTCCTGCATAAAGACATGCACAACATCATGCGTTTACAACCCCACCTGCCTCTCCTCCCTCCCTCTCTCTACCTAAATTATATGTACACCAGTTCTTGCCTCCAATTTCACTCTTCAAAACAACAACCAAACTGCTTCTAAAATCAAACCCCACCCCAAACTCTAACGTTCTAATTCCAGTATGACTGAGGTCAGTTCTTTTTCTTCCCCCTCCTCTTCTTCCTTTTTCTTTTTCCTCTATCCGTTTTGCAGTGTTATTTCCTTTCTGGTGCTATCAGGCCTCCCTTTCTCATTCTGTTGTTTATGCGCGCAGAAGAAGGACAACGCTCCCCCAACTGTCGTTTTCAAGTTCAGTTGGCTTTGCGAATGTGAAGGCTGCACCATGAAGATCAAAAAAGCCGTCCGCAGTACGCTCTATTCCTTCACCCCCAACTTTTCGGCTTTCCTCTGTTTTGGATTTTGAGGCTGGATAATCCCTCTACATTTTTATTTGCTTTACAATGACTCTTGAAATCGTGAATTCAAGCCACATTCTTGGCCGTCTTTATGGTTTCAGGTGCGGAAGACTTCAAGGTTGACTGGTCCGCCTATGAACTGACGGTGATTGGTAAGGTAGACCCCGTTAAGGTCCTGGATAATCTGAAGAAAGAGTTCCCGATGAAGAAGGTGGAGATTGTTCCCCCTCAACCTAAGAAAGACGCCGGCGGCGGCAATAAGAAGAAGACCGACAAGAAGAAATCCGATGATAAAAAAGAGCAAGATAAAAAGGCCAAAGAGGTAATTGATTCTACTTCCGTTGCCGTTGAAAATGCCTTCTGATCTCTTTAGTCAATGCGAGACATATTATCAGGGAAATACTGATGGGAAATCGTTAGATTTTGTACAGTTCCTTGTTCTTAGAGTACCAAGATCAACGATACATGTTACCTAGCATTTTAATTCTACTTGTAACTGAATTCTCTCTTCAAATGATTGTATTTGTTCACATGGTGGAATTTGCATAAACAGTTGTGTACTAAGTGGTTACTGAATTCTCTCTTCAAATGATTGTATTTGTTCACATGTATAGAAGGAATTGACCAAGGTGAAGAGAGTGAAGGAAAAGGTAGAGCTGATCGAAGTAAGACAAGAAGTAAGACAAGTTACTGAGATACAAGTTGTAAAGATAAGAAGGGAATTGGTGGTGGAAGGCCCGAAATGAAGCTGAGCATGCTCGAACAGAAGCTGACATTGCTCGAGTACTGACTACTCTGTTTCCTCATAAATAATGGAAACAGAAAGAATGCAGCCTAGTAAAACTTATTTTAGCTGCGAAGAAACGTATGCTTCAATTGTAATCATCCTAATAAATTTGTTTCCTTAGCTCCTCCGTATGCTTGCAACCTTTAGCTTTTCTTCTGCTCTTTGTTTTATTGGTGAGTCAAGGGAACTTTACTTTCTGAGTTTGTGTTTTTAATTGGAAATGGTTTGTACAACAAGTTTGGTGATGATGGTGAGTTGGATCCTTTCATTTGGGTGAGTGTCTGGCATTTAGCATCTCACAATTGCAAAGATCAGTTGATTTGGATATTTCAGATTATTACAAGGTTAAAAAGAATTTGGGAAATTATTAAATATGCATCTCTTGCACAAACAATTGTTTCGTCATTTCTTGCCATGTTTGAGACAGTGTTCAAGATAATGAATCTGGATTGGTTTTGACAATTCATGCTTAGAATTTATCTAATACTTCATTGATGTCTCAATCAGTATGTGAGACCCAAAATGAACAATCTTGGACCCATAAATTTAATGTAAAAAGAATCCCAGAGGCACATCTCCATCACGCGTGGATTCTCCTAAAATGGTAACATTTTAAGCATATAGAATTGGGAAGAACAGAAATGAAATTGGATCGTTGGAACTGAAGCTTAAAGAGAAAAATAGATTATTCATAGAATCTTTCCTTAATCAAAACTCATTTTAGAAAAACTTGTTATCTTAAAATGCGTGCTTATGCAAGTGAGCTCATACAGTGGCTTATCTGGATCTGTTTGATTCGGAGGAGAAGGTAGAGGAAATTTTAATTAGTTCTTTTTTTTTTTTGGGAATAAGTAGAGTTATGAAATTTTAATAAAACGATGTAAGATAAAAAAATAAGTAAAATTAATTAATAGTTTTTAACCCATTTCGAGCTTGGGTTTTTCTCATTATCAATTTTTAATATCCCTTCTAATCTTTAAATCATGTTTATTCAGTTAATCTAATAAATCACAATACTAGTTTGATTTTTCTCTTCCTTCCCAATCAACAGTCCAAATGGTCTCACAAGGGATAATTAAAAAAAAAAAGAGAGATCAGGAGAGGATCTGATTCCCTTAGAGGCTCATTAAAATTTCCCCACCCCTCCATTTCCCTTTTGCTAAACATAGCCTAGTGAAAACGGTAATACCTCCAAGTGAATACTTTGGCTGGAGTACTTGTGTTGTTTTTCTCTGCAATGCTCCTCTAACAGTCCCTTTATCTCATCCCACACATCTCTGTTTCAGAACTTGGAGACCATTATATGTTAATAAACTGAATCAATTTTTGTTTTTGGCCGAAACGTACTGAGTCAATGAAGGAAATTTTTTCACAGAGGTGCGGTTGAAAGGATTGTTTGATATGGAACTGTCGGTGTAACCATGCCTTTTTGGAGGAGGTAAGAGATATAATAGAATTAAATTGATTTTGACAACTCAAGTGAGAATTTCCACAATAACAATAGTGGGCGAATTGTATAATGAAAATGATAAAATGTGAAGGAATTGTGTCTTATTTCACGTCAATGAAAAAGGAAAGAACCTAAGCTGAGGTTGATTAAACCTCAAACATATTCCATAGCCTATGAGAACTTTGTAATTCCACAGAAAAACAAACGTGAAATCCAGACAAGGAAAAGTCCTGTGTCTATATATGATCATGCAAACCCACAAAGATCCCATTCTGTATGGAATAAAACCAAATCAAAATCAAAAGGTAAGACTTATAGCATCAAGTTCATACTGAGCTCCTAAACACTAGTGAGATCTTGACATACAGATACCTCGTAGGTATTCACACCAAATGCCTCAGACAATGCCTATCAGACTTTATTTCTTCTGCTCCTTGTCAACGCCAGCATCATTTTGGTTAGAACAGGTTGAATTCTCACATACGGTTTTCTCGTTAAAGTCTCACCTTTCAAAGCAACAACGTACTGGTCATTTGTCTCCTCCTTCCGCTGTAGTTCTCCAAGGAATTCAGCCAAACTTTCTTTATTTACTTGTCCCATCATCTAATTAATCAAAGCAACCATATTGTCAAGATAAAATTTTTCACCAAGGGAAAAAAAATCATGTTGACCCGAAAAAAAAATGGTCCTAAAACATATGTTAGCAACTATTCAGCTTATTATTATTATTGTTGTTGTTGTTGTTTAACCTTATTTCAAACCAAAAAAAGAAGTCATTTAGTCTCCAGATAGATTTATCTTCTAGGACAATCCAAAACCTATATGATAGACTATCACTGTAGTTATGCAATATCCCGACATCTGTAGAGGAAACAGAAGTATTTCAGAATAAGGAAAGAAAAAGGAAACCAAATGGTGTCATCAAACTCAAGTAGTTATAAAAATATGTGGTATTACGAGGACCTTTGATCAACTGGCGAAATTTTGATATGTTAAAAGATTAGGAGATTTATTGATGTTTTTGGTTTCTCCTTGTACTCCTTATTAATTATTGATTTAGCCCATGGTTCTTAAAAACTCGTTTTATCACTGCGATTTTACGTTTTTACGATTTTTTTTCATTAAAACGATTTTACTAATTTTCCAAACACTTTTAAGTTTTTACGATTTTACGATTTTTCATTCTCTTTCCGTTTTCAGGTAAAAACTCGTTTTTAAGAATCTTGATTTAGCCTCCATTAAAAGGGAAGAAAAAGCAGAGGTTGAGGTACGTAATTACTTTATCCTAAGGATATCTGTTGCAGATATGTAGTGTTTTATCTAGACAATCTGAACAAAATATATACATCAGTCTCACAACTTGTTTCGCCTTACTCTGCTCTTAAGAAAAATGAATTTGAGGCCTAATATGGTGTGTATTAGGTCAAACACAATATAGCATAAGCAAATACAATCTATTATATGGAGTTTGGGGCATACAAAGGATTGTAGAAGCTTATTATAGTAAGGTATTCTTATCTTAATATCACCTAAGTCAATGCAGCCATACCAAATCAAACAGCCTAAAATACCAAGCAAATACGGAGATCAAGTCCTAATTACCAGGCACTCAGTGAGGCCCATACTGTTGGAGACTTAGTCAATAGATATTGAAGTTATAACTTATATCAGGATACGGTTCCAGGCGACAGCTCACATTTCACGAAGTATTCATATGGGCAAGCTTTCCAAGGTTTTTCTCAAAGAGAACCAAATTAAGATTATAAATAAATATTGCTTATTGTGCATACAATAAAAAATTTGCCCAACCATAAGTCTAAATTATAAAATAAATATTACATATCTTATAAAACAATGCTTTACAACAACAACAAAAAAAACAGTCTTATATACTTGCAGAAGCTTTGAAAGCTCATAATGCTATATTTGAACTTCCTCGTACAACACACGGATAACAATACTTGTTAATATACGCCCAAAAAAAAAAAATCAATAGTAAATTAAATTAAAAGAATAATTAATCTGTAGATCGCTATAGTTTCAACCAATTTTTAATTAGGTCCCTATAGTTTTTCTCTTTTTATCACATTTTTATAGTTTTACATCATTTAAAAAATATATATATATATTTTGCACCATACATCATTTTTAATTAGGTTCCTGTACACTTTCTATTATTAATTCAATAAATTCGAATAATATTATTCTATAAACATGAAATATAATATTATTATGTATAATATTATTTTATAAATACTAATATTCTATAAATAAAAATTTATCATCATTTTATTTTCACATTCTTTTTCATGAATTATTTTAACATTCTTCATAATTTTTTAATTAAACATAAATTTCTCTAATTTATTTTCAAATTCCAGTGTGTGTAGTTAGAGGAAAGTGGATCTGTGAACAAATTAAAGTGAAATAAAAAGGAAAGATATATGGATGTAGTTATAGATGTGGCCTCTTCAACCAAATGAAAGACACTCTTTATCCTTCTTTTTGCAAAAACACTTCTTAGCTTACAAGATCTCCCTGCTTTCTTTCTCTACTCACCACTCACTTCCTTTTTTCTTAAAAAAAAAAAAAAAAAAACTTACCCACCTAATGGATCTTTGTCTCTATTATCAATTAGTGTAACATTCCTCCTAATATTCCCATTTAGAGACAAGATGGTGTTGGGAAGCCATCAAATCCAAAAGACTGATGGTGGACAGATTATAGGGTCAATTGACTATTTTTTTAAAAGTTGGTGAAACATCACAAGGCCAAAATTAGGATGGTGTATACATGTTTCTAATTAATTGATTGGGAAGGACAATATTGGTTGGGATTTGAAAAAAGATTCAAATCAAACAAAAATCTAAGTAAGATATATATTGGATGATATTAATAAATTAATTAGTAGATTATTTTATATCTCAAAAGAAGATATGCAGATTTGTTCTATTACTTTGGGACAGGATCCATATGATGATAATTTAATTACTAAAAAAAATTCTTTATCAACTCTGAATCGCCAAAAAGCTTCTTTGGCCACGTGATTTTTTGTGAAAATAATGTCTTTTTTATAAATATTTGTGTAAATAATCATGCTTGATCAATCTTTCTTTTTATTTTAATTTTATTTTCTTCAATCTTGATAAATTGAATCGCGCACATTAACAGTATATTATTCATTAATTTGGCAATATTGTGAAATAATTGTGTAGTTGTTGCTATATTAAATTTGGACAGAGATTTACTTAATTGTTTTAGTTAAACTTGTGGAAAAGATAATGAGAATGACAAGAAGAAGCTAGGGACATTTCGACTTTCGATAAAAGGTAGATTAAAATGTTTAAAACAAATTATAAAACAATTAAGATAATGTAAGTGTATTGTAAATTGTGGAAACGCATAATGTTCTCTTTCCCATAATGGAATATGTGGGTCCCTTTTGAATTTTATGTCTTTTGAGAAAGTGAATGAATCATAATTTTGATCTATCCATCAGTTGATTATATTATAATTTTTAGTTAACTCGTGTTATTCATATATATAGTAACACATCATTTTCACAACACAATCACACTACTGGAATCCAACCATCCATATTAATTATAAGCTACATTATTGTAAAAAGTTTGGTGAAACTTAAGATCATGTGAAATCATAGGTTTTCATATTTGGATTATCTTGAAAAACTAACAGAAATTATCAACAGCATTACATCAACTTACTTAACAAACAAGTTCCGCTATATATTTTGTAAGGTAGATGTCACATGCACTTGCCATCTCAATATCACTATGGTCTTATTTATAAGTCCATTTTGATAAAAAATTTTGATTTTTGTTATAAGTTCAGTTTTAAAGTAATAAGTGTGTGTGTGTTTTTTTTTTTTAACTTTTTGCTCCTATTAGTTACAATAAACAAAAAGAATTTGTTCATGTTAACTATTGGAACCAATTATAGACATAAGCAAATTTAAAAATTTAACCTATAAGTAATAAGTTAACTAACTCTTATTGGTATGTAAGAGTTAATTAATTTAGACTTTCAAATAGGATCGGAGTGGTCAATTAATGTTTGACCATGTGGTTTTATTAGAATGGAACGATATTGTTATGATTTTGCAAAGTGATTTTTAAGGCAATATTATTCCCTCAAAAAATTCTTAGTGACCATAACTCTTCCTGAAAACTTCTAGGAGAAAAGTGACATTTCACCCATTATTATTTTGGTGAGTCCGTATAATGTAGAGGACACACTTAGATTAAAAGAATATACAATGGAGTATAAACTTGAAAGCGAAAAAAGAAGCGTAATTTTGTGGGAAAAGTGAAGTGGGAGAGTGATATGGTATTGGTAAGAGACGATGGATCAAAAGTGTGGGGCAACATGTAGTTGAGGGAATGGGATGGGGCTCAAGACTATAGAGAGAATAAAAGAGAAAACGACAAATCTCGAGTCCCAAAGCAAGCAAATGAGAGAATAAAGCAAATAGACATGCCAGCATGCGAGTTTGTATTGTTAATTATATCACTTCACTTTAATCCTCTCTCTCTTTACAGATCATCTGTCCCTTTTGTCTCTCCTCTTTTATACTCCTCCCTCTTCCGCCATCTGATCACTCTCATAATAATACCCTCCTCCTCCTCCTCCTCCTCCTCCTCCTCTTCTTCTGGTTTCTGGGTTCATATAGCAGAAGTACGCAAGTATAGTAGTAAAGAGCATATATGGGTTCGAAGGGAAGGTGGAGGAAGAGTTGGACCCCACAGCCATTGACGCCGTTAATGGAAGGACCAGACCCTGAGATGCAAGATGAAGGAAGCAAGAAAGAGAGATCATGGGAAGTTATAAGAGAATGGTTTAGGGCTCAGAAGATATCACCTTCTGGAAACTTTGCTCAGAGTTTCTATGGGACAATTCAAGCGAAGACACAAGATTTGAGACTCATTCTTGGTGTCCTAGGTTGTCCCTTGGCTCCAATTCCCTTGGCCCATGATCCTACCCAAGCCGTTCATCTCATCAAAGATGTCCCTTTTGTAAGTTCAATCTCTCTCTTTCTTCATGCTCTGTCTTTGTCCAGCATTACGAACAGCTTTCAAAATATCACTAATTCAGTACTAATATTCTTATAAGGCATTGTAATTGAAGCATTCTGGGTACTTTATTTTTGAAAAAATCACTAGCCATGAGGTCTAACTGAAAATATAATCACCAAAAAGTATTACTACAAGTAACCAGCATACAACAAAAGGTTCTAGTGTAGGAAATTATGACAAGTTCATATTGGTGACTTGTTATTAGGACTTTACTGTTTCACAATAATTTTTCCTTTATTTTTTATGTATCAAAATAAATTATATGAATTTTTTCTTTAGTTTATTCGAGTTTCAAACTTTGTAGGGAAGACATTTCCCGAAATGTATACAAATTTTAACTAATTAAGAAATTATAGGTGTTCATTTTCTAAATTTTTAGAATAATTATGTGTGTGTATGTGAACTGTATAAATTCAACAATATTTCGGTAAAATTTGGAAGGTAATTTTTCAGAGGAATGTGTATTAACTTGTGATTAAAAAAAAATTATAATAACTTGATAAAAATAAACTTTAGATTTTCTTTAAAATATTTGCGTGTGTGAAATTTATCAATTGTTAAGTAGTGCTTTTGCTTTGTATCACATCATTCCATATTATTTATAAAATCTGTACTTTCAAAAAACTGCACATTGATGGTGATGACTGATGAGGGATTCAACAACAGTGTGTATAGTACATGAAACAATCATTACAAAACATCATTGAAATGTGGGCTATCGATACCTCCGCTATATGTGACAGTGTGTGTGTGTGTATTGATGATTTACAAGATCTACATATTGAAAATGAAACAGGAAAGGTCGATAGCGAAGTATATAATACAGCAATACTTGGCGGCAATGGGGTGTTTGAAGCAGCAGAAGGAGACGAGGAACATGTACGCCAGCGGCAGCGTGAAGATGATATGCTGCGAGACGGAGATCTCCTCCGGCAAGAACGTCAAGTGCATCGGCACCAGAAGCAGCGAGAATGGCTGCTTTGTTCTCTGGCAGATGCTCCCCGGAATGTGGTCCCTCGAGCTCATCGTTGCCGGCCACAAGGTCATCGCCGGCAGCAATGGCAAGATCGCTTGGCGCCACACCCCCTGGCTCGGCACCCACGCCGCCAAAGGACCCCAACGCCCCCTCCGCCGCATCATTCAGGTATCTAGCAAGCTATATCTTCCCAAATACTAGTATTTTACACCTTATTTTCTTAAATTTTTTAATTCAATCTTTTAAGTCATAATGTTGAGAAAATGAGAGAAAAAATATCAT
Organism: Acacia crassicarpa; assembly: GCA_034222035.1. NCBI lineage: Eukaryota > Viridiplantae > Streptophyta > Magnoliopsida > Fabales > Fabaceae > Acacia > Acacia crassicarpa. The sequence goes on along the minus strand of JAWXYG010000015.1, from coordinate 2,809,085 downwards.
TTAAATTATAAAAATCTTAAAAATGTCTACTAAATTAGTAAAAGGATAAATAGGCGTCTGGTAGGAATATGAGATTTTGACGTTTGGATGTTAATAGCTTAAATATAGGTAATGATAACTTAAGAATAACAATTAATAACTTAGTATAAAAAGTGAGAATTTGAGAAGCTCAAGTTGTCTTGCTACTTCTCATACTTAAATTGTCAACATTCAAATTTCAAAATCTTCTATTCTAACCAGAATACCTATTTATATTTTTGCTACTTTAGTAGATATTTTGGAGTATTTTAGTTCAAATAGTACTTTTATGTTATTTTCCCTATTAGATTACTAGCTTATTTTTTTTCCTCATATGAGAATTTCCAAAAAAATCCTTTTTTATTTATAAGAAACAAACATTATTTGTTTAAAATATTTATAAGAAATTTTCACTTATACCCCTCATTTAAAAGGGAAGTGTGGCAATTTCTCATAAATTTCTAAGTCACTAATAATTAATCAATTTCTTAGAAATATCATTAAATAAGTAAAGGTGTTTTAAAAAATAAAACTATATATACTTCTATAATCCTATTTATAAGATAGAGAGAAATTTTTTGGTCATATTTATCAGTATGGTGGCGAGTTACTGGCATTGAAAGTGGGGAACGGGGGAAATCAGTTTTCATTCTCATTGCGGGAAAGTGATGTGCATCGATATGAATAGTATAGATAACAATCTAAGTTTAATAATGTCTTTTATTTTTAGGCTAAATTATACTTTTAATCCTTTAAATTTTACATAAGACATATCATTGATCCCTTAACTTTATAAAATATACTTTTGATCCTATTATTATAACACCGGTAATATTGCTAATGAAAAACGTTGACACAACGAACTCAAATGATGACTAATATCAATTAAATACACAAATTTTATTTATTTTTCAATTTACCTATATTTTAAATTTAAGCTTAATAGCATTCAATTATGAAGTCATCACTTAAGCTTATATCATTATCATCACTTAAGGTTGCATTTTCCGTTAGCAAAATTAACGATGTTAGAATTATAGATTTAAAAATATACTTTATAAAGTTAAGGGACCAAAAGTATACCTTATATAAATTTAAAGAATTAAAAGTACACTGTAACCTCATTTTTAAATATAGGACTCAGTTTGTGATGCAATTTACATATAAACAATGTCCGACATTTAGTAACAAAGGGAAGGAGTGAAGAGGAATGAAAGAGAAGGGAGGGATGAGATAGAGATGAAAGAATGAGAAGAGAGAAAGTCCAAAAAAAACAATTGTAGGTCTTACATTTAGAAATATATCTATGAAATTGAAAACACAGTCATACTACTATACCTAACAGAAAAGGAAAGGACAATAAGATGACAAAAATGAAATTGCAAGGAAAGGAGAAGGAAGGGAAATAGGTAAGGGTAACAAGTGGTGGATCTGGTAGGGAAGTGTCCTTCGCTTTAAGCATTTACCCAACAAAAAGACAGTGACCCATGTGTGCTTTATACGACACTTACTTCCCACGTCACTTTCCTCCTGACGTCACCCTCCTCTTCATCTTCTCGGGATTCCCTTCCCTAAAACCATGCACTCTCTGATACCTCTGCCTCGTGTTACTCCCTGCATGCTCTCCCTTTTGCTTTTGCCCTTCTCTTTTTGAATAATTGTTTAAGAAAACAGGCCAGGAATCAGATAACCTGTTCGTCTTTGGGGATGAGCGGGAGGAACTTGTCTGTACGGACGAGCTCTTGGCCATCCAGATCAAGATCTGAACGGCCTAAATCTTTTTTTTTATTTTTTGTTTTTATTTTTTTAATATGAAAAAATCGTTTTTTTTCAAAAAATGTTAGTTGAGAGATTATCTTTATTTTAGATCTTCTACCCATTAAAATTATTTTTGATAAAAAATAAAAAAGAAAAAAAAATAGATTTAGACTGTCCAGATCAGATCTGGATGGTCCAGAGCTCATCCATACGAGACGAGCACCAAAACCAGTTCCGGCCAACATATATTCAACTCTTCTTTTATCTCTGTGTAACCTATCTTCATTGAGTATAATTTTTCTTCTTCTGTATAGAGCATATATCTTCAACTATGTTAAAAACGAAAATATTTACACATATAGTTGGAAATATGTTACAAACAACTAGAAAAAATAACACTAAGGTCCCAATTAAAAATTAATAATATCATAGAAGTATCATAACTTGTAAATGATAGCTCTTTCACTTATTAATGATTACTCTTTCACTTATCATTGATAAGTAATGAGACTTTTTCTTTATCTTAGACCTGATATCATTTTTCCAAAAAATTATTACACCCTGCGCCAAACGCTTTTTCTTTTTTCTTTTGGAAAATTGTTCAAGAAAACCTGGCAACGTGTCCTTAATAGGTACAAGTCTTCTATATTTGTGTACAATCCATTCAGCGGGTACAATTATTCTTGATCTGCGTGTGGCATATCTTCATTTATATATAAAATTAACGAAAGACATTTGTATATAACTAAATATATATTAAACACACAACTAAAAATAATTGTCCCTTCAATGATTTGGGTCTTTAAATACTTTTGGACGGTAAACTTTACCATCGAGGATTTTTCGGTAACTTTACCTTGTTTTTTTTTTTTTAAATTTAAAGGAGCACATTCTGATATTAAATATTATAAATGGGGGTGTCAATGACTATTTATCTAGTGGTATGATAGTTTCATCTTAAGTGAGAGGTGTTTAATATCAAATTCATTACCCCTCATTTATAAAAGAGTTTTCATGCTATTATACTACATTTTTTTTTAAAGAAACTTCTTAAATAGCCAACAAAAATAAATATTGGTTGTGTTCGTAAGGAGTAAGCTCATAACCCACTAGATCGTGAAGTCCACACTATCTACACATATTTTATGTGTTTCTTATGTGCTCATACCTCTATTAGAGGTATGAGCATGTTGTAGACTTCTAGATCGTGGGCTCAAATCTTGCTAATTAATTTGAGATAATGGGTGTAAAAAAATATATCAGAAAGCAATATATAATTTAAATCTAAATAAATATAATATAAAAAAAATGTTCATACCTCTGCATAAGAAGCACATAATGTAGACTCCTGCTAGATCGTGGGCTCAAATCTTGCTATCATTGTCAGGATATTAATGTTAGGCACTTTGTAAATACTTCTGTAAATACTATTTAAGCTTCAAGTCTATCCGGGCCCTAATGATTTGTCAAAGACCAATTCACCAAAACTTTATCAAAATGTAAGCAAAATTGATCTCAGTAATTTTTTTCTCCTCATCACAGGGGTTGGATCCAAAGATCACAGCCAGTTTATTCGCCAATGCCCAATGCTTGGGCGAAAGTAGAATCGGAGATGTTGATTGCTTTGTCCTCAAAGTATCAGCTGATCATGCGGCTGTGGTTGAACGAAGCGAGGGTCCCGCTGAGGTAATAAGGCATATATTGTATGGGTATTTTTGTCAAAAGAGTGGTCTCCTTATATACTTGGAGGACTCTCACCTCACAAGGATTCAAACCCCAGAGGATAATGATACAGTGTATTGGGAGACCACCATAGGCAGCACCATCGGTGACTACAGGGACGTCGACGGAATCTTGATCGCTCATCGAGGGCGATCCATTGCGACGGTGTTCCGATTTGGAGAGATGTCGATGCAGCATAGCCGAACCAGAATGGAAGAGATCTGGACCATTGATGATATTATGTTCAACGTCCCAGGACTCTCCATGGATCACTTCATTCCTCCAGCTGATATCCATGATAATTTGAATTCTCCTTAATTAAATAAACTCAAAGTAGGGTTTTTTATTTCCCAAAGCAAATTATATCGAAGGACCTAGGTTTTAAAAAAATTACTTTAAAAGACCTTAAAAATTATAATTATTTTCAAGAATCACAGTTCTTTAAGAAAAGTATCATGAAATAAGTCCTTGAAAATAATTAGAAATGTTAGGATCATTTAAGTTCAAATTTTTAAGATCTAAGTCCTTCGATATAATTTTTCCTTTAGTTAGGGTTTAGAATTGTAATTTTACTTGGGGGAAGGTATAGTTAGAGTACATTGGGGGTTGGGTGTATGTATGTAATTTCTTTTGTTATTTGTGTATTAATGTAGAAGTTGTTGTAATGAGTAGTTGGTGTATTGGAGTCAATAAGCTAAAATGACAAATTGTGAGGGAATGTGAAATGGAATAAGTTACTTTTGAGAATATTATTCGTGTGGAAATTGGCTTAATTATATTAACTTGTTTCTAATTATTACATACCATTACTAGAGAAATCACGATATATGGTGGTTAATTATTAACTGCTATATATAATGGTTTCAAATTGTCATATGTGGGTGTTATAAAAGCTTAGTACATATACATTATGATTCTAAGCCATTATCATTTCGGACTTATGGTCCGTTTGGATGGGTTTTTTTGAGGGGGAAAAAAAACATTTTTTAAATGCAAAAAAAAAACTTTTTAAATTAATTTAAGTGTTTAGATGATATTTTTTTAAAAAAGTAAAAGTCACAAAAAAAAAGCCAAAGTGTTCCTTTTTTAAAAAAAAAAAACTCCAATTTAGAGCTTAAAAAATAAGCACTTAAAAAAAACATTTTTTTTAAAAGCTCATCAAAATGGGCCCTTATTATAACGGTTATAATATAACACCCCTTATATATTGAGATTTGATGAGGCCATGATCTACCCATTATTGTGATGATAATTAACAAGCACACGTAAACAACCATCATAATATAATGTTTGCATGATACATAACGGTCTCATTTTACAACCTTTATTTATTCAATAACATATATAATCGTATGTATATAAGAACTGTGAGTTTTAATAAAATTTAATAACGGTCTCATGTAGACAACCGTTATGTATTAAGTACATAAATAACAGTTTATAAATAAGAACCATGAACATTTATAATACATGATGGTTTTTACATAATAACAGTGATGCATGGATATATGACTCTTCAAATGATAGTTTTTGAGCTAGTTGACCTCCTCTATATATAATTGAACAATAGTACCTTCCACATCAAGTGGCTATGCAATTTGGCATGGATCAAGACATTTCAAGCTTTGTAGGGAAAATCAGTGGCAACTATTAATGTACCTAGGTGACCTATATATAATTGTGTCTCCATAAAGATTAACTCCTGGAAAATAAAGGACTCCAGGGAAAAACATATACCCCTATCAAAAAGGGTGAAGAGGTATGCAAAACCCCTACACCCTTTCTGATAGGGATATTTTTTCCCCTTCTTCCTTTTCTTTTCAAGCTTAATTGCTAAAAAGACGTAAGGTATAGGTAAACACTTACATTATTATATATATCGATAGTGCAATTGGTTCTAGCCACAAAGCCTAGAAAATTTTGATGTATCCTAATTGCATAGCTACCCGATGTGGGAAGTAGCTTAGAAACTCTTACATTAAAGAGTCTGGTACTGATCACAATATAATGTTGAATTTCATAAAGTTTGATTTGGTGCCACCTGCTCAATAGAAAGACAAGAGATGAACTTTCAATCAGAGGAATAATGAGATGGCCAAAAAACATAACTTCACAACAATAAATTAAATATACCACATGAACTAGTTTATTCACAGAGCTGCTTGTTCATATATGATTCTTGGTACATCTGAACTAGTTCATTCACAAAGCTTATTCATGTATGACTCTTATCAATACACCTTAACTAGTTTGTTCATCACACCTATTGAACTTTTTGAATTAACTTCCAAGAGATATGGATACTTTAAAAAAAAAAAAAAGGAGATGTATTTGCTTAGAAGTTACATAAAAAAGATCAATAAAGTATGAACCTTTAGTCAAAGTAATGAGTTGATGACTTCTTGTAACAGGAAATGAACTTTTGATCAGAGCAATAATAGGTTTCCCAAAAAAAAAAACATAACTTCACAAAAGCAAGTTAATGTCACCTTAAATGCTTTATCACGTCATAACTTCACAAAAGCACCTCAATCGAATAAGGAGAACAGAGCACCAAAGGAATGCAACCTAGCTAGGGCTCATGAACAACGAAAATGCAAGTTAAGGCAAGCGAAAGCAACTCGCTTGTCATTCATTGAGACAAGTGTGAAGGTATTGACTAGTGTAGTTGTTGCTGAGAAGTAAGATGAAGGCTTTTTATGGTGAGGCTCGACTAAAAACGACTCTTGACGGCCAAAAAGACAACAGGAGTACTAGGGTTACGATATTGGCAGGTTTCGTTCGAACAGACTAAGTGTCAAATATCTTATATTTCAGACACTTAAATAGAAGAGGAAGGGTAAGGTTTTTTGGGTTGTTGTGCCGAAAAATTTACATAATGGTTGTATCGATAAAACTATTATTTATTTGTTTATATTTATTACAGTTTTTTGTTAATAATTGTGAGTTTTGTTATTGTTATAACATATATATATCACAATTATTAGTTAATAACCATGATGTATGTTATTATTTTTTTAAAACAAAAAAAATGGGCAACTAGTGCCTAGATAATTACATTTTTATATTGTTAGTACAAGTCTTTTACCTAAGAGGGGGATAAGTTAGATAGTTATAAGAATTTTGAACTTCAACACAAGCCAAGTAAAGAAAGAAGAGTTAGAGAGATATTATCGAAGGTGGACACAAGAGATTTATATTAGTTGGGTCAAATCTACTTGTCCTACGTCCAGTCCTCAAAAGACTCATCTAAGATTTCTACTATCTTTCCAAGATTCACAAGGATCTTAGTGCCTCAATACAAGCTAGTTTTTTTCCCCAAAAAAACACTCGCTTCCCCTTACATTTTGCAATCTATGTCCAATCAAGGTCTCACTACCTTGAGTATCTCAACCAAAGTAAATGATTATCTCTCACAAAAATAAATAAATGATCACTTAAGTATAAATTCACACAAAAAATGAGTTTTGATACTTAAAATGAATGTAATAGTAAATGCACAATGTTGGTATTTTTGCTTTGTATTCAATGCTCTTCTATTTATAGTGTGAGAATGTTTGTAGACTGTTGCTCTTTAATGCAGCCGTTAGAGTGTTAGGTCTTTGCTTCTGTCTATTGAGCATATTAGATTGTTCTTTTGTCCTTAATATAGCCGTTGGAGATAAAGAGGATTTGAAGCATGTTTGAGCTCGATGTATTTAATGCTCTAACACAAAAGTGCTTTTTTCTAATCTCCATTTAATCTTTGATTAAACACTTGTAATATGACCAAGCCCTGGTATAATGAAGTGTTAGTCCAATTATAAGCAATTAGAATAAGTTTAGCATATATCTTGAATGAGTATCAATATTTACGACATGATACTATGTTTTCTGAAACTGCATTACTCAAGTGGTCGTTTGAGTGATCTTTACTTAGTCAATTTGAAAATAAGTCAGATCACTGGTTGGTTCACTATGTTGATATGGTAGTGATGTATAAAAATAGGATCACTTGAGTGCGCACTCAAGTGACCATGTTTCTTTTGAAAACATATCACTGAGTACTTCACTATGGTGAACTGGTGGTAATGAGTGTAACATGATCATTTGAGTAATTTTGTTTCTTTTTCTTTTAAAAGGAAATAGATCAAAAGATATCATCACCATGGTGTAGTGATAGTTATACTCTTTTTACACATCACTCGAGTACCTTCGAAACTTTTTCAAAAATACTAAGCACTATCAAAGTCATTGAGGTGTTGTACTAATGATGATATACTTTTTCACAAATCACTAGAGTGGTCACTCAAGTGATCTTATCTTAGTAAATTTTTAGAAGGCTAATCATTGGAACACAATCACTGTGGTGAAGTGATAGTGAATTTAACACATCACTCAAGTGGTCACTTGAATGATCATGGTTCTGAACAGTTTAGCACTTCCAGTAAACACTGTGGTGATCTTTTATTTTCAAAAAACACATAAATGAAGTAATCACTCGAGTGATCAATTGAAAATGTTCATAAAGTACCTCACCACTGTTTGAAATTTCACTAACCAAGTTTTAACATTTCACTCGAGTGACCACTCAAGTAAACAACAAATTTTCACAGAAGATGTTCATTATATAGTTTCAAAACAATCTAAAGTGTTGTATCTCCTGTAAAACAATTTCTTAAACTTTGCTATCATCAAAAAAATGGGATCTAACATATATTCTATAAGAATAAAACCAAAATATATCACCCTCTAGTGACTAATTGTCTGATAGATGATTTGAGGTCTACTGCAAATTTAGTAACTTTTGCTTTCTTCAATTTGAATGAATCAAAATTTTCCTGAATTCACATCAAATTACACATCTTCACATTACTCGTCACTAGAGGAGTAGCTTGATGATGAAGACCTTTTTATCGTTAGCCTTGGGGATCACAATAAAAAATTAGTCAAGGATTGCATATAAGCAAATCTAGGATCGTTCTCTCTTCTCGAGGAACCTTTTATTGATTCTTAAGAAATCTAAATACCATGTAAATAAAATGAAAACACGGGAAAGTTGGTTTGGGGGTTTTTTCAAATTTATAACTAAAAGAGGGATGCACTTTAATTAAATGTTAAGCTATTGCTTTTAGTATTTTTATAAAAAGGTAAACAAGTGAATGGAATTGGATGTTTAAAATATGAATGACGAATGCTCTTGGTTGGAAAGAAAGTGACTATCCTTGCTCAAAAAAATATTGGGAATTAAAATTTCATTAAGTCTTAAGAAAAAACTCAAGATAACACTTGAGTGCAATATTTATTTTCAATTAATAGTAGTTCCTACAAACATAGCCAACTACTACCACTTGAGATATTCTTTAAAACCACTTAATGTGCAATTGGAATTGGAATGATGCAAAGTGAGTCTTCTTAAATTTGAGTGCTAAACAACCCCTCAAAAGTACAAATCAACCATATTAACTAGACAATAACACGCTGATTAACATAATCTCATTCAACCACAAAAAAATAATCGAACATATATAATCTTCACATTACAAAATCCAATCTCAACCACAAATATCAAACCAATAAAGACTAAGTAGCACCAATCTCAGTTCCAAAATCATATACAAACATTCCTATAACTAAGAAATCTAAACATATAACTTTAGACTAATGGAGGGGACGATGTGTTATGATCCTCAATACTTAAGCCATTTGTTGCCACCAACCTTGAAGAGGAGGGGTGGCGGCTGAGAATGAGTTCCCTGAGATTTTAACATGATAAAGGAGAGAAGGAAGAGGCCAATAAAGAAAAGTAGCAGGAATCACAAGGAATAGTTGAGTTTAAATTGAAGTCTAACAACTTGCGAAGGGTTATGACTTATAACTTTTGAAGGTCAAACAGTACGACAAAGGATTATGATTAATTATGACATTAAAGGTTTGAATGTTACAAATAGTTATGAAAGAGTTTTCTGATGACCATTATGTTTTTTCTTCATTGATAGAGGTGTTTGGAAGAAGAATCATATGTAAATGTTATATAATGGTTGTTTCTTAAGAATCGTCATTTTTGTCACTAAATGAGTGACTGTTATTAGCTGCAACAATTACGTTTGCGTTTTTGTGAATTCCATTTCGCAATACATGACCATGCCCATAATTAACCATTATGTTTAAATGTTATATATCCTTGTTTGATCCCCGCCTCGACATATACGGTGTTTTCGTCATATATGGCGTTTATTAGCTGGAACTATTATGCATTGTGTTATAAATGCCCAAATTTGTAGTAGTGCGTACACATAAAGTTTTGCCGACTTTTTGCACGGTACAAAAAGTAAAATGTGCAATTTTAAAAATAAGGGTTCATACAAATGTTTGGTCTTTATACTTTGCCTCATTTTAATTGTAGTCCTGTGGCTTGAAACTACAAGCTTTGATCCTCAAATTTATTTTCATTTAAAACGTTAGTCCCAGTAATTAATAAGAGCCTAAAAAATCTTGCCTCTTAAGACACAAAAACTAAATTGATGACAGACTATAAGAATCAACCATATTAACCCTTAAATAATTCGTAGCACCTCGTTTCGCTCTATAACAACCACTACAAGAAAAATCAAATTTTGCTATGGAATTTTGCTACGGAAAAAAATCCGTCGCAATTTGCGACGGAATTTGCTACGGAGTCCAAATCCGTAGCAATTTGCTACGGAATTTAAAATCCGTAGCAAACTTTTGCTACAGAATTGAAAATCCATAGCAAATTGCGACGGATTTGGAATTCCGTAGCAAACATTTGCAACGGAAAAATAGATTCGTCGCAATTTGCTACGGAATTGTAAATCCGTATCAAAATTTTGCTACGAAATCCAAATCCGTAGCAAACTTTTGCTACGGAAAAATAAATCCGTCGCAAAACTTAAAAAAAAAAACTATTTCCTAGAGGAAAACCCCACAAATTTGCTACGGAACTGAAAATCCGTAGCAAAATTTTGCTATGAAAATAGAATTCCGTAGCAAAATTTGCTACGAAATCAAAATCCGTAGCAAATTGCGACAGATTTTGAATTCCATAGCAAATTTTTGCTACGGAAAAATAAATCCGTCGTAAAACTCAAATAAAAAAAAAATCCGATTTCGTGGAGGGAAAAAACCCGCAAATTTGCTACGGAATTGAAAATCCGTAGCAAAATTTTGCTACAAAATTTTTCCGTAGCAAAAAAAAAATTAGAGTTTCTTTTAGTGCACGATTTCACCATTTGGGGAGCAGAAGCTTCGCGATTTTTAATCAATCCCCAGCCTCCTTCATTCATCTTCGTCCTTCTGCCCTTCCTTGCCGCGACTGGTTCGTCCAACGTCGTCCGTTGGTTCGACTGTCGGCATCTCCATTCTATGCTCCAAATCGCAGAAGTTTTTCTTCCCTATGTGATTTTTCGATTTGTTCTCAATTCAGGTAGTTTATCTTTCCTTTCTAGTCTTAATCGAATCTATTAGATTTTGGGTACAAAGATAATTGATTCCTCCTTGTCCTCTATTTCTGGTCGGTGATTCTAGGTGGCTTGGGAAGTATCTGAGTTCGTTTTTTTTCCTTTATACTGCTGGGCGAATCTGGTGGGTGAGTAAATCATCATCAATGTTTTAAATTGTGATATTTAGGAAGATTCAGAACCGTAGCACATTCAATCCCTCATCCTGATTGTGTGTGGCGTCATATATATAAGATTGAGGGTATTTCTTTATTCTTCTATTGCTGGACGTCAAAATTAGTGTGAGTTTAGGAGTGGTTTTGGGTTCATCTTTCCTCCTCTGTTTGGTTTTGTGGGATGTGGGTAGCATGATTGTGCAGTAGGCGGGCTGAAAATTTCCCCCTTTTTTCTTTGAAGCAGTACATGTGTAAGGAGCAAGGGAGAAGTTGGAGTTGGTGAATAATTGAATTTGAAGGCTAAGAGAATTATAAAGGGTATGTATTTCTAATTTACATTTTTTCGGTCCTTAAGAGTGGAAATAATAGGATTATGATTCTTCTCTACCATGTTTTATATTTAAGCTTTGATAGAAAATGAGACTAGCAAACTTTGTAATATCATGTTGATGTTTTAATGTTGTTGGTTAGTGAACCAGACTCTTAGGCTTCATTTAGGTTTTAGATTCAGAATGCACATAAGGTATTTGATAAAATGTTTGAAGGAAGAAAAAGTAATAAATGGAGTTCTAAAGCATGTATAAAAGAAGGGAATAATATCTTATTATTTGAGGAGTTTTTTTTTAATCTTGTTGAAAGTGTTAATTGGTTATGGCATATATTGTTAATCAAATTCAATGTGGTATTCCATATAGGGGAGTTGAAAGCAAGATATTTCTCTTATACGCCATTTCTATTGGACATGGAATTAGATGGGGAAAAGATCTTGGACTTGTAATTACAAGGTTAATTTTTGGTTGTGTTAATCTTTGGGATGCATATAAAGCATCTAATAAAATGATTGAGAAATAAACTTTCTGGAATTGAGGAATGAACATGGTCAGTGGTAGCGTTGAATGAGGTGGAACACGAGCAATTTATTCTTCTTTGCTTAGTTAACTGCATACGATAATTTCCTTATTATATTATATTTGCTTATATGCAGCGGATATTAAATTTCTGTATAATATATAATCTTGGTAGTTAGAGATATTTTAGGATCTGATCGGATTATGGAATTTGAATTTTGTAATTGCTTTTTTGTTTTATAATTCCTAGATATTAGGATCTTCCTTTTATAATTCTTATATATTAGGATCTACCTTTTATAATTTTTAGATATTAGAATATGCCTTTTATAATCCTAGATATTAGGATCGGCCTAAATCAATCAATAGATTATAGAATTTGAATTTTGTAATTGGAAAAGTATTTCTCCAGTCACTGGAGACAAAATTATTTCCAGTAACCCCAAAACTACGTCGTTTTGGATTAATGAAGGGTGTGTTTGTAATTTTAGGTGAATTAATGAAGGTTGTTTCTGTAATTTTGTTTATTTTTTATCATATGAATTTTACCGAAACACCCTTCATTAATTCACTTAAAATTACAAACACACCCTTCATTAATCCAAAACGACGTAGTTTTGGGCTCACTGGAGATAACTTTATCTCCAGTGACAGGAGAAATCCTTTACCCTTTTGTAATTGCTTTTCTGTTTTATAATTCTTAGATATTAGGATTGGCCTAAACTAAAGTATCTATATGTATTAAAATCGTGAAGGCTTATGAATAATAAAAATAAAAAACTCAGAATTTTGTTCATTTCTTTTTAATTTCTTAATTTTTATATTTTATGTATGTGTGTGTGTGTGTATATATATATATATTTTAAGGAATCAAATGACCATACTGGTGCATCAAACACAGGAGATAATGAAGCATATGCAGATTCTACTTCCTTCCCTAATGAAGGACAAGGGTGACCATACTGCTGCTGTTTAGAATTTTTTTTATTACATATTGTTCACAACATTATTATTTATATTTTATTTTCTCTATGTAAACTCTTTATGATTATTATTATATATTCAATTTTCTCAAAAAAAATTCAAATATCCATGGCACACTACTTTTTGTATTCACTTTTCTAAAAAAAAATTATAGAATATTTTTTAAAAAATTTATTAGTTTTGCTACGGAATTTGTTTCCGTAGCAAATGCTCCAATTTGCTACGGAATTTGTTTCCGTAGCAAATTCTCAAATCCGGGAAAATTTGCTACGGAAAAAAATTCCGTAGCAAAATTTCGAGTTTGCTACGGAAAAATAATCCATAGCAAAATTTTAAATTTGCTACAGAAAAAAAATTCCGTAGCAGAATTTCGAATTTGCTATGGAAAAAATTCCGTAGTAATTTGCTACAGAATTTTTTTTCCGTAGCAATTTGTAACGAATAGGATTTTCCGTCGCAAATTGCGACCGTCGCAATTTGCTACGTGGGATTTTGCTACAAAAAAATTCCGTAGCAAAATCCGTAGCAAAACCATTTTGCTACGGATTTTTTCTGTAGCAAAATTTGATTTTTCTTGTAGTGAAATTAAAAGTCATTAAGATATATTTTGGTTATAAGAAAAATCAGTGAAAAGTACATATTTAAAAATCTTATTGGCCAACAAAGATATGACACAACTCATTTTTAACATGCATAACGTAACTCTTCCTCTTTTTTTGTTTTTTTGTTTTTTTTGAAAAATTCTAGAAATTTCATTACTGTAGGAAACATCAATACAGAGAAGCACTACGGCAGCCACACAGGCGCATAGCAATATAGAGTACGATCGCAGAAAAGAGAAAAACAAGTGAGAGACAACATGAAAACAAGCAACTGAAAACAGCTAGGACCAATCCATACCAGAGTTGGTGCCAGCTGAGAAAAAGTTAAGAGAAATTAGATCAACCAGCCTCCACACTTATGGTTTGAGGAGGGCTCTGCACTTGTTGACTCCTGGTATCCTTCATATCTTCTTCCAACACCGAAAATAAAAGGGGTAAGGGTATTTCTACCCATCCAATAAGACACACCCCCTTATTAGTAGATGCAACTAGTAAATCAGCTGCTTTGTTCCTCTGACAAAAAATGAATTGGGTTGAGAGACTGGAATCCAATCTTAGCATACCTAGAATGTCGTCAAGTACTCCACGAGAGTGCCATTCATACAGATCTGGTTGGGCCTTTTCCAAACACCGCACAAGAAGTTGACAATCGGATTCAAAGATGACGATTTTATAAATTGTGCAAGAGTCGTTAAAACAAATGTCATTTGCATATATAGCTAAATATGTGTTAGTAGTGTTACATATATAGCTAAAGAAGAAGTGCACTTTCTGAACGTAATTGCACTTGCTCAAATTTAGATGTTTTTGTCCAAGAAAATTTTTAAATATATACTTTCCTAGCTAGGGGGGAAAATTAGGTGATGAAGCAAATAAACGGTCACAGAATGTAAGGCCTGAATTACTACCCTGGACCTAAATAGCTACGTGGGCCAAAGATTAATTAGTAGGCTTAAGGACAACTTGCTGGTTGGTAGGCCCATTATCAACATCTTTGACTGTTCTTATTCTTTCAGAGGCCCATGATCATCTGGGTAGCTTTTATCTTTGATGCAAATTATAAAAACCAAAACACCGTGTTATATAGTTAAAGCCTGAGGGTAATAGACGGCTCACCTTGTCCAACATCGGTATTACCTAAGAGGAAGGGAGATTTTGCCCTGTCCTTGGATTGTAAATGAACCCAACCCCTTTCCTAAAATTTGATTATCAAAAAAAAAAAAAAAACACCGTGTTATATATATAACTAACAAACTGTTAGTTGTTGGTTGGGATTTTGAGAGGCTCCACCCCCAAAGAAGAAAGCACAAATTCAAATCTAAAGAAACACGCCCTTATAGGAGAGACGAAACACCCCTCATCATATAGAAAACAACGTCCATATCTCATCCAACAATAAGTCTTTAATTACTTAAGATAGCCTCAACATACATGTACTAATGCTCTTGCTTAATTAAACAACAAATCTGCTGGCTGTAATTAAGAGAGCGGGATTAGGCAAAAACTTGTGAATGCTTTGCCATTAAGCAAACCACCAATGAGCGGAAGGGGGAGAGAGAGAGATCAAAGAAAAAGCAAAGCGTGTGACAGATACACAAGTAATAATCATACGTGAAAAGCTATGTTATGTTAAATTAATGATTGACTGGAGGAGGCATATGTTGTCCAAATTTGAAGAATGTGTACGTAAACTTTGGTTACTTTCCATGTATGTGGGAATTCCTATGTTATTATCTCCAAAACATAAAGTATCCTCATAATAACATTGCTTGATTATGAAGTAAAGGCACATCATAATTAAATTCAGATTCAACGATGACACACTCAATTAATTGAGGATAGAAAAGAAGAGTGGAAGTAGCACATTGACACTAGTGCCAGGCTTAGGAGTCTGGCCTCCTCCCTCCCCTCAGGGGTTCGATCCCTACCAGTTGTATAAAAAAAAAATACACAAGTTTAAAGATAAAAATAGCAAATGAAGATAACTTAAGCTTGTATACGTAAATCTTCTATATATATTTTTCTTCATCAAAAAGGGGTTTCCTTGTCTTGTTTTTGCTTTTGCAGCAAAGTACAATATATAATTACTTTAAAATTGTCCACTTTAGGCAGATCTCAGATAATAATTCATTAATAATAGAGCTCTATCGCTTGAGAGATTCATCAACCCATCTGGATTTTGTGTACTCCATATATTGGTATTTTATTCATTTCAATCTACTGCTATATGTTACCTGCTATTGGTCAGAATCCACTGTGACAGGCCCTCTTTATGAACGTCAGGCTCTCAACAAGAACACTTTTGTTTATATAAGTCTAGAGAGAGCCCAATGTTGCCAAAGGACTACTAGCCTATTAGAAAGAAGATCCCCTTGACTTTACTTATGATGCTCCCTGAGACCCATAATAGTTCCAAAATGATATTATGAGAGTCAATGTCGGTATTTTGTCCATTTTGAAAACAACAACAACAAAAACATTATCCCACCACCAGAGTCAATAACTTGTATGTTTCTTTCCAATATACCCTTATTTAGAAAAAGTTAGATGAGAGACAGTGGATGGAAATTTATTGTAGAATAATAATGAATAACATATATATAATGAGGGTAGAAATAGAAAAACTAGTTTAAAATTCAAGACAAATAGAATTTATTCTTTATATTATGGACAACCCCTATGAAAGAGAGAATGTTCCTTACAAAAAGGTTCTGAGGGAATACTATTTTACTTGGAGCACCAAATGATGTAGGGAGATGAAAGTATTGGAAGATAGTTATATTATATGCTAACTTAAGCACAAGATGAGGTCTCAAATTCAACTCTATCTAAATGTAGAAAATGCCTTTGGAAGAGTTACCTCTAATTTGGCCTGACAATGCCTAAATCTAACCCAACCAAACAATCATATAAAAAAACAAATAAGTTGTTAGGTCTTGAGTCAAAATGGTTGACTCTGCTAAGGTATTTGCTTACGTGTACTCACCTCAGTGTACAGATCAGCATATATGTCATCCTGTACACGTAATAACAATACAATCCCGAAATCCCAAATTCCCTTCAGGTCATTTTCCACTTTATCCATTTCCTCGATAGATAATCGTCAGATCAAAACAAAAGATCAAGAGCTGTGTATTGGGCTAAAAACTCACGCGCTGCACTTGATTCATTGACCTTTGACCAATCACACTAATGACTCCATAACATTACTCACTCATTTCTTAAAAGACTAATAAACAACCGAAAAAGAAGGGTAACAATTATATATGTTTAACTTCTTATTTCCTGCAGATATGGTAACTGAACTTGTGAATTTTAGTAAGCTCTTTAGGTGTCAGTGAAAGAAGGGGAAGGGAAGGAAGTGGTGGGGACAAAAGAAGCTTCTCCACTTTACTTTGTTAGAGCAAAATGTATATATAATAATAATGATGGAACATGTACTCTTTAGACAAACGAAGCTTGGATCAACTCAGATAGAGTAAAACACAACATAAAGTTTGTTTGAATCCGTCTGCAAATGATTTCACATGACCATCGATCTTCGTGCATGCCTTGACCACCCATGATCACCAACTGCCTAGCCTAATTCCTTATATTTGCGTGGATCGGACTCCTAGCAAATACTCCCTTTGTGATCCTTAATATTAATATAAGAGCTAATTCATATATAATTTGTGAATATTAAGAAAATTAGTTAAATCTGACAAATGTGTGTTGGTTTTCTTGAAATACTCTATTTAATCATTTGCATTTGAAATTATACATCGATTGGTAGAAACCCTCTTAATATGTGTAATTAATATGGATATTTTGGAAGAAAATTATAAATTTGGGAGATAAATTGGATTTAAGTATTATATTTGGGATCTAAATAAACCTTCTATCTAGCTTTTATATTCAAGACCAGAGGAGCATAATACTAATCACTATCGGTATATAAGCATGCACATTTCTTTAACATATATAAGAATGTGCTTTCTTCGTCTCTAAATATAAGCTTCAAATAACGATTTGTGTGCATCAAGAAATCTTTTTTTTTTTTGGTCAAATGTGCATCAAGAAATCAGTTAAAATTAGTTAAAAAGCAATAAATGTAGTTTTTTAAAACTATGCCCTTATTTGTTAAGAGGATAAGTGAGAAAAACAATAAATGCAACAAATACAATCAAAGGGTAAAGTTTGAAGGGGAAAAAAAGTAATAAATGTTGAAACAAAACTGAAATGAAGTTTATATAGGGACTGATCTATTCTTATATTTAGGGATGGAAGAAATATATTATACTGACAAAACTGATGATGAATGTATGCAATTTGATACCCCCACCGAGCCTAAATATATGACCTAGTTTAGAAGTGAATTTTGGTTCTGATTCTATAAGACTTTTTTGCATTTTATATATTATATTTATAATTTTTCTTCAAACTAATTTACCTAATATTACACCAAAGTATTTTAGACAAATCAGGTTTGATATGTCATAATTAAGTATTTTATTTAGCTTTTTTAATTTTCTCAAAATTAGATAAATAGATCTTACATTTAGAACCTAGCTGAGAGAGTAATAGGTGGAAAATAAGAAATGAAAGAAAAAGCGAATTAAAGGTGGTAGATCTGGAGATGCATGGGCATATGATCGGACATATAGATATTCAGCTTTAAATGGTAAGAGGAGTAACTTTGTGCACGTAAAGATAGAAGCTTCCTCGATATGTGCACGCATGGGAGTGCGTTGTATTCTTCCTACTCTTTAGGCTTTATTATCTTTTTCCTTCTTTCTCTCATTCCTTCTTTCTTTCTTTCTCTGAGTACTCTCTTCCATGCCAGTCTTACTACTATACTAATATACTATAGTGAGATGAGAGTGAGAGAGGAAGCTATATGTTCAAATTTCTTGCCAACTTGCTAGTGCTTATAAAATTTCTCTGCCACCAATAAAGTTATTGGCACCCACCACCACCACCTCCTTTTTATTTTATTTCACAGCAAAGAGAAGCTTCATGGATCTGAGAGAGAGAGAGAGAGAGAGAGAGAGAGAGAGAGAGAGGCATGTGATCATGTGAGTAGGCGCGTATAGACATAGATATGCAAGTAGAGACATATATTATACTTGATTTAAAGAGACAATTTACACTCTGGAAGGCAAGGCTAATATATAGCTATAGTAATCCTAGGTCTATCTCTGAAGAAAATGTATCAAAAGATCACTACAAATTATCTAAAGAAGTATAATATAGTTAAAGGATTGTCGACCTCTTGTCTTTCTTTTCTTTCTTTCTTTCTTTAACCTATATTTCAAGTATTGAATTGTTCAATCCATTATATACGCTGGTCTAATCTAATTAATGGGGTTTCGATAACTTAATTATATTGGCACAAAAGATAATACTGTAAAAACTTCACAGTTAATTAATCTCCGAAAATTTGAAAATGCAAATAAAACTATTTTACACTTAAACTCATAGGCACTAAAGATATTTGTAAACTCATAGAAGCCTTTTTGTCAATTTTATTTTTCCCTATTTGCTATCATTCTACATGTACCAAGTAGCCCCTGAATGCTGTTTGCACTATTATGGTGGACTTTTGCTTCCTTTTTGATAGGGTCCCCTATATGTTGGTTTTCTTGCGAGAATATATAAAGTGTAGATATCATATTTTTGTATGAGTAGCTAAATCCACATAAAGCCCTTAATTTATATATATTTCTCTACAGATTATATTAGAATGATTGATTCGTTGCTGTTGTTTAATATTTAATTTTGAAAACTCTAAGAAAACCCTTTATTGAAACTGTTCATAGTTTAAGGGAGTTCGTATGTGCTTCGAAAATAAAAGAGTTTAAGAAAACTCAAGGTGAAGGCAAAGGCATATACCTTCTTTATTTTAGAAAAAATTGTGTAAATTTTGACAAAAAAAAATCCTATAAAAATGTAAAATATAAAATTTATGACAAGTAAACATAAATTCTGCATAATACATATAGGGGCTGTTTGGTATGGGGGGAGAGGAGGGAAAGGGAGGGGTAATCAAAATTTTATGAGTTGAGTTTAAGGAAATTGAAGAAGTGGGGTTATAAAATTTTAATAAAGAAAAAATGTAACATAAAAAGTATGAAAAATTAATTAAAAACTTTTAAACCCACCTCTTTAATTTTTGTAAATTCGATTTATAAAATTTTTTTCACATTTTCCCTCCCCTACAAATCCCTCATACCAATTAATTCACATATTAACTAATTTAATTAAACAAAAAATGACTAAAATATTTTTAAAAAATATGTTCACTACATAATAATCAACTTCTTTAATATAATCAAATTAAATAAATATATTTTATATATTAAGAACCAGATGTAGTATTTTAGCTAGAGAGTACTATAATGAGATTAGAAGCAAAAGTTGGCGCCCCAAGGTGGCGAGTTGGAGTTGTAGTCTAGAGGTTATGATGAAGATAAAGAAGTTATATTCGCAAGGAATATGGAGGAGCAGTAAAGAGAGAAAAAAAGAAAGAGAAAGAAAGAAGAGTTGTGTGAAAAACAGATACTATGTGTCGGTTTCAATTTATGCCTTAGCAACTTCAAGAGAAAGCTACCAAACAACATGGAATTAACGTCTGCCAATGTTGTCCCTATTCTCTCCACAACGGCTTCACCTTCATTTATTCTCAAAGTTCATTATATATATTCTCTTTTTCTCTTTTTACCTTCCCCCACCACCTTCTTCACTCTACTCTCTCTTTTTTTCACTTCGTGTTTTTCATTGATGATGAGCATAAAGAATCTCTAATTTGGCTTTTTAGTATAATTACGTGTTTTTCTATTTTCCCGAGAGAGATTTGCCTCCAATCATTACCTTATACACTTATAACTGACTAACTTGTGTTAACTAACTTCAACATACTCTATAAAGGTTCGTTATTTCATTAAGTAGTTACAGACCTCGAAATCCTCAAATAATATATATATCCAAGTAGATTTGGTATGGAAGTACTATTCAAAGGTAAAAATTAACAAAAGATTTATCAGAGCTAACTCTCATTGGATTCATGAGTTTACTTATGCTGTTTATTCATGATTCTATCGTTGAAAATAATTAATTTTTATCTCCAAGTTGCAATTGTAATTGTGTAAAATACATACAAAGCTTATGTATTTTTAAATTTACGTACCATCATTAAACATTTTTCTTCCAAAATATATTAGCAGAGAAAGATATAAAACGAAAACCATCAAAATGATGGATATATAGAGGAAAAATGCATATATACAGCTTCAAATAAATTTTACGTGTCCTTCATAATGTCCAGGTATGCAGGCAATTAAGTGTTATTCCCTTTAGTTTTAAATACAAGAACCAGATAGCTAATTTGTTGAGATTTAAAAAAATAGTTGAGTTAATTATTTATAAAAATATGTGTGTGTTGGTTTCTCTAAAGTATTCATTTTAATTGTGTAATACAAACCCCCCTTAATTGTGTATAAATTAAATATGGAGAGTTCATGAAAGAAATTATAAAATTTGAGAGGCAAAGGTCTTACATTTAGTAACAAAGCAATCCTTTCATTAGTTCTTACATTTACTACTGATGGAGTGCAAGTTAATTACCATCATATCATATGATCAATTACACTATACTTAATTAACCAAATTCATCAGTACACAATCACACGAAGCCAGGGAATGCAATATATAACTACTGTTATAGATGAAATTACGAATTGGTACAAATGAGAATGCTCACACATATGATTGAAGTACAATTATACCTCCTCATATTAGAACATGACTCAATTACTGACGCCCTCAAAAAAGAAAGAAGGGGAAAAAAAAGATTAGAACATGACTTACGGTTTGCCATGCAAAGGCATTATACCATATATAATAATACTAGAAAAAACGAGATACCAAATAACCCTAGATATCGTATATTGCAAAACCCTAGATCTTGACCGTACAATAATAATTATTATTATGATCAGTTTAAAAAAACAAAACAATCTAAAATGGTGTACCGGTGCTAATCATAGGACTCATCCTTTGATCTGCTGGTTGAAGGGAATGTGCCCTTTTTGGTGAAGGCCTTTCAAAAAGCTTCTTATTATCAGTAGCACTAGCATCCCCTAAAATGTCCTCTTGATGATGAAGCAAAGGCTTAGTGTCATACATGTCTGAAATAGGATCAATATTAATGTAGTTATTCTCAGAACTACTTGTGATTCTATCCAATGAAACATCCTTAAAAGGATCAGTATCAAGACACAAAGAAGAAGAAGCAGTTCCCAGATGATCATCATGATGATGAAGCCTTAGATCTTCATTGTTCCAAAACAAAGGCCTCTTGTTCTTATTACTATTATTGTTCATCCCCACACAGAGATTTTCTGTGTTGTTGCTGCTATTTGGCATGAACTGATGATGATGAAGATGATGATCGAGCTGGTCATCGCCCCCGCCGTAGACGTTAAGCTGATCTTGAAAAGAAGCGAAATTAGGGTTGAGAGGGAACGAAGAAGTGAAATCTTGAGGAGGGGTCATATTGGCTTGATGAAGATGATGAGATCCATTAATATTGTTCTTCAAGTTTTCACCTGCAAGTGTTTGATAAGCCTTCTCTAATATGCTCTGCATGTATTTCCCTTGTGCTTCAATCCTCAGCTGAAGATGTTTCTGAACCTGTCATATATATATATATATATATATATATATATATATATATATATATAGAGAGAGAGAGAGAGAGAGAGAGAGAGGCCTTAAGTAATCAAACTAAAAAATAAATTAACAACTCCATATGTCTATATATATATATATATAATAGTGGCAGATTTATGTTGTTAATTGAATTTTGCAGAAAATTGGAGGATTTCAATCATATATATACATACATATACATATATAGAGAGAGGGAGGGAGGAGAGAGAGTTAATAAATAAATAAAGATGACTAATTATTTGGATATATATTGTACTTATGAAATATTTGATTACCTCTAGTTGTTCGTGAAGTCGTCTCTGCACCTCCATTTGCATCCTAATTGCACCAACCATATGTGTAAGTTAGTATGCAAGTTACTATGTATTGTATCCAAGAAAGATTAAAATTTCCCAGCAAAACACTCAGAAAAAGTAAAAATTAAAAAAAAAGTATAGAAAAATCATATATATATTCGAATTTGTTGAAAAGAAAGTTGATAATTAAGGCATACTCGTTCATATTGCGACCGATCATGGCGGAAGAGGAGGCAGAATTTCGTTGAAGTTCTAAAGCAGAAGCTGTAAGTATAAAAGAAGAGATCATGAAGTGTAAAGATAAAAGAAAAGCTCAAAGAAATTCTTGATTATTTAAAATTAAAAAATAAAATAAAATAAGAACCCTAGAAAGAAGAGTCACCTCCTCTCATACCATTCTTGATGGAATGATCGTTGAAGTCCTTGTGGGGCTGCTTTCCAAGCCTAAATTTCTAATCACAAAAAAATAAACAAATTAAAAGAACGTGATGATGAGAAAAAATGATTCAATTAAAAAAAACAAACCAAAACCAGAAAAGTGAATTAAAGAGATCAAACTGTAGGGTTTTGTGTTCAAACCTGAAGGTGACTCTTTAGGTGGTAAAGCGTAAGACCGTTCACACCCATCACCCTCATGATCGTCTTCGGCGTTGCCTCTGCAAGTTCATCAAAACACAAACAAAAGCAAACCCTACGTTACAGAAAGATCATAACAAGAAGAAGATCCAATATACATACAAACATATATATATAGAAGAATTAGTGAAGAAGGACCAACACAAAGTTGGTCTAGCGCTGTAAAGCTCTATTAGGTCTCTCTTGGTTTCGAATTTGAGTCTCAGAGGGGATACCTATACTAGAAGGGATAACCATGAACCCTAAACCGGATACTGGATAATATTACCAAAAATATATATATATATAGTGAAGAAGGATGAGAATAGTACTGTCAGGGCCACCGAGCTGGGCAACGGCATCGACAAAGCGTTCATGGAGTTCGACGGTCCAGCGAAGGCGAGGCTTAGGATCAGTGGTGAGGACGAGGCCAGAGTCAGGTTGAACACACACGCCTCTCTCTTGAGAATTCATAGATGAAGCCTTCTTTGGGGGGAACATATTATTCTCTCTCTCTCTCTCTCTTTCTCTCTTTCTCTCTCTGTTTGGCTCTGAGGAATAGGATGAGATTCAAGAACAAATGCGATGTGCAGATAAAGAAGAAGAGAATAGGGTGCGTTTTTAAGAGACGAGACGAAGAGAGAGAAAGAGAGACAGAGAGAGAAGCTTATAGTACTAAATTAGTATTAAAGAAAAGTAACTTATAGATTCAATCTGTGAAACAAATATAATAAGTTAATCGACTTCTTTTGTTTTCTGCCAGTAATATAATAAGCCAATCATCATGAACTAAAAAGTTTCATAGATATATGTCAGACTCAGTTATTTATATTTTTATAGTATATGTCTAATAATTTTGTGCCTAATTTATAAGTACTAAATTTATTTTCATATTTTTTAACTAATTTATACAATTAAAAGCTTCCTCGACTAACACGGAAGACTCTCCTTTTCCAAAAGGCCTCTCTCTCTCTCTTGCTAGATTGCATCTTTCTTCCTCTCAACTAATTTAACATTATCTTATGGGAGAATTGCCATATTTTTTTTTGGTCAGAATAGTCACATATATTAATACTAATAATAAGAGTTACATACCACGATTACACTGTGATAACAACATAAAACAATTACACTGTGACAACAAACTGAAAGAAAAACAACTCAGAACAAGAAGACTAACAAATATAACAATGCCAAACCAATTGAGAGGACAGCTAGTCACCACAAAACAAATACAAATAGGAACAAGAGCATCTTCAAAGACTTCATAGGCTTCCTTGCCATCCGAGGTTAGAAAGGACATAGAAGAAAGTGTTGGTTCCGAAACCCACCCGATCGGGCACACCTTCTTATAAGAAAAAGCTGCACAACGGTCAGCTACACAAACACCCCAACTTGGGGAATAGTACAGAGAACACCCAACCTCAGACGAAACAAGACAAGTGAAATCCTGAAGAGAATTCTTGCTCAACCAATGAAGCAACCTTGGTGACATCAACCACCCACCCAACAGATATTGGCTAACATAAGTGATATGGAATCGCCCCCATCTACCAATCCTATCAATGGTTTCCTCCCAGATAAAGCACAAAATAATAGCAACCATCAATAAAACCCTTACCCCAAAAACACGAATCCAATCAATCAAAAGGAACACCACCATAAAAACCCATAACCACACCAACAGGGGACAAACACAGACAACAATTGCCCAACTCCACAACATCATCAGAAAGCATAAATAAATGTAAAGCCAGAAAAGAAAGAAAAACAGGAAAAGCGACCGGAAAGAGAGAACCGAGGTACCCCCACCATCGGAAACCGCCGACAAGCCAGAGACCGCCGGCGCGCAGGCGACCACTGCCAAGGGAGAAGCCACCGTCGAAGAGGGCATCGGAGCCAAAAAACCCACCGCCGAAGACGATGGAGGACCATCAAAGCAACCACAGAACAGAGGACCACCGGATCTAGGAAGGCGGTGAAGCCGGAGACCAGAGGAGAACCGGCGCCGAACAAGAAGGACGGCCACCCCTCTATATCTCCGTTCCGGCCTAAAACCCGCCAGCACCTGACTCCAAGAAGGCCGATCTGTGCTTTGGCTGCTAACGTGGCTCAGGAGGAGGCTCGCAGGCGGCATAGGCGCCGCCGGCGAGGCAGAAGACACAGGCAACTGAGAAAGCGAGAGAGAAAGCAAGAGAGAAAAGTCGGGGAGAGAGATAAAGCCTTCCTAGGAGAATTGCCATATCACTTTTGGCAGAATTACTATAAGATCTAAGAAAAGAATTTAATTACCACAAAATTTCAATAACAAGTGAAGAGTAACAGAAACATGTTGTCATTGAAACTTATCATTATATGTTTATATTGGGCTTGTTTGGGTTGGCAGTAGGAACGATGACTTAAAAACTATCTGACTTTTTTTTTAATACATAGGCGATAGGGGATGAGGGGGATCGAACCCAGTACAAGGGGGTGAGGAGACTACTCCCAATACCACTGCACTACTAGTAGTGCCGGTAACTATCTGACTTTTAAAAAAGCTCGGTAGGAAAAAAGTCAGGTTATAGATAATGATTTGTGTTTAAATTGATGGTGATAGAAGTGGTAGGGCCCATGTCAAAAAGCTGAGAGCTTTTTAGAAAAAGCTCTTTGGTAAAGGTTTTTCTTTAACGGGCTTTATGAGTTTTAAGTCCAATGAACTTAAAGCTCAACCCAAACGGACTCATTGTTATCAGACATTTGGGTGATTGAAACACTACCTAAAGATCTTATAATAGTTCCCAAAATTAGGGAGGATCAAGAAGAATGGTTGACAGTAGATATATATTAAAGCTTGAATTTTTGTGTAAAATCAATTAATTTAATTGTATATAACCTCAGTGAAATAAATATACGGTATGTGATTCAAAGATTATTGAAGTTACAACCTATTTATTGTTAATTTTCATTCATTTATGAGTAAAATAATGTACCTCGAAGAAGGTTCTAGCATGCAAATATATATTACTGTATGAAGCATAGAGATACCCTTTGGATTAGTCAGTTTGGTATAGATTTATAACTTTTCTGAGGCATCATGACCGGAGACCTCTTATGCAATGATGAAAATTTGGGAGATATTGTACTTTAACCCTTTCTCATCATTATATATATGTGTGTGTGTAGAGAGAGAGAGAGAGAGAATGTGACAGTATTTGGTGAATAATGCATTATGGTCACATAATCTCACATTTGGCTGTTTATGCATGCTTGTGCATTATAGTCATATATATATATATATATATATAAATAATATATATATATATATATATATAAATAATATATATATATATATATATATATATATATATATATTCGTAGTACGACACCCTTTTAGGAATAATTATTATCGAGGTGCTCATCATCATCATCAACCTTGCTATCTTCAATGGCATAATAACCAAAAGATTGGCTTTATGTCATTTTCCTCGCAAAAGTTTCAATCATTTATATTCCAAATCAAAAGTCTAACACCCTTAAAACAATTTTTATTTTTTATTTTTATTTAGGGAAATATGCACATTGCGTTATTATTGTAAGATTTGGTTAGCGAGGATTAATACGAACGTGCGAGGCTACCTAAGCTCAGCAGCTAATAATTTTATCTGTTCTTGTCAAATATTAAAGTAAAAAATCGGGATAAATTTCTATGGAAAACTTATATTATTGGTGAGAAGGAGACGACTCATCGTATATACATATCTTTATGATAATTGAGTTGGATTGTGATTTGAAGAGTTAACACATAATTAACATGATATAAAATACTTGTAATCAACATATATATGAATTATCAGAAATACTTATTTCATTTTATGCTAATTATATATATATGGAATTCCTGTTAACATATCTGAGAACGTCTCTAAAGATATGGACAATCCATTCATTACTTGTTAAGGGGAAAACATTGAAATTAAAGACTACTGGTAATCGTATTTTTCCTTTTTTTGTAACTATAATGAACATAAAATTAAAGACATGCCTTTTTTTGCCAGAAAAAATAGACATACCTAGACAATTTACACTATCTCCGGTCCCTAATTAAAAAGATAGTTAAGGATTGGTTTTAGTCTAAAATATAATATTGTAATCTACTTTATTTCCTACACTACTTATCATTTTTTCCAAATTAATGTATATAACTTATAAACTGATGATATATATATATATATATAACCTAATGTTACACAGACATGCTTTAGGAAGATTATGTCACATTTGTTCAAATAAAAAATTTATTTAATTTTTTTAATCTACACAAATTAGTTAAGAAGCTTTTATATAAAGGATTGTTGTTGGAAGTACGCATCTTATTCAAATTAACTTAAGAGAAGGGTGCATATTGAAGTCAAAGATGAAAGGTATGTAAATTGAAAATGGTTGGCTATAGGGATGATAAAGGCACATAAAAAACAAGGTAAAATAGAATGGAAGCTCATCAACTTTAGGGATGTGCGGTTGGTAATGCATGGGCATATAAACATCAACAGCGCATAAAGAATATTGCAATATGTTTGAAGCTTTTTATGTCACTACTCAGTGGGGACCTTCTGCTTCTGTTAAGCTTTTCTTACCTCTCTTATTTAATTAACTAACACACACACCCATCCTAATCTCACTTTTGTACATTTGAAGATTTCCTTACTTTTTGATCACCAGTATGTATGTGTGTGTGTGTGAGAGAGAGAGAGAGAGAGTATGGGGGTAAAGATATTCAAGAAAGTAAAGAGGATGGATATATATAATAGGCCTTAGAATAAGGGGCAGGGTCAATATATAAGTATACATGTGGAGTGCTAAGATTTAAGAACACATATACATATATAGGTCAAAGTTTTCATCAGTCTTAAAGAATTATAAATGTATATATACCAGCGTATCAAACATAAATAAATGTATACATATTAAAAATAAAAACTCAAAGAGGCCACAATCGCAATCCCCCCCCCCCCCCCCACACACACACAAGTATCACTAACCGGCGTTGTCTTTAAATTGAATTAAATGAAAACTAAGAAATTTTTTAGAGTTGATTTCGAATTTCGTCAATTGTAGATTAAACCATATACACATAATTTGTGAGTGAATTATTTAGTATAGGAAAAAATGACTATGTTTAGATTGAATTGGAGTGTGTGTGTAAGGGTGCGTTTGGCCCAAACTTTTCTCATAATCCCAGCCAAAAACTAAAATTTAAGGAACTAAGAGAATAAATGATTTCTTCTTTGACAATCAAAGAAGATTCCTCTCTCAAAGGAGCAGAATTTCTAACGGCTGTATATATATATATATATATATATATCATCAATTCATCATATCTCTTATAATTATATTGGATATCAAAACATATTCAATAATTGCATGTATTAATCGGATAAATATACCTTCATCATATCATTAGGGAAACCATATTTTAAACTAAATCCATCAATTTTTTTGATTACTTCCGATTAGTGCATAATACTCCCTCCGGTCCTTTTTATAGGAGTCCAAAATCTGAATTACATTAATCTTTTTTATAATAGCCTAACAAGAGTTGTTTTAACATTTAATGAGTTTTTCCATTTTTACCACCAATATATATATGGATTAATTAAAAGTTTGGTGATACTTATATTTGCTCTATTTCTTTGTTGCCTCCTTATATATAAAGGCATAATTGGAAAAAATTTTATTTTAAGCATACTTATTTTTTAAAACTAATTTTAACAACTTTCTTAAACTGTTTAATTCAATTATCAGGCTCTTATAAATAGTATCGAGGAAGTAAGATCATAACTATTTGTAAGGTGGCTGTTAACTACATAACGTATTCCTTTGTGATATAACCAAGCAAAGCAAAATGCTTTCTCACTGTTTCTTTCTTTTCTTTTTTTTTTTTTTAAAATAGTGTTTAGAAAGCTAGAATTCAGTGGAAAAGTGGGGTTCAGTATTCAGTGTGTTTAACATGTATATGAATGCCATGTTTGCTTCAATTTCAAGCATTTATCTTTATATATATGGGGCTACATATGAATATATTCTTCCCTATGAATATATTCCTCTTTTCTCCAGTGTGAATTTGTGGGTCCCCTTTTATGTTGAAATTCCCTCACTTTCTTTTTTTCCCCATTCTTTTTATCTGTTTCCATCTCTTAATTACTGGCTCGTAATATTGTCCATTAATTATGGTGTGGCTTTTCAGCCCCAAACTTTATTTCTTTTTGTTTTATAGAATTTATATGCGAATCTCTCTTGCTCTTTCTCACTTCCAACTTTGATGTTTTTCACATACTCCCGGCTTCTATTGTAATTTTTCAGTTGACTAAGGTTAAGTATAGTTTGAGAGAAAAAATAATGAATCATCAGGTCTCTATATTTATCTGACTTTTAATCAACTATATGTAATGTTTTCTTTTTATTAGGTCTCTCTAGTTTCACATAATTTTTAATCGGATCCCTGAAATCATATATAGGAACTTGCAAATTTAGTTTCCCTAATCGAATTAAGCTCTTGGACATTAAAAGTTTGCTAGCTTATACTAGCTCTGGTACTTAAAGATATAAGATCCCGTGCATAGTATACACAAATAAAGGGATGTTATATTAAGAACCAGAGGTAGTGTGTGTATATAAAGATTATCGTGTGTCATCGGTGAATTTGATTGCACATATGATAGTTTAGATTCAGCAAATTAATGGAGTCGTCTTGCTACAGGTATCTGTGAAGCTAATTTTATTTGCTCAATATAATGAATTAATAAATAAGGTTTTATACTACCTCCGATTCTAATTATAAGAGCTAGTTGACTTTCTTTGGAGAGGTTAAGGAAGCTAAATAAGTTACTTAATCATTTCATATGTTAAATATTTTTAAATTATATATTAGTTTATTAGTCAAACTAATAAGTTTGAAGAAAAAAAATAAAAATGAAAATACTTTAAAGTAATTTAATTAGCTTCCTTAATCTTTCCAAAAAAGTCAACTAGCTCTTATAATTAGGATCGGAGGGAGTATTAGATAATGAATTATTAGTATTACAAAAAGTAAAATTCAAAATAACAGTCTATTTTAAAGATCTAGCATATATAGTGGGGTAAGCGAATAGGTTAGTTTAACATAAAAAGTGAAGTCAGATAAATTTGAATTGGATCGTTCATACATGGCGTCACAACTCATAAGTAATTTGGACGTAATCTCTTTAAACCAAGAGAAAAGAAAATTAATTTTTCAAACATATAATAATATTACTGCCCTACACATTTTATTTCCCCTTGCAATCATTTTTATAGGATATATTATAATACCTTAGTCCTAACTATAAGACCGGGTTAACTTTTTTTAAAGAGATTAAGGAAGTTAAATAAGTTACTTAATCATATTATATATTGTGTATTATTAAATAATATATTAGATTATTAGTCAAACTAATTAGTTTGGAGAAAAAAATAAAAATATTTTAAAGTAATTTAATTAGCTTCCTTAAAAAGTCAACTTGATCTTTTAATTAGGATCAGAGGGAGTACATAACTTCCCTAAATCTTACAATAAAACCCATTGACCTACATACGAAATGCTCCTATCATTAGTTTTATTTATTACTTATTATGAATATAACTCAAAAGTTTGTGATGATTGTCTATACACAAAAATAAATTTTAAAGAGGTACTCTTACTTATTATTCTTATTATAAGACACCAATTAACTAGAAATAATTTTTGGTTCAAGATGTAAGGCACTAGCCTTGTATGAATTACTTTTTTTCACTTTATCCTTTTTTATTAATTGTGGCTCAAAGTTGGAAAAATAAAGTGACATCATATTGAATAAGGGTATATGAAGTTAGAAAAAAATTATCAAATTAAAATAAAAGTCACATCATTTTGAAGAAGGGTATATGAAGTTAGAAAAAAATTATCAAATTAGGAAAAATGTAATGACTTAATTGTTATTTCTAAGGTGTGACAATTAATAGTTGATGCCTTATAATGAGGACATGGCTTTTCAATAAATATATCTCTTCATTTTAAAAGTATTGCAACATTTTTTGAATTCTAACTACCATTTTTGTTGTCATAAATAAAAAATTAATTTAGGCATATTTTAAAGACAAAATCCTTTTAGGGAAAATGGCAGAAAATAATCGTCTAAACTTTAGAATCCTGTTGCCCACAAGAATAATGAGATTAAAAACAACATTAATGCAATTGACAACTTATTGTTTTAGTTAAAAATAAATATTTTGAAGTTCAAATGATATTTTTTTAAGTTATTTTCAAAATCTTTTATTATTTGTAACCAATAATTAGAAAAAAGAAGAGATTGGATATGATTATTGATCAGGGTTGTGTAAATAGTAATTAAGATGTAATACTATAATTAAATATATATCACAATCACTTCTCGCAAATTTTGACCTTAAAAAAATGCGGCGAGAACATGGGTTGTTCCTTGGATCTTCATCTTATGTTGATTGGTTCACGATCACAGAGATGAAAAAGTCAGATGGTAATAAAAGGATAATTTTGGTATTTAGAGAAAAATATAACATACTGTTGAGTTCAGTTTTCTTGGGCAGTTCCCAGAACTCAATCTAGAATACATAGCCTCCCCTATCAGAGTCGGATAATGTAATTAATTGAATCCATGCATGCATCCTACATTTTTTACTTTTAATTATAAAAATAAATCACATCCACACACATTTTTTATTAGTTTTATATGAAGTTAGAAAAAAATTATCAAATTAGGAAAAATTATCAAACCCTCAACTATTAGATATTCACCGTCAACCTCATGCCGTTAATATGAGTTAACGGAAAGTAAGCCATGCCATATTATTTAAAATGACTTGGAAGATGAAATGGAATTTTTTTTTTAACATTCTATTAATTTATCCTAAATTAAAATTCAGAAATTTCTTTAAAACAATTCATTATTTTATCCTATATTGAAATCCCTAGTTGTCATTGTCTTTTGTGTCTGTTTGGATTAATAGTAGATGCTGTTTTTCCAACGTATAATATATGAATTAAGTTTGTAAGAGATGCAAACATGCTTTTACCAATTTATCCTCTACTAATACTAATCTCTGTAATACCCAAAATTTTGTATTTCTCCTTAATATAATATTTTGGCAAATAAAACCTATTAAAAATAGGAGAATAAGTTGTCTTTAATTTTGTAGGTTATTTATTTGGCAAACTTTCTTTAGAATTTAAAGAGGAAAAATCCAATTTTCTAACTTTCAATTAGGGATCATAAATTGCCCTATAATTATTAAATTAATACATGGCGCATAAATGGCCATGAAAAGCTAAAAAGTTGTGAGAAAATAATTAAACCAATTAGAGGAAATTGCCAACAATTAGTGGATAATTCAATCTATGTTAATTGAATTATTTTCATAAACATTCACAATTAATTTAGTGGCATATGTTGAAGGCATAATTAAGGATGTATTACCTTAGTTAAGAAACAATGGCTAGTGAAGGACTAAGATTAGCATAGAAGTGGGTTCTAATGATCATAATCAATTAAGGAACAAATCCTATAATAATAAATACAATTAAGGGGCATATGAACTCTTTACTAGGATGCTAATTGACAAATGAGCTTGCGCTAATTAAGATTAGTGGCAAACACATGTAGTTACCTATTAGGGCTATATTTTAGCTTAAATACAAGAGGTAGATGGCAAGAGGTAGATGGCAATGAAAAGAAATAGAGATTGAAGGGAATAAAACATCTAATATTCTATAAGTTTGTGCCACAAACACACATACCAAGCTTGGAATTATTATTTCCTTGATTTTTACTCAACTCATATATTTAATGTTGAGATTATAAAAGGGGCAATTAGAGACATCTATAAAAGGCCATGATTTTCGAAAATCAAGGGCAAATTATAGTTAAATATAACTAAGCCAATAGTGATGAAATAGATACTTGTCTAATAGAGCACTAATTCCTGTGATTAGTTAATAAATCAATTAGTTAATAGCAAACACTGCTAAAAAAAATAATTTTACCAACGGAATTTGCGACGGAAAATAATCCGTCGCAAATTGGAGGAATTTAGCGACGGAATTTCAATTCCGTCTCTAAATGAGAAAATTAGCGACGGAATTGAATTCCGTCGCTAAGTTTAGCGACGGAATTGAATTCCGTCGCCACCAAGCGGCCAAACAGGCCGCCAGCTTTGGAAAATGGTGACGGAATTCAAATCCGTCGCCATTTATAGCGACGGAATTGAATTCCGTCGCGAAATGGCGGGAAAAATCCCGCCATTTTTTTCATCTAGCGACGGAAATAAATTTCCGTCGCTAACTGGCAGCAAAAAGCTGCCAGCTGCAGCTTTTTGTAGCGACGGAATTAAATTCCGTCGCTAATAGCGACGGAATTTAATTCCGTCGCTAATCTCGAATTAAACCACCCATTCGCCCACAGCTGCAACACTCCCAGCTCCTCCGTCTTCGCCCCATCAGCTCCCCGCCGTCCTCCCCACAGCTCACCGGACCTTCAGCTTGCCGCCTCCCCCTCCCCCCAGCTCGCCGCCACCCCTCCCCCCAGCTCGCCGCCACCCACAGCTGCTCCCTCCCCACAGGTCACTCCACCTCACAGCTCCCCGCCACTTCGTCCCCCCAGCTCACCACCAGCCCTCCCCCCAGCTCCCCACCACCCCCTCCCCCCAGCTCACCGCCACCCCCTCCCCCCAGCTCCCCGCCACCCCCTTCCCCACAGCTTCCATTCTTCAGCTAGCTCGCCGGTGAGGTGAGGTGAGTTTTTTTTTTTGATTTATTTTATTATTTTTTAATTAATTATTTATTTGTTATGTGAAATTAATATATAAAAAAATGGATATTTATTTGTAATTTTTTTCCTCATGAATAAATAGGCCTTTACAATTGCCGTTCTCTAATCACTAGTGTTCTTCTCCGCCTTCCGGTTACCCTCCCCATCCGGTAAGTTTCGTTTTTCTTATTATTTTTTTCACCACTTTATTTTTCACACAGTTTGAATATTGTCCAAAATTTTATTATGTGGAAACGGCTGCCTGTGGATATTTATTTAGGATTATGGATTTTATTATGTGGAAACGACTGCCTGTGGATATTTATTTATGACTATGGATTTTATTATGTTCTCTATGATTATGGATTTATCCAGACTGCCTGTGGATATTTATTTAGGACTATGGATTTTATTATGTTGTCTATGACTATGGATTTATCCAAATTGGATTTATACAGATTTTTTCAAAATATGACTATGTAAATTGAAATCTTATTATATGTTTACTTAGCTTCGTAGACTTTAAACCGCCAACTAAAATAGCTCTAATTTGATTATATCTTGTATGCTGAAAATTGGAGAATGCATAGTCATTATAAAGTCATCTTTATATTTTAAAATCTGGATCAATTTGATATAAATTAAATAGAATTATAGTTGAAATTCGAATAAAATTGTTTGAATGAAAAACTAAATTGTTGGTTGACCTAACTCAGCTATGTTAAAATCTGGATGAATCATGGTTTTTTTATTAAAATAATATATAAATTGTTAAATTTGACACTAAATACTTATTAAGTTGTAGGCCGTAAAAATGATTTAAGATTTTGAATTTTAAATGATATTGGTGTGATAATATTATGATTATTTATTACTTGGTAATGATACATAAATCTAGAAATATTGAATGGTGTTCAATTTAGATAAGTGAAGTGTTAAGAAATAATATCTAGGGATCAGACAATAATTTTTTTAAAAATATTCAATTTCAATGTTTAATTTGAATCTATCTTTTGACAAGTTATACAATAAATATCGATTGTTCAAAAAACAAAATTATAAATATTGTTTAGATAAATAGGTAATTATAAATACAAAATTATATGCATAGGGGTGATAATTGATTTTTTAATATATATATATTTGGTGGTCTGAAATGTTGGGTTGAATAATACTTCGGAATAAATAGTTGGTGAAATTATTATGTAGATTTATAATTATCTTATAAATATAACTAAAAAATTATACATGAAAAATAAATATCAATTGCATTTTAAAATTTGAATTCAATGGTTTATTTATTAAATATCTTATAATTATACTTGTAATTAATTAATTTTAAATTATCAACAAAAGACTTAATATTGATTTTCTAACATATCTTAATCTTATTAATTAATAATTATATCGGATGAAATAAACAAAAACATGTAGGAAGATAATTATATCGGATGAAATAATTATATCGTATAAATTTATTTATATATTTATAATTAATACATGTTTAAATGATTGTCCTCCTTAAATTAAGTGTTCATCCTCAATACATTTTTGTTTGCCCCCTCCACAAGCATGTCCCCATGTTCTGGTGTGCTATCCTCATTCTCTGGTTGCTTGCTGGGATATGTTCTTTAAACTCAATGCATGTGTTTGTTTTTACGCTTTCTTGATTAAGTGGCAATTGGTTGGCATAAGTGGCTAGTTGTATTGGCTACTTATAATTGTATTTGTGGCAAATTGAGATGTTAATTAGGTTAGTAACTGAAGTAGCTAGGAAGTATGGAAGACAATCACGATAGGAGTTGGATGTACAATCGTCTAACTGGCAGAGAACTAAATCCAGCATTCCGAGCGGGTTTGAACGAGTTCATCCAATTTGCTTTGGCGCATTCAAATAATTCAAGTAGGGAGATTAGGTGTCCGTGTGCCAAATGTAAATGCTTAAGGTTCAAAAATTCGAGCAGGGTCAAAATTCATTTGTGTCAAAATGGATTCATGAATGATTATGAGTGTTGGGAATATCATGGCGAAGTCCGACAGACACCGAGTGGTCATTACGGGGACAGTAGTCATCGAGAAAATCTTAATGCGTATGAGCAGTTAGTTATGGATGCTGCGGGACCGTCCATCGGCAGATATTTTGATCCCGTTACTCATGCCGAATCGTCATACATGGGAGAGGAGACCGGTATACATACTCAACCATCATACATGGGAGAAGATCCTCATCCGGACGCCGATAGGTTCTATAAAATGCTTCAAGAAGCGCAACGTCCGCTATGGGCAGGATGCGAACACTTTGAAAGTAGTGAATATTCATCGCTTTCGGCTACCCTAGCAACACTAAGCTTGAAGACTGATCACCATATGAGTGAAAGGAATTACAACGAAATGATGCAGATCATAAACAAAGTTGTTCCCAAAGACAATAATTTGCCGAAGGATTTTTACCAAGCAAAAAAAAAGGTGAAAGAGCTTGGGCTTGGATGTGAAAAAATCCATTGCTGCCCTAGAGGATGTATGTTGTATTACAAGGATGATGCTGAGCTGATCAATTGTAAATTCTGTGGACATGACAGATATAAATATGTGAAGAAGGGAAGGAAAATGACCCGTCAAGTGTTAAGCAAGATGCACTACTTTCCTCTAGTGCCTAGACTTCAGAGATTGTACGCATCAGAACAAACAGCTGCTCACATGAGATGGCACCGGGAGCATCACAAGGATGAAAATTTTGTGACGCATCCATCCGACGCCGAAGCTTGGCGTAAATTTGACGAGGTGAACCCTTTCTTTGCTATGGATCCCCGTAATGTCCGTCTTGGTCTATGCTCGGATGGGTTCGCTCCTTTTGATAAATCGGGCAGAAATTATTCCTGTTGGCCTGTCATTGTGACACCGTACAACCTCCCACCTTCTATGTGCATGAGAAGGGAGTTTTTGTTCCTCACCGCGTTAATCCCTGGGCCATCCAACCCCAAAAAGAAGATAGATGTGTACCTCAGGCCTTTGATAGACGAGTTGAAGATGTTGTGGAGTGAAGGGGTTCTAACGTATGATATATCATTGAGTCAGAATTTCACAATGCGTGCTGCCTTAATGTGGACGATAAATGATTTCCCTGCATATGGGATGTTGAGTGGCTGGCAAACGTCGGGAAAGCTTGCATGCCCGGTATGTCTTGAGCAGAACATGGGTTTTAGCTTGGCACACAGTCGCAAAGTCTGTTGGTTTGACAGGCACCGACGATTCCTACCCCCGGACCATCCGTATAGGACAAATAGAAAAGACTTCACGCAAAATATGGTTGAACGAGCAGATCAACCTCGTCGTTTAAGTGGCCAAGAAATATGGGACAGGGTCAAGTATATTCAAAGTGTCGAAGAGGGTGCTGCTTCCAACGAACCCGAGGGATATGGTGTTGATCATCATTGGAACAAACGCAGCATCTTCTGGGAACTACCATATTGGAAAGATCAATTGTTAAGACACAACCTGGATGTCATGCACATTGAGAGCAATGTGTTTTGCAATATTTTGCACACCGTGATGGACACGAAAGGCAAGACGAAGGACACAATCAATGCTAGACGGGACATAGAAGCGATTTGTAGAAGGCCTGATTTACATTTGGTGCAGGATGGCAGGGGACGGATTTCCAAACCTAGAGCACCGTACACATTAAACAAACAGCAGAATTTGGAATTGTTGCAATGGGTTGAAGAGCTGAAACTCCCGGACGGTTATGCGTCAAACTTGAAAAGATGTGTCAACTTGCACGAGGGGAAGTTATTCGGGATGAAGAGTCATGATTGTCATGTTTTTTTCCAGAGGTTGTTGCCGTGGGCCTTCAAAGCATTACCGAACCACATATGGTCTATTCTAGCAGAATTTTCCAAGTTCTTTAGAGAAATTTGTGCTTATGAGCTTAATGTGGAAAACTTACGGCACCTGGAGGCGAGCATGCCAATAACACTATGCAAGTTAGAGATCGTGTTTCCTCCTAGCATGTTTGACTCAATGGAACATTTACCTGTTCACTTGGCCTACGAAGCAAGAGTAGGAGGTCCCCAACAATATAGGTGGATGTATCCGTTTGAGAGGTAATATATATATTTCTTTCGTGCAGTTAT
This sequence comes from Acacia crassicarpa, assembly GCA_034222035.1. Taxonomy (NCBI): domain Eukaryota; kingdom Viridiplantae; phylum Streptophyta; class Magnoliopsida; order Fabales; family Fabaceae; genus Acacia; species Acacia crassicarpa. The sequence goes on along the minus strand of JAWXYG010000015.1, from coordinate 2,770,965 downwards.
TTCTTTCAAGCACTTTAGTTTATAGATACGCTGTAATTGTCCATTGTAGGTTTTTACGCACTCTTAAACAAAAAATCAAAAATCCAACCCACGTTGAAGGATCTATCGCTGAAGCGTATCTAGTCGAAGAGGCCACAAAATTCGCGCAATACTATTATCCCCCTGAAATGACATCAATATGGAGACGGGTACCTCGCAACGATGATGGCGGTAATACGAACGAACAAAAATCAATATTTGATTTTCCAGGCCGAGTCGTGGGAAAACGTTGGAGATCAACTCTTGAAGGAAGAGATAAGCGAGTAGCGGAGTCGTACATTCTAAACAACTGTGAAGAGGCCGCCCAATACTTAAAGTAAGATTTGTTTTCTTTTCACTGTCACGGTAAGTATTATAGTATTAACTTAATTTTTTTGTTGCAGTCATTTTTCTAATTTGGTCCGATCAGAAAATCCTGAAATGTCGGAATCCCAAGTTGACCAATTCACGAACTCTAAGTTCCCAAAATGGTTTCGCTCCTACTTCTTGGAACACCCAGAAGATCCCAATAAAGTGGCATGGAGTTTATCTTATGGAGCTGCAATTAGTGTTACCCGGTGCAACAAATATATAATCAACGGGTATCGATTTTCAACTGTTGAAGCGAACGCAGGTACACAATGTTGCAATTATGGTGTATGTTGTCGAGGTGACCAAGTTGACGGGGTGGAGAGTTACTACTACGGGAAGTTAGTCGACATAATTCAGCTGAGTTACCAGTGGGACAAGGTGGTGACACTTTTTAAATGTGAGTGGTTTGATAACAGTCCGCGTGGGACAAAAGTGGACAAACATGGAAATATTGAGATCCACTGGACAAGGAGATATACGGTTGGTTATGACCCATTCATTCTTGCTCAACAGGCGGAACAAGTGTACTATACAGAATACCCCACATCCCGCCAAGGGTGGGTGGGAGTTATTAAAACCAAAGCACGGAATATCATACCTCAGTCGAAAGAGTCAGCAGCAAATGACGGCATGAAGGAACCGTTCCAGGCTGATGTGGAACATGTACTGCCCATAAACATTGCCGACGACGATGTACCAAGCAATCTGTTTGATTCTACTGCGAACTTAGAGTTGATTCCTATCCAAGTTGACGATGAGGAATCAGACGATGAGACAGAAGTGATTTGCTCTGATAGCGAATCTGAGTTCGACGACTATGAGACTCCAGAGGAAGCCGAGCAAGCAGATGACGAAGAACGTGAATCATCCGATTGATTTGTGTTAGTTCTTTTGTTTATGACAATTTGTTATACTACATACTCCGTAATTGCGCTACTGCCATATTAAGTAATAAATATCTTATTTTTATGTATTTTTTCACATAATGTTTGTAAGTGTTCATAGGTATATGGAGCATCCAGCTGGAGGACGTTCAGATGGTGGACGTGGTCGTGGTCGATCCCGACCTCGTCCTATCAGAGGTAGGGGAACACAATCTGCTCCCTTTGTAGGCATGGGGGGGAGAGGCGCTTCCCCAGAGGTTTCACCATATGAGTCCTCATCTTCACCATCGATTTACCTATCCACTTCACCGTCACTGTATACGTCCAATTCTCCGTCTTCCTCCAGTGATCCACAGCAAGGGGGACGCCAGGTTTACTTTACCATTTCTGATTGATTTACATATGTGTAGTTTTATTTAACCATCTATGTACAAACTCTTCAATAATTCACATTCCTTCATTCAGCAGATTCCGTCGCCTCATAGCCAGGTCGACGAAGGAGGTAGTTCCTCTGATACACCTGTATGGGGAGCGAAAGATCCTGCGACGGGGAAGCTGTGGATCCGTCCTGACGGCACCGAGGGGTGAGTCATACAGCGTTACTAATAACGCTACGATTTTTACCCTTTAATTTGTATGCTCATATTTGCATCATATCCTCTTTCTACAGATTTGACCCTTATCCCCCGGTGGCTGATATCTTGTCAACCCAAATATTCCGCAATTTCAATGAGCCTTGGGGCACGTGGAAAGAAATTCCTAAGGACACTCGGAATAGATGGTTCGACGAGTTTTTGGTAAGTTAAGTGATTTATAGTTATTAATTTCTTATCCAAATACGAACTGATTAAGTATTTGTAACATTTGAAGCACTAATTGTTCATTATTGATTTTCAGAGTAAGTTTGAGACGTTGCCTGAACATCATAAAGGTCTGAGAAAAGCTTTTAACCATAAGGGAAGCAAGTGGTTGTCTGGGAGATTTCATAAATTGAGAAAGGGTATGGGCAAGACAGATTGGATTGACCCTGACACTGCAAGCCAATTACTTGCACAGTGGGAGAACGATGAGAAATTTAATAATAGAAGTCGAAAAAGTAAGGAGAATAGGGCCAAGCAGGTGGGACCTTCATATGCTGGCGGGTCCATTCCGTTGAGTGAGCATTGTCGGAAAATTGTGAGTACACATTATTTTCTATTAAAGTATTCAATGTTTTGTACCTTGAAATAATTTGTTAACGATTTTTCATGTGTTTGCAGGCACAGTCTGAGGATGTTCCACCAGAAGAAGTTGAGTGGCGTGCCTTTGAGCAGACCCATACCCGGCAAACTGAAGGGGGTGAGAAGATATGGATTAACGCCAGGGCGGAGCAAGTGGCGGTGAGACATTTATATTGTATTGATTCTTTGTTTCGGACACCAACATGTTTATTTCATTTCACATCGGCTTTTTTTGTGATGTCTTTTTTTGTTTATAGGGCAACTATCTGAGGCTGACTCAGGAGAGAGACTCGCAGAGTGGAACCCACCCCTCATCCTCTCAGTCCGATAACGAGACTCTATTCTTACAGGCTGCGGGTGGATTTAACAGCAAAGGTAGAGTCTTCGGGTTAGGTTCCTATGCCAGCCGACTTAGGGAATCAAAGCGCTCCACATCCAGCAGTAGCGAAGGTGTTTCTGCAGGTAAACGTAATATATTTGATATTGATTGTAACATTTTCATTCTCTGGTTCATTTAAATGCAGTGCAAAAAAGATAATTATATTTCCTAATTTTTTGGCAGATGAGTTGATGAGGATGAAGACAACTATCGAGTCGCAAGCAGTTGAGCTGAACGAGACAAAGCAAAAACAAATGAACACAAACATTGAGCTCCACCAGACACAGGAGATGGTTAGACAGATGCAGCGTCAAATCATGGCCCTAATGAAAGACAAGGGTCCGATGCCGCCTCCTGAAGGTGGTCGTCCTGCTGATGATGATGATGAGGATGCTGCTGTTTAGATTACTTTTTTAGTACATCTCTGTTGAAACACTATATTTATAATGTATTTTATACTCTGTGTTATGAAGATTCGGTATGTATGTTATATAATTTTTTTAAATATTTTATTATATAACTTTTAAACAAAATTAAAAAATAAAATAAATAAATTTAAAAGAATAATGGAAAAGAATATAATTATTTTTAAAAGAATATAATTTTCAAAGAAAATTAAAAAAAATAATAAATTAATTAAAGAAAATAATAAATAATTTTTTTAAAAAAATAATCAAATTAGCGACGGAATTTAAATCCGTCGCTAATTTGAATTTAGCGAAATTAGCGACGGAATATTATTCCGTCGCTAATTTGAATTTAGTGACGGATTTCAAATCCGTCGCTAAATTCAAATTAGCGACGGATTTAAATTCCGTCGCTAATAGCGACGGAATTGAAATCCGTCGCTATTAGCGACGGAATTTAAATCCGTCGCTAATTGCGACGGAATTTAAAATTCCGTCGCAATTGCGACCACTTTTTAGCGACGGAAAAAATCCGTCGCAAATTCCGTCGCTAATTCATTTAGCGACGGAATTTGAGGGTTTAGCGACGGATTTTTTCCGTCGCTAAAACCCTTTTTTCTTGTAGTGAAATACAATCAAGGGTGAAGGTTGGGTTTAAACAAACATAATTGAATCCAATGGTCCCAATTAAACCTATAATCCTTGTATGATGGAGTTAGCCAATAATAAATCAAAGAATTAAGCTTAATCCTCATATAAATAAATAAGACAATGGGGAAATTAGGTTTTGAATAGATGGGGAGGATTTGTTCTAAACTAACACAAATCAATCCAATGGCTATGAATCAACATGAGAAGATAAGGAATTATTTAATGAATTAAGTTATTATGAATGGGATAATATGGATAAAGTTTATAAAAAATATTGTGAAAAAGGTACAAATGCACATGGGGCATTAATTAAGAATTGAAGAAATTTGAGGAGAGAGGGAGTGGACGGTGGAATGTGTGTGTGTAGTTACGAATGTGTGTGTGTAAAGGGTGTTTTATTTAATACAATATTAAATAAAACAACCAATAGGAGAGTCAAGAAAAATGGCCTAAATCCAATGTAATTAAATTTTAACCAATGGGAATCTCTTTGCTTATAAAATATGTCTCATGAAAGAGTTAAATTGTATAGAAACAATTACACCTAATAATATATAAAATATTATATTAAGAGTGCTTATTAGAGATTAATGGCAAGCTTGAGATAAATATGAATTTGATTTAGAGAAATCGAATGATCAATGATCAAAACAAATAAAAGGGCACATGTGACATAAGATAAATATCATCAATAGTAAGTAGGATTTTTCAACACAAAATTAAGGGCCAAGATTAAACCTAATAAAGCTAGGTCCAAGGGCCTTAAGTAATCATCATAAAACTAAATCCATGTGAACAAAGATGAACTAATGGGAAGTTTTAACACAAGTTTTTAAGAGACAAATGAAGCACAAATGAAGAGGCAATTAAGAAGGGAAGGCACGGTTTGTAACTAGCTTGAAGAAGAAGAATTAAATTGTTTAATATTAAACAAAGACACACATGGGATAATTGAAGTCAATAAAGGGAAGAGGATAATGGTACTTGAAGATAAGATAATAAGTGCAATCACATGAGCTCATTTAATGCAAAATTGATGAAGATAAGATGAGGGGAGGAAGCCACGGTTTTCATATGTTGTGTATGTGTGAGTGTGTATGTGAGTATGTGTGTGTACAAGAAAGATAATTAATAATATAAAGTAAATTAATTCTCAAAAAGCAAAACTTAGAGGTTAAGTTTCTAAACTTGTTGGCTAAGTTAGGGTTTTTTAATCACATGAAGGGATGAGATCAATTCTTGCAAAGTAAGTTGCATCCAATGGCTAGGGTGAGAGATGCATGGGCAAATTAAATTCCATTTGTGTCCTAGACTTTCACCTATAAATAGGAGGCTTGGGTTCACTTCATTCTTTACACCAAACTCCAATGAGTTTAGAGAGAAAAAGAGTAGAGAGAAGTAGTGTTAAGCAAGAAGGAAGGAAGAGTAGCAAGATTCTTCAAGAGGTAAACTTGCTTTTAGTTTTCTAGTCTTTAGTTCTTTTTTAAGTTCTTAGTAAAATTGTAGTTTAATCTAGGAAATTGTTAGAGATATTCCTTTTCATGTGTGAAAGTCTCCATTGCTTTTAAAATGCAAAATGGAGTGGAAAACATGTTAGGGAATAATTTTTAGAATTAATATCATTGTGATAAAAGTTTAGAAAAACTGAAGGGGGAAATCCTTTGCTGGCAGCGAAAATAGATGCTATTATTTTATGTATGAAATGAAGTTATTAAATCATGAAAATTTTCAGAAATAAAGTAGAGATGTAGGGATTTCCAAATATATAAAATATGTAACGTTTTGATCTCGGTCAAGGAGATATGAATTTTTGAAGCTAAGCCATGTTTTCTGGGATTAAATCTGGGCAGCGTTGAGAAAATATTAAACTGGGAATGATTCTTTATGTTCTAGCTTCTAGGAATATTTTTCCTTGAAAATAGACATGTCAAGGGTCATGAGGAATTTTACGGAACCTCGTTTCGATTTTTTTAGAATTAGTTATCATTTTTCAAAGTTAGACGAAAAATCTACCCGAAATGCTGTACCAGCGTTTTTTCCGAAAAAAAAGGAAAATAAATTGAAAAATAATTCCACCAAGTGTAAAATGGTCATTAGTGACTAATATATCTATTAAGATATTATTGGTGAATTAATAAATTCGATATTACCCTTATAGGATACACGTGACCGCACTCCGACCGACGAACATACCGATATCACCGATGAAGGTACGTTCGCGTATTGTAACACTAACTCTGATGCTTATTGTACTTTTATATGTGATAGATGTATTTATAGATTAAGACTCCGTCTTAAAGTTTTCACATACATTCAGCTTTATACGGGTTACAGTCTTGGTAATGCCGTTGAGTTTTCCTAGCGCTGAGGACACAATAGGCCATCGTGGCACTGGTGAATAGTGCAGACTAGGTGATAACGGACATATGCAGTGGTTGTGTGCCGTTATCCAGACGAATCTGTTATGAGTTTTTATATTGATTATTGGTGTAATGTCATAAATATCTGTCATACGTAACTGTTACATAAGCATGAGGTTAACCGTTACCTGAGGTTCAATAGGTATTGAACCTCAGCTCTTACCATAGCTTCAGGGCCTGGGGAACCGAGGACCGAAGACAAGAGTAAGCAAAGTAGACAGCACGCTAGAGACCCGACTGAAGATCCTACTTTTAGACTTGTACCGTGGGAACATTACTCAGATAAATGTAATGTACATTATGAACAGATAGATACGCCACAGTTAATGGTATATCAGTTACTCACTCTTTTACTTGCTCCGATGCTCTACTCTGATGGAAAAAAAAAATATTCCGCTTTTAAAAATTAGGGTGTTACAATCTCCATCCTTAGCAAACTCATATTTGATAGATCGGGAAAGACTTATTTTTACTTATAAATCATCTTGAAGCGATCAACTTATATTAATCTTGGGATCGTTGAGGCAACCTCCCATTCTAAAGTTAGGGATTGCAATTTACAATAGGGGCACAAAATTTCCCTTTTAGTGAAGGATAAATTAACAAAATATAAAAAAAGTTACATGTGTTATAAATATAACAATATATGTGAGATAAGAGATAGAAAACAAGAACAAGAGAATAGAGAAGAGAGAAAGAGAGTAATTCTTATCTCAATATGTCTCAAATACATAACATATACCTTCTATTTATAAGCACAACTCTTTAATCTACAATTAATGTGATTCCATAATCATAGTGGTTAATGGGTGAGAATAGGAAACTATGGAGAATAGGAAATAATGGGAGATATGGACATCCACAAATATAATATTCATAACATTCCCCTTGGATGTCCATTATGAATATATCTCATTAAAAACTTTAACTATGAAAACCCAGTGGGATAAAAACCTAGCCAAAGAAAAGAGTACATCATCTATTGATACATTTTCTAATGTTGCCTCATTAAAAACCTTTATAGGGAAAACCTAGTGGGACAAAACCTAGATAAGGGAAAAAGAGTACATCGTATATCATCTCCCCCTCTTAATTACATCAAATTTGCTCCCCCTAATGACTATATTACTTTCAATGTCTTTTGAGCATATCTTCTTTTTTGTCATCAAACATTCTATTGTGTACCTGCAAGAACTAAATATTTCCAACAAAATCATAATAATACTAATATGATCTCTAAGTATTCTTATAAGATATATCTAAATACATATCAACAGATATTCTTTAAAATGATTATATCATAAATGCTCTAATAGCTTTAAGTCATACAAAACTTATAAGTATTGTTCTCGAGAACTTTGAATTAGATGCTTCTGGCATCTTGAGTCCTTCAAGGACTTGTGCTATAAGCACTCTTGGATTCTTTGAAGATTCTTATGCAATCTTCATAGGTTAATAAGCCATATGCATATGCTATATAACGATATCTAATAGACACATAATTTATCATTATAAACTGCCAGATTTATCGTATCCACCACAAAATCATATATCCCAATTTGGACTTCAAGTCCTTCACTATCATAGTATGATTATATTTACGTTATTCTCAATTTCACTTATCCTCTTGGCCAATAATCTTTATATAATATCCTCATTTGATCACGTGATATCATCATCAAAATTGTTGTCGGCAACTTTATCTTTTCAGTTCTATTTTTCCAATTCAACATAACAATATCAATATTATTCAGGTACCTGAACTTCTCTTGATGTTTTGCAATAAGTTATGTCTTAATACTTTTCTGGAGTATCTACCTCCTTAATATGATCATCTTAATTATTGCTCCAATTTATCTATAACATTTATATTTGGAACTGAATACTTACTCATGCTTCAGACATGTTACTAATTGGAGCATTTTTAGCTGGAATATGAGATTTAATAAATCTCATTTAGGTCAGTAATTCTATCTGGCAAATATATCATGAATGCATAACCTGATGAACTTCTGGTTCATACTTCTTTATTCGAGGATATATACTTTGCTATAATGCATTCCATTTATTCTCTTATCCAGCTATTCAATTTCTCCCCCTCATGTTGAAAAAATAATGTCAAATATCAATTAACTAATCATACAGTATAAGTCTCCTTAATCCATTTGTTTCCTTTAGAAACGTCATTTTGTTTCATATAAAGACAAATAAGAAGAATAAGGTCCTTATACAACATTTATCTCAACTTTCTTTCCATATCCATTTGGGTGCATTGTGGTGGATTTATAAAAACTACACATTCAAACTTTTTAAGATGGAATTTGTCTGGCTACTGACCAAGAGCTAATTTTACTGGGAGAATTTTGTTGGCTTATAGATCAAATATACCAGTATAAAAATTTTGTTCTCATAAAAATTGATCTAGCTATTTATGAAGGCTTTAATTCATGATTTTTTGATCGTATAATCTGGAAATTGTACACTTAATTCATTCAAACATTATTGCAAACTTCGAGTTACAAACGTTCTTACAAACTTTAGATTGCAAGATAATAATCTCGCATGTAATCATCTCATAGATGCATCTTTCAAGTTTATATGGTTTACATACTATTTCAATGCCCATATAATTCTGTTTGATATATTTTCAGAAATATTAAAATCCAATACTAATAATGATCAATGATAGTCTTGTAAACCATTTGTTTTTAAGAACAGACAGCACATAATTCATAAATAATATGTTGGTTATTCATGAAGAATCTTCTAATTCTTTGATGGATGTCAAAACGTAATCTTATTTGTATTATATGACTTGGATGATCAAACAAGTCATGCCAACAATTTAATAAATTTCTTTGGATTAATAAACTTCTGGTTTATTGTAATATATGTCTCAATCAACCATAAAATTTTGAATCATAATCTGACATCCATTTTGGAGATCTATTAGGCTTTATAAAGGAAGTATATAACTTTTCAAAAATTATCTCATACTTGTATTCAAACTTACACTTGTTTTCTAACAATCTCCCCCCAAGTGTGAGTCATATAAACATACTTTCTATAAAATGTATTTCAAAATCACTTTAAAACCCTTTAAAGCTCAAAATAAAAATCTATGTTGATTTATCAGGAATAAACATATAAGATTATATCACCAGATAATCTCATTACTCATTAATAATATACTTCAATTTACTTATATATGCAAAATATATACAGTCCACCATATATGAAGATATTCTTGATCAAAATAACTCAGAATCTCACAGATTTAGAATTACACATATGAAAATTCTCCAGCAGAAAATTGTCATGGCAACAGATTTATAAGATGGGATCACCATAAATGTAAACAATAATAATTTTTTTTTAATAAGAACATAAACTAAACACATATCACCTTCTAGGCTCATTTGTTATTTGTATTGGCTTTAAAATAAATCTAGACATATTTTCTCTGCAACCCTTTGCCTCTTTAATATCTCATTGACTGTATATAAGCAAACATTTGATTTGCTATATTTGTAAACTTCTAGTTTACAATTACAATCCCTACATTATTTGCAAACTTCTGGTTTACATCAAACTTCTAATTTGTATTATTAATTCAGCATATTTCTTAAAACTTTTTTTCACAATTTTGCTACTACAAGAGCAAATTGGATACATTCATTTATAATGAACTTTTAGAAGAACGACCATCTTCTAGTGGTCATACAAACCCTTTAATTTTCTCTAAAGAACAAGGGGATTTTTTAATGCGAAATATTCAATTTTAAGGTCATCATACAAATTGTGGCATATAAAAATCATGGATCTAGCTTTACTTCAATTTGTCTTATGGCTTCAGGCCAAATTATCACTTTGCTTCATGAGAATTTGTGTCTCTTGATAAAACTAAGCCAATTTGTCTCTTCTCATGGCTTCAAGCCAATTTGTTTCATGAGAAATTAAATTAATATGGCTTCCAGCCATTTATCTTCAGGATAAATAAAAATTATATATATGGCATCTGGCCATATAACAATAAATTAAAGAATATGAAAATAAAAACAATAAAAATGAAAGATATAAAAATTAAAAATTTATGGCTTCCGGCCATTTAGTTCTCATAATGAGAATTTAAATTTATATGGCTTCTAGCCATAAAATAAGAAATTAAAGTGATATGATTTCTAGTTATATAATTTTAGAATAAGAAAATAAAAGTGTATGGCATCAAGCCATTACAATATTAATAATATAAAAGAATTTGTATAGAATAACATAACATTAAAAATTAACAACAATAACAGTAAAATGTTATGTTAAAGTTAGTTATAATAATAAAATCTCAAAGCAAATTAAAATAATAAAAAGGAAAGATTAAATCTAGATTTCCATGTAGGAGGTAGAACCTTCCATGTAGGAGTCAAATTAACAATAAAAATGAAAGTTTAAATCTAGACTTCCATGTAGAAGATAGAACCTTCCATATAGGAGTCAAATTAACAATAATAATAAAACAAGTAGGAATAATTAAAAAGACTATGGCTTGTGGCCATGTAATAGGAAATCAAAACAATATGACTTCTGGTCATATAATTTCATAATATGAAATCAGAGGTGTATGGCTTCTAACCATACAAAAATAACAATATCAATAATATAAAATAACTCGTAAAGAATATCAATATAAGATATATAAACAGTAATAATCTCCAATCTTAGTCATGGAATCCGACGTATAAAACAATCGGTAAAAATATCTCCTTAATTCCATATGGTTGCTCAAATTATCCTAGATAGAGAAAAGAAACATATAATTAAAGAAGAGAAGCTAAAATCGTTAAAGAAGCGATCAGATCTTCGTTTGAGCTTCTCATGCTGAAAACATGTTATAAATATAACGATATATGTGAGATAAGAGATAGATAACAAAAACAAGAGAATAGAGAAAGAGAAGAGTAATTCTTATTTCAGTGTATCTCAAATACATAACATATGTTTTTCATTTATAGGCACAACTCTTTAATTTACAATTAATGTGGTTCCATAATCATAGTGATTAATGTGTGAGAATAAGAAACTATGGAGAATAGAAAATAATAGGACATATGGACATCCACAAATATAATATTCATAACAATATGTCATTTGCCAAGTAATTTTAAATAATATGGTGTGGTTTACATTCCGTTAAGTTTAACCGTCATTTTAATGGCAGGTAGCTAACAGTCAATACGTAGAAGTTGATGGTTTAATTTTTAAATTTGTAAAGATGAGGGTATTTATCTGCAACTGAGTTAATGTTTTGGGGACTTATGTGCATTTTGGCCCTTTTTAAATGTTAAAAAAGTTATTTTATCATAGTTTTTTTTGCCAGAATATATTATGAGAGTTCGAAGTTTTGAAGTTTTTGTGTACTTTAATTTTTTTTTCCCAACATATAAGTAATATCTAATCGGCATTATAAATGGACCTTAATAATTGACACTTGTGTTAGAGAAATACTAACATATTGCAGGAGTGTCATATCATTTAAAACTTTGTCTAATGAAAACACAAAAGCTCAAATTATTTTAATCCTATTTGACTGATAACTTTTTAAAAAAAACACACACACACACATACATTTTATTCTTCTTAGAACAATATTTGTTGATCATTTTATTTTATTTTTTTTCAAATTGATATGTTTATTTTACTTAAAACCAAAATAAAATGTGAATTTTTTTATGAGTCATCTATCGAGTATGATTAACATAATCTGAGTTGTTATATTTCTTTTGAACAATATTTAAATGAAGTGGCACTTGTGAAAGATGAAAGTATTTTTCCTTGGGCTATACATAGGTTATTTTTCGGCCCAAAATCCATAGGTTGTCATGAACCAACAGAAGACATTACTTGGGCTTAGATATTTCGTTTTACTCTTTCATTGACAAAAGGCTCATATCTGGACTAGAAAGATTTAACCCCGGCCCGTACACCACACTTGTTAATTTTCTTTTTCCAATTAGAATTTAGAACTATTGATTTCATGGACTGGCCAGGATTTTTTTGGGTCAAAAGTGGAGTGTGATTAAAATTATTAAATAATTGAAGACAAGAAATTAGACCAAATCCATGATGATTTTTTGGGCGAAGTCATTAATTAATTAATTTAAATGATCTTATTCAAAGAAATATACTTTTATATTGGGAAATTCCTAAAAAAGGAACTTTAAAATTGTTAAAAGACGAAAATATGTTCTGAATATTTATAATACTTTAGAGGTATCAGGGCCTGATTTTTCCTTTTCAAAATCAAATAAAAATAACATAAACGCCCCTTTAAGTTTAAAAACGTGCTTTATATTTTAATAAGGGTTTAACAAGTTTAGAAAAGGTTTTAATAAACTTTAATAAGATTTTCACAAATTTTAATTCAAAAATTACCGCTTGCTACAATGACAAGGTGTTGATTCTCATTTCTAATAAGGGTTTCATAAGTACATATAATGTTTTAATAGTTATAATTAGGTTTTTACAAATTCCAATTCAAAGTTCACCATTTACAAAAATGGGTGTTATTGATTTATACTTTTAATAACAGCTTTATAAGTTCAGATAGGATTTTCATAAATTCTAATTTAAAAATTACCACTTGCAACAAATGACAAGGTAATAAATTCCTACTTTAAATAAGAGGTTCATAAGTTCAAAAAAGGTTTTTCACAAATTCTGATAAGATTTTTATAAATTTCAACTCAGAAATCACAACTTACTACAATGGCAATGTATGATTCCTACTTCTAATAAGAGTTTTACAAATTTAAATAAGATTTTAACAAGTTCTAATAAAATTATCACAAATTCCAATTTATGCCACCAAGTCGTTTGATTCCTATGACTTTCATAATTTTAATTTAGTTTCTTTTCACATGAATCAATCAATGAGTCTATTGACTCATCACTCAGGGCCCACATTCCATGGTCATCACAATCATTGTGATGAGATCTTAACTGTTAAAACTTTAATCCAAATAGTTCAAATTTAAAATTTTTAATATGTGATTTCTTTACTAATAAATTCATTTTTATGAGTAGCGATAGTTATAAAATTATCTTTATTTTTAATTTTGCATATCATAAAATAAAATTTTATTTAAAATATAAAAATTAAATAAAATTAAATATCGACCATTCAAAATCAATCTAATGGTAAAGATGGGTGATGAGCACATTTTTAATTTTGCTCATCAAAGTGATGAGTATAAAATGTACTCCCCTCATTACTCAATGAAGATAAGTCCATGAAAATGTTCATACTTGTGCGTAAAATCTCTAGTTCTCAATGGTTATTAACTAAGAATCTGCTGAATTGGCATATCCTTTCGAACTCGTACACATGGATAGTGATTCGACTCACCAACAACTCAACACCAATCATACTAAACAGAGGAGCGATATCGAGTTATGACCTCCTCCACAATTTGGAGGGTGACAAACGCTTGGGAAGGATCGAACTTATCGACGAGCCCTCCCACCATTGATAGGTTAACATATCATAATTAGCAAGAAAACACAGAACGGTTTTTTGGAACAATTGGCCGCCACTGCTGACAACCACACAGTTGAAGCAATAGTTAGTGGCAGCCAAAAAAGTGAGAAAACATAAAGACCGGTAGAACCCCCTCTTCATCCTATTTGACAACCCTTCATTCACCATCATATTGATTCCAAGACAACGACTTAGACAAAAGCTCAAGACCTGAGTAGATCTAAGCAGAAAGAACAAGAAGAGAAAAAATAGACAAAGAATTTTTAGTGAGATAGAGACGACGAAGGTTGTTTCCTTAGCCTTCTGTCATAGCTCAAAACCTTCGTCACAACCGCACCACAATCACACTCCTTTGCCAGACTGTGTGTGTGCCCACACAGTGCCTTCACCATCTTCATGATTTGGGGACACAAACCACCTAAAAAGTTGGATTGAAGATGGTAGAAGAGGTCAAAGAGGAAGGAGAAGAAGATTTTGTGGATGGATGAGAATATTTATAAGGGTGTTTGTGTCATTTTCTTTTGATTTCAAAAATGACAAATATACACTCACACCTCTATAATATTATGAATATTAGGAGCATCATTATATCTTTTAATATTTTTAAAGTTTTTTATAAGAGATTTTCCCTTTTTATTCTTCTATTCTTTTATACCATATTCTTTGATAGAGTACATAACATTACGATTACCAAAAGAATACCGTCTTACTAGGGGGAAAAATCTCAATGAGTTTGGAAGGGGAAAAAAAGGTGCTTGTTTGAACCCCTTTTCGCAAATCATAATGAAACTACTCTCGTATTTATTTATTTGAGAAAATTATAAATAAATATCATATGAATTTGTAAAACTTCCAAAAGTTCATTGAATTTGTAAAAAAGTTGAGAGGTACAAAAGACCTATGAGGGATATGCAAATTCAGGTCAAATTACCCTTTTACTCTTAGTTTTAAATAAATAAATAAATAAAATCCCCTCCACCCACCTCCACCGGCAGTGGGTGATGGCCGGAGGTGGGGGGAGGGTGGAGGAGATTTTTATTTATTTATTTAAAATTAAGGGCAAAAGGGTAATTTGATCTAAATTTGTATATCCCTCATAGGTCCTTTATATCTCTTAGTCTTTTTATAAATTTAACGGATTTCTGGGGTTTTACAAATTCATATAGTATTTATTTAAAATTTTCCCTATTTATTTTGAATTCAATGATCTTTAGGATTTTGATTGATATGACACCTTTGTGTGAGATTGTAATTTCCCCCCTTCCTTTTGCTCCTTTCCTCTCTCACATGCTTTCTTCAAGAATTTTCTTGGATTCTCGGCTTGATTTTCTCCTTATATTATGGACATTTCAACATTATAATTTAAAAAAAAAAGGAAAAAAATAACTTTGAAATTATAAAATTCATATTAGATATTTTCTAAGAAATGAGTTATTAATTACTTATAAGTTTTGTCGTTGTCTTATCAATTTTCATTAAAAAAAAATCTAATTTTAAATTTTATAATTTCAAATTCTTAGGGGAATAAAAAAACTAGGTCCGAATTCTAAACCGAGTGATTTGCATTGTATTTGTTTGACTTCCCATTTGTTTTCTAGTTTGGTCGTCTTTACACTCTTTCTTGTTTTTCTAGAGGGTGGAACTGGATGACCGGCGGCCTCAGGAACCTTCCTCCTCCGCTTCTTTATTTGTAAAGAAAAGTCAAATCAGTACGAGCTAAAGAAACCCACCATCCTCACCTATAAGTCGGAACATTACATACTTTAATCAATCAAATATCCTCTCTATTTTGTTTTCCCAAATTTCAAGGGTTTCTATATTCCCATCTCTGGACTCATTCAAACTTCATCGGCTTCTTCGTCGTAGTCATCGTCTCGTTCTTCGGTTCTCTTCGGGTTCAAGTGGGGATCTCTTTTGAATCGAAAGGTTTCTAAAAGGCGAAATATTTGAGGTATTCGGGTATGGCGTCATCGAGCTCAGGAGTTACTGGATCTACCGATTCAACAGCTGCGAGAAGACAGAACAAGCGACCTAAGTGTAATTTCTGATATTTGATCTCTTTTTATTTTGCTTCATTCACCTTAATTTGCAGTCGCCCAATTTTATTTTGTCTGTCTTATTTGATGTAATTATGTTGTATTGATGTATCTCTTGTATTTATCACTTAAAATGCACGATTGAATCGTTGAAATGAGGAAGCTCGTGACTTTTTAAGGCATAAGTTGGGCTAGCACTAAGTGCATAACATTGAGACGCCTGAAACTGTTGATCAAGCTCATATATATGAAGGATTTTAATTACTTGGAAGTCCCTTGTTCTTTGTTAGCCAGGGAACCAAAGATTCACGGCAAATAACTACTATAACGTCGCAATACAAAGTCTTTTTCTTCCCACTCCCATTGCATCCTCAAGTACCTATTCACCTTTTCTCCTTATTAGTCGTTTGTTTCCAGAGAATCTGTGAGTGGCCATACTTATTCCGTGTTTTGTGATTGGTTGATCCGTGGGTTGGGGCGGCGATTTGGTTAATTTGACGATTGATGGGAAACATATGCTGAACTTGTGGTTACAAGAATGGTTTTTGTGCTGTAATGAATTAGGATACATGGAAGTTTCTCCTTGGCAAGCTAATTTTCACCTTATTTTCTGGAGAGTTGACATTATATTGATTTTCATTTGGCTTGTATATGGCTTCTTCACTTGGTTGTGGAGTTCTTATAGTTGCTGAACATCTTCTTAACAAATGCATTTTTGTCACGACTTTACTGACAAGAAATGTCTTTAAAAAATGTTATCCCTTTCAGATTCAAAGTTTACACAACAAGAACTTCCAGCATGCAAGCCAATTCTTACACCAAAAGCGGTAAAACACTGCCTATTTTTATGAATTTCCCGCAATGACATTTGTGATCTACTTAGTCGTGAAAGCTATTGTCTGAACTGGAAGGAACCTTATTTGATTTTAAACATTTTTTGCAGGTTATTTCAGCATTCTTGATTGTCAGTGTTGTCTTCATTCCTATTGGGGTTGCTTCCCTATTTGCTTCACGAGACGTATGCTCAAGTGTAATTATGCTTTGAATTTTTATGTTCTGTCTGATTTAATGCTGACTATGATTATTTTTACTTGCAGGTTGTTGAAATTGTTGATAGGTATGAGTCTGTATGCGTACCAAGTAATTATACTGACAAGGTAGCTTTCATCCAGGGCCCTGCAAATAAAACATGCATCCGGAAACTACAGGTAAGTATCCTTGATGGGAATTTATCATTTTAATTATTTGATCATCATCACGCTGTTGTTTTCTTTTTTTAATGAAAATATTTTTACTCTGTTCTAATGAAAGTTGTTCACACTATAATGTTTTTATTTTTTTTCTTACGATCAGGTGAAAAAACATATGAAGGCGCCTATTTATGTATACTATCAGCTAGACAATTTCTACCAGAATCATCGAAGGTCAGTGCTTGAATATCTTATCTTCATGTATGACATATATATAAAAGCCTATGCATCTCACATTACTTTTATTCATTATGAGATAGGAAAGTGTGGTTTATAATGAATAAGAATTCCCTGGTCCAACTTTCTACAACTTCCTTGACATTTCCAGCTTTTGTGTTTCTTCCCTTCTTTTTCATTGTGACTCATACAGTGTAGATAGACTATGGACCAATATATATATATATATATATATATATATATATTATATATATCACTCATAAGAACAAAATTGATCAAGTTGTGCTACATGTTCGCCCATGTTATTCGTATGTTTAAACTCTTTTTTTTTTTTGTGTGTGTGTGTGTGTTTTTTATGTTTGAAGAGTGTTTTTCCTTGATTTATTTGTTGATGGAACAATGGGACCGTTTCTTCCTTGTCTTCTCTTTTCAATTTTTTGTATGTTTAAAAGCTGATGCAGTTGTTAACATTTTTTGTTTGTAAACCTCCTGTCATTCTTAGGTTCTGACTCTCTATTGAATGTGATGAATAGACTATATGCACGAGATGTTCTTTTCATGTCCTATGCGCCACATTATATTGTCTGTGTATATCTTATCATTATGGTAGTTTGTAAGTTTGGTGGCTTTGATAAACTTAACCACTTTCTGTCTTAAAATTTCCTGCTCAGTAGCTAGACATGATATAAATTAAATTGTTATTCTTGTTTATGGAAATTTGCGTTATCCAGGTATGTTAAAAGCCGAAGTGATGCCCAGTTAAGAGATTCTAATCAGACCTCTATAAGTGATTGTAAGCCTGAAGATATGTTTAATGGAAGCCGGATTGTGCCTTGTGGTCTTATAGCTTGGAGTTTGTTCAACGACACTTATAGCTTCTCCCTGAACAATAATAATTTGACCGTGAATAAGAAAGAAATCTCTTGGAAGAGTGATAGAGAGCACAAATTTGGAAGTAAAGTTTTCCCCAAAAACTTTCCCAATAATTTCCGGAATAGTAACAGTACTGCTCTTATAGGCGGTGCAATTCTTGATGAATCCATACCAGTAAGTCTTTATTTGAACTCATGTTTTGACTGAATCTAGCTTAGAGTTGTTTGGTATGCATATTTTAAATTTAGACTTTGGCCATTCTTGTACTTGTTTGTGTAAAGCTTGCACATGCCCATTTTTTGTTACTTTATTAGAATGATGATAATGGTCAGTGTGATGATGTATAAACATGTTTTGCATTTTGGGTATACATTCTTTTTGTGTTTTTTACTATAATGCTAGTCCCTAATCACTTTTTGATTTGAAAGAAAGAGATTGATGTAAATTCTCAAAGATTTGTAGTGGAATTCTACGTATATAATTCTATTCAAGCAGCATATAGGTAGCTTATTGCATGGCATGAGATAGAAATATTCCAGCTCATGGCATCATGGTTCAAGATCTTAATGCCAGTTCATATTGATCATAAATTACATTGTTTGAGGAGGATATGATATAGTATTATACGATGCTTTCAGTGGTTTGGGCTATCTGTCTCTGGGCTTTTTGATTGTACTTATAGCTGTTGATACTATGATCTCTTTTCTTCCACTCGTTATACCGGAAATATAGCTTTAAATAGAAGTTTGAGAGGAGTCAGGAGTCCGGTCAATGCAATTTTGCATATTGGTGATAGTTTTGTTCAGTTATCTCTTGATATATCAATTTGCATTTGGAAAATGTCTCGTGTCTTGATTATAAAATGATGGAGTGTTTGCATTTTTTCCATCTTTTGAGACATTTTCTTTCCTATTCTAAGAGTATTAAATTATCATAGAATTGTTCATCCAGATGGCAATCCTGTAGTGCTTTACTGCTCATTTTATCTTGTAGCTCGTCTATTCATTTTGACTTTGATGAGTCAAATCTTGAAATAAAGACATCAGCAGGAGTTATTTGTAAGCCATTTATATAGACTGAATTATGCAGAACCCCTATCTTTTTTGCTTCCAGTATATCTTATTATCATCATGTGATTGATTTTGAGTTTCTGAATTGGTAGCTTGCATCAAAGAGATAAGTTGCTCATTTCTTGAATATTTTCTTATGGAACAGCTAAGTGAGCAGGAAGATCTTATTGTGTGGATGCGAACTGCTGCACTGCCAACTTTTAGGAAGTTGTATGGAAGGATACATACAGATCTGAATCCTAATGACACCGTTACAGTAATAGTGCAGAACAACTACAACACATACAGTTTTAAAGGCAAAAAGAAGCTTGTGCTGTCAACTACGAGCTGGCTTGGTGGAAAGAATGACTTCCTTGGTATTGCTTATCTCACTGTTGGAGGACTGTGCTTCTTCTTGGCCTTGTCCTTCACCGTTGTATATTTCATCAAGCCAAGGTAAATTCTTAAATCCCCAACTACTTGCTCCGTGGAAATTAATTTTGAGGCCTGGCTGTTTTTGAGTGGCTCACATTTGCTTTGGCATGATCTATTGGTGCCTTCCTCAAGAAATGGTGTTGTTGGGTGCATTCACTCTTCTCATTAGCCTGTCAAGTACTGGACCTTTTTCGTTTCTGACCAACATAGTCGAATTCCTTTCTTCAGATTACTTAGAATATTGCTCCCTCCAGTCCTTGATATAAGACTTTTTTGTGAGGTGATCTTGGTCTTAAGTATAGGACATCTTTCATATTTGTCAATCTTTTTCTAATTTGTCTTTGTTGATGCTCCTTCAACAATAATCAAGGAGAATAGAGAATGAGGGAATTAAAGAATATGATTAAGGTGTTTTTAAAAATAAATGTCATACTAACTCAACTAACTTCCTTAATCTAAACAAATTGGATAAATATGTCTTATATCAAGGATCAAAGGGAGTAGTTCTTAGCAAGTTTCTGAGACCCGGACTAGTCATTAAACTTGTAGGGGTATTAGGTCATACGTCAGTGGGTCAAATCGGTATTAATTAAAAATATATAATTTAATTAAAATAGGTAAAAATATTCATAAATAATAAAAAATATTTTATGGTCAAAATATGAGAGGATGTGACGTAATAATGGATAGTATGGGAGGACATGCAATACTATATTTATTATATTGATTTTGAGGCCATCGTTGTAATTATCCCCATTCCAACTGCACAACGTATGTATAGGTGGACCAAATCCTATAGCATCAAATCAAAACTTATAGCAAGCTTGTGAAAAGGTGAACCAAATGCGTGGCTGCGATTTTAGCGTAGGAAAAATAAAAGTATTGGAGAGGCACAGAGAACATCGGGAATGATCACTTTCTTCTCATCCCTAATATTTTTCTCTTATACTCTCAAAAGCCTTTCTCTTTATTTACCAACCACACAAAAATCACAACTCTGTTGATAAGTTATAACTCTCTTCCCATGGTAGTCCCAGCGACGGCTCCGCCATCCGTCCACATTCTTCTGATCTCCATCGCCGGCGTCTTCCCCACTAGTGGAGAGCCTTGACATTGAGAAGAACTTCAGATCTCTCTCTCTCTCTCTCTCTCTCTCTCTCTTCTCTTCTTCTTGTTTTGTGTCTTAGCCATAGAGAAAATCACCGCCAGAAAAGCAATCTCTTTTGCTCTAACTCGGCCAATTGGGCTTGTTCAGGCCAAGTTGACCAAGTTGACTCCGGTTTAACTCGGGACCCTGGTTTTACCCCTAACTCGGACTAGTTTTCTGGTTTGACAGTTTTCGGTCTGAACTGGCCGGTCCGGTCCGGGTTTCAAAACCTTGGTTCTTAGAGTTCAGATTACTTTGAATCTATGTTTTGAATAGCGGATAGCGGCCGGTAGTGGCCGACCCCAAAAACGGTATAGCGGGTAGCGGTAAAGCCGCTACTGTGAAGTTCATATAAATACTTATAATAAATTATACCACATATATAAATGCAATATAAGATAAGAAATCACCCAAAATGTTATACATTCAAAATAAGGATTCAAGGAACATAAAGAAAGCCATGTACTAGTTCATTGAATGTAACTAAATTAATAATATTCTAGAAACATAAACAACCAAGCCACATTAGACCTTGCTAGCTGACGCCTGACGGAGGAGAGGGATGCGAACAGGACGCGAACAGGGAAGAGGAGGGAAACACGTGGGAAGCAGGGACGCCGGACGCGAACAGGGAAGAGGGACGCGAACAGTTCCTTTGGTTGATCAGAATCAGGTTTCAGAAATAGAGAAGAGGAGCGAAAGATGTGGGAAGCAACGAAAGTGAAGAGGTTGAGCAAAAACAAAAACGAAAGTGAAGAGGGAAGATCGGATCTGCGAGCAAAAAAAACAGAGGGAAATCAACATTTTTTTCCCTTGTTTTTTTTCAGACAGAAGATAGGGTAAATTGACATATTTACCCTTCATTAAGTTGGCCTTTTTCCCATTTTAGCCCTAATTGCAATCAAATTCCCAAAGCCATGCCATGCGCCCATGCCCCGCGTCCTATTTCTCAGAATTAAATCACGATTCCCAGTTGTGGGCACTATCGCGCCATCTAAGCCACCGCCCACAACTGCCGCCACTGTCCGCGACCACCCGCTACCGGAAACTGTAGCGTTGCGGAGCGGAAGTTGCGTTTGGGTCCCGCAACCCGCATCAGAACCGGTATCGATTTCAATCCTAGCTTTGAATATTGGGTCTTAGGGTTCCCAACTTCTACTGCCTATTCCCTTCTAAACTCCAACTCAAGCGTGGCAATATTGGTGAATTTTTATGAGAAACTTGTATTTGCAATTATTGTACATTGTCAAGTTGCTGGTGCTTACCAAATTGTGTCCTTTCCTGTAATTGTATGCCCTCATAGTATGGGCTTGAGGTAATACAACTGCAACTTTTGCCTGGCTTGTAAAGAAAGAGGGAAAAAGGAAAAAGAAAGTGATTTTCTGCGACAGTTCTAAATTAGCTTAGGGTTAAAGTAAAAATCTGCACTGTATCAAAATCAACATCTGCATATGGTATTCTGGTTATTGTTATTAGTGATGCACCAAGGCTAGTACAATAAACTTGTATAGGGAGTTATAGAAAAGTGTAAACTTTGGATAGATTTTACAGGTGAAAGCGTACAAGTTTACTTTTCATTTGTATTTTTTGTTCATGTCAAACTTAACATATCTTCAATTCTGTTTCGTCGAATTTAAACTGATCTTTTATTTCTCTATGCAGGCAACTTGGAGATCCTTCATATTTATCTTGGAATAGAAATCCAGGAGGGCACTGAGCTTGGTTGAACATTCAAGGCTCCAAGGAGCTAGTGTATTTTTTCTGTGGCTGGTGTGATTTTGTATGTCTATAACTTGTTACTAGTCACTCTTACGAAATTACACTGTATTTTTTTTTTCTTGTATTTTTTTATTGGCTTTTGTGACGATAAAAATAACTTGTATGTCTAGAAAATAGAATGATGTGTAATATAGTCGCTTCTCATACAAGTAGTGAAATAAGGCAGTAGCACCCTTCCTCGGTAAGTGTGGTTTCCATTCCATTGAACCAAAAGAAGCCTGAGTGTGTTGGGCTCGTGGTTTGTACTACAACAACATAGCTTTGATCTCATTTAGTACAAACCACATAGCTTTTAGCTTTGATCTCACTGGACAGGGTCGGTTATATGGATTAAAAGATATTATTACACCCTATCAAAAACTAAATCTCAGGATAGATTTAGATCTCATTCAATAATCTCTGAGTGTTTTACGCGGTCTTCTTCTACCTCTTTTAACCAGGCTCAAAACTTGATCTATTCTTCATACTAGTACATATGATAGCTTTCGCTGTACTTGTCCAAACAACCTCAAATGATTTTTTGTAGTTTTTTTTTCCCCAATAAGTGTCATTCTAACCCTTCATTGCATAATTTTATTATGAATATTATCTTTCTTTGTATAATCATATATCAGTCTCTCAACATCCTCATCTTAGTACCCCCCCCCCCTCCCTGAGCTTATGTAGCTCCTTCGATGCCCATTATTTTCTACTATGTATTGTTGGTTGACAATACAATAAAATTTTCCTTTTACTTTATCAGGTACTTTTCAATAACAAACAACTTTAGTTAACATTTCTCTATTTAAACCGTCCAACTTAAATTCTATGATTAACATCTCCATTAATTTCATCATCTTGCAAAATTAATCCCATATATTTGACCTTTGTCACTTATGGGATGACTTGATCTCTCATTTTCACCCTCAGATCACTTATTACTTTTCTCTTATTAAAAGTGCAATGCATATAATTTGTCTATCTTACTCATGTTCAGTTAGAAACCCTTCGTCTATAAAGTCCTTCTCCATAACTCAAGTTTCAAATCAATTTCTTTTCTTGAGTCAACCATAAGAATAATATCATCACCAAAAAGCATACATTTGGGATTTCTTCGAGTATATGCTCAATTAGAACATCTACGACAAAGTTAAACAAATAATGGCACATAATTCATACTATTTGAAAATTTTAGAATTGTCCAAACATTTGTTACAGGAGGAATGATCCCAAGTTACCAAATAATTCATTTAGAGTAAAATTCCAAAAATTGACAACTCTGCCATTGGAAACTGCAATAGGGGTTCTAACCCCACGACATTCCTTTCCTTCCACCAATATGTCAACTTACTGGGGGGTATGTGAGCTATACAAGACAATGAGAACCATTGCCTTTAAGGTAGTTTTGTGATATTCAAACACAACCGAATTGTGTTCAATTTGGATTTCAATTTCAATGGTAATTTGCTCACCCCTGCGAGGAAGCAACCGAGTGAATGGACCTCTTAAGTCTTAAGCACCATCTTCATAGTACTCGTAGTAGGATGTTGGATAGGTATGCACCTTCTGGGTAGGATGGATCCACGGGATGATCACAAGCTGCTCCAGCCTGTCTTAGAACTGTGATTTTTCTCCCTGCCATGGATGCTGCGCCCTAACAAGAGAAACAAATTTGCTTTTCAAATGTCTTTTATTTTGACTTTTTGCTGACAGGCAACTTTTAACTAATTTTTACAATGAAATGTAGCAAAACATATTTATATCAAGCAAATAATATGACCCCTCCGGTCTCAGTTAGAAGACTTATTTATCTAATATAAGGAGATTAAGGAATGTAAATAAATTACTTAATTATGGTATATCTGACATGATCTCTCTAAAATTCATCTATATAACATTAGATTATACATCTGTTTATAAGTCAAACAAATCAACTTAGAGAAAAATGATAAATATAAGAGATAAAATGAAAAAAGGTCTTACATTGAAGACCAAAATTTCATTTCCAAACTAGGTCTTACATTTAGGACCAGAGGAGTATCACATATAATTATGTTAGACTTTTTTTCTTTTTTGAATGGGACATACTTATAAAGGGCTGATTTTTTTTTTTGGGTTAATGATATCACAGATTCCCAGTTTATGTAAACTACAGAAAAACCTGAACCATAAACTTTTTATGTCTAAAATTTAAATCATATTTTATGTAATCAAGGAGGAGAAAGCAGTAAAGCCTATCAGCAGCCAAACGATGCTTGGGTGAAAATCTCGTTCAAAGCCTAGAGGATATAGGTTAGTACCTGAAGAATCCGCAAAAATATTCCGCTTTGGGCTACAGCTCCTGAACAAGAACAAGTCATCAGAAGGCCGCCTCTTTTTGTTAGTTTCATAGCCAATGAATTCAAATTTCTGTACATGCCTGATGCACTGTGAAGAACCTGACACAAAAAAGTCACATTAATCTGATGTTAAGATAGAGATGAATACCATATTTCATAACGTAAGAAGAGAAGATTACGCCCCAGGAAAAAAAAAACTTGTGTATACAGATTTTACTATGAATTAAAAAAGATGAATAACATATTGAAATGATATGCATATTTTCTCCGGGTATTTGTGGTAAGGGTTAGCTAAGCAGTTTTCCAATATTCCCTCTGGTCCTTAATATAAGAACATTCTAATTTGATTAGATTAGGAAGTTAGTTAATATAACATGTTTTTTCACTAAAACACCCTAACCATCTTCTTGAATTTCCTCAATCTCTTTCTTACTAGATTATTATTGAGGGAGCATCAATAGCGGCAAATTTAAAAAATATAGACAAATATAAGAAATATGTCTTATACTTAAGACCATGATCAACTCTCCAATTATGTCCTATTTTATTTTAAGGACTAGAGGGAATACAATTTATTAGTTATGGTCAGTTAACTGTTGTTGTATCAACAAACCTCTCATATAAAAAGTCCTAACCAAAGCAAAGATCATTTTGCTTCACTTAGGTTTCTTTTTCTCTGCTTGGAGTTGCTTGAAGCCCTTTTGTCAACTTATTTTGCTCCATAGTTATATTCCTTTGTAGCAACAGTCAATACCTTTTCTCAACCCCAAAAGAAAATAGTCCTTACTTTTTTTGATGGTGCCAGTTTAGGAGGATCAATTATGACAATATCCCATGACTCATTTCTTGAGAGAGCACTCTTCATAAATGCCGTTGCATCTTCTCTCAAAAATGAAATTCTTTCAGGATCCATACTATTAAGCACGAGATTTTCTTTAGCAAGCTCCAAAGCCGCCAGTGATGTATCAACACCTGAAGAAAATGTAGAAATAGTGAGTTTGACTGTCTTCTGGTCTAAATATAAGTCATGGGTGTAGTTTCAAAATTCGACCATTATCCCTTATATAATATTTCGCATATTCAATCATTGAAAATTTATATGCTGCCTTTTCATTTTAAAAATTAGAATCATGAGTCAGATGACCATCTCAACTTTCCACAATAGGTTAAAATATATCATAGACTATGAAATTTCAATAAAGAAAGTTGCAACACTACATACCAGTAACATTTACAGCACCTCCACGCATGGCATTTAGTGCAAAACCTCCACTATAGCAGCAAATATC
Organism: Acacia crassicarpa; assembly: GCA_034222035.1. Lineage (NCBI taxonomy): Eukaryota > Viridiplantae > Streptophyta > Magnoliopsida > Fabales > Fabaceae > Acacia > Acacia crassicarpa. The sequence continues at coordinate 2,744,730 of JAWXYG010000015.1, read as the reverse complement.
AAGAACCTTTTGACCATCTGAAATTCTTGATACAAATTGGCGGTTCTCACGTTGATCTGCATAAAATCCTGTCTTCTGACCCTTGAGAGAAATTGCATATGAAATTCCATTTTCCATAATCTGACAGGAACAACACACCATAAAAATCCCACACTCTTTAGTTTCATATCGGAATGCATGCTTTTCTGAGATCCCAAGCAGTTGCTATGAGCCACTTAATTTCGTGAGAAAGAATTGTTGCAATTTATGTGGAAGTTTTACCATATGGCAAGCAGGCCAATCAAATAAAACATAAGTGAAGTACAAGATATATTTAGAGAGTTGATCTTGGCCTAAATATAAGACATCTTTTATATTTGTCAATTTTTCCTAATTTACCCCTATTGATGCTTTCTTAACAACAATCAAGGAGGGGAAGGAATGAGAGAATTAAGGAAGGTGACTAGAGTGTTTTAAAAAATACATTTCATATTAACTAACTTAACCAGCTTCCTTAATCTAATCAAAGTAGATAAATATGTCTTATATTAAAGGTCAGAGGAGTATTAGTGTACTTAAGGTCATAAAATTGAAAGATATTCCATAAAAAGAGAATATCAGGATTTTTTTCCTCCATGGATTTTCACTTATAGCAGGTTGCAATAAACAGGTCGGCACTGGAGTGGAATTTTGTCAGGCAACCAGTGCTGTAAAATAATCAGCCTTTCATGACAAGCAGAATAAGGATATTGTTTATGCAAAATACAACTTTAGTGATAAAGTAATATTCCTGGCTTGGCCTTCACATGAATGCATTTTAACGGAAAGCCCACCTTTGACCTTTCAGGACCAGTAGATGAATGAATTTCCTTCGAATCTGACACATCCATGCCTTCTTCTTTTAAGATATCAACAGATGGTCGCCAATTTATGTGATTGACATCGTCAATTTTACTGGCACATGCCTCTATGTCTGCTCTGTACTTCTCAACCCAAGCAGCAGATGATGCTATTACTGCTACATCTCCAAAGATGTCAATGATCAATCCTGATAACCTGCCAGGAATTATGATCGAAGTTCATGCATGCAGCCTTCTTGAAAATAAATTATTAGATTTAATTGGACCTAATCAACATAAGAAGCCCTACAAAGTGAAGACATTCACAGAAAAATGATAATTCACATGTTGCATCGCGTGCCCTAGAGATATTAACATTAAGTAGTTATTTCCAAATAAATACATCATCTACTCCTGAAATCAGTCTAAGATAACAGCAATATAATACTTGAATTTTCCTCAAGTCGATTCTTTCAAAAGTAAATAATGAAATGTATTCATTAGCGTATACTTTGTCCTTAAGTCTAATACTCAGAGAGAATGAACCATCCCTGAAGCTCACCTGTCTCCCTCACTATTGATCAGACGATATGCATTTGTCTGGGCTGAAGGAAGACCCAACCTTTTACGCAATTCAATAGCTGAAGCTATTCTTGTTGCAAGCAAATTCTTGATGTTCAAAGCACACGATGAGTCACTGTAAGATCAACCAATACAGCTCAGAGGCTTGACCAAGGGGCCAAAGTGAAACAGAAAGGACTCGCACATGTATAACCTAGAAGCTTCGTCTTCAAACTGCATGAGCCGAACACAGAACATAGAAAATGAGTTGTACATGCCCCACCCAATTGGCTTCTCAGTCCCATCGGCCACCAGAACAATGTCTCCGGTCTTAGGAGGTGGTCTTCCAATTATCCTATCAACAGCTCCACCGTACACCATTGGGTTCCCATCCTTAAAGAGTTTTGACTTCCCCTTTTTCAGTACAACCTTTGCAATACCTACTAAAGCCAAACCTTCATAGATAGTTCCAGTGATTCTAACAAAATATTACTCTCCCATGTCCCTTGCATAAATTAACTAGGGATATTATAATTACCTGTGCGTTTTACAAATGATGCCACCATATTTGGTAATTATACAGTAATCTTTTAGCGTGGGAATCAGTTAAAGAAGTCTGATTCTACTTGATATCATCTTAATTCTTAAGCATAAACAACCAAGCAAGGGGGCATAAATGCTACTGACATGAATTCATTCCATTTTCACCTTGGTAAAGAAAGAGACTTTACAAAATACAATATCAAAAGACTCAACGATGGTCTGTTTTAATACTGACTTTCAATCAATTTAAGTTAAACAATAATAAAAGAAAAACGGCATTGCTACAATTATCCTCATTAGATTACTGGCAATAAAACTATTTCTTCTCCTAAAATAGTGAAATGCTGCTACTATTGCAGGAACCTTACGGAAATTATATTCTAAAATGAGGCAAAATCTATTTCCGGCAAAATCAAACTGCTTCACAGCTTCAGCAAAAGGAATTTTTCTGGCTATTACCGAAGTTCAGCTAAATTATAGCTTCCAAAGGTATGAAACAACAGAAACCAACTCCATAACATGTTTAATGACAAAAAATGTTGAAAAACAGTAATCCAGCGAAATCTCTTCCAGGCCCATTATAATTTAAAGCCATACATAAGTTGAGAGTGGGAATCATGCTCATAAAATATTCTTCATTTTGAAATATAGACGTACCTCAAACTCGACAAAGAAGTTCAAAGGCTATTTGTATGAAAATATCACTCAAAATCCAAGCAAAAAGTATAAATCAAATCCCATGTATAATGAGCAGAACTGCAGTTGTGTCCCTGCAAACAGTATCGAAAAGGCTGAGAAATAGATATAAGGACCTTTTGGTTGATGGTGAGCAATGTCTTGAAGTGTAGGTGTAGCTGATAAAGAAGTAACAGAGAAGGACTTCACCAGGCGCGAAGGAAGGTGAATCATTTCTAAATGCTACTGTGCGAGACTGTTGTGGATGCTTAAGACAGGCGAGCAAAGCGAATCGAAACCATGTGGGTTGGTAGGAAATTGGGCTGGGCTTTAATTACGGATCTGCAGATAACCCGTCCCAGCCCAATATTAAAAATAATTTGAATACCTATATTATTAAATTTTTAACCACTATGGAAAGTTTGCAGAAAAGGAAGTGTGCTATAACTGATTTATGTTTTAAAAAAGGGATTTACACTTCTCATGTTGCATGAGAAGAAGAATATTCATACACATATATGAAATAGTGAGACCCACACACACACATATATATAATGCTCATTATATATATATGAGTCCCACCATTTTATGTGTGTGTGACATGAGAAAACACTTCTCTTGCAACATGAAAAGTGTTTTTCTCTTTAAAAAAATCAACATTGATGGTGTTTTCTCTAAAGATAATTTGGGTTAGCTACTTCCAGTGGTCCAGGGATGCAAATGGATGGATTTTAGATGGTGTGATGAGCTTTTGGTAACTTTTAAAATTGTAGTCTCAAAGGCCCCCCTAAACGGAGATAAAACTCTTCTCATATATTTACCTTATAAATCGTAAAAGTTATTTTTCAAAAGACAATCTAAACACATACGGAATACATAGCTTTGTTCATAGGTTTTAATTATGCTATGAAAAATCATTTGGATGAGGTGGCATTTGAATTGGATAATTTCCCTCTGGCTAATTGTATGAACAAGAATTGTGCATCTCTAGAATGAAAGTGTGATATTTTAATTGAAATATCCTCAGAAAAAGGGAGCTAATTAGAAATCACTGTGATGTGAGGATTTCTAGAGAAGCAAGTTTGGTAGTTGGTGTTGCAAAAGCTTCAATGAATGGATTTTGTGACTATGATTGCGCCAGTATCATTGTTAATATTCCTTCCCGTCCTTTTTATAAACAATTTTTTCCCTTAAAATGAACTAACATTTAAAATTAATTAAATAATAATAAAAATGTTAAAAAATGTGATGCCCTTTTTCAAATATGTCTTATTTATGAAAATGGTATAGGATAGAGAATGAATAAAAATGCATGAGAGAGAATGAGTAGAAAAAATGGGAGAGAAGGAAGTAGATCCTTTTCTTTTTTTTCTTTTTTTTCCTTATTATCTCTCATCGGCCCATCTAGGCCTTTGATTGAAAAGATAAGAGAAAAATCAAAGTAGTATTGTGACCTTTTAAATTAATTGGATGGACATGATTTAGAAATTATAAAGTATTATGAGAGAAATCCAATCCGGAAGAGAATGTGTAATAAATGATTAAATGAAAAAAAAAAATTAATAGTGAGTGTGAAGTAATTAATATAAGGATATGTATTTAATATAGCTAAAAAAGGCAAAAAGTAGTTTAAATTTTGAGACAAAATAAAATTTATTTATATTAAGAACTAGCCTTAAGAGAAAGAAAATTGTTTATAAAAAGAATAGAGTATAATTTAATGATACACAATATATATTATAAATTTATAACTAAGTAATTTATTTAGCTTCATTTATCTCTCTAAAAAAAATATTTCTGTCATAAGAACATAAGTGTCTAGCCTTAAGTGGATTAGTATGTTTATCTTGGATCAAATAGCTCCCTCTTAGGTATCTATGGATGAGATACATTTGAGAATAGAAGATCACTGTACACAACCAAAGGGGGTGGGGTGTGTGCACAGTGTAGGCAGAATTGTAGATGAGAGAGAGTTTAGAAGATGTGTACCTTTAGGATTTACCATCTATTTATAGAGGGTACCTTAGGGTTAGGGTTTGGACTGATAGGCCTCTTATGCCTCCAAGCTCAAGTGTTCTGCCATCACATCTATGCAATATTAGTTGCCTCTTGCTAGACCACACCTTGTATGGACCTCATATTTTATTCCATAACAATATCAATCGGCTATTATGTTAAGTATTGGAAGGAATAACTAATGTACATTAGTCCGGGGCTGCAGTCCAAATCTCCAATGACACTAAGCATTTCTTATGACATTATGAATTCAAACCCTGTAAAGTAAAAACATATAGTGGATACCCTCGTTTTTGGGTTTAACTGACGAAAGGGTCGGACTTTCTCACTTAAAGAGAGAGGACTCGATCCTAAAGTTGGTCAAGGCGCTAGGGGAGGTATTCTAGGAGTCTATGAAGCAGGGTCAAAACGGTCCATTTCATCACCTCTACTATGTACCCCCGTTTTGCTGACAACATCACGAGACACGAGAATCACGATCCGCTTCCAAACCTTTTTATTCTAATTATCAATTTTTGTTACAGTTCATAATATTTTTTTTTACGAGTATCTTTTAACATGTTAATTTAAAATAAAAATGTGATACCTTAAAAATTATAAAATGAAAACCTTTCACTTCTGTATATATATATATATATATATATAACAGTGTATTATTATGCAACCAATAAAATAAAAGGTTAAATTATAAGAACATGCTATTTACAAGACACATGTGGAAATTTATAAGTTAAATATGTATATTTATAAAGGGTTTATCGTTTGTTATGTAACTTGACATAAGGTTATGTCAAGTCACCCCAAAACTACGTCGTTTTGGAGTTATAGGAATTAATAAAAAGTGTTTTGATTAAATTCATATAGTAAATAATAAAAAAAAAAACTAAAACACCCTTCATTAATTCTCTTAACTCTCAAAACGATGTAGTTTTGGGGTTAGGGGAATTAATGAAAGATCTTTTGGTAAAGTTCATATAATAAATATAAAAACAAAAATACCCAAAACACCCTTTCATTAATTCCTCTAACCTCAAAACGACATAGTTTTGAGGTGACTTGACATAACCTTATGTCAATTGATATGACAAACGATAAACCCATTTATAAAATAAATGTGAGAATTTACAAGATTATGTCGACCATGTACAAGACAAGGACATAAATGTTTTTCCAACCAAAAAACTTAATTATATATATATATATATATATGCAATAAGAGTATGTTGACCATGTAAGGACATAAATGTTTAAAATAGGAGCAAAAATGTATCATTAAATATAACCTAACACTACTATATATGTATATGCAATAAGAGTATGGGCCCCGCTATAAAAAATAAAAGTAAGGATGTTGGGTTAAATTTAATGTACTGACATTATTTTAGTTTGTAAAAAAGTTAACTGTCTCTTTGAATATCATGAATAATTTTTTGAGAAAAAGACAAATAAATACTATCTGAATTTGTAAAACTCCCAGAAGCTCATCGAATTTGTAAAAAGACTAAGAGATGACAAAGACTTTTTAGGGTTATACAAATTCATACAAATTCATGTAAAATGACCATAATGCCCAAAGAGAGAGAGGGAAAGAGATGAACTGAGCTCCATTTTCGTGACTGTCGAAACACGTTTGTTGCCTTCTTGACCCTCTGTCGTCGAAGCCACACCCGCCTCCGCCATCGATGCCGCACCCGCTGGACGCCGCACCGGATGACGACAGTGAAAAAGAAAAAAAAAACTGAGACGAAACACAAATTTTTTTTACATCGCTTGCGTTTGCGTTGAGAAATTGGAAGATATTGGAAGACTACGAAGGAAGGAAGGAGAGGCATAGAGGAAGGAAGGAAGAAGAGAAGGAGGCAAAAAAAAAAAAAAATCACTCGAGTGCACTGAAAAATCCAATAATAAACAGTAAATTGCATTTGAGGAAGAAGGTGAATAATAAAATCACGAAAAATAAATAGAAGGAGCCACGAGCCAATTGTAAATTTTACAATTAATATAGTCATGTCTGGGAGGGACAGAGAACTATTTAAATATATACATGCTCAGGCAAATGGAGTCAATCATATTTCATAGTCCGTTTGGAATTCTGGGTGGGCTTCATTTTGAAGAATATTTTCTCCGATTTCTGGGTATCTGAGAAGTGGAAATGTCTCTCTCAAGTCTCCATGCTTCTCTGAGTCTCACTTCACCTTCAGGTTTTTCATTTTCTTATTCCCCTTTCTCTGCATTTTGGTCTATTTCTGGGCTTGTTTTTAATGCCACCTTTACTTGAGTTTTCCCTCTTGCTTTCATTCTTATTTCCTGTTGATCCTAGATTCCCTGGCCCCTGAATGTTCTAATGTTTTTATTACCTTTCATTCTTTCTTCATGTTTGGCTTGTTTGCTTTCTGCTGTCAATACCCAATAATTCAAAACAAGAACAGCGTTTCACTTTTAGCCTTGGACGTTCTCGCTAATTTCAATTATAATGATCCTTTTCATCTCTCTTTATTTCATCCTTTCTGATGACTTTTTAAAGTACATTTTTTAAAGCTTTTTTTAGTATAAGGAGTGATTCATTACTCAAAAGAATTACAAAAATAAATACTAGTACTAAATATAGGAAAAAATTTATATTGCACTTTGTCCTGTATTTGTATTTAAGACGGGAGGGAGTACTTCTGTTCCATCCCACTTCTCCATTTCATCACTTGTACCAAATGACTCCTAATAAAATGAGGGAACCGTGATTATTTTCAGATTTTTAAAATCACCATTTCTGTTTCATTTCATCATGTTTTCTTTGCACATATAAAAACAATGAATTCTTGTTTGAAAGCCTCATGTGATTTCTTTTCCAACAGCTTCTTTGTCCGCTGCATCAATCGTGAAGAAAAAGATGACCATCAATGATGTGGTATGACTTTTCCTATGTTTAGCATCTCTTTACCTGGTTATCTTTCTGTGAGAACTAAGGACTGACAAGGAAATGAAATTTGGCTCCTCTGTCTCTGTCTCTGTCTCTCTCTCTCTGTTTTTTTTTTTTCAGTGCCTCGAGGGGACTAAAGAAAAAATCAAGAAGATGTTCAATAAAGTTGAACTTTCTATGTCCTCATACGATACAGCTTGGGTAGCAATGGTTCCCGCAACAAATTCTCCTAGTGTCCCCTTTTTCCCTGAGTGTGTGAATTGGTTATTAGAGAATCAGCTATTTGATGGTTCATGGGGTCTCCTGGATCGTCATCCATTGTTACTGAAAGATGCTCTCTTATCTACCTTAGCTTCTGTCCTTGCTCTGAAGCAATGGCGTGTGGGTGAAGAACAGACTACTAAAGGTATTTCTGACACTTGAATGTAGCTTGATTTCTTTGTTTGCTGTGATATCAATTCATTTTTTTATTCTTTGAAAATAACAACACATTTTTTGTTCCCATTATTCTTGCAGGTCTTCAATTTATTGAGTCAAACATTGCTTCAGTCATTGATGAGAAGCAACACTCTCCTATTGGATCTGATATAATTTTCCCTTATCTTCTTGAGTCAGCTCAAAGTTTGGGCATATATCTTCCTCTAGGATCAACAAATTTAGAACGACTCATTCACAAGAGAGAGTTGGAGCTTAGCCAGTAATTTTCTAGTTCTCTTTAATTTTTATTTGAAATTTTGCCTATTTAGGTGTCATTTCTTGGATGTTTGAATAGTGGAGATTCCTTTTCCACAATGTACTAGCCAAATTATAATTGCTAAATGTTAAATAGTAGTGAGACCAAGAATGAGCTGTTGGTTGAGATGGTAAGCAAGCTCATACCATAAGGAGGAGAGCACAAGTACAAGTTCGAGTCCTAAGCGCATTTGTTGGAAGGCTTTAACTTTAATGCTTTTGGTCCGACAAAAATTAGGTTCAAGTCGTGACTTGGGATCCCTGTTTTCACGCCAAAAAAAAAAAGAAAAAGAAAAAAAAAAAAGAAGAAGAAGAAGTAGTGGTAGTGAGACCTTATTCAATTTACCAAAATGCACTAAACTGACTTTCATCTGCTCTATTTGTCTTGAATAGAGGCTATGAAAGCAATTCAGAAGGGCGGGAAGCATATCTAGCATATGTTGCCGAAGGTATCGGGAAAAGTCAGGACTGGAAAATGGTCATGAAGCATCAAAGAAAGAATGGATCTTTGTTTAACTCACCTGCTACCACAGCAGCAGTTTTTCAACACCTAAAGAATGATGACTGTCTTAAATACCTTCAATCAGTTTTAGGACAGTTTGGGAATGCTGGTTTGTTTCCCAGATTTATTTGTGTCATTTCTTTTTACCTTCACTAATCATATATTGACTGGACAATTTTATAAATTAACAGTTCCAACAGCTTATCCTCTGCACATATATGCTCGTCTCTGTATGGTTGACAGTCTTGAGAGGTTGGGTATTGATTATCATTTCAGTGAGGAAATTCGAAGTGTATTGGATGAAACATACAGGTAATAAAACCTTTTTAATTGCCTGCACTTACTCAGGCAGCATGTCAGTTACTGTAGATTATAGAGACTAACAAGAAAAAGTTGTTTTCCATATGAGATCAAAGTAGTGATACTCGAATACCATTAAAATCCAGAAAGCTTCATGTTTTTTCACTGTTGAAACTGTTTTATGATATGAGAACATGCAGATGCTGGAATAATGGAGAAGAAGAGATATTCTTAGACCCCACTTGTTGTGCACTGGCATTTCGTATATTACGACTCAATGGATATGATGTTTCTTCAGGTTGTTTTAATTTGTTGCATGTTAATCGTTTTTAGTTCTTAGTCAAAGAAAGATTGAAGTTCATCAATCTGTTGTCTTTTGTAGATCCATTTAATCAATATTCGGAAGATAAATTCCCCAATTCCTTGAAAGGATACTTGAAAGACGTTGGTGCTGTTTTGGAGCTGAATAGAGCTTCACAAATCTTGATACACCCTGATGAAGAAGTTCTGGTGAAACAAAACGCCTGGACAAGACATTTCTTGAAGCAGGAATTGTCATCTCAACGAGTTCATGTTGATAGACTTTTTAGTCATGTTGAACAAGAGGTAGTTTCATAAAATAATCTTTTCTATAATCTAATCCTATGTTTTTCTGCAATATTTTTTGTGCTTGCTGAAAACTGTTATCCTTTTTAACATTAGGGGAACGATGAACTCAGATTCCCTCATCATAAGACGTTGCAACGCTTGTTAAACAAGACATCAATAGAGCACTATAATTTGGATGATACAAGGCTTTTAAAAACTTCATATAGGTGAGCTTCCACTATTTTCTTCAATTTTCTTAGCTTTCGTTTTTTCCACTCTATCCTGCAGCGCTCAAATCCATATTGGTTGGCATAATTCAGGTGTTCCAATCTTGCAAACGAAGAATTTCTGAAGTTGGCAGCAGAAGACTTCAATAACTGCCAATCAATACAACAAAAAGAATATAAACAACTTGCAAGGTATAAATCTTTTGTGTTTTTCAAATTTCAATAATGTTTCCCCGACTGGAATATCCCAAAAGTTTTCTACATTGCAAACTTATGCATGGGTGGTGATTCTGGAATGTAAACCATAGCTGATGTTCAAAATATCTTCCTGAATCTTGCTTTCTGCTTTGCTTTTTGTTCATACAACTAGTTGTGCTTGCTCAAATTCTAATTGAGGTACATCTTTGATTGACTTGAAGCCCTTCTGTGTCCTTAAAAGATGAGACGCACATATCAATTTTCTCTGTTGAGATATAACTCTAATTCAATTCCTATAGAATATTTTATTCTCAAAACATTATATCGATCATTTGAGTACCTTTCCAAGGATGTAATTGCAACAAGTGATACCAAAAAAACAAAAAAAATGTTGAGGAAGCCAATTGATAATGGATTCATCTTTGGAAGACCAATATAGGATTTAAGTACTTTTGATTTCTTCTTCAGGTGTGATTAAAATGTAACCTAACATATGCAGGTGGGTAGTAGAAAGCAGACTAGACCAGCTTGAATTTGCAAGGCAGAAATTAGGCTATTGTTATTTCACCAGTGCCACAACACTGTTCTACCCTGAACTTTCTGATGCCCGCATAGCATGGGCGAAAAGCGGGGTGCTCACGACAGTTGTCGATGATTTCTTTGATGTTGGTGGTTCTGAAGAGGAGTTAGTGCAACTAATTCATCTGGTTGAGAGGTATTTTCATATTTAAACCAAAACGCTTGTCATTGCATTATTTCGTCTTATTTTCTCCTGCAGCTTCTCTTCACATAATCATGTCGTGAAAATCTTAACTGCAGGTGGGATGTAGATCTCAGCGTTGTTCCTTGTTCTGAGCCAGTCAAGATAATATTTTCTGCAGTCCGGGACACGATTCGTGAGATCGGGGAGAATTCATTGAAGTGGCAAGATCATAATGTAGAAGACCAGGTTAAACAAATAGTGAGACAATCTTCAACCTTCTGATGATATATTTTACTATTCTTTTTTAATGATTTCAAAGGGGAGGCGATGTTACCGAAGAAGAGGTCACTGAGGAGTTGAAGGGTATCATTGAGGAAAACAGAAGAGAGCTACTGAAACTGGTTTTAAAGGAAGAAGGAAGCACAATTCCAAGAGCTTGCAAGGATTTGTTTTGGAATATGGCAAAGGTTTTGTATCTTTTTTACTTTAAGGACGATGGGTTCTCTTCAAATGAGCTATTATCTACTGTAAGGGACGTGCTTGAAAAACCCATCGTCCTCCATGAATCTCCTAACCATGGAGCGAAGGAAAACTCAGATCCTGCATCAACTTAGGAACGGGGGTGTTGATGTCACAGTTCATATGTTTTGGGAGATCATCTTGTGAATAAATCGATCTCTTTTTGGCAGATCATATGAATAGATTGATCTCTGTCTGCTTTTTCTTTTGCCAGAAAATAAAATGCTTATTAGACTGTACAAAATATATTCACGGTTACTCTTAGTTGTTGTACAGCTGTAAACTCAGTTTCCTTTCTGTTTAGTTTCTGTTTGTGTAGTTAGGATAAGCACTAAATCAACGTACACGTGTACATCTGAGAAATCACGGAATAGACCCATATACTCGGTCTATATATGTATTCTTATTGATTGAATAAACGTAACGATCCAGAATCATCTTTTTGCTTTCTCTGTTCTCTTATTAACCCTGGTTTCTGGCATGGTATCAGAGCCATAGCGACCTCCGTCGGCTCAAGATTCTGGTGACCGGTCAATAATCAGTCAAGGCTTACTGCGCAGTGTTCCTCTGTTTTCTACTCAGTTGATTATCGATTGTCGCTGTTCAAAGCCTCAGCCATGTCTGGATCAAACACGTCTGTCGCTGCTTCAACTCTAGCGGTTCCGTCAGCTTGTGGCTTCTCTAACAAGAAGATCACAGTGAAGCTAGACGACACGAATTTCCTGTTGTGGAAACAACAGGTATACTTTATGGTTAAACAACATAGAGCTCACTCCTTGCTCGACGGTACCGTCGTGCTACCGCCTGAGAAAATTCGTGATGATAGCGGTCGTGAAGTTCGCAATCCGGAGTTCGATGAAATTGATTCTCTTGATTCTGCTCTGGCCTCTTGGCTCCTTGCTTCGGTGGCTCCTAATATCTTGCCAGATCTAGCTGGATTAACCTCTGCTGCTCAGATTTGGGCAAAGTTGAATCAGCTATATTCAAACAAATCTGATGCTAAGATTTTATCGTACCGGAATCAACTTGCTAATCAACGGAAAGGTGAGTTGTCCATGAGAGATTATCTAGCAAATCTCAAATCCATCTGTGATCACCTGGCTATGCTTGGCGAGAAAGTGGATGAATCTACTCATGTTTCACACATTCTCAATGGCCTCACCTCTGAATATGAACCGGTGATGGCTGTGATTAATGCTTCTAGACCTCGATTTGGTCTAGATGTGGTGACCACTATGCTTCTTGATTCAGAGACTAGACACAAGGCTTTCCTGTCTAATTCTTCCACACATCCTGTCAATGTTGTCAAAACTAATATGCAGACTCCTGTTGCTGACCAATATTATGATCACAATGATGAAGACTCCTTTGATGTCATCTGCAACACTCAAGTATCTAATAACAGTGAAGGCAATAAAGGTTACAGACCTCCTAATAATTTTTTCAAAGGAGGTGCTCGTGGATATGGTCGTGGTCGAGGTCGTTTTACTACTTCGAGAATGCAATATCAGATCTGCCATAAATCTGGCCATCTTGCTGATAGGTGTTATTATCGGTATGAATATCCCACTTCTTATGAACCACCTACAGCTGCTCAGGCTCATTATGCTACTGACTATGGTATGCCTGAATTATATTCTCCATTTGAATATTATCCACTTCCTACTGATTCAGCTGTGTCTGATGCATCCTCCAAAACGACTGGTCCTATTATGGCAAATAACACCACACATCTGCCTCCTTCTGTTGAGTCTGTTGCTAAACCAGAACCTGTTGCTACTATACCTGCTGCTCAAGCATTTCTGGTGACACCAGCCACTGTCAATGACAGTGAGTGGTATCCTGACTCTGGTGCAACCGCTCACATTACACATGATGCTTTGTGTCTTGATCCATCCTCTGCTCACACCGGCAAAGGCACGGTTCAGGTTGGTACAGGTGAGTTGTCTTCAGTTAAAATGATTGGCAATACTGTTCTTACAAATCCTAGTTCTCAGTTTACATTGAGCGAAGTACTTTATGTACCAAATATGAGGAAGAATTTACTATCAGTTGCTCAATTTACTCGTGAGAATAATGTCTCTGTTGAATTTTTCCCTCACCAATGTGTTATCAAGGATCTGAGGACTGGAAGACCCTTGATGTCTGGAATTGAGCGCAATGGCATGTACCCGTACCCGCTGCTGGCTCAAGTAAAGTCTCATACTATCAGTTCTGGTTCACCGGTCAGCAGGTCTACTACATCTCCTGTTCTTGATTTGTCACAAGTTTGTGCTGTCTCAACTCACTCCTTGTCTCTCTGGCATCAGCGGTTAGGGCATCCCTCTTTTGACACTACTAAAAGTGTCCTTACATGTAATTCCATAGCATTTACCTCTTTAGCAAATAAGAGCATTTGTACTGCATGTCAATTTGGCAAAAGCCATAAACTCTCTTTTCAGTCTTCTACTACTGTATATCATAAACCATTGGAATTAATTGTGATGGATATCTGGGAACCCGCCCCCGTTCAGTCTTATGGCTCAGTGTTTTACCTTGCTCTTGTTGATGCTTATAGTCGTTTTACATGGGTTTACTTTCTGCACAAGAAATCTGATGCATTAATCAAATTTAAAGAGTTTCAGAAATTTGTTGAGAACAAGTATCGTTCTAAAATCCTTCAAGTACAATCTGATAATGGTGGTGAATTTGTAGCCTTCAAGTCCCATCTAGCTTCTTGTGGCATTGAGCATCATTTCTCTTGTCCACATACATCAGAACAAAATGGGTTAGTAAAGAGACGCCATCGGTTAATAGTGGAAATAGGTTTGACACTTCTTGCTCATGCTTCCCTATCTAAGTTCTACTGGGCTGATGCATTTGCAACTGCGATTTTCCTATTAAACATATTACCATCTAAATCTTTACCAATGCACATGACTCCTTATGAAAGGCTCCATGGGGTAAAGCCTGACTATTCTATTTTAAGAGTGTTTGGATGTATTTGTTATCCTCATACTAGACCTTTCAATAGACATAAACTAGAGTACAGATCCTCTATGTGTGTTTTCTTGGGTTATAGTTCTCAACATCAAGGTTACAAATGTGTTGACTTACAAACAGGGAGGAGATACATATCTAGACATGTTGTATTTGATGAAACACGATTTCATGTTACAGGTTCTCAGTTTTCTGTGAAAAATGCAGCAGACCTCCTCAGCACCAAAAACATTATCTTCACTTCAGCCAACCCTTCTTCCAAGTTCACAGTCACACGTACAATCTTCCCTCTCTTCACCCTCATCCATACCAACCCCTATAATTCCTTCCTCATCTGTCTTGTCCTCTTCTCCTACAGTTTCTTCGTCAAATCTGCCAAATCATACTAACCAGTCAAAAACCACCTCAACCCAGTCACAATCAGCTTCCCCTAAATCTCTCCCAACTCCACTCTTCAAGTCAAAACCCACCTCAACCAAGTCACAATCAGCTTCATCTAAATCTCTCCCAACTCCACCCTTCAACAATCATCCCATGACAACTAGAAGCAAAGCTGGGATCCACAAACCAAAAATATATTCTGTGTCTACTCCCTCACCTTCACCAACTCTTATTCCTCCCACAACAATAGCTGAAGCTCTAGCAGATCCGGATTGGAAACAAGCCACTTTTGATGAATATAATGCCTTGCTTAAGTTTCATACTTGGGATGTTGTGCCACTACCTCCTCATCGTCAACCCATTGGCTGTAAGTGGATCTGGAAAACAAAAACTAACGCTGATGGTTCTCTAGCCAAACGAAGTCAAGGTTAGTTGCTAAAGGTTTTTCTCAAACTGCTGGTATTGATTATATTGAAACTTTTAGTCCGGTTGTAAAATCAGCTACTATTCGAATTCTCTTAACTGTGGCTGTCACATTCAACTGGCCCTTAAGACAGTTGGACTTCAATAATGCATTTCTTAATGGTGATCTCTCAGAAGAGGTATATATGTCACCTCCACCAGGTTTTTCACTTGGCACTTCAACTGATGGTAAGCCTCTAGTGTGCCGGTTACGCAAAGCTATTTACGGTCTCAAACAAGCACCTCGGGCTTGGTTTCAAAAGTTGCATGCATCTCTTAATTCTCTGGGTTTTATTGCATCCAGATCTAATCCCTGTTTGTTCATTAGAAAAAGACAACATCATGTTGTCTATTTAGTTCTTTATGTAGATGATATTGTTATCACTGGCTCTAATCAAGATGAAGTCCAAAGTTTAATTACAGCAATGGGTGATCTGTTTAGTTTAAAAGATCTTGGCTCTTTGTCTTATTTTTTGGGAATAGAGTTTTATCCTACAGAGCATGGTATGCTACTCTCTCAGCGGAAATTTATCTTGTCTTTATTAAAAGATGCTCAATTCCTCAATGCCAAGCCTTGTGTTACACCCATGGTCACAAATGCTCAGTTCTCTTCTGCTGAAGGAAATTATTTCTCAGATGCTACATTATATAGGAGCATTTTAGGTAAGCTGCAATACTTGTGCAACACTCGTCCAGAGATTTCTTTCTCCGTCAATCGTCTCAGCAGATTCCTACAGAGTCCTCGTGAATCTCATTGGGTAGGTGTAAAGCGTATCTTGCGCTATCTTGCTGATACTGTTCAATATGGTTTGTTAATTCGTAAACTACCTAGACTTCATGTTCAAGGTTTTTCTGATTCGGATTGGGCGACTAATAAGGAGGATCGTCGTTCAGTCAGCGGTTATTGTACGTATCTAGGAACAAATCCTGTGATCTGGGTATCCAAATGCCAACCTGTTGTTTCCAGATCTGCAACAGAAGCATAATTTAGAAGCTTGTCTGATGCATCCTCAGACATTGTTTGGGTCATGAAGTTGATGCATGAGATGCATGTCCCTATTCTTGAAAGTCCAGTTGTGTGGTGTGACAACTCGGGTGCTATTGCACTTGCTTCAAATCCGGTTTATCACTCAAAAACAATGCATGTGGAAATCGATCTTCACTTTCTTAGGGAAAAGGTTGCTGCAGGTCAACTAAAAATAGGCTATGTCCCCTCTTGTATCAGGTGGCTGATGTGCTAACCAAGCCACTCAACAAATCAATGTTCCTACCTTTTCGAGACCGTCTCAATATCACTTGTCTCCAGGAAAAACAAGTAGTATAAGGAGTATTAGACTGTACAAAATATATTCACGGTTACTCTTAGTTGTTGTACAGCTGTAAACTCAGTTTCCTTTCTGTTTAGTTTCTGTTTGTGTAGTTAGGATAAGCACTAAATCAACGTACACGTGTACATCTGAGAAATCACGGAATAAACCCATATACTCGGTCTATATATGTATTCTTATTGATTGAATAAACGTAACGATCCAGAATCATCTTTTTGCTTTCTCTGTTCTCTGATTAACCCTGGTTTCTGGCAATGCTCTCTCCTTATTGCTTTCTTCCATAAAAATATCATTGTGTGTGTGTGTGTGTCCTACGCTTGGCAAATGATCATGTTCCCTATGTCGTATCTATCAGAATTGAAATTTTTACCTTGTGACTATTTCCAATTATTGAAGAACATACGTTTTCACTTAAAAATAATGTATGTCTATAACTCCACTAATGTTTAACTAGACAAGTACATTCCATTGAAAAAGAAAAGTGAACTACTTAACATATTGTAGGCAATACATCATCTTTTATTCATAAAATGAGGGCGGAATCTTTTCCTTTGCAAGTTCAACATCTTCCCTCCCAAATTTCTCTATTCATACAAACATTTTTGTCACAATGATTTCACCCACATCTTTCGCAAAAAGCTACATGGTTTCATACCCTTCAAAAAGATTTCTTTTCATAGGAAACCAATCCATGAACTCCACCTTCCACTTGTGCTGGAAACCAAATCATTTACAACATAAACTACTATCAAATCTCAAGTAATCAGCTATGCCGAAAAACTTTAGAATTCTAAGCTTTGCAAATTGCAGAAAATACAAAAAGGTTCTAGGATTCAATGCAGGGATAAGGCATTGATCCCATATTCTTGAGATGCCTCTTAAACAAAAGTCAACATCTCCAATAGGCAGAAGAGACAGGATAAGAATCCCAAAAAACGCCAAGACAACAAATTCCAGAAAAAAGAGAAGCCATGATAAATCTATCCTAATTTATTTTTATTGTAACCCTTTTTTAATGTACATTCAAAAAATTACCTATCTTGATTATGAAAATGCTTCAGCATTGTTGATAAAAATTCAACGAGACATTGACTACTGTTAATAACCAAGGCAAGAAATAGATTAATTGTGGGCTGATCACTCATACCTCTAGCCTTAACACCTTAGATCTTAGAAGATCATGAGCAGATTGCAAAGAGGAGGCACCAAGATCTTGGAATCCTTGCTTGACCGCTTGCAGGGTGTATGGTACGAACTTCAAGACAGCCCTTATCTTTAACTGCTCCAACAACACCCTGAGCAATTTTTAGCTTTGCTGTATCTCCCAAGTATCTTGCATCACTCCCTTTAGTCATAGCTTCTAAAGAGCCCATTCCTCGATATTTTTTGACACGTACACCATTCTGTTACAATAAAAATAGTTATCTAAATGACTACAGTATTAGAACTCCATTTCACGTGAACAAATCATGCCAGAGAAAAAAAAGCAATAAACGAAAAACAAGCTCAATTATGAAGCCATTTGCAAAATTATTAGACAGCAAATCAGAGAGCAGGGGAATAAAAGAATATACTAACAATTTAATTAGATGCAACAACATATTGTCATCGCTCGCAAATATACGAGTATTTATGTACTTTAATTCTTGATTGCGCTGTGTTCACAACAGGTGATTGCTTTCAACAAAATCTTAGTTTTGGTGAATTTCAACATGAACCCAAAATCGCACTTAATCACTGCATGAGGTTAATTTTCATATGTAACAGCAACAACCTGCTCTGGTGTCGAGCTGGACGGCGTCAGTAGGGAAGTCAATGTAGTGAGGGAGAAAAATGAAGTCGTCGTAAGTGTAGGAGTAACCTTGGCAGAAGAGCTTCTCGGCAGTGAAGCCGTCATCGAACCGTGGCGGTATGTAGTCCATTATCGTCGCCGGCAGTATGCTGTGTTGCTCAGAAGAGTTGGGTTCAACAAAAGGGAGAGAAAATCACTTCGCTTTTTTCTTTTTCTTTTTTTACCAGAGAGCACACGACTTCACTGCACAAAATAAGAAGAAATAGACATGGAAGGAGTGCAAGAGAACTGTGAAGATCGGAAAAAGATGACAATAAGAGAAGGAAGGAACTAGGAAAAGCTTAAAGCTTACCTATCGGAGATTCTATGGAAGCAGGAGGGACGAAGAGACGGCCGCACTCCCGACCGTGGAGAGAAAGCAGTGGGGAGTGAAGACGGCAGATTAGCGACTAGGTCCAGCTTCACGGAAGCAGATTTCCTCATTTTCGCTCCTCCCAGAATCCTTCAGAATCTCATTTAGACCGTCTAAATCTTGATCCAACGGTTTAGATTTATAAAAAAAAAAATTTTGAAGTTTTGTCTTTTTTGAAAAAGACAAAAGTAAAAAAAAAAAAATTTAATCTGGACCGTTGGATCAAGATTTAGACGGTTCAAATAGGATTCTGGAAGATTCTGAGGGGAAGGGAAAAGGAGAGAATCCAGGTCGTTCACATTCCTGCTTCTCCCTTTAGCCCTTGTCTCCCTAAAGGGATAAAAGCATTTTATTTTAGTTTATGTTTTTATATATAGGAAAAAGATTTCTCCTGTTACTGGAGATAGAGTTATTTCCGGTGATCCCAAAACCCCAAAACTACGTCGTTTTGAGTTAATGAAGGGTTTGTTAGTAATTTCAGGTGAATTAATGAAGGGTGTTTTGGTAAAATGTATATGATTAAAAAATAAACAGAATTACAGAAACACCCTTCATTAATCCAAAACGACGTAGTTTTGGGGTCACTGGAGATAACTCTATTTCCAGTGACAGGAGAAATCCTTTACCCTTTATATATATATATTATTTATAAGATAAGATATTTTCACTACCAATTTTACGTCACTACCATTTTTTCACTGTTAGATCAGAATCTCAGATACCTTTATCAATTCTTTCTCCTATTGAGATGATGAAAAAGTGGTATTTAGATTAAATTATATATTGCATTTTAAATTTTTTTACACCCAGTATCTCAAATTAATTAATTTTTAGTCTGGTATTTAGAAATAATTTCCCTATAACACCAATATTATAAAAATTAATTAATTTGAGATACCAGGTGCAAAAAAAAAAAATCATGATGCAACGTATAATTTAATCTAAATAAATAAAATATATAAAAAAATTAAAAAGAAAAAGAAAAATTGTTTTCACCTCTTTAATTAGAGAGACAAACACCTAAGAATATGTAAGGGAAAAGCATGTATTGTGAATTGGGCCTAAAAGTTTTTTAATAAAAAGGAAGAGGATAATCTTTCTCATTATCTTTTTATAATTTTTCTTGTTGTCTTCTTATAATTTTAATATTTATTATGAAATAGATAAATTAGATTTAATATTTTATAAAATTATTATTATAATATTTTATAAATTATACTCTATTTATTTTTTAGGGATTGCACGTATAAATGGCATATATCAGATTTTAAGAATTTAAATGTACTTATTTATGTTTACAAAAATAATGTCATAAAAAGTTAAATTTTAACCATTTATTATTTTAAACTTATTGACTATAGTATAGGTCTACTCAAGTTGAATCTATAGTGAATTCAATCTTTTAATATCTATTTTAACTAAGTGACACGTGAGGAGAATGGAGGGAATAACTTAGAATAACAAATCATTAAAAAAACAAGTGATAGAATGAATAAAGAGTAATATGAATAATGAAGAGTGTTCTGTTCTGAAAACATGATTTATTAAACTTGACTAGGAGCCAAGCCTAGGGCCTACGTATCTTGTAGAGGGATCAAAGTCTACGTAGTTCGAAACACATACAGGTGTTTAGCCAAAGGGGTGTGGTGTGTGCTCTGTGTGACTGTCTGTAAGTAGTTCAGAGTTAGAACCTGTGTTCCTTAAGACTTGACCTCTGTATTTATAGAGTTTACTTTAGGTTGAGTTGCTTGGGCCCTGTGATTCGAGGCTTCGATATCCTAGCTACCAGATATTCGTTTAGATATACCTAGATTGTAGGTAAGATAGGATCCCCCTTTATTATAAGCAGATCCTAATATGCGATATATTCCTTGCTGGGCCATATATTGAATATGGGCTTTATCCAGATCTGTAACAGTTGCCCCCCAGCCCGGTAGTTCAGGCTTCTGAGCTGCCGGGATGTATTTTGCCTCCAGTCGGCTTTACTAGCCGATCTTTGCTGTTGCAGGCCTTACCTTGCCGAGCTGAATTACGTTGATCTTGGCTATCAAGGCGGCCTACTTCAAAGATCTGAGGTCTTGTCTCAAAGATCTTGAGTAGTGCTAAGATTATTCGCTTGCATTTGAATCCAAGTGTTGATCCCGGCTATTGAAGTCGTCTACTACAAAGATGCGAAGTAATGTCTCTAGGATCTGGGCTAATGCCGAGGCGGTTTGTCTGACTTTGAGGTTGGGATCCTTCTTCAGGTTCTCCGGGCTAGATTGCTGTGAATCTTATCCCCTTGCCTATCTACTGCGCATTGCCGGGTTGTGCCATATTGACCCCGGTTACCAATGTTATTTGCTCAAAGATCCGAAGTAATGTCTCAAGGATCCGAGGTAATATCAAGGAGTTTGCTTTTTAGACTTTAGAGGTCTCTAGGCTGCCGAGGCGCATTTATTGTTTCACCCAGATTTCATATCCGGATTGTTCCATCTTGATTTGCTTTTGTCCGTGTCTCGACGAATTCAGATTCATTTGTATTCTGCTCCCAATTTGCCTGTTTAGGTGATAGGTTTTTTCCAAGGTGGGATCTGTTTGCCTTTCCCTCGTTCTTTGCTTTTGCGTGCCTCGACCTCGGATAGCATTTGAAAATTCAAATAACCCATGAGGGCTTCCGTTAGTTCTTCTTACACCATTGACAACTGTATAGTAGTTGCCCCCCAGCCTGGCAGTCAAAGGCTATGGGCTGCCGGGGTGGATCTGTTATTGAACCTGGAAATCGTATCCGAATGCTACAACTTGTTTGATTTTGATAAAGTTTCTATCTGAGTTTCAACGAACCTCAGATTTGCTTGTATTCTGATTGAATTGCCCCCAGACATGTAGTCTGGGTTAATTGAAGTGTGAAACTTCGTCTATTCCTTTTCGTGATCACCGGGATCTCTTCTTCTTCAATCATCCGGGTATCCGGGTTTGTTTGCTGCAACACTGAATTCCCCCAATCCGAATTACCCTGAAGAGGAACGGACCGGGCTTGCTTATATCATTGACAGCTTTACAGTGTTGTACCTGTCTTGTTGCTCCCCAGCCTGGCAGTCAAGGGCTTTGGGCTTCCGAGGTGCATTGACTATTTAACCTAGATCTCATGTCTGAGGTTAATCTTCACTTCAACAATAAGTTGAGTATAAGAACTCAAACGTATGTGCAAAGTTCTTTTAAATGACCGAGCCAGGGTCTTTGGTTATGTAGATCTGCTTTTCATTCCCGACGTAAAGTCTGGGAGTTAGTGGTAGGGTTTTCTTTTTTAACCTCTAATGGTGTTGATTTAGACCGCATAGGGCTTTGAATCTTAACCACAAAGGGTGTTTATTTAAACTGTGAAGGGTTTTTCATTTCAACCGCACTACCTGGGTCCGGTGCCGTTAGTTGGGATCATAACCGAGATAAGGGCAACGTATCACATGTTCAGCCGTGGTGTATGAAACACAACGCTTAAACATTTTGACCTGATCAGGGTCGGGATGACAAATCATCTTCTTATCTCGGGCGAGCGTTGACGCGTCAATTTCACGAAGGCCACGTATGGCAATTTTGCCGAGCTCTTAACCTGGGCGCGTCGGAGTACGTCGGCCCTGGTGTCATCCATCTAGATGGGTTTTATTTGTGACCGGGTTCGGAGACCATGGTGTAATGTTTATGACCGGGCATAATGACCTCGGTGTATTTTATTTTTGACCAGATGTAATGACCTCGGTGTATTTTATTTCTGACCGGGTGTAATGACCTCGGTGTATTATCTTTGACTATCGATGGTAAAGCATTTGAGTTTCCACTGAAGAATTCTTTATCTGGGGTTCGTTTAAGGAGCGCGCATGGAGTCAACTGTATAACTTTCAGTTTATCCGAGGTCCCATCAAGGAGCACGAACTTAACTGTATAATATTCAGTGTGTCCGAGGTCCAATTAAGGGGCTCAGATTTAACTGTATAATGCACGGATCCCGGATTTTAATTGGAATGCAGTGTAACCGGGGTCCTCCTTCTGTTTGCTTCTCGCAAACTTTCCACGGAGCCTGGATTTTGACTGTATTAAGTGTAACCGGGTCTGCGGTCTTCATCTGGAACACGGATTTAACCGTATTCCTTTCTTGCAAACTTTACATGGAGCCCGGATTTTAACTGGAAGACAGTGTAACCGGGGTCCTTCTTCTTTTTCTTTTAGAGGTGGACTCCTCCGCAAAATCTTTCCTGAATTTGTTTATCTATGATGGGTGTCGTAACCCAAGATTCCGTTATAGGTGTCGTAACCTTTTCTTCCATTACGGGTATCGTAACCCTTGATTTGTATTTCCACGGAACCCGGATTTTAACCAGATTTGGTGTAGTCGGGTCCGTCTTTAAAACTTTACGTGAATCCCGAACGTTAACTAGATTCAGTTAACCGGGTCTGATTTCATACATGTTTATAGATAATTGATAATAAGCAAAGATTGAGCATCTATGAGATAAAGAGGGTGATACTCATCTGGATGTAGCTTAGGGAGTTACTACAGCATGACGCTTTTGCTCAATGCAAGCTTGACACTCTTGATTCCATATCTGCCCATGAGGCATCCATTTTCGCAATAAATGTAAGTGATTGTCCCTCTCTTCATATTGATGGGAAATGGTTGATGGATAGTGTTGATGAGGAAAAATTGATGCAGTTATGCGGAATTGTCGAAGCTAGTGGGACTAATGGTTGGCATCAGCCTGCTAGGAGTTGTCGGGGAGCGCCTTCATAATCCTCCTCCAGAATGAGGACGTGACCCCAAATCCATAGCTCCAACACCTTTTTGACTGTACTGGAGTTACAAGCTAGCGTTACCAAGCTCGACATCTAGCAAATTTGGAGTACCTTGGAGTCTCGGCACCTCCTCATCTCGGCGTATCATCAACCTCGACTATCATGATGGAGTCGAGACACGCTAAATCAGCCTCGTCTTAACAACAACCTCGGCTATCTTGATTTGTTTGTTTGCCCAGCCTCAAAACAATTTTGATAGAAGAAACAATAGTTCAATGAGATCAGACGCTATTGCCATATGTTTGAAGGGTTTTAGTGGTCCGTTAACTCTTTCTCATGTGAATAATATAGAAAAGACAAACACAAAAGCAAATATAGCAAAGGCAAACATAAAGTAGTGTGATCCTATTATTGACTTCCCTGCATCACCGAGTCGTAAAAATAACTCCTTTGGATTGAATCAGCCTTGGCTTACCAACAACCTGGGCTATCTAAATTTGCTCGTTTGGGATTTCAAATGGGTATTGAACCCGCAGCTGTATCAATTACTAGATCTCATACTCTGTCTAGTGGCTATTGTTGCACGATTGGCCCAGGGTTGTTATGCCGACGACTGCCAGCACGACAAATAGGAGGATCTGAAGTTGCCGAACAAGATCCTATAGGTCTGCTAGTTTTTTATTAAGGCCATCAAAGACTTCTCTGAGTTCTTCCTGGTGATCATTCCAACTATTTTCTTGTCATGTGGAAGCTTATAATCCAAATAGAGCATCTAAATTTATGCCAGAGTTGAAAAGTCTGGGTTCCCAAGGAGAGAGGATAACGATCCTGGGTTCTCGAGGAGAGATGATGATGATCTTCATGCTATCTTCTCATCATGTGGACATATGGAGAGTTAAAGAAAACCCATGAGAAGCAGTTCAAAACCAAAGCCGTTGCTCAAACAACAATTGTTTCTCTGAATCCTTCGCAGGCTACTATGGTTCTTGATTTTGTTGCTGTGGATTTTCAGGAACTGCCTGTGGAAAAGCATCTGACTGCTGCTTCTAGTGTTGACCATCTTTGATAGCAGGAATCGAAATTTACGGTCCCCACGAATGGCGCCAATGTTCTGTTCTGAAAACAGGATTTATCGAATTTGACTAGGAGCCAAGCCTAGGGCCTATGTACCCTATAGAGGGATCAAAGTCCACGTAGTTCAAGACACACACAGGCGTTTAGCCAAAGGGGTGGGGTGTGTGCTTTGTGTGACTGTATGTAAATAGTTCAGAGTTAGAACCTGTGTTCCTTAAGACTTGACCTCTGTATTTATAGAGTTTACCTTAGGTTGAGTTGCTTGGGCCTTGTGATTCGAGGCCCTGATATCCTAGTTACCAGATATACGTTTAGATATACTTAGATTATAGGTAAGATAGGATCCCCCTTTATTATAGACAGATTCTGATATGCGATATATTCCTTACTGGGCTATATATTGAATATGGGCTTTATCCAGATCCGTAACAAAGAGTTACCAAATTAGATGTCCTTCTCAAGGATAGAGAGATGGCTATCATGAGAAATGGAGAATTGTATCGTATGAGTTAAAGAATATCTCAAACGTTATGAGTCTAATTAATCAATTGATAATTATAACAAGAACTCTTAATTATAACAATCTAATCAATCCATAATTATAACAAGAAATCTTAATTTTTTTAGGTTAGAGCTAAAATTCCACTTAAATTAATATGATAAAGATATGAATGTATGAAGACTATGTGGATGAGGCCTTGTAAATGACCAGATTAACTGTAATGTTATCATCTCAATTTACAATTTACAAGAGTTTCAAGGAGTCCTCACTAAAGGGAGGAGTTAACTTGTTCTCCTCCAAAATCCTAAAGTTAGGATTTGTATGGTTATCTCCTTTAAAATGAGCATGTTGCATGTTTTTCGTGTTATTGTTTCTCTAATTACATTAACATGATATCATAGCAAAAAGAACTTCATCCAATATATTTGAGGACTAGAATAAAGACGTGGCCCAAGAATTGGCGGATAATTATGATCCAATCTGTAAGATGATAGTTCTCAACTCATTCAGATCATTGCCATATTGGAGCTGTTACAAACTCATATATGAAACCCATTTAATGTATGCCCTAACAAGGGACAATATATGTCAGGATCCACTTATAATTAAAGAGGATACTAATCCGAGATTTTGACTTAGATATGGCAGCATAGCATTTGGGTTTGGAGGCACAAAGACTCATAATTACAAACCATATAGGTAAACTCTATAAATAAGAGGTAAATTATTATGTTGTCACTGTGCACACACACCATCTTATTGGCTAAAGTCGTTTTGTTCTTATTCGCACATAGTGATCTGCTATACTTATAGGTACCTAATTTATAGATACTTAAGAGAGAGTTATTTGATCCAAGATTAATAAACTATTCCAACGGATTAGACATCTCCAAACTAGTTTGTAACACATCTAGCACTTTGAAATATTTTTTCAGGCGTATCCTAACATCTTAAAGTATTTTTTGGGAACGTTCGACTCCCTTAATTATTTTTTAGTACATCTAATACCCTAAGGTATTTTATTAAGGTCCACCCGACAACCTAAATTATAAAGTGCAAAATTCCATAAAAACGACCTTAAGGTGATTGATGCACATTAAAAAGAAAAAAAAAAAACCTTTAAGGTAATGGATCCGCCACAAAATACTTGTAACATCCTAATTTTTAATTAGGATTTAATTAAAAAAATTAATTAATGATGATACATGAATTTATTATGTAATTATCAAAATAAAGGTGTATATATAAAATATCAATGATAGTAAAAGAAATTAGTGAAATAAGACTATTGAAATAATAATTAGTTGTGAAAAAAAAGTAATAGTAATAATAATAAGGAAATAAAATAATATTTAAAAAACAAAAACTATAAATTGGTAGCAGTTATATATCCGTGGGGAGGGGGGTAATTATTACATATAAACCCATGGCCATCCCTCCTCTTTGATTAATGATGATACATGAATTTATTATGTAATTATCAAAATAAAGGTTTGTATATAAAATATCAATGATAGTAAAAGAAATTAGTGAAATAAGAGTATTGAAATAATAATTAGTTGTGAAAAAAAAAGTGATAGTAATAATAATAAGGAAATAAAATAATATTAAAAAAACAAAAACTATAAATTGGTAGCAGTTATATATCCGTGGGGAGGGGGTATTATTACATACAAACCCACGACCATCCCTCCCCTTTATATATATTGCATGTGGGTGTTGTGTGTAATGTATATAGTGTGTGTGTGTTTTCCGGGTGAGTGAGGGTCGGCTAGTTTGAGAGCGTGAGGAAGAAGGGGAGGGGGAAGAAAAGAAGAGTCGAAAGGATATTTTAAGATACGTTATTTATTTTATAAGACCATTTAGACAGTTAAATTAATTTTTTTAATAAACTTTTTCATGAAAATTATTCTATGTATTTTTATCTCTCTAATGAAAGTAACATAGTATTAATTAGTGAAAATTTTGGGATTAGAATTATGATAAAGTTTTGAGCTTGGATGATAAATGACTGTATATATCAAGAGCATAATTAATAAGTAATTTTAATCAGTTTAGATTTATTAGTTGATAGTTGTGAGAATTTAAATTTAATTTTGTATCCAAAAGAATTTAAGATTTATGCTTTATAGGATATTTCTACTGATTAAATAAGGTTTAAAATATTTGTTTGGATTATTGGAGGTATTGTTGTCAATTTAATTGGTTTAGTTTTGCTAAATTTTAAATTGTATAAAATTTATGAGTTGGGGCTTGGAATTTAAATTAGAGTTTGATATGATTTTGATTATTTGAAGATTTGAATAGTTGTTAAATAAGTTGAGTTATGCTTATATAAGTTAGTATTCGGTTAAGAAATTGAAATTTGTGATAATAGGTCTTTTGTATTCAAAATTATATGTTGTTTTTAATTTATTGGAGGTTATATTTAGGATTAGGTGGATTAGATATGAGGTTTATAAATGAATGAGAATATTTGAATTTATAGGTGAAGCTTTTATTGTAGAAAATTGGGTATTTTGGTTAAATTGAGAATATGGTGATATTTTGATAATTATAATTAGTAAGAAAGAGTTTATGAATGAAGAAAATGAGATTGCAACGATGATTTAAGGAATATATAAAATTATCCCTTCTTCAAAGAAAGCTAAAATGAAACAATTATAGTTTAACTAATTATTTATTATTGTATTAGTTGGTATTTTTGTTAAGGCTATTGAATATAATTATATATTTATTTTTAGAATGGACTTGATCACTCTCCCAAGTTTAGTTTTTGTGTCAAGAACTGGAGGTAACCACTTTCCACTCATTGTACTTGCTTGTATGATGATTTGTAAGTGATTTTTAATCTAGGAAAGCTGTGTTTTTTTTATGAAGTTGCCTTATGGGATTTTATTTTGGAATGATTAATGATATTATATGTTATGGAAAATGTACTTTTTATGATTTCTTGAGCTAAAATAATATTGTTATTTTAATGATTATTGTGACGATGTATTATTGTCATAAATCTTGTTTGGAATTTCATATATTCATGCCAAGACTATGATGATGTGAAGCGGAGATAGATATGGAGTGATGATTGGAGTTATTGTATATATAATACCACTCGGTGCACAGTAGATGGCTTAATATTTTCAGGGCCCTTGGTATCACCCTTTTTCCTTTGGTCGGGTTAAGGGTCAGCCTGGGGGACAGTGACACCTTTCTATATTCAAAGGAAAGGGAACTTATGGTCCAATATGAGTTTTATAGTCTCTGGCTAGGCTATACCTCATAATTGGAGAGCTTGGTGCAGTCTTGTCATAGAGACTAAATCTATTACGTTATAGCCCATGGGTTTTGTTAGCAGAAATAAGGGTAGGGAGTGACAAGGATTGTCAAGGTATCGATCTATTGCTTGGCATGGTATATATGTGATTCATGATATGATATATAATTGTTTGATTTGGAAATTTGTAACATTATATGCCTAATACTTTATTATAAAAAATTTTCCACTTAGCACATTACGAGCACATATTAACATTTATAATGAGTTGGATTGATTGTTACAAACATTTTTTAGATAATGGTTCTTGAGTTGGTCAATCAGGGAAGGCTTTGGAAGCTTAAAATACTTTTGTTAATGGCTGTGCTTTCACCTTTATGGTATATATTGAATTATTGTATATTGTCACATTAGGACTCATTTAACATACTCTATTATACTTTGGATATTTTGGAAAATTCTAAAGCAATATTTAGTTTAAAAATATGGGTCTAGTAAAATTCAAAGCTTAACTGCATGTTAATTAATGGTTTAATCAAGTTAGTAATTAATAGTTGTCCTCTAAATTGGAGGATGTTATAATACTTTAGAAAGCTAAATGCATCTAAAATAATACTTTAAGGTGATGCACCTTAAGTAATCCAAGTACTAGATTTTTTTTAATTATTTTTTTATTAAAAAAAATAGGTGGGGGTAGACATCAGTAACCTACTAGGGCCAGGGCATGCCTCCAGGCTCAAAGAGCGCTTACAGAGGTATTTACAGATCGCCTACCAATAAAGTCCTCATATCAACCAATAGGTATCAAACCTCCTCTCTTTCGAACTAAAATCCAATGCTCTAGCTAACTGTGACATTTCTCATTGGCAAGTACTAAAGTTGATAATATAGGCTGGTACGCCATAGACATAGGTGGAATTTGGGGGGCTAGGGGTAGCCCCTGCCGCCCTAAAATTATAGAATTTGACCCATAAGTTTTGGGAAATTATATTATAGCCAGGGGACTAAAGTGAAAATATTGAAAATTTTATGAGGCCAAAATATAATTTCCTAAATTTATAGGTCCAATTCTATAATTTCACCCCCTAATTTTAAATCCTAACTCTACTGAATTCTATTCTATAATTTCACTCCCCTAATTTCAAATCCCGTTTTCACCCCTGATCGTAGATTGGGCTCATATGGGTTTAGACCAAAAACACCCATATCATTATGCGTTTAAATTAAGCATGCATAACAAGTCCACACGTTACAAACTAAACCCAACTAAACATAAGTTCAAAAAGAAATGGGATATGGATTCAATTCTTACTTCTTTTTTGGCAAAAATAATTAGTTAGTGACACAAGCTTATCTCATTCATTTCTATCAATTTTATTATGACATGATAATGAAAGCAATCTGTGACTATTTATGATTCCTTTTAGGGTCAAGTAGCAAATTTACTTCGGAAGTCTTCGCTGAGAAGCAATGTTGCCATGGAAGTTTTTCTTGTCTCAATATTACCTCGAAAGTTTTAAAACATAGCAATGTTGCTCATTGTCGTTGAAAAGTTAATAGTCAATGTTATTTTTTTGATCATCAACGTTGGTATTATTAATGAAATAGGGTAACATTATTACGTTTTGAAACTTCTGGGACAACATAGAGACAAAAAAAAAAAACTTTTAGGGCAATATTGCTTCTGGGCCTATACTTTTAAGGTGGATTTGCTACTTAACCCTTCTTTTTATTATTGACTCGATAATTAGTTAGTAGTATATGTTTATCTTGTTTAACTTTGTCATTTTACTTACTTTAAAAGAAATCAGGGTTTCAAGGTAAAAGAACAAAAACAAATGAGGTTTCTAGGTGTAAAGTAGAAAAGGAAATGGAACATGAATTCAATTCTTACTTATTTTTGTTTTTGCAAAATAGTTAGTTAGTAAGACAAACTTATCCCATTCAATTCTGTCAATTTTAATACGACATGATAATACAAGCTCTGTGACTCTTTTTACATTTGGCTCAATAATTGGTTAGTAACATAAGTTTATCTTGTTTAACTTTCTCATTTTACTTAGTTTAAAAGAAATGGAGGTTCTATGTAAAATAGAAAAAAGAAATGGGACATGAATTCAATTCTTAATCATTTTTTATTTGGAATATTATTTTAGTTTGTAAAAAAGGTAACTGTCTCTTTGAATATCGTGAATAATATTTTTCAACCAATTTCATATCGTAGCACAAAATTATTTTTCCACGGATAATAATGAAGTCCGAGAATAAATAGAAGGAGCCATGAGCCAATTATAAATTTTACAATTATATATTCGTACAGTCATGTCAGTTTGGGATTCTGCTTTGACCAAAAAAGTTTGGGATTCTGCGAATACACACACACACACACACATGCTCATGCTAATAGAGTCAATCATATTCATAGTCTCTTTGGGACTCTGTGTGGGATTCATTTTGAAGAATATTTTCTCCGATTTCTGGGAATCTGAGAAATGGAAATGTCTCTCTCCAGCCCCATTGCTTCTCTTAGTCTCATTTCACCTTCAGGTTTTTCATTTTCTTCTTCCCCTTTCTCTGCATGTTGTCTATTTCTGGGCTTGTTTTTAATGCCACCTTTACTTGAGTTTTCCCTCTTGCTTTCATTCTTATTTCCTGTTGATCCTAGATGCCCTGGCCCCTGAATGTTCTAATGTTTTTAGTTCTCATCGTATGTGTTTGGCAACAGGTTTTTGTTTTGGTATTTTCTGTCACCAACTTTCCCAATCGAATATCCCGGGGTTTAATTTTCTGTCAGTTTATTGATCACCCACCTCTGCTTCTGTCTTGTCTTCATTATTTTTCATCATTTTTTTTTCCTCTGAGTTTTCTGATCTGGGTGGGCTCTTTGTGTGATGCTTCTTCCTCTGAGTTTTCTGGACCCGCGACCTCCCAACTCTCGTACCACTCAGCCCACAAGGCTTTGGTGTGATGTTTTCTTTTTGACAGTATTTTCAAACCTCTTTCTTCATGTTTGGCTTGTTTGCTATCTGCTGTCAATACTCAATAATTCAAAACAAACCGGGTGTTTTTCTCATTGTTTCTCATCAGTATATCTAGGCTTTTGATTGAGAAGATGAGAGAAAAATCAAAGTAGTATTGTGACCTTTCAGATTAATTGGACGGACATGATTTAGAGATTATAAAGGATTATAAGAGAAATCTAATCTGGGAGAGAATGTGTAATAAATGATTAAATAAAAAAGAATTAATAGTGAGTGTGAAGTAATTAATATAAAGATATGTATTTCATGTAGCTAAAAAAGGAAAAAGTAATTTAAATTTTGAGATAAAATAAAATTTATTTATATTAAGAACTAGCTCTAAGAGAGAAAAAGTTATTTATAAAAAGAATCAGAGGACGTATAATTTAATAATACACAACATATATCATAAATTTATAACTAAATAATTTATTTAGCTTCATTTATCTATCTAAAAAAAAATACCAATCGGCTGTTATATTAAGTACTGAAAGGAATATTAATGTACATTAGTCGGGCGTTGCAGTCCATGTTGAAAATTATGCCCTAGGGGCAAGTTATTGTTCTCCATTAAGTTATCATTTCATTCGTATGTTTATAATGATAACTATATCACTGGATATATCTTAGAGATTATCCTAAATGTCCCTGGTCAATCATCTACACGGGAGCGAAGATGAGTTAATACCAGTGTGACTTTGATGAGGTATGGAGATACAATCAAAGTCATAGGCACTTATAAGAGTACAAGGTGCTGAACCGACCCACTATGAGAAAGTTGCATGGATTAAGTCATAAGCTTATCTCATGTATAACCGCGTCACAACGCCATATGACCTGAGATCATCATAGATTCCTACATAATAAGTCACTGGTCTTTAACCTAGTCAAAAGTCATCTTTGACCGGGTGATGATAAAGGCTTGGATCGGGATCAGTGGTTTTCATGCGGAGGAATGTGAATGGTCAAGATGGAATTTGTCCCTCACATTTGTAGAGAGATAATACTGGGCTCTTCGATGAGTGAGTCTAAGAAATGTATGGTTATACTATAATGGAAAAGGAGTTTCCATTTCATTTATTAAACTACTCGAGAATCGAGAAAGTAATGGTCAAGAACAGAAAGTTGACATTATTCATGCCTCATCTTTGACCAAATTATCGCGTGATAAAAGGGACGTGACATGGTTGTACGATAGGTTGTATCGTGTCATCGATTCCCATGTGAATTGGGTAATCGCAATGTCTTGCTAGAGGCCGCTTGCGACTTGTGGGCTAGTATAGTATTGGCCCACTGCCAATCTCATATGGGCCTACAGGGTCGCACACAAGAATAATCCAACACGAGCAAATGTGTCCAAATTCATTGAATCTTAGATTAATCTAAGCTTTAATAAATACTGAATTTAATCTGAGGTAAATATGTGTGTGTGTGTATTAAATTTGAAAATAATATAATAATATTATTTAATGGAGATTATAATATTATTATATAATATTTGTGTTTTGTATTTAATTTATTTGATAAATTAAATATCTAAAACAAATAGAGATATTGTATCTTATTTAATTTTCGAATAAAGATATCATTATCTATTTAATTTAAATTGATATATTGTATCTCAGATTTAATTAAATAGATAGATATCATTTCTCGGATTTAATTTATAGAGATAAATTAAATCAGAAGACTTTTAAATTTGGATTAAATAAATAGATTGGATTAAATCTATCAGATAGATTTAATTAATATATTTTTTAATCCAGATTCAAAATTCGAATTTCAGATCTGACTTTTAATTCGGATTAGATAAATATTATTATATTAGATCTATCAGATAGATTTAATTAATATATTTTAATCCAGATCTAAAATTTGAATTTCAAAAATTAATGAGAATTAATTTTATATAATACGTTGAACGGGTTTAGGAAAACCTACGGACATTTGTCGAGCGTATTACAGAAAGCCACGAGAAACCTTAGAGTGAAATTGTGAGAGACGCAAAATTCTAAAGGTGCTAGCACGCTGCCGCAATCGGGTTCGGGGATTATTCGTGTAGATATTAGTAGAGGAAGTCGATTCTAAGAGTCGACTTCTACTGATCGAGAAGGTAGCCCACCAATTCAAAGAGAACGAGACGCGGACGAGTTCACTGAAGGTATGATTTAGGTTCCCTAACCTTAATTTAAACGTCGTTGAGTGATAATCCGAATGGAATTCGTAAAATTTTAAATCTGCTGCGTCTACGAATCCCAACAGTCCAAATCTCCAATGACACTAAGCATTTCTTATGACATTATGAATTCAAACCCTGTAAAGTAAAAACATATAATGGATGCTTGGGTTTTGGTTTAGAAAATTAATTAAATTACTTAATATACATTCAATATCTTAAATTAAAATATTAGGGTGCATCTATCAGGGTGGAACATTTTTTTAACGTATTTTGTCACACATCTAGCACTTTAAAATATTTTTTTAGGTGTATCCCAACATCCTAAAATATTTTTTAGAAACGTCCAACTCCTTAAATTATTTTTTAGTACATCTAACACTTTAAGGTATTTTATTGAAGTCTACCCGACACCCTAAATTATTAAGTGCAAAATTGCA
Organism: Acacia crassicarpa; assembly: GCA_034222035.1. Lineage (NCBI taxonomy): Eukaryota > Viridiplantae > Streptophyta > Magnoliopsida > Fabales > Fabaceae > Acacia > Acacia crassicarpa. The sequence goes on along the minus strand of JAWXYG010000015.1, from coordinate 2,710,827 downwards.
TAAAAACTACTTTAAGGTGATGAATCTATCACAAAATACTTTAGAAAGCTAAATGCATCTAAAATACTCCTTCCGATCCTAATTATAGGACAACATTTGGAAGTTAGTTTTAGTCCTAATAATAGAACAACATTTTAATTTTTATCAATTTCTTCCTAAAATACCCCTATTTTATTCTCTCAAGTGTGTTTAGTTTTTTATGAATATATGTATGTGGGTGTGTAGACTCTTCCAATCAGTGAAACTTTTAAATTATTAGATTTCAATTTATCAATCAGCTGATGTTAATTTACCAATAACGCGCGCGCACACACACATGTGTGTGTTTATATATATGTGTTTGTGTATATATGTATGTGTTGTCTATACACAAATATATATAGACACACACATATGTGTATAGATGTATGTATATTTGTGCTCTCACACACACACACACATATCTATATGTATACATATATACACATATATATGTATATATATATGTATATATAGTAAGATCGTTATTTTAATTAAAAAATGTGTAGAAAAGAAAATTTTATGTCAGAGAGGTATATGTTAAGAGTTGTTGATTCACTTTTATTTACATCATTTTAAATTTATATAAGGGCATTCTAGAAAAATAAGTAAACTTAACTAATTTAACTTCTTTCCTTAATCTTTTCAAAATCAATTAAATATGTTATATAATTAAAACCAGAGGAAAAACACTTTAGGGTGATGCACCTTAAATAATCCAAGTACTAGAGTTGATAATATAGGCCGGTACGCCATAAATTAGGTTCATATGGGTTTAGACCAAAAAGACCCATATCAATATGGGTATAAATTAAGCGTGCATAACAAGTCCACAAAAAGTCCAAAATCCATAATTAACATTCAATGCAATGGACAATTAGTCAATGCTATGAGTTTCTTTTTTAATTGTGACCTCATGCACATGTTTTGAACTTTTTATTCTAATTATCAATTTTTATCACAGTTCTTAATAAATTTTTTTTTACGAGTATCTTTTAACATGTTAATTTAAAATAAAAATGTGATACCTTAAAAAGTATAAAATGAAAACCTTTCACTTCTGTTAATATATATATATATAACAGTGTATTATTATGCAACCAATAAAATAAAGGATTAAATTATAAGAACATGCTATTTACAAGACACTGTGGAAATTTATAAGTCAAATATATGTATTTATAAGATAAATGTGAGAATTTATAAGGTTATTGGACCATGTACAAGACAAAGACATAAATGTTTTTCCAACCAAAAAACTTAATTTCAATTTAGTTAGGGTGCAGTGTCTATAGTGGGGTGCAATGAAATTTTCTCAACTTTCATCAAAAGTGTATTTATCACCATATACTTTTTTTCAGAAGCGCAAAAACACCAATAAACATTTAAAATAGGAGCAAAAATGTATCATTAAATATAACCTAACACCATCATATATGCATATGCAAAAAGAGTATGGGCCCCGCTACAAAAAGTAAGGATGTCAGGTTAAATTTAATTTTGTGTTCTCATTTTGAATGTTTATAGGTGCTTTTACTTCTCTGAAAAGTATTTAGTGTTCAACGCACTCAGAGTGAAAGTTTGTGGATATTTTTGTACATTCACCCTAAAATAAGATATTCATTAAGTATAAGAAAATTTCTTATCTTAAGATACGATAATATAGTAAAAGTGATTATGTAGTTACAAAAGTAGTATAAAAATATTTATTGACCGTTAGTTTGACTTCTTTGTATCTTTAAAGCTAACATAGATAATGACTTAGCTAAATTTTATCACAGTTAACAGTAGAGAATTGGAGAAAATTATAGAAAAGGGCCTAGATGGTTTTGAAAATTATAGAAAGACGGCAACAATGGTGAGGAGGCGAAAATGAGCGATCCGATAGGTAAGATTGTAATTAGGAGAGAAAAAGGCTGAACTGTAATTTTCAAAATATCTATGCTATTTTGTAATTTTCTCTAATTCTTTATTGTCAGCTGGGGTGAAATTTAGGTGATTCATTTAGTGAAGCGAGGACTCTGTCTCGGCTGCGGCTTTCATATTTGTATTTGCTTCCTGAGGACTTACAGTTGATTCTTTATCAAGATTGTAAGGGGTGTAACATTCCAATAAGTGTTTTCTGGTTGGGCGGGTCGAAATGGTCGAAATATTGCCTAACACCGTTATCTATGTATATGAAAAAAGAGTATGGGGCTCATACAAAAATCAATGAAGTTAGGTTGAATTTAATGTGCTGACATGTTCTCTCTTATTTTGAATGTTCATGGGTATTTTTTTTTTAAAAAAAAAAACACAATTAGTGTTGGATGTATTTCTAGAAAAACCACACATACATTTTTACATCTTAAGCCAATCTTAATTTATAGTTTATTAAAATAGTAAGATAACCTATCATTTAACGAAAATTAATAATGTTTTTTTTATTATAATAAATTAATAATGTTTTTGTTTGTTAGGTTACAGGGTCATTGATCCCAGATTGGCCCCCTCGGTATCTTCTTCAATGGGTCTCAAGTACATTCCTCCTTGTCCTCATTATATAATTTTTAAATCTAGAAAAGTTTTCTAAGAAAATATTATAAATCACATAAGCGTGCTATGGATTTTGTTATAATTTTGCTAATTTGAAAGAAAAAATTTTTATATTTAAAAAAAGACATTTATATGACTTCAACAAAATTAAAATTATAACTTTCATTATCATAATATTTTTTTTTTTTTGGAGGGCAAGGAAAATGATACTATAATAAACAAATAAAATGAAAGATGTTACAAATAACCTAATTACGAAGACAGAAACAATGACTGAAGAAATTATATATAAACGAGGCCGATGAGATAACTTTATTTTTTTTAGAATTCTATATCAAAATTGATTGTGGGTGACATGTCTTAAAAATGTGCTGCTTTTAGAAACAGAAAAGTTAAAAATATTTCTTTTAATTTACTTTATTAAGCATCCCTTTTTAACTATATTACCAACATATCTTATTGTAATCGATAACAAATGCACATATTCTGGGAGAAATTCGGACATGGCTTCTCACGTAATTTGTAGTCCGAATAACTCAGCTAATTAATTTTAGTTGGCTGCTCACATAATTCATATTTTTTTTTTAAAAAAAATGAATCCTTAATTAGGATTTTAAAAGTAACGAAAAAGCGAATCTTGTGAAATTTTTTAATTTTATTATTTCCTCTGGGCTTAATTATAAGATTGGGTTTACTTTTTTTGGAGAGATTAAGGAAGTTAAATAAAATACCTAATCATATCATATGCTGTCTATTCTTATATTATATATCAGTTTATTAGTTAAATTAATTAGTTTTGAGGAAAAAAAATAAAAATAAAAATGCTCTAAAGTAATTTAATTAGCTTCATTAATTTCTTCACAAAAGTCAACTTATTTTTATAATTAGGACAGGAGGTAGTAATATATAAACTAATATTTAGGAAGTGTCAAATCAACTTGGAACCAGTTTCCCTACCTATCTCAAGATAGGTAGGGAGAGCTTTTCCAGACTTGAACCGTCCAGATTTGATCTGGACGATTTAGATTTAATTTTTTTTTAAACTGTCAATTTTTAAATGAAAAAATCGTTTTTTAAAGATATGTTAGTTAAAAAATTATCTTTATTTTAGATTCTCTACCCATTAAAATAATTATTTTTTAAAAAAATAAAAAATTAAGAAAAATTAAATTTGAATCGTTCAAATCCCATCTAGACCGTCCAGATGGGAAAAACTCTCCCTACCCATCTATTCCAAGTGAACTTATGAGTTATTTATTTTAGTTAGTTAGGCTATAAATGACAGGGCAAACAAGTCAAGGTTTATACTGTAACATCCTGAATTTTGGACCTAAAGACTTGAAAACTAGCCTATTTTTGGAGGACTACTAGGCCCTATTTTTGAAAATGACAAATTTGAAATCAGTATTTTTGAATATGAATAGTATTTACTATTCACAAATACGTACATGAATAGTATTCACTATTCACAAATACGTATTCACTTTTTATAAATACGGTATTTAATCGATATTTTGAGAAATATGAAAAGTATTTACTATTCACAAATACGGTATTTACTATTCAAAAATACGGTATTTACTATTCCTAAATACGTATTCACTTTTTGAAAATACGTATTTACTATTCATGCAGGACCCATTTTCCAACACTATAAATAGAAGCTTCATTTCTTCATTTTCTTCACACCAAACTCAGAGAACAACAGTTGAGTTTAAGAGAAGAGTGAGAATTCTTAGAGTTAGAGAGAGAGTTTAGAGTAAAGTTCTTGAAGCTGGAGAGAATGAGCAGGAACTTCAAGGGTAAGTTCTTTGGTCTCTAGTCTTAAGATTTGGTAGTTTCTTTTGGTAGTTATAGTAGAAATGCCAGATAGAGTTTTTCTGAGTATGCTCTGTGGCTGCAGCTTAGTCTGATCTGTCACATCAGAAAAGAATTATCCTTGGACAGTAAATATTATTTACTGGCACAGTAAAAAATATTTACCGGCACGGTAAAAATATTTTTACTGGTACTATTCACATGAATAGTGAATATCCAACATAGTTTCCGCAAATGCTGAAAATTAATGGTCACTGATAAAAATGATATTATAGGATATCCGAGGATTCCGGAGTCAGATTCAAAGGAAGTTTGGGGATACGTGAATAGTGCCGTATACGTGAATAGTGCCGTATACATGAATAGTGCCGTATACATGAATAGTAATTTACTATTCACGTGGAAGGAAGGTACGGACGCGTATTGTAACACTAACTCTGATGCTTATGGTATGCTTATATGTGATAGATAGTCTGAGTTATTGTTTTTGAAAATTGATCATACACATACATCTTGATACGGGTTATAGTCTTGATAACGCCGTTATGTTTTCCTAGCGCTGAGGACACGGATGTACACCGTGGCACTGGTGAATAGTGCAGACTATAATAACATGCATATTGCAGTGGCTGTGTTATGTTATTATGTGAATATGAGAATAATGTATGTGATTATTGCTGTTTTGACATGAATATCTGTCATACATATTTGATACATAAGCATGAGGTTAACCGTTACCTGAGGTTCAATGGGTATTGAACCTCAGCTCTTACTGTAGCTTCAGGATTTTCGGAGTGAACAGAAACAGAAACAAGGGTAAGCAGCAGGCAGAAGGACTAGCTGGAGAAAGTCCTGTAGATATGTATAGTCTTTCGAACTCTTTGTATCAACAAACCAGTACACTACAGTGGTTGAATATCAGTTACTTTGTATTTAAAATCATTTCGTTGCTCAACTCTGGTTAAATTATTTTGAACTCTGATCAAATAATTTCGAAAATGCTTTAGAAAAGTTGGGGTGTTACATTTTGGTATCAGAGCAGACATCCTGGCACGGAGTTAACTAAGTTACTCCAAACAGTCTGATATCTAGAAAGGGGTTTTGTGGTTGGCAATCAGTTTCCTTGAATTCGTCGAGCCTTCCACAAATACACCTGCCTAGTCGGATTGTCTGAGTAGCGGAGTTAGGTTCTAAGCTTTCAAAAGTGTTTTATCTGGTATGAACCCGACTCAGTTACAGTAAACCATTGGTGCCGAAGGTAGGGCCGAGTCTATGTGGATCAGCCAATCAGTCACCCTAGCACGGTGAGGCTCCCATGATAGACGCCTACCTGGCCAATCGGTTTGACTAACTAAGTTAGGCTCTAAGCCATGGTTTTAAAAGTATTTCGAAAAAAAAAAACAAGTACAAGTACTGATACAATACTGGTGTTGTGATACAAAAAGGACGTAAATCCTAAGGAAAAGGGTTAGGCTCGGGAGGCCTTGATATAGAGTAGATGGCACAGAATATGGTTTCTGTTGTTAAACTTTAAGACTTTTGATATGGGAATCGGAATCTAAGTTAAATTCCCGCTCAGAGTTTCAAGGGAAGTGGTACAGAGAAGTCGGTACGACTTAAGTTTTCCGGTAGACAGTAACCTACTGTTTAGGTTTCCCTTGGATAGTAACCTATCGATTTAATGTCCATGTCAAAATAATAACTTGTTAAGGTACCCTGAGAAGAAAATCCCTACCTTGTAGAGGCCAGACACCATGCGTGCAAAGGGGCGTGGCTCCGGGGACGAAGATCTTTTGATTAAGTCCTTGACGGTGGTGATCAATTGACAGAAGAGGGAAAGTACCCAGTAATTCTGGGGAGACAGTTATGTCATACTAGTGCCTATGAGAGTTGTAGGTACCCAGTAGTAAGTATACCAATATTAGTACCAAGAATCAATAGACATTATGAAGTTAATATTGCTTAGGCGAGAGAAATCTCAGAACTATGACCCCTGTGAGAGTAGGAACCCTGAGAAAATATGAGTGAGTTTTGCCTAGGTTCCAAATACCTAAGAGATAGTTCCTTAACAGAACCATACGAAAGCTGGAAACCTCAGTAGCCACCAGGTTATGGTCTCAAGGTGGGACCAAGAACCATAGAGATGTTAGTGGCTAATAGATTCCCTATAAAGTAAGTGGCTACCCGATAGGGAAAATTGAGTTAAGAATTATGCTTGGAGCTAAATAGAAAGTGAAAGTCCACAAATAGAATGACCCTAGATAAGATGGCAGACATAGAAACAACGGTTTATGAAACTACTAAAGGATAGGAACCTGATAAGATTTGAGTTCTCATTATAATGATTCAAAGACGATCACTGGCGCTACTTATGGAAAGTTTAATCGGAGAAAGATACCTACGGGGAGTTCTGATCTAGGAGGTTTACCTACAGAGGATGCTAACCGGAAAAGCTGACTGGTCTGAGAAGACTAAGTGAAGCGCCGAGTAATGTGCCGTAGAGCAGAGCCACCGTGACGACGAACCGTAGAGTGGAGCCGCTGTGACAACGAACCATAAAGTAGAGTTACCAGTGCATCGGTTCTCAAGGTAAGTACATTATAATGAATCTCACATTGAATAGGTTCCCTAGAGAAAAGACTGTTGTAACTTAGTATATCGTCATGGTTTGCTTCAGTGCTATACATCATATATTGTGTTTATAGGCTAGCAGAAGCCCATAGTTGTCAGACAACGAATATGAGAAGTGTTCAGAAAATTTTGTGAGATCCGAGGATAGCGAACGATGTTTGAAATAGCTGGAAGATTAAAGTAGAACAAACTAAGTATTTTATGGATAGTTTGAGTAGCCAAGGACAGAGGTTCCAATGCGTGTAATTAGTGATGACCTTCTAATGTTAGTTGTCTGATTCCTAAGTAAGGTTTTTAAATTGAATTTTTGAACTTGCCAATACACCTGCTGTATTAGAAATTTTGAAATTTATTTGTTCAAACATGTGGATTTTTTTTGAAGCTGAGTTTTCAAATGAAATGTTTTCAACAGAATTTGAGACCACAGTGATGGTTATTTTGAACAGATGTTGTCTTATATAAAGGGGTTTTTGTTAGAACCCAAAGTTTGAAATTGAGTTTTTAACTATGTTGTGGAAAAGTCAGTACAAAACTGGAAGGACAGAAGCTGTTGTAGATGTACACAGTTTGCTGGGTCTTGCTAGATGTTTTAAAATGTTTGAAATCGCTGGCCTTTGATAAATGTTCTTTTTTGAACAAAACGTTTTGGAGGGATTTTGGTTTGAGAAAACGGAAATCGCACCAGCAGTGAACGCACCCAATCCATAACATTTCGCCTAGGGCGTATGTTTTGATTAGTAAAACCTGACTGTCTATGACTGGACTGAGTTCCGCTAGATAGGGTTGCTACTTTATGTGCCAGTGTGAACACTGGGTCTCCTGAGAAAGGGGCGGAGGCTCTCCCACATTGTTGATAGTACTGTTGAGACTGGATTCGAGGATTGGGGTAAGGCGCTCACTGTACCAAATGGTTAAGATGATGGTGTGTACTCTCAATTGTAAAATTTTGTGAAATAAATTAGCTCCCTCAAAGATATGTGCCGGTAATAAAAGTTTTTGAAAATGATCCGGCAGTGAAAAATGTTTTCATGAATTTGTGATGGCAGCGATTAAGTTTAAAAATGTTATAGCACTATTACTTTGTGGTATAGTGCAGATTGTGAAATGTACTGAAACCACGGAAAATTTTTCATGTTTGAAAATTTGAAAATGAGACAAGAAAATAATTTTGGGTAGCAATGACATGATTGTCGACGCTATCGTGTTAAAAAGAAAAGCAGTGTAATTGGGAATTATGGTACAGGAACAGCAACTATTAGAAAGGTTTGGAATACTGAACTAGTTAAGTCAATTAATAGCTGTCAGCTATAGTGTTGAGTAAGTGAAAGTAATTCGAGAACTTGAATGGGAAAGACTCAGATGAAATTGATGAGCAGATGCGGAAGGCCAATATGTGTTAAGCCGATAGGCTAAATAAATCAGGCAGTGAGGCCTGTGTAACCGAGTACTGTGAGAATAGATCAGCAAGTCCTGTAATTTAGTACTATACCTGGGTATAAGATTGAGACATTGAATAGTAGGATGCGTGCTATTTAAGTTTGCATAAGGAAGGAATAGACTAGAGGTCTAGATAACCTTTTGATTTTATATTGTCAAATTTCGAGGACGAAATTTATTGAACGGGGGGAGAATTGTAACATCCTGAATTTTGGACCTAAAGACTTGAAAACTAGCCTATTTTTGGAGGACTACTAGGCCCTATTTTTGAAAATGACAAATTTGAAATCAGTATTTTTGAATATGAATAGTATTTACTATTCACAAATACGTACATGAATAGTATTCACTATTCACAAATACGTATTCACTTTTTATAAATACGGTATTTAATCGATATTTTGAGAAATATGAAAAGTATTTACTATTCACAAATACGGTATTTACTATTCAAAAATACGGTATTTACTATTCCTAAATACGTATTCACTTTTTGAAAATACGTATTTACTATTCATGCAGGACCCATTTTCCAACACTATAAATAGAAGCTTCATTTCTTCATTTTCTTCACACCAAACTCAGAGAACAACAGTTGAGTTTAAGAGAAGAGTGAGAATTCTTAGAGTTAGAGAGAGAGTTTAGAGTAAAGTTCTTGAAGCTGGAGAGAATGAGCAGGAACTTCAAGGGTAAGTTCTTTGGTCTCTAGTCTTAAGATTTGGTAGTTTCTTTTGGTAGTTATAGTAGAAATGCCAGATAGAGTTTTTCTGAGTATGCTCTGTGGCTGCAGCTTAGTCTGATCTGTCACATCAGAAAAGAATTATCCTTGGACAGTAAATATTATTTACTGGCACAGTAAAAAATATTTACCGGCACGGTAAAAATATTTTTACTGGTACTATTCACATGAATAGTGAATATCCAACATAGTTTCCGCAAATGCTGAAAATTAATGGTCACTGATAAAAATGATATTATAGGATATCCGAGGATTCCGGAGTCAGATTCAAAGGAAGTTTGGGGATACGTGAATAGTGCCGTATACGTGAATAGTGCCGTATACATGAATAGTGCCGTATACATGAATAGTAATTTACTATTCACGTGGAAGGAAGGTACGGACGCGTATTGTAACACTAACTCTGATGCTTATGGTATGCTTATATGTGATAGATAGTCTGAGTTATTGTTTTTGAAAATTGATCATACACATACATCTTGATACGGGTTATAGTCTTGATAACGCCGTTATGTTTTCCTAGCGCTGAGGACACGGATGTACACCGTGGCACTGGTGAATAGTGCAGACTATAATAACATGCATATTGCAGTGGCTGTGTTATGTTATTATGTGAATATGAGAATAATGTATGTGATTATTGCTGTTTTGACATGAATATCTGTCATACATATTTGATACATAAGCATGAGGTTAACCGTTACCTGAGGTTCAATGGGTATTGAACCTCAGCTCTTACTGTAGCTTCAGGATTTTCGGAGTGAACAGAAACAGAAACAAGGGTAAGCAGCAGGCAGAAGGACTAGCTGGAGAAAGTCCTGTAGATATGTATAGTCTTTCGAACTCTTTGTATCAACAAACCAGTACACTACAGTGGTTGAATATCAGTTACTTTGTATTTAAAATCATTTCGTTGCTCAACTCTGGTTAAATTATTTTGAACTCTGATCAAATAATTTCGAAAATGCTTTAGAAAAGTTGGGGTGTTACATATACAACAAATTTTCCATATTCTTGTATATCAAATCAAAAACAACATATCAAATGCATTTATGATATGATCAATTCCAAGCAATGAACCAATGCCCTTCATGAATACATACAATGTACCATTAACAAACATGTCATAAATTGGCCTCTAATATTCAAATTGATGCATTCAAAGATACATGCATTCACTTTTACAAATGTACGATATTTTTCTAAAGTTGACTTGTTTCCTTTCATTTTGTTTACAAGGTAAAATGTTATAGTAATAATTAATAAAGGTCAAATGAGCGTTTTACTTATAAAATAGTAGAAAACAGAAATGGGATATGAATTCAATTGTTACTTCTTTTTTTTTTTTTGGCAAAATAATTAGTTAGTGACACAAGCTTATCTCATTCATTTTTATCAATTTTATTAGACATCCCTTTGTGACTATTTATGATTCTTTTTAGGGTTAAGGAACACTGTTACTCTGAAAGGTTTTTTTTTTTTTTTGACTTAAAAATTTTAAAACATAGAAATATTGTTTATTTTCATTAAAAAGTTAATGGTAAAAATCAGTTTTTTACTAAAATCTAGGTTTTGAAACTTCTGAATAACTGAGACTGAGAAAAACCTCGTACAGTCAGGTTATATACATAAATGCTAATGCTAATAGAGTCAATCATATTCATAGTCCGTTTGGGATTCTGGGATTCTGGGTGGGCTTCATTTTTGAAGAATATTCTCTCTCATTTCTGGGTATCTGAGAAATGGAAATGTCTCTCTCAAGCCCCAATGCTTCTCTGAGTCTCACTTCACCTTCAGGTTTTTCATTTTCTTCTTCCCCTTTCTCTGCATAATGCCACCTTTACTTGAGTTTCCCCCCTCACTTTCATTCTTCTTTCCTGTTGATCCTAGATGCCCTGGCCCCTGAATGTTCTAATGTTTTTAGCTCTCATTGTATGCGTTCGGCAACAGGTTTTTGTTTTGGCATTTTCTGTCACGAATTTTCCCAATCGAACTGTTAGTTTAATAATCACCCACCTCTGCTTCTGTCTTGTCTTCATTATTTTTCTTCATTTTTATTTTCCTCTGAGTTTTCTGATCTGGGTGGGCTCTTTGGGTGATGCTTCTTCCTCTGATTTTTCTGAAGCCGCGACCTCCCAACTCTCGTTCCACTAAGCTACAAGGCTTTGGTTTGATGTTTCCTTTTTGACAGTATTTTCAAACCTCTTTCTTCATGTTTGGCTTGTTTGCTATCTGCTGTTGATACTCAATAATTCAAAACAAGCACAGCGTTTCACTTTTAGCCTTGGACGTTCTGGCTAATTTCAATTATAATGATCCTTTTCATCTCTCTTTATTTCATCCTTTCTGATGACTTTTTAAATTATATTTTTTAAAGCTTTTTTTTTTTTTTTTTTCAGTAAAGGACTAATTCATTACTCAAAAGAACTACAAAAATAACTACTAATTCGGTTCTAAATATATGGCAAAATTTGTATTACACTTTGTCCTATATTTAAGGACGGGGAGCACTTCTGTTCCATCCTACTTCTCCATTTCATCACGTGTACCAAATGACTCCTATTAAAATGAGGGAACCGTGATTATTTTCAGATTTTTAAAATCACCATTTCTGTTTCATTTCATCATGTTTTCTTTGCACGTATAAAAACAATGAATTCTTGTTTGAACGCCTCATGTGATATCTTTTCCAACAGCTTCTTTGTCAGCTGCATCAAATGTGAAGAAAAAGATGACCATCAATGCTATGGTATGACATTTCCTATGTTTAGCATCTCTTTATCTGGTTATCTTTCTGTGAGAACTAAGCACTAACAAGGAAATGAAATTTGGCTCTTTTTTTTTTTTTTTTTTTGGCATTCAGTGCCTTGAGGGGACTAAAGAAAAAATCAAGAAGATGATCAAGAAAGTTGAACTTTCTATATCCTCATACGATACAGCTTGGGTAGCAATGGTTCCCTCAACAAATTCTCCTAGTGTCCCCTTTTTCCCTGAGTGTGTGAATTGGTTATTAGAGAATCAGCTATTTGATGGTTCATGGGGTCTCCTGGATCGTCATCCATTGTTACTGAAAGATGCTCTCTTATCTACCTTAGCTTCTGTTCTTGCTCTGAAGCAATGGGGTGTTGGCGAAGAACAGACTACTAAAGGTATTTCTGACCTCTTGAATGTAGCTTGATTTCTTTGTTTGCTGTTATATCAATTCATTTTTTTATTCCTTGAAAACAACAACACATTTTTTTCCCCATTATTTTTGCAGGTCTTCAATTTATTGAGTCAAACATTTCTTCAGTCATTGATGAGAAGCAACACTCTCCTATTGGATTTGATATAATTTTCCCTTATCTTCTTGAGTCAGCTCAAAGTTTGGGCATATATCTTCCTCTTGGATCAACAAATTTAGAAGGACTCATTCACAAGAGAGAGTTGGAGCTTAGCCAGTAATTTTCTAGTTCTCTTTAATTTTTATTATAAAATTTTGCCTATTTAGGTGTCATTTCTTGGGTGCTTGAATAGTGGAGATTCCTTTTCCACAATGTACTAGCCAAATTATAATTGCTAAGAGTTAAATAGTAGTGAGACCAAGAACAAACTGTTGGTTGAGATGGTAAGCAGTCTCACACCATAAGGAGGAGAGCACAAGTTTGAGTCCTAGGAAGCACATTTGTTGGGAGGGCTTTAACTTTAATGCTTCTGGTCTGACAAAAATTAGGTTCAAGCCTAAGGTGACTTGGGATCCCTGTTTTCACGCAAAAAAAAAAAAAAGGAAAAAAGAAGAAGAAGAAGAAGTGAGACCTTATTCAATTTACCAAAATGCACTAAACTGACTTTCATGTGCTCTAATTGTCTTGAATAGAGGCTATGAAAGCAATTCAGAAGGGCGGGAAGCATATCTAGCATATGTTGCCGAAGGTATCGGGAAAAGTCAGGACTGGAAAATGGTCATGAAGCATCAAAGAAAGAATGGATCTTTGTTTAACTCACCTGCTACCACAGCAGCAGTTTTTCAACACCTAAAGAATGATGACTGTCTTAAATACCTTCAATCAGTTTTAGGACAGTTTGGGAATGCTGGTTTGTTTCCCAGATTTATTTGTGTCATTTCTTTTTACCTTCACTAATCATATATTGACTGGACAATTTTATAAATCAACAGTTCCAACAGTTTTTCCTCTGCACATATATGCTCGTCTCTGTATGGTTGACAGTCTTGAGAGGTTGGGTATTGATTATCATTTCAGTGAGGAAATTCGAAGCGTATTGGATGAAACATACAGGTAATAAAACATTTTCAATTGCACGTACTTACTCAGGTAACATGTCAGTTACTGTAGATTATAAAGACAAACAAGAAAAAGTTGTTTTCCATATGTGATCAAAGTAGTGACACTCAGAAACCATTAAAATCCGGAAAGCTTCATGTTTTTGCACTGTTGAAACTGTTTTATGATATGAGAACATGCAGATGCTGGAATAATGGAGAAGAAGAGATATTCTTAGACCCCACTTGCTGTGCACTGGCATTTCGTATATTACGTCTCAATGGATATGATGTTTCTTCAGGTTGTTTTAATTTGTTGCATGCTAATCGTTTTGAGTTCTTAGTCAAAGAAAGATTGAAGTTCATCAATCTGTTGTCTTTTGTAGATCCTTTTAATCAACATTCGGAAGATAAATTCCCCAATTCCTTGAAAGGATACTTGAAAGACGTTGGTGCTGTTTTGGAGCTGAATAGAGCTTCACAAATCTTGATACACCCTGATGAAGAAGTTCTGGTGAAACAAAACGCCTGGACAAGACATTTCTTGAAGCAGGAATTGTCATCTCAACGAGTTCATGTTGATAGACTTTTTAGTCATGTTGAACAAGAGGTAGTTTCATACAATAATCTTTTCTATAATATAATCCTATGTTTTTCTGCACTATTTTTTGTACTTGCTGAAAACTGTTATCTTTTTTAACATTAGGTGAACGATGAACTCAGATTCCCTCATCATAAGACGTTGCAGCGCTTGTTAAACAAGACATCAATAGAGCACTATAATTTGGATGATACAAGGCTTTTAAAAACTTCGTATAGGTGAGCTTCCACTATTTTCTTAGCTTTCGTTTTTTCCACTCTCTATCCTGCAGCGCTCACATCCATATTGGTTGGCATAATTCAGGTGTTCCAATCTTGCAAACGAAGAATTTCTGAAGTTGGCAGCAGAAGACTTCAATAACTGCCAATCAATACAACAAAAAGAATATAAACAACTTGCAAGGTATAAATCTTTTGTGTTTTTCAAATTTCAATAATGTTTCCCCGACTGGAATATCCCAAAAAGTTTTCTACATTGCAAACTTATGCATGGGTGGTGATTCTGGAATGTAAACCATAGCTGATGTTCAAAATATCTTCCTGAATCTTGCTTTCTGCTTTGCTTTTTGTTCATACAACTAGTTGTGCTTGCTCCAATTCTAACTGAGGTACATCTTTGATTGACTTCAAGCCCTTTTTTGAGTACTGGTGGGAAGACCAATATAGGATTTAAGTACTTTTGATTTCTTCTTCTGGTGTGATTAAAATGTAACCTAACATATGCAGGTGGGTAGTAGAAAGCAGACTAGACCAGCTTGAATTTGCAAGGCAGAAATTAGGCTATTGTTATTTCACCAGTGCAACAACACTGTTCTACCCTGAACTTTCTGATGCCCGCATAGCATGGGCGAAAAACGGGGTGCTCACGACAGTTGTCGATGATTTCTTTGATGTTGGTGGTTCTGAAGAGGAGTTAGTGCAACTAATTCATCTGGTTGAGAGGTATTTTCATATTTAAACCAAAACGCTTGTCATTGCATTATTTCATCTTATTTTCTCCTGCAGCTTCTCTTCACATAATCATGTGAAAATCTTAACTGCAGGTGGGATGTAGATCTCAGCGTTGTTCCTTGTTCTGAGCCAGTCAAGATACTATTTTCTGCAGTCCGGGACACAATTCGTGAGATCGGGGAGAATTCATTGAAGTGGCAAGATCATAATGTAGAAGACCATGTTAAACAAATAGTGAGACAAATCTTCAACCTTCTGATGATATATTTTACTATTCTTTTTTAATGATTTCAAGTTTTGACATCTTTTGCAGCTTTCAACTTTCAATTGGATGTTTCAACTTTCAAAAATGTTTCTTTCCACTAAGGCCCTCAAATAGATAGAAACATTATGAAACTGAATAATGTTCATGCATGGCCCTTAAAATAATGCAATTGCCTTCTGAATGTTAGTGGAACCATAATTTGGCACCTTTCCTCTAAATCTGAATCTATATGTTAATGAATCAACTTGTTTGCTTTGCAGTGGCTGGATTTGATGCGATCAATGTTGAAGGAAGCTCAGTGGTCGAAAACCAAGTATGTTCCAACAATTGATGAATATATGGCAAATGCATATGTATCGTTTGCCTTAGGACCAATTGTTCTGCCAACACTCTATCTTGTGGGGCCTAAGCTTCCAACTGATTTGGCCGAAAATCCCGAATTCAATCGACTGTATGAGCTGATGAGCACTTCTGGGCGTCTCCTTAATGATTTTAATGGCTATAAGGTATATCCTTCCTTTTCTATCCCCTCTGCATTTACGGCCTAAGCATCTTCTCAAATTTATGTGGAAAAAGGAACTATCATTTTGATCAGATTTTTTTATCTTCAATGAAGAGAAACATTTAAACGGTCCCAAGTAGGAATTTACTCAACATAAATTAATTTTTTAGCATCAAGTGGAGAAAATCTGGGCTTGCAGTTGTCTGTCTTCTGTTTGGGATATTTATAGAAACTAATCAAAGCTCATCACCTAACAATTTAAACTCATTTGAAATGAATGTTGACATGGCATCAAATATTCAAAGCCTGTCGCTAAGTATGGAGTTGTATTCTCCTTGATTCTATAGGAGATATTAATAAAATCAGTTATGGCTTTTACTTATGAGTCCTCTAAAAAGGGGTTTAAGAAGACCAAAGAGAACATTTAATGAAGTTATTGAGCAGAGTCTCTATGTCAAAATTTATCTAAAGAATTGATTGATGGTAAAACACAATGGTGTCATGCGATTCATATAGTTAACTCCACCTAGCGGAGTAAGGCTTGTTGTAGCTCTTGTACTTCTAAGTTTGAAATGGTTTGAGAATTGAATGCAGAGGGAATCTGCACAAGGGAAACTGAATGCCTTCACTATGCGAATTGCTCAAAGGGGAGGCGATGTTACCGAAGAAGAGGTCACTGAGGAGTTGAAGGATATCATTGAGGAGAACAGAAGAGAGCTACTGAAACTGGTTTTAAAGGAAGAAGGAAGCACAATTCCAAGAGCTTGCAAGGGTTTGTTTTGGAATATGGCAAAGGTTTTGTATCTTTTTTACTTGAAGGACGATGGGTTCACTTCAAATGAGCTATTATCTACTGTAAGGGACGTGCTTGAAAAACCCATCGTCCTCCATGAATCTCCTGACCATGGTGCGAAGGAAAACTCAGATCCTGCATCAACTTAGGAACGGGGGTGTTGATGTCACAGTTCATTTGTTTTGGGAGATCATTTTGTGAATAAATCGATCTCTTTTTTGTATCCAAAAAAAAAAAAAAATCGATCTCTTTTTGGGAGATCATATGAATAGATTGATCTCTGTCTGCTTTTTCTTTTGCCAGAAAATAAAACGCTCTCTCCTTATTGCTTTCTTCCATAAAAATATCATTGCAGTGTGTGTGTGTGTGTATGTCCTATGCTTGGCAAATGATCATGTTCCATATGTCGTATCTTTCAGAATTGAAATTTTTACCTTGTGACTATTTCCAATTATTGAAGAACACACGTTTTCACTTAAAAATAATGTATGCCTATAACTCCACTAATGTTTAACTAGCAAGTACATTCCATTGAAAAAGAAAAGTGAACTTCTTAACATATTGTAGGCAGTACTTTTAATAGCGCATGGTGTTAAACAACGAATTCAAAATAAAAAGGAAAATTGAAAACGCATGTGAACAAGCAAGTGATTTCAAAAGAGGTAGGCAAGTTACCAAATAACTTCATTGCATGGTGTCTTCACGACTTGTACTCAATTTCAAAACTCAGAAAGCAATACATCATCTTTCATTCATAAAATGAGGGTGGAATCTTTTCCTTTGCAAGTTCAACATCTTCCCTCCCAAATTTCTTTATTCATACAAACTTATCACAATGATTTCACCCACAGTTTTCGCAAAAAGCTACATGGTTTCATACCCTTCAAAAAGATTTCTTTTCATAGGAAACTAATCCATGAACTCCACCTTCCACCTGTGCTGCTCCAGTTCGTACCTGTGCAGACCAAACCAAATCATTTACAACATAAAGTACCATGAAATCTCAAGTAATCAGCTATGTCAAAAAAACTTTAGGATTCTAAGCTTTGCAAATTGCAGAAAATACGAAAAGGGAGTTATCATCTCCTTTCTTGGATTCAATGCAGGGATAAGGCATTGATCCCATATTCTTGAGATGCCTCTCAAAGAAAAGTCAACATCTCCAATAGGCAGAAGAGACAGGATAAGAATCCCAAAAAACGCCAAGACAACAAATTCCAGAAAAAAGAGAAGCCATGATATATCTATCCTTTTTTTTTTTTTGGTATAAAAAAAGTTTAGGTGGGGGTAGACACCGGTACTCTATCAGGGCCAGGGCATGCCTTCAGGCTTAAAGAGCGCTTACAAAGATACTTATAGATTGCTCACTAATGAGGCTCTCACATCGATCAGTGGGTATCGAACCTCCTCCCTTTTGGGGTAAAGGCCGACACCTTAACTAACTGTGCCAATTCTCATTGGTTATATCTATCCTAATTTATTATTACTGTAACCCTTTTTTAATGTACATTCAAAAAATTACCTATCTTGATTATGAAAATGCTTCAGCTTTGTTGAAAAAAATTCAACAAGACATTGACTACTGTTAATAACCAAGGCAAGAACTAGATTAATTGTGGGCTGATCACTCATACCTCTAGCCTTAACACCTTAGATCTTAGAAGATCATGAGCAGATTGCAAAGAGGAGGCACCAAGATCTTGGAACCCTTGCTTGACCGCTTGCAGGGTGTATGGTACGAACTTCAAGACCGAGCCCTTATCTTTAACTGCTCCAACAACACCCTGAGCAATTTTTAGCTTGGCAGTATCGCCCAAGTATCTTGCATCACTACCTTTAGTCATTGCTTCTAAAGAGCCCATTCCTCGATACTTTTTGACACGTACACCATTCTGTTACAACAAAAATAGTTATCTAAATGACTACAGTATGAAACCTCCATTTCACATGAACAAATCATGCCAGGAAAAAAGTATTAAACAATCAGCACAAGAAAAACAAGCTCAATTGTGAAGCCATTGCAAAATTATTAGACAGAAAATCACAGAGCAGGGGGAATAAAAGAATATACTAACAATTTAATTAGATGCAACAACATATTGTCATCACTCACAAATATACGAGTATGTATGTACTTAATTCTTGATTGTGGTGTGTTCACAACCGGTGCTTGCTTTCAACAAAATCTTAGTTTTCATGGTTTTCAACATGAAACCAAAATCGCACTTAATCACTGCATGAGAGGCTAATTTCCATATATAACAGCAACAAAGTGCCATAACATTATCACTACAATGTTTTCTTCTCCTTTCCTTTGAAAGTTCTCCCTCCCTATATCTCAAGTGAACTATGCTTTCATCATAGCATCACATTAGTCATTAGGTATCTCTATTTAATAAAATGTTTCTAATCACCACATGATTCTCAGGCCAAAAAAAGCACCACTCGATTCAAATAAAGACAGGCATTACACAATTTTCCAAAACCCAATAACTTAAGGCATTAGCAAAGTTGAAATCTCCACGTAAATACAGACAAAACATGTTCAACGCATTATTTGATTAAATTTCAATACCTGATACTCGTAGGCACCAGGAGCTTCAGTGCTCCCAGCCAAGAAGCTTCCCATCATCACAGTAGATGCTCCAAGCGTTAAGGCCTTAACAATATGACCAGAGTTTGAGATGCCGCCATCAGCAATAACAGGAACACCACTTTTATAAGCAATCGATGAGACCTTGTAAACAGCTGTTGCCTGGCAAACAAGTAAAACACAACCACAGGTTTCAGATTTTCCTAGTTAAGAGGGACAGAAATAATCAAGAAGTTGAAAATTTGAGCTCTAGTTATGATTCATACCTGTCCTCGCCCAACTGCACAAACCTCTTGGGTAGTACATATAGATCCAGACCCCATACCAACTCGCAAACCATCAACACCAGCTTGAATCAAATTGTCAGCCTGGTACATTGTAACAACATTCCCACCTATAACATCTAACTCCGGATACGAATTCTTGATGTACTTTATCATCTCCAACTGATAGATAGAGTTCCCTTGAGAACTATCCAAGACTACTACATTCACTCCAGCCTTTAATAAGTGTTCCAATCTTTCTTTGTCACTCTCCCTTGTGCCAATTGATGCACCCACCAACCACTTCCCATCCGCCCCAACAGAACCCGCCGCCAGTTTAGGATACCCTTTAATTCTTTCAACATCCTCCTTAGTCACCAAATCCAACACCTCGTCATTGTTCATCAAAGGCACGAAATTTGACTTCTTCTCCTTCAAAAACGAATCGATTTGTCCTAAATCATTGCTCGAAGGTACTGAATCCGACGAGTTCACCATGTAGTCATATATCTTCACCTCTTTATTGTTTAGTCTCTGCCAATCCAACCTCGAGACATAACCCAAAAGCTTAGATGTCGAAGTACCCGATTCAGTAACCAAAACATACGGTGAGTCGCCAAAATCATCAAGCGACTCAATCCTCCCAGAGGGTGGTTTGAAGACAGGGCTGGAGAGAATGGGCACTCGACGCGACTTAGCGGAAAGTACCATGGCAGCTTGATCGGAAGGCGTCGTATTAGAGTGGATAATGGCGATACCACCAAGGGCAGCCATGGCAACGGCCATGTGGGCTTCGGAGACGGTGTCCATCGGAGAAGCGACACAGGGGATATTTAGAGGCACATTACGACTGAGCCTGGTGGCGAGCTGGACGGCGTCAGTAGGGAAGTCAATGTAGTGAGGGAGAAAAATGACGTCGTCGTAAGTGTAGGAGTAACCCTGGCAGAAGAGCTTCTCGGCGGTGAAGCCGTCATCGAACGGTGGCGGTGTGTAGTCCATTATCGGCGCCGGCAGTATGCTGTGTTGCTCAGAAGAGTAGGGTTCAACAAAAGGGAGAGAATATCACTTCGCTTTTTTCTTTTTGACCAGAGAGCACGCGACTTCACTGCACAAAATAAGAAGAAATAGACATGGAAGGAGTGCAAGCGAACTGTGAAGATCGGAAAAAGATGACAATAAGAGAAGGAAGTAACTAGGAAAAGCTTAAACCTTACTATCAGAGATTCGATGGAGGCAGGAGGGAGAAAGAGACGGCCGAACTCGCGACCGTGGACAGAAAGCAGTGGGGGGTGGTGACGGAACATTAGCGTAAAAGGTTTTGAATAAAAAGGAAGAGGATAATCTTTTTCGTTGTCTATTTTAGATTGGGTTAAGGTGCAATATTATCAACGAAGTCCAGGTGTACACAACACAATAAACTATTATTTGGACCATTAATACCAACGAACTATTTAAAATAGCAAGTGAGCACAAATCTGTCTGTGGTAAAGTAACGTCCGTTATTGCTATTACGCCTGAAAAAGCAAAAAAGAAATGGATGGATTCAATTTCTAAAACTCTCTCTCGCCATTTTTGCAGAAGCTAATACCTCTGAACCATTCAAACCTAATACCAACACCAAATCCATGAAGCTACTAGACGAATCAACCACCTTCGAGCTAGTGAAACCTAAGAGAAAATTGAAGCCTCTCATCAGCACGATGGCTATAACAGGGCAATACAACTGAACTTTCCATAACCCAAAGGTCCAAAAAGCACGAGAGAACAAAAGACATGGCGTTTTGCAACTAACTAGAAACACAGCGCTAGATCACATACATCCAGAGGACCTTCACCGTGGATCAGAGTGCAGATGACAGATCTTGACTGGAGAAGGGAAAATCACCTTTCATGTCGTGTATCTCTCGTTGCCCATTCTCAAGATGTGTTTCGGCGGAGAACGCAAGGGCTTGGTGGCCTTTTTGTGCGTCTGGCCGTTCATCGGACTGGTAGGGACGTCGATCTTGAACAAGTGGATTGGTTGCTCCGTCCGGCGTCGTCGTTCTCAACAAATTGGGGACGATCGTTGATCTCGGCTCTGTCCCCGTCCGGCGGCCTTCGATCTTGACTGTCGTGCTCGACTTGGACTGGTGGATTGTGGCTAATGATTGATCTCGACCTCGGGTGGAAGATCAGTGCCATCGGGCGTCGATCTCGGCGAAGATGGGGAGTGGATGGAGCTGTGGAAAAAATGCTTAGATGTGAATCTAGGGAAATCACCCAAGTCCAGCGGTCAAATGGTCAAATTTCAAAATCCATTTCACTGATGAGGAAGACGACTAAAAAAAAATTGACAAGGTAACGGAGTTAATTTTGAGTTAACTGAATTGTGCTCATTTTAAGCTTTAAATAGTTTGTTGGTATTTATGGTCCAAATAATAGTTTATTGTGTTGTCTGCACCTGGACCAATAGTTTGTTAGTAATATTGCACCTTAACCCTTTTAGATTTAACATTTTATAAAATTATTATTATTATATTTAATAAATTTATTTTTTTTACGAGTTTCAGATATAAATAGCATATATAACATTTTAAGAGTTCAAATTACTTGTTAATTTATATAAATAATTTTGTAAAAGTTTGAATCTAAACCATTTATGGTTCAATCTAAGGGAAGATATAAATGGTTCAATCTAAGGGAAATATAAGATTATAAAAAGAAAATGAAAAAGAGGACCATGAGAAGAACTCAATTCAAATAAAAATGTTACAAACTGAAAGCCAACCATTTTGAAATATAAATGAGAAAACTAATTTTTGGGGTATTGGTTTTTTTTAAAAAAAAAAACTTAGTTCCTATAATTTTAATTTAATTAAAATTTGGTCCCTGAATTTTAATTCCGAATGAAAATAATAATAATTTTGTTTTTTCAAATGTCTATATGTATAGATCAATTTGAGATGGAGATTCGGATATTCTAAGATACAAAAATATATCTTTTCTTAATTTTA
Source organism: Acacia crassicarpa (assembly GCA_034222035.1). Lineage (NCBI taxonomy): Eukaryota > Viridiplantae > Streptophyta > Magnoliopsida > Fabales > Fabaceae > Acacia > Acacia crassicarpa. The sequence goes on along the minus strand of JAWXYG010000015.1, from coordinate 2,688,428 downwards.
CCGTCTTGGTGTAAATATTTGAGACAAAAATATTTAAACTAATTATTGTAGATTCAAATTTTATTTTTAATTAAAATAATTTTAAAATTACTTGATATGTTTTAAAAATCATAAAAATTAAAAATTAAAATTATGATGTTTGTGTGAGAGAGAGAACTAGATAGGGACATTAGTAGAAACAAGACAATTTAGATTGTCCCTTATTAAGACCAGTCACTGGATGAGGCTTTAAAGGTGGATCAGTGTTATTTTTTGTAAATATTAATAAATAATATATTTTTAATAATTTTCGCTCAGTTAGGTTTATACCCAAGTGTAGAAAAATCCACCAAGTCAATATTTGAACGACATATTGGTTGATTGAGAGAAACATATTTGTTACCATAACTGTGTCATACATGCCAATGATATTGAGAGGGGAGAGCAAGAAAAGCCCGCTAAAAGAAAGCTTGAAGCTTATCTATGTTCTCAGAGAAATTTGATGGGAGCCTTTAGAGGGATAAAATTATAGAATAGAACCTAAGTGTTTATAAAATTACATTTTAACCTTATAAAAAGTCATTCTATAAAATTTTTAATAGGGACTATAGTGAAATATTAAAATTTTTATAAAGCTGAAATATAATTTGTTAAATATCTCGATACTATTCTATAATTTATTAGAGGTGGGGGTCCCCCTAGCCCCTCCCTAATTCCGCCCTTGAGGGGTGGGGAGGGAACAACCGAACTCACGATATAAGACAATAGACAAAGTTGAAATGGAGATTGTAGAATGCAGGCTTACCTTTGAATCCCAAACTCAAAGTTGGTGGGAAAAGGAAAAAAGGGAGAATTTTAGTTAGTTTTTAAGGATGTGACATAATTTCAATCCACTCTCAAAATTTTCTAAAACTTTACAGCACCTTTTTAGGTCAAAATGAAATTAAGTTTTTGGGATGAAAAGATAATGATACCCTTTATTTGTATTGTAAATGCTAATATTTATCCTATGAATTTCTATATTTCTCTTCCAAATAACCAAAATATTTTTAATTCTCTTGGTTCTTTTGAATCTTTTTATTTGTTTTATAAATATTCATAATTATCTTGTGAATTTTCACATTTTTCTTATAAATGGCCAAAATATTTTTGATTTTCTAATTTCTTTTGAATCCCTTTATTTATTTTGTAAATGAACTTCAAGTCAGAAACAAAATAAAAGAAGGGTATCATTATCTTTTCATCTACAAAACTTAATTTTAATTTTGACATTGGGGTACAGTTTCAGATAGTTTTAGAAGTTGACTGCAATTATATCACATCATTAGGGCTCAATGAAATTTCCCCTTTAAAAAAAAAAAATCCCAAACTAAACGCCAACCATCATGAAATATATAAGGGAAATTCAAACAAAACAAAATAAACAATATTCCTTTTGATTCTTCACACACACACACACAGATCAAATTGATATTAGGATCTTCTAAGATTCAAATATAACCTTTTATTTTATTTTATCGTATTTTATACATATTTGAGGAATTATATTTTATTAACTTTATTTTATTTATTGTCTCTAGTTCTTCAATCACATCTATTCATAAGTCTTATGTTTAAAATTTTACTCCCTCTAATCCTAAATATAAAACATAGTTGAATTTTATGGATATATTAAGAAAGTTAATTAAATTACTATAAAATATCTATATTTATTTTCTTTCTAAACTTTTTTGCCTAACTTATAAACTGATATAAGTATAATACAATGCAACATATAATATGATTAAGTAGTTTATTTAGTTTCTTTAATTTCTCCAAAAAAAATTCAATACTGTCTTATATTTAAAACTGGAAGAAGTATCATTTAACTATAAATCCACATTAAAAGAGTTAGAGCAAATGGCCAAAAGTTAATGGAAGTTTTAGAAATTATTTTCAAATATAATAATTTAAATCAAATTATGAAATTATTAAACTACATTAGCGTTTATATTTTCTTGATGCGAAACTACAAAAGTGTGTGTGATTAAAAAAAAAATCAAAGTTTAAAATTCCTCCCTTCTGTCCTTTATGTAAGATATATTTACCTAATTCAATTAAATTAAGGAAGTTAATTAAGTTATTTAAAATAACATATTAAAAAGCCACCTTAATAATCTTCCTTAATCCGCTTAATTGCTCACTTGATTTTTGGTTGAGTAAACATTAATAAGGGTAAATTACAAAAATATTAATAAATATGAAAAATATATTCATATAATATCAAAATCAACTCTCTAATTAGAGTATACATTAAATATTGGTAGTAGTCATCAAAGTTGAAGTCAACTTTCATCATCCACCACCTTTCAAGATTAAAGGGTACCAAAAGGGGGAAAAAAAGTTATTTCATTTCATTATCATAACCTAATTTAGCTCAAGAGTGAGCAAGGCAATTAGCTTATTTATATGAAAAATCAATAAAAGAAACTAGGGTGAAGGATTGTTAATTGGATTCTATTTTTTTTTTTTTTGCTCGAAAATTGGATTCTAATTACAAACTTTTAAAAAACAATAACCAAATTAAAAGTTAGGTAAGGTTGGAGAAACTATTATAATTTAATTTAACAAAAATTAAAAGCTTCAACTTTTTCCAGGATCGTAAACTCATGACTCATACGAAAAAGGCTTTGCATGATGATTTAAATTGGAAGATCAGAGGTAGCGGGCAAGTGCATTAAATAGAGGTTTCAACTTTTTTTTTTAAATTTTTTTTATTATAAGGGGTATTATAGTCTTTTTACAATTTATCACTAATTGATAAATAAAATTAATTTAAGTACTCCCTCCAGATATTACTACCAAATATAATTTCAAGTCTTGAGTCTAGTCTCAGTTCCATTACTAGTCTACTACTATCAAACTCAATCTTAATCTCAACCCGTCAAATTTCAATGTTATATACTCCTTTCGGTTCTAATTATAGAAACACTTTTATAATACAAATTGCATTATAAAAGTGTCATTATAATTAGGAACAGTGGTAGTACTAAACAGCGGCAAAAAAAGCCATACATATTATCTCGTATTCATAAAACTAGGTGGAATTTTTCCCTTTACGAGTTCAATATCTTCTCTCCCGAGTTTCTCTATTCATACAAACATTTTTGTCACAATGATTTCATCCACAATTTTTATAGAAAGCTACATGGTTTTATACCTATCAATTTTTTTCCCCCTCCACAAGAAACCAACACTTGAACTCCACTTTCTACTTGTGCTGCTCCAATTCACACTTGTACAAACCAAACCAAATAATTTCCAACTATACTGGTTGGTCAAAGATGTTTCCATTATTACTCAAAAGAGAATAGTAATATCTAGGAGTCAATGAAACCAAAGCCACGTAGGGAACAACGAAGGTAATAGGAATACAAGACCAAGTTGCTAATTGAAAGCGAGTAAAATTAGATGACTCCCTATGTTAGTCCTAGAAAAGAAGCATTAGTAGAAACATCTCCAACTTTTTGTTAATCTGAAGTCATAATAGAAGACAAAGAGTGATGGTGTAGAGACCTACACCTTAAGGGTACACTTCGCTTGTTGTATTTGTGGAACAAGCTTCAAGACAAAAACCTTATCATTAATTGTGGTTTGATCACTCATACCTCTAGCCTTAACACCTTAGATCTTAGAAGATCATGAACTGCTTGCAATAGAACAGGCACCAAGATCTTGGAACCACTCCTTGTAGGGTGTATGGAACGAACTTCAAGTTAAAACCCTTATCTTTTACTGTTCTAACAACTCCATGAGCAATTTTTAGCTTCACACAAGTATCACTCAAGTATCTTATTGTATATGAGTTTCTTCAAAAAAAGATGAAAATTATAATATTTTAATTATATTATTGAAAGTTTGGTATTAAAGTTAGCACGACTTAAAATTCTACTTCTATTAAAAAGTTCAAGGACAAATCTTGTATAGATGGGAAGGGCATAATGAATCTAGAAGGGGTGTAGATTAGGTTCATCAAGTGGCCCACAAATTCAAAAGAGACACGTTGACCCAAGTTTGACACTAAGCCCATGCATGTTTTGATACCAATCCTTTAAAACATGCAATAACAGTCCTAGAATCCTAGAATAAGGGGTGGAATCTTTCCCTTTACAAGTTCAATATTTTTCATCACGAATTTTTCTATTCATACAAACTTTTTTTTTTTTTTTTGCAATGATTTCATCCACAATTTTCACAGAAAGCTACGTGGTTTTATACCTATTAAAAATATTTTTCTTCTACAAGAAACCAACCCATGAACTCCACCTTCTACTTGTGCTACTCCAATTCAGACCTGCATAAGCCAAACCAAATAATTTCCAACTATACTTTTGGTCAACGATGTTTCTATTATTACTCAAAAGAGAATAGTAATATCCAGGAGATAATGAAACCAAAGCAACGTAGCCAACAATGAAGGTAATAGGAATACAAAACTAAGTTGCTAATTGAAAGCGAGTAAAATCAGATGACACCTATCTCAGTCCTAGAAAAGAAGCATTAGCAAAAACATCTAGAGCTTTTTGTTTATCTAAGTCAGAATAGAAGACAAAGAGAGATTGAAAACAAAGAGAGTGATGGTGTAGAGACCCACCCCTAAAGGTACACTCCGTTTGTTGTATGTGTGGAACAAGCAAGACATAAATCTCTGATCAAGTTTTAGCTTCATAGAATTACCCAAGCATTTTATTGCGTAAGGGTTTCTTCACAAAAAGATGAAATTCTCATATTCTAATTATGGTATCGAATGTTTGGTATCAGAGCCAGCACAACTTAAAATTCTACTTCCATCAAAAGGTTCAAAGCCAACTCTCATATAAGAGGAAGGAGGTAGTGCATCTAGAAAACAAGGATGTATATGGACGAGGTTAATCCATATAGCTTATAAAGTTAGAGGAGACACTTGAACTCAGTTCCCTTTTCTTTCAAAGCATTAAAGATTTGAACATTTCAAAATACAAATTAGAAATGTTAAAAGCATATATACTGAAAATGATTAATTATATAAATTTAATATTTAAACATTCGGTTTGATGATGTATTTTACCAATTTTATTTAACAATTTTATGCAATAAGGTCAATTTTCCACCCTTAAAGTGAGGGTGAGAAATTGATGGCAAATTGAGAAGAATGACGCTGAGATTGTTTTCCCAAATATGATGATATGATGATTTTTAATGCAGGGTCACTTTGGTTGTGATGCAGATATGATATAAAGACTACTACTGATGAGATAAGTAAAATGGTCAAAAGCAAGGGAATACAGCTGGTAAAAGTTAAGCAGGAAGAAATAACATATTTGGCAGGAACTCTTACTTTAGCTATTGGGGCATTGAAAATTATCATATTTTAATTATGGTGTCAAAGGTTTGGTAACAGAGTCACCACAACTTAAAATTATACTTTCATCAATAGGTTCAAGGACAAATCTCCTATAAAATAATGAGATGTGTTAATCATAGTCATCCATGTACGTAGCCCACAAACTTAGAGGAGGCATTTGGACCTAAGTCTGATACCAAAAGCATAGAAATTATTATATTTCAGTTATGATATCAAACAAATTAGTTAATACTGCATAGCAGAACGTAGTGGCTGGCCTAAAAAAAGCTATAACAGTATAGCACATAGCGGTATGATCGCTATAGCGAAGATAGCAGATACACACATAAATGCTCAAAATAAAAATATACTCAAATTTAAGACATATTCATCATTAATAATAAAAAGTCATAAGCTTAAGATTGTGGTTAAAGTCTTTGGTAATGTAACTGAAGTATTTTGTAAAAGAAGAGATTGTGATTGAAGTCTTTGGTACTGTAGCTGGAGTCTGTGGCTAGGACGACATTTTTAGTTTTTTACCATACAACTCAGAATACCGATTTTAGAATGTTGAGAATTTAAAAGTGAGAACTCAATTAAACAGATTGACAGTCTCGACGAGAACTCAATCATGAGATTCACGAGTACATCTTGGCTTATGGCCTTGCATCTGGCCCAGAACTCAATCACAACTGGTCTTCAAAAGACTTCTCTCGCGGCTCTCGACCTAAGTCTCTTGTGTCTTCGAGTCGAGTTGCATTTTAGGAAATCTAAACCATTTCCAAATATTGGCCTCTAACTCGTGTGTATATATAACTAAATCTCGTGATGCAGGTGCGACTAGCTGCGCCATAACTGGCGTTAAACGCACCGCGCTATTAACTACTTTGGTATCAGTGAAAGAAGGCTTAAAAGTTCTTCCATCTAAAGGTTCAAAGACAAATCTCATATAAGAGGAAGGAAAAGATTTGTCTAAAAAATAAGAAGGGGTGTGGATCAGGTTTGTCCATGCAGCCGACAAAATCAGAAGAGACACTTAGACCCAAGTTTGACACCAAAAGTATGAAGATTATCATATTTTGGTTATGTATCGAAGGTTTAGTATCAGAGCCAACACGTTTTATAAGTTTACTTCAATTGATAGGTTCAAGGACAAATCTTATATAAAATAATGAGATGTGTGGATTAGGTTCATCCATGTAGCTCACAAACTCAGAGGAGACACTTGGACCCAAGTCTAATACCAAAAGTATGAAAATTATCATATCTTAGTTATGGTATAGAAGATTTGGTATTAGATCCAATACAACTTAAAATTCTTCTTCCATCAAAAGTTTTAAGGACAACTCTCATATAAGAGGAAGGGAATGGTGCATGTAGAAAATAAGGAAGCGTGTGGACTAGGTTCATCCATGTAGCCCACAAAGCAAAGGAGCCACTTAGACCTAAGTATGATACCAAACTTGTGTATGCTTTGATACCAATCCTTAATAACTATATAGGATACATTACATCTCTCTCTTGCTGACACTTCCTTCTCTAGTTTCCTTGCCCCTCACACTCAACTCCTTGGCTCCCTCTCGTTGGCGGCATGTGTTCTTTTCACATGCTATCGGCGACCATCCTCTTACACCACATCGGAGCTTGGATCTTTTAGCTACGACCTCCTCCTTTTGATTTTTGTCGGCTGTGGTCTTTTCTTGTCTCTAGGGCGATTTTTTTCTCTCCTTGTCTTCTTGCAGCGGTAAAAGCTCTCTTCCTCACCTTTGTCCGAGTTGTCCGTCTTTTGTTTCTTTTTTTGTGGTACTGGGTTTTTGTAGTGGTGTTCTCATTTTCTCAGGTAATATATAGATCTGATTATAAATCCTCCTGATTAGATGGTTGTTTCAACATTATTAGATCTAATTATCACTTGGTGGCTTGGATCTGCGTTTTTGGAGAAGATTTCAAAAAGTATTGTTCGGTGTAGGGTCAATGTCACCATTTTTGCTTAAATGGAAGAGCAGAAATGTTCTTCAGGTTATCATGAGTCTTCCTTCTCCTAAGGTTGGGTTTTCTTTGATCTTTACCTGTATCTGTGTAGCTGCTCTAATTATAGTTAATGCTTATAAGGAGGTGTGCCTTATAGGGTGGGTTTTGCAACCAACACTTTTTTTTTATGTCATTTCTAACCTTGGATATCGAGGGGGCCGGGGTTATTCATGATTCTACTTCTATTCTTAATTCTTTAATAGGTGGTGATTGGTTGTTTTTTGTATTTGGCTTGTTTTATTGTATTTGATTTGCCTTTGTTTGTATTCTATTTCAGTTTTTTCTATATATTATATCGGTTGCAGTATTAATTTAAAATCTTTTGACCCAAAAAAAAAAACCTTGATAACAAAGGTTTTTGTATATTATGGTTTTTTAATGCTTGATTGTCTACCTTTCACTGGAGATGGGGACGTTCACCAACCAGCATTTTTCTCAATTAGCACATCCTAAAGAAAAAGGCGATTATTCTGTGTTGACTTAGTGTTCTGGTTGGCACTAGGAATGAGACTTTTAGCACCCAAAGGTACCTTCCAATTCCATAATCAAGATGATCTGTAAAGCAACCTAAAACATCTCCATTCCATTATCTTTTAAAGCATCATATTCCTATAATCCTATCCTACATTCATGTTGCACATTCTATTCAACTTCTCTATTCGACATTCTTGATTTGATTTTTTTTTTGCTTGAGCGGTTTTTTTCAATAAACAAATAAAAAAATAAATAAATAACCATATAAAGTCAATTTTGTGAAAAATATATTTATATACTCCTATAACAATTGAACTAAAAAAAAAAATAAAAATTTACACTTCCAATGTTAAGGATGAGCGCGATATCCAAGTTAAGATATATGGTGCTCTGCATTACTTACAAAATCCAAAATTACATACGTCCCTTATTCTCACTAATAATAATAATAATAATAAAAACTGGGGATTTTGTTCGAGAAACTGATTTCTAATGTGGTTGATATCCAAAGTTGGTGGTCTCCATCAAATCAGTTAGACACAAAGTGACATCCATCATAGCCTGTACAGAACAAACAACTTTGTTGTTAATACCAATAATCAATTTTTAATATAAAACAATGAATATATATATATATATATATATACACTTGTGTTACTCACTAGGATCAACTGCAACTAGAATGGCTGTCCCTCCAAAATCGCAGGATGCACCACTTGCCTTGCTTGTCTGCCAATAGCTATTGAAAGCATATGATGTATGAGCAAACACAGAATCAGGTAAGAAGCATGGCCCATTGGGCTGTATTGGCCCACAATCAGCTCCAGACCAACATGCATAGTTCATGGCCTCTAACATGATTGGGTCTGGAACTGATGGCTTAGCCACACACCACAATGCCGCAACTGGGGCAACATATGGGGGTGGTGGCACAATTGGTGGCGGATAGATTACTGGTGGATGAAATATTGGTGGGCTAGGGAAACCTCCACCGCCAGGGGATGGGAAGGAACTTGGTGGGCTAGGGAAACCGCCGCCGGTAGGCGATGGGAAAGAACTTGGTGGGCTAGGGAAACCTCCACCACCAGGGGACGGGAAGGAACTTGGGGGGCTAGGGAAACCGCCGCCGGTAGGTGATGGGAAAGAACTTGGCGGGCTAGGGACAATGCCTCCACCACTAGGAGATGGTATTGTGTATGGTGGGCTTGGCTCAAAATAAGGTGGGCTCATCCCTGGTGGCCCTGGATATATTATAGGTGGGTTTATCACAGGCTCAGGTGAGCCTGGGATACTAGTAGGTGGGCTTGGAACAATTTCAGGTGGGCCTGGAGGTGGGCTTTGGATAGGAAGAAATGGTGAAGAGTAATAATAGGGAGATGGTGGAGTGGGGAAGGATCCAGATGGGCTTTCTGGTGGGCCTTGGGCCGGAAAATTTGGGCCAGGGACACCCGTAGAAGGAGGATTTGGAGGATATACACAGAACGGAGGCGAGCCATTATCTGGCAATGGAATTGGAGCCAGGGATTCGTAAGGAGGCAGAGAAAACGGTGGGTTAAGGCTATAGGGTAATGCATTTGATGAATCTATAGATGCATCGAGACCAAAATGCTTAACGGCTTTCAATTTCTTAGAATGCTTGTTGCTTGAAATCTTTCGTTTATGCATTATTGATCTTTCTGCATCTGCATAGGGTCAAAAGCAAATATGTTTATGAACTTATCTTCATCTGGGAAAATTTCGGTTGATCCAGATAATATCATAAAACGCTATTGTTACTATATTGTTCGGCGATATTGCTCGATAACGCCTCTTAACACAGCAAATTAGGGTTACTTGTGTATGATCAGAATTAGTAAAATGTAGATTATGATATGGAATGAAAGAAGTAGGATTAACTATAATTAGTTTGGAATAATGTAATTAGATAGGGCTTTACTTACCGCAATGAGTGAGGGAAATGGCTGCTAGAGTGAGATAAAGGAGAAGAAAGCGGGCTCTTAATCTCAAGCAATCTCCGCTTGTTCCCATGACCTACCCTCCTCACTTCTAACTGGCTTTATTCTACCAATTTTAATCCAAATTCCAAAGACCAGAATGTGGTACAGTATAGGGTGGGATTTTATACATGTGGAGGTTGGGAAGAGTGAGGGTGATGGAATACAAGTGTTTCTGTTTGGGGATAAAGAATGATTCTTTGGGCGGTACAACTTTGCTTTGCTGGAAGATGTATGAATGAAGAAATGTGAAAATTGCAGAAGAAAAGTTGCCACAAATGTGATTATTTTATGGGAACCAGTTGTTCACTCACCGTCTCCTCAACAGTATTCTTTTTTTGCTAATTTCTTTAAAACTCATTTCATAATGTTGTTGGCATATATGCTTGCTTCGCCACTGGAAAAGATGAAACTTGGGGGCTTTTAAGCTCTTTTGTTTTGCTTGCTTTTCACTCCAATCTCTCTCTCTCTCTCTCTCTCTCTCTCTCTCTGTGTCCCCCACTTCTTATGGAGGCACCAACACCTCCTGGAATGTAGCGTGAGGAGGAGGGATTGTCTGGTCGATCAACTTTAGGAAAAGTATGTTATAGGCTGCCATATATCAGTCTTGCATTACTTGTCCATGTTTTAATTTTTCTGATTACAGAGTTGTGTTGTTCACGCACTGGATGGAGCCTCTGCCATTTGAAGTGTATGATCTGAAACAGAGAAAGCATAAAGCTTGAAGTTGCCAAGCAATGCAGGGCAACCCATCTCGAGAAGAACTAATTCCATACACAATGCTAAACTCGGTCTCCGTTGTCTTCAGAAGTATATATAGAGTTGAGTTTTTAATTTCCACCTCATGATTCTTTCTCGAGTTGTTCATTACATTGCTCTTCTCTTCTTGGTGGGTATGGTTGATACTTGATAGTGTCACAAACCTTATATACTGATTCGAATGGATGAATCGCTGTGGCAGTTGTATTTGTCTCAGATGTCCAACTTTTTCCCAACTCGTGAAGCTCATTAAGCTGCTACCCCTACTCAGAATTAGAGAAGTTTCTCCGAGAGATACATCATGTAATTTCGTATAGGACAAAGTTTGAATACTATAATATAATGTTGATTGTTAAATTATTTTCACCCATTTTTTAGCCTAGACAAGTGGAGCAAAGAGCTTCTTTATGCTTGGGCGCTCAACCTGCCCATTGTTTATGATTATAATGTAAAAACATGTCGAGGACTGAATAAGCAACTTTACATGATTGGAAGGAAACAAATGTAGATCCTTCTCAAACCGTCTTCGCTCTCCAATACCATATAGTGAACATAAAAGTATTCACAGACACGGCCGATACGAGTGTCTTTCTGTGTATGTAATATGTATGTGTTTTCCTTTGAATGAGTGTGTACTATCTCTTTTAGACGTATAAGGACTCTTCTTCATATATAAGGGAACTTCTTTTCAAATGGAGAGGGTTGCTCTGAACAAACAAAAATAGAGAATGTTCACTTAGATGGTAGGAAGGCTATCCAAGATTTGGAGAGGAGCTGTGAACTTGCCACCTAGGAACCCCTTATTGCCACTTCACCCCTCATATATCAATATATTGCCACATCATCACTGACCTGATACCTTTAATGCCATGTAAGCACTGTAGGGGTAGGTTTGTAAGTAGTGGTAATTTTAGGGCCTAACTTTGCTAAACTGGGAAAGTTATAGGGAGTGCTTTACAAGCTTTTGAAGCACAAGGACATGCTTGAAAATGGGCACTCCAGAATCCAGAACACATGAGAACCCTTGAGCTTGAACTGTGGACAAAACACAAAAATCCATACTCAATGCTGAAACGTAATTTTATTTAAAACAATAGAAAATTGTATGGGGTTTTTAGGTAATGGGCTGTTTCAGTTGAAAAACTAATTATTAAATGAAGAAGTATCTGGTTTTATAAATTTTCGTGACACAGGATAGAGGATCATGACAAGAAGAGACTCATTACCAGCAGCATATATATGGTGGGGCCTCTCTGTTCCCATCTTCTTTTTATCTGCAGTAGACTTTTTTTTATTTCCATTGATTCAAAATCCACCAGGAGAAATTTGAGATTCCACTGTTTGAGAATCGCATAATCATCAGTAAAAGGATGGCAACAACTTGAGATTTTCAGATGCAGCATATACTTATTGTTCTACACTTGAAGCCCTTAAAGGCTTCTGGTCTTGATGTGTCAATTACTGAGATAAAAGGTGGAGGCATGTGCCTATAAAGGGCCTTGATAAGATAAAATAAAGAAGATTATGATTATGAGAGGTCTTTATGGTTTTTAATGTTAAGGGGGATGATGACAACAACCCTTGAATTGTGAGTAGTTGTTTTGATGCTTTGACCCGCAAAAGGATTTTGAAATGGGACCATTGGAATATGATCCTGCACCAAAGAAGGACAATAACAAGCAGTCAAGGGAGGCCCCTCATGTATTTATGCTCAACTACTTAGCAACTTGAAAAGTCACTCAACTTGGGACACTAATTTATGTCATCAATATTATTATTACTCTATAATTTCAATTTAGAATAAAAGCATATTAAATTATCAATAAAAAGACACAATATTCTTAGTAATTAGATGCATTTACTTAATTGTTTGAAGATTATTTCCAAACATCATGTGTCCTCGTACTCAATAACTACTATGATCGTGTGAAAGGTTGCATTTACTCCTAACAATTCTTGGATTAACTTTTGAAGAATAACTTATGGAGAAAAAAATGATAAAAATGCCTTTTTAGAATAGATTCTCTGACAAGAAAAAAATAATTTTGATAAAATGATAGTGTTTGTATATTGCTATTAGAATAGTTTTTTCATGCTCAAATTACTAGAAAGTGCACTAGCTTTTGTGATAATCTTACCTATATAAAAGCAAAGCAGTAAGCAGCCCACTGCTTGACACGTGTTTTTTTTATTCTACAAACGGCCAAAATAACTCCTTTTACTTATTATTTTTATCAAATATTAAACGCATCCTCTTAATATTTGAACGGCTAAAATAAAAAATAAAAAGCAATGTGGTTATGAAAGAGGGATAATGGGGAAAGTAGTTACAGACTATTTTATCAATCTTACTTTTTCCTCAATAATAACTAAATATTTTTTCATCAATAACCGCAATTAAATTTAGTGTTTTTCAAATTGTATTTACTGTTTTTTCAAATTTTTATTTTCAAAACGCATTTGAATTTACTATTTTTTTTTTCATATTTTAATCTTTAAAATTTATTTCCTAAAACAAATATATGAAATGTAGTTAGAGCTAATGTTGGGATTCAAATTCCAAATAAATTAACTAAGATAATTTTTTATTTTATCAATCTTACTTTTTCCTCAATAATAACTAAATATTTTTTCATCAATAACCGCAATTAAATTTAGTGTTTTCCAAATTGAATTTATTGTTTTTTCAAATTTTTATTTTCAAAATGCATTTGAATTTATTATTATTTTTTTCATGTCTTAATCTTTAAAATTTATTCCCTAAAACAAATATATGAGATGTAGTTAGAGATAATATTGGGATTCAAATTCCAAATAAATTAATTAAGATAATTTCTTATTTATTTGTCTTCTTATATAAGTAAATTTAAATTTTAAAGAATCAAAATATTGTATTACCCATAATTTAAATTTGGATATATATATATATATATATATATATATATATTGAAAGTTGGCCTCTTTATGTTGTCATACCCACACCCTAATTCCCCATGATGTCCTGTTAGCAGACGTCGTGAGCACACGACTCTTTTTATTCTATAAACTGCCAAAATAACTCATTTTACTTATTATTTTTTATCAAATATTAAACGCATCCTCTTAATATTTGAACGGCTAAAATAAAAAATTAAAAACAATGTGGTTATGAAAGAGAGATAATGGGGAAGGTAGTTACAGACTATTTTATCAATCTTACTTTTTCTTCAATAATAACTAAATATTTATTCATCAATAACCGCAATTAAATTTAGTGTTTTTCAAATTGAATTTACTATTTTTTCAAGTTTTTATTTTCAAAACGCATTTGAATTTACTGTTTTTTTTCATGTTTTAATCTTTAAAATTTATTTCCTAAAACAAATATATGAGATGTAGTTAGAGCTAATATTGGGATTCAAATTCTAAATAAATTAACTAAGATAATTTCTTATTTTATCAATCTTACTTTTTCCTCAATAATAACTAAATATTTTTTCATCAATAACCGCAATTAAATTTAGTGTTTTTCAAATTGAATTTACTGTTTTTTCAAGTTTTTATTTTCAAAACGCATTTGAATTTACTGTTTTTTTTTCATGTTTTAATCTTTAAAATTTATTTCCTAAAACAAATATATGAGATGTAGTTAGAGATAATATTGGAATTCAAATTTCAAATAAATTAACTAAGATAATTTCTTATTTGTTTGTCTTCTTATATAAGTAAATTTAAATTTTAAAGGACCAAAAGATTGTATTACACTATTACCGTTAATTTAAATTTGGATATATATATATTGGAAGTTGGCCTCTTCATGTTGTCGTGCCCACACCTTAATTCCCCATGATGTCCTGTTAGCAGACGTCATGCACACACGACTAGGGATCATGTTTTTTCATGTTTTAATCTTTAAAATTTATTTCATAAAACAAATATATGAGATGTAGTTAGAGATAATATAGGAATTCAAATTTCAAATAAATTAACTAAGATAATTCCTTATTTATTTGTTTTCTTATATAAGTAAATTTAAATTTTGAAGGACCAACAGATTTTATCACCCTTAATTTAAATTTGGATATATATCTATATATTTAGAAGTTGACCTCTTCATGTTGTCGTGTACACACATAATTCCCCATGATGTGTGTTAGCAGACGTCATGCGCACGGCTAGGGATCGTGTTTTTTCATGTTTTAATCTTCAAAATTTATTTAGTGAAAACTTATTTTCTAAAACAAATATATGAGATGTAGTTAGAGATAATATAGGGATTCAAATATAATTCCTTATTTATTTGTCTTCTTATATAAGTAAATTTTATTTTTGAAGGACCAAAAGATTGAATTACCCTTAATTTAAATTTGGATATATATATATATTATATAGAAGTTGGGTTCTTCATGTTGTCGTGCGCACACCCTAATTCCCCATGATGTAGTTTTAGCGGAGTTTTAGCGGACGTTGTGCGCATACAACTAGGGATCGTGATGTCATTATAGTGGGAGTAGTCACAGCAGTTATGTCGTATGCTATAAATACTGGGGTGCGCTTCGGATTTGTGCTCCGCATTCTATGTTCTCACTCATGATCTTTAGCAGCAAATCGTCAAACTGGACATCTTCCACTCTTTCCTCACCTTTTTGGCTTTTCTTCTTATTAATATTGATTTTGCACTGCATCCCTTAATGTATTACTCATATCTTCTGATATCTTTTATTTGTGTTTCCATCCTTATCGATGTTTTCTAAATGATTTTCCCCCTTTTGCGTACCCATCTTCATCTTGATTGGAAATTCGGATTGTATTACTTAAATTCATAACTTTTTCTCATTTTATATTCTTGGTAACACACATCCACATTTATGCGTCAATTGTTTGTTTTTGTTTGTGTTGCCATTAGAGTTTGAGGAAGTTGACATGGATAGTATTTACAATGAAATTTGTAATCAATGTATAAGAACTTATATTTCCATATTCCATTATATCAAAAATCGTTATATTTTGAAGTTTTCTAGAAAATTAATGATTTTTTTTTCAATCTTTACAAGAATTTATAAAATTTTCAACATGACAATATGGTGATAAAAACAATTAGTTTCGCTATCATATAAAACAATTACAAATACAATTGATACATCTTTAAGTAACATTGCAGTAAAACAATATAGATAGTTTTATTAGACTTACACCCGTGCATTGCACGGGGTCTGTGCTAGTTGCATATAAAAGGATAGGTTTTATTTTAAATATTTTTAACATTAAATCTAATAACAAATACCAAAAATTACATAAATTTGTGTACGAAATTAAAATACTTCAAGGTATTTACTGATACTAAAAAAATATTTCAGAGTATTAGCTAGTATTGAAAAAAAAAATACTTTATGGTCTTGAAAAAATATTTCAGGGTACTGACTGATTTTGAAAAAATATTAGGGTACTGACAGGTACTAAAAAGATACTTAAAGATAATGACTAGTATTTAAAAAATATTTTATGATTTTGAAAATTTATTTTAGGATCTTAAAAAAATATTTTAGGTTACTGACTAATTTTGAAAAAATATTTCAAGGTATTAATAGGTACTAAAAAGATACTTAAGGATACTGATTGATACTAAAAAAAAATACTAATGATGACAGAAGAGAGGTAAAAAGCTGAAAATAATAGTTTTTCCAAAACCATGATTTTGGCCAGAAAAGCACTTTCAGCATTTTTTTAGATTGTTTGGGTATTTTTTCTTCAAACCATGGTTCGCCAAGAAAGAGTGTTTTTCCATGGTTATCCACGAAGAGTCGAAGACCAAAAAAAAAAAAAAAGAAGTCACCTGAACAGTCAACCTAAATAACAGCACTTTCTCATTCTCTTCCAAAAATAGAAAGCTAGAATAAAAAGAATTGTCCGTGTAGCGACAGATTTGTGCTTGGAATCTGTGAGTCACTAGCTTGTTCTTCTATTGTGAATGGTCTAATCTGTTTTGGTTTGGAAGCCCCTTCTCCTTTTAATTTCAGACAAACTGATGGGCTTAGCTTTAAATCATGATTTACAAATTGGGTGTGTGAAATAAATGTGTCTCATTGGCAGAAAGCTGCAATATTTTGGCAGATTTGGAAAGGCTTGAATGCATATTTACATAATAGTGAGACACCTGATCCTGCCCATGCTAAATAAAGTTTCAGTAAATTCCTGCAATATTTACCTTCATGCAAGCAGGAAGATTGGTGCGAGAGTTCTGGGATGCTAATGGATGGCCAGAGATTCAAGAGGGGGAAGTTTAGACTTTGTAGAGAAGAGCTGGAAGCCTCCTGTAATCAGTAACAACAATAAAGCTTTATCTCATTAGGTGGGATCAGCTAAATGGTCAAATTATACCATTGAGCTCGGTCAAAAACAAAATTCAGAATGTGCCTATGACTCGGAGAAAGGAATGGCTGTGATTGCTTTCATTTTTAGATGCACAAGGATAGTTATTGGAGGGTGGATTGAGATCAGTTAAAGCCGATTCTCTGTTCATGGCAGAATGTTTGGAGCTATTGGATGTGTGTTCAAATCATCTTGACAAGGTGTGTTTTGAATCAAATAACTCAAATAATCAGCATCTTATTATGTGTGTCACTGGTAAAGAAACTTCACCATATTGGAGATGTCATGTCCTCCTTGCGAATATTGATGCCTCAAGGAAATCAATTAGGAATCATTCATGTCAAAGGATTGTTAGGGAAGCAAATTTGATGGATAATTGAGTTGTCAAAGCTTCATTGCATGACTCATATCCTGTTGATTGCGTTGATCGATCTTCATAACTATTGCTAACTTTATTGAAGAAAGATGTTCGGGCTTATTCTATTGATCGAGGTAGAAATTAGAGTTGAGGTCTAGCCTGGCCCTACTACAAGGTCAATCCTTGATGGGTTAAGACTTAAAAAGGCTTAGTCTTTTTAAATTCAAGGTAAAAAATAATAATATGTTTTTCAAAACTCGATATGTCCATATCAGGACCAAAGTTAGCCCTATAGGATTGAAGCTATTTTAACAATATTTTACTATTTTTTCAGTTTTTTTTTTAATAAACAAAATTCGAACAATGAAAGTTCTAATTTAATACATAAATGTTGTCAAAATTAAGATGTAAATGATACACATCGCATAACAAATAAATATAGTTCTAAGTCATAATCAAATGCAAACTATTGTTCATATACCACAATTGCAAATAATTAATCAGAAGACTTAACAAAATTTAAAATACTTCTTATAAATATGTCTTGAAAAATGTAAGTAGTCCAAAAAAAAAAACAACAACAACATAGGATATGAACAAAACAATTACTAGAAAATAAGTCAAAAAATACAAAATTAGTAAGAATACTTATGAAATAAGAAATATCTTTTATAAGTTTTTAATTTTTAGAATTCTTAATATAAAATGTTCTTATGAAATTTAATTCTAAAAAAGATAATAACAACTAAATATCATTAACAAAGTATAAAAAATCAATAACATTATTATCAAATAAATAAATTTTTTTATTAAAAAAAAACATATGGGCCTAAAAGGGTAGGTCGTTTTAGGCCCTCGGCCATACAAGGCCGGCTTTTTTAGACTCGTTTTCACTTTTGAGACAAAATCTTAAATCCAGCCCTTAGAAAGTCCGGCTTAAAAAGGTTGACTCAATGGATTCAGCCCGTTTTTCTAGCTCTAGGGAAAATGCTCATTATGATATTTATCTTCATATCTTTACCTTCGTTTGGGAGGTCGTTTTTTGAACGGAAAGGAGGAGAGAGCTACCATCGATTACTCATGGCCACCGATCTATCTTCCTCAACCCCAACTAATTATCGTTGCTTCACTTTCCCATTGTGCTTGCCATTTCTCTCACCCTCTGGAAACAATCGAAGGTGTGGAAATTTAGTTCGTGGGCAACACCTTGTATAATAAAATTTAGTATTTTTACGGAACACTTGTTGTCTTGGTGGTTTTTAGGAAAGTACATTATAGAAAATTGAAATCAAAATCTCTTTTTTTATATTGGTATTTTGGATTGATGCGTGAGCTAAGATTCATAGGGATTTGGTCAATGTGTAGTTGTGCCTAAGATCAAAATTTCTTTCTTATCATCTCCGTCGATTTCAGCATAGCCATTTTCGGAATTAACCAATGTTGTTAAAATATAGTGTCTACATTAAAACGGTAAGGGTAGTAAAAATGTAAAATCAAAAAACACAAATGATATGTAAGAGTTTACGACTTACTACCAAAAAAAAAAATCTAACATATATAAAACCAAAACACACCAATATATTAAAGTCATCATAAATTCAAGTCCAAACACTCAAGGAAATAATTAAGTTCATAATTTAATGTGATTTTTCATAATTAAATTAGGATTCTTAATGTATTTTCTTGGAAAGTGCAGTTATGCCCCAAAAATATTTCAAACCTTTCAATTTAGTCCCTCCTCAAAACTTTAAATTCTTACATTTTAGTCCCTTGGTCAAAACACGTGTTTTGACCAAGGGATTAATTAGTTCATCCTCTTCATCTTCATTCGATTGACCAAGGGATTAATTAGGTCATCCTCTTCATCTTCATTCGACTATTCCAGGGGACCTGACTCCTGAGACAGTTTCGAAGATAACAGAGTTGCGAGGTGAGAGACGAGAGTGGAGCGAGCTTTGACCTTCGATCCTTCCTTCCTCCACATTCCTCTAAGTCGCCGCTGGCCTCCACCCTCACCACCATCGCTGCCGGCGACCTGAAACAGAGAGTCGAGAACTACAAAATTTCAGAACAACAAACTCGCCATTTCTACCGGTTCAGCACGTCGTCTCTACCGTTTCAGATCAGTTTGCGTCTGAACCACCGATCTGACTTGTTTTTCGTCGGAAAAATGTAGTCTCAATGTTTTGAAATGACGTTTTCACAACACTGGAATCAACCCACACTATCAGAATCTGATTTATGGTTGTGGGTGAATTTTTGTTTGTGTTTTGGGTTTCTATTTGTGTATTGGTAACTGTTATTATATGAAGTTGTTTATTACCTATACTCAAGTTGTCAAAACCCTATCAGACGTTGTTAACGATTTGAGTATAGGTAATAACAACTTGAGTATAATAATTAGCAACTATCTTATTTTAGCATTGCTGACAACTTAAATATAAATAATGACAACTTGAATATAACAATTAGCAACTTGAATTTTGAAATTGACAACTTATGGAGCAAGTTGTGTTAATGACTTTCATGTTGCTGAATCACCCCACCCCTAAAAAAAAAACTAGGCCCACGTCATCCTTTGTTAGTAAGATAAAGAGGTCAATTTATTCAATTTAATAATTCTCTGGTCCTTTAGGTTTTTTAATGAATTCTCTGGTCCGTAGTTAATAACATGTTTGTTAAAAAAAAACATGTTTAATTAATTTGAATACAATAAGAAATTTTGTTGAGTTAGTTAATATAAAATGTTTTTTTTATATAACACTAATAATTTTTTTTGGTTCGTTTTTCTATCTCTTAATTATTGTAGGTGGAGTATCAGTCAAGGTTATTTAAAAAAATAAGTTGATAAATATAAAAAACAGGACTTACTTCTACGATCAAAATCAACTCTAAGTTAGATCCTACGTTAATATTTACATTGCAAAGTCAGTTCTCCAACCAATACTTTACTACCTTCCCATATATATATATATATATATATATATATATATATATACATAAAAAATTCACAAGTTAACTCAAAACTTTTTTTAGAAATATTAATTTGTCAATCCTTATAGTTTCACCTACTTTTTAATCAAGTTCTTCTTCTTATTGTGTTATTAAAGTATTCTCAATTATAAGAATTAGCCCCTATGATCATTGGATCGAACTTCTCTTCTTTTCTTCTTCATTTCGTCCGCTACCATCATTTACCTCAAAATTATGTAGTTTTGGAGTAAACAAAGTAAGGGAAACATTTTTTATTATTATTATTTTTTTTTGAGGGGGGGTGGGGCGGGGACATTCCTCACCCAGAAAATATTTTTCAGCAGATCCTAAATTATTTTTTTGTACATTCTGCACGTACCCTAAAATATTTTTTAAGTAGCACCTAGTATCTAACACTCATCACTCCAAATTAACTTATGCAAATGATTAATTTGATAAAGCAATACAAGCAGCAAATCCATCGTGTCCCAATCTTAGAATTAAATAATTTAAATGGTACAGCTTATATTAGCAACAACACTCTATGTGTGTTCATTTAAAAGCATGAAGAATATATATTGTTAAATATATATGTGTCTATGCTACTATCTCGAAAGGATCAAAAGAAAATTTATGTGTTTGTTCAGAAAACAACATCGTTAGATATAATTTATTATTATTTTGATGCTTTAAATATTAATTGAATCCATCGTTTCACTTATATATATACACATAATTTTAAAATAAAAAATTAGATTCCATAAAACAAAAAAATATGATCGACATATGAATAATTTGGAAAAAGAACATTGAGGAACAAACGGATTAACCTCTTCGCATATGTTATCCAAATCACTGTTTAAGTAGTTTTGACTTAAACCTAGCTAGCATTACCTGAAGCTTATATTTACTTTCTTATTCTAGTTAGATTTAACTCTCATCTTATTTCTGTTTCAAATTGTGTTTTACTGATCTGCATCTATCGATCATATATCCCCACGAAACATGCGCCATATCATTCCTTAGTTCACTGACCATCTTCACATCATTCATTAGATTCTAAGTTTCTTGCTGACACACATGAAAGCAATTATCTTTTTCTATTAGCTTTTAGAACAGATTTTTATGATTTATGAGGTAAGTATGAAAAGTTTTGTCTTAACTTAAAAGAAAATGGCTTCTGAAACTTTCACATGCAAGTCCTTAGTGGAAGCCCTCCCCAAACACCATTTTTGTGTCGGAAAAAAAACATATTAATAGAAATGCATTTAAGGTTTAAAAAGTGACACCCTACCGAATAATATCATTGTTGATTCCACGCTTTCCCACTAACCATTTGCAAGTTTTTATGGGTTTTCAACTGTCCCCAACAAATTAATATTTTATTTTAATAAAAATACTTTTTTTGAGGAAAATATTGAATTTGACATTTCTTTTTCAAGATGACGAGTTCTTTGATCCATGCATGAATAGAACTAAAATGCCCAGATTCACACCATGCCACAAGTTAATGTGCTTTGCCAGGGTTTTCCCCTAATCAATAAGCTCACTAAAAGTTAAGAAGAAATCTACGTGGATAGAGATTGAGACATGATCAAGGATTGATCTTGAAAAAACATTACATCTAAAAAAGTCACAAATGTGATCAAGAAAAGGGGAAGAAAGCAGTGCGTACATGAAGAAGCATTCTCAAAATTTATAATTTTCTTCAAAATTCATCATCAAGTTCCAGGGTCGTAAGCAATATATATGAATTATGATCCAGAAATCTTTATAAGAAAAATTACAAAACTCTTAGCCAGATTTTTTTTAAAAAAAAAATTATTACCAAGCACTTAGGCAGAAAGTTAGTACCTGTAGCAGAATATTAATTGCTTTTTTTAAAAAAAAGGCTTGTAATAATTGTTGCCGATGATTAACTTTAATTATATTTCAAGCCCAAATGGCTAACAAAGACATGGAAGCTGTGCCAAGAAGAAGAGAGAGGTGAGCTGCGAGTTGAATATTGAAGTTGGATTGAAGCTTAGGGTTCATGAAATCTGCAGCAAGAAGATCAACCAAAGCCATATATATTAAAATTCCTGCAGAAGCTGAGTTGAAGATTCCTTCCACTATTAGAGCTCTTGGGCTGTTCTCTCTGTACACTCCTGATATTCCCACTCCAATTGCTATCCCCATTGGAGTTGTGAGTGAGAACAGTATTGCCATTATTGCCTTTGATCTTGACTTGAATTTTGCCTATATATACACAAACACATCAATCTAACATGTTTATATATTATTGTTATTATTAAATTTTCAATTTACATATTAATTTGATTATATTTAACTATATTTTAGCCATTTAATTAAAAGATGAAATTTAGGGAAAATTTAAATATTTTTGCTCTTATAGTATTAGCTCGAGTATAACTTAGTTCTTAAAATTTAGCTTGATATGATTAATTTAATTTCTATAATATTTTTTATTCAGTTGTTACTTATTCTTTGAACTTTTAAATCATTGCAACTGATTTCCTATATTTTTAACCATTAAAACTTTCCTTAAACATCTTAATATATATCATTTAATTTCTTAAAATTATAGAGATTGAGGTTCATTACTGATGAGTTGAAATTTAGGGATTTAGTTATAACCTAATCAAAACTACAAGAATAAAAATGCTGATTTTTCCTAAAATTTAAAATATAAATATATACCTGGCAAATGCAACCACCAAGACCCATGCCCTCAAAGAACTGATGAAAGGAAAGTGCCACAAGAAGAGGCTTTATAGTTTCAATGCTTTGTGCTGCTCCCAATGATATCCCAATGATCACAGAATGAACCACAATTCCTAACTCCAACACCTTCACTCACACACACACACACATATATATCATTATAATATATTCTGATCATGATCAAGAATATATAATTAATTATTCTACTTTTAATTAATTACCTGTGATATGATTCTTTGACGGATTACTTCAGCTGATGATGATGTTATTATTTGCTCATCGTCAACATCAACAGCTGGTCCATGAGCATGACCATGTGTGGCATGAGTGTGCATATGAACTTTACCAACATGTTCATCCTTTCTTCCTCCTCCTAATTCTTCATCTCCTTCTGCAGAAACTTGCTTTGTGCTGTTGTTCTTCAAGTGTTGCTTCTTATAGTATCCTGTGGCGATAGAATCCGTCATCAATGTCGCCACTGAAGCCAGCATCGCGATGAGACCGGCGAACGGGAACTTTGACCACGGGCCGTGGTGATTCAAGCATGGTGAACTGAGGGTGTCGAAGGCATCTGGAAGTATGTGAACGAAGCCAGTTGCTAGAATCACACCGGCGGCGAAAGCTTTGACCATGAAGAAGATGCCACTCTGGGGATTCAGAAATGGGAGCTTCCGACTCAGTAAAGGGAGGCACACCCCAAGAGCGCCGGCGACGAGGATTGAAGCGATAGAGATGACTTTCAGTTTGAGAATTTGAGTTGAGTTTTGATGGCTTTGAATGGCGTCTGGTTCTGCAATATCACATTTGCAGTCACCGGAAGCCATTACCGGGAGAAGGAGAAGGAGGAAGACGATGCAGCCATGAGTTTCATCAAAGTGAGGCATTTTCGGGTTTAGAGAGAGAAAGAGAGAGTATATGTTGGGGGGCGGGTTTCTTTGAAATGAGTGTGTGAGCAAAGATTGGGAAGAGTGTTGTTATTTAAAAGGCGAAAAATTATTGTAAACTGTAAAAAAAACCGAAAATGACAGGAAATCTATTTTTTGAAATTATAAAATTCTATGGAGAATTGATGAGATAATCACAAAATTTAATAAGCAACTCATAACACATTTTATAAAAAAAACTACAATTGAAAATTTACAATATCAAAGTTCTTTTTTATGTCATTTTCCAAAAAATATATCCCATCCTCCGTTCCTAAATACATAATATATTTATCTGATTTAATTTAATTAATTATTAAATTAATTGATATGATATATTTTTTTTTAAATACTTAAGTTATTTTGCATAATTCTCTTATTCACACTCTTCCTTTTTTATCATTAGAAGCATATTAATTAAACCCGGATCGTACCGACCGATTCAAACCGGAAACCGGTCTGAACCAACCGTGAAATCGGTCCAGTCAGGCATAGAAACTAGGGCTAGAGGGGGTTTTTTTTTTTCTTTTTAAAAAAAGTTGATTGAAGGTGTTTCTAGGGAAAGAGAGATGAGGAGAAAGAGAGCCAGTGATAACAACAGATCTAGTGAAAACAAAGCCAAAGTGAACAGATCCAATGAGAAGAGAGACGCCAATGGTGGACCAGAAAACGCCGGACCAAAAAAGGTCGAGCATGGACCAGAAAACGCCGAGCAAGTGGGGCCGTGTGTTGGTTAGGTGGAAGGTCCGAGTTGATTTTTTTTTTTAAGCCAGACAAACATATCTTTGAAAAAGAACTAAGAAGAAAATGAGAGAGAGATCGGAAACGCAGGGTGAGCATAAGGAAAAATGAAAGAAGAAAGAAAACATGAGAGAAAAGATGAGAGAAAAAGTGTTGCAAGGAAATGAGTACTGAGAACAAAAGTTGTTCCTTGCAAAAAAAAGTCGTTTTCAACTTTTCATTACCTGCACACACCATTAGAGCCTAGGAAGCTTCAATTTGTCAGTTTGCAAATAAAACACATTGGAACAAGGGAAGTTTGCTATTCTCAATGTAAAATATTTATTTTCGGGAAAAAAACTGTAAAATGTTTATTTACTTTATATTAATATATTAATAACATCACATCTTCATTTCTTTTATCGGTTTGGTCTTGGTTTGACTTCGATCTAACCTACTAACCTTTATCTAATATCCCGACTAGTTTACTAACCGATCTAATTTAATAACCTTGATTAGAAGTATATAAGAAAAAAAATTGACGATTATAAAAAAATATATCTTATATTTAAATTAATATTAGCTTTTTAAATATGTTTTACATTAAATACCGTGAGTACATATTTTATAATTATTGTTTTTATTTTCTGTACTTTTGCACAAAGTGACACCACACTTTCAATTCATAGTGGGAAAATTAGTCCAAGGTAAGGAAATTGATGACGATTAATTTACCCACTTGTGTCAGTGGATATTCACTGACAACATACTGTTTAAACACTTTAAACATCAAATTTAAACACTTTATTTATAATTTTATATCAAACAATAAATATAATTTTATATAAAAATAAATTTAAAATTTTAAAACTTGACCCAAACTATTCACAACTAAAATTTTAACAGTTAAAATAATAATATGAGAAGGGTAAAGGAGAGAAGCCAATTCCTACATTGTGTGTATATTAAATCTGATTATTTCTTAAAAAACACTATGAATTGGATTATAAATACCTGTATATAATAATTAAAATGAATCCTATACTTTTCAAAGTACAATTTTTTCCACTCTAGGTCAAATTATGAACATAAATCATTTTTATATTTGGTGGCTTCCATATCCTCATTAACGGATGGTTGTGTGAGTGAGAGAAAACACAAAGGAAGAAGGGGAAGAATATAAATAATATATAAAATTAATAAAGGTCCTTTGGAAGGTTAATAGAGTGTGAGAATCTTGATGTTATACGGTAAAGGACAACCGTTGAAACTAAATGCGGTAAGGTATATATACACACAGATTTAATTAATTTAATTAAAAAGTTATTGAATGGTATTGAGGAGTGCATGTGATGTGTTGAAGAATAATGTTGAAAAGCCTTATGAAGACTAATTAATTATTAAGAATAGTAATGAGTATCACTTGACAAATTAACATAACCTAATGGTCTTTTGGCCTACATATATTAATGTGTCACAATAGTTTATGGCAAATTGCAATTTAAGTAATTCATAATTCCTATTGTACAAATTACACTACCATTAAATATAGGTATATATACACAAAAGAATATTTAATACTCCCTCCAATTTTACATATAAGATAAAGTTTATGTTGCAAATTACACTATAAATTTTATCGTATATTTAAGATTGGAGATAGTACTTCTTAAAGCTAAAAAATGCTTTATCAAAAGGACCAGGAACATCTTCAAGAAGACACCCTACTCTTCTGGTCTTATATACAGGGTAGAAAGAAACTTTTTTTAATCCTATTTATAAAATGTCTTACTAAAATTTTGAGGTGAATATATAATTTAACTCTTTATTTATTATTGTGTTCATTTTGTTTTTATTTGGTATTATGTATATTAAATAGGGTACTGTTGAAAAGTTGTTGAATTTTATAACAGATTTAAGATTTTCCTTGGTCAGTAAGAAAAATGTTGGAAGTGCCTTATAAATGGGATAAGAGGAGTATAATAAGAACCAAAGGGAGTTTAGATTCGTACTTGTTTGGGATAGCAATTAAAGCCTTTAAAAGTAGCTTTTCAATGTGATTTAAGATAATGAGGTAAATAAGTGAGATGAGTTTTATCTCGATTCACATAAATAAACACTTTTGAAAGTCTCAAAGTGATCTCAAATAAACATAAGTTTCTAGAGGATGGTACGTAAGAGGGGACTTTTACTACGGTTTATAGAGGATGGTATGTATAGCTAGGAGGACCTTTTACGCTCTCTTAGCAAGTTCCTACCATTAAATATATGTATATATACACGAAAGAATATTTAATACTATATAAAGTTAGAAAATGCTTTATTAAAAGGACAGCAACATCTTCAGGAAGACACCGTACTTCTCAAATAGTATATAGGGTTAAGTAGTAAATTTGCTCCGAAAGTATACCCCGAAGAGCAATTTTACCTTGAAGATTTTTTTTTTTTAGCAATGTTACCCCGAAAGTTTTTGTTTGTAGCAATTTTGCCCCTCAACTAACGGTCCGTTAGTTGACTGTTAGGGTTATTAACAGAAGGACAAAATTGTTCCAAAAAAAACTTCCGATGCAACATTGCTTCAAGAAAAACTTCCAAGGCAAAATTGTTCCTCGGGGTATACTTCCAGAGCAATTTTGCTATTTAACCCTAATATATATAAGGTAGGGAGAGACTTTTTTTTATCCTATTTATAAACTACTTTATTAAAATTTTGATGTGAATATATAATTTAATTCTTTATTTTATTATTTTGTTCACTTTGTTTTCATTTAGTATTAAGTACTACCTTCGGTCCTAATTATATAAACATTTTTGTAATGTAATTTATACTATAAAAGTGTTCCTATAATTAGGACCGGAAAGAATATATTAAATAGAGGTAGAGTTGGAAAGTTGTTAAATTTTATGATAGATTTAATAAAACTTAAGGTTTTCCTTGATCGATGAGAAAAATGTTGGGAGTAGCCTATAAACGGGACCATATAAGTATATAATAAGAATTAGCGGGAGTATATATAAGACTTTTTTTGTTGGCTAGGAATTTGTGCTTATTTGAAATAACGATTAGAGTCTTCAAAAATAGTTTTTCAATCGTAATTTACGATATATAAAATAAATAAGTAAGAGTAGTTTTATCTCAATTTATATGAATAAATACTTTTTACTCGGTCTTGTAGTGGATGCTATTTATAGCTAGAAGGACTTTTTACGTCGGCCAGTTAACCAATTCATGATGAGCACAATATGCTGAAGTAGAAAGCAGAATAACATAGCAATGAATGGAAATTAAAGAAAAGTAGAATGATGTGAGGAAGCATCAGTGGAAGAAATTAATTAAACGTGTCTAACACACACACGCACACGCACACAAGTTGATAAATGTAAATACTTTGTGCATATGAGGAAAGGATGTTGACATGGGACTTTAATAAATTCACATTCAACCTCTAATTAATACCCAAAGTGCCTTCATTTCCTAAAGGTAACTTAGAATGTGGAAACTATGTCCTCATCATCGCATATCGTGCATGGTGCAAACTTTAAACAAAAAGAGGGCTAATATAAAGTTAGTGAGCTGCCTATCAACTTAATAAAGTAGTGTGTGTGTTTGTGTATTAAAAGACCATATTTGATTTCATTTAAAAATAAATAAAGCTAAGGGAAGAATTTTATGAATATATAATACAATTAAATGATTTTCTTAAGTGACAATTATTAACTTAATAGATGTCAATAAAGGTATATTTATACTAATATATGTCTTTGGTTGTCTAACTTTATACGAGGTTTCAGTTTTCTTACTAAACTTTAAAAATTACCTTTTCAGTCTTTCGCCCCTAATAGTCGTTAATGAAAAATGTTGATATTGAAATTTTTGTTGCTCAAATTTACATTGAAATTTTAATGTTGCCAAAACATTATCAAATGCTAGCATGTAAACATTTCTAACACACATAAAAGTTGATGAATGTAATACTTTGTGCGAATGAGGATGGGATGTTGTCATGTGACCTTAAGAAATTCAAATTTAACCTCTCATTAATACCTAAAGTGCCTTCATTTCCTAAAGCTAACCTAAGAATGGCGAAACTATGTCTTCATTTCCTACTTTGTACATGGTGCAAACTTTAAACAAAAAAGGGGCTAATAAAGTTATTGAGCCTATCAACTAAATAAATTAGTATATTTAGAAATCCTATATATATATATACACGGACCATATCTGATTTCATCCATAAATAAATAAAACTAAGGGAAAATTTTTATGAATAGTACAATTAAATGCCTTTCTTAAGTGACAATTATTAACTTAATCGATGTCAATAAAGGTAGATTTATGCTGATATATATCTTTAGTTGTTTAACTTTACAAGAGGTTTCGGTTTTCTCCCTAAACTTTAAAAATTTCCTTTTCAGTTTTTGCCCCTGATAGTCGTTAATAAAAATTATTGATATTAAAATTTTAATGTTCATAAAACATTATCAAATGCTAGCATATAAAATTTATTTTTCAAAGTAATAATGATTGTTACAAAAATATAATAATAATCACCATTTGAGACCAACACCATTAAAATTTTAAAAACTAAAAGGATGATTTTTATAATTAAGAGACCAAACTAAAACCTTATATTAATTTAAAATACCAAATGTCTACGTTTGTGATGCTAATATTAAATAGTACCCGAGAATTTTTATGAATGGTATATATACCCCTGGCTGAGAATGCCCAAGTAGTCTCTTCCTTTTAAATTATTATAATATAGCCTTTAATTATTGTGAAAATTTCAGAAAAAAAATACCTTTAAAATATCTTATACTCCCCCAGATCCTAATTATAGGACAACATTTTAGGGTTCTTTTTGGTCTTTTTGGTCTTAATTATAAAACAACATTCTAATTTTTATCAATTTCTTTCTAAAATACTCCGATTTTGTTCTCTCAAGTGTGTTTGATTTTTTGTAAGTATATGTATGTGGGTGCGTAAACTCTTTCGGTCAATGAAACTTTTAAATTATTGGATTTTAATTTATTTATCGATTAGTTGACGTTAATCTACCAATATACTCACACACAATATATGTGTGTGTGTGAGAGAGAGAAGGGGGGGGAGGGAGAGAGAGAGAGAGTGTGTGTGTGTGTGTGTGTGTGAGTGTGTGTATCTGTGTAGGCGCGCGCTTGTGCACGTGTCTATCAATATATATGTGTTTGTGTCTATATATTTGTGCATGTGTATGGGTATATGCATGTATGTATGTATATATGTGTGTGTGTGTTTGTGTGTGTGGGTGTGCAGATATAGTATGTATATACAAATATACACACAAGTGTATGTATATATATCTATATGTATACATATATATAGTAAGACCATTATATTAGAAAGCGTGTAAAAAGAAAAATTCTAGGTCGGAGAGATATATAGTAGAGGCAGTTGATTTACTTTTACTTATGTCGGTTGAAATTTATATAAGGGCATTTTTAAAAAAAGAATAAAATTAATTAATTTAACCCCTCTCCTTAATCTTCCCAAAATCAATTAAATATATTTTATAATTAAGAGCCAGTAGCATTTATTAGCTCAATTACTTATAGCATTTTGCTAATGCGAAAGTCGCAAGTTTAGACAATTGCAACCATGGGCCATTTTATGGTTTGTTGCTTTGTTTCTTCTCTAGTGTGAGATTTTATATCTGTCTCATAGAAATACACACACATATATTCACTTGAATCTGAGCTCAGTTTCCTGATCAAGGTCAAGTGAGAAGAATAACACAAATAGCTTGATAGCATTGTATATAAAAGTCACGTCGCATGTTAGGTTTTTGAAACTCTCAGTCAAAGACATACAAACTTAATTATTTAATTTTAGCAAGACAAAACCCAGAAAAAATGGCATACAAGTGACGATATAAGGTTCTCGAATTCACAAAACCACAAAGCTTAGAAACAACTTACAGCAGCATCAGATGCATCACTTTGTCGACAAAATATTGGTCATATATATGAAAAAGCGAAGGAATAAGTACGTGTAAAAGAAAATTCAACAAATTTACTCTGCTTAGAGAATTAACGAATAGACCCTTTTGTCTTCTTTCATATTTGGAACATGAACCAAAGACGTGAAAACCAAAATTAAAGAACCCACAATGAAAGTAAGAAGAATATATATTTCGAAAACTATTTAATTAGGAAGCCAAATAAAAGAGAAGTTAAAAGATGCTGGGATGTAGCTAGATGAACACAAATTTGGCTTTATATATATGAATTTCTGTTATAAGCATGTGGTTGAGAACAGGAATTTCAGAAAACTTTCGTTGAGGAGCAGAGGTGGAGAAATTGTAGTTAGGGGGGCAAATTTTATAGAATAAAACCCAAGTGTTTAATGAAATTTCATTTCAACCCTATAGACATTTCAATATTTTTATTTTAGTCCCTTTACTATAGAAATAATAAGGACTAAAGTAAAAACATTAAAAGTTTTATAAGGCCAAAATATAATTTTGCAAAAATTTGGGTCGTTAACTGCTATATTAGGGGGGCGGGGCCGCCCCTAGCACCCGCTGCCTCTGCCCCTGTTGAGGAGGACACTTGAGGCTGACTTGAAACTGAAATGCCAAAACCACATCATTTGTCGGTCCTATAATTTAATATTACCTTTGATCTTAAATATAAGACTCAGTTGATATTTTTAATAGATTAATAAAGTTAAATAAGTTACTTTATAATATTATATGTGTTATATCATTAGATTATATATCAGAAAATAAATGAGGCAAATTAGTTTGATGAAAAAAAATGATTAATATAAATATTTTAATATAACTTATTTAGCTTCCTTATTTTTTCAAAAAAGTCAATTGAATCTTATATTTAGGACAGGAGGTAGTATTGAATTAATACTAAAATTTTGATTTAAGCCTATTGATTTCTCTATGGGTGAGTCTTAGCGAGGCAATAAGATTATTGCCTCTGAAAGTCACGGGTTCAAATTTTAGAAACAACCTCTACACGTGAGAACTTTATGCACCGGCACACCTTTGTGTGCATGCGGTAGTATTAATCATGTGAGCTTAGCTGTATACAATTTTTCCACTTGTTCGTATGATGCTTTCTTGGGTGTCTCTTTGGCTTGTATCCCAAATTTGAATACAAACGAAGGGTCTTAAATTTATCAATCCTAAATGTAGTAAATTTGTTGAGTACTTCATCATTTTGAGTACTATTTTCAGAACACCAATGAACCAGCTAGTGAAGGGTATCGGATGCTATTGATGCAGCACGCAGATATATTCGTTTTCTTCATAGCTTGTGGTAATTTTGAATTGTGAGTATACCGTGTCAAGAATACCTCTAATTTATAATCGAACGTTGCGGATTCAATATGCTTGAAGTTGAAAGGAAGAAAAGGAATATAATAGAAGATCTTGAAATATTTGAATACCACCGACGCTATTTGAGGATTTGTAAGGAGATTGTCAAATATTCCCTCCGCATGTATAAGTTAATTGGGGATTTGATCTTGATTCTAAATATAAGACATATTTTTTATATTTGTTTATATGTTTCTAATTTTTCGCTATTGATGTTCCGTCAACTCCTTCAATAATAATTAAGTGCGAGAGAGATTGAGGAAATTAAGGAATATGATTAGTGTGTTTAAGAAAAAACATGCCTTATTAACTAATTTGACTAACTTTATTAATCTACTCAAATTAAATTATACCACTCTGGTCCTATTTATAAGTCTGTTTTAACTAAAAAAATTTGGTCCTTATTATAATTCTATTTCAGAGTAGTAAATCCATTTGTCCCCTACTAATTGCAATAAAAATTTTATTCATGTTAACTTTTGACAAATCATAAATAAGGGCAAAATTGAAAATTTAGCCCTTAATTCATGAGTTGACTACCTCTCATTCGTATGAGAGAATGAGACAATTTAGACTTATAAATAGGATCAGAATGGTAGTTCCTACATTAAGGATCAAAAGGGATGTTTTGTTTGAAGCAACTATTTTTATTTAAATTTGGAATCTTTACCATTTATTTCATTTAATTTTGGTTAAACCATTAGTTCTTATGGTTAGGTTGAGGCCTATAAATAACACTTCAACTTCAACATATTTGCGTTCTTCTTTTAT
The DNA here is from genome assembly GCA_034222035.1 of Acacia crassicarpa. Classification (NCBI taxonomy): domain Eukaryota; kingdom Viridiplantae; phylum Streptophyta; class Magnoliopsida; order Fabales; family Fabaceae; genus Acacia; species Acacia crassicarpa. The sequence continues at coordinate 2,655,639 of JAWXYG010000015.1, read as the reverse complement.
AAACAACACTTCAAAAGGTTTACAAATTAATGCAAGGGAAAAACACTTCTCATGTTGTAGGAGAAATGTTTTCTCATGTCACACACACATAAAATGGTGGAACCCACATACATATATAATTAGCATTATATATATGTGGGTCCCACTATTCCATGTATGTATAGGAATCTTTTTTTTCTTATGTAACATGACAAGTTTAAACCCTTTAAAGCAAGGGCCAGTGAGAATTTAAAGGATTAAGGGAAAGGAGAGATAAGAGCCTCTCAATATTATTAATTCTTCGAATGAAAGAGAATAAAAATAAGCTTTTATATAGGTACATGCTAATAGTCTTACTTTAGAATCAAATCAAATCTAGTCAAAATTTAATATAATAATATTTTAGATTTAGAAGTCTAGTCAAAATTTAATATAATAATATTTTAGATTTATACTTCTAAAGTATATAGAATATATCAAATATCAACTATCTCAGTACAAACAAATTATTGAAGTTGACAATTAGTATTTAAGTTAGTAAAGACATTTGCTTTCTACAACTTTCAATGATACTGAAAAAAGAATTGGATTGCATTTTCTATGAATTCCTCTTTTCTCCTTCAATCTCTCCCTCTCTTCTCTTTTTCTCTCTTTAACCGTAGGGTTGATTTTTGAATGTCAAGTGAAGGAAATTTGTTGAAGAGTTCATACATTTTTTGGTTACTATAGTTTGCCTTCATTTTAATTATAGTTTATACAGTTTCCAACCTTTTTTTTTTTAATGAGAAAAATTATCTAGGTTCTTGTCAAAATATTGGTACTAATATTTTAGACAAAAAGAAACTTATTATTTGAAATTATAAAGGTCAAAACATTGTGTTAATCCTTTGTTGAACAATTTTGTAGCCTAGTTAAAACAGGGTCTAACATCAGGTAGACTCTAATAGTGGGAATAAACAAAAAGAAGTGGAGTCTAACATTGGGCTTCGCCACGTGGAATCCAAGAGTGAAGCCCATAGTGATGAGGATGATCCATCACTATTCACAACACAAATTTGGAATCAGAGAAAGCAACCGAGGGACTTCCATCGCTATTTGAGCTTTCATAGAGACAACAAAGACCAACTTCTAAGGGACTTACTCTTTCTTAACTATTTTCTCAGTTCGAGGTGTGGGATTGAAGAAAATGGCGCCGAGAGCCTTTCCTCCACGACCATGAGCTCGACTCAAGGTAAATTTAGATTAGTTGAAATCGAAGGTTTTAGTGAACCGAGTGGCCGGAAAAAAAAAAAAAAAAAAAAGGAAAAGACAACAAAGGCTACTTTGTTCGTGGACTAATCAAAACCAACATAAAACCTTTTAGGTAATGGAAATGCAAACCAAATTATTATGGTAAGCCTTGGCAAAAAAGGAGCTTCCAGGGCAACTTTAAAAGCAACTCAAGCTGCATATCTTCATGATGTAGGTTTTATATATTGGTTGAATAAATTTGTCAACGTGGCCTATTAGCTCAGTTGGTTAGAGCGTCGTGCTAATAACGCGAAGGTCGCAGGTTCGAGACCTGCATGGGCCATTTTCATTTTATTTTCTTTTTTATTGTTTGGACAACTCCAATCTCGGTAATAGAAACTGCAAAAGGAACACGCAGTATTCGGAAATAAACCAACAGTATTCAACTCAGCAACATACTTATTCTAATTACTTAGATGAACTTCACATATTATGGCGCATATATGTATACAATACAGGTAATCTATAACAGATCCAAAAACACGTCAAGAACCACTTCCTCCAACAACAGCTAAAACCAATCAGCATCATCTCTGCTCAGCTCAACTATATACACTCCGATCCTTCACCTAAAATCCCTCACCTGCAATCCACAAAATTAGCCACATCTAACCTAAAAGGATTTGAATCTACGCATTGCCTGAGAAACAGCTCACGAAGCACTAGTCTCGCATTACATGATATTAACATACAACAACAACAATAACAAAAACAAGCCTTATCCGATCCCATTAGATAGGGTTAGCTATATGGATTGCACAATGTCAACGTCATTATGCCCTGTCAATAATCAAATCTTTAGATTTATTACCATCTCAAAGGTCCCATTAACCCATTCAATGACTTCATCGAATGTTCTCTTCATTTTATTCTGCCCATTTTCAGAGACTCCATACTGATATTAACGTCACAAAAAAGACGAAGATCTTTCATTTTGGAAGTAGCAATACTTCATTGTTAGTAGCTATGAACATGGGGCAAGACCATCTTGTGGTAGGAGAGTCTCTTCTTCATAATGTAATGTCTCTCTGACTAATCGGTATAACTCTATCCAAGAAGAGTAGGCCTGTACAGGAGCTGCTAAAAATGTGGGATTTGGACTTGCTGGGCAGGCAATAACCAGATCAAGAACTGAGAATGGCTTGACACTCGTTGGGAAATTGAATGCTAGATTGTCCACTTTGTGCTCATAAATTTTACCATTCCTGTCCAGTTTATACCTTGAAGTTCCTTGGAATTCTCCTTTGGCTTCCCAGGGAACTCTAGGGAACCCTCTCAGGTTCCACCTTATCAGAATCTCATTCTCTGAAGGCTGCCATATCCTATAAACATCCACAGCAATCTCACGGAACAACATTTTCCCATGAAACCTCAATGCCCAGAAGATCAATTTGTATTTCTCAATTCCAGTAAATGTGTTCAGAGGATCCATGAATGTTATATCATCCCTGAAATTATCAAAATTCCACCTTCCTAAGAAGAAGAAGAAAAAAACAGAAAACTACTACCTCCGGTCTTAATTATAAAACATAGTTGACTTTGTTTGGAGAGATTGAGGAAGCTAAATAAGTTACTTAATCATTTTATATGTTGTGTATCTTTATATTATATATTATAGTTTATTAATCAAACTAATTACTTTGTAGAAAAAAATAGAAAGAAAAATACTCTAAGGTAATTTAATTAGTTTTCTTAACTTCTCCAAAAAAGTCATGTCTCAATATCAATTGTTCTCATATATAATTGGATTCCATTTCAGCATCATAGTCAAAACCATCTAATCACCTCTAAAAATACTCTCTCGGGTAGGACATACTGAAGGAGTTAATTTTGGCCTTAAATATAAGACTTATTTTTCATATTTGTCAATCTTTTCCTAATTTACCGTATTAATCAATAATAATCAAGGACTTGAGAGGGAAGTCATGGATTAAAGAATATTAGTATTGTGTTTTAGAAAATACATGTTATAGTCAGACAACATTGTATTTGAGACTTGAGAGAGTCTGAAATAAAAATTGGGTTTGAATAAAAGGACAAGTGAAAGAGTAAGAAAATTAAAACCCCATTTTGGCATGACCCAAAATCAATTGTTCTCTCACATAAATTTGGATTCTATTTCAACAACATAGTCATTTTGAATCTTAAAAAATTGCACAAAACCATCTAATCACCTTTAAAAAGTATGAACTTGAGACTTGAGGGTGTAAAGTAAAAATTGGGTTTGAATAAAAGGAGAAGCAAAAGAGTAAGAAAAGAAAATGACCTGTAAATGTCGAAATTGAGATCTTTGACGAAGAGCAAAGGTAGGTCTTCACGGAGGGCACGAATAGCGAGGCCGACATTGAGAAAGAAGTCATCTTTTTTATGAGTTTCATCTTGGGAAGGAGGAGCAGTGCCTACCTGGGCGACCTGTGAATTGGGATTCTGGAGAGAGGACAATGGAGAAGAGGAAACAGAGGAAAGAGGAGAGACAGAAAGGGGTTTGGAAGAAGAAAGGGTTTGGTGAAGAGGTTTGTCTTTGGATTTAGTGGAATGGGGAAGCAGAGAAGGAGGAAGGTTGTGGAGAAGAAAAGCCATGGCCTTCCCGCTGCTGAGTACTCAGGAAACAAACCAAGCAGGATCTTTTCAAATTTGGGAGGTTCTGACTCTGAACATGGCCTTGAAATGAGGATGCAGAAAATTCAGAAAATGATATAGTCTATCATTATTACCTTATATCAAAAATAAAATACAGGCAAAAAAGAGAGAAAATTATATTTTAACCCAAAAAAAAAAGAGAAAATTATATACCACCCTGATCCTATTTATAAGTCCCTTTTGATTAAAAAATTTGGTCTATTTATAAGTCACTTTTAACCAAATAAATGAGATTGTAACAATTTTGCATATATTAATTGTACCAATAAAAATATAGAGAGAAGAAAGAGTTGAAAGGTACCCAATCATAAATAAGGGTAAAGTTGAAAATTCACCCTATAATCATTGAGTTAACTACCTCTCCTTGGTATGTTTAATTTGGTCAAAAGAGTCTTATAAATAGAACTAAAGTGGTACAAATACTATTTAAACTTCAAAATCTTGTTGACCAATGAGATTAACAATAATAGCAAAGTAACCGACAACTCTTGTTGTAAAATCGCCTATTTGGGATTTTAAAATTCAAATGGTATTTTTTTAAATACTTTTTGAAGAAAAAATGTAAATAAATACCATTTGAATTTGAAAAACTCTAAAAAGTGGATTAGAATATAGAAATGGCAAATAGGTCTCAATGAACTATTTTGATATTATGAAATGTTATGATTTTACAAAAATTCCCTTTAAGTTTCTTTTTTTTTTTTTCAAAAGAAAGAACCCTTGTTGGTGGTGGAGCTCCACCCCGCTAGCAGAACTTGGGGGCCAGTTGCTGGAACTCTGTGACAATTTAAGTAATGAGATTGACTGCTTTAGGATAGGTAGTGATTGCTTGAGCTCCATAAACCTTACCTGACGTCATTAACAAGTTGAATAAAAACAATGACAATTTTAATATAGCAATTGACAAATTGAACTCCCAAAGAATCGTTACACTCAAGTTAACATTCTTAATACTTAAGTTGTCATTGTCTTTTTTCAACTTGTCAATTACACTTGATAGAGCTTAGGGAGCTAAGTAGTCAATCCATATACTTAAGTAATCAATCTCATTACTCGTGTTGTCACAAGAGCTCCGACATCCGATCGTCAAAGACCTGCTAGAGGGGTAGTGCTGGCCGATGGAGCTTTGGCCGCTGAGCTTTGGTACGGCCGAGGGTTTTTTTCTTTTTTTATAAAAAAACTCGAAGGGCATTTTGATAAAAGCACAACATTTTAAAATCACATATTAGTCCCTTGATACCTATTTATCTTTTCCATGTTTAACAAACTTTTTGGGGTTTTTCAAATTCGAATAGTATTTATTTAAATTTTTTTCTAGATAAAATGGGTGAAAACCTCATCTTTAAAAATTTTATTAACAAGAAGCACAAGATATATTTAACAGTATTCTGCATGATTTTATAGATAGAAAGTATTGATACTCGAATTTAAACATTTATGTTTTATAAAATTAATCAAATAAGGATTTTTGACCAATTTTTCCTAAAATAAATCATATAAATAAAATAATTGGATGTGAGTTCTATATCGCAAATGGTTACGATAAGAGGTGGGTGTGAGACCATGATATTAAGAAAAATAAAGAGGACGAAAATGGTTATAGATATTTTGGGCTTGACAACAAACGATAGAAATATACACAAACAAGGGCATGCATTTGATGTAAATTATTATTTGAAGAAGAGAAAAGGCAAAAGGAGATGAAAAATATGAAAGAGACAAAGACATAATTGAAGAGACCAATCGGGTATAAATATAATCATATTTTCACCAATGACTAACCATTGAACCCGACATAATTAGATAAGATAAGAAGGAACTTGGTGAAGCAAACCAACAAAATAACACAAATCAATATCATGAGAGAATAAGAAAAATAGGAGGCATAATACCAAGGCTTTAAAAATCAATTTTTTTAAAAAAAAAATTATAATTCCATATTAATAATTCTGAAATTTTCAATTTATTACCTGTTTAGTCCTGGGTTAGCTTTGATTTAACTCTATTTTGACACACTGACCTTTGACTCAATATTCCGACCGGTTTAATGATTGGTTTGAGTTTAAAAACTTTAAGTCAGCTTCCAAGGAAGAGATAGGAAAATGAAGAAATAGTGAATGAAAAGAAATTTTAAAAAAAATGGTGCATTTTTATTGGATTGGAAGTAAGCTTTTTTCTGGTTCGGATAAGAGCTGAATGAAATGACAATAATAAATAATAATATTAAAAATAATAATTCAAATAACTAACGTCCTCAACAATGAGAGGGTCCTCCCTCATGGAATCCTCATATCGGATATTCTTTTCCCTCTCCCCACCACAGCACATTCCTTTTCTTTATTCCCTTCCCTCCAACATCTTTCCTTCTTCTTCTAGCTTTTTGATTGTTCATGGGTCACTCTTGTTTTGAAAGTTTTTTTTTAGCTCGTTATCGCTTTAAAAATGTTATAAAAGAGTAATATCGCCCGAGTAAAAGCTACTCTTACGGTACTTAATATAAGACTTATTTATAGAATTAATATTAACTTCAAGTATAAGACATAATTTTTATTTTTATCAATTTTTTTTAATTTACTCTTATTGACGCTCTCTCAACAATAATCAAATAGCAGAGGGGATGGGGAATTATAAAAAAGATTATTAGAGTGTTTTAGAAAATACATGTTATGTTAACAACACACGTAACTTCCTTAATCTAATCAAATTAAGTAAATATATCTTATATTAAGGAACAGGGTTGGAGTAACATTGTTTTTATATTGTAAAGTTTAATTTACTTATACTCAAGTAATTTATGAGAAATTTTATTATTTTTTAAATATATTTAGATTAGCTTAGATTCCTATATTACATCAAGCAATGATTTAATGGTTATTTAATAATATCATAAATATTATTTCCTTAGTGCTTTTTTTTTTAACAAACATCACTAAGATAAGTTTAAGACTACTTGCAACTCTCTTGTTATAATAAAAGTTGTCATTTAACCCAAAAAAAAATTAAAAATTCTGTCAGTAAAATAATATGTCACGTTTATATTACAGTCAATCATAACTCATAACATTGCTCTAGTTAAGTGCAACATTTTTTTTTATTGTTCTAAGTCGTTGGACGAAGCATCGATTCAGAGGGAAAACAAAGTTGGAAAGATCAAGGTACTTATAAATCATATTAAACTTGTGATCCCTATTGGTGACCGATATTCCCCTCCTATTTAAAGTACCGTGAGACACAAAATATAAGCACTTCTCTCAAGGGATTTGAATGTTGATTTGTCACTGTTATGAGAGTTTTCTGCTAGACTCAACCCCGTTGATATATATATATATATATATATATATATATATATATATATATATATTTTGCTAGAAAAATTTTAGAGAGAGGTTAAGCTCACCCATAGTTCAAGGGCAGAGCACCAGTCCACTGGGCATACTGAGTTAGAAAGTACACATGCATCCATCTCTTCCCAGTATTTCTACTACTTCGTAGACCCCTAGGATGTCTTTCCTAGCGCCTTGACCAACTCCAGGATTAAACCCCCTCCCTTTTAGTGAAAAAGTCCGACCCTTTTGCCAGTTGAACCCAAAACGAGGAGTACTTGGTTGATAATTCTTCCCCTTAAGTTAGGAGGTTTGAGAAATGATTTGGGCCTTGTGTCAAAACCAATTTTTTTGGGTCTCATTTAAAAAACAAAGTATGCCCAATTTAGCCTTGATAAGTCCATAATTAAGGGCTTTTAAGGCCCAATAAAACACTATATTTTTTTTTTGCTACAAATACAACACTATATTGTTTTGGGGCAAGACGTTATATAACTTGTGTTGCCCTGGCCCATGTATGAAAAATCAACCCAATCAATTCACTAGCTGATTTAATTAAAAGTTTTGGACCGGTTGGTCCAGCGGAATGTGACGCTGAATTCTCTTAAGAGGTCTAGGGTTCGAGCTGTGGTAATGTACTTGTAATCCGTTTTGTATGGAGCTACCACTATTGGGAAGGTCGTCCTTACCACTGCAGAGCCCGAATCCAGATAAGTCAGAACCGAAGGTTCTAATAAACTGGGTGAGATACCCAAAAAAAAAAATTTAAATTAAAAGTTTTGGACAAGTTAACCATGTTGAATTTACTTGTTTTCCTTCTTAACAATGAAAACAAAAAAAAACAAAAATTGTTCTGAGTTAAAAAAAAAAGGAAAGAAAAAATAGTAGTCAATTATATTTGTGACTTTATAGCTTTGTTTTGTTGGAATATGTGTAGCTTATATATGAATATTTTATTTGTGGATTAATATTTTTCATATATAAACATTACTTTTTCAAATTTATATATAAATATTTTTGTATATTTTAATTAAATATATTATTTTAATCATGATTGGTTTGATTCCGATTTAAACCATTAACCCTTAAATCACTACCTCGATTGGTTCATTAACTGGTCTAAGTTGTAAATTAGTGGTATGAAAATTTTTGATGTGGAATGGATTGGGAAAAGTGGAGAAGAGAGAGACTAGAAGGGGGAAGACATCATGAAGAAGGGAGAAATCAAACAAATGAGGAGGGAAGAGAGAATATTCATAAGGAAAATGAATTCTTTTTTTTTTTTTAGGTAAAAATTGGGGCTTAATTGCCCATTACTTCACTAAAAAATTAACCAGGATTTAGGCGTGAGTAAATAACTCCTACAGTATCCCTAAACATAAAATCTACCACCCCTGCTGGAGGAAAATCTAAAATAGATCATCATTACAAATAAAGCTATATGTGACTAACCAATCTGCCACAGCGTTGCCTTCTCATAGAATGTGAGAAAAGCAAATTTGTAGCTCATTATTATTGTCTCGTAACCATGCATTCAAAGTTCTCTCCTTCTACAATAATCTTGTTAAAACCCAAACCCTATGCCAATCTAAGCCCCTATACAAACCCCCAAACCTCAGCAGTCAAAGCCTGACGTCGTCCTAACTTTCTACCCAACTCACAAATGCATCATGGGAAAATGAATTCTTTTATTCAACTAATCAACAAAGCTGATTACAGCTAAGATCCCTAGCTCTATTTGTATAGCTTAGGAAATAACAATAATAATAAAATAAAATTCAAATTCAAATTTAAATCCTAAATCCTAAATTTAAAATTCAAATTTAAATCTGGATAAATATCCTTATTAATTAGTATATCTAATAGATAATCCTACATCACCTAATTAAGTCCTAGATATTTCTTATCCCATATCCCATCAAATTTTCTATAAATGACTTATTGTAGGTTCGATCCTACTGATAATCTGAGATGGTCTATTAATATTGGGTTAAGGTTCTAATTTAACAACAATGTTTTACCAAAAGGGCATTGGCACAATAAAATTTTAGTGGGTGCAAAATTACTTACACATAAACATTCGAAAATGGGACGAAATTGACTTAATTGCAGTTGATTTTGGATTACTTCATTGCACCTTTTCAGAATGCTTTTATCTTGTTGGTGTCTGAAGCTTTAAAGTTAGACATTATTAGGAAAGCTTATGATAGTATATGTGCTGGAGTTTTCTGAATGAAGAATTGTTGCGTATGGATTTCCCTCCTCAGTGGGTCTGGATGTTGATGTTTTGCATTACTACAGTTTCTTACCAAGTTCTTTTGAATGGTTCTTCAACTCCTTCTTTTGTTCATTCCTAATTGCGGTTTACGGCAAGGTGACCCTCTCTCTCCTTACATGTTTATTTTTGTGTACTATGATTTTTAAAGAACAAAACGCAGGTCATTGGAAGGGCTTATCTATATATCAAGGACCTCTACTCCATTATCTCATGTGATGTATGCTGATGATACAATTCTCTTCACTAGAGCTGATTCTGCTTCCTTGGATTCAATGATTCAAGTCTTTCATCAATATGAGATGATGTCGGGTCAGAGGGTTAATAAGAGCAAGTCTTGTATGGTTTGCAGTCCTAATATTCAGGATTCCCAAAAAGTTGAGTTCTCTAATCGTGTGGGCATTAGATTTGGTTCTTCTATTGGTAAATACTTGGGAGTCTATGTTGATCTATTAAAGTTTTAATTTTTATTGAGGAGAGTTAAGTTGATTTTATTGGATGCTTTAAATTCTTGGACGTATCTATATTTATTATGAAAGATATGCATGTTGTGCTCCGTTTGAATTCAGTGAATATTTATACTCTACGATTGTTTATGATTGAGAAAGTACAAAATATTGTATAACTATCTTCTCCATTATCTATTTTTTATAACCTCCTTGCTTTTTAATTTTTATTTTAATGTTTTGAACTTGCCATTTTATTGATGCGTCGGTCACAGAAAGACTTATGCTCTACTTTTATATAGTTTAGATTAAAATATTGACAAAAAAAAGATACTAGATATCAGGAGAGATTAAAGAAAAGTTGTTAGAAAATATTTCAAAATCTTAAAGTGAAATGTGAAAAATCAAATAAAGGGGGTTACATTAATCTAACAAAGAGGACAACAGAAAATTTTATTCAAATAAATTGTATGCATGAATTATAATTAAAAAAAAAAATACTACTCCCTCCTGTCCTAATTATAAGAACACTTTTGTAGTGTAATTTGTACTACAAAAGTATTTCTATAATTAGGACCGGATGTAGTAATTGAAGGGAATTACTTTGTCAGTTAGTCAAGATATGTGTTTAGTAGAGCCGTTTGCTTCTCTACTTTTATATAGGTAAGATAGATATTCAAATTTTAAATTGGGAAAATCCTTTTCAAGGCTCATCTTATCAAAAAAATCCCAAAAAAGGCCCCAAGATTCTGAAAATTCCAGAAAATGCCCAAAGATTCTAAAAATCCTAGAAAAGACCCAACGTGAATTGTTAACGAGACTAATATAGTTGTTAGCGGGGTACTGATATAGTTGTTACTTGGGCTGATTTAATTGTTAACAACAATTTTTTAACAACTAAATCAGTACCCCGCTAACAACTATATTAACCCGGTTAATAACTTCGTAAATTCTGAAGGGCCTTTTCTAAAATTTTCAGAATCTTGGAGCCTTTTCTGGAATTTTCAGAATCTTTGGGCCTTTTTTAGGATTTTTTTTAATAAAAAGGGTCCTGAGAAGAATTTTCTCTTTTAAATTCTTTGAGCCATTAAATTTAACAAATCTCAAATCAATTTAAGGAAAATCAATCTAAAATTTATATTTACTTTGGCATGTTCGGAAAATTTTTTAAATTTTTTTATATCATTGTATATTACTTAGTATTTAATATTCTTACATAAAAATATTTTAAAAATTATTAATGATAATTAGTTAATAAAAATATAAAATAAAAACACATGTGATAAACTAAATGAATCCAAAAAATAGAGAGACCCCGTCTTTCCTAATTCCTAGTTTCTCCTCCCTCTCTCTATGAATCCCAATACATTTTCAACCCTTGTGTATTTGTTACTCTTTTGTATGAGTTTTTTTTTTTAAAAAAAAATAATAAAACGGCAGGCACTAATAACTTAAATTACAATGAGCGGGATCGAACCCACGACCTTTCACTAGTTGGGGAGTATCAATACCACTAGGCTACAAGGCCTTTGGGTTTTGTATGAGTTTTTGAAGTATTTAATATTGTACTTCTTTTCTATAAATCTTCTCCTTAAAAGTTTCCAATATAGGAAGGTCAATTATATATGTCTTTTTGAATAAATTAAAAGTTACTCCCATGTGTCTTTACTCCTTAATATAAGAGTTAATTAATTTGGATAAATTTAAGAGATGAGATATATTAGTTAATTATAATAAATATAATTTGATTTTCCGAAAATACTCATGTCTAGCATTAAATTATATTTCAATTTATGAGTTAGAAAGATTAGTTTATGAAAATAAGAACAATGTGTTATAAAATAAATTAAGATATTATATTTAATTAATATCAGATTCAACTCTCTAAGATTCTAGTTAATGATATTAGGGATAGAAACTGTATCTAAAAAAAAAAAAAAACAGAGACCCTATCTAAACATATATAGAACCAGAGTAACAGAAAGTATATAACAAAAGAGTAAATATCCTATTTTGTTCATAAAAAAAACACGGACCCTTTTTTCGTTCAAGGACTAAAATGAGATATTTTTATGAACTAAAAAGGGGTTTTTGGAAATTTTCGAGGGACCAAAATGGGATCCTTTTTTTTTGGAAATTCATCCTTTTCAGAAACTAAAAAAGGGTTTCGTTGTTTGAGAGATCAAAATGGGGTCCTTTTTTTTTTTCAAGGACCATATAGGGTATTTACTCATAGCAAGAGTAAAATCTTAAATTAAAAATCTTATTGTTTTTTATGCGCAATCTAGTCGGAAAAACAATACGTAATTAATACGTTGGACTTTTGACCCAAAATATTCTTCTTGTTGTTGAAAATGACAATAGGTTTATAATTAGACAAGAAGATGTTAGGTGCTGTTATATGGCACGCGTCACACGTTATTTAATCCATACTTATAATGTTTTAGTTGTTGATATTTTGTTTGAAAGTGTATGAGTCTATTTGTGGGAGAGGTTGCGGTTAAGACTATAACCAGTGGTTTACTTTTTCAAACGTTGATTTTATTATTATTATTAGAGTTAAGTAGTAAATCCGTCTCAGAAGTATAGGCATAGAAACAACATTGTCTTATAAGTTTTTTTTTTTTTTTGTTTCAATGTTGCTTTGGAAGTTTTAAAACGTAACAATGTTGCACTATTCCGTTAAAAAACCAATGTTGACCGTCAAAAAATTAGAGTTGATTGTTAACTTTTTAATAGAAATGGGTAACATTACTATGTTTTGAAACTTTTGAGGTAATATTGGAATAAGAAAAACTTCCAAAGCAATATTTCTACTCAGTGAAAACTTCTGGGGGAAATTTACTACTTAACCCTTATTATTATTATTATTATTATTATTATTATTATTATTTGATTTAAGATTTCCCCTTGAGAGCAAAGATTAAGGGTTTCTCCTTTCAAAAATTTTCACCGAAGAGAAGCCGCTTGGCACATATTTAAAAATTTTATTAGATACAATGAATTGAATTAGAGTATTCGTACTTTAAATTATTTATTTATTTTATATATTCCATTTATATATCAGTTTTCTAGCACCTTATCTATTATTTACATATGTATAAAACCTGTGGATAATTTTTTTTATTTAAGACCTCTTTGTATTTATTTATTTTTATTTAAGACCTATTTGTAATTCTCTCATTCAAGAAAGATGATGAAGTCATGATAGAAATTATTGTTCCTGAAGAGAAAGTAAAATATGGCCAACAGGATCACCATTCCCAACATAACTTCAAACTTGAAAGAAAAATAACAGTAAATAAAACAGTAAAAGTAGTAGATTGAACATTGAAGTCCCTTCCTTGTGCTGCAAAAAGGAAGGCTGAGAGTTCCGCACAGTTCTAATCATCATCACACCATGGTCTTGTGCTCAGGCCTGTGAGTGAATTCAAAATCTATGTGCACAAAAGCCCTCTCAACTTCTGGAAGCTGTTCAAGCTTTATCTGAAGTGTCTCCCCAATATTGTGTGCTTCATTCACAAACATGTCTTCTGGCAAGACGATGTCAACCTCCACAAAGTAATGAGCACCAAAGGTGTATGCTCTCACTGTGTCTATGTGCTTAATTTGCTCATGGTGATTCCATATCAAATACGTCAATTTCGCCAGATAATCCGGCGGTGCCGTTCTTCCGATCAACGACCACACATTCTCAATCACAGTCCTCGTCCATGTGTTTATAGTATATAATGCTATCTGCCATTAGATTTTCAGGGAATTTCATTAGCAGCTCAATCAAAAGGGTTTCCTTGCAGATCAAGAATCCCTCACAGCAACCTAAGAAACATGCATTCAAATATAACACTGCGTGGAGACTCAATTTCAGGTTCCAATTGAAGTGTTAAATGTCTGACATCTCATTTTGATGTACTGGGGCTTCACAGGCAATATGATACAACACCAATATGAACACCAACTTAAGGTTAATACCATTTTTAGTCTTCATAATTGGATCAAATTTTAATTTTGGTCCTATAGTAATATAGTTTCATAAGAATTTTGCCCGAGTTTAACAGTTTGTCCCTATGATTTTAACGAGTTTTAGTTTTACTCTATGTACTTAAACTCAAACCAAGTTTATATGAAACTGTAAGAACAAAAACTAACATTCGATCAAACTATAAGCACCGATAATGATATTAACCCTATTGTCAACATGCATAAGATATTATATGGCTCCTATTTTCATGATTTGATGCTTCATAGATAACAACCTCTCATCAAGATTATTTAGTATAGATGATTGAAGACAATATGGACAGAGCAAAATCATGAGCAGATCAATAGGTGATCAGATAGGGAAAATAGAGTCTTTGCCACAAGCGCTGGTAATTTATGAACTCACAATGATAGCTCCTGTTGGATCAATCCACCAGAGGAACTTGACAGCAAGCACAGCAGCAGCTAAGCCAACTGAATTGGTGACAACATCGAACAAATGGTCTTGTGCATAGGCTCTGACTATTTCGTTTTTGAATCTTCTACAGTAGACCATAAGAACGAACTTCACTAAGGTCACAGTAGCCATAATCCCGATCATCCAATACAATTCTTTGGTACTCATGTCTGACTTGGACTGTAAGAAAAAGAATAATTAAAGAACTTAAAATAGGAGCATTGATAATGTTTACAGGAAATCAAAAACAGAGACTACTGTGCTGCTTTGATTTTGATGAACATTAACATGCAAGATCTGATAAAACTGTTTGGGATCTATTTGACAAACCATCAATATAAAGAAAATGATATTCTTCATGAAGCTATGTTGTTGCATGAAAGAGCGAGCTATAACACCCATATTTGACTTAAGCCCTGATATTATAAAGTTGTGAATCTAAAGGGCACAACAAGTATAAAGTTGAACTCAAATACCCCTGCAATAAGTCTCCTGCCAGACTCAAGCAAAATCTGCAGTCCCAGGGTTGCCATCACAGATGCAAAAACAATGATACCCTGCAAAAGAAAATGTGATCAGTATGAATCTGCCATAGGCTTTAAGCCTCTTAACCATCCTATGGCAATCTAAATATGACTAAAAGTAGCATATAATTTTCATTCTCCCTCTAATTGCATTCTGAAACTACTCCACTCCTGGTCTCATTTACTAAAACTAAGTAAACTCTGTTAGACTCAATCAGATCACAGACTCACGTCTTACCACTGGTTGCATCCGTTTCTTGCCAATTGGGTAATGATATTGGTTTGGGTTTTTCATGGCATGGGAAGTGAACCACAATATCAAGCCAGATACGAGATCCAAGAGAGAGTCTAGTGTTGAGGCAATGACTGCTAAAGATTGGCTCATAACTGAAGCGTAAACCTTAGCTGCAAATAACACCAAATTAGCTATATTTGACACATGAACTGCCACTCTCTCCCTCTTTGCTAGTTGCTTCATCTCATCCTGAAAAACAAATAGCAGGGCAACAACAGCTTTAGCTTGAATATTATGAACAACTATACATCAACAGGTGCTCAGATAATCTTTGTCCATTTGATAAATGATTCCAAGAGTCTGTGACTGTATTCAATACATAGTTTGCTGGTTCTATGTTCCTTTCATTCTTGTTATTTTTGATCTTCCAGATTATAAGTTAGGGCGGGTGAACGGAAAGTCAACCTCAGTAAGACTTCCGGGAAAGAAACCCATTTCGTTCATAGTATCTATCTCATTGAATCCTTCAAGGAGCCTTTCTTGTTTCTTGTAATATTCTGCTACCTTGCGTTGCTTTCCTAAAATTAAAAAAAGTTGGAACAATAATATAAGAATTTTGAGCATTGGCACTGTAGCAATGAAGACGATAATCACAAAGGGGGGAAAAACAGCATATGCCAACACATAACACAGAAGACTTGAAATCTAACCCGCATATTCTGTAGGGTAGCCACAGGAAATATAGCAAACAGTTCGTGAACATAACTTCAAGATGAACCAAGTAGAAAAATAGGCGCATTCGTTCCAGAATTTAGAAATATGACGTTCTTTTAGGCAAGATATTGATGAACAGTTAGCTTCAATGAAGTTCGGTCGCATGCAACATATTATTTTCCTCAAATGAAATCACTGTAGTTTATAAACAAAGAATCAAAGCTAAAACTAACAGGATTCTCAGATTTATAAATATGCCGGCCAAGATACCCAATATTACTATAATAAACAAGAATCAAGAATCTCACAGAACAGAGACATTTTATTTTCGATTTATTCAAGCCTAATGACAATGAAAAGAAGGGAAAGAAGAATTACGGGGTCTGCGAAGAAGGCGTTCAAAACCTAAAGAATGGTGATTAGGATGGTCGCCAGTGTCCCTGGGCAAATGAAACTCCTTAACATTGAGCCTCCAGGACATTGAAGAAGAAGGCTTTGGCGACTTGGCATTCGGCGACGGAAGAAGCGGTTCCCTTCTGCCGGCCTCTGTGACGGCACCGCCGTGACTACTGCTACACTCTTCCATCTCGGCAATGATACCGGATTTCTGGGAGTATTTCGCTTCTCTTCGTCTTTGTGATGGCCGTCCGTATAAGGCACTTTCCGCGAAGGTGGTTACAACATGGACGAAATCACATCTATTAATAATCAAGAATCATAACTAAGAATTATACACAGACACGCACACTTGTGTGTGTATGTATTTATATATTCAATAAATAGGCACTAGGTTCTCCTTGGAATTGTGGTGTGAGGTGTCACACTCACATATTTGTCCCTCCCTAGATTGCTTATAAGCCAATTATCTAGTGTGTTGTTTGGTTTAATTTATTTTTAGTTTATCTTTTATTTATAAGTATAAATTAGACTAAACAAGATTTTACAAAAGCTCTTATAATTATAAGAGCTTATTTTATAATGAAGAAAAAATAGCTTAAAAATAAGCTCCTCATAGGAGCTTATTTTTATAAAAGAAAAAAGAATCCATAATCTCTCGATCGCACACTACTGTCATCGCAGCCTCGGCCACTATCCTTTTATAATATACCTTTTATGATAATTTTTATTAGAAAAAGTGTTTATGACAAAAATTTTGTCAAACAACTTATTTTTAATTTCAGCTTTTAAGTAACTTTTAAGCTAAAAAATTTATATAATCACCAAACAACTTTTAGCTCCTTTTTTTTTAGCCTTAGCTTAAAAGTAACTTTTAAGCTAAAAATAAGAGGATCCAAACGGGCTCCACTCGGCCGAAAAAAAAAATGTTTATACTTTATATTATATTTACCTATATTAAATATTATTCTTTTAAGAGTTATATATAAATAATGTTTATATCTTAATTAAATTATATTACCTTCGATACTAAATATAGGATAAAGTTTAAAGTGTAATTTACACTACAAACAAACTGTATTCTATATTAGGACCGGGAGAATATTGTTTTGATTATTAATTATATGTCAATAGTTCAAAATATTAACTTTTGAAACATTGCATGAATTGGCTTATTGACCGGTCCGGTTTTTTGAAGTATTTTGTTAAAAATCCATTTTAGTTTGAATCCTTGAAGAAAGGTGAGAGATACATGAGAGATGGAGTAAAAATGGGTTCAAGGGAAGAAAAAGGTAATAATGCAATCCTATTGTATGGAAAAAGTATAATTTATCCCACTCTTTCTTTTTCTCTCAATTTTACTTTCCTCATTTGTCTCTCCTCTAATTTAGGAGATTTTTTTTTTTTGGCTGTTAATTTAGGAGATCAAAGCCAATTTGAGTTAGTATTGAAAAAGTACATCCATGTAAGTGAAACTAAAACTCCTCTCACATGTTTATCTCATACGCTGTAAATCACATTAAAAAATTAATTTCCACCACCAACCTAAATAAGCATGACCGGTTGGCGTTTAAAAAGTACGTTTATATAAATCGAGATAAAATCTCTATCATATATTTACATCGTAAACCTTAAATCGCATAGAAAAGCAGCTTCCACTACGGATCTAAACTGGTTAATGAGTAACATATCAACAATTAATTTGATAATTTTAATAAGCATATAGAGCATTTAATTTTAATTTTAAAATATCAATTAATGTTGAACATTGGGTACTCAAGAAGTAGAAAAGAAAGGAGCCTTGCGCTTATCCCATTGGACGTGTCGCCATTAGGTTGGGAGTTTTGAGGCTATTCGGTCATGGACAGTCACTGTCTATAAATTATTTTTGTACTATTATTACTGTATTTTATGTGGTTACGGGCCGACAGAATCTTTCTTCTTTTTGCTTTCCAATTTTAGCTCTCCTACTTGAAAGCAATCACCAACTATAAATAATATAATTATATTTTTTTAATTTTGTGTAGTCATTAATTGATACGTTATTTTCAAGTTGAGCATGCTTTATGCATAAAATCTAACTTATAAAGAATATAAAATATTGTAAATTTGATTAGTACATATTAATTTTTACATAAATTATATATCTTGATTTTTTTTATTAAGCTAACACATGAAAAAATGTTATTCTAATCATGTTTGAAATAGTAAATACGTATCCATTTATTACCTAGAGTATAATAATATCACGCAATATAGCCTATTAATGGGATAAGATTTGTAGTTGTTTTTGTTTTAACAAGCTGTCGTTGTTGTTGGTGTTGCTAGGAACCAATCTAATTTGTTTTTCTATATTCGTCGCACTTTTTTATAGAAGCCCAAAAATTAAATTAACTTGGTCATTTTTATAAGAATCTGATCAGAATTGTCCAAACATCTAATGATTTTTTTCCTCATCTTTATCCATCGTTAATGCATTAATTAGAAGGTTAGTGATATTTATATTTGCTTTTTTCCCCCTCTTTCTTACCCACTTATAAATGATGACATACTTAAAAACAAAAATTTGTTTTAAATATACTTATTATTTTTAACTAATTTAAACTATTTTCTTAAACTACGTACTTCAATTATTGATCTCTTATAATAGGACCGTTATAAGCTACAAGGGAAAACCCTAAAATTTCAAATATTCACCAAATATACAATAATGCTATATATTCATCAAATTGATATGCTGAGATTTTTTTTTTTTTGAATTAAAACAGGAACTCATTCAAAGCTTAAGAAATATAAGTCACCGAAGACACCTCGTCTATATAGGAAGAAGATCTTCTCCTCATCCTTTTTTTTATCAACCTCATCAGCGTTGCTAATTGGGAAGATGAAAGAAAAATTAAAGTAATAGTGTAACTTTTTAAATTAATCAGATAGATATAATTTAGAGATTACCACCTCCGGTTTTAATTATAAGAGCTAGTTTACTTTCTTTGGAGAAATTAAGAAAGCTAAATAAGTTACTTAATCATTTCATATATTAAATATTTTTAAATTATATATTAGTTTATTAATCAAACTAATAAGTTTGAAGAAAAAAATAAAAATAAAAATAAAAATATTTTAAAGTAATTTAATTAGCTTCTTTAATCTCTCCAAAAAAGTCAACTAGCTTTTATAATTAGAACCAGAAGGAGTATAAAAAATGATGAGAGAAACTCAATCCATAAATATATACTAAAAATTCTCTGCCACATAATATTGGCCTTTTCTATTTAGACTTAATATAAGTTACCTACGTTGATTATTATAGGGTTTTTTTTTTTTTTTTTTTTGGCTCAGGATTGATTATTATAGGTTACTTCACACCAAAGACACCCCGGCTGATTTGTATATTACTTTGGACCAAAACCAATTAAAATTAAACCTCCCCCAACCAATAAAAAATTTAAAAAACAAAAATTCGACACATCACAATGATAGACTTTTTCTCAATTTCCAAGAATGTGAGGTGGATTTCGTAAAGTAAAGTTGGCCCCAATTTTTTTTTTTTTTAAAAGAAACAAACAGAGCGAAAAGGCTATGAAGCACTTAAAACGTGTTTTGGTGCAAAACTCTCTTTTGATACCTTATTCTGACTTTCTTGTTCTTTAAGGTAAATCAAATCTTTCCCCTTCGCTTTCACAACTTTAATTTCAAGAATATTTAAGATTTGATTCAGATCTCTAGTCTTAATCTATAATTCATGGGTACTTTTTTAAACTATGTTTAAGCTTATAACTTTCTCTTTTATTCTTCAGAAGAAGGCACGAAACTTCCTCACGAGTCGAGTCACGCTTATATGTAACTACATAATTTATATGTTTGGTATAGCTTTTAGGAGGGACAATTAGACTTATTTGTTATTTCAATTGAACTTATAAATTTTTCCTTTTCTTTTTCTCGTTTGAATGAAAAAATTTTTGAATCGGGCTTATAGGATGAAAAAGTTCACTTGAAAAGCTAGCTTTCCTGACTTATGGAGTAAAAACTTGTTATTTGAATATAACTTATGGAGTAAAAGCTACTTATGCAACCACCAATCTAAATATAAATTATATTTTATAATCTGACTTTCACCTAAGTTAAATCATTTTTCTCACTAGTATCCCAAATAAACCATATTATTAATGATTTTACAAGCTGGTAGTATGAAAACTCCCTTACAAGCAAGGTTAATATGTAATTTTGCATTAAACTGGAGAAAGGATAAATGATTAAAATAGTCTTTTAGTTCTTTAAATTTTATATAAGGTTTGATTTTAATCCCTTAAGTTTATAGAGTGTATTTTTAGTTAATAAAATTTAATGTTATTAATGTTACAGCAAATACCCTATTTAGTCCCTGAAAAAAAACACGGACCCTGTTTTGGTCTCTCAAACAACGAAACCTTTTTTTAATCCCTGAAAATGATGAATTTCCAAAAAAAAAGACCCCATTTTGGTCCCTAGAAAATTTCCAAAAACCTATTTTTAGTCCATAAAAATGTCTCATTTTAGTCCCTAGGGACGAAAAAGGAGTCCATATTTTTTTTTCAGGGACCAAATACGGTATTTACTCTTAATGTCACTATTAGAAAATGCTAACTAAGTAAAACTAATTGGTGATTGTGCACAGAAGGCAAAATCATTTTTTTTTTAAAGGAAAAAATACTTACATGTCATTTATTCAACTTATCTTATTGAGTTCTTTGAAAAATTAACTCGAATAAAATATTTTAATCAATGTTTGCACTCTCCAACAAAATTTAAAAATCTAATCATTCACAACAAGAAAAAATTATATTTACAACAAGAAGTGTTATATTTACAACAAAATTTAAACACCTTGATTTTGTTTTTTAAACTCAAGTTTATAAGCGTACAGAGGTCATTCATAGCAAAAAAAGTTAGATACACAATAGGAAGTGCTATATTCACAACAAAATTTAAAACATGATCATTCACAATAGAAAAAGCTATATTTACAACGAGAAGTGTTATATTCACAACAAAATTTAAATATTTGGATTTTATTTCAATACAAATAATATAAAAAAAGTCCGTGATTTTAGGTTGAGACTTTTGTGATATTTTGCATGTTTCTTGAGACTTAGCTATCATTTTCCCAAGAAGCATTCTTCCTCAAATTCTTAGTAAAATCACATAGAAATTAGGTCCTCCCAATTCCCAAACACTTTCCTTCTTCTTCAATCGTTTTTAGTCTTTTGTCTTCTCTGACTTTGACTTCGTTCCCTCCAACAATGGCATTTTCATCTTTCCTTCACTTTTGCTGAAACAATCGATCTCCATGGTGACCGGTTTGTTTGTTTGTTTGTTTTTGGGTTAAGTTGTATTTTTTTTTGGATTAGTTGACCGTTAAGGTTTTTAACGGAGGGGCAACATTGCTCCGTTTTTAAACTTCAGAAGCAACATTGCTACGCCGAAAACTTTAGGGGAAAAATTGCTCCTGCTGGGCGCATACTTTAAGAGCAAAAATGCACCTTAACTTTTTTTTTTTTTGGTCCATGAAACTGCTTCACTTGTTCTTCTTCAATTCTATGGTGTATTCTTTGAGATTTGAAATCATTATGTTTGATTTTTTTTTCTTTTTTTTTTATAAAACATTATGTTTGATGTTCATTTTAAGGTTGCATTGTTTGCAAATTTGAGTCATTTGTGCTTGTCTGCTTCACTTGACCAGCCTCTGCATCTCTGATTTTGCAGTTATTGGCAATGCTTCAGTGGGCACCATTTGCAACATTTTTTTTTTAAAAAAATAATATCTGCTTTCTTTATATATGTGGATAGACTTAAAAATGCTTATTTTTTCTGGTCGGATAAAAATGCTCATTCATTAATTATCATTATCCTATTTATATGGTGGAGCATGTTGACGTAGAAGCGGAGACAAAAATACATTCTTAGCTTTTTTTCTCCCACTCACTTGGTGCAACTGTTTTAAATTGAGCAATAAATAAGGGCTGGAAAATGAATTTCATACTTAATAGTATAATTTAAAACAAATATAATTTAAAAAGGAGAGCAAATCTTTAAGCCTTTAACTCTTAATTAACTTAAAAATATTTAAGGGAAAATGATTTCTCCGGTCACTGAAGATAAAGTTATCTCCAGTAAGCCCAAAACTACGTCGTTTTGGATTAATGAAGGGTGTGTTTGTAATTTTAGGTGAATTAATGAAGGTTGTTTCCATAATTTTATTTATCTTTTTATTATATGAATTTTACCGAAACACCCTTCATTAATTCACCTAAAATTACAAACACACCATTCATTAATCTAAAACGACGTAGTTTTGGGCTCACTGGAGATAACTCTATCTCCCGTGACAGGAGAAATCATTTATCCAATATTTAAATCAAACATTAACCAATTAAGAAAGAATGAAGTGGTTTGGAAATAAGTGATTTTCTTAGGTACATAGATTGTCTTTTAGATATGGCCTATTGATCGGGTGTGTTTGATTTTTCTATTCGTTGAATTAACTTTTAATAGTGAATATTTTATACTGTCTCCGATTATTGTTAAACTCACGAGTTGATTCTCCGATTTTATTGTTATTACGTTTCTAGTTTATAAAATCGAGTCGAGTCACTGAAAAACTCATAACTACTGTAAACTTGATCAAACTTATGAATTTATATGCTGAGTATACGGTTTTTACATTTATAGCTTATAAAACTACGTTAACTCACTTTTAAACACACATTAATTTCTTCGATTTGATCATGTTTAGCAGCTTTATATATAAATTTTATACAAATTTCTTTGTTATATACCATAAATTATGAATTTTGAGAGATTTAATTTCAACTATTTGGATTTAAATGTATTTAAATCAAACTGTTATATTTTTTTTCTATATACAAGTTTATATCACTATCACGAGTTTACTTAAACTGGCAAGTTTGACAATATTGTTACTTCCGATCTTAAATATAAGGCATAGTTTATAATACAAATATCTTATAATTTAGGATTTGAGGAGTACTATATTAAACATATTATTATAATATTAAATTTTAAATGATAATAATTTTTTTTAGTGAATAAATCTCAATTATTAAAAGTCAATTTAATGGTGGAGACAGGAGAGAAAGTAGGGAGAGATAAATGCCATTAGTATACCAAATGCTCAATTGCTCACTATTAAAGTCTATCATTTAATTATCATATCTGATCTGTCTAATTTTTTTTTTTTTTGAACACTTCTATGTAAATTCATTATTGGGAGCAAAGTTATTACAAACTATGTGAAACAAACACACAGGCAGAAGGCCTTATACAACTAAAACAAAGACAAAAGCAAACACGACCATGAAAAGTAGATACTAAACATCTACTAAGGGTCAACCATTATTATTTTAGATTAACCAGGATCCAAGTGTCTGGGTTGCTCAAAGACTTGTTCCTGATGACTCCGAATGCTCTGTCTATCTTCCTCCAGCACTAGAGACAAAGAAGGTAAGGGTATTCCTACCCACCCAACTGGGCACACCTCCTTATTGGTAAATGCAGTAAGTAAATCTGCTACTCTGTTCCCCTGACGAGGAGTAAATCGAACTGTAAAACTGGACTCAGCTTTCAAAGCAAATAGAATATCATCAAGGATGCCCCGAGATTGCCATTCACACAAATCCTGTTGACCATTTTCCACCTGTCGTAAGAGGATCTGGCTGTCAGTCTCGAACACAACATTTTTGTTCCCCAAATCATGTGCAATCATCAAGGCTCTTTTTAACGCAAGGGCTTCGGTCATGAAGGCCGATATGGACTTCACCTTGTCGGTAAAGGTCCACTGCACATGACCCCAATGATTACGGCAGACCAATCCGATAGCAGCAGAAGAATCATAGAACGAGCCATCAAGATTAACCTTCAACATATGCTCCTCCGGAGGCACCCACCGCACTGCTTGCTTCATAAGTTGACACGGTTTGTCTTCAGAGCATGTCGGGTGGCTCACATTCCAATGGCTAAGCAAAGCGTGGTTCGCCCTTTCAATCACAGCTCTAGGGTCCGGTTGCACTCCATTAAAAACCTGATCATTTCTTCCCTTCCAGATAAACCATAACAGCCAGCTTATGGATGCAATATCATAATCAGAGAAGGGGCACGACGGGTCCAAAATGGAAATCCACCAGTGCTGGAAGTCCTGAATATTAGTGAGGTCGCTTTTAAGAGACAACTGACTCCCGAACCATACACACCGCACCCAATGGCAATGAAAGAAAAGGTGCTCCAATGTTTCACGAGCTACATTGCATAATGGACATACCTCAGTGGGCCCCCTCTTTCTCTTAATCAATGCATCATTCGTAGCTAAGGATTTGGTTAAGCATCGCCACAAGAAATTCACAACTCTAGGGATAGCTTTAGTTTTCCAGGTTTTCTTCCACACTTTCCCTGGGATTGGAGTCGATGGACCAGCTGGTTGAGGGTGTACCGTGGTAGTTGATTGAGTCAGGTGGTACCCAAGTTTGACACTATAGACCCCATTTGTTGCTAGAGTCCACCGTAATCGATCGTTTTGTGGCATCCGAGATAAGGGAATGTCATCAATAGCTTTGCTGGTGGGATCATCAATCTTGCATCTGATAGGTGTGAGATCCCAGGTTCTACTATCAGCAGCAATAAGTGACGCCACTAGTTGATTTGATTCTTTAAGTCTGGCGTCTTCAGTAATCGGTCTCAAACTAGGGAGAGAAGGGATCCAGTTGTCTTTCCAGATTCTGGCAGACTCCCCATTACCAACTTGCCAGCATAGATCATCTTTAATGAAGTTCCTTCCTTCTAATATACTGGACCAGCACCACGAGGCCCTGTGACCTTTCTTAGCATCTAGAAAAGTACCGTTGGGAAAGTAGAGGCCTTTCAGAACTTGCACCCATAGGTCTTGTGGTTTCTGAGTTAGTCGCCAGGCTGTCTTTGCAAGCAATGCATAATTAAACTTGATGAAGTCGCAGAAACCCATTCCTCCTTCAGCTTTAGGCCGTGTAAGTTTACTCCATGCCACCCAATGAGTCTTTTGTTGCCCCTCCCACCAAAAATCAGCTACCAGACTGTTGAGAGCTTTACAAGTTTTAACTGGGAATTTATCTGATCTGTCTAATTATTACCTAATAATTGATAGTGTTTTTAAGTATTTTTAATTAAATAGAACCAATTTTATATTAAGAAAATATATGCTTTAATGATATTGTAAAAAGATGGCCATTAAGAAAGTGGTTTCTTATCTAAGCGATGATCTAGGAGGATAGCTAGAATGATTAATTAATCTTTTCAACACACTAACTCTAATTAGGTTTTATCCTTTGAGATCTTTTTGTAGTGGATTTAATGTATGGATAGATATCAGTGACATATACATAGTAGTATCTGGAAAATTCAGTTTTTTTTTTTTTGGCCTTCCTGAAAATTCAGTTTTGCAAAAGGTAACTTCCTACTTGCATTAAAAAAGTTTAGGTTGGAGGGACTACTTAAAACTCATTATTATCTTAATATATTTAGAGGTATATTTATGCATTACATAAAGTAATTTGTATAATTTTCGTTTGGGATAAGATATTATCACTACCAAATCACTATCACTTTTTCACCGTTAGATCAGAATCTCAATAGGAGAGAAAAATGATAAAGGTAGATGAGATTCTGATCTAACGATTGAAATTCTAATCTAACGGTGAAAAAGTGCTAGTGATTTGGTAGTGACATAAAATTGGTAATGACAATATCCTATCCCTTTTGTTTGACCTGAAGTAATTTTTATAAGGGAGAATAAGGGAGAAGGATTAAGGAAATAAAATATTTCTTACAAAGGATCTTAAAAATTTTAAATTTTCAAGGACAAAAAATTGAAATATAAATTTACAATTAAAAAAATTAAGGTTATTTTTTTAGATTAAAAAAAAACTTATCTAACCTCATCCAACTATTTGACATATTTCTTTTGAGAAAAAAAAATTGACAAATTTCCGTATATATATTTTGATTAAAAAAAAAATCTGTATGCAACCGAATATTTGTATGATATTCTCTCCTACATGTTGATTATCTAAAACGTTATACAAGTTAAAATAACCTTTAAAATCTATAAATAATTAGAAATCTACTTTTTTCTTAAAAACTTATAAAAATATATTTATTTTGGAAATATGTGATTTTTCATGAAAAAGGTTTTAAAAAGGGGTATGCATCCTAAAAAGAATATTATAAAAATGAAAAATACCAAAATTTAAAATTTTTCAACAATAAATTCCTAAATAAACTGTCAAATTTGAGTAGGGAATATCAATTGATAACAAGCTGTCAAATAGTTGAAGTTAAGGTTAAAGAAAATATAGAAAGTTTGGTGAGCGTTAATTTTGTAATTGAAGGTTTATATTTTAATTTTTGATAATTTTCCCTTTCATAATTTATAACTTATAAATAGTATTAGTGTATGAATTTACAGCACATCATAATTGAATTAAGCCTAATAAACCGCAACAGTATAGGAGTTTGAGAATCCTTTGAAATAAAAATATTTCAAGTTTATTAGAAGGGTTAATAGTATCCTTAATTTAGTCTTTCAAAATTTGTTTTCATTTTAGTTTTGGTCCTTCAAGTTTCAAAGTAATCATTTTGGTCACTCTAACGGTAAAATGGTCCAGATTTTTATTAAATTATAGGACCAATAGTTTAACCAGAATGAAACTAGATAGACTAAAACTAAAATGAGGGAAAACTTGAGAGACTAAATATTAAAATAGTACAAGTGGCTGAATCTCATTGGAACAATGGATAAAATCATATATATATATATATATAATCCTAAAACTTCCTTAGTTTTAATGATTTTTATTCTAAAATGTTTAGGTGAATTAGGTTTTAAGGGCTTATCATGGTAAAGATATAATTTCAGCCTCCAAATAGGGTAGAGCAATGGACGGATTGGATAACCTAAGACCAAACCCATAACCCGCCCATTTAACTTTAAATGGGTATGGGTTAACCCATAACCGTACCTCAACCCACTTAAACCTGTAAAATGGGCTAGCACATAAATAGGCGGGCTAATCGGGTTTTAGGTAACCTATTTACATTTGACTTGTTTATTTTTTTTTTTGAAAAAAAAAATATACATAAACGTTAAGCATCCATCCAAATTCATTATTTCAATTTCTGAAATATGAATTTTCAAAGTTCAATAATCACAATTCATACAAAACAACATAAATTTAGACAAGTACCTTTATAACATAATCTTAATGTTCAAACTCCAACTTTTAAATTAAAACATTACAACTACAACTTTACAAGTTCATAGATTAACAAATTAAAATGGCATACTTCCATTGAATCTGTATATATGCTTTAGTCTTCATCATCTTCAGATTCATTTGAAAGAATCTAGTATCTGACCCAATAATAAAAGCTAATTTTGAAGATATTATAGATATAGTATATCTAACAAATCACGTGCCAACAGATTTAAAACTTGATACTTGGAAGTATTCACTCTCCACTATACTAAAACATCAAATTTTAGATCACAAAAGCCAACTAATTCACTTTGAAAATATTCATCCACTTCTAAAATCTTCTCTACGTACATTACATGTAGAGTCAATAGCAACTTACAAGTTCGAATAAACAGAGCCATAGAAGAGAAAGTGAGCGAGATTGAGAGTTGATGATCATTATGAATATGTATTAGAGGTGGTTAAATACTCGATTATGAAGGAATTCAGGAAATACTTTATGCGGAATATGATAAGTAGTTAATTTTTTTTTAAAAAAACTAAATGGGCTGGTATGGATAGTTAATAGGTGTGCCTATAGCCCACCCATTTAAATCTTAAATGGGTGAACTCTAACCCAATTCATTATAAAATCTTTTTGGGCAGGCTCAATGTGACCCAATTACACTAGATTTTAGACGGGCTTATTGGTTATGGATTTCATAGTCAGCCCTACCTCCAGTTTCAAATAGTACTTTATATGTGGTCTATTAACAAAGTCTCTTCTACAACCGAATTTAAACTTATGATGTTTTGGTTATAAGTGAGATCATTATCTATATTGAACCAACCCTATGAATTATGATATTAAAAGATTTTGATTTATTTTCAAAATAAAAAATTTTAAAAGGCATTAGTAGAATACATTAATCCTCCTATGAAATTATAAAGCTATATCAAATAATTACATTCTTTTTTGTAATACAAATAATTATATCCTTTTCGAAATGAATGTATTGTTTAAAAAATATTATTGACGGTAAATATGACATATGTTATTGTGTGAAATAATTTTTCAAAATTAAAATTGCTTAATTTGTATTAAAGTTCATTTATGTTACAAAATATATTAAATGGATTAAGTGAAATAATATTAAAATTAATTTTATTATAAGAATTGATCATGAGTTACATCATAAGCCCTTGCATGTGAAATTATGAAGCCCTTGCATGTGAAATTATGAAGTAAAACAAAAAAAGGCATGAAAGCATATAACATTTATTTGTTTTTTTGTGAAGTCTTAGGGTGTATTTGGTTTAAGGGTGGGGAAGGAAGAGCATACTTTTACCAAACTGCTTATGAAAGTTGGTAAATATTGCTAGTCTTTAGTAGGGTTCATAGGAGGGCAGAGACTGTGGAGTCCATGAGCTATTTAATGAAGATAAAAGAAAAATTTCTTTCTCAACTCTCCCTCCTCTCAAACTAAACACACTACTGTTATTAAACAAATGATCTTTTAAGCTCTAAGTTTCAAGAACTCTTTATGGAAGATATAATTGTTGAGTTAAGAAAAAACGGTTATTTGGTTACAGCAAATAAATTAAAACATGATCAAAACACTAACACCAATAACACACCTATTGTTCTGTCTAGATTGACAGGGATGTTTAGTCCATTGGACTAATATATCAATATTAGATCAAATAACTCTCTCATATATAGGTATCTATGAATTAGGCATCTATGAGTATAGCAGATCACTGTGCACGAATAAGAACAAAACGATTTTAGCCAATAGGGTGATGTATGTGTATATTGACGACATAACGTCGAGAGAGAATCATCATACCTCTAGGGTTTACCTCTTATTTATAAAGTTTACCAGTAGGATTTGGAATTACGAGTCTTTGTGCCTCTAAGTCCAAGTACTATGCTACTATATTTAAGTCAAAATCTTGGATTACCATCTTCTTTGATTATAAGTGGATTTTGACCTAAATTACCCCTTGTTGAACCATACATTAAATGAGTCTCATATGAGCCCGTAACACCTATCAAGTTGAAGATTTTTCAATCTTTTTCCGGTCACCTTTATATATATATAAAGGTGCAATATGACGGTTTTGTATTATTTTAACAAATTTAACTGTTTGTTGGTCTTTTTGGTTTTCTTAAAAGTTTTTTGTGCCCAATACTGCTGGCCTAATAGTTGATTGGTAAATTTGCTTCTTCACCCTTTATATATATAAAATTAACTTTATTGCTATAATTTCTCATTTTATATATATAAAAAAGTAGAAGATTAGAGTTTAAACAAAGACATATTCATGTCTCATCATCGCATCCTTATCCAATATAAAGGATCTTTTTTTTTTTTTTAATCATGAAATATAAAGGATCTCGAGCACGGTCACACTTGAAAAATAGGAGATGCTATATTGGAGCACACGTTGGCATACGCATATATTCTCATGCAAGATAAGATTCGGGGGCCCCACTTAATTAGGTCAAACAATTTGATATACTTTTTCCCCAAATTTTTTGAATCTTGAACTTTCTAACCAGTGGTACAACAGGAAATTAAATATGATGCGAAAATATAATTGAAAGCCAATTAATTTTGGTTGTGCGAGAGCTTGATGTGATCGGCGTGGAGGTCAACGTGAACGAAGGCTCGTTCAATCTCAGGGAGCTTCTCGAGCTTAAGTTGCAGAGACTCGCCGATGTCGTGAGCAAGAGGAAGAGGAGTTTGTTCAGGAAGCACAATGTCGACCTCCACGAAGTAGTTGGAGCCGAAGCTGTAGGCCCTCACTGTGTTTATGTTTTCAATCCTCTCGTCGTGGTTCCATATCATATACGTCACCTTCGCCACGTGCTCCGCCGGCGCCGTCCTTCCGATCAGTGACCACACGTTATCCATCACCGTCCTCGCCCAGTTGCTCATCGTGTATACTGCGATCTGCATATCCAACACCAAAACTCAATGCGGACTCTGGGCCGGCTTTTTATGTAATGGGCCTAAACTTATCCAAATTATAGCCTACTAATAAGAAAAGTTTCATATATCAAAAAAAAAAAAGAAAGAAAGAAAGAAAAGTTTTACTCTGCCTTTTTTTTTTCCTGTATAAAAAAAATAAAGGGAAAGTTAATAAGTTATGGTTCCAATACTTTTAACTCATTTGTAATTGGTCATTGAACTTTGACTTATTACAGTTCAGTTTTTATAATTGTAATAATTTCATAACTTAGTCCCTATGTTAGTATATTAACATTATTATACATATGCCTAACGTCTCGTAGTGCAGTGGCACCCGTGCCAGCCTTAGGAGCTGGCCTCCTCCCTTTCCCTCAGGGATTCGATCCCTACCTTATGTATATATATATAAAAATATTATTATAGATATGATTTTATTTTCCAAAACATATAAACTGAGTTATAGTGAATCAAAATTCAAGGGTTGATTTGATGTAATTGAGATAAAACTAAAGGGACTAATTTGTATTGAGTAAAAGTGTCGGTAGTGAATTACAATTGGGTCATAAACATAAAGACCAAAGAATTATTTCCCTTTTTTAAAATTAGATACCAATAATCAAATTATATATATATATATATATATCAAAAGGTTAGTTAAAATTGGTTCAAGGTAATAAATATGTAAAAAAGTGTAACTCGTTATTCAAAAACACTCTCATTTATAAAGGAGGGTGAGAGAGAAATTGAGTGAAACAAGTGAGGAGAAAAGGATATATAATTAATTGAGTGTAAAAATGAATTTAAAAAAAATCAAATGTTTAGATATTTCTAAATGATATCTTATAAAAAGCAATATACTTATTCAAACAATACTAATACCTCCGATCCTAAATATAAAACCCAATTGATTTTTTTCAGAGAAATTAATGAAGCTAAGTAAGTTATTTAATCATATAATATATTGTGTATGATTAAATTATATATATATATATATATATCATCTTATAAATAAGACAAATTAGTTTTTAAAAAAATGATAAATATAAATATTTTAACGTAATTTAATTGATTTTCTTAATTTTTTAAATAAAAAAATTACCTAAGCTTATATTTAAAACGAAGGCTAATATCTTATAAAAAGTACTGGAGGAGTATTGAATTCAAGCATGCACAAAAAATGGAAAGGGGTTAGAGAGTACGAGGATGGCGCCAAGAGGGTCAAGCCACCAGAAGAATTTGATGGCTAAAACGGCAGAGGCCAAGCCAACAGAGTTGGTGATAACATCGAAGAAATGATCCTGTGCGTACGCCCTCACGATCTCATTCTTGAACCTCCTGCAATAATACGTCAGCACCACTTTCACCACCGTCACTCCTATCATTATCCCCACCATCCATCTCTCCTTCTCCTCATTCCTATCTGGCTCTGCCTGCACTCCATATTCATCATTCCTAATTAATTTCCTAACCATGCTTTATAACATGTTTTAGATAATCCTAGGAAGGCTCAAGTTATAGTTGGTAGAAACTTGTTAAGAAAGATCAATTTGATAGAAACTTGTTTCTATAATGTATTGAAGAAGTTAGTTTCAAAATGTTTAAATAAGAAGGAGAGTGGAAAGTTTGAAAAAGTTGCTTCAAATTTAAGGTAACTTTTGGTTCAAAAGTTCATTTGTCTAAAAGCTAATCCAGACACCATTAGGGCGTCAATGAACTTCTTGCTTCTCAACATAATCCCAAACATTGTCTAATGTATGTTTGGGAGTCGGGACTAGAGAGGGAACAAATGAATTTTTACCTTAAAGTTAAAACTATTTTTTCGTGCTTCCGGCTTTTTACTTTTAGCTTTTCTTTATATTTGAACATTCTAAAACTGACTATAAAATATACCTTCCAAACAAGTTTTGATCCAACTGACTTTTTGACAAAAACCTATCCAAACATAAAGCCAACTAAAATAGTTGACTTTTATCTCACCTTCACTTTGTTAATCCCACGCTTATTCATTATTGATCAATCATACACATACCTTTGTAATGATTTGCCTTGCTGATTCAAACAGGATTTGCAGGCCCAGAGTTGCCATAACTGTTGCAAAAACCACTATTCCCACAGGTTGCATGCGATTCTTGCCAATAGGGTACTGTTGAAGATTGGGCTTGTTCATTGCATAAGAAGTGAACCAGAGAATAAATCCTGACAAGATATCCAACAGAGAGTCCAGTGTGGAGGCTATCACTGCCAGTGATCTGCTCTCTATTGAAGCAAACAACTTTGCCACAAACAGCAACATGTTGCATACGTTTGATGCATATATTGCTGCTCTTACCCCCTTGTCTAGTTTCTTCGTCTCTTCCTACAAAGCACAAACTTTGACTCAATACAACTCTTTTTTCAGAATCTGTCTGACACACAAGACCTTTATCTATATCTAGTTGCTTGTAAAACCTAATTACTTAGGATAGGCTCTAGATAAAGGGTCTATTATGAATGTGTTTAGGTGTGTGAGATGATGTAATCCTCGGAGAGGGGAGGTTCACAGAGGCCTTTTCCTCAAGTCCCCAATATTTTGGGGATTGTTTGTCATCCTTCAAGGAAGGATTTGGAGGCCCTAAAGAGGTTTCATTGCATTTTGTTGTCGATTAATAACATTTCACTGTCTTTTAAGAAAATTTGTAAAAAGTCCTTATTTGCAAATTTTTTTTGGTCATAAGGACCTGAATTTGAATTTGAGTACTACTACTTTTTGTGTATAAAATTCTACAAAGTATATATTTTTTGTGTGTATAGTGTATAAATATGAGCTTTCTACGGGTTTTTCCTTATTTTTCCTTTCAATTCCTAACATTAGAGAATTCAAACGTGAACCAAACCTCTGTTAAACTATTGGGTAATGCACCCAATTCAGTAAATGAATCCACTTCCTGATACCCTTGCAGAACCCTTTCCTGCCTATTGTAATACTTTGTAAGTCTCCTTTCTCTCCCTGCTTATAGAACAAATGAAAATGATACGAAAATCAAAAGTTACAAAGTCAGGAAAAGTAGCAGAATATAATATATATGACAACTGGTTTTGGTCAATGAAATTAAGGTATTACTTAGCGTCTTGACCAAGAAGCCAAAACCAAAATGGGAGTTCATGTTTCTCTCAGGCAAGTGATACCGATCCATATTGATCCTCCATGAGGGTTGCCTAGCTTCCATTGTCCCATTCTGAAGTTTTGATAAGGCTGGAGAAAGAAACTCCGTTCTGTAATCAAACGACTCGTTTCCAAGATAATCCTCCATTTTTTTTGCTCTCCCTCTCTTCTTCTTCTTCTGCTCTAAGGTATATGCTATCTGCTTAATTATAAACACACACAGAGTGAAAGCCTGAAATGGGGTTTAATTTATTATTTATTATATGGTTTGGGTGAAAAGTAGTATCAGCTGATATGATACGAGCTCATGCTATTAAAAAGGCATGGAGAATGCTTGAAATCCCCAAAGTCCTCTTGTTTGTGCCAAGTCTTAAAATCTCTTAATTTTCTTAATGACTTGTTAGAAGTTGACCTTATCAATCTTTTGTGGAGTTTATATATAATTATGTGTGCACTATGTGGTATGAAAGGAATATTCTCACTGGAGATATTTTCACATTTGGTATTACTTAGCAATTAGCATTATGATCTCATAAGATTTCTCCCCTTCTCAACATCTTTCTGGTCAACGGCAAAATGGTCGATTCGCAAATTGTTCTTTATTATTATTACCTCCAATCATAAGTTGAATTTTTTAGATATATTAAGAAAGTTAATTAAATTAATTTAAAGCATTTATATTTATTGTTTTTCTCAAACTATTTTGCATAACTTATAAACTAATATATAATTTAATAATACATAACATATAATATGATTAAATAACTTATTTAGTTTATTTAATCTTCAAAAAAGGTCAATTTTATTTTATATTTAGAATCGAAAGGAGTAGTAGGTATGTCACACCGTGGAAAGCTTGGATAACAAAAGATGTCACAAGGAAATAATATATATATATATATATATATATATATATATCTGAATAATACGTGTGTGTCCAATTCTGCTCTCTATCCCAATGCTTTAATTTTTGGGTAATTTATACATGTTTGTTTTTTCCCTTTATCTTCCCTACTCATAGATGCTAATACATCACTTTGAGGAATAGAACTCACAACGTCTTCCAATAATGAGGGTGTGAGATACCATTGAATCGAGAGGTTTTTGACATATATACTTGTATTAACACGAGAAACTATAATCTTTAATATAAGTCACCTCGCTAATGGCCACAAATTGCTTTCTTTCCCTCTTTTGAAAAAAATAAAACATTAGGAATTGCTTGAAGCAATAGAAGCTACTCCCTTGGATCTCTAATATAAGACATTTTCAGGGGTTACTCTTGTCTTAAATATAGAATGTTTTTTTTTATATTTGTCAAATTTTTTCTTAACTTATCCCTATTGATGTTTCTTTAAGAATAATCAAGAATAAGAGGGAATAGGGGAATTTAAGAAGATGGATGTAGTATTTTAAAAAATATATGTCACATTAACTATAATTAATTTAACCAACTTTTTCAATCTTATCAAATTAAATAAAGGGGTTTAAACTTCTCATGTTGCATGAAAAGAAAAAGATTCCTACACACACATGAAATAGTGAGACCCACACACACACACATATAATGCTAATTATATGTATATGTGGGTCCCATCATTTTATGTGTGTGTGACATGAGAAAACACTTCTCTTACAATATGAGAAGTGCTTTTCCCTTAAATAAATATATCTTATATTAATGAACATGGGAGTAATTAATTTGGTCTATATTTTGGTATTGCAACTATAGTTCACAAGACAGTGGATCAATGTTCCAAAATTAGTTTAACCACTCCATTATCTCAAATATTTGTATTGTATCAATTGCCTTAAGGCATAAGTCATGTTACACTTCTTCCTTCATCACCACTGAAGTAATACAAGAACAAAATTACACAAATAGGTGACCCTTATGCTATGTTTGGGAGTTTCAGTTTGAAGGGAAAAGAAAGGGATGAGAGGGTTTTAGTAGTCCCTTCCCTTATTTCCAAGTTTTAAAAATAAGAGGGAAGGGAATCAGGGATTTTTACAAATCCTCAAAAACCGTCCTTCTTCTAAAAAATAAAGTTTCCCCAATATGAGGGGTTTTAAGAGGGACAATAGGTTAATTATTTCATTACCCTCATTCACCACCACCACCACCACCACCACCATCACCCCACCCCACTAACACCACCGCCGCCGCTGCCACCCCGCCACCACCGCCATCTCCACCACAGCTACCGCCGCTGCCACCACCATCGTCGTCACCACATAAATAATTTTTTAAATATAAAAATTACATTAATAATTTTTTAGAAAATTTAAATTTAAATTTATTTGTAAAGCATAATAATTATATTAATTATTAAAGAAAAGTATAAAATGGTAAAAATAACTCATTCATCCTCCATCTTTCTCCCTTACTATTTTTTTAACTCCCAAACAAGGGGAGGAAATATCCTCCCCTCCCTCCATTCTCCACCCCTCCCTCCATTCTCCTCCCCTCCCTCCATTCTCCTTGCATCCCCTTCCTTCTCCTCCCCTCCAAACTCCCGAACAAAGCCTTAAGAATGCAAAAAAAATAGAAAGGGGAGGAAATATCCTCCATTTCCCTTCCCTCCCCTCCCCTCCATTCTTCTTGCATCCCCTTCCTTCTCCTCCCCTCCAAACTCCAGAACAAAGCCTTAAGAATGCAAAAAAAATAGAAAGTATTTTAATTAAAAAATCACATTGCCCAACTTCTAAGTTTTTACCTAGTACGAAGAAAGTTTAAGGAGAGAAAGGAATCAAAAGGCAGGGAAGTAAATATTTTAAGGGATAGATGGGTTGTTTGAAATAAAGGAAATTGAGGGGTGATAGTTAGGAAAGAAAAGAAAAATACATATTTTACCCTTAAAAATGAATTGATTGTTATTTTATCTTGTTTGTATGTATGTATATATGTATGTACATTAAAATAGTTATACCATGAACAAAAAACTTATTCAGAAGTTTCATATACTTATATTGATTTATGATCTTTCAATTCAAGAGAAATAATATAATTGACCATGGTTATGAAGTTATAATATATCAATTTTTGTAAAATTCTAAATTCCAATAAGAAGTGAGAAGTTTTTTTAAAAAAATTATGCTAGTAAGGAGGCCTTGGTTTTTTTTTTTTTTTCCGGTTGATTTATAAGAAATTTGCAATATCTTTTTTTTTTTTTTTAACGGGTATGATATCATGGTTTTTTACTAAATTTTCTATTTAAGAAAATGAAATGAAGCTATAATTTTTTTATTACATTTTCTACCTTTATCTTTTGATTTCAGATAAATTTAAACTTTAGACTAAAGTATATTTTAGTCCTTTAAGTTTTATATAAGACATATTTTTGGTCATTCCACCTTATAAAGTATACTTTTGGTCCTAAAATCCTAATACCGTTAATGTTGCTAACGAAAAGCACTGACATAATGAACTCAAGTGATGACTAATAACATTTTATTACACAAATTTTATATATTCTTCATTTTATTTATATTTAAAATTTAAGATTAATAAAACATTTAATTATACAATCATCACTTAAATTTACATTGTTAGCACCTGAATTTGTATTTTTCGTTAATAAAATTAACAGTGTTAGAATTATAGAATTAAAGTATAATTTATAAAGTTAAGAGGCAAAAAATATATCTCAAGTAAACTTCAAGAATAAAAAGTATACTTTAACCTAAACTTTAATATTTAAAGTTATATATGATTAGAAATTCAGATTTCCAAATTCACAATATTGGAGAAAAAAGTTCCAGATCGAAATTTAACTATACTTTCTCTAATTTTCGTTTTTAACTCAGTCTCATCATTATTCATAAAAATTAATGAAAATTTGAAAATTTTATTGAGTATGTCTACAAAAAAAATAAAATCACCCTTAAGAATATTTTAGTCAAATAAGGTAAGAAAATTCTCCTACATCCATATTAAATATATATTTGAAAAAGTTGCAGCTGTCATAAGTATTGAGTTAGAAAAGAAGAATTAAAAAGACTTATAACAAATAATTTTAATATCTTATAATTATCAAAATTCTTTTTTCAAATAGCATGGACTAAGCCAGTAAGATATTAATCTAAATATTATAAATTCCTTAATTACTTCATTAGAAGATAATTGATGGGTGGAACAAATTTTAGAAAATACAAAGATTTAATATTTTTAATTTAGATAACTCCCAACAAAATAGAAATATGGGTAGATTCCTAATTTATTTAAAAATAATTTACAAAAATAATTTAGTTTTTATGATAATTCTAAAAATGGGTAACTAACCGGAAAAAAGAGGGAATTACAAATTAAAATATATAAACATTTTGTATCTATAAAATCTTAAGTAAAGTCTTTTATGAAATATAAAGATTTTATATTCTAAATTGTATAACTCTTAGAAAGCAGATGCATCATCTTTTTAAAGAAAATAAAATTTGAAACCATCAAATCTCAAATAAAGTCTTTTAGGAACTCAGTGTATTTGACCTTGTTGAAGAAGGCCACACAGTAGTGGTCTGTAAGACTGTAAGCACATTGAATCCCAATTGACATTGAAATTAGAAATCACCCAATGTTTGTAATAGTGTTATACCTTATATCACATGTTAAACCAAATAAGCAGGATGTGTGTGTGTGTGTGCAAGGGAAAGTACTATGGTAACAACTCAATTGACATAAGATCATGCAAAACAATAAGGTAAACAAAAATATTTTTAAAGCAGAATTTTGTATCATGGAGGATCATTTCCATTGAGGCACCATCACGAGCAACCTTATATCCAGACATCATAGTTAGTCAAATGAACGCAACAAAAGCAAAGCTTTAAAGGAAATTTTGAATTGGTTACCAACTCCACAATAGAGGACATTAGGAGGCTAATGGCGTTGAGAAAGAGGACATGAGAGGTGAAGAGTGGGGTGAGAAGAATTTGCTTAAAAAGTATTTTATGAAATATAAAAAGAATTTTTAACTTTTGAGAAGCATTAGTAGTCGGATCAAGGGAGGTATAACATGATAAGATTTCAAAATATATATTTTGAAATTACCTTTTCATTATCTATTTATTTTTAATATATTTATTTTGAAAATATTTTATATTATATTTTAATATTTCTAAATATTTTGCAATTTATAGTTATCTCCCAGACATCTCTTTTCATCTTTTGAGCATGTTTTATTTTTTATAATTATTTTAGTCGTTACTATATTCATTGCAAGAGTAGGCGTGTGAGGAGAGACTCAACATAAAATATTTTAAATATTTTACTATTTTAAAATTTCTTGTAATTTGTAACTATATCCTGATATATCTTTTTATTTTCTGAGAATGTTTTATTTTGTCATGGCAAAAGGATCAACTCTCGACGTCCAAATTAATGATTACCAATAATAAATAAATGAAAAATAATATGAAGATTGCATTTTTTTTTTAATATATTGAATCAAACATACATATTTTACTTATTAATGAAATTTGAATTTTTTTGGATAAATGAAATTCAAGTTTATTAATGAATTTATTATACAAGGTTAACTAAATTTGAATTTGCTAAATAAATTCAAATTTGAGAATTAAATTATATTTGCCCTTAATTGTTTTATCATTGTGGAAACGGAGCACCCCCACAGCATAAGCTTTCATCTGTTTTGTACTCAATTGTTGATTCTCCAGCAAAAGAATTTATTTTATTTATTTGAGAAGAATTATATTCATGTCAAGAAGCGTGGCCAACTGAGGCGGACTTGGTTTTGGTTCTATACCCCTTACCATCCTTTTTTGTCTTTTTTCCTTTTCTGTAATTGGATTAAGATCTTTACGGTTCATATTTACCATCACTTTTTACCATCATTTTTCCTTATTTTCTCTTATAATAATATTTTTATTATATGATAAATCTGGACCGTTAAGATCTTAATCCAATGACAGAAAAGGAAAAAGGACGGAAAAGGATGATAAGGGATATAGGACCAAAGCCAAATCCAACTGAGACAGTGGGTGTTTGCAATGGCACAGATATTCAAAGGATTTAGAGTGAAAAATGCAGCAATGAAAGTTGTAGAAATTCAAGAGGAGGACAAAACCGAAAGTCTCCTCGTTTTTTTCCTTCATTATTCTTGTTACTGTTTATTTATTTTTTGAATATATATATTTTTTTAAAAAACTATTATATTTTCCTAAAATCCCACAAATGATGTCTAAAATCAATATCACATCAAAATTGTAACATCCCAAATTTTGGAACAATGAATTTAGAATTAAGACTGAGATGAATAAGCTTCTAAGCCGGTAAAATTCCAAAGTATTAAGCTTATTGAGGAAAAGCTTAAGATAATTATTATAATTATCATGGACTTTGAATTCAAGGAAAAATAATTGGAGAATAAATATTGAGCCAATATTTTATGGCTTTTAGAAGCCAATTGAGAAAGAAGAATCCATATATGGTATTAAGAATTTATTTAAAATATTTATCTAATGTTTGCAATTAAATGAGGAAAAGATGAAGTTGCAAACAAAAGTATTTTTATTTGGGAATCAAAGAAGATCAAATGAAATTATTTTGGACCATATCTTCAGATTTTACTTATTAGAATTTGTAAAGTTTCTATCTATTTCTTCAATCACGTGAAGTAAAGAAATTTTGGAACCAAAGTCAATAAAAGTAGACTTATCAAGCTTTAATTTGATAGGTCACAAGCCATATTTGGATTTATATTCAGGGAGTTATGAATTTTTGAAGTTAAGTATGAAATCTGGGACGTTTTCTGAAACGTCTTCTAAACAGTGTTTACATTTTTGAAATTTGGGAATTATTTACATATGATTAAATGTTGAAACCAATTTTCCTAGAAACTAGACTTAACGAGGAGTTCATGGATTTTTGAACCACCTAATTTGGATACCTAGAACTCCAGATATGTATTTTTGAAGTTAGACAATGAATCTGAACGTTTTTCTGGAATGGTGATGATGAATGAAAATTCTGGGAAAAGTGTACGTATATTTGACAGTTGAATGTATTTTTCCCTAAATATAGACATAATGAGGAACAAGTGATTTTTGGAATCACGTCAATTTGAGTTTTGTGTAATTAAATATGAATTTTCAAAGTTAATTGAAAATTCTATCAGTTTATGGAGTTTATTTGGAAATAAGAAAAATAAAGAATTTGGATAAATAATAACTCGGCCATCCATGAATATTTAAATATAGGAGCCGATATTTATCCGGGACGATCAAATGATTGAGAACCAGATCAGGAATTGGAAAGACTATCAGGTAGTAACGCTTCTCTCACATACTATGTGTGCCTTTACATGCATGTATTTACCGTTGTACGTATATATGTACAGTGTTTGAATGTTCTGAATGTTGAATGTGTTGAATGAATTGTATGTATAATTGATGGTTGACTTGCATGTTTTGTGTATGCATTTTATGTGAGTGATGATTAACGTTACTACTGGGATTCATTTGAATCCCAGCATATATTTTTGCAAAAGTTAATTTGCAGCTCGTGTAAGAAGATTGAAGAACGAAGAAGATGCAAACGTATGAGTACAAGATGGAAAGAGATTTTTACTTCCATCAGATTTATACTTAGACGTATATTTGTGCATATTTGTGAATAGTGCCGTATACGTGAATAGTAACTTCACGTTTAAATTTTTTTTAAAGAACGCTTCCGTGTATGCAATTAAAGGGTGTATTAAAGGCGGGTGTTACAGTTGTGGTATCAGAGCTGAGGTTCTGGCATTTGGCTTGAATACTTTGATGATATGAAAAGTATCTGTATTGAAAGTTAGATAATTCTGAGTGACAAGTTGGAATTAGAATATAAATTTTGATGATAGAATTATCAACTCAGAATTTTGAAGTCCGGTTAGAACATAAATTCTGACAATAGGTTAGAATGATCTGCTGGAGCTTGAACTTATGTGATTAATTGAAAATGGGTGAGAAAAATATTCAAACTTGGAAATTCCCATGAAACTTAGTATAAAAGTACAAGCAGAAATTAGAATGCTAAGAAGAAAAGACAAGATGAATTCAAGCATTGAGAGCAACAGTTGGTACAATCCCACCACAAGCGTTGACCATCTCAAGTTTAAGTCTATTAATTTCTTCCTGAGCGGCTGCACTTGAGAGAGGACCATCAGAAGACATTGATTTTCTCAATCTAGCTATTTGCCTCATAGTGCTTCGAATTTTTACATAAGGCCAATGCCTTATTCCTTCCCTATGGCATATTTTCATTAAGACATTTTTGCATAGACGAACTTGTTTAGCCGCATCTTGTTGAGGTAAATGGAATAAGTCTCTAAGATCATTTATTGACATTGATGCACCTCTAATATTTTGTTCAGCTCTTGATCGGTATGGATCATTAGGTATGGGGACTGAAGGATTATTATTTACAACCATGAGCTCTTTTCCTTTATTGGATATATTTTCTGTATTGGTTGGAAATGAACTATTAGGGAGTTCATTTTGATTTTTAGTCCATTCCAAACCAACACAGAGGGCCTCATAGTAGGCTGATAGGGGATCTGACACCAGGACATACCCTAAAGATTTTTGATTCAAACAATAATTTTCTAGAAAATGTTTGACATCATCTAAATTTTTCTTACCAAAGTCAAATACTTGAGGACTGGAAGAACCTCTTTGTACGTCCTGGTGAAAGACAGCGTGGCATATCATACCGATCCTCCCATGAACTTCAAGTTTATGATATTGAAGTCCATTAGTATGAATGATCTCTCGTAGAACATGGCAGCAACCACATGAAAATGGATTAGTAGTCTCAGTCAAGGTAGAAGCAGGATTCCTTGGTTGAGAAGGTACCGTAGACTCCATAAGCTCTGCCACATTACGACATCTTTGGACAGGTTGCCTTGATGGACCTGCTTTAGATTCCTTTCTACTAGTAGTCGTAAAAATAGAATCTTGTATCCTTGGAGGAGGAGTAGGAATGTTAATCATTGAGGCAGATGAATGAACGTTCATACTTACGGGATTTTGGGGAAGTAAAGAAGAATAAGGGTATGATGCATTGTTTGACAAGTCAGACAACATGTTAGTCTGATAGTCATGAAGTAAGGCTTCAAGAAAGAAAGGGTTGAATGAATCGGAGACTGGAATAGAGTTACTTGAACCGACCATGTTTAAGGATAATGTGGAAGGTTATAGTGAAGGTTACAATCGTAGAGGAAATGAATATGTGGAAGTTTTGTGAAGTTTGAGAGAACATGAAACATTTACTCTTTCTTTACTCGATTTATAGCTGGGCTAGTAACGTCTATATTTTGTTAAGCAGCATCGGATTCTCATCTGTCGTTGGCTCAGAATAGTGCAGACTTTGTTATCATGTGGAAATTTTATGGCACCGCACCCTAATACAATCTGACACGCCCTAGCCACCTCTATAGGTCGAAGTCTTATAGACTTTCGGTTCAAACAGAAGACAGTGTAGCATTTATTGCCGATTGTATCTTCAAGAAATTTAGTTTGACGAATACGCGTTGCATGAAGATTATTTCAAGATTGTGTCTCCTAGAAATTTGTCTTGGAGCGTGTAGTTGGTTCGAGATGTCAGACTTGCATTTGAAAAATGGAAGTCTGATCAGTTAAAGCCATCTCAAGAAAGGAGACTCTCTGGAAGTATTGGGAATTTGAAATATCTCGGTGTAAGATCTGAATATCTTGAAATATGAAAAATGGTGAATTTTTCAAATGCTAAGAAAATATAAGAACGAGTGCAGTATGATTAAAGATAAGTTTGAATTTGTTCTGAGTCGAAACAATGTTTAGGTCAGAGTGTGATAAAGTAAATCTTGTGAACCTTGTGATTAGTGCTGGATTGTCAACAAATGTTTTGTGTATGAATGGTTATTACCTCTGAGGTATAAGAATGATATTTAAAACATGTTTTGATGATATTGAGAAATGAGGTAGAGGTAGAACCTCATAGAAATTGCTAAATTTTATTTGAATGTTTGAGGACAGTGCCTGAATGTTGTAAGATATGAATCTTGGAAATGTTAGCAGGTTTATGGGATATGGTCGAATTTTTTTTTTTTTAGAATTAGGTTGATAAACCTGAATGTTGGAGAGACAACTAAAGCATGTTACCAACTGAATTGAGGCTTGAGAATGAAATTTGGTAATGGAACTAATTCTTTAGGCATTGAATCGACCAGAATGAACAAAGGTACTAGAATATGGTACCAATGTGTACAAGATATTTTGCGGTTGCTAGATGTTGATCTAGCATAGTATTGGAATTTGATTTGAAAAGTCTCCTTAGAATGAATGGTTGTGAGTTTGTTAAAAATCTCAGTTGTTGAGTTATGACTCCATAATTTGGTCAAGTACTCGTAGAAATGTTAGTAACTGATAATTTCCTAATACATCGATGAATACCTAATTAGGAAAGTGAAAAACATTCGTGTTGTGAATGAATGGTATGTTCTATGAATTGCTCAAGTAGCTAAAAATAGAACCTGAAGTGTATTTTGAAGTGAAGACCTTCTGTAATGGTTGTCTGGTTCCTGCATTTGTTTGAAAAATTTAATTTTGAATTTTCCAATGCACCTGTTGTATTTGAGAATTTTCTGAATTGAAATTTTGAACAACAATGTTTTCAGCTGAATTAAAGTTCAGTTTGAAGTATTTGTTTTTGAACAATATTGTTTCATGGAAGGGATCCTTTTGGAACCCAGAGCTTGAATTGAAACTTTGAATTTTATGAATTGAATTCTTGAATGAAAGGTTTTCAACAGAATTTGAGACCAGGGCAATGGTCATTTTTGAATTGATGTTGTTCCGTAGAGAGGGTTCAGTAGAACCCAAAATCTGAAATTGAATTTTGAATTTTGAATTTTGTGGTTTTGAAAGCAGTACAGTACTGGAAAAGGTCAAGAACTGTTTTAGAAATACTCAGTTTGCTGGATCTTACCAGGTGCTTGTGAAATATTTTTGAATCGCTTGCCATTAATAAAGCTCATTTGAATTGAAAATTGAAAGAATGATCATTGAATATTTTTGAAATTGAGAATGCAAGCTGTGTGGGTAAAGAATATCTAGTGACTCTTAAACTTTGGATTTAT
Source organism: Acacia crassicarpa (assembly GCA_034222035.1). Taxonomy (NCBI): domain Eukaryota; kingdom Viridiplantae; phylum Streptophyta; class Magnoliopsida; order Fabales; family Fabaceae; genus Acacia; species Acacia crassicarpa. The sequence goes on along the minus strand of JAWXYG010000015.1, from coordinate 2,610,887 downwards.
CCTCAGATCCAAAGTTGAGCACTTGTGAATACTTATCTCAGCTAAATTTAGTTGAGCGAACAAATCCTCTAGAGGAGAGGCGTTATTTACCCAACAGAATTGTAACCTTATCGCCGGTTTAGGCCGGGAGGTAGTGCCCTTGAATGTGGGGTAACCCTGAATGCCATGGCGGTTTAGGCCGGGTGTGGTAATTCGATAAGGGAAATTATTACAGTTTGTAACAAAGCGGCCAATATGGTCTGCCGTGAAATGAATGTATTTTCTTGTGTTTGAGCTGGCAGCGAATATGTTTTCTCTGAAATTATGAAAGAATTATTCTGTAGAATGAAATTTTGAAAATGTACTGCTACCATAGAATTTTGAATATTTGAATTTGAAAATCAGAAAGTTGAATTTGAGACAACATAGAAAATTGAAAAGCAATGATGTGATTATCATTGCCCGTATTTTAAAATGTGAAACATTGACGTGATTGTTTTCACTGATGTTTTTGAATCGAAAGTGGTGCATTGGGTGACTATGTTAATGTAGGAACAGAAACTGACAGAATGGTCGAAAAATTCATATTGATAAGTCAGATAGTAATCGCTAGCTATAATGCTAAGCAAAGGAAAGTGATTTATGAATTTGAATTGAAAAGCTCAAGCATCGAATAAAATTGAATAAGCAAATCTCTAGAATTTGAAATGTTGAAAGAATGATAAATGAAACTCGTTACAATAATTCTTTTGAAGGATTATCAAGAGCTGGGCTAGTTTGCCCAAAATAAATTTTGAAGCTAATAGAATATCTGAAATTGTACCAGGATATAATTGAGAAACCCATGGTCAAGGGTAAATCCCTGGACAATAAGGTGAGAATATCTAGCACTATAAAAACAAAATGAATTGAAAGGAGAATGTACCGACTGTGAGGCTTAGCGTTGTGCAGATACCGGTAGACTTGAATTTGAATATTACGTTAGGTACAAGATGAATAGTAATTTTGTGTGGATGTTATATGCTTGGTAAGCATATGTAAAAAGAGGTGGACTGAGTATTTGAAATGATTCCCCGAGGTATGGATGCTCAAATTTCGAGGACGAAATTTATTTAAACGGGGGGAGAAATGTAACATCCCAAATTTTGGAACAATGAATTTAGAATTAAGACTGAGATGAATAAGCTTCTAAGCCGGTAAAATTCCAAAGTATTAAGCTTATTGAGGAAAAGCTTAAGATAATTATTATAATTATCATGGACTTTGAATTCAAGGAAAAATAATTGGAGAATAAATATTGAGCCAATATTTTATGGCTTTTAGAAGCCAATTGAGAAAGAAGAATCCATATATGGTATTAAGAATTTATTTAAAATATTTATCTAATGTTTGCAATTAAATGAGGAAAAGATGAAGTTGCAAACAAAAGTATTTTTATTTGGGAATCAAAGAAGATCAAATGAAATTATTTTGGACCATATCTTCAGATTTTACTTATTAGAATTTGTAAAGTTTCTATCTATTTCTTCAATCACGTGAAGTAAAGAAATTTTGGAACCAAAGTCAATAAAAGTAGACTTATCAAGCTTTAATTTGATAGGTCACAAGCCATATTTGGATTTATATTCAGGGAGTTATGAATTTTTGAAGTTAAGTATGAAATCTGGGACGTTTTCTGAAACGTCTTCTAAACAGTGTTTACATTTTTGAAATTTGGGAATTATTTACATATGATTAAATGTTGAAACCAATTTTCCTAGAAACTAGACTTAACGAGGAGTTCATGGATTTTTGAACCACCTGATTTGGATACCTAGAACTCCAGATATGTATTTTTGAAGTTAGACAATGAATCTGAACGTTTTTCTGGAATGGTGATGATGAATGAAAATTCTGGGAAAAGTGTACGTATATTTGACAGTTGAATGTATTTTTCCCTAAATATAGACATAATGAGGAACAAGTGATTTTTGGAATCACGTCAATTTGAGTTTTGTGTAATTAAATATGAATTTTCAAAGTTAATTGAAAATTCTATCAGTTTATGGAGTTTATTTGGAAATAAGAAAAATAAAGAATTTGGATAAATAATAACTCGGCCATCCATGAATATTTAAATATAGGAGCCGATATTTATCCGGGACGATCAAATGATTGAGAACCAGATCAGGAATTGGAAAGACTATCAGGTAGTAACGCTTCTCTCACATACTATGTGTGCCTTTACATGCATGTATTTACCGTTGTACGTATATATGTACAGTGTTTGAATGTTCTGAATGTTGAATGTGTTGAATGAATTGTATGTATAATTGATGGTTGACTTGCATGTTTTGTGTATGCATTTTATGTGAGTGATGATTAACGTTACTACTGGGATTCATTTGAATCCCAGCATATATTTTTGCAAAAGTTAATTTGCAGCTCGTGTAAGAAGATTGAAGAACGAAGAAGATGCAAACGTATGAGTACAAGATGGAAAGAGATTTTTACTTCCATCAGATTTATACTTAGACGTATATTTGTGCATATTTGTGAATAGTGCCGTATACGTGAATAGTAACTTCACGTTTAAATTTTTTTTAAAGAACGCTTCCGTGTATGCAATTAAAGGGTGTATTAAAGGCGGGTGTTACAAAAATCTTAAATAAATTCTTTCAATTTGGTATTAATAACTCCTCAAACATGTTAACATATATCTCAAATCTATTAAAATTGGGTAGTCATCAATAGCTAATTGGAGGTTAATGAAAATTATGGGAACGTTAATATTTATAACCATTGTTTGTAGGATTGAATTGGCTGGTTTAGGCCGGAAACCTTACAATCGATGGTCCAACTGGTTCGATTTGATAGGTTGGACCGGTTTAATTGGTTTAACATTTTTAAAAATTCATTTTTTTTATAAATTTTTAACCCATCTGCTAACTGACATTTTATTTTGACTGGTTCAGCTAGTGGATGGAGTATGACAATTTGTTTTTTAAAAAAATTCTGGCAAAAAAAAGTTTTTTAAATAAAGAAACTGCCTACAGATTAATTTCGTCAAGGTTCCCTTCTACTTACTGAGGGACCACCAAGAATCGAAGGCAACACGCCATCTTCAAGCATCAATCTCTCTTTGAGCTAAATCCGCTTGCGCAAACCATTGTTTCAGACGAATCGGATTCCTCAACAATCCCTGATTTGCTCTCCCTTCCACGGCTTGCATCAAGAGATTTTCGTCTTCCTCGAGGGTTTAGGGTTTTTGTTCTCGAGCTCTACAATGGTAGTTCTTTTGTAATTGACGATAAAGCGTCGAAAATTCCCAGTTTTTGTTTGCGTGTTTGTTCTTGTTAGTCATACGACTGGAATCCCGTTCGTTTTCATCACGTGACTCTCATTTTGAACTTTTTCTTTTCTTTAACGATAAATGAAGTAAACTTTTCTTTCTGAATTATCTTGGCAAGGTCAGAGATTTGAGAATTTATATGCTGGCGATCGAAGTTTTATTTATCTTATCTTCTTCCTTTCAAGTTTTTTCCCTTTGTAGTGAAGTAGCTTCTTCTATTGACAACTTAAGTAAAACTTTTTCTCTGAATTTGTTGGGTGAGTCCCAAGATTGACGAAGTCATAGAATCATAAATTCAGTGTAGTACGTATATTATTAGTTCGCCTCATTATGCCTGACAATTACGCCAACGAAATCCAGTTCGCTTTTAATCAACTTTCTAATATATAGTAGTATCTTTTACTGACTTCTGAAGTAAAATTTTCTCTGAATTTATGAAGGCAAGGCTAGGGAAATTATTAGAATCATCAAAATTCAGCACACTGAATATGTTTTTAGCTTCTCTCCGTGGTTAGAAGGTCGCGATGCTTATATATGTCAGTTAACACTTTTCGATTATGCTTGTCTCCCATTTTGAGTTTGCTTGCAGTTTAGTTCTGTCAAACAAATTCATTACATATGTTCGATTATCAAAATTACATAGATAACTGACATAAATGAAATTTATGACTTACTGATTACTTCTTCTACTATTGATAGCACAAACTAGGAAGAGGACAACGTGATAAACTCCAGCAGTTCATAACCATTACTGGAGCTAGGTAATATCACCTATGACTTTTGACTGCATGTGGTTTGCTTCAACTTTATCATTTACTTAGTTGCGGAATTTATAACTTATTGTTTGCCTGTCTGTGATTTTTTTTTTTTTGGGGTGGGTTGGGGAGTGGGGGTTTTGAGAATTGAGATGATTGCTGACCAAAACAAAATATGGATAGATATTTTCTGTTCTATAGACTTGAAAATTACATATTTATCAATTTGATTGCTTCATCTGATGCTGCCAAGAATGTGCATACTTTTAATATAACACACAACAGAGGACACTGTAGAATTTTCATGAACGACGGTGTGAATATGATAGGTAGGTTGTAGAGAAATTAGAAGAGAAGAAGAGGAAGAAGATGAAGAACAGAACAGAAGAGAGGGAAAAGAGAGACGAAGAGGAGATAGATACAGAATCACTGCATGTTCTTATTTCATCATATCAATCAACAACCTATTAGTCTAAGCCTCCCATATATATTTATAAATATATATATATATAGACACTTAGACGAATTAGGTAGTTTCAAGGTATTTTCACAATGGCTATTTTAACTAACTCACTAACTAATCCTAACTAACTAATCCCCTAGGTGCAGCCTCATTGAGTTAATGGTGTGCTGTCACTCTTCCCCAATTATTTACCCTAATTAGGTAATTACTAACCCTAATTACCTAATTATCAATTTATTCACAGATTACATATCAATACTCCCCTCCCAAAACATCCTTGCCCTCAAGGATGACTAACACAAAACTGACCTTAAAAAATACAAAGCTGAAACAACCAAAACACAAGCTTCATAAGCTTCTAAATTCTGGAAAACTTTTGCTAGTAAGTGATGAAATCTGTGACTCGGAGTTTGGGAAGCAGAAGCTTGTTTTTTCCCCTTCAGATTGTGTTTAATTCTGCTGCACGCTTCACCCTTTAGGCATTTTCTTGTCTTTCTCTCTTAGAGAGCAAAAGCTTCTATAGATCATTACAATCACCTTTCACTTGAACCATAGTTGCACAAGAGTTCCGTACAAGAGAGTTTAACATGAATAGACCAATATATACAAATGTATACAGGCTTGGCTGTGTTCACCCATTGCAGCAATGAACTTGGGCCATTTTCTTGAAAGTTAAAGCCCATATTCTGATCTGACAAGACCAAGCAAAGGTGTCTCCAAAATACTCTTGACACTGAAATGCTATCCAGCTGTAACCCTCCAAAATACTTCTGCAACTTAAAGAGAAAGGTATCCAGCTGTATGTTTGACTGTTCTACCATTAAAAAACCCAATACACATCCCAAAGATCTATGAAACTTAATAAAAATGGGAGCCAACTGTGACTTTGACCCTGCAAAATGTGGTTTTAACAGCCACGTACAGTTAGGAACACGACCCATAACAAGTTCAGTCCATCTTGAAGCTTGCGCACGATCTTCACTTTGCAAGGGACCCCTCACTAGGTGACGCAGGTCACTGCTAGTCCTTTGCATGAACCACCCATTATTCCTCACACTCGTATTTGCCGCAACACAAGCAAAAGATGTAGTCGTCATCACTGAAACACCCTTGAATACTTCTTGCAACTTCAGTTCGTGTTGTCGCGCCCAACTTCCTGCGTTTTGGAGATTCGGAGACTTCGACAAGGATGTAGTGTAACATCCCAATTTTCTAAAGCGTTTTCGAAATAGTTCGATCAGAGTTTGAAAAAAATTTAATCAGAGTAGAGCATCGGAATAGTTTTAAAAACGAGTAACTGATAAACATCCATCGATGGTGTATCTGTATGCTGTTACAGTCATCCGAATAGTTGAATGTTCAAAAATACGGAAATATAAAAATCAAAAAGAAATTCTTCGTCCGATTCTTCACGCAGCCTGCTTACCCTTGTCCTCGGTCCTGCCTCCTCCGGATCCTGAGGCTATTGTAAGAGCTGAGGTTCAATTATCATTGAACCTCAGGTAACGGTTAACCTCATGCTTATGTATCAAATATGTATGACAGATATTGATGGCAATACAACAATAATCACATATGAAAGATAATAACAGACAGCAACTGCATATGCATGTTATTATGGTCTGCACTATTCACCAGTGCCACGGTGTACATCCGTGTCCTCAGCGTTAGGAAAACACAACGGCGTTATCAAGACTATAACCCATATCAAGCTGTATGTATGCACAATTTTCAAAACAGAGTCTACAACTTTTCAAAATCAGAGTCTCAGACTATCTATCACATATAAGTATACAATAAGCATCAGAGTTAGTGTTACAGTACGCGTCTGTACCTGAGTTGGTGATCTCGGTACGTTGTCGGTCGGTGTGCGTTCTTTCGGGTAGCCTATAATAGTAATATCGCTCTATTAATTTATAAATAATATCCTAAAAGATATTTTGGCCACTAATGACTATTTTACCCTTGGCACATTTATTTTTCACTTTATTTTCCCAAAAATTCGTAGAAGGACGCTGGTATACATTTGGCAGAATTTCGTCTAACTTCGAAAAATCATAACTAATTCTAGAAAAATCGAAACGAAGATCCGTAAAATTTCCCGGACTCCTTAAGATGTCTATTTTTAAGAAAAAATATCAGATTTTGCCCAGAATTCAAGAATAGTTCCCAGATTTCAAATGTTCAGACGCTGCCCGGAATTTCCAGGAATTTTCGTAGCATAAACTTTGAGAATTTCTTTCTCACTGTACAGAGCCCATTTCAACATGTTCTTTGCATTTTTGGAAAGCCCTATATGTCTACTTTGACCATGAATTTTACCAGAATTTTTCAACATGAAATATAAGCATTTCTGTTACTAGCTCAGAAATCGCCTAATCGACGAATTTTCGCCAGAACTTCGTTACTTCAGTGTTTTTTTTTCCGGAAATTTTGCTAAACCACTTTCTTCACTAATTTTTCGAAATAAAGCTATTTTTAACCATAAAAACATGAAAATAAAACTCCTCTAGAATTTTTAAGATTAAAACTACTTCTATATATGAATTTGAAAATTCAAAACTCAAGAACTTGCTTACCTATTGCTTGAACTCCTTCAAGCTCTCCCACTTTCTTTCACTCCTCTCAAATATTCAGATGTTGCTTTGCTTTGGTGTGAGGAATTGTGAATGACCCATGCCCCTATTTATAGTAAAAGGGTTGGACAATTTTGTAATTAATTGCAACTTCTCTCTTGCTAATTTTTGACCATTGGATCTAGTTTAAAAATCAAAACTCTCATCCTCACCAATGCTCCCTCATCCGTGACCCTCTCCCTCTCTCTTCCCCTTCATCTTTTTCCTCCTCCTTCTTCAAGAAGCTAAAGAACTTGGGGTTCAAGTATTGAATAGTGTTCCTTCTTGACTAAGTTGTTGACTCTAATTGGCACATGTGTTTGAATAATCCTTGGCCTCCAATCTTCCCCAAAAATCCGTCCCTCCCATCAGCTCTCTCTCTCTCTCTTTTTTTTTTTCCCTAATGCTTTGGGCTTTATTGTTTTGTTTGGACAATGATTGAGCTACAAAAATTGGTCCAATGATGATTATTTGTGATAAAAAGCCCTTAATCAAATCCCTCTTGTTTACTATTTGATTTAGCTTAATTAGGTTTAATTTATAATTGTTTAATTGATTCTAATTCAATTATGATTTTTCCCAACTCCATTTGTTGCAACTATTGATCCCTTGTTAAGCTCTAATTTTGAATTTAACCAAAATATTCCAAATTGTTTGTTAATATTTGCCACTAGATTAATTATGAATGTTAATTCAATTAAGATTAATTTTTGGTGCCCAATAATTATTTTTAGTATCCCCTAATTACTTTAAGCCTCTACATACTCTTTTATGGCTTATTGTTGACAATATAACAATTAAATGTCAATATCTTTTTAAATGTAGATTTAATTGTCCTTTAATTGTTGGAAATTTTATCTAATTAATTTAGGTATTTTTATGGCATTTTATGACCCCTACTTAAATTTAGAGAGTTGGATTTGCCTTATTGAGTCCTAAAGAAAATTTACCCAAGAAATAAAATAAATACACTACAAATTTGGAGACAACATATTCTCCTATTTTTAATAGGTCCTAATTACCAAAATATCATTTTTAGGAGAAATACAAATTTTGGGGTATTATATGTAGAGACCCCTGCCGTGTGTGATCCACTAGGAAAACACCCTTCGAAGTAGAGACTTGATGACCCACTCCTTACAGATGCCTACTTGGATTTCGACCACGTGCCTTCGAATGTCTGCTTGTGTATGTCGGCCCTCATTGGTATCTCCTTGGCTTTTTTGTACCTTGCTACACTCGTGGATGGAATCCAAACAAGACCCACCACTTTCTTGAACTGTGGAGACTGCTTGAATTAGGGTGGGCTTCTCTGGAATTGATGGCAGAGTAACCCCAACAGCTTCGTGAGTTGTCTTCCGCACTTACCCACATTTCTAGTTTGCAAAACTTCTCTGTCACATGCAACAACGTTTCTGTTGGTTGGTGATTTCCTTCTATCACATTTGAAGGCCTTTGGATTGAGCCAAGAATGTTCCATGTTGATGTTGATATACTTCAAGTGCACAGAAACCCAAAACAGACCTTTAGTACGTGTTTGTATTTTTGCCAAGAAATCGGCCTGCCCTCTTCTTCCTCGAAGGCCAAGTGCCATATGTAACCCCTTTCATCAAGATTCTCACTAGCCAGCTAGACCTTCCAATGATCGTGCCCTCTAACTTGAGCATTCTTGAATCCATCCTATGACATTTGATCGTTGAAAATGAAGAAACTCTTCCGCTGAACCGATTGGGTAGCCGGTACTCGCCCTCCCATGGTCTTGGGTGGTGATGCTCAGAGAGATCATTGTTTCTTTGCCACGGTCGTCCTTGGTGCTCTACAATATGGTTGGCTGACTCCCTTTCTTGAAGGAGAATAGCCACTTGATTAGAGATTTGTTGAACTACGGCATGAAGGCCTTGTAATCCTTGCAACTTATCTTCAATTGCCTTAAATCTTGCTCCACATGATCCAGCCATGGTTGCGTTGTGATTCTTGGGAACATGTAACGACCATTCAAGACGATAGACAACAAAAGAGTGAGTCAAGGAAGGAGTGGCTCTGATACCATTGATAGGTAGGTTGTAGAGAAATTAGAAGAGAGGAAGAAGAGAATAAGATGAAGAACAGAAGAGAGGAGAGGGAAAAGAGAGACAAAGAGGAGAGGGACACAAAATCACTGCATGTTCTTATTTCATCATATCAATCAACAACCTATTAGTCTAAGCCTCCCATATATATATATATATAGGATAGACACTTAGACATATTAGGTAGTTTCCCAATGGCTAGTGTAACTCACTAACTATCCTAACTAACTAATCCCCTACGTGCAGCTTCATTGAATTAATGGTGTGCTCTCACATTTTCCCCAATTATTTACCCTAATTAGGTAATCACTAACCCTAATTACCTAATTATCAATTTATTCATAGATTACAAATCAGAATAATGTAGTTACTATTTGGTGCTAAAACTAAGGTACATAGAATTAGTTGGCTGGGTTCCTATGGATATTCATAAGAATTGCTTGCATCACGTCTTTTACTTTTTTCATCACTGAAAGAAATCTAATTATTTATTTGTAGTGACAAAGTGGCTCTTCAGGCTTTGAAGGCTAGTGACTGGCATCTTGAAGGAGCATTTGATGTGTTCTACAGCCAGCCTCAGCTTAAAACAGTAGCCGATTCCAGACACTTGGAGAAGCTTTACAATAGATATAAAGGTTAGCAATGAAGCAAAAAGTTAAAGACAGTAAAAGCTTGAGAAATTGATACAGCAAACCTGTTGGTGAATCACTTTAATTCATCTGCAAATTGAGCCTAAAAATCTTGTCTTGTGCCATTTATGTTGAGCATAAAATTTTGTCTAAAAATGAAATAAGTTTCAAATTTTGTCCATATTTAAATGGAAAACTTTCAGATTTCCTTTTCCTTTAAATAGGGGCAATATGGGAAAAATTTAATTAATATTCCAGCCAGCTTAAGGATAATCCTTCTCTTCTTGAAGGTGTCTAATAATAAGGTCTGGAGGGAGTATTTGTTTTGATGAAAATGTCGGATAAAATTTTATTCAGTCTGTTTTTGATGCAAGATTTGCTTTCTGCGCTCAACTGTTTTTGTGAACTTCAAATATTGATATTCTGAATCTCGATATGCTTTGGTTGTTCTAATTGGACAAATTTTACTGCGTGGAACCAGCCCATTATTTGAATGAGATTTAAGGATCTGGAAGATATTGTGGGTTTAAAACTTGTGCTTTTGGACTAATTGAAAAGGTCACGATCCAGTGCCATTATGAGCAGTCATTTACTTAATTTTCCATTGTGGATGTGTGACTTTTGCTTATGCGAGCATGGTACAGAGTGCCTGTCCTAAATTTTTTTGGTACTAATTTCCATGCAGATCAATATGTTGACATGATATTGGCCGATGGGATCACTCTTCTTTGCAACGATCTGCAGGTCGCTATTTGAAAATGCAATTGTTTTTTAGTCATTGATGTCTGTTTAAACTTTTCAGTTGGTGGGAACTTGCTGATTAATTATGAGTCATATCAGTGCATGCCATCTGGGTGTTTTAACCTTTTGTTTTTTTGTAAATTCTTTTGATCCTCTTTAAAGGTTAGTAAAATCATTTTTGTCTGTATTATGATTTACTTATTATTAATTTTTTTGTGTGCAGGTGGATCCTCAAGATATAGTGATGGTATGACTTTGCTTTCTAAAAGTATAGATTCATCTAGGTTATGCACTATTTCTTAGGCTTATTTATTTTTTCCTTTAATTTAGTGTATGAAATATAACAGTGGAAAGCAGGCATTATTTAAACTGTGATGAAGAAGGGTGATAATACACAATAACTTAAAATTCAATATTCTATTGAAGAGTTAGATTAGATGAGTAATAAATTGTGTATCCAACCATCATTGTTTCATGTATACAGGAATGATAATGTTCTCACTCATAAAATGTTGATGCATGATGTTTAAAATTCATGATGTGGGAATGCTTTTGTTTACTTGGAATATTGACATCCTTGCAGTTAGTTCTTTCATGGCACATGAAGGCTGGCACAATGTGTGAATTTTCCAAGCAGGAGTTTATCAGTGGTTTACAATCTTTGGGGTAAAATTTTCATGGTTTTTTGTAAATTAAGTTTGTTTCTAACTCTTCAGTGTCTGATACCCTATTGATATCTGTACAAATGTTTCAGGATAGATTCCTTAGAGAAGTTTCGTGAAAGGATACCATATATGCGCTCTGAGCTGACGGATGAACGTATGTATGATAGTACAACCACACAGTTCATAGATTCAAAATCTGAACTAGCTATATTTGATCTCTCATTAGAAATTATCTTTACTATTGGAGAAGTTCCCTGAAATATATCCACAATTTTGAATTGTTCAGAGAAGTTCCGCGAGATATATAACTTTGCTTTTGGCTGGGCAAAAGAGAAGGTATGCTATACTCCCATTGTTGCCTTAACATTAGTTTGTGCTAGACATAGTATCTGATGGGTTTCCCAATCTTGTTCTTCTGAGTTCAGAGGTTCATTATTCTGTTGTTTGTTTCTTTGTTAGCCAACTTGGCTATTTTCTGCTTATTACTTCTGTATTCTCTGGAATTTTCTGTCTCTAGTATTTTGAGCTATGCCTGTTTTCGATTGCTGGGGATTATAATTAGTTATTATCATCCTATCCATATGCAGAACCTTCTTTACTAGTGATGATGACCTACTGAATTCTTGTGGGTATGTGGCATCTTCTGGATACTCTAGGGTTGTTTTTCCTTCTCTAGTGTTCATAACTAATTAAGTTTATTATAGTGTTCAAGATGGTTAATGACTCATGATTTCTCTTTTGTATGAACATGTTTTCTGTGTTTGATGTCATTATCTTTCAAGCCTTAGGTTCTTGAAAATCACTTGCTATTATTTAGTGTCGTACTGACAACATGAACCATTAAAAAAAATGAAAAACAAAAGTGGTGATATTGTTAGCATAATGACACAAGTCTATTTTAAAAATTTGAGGGAGATATAAGATGAAAAGACAAACACATTCACTGCTGCTATTATTAGCGAAGGTTCTGACATTAGGCAGGAATAGTAAATTGAATGCCTGTAGTTCACTTCTAGTGAATGGTTTGATGCTAATTATTCTGGCTATATCCTAGCAAGTGTCAGATCCATTTCAGTCGTGGAACACTTGCTTGGGCGTAAAACATGGACATCCTTCCATAACTTAGATGGCTATAAACCTTCAGCATCTTGTACCGACACATATGCAGCTGTATTGTGGTTATGTATGTACTTCAAGATAGGAGCTATACGAATATGATTTACTTATTTCAGGGTCAGAAATCTCTGGCTTTGGATACAGCTATTGGAATGTGGCAACTACTATTTGCGGAAAAGCAGTGGCCACTGGTTGATCACTGGTGCCAGTTTTTACAGGTAATTTACTAATTATTATGCTGATACACCTTATTAACTTTTGCTTCTCTTAAGGGTTGTTACTTTGGTCTTTTATTGAACCCCCCCCCCCCCCCCCCCCCGTGTGACTTACTCAGGCCCGGCATAACAAAGCCATCTCTAGGGACACATGGTCGCAACTGTTGGAGTTTGCTAAGGTAAACTTCTAAAGCATTAGAAAACATCTCAGCTGGTATTGCTTTGTTGAAAGTAAAGAAAAAGAAATCTTGTCTTCTTTTTTGTTGTACTCGTTGATGCCTATGTCTGATCAACTTGCTAATGCTGGCTACTATTGGCGTTATGGAATCTGAAGAGTTAGGTTTTAAGGCCCTTTCTTTGATGTTGTATTATTTTCAGTCAGATAAAGCCGAATGGTTGATATGCCACATAAAATACTAGACCATTGGCTGTTAAATTATGCAAAGATCTGCCACTTGCTGTGGCAGCTGCCAGTCAGTGAGAACCACAACCATGGGCCCTTTAAGCGACATTACTATATTATGGAATCTGAAGAGTTAGGTTTTAAGGCCTTTTCTTTGATGTGCCTTGTATTATTTTCAGTCAGATAAAGCTGAATGGTTGATATGCCACATAAAATACTAGACCATTGGCTGTTAAAGGCTAAAGTACCCGTTTGGTCCTTTATGTTTGCTTCAAGTATCCATTTAGTCCCTTAAGTTTGTAAAGTGCTCGTTTGGTCCTTGAAAGTTAACACCGTTAAGCAGACTTAACGGAAAATATTAACTCAGCAATTTTAAACGATGACTATGCACTTAAATGCTGGCAAAGCAAGCTTACATGTTATTTTTTAAATAAATTAATATTTTAAATTTTGTAAATTGAAATTTATTCAAGTAAACTTTGGGTATATGTTCTTCATCTGAGGCATTTAAGTGTACAGTCATCATTTAAAATTTCAATTTACAGGATTTAAAATATTAATTTATTAAAAAAGTAACATGTAAGCTTGCTTTATCAGCATTTAAAGTGCACAGTCATCGTTTAAAATTGCTGAGTTAGTATTTTCCGTTAAGTCTACTTAACAGTGTTAACTTTTAAGGACCAAACGAGCACTTTACAAACTTAAGGGATTAAATAGATACCTGAAGCAAACATAAAGGACCAAACGAGTACTTTAGCCGCTGTTAAATTATGCAAAGATCTGCCACTTGCTGTGGCAGCTGCCAGTCAATGAGAACCACAACCATGGGCCCTTTAAGCGACATTACTATATCAACAAATATCATTGCATGCTTTGTTCGTTGGGTTTGCAAGGAAAATGATAACAAATTTATGCTCAGTAACTTTCCTTTTTAATGCCTAAACAGTGTCAGAACATTGCTAGGCCTTAGCAAAATTTCCCCTTCCACGTAGAGGGAACCAAAGTTTAAATTCCTGTTTGTTGACATTCTTTATTTGGGGAATTTGATGATGGGCCTTGAGGGAATTACAAATCAAGCCGGAGTACTCTTGCCCGTCCTTTCCTTTTTGGGAACGAAACATGAGTTTAGTATCTTACGTTTATCTTATTTAGTTTATTAAAAACATGATATTTGGTTATTTTTTAGAGCTCAACATAATTGATTTTTTTTTCCTTGAAGAAAAAAAGCTTCCCCTAAATGTTTGAGTTTTTATCCAATACATCTGATGGCAAAACCTAAAAGAACTTATCTGAAGTTTTGTGCTTTTTTGTATTAATTTTATGCAACATTGAAACCATACATTTTTTATGCTCTATTCTGCAGACTGTCGACGGAAATTTATCTAATTATGATTCTGAAGGTGCCTGGCCATATCTTATTGATGATTTTGTTGAGTATCTGCAAGAAAACGGCATCATCCGAAAGAGTGAGGATGCTGATAGTAGCCTAAAATTATGATGCATTTTCTGAGGTGTCCATTGAAGAGTATATGTATATGCTCTGGCCTCTAGTTGTGGTATGAGTTGTAAAATCCTGTGGTTGAACATCTAGTTGTCATTAAGGAGAATTTATTTCATTATCCAAAAGGGAAAAGGGGTTGTAGCATCTAGCTTGAACTCGGTTCTGACAATTAGTAATAACATTATTTTCTCCAGATTGATGATATAAATTGTTGAATTTCTGGGAAAATATGTTATCAAGCCTGGTAAGCGGGTTGATTTTCTGAATTTTTGTCCCCTTCAGGTTGATGTCTTGTTCTGGTTATTAAAAACAGAAATTGATGGCAACTGTGACTGTCAAAGCATTCATTCGAATGAAGAGGGAGATTTCAGAGTGGAAGTGCCCATGACTTTGTAGCTTAGTAATATGGCTGTTCCATTGTAAGTGAGAGGTCGTGGGTTTGATCCAACTTGTAAATACCTGTTATCCTAATGTTTTGAGTTTTTAATGTTCATCCCTTTGCTTAGCGTTGAGCCTCGTTTCAACTTCATATGGCTTACTGTAACTGGTATCTTTCGGGTTTTTGGATTGTGGTTACACACCTACTGGGCCAGTCTGGAAGGGCTTAAAATAATCACTTCTATGCAGACCAAACTATTTGTATGGAATCTAAACACACTACTATATACTTTCATATATTTCAGTTATTTTTACCTATAGATAATGATAACCGAGCGCTAAATATTAATATTTAACGGTGTTAACCATTAAATGTACTGTCTTAGATTTGACGGTTATCTAACTACTACCATTATTTGTAAGGTTTTATATTTGACGGTTATTTAAATTACTACTGTTACTATTTGGAGATATATATATATATATTTCACGGTTTTTAGCTAATGACTATTAAATATAATAAACAATATGCAGCAATTATTGACTGGAAAACGTGAAATATAATACACAATACTTTACGGTTCAAATTCAAATGATGAATGATAAAGTATTTGACACTAGTTTTGTTTTGGTCATGAAATAAGTTTATTTGACAATTGTTAATCTATAACCATAAAATATTTTGATGTACTTCATGAATGTTTGGAAAAACCATCATATATGTGATGATATATTACGGTTATCCGTAAATAACTATAAAGTATTGCTGAAAATCCCCCTCTCCCAAAAAAAAAAAAAAAACTTGGGACCCATTTTCAATAAGCCCCAATGCTTATTATTTATTTAGAGATTAATGTACAAAAATACATGAGTTTTAACTGTGTATCTGGTGTCATGTGTTTTTTTGGAGGTGCGAAAATGTCTATTTTTAAAGTTGGGAAAAAATACCATCACCGTTAATATCGGTTAGTTTTGTGGTGGAGCCCACCATATTAAAAAAATAAAAAATGTTAAGATTTTATAATTTCCCTCATTGCCCCTTTCAAATGTCACTCTTTTCTTCTTTCCCTTCACTCCACCATTTCCTTCTTAGATGTGGAAGGCGCTGGCGGCAACCTCTACCAGAGGCGACAGTGGCACACTGAATCATGGTTGAGAGAAGATTTGAAGTTTAGATTTAGAGGGGGGGGGGGGGTTTGAGGGTTGCAAGATTCAAAGGTAATAGTGAGGGTGAAGATCGTGATTGCTTCGATGGCCTCTTGGCTTCCCTTGGGCGCTCTTTCTAGATCCCACAACGCCTTCTAGGATCACATCTTCCTAATCTGGCATAATGAAGTTTAGCGCTTTCTCTCTCTGACTTTTGATGTTTGCGGGTTCCATGGTCATTGGCTTGTCTTCAATTTCTATCCTTGGATTTGCTTTTTTAGTTAGTGCTTGGCTGAGATTCTGTTTATGTGGGATTAGTTTGTGAAAGAGGGATACATTGTTGTCGAGAGGGGATTATTTTTTTTGCTGTGTTTCACTCTTTTATGAACAATAGCTGCTCTCTTGGAAGCTTATTTGAAAGCAACTTTGTCAGTTTTGATCTCACTTCTTTATTTTTTTGGAGTTCTTCTGGAAAAGGCTATCAGTGCTGGTTTATTTATTTTTAATTTTTAATTTTCCCCGGTGGCCAAGGTGAATTTGGGCAGATCAAGGTCTAGGGTTCTCCTCCACAAAGAAGAGTCGAGACACATGAAGGGAACTGAAGAAATGAAGAAGCCTTAGAAGAAGAGGAGGAGGAGGAAGCCTTAGAAGAAGAGGAGGAGGAGGAAGCTCATGGAGAGGGAGAGATTTTCTGGGTTTAACTCCACTGCTTTGCAACAAAACCACGTGTGAGAAAAAACAAGAAACAAATGGTGTTCTAATTAGCAATTTACAGTCCAGATAGTATGGGGGCATAAATTAATTAATTAATTTTTTTTTAAAAAAAGATCTCGTATTTCTTCATTACAAGGAAGAACAAGCTTCTGGGTACCTTGGATATGTATGTGAGCCCAGGGAAAGAACAAGAGAAACCCAAAAAGCTTGAAAGGTGTGAACAATCTTGGACACTCACAGAATATGAGAAGAGAATGTTAAAGTTAAGACTTTTTTTAAGATAAGAGGAGCTTAGGATTATTACCCCACTTGTATTTCAATAGTATGAGTCACCATCTCATTCTTCATTCTTCAACAGGCATGCGGTCAGAGTCCCGGCTCTTCCCACTGCTTGAGAGCTTACGGTTTTATGTTCTATGTTACTTCCCCATAGGGGTTCTTCTTATCCTTCTCTCACGGTATTACTTCAGTATAGGTCATCTAGGAGTATTTAGCCTTGCAAGGTGGTCCTTGCTGATTCAGACGGGATTCCACGTGCCCTATGCTACTCGGGTCTTAATCAGGTTCCCTTATTTATTTATTTATTTGAATCTTGAACTCATTTATGCTAATGCACGACACTATTATACCCATAAGTGCCCTCTCTAGTCTCCAAATAGGTGTTTAATTCAATTCATATATTAATATCTTGATAAATTAATTAAAACCAATTTCTAAATTCTAGTCCTTTTTTTTTTTTTTGGCTGTGTGAGGCTAACAAGTGTATCTTTACCTTATTAACAAAACTATTCATTCATCTCTCAAATTTCAAGTTCTCAATAAACTCAAGTTCTATACTGAATTTAGCTTTCTTAAGTATCAATCAAGTAAACTAATCAATCTTATTGGTGGCCAATTAACAAGAAGCTAGCATTAAGAATAGAGTAAAATCAACATAAAGCAACTTTAATCATAAATAAAAAAGGGAAATAAGTACTCAATCTATACAAGGCTTCAAATAATCCTAGAGCAAACAATTTAACTACTCATTTTCATAATCAAATCCATCTCAAAGCAATAATAATCGATAGCAGAATAAGAATTAATTGAAAGGAACGAGCCATGCAGAGAAGGGGGTTTGAAAAATAGAGCAACAAGCATAGATTCTGTACTTTCGAAAAACCCTAAACCAGAACCTTGATCAACAATAATGCATAAATGAATTTAGCATCAAGTTTGAATCATTCTCCAGTTAAGGATAGAAATTACTCACCTTGTGTGAATCCATATGCAAAAACTCCAGAGCTTCGAAAAAAACCCTAAACCCAGAACCTAGAACAAGTGATGAATACCTTCATGGACAATCCATGGACGCGGGAATTAGGAGAATCAATAACAATGGGAAGGCCGGAAAAGAGTGGAAATGGCAGGGATTTTGAAATCATGAATGTGTAGGGTTAGAAAGGGATTTTGAAGCCCTAAATTTCACGGTTTATTTTGAACAACCGTGAAATATACAAGTTTCACAGTGTTTTAAGAAAATCATCATATATTGATAATATATATTTAACGATGGTTTAGTCTAAATCGTTAAGTATGTGAGAATATTTTAATAAAATAAAAAAATTAAGCATATATTTCACGGTGGTTTTGTAAAATCGTAAACTGTTTTCTAAAACACTTGACGGGTTATCTTTACAATCGTTAAATATTTCTATGCACAATCTCCATCTGTTGTTATTTAATGGTTTACCTTAAAACTTTAATTATTGATCGTCATAATATTAATGATTAGGTAACAGTGACATAAATTATGTTACAGTAAAATTAATTTTATTTAAAATCAAGCTTTAATCTCCACCAAAAAGAAATATTATGCCCAAATTCAATTTTGTTCAATTGTAGTCCATACACACGTTGATCAAAAGTGTTTCAATTCACAAATGAACTAACTTCATTGTGTTAAAATAAAGGGTTATGATAGTAAAAATATTTATGAGCTTTTACTTAGAGTACGTCTAACTAATACCTTATACTTTTTGGATGTATACAAATATCTATGAACATTTAAGATGTGAGTAAAAATGTCATGACCATTAAATATAATCTAACAACGTTATTTTTTATGATGAGACCCACACTATTTTGTATATGCCTATGTCAGTGTTAGGTTATATTTAACGGTTCTAATATTTATTTTTCCCATCTTAAATGTTCGTCTTGCTTAGTTGACAATTATAAATTTATGATACCCTTTGAATGTAGATTAGACACATTGCATTGAAGACTTCGTTGATTAAATACATTTATGATTTATCTTTCTCCTTGTCTGACTTTAATGTCATGAATAGATTCATTCACATTTTGTAGATATGCATCATGCATGCACTTTTTTTTTTTTAAAGTTTGGTGTAAAGATAGATATATTCATGTGTATTCTTTTTTTTTTTTTTTTGCTCAAGATATTCATGGGTATTCCACACATATATGTTAACTTAATGACAATAAATGCCTATACATGAATCAGTATTTAAAGTAATTAAGAGGGCCATCAAGTGAAACATATTCAGCTATTACGGAGTCATCAATGCATACATAAAGCGTAGGTAAAAGTGATTTTGTATAACTATATTCTATTCTATATATACCGAAGGACAATACCCAATTTTCAACAAGTACTGAACAAGACATATACTTACATACATAAACAAGAACAAAGAGCCATGAACTGGGATCCCTATCCTCCTTGTGAAAGCTATGATTGTTCTAATCGACAATGTTGTGCTGGTATTACAGGTATAGGTGGCCAGAATTGGTGGGGGAGGACGCTGAAGAGGCAACAAACCAAGAGTGATCAATAAGACCAACCCAGAAGTGACAGTGGTGAAGATCATTGAAAATGCTTTTACAACTTGTGACTTCTGCTGCAAACGCGTTCGCATTATCGTCCAACATTCCACCAACAAGGTTGTCTCCTTCCCAAGTTGGTTGACTTCGCTTCCATGCATCATTAATGATAACGCTTCATGATCAAGAGTAGTGTTCCCAACAAATAAATTAGTGCCCTTACAATAAGGGAATATTTGTTATTGGCTTAATCAGACATGATTAAGGCATTGTTCTCTTATCCTATATGTAAGGGCTTATTAGTTATCCTTATCCTCCTCCACATTTGTTTTATCAGGGAGAGAGAAAATTTTCATCTGAATTTACTCGCTCCAGGCCTACATATAAAGTCTTCACCAAATATGCGGGGCTCTAAAAAACAGTTTAAATTAGTTAAAGATATTAAATATGTAGAAAATATAATTTTCCCCAAAAATACCCTTATTTATGAATGTGTGAGAGAGAGGGAGAGAGTAATAAGAAGAAGATGATGAAAGAGAATGTTGGGGGAAAGATGATGTGAGAGAATAAGGAATGAGAGTACAAATTTACTTTTCCTTTATTATTATATTGACTTTGTTTTCATTGAATATATATATATATTAAATAGGGATAATGTTAAAAAGTTGTTGAACTTTATGGAAAAATTAATAAAGTTTAAGATTTTTGTGTGTATGTAAAACATGCTAGAAATGCCTTACAAGAACTAGAAGAATACCTACTTGGTGACTTTTAACTAATAAGGACCATCTGTTATTTTTCCCCCCTAAGGTGTGACTTGTATTATAACTAGAGAGGTGCGTTATATAGCTGTGAACTACAATCTCAGGAAAATATTGAACATCATTGATTCATAACAATTATCACCTTATGCGAGGTAACAAATAACTTTTTTTTATTCTTGGCTCTATCATGAAAGTGCTACCATCTTCATGGTCACAAAAGTTTTCGTTTTGTAGAGGCACATGGTGGTTGAAGCCATAAACAAGGTCACAAGAAATCATCCCTTTTCAATATAATAACATTTTGTAAGTTATTAATAGAGAGTGGAAAATTTATGTAAATTTTGTTTGTAGGGGAAGCCATTGTTATGCTAACTATACTGTTAACATTACTCAAGATAGGTGGAGAATGATTATGGGATTTTTACACAATCCTTCTTCTGTTTGTCTTGTAACTGCTTAGATATAGATATATCAACTATGTTTTATGAGATAATTTTTGGAGTTTACAGTGTAGGTTTTTGTAACTCAATAGCTAGCATTGAGAAAGGGGTTCTCATCTCACATGAGTACCCATCAAGCGAGGAATGAAATTTCTCCAAAGGATGTTTTGGCAATCCGTCTATGTTTGTCACACTATCTATTTAGTCAAGAAGATTGAACTCGACAATAACGTGGGTTTGAGATGATACCTATTTTGTGAGTAAAATAACTAACTTTGAATATTTTATTCTAATTAATTGATTTATGTTTATATTCATTTGGAGTACTAATATATGTAAGTTAGTAGTTAACTGTCCCATACTGAAACACTTTCTTATTATTGAGTTAAAATATTAATTTTTTTAATATATTGTTTTTACCATAGAAATACAATAGATTAGATGCTTTTCACATGCTATCAACGTGGTATATCTATGTGCCGGGAGAAGTGGTGTATTAAATGTAAAAGAAAATATGGGCATTTTTATCAAAATACTACACAGAAAAACAAATTACTCAAATATTACATGGTAAAAGTATTTATCAAGATATTGCAACGTTATGAGAATATTAGTGGGGTCTTGAGCGAAAATTTCTACCCCGTATGCAAATTAAAGAAGTATGGTACCAAGAATTGGTCAATTTCTTGTATTGAGGTTTGTTAGCTAGAATTTGATTGAATCCAACCATAATGGTGGACAATCTCAAATGAAGAAGTGTGGGATCAAACATTTGCTTTTCCAGTAAAAAGATGGTGTGATATGAGAGAGAAAAAGTGAACTTGTTCATTAGGTGAACTATTGATCTTATGTATTCATTATTACATACAGCAAAGTGCCAATACAACTTGAAGGCCTATTTGTTGCCGAAGTCAATTGAACCCATTTACACCACAACAATCCACAAAGCCAATTTCCAAGTTTGATTTGCGAATTATATAACATTTATATCTTAAGTAAATTTTCGACGCGGCACTTTATATAGTTTTTCTTCTCGTTCTCTCCAAGACACATGCCTCTAGCAAAAAAAAAAACATTAATAATCAACAAACTTACTGTGTCTATACTGCACTTGTTATTTCCAAGAATATATGCCTATATATATAGAAGCGCACTTGTTAGGAGAAACCTTTACATTTGTATTGCTTCTTAACTTTATACGGATGGAATCTCTCATTTAGTGTGTTATTGAGTGTCTTTGAATAGTCCTACTCTCTAAATTTTTTAGGGTCCATCTTCTACTATTGGTACAGTGAACATGTTTGAACTTCTTTTGTATCTTAATCATTATTGGTCTTGTTGTAGGTATGATAGGATTTAGAAAATCCTTCTTCTGACTTTGTAACTCCATAGAGATAGATATATTGACCACTATGACATATTGATATGCTTTATGAAGTCTATAGTAAAAACTAGTTTTTATAATTCAATAGCTAGAATTTGACAAAGGATTTGTTATCCCACTTGAGTACCCATCAAACCAGGAATGTAGTCATGAAAATTAAATGCGCCAAAAACATGTGCTTGAGATGATACCTAGCTATTTTGTGAGTAAAATGACCAATTTCGTCTGACTATTTTATTCTCATTAGTTTATACCTGTCAGTCTATCAAACTTGGTTGAATGGCTATCTTTATGGGAAGCGGCTACAATCCTTTGTCTTAGCGTCTACTGCGGTCCACTTTAGCTTATCCATTGACGTATAAGCCGAAGTGGACGCAATGGTCGTTTTTGTCACCTATTTTTGTTTTGTTGTTGTTGTT
Organism: Acacia crassicarpa; assembly: GCA_034222035.1. Lineage (NCBI taxonomy): Eukaryota > Viridiplantae > Streptophyta > Magnoliopsida > Fabales > Fabaceae > Acacia > Acacia crassicarpa. Next base: position 2,588,334 of record JAWXYG010000015.1, on the reverse strand, counting down.
TTTTTTTTTTTAAAGAAAAAGGGAGCATTGAGTCCACTTCGGCTTATCCATCGACGTATAAGTCGAAGTGGACTGCAGTTAACGTTAAGGGCAGAGAATCGTTGCCGCTTCCATCTTTATGTGGCATATGTAAGTACAAATATATATTAGTTAGTTAGTTGGCACATACTAAAACACTTACTTAATATTGAATTTAAATATTAATTTTTATTTATTTATTTATTTTTTACCATAGAAATACAATGGTACAGAAACTTTCACATGCATTGCATGTATCAACTTGATAAATCTATGGGCCAGGAGAAATGGTATCCTAAACTTAAAAGAAAAGGTTGGCAAATTTATCAAAAATACTATATACATACTACAATAAATTACTCAAATACTATATGGTGGCATGTATTTACCAATAGACTATATCAAATCGTTTAGATAAAAAATAATTTTGCTTCTATATATGAAGAACACGTTCATGCCAATGCCCATAATAATTTTACCTTTTCTATGAACCCATGTGTGTGGTCAGCATTTTAGAGGTGATTTTATGATGTACAAAATAAGCATGTGATAGAAATTTTGTCCCTACTTGTATAAAAAGATTTCTGAAACTATAGTTTGGAAATTCCCCAAACAGGATAGGAATGGGACTAGTGAGATTGCCCAACTCATGTAATGTAATATTATTGTATAACATTCACCACTTAAGATTAATTATATCTAGTCCCACAACTTCTCATTTAATAAGATCATTCATAATCGAGTTTTAGCCAACTCTCAGTACAACAATTTGACTAGCTTCTAATCACCTTGGTCATACTCCCTTACACATGAAGTATAAACATTTCCTCATAATTCCCACAAATCTTGAGTAACGTTTATTTTTTGGTGAATAATCTTAAGTAACTTTCATATACAGAAAGTTATGATCATCTAATAATTAGAATAAAAAACCTAATCAAAAAAAGGAATAAAAGCAAAAAGACTAATTACTCCATTTTTTTTGTTAAAATGTATCCCCCCCCCCCCCCCAAAAAAAAAAAAATAAAAAATCTAACTTTATCTTTTCTTGATAAATTAAGTAACGAACCTATAAGCTACTTACATCAAGTGTTGCATCTGCCCCATGTTACGTGAAGACCTAGCTACTTGTTGCCGAAGTCACCCATTTACGCTACAACGATCCACGAAGCTAATTTCCAAGTCTGATTTGCATATTATATACCCCTATCTTAAGTAAATTTCGGATGTGGTACTTTGTATAGTTTTTCTCCTAGTTCTCTCCAAGACACGCATGCCTACAGCCAAAAACAATAATCAACAAACCTATGCCTCGCCGGATGTGGTACTTTATATAGTTTTTCTCCTAGTTCTCTCCAAGACACGCCACGCATGCCTCCAGCCAAAAACAATAATCAACAAGCCTATGCCTCGCCTCCGCTGCCACTATGTTGTTTGTACTGCACTTGTTGTCTCTCGGACCTCAGATTCCCAAAAGACAACGGCGGAGCCCCACTGCCATGTCATTAGAGCGGACCCCAGATTCCCCGATGAACACCATCTTATGTTATCCCAAAAAACCGGTGGACCTCCACTGCCATGTCATTAGAGGGGACCTGTGTTCCCAAAAGACAACGGTGGACCTCCACTGCCATGTCATTAGAGCGGACATCAGATTCCCCGATGAACACCATCTTATGGAGTCCATTAATCTGGTTGCCTGCTGATGAACTCTGACTCTAATTTCCAAGGCAGATTACTTAATCTTAATTAATGAGATCCACGGAATTGATGCTGTGTCCCTCTCTTCCCTCTATAAATGCTCCATAGTTTAAATAATCAAGCGATGTGGGACTAATAGCACACTAGCAATTGTTTTTTTTTAAAAAAAATAATAAATTCAGTTATATAAAATGATGCTCCGTGGTCCTAATTATGAGACCAAGATGACTATTCTGGAGAAATTAAAGAAGCTAATTAAATTAATTTAGAGTATTTTTATTTTTTTCCAAACTAATTAGTTTGACTAATAAGCTAATATATAATCTAAGGATTCATAATATATAATATGATTAAATAACTTATTTAGCTTCCTTCATATCTTCAAAAAAAAAAAAAAAATCAACCCGATTTTATAATTATGATCAGAGGTAGTAAAATTTAAACTACTAAAATTGGAAAAATAATAACCTAGAAGTTGTTGGTTGAGATACCCTACCCAGGTAAAGGAGGTGAAAACTACAAGTTCAAATTTTAAAAGCGTAGTTATTAGAAGAGATGAAAAGTCTCTGCGCTCTAAGCTTTAAAAGGGATTATACCCTTACTCAAATAAACATTGGCATAATAAAGTCTAAAGAATTTGGAACCAAAGAAACGTCTGTTTTAGTACAGAGTGATTGAAGCACCGAATGAATATTCTTTTGCAAGGTGCTACAGAAATTAGAATAAATAAGGCGACGTATTAAGTGAATTCTTTTTGTATGAGATGATGATAATGTGGTTTAAGGATGCAGAAAATGTTGATGACTTTTTCTAAAAAAAATTCAGTGAAAGTACATCAAAATTGTTTATCTCTTTATATGGTATTAAAACCTAGACCGGGCACTGAACCGGGTGAGCCAGTGGGTCAGATCAGAGTCAACCCGAGAATTAGACGGTTTGACGAATAAAAAATTAAAAATAATATAAATTATTGACATTTATCATACCATTTATATACGAAATATCCATTCAAAATAATCATATATATCCAACATGCTTACAATTTGTTTGACAAATGAGCATCATAGTATTATACTGGAGTCTAATGACACCAAACGCAGTAATCAAAATACTAACAGTAATGAGTATTGCGGTCAAAATAGAAATCCTAGCAAGAGATAAAAATAGCAATAGATCGGTTCCTTCCACCTACAATTCTTTAATCACTAAACTAACAATCAATGAACAATTGTAACACCCCATTTTTTGAAAGCGGAATAATTTTTTTTTTCTATCAGAGTAGAGCATCAGAGCAAGAGAGTAACTGATAACCATTAACTGTGGCGTATCTGTTTGTTTATAGAGAATAGTACATTCATCCGAGTATTGTCATTATAACTGTACAAATCTTCATTCGGGTCTCGCACGTGCTGCTTACTCTTGTCTTCGTTCCTTAGTTCTCCGGACCCTGAAGCTATGGTAAGAGTTGAGGTCCAATACCGATTAGACCCAAGGTAACAGTTAACCTCATACTTAAATAATACAGTATATGTATGACCACTGCTAAAAAAATCAGAATTTGCGACGGAAAATTTCCGTCGCAAAATAGGGATTTTCCGTCGCAAAACACGTTTGTGACGGATTTGTTCCGTCGCAAAAAACAGCGTAGCAAATTGCGACAAAAAATAAAAATCCGTCGCAAATGTCGAATTTTGCGACGGAATGGGAATCCATCGCAAATATTTGATTTTTTTAAACTTTGCGACGGAATGGAAATCCGTCGCAAATCCTTGGTATTTGTGATGGATTCCCTTTCCGTCGCAAATTTTGGATTTAAAAAATAATAATTTTTTTTATTTTTTTTTCAAATTTTTTTAAAAAAAGTATTTATTTTTCTTTAAGAATAGCAACGCTAATTTTTATTTTTTTAATTCTTATTTTTTTAAAAATAATTTATTTTTATTTTTTTAAAATTACGAAATAAAAAAGAAATATATAAAATCCTTTGATTTTTTTATATTTTTATTATTCATATGCCTTCAGGATTTTATACTCTAATGATCAGTTTAGGTCAATCCTAATATCTAGGAACTATAAAACAGAAAAGCAATTACAAAATTCAAATTTTATAATCTACTGATCGGTTTAGGATTATACAACAGAAAAGCAGTTACAAAATTCAATTTCATAATTGCTTTTTTGTTTTATAATTCCTAGATATTAGGATCTGCTTAAACCAATTAATTAATTAATTATTAATGATTTTCTTCTAATATATTATCTACAATTAATAATTAATTAATTATTATTAATGATTATTTTTGAGAAAAAAAAATTCTGGAAAAATCAAGGATAGAACATTCAACAATTACTAATGCCGCAACAACAATAATTTATTTTTGATATATTCATTTTAAATAAAATATTGTGTTCTCTATTTATTTTTTATAGATTTAATCTTAAAATATTTTTTATGTATTCAATAGATGTATTAAATATTAATTTAAATGTTTTGAATAATTAAGGCGGTTACATAATTTTGATTCAAAGTATATTTCAGTTATGATATTATCATCTAAGTCAAAATATTTGAATATAAAAATATAAAAATGAAAAAGACCATGAGAAAATATAAACATAAGTTTAAAAATATAAACAAACAAATGTTTTTATTAAAATACTTAAAAGTGAAACAAACAATACAAATCGAGTTGTAGGCAGAATATGAGTCACATGCTCACTCAAATTCAACAAATCATCCAAGATATAACAAAAGTGAAACAAACGTTTAGCAGACTCTAATTGAACATTAAAAACATCAACAAAGAATAATGACCCCAAAATTGCCTCATACACGGCCACACTGAAAATTAAAAACATCAGTAATCCGTGAAAAATTGGCCCAAAAAAAAAAAAGTATTTTCAACTATTTAGCAAACCAGATAAAGGAACGCAATCTCAAAGTCATATAAATCAGATCTCTTCTCATAGTAGAATTAAACAGCAAAACTTCTAATCTCAACAAAAATCCTTAGCGCCATTTTTCCATCTAAGAGGAAAACCATCGATTCTAACACTTCTTAATCACCTTCTACGCCTTATTTTTCAATTTCTCGAACAAGTTTATATTTCAAATCTCTAGATTTGTTTGGAAAACTAATTTCAACACTGCATAATTAATAAAACGAGCATGGAAACGCAAAACTACCTTTCTCTTTCAATTAAACCTCCCAGGAAATCAGATAAACGAACAAATTGACAGAGCCATTGACAAATCTCTTTAAAATTTCAGCATCGAACCGGAGGGGGGGAAAAATCAAAGGGGGAAAAACCTGAAACTCCAAGTAGCTCGGAAAAACTTGACGGTGGAAGGTCAAGCACACGGCGTGACTAGTAGGAGGAGGACGTTGGACGGCGAAGGAGGCAGACGGAAGAGCACCAGGGGCGCCGGCAAGGTGAAGGAGGTCGGACTGGAGTCGGAGAAGAAGACGAAGAAATCGCCAAAATAACCGAGAAAGGGGCCGGGGGGCTTTTAAATGATTTTTGGGACGGATCTGAGATCCGTCGCAAAATCACTTTTTGCGACGGATCCAGCGATCCGTCGCAAATTTTGCGACGGATCCACAGATCTGTCGCAAAATGGCGGACAAAGTCCGCCATTTTTCCGACAGTTGCGACGGATCTCAGGATCCGTCGCAAAATGGCGGACTTTTTGTCGACATTTGCGACGGATGAAAAGATCAGTCGCAAAGTTTGTGACGAATTCCTTATCCGTCGCAAAATTTTGCGACGGATCCTGAGATCCGTCGCAAATTAGCGACTTTTTTTATATAATTTTTTTTTTGCGACGGATTGCTTTTTCCGTCGCAAATTTTTTTATTTTGCGACGGATAATTTTCCGTCGCAATTCAAGCTTTTTCTAGTAGTGGACAGGTATTCATGACATTACAGCAGTAAACATATATGTAAGATAATAACAGTACACAGCCACTGCATATGTATGTTATCATGGTCTACATTATCCAGTGCCACGATGTACACTCGTGTCCTCAGCGCTAGAAAAACTTAATGGCATTATCAAAACTATAACCCGTGTATAGCTGAATGTATAGACACATGTGATCTAAGCCCTATAAACTTAGTCACGGTGCATGACCCAAGACCAAGTCTTGTCCATGACTCTATGAAATAATCTATCACATATATGCATATAATAAGCATTAGAGTTAGTGTTACAGTACGTGTCCGTACCTTAGTCCGTGTGGATAGTGGTACGTTTGCCTGGTCGGTACGTCTCCCGATTTTTCCCGAATATTCTATAATAGCATTATCACATTATTACCTCATAAATAACATCTTAGGAGATATTTTAGCCACTACCGACCTCTTTACCCCTGGTGGATTTATTATTCCAATTATATCCCTTTCATTTCTCAAAAACGCTGATTTCAGCATTTCGCGCAGAATTTTTGTTAGCTTTGAAAATTCATAACTAATTCTAGAAAAATTGAATCGAGGATCCGTAAAATTCCCCGGAATCCTTAGGATGTATAGTTTTGAGGAAAAATACTAAGTTTTACCCATAACTTAAGAACAATTCCCAGTTTTCACGTGTTCATACCTTGCCCAGAAAAAATTCTAGAAAAACGTAGCCTTTATTCAAGAATTTTTATCTTCTTGCAAAAAATTCAAAATGATATGTTCTAGGCATTTTTGAAAACCTCTATATGTCTAGTTTAACCATGAAAAATTTCAGAATTTTATAACCCCATCTTCTACATAAAATCATAGCCTTTTTCTAACTGACTCCAGAAAAACTTCCAACCGTAAATTTTAGTAGAATTTCGCTACTTTGATCTTCAACTTCTAAGAATTTTACTCCACAATATTTTTCATCAAATTTTTGAAATAAAGACATATTTAACCATAAAAAAATGAAATCAAAACTATATTGAAAGATTAAAGATCAAACTAACATTTCTACTAAAAACTACAAGAACTTAAAGCTTAAAACTCAAGAACTAGAAAACTTACCCTTGCAGAACTTCCTCCTCCTCCATGCTTCCCTATCACTTTCTCTCTACTCTTTCTTTCTAAAACTCACCTATTTGGTTGAGTTGGCTGTGAGGAATTGTGAAGGGAGGAGCTCCCTATTTATAAGAAAACTCCAACTTCCTTATTAAGCTAGCCTTCTTGTACACACACCACACACACAAGAAGGAGGAGCCGTGGCCTCCTTTCTTTCTTTCCTTTATCCATGGCTTATCTACCAAGAATTCTATGCATTAATTGCCATGTGCTTTAGTTAATAAAATATCTAGATATTATTTACAACTTTGCTTCTCCTCCAAGTTTTCTTTCATGAAGGCTTTGGAGATTATTTTCATGACTCACTAGTGACTCTAGTTAGCTCCTAAACGTCCTTTGCAACTAGATGAACCTTTATAGTGGGTTGCCAATTTAAACAATAACACATTTGGGTATAAATTACAAAATCTATCCAAGTCTCCCATTAGCTTATGAATTTCGAAAATTATGGCCTATATTTAGATGTCTCTAATTGCTTTTACCATCTTGAAATCAAATGCATAAGTTGGGTAAAAATCATGGTGATATTTTATCCCAATGTTAATATGTAGATTTGTTTGAATTAAACCTTCTCCCTTAATTGTTTTTTATAATAATTAATTGATTAATTAATTGATCATGAAATTTAGTGTTCAATTAGGCAAATATTATCTCATCTTTATTGGATTAATTATTTGAGATATTATTTTAGAAAGCTTGGCTCTCATGGCTCCAACAAGGCTATTTTGACTTTAGTTTGTAACATGTGTTTAATTAATTAATATCTAGATTTTTTGTTGACTTTTCTTCTTGCCCAAGACTTGCTTTAGTCGTGGCACTCTCCTCCTCCACCACTCTTGATCTTTGTTTTTATTGTCTCTTACAATCTATGCCTTTAACTCTCATTGGCTCTTGAATTACTACTTGGATTTAGCCTTTAATTATGTAATTAATTTAGACCTTTAGCTTTATGATAATTTATTATCTTATCTTCTTCTACTTCTTTCATTGCATTTAAAGCCTTATCTTATCCTAAGGTACATTATCTTCTTCCATTCCTTGACTTTTTATCCACCATGTGCTCTTATGTTTATTATTGTTTAATCTTTTGTTCCTTTATTATTATGAATTTCGCCCCCCTATTAATTAACCTTAGGGAATGATAATTTAATCCAAGTTATTATCCCTAATATAGTGTTTGAGATGTTATTATGTCTAATTGTAAAAGTATGATGGGTTCCTAGATTAATTATGAATATTTATGAAATTAACTTAATTGATATAAATTTAATTGCCTTTTAATTGATTTTAATGTTCTTTAACCATCTTAATATTTTTCATACCCTTTTATGACTTTATTCCTGATTACATTTAAGAACTAGAGGCTAAAATACTAATTACAGGGTATACTATGATCTCTATTTGAAGATTAGAAAAATTGGTCTTTTTGGTTTATTTAATTCTAGGAGAAAATTTCCCAAATTAAATTAGATAAGCTATAATATTTTTGAAACCCTGTTTGGGAACCTAGGTAATGAACTTATTATCCCATTAGATGGGATAATAAGTCCATCAATAAAAATTGGAGTGTTTGGGAATACTAAAAAAGTAATGGACTTCAATGCCTAATGGAGGGTTTTTTTTTAAGGCTCAATGTGAGTTGCTTATTATCCCATTAAAGTCCATTGAGCTAGCCTATTTTTTTTTCAGACCATTTTGCTCCAAAAGAAAAGTGCCTTCATCCTTCTTCTCTTGTTCTTCATCTTGGAGTTGAAAAGCCGAAACAGGGAAGGATCTGGAGATACCGCTGGGGTTATCGAAGCAAATCTTAGCGGAATCATTTTCGTCGATGAAGATATCGAAGATAGTGATCCAAAAGAACAGCTCCTTGCTCTTCACACCAGTCACCTTTCTCATTCGGTGCTTCTCCACGAAGGCAGTGACCTCCGACTCGTACGAAGCAGTGCGTTGAATGGCCTCGAACCTGTGCTCGTTCTTCTTCCCAGTCTTGAGCCAGACGAAGCCAGTGGAGCGAGCCATTGGGCAGGCAAATCTCATCGAGCAGCTTGAGTGACTTCTGCTTGCAGAGATCTTCTCTGTGGTAAATCTCAGCGTTGACTCTGTGGGTTGCTATCAGTTGTGTAGCCATTGACGCCAAGCTACCAAGGGTTTATTTGAGGTTTGAGGACTTTGGCCTAGTTGGGTGGGTTTCACAACTGAGTACAAGACCTTATTTATATTGGAGACTTGTATAGAGATACCATTATCCCATTCAACTTGTAGGGACTAGGTTTAATCAAGCACTTTATTGTGTTGTAATTTATTTAATGGAATTTTACCATTTTATTTGGTAAATTTATATTTATTTTTGATTTTTTTAATTCCAAATTATTACATTTTATACGGCACATATGTATGTGTGAATTTGATTCATGCCCTTTTCAGTCATTTTCCATCTCATCTATCTTTTTTAAAGCTATGCCAAACAAGTTCCAATTACAAACAAAAGCCACTTCTGCTACTGCTATCTCAAACACAAATCACATCAGAAAAAATCAATCAGAAAAAAGTCCATTAAGAAAAGTCCATCAGAAACAAAAGCCACTTCTCCTACAGCAATCCCAAACGGGCCCTAGATATTCACCTATTTTAATAGGTATAAAATATAGTGGTTATGCTAAATATGATTTTTAGGGTATTACATCAATAACCACTTCTGACCTCCATGAACAAGTAAGAAAGCAAACCAGAAACACTCTTTTCAATCAACAAAGGAAAACAAACCAGAAGACCAAGTTCGATCAACAAGCAAAGCTACAAATAAATAACACAAAAATATAGTCTCAGCCACCCACAAACAGTCTAAAGCAAACCAAGAACACAATCAAACCAAAATAAGCATAAAATACAAATAGAGGTGAAGGAAATAAAGAAAGCAAACCGAAGAAACCAAGGAAGAATTGAAGAAGTCAGGCAAACCGAACTCAAACTCCAACACCGTAAACACCGTTGGCGATCATCAAACTTGATGCCTTTGTCTCTCCCAAAGCCATGGTCAAGCCTTCAAACCACACGAGACCTTAATCAACTGAAAGCTTCGAGATTTCTAGAGGATTTGTTGCCGGAACATCAGATTAGGGCAAAGGCAAACTGAGAGTTTGAGGGAAACTGAGAAAGTCGAGAGGCAGAGGCGAGCGGAAAATGAGAGTCGTTGATGAGTTGGAGTTTTTGCAGATTTTGAGTTGTGAAAATAAAAAAAATAAAAACGAAACTGTGTCATTTCCAAGGTTTTGAACCCGAACTGGCCAATAAATCGATCGAGAGACTGGGTCAAGGATTAGTTGATCAAACTGGAGTCAAACTGATATTAATTAAAAATATAATTTAATCAAAATAAATAAAAATATTCATATTTTAATAATAAAAAAATAAACCACGCAGATGCAAAACAAGCCAGTGAAGCAACCCAATGCAACACATAACCCAATACAACACACCTTTCAATACAATATGCATTACAACCCCATTTGAATCCAACAAACCAGCAGAAAATTAACGATGATGTGAATCTTTTGCTTCTTTCACAGCATGGTCAGGAGCAAGAAAGCCTTTACAAAAAGAGGGGAATGCCCTCACAAGGCCATTTCACCTCACACTTTCAAAATTAGTCTTTTTCGATGGCTCCGTGATTGAGCTTTTCGGTGCTGAATAAGTCATGTACAAGAAAGCCATCGAGCTTTTGGAAGGTAAATCAAGAAAATTAGTCTCTTTCTCGACTTACTTTTCAATTTCCATGCCTTTTGAGGAAAAGGATGGTTTGGCTTTTGTGAAGTAGGAGAGAGAGGGTATCGTTCGAGTCTTGGGTCTTTGTTTCGGTCCTTCTCAGTTTCTTCCTTCACTTCTTTAGGCATTTTTTTTTTAAAAACCAACGAATCTGACTTGATCAACTAGGAACCCAGGTTTTCTCCTTAACTCAGATCGATTTCCTAACTGATTCGCTGGTTTCCGGTCCTAACCAGCCAGCCCCATCTTGGTTTTAGAACCTTAGTCATTTCAGCTTTGGAATTTTAAAAGAAATTTAACTCGGCGAGACAACCGAGTTAACCTCGGATTACACTAGGTTACACCGGATCAACACAGCGTCGAGTTAAGCACTTAGCTGACGGTGTTTACAAGGGCTGTACAGAATACCCAGAAACCCAAACACTCGACCGTGTCCTATCCCTAGCCGGTCCAGCCCAAAAAAGGGAGGGAAAACCCAAACAATTTCAGGCAGGACCGGGTTTGATCGGAAGTCTGAGTTTCGGGCAAGGCTACAAGTCTGCAACCATGTAGCCCGATCCTACCCGGCATATATTATATATATATTTATTAATATATATTACATCCTTTAGGAAAAAAAAAATCTTACCTAAGCTTAGAACGACGTCATTCACGGCCAATATATATTCTCAATTTCTCAGTTTTCACCCTAGTTCCATTTGTTCTCTCGAGTCTAGATTCGGTAGTTCGCCTCACCTAGGTTTTGGTAAATCTGGCCATAGTCTCTGACTCTCTGTCGCCGAGCTTCAATAGGTGTGACCAGCTGCATCGGCGCCAAGATCGTCGGTGCTTGTGTATCAACTCGCAAGATCGTCGGCTGAAAATAGTGTCTTGAAGCCTGAAGATCATCTGTCCTCAAGATCGGCGACCAACTGCATCGGAGCCAAGATCGTCATGTCTTGAAATCTTTGGTGTCTGTTAGTTGTTGCTACTGGTATGCTCTATGTTCTTTCTCTATCGTTTTGTCACTGAAGATCATCTATCCTCAACATAGTTCTTTCATTTTTTTCATCTAAAATCTTTTGTTGTTCTGTCACTTTTGCCACAACACAGGTCATTTTCTTATGTCACTCTTTCTAGTGCACTATTTTCTTTACTGAACTGATATGTTCTATGTTTGCAAGAATGTAGCGTTCATTCTCCATAAAAAAAAGATGCAACATGGACTGGGCCAGCTTGACCACTATGCTGGTCCAGTGTAACCCAGTATGACCAACCTGGGAACCATCGGGTTTTTGTCTGAGTGGGACCGGGTTTCGGGCTGACAAGTCCAGCTGGAAGAACATGTCAAACCAAACTCTGGGCTAATGACCTGCCCAGTCTGGTCTAGTTCATGTACAGCCCTAGTGTTTACAATACCTTTTGATAGCCGACGGTGTTTACCACATTGGCAACCGTCACTATCTTTATGTGACGTAAACAAATATAGATAGTGTTAAAAATATTAGAGAATATTTTTATATGAAAAAATATCATGACATCTATGTGAAAAATGACAATTCACTCTACAACTTCTTGAAAGCCAGAAAATAACTATGCTCTAAGTTTATGTGATTAGATAATTGAGAAAATTAATTTACAAGTTCCTAGGATTTTGTTTAGTTATTAATTAATTAAGTTTCTATACTTTTTTTAAAAAATTGTATTTATATAATTTTATATGATTTTTAATCAGATCACCCTGAAACTTAGAGTTATTATAAATGGAATCATAAGATGACATTTTTGTTGACCTTATATAATTTAGAATATGAAATTTATTATTCATAAGATGAAGTTTACGAGTATTTAGAGATCGAAATAGAGGAATACTGAGATCGATTAATTAAGGATGGAGCTGAATTAGCATTGAGGCTGAAAGGAACTTGCCAATTTCCAGATTTAATTTACAAGTTCAGAGCTTGACTACTTGTTCCATTTCTTGGCTTTCTTCTTGTATTTCATAATCCAAAAAAACATATGTTCTCCCTGCGTTATAAATAACATCAAAGAAATATTACAAAGTTGGCTAGCATCAAATTTTTCCTCAATGTACATTGTTTGATAGTCACTAAATCCCTTAAAACATTGTTTTGGCATCTAATGAACTTCATCAGATTAATTTTGAAAATTTTTGACGAACTTAAAAATATATACTAATTGTAATTGATTTTTTTAGTTTGTGGTGAAGTTATCATGTCCTTATAACAAAGGCCAGCGGATGAGCAAATTAGAGTACGATGCTTTGTATTTTATTTTAGGGCTAAAATGCAAATCTACCCAAGAAGTATTTTGCATCTGCACAAGAAATCATAAGGTTTTTCTGAGTGCAAAAATATATATAAGAATGTTCAAAAGTTGTGCAAAAGTATCATAATTGCTAAGTCAACTAAGGTTGGCCGTTTATCAAATAATTCAGTCAAAAAAATGGTAAAAAAATATACATGAAGCTTTTAAAATAGTGCAAAAATGCAACAGTTATTAAGTCAACCTGCAGCATTGACCGTTCAACAAACAGTGTATACATGTTACGTGGCATAATTTTTTCGCTCTCAGCGACTCCGGCCTCTACTACGGTGTCTTATGTACATACTCCCTTTGATCCTTAAATAAGGCAATAATAAACAAATGTATTTGGTCTTTTTTATAAGGCACTTCCTTGTTTTCAAAGAGTATTAAATATATATTTTTTCCATGTATATCCTTAATTAATAAGAGTAGTGGGTAATAGTAATAAGTAATATTATCTAAAAGTTTAGTGCAATTAGTAGAGGTAATATTGGAAATTATTTAAACTTTAGGACAAATTTAATGACTTTAACTATTTTTATTGGTTTGTGAGAATTGTTAGTTGATGTCTTACAATAAGGACCAGAGGAAGTATAACGAAATTCATAAGTTGACTCTCAATATAGTTAATAATTTTCAAGTGTCTAAGTAGTTGAATTTATGATACCCTCATATATTATTAAACACATTGCATATGGTTTGATATACTCTTCTGATCTTATTTAATTTATAAATCACTTGCAATATGTTTCATACAAATAATGAAAAACCCGAAATTTTATTAATTATGCCGTAAAATTTAACATCTTTCTAATTTTATTCCTATTTAATATACATTATATCCTATAAGAATAAAGTCAACATAATAATAAATAAAGGTTAAAATTGTAAATTCATCTAAAAAAATTTAATGATATGACTTACAAATAGGGTCAAAAAATATATTATCTCTACCCTATAGATAGAACCAGTGAAATTATGAAGCACTCCTCAAGCTTGAAAAAAATGGCGGATACAATTTATTTCCTTCCTTTGACTTGAATGTCATGAAGAGATTCATTCATACCTAGTAGATACATGCATGTAAAATTAATGACAATGAATGTATAGTTAAAGTACTAATTCAGAGGGTCAAGGGAAACGTATACATAAAAGAAAGGACATAGTACTCTTCGAGTTTGTAACAAGTAATTGTGTATGTTCTATATAGGGTTAAGCTGTAATTTTACCAATGAACTATTGGTCCAGAGTACCCAACAGAATAAACTCTTCTATAGACCTAAAATATAAATTTATTTTTGAATCGGTTAAATGAGCACAGTGATGTTAGGTTGGGGGGGGGGGGGGGGGGATGTCCGTCTGTTTGCAATTATGTGAGTCAGCTACAACGTGTATGACGGCCTAGAAAAATTCAAAAGCAATCATCATCCAAAAAAAAAAAAAAAAAATCAAAGACTAGACTGGAACCACACTCTTTGCTTAGGTTCTCCGAGGAAGAACAGCGTCAGCAGCGTTGGTTCAATCAATATCCTCCTCTGTTCAGTTCTGCCCCCCTTCCCAGTCGACGACGGCCTCGAAGACAAAGGTCCCAACTGCTCCTCTCCCTCTCTGCGATCATGTCCTCTCTGCTCAGATTCGGCCGCGTTCTCTGCCCAGCCACCGTCAATGTCCTCCTTCCCAGTCAACGACGGCCTCGAAGACGAAGGTCCCAACTGCTCCTCTCCCTCTCTGAGATCACGTCCTCTCTGCTCAGATTCGGTCACGTTCTCTGGCCGGCCACCGTCAATGTCCTCCTTCCCAGTCAACAACGGCCTCGAAGACGAAGGTCCCAACTACTCCTCTCCCTCTCTGTGATCACGTCCTCTCTGCTCAGATTCGGTCGTGTTCTCTGGCCAGCCACCGTCAATGCCCTCCTCCTTGCTGATGCGTTTCGGTACAGGGGGTGGTGAAGACTATGGCTGCCTCCCCAAATGTGATGATCAAGATGAAGAACCAGTGAACCTTGCCTCTCCTGAGCCCGATTGCACTCGCCACCACTCTCTTTCTCAGCAACGAAGAGGTGAACAGTCCCAAAGCCACGTGTTTTATTTGATGTCAATTGATATCCTCAATTTAATTGCAAACAGACGGTGTTACAACGTCATTATGCTCATTTAACCAATTCAAAAATTAATTTGTATTTTAGGTCCATATAAGAGTTTATTGCGTTGAGTGTTCCTGGACCAATAGTTCATTGATAAAATTACACTTTAACCCTTCTATATATATCTATATAGTGCATATACCAAACTTTGTACCAATTAGTTTGTCTTTATAATTAAGTCTCACTTTCGTATAGGGATTTTATCCATTATTATTTTAACTTTCTTCAAGGATTTTTTTTATCAGTGAAAAAGTCTATGCACTAAATGGCAACGTTTGAATGTCAAACATCTATCTAAAAAAAAAAAAAACTATTGAAGAAGTTAGGACATCTTGGAATATTTCATTTAAAATTATAAAATAATACACAAATTCAAAATTTTCATAAGTTATTAAATATTAAACTAATATTAGTATATGTAAGTTATTCATCAAGGGATAGTATATTATCACTATTCGTTAATAGTTTTATAATTTAGTGGCGCACTTTTCTATAAATAGGATATCCTAGGTTTGGTCTGCTTGTAATTTCATGTGCATTTAGTCTGCTTGTAATTTCATGTCCTTAACTTGGTATCTATCCCTCTAAATAAGATAAAAACAATTAAAGCATGAACAATTATAAGAAAAAAAATGTTTGGTTTTTAATTTTTAATTATATTTTTGTAAAACAAAAAAATTGAAATATTTTTTAAAACAAAAAAACTCGAAAAAAAAAGCTTTATTGTTTTCTATCTTTTTGTTTTGTTTTGTTTTGATATTCTTCCTAATTGCTTTTCCACTCGCAGTCACACACCGCATTTGGTCTCTCATGCTTGTCTACGTTGTCTATCCATCCTCTGACTTTCCGCCCGTCGTCTTGCACTCTTCACCCTGCCTCACATTCTCTCAATTCTGAAAGTTGATTTTAAGAACAATTCTTCCAAACAATTTTTTTTTTCAAATGACATTTTTTAAAAAATTATTCCAACATTTTTTTTGTTTTCCCTTTTTAAAAGTTTTCTTTTAAAGATAATTTTATAAAATTATTCTAAAAATATATTTTTAAAAAAAAAAAAAAAACAAGGCCTAAGTGATGACTGAACCAAGTGAAATATATTCACTCCTAACCTTATGGACATGTACATGAAACTTTTTTCTTAGATGTATCATTTTTTTTTCCTCATGAAAGATGCGAAATAAACCAAACTTTTCAAACGATGAGTAATAATAATATCTTCGATCTCAAGTGTACAGTACTTAGTTTGTAATACAAATTGCACTTTAAATTAGATCATATATTTGGGGTCAAAGGAGGAATATATATGGTCTTCATATAAAGAATAATCATTAGCATGTTGAATTGATAAGTGTATATTTTATGATTAAATAGGTGTATATTTTATGAGAATTATTTGTAATTATTGATATTATATACCTATTTAATTATCTTTTATTGACTTTTCCATTATTGAATCAAACTTAGGATCAAAGAATAAATCGACATAAAATCTACTCATATCCTATTTTTAATGTGCATGAGATATTATATGAAAGAGAAGAGACAAAAAGCATATGGAGCTTGCAGCTATAAATTAAATAAAAGGAATAAAGACGTGGACTCTACATGCTAAAAAGAAAACTTAGATCCTAAGTTTGGTGATTAATTAAGAGGAGGAGACCTAAATTATAAATAGGGAGGCAGAGACAAGAAGGGAAGAAGATCGGAGGAGACGCAGAACAAAAAGGAATAAGGAAGCAAAGGAGTAGGGGCTATGCGTTTCAGTTCTCTTCATCATCTCCACGGAAAGACGAAAGGACTGTGGAGGCGACGGAGGAATTTTATTTCCTCTCTCTCTTTATTCTTTGAACTTGAATTCTTATTTTTTTGTTATGGATTTGATTAAAGCCATGTGTAGCTAGTTGGTTTTGCAACCTAAAGAATCTATGAACTTGTTTGAGTTTTAGAGATTATTCCCACGGATTGATTTTGTTTAATTTTATTTCAGTTTATTTAATCATGTGTGTTCATTATTATTGCTTATTGATTAATCACCATTAAGCATGTGCTTGTTTGGTGACAACGTTTTGAGAGCTTTTAGCCCAGTAGCATTGGCTTTTAAGCCAAAGCCCATATAGATGTGTTTGGAGAGGCTTTTTTGTCACTGGGCTTCTAAAACAAACGCCCATTAACAAAAAAACTGGGGAAGGGAGCTTT
Organism: Acacia crassicarpa; assembly: GCA_034222035.1. Lineage (NCBI taxonomy): Eukaryota > Viridiplantae > Streptophyta > Magnoliopsida > Fabales > Fabaceae > Acacia > Acacia crassicarpa. The sequence continues at coordinate 2,571,140 of JAWXYG010000015.1, read as the reverse complement.
TAGGGCGTTGGCCTTGGACAATTGGCTCGTGTGGGCCCCACCAATTTTGTTTTTTATGAGATTTATACATATATGGGGTGTTTTGGCGAGAGGTATGTGACAACGTGGGCCCGCCACAAGTTTTTTTTTTTTTACTCTAATTCTTTTCTTTTTCTTTTTTTTAAAAAACAATTTCTATCATTTATTTTTTTCCAAATATAAATTAAAATTAAAATTTTTATGTTCAATTATCACAATTGTAATACCCTAAAATTCATATTCATTAAAAATATTATATTTTGACAAATAATACCTATTAAAAATGGGAGAATATGTTATCTCCAATTTTGTGGTTTATTTTATTTCTTGGGAAAATTTTCTCTAGAATTTAAATAGGGTAAAACCCAATTTTATAAATTACATTATGGATCATAAAATGAATTACCAACAGTCATAATTGTAATACCCAAAAATTGTCATTGTTCTTAAATGCAATATTTTGTGAGATAGAGCCTATTTAAAATAGGTGAATAAGTGGTCTCAAATCTTAAGATATATTTATAGTTTTTCCTAGGTAATTTTTCCTTAAGATTAGGATAACCAATGATTTAATAAATCTTGTTAGGCATCATAAAATGCAAATAAATACCATATTTAATTTTGGTTCATAAAGAATCCAAAAAGAGCAAGTAACACTTAACTAAATTTGGAGAAATTAATAACCACCAATGACCAACAAAATCTTGATTAAATTAAATAAAATTATATAAGTCTTCATAATTATACAAAGGGTCCTAAACACCAATTTTCATAATTTATTGGGAGACCTAAATTTTCTAATAAACCACAATTAACACCTAGTTCATATTTAGTTTATAAAAGTCATAAAATGTTATAAATACCTAAATCAATCATAGAAATTACCAACAATAGGTGGACAATTAAATTTGCAATAATTAAGAATAAATACTTTAATTTTCAAAATTAATTAATAATTGAATTAAAGAAGCATGATTAGGGATGTGTTAAGGCCATAAAGAATTATCAAAACACTTGAACAATTAACAAACAATTACCAACAATTAATGAGCAATTAGATTGCCACTAATAGAATACTTAGATAATTATTTACAATTACTATTAGTAGTCATCAATTAGAGATGCATTAAGCTAACTAAAAATCAACAACCAATAAGAAGTTAGGATTAGCATAAAGTAGCTTACCAATGATCATAAATTACTCTAAGAGCCAATAATACAATAATCAAGAGACAATTAAACCTTTGATTAAGATGTTAATTAAACTTTAATTAAGCTTTGAAAAGTCAATAATTTCAACTAAGATCAAAGGCCAAGATTAAACCTCATAAAGCTAATCTAAGGGCCTTAAAATCAATTTCATAAAGCCAAATCCTTGTGAAAGAGAATGGACCAATGATAAATCAAGAAAATATTCTTAATCCTCATGAAATTAGTTGAACCAATAAGAGATTAACACAAATTAAAGGTTTGGATTAAATCTAGTAAAGTTAAATCCTAAGGCTTTAATGAAGTGAAATCCTTGTGAAAGTTTATCAACCAATGGGAGGACTTTCTTCTTGATTTTGTGAGATGAATAAAACACATATTGAACATAAAAAAAAGATGAAGGGGAGGTGGTGAATGTGTGTGTGTATATGTGTATGTGTGTGTGTGTAGGGAAAAAGAATGAGTTTGTAATATTTAGATATTATTAAAGCATGCACATGGGATAATAAATTAGGGGACAAATTGGAAAAAGGAATTTAATACAAGGAAGAGGATATTGTGCTAGAATTAGTGAGTCATAAGCCTAAAGGGTGAGTCACAAATCTAAATAAGCATAAGTCATGAACCTAAGTGTTGAGTCACAACTCTACTAATGGATGAGTCATGGAATCAAATAAATGCATGAAGACTTTAGGAGTGAAATGGAAGTGGATAAGATGATGCATGTGATGATGTAATTGTTGTGCATGTGTGTGTATGCTATTGTTGTGCATATGTGTGTGTAGTATGAAGGAAGAGAGGAAAGTCAAGGTGTCCTCTAATAAGAAAATTAAGCACAAAACAATTAGGATAATTCATGAAATTAATTCTAGACATAAACAAATGAAAAGCTATACAAACTAAATTGTATCTTGAAATCCATCAACTATAAATCAAATGTAAGAAGAGATTAGGAACAAGCATAATTCAAGTTTGAAAATGAGTATAACCAAAGTCATTTCCCCAAACTTTGCAAATTGATACCAAATGAGAAAGTAAGTGATATTGGCCTCTAAATGAAGCTAAAAACTTCAAGAATTCAAAATCAATGAGAAAATGTGCATAAAACTTCATTAGGATCCCTAAATATATTTTTACCTAGAGAAAATCAAAGCCAAGAAGAGAAGGAGGAGGGAATTTTACCCTAGAAGCCAAGAATTTAAAGTCATCAATGACCTCATCAAGGAGGTGAGTCATAAAGTTTTGGAAGGGGCTAGAAGGGTGTGGTGTAAGGCCAAGATGAAGGCTCCCAAATACCCTAGATCCAATGGCTATAATGCAAGATGAGCTAAGTTGACTTAATTGCAAAATTGCCACACCAAACTACTATAAATAGGGGTCCTTGGCTTCATCATTTCTTCACACCAAACTCAAACCAAATAGGTGAGTTTAAGAGAGGAGTGAAGCAACAAGGAGGAGGAAGTTCTTCAAGAGGTAAGCAAGCTTTTAGTTTCTAGTCTTTAGCTTTTGTAGTTCTTTAGTTTTAGTTTTTAAATTCTTAAATAGAAGTAGCTTAGATCTTAAATAGTCTAGAATAATTTTAAATTCATGTTTTTATGGTTAAAATCAGATTTATTTCGAAAAATTGATGAAGAAGGGGTTTTAACAAAATTTCCGGGAGAGAAACATCGAAGTAACGAAGTTCTGACGAAATTTTATCGGTTAGGAGATTTCTGAATCAGTGATAAAAATGCTTATATTTTATGTTGAAAACGTGTTGGGAAAATTCTGGGAAAATTCATGGTTAAAGTAGACATGTAGGGATTTTTAAATATGCAAAGAACATGTCAAAATGATTTATGTACAGGGAAATAAAAATTCTCAAAGATAGGCTACGAATTTCTGGGAAAATTCTGAGCAGAGGCTCAAAACTTAAAAACTGGGAATGAACCGTGTAATCTAGGCAAAATATATTATTTTTTCTTGAAAGTAGACATCCTAAGGATTCCATAGAATTTTACGGATCCTCGTTTCGATTTTTCTAGAATTAGTTATGATTTTCCGAAGTTAGGTGAAAATCTGGACCAACGTTTTTTGAAGAGTTAAGGGTGATAAGTTGAGAAATAATCTTACAAAGGGTAAAAAGGTCATTAGTGACTAGGATATCTTCTAGAATATTATTTGTGAATTAATAAATGCGATATTACCATTATAGGGTAAACGAGATCACGGTCCGAACGACAGCGTACCGATATCGCTGACGAAGGTACGGATGCGTACTGTAACACTAATTCTAATGCTTATTGTATACTTATATGTGATAGATAGTCTGGGACTCTGATTTTGAAAAGTTGTAGACTCTGTTTTGAAAATTTGTGCAACTACCCAGACTCAACAGCAGGGAATATATATCAGATACCCACTCTTTTAAATCATTCTGACGCTCTACTCTGATTAAACTATTTTAAACTCTGATCAAATATTTTGAAAACGGATTTCGAAAATGAGGATGTTACAACAATATATGCAACTAATATATATATATATATATGTGTGTGTGTGTGTGTGTGTGTGTATGTGTGTGTGTGCGTGTGTGTGTGTGTAGTATTCGACAAAATTTATGCCCTTTTCAGTCATTTTCTATCTCAACTCACTCTCCAAATAATAATCCAAACACTCTTTAGTTTGAAAAAAAGCCACCGCTACAAAAGTTAAACGGGCAATCCAAACACAAATTACTAACTATTTTCCTGCCAAGCTTTTTCTAAAGTCAAATAGCTTTTAAGCCACCGTTTCCATCGCCAACCCAAACAAGCCCCATGTTTTAGGGATTTAGGGTTGAACTTGGAAGAGGGAATCCTAAATTGACCTTGAGATTAAATAATGTGGAATTATGTTTTAATCTAATTTGCGTCTAAGATAGGAATATACCTAGAAGCTCCGCATAATCAAATTAGAGTGAGTTCGATTTAAAACTCATCTTATTTAGTTGTGTGAGGCATCACATAATTAATTAAGGTAGGTATATAGGTGGACCGGAAGACACTTATAGACATTAATACTCTAGATTAGCTGATTAGGGTAAGTCAAAATTAATTTAGTAGGGATAAAATCTAAAAATCAAATAAAGGATTAGTGATTCTAGGTTGCTCGTTCATTCGTGTGGCAGTTTGTTTATTTTAATTTTAGTTTTAATTTATTTTCTATAAATTAAATTTAATTTAGTTTTCTCAACTTAAATGAAATTATAAAGTTAATACTCAACTGAAGTTTGTGATATTAAGTACTCGTGAGAACGATACTTTTCTTATCACTTTATTACTTGATACGGCCCGTACACTTGCGGAGTTTATAGGATATAAAGTTTTGCCCTACGATGAATATGGAGATGGACATAATATGGTGATCCGTACGTTATAAATGTCTGCATATATATGAATCCGTATTTAAGTTATTCATTTCACTTACTAAATGTATTCATATTTTATCTCTGTGCATGAACCTTTATCATTTTCTTCCATATGAAGGATAGGAAATCATATAAGATGAATAATAATATTATGAAATGTCTTCATATATAGTATAATCATTAATGTATTCAGTATGAAGATAGACATAATATGGTGAACCGTAGGTAATAAATGTCTGCATATACATGAATCGTTATTTAATAAGTTATAGTCACAGGACCAAGGAAATAAATGGATTCATGTTTTATCTCATGTACATGAACCTTTTTATTAGAGGCATCAATTTTTTTTCCAAAAAAGAAGGATAGAAACTCACATAAGATGAATAATAACATTATGAATTGTATTCATATATAGAATACTCATTAATGTGTTGATCCGTACGTAATAAATATATGCATAATATGATTAAAGTGTGTGTATATAAGAAAGGGCCATTGGTAATTGAAAGAAGAAAACAAAGAAAGACAGAGAGACAAAAAGGAAGAGCCATGTCTGATGCGGCTCATCCCTATCCTCCTTGCTACACCGAAGGTGGTTGCAATGATCGAGACTGTTGTGCTCATGGTATCATCCCTCGATCTTTCTCCAACCTTATTCTAATTAAATATTATAACCTTATTTTGGAAGAACCAATATTCCTGAAGTACGTGTTGTTTCCTTCAATTTTCAATCTGGTATATTTGTGTTTTTCTTCTTATTGAATCATTAAAAATTCACTATATTAGCACAACTAGGTTCCGTATAGGTCAAAGTTACATGAGATAACTGTGGTAAAAGAGTAAAATTAAAATATTTAATAAGGAGAAAAAACACACGGGCACCAAAATTAGATAAAATTTGAAGGAAAGTACCTGTAACTGAAGGGTGGTTTCCCCTTTTATACTTATTAGAGAGAAAAAAAAAATGGAAAATTACTATGAGATTTCAAGAAAGGAATATAATCACTAAACAAATCTCAATGACAAGCGATTAGCAACACCAGGAATCCATTGTTATTTCTTAATTACTCTAAAACTTGTCATTGTTTGCTTGTTACATAGTTATTGTGAGACATTTTGGTGATTACATGATTTACATCCCATCCTTAGAATCTTAAAGTAATTTTTCAAAAAAAAATTAAAAAAAAGAAAAGGATGAAGGAGAAGTGATTAGTTTGGTTGTGTGGGTAGGAGTTAAAGGTACTTTCACGGTGAGCTGGCCAGAAACGGTGGGGATGCCTACTACGCCGGCGTTAAACTTGATCAATAAATCAAACCCACTGGTGACTGTGATTGCGCTTCCAAAAGGATCAGCCGTATCGCCGGACTTCTGCTGCAACCGTGTCTACGTCTTCATTGATACCAATGGCAACGTTTGCGCCACCCCCCAAGTTGGTTGACCGTTGACTTCTTCAGCATCATAATGTTATCCCTAAACTTAATGTTCCCACCAAATAAATAAATGTGTACTTCCTTCACTTTGTGACTATCATTCTTGATGTCACTAATAATAAGGGAACATCATTATTGCCTATTTCCTTATATTGCCTTACATTTTTATGGAGCACTTTCTCTTTAAATCTCCTACCTTTTGTTTGATGTGCAATACGTTTCTTCTCTTTTATTATTTTTGGGACAATCATTTTGCACGTACCTATATTTTCTCAAAATTCGGTTCATATACTTTTTTTTTCTCTTTTTATTAAAACCCTCAACAAAAAAGAAAATGGCTACAAAATTTCTATGATTAATCAGTTTAGTGACAAAACTTTGTCACTAATTATTTAGTAATTTGTAGTAATAATTTTTATCTATTAGTACAATTAGCTCATGTAAGGGGGTTAACAGTACAGAGCACAATTACAAGTTCTAATTGTGCTAACAAATAAAAATCAATAGCCTTTATTTCTATCAAAATAATACGTTTGTCACTAAACTAATTAATGATAGAAATTCCATCACGAAATTTGTTGTTTTTTAGTGTTAAAGTATTTTCTTTGTTAGTACAATTAACTCATGTACAGGTACCAAATTAATAATCAAAGAAAAATTTAGATACCTACAAGATTATTGTTTTATTTAAAAGAAGAGAACACATTCTTTTAAGATTAATAATATACACAGTGTTTGCCAGAAAAAGATATATAAATGTTTATGATTACTATCCGAACAGACAAGATAAATCACTCGTCCTTAAAAAAGGAGGATGCCGCTACAACATACGTGTGAGTTGCGTACAAAATAAAATTCCAATAATCTGTGTAGCGACCAATGAAGTCATGTCTTTAATTAAATGTGCTTGATGCGATGATATTAACTAATTAAATTTCCTAAATCATTAAACTCACGCACTTATTAATGGAGGTAATATTATAAAGGGTTAAGGTTCAAAAATACAGATGTGGTTTTTCTAAAAGTGTGTCCAATACTAAATACTTTTTTTTTTTGTGCAAAAATGATTATGTGGTTACAAAAGTGAAACAAAAGTCACATATTCCGTTAATTGTAGAAGACGTCTAGTAGAGTGAAGTTAGCTGTGCCAACTTTTGTCCAAGTGTCATTAATACGTGGAAACCTAGGGGGTAGAGAGGGAACAATTGGTCCAGCACAGATGCAATCTCTAAGGAACAAGAAATCGAGAGAAAGCTTCATGGAGTCGTCTTCAACCCTCACACTGCCTGTCGAAACCCCTCCCTCCTCCCTTTTGACCAAGGGCGGAGCCACACTGAGGCATATGTTTGCAAGTGCAGACATAAAAATTTTAGAATAAGTATATAATTTGAAGGAACTTCTTACAAAGAAACACAAGTGGTTTAGTGGTAGAAGAGTCTCACTTTTCTGCTACAGTCACAGGTTCGATTCTCGGTAGGCGCATCTTGCTTTTTTTTTTTTTTTTTTTTTCGCTGAACAGCGGAGAAATTGAAAAACAGCAGTAACAGGATTGCCAAAAGGCATCTATATTCTTTTTAATTGTGTGTGCCACATATTTTGATATACATTTTCTTTTTTCTTTTTTTTATAGGGAAAACAATTACAACAAAATACCCACCATTTTTATATATTTTTAAAAATTATAAATTAAATACATTTATCATATATAAAAATACCCACCATTTTTTATATATTTTTTAAAATTATAAATTAAATACATTTATCATATATAATTTCACTCTTAATTATAAATAAATCCTAAGAGTAAAAATTAGGATATTATAAAAATAACTGAGCTCATACAGGTATCAACTCTATTGCAGTTATCCATTCCATATTGCTTAAGAAGCTCTCGCAGGTATTTGGTTTGAGAAATAAATATTTCATTCTTCTTTTACTTGATTCGAAGTTCTACGAAGAAATTTAATTCTCTTATAGTAGACATTTCAAACTTATTTTGCATAATCTTAGAGAACTCTTGACACACTTATATTGAACATGATATGTTTGATAAGATTGATGATGAAGATATAATGCAATATTTTCAAAGAATGGAGAATCGAAAAATGCTTTTATAATCGTTATATTATAATAGATTAGTTGACTCTTGAATATTTTTTTCTGTGTTAAGTTGAAGTTTTCTTTTCTTTTATTGTTTATATTTTTTTGTTTTTTAATGTATTTAAAACTTTCTTTAAAAACATTTTCGGGGTGCTGCCCTCGAACCTTCGAATCATACCATTAATTGTGCACCATAAACATTAATTTCTGGCTCCACCACTGCTTTTGACCGTCTCACTACCGTATCCACCGCTGCACCTTATCTCTTTCCTCTCTTCTGCAAAGCTTGCTTTTTTAAGGGATTTCGGCACTTGTGGTTCAGCTCTTCTGCAAGCATCAATCTAATCCAATTGTCTCCTTCATCCACTACTACAGAAGACACTATTATATTAACGTCCATTTTTAGGACCTTTAGATGACTATTTTTAGAAGGTAGTATATGTGAGTTTCCTTGAAAATTTTAAACTTTGAACGACTGTTTTTTAAATAACAGTTCTTGTAAGTCCACAGCGACTTTTATTTAAATAATATTGGTAGTATCCCGTATCCTAGTATAGCAAATTCTGACATCAAAGCTCTTTGAAAACCTCTTTTACAAAATTAGGAAGATAAGATTGTACAAATTTGGGCAAGACGATCATTGAGGACACTAGTCCCAAGAGCTTTTTCTGCACTGCATCTATGTTCACAACCCTCATATTTCTCCAGAGATACCTCCCACTGGCCATGTCGACAAATATCTAGAATTCGTTTGGAATCGCTTGAAACCCAAACGACATTGTTGTGACTTGTCAGGAGGGAAAAGAGAGGAAAGCATAACCAAGAACCAATGATAAAATAGAGAAGAAGCGCACCTCTTTGAAATTGAAATCCTTCTTGGTTGGAGATTTTTCTTCTAGAGCATATTCATCAGAAGTGATGTCAGTGTTCGGCGAGGTGTGCATCGTCCTCCACGCAAAATAGCCTGTAAGCACGGGGAAGAAGAAGTCCAAGATAAACCTCAGAGGGAACATAGCTTCCCCTAGGCCCAAAGAAACAGAATAAGTAGAAACATAAGAGGAGGATGGGATTTGCAGAGGCTATGATGGTGGACTCGTCGACAGCGGTGGCGATGGCAAGTGATCGCGAAAAGCGACCAAACAAAAGTGATAGGAGAAGCGAACGAACGTGGTGAAAAAACAATTATAATGTCTTGTTTCCTGAAATTTGAGAATGACGATTTAGTGGTCGTCGACTTCATCTTCCAGAGGAGCTTTTCCAGAACCTCACCGGACGCCAACTTTGTGTTTGACTTAGTCTTGCTCACATGAACACCTTTTAACTTGCTGTAAATCTTATCAAGTTGCGGGATCTAGATTTCAGCAACCTAGATGTTGGCTTCATGTTCTCGTTTTCTACATCTTCATTGCTCTCCACCAGTTGCGGGATCTGGATTTTTGTAATCCAGATCCGCCGCACCCCTATCTCTCTTTATAGATCTGCAACTCACGGCACTCCTTTCTCTCTCTCTATAGATCCACGCACGCCCCTAGCTCCATCATGTTACCGTTCACGTTGCCTCCGCCACTCGCATTTAGCATATCCTCTCTCTGATCAGTCGTTCTTGAAACGGAGAGAAAAGGGCTAAAAAGGAGAGAGAGAAACAAGATTTGAAGGGTTAGTGAGCTTGGCGCTAGGATATGTACCTTGCTCATCAAGGACTATTAAAAACAGTCGTCGATACTTTATACACACACGTGTGTGTGTTTGTATCTATATATATACATGTATGTGTACACACACATGCATACATATGTATATGTATATGTGTATGTATGTGTATGTACACACATATAGTTGAGGGAAAACTACTTTTTACAACTATTTTTTAAAACTGTCTTAACTTTTTTTTTTTTTTGTCTTTACAAAGAGGGGAGACTGTTTTTTATGACTATTTTTTAAAAACAATTATTGAAAGTTAAGCTAAAATTTTAAAAATGTCGCCTCTTTTTTACTTCTATTTTTTAAAAGCGGACATTAATTAGTGTCATTGAATTTATTTTTTGTAGTAGTGATCCCTTTGTCAAAGCTCAAGTTTCAAGATTTCAACATCCCACCGCACCTCACCCATTTGCTCTCTTTTGTAAAACCAAACACTTGGTCAATAACAGCCTATCGTTTTGGATATACCAATATAATAGTACAATTGATCAAATGGGTTTTAACTTTGTTTTTATGCAAGAAAGAACTGAATCTATGGGGAGAAAAACATTTTGGTCAAAACTATTCAACTTTACACATTTTCCCACCAGAGCTAAAGAAAAAGCATACTCACTATCCCAGATCAGAAATTATACTTTTACATCAAAATTGCCGTAAATCTCTGCAAGGGTAATTCTCAGATTTGCAAACCATCATAGCATCATCGTCGCATGTCGAAGAGATAGAGTTCACAGAGGTCATGGCTCGCCGTCTTAGGTCTTGCTTCTGTTGACATTGTGTTCTGCAGTCGAAGCAATCGCAACATCCACCCTCACTATTGCCTTTGAACCCCAATCGCAGCCCTCAAATAATTTCATATGAATATTAGCTTCCACCAACGATCTCCGAAAATCTCAATCACTGCAAATTGATCTCTCTTCTCACCCATTGATCAGTGAAGGCGAGAAAGAAGATGTCAAGAGTTCACTGTGCTTGATTTTTCGCTGTCGTTGATCTCATCTTTCTTTGACGGCAATTTAGGCCAAAGGGAGATTGATAAAAGATTGAAATTAATATATTTACTAACCTAATTGAAACATGGGGTTAAAAAAAAACGTACACTTGCTCTACTAGAAAACTCATAATGGAAAAACTAGCCAAAATAGTTTTAAGATAGTTTTGAAAATTATGTTTACCATTGTCCAATTAAACCACTAGACAGTTAACCAACCCAATTAAATAATCAAGAGGATAAAACTCAAATTGACAATTAAATTAATAATAAAAATTCAATTAACAATCTAACTGACAATTAGAAGGTTTGCAAACAATCTAATCCAATGAGAGATATGTATACAATATAAAACTATATTGTTTTCAAACAATACAACTAAAAATTATTTAAAACTAAATAATCTCAAGCCTTGAACAAAAAAGATAAAAGAAAAGTTACTCCCTTATAGTTTTCAAGTGTAAGTCCTAGGCTTTAGCTTCCTCCATGCTTCTCCCAAGAAGCTCAAGCTGCCATCACAACCTCTCTTACTCCCAGACGGAGCTTTGTTAGTCAATGGGGGGCCATACCCTCCCCCCAAAAAAAAAAAAATTGTCCCAAATATTAGTACAAATTAAATTGGATTTTTTTAATACATTTGGCCTCCCAAATATCTATACCAAGCTCTGCCACTGCTTACTCCCAAATTCTCTTGTGAAGCCACGGCCATTAAACTGATGGAATGGAAAAAGAGTTGCAATAATGATGGATTTGGGGATGAGAACTGTGGAGACGTACGGGTCTGTGTTTGTTGACCAAAAAGACGGGTATGCAAGAGGGAATTGAGCTGATCGTGTGAGCAAGAGAGATAATCTCCACGTGAGAGTCCATAATTATGCCGTGGCTAAGTTAATTTTTATAGGAGAATAAGAGAGATATAAATATGAAATTTTAATCAAGAGAAAATCCATAAGGCCCATTTAACCAAAAAATACTTAAAAAAAGCCCAAGGAATTTTCACATATCAAAATAGACCCTAGGACCTTATCTGACATGCAATTGTTTTGTGAAATGACAAAAAACCCGCCTCACTCTCACTCTCACTCTCACTCTCGTCCCCGTCAGTCACCATCGATCTCAAAAATTTGTGTGTTATGCTTCTGACTCTATGTGAGTGAAATTGGTATTTGGTAATATGGCTCTAAGGTTTGGGGGTTATACTCGATCACTTAGCAGGAAGAGGATTGTGGTTTCAACCAAGTGAAGCTTCTCCACTGAACTCGAGTTCAATGACTTCATTGAAGAGAATGCGTAGCGTGGCATTCACTCCTAACTCTGAAAGGTCTCGTCTCGAAGCGTTGCCTCAGGATATTCTGGTAAGTTCCATTATTAACAATTCAAGCTCAAGTTTGATTGCATTTCTAATTTATGTAGCGGATTGTCTGAAACTTATCTGTTTTCTTGTTAAATCAGATGTAAGAGTTTTATGCGGGGTAGAGATCATGAAGATTTGAGGCAGCTTTATCATGTTTCGAAAACAATAAAAGAAGCAGTGAGTAGCAATAACACTGTTCGTGTTCATTGTATTTGATTCATTTTCTAATTTTAGTGCTTCTGATTGGTAACTCCTGCTTTTGCTGAAACATTTCAGGCTCTTATTGCAAAGCAATGGTATTTTGAATATAGTACTCCAAACTTTTGCTCTTCAAACTGCAATTGAGTTAGATGATGAAAATGAGATCCCAGAAATGGAAGCTCCAAATGCTCCATTGAGGAAATTTAGGTCAAGGCTAAGATTTGCTTATTTGCTTAGAGGACTGATGGATCAGGGAGTTAAGATTCTGTGTATATAAATTGATAGATAGGCTGAATCTACTGTTTATAGATTAAATAGGCATATATTTAGAGATGATAAGGTCTCTTGTATCAGATCTTCTTAGCTGATTTTACACTTAAAAGAAATCTTTCACAAACTGGCCATATCTTTAAATCCTTCATTTGAAGATTGCGTTATGCTTTAGCCTGTATGTAATGTTTCAGACTCTCAGTGTATAGGCAGAGAGAAAGAGAGATTATGGGGATTTTGTTTGGAGGGCAATCTAATATGAGGAGGCCCTTATTGAGTTATTGTCTGATAAAATTTGGGGCTGTACAGTTGATTCTGCATGCTCTTTGTACTAATAAATGAATGTAGTTTCTGACTTTTATTGTAGAATTTGTTCCTGAATACTATCATTGGCAACTACATATTATGATTCGATTGAGTTTATTTCAGAGAAATGGCGATTATTGTGTTTACACTATCTAACTAGTATTATGAGAAAAAAAAAATGATTATAAGCTGTACTTTTTATTTTCTTAGCTAAGAAGCCAGCGGTTATTCCTTGAGAGTTGAAACAACTATAACATATCTGTCAAATAACTTTTCAACCTATATTATTTTTTTTAATTTTAATAGCTTACAAATAGCTTAGAAGCTTGAATTTGCTTACCAAAATTGCTGTTAGTGGGTACAGATATTATTGTTAGTGGGTACTGATATTATTGTTAGTGCGTATTGATATTGTTGTTAGTGGAGATCGATATTGTTGTTAGTGGGTACTGATATTGTTGTTAGTGGCTATTGATCTTGTTGTTAGTGGGTACTGATATTGTTGTTAGTGGGGACTGATATTGTTGTTAGTGGGGACTGATATTGTTGTTAGTTGGGACTTATATTGTTGTTAGTGTATGTCTACTGATCTTGTTGTTAGTGGGTACTGATATTGTTGTTAGTGGCTATTGATCTTGTTATTAGTGGGTACTGATATTGTTGTTAGTCAGAATTGATATTGTTGTTAGTGTCTATTAATCTTGTTGTTAGTGGGTATTGATCTTGTTGGTAGTAAAAAAATATTGTTAAAGAAGCATTTGGTACAAACTAATCCTTCTAAATGATAACCCAAGCGCAGAAAAGTAGGAATAAAGAACATACCACGCCCTTCAGCATGATATCTGTTTCAGAATCATTGTTTTGATAAACAACGCCTGGGCAGTCAATCAAAAATATTCTCTTTGTAAGAGTTATATATTGCCAGACTTTTGTTTCCCTAGGAATTGGAGCAACCTTGCAGACCTTTGGCACGCACAGATAGTAGACATATAGATCAATTAACGTAGTAAAATGTTTATTCCAATTTTTATAAAAAAATACAACTTTAATCCCATAAAATTATGCTTGATTTCCTCATCAATGAGCAAGAAATCTGATGCATGCACACAAACTTTCATTGTTATTGCAAAGGCACTTCCCCGTCAATAAAAGTACAGGCAAAAAACTCAGAAGTAGGAAAAGAGAAAGATTTATTACATTCTTTGTACGTAACGTGTTGATCACAGAGAAGACTTTCCAACATTTGGATATCCGATGAATCCCACAGAAATTGCTTGCGTGTCACTTTCTAATTGGGAAAATTGGGGGGGGGGGGGGGGGGAAGAATTGTGTAATCACAGCAACCCAAAATCACCAATAACAAATACAACTAACACACAATGCCCTTTGTCCCAAACAAACACACACAATGCCGTAAAATCAATCATATAGATAATGTCGATTTGTTTAAAAACATTAGGAAAAGTGTTTCCTGGTTTGAAACTTTTTGGTTCAATGAAAGCAAAAACTAGACCATTCATCACACAGCATAAAATGATATTACAGTGCTAAAATCATCTAACCTTCTAAAGCAGTCATTTAAGGTCCCTAGAATGTTTCTTTCCGGAAAAAAGATCAAGGATAGCGAATCAGAGGAATCAGATGATAGCGAAACAGAGGCATACACGCACGGAAAAAACCTGATCCCTAAAATGTTTTGTACCTTTCTTTACGGACGATTGCCACAGGCGAACTGGCAGTGGCGACACTATCAGCTTCGGAGGGTCAACGATGGTTGACGGTATCACCTTCCCGACACGAGCGAAGACAGCCTCGAGAGGCAAGACGAGAGACGGAGACAAGACTAGAGTCGGAGGAGAGACAAGAGTCGGACACGAAGACCAGGGACGGACCTTGGATAAATTTATGGGGGAGTATTAAGCTAACTCCCACTTGTTTTTTTTTTTTTTGGTACTTAAACCCCACTCGTTTTACTGTCATGAGATAATTATAAAAAACAATCGCCACAAAACGATAATACAAATATAAATAGTTAAAAAATAATTTTATATGATATATTTATATATCGATAAATATTTGATTGGTTGATGGAAAAAACAAAAAACACATACATAAAACAAACTAACTAAAAATAAAGAGAAAATCGCAATTAAATTTACTTGAAATTATAAAAACCAAAATTTTGCGTACACCTAGCTGTAACTTTCCTTCTTAACTACATAGCCACACTTTGATCTTTTAATAACATTCAAAAACTTCTAATCAACTCTCTTTACCAGATTATAAATATACTAGAAGTATAGGCATGAATTTAAATTTTTAGATTCATTTAATTCAGATTTTTTTCCCTGTAAACTAATGCATTTTGGAGTTTTCATGAATATTTATCATTGTACTCTATTGTTTCGGGGAAAGTTGAACAGGGTTGAAAGGCCGTTAATAATAATGACTCTCCTTAATGGTCCTTTGGTTAGCTTCCTTTTTCTTGATCCTTTGAACAAACCTTTCTTCTTTTTTTTTTTTGGGGCGCCATGGCCCCCCTTGTAATCACTAAGGTCCGTCTATGACGAAGACCAAACGCGAATCAGAGACGGAGACCAGATGCCAGAGAGAGACGTAAGAGAGAAAGAGTTTTTTCAGAAGTGTAATGGATTTTTTTTGTCTTTTCACTTCAGATTTGCATGTCAGAAAAAGCCTTAGGGCCTTTTTTGATTTCTTGAGCCTTTTTTGAGATTATGTTAGTTAAATGGGCCCTGACCAGAATTTTCCCTTGAATTTATTTAGCCCATTTAAACTTAACCATTAGATCTTCTTCAAACTTCTCATATTAATTCTGCACCATAGGACAATAATCTGCTTTCTTTGACCTACAAGAATTAAATGAGATCATAATCTATCATATACTAGGAAATATTAGTCAATAACAACATATGTTATTAAAGTATTAGCAATTTAAGCTCATGTGATAACATAATTAATTTAAAATTTATATTATTTCCTAAAATTGGCTAATAATCTAAACATTTCCTAATAAATTCAATTTAGACTAAAGTCATTATCAAAATAATTGAATAAGGTGAGATAAAATATATAAAAATTAGGATTTATCAAACGGTTACAGGCTTACAGCGAATAAACATTATACATATCAAGGCAGAGGTTACACAAGAATATATAACGCTAACACCTAACAGTTAAATATGTGTATCATCATGTATTGAAAGGTGTAATATAATTTGCGAAAATAAAAATATAGCGTCTATAATTATTAACCATCATGTATTTACTAATAAATATTACATTTTTTACAAAATAACCGTCATGTAAAACTTTCAAACGATTTATCTTCACAACTTTATATATATGTATATATATAGTGGTTATAATAATTAACTGTAAAGTATGATTTCTAGATACTTGTCTTTTCTAATAATACTTAACAGTTAAAAATAATAATTTATCATATATAAAAGGCAAGTTTTGAAAAAAAAAATTGATAATATTTGTCAGTTCTTAACAATGAACCACAATATATTCTTCAAGAATACTTGACAATAAAAAATTTATTTGATGTAACATCCCGATTTTCTAAAGCGTTTTTGAAATAATTGATCAGAGTAGAGCATCGGAATAATTTCAAAATTTTGAGTATCTGATAAACATTTACTGATGTAGTATCTGGCTGCTTATACAACGGTACAGTAATCTGAAAATAGTTCAACAAAATAATGTTGAAATAAAAATTTCTCCGTTTTCGTCCTCGTGCTGGCTCCTTATCCTTGTCCTTGGCCTTGGTTCCTCCGGACCCTGACGCTATGTTAAGAGCTGAGGTTCAATTACCATTGAACCTCAGGTAACGGTTAACTTCATGCTTATGTATCAAATATGTAAGACAGATATCCATGTCAAAACAGCAATAATCACATACAATATTTTCATATTTAGATAATAACATAACACAGCCACTGCAATATGCATGTTATTATAGTCTGCACTATTCACCAGTGCCACGGTGTACATCCGTGTCCTCAGCGCTAGGAAAACATAACGGCGTTATCAAGACTATAACCCGTATCAAGCTGTATGTGTATGATCGATTTTCAAAAACAGAGTTTCAGACTATCTATCACATATAAGCATACAATAAGCATCAGAGTTAGTGTTACAGTACGCGTCCGTACCTGAGTCGGTGATCTTGGTACATAATTGATCGGTCTGCGTTCTTTCGGATAGCCTATCATAGCAATATCGTCCTATTAATTTAAAAATAATATTCTAAAAGATATTTTGGCCACTATTGACTATTTTACCCTTGGTACACTAGATTATCATTTTATTTTCTCAAAATCCGTTGAAGAACGCTGGAAACATGGGGCAGAATTTCGCCTATCTTTGAAAAATCATAACTAATTCTAGAAAAATCAAAACGAAGATCTGTAAAATGTTCCGGACTCCTTAGGATGTCTATTTTCCATAAAAAATATCAAAATTTCCCAGAATTCAAGAATCATTCCCAGATTTCACGTGTTCATCCTCTTCCCAGATTTTCCAGCATTTTCGCAATATAAACTTTAAGAATTTATTTCTCACTGTACAGAGCTCATTTCAACATGTTCTTTACATATTTGAAAAGACCTATATGTCTAATTTAGTCATGAATTTTCTCAGAATTTTTCAATAACATTTTCAACATGAAATATGCGTTTTTCTGTGACTTGTTCAGAAATCGCCTAACCGATGAATTTTCGCCAGAACTTCGTTACTACAGTGTTCTTAGCCCAGGAATTTTGCAGAACCACTTCCTTCATCAATTTTTCGAAACAAAGCTACTTTTAATTATAAAAACATGAAACTAAAATTATTCTAGAATTTTAAAGATTAAGACTACTTCTACCCATGAATTTAAACTCAAAACTAAAGAACTTTGCTTACCTAAAGCTTGATCTCCTTCAAGCCTTCCTTCATCCCTCTCAACTCTCTCTCAAATAAGCAGATGATGCTTTGCTTGGTGTGAGGAAAATGAATGAGCTTGGCCCGCTATTTATAGTGGAAAGGTTGGACAATCTTGTAAATAAGTGTAACTTTACTCTTGGCTAATTCTCACCATTGGATCTAGGGTAAAATTGAAACATCACATCCTCACCACTCACTCCCCCTCATCTGCCCTCTCTCTCTCTCTCCCTTCTTCTCTTTCTTCTTCCTTCCTCAAGAAGCTAAATAACTTGCACTTTAAGCCATGAATAGTGTTTTGTATACTACAAGCTTTTGACCAACTTTAACACATGTGTTGAAATTCATCTCCTTCCCCTTGAAGACTCCCAAAACCGTGGCCTCCTCTGAATTTTTGGGTTTTGTGTTTGTTTTGGGCTTTATTGATAATTAGGGCAAGAGCTTGGGCTACCAAAAATGATCCAATGATGTTTTTGTTGTGTCAAAAAGCCCTAATTTAATTTCTTCTTGTTTACTATTTAATTTAGCTTAATTAGGTTTAGTTTGTAATGATTTTATTGATTACCAATTCAATTATGATCATACTAAGTCCAATTGTTACAATTATTGATCCCTTGTTAGGCTTTATTATTGAATTTAGCCAAAATATTGCAATTTGCTTGTAAATATTTAACATTGAATTAATTATGCATGTTAATTCAATTAAGATTAATTTTGATGGCCAATGATTAATTTTTAGTGTTTACTAATTATTTTAAACATTTTCCTACTCCTTTACAGCTTAATTTTGTCAATATGTGAATTATATGACAATATATTCTTAAGTGTGAATTTAATTATTCTTGAATTGTTGGAAATCTTAGTTAATTAATTTAGGTGTTTTTATGGCATTTTATAATATTTTATGACTCCTAATTAAAATTTAGAGAATTGGATTTTGCCCTATTAAGTCCTACCGACAATTTATTCAAGAAGTAGAATAAATACACTATTATTTTGGAGACAACATACTTTCCTATTTTCATGATATCTTATATTATTTTAGGAACCCCAATTTAATTATAGTCCTTAGAAATTCATTTAGACAACTCTTAATTAGCCATTGGCTTTTAATTTTGAATTATACATCTTTATTTATGCCTATTTTAATTTAGTTAAATTTAGTGTCTTCATTGTTGTAATTTCAATTGCTCATTAATTGTTATTATTCACCCCTTAATTTCGCTCAGTGTGATGATAACTCTTTAGGGCTTTCTATGAATCAATTATGATTTTTGCATTAGTGTGTTAATTAAGGGTATTTTAGTAAATTTCACCTCTTAATAAGTTAATGATGCTTAATCAATTCCTTGATTATCTATAAAGATTTGGCACAATTATTTAATTTAATGAATACCTAACTATTTATTATTTTTCTCCTATCTTGTTTAAGTATTCTCCATAGTTCCTTATTGGTCCTTTTAATTCCATGTGAACCATAATTTAATTTGGTAATTACTTGCATTTTATGATATTTTATGGTTCCTAAGAGGATTCAATAATTAATTGCAAAAATTAATGCAATTACTTTAATTAATGTACAATTATTTGTCCAATCAATTATTGACACTTTCCTCTAATTTGTTTGATATTTCAATAACATTTTATGCCCCTTTAAAATTTAAATATGAACTATGCTTCAAAATGAAAATTATAGGGTATTTTATGATCCCTAAATGAACTTATAGTATTTGAGTTGTTTTGGTTTATTTAACTTTAGGAGAAAATTCTCTAATTTTAAACTAGATGAACTGTAATATCTTTGAGACCACATATTCACCTACTTTAATAGGTATCATTTAGTGGTTATACTAAATAGGATTTTTAGGATATTACATTTGAAAATACATTTCTTTATAAACAACCTTTAAGTACTATTTAATATAAATAAAGGTAGTATTCTAAAAGATATCCTATATAAGGCAGCATGATCCTAAAAAATATAATTTGACAATATATTGCAGTTCACAAACAACCATTAAGTACTAAAGTATTCTTTCTTTCTTTTTTCTTTTTCTTTTTCTTTTTTTTGGTTTTTGATATAGGGAAAAGAAAAATACTTAAGTATTTTTTTAATATAAATAAAGGTGGGATTTTGAAAGATATCATATATAAAGAGACAGGATCTTGAAAAAAGAAAACAATAAATTAGGGTTTTTCACAAAGAACTATTAAGTATTGTTTAACATATATAAAGGTGGGATTATAAAAGATAATTGCTAGTTTCATCTAATAGAAAATGTTGGCACAACTGCTCAACAAATTTAAACGGTGATAATGCAATTAGAGGTTAACAAACTAAATTTAAATATCTAAGTATTTTTTGTCCCAAAAAATAAATCTAAGTATCTAAAATAACATGGCCTAAATCAACTTGACATTGACTTTCACGTTATGGATCATAAATTTTGACGGTCTAAATTGTTGATTGATCACTCGGAAAAAAATAAACATTATCACTGTAATTTCATTGAGTATAAAATCATGAAAAGATATATGCTTTCACATTAACCTATATTTGGATGGGAAGAAATTTATGAGGAAAGAATAATTGGATGCTCTCAAAAATAGTAATTTTTTTTTAAAACTAATTTGGAAAATTTTCATTTCTAGTACCTCTTTTCTCACATTTTCCGAACACTTTTCTCTCCATCCAAAAGGGTGCTCATAACTTAAGTCTGATACGATTTTGAGGGAAAACCAAATCAATATGATTTGTCAAAGTATAGAATCTATTCAATTTTTTCCTCTATTTGGTTTGATGCGGTTTGGTTCAAGTCTAAATCTAGCTTGAATGAACTTTTTAAATTTTTTCTCGTTAATATGTGGGGAAAAAAACTATTGAGCAACTTTAGTATTTATCAATTTGTATTTTATACAAGTAATTCACAAAAAAAAAAAAATAAATAAATTCTAGCCAACAGCATTGTATCAATCAATTTGTCTTTATAAATCTCATTTTAATAGGTCAATAAATTAGTACCGTTTTTTTCTCTTTCTTCAATGATTTTTTTCGAAGAGAAAAGTCCCGTGACATTAGCAGCTGCATTTAAATAATATCATACATCTATCTATATAATAATAATTAAAGAAGTTAGGGACATCTTGAAATATATATCATTTAAGATTTTGCGATAATGTAAAAATTTAAAAATAAATTCATAAGTTATTAAATACCAATATCCTATCAAAAAAAATTCCTTGCCGGTGTGGTGTAATCTAATCAGTTTAGGTTGATTTTGAATACCCTTAATCATTGTTGCTAAAATTAGGCGTTTCTGACTTATAAAATTGTCTCAAATTGCTCTCAAACTTGTTCTAGCTATAAGCCTAGTTAAACTCGCAAATTTACAAATCAATTCACTATTTTTGTGTTTCTAGCTTATAAAATTATATTAACTTGTTCTTCAATTTTTACTAGCCTTTTGTATTTAATTATGTCCAATGACTTCATATATGAACTTTATAGAAATTATTTGTATTATGTATGAGAAATTATGAATATTAACGGATTTAATTTCAATTATTTGAATTTGAAATATATCTAAACCAGATTGTTGTCATTTTTAACATTTTAATGATTTAATTATATATTTTTAATAGATGTTTATTGATGATAAAAGTAAACTGATCTTACGGGTATATGATTTGAGTTCACCATATAAGTTTACATACTTAGATTCGTGAGTTTAACAGCCTTACCTTTCACATTGCTCTTTGTACTTCAAACAATAAACATATATCTCTCATACTTGATGATAAGAAGTGGATATACATGAATCATTATTTAAATTATTCCCATAATTCATTAAAGATTTTATAGCCCATTGGCATAAAAACTTTTCTATAAGCGAGATCAATATCGTATGCTCAATTCCGCTTATAAGTTATAACCACGTATACGTGTCTGCCTTTCTAAATAATAGAAAGTATGTAAGTTATTCATTGGACCAAGCGAATGCATCCACATCTTATTTATCTACGTGTACATGAACTTTTTTATTAAATGCATTATACAATGTCTTCAATTCATATTTGAAGTAATCATTAGTGTCTTCAATATGGACATATATAATATGGTGGCCAGTACGTACCAAATATACGCTTAAAATATAGTGAGAGTGTGTGTGTATAAGAATGGACCATACTTAAGTTTGAAAGAAGTAGAGAGAGAGAGAGATGTCTGGGACTCATCCCTACCCTCCTTGCTTCAGCGGCGGTTGTAGGACTCGAGAATGTTGTGCTCAAGGTGTAATCTCTTTTTCTCTAATTATATTCTTCATTATTTAATATTTATGTGAAATCAATCAACATATTATCAATATATCTTATAGATTTGTTGAATTTAACCAACCCCTCATTAACTAGAGCCACTCGTCTTACTCTTGTGGTAAAGAAATCCCGTTACAAGTTCACTATTAACGTTCTCTATTTTGCTCCCTTTTTTTCACTAATACTCTGAATTTTTCTTTAAAGAAATATTATATTATTAGTTTTGCTAATAATTTTTATTGAATTATTTACCTTAGAAGATTGTGATCCTATATTTAAAATATGTATTTCAATTTAATTTGTTGAAAAAATATATCCTCACACAATAAAATGAAAACTTTAAAACATTTTATTACAATAGTCATACCATTAATCAATGAAATGAATTAATAAAAGTAAATTGGATATCAAAGATTTGGATAAATAATATTCAAATAATAAAATAACTTCTATGAAAACCACTTTTTTGTAAGGAAAAAAAACGTACAAAAACCATAGTCATCAATTATATCTTATCAAAATAAATTTTGGAAATTTTTATAACCTCACCAAAAGATCTCAATTAATAACTTCATTGAGAGTGCAACTTTTTGTTTTATTTTTCCTTCGTCTACACCTTTTAAGATGATTCCTATGGCTTGTTCAACATGTCTCACCAATACAAGTACATCTAATGACTTTCTTTAAATTTGTCTGTACTACCCTAACCCCAAACAGTTTTTTATTATTTTCTCTTCAGTAGATATCACTCTCACCCTAGTGTGAATATATTTATTATGAACTTTATCTTTTCAATAGAAATAACTAACTTGCAAATCCTTATAGTTTTAACAAATTTTGAATTATGTCTCTATAAGTTTTTTTTCTTTTATTTATCCATTTAATTTAAAAATAAATAAATAAAATATAAATTTTAATAATAAATTTATATGAATAATTATACAATTATAAAAAATAATTAATACAACAAAGTTGCATATAAATAATTAATATAAATAGAATAATTAACTAGAATCATATTACATTTTTATAAAATTTTACTATGATTCAAAATTATAATGATAAAAATGAATAAGAATAAGAATTAGAAATAAATAATACACACACAAACTCTTAAAAATTTTGAAAAATATTAAAAGAAAATTATTAGAATAGCTTATAGTTATATATTATTATTAATTATACAATAATATTAAAATATTATATTTAATAACATTATATTCTAAATTTTTCAAAGGATATGACTATCATTTATATAATAAAAAATGAAAAAACTATAGGAATCTAATTATTGACAACTAGATAAAACTATAAGGACTTAAAAAAAAAAAAGATAAGAAAAAAAACAGGGAATTTATTAAGAACATATAAAAATATAAGGATCTGATAAAAAAAATTAAAAAATAATAAAAACTAGAAGGATCTATTTCAAAATTGGTTGAAACTATAAAGACCTGTAGATTAATTATCCCTTTCTTATATGACTAGTTGACCACAGATACATCTCAACATTCTCTTTTGAACTACCCACATTTTATACTCATTATCTCTTTAAAGCCCTACAAAACATTGTTAGCCGTGCAATCAAACTTCCCTTTTACTTTATTATATACTTTCCAATAACAAATAACTCTAATAGCTATTCATTATTTCCATCCAGCACATTAAACAAAATCTCGTATTCTTGTATTGAGTTTCTAAATGGGAAAAACGTTATATTTATTTTAAGCAGGACAATAGTTGACCTTGAACAAAAATAAGTCAGTAATGTTAAATATTAGAAATTTTTTTAGAGAAAAGATCTGACGTTTTTTTATTGCTTGTGTGGTGGTGGAAAGGCAATAGGTATAGCTGGCCAGAATTGGTGGGGAAGGATGTTGACGTGGCAACAAGCTCAATCCGTCAAACCAACCCATTGGTGACTGTGGTTAGGGTTCCTCAAGGCGAACCCGTAATCAGTGACTTCTGCTGCAACCGTGTCTTCCTTTTCGTTGCTCCCAACAACACTGTTGCCTTCACCCCACAAGTTGGCTGAATTCACAGTACTTATACCACACCTCTGATCTTAATATAAGATTCATTTTAAACTATAAAGTAGATCTTTTATTAAAGACATGATCTTAATATAAGATTTTTTTAAAACTATAAAGTATATCTTATATTAAAGACCAGAGGTACTATTTCTTCTTCATTATCTATAGAAGTGTTCCCGCCAAATAAATGTACTTCACTTTGTGACAGTACCTCTTCATATCACTAATAAGGGAATATATAGGATATTTGTTGCATTATATTTGTGGATTTCTTTATGGGTATTTGGCGCTCTTAACAACCGATTAATCTGATTCTTTAAATATAAGCCCACGATGGGGTGACCCTGCTACCTCCGAATAATTATCACAGCTTGAACAAGCTCGAACACAATACAAATAGTTAACCTAGAAAGACCTTCATCCACTTACTTGATCCAAGGGCTAATTCATTTCTCTACCTACAAATAACAGTATTAGCTATCCTCCCCCCGGTTGTTTGATTGGAAGAGAGTACATATTTATGAGGACAAAAATAGCAACCTCAAGATATACAAGAAAACGTTATTTCAGGATTTTGTACGGTACACACTACATATAGAGATGAACCAAAAGGTATCGTAGATCACATTTTAGTTTGCAATCATTAATGACCAAAAAACTCACCTCACGAGAATACCATATCATGCTTCTGCCACCAAATAATCAAGAGGAAGCTCTATGACAAAATGTGAACATTCAAATATAATCTAAAAATTATGAGCCGAATCATTGATTCTGAATTCTTCTCAAGCTCAGGAAGAAACAGATTCAAAATCTAATACCTTTCAAAGAAATTGTTTTTGCTTAACAACTGAAAAGATATGACACTAATGTCATCCTTTAAGACACCATTTATTTCTTTAAGTGTTTTGCCTTCTTTTCTAATCAAGTGACTTACTTTGACCAAAATAATAATAATAATAATCAAGTGACTTACTGCCCCTCGGCCAGACTTCCTCAATTCTCTAAACTAGTGTCCTTTTGTTTCCTTTTTGTAATTTGTCTGACCATAATTACTAATATCATTTTGGGCTTTTGGTTTAGGTCCTGTTTGGTATGAAGGATTTAGAAGGGAGGGAAACTTTTTATGATTTAAATTTTTTAAAAAATGAGAATTAGGGCTTTACAATTTTAATAAAAAGAAGATATATGATAAAAGATTAAGAAACATTAATTAAAAATTTTAACCTAAACTTCTCTATTTTTTTTACATCCAAAATTTTTTTTCCCTCCGCTCACATTATCTCCCGTCCCCTCCCCTCATACCAAACATCCCCTAAACTTAGAGTACTCCTAACTCATTTTGCACTTGAGCCTAATTAACTTCTGTCACAACAAAATAATTAAAGTTAAAGCCTTTTAACAAATGCATTTCTCGGAATTTGAACTAAACTATTGTTATGCCCTTATAAGGAAAGACCACTATATCTGTAACATCCCAATTTTCCAAATGTGGTTTTGAAAAGGATTGATCAGAGTTTCAAAGAGTTTAATCAGAGTAGGGCATCGGAATATATATTTTAAAAAAAAAACAAAAAACCAAAACGAGTAACTGATAAACGTTCATAGTTGGTGTGTCTGATTACTAATACAGTCATCCGAATATTCAAGTATTCAAAGTATGATTACAAGAAAATCAAAAAGAAATTCTCCGTCTAAGCCTTCATGCGGGCAGCTTACCCTTGTCTGCGATCTTGCCTCCTCCAAAAACTGAGGCTATGGTAAAAGCTGAGGTTCAATTCCTATTGAACCTCAGGTAACGGTTAACCTCATGCTTATGTAACAGTTATGTATGATAGATATTCATGACATTACAGCAATAATTACATATCAAAGAATAATAACAAAACACAGCTACTGCATATGCATGTTATTACAGTCTGCACTATTTACCAGTGCCACGATGGCCTATCGTGTCCTCAGCGCTAGGAAAACTCAACGACGTTATATGACTATAACCCGTATAAAGCTGTATGTGTATGAACAATTCTTTTAAAACAGAGTCACAGTCTATGAACATATCTATCACATACAAGTATACAATAAGCATCAGAGTTAGTGTTACAATACGCGTCCGTACCTTAATTGATGATATCGGTACGTTGCCGGTCGGACGGTGGTCACAGTTATCCTATAACGGTAATATCGCATTTATTAATTCACTAATACTATTTTAATAGATATTTTAGTCATAAATGACCATTTTCTCTTGGTGGAATTATTTTTCAGCATATTTTCCTTATCTTTGAAAAAAACGCTGGTGCAGCATTTTTGGACAGATTTTTCGTCTAACTTTGAAAAATTATAACTATTTCTCAAAAAATTGAAACGAGGATCCGTAAAATTCTTTGGAATCCTTAGGATGTATAATTTCAAGTAAAAATAATCACCTTTGCCCAGATTTCACGAAACACTCCCAGTTTTTAAGTTTTGAGCCTCTACCCAGAATTTTTCTAGAAATTTGCAGCCTAACTTTGAGAATTTTTATCTCACTGTACAAAACTCATTTTAACATGTTCTTGGCAGATTTGAAAAGCCCTACATGTCTACTTTAATCATGAATTTTCCCTGAATTTTCTAACCACTTTTTCAACATAAAATATGGGCATCTTCGTCACTGGTTTAGCAATTGCTTAACCGATGAGATTTCGTTAGAACTTCGTTACTTTGATGTTTTTCTTTCAGAAATTTTGCTATATAACTTTTCTCATCATTTTTTCGAAGTAAAGCTGATTTTAACCATAAAAATATGAAATTAAAATTATTCTAGAATATTTAAGATCTATGCTACTTCTATCTAAGAATTTAAAGACAAAAACTTAAAGAACTTAAAGCTAAAGCTAGAGAACTTACCAAAAGCCTTGCTATTCTTCAAGAAGCTCTTCCCACTCTTCCTTACTCTCTCAAATATGGTTAATACCTTTATGAATTGGTGAAGAACAATGAAGACATTTCCTCCCTATTTATAGCAATTTTGAGGGTTAACTAGCTAACAACTTTTATTCATTTTTAACCCTTGGATTTAGGTTAAAACCAAACTCCAATCCTAGCCCTACACTTCCCCCAAACCGTCCCCTCCTCTCTCTCCCTCATCCTCTTCCATTTTCATAAAGAACCCTATCCTAAGTACATCATCCTCTTCCAAAAGTTGTTCCTAATTATCCCATGTGTGTTTTTAAAATCTTAGCTTCCTCTTTAAGTCTTTGTTTTGCATTCCACTAGATAGAATCACTAGATAAGAATTTATTTGGGTATCCTAATGAAGTTTTATTCACATTTTCTCATTGGTTTTGAAATCTTGAAGTTCTTGGCTTTATTTAGAGACCATAAACACTCTTTTTTTTAAATTTGGAATCCATCTTCAAAAGTTGGGGAAATGATTTTGGTTATAACCATTTTCAAGCTTGAATTATGCTTGTTAATAATCACTACTTATATTTGATCTATGATTAATGGATTTCAAGATACAATTTAGTTTGTATAGATTTTCATTTGCTTATGTCTAGAGTTAATTTCATGGATTAATCTAATTGTTTTAATGTCTAATTTTCTTATTGGAGGACACCTTGACTCTTCCTCCACACACAACACTCACCACTCTCTCTCTCTCCCTCACACACACACACATATACGACACACACACACACAAATTCACCTCCTCTTTTCTCTTTTCCCATTATCTTATCCTCTTCCATCTTATTTATGAACCCTAATTACTTTTAGTACACTATCCTCTTCCATTTTGCATTAAAAGTCTTCATGCTATTAATGTTTGCTCATGACTCATATTGCATATGTGTATTTGATTTTTGAACAATTCATCTCTTCTCTCTTAAGACACCAAAAACCCCCCCCCCCCAGATCTCTATTTTTGTGTTTTTGTTGCTCTCACAAATTCCATGTGGAGGGTATGTCATTGGTTGTTTACTTATTCACAAGGATTAGGCTTTATTAGAATTAATTAGAGCCATTAGATTAGCTTTATGAGGTTAAATCTTGACCCTTAGATCATAGTTGAAATTGTTGACTTTCCAAAGCTTGAGTAGAGTTTAATTAACATCTTAATCCAATGCTTAATTGTCCCTTGATTATTGTATTATTGGCTCTTAGAGTAATTTATGATCATTGGTAAACTACTTTATGCTAATCTTAACCCCTTATTGGTCTTTGAGTGTTAATTAGCTTAATACACCTCTAATTGATAACTATTAATTGTAGATAATTGCCTAAATATTCTATTAGTGCCAAATTAATTGTTGGTAATTTTCCTTTTAATTGTTCAAGTGTTTTGATAATTCTTTATGGCTTTCATGAATTAAAAATGAACTAAGTATTAATGCTAGGGTTTTAGAGAATTTAGCCTCTTAACATCTTGGAATATTTCATTTAAAATTATGCAATAATATACAAATTAAAAAATTCCATAAGTTATTAAAAACTAACCAATATCAGTATATAATAGCTATTCGTTAATAGTTTTATAATTTGGTGGCGCACTTTTTTATAAATAGGATATCCTAGGTTTGGTTTGCTTGTAATTTCATGTCCTTATCTTAGTATCTACCCCTCTAAATAAGATTTTAAAAAAATTAAAGCATGTTTGCTTCTTCTTTTTTTTTTTTTTACAAAAAATTTTCTTTTTTAAAAAATAAAAAATTGTTTGGTTGTTAAGAACAATTTTTCCAAACAAATTTATTTATTTTTTTCAAATGACA
Organism: Acacia crassicarpa; assembly: GCA_034222035.1. Classification (NCBI taxonomy): domain Eukaryota; kingdom Viridiplantae; phylum Streptophyta; class Magnoliopsida; order Fabales; family Fabaceae; genus Acacia; species Acacia crassicarpa. The sequence continues at coordinate 2,542,120 of JAWXYG010000015.1, read as the reverse complement.
CTTTTTTGGACAATTATTCCAACATTTTTTTCCCTTTTCAAAACTTGTTTTTAAGACATAATTTTATAAAATTATTCTAAAAATATAAAAACCGAAAACAAAAATAAATAAGGCCTAAGTGATCACTGAACCAAGTGAAATATATTCACCCCTATGTACATGTACATGAAACTTTTTTATTAGATGTCTCATTATTTTCCTTAGAAAGATACGAAATAAACCTTACTATTCAAAAGATGAGTAATAATACTATCTTCGACCTCAAGTTTAATAGTACAAATTGCACCTTGAACGTACTAGATCATTTATTTAGGATTGAAGGAGTATTATATATGGTCTTCATATAAAGAATTATCATTAGCGTGTTAAATATGGAGATGGACATAATATGGTGATCCGTACGTTGTAAATTTCTGCATATACATGAATCAGTATTTAAGTTATTCATTGCACTCACTAAATGTATTCATATTTTATCTATTCATGTACATGAACCTTTATCATTTTCTTCCACACGAAGGATAGGAAATCATATAAGATCAGTAATAATATTATGAATTGTCTTCATGTATAGTATAATCATTAGTGTGTTCAAAGTGGAGATAGACATAATATGGTGATCCGTAGGAAATGGATTCATGTTTTATCTCATGTACATGAACCTTTTTAGTAGAGGTATCCTTTTTTTCCAAAAAAAGAAGGATAGAAAATCACATAGATGCATAATAATAATATTATGAAATGTCTTCATATATAGAATGCTCATTAGTGTGTTCAATATATATTGTGAGAGTGTGTGTATAAGAAAGGACCATTCTTAAGTTTGAAAGAAGTGAGCAGAGAGAGACAGAGATATCGAGCCATGTCTGAGACTCATCCCTATCCTCCTTGCTACACCAACGGTTGTACGTCTCGAGAATGTTGTGCTCAAGGTATCATCTCTTTTTCTCCAACTATATTCTTCATTATTTAATATTTATGTGAAATCAATCAACATATTATTAATATATCTTATAGATTTGTTGAATTCAATTAACCCCTCATCAACTAGAGCCAATCGTCTTAGTCTTGTGGAAAAGATAACCCGTTAAAAGTTCACTATTAATGTTCTCTATTTTGCTTTTTGTTTCCCCCTATAATACCCTGATTTTTTGAGAAAAAAAATTATATTACTAGTTTTGCTAATAGTTTTTATTGAATTATTTACCTTATAAAATTGTGATCCTATATTTTAAATATGTATTTCAATTATAATTTGTTAAAAAATATATCTTCATATAATAGTATGAAAACCTTAAAACATTATATTACAATATTCATACCATTTATCAATGAAATGAATTAATAAAAGTAAAGTGGATATCAAAGATTTGGATAAATAATATTCAAATAAAATAAATTCTATGAAAACCATTTTTAAAAAAAAAAAAATTCTTCAAAAACCATAGTCATCAATTATATCTTATCAAAATAAATTTTGGAAATATGATAACATCACTAAAGAATCTCGTTTAATAACTTCATTGAGTTTTTTTTTTTAAAAAAAAATCTTACTCTACCCCTTCTGAGATGATTTGTACGGCTTGTTCAACATGCCTCACCAGTATGAGTATATCCAATGACCTTCTTTGAATTTATTCGAACCACCTCAAACAGTTTTTTATTATTTTCTCTTCAATAAATGACACTCCGACCCTTGTGTGAATATGTTCATTACAAACCTTATTTTTCTTATAGGGATAACTAACTTGCAAGTCCTTAGCCAATGTGAGTTGGCATAGATGGTAAGGGATCCAGGACTAGGCCCTTGAGTCGTGGGTTCGATCCCCTCTGCCGTCGCTGGGACTCCTTTGGTAGGCAATCTCGTAAGTCCCCAGTAAGTACTCATAGAGCCCGGGGCCGTACCCTGGCCTTGGTGGGGGACTGATGCCGAACCCTCCAAAACTTTTTTTTTAGAAAAAAAAAAACTTGCAAGTCCTTATAGTTTGAACAAATTTTGAATTAGGTCCCTATAGGTTTTTTCTTTTATTTATCCATTTAATTTAAAAATAAATAAACAAATAACATAAAAATATTAGTATTAATAATAAATTTATATTAATAATTATATAATTAAAAATAATTAAAATAACAAGTTTGCATATAAATAATTAATTATAACCATATTACATTTTTTTTATAAAATATTATTATGATTCAAAATTTATAATGATAAAAATGAATCAGAATCAGAATTACAAAATAAATAATAGAGATATATTAACTTAAAAATTTGAACAATATGAAAGTCAAATTATTAGAATAGTTTATAGTTATATATTATTATTAATTATAAAATAATATTAAAATATTATATTTAATAATATTATATTCTATATTTATCAAAGAATATTATTATAATTTATAGAACAAAAAATGAAAAATTATAGGTACCTAATTAAAAACTAGATAAAACTATAAGAAGTTGACAAAAAAGGGGGAAAAAAATATAGGTACTTAATTAAGAACGAATAAAATTATAAGAACCTAATGGGGGGGGGGGGGGGGGGGGACTACAAGGATATGATTTAAAATTGGTTGAAACTACAAAAACCTACAGATTAATTATCCTTTTATTATATAATCAATTGACCACACATCCATTTCAACATTCCCTTTAAAACCAACCCCATTTTATACTCATATTGTCCCTTTCAAGCCCAACATGTACTACCTCAGAGTATTGTTAGCCTTGCAATCAAACTTTCCTTTTACCTTATTATATACTTTCCAATAATATCCATCTAGCACATTAAACAAAATCTCATATTCTTGTATTGAGTTTGTAAATAGAAAATAAATTATATTTATTTTAAGCATGTCAATAGTTGACCTTGAACATAAACAAGTCAGTAATGTTAAATATTACTCCTCCGGTTCTAATTATAAGAATGAGTTAACTTTTTAAAAAATGAAGCTAATTAAATTACTTTAGAGTATTTTTAATTTTATTTTCAAAAGTAATTAGTTTGACTAATAAACTAATATATAATCTAGAAATACACAACATATAATATGATTAAATAACTTATTTAACTTCCTTAATCTCTTTTTAAAAAAAAAAGTCAACTCAACCTTTATAATTAGGACCGGTTTTTCTTAGAGAAAAGATCTGACGTTTTTTTTTTTAATTGATTGTGTGCGGGGGTGGAAAGGCAATAGGTATAGCTGGCCAGAATTGGTGGAGAAGGATGCTGACGTGGCCACAAGCTCAATCCATCAAACCAACCCATTGGTGAGTGGTGACTGTGGTTAGGGCTCCTCAAGGCGAAACCCCAGACGATATCTTCTGCTGCAACCGTGTCTTGCTCTTCGTTGCTCCCAACAACACTGTTATCTCCACCCCACGAGTTGGCTGACTCCACAGTACTTCTATCACCTCTGATCTTAATTTAAGATCCATTTTAAACTACAAAAAAGATTTTAAGATCTTTTTTAAACTATAAAGTAGATCTTATATTAAAGATTAAAGATAGTACTTCTTTGTTTTTATCCATGAAAGTGTTCCCGCCAAATAAATGTACTTCACTTTGTGACAGTACCTCTTCATATCACTAATAAGGGAACATATTGGCTATTTGTTGCATTCTATTTTTGGATTTCTTCATAGGTATCTGTGCTCCTAACAACCGATTAGTCTGATTCTTTAAAAATGAGAACTCAAAATATATGAATATATTTCAAGATATTAACGGGAACTCAAAATATATTTCAAAATTCTAAAGTAATTTTTCAAGATCATGAAGTATTTTTTAAGTACTGGTTAATATCCTAAAGTATTTTTTTTAGCACATGCCAATACTTGAAATATTTTTTTAAAGAAAAAGGACCTTCTTCATTGTTTGACACTAAAACGACATAGTTTTAAAGAAAATAAGGGCAACGGCCGCTTGGGCCAGCAGAGGAAACCCAGGTCCCTCGTTCAGACTCCCTCAATTCTCTAACTTATTGTCCTTTAGTTTATCTTTTGTAATTTTTTTGACCATGCCTAATTACTAATATCTTTTTTTTTTTTTTTGGGCTGAGCCCTCTCTTGTTTGGTATGAAGGATTTGAAAGGAAGGAAAATTTTTGAGTTAAATTTAAAAGATTAGAGAATTAGGGCTTTAGAGTTTTTAATAAAAAGAAAATATATGATAAAAGATTAAGAAAAATTAATTAAAAATTTTAATCTCACTTCTCTAAATTTTTTACATCCAAAAGAAGTTTCCCTTCACTGACTTTACCTTCCTCATACCAAACAGCCCCCAAACTTGGAGTACTACTAATTCATTTAAGACTTGACACTAACCTCTATCACAACAAGAAAATTAGGGTGAAAGCCTCCATTAAGAATAAGTAGTAAAAGACTTGCTCTCTCTTAACCACATTCTCAATTCGAGACATAGGAATAAAGAAATTAGTGTTGGGAACTCTTCCCCCATAACTACAGACTCGACTTGGGGCGAATCCAAATTAGTCAGAACCGAAAATTTCGTAAAACCGGATGGACAACCAAAAAATAAAAAACCTCCTGTAATTTGAACTAAACCAATGTTATCCCCTTACAGGGCAAGACCACTATCTCAACCAAAGCTTGTGGTATCATTTTGTTTCTCATAAAAAATTGTAATCTAAAGGACTATGACGAGATAGCAAGAGACACAGGATAACTTAATTATCACCGTATATCAATAAAGAATGGGGTCTGAAATGTGTGGAAAGAGTATTAAATATGACTCCTGTCCAACCAGACAATATGAATCAATCATCCTTAAAATGTCAAGGATTTAAAATTAAGGATGCTTGCTGGTCCCACGAGTGCATTGTGTACAAAATCAAACTCCGAGCATGTGTTGATGAACTCGCATCTTTATTTATTCCCCAAGTGTCCGTGACGTGATGTGATTAACTTCACATCTTTATCCAAATCCAATCAGAAACCAAAATCTCTTAAACCCTATTAGCCTAAAAAATTTGAATCATCAATGACGTGAGACAACTATCTTGGGCTCAGTTGCGAGCTCCTACTAATGCCATGTGCTGTACAAGGTCCAACACTCGATTGCTGCAAAATAAACCATTCAACAATAATGATTAGATGCTACGAGAGAGGTTTTTCTACTTTTTTTTTATTTTTTTGGGGCATGTACCAGAAAGAAAAAGCTTCTGATATCAAATACAAAACCCTATTTTCTATCTAAGAAAATGTCATTATGAATTCCAAAATATTTGCGTATAGCTAACTAATTTCAAGGGTAACATTGTTCAGCAGAAGTGGCTTGGAGACCACACTGGTCAAGCTTAGAAGTTTGAACTGCCTCTTTTGCATGGGGTCATCTTGATACAAGATGCTATCACATCTGGTAGAAATAAGAGATACAGTATTTCGCGTAATTCAGTTTGTTCGGTGATAAAGGCTATAAGGGCTAATGAGAGGAAGTTCTGAGTATGATCTCATTCCAACATCACTCTTCCAACTACAGAGGTCCTGATTGAGATACTACTTCTAATCCTCAATATAAGACCTTGTTTGTAGTACAATTTACACTTACGAACGAGGTTAAATATTAAGGACCAGAGGTAGTATCATACACTCTTCCAAGGATCAAACATCAAATTATTGAGGCTTGGACAAAAATCATCCTCTCATACACTAAGACAATAAAAAATTGGTGGACTAGATTTAGTTACACACTTTTGTGGACTAGAACCGAGGTTTTGTCTTCTGGCCAAAAAAAAAAAAAAAACCCCAGGTTTTGTCTTTAAACAAACCCAAAAATGCTGGTGCTTGTGTAGAGAAGTTCGCATGCGAAATACCAGGTTATGCTTAAGTTCAAGAGGCCAATACCTGTATCCCCACTCGTTGTCATACCAAGAAACAAACTTCATGAAAGATGCACTAAGACCAATCCCAGCCTTAGCATCAAAAATACTAGACCTGTTCAAATCAGAATGAATAATTTAGAACAAGACATTCATCCAAGAAAAGAAGATACACAATATACACAACTCTTGTAATTATTGGACTGAAATGAAGGTTCTGGGTTTTAATTTAGCAAAAGGAAAATCTGACCTTAGCACTTCTTGGAGCTATATTTATACAAAAGTTTTGAAGTTCTTGTTTTTTTATGGTGTCTCAATTTGAAACTGGGAACGAATTCTTCCCCCATTTTATAACAAAAGACCACATCTTAGCATGTATATTTGAGAAAGACAAAACCATTTATATTCAAGATGACAGTAATGGTCTTTCTGGGCCAAAAAGAAGTACACGTCCAGCAAAAGAGACTTTTACCTTGAATCACCAACAAAGTCATTAGAGACAACATCCTCATCTGTGTATCCAAGAATTCCTTTAAGCGGTCCCTCTGAGGCAGACCTTCATTTTGGTAGTAATAGAACAACACAAAAAGATGCACAGGATTAGAAGATAAACCTCTCAAACGAAAAATTAATGTGCAAAAACAAACGCCAAAAGGCACTAGACATACTTTATTGCTGCTTTGACATCTTCATAGGAAACATTCTTTTGAAGTCGACAGGTTAGGTCCACAACGGAAACATTGGGTGTAGGAACACGGAATGCCATTCCAGTAAGCTTTCCATTAAGCTCTGGAAGAACTTTCCCAACAGCCTATGATTTCATAAACAACCAGGAATTATGTTTTGAAAGGCTTACATCTCTTCTAGAATATCCAGCATTTTACCTTAGCAGCACCGGTTGAACTAGGAATTATGTTTTGACTAGCTCCTCGTCCTCCTCTCCAATCCTTCATCGAAGGGCCATCTACAGTCTTCTGTGTTGCTGAATAGTGAAAAACACAATCATGTCATGGATTAGATGCAACAAATCAACATATCAAATGAGTACAAGAGCCAGTAATAGGCAATGTGTAGTTAAGAGAGACCTGTTGTTGCATGGACAGTTGTCATCAAACCTTCAACTATACCAAACTCCTCATGAACCACCTGAAAATATAAAATTTAGTAAGAATCAGATGCTTTCACCCTTTCACGCAAGCTACCAATACAAGGAAGGATACAATGACTCCAAAGATTCTTAAATAGTCATTGAACTTCCCTAAGACGTTTGAAGCCTCAAATTCACCCTAACTGGTTTCTATGACTACTAACTGACATCACGCTAAACTTGTGCCATGCAAAAACATAAGCATTCTCATAACAAATAGTGTGATGCTCCTATGGTCCTTAATGTAGGACTTAATTGGAAAGTTGATATTGTTCCTAAATTAACCCTATTGATATTCCCTCAACAACAATCAAGTAGGGGAAAGAGGAAGGAAATTAAGGAAGATGATTAAAGTGTTTTAGAAAAAACATATCATATCAACTAACGTGACTAACTTTCTTAATCTAATCAAATTAGTTAGTTAAATCTTATATCAAGGACTAAAGGAGTAATAATTAATAAATCTTGGCAACACAAGATGCAATCAAACCTTGGCAAGTGGGGCGAGACAATTTGTAGTACAGCTAGCATTGGAAACAATATCCATGTTTGGCTTGTATGTCTTCTCATTCACTCCAACCACAAACATTGGGGCATCGGCAGAAGGAGCTGAGATTACAACTTTCTTGGCGCCAGCCTAAAAAATAATATAACAGTGACATCAACTTAAGACATGAAGAGAAAGTATACAAAGGGAAGGGGGCAAAAGAAAGAAGGGGGAAGGACAGAGCTCTCGGGAAAAAAAAAAAAAAGTGTTTAACATAGCAACCTTCAAATGTGCTGAGGCTTTCTCCATAGTTGTAAAAACCCCAGAAGACTCAACAACAAAATCAGTCCCATATTCACCCCATGGAATTTCTGCAGGGTCTCTGTATATAAATGAATTCTTGTTAAGTCAAGTTTAAGAGTGATTTGACTTCTACAATAACAAACGGTGTAAAATACTAGTGATGAACACATTAGAATCATTCGTTCCAAAAATGAAGGTTCACCACACCTTTTCATCACAACTTTTATCTTCTTCCCATTAATCTCCAAGGTGGAATCATCCACAACCTTAATGTATCCCTTGAATGGTCCATGAGTAGAATCATATTTAAACATGTATGCCTGGAAGAGAGAGAAGTTACAGATGATAAAGCAAAGCAGGATGCAGAAGGGTGAGAAATGAAGAAAATGCAACAAAGATTAATGCAGAAAAGGAAGCAGAATCATTGCCCTCTGAAAATCTTTGTCTCTTTGAACTTTGGTCATCCAAAAGGTTTAATTTACATGAAAAGATCTGCTTGTAAAATACAATATCTCACCACCTTTAAACAGAGATTTCTCATTTTTACATTTCAACCTTGACCATCCAATGAAAAAGGAAGCAATAAACACTACATGGAAAAATTTCACAGAGAAGTTCTAGCAAGGACTATCTACTGATCTAACATGAATGATAGAGAGACAGATAAACACATGTGAGCAGAATAGAGAGCAGAAAGATAAAAGGATGAAAGAGAGTTCCTGTAGAGTTCTTTGGTAAGGTTCAAAACAGGCATAATGAGAAAAGGAATACAAAAACAAGTAAATACCATAACAGACTCGGGGGGGGGGGGGGGGGGGGAAAGGTTCCCATGGGGATAATAAATGTATCAACCATCCACTGCATGTTAAAGTCTTTTCGAATGGGAAAGCAAATAAAGAAATCACCTGGAAATAAACAATCCAAGAATTTATAAACAATATATAACTGCAGAGCATCCAAGCTGAGCAAGCAGAAAATCATCCAGCATAAGATTAAATCTAATGCATTGTCACGATACAAATTTTTACAGGGGTAGATGCACATATTCCAATTTAAAACTGCCCCAAAATAGATGAAACAGTCACTAAAATTTGTACAAACAAGCCGTGAATATTAAAAACTATAAGCAAAACCAAGGGGATTGCTCATACATACCATATATTTAGCGTCAATGAAAGGATCATTAATTGCTACAACGTCAATATCATCCCTGGAAGTAGCTACACGCAACACCAGCCTTCCAATTCTACCAAAACCTGCATAATTTAAGCATATAGAAATTTTTCATCCCAAGACATCATTTCTCTCCAGAAAATTTTCACACATTAAAATTCATGAATGAAACTCATTTGATGCCTTTCTTCTTTTCTTATTCAGAATCGCTTGTCCCCCTAAAAAAGAATGAGATTATACTGATAAAATTCTAGTGGGAGAATAAAATGTCTGCTTTCAAGAAAGCCTATTCTGAGAAACTACAGTACCCTACAAAAGGAAAGCATAAAGGATGCAAAAGGAGATTGAATCAAGGGAAACTTAAAGGTTTTTCATGGTTAATGTGGAATATATACAATGCAAATAGATATCTATCAAAAGAAGTGTCGTAAAATTCAATTTCACCAGAAAATAAAGGTATTAACAGAATGAACTTTAGCAACAAGAAACTCACCATTAATTCCAATCCTGGTCTTCCCGTTATTCTTTGATTCTAAACAGACAAAACCAATCATGAACCATAATTAAACTATTAAACATGTTTTTTCCCCTGAAAATAAGAGTTGTTTTATCCTTACTCTGTAGGGGGAGAGGAATTTCAGTTATTGTGGCTTTGATAGGTTGGATACTCCGGGCATTGCAGTTTCTAATCAAATTAATAATTTCAGGATTTAAAAAAGAGGAAGAGAAAAGGGGGAAAAAACGACAAATACAATAATAAGAAAGGCCAATTCTTCAGAAGTTCGAGCAACTAACTGTATGACTAATGATTCACTTGGGAGAAAAGTTCCAAAAAAGTTGGACTGCAACTTCAAAGATTTTATATTGCTACTGGGGACATTGCAGGACACCTGAATCATAAAAATAAGTAAAAAAAAAAAAAAACAATAAAATTAATTACCCTGCAATGATCAGAGAAACTAGTGCATCGTCTTTAAGTACGAAAAATCACTAGAAAATCCTCACAAACAAGGATTTAGTTCAACACACTTCTTACAGTTAACTAGAAGAACATGACACATGCAAGGTAGAAATGCCGTTCTTCCCCTGTTTACATGATAAGAATACAGGGAAAAGATGACCAAAAAGAAAAAAGAAATGAAAGCAACCCAATCCTGACTCGAATAACACCACCATACAAACACGATAACGTAAAATTATCAGAGAAACAAGTACATCATCTCCGCTGCTCAGAAACTACGAAAAAAGCACTATACTTTTAATCCAAAATGCATACTTCTTGACACATTTTATTGTTAACCAAAAGAACATGACACATACATACAAATTCATAGTTGTTTTCCTTTCTCTTCCCACTTTCTTCGTTACCAAACAAATAAAAGAAAAAACAACCTGATCTTGACTCAAATAGCAGTATCACCAAACAAAACTAAATCAAAAAACGCGGTCACAAAATTCGAAATGATAGCATACCTTGAAGCCATCAGAAGGCGAGGAAGAGAAAAGAGCAGATCTAAGCATAGAAGAGGCGGCCATTGTAGTAGAAGCTGGAGAAAAAACCCTAGCGCCTTCGGAGAAGGGGAAGAAAGAAGAGAGGAGGTAGGCGAGAGCGAAGGCTCGTGCAGGAGTAGCTTCTCTTGGTTTTTGCAACAACCAAGGAAACCAGCGACGATGGCCTTTTTTTTATATGTGCAATTTGCTAAGCAGCTTCGGAGCTTCTCAGGAGGGGGAGTGGAATATTCCTAATTGAACTAACCATGCCAGTCCAGGGACAGGATCTGGTGCGGATGGGCGCGCGTAAGCAAAAGGGTGGAAGGTGGATACCTAATCTATGTTTCTGCCAGCCATTGGATTTGTACACGTGAATTCACAAAAGTCACGTGTTATTTTTTAGTAATAAATAACCTCGGAGGTATGTTTTCAGTCATTTAAGTTTTATATAAAGTATAATTTTAGTCTTTTAACTTTATAAAGTATACTTTTGAACCTAAAATTTTAACACTGTCAATATTGTTAAGAGAAAACATTTATGCAACAAACTTAAGTGATGACTAATAACATTTAATTAATAAATTTTATATATTCTTCAATCTACCCATATTTTAAATTTAAATTTAATAGCATGTAATTATACAGTCATCATTTAAATTTACACTGTTATCAATTGAATTTGCATTTTCCGTTAGCAAAATTAACAGTGTTAGAATTATAGAACTAAAAATATACTTTATAAAGTTAAAGGACCAAAAGTATACATCATATAAATTTAAAAAACTCAAAACATACTTTAGCTAATAATCTCTTTCGATTTTAAATAAAGTACATAATTTATATTTAGAACCGGAGGTACTAATAATTAAGGTCAACAAAAAATCTTCATTATTAGTATTAGAGTGAGTACATATTAATTTGGGTAACCAATAGTAATAGTAAATAGAGTAACTAGATACTCCATCTTGTCATTAATATAGGAGAGTATTTAAAGAGTGGTCTTGCTCCTAAATATGAGATGCATTTTTTTTAATTAATTTTTTTCTAATTTATCCCTTTGTAAATGCTTCTTAATAATATTTCTTTTAGAAAAAAAAAAAGAAGGAATGGAAGAACTAAGAAAGATAATTATAATGTTTTAGAAAATATATGTCAAAGTAATTAAATTAAGTTTCTTAATCTAATCAAATTAAGAAAATATATCTTATATTAAAGATCAAAAGAAATATCTAATTGTTAATAATATTTCCTATTTTTTGAGTGAAACAATTTTACATAAGTCAAAATTTTTCCTTGTGGATAATATTTGATTTGTTGAAAAACCAAAAAGTATAGACTCATAGGTGACAAAATTATGGTTAAACTCTACTTATCTCATAAACTTTTACGTGTAAGTTTAAAAAAAAAAGAGTCCTATTAATAGTTAAAAAAATTTTAAAAAATGAGTCATATTAATTGTTTTAAATTGTTGGATGAACATCATCATGAAAGTGTTAAAAAAAATGAGTCATATTAATAGTTAAAATTCTAACAAAGGAGGCGTCGTTGCTAATTTTTTAACATTTCCATAGAAATATTGATTTAACAAAAAATTCATATACCCACAATTCTTGTACAAAAAATTTCTTAATAAAATTAGAAATTAACCCTAAAATATAACACAAGTCATTTTATATATACATCAAGCATCCCCAATGCGGCTACTTCTTTAATTTTTGCATGTGATCAAGATCAACTCCATCTTTTTAATATAACTATATTAATCTCTTTCATCCTCAATATCGTAAGAGTTACTTAATCAATTTAGGTAAATTAAATAAACAAATAAATTAGTTAATTATAACAGATATAATATGATTTTCTTAAAATATACATGTAATATTATATTATATATTAGCTTATAAGATAAGTGCATTAGCTTTAGAAAAATTGATAAATATAAGAGATAAAATGAATATCTTAACCATATGACTAAGAGGTAGATTATGAGAATTTCATGATTAATTTTTTTTCTTTTGAAATCCTTAATGTATGGAAGTATGGAACTATCTCATAAACAAAGTAAATTTTGTATGGGAAAAATTATTGTGCGGTAAATAAAATGATAAAGGGCGTGTACCCAAAAAAAAAATGATAGAGGATGGGCAGTGGATGAACGGTGGAGATTCGGAGTTCCATAGAAGGAATATGAGGGTGATGGTATGATGATTATTTTAGGCAGAGAACTGCTTGTCTGTAAAAACCTCGAAATTCACGTCGGACTCGTTTGGACTTTCTCGTCTTATTTTAATATTAAAAGTTTATTTTAACTAAATGTTTTTTTCATCTAGGGAAAATGGTAAGAACAAATTTGCATAAAAAATAGTGATAAGTGTATATTTAAATAATTATAATTTTAGGAGTCTTAATTATAAATAAGATATTTGAGTTTCCATTTTACAATTGTCTCAATTACATTTACAAATTACAAAACATTTTTTGAAATCTAGTTGTCATTAAGTCAGTATTTTACCACTTAAATATCATTCCCCTTTTATGAGCAGGAAGTGATAAAAACATATTTTAAAAATTATAGATGAATTAAATTATGTCAAAAATAAGGAAATTATATGGGATCTAACAAAACGAGTATGTAAAGGATTGAAATGGTGGAAAACGGTAATACAAGCTCTGACGCTCAAACAATCACTGTCCAAGCATGTAAGATGCCATGTGATTTATATTTTGTTAGCGTTAAGGTTGATCTAATATCTGAAGCATTTATAGGTGTTTAACATTCTAAGATTTTTTTAGCCTGAGTTAAAAAAATAAATATATTAAACAATTTACTAAATAGTATCACATAATATTAAAGATATAAATAAATAATAACCGACAATTATAAACCAAAACAAGATATAAAATGATATTAACATTTTCAGTAGGTATTTCAAATAATAATTTTACTTTTTCTTATAGCTCAATGGATAATTAACCAAATATTGACCTTTTAAAAAAGACAAGAGATTAGCTAGAATCAAATTATTGGTCAAAATTAAATATTATATAATAAATACATATATATACTAACAAATTTTTGAAGGTCAGTTAGAGCCAAGGTTGGCAAGCAAGTGATTCCACCATCGGCAATTTGATTCTTAAAATATATTGAGTTAATTTTTTATCATTCTTTTTCATATTTTCACAATTCATCTTCCATACTTCTAGTATTCATTTTTAAATGTTTTATTACTCAACGAATTTTTTGGGAGTCAACTATGAGTTTAAAATTACTTCTAAAAAATACTTAAAAGGTAAAATTGAATTTAAAAATATTTTAGGATATTTGATGGCTCTGAAAAAAAAAAAGTTTCAATGGATTGGATTGAATATACTTGAAAAAATATTTCCGAATATTGAAAGAAAATGACTTGATTCCATTTTTTTTTTTTTTTGGGAAAGGGCAATCATTAGAAAAAATGAAAGAGCCAAAATTTCTCTTTAAGAGCACGAAAGGTTGTTTTCTTAATCAATTACAAAAAAATGAGGTCAGCTCTTACCATAGTTACCACTCATTTTTAAATAATTTTTTTAAGAACCGACTATTCCCCTGATTGAATTAGTTATTTATGAAAAGATAAGATATGTGTTAATTTTATTAAAATATCTCATTTAATCATTTGTATAATAAGTTACATCATTGATATAAACATCGTTTAATATGTGCAATCTATATAGATAATTTAGATAAAGATTATAAATTTGTTAGACACAACACACTTATATCTTACATTTAAAATTAAAACAAACTTATTAACTAATTCTTATTATATTTATAGCCGAGAAAATGTTTTTAAAAATTAATCTTTTAGAACATAAGTATGATTTCCTGTTATTATTACCTCAATTAAAAAAAAGAAAAAAGAAAAAAGAAAACACGTTAGATCGAAATTTAAAAGAAAGCGTGCCATTCAAAGTTGGAGGGGTTGGTTGATAATATGGGTTGGTGGGCAAAGCCAGACAAGAGATAATTTTAGTAGTTAATATAGTTCATATCGGAAGAGTTGATATTAATCTTAAATATAAGATATATTTTTTAATCTTTTTTTATTTTATCTCATTGACCCTTCCTTAAAAAAATGAGAAAATCAAGAAAAACGATTAAATTTTTTTAAAAAATAAGTATTAATTTAATAAATTTCTTAATCTAATCAAATTAGATAAGAATATGAAGGTTGGAAAGAAAGTACATATCACAAGACAGCGAACATGCAATCTCAAACTCTCATATCATTAGATTACAAGGCTAATAGTCTTTTCGTTCCTCTTTAATGAGGCATCGTAGGTAGCTAATGAACCATATATATCTCGAGATCTATGGGGCTGGTTTTGTCTTTTCTTTCTTTATTTGTCTTTAGGGTTTACGGTCTTTGATCATTTAAGCTTGTGTTTGATCATTTTGATTTTGATTTTTTAAGTTTTAAATTATGGATATTGATTCCTTAAATAACAAAACAGTCTTAGTTTTTATTAAATTTTAAAGACTAATGTTTTAAGCAGAACAAAACTTTATAAATTAAAACATATGATTTGAAACTTAAATGATTAAAACTTAAATGACAACAAAGATGAGAGAGCCAAAAGTTGCATTAATTCTTGTTTTTATTATTCAAAAATCTTTTCTTCTTGCTACCGACAAGTTATTGATTGAGATAGTATGCAATTTCATTCAGCAAAGAGAACAATATAAATTCTAATTCTATGAAGCACAAGAGAACATAACATGAAGCTAGAGGAAAAAACTCATTACAATATAAGCCTTATAATGGAAAACCCTTAATTAAATAACAGAGTAAATACCCTTTCTGGTTCCTGATAAAAAACACAAACCCCATTTTGGTCCCTTACAAAAAAATCGACCCCTATTCGTCCTTTTTATGGACTAAAAAGGATCTTTTAGAAATTTATGAGGGATCAAAATATCAACCAATCGACCCTTATTCGTCTTTTTTATGGACTAAAAAGGATCTTTTTTTTTTATAAGGGATCAAAATGAGGATCGCATTTTTTATCATGGACCAGAAAGGATATTTACTGTAAATAATAATAATAAAAGTGTTGAAAAACTCTTCTTTTTTTACTCCCCTGGTGCTTAGCTTTGGTGGAAAGTGGCTTTGTGTTGGTGTGGGGCGGGGGAGTTGAGAGTTGACCGCGTGGCTCACACGTGAGTAAAAGTCGGCTAACCGCCACCTAACCCTTTCGTTTTTCGTGGGTCACTCGCCTCTGTATTTGTATGCCACCATCTCCAACTACTTCCATATATGTTCAGTTCCATTAAAATATTGATCTGTTTAGCCAATAAAATTGGTAAAAAAATTGACTCATTACTCATTACCCATAAAGTCACTAGTTTAAGTGGGTGTATGGGTAATTTTGAAACCATAGTTTTAGAAATCATTTTTTGTAAGTCGAGATAGAATTTCTCTCATATAGTAAAAGTTATTTTCTAAAAACTAATTCAAACATATACTAAATCTCGTTATTAAAATGAAAACTTTATTGACAGACAATATGCAATATCTTTTTAAGTGCCATTGATCAAATTTTATAATGCTACTCTTAACATGTGCATGAATATATACCCACTGGCATATTTATAAGAACTCGATAACTGAATTAAGTGGTTTAAAAAAATGGTAAAAATTAATTAAAAATAATAAGTATGTCTAAAATAAACTTTTTTAATCAAGTATGCTATTATCTATGAGAGGTAAGTAAGAGAAGAAAATAGAGTAAATATAAGTATTACTTTCTTTTACTTAATGCAATATATATATAATTAATGTGAGGCAAAACAAGAAGAAACTCATTAATTGTTCTAAAAATAATTCAAATTTTAAACTCATACAAGATAATACCAGGCCTCCTCTTCCATTATATTTCAAGGGCAAAAAGCCTATTCTATTACATGGCCCAAAAACCCTCTCCCAACCCAATGTTGGTTAGTTCGACTGATGTTCTGCTTTTAATGGCTAGCTGGGTTCTCATCCTATTTGGGTATCTGTGAGCCACATGAAGCTGAGGAATGGGCTCTACTTAAAGGTTTATAATTAGCTTGGAACTTGGGCCTTCGTAAAATTATGGCAGAGATGGACTCAAAAAATCTATACAATCTGTTGATGGAAAATAGTGAGGAGCATGGTTTTTAAAAACTCGTTTTATTACTACGATTTTACGTTTTTACGCTCTTTTTTCTTCATTAAAACGATTTTACTAATTTTCCAAACGTTTTTAAATTTTTATGATTTTTTTACGATTTTACTACGTTACGATTTTATGTTTTACGATTTTTCATTCTCCTTTCGTTTTCACGTAAAAACTCGTTTTTAAGAACCTTGGTGAGGAGAGTTCTCTGAGTTGAGTTTATCCTCGTCTTTGGGTTTAACTAGCGAGGGGTCGGACTTTCTCACCGAAAGAGAGGGATTTTGATCCTGAAGTTGGTCAAGACGCTGGGGGAGACATCCTAAAAGTCTATAAAACAGTGGAAATGCTGGGCGGAGGTGGAGACATGTTCACTCTCCAACCTAGTATGCCTTATAGACTGGGCTTAAAGCGCCCCGCTCTTAGACTGTAGGTGAACTCAACTCCTTTCCTAAAAAATTTTTATATATAAAAAAAAAAGTTTTGAGTTTATGGTCTTGCAGATTAAAGATTTTTCTAAACGTTCATGGGATCTTCTATTATTCTTATTTCTCGTCTTCAGAATAGAGCTGCTGACCAATTGGTGAAGGATTGTCGTTTACAGTCTAATTTTCTTGATTCATGTCCTCCTTCTTTTTTTTTTTGCTCAACATGTCCTCCTTCTTTAAGGAACTTGGTTTTACAAGATTGTATCAGATTTAATTCCCCACCATCTCCTTTGTCACGTTCTTTGCCTTTCCCCCTTTATTTTCACAAAATCCCAGGCGGCTTGGACTCTACTGTTCATCTTTCCAATTGGCATATGTAGTTGTATATTTTCTACGTACGATGTTGTAAAAGTCTAACTGAACCTTAAAACTCATCTTTTTTTTTTTTTGGTACAAGGCAAGGGGAGGGGGATCGAACATGGGACCTAAGGGGAGATATAAAGCATCTCAATACCACCAGTTGTGCCACTGCATTGCTGTCCTCGGTGGTACCTTAGAACTCATCTGTTTCTCTAAAATTTATTTCAGAGTCTAATTTCATATTTTGGCCCAATGGTGCATGGCTCAACTCTGATCCAAACTGACTTAGCCATAATAATGGTTTAGTAATTCAAACTGAGTCACTAATAAATCTAATTGACAGTCTAACCAAATTTCTTAACTATGATTTATGTTTGTTTCAGTCCAAAGCTTTATTTATTATATAATCTGATAATAATTGCATATAATGATAAGAATTCTCAAATCATTTACAAAATCACAGATTATGAACATCTGCAGTGTGATATAAAAAGTGCATTCAATTATACCAATACGTTTATGCTTTATTTCTTTTGTTTTCTTTTGTTTTTTTCACTTCATTTCTTTTGTTTTTGTCATAACTCAGTCAAGCACTAGTTAAAGAAGGTTCAAATACACGCTTAAAACAAATTTTAAGAGATGTGCTTAATACAATTTGGACCATAAAAGCCCTAACTACTTTGTTTTTAATTAACTCCATCCGGTTCAAAATAGAAAACATTGTTAACTAATTTACATGAATCAAAGAATGTTAGCTAACTCATTTAATGTTTCTTAAATTTATAAAATTTACGTATTTCACTCTCATTAAAGGATATATACTCCTCCATATCTAATATATCACATATTTGTTGATAATAATTTTAATACTCCTCCGATCTTTCACGGGAAGTCTTTAATATATCACATATTTGTTGATAATAATTTTAAGTATAATATATATATTTTTTATATTTATCAACCTTTTTGAGTTTGTCTTGTTTGTATTTGGTTTGGAGAGAGCGGAAGAGGTATTTACCTTGTTTGGTTTTTTGGAGAGAAAGGACTGAGGAAAAAATCATTTATTTGATTTAAGAGGGGAGAGGGGCAGGGGCTTAACCAATAATTGAAATTAGGGGGTGAAAATTACATAATAGAACCCAAGTATTAATGAAATTACATATCAGCCCTATAAAAATTTCAATACTTTCATTTTAGTTCCTCCATAAAACTTTTGATGGGGACTAAGAAAAATTGAAATTTGTATGAGGCATAGATATAATTTTCTAAAATATTGGGTCATATCCTCTAATTTTAAAGGGACGGGTCACCCCTACCCCTTAAGTCTGTCCCTAGAGAAAGACAGGGTGGTTTAAGATTTTGACTCCCTTCCTCTCCAACATTCTAAACCAAATGAGAGGAGGGGGTCATTTTCCTCTCCCTCTCATCCTCTTCTCTCAAATCAAATACTCCTAAAGAAGATGATTAGATCAATTTTTTTAAATAAATATTATATTAAATAACTTTCTTAATTTAATCAAATTATGTAGGAATACAAGGGTTGGAGAGAGAATACATACCAAAAGATAATATGACTAAATAAGAATGAGATTTACATACTATAATTATATTTGTTTTAAGTTAGAGGGGCATACATTTTTCTTAAATTATTAATACAAAGTGGCGAACACACAACTTCAAGCTCTCATGCCACTAGATTATAAAGCTAATAGCCTCTCTATTCATCTTTAACGATGTACCGTAGGTAGCCAATGAACCAAATCTCGAAATCTATGTATGGTGCAGGTTTTGCCTTTTCTTTCTTTATATTCTATGGCGAAAAAAAATCTTTAATTATTCAAGTTTATGTGTTCATCATTTTGATTTTAGTTTTTTAAGTTTTAAATTATGGATATTGATCTCTCAAAAGATAAAATTGTCTTAGTTTTTATTAAATTTTAAGAATCAATATTTTAAACGGAATAAAACTTTATAGATTAAAACCTATAATTTAACACTTAAATGATTAAAACTAAAACAAGAGTAACCATGACATCAATAACCAAAAGTAACATTAATTCTTGTTTTTATTATTCCTATATCTTTTCATCTTTATAACCGACAAATTATTGATTGAGATAGTAAACAATCTCATCCTATAAAAAGAATAATAAAAGTTTAAATTTTGTGGAGCATATTCGAGCATAACAACAACCTAGAGGAGAAAACTCATTGCTCTTTAAGTCTTAAAAGGGTTTAAAAAAAAATTGTTGAAAAAATCTTTTTTCTTTTTTCCTGGGGCTCAGTTTTGGTGGAAAGGGGCGGTGGCGGCTCTGTGTTTGTGTGACGTGAGGGAGTTGAGAGTTGACCCCGCAGCTCACACGTGAGAAAAAGTCAGCTTACCGCCAGCTAAACCCTTCGATTTCTTAGGACACTTGCCTTTGTACCTGTATGCCACCGTCTCCAACTACTTCCATATGTTCAAGTGCATTAAAATACGAACAAGTGGCCAAAAAATATCACTTAACTTTTAAAATTTTATTAACAATTAATAAGAATAATAAAGCAATTGACAACTCATTTTGTTGGAAAATTACATTTTGAAATTTTAAAATTTAAGTCATATTTTTTAAAGATTTTTTCTTAAAATATTGATATGTTTAGCCAATAAAATTGGTAAAAAAATTGACTCATTACGCATAAAGTCACTAGTTCAAATTCTTCTATTGAATAGTGTTTGACCTGTAACTGGCTAGTAACTAACACTATTTGCACAATTTTGGTCACCAGTTTGCTACAATGTCTGCTGACAGTGTTTGCTACAGTACCAACACTACGTACTGGGGATTTTTACCAAAATAGATTTTTTTTAAAATAAAAAAAATGACTAGATTAATGCACTATTCAAAGTATTTGCAAGAGTAATGCTAACGCCATCCATGGTGTGGGGGAAGGGGGGCTTGTGTGACGGACCAATGGCGCTGGGGAGGGTTACGGGAGGGAGCTGTGGCGTGTGAGGAGTGGACGCCAACAATTTCGTGGTGCAGCTTCACGCAACTAGACATGTGACACGTGGTCACGTTTGCTAGGTGGCGTGAACACGTATCGCGCCACGAGTGGTTCACGCCACAAGTGGCGCGCCACACCTCCACACCACACACGGTCAAAACTTGCCACCGTCTGCTCTAAATTTGCAGCAACCCACCCCCTACTCCTCCTACCCGACAGGCCCCCCCAACACGCAACACCCCCCCAACACACACCAGCCCTCTCCCATCTCTCATTCCTTTTTTCCCCACACACACGCCTCACGTCCAGCCCTCCCATCTCTCATTCATTTTTTTCTTTCTTCAAACTCTGCCATCTCATTCAACTCCTTCGCTCTTCCATTTTAACTCTTCCATTTCTTCATTCACTCTTCCTCATCCGCACTCCTCTCCATTTTCTTTCCTTATTTTTCACTCTCACCTACTTTCACTCCTTCCCTCTCTCGCTCATCATCTACAACTTCATCTTTTTCATTCCTTCCCTCTCCTACATTCATGCAGACATACACCTCCTCAACCTTCCAATCTCCACCTCATATGAAAAAACACCGAGAGAGGCTGAGAAATTGCTAGAGAAGAGTAAGAAGAAGGGGGCTAAAATTGTCTGTGACTTCACGTTTGCACAGGTAAAATTTAATTTTTTTGTTATGTTTATTGTTTAATAATTTGAAATAACTTTTAATTATTATACATGCAAATTATTATAGATGCTTAATAAATGTATAATAGTAAGATAGATGTTTAACATTTAATTTTGTTGTTATGTTTATTGTTTAAAATAGGATTTAACTTTTAATTATATACATTAATTGCTTAATAAATATATAAATCGGTAGGATAGATATCTAATCAGTTACAGATTATTAATAATTATAAATAATAAAAAGAGTAAATAATTATTAAAATATTTGAAATTTATTATTAATCTTAGGATAGAAGACTAATAATTGGTAAATTAATTAATTAGTCAATTAATTAATTATTTTGTATGTTAATTATAAACCTTAAGATGTACAACTAATTATTTCATATTTTGTAAAAAAAATAATTTGATAGATAAAATGTAAAATATTATTTTTAGCTAAATTTGATTTAAGAAATTAGTGAGAATAATAATTAGTGAATTAATAAAAAGATTTTATGAAATATGTTGTATATTGTTATTTATAGTATCCAAAGATAAATAAGATATGCTTAAATGGAGAATAATAATTACTCAAATAATTAATTCAGTAATTAATTATTTAGAGAATAATAATTAGTGACTTAATAATGTGTTGTATAATTGTAAATTTTTATTAGTCAAATGGATGACTAACACGCCTGCAATATTGAGCCCGACCCTAAAGAGTGGGGAGTTCTTAATGAGGAGGTGCAACTGTCACACTGATCACAAGTTGTGTGGAACACAGGAGATTGCAATGTGTTGAGGGTGAGGTGAGCCTCACAGGGGTCTACGGCAGATATCCATGACCCAGATCTCATCCCAATAGATTTGCAGCAGCACCTTATGCGTGCAGGTTTCTGGCATGTGGCTCGCATGAAGAAACCCCCGGTATGTTTTAATATTCTTTATGTACTTAATTATATACATTTAGCTGTTTGTACATGAGACGGATAATAAAAGACCCTTACATATTTGTTCTTTACTTTTATGTTGGTGCAGATTGACAAATACCTTATTTCTACTTTAGTTGAGAGGTGGAGGCCAGAGACTCACACCTTCCATATGCCGGTTGGTGAGATGACTATTACTCTACAGGATGTAGAGGGCATTTTAGGTTTGTCCACTAAGGGTCGAGTAGTTTCCGGTCGAACGCATGGCAATTGGGCAGCAATTATGTAGCAATACATGGGTGTGACTCCACTGCCATCTGAATTGATTGGCGGAAACATCAAGATGGTCTGGTTTGACCGTCATTGGGGCCATTGGGAGGAGCACTCAGCTATGGTTGAGAGTCAGCTTTTGTACACATGTGCTTACCTCATGCGCCTATTCGGTGGTTTTTTGTTGTGTGATAAGTCCAGCCATGAGGTCCCTTGCCGATATATACAATTACTGGGTGGTGACCTTACGGAGACTGATACATATAGTTGGGGGTTAGCTGTACTCGCCATACTGTTTCGCGAGCCATGTTAGGCCACGTCAGCTTCAGCTAAAGACATGGGGGTTGTTTGTTGTTATTGCAGATATGGGCATAGTCCAGATTTCCTGCCATAGCACCGCCTATTGACGCAGGTGATCATTACAGACGCAGGTATGGAAACAATATGATATAATTAATTATTTGAACTGCTGTTAGTAGTTGAGCGATTATGTTTTCATTTGAAGGTCACTTCACTAATGTTATTGAGTTACGTATTACAGGTTCAACAATGTCGAGCTGCGGTTATTACGACGTCAGCTATAGACATATCGGATGGAGCTTGACCAGATGGGTCAAGACGATGTATGTATAATAAATTTGGGATTAAGGAACCAAAAGGGAAAACTAATTCGCATTTATTTACATGTACAGGTAAAGTGGGAGCCATATAGCGATGTCGGATATGAGTTTATGGGTTCAGAGGCTGAAATGCAGGACAGGTGGAGGGCGGTGACACCCGTACTTTGTTTCCACATTGTCGAGATGCACCAACCAGATCGCTGCATGCGGCAATTTGGCATGCAGCAACACATCCCTAGCCCTGCTACACAGCTTAAGGGTGCACATGATCTAACCTTACGTGGTAAGATGACTGATGATTGGGAGGCCAAGATGGATGAATTTATTCAGTTGTGGAACACGCGACATTTGCGCATCGAGACTACAGAGCCATCGGAGGGGCCAATTTCCCCAAACTCCGAGTACATGACTTGGTTCTTCACACACACCAAACGATATATGATGAGGCAGGTCGCCAGGATCGGCCACGTGGTACATAACGATCTTGCTTCCACTTTGCATCGTACATATTTCATTTTATTATCCATAACCTAATTTCAGTGTTTTTATTTATTTCATTGGATAAATGTAGGTAGATGGTGTACAGTGGATTTGGTGGATGAATTCTCCATAATTTGATACTCAGTTCAGTAAGAAGCAGGTTCAGGAGGTTTATGACCAGCTAATGGGAGCACTTAGAGAGTTTGGTCGAGTTGCAAAGCTTGGTCCTAACACACCAACTGGACTCTTAGTCAGCGTATCGGATCCTGCGCTAGAGGTTCCGCCCCGTGTGAAGGAAGGACGAGGACTAGATCATCGACGACCACGGCACGAGATGGAGGCATATCAGATACCTCGGCTTGGTCCACGTGGCGGAGGTGTATATCGACCACTTATGTGGCCTAATATGGTCTATACTGAGGTTCCGTGGTACCCAGAGGATGTGACAGCAGCGGTGTCTTCAAAGATGCCACCACAGGTGCCTCCCGAGATATATGTACAGATGCCTTCTTACCCACAACCACATACAATGTTTGCTCCGCAGACACAGGTTCCTTACTCATATGAGTGGCCATCACAGATTTCCCAGACTGGCTTTGCTACATCCACTTCTTACCAGCCTCCACGAGGTTTTGCAGGATTCGGTGCCTATCAGCCACCATATGGCTTTCCTGGCTTTAGTGTTTTCTAGCAGCCACAGGGTTTTACTGCCTTTTGTCCGTCCCAGCTTGGACAGGGGTGTACTGAGGCAGGATCCAGTAATAGTCCATACTAGTCAGGACACCACGCATCCGATGACACCGATGACTTTATACGGACAGCTGTTGAGGATTTTAATTTTAGTCACAATCTTGGAGGACAGCGTGGACCTGGTGGCATTCGTAGGAACCCTGAGCGGGATGCGCGTTTGAGACCGTGGCCTAATTACATGTTCGCCTCGCAAGTGTAATAGTTTCGCAAGCAATAAAGTGATTAGTAAAGTATCGTTCCCACGAGGATTTGTTTAACAAATTGGTCAAGCAAGAGGCTTAGTGAATTCAATCAAGTTGAGCTAGAACAAAGTTTTGAGTTGGAATGAGAATTTTTAAAGACTATTTCTAAAACTAAAAATTGCTAAAGACAAATGACTTTTGACTTCAAGAATAATGGGGCCTAGGATTCTTCTTCCCCTTTTGCATTTCATAAAACTTGGTTAACTTCCTCTCTAGTAGGATTCAATACATACATGTGTTAGTCTAGGGTTCAAAAACACTTGAAACACTCTCTTAAAGTCAAAATCAAGTTTCTCTTCTCACTAAAATGCACAATCTCTTGCTACAATTAGTAAGAATCAATAATTAAGCAACAACCCTAATGTGACAATGCAAGGTTAGTAAATATATCTCTATTTCACCAACAAACCATCCATTTATCAAGTAAACTTCAAGACAAGCATGATTTCAATCAAGTTTTACACCTAGATTAGCTCTCTCGAGTCAAAACCTAAGTGAATAAATCATCTAAATGGAGGCCAATCACTTAGAAGCATTAAGCCAAGGTTGAAATCAACACATGTGTATATTTATCTACTAAAAGAGAGGAAACTCCAAGTATTAATCCATACAAAGGGTCAAAAGAACCCTAGAATGAAAGGTTTAACTACTCATGTTCAAATACAAAGAGATTCTAAGCAAAGAAACTGAATACATGAAGAAGCTAGGAAGAAAAGAGAAGAAAAGAGGAAGAACCAAGGTGAAATCCCCAAAATCTCTCTTGAGAAGAGTACCCAAGCCTCCAAAGTGCTCCAAATCTCTCTCCCAAGCTCTTCCCTTGTGTGCCCACTTGTTTCCTTAGGTCAAGAGTGTGTTTTTCGGCCCTTTCCTTTGGGTTAAATAGGGTTTTTCTGTTTCTGAAATGAAAAAACACGCAGCTGTACTTTCAGCACTTTTTCATGACTGGCCGCGGCCAGTTGTTGACTGACCGCGACCAGTGACACAGAACACTACTTGCTGCGGCCAATTGTACAAGTTTTTCTAATTTTGCACTGCTTCACATCCTTTCTTTCTTTTCTTGTTTTTTGATTCTTATAGAACTTCAAAGCTTGTCTCCACCTTCCTACAAAAGAGGAAGGAATTATCAATTCTCAATTAAATCACAAACTCTTAAGGATAAAACAAGAATTTCTTTGATATTTGCCTTATACTTTGATATGCACATTTTCCTCTATAACTTCATTTCTATGCACATTTTGAACCAAAAATAGATAAAAGGAGAGAGAAAATGTGCTGGAATGTTGTCAATTTCTAAGAGTTATCATTACACTCCACCATGAGCGTAGCGTTTTATTGTATTATGACATATTTTGCTATCGATTACTGTATTATGACATATTTGCATGGATTACTGTATTATGACATATTTTGCTATCAAACATATAGTTAGGCAACTTTTTCCCAAATTCTAAATTCTTAATTATGCCCTATAAGCACATAAGTATAAATATGAGAAGGTGAAACTTCAAAAATCTAATTCAAAATCAAGTGAAACTATAAGTACATGAGTAGCACATAAGTATACAAGCTATCAATTGTCAACTAATTCGCTATGTGCGTAGGACATGAACGCCTATTATGTCCGAATTGTTTACATATACCACATCTCAGTCGACTGGAGCTAGGTTGGACCTCCACCTCATCCATTTCATTGTGAATGCGTGAAGCTCTAAGGCGCCCCTTACCACACAATTTCGATGCATCGGGGATAAGTTTTGGTTCGGAAGCTGGCGGTATTCCTTGTTCACTGCCGATCGGCTGGAATGATGACGAGTAAACATTCATAATGTTGTAGATTGAGAAAACGGGATCCACATACTGTGCAACATTATGGGATACCGCTGAACATGCAGCAATTACATGACTACATGGGAATTTGAATGCTTGAAACTTCCTACACTGGCATTTCCGCTGGGTCAAATTTACTGAGTATGTATTGTCCGGATCATCAACTTCAAATGTGGTATGTGCCACATCAAACTCCCGAAAATGCATCGATGTAGCCCGCTCTCCATTCTTTGCCATAGATTCTCCAATAACATTCGAAAAAAGCTTTCCGGTCAATGCATCTTGTCGTGCTTTGGTCCCTCTTTTGACCCAGTAACGAACAAGTCGACTATAGGTGCATTTGACCAACGATATTATGGGCATGTTCCTCGCTCCCCTGAAAACCTTATTGATTGACTCAGACAAATTGGTTGTCATATGACCATATCTTCATCATAACTCCGACCATTGCTCTTTCGGAATTCTTTCAATCTATGCAGCCACTTCATTACTGTAACTGCAGAACTCGGCATATAATGCACTAAAGTGAATTTTGTTTGGCACATATCTTGTAAAAAAGCCAAAAAGACACAACAATGTAAGGTAATGAAAAGAATGAATGTCACCGCACATGATAACGAAGAATATTACCTAATCTCATTAATTTTTTCTTCAATGCCTGGTCCTTGAAGCGGGTATTAAAATTGCTCGCAACATGACGAATGCAAAACACATGGTACGCATTAGGAGGCTGCCAACCAATCATCTCATTGCCAACTGCTGATATTATGCTTTTGTGACGATCAGAAATAAGACACAGACCAACTGTATTTGTAACATACAGTCGTATGGAAGCCAAAAAATACTCCCATGCTTCCTTCGTTTCACCTTCAACAATTGCAAATACAATCGGCAGGATCTCATTATTTCCATTTTGGGCAGTGGCAATCAATAATGTCCCCTTATACTTACCGTATAAATGCGTTCCGTCCACTTGTATGAATGGTTTGCACCATTGGAATGCTGCACGACATTGACTGAAGGTCCAAAATGTACGTTGAAAAACCTGAATCCCATTAACAACCCGGTGATCAACAATATACGGTCCATGTTCAATATGATAAATAGATCCCAGGGAAAATTTCAACATGTGCTCGAACCATCTTGGCAGGAATGCATATGACTCCTCCCAATCACCGTAAATGTTAGCTATTGCTTTTTGTTTTGCCTTCCTGTAGGAAACATGATAACCAAACATTCCAGTCACCCTTTCTTGTATCATGATCACAGGTACCGAAGGTGTTTCCTTAACCATGTCTGCAGAACAAATCATAAAAAGTGTTCATTAAGAATGTTATTTATGTTCACTCACAAACACAAATAAATTCACAAATTATCAAATAGTATTGTGCATCATACCTATTATGACCTCAGAAATAATTTCAGAATCAAGTTGTTTGTGATCTTGGGAGAGATTTTGGTTCACACAACTATGATTTCCAACCCATTTAATTACCACCCAAGTGTTGCTATTTTTTGGTTTAATTGCTCTTACCCTCCAATCGCAACCTTGTTCTTGATTCCGACATTTCATTGAGTACTTGGCTGTAGTGCTCTCAACCACTTGAGATTCATGATGTTGCTTCATGCAAAAATGTTTTATTGCGGCTTGCAAATCATTCTTCGACTCGAACTCTTGTTTCAAATATAATTCATCACCTCTTGCCCACGGACCCCGGCCCAAGCCTTCCATATCTAGTATATCCTCATGCGGGTAATCTTCATTTACAGCCTCATAATGTGGAATGTCATTCCAAAACGGTGTAATATCTACATATTCACACATAATTCAATTTTTGCGAAAATATGGTAACCAGGAAAAAATAAATTATATAATAATTACCTCGATGTTCGTCATCTGCATCACTATCATTTTGATCATGGTTATTTTCCAATAAAGTGTCTTCATCTTCTTCCTCTTGCTCCTCCTCTTCATTGTCAGGTTCATCTACCATATAGTCGTCGTTTTCTTCTCCCAGCGCAACGGTTGATTGTCTTGGCTGATGAGAGGTACCCGCCATATACTGTGACTGATAGAGTCCATGCGTCGGTATTGGTACGCCCTCCTCTGACATCTCAATATCCACATATAACTCAGTGAATTAGGAAGTACGGTTTTCGTTGAATGTTTGAACAAAAAAATCCACATCCTCATTATCGGATATCTCAAGACCCACATATTTCCGGTTTCCACAAGGCAGTCTACCCGTCACTGAAGATATTACCTGATTTTGTTGCAGCTTTAACTTTCGACGGATATTTTCATGTAAATCTTCAGCGGACAAGCCTCGAACAATAAACATTCCTCTTTTTTCACCATCAAAGCTCAATCCGTTTGGACCTATATTTTTAGAACCATTAAAATATACAAATGAACGAAAATCACTCATTTTTTTCTTATGTAATATTATGAAAAAGAAGATTAAACTACAGATAAAACAAATAATAACAACACAAATTGTTATTGAACAAAAGAAGAAACACGGTATTAATGGAATTAAACAAAAAAAAGGATTCAAGAAATAGAATGAAGAAGATGGAGGGAGTTTGCAAATTGATGAAGGAATGAATGATAAGAGGGAGGGAAAGAAGGAGTCACGGATGAAGAATGAGAAGGCAAAGAGTGAATGCAAAGAGTGAATTATATAGGAGTGAAGGAGTGTGTGTGAAATAAACGTGTTTAAAAAGGGGGGAAAAACGAGGGTTCACTGGAGCTGGGGCTGCGTGGGAGGGGTGACTGTGTCAGGAATCCTGACACACAGTCATGTGTGGGCCCCCCACACCATTAGTGGTGTGGGGGGCCCACACGCCACTAGGACTGCTGGCATGAGCATTGCTCACGCTAGCAGTTAGTGGCGCGACCCTTCTGTACAAAACTAATGGCGCGATTCTGACAAGCGCTTCGAACAGCATTACTTTGGTATTTATTTTTGAAACTGCATTGATCTGGTAAATTTTTTAAAAAATATTATTATTTTGGTGCTTTTGCCATACGTAGTGTGACTTACTATTTGAACGCTTTCTCCGTGAAAGCTAAAATATTTAGTGAATACAACAATGCTTATGGTAAAAACTGTGAGTTTAGTTTTCGTCTAGGTCAACTGTGAGATCTTCCTCATCACTTCGAAGAAAATCATCATCTTCTCGAGCTTCCAAGGCCATTGAAGTGCTGGCCTAAACTTTTGTTTGGTCTTCTTGTTGAAGTTGTTTGAGTATAGAGTTAACTTGGTTCATAAATTTTGACCTGTTGGTCACTGATGCAAGTTTTGATTGAATATGAGATTTCTGATTTAAAAACTTGCTTTGCTCAATAACACATAAGAAGTAGGATTATTTTTAAACCATAACTCTACTCGATTCTCTTATGGTCAAATTTACCTAAATTTTTCAGCATAAA